>OU892277.1:42918624-45819285 GCA_917834065.1 Ceutorhynchus assimilis
ACATGTTACACACGGACTATCATGACGAACACTGAGGGTCGGCTCGAGTGACGTACTTATGCGACCTATATAATTTATGGATGACAGTATTTCCGTTTAGCATACGGCGCGCATATCTAAACATCGTTAATTAATATTGAGTATATTACAATTATATTTCTGTTAATACTAAAATTCATTTTATAAATGCCTACCCTACCATGTATGTAATGGGATTTCCGTTAAACAAATAAATAAATATTGGATCCCGGCTCAGTAGACCTGCTAGGGGACTCTGATTGATAGAAAAATATTTTCGCTTAGAAAAGTGACTTCACTTTCGAAAATTTGGTATTCTGATCGCCTTTTCTTAGGTAATCCTTCTTCCCCTCCGACCCCTTTAGAATCGCTTTGAAACGAAAATTGATAGCTGTCGAATTCTGTTTATGCCAATGCGTAAGAATGGAATGGTGAGAAAAGAGAAGAGATGACCTCTTTCGGCCCGGATATGTCTTTTAAACCCCACAAATCTAACTGTTTTGTTTTTGTTGTTACGTATGGTGTAAAAACTGTGCTATCGTTTTCCGTTTTCTATTTTTTAATTATTTTTTATTTAATTATGGATAAAGAAAGAAAGAAGATGCGAGTTGGTCAAGACCACCCAGGGGCCCGATTCTTGTCTCAGGGAGTCCAAGGCAAAGAGGAACGTGCAGCATCTTTGAGAAACTTTCATTTAGAGAAAAGGATAATTTCCTTGGTTGAAGTTCATCAATAAAAAAACGTACCATTTGTTTATCGAGTCTAAAAAGATCGATGAATTGTTCTTCAACCAAGGAAATTATCCTTTTCTCTAAATGAAAGTTTCTCAAAGATGCTGCACGTTCCTCTTTGCCTTGGACTGCCAAAAAAAAAAAGGTAACATTTTAAAAGTATTTAGCAATCGACAAAATAAGAGGCAGGCAGTATTGAACAATTAAAAAATAAAATACACCTCAGACAAAACAGTCAATCAAAACAAAACAACTTAGGTTAAGTAGCTCTCCTCTAACTTCAAAGTAGTTTTTAACTGTCAATTTTCGAAATTTAAGTTGGCAGTAACAAATCCGAATCGCGATCCCCGAATATTTTCGAGAATATTTCGGGTGGGGAGGGGGGGCTAGAGTAAACGCTATCCCTCCCCAGTTGTTAAATCCTTTCCAAAATGCTAGCGAAAGTTTGTTACACCGAGCGCACCTTAGCGCAAGTTGTGTCTTAGGTAGCGCAGCTATCGTAACTGTTATACAGGGTGAACTGAAAGCTTGCCAATTCTTTCCCCTTCCAGTTGTGTCTTTTCAAAATGCTGGCGCATGGCGCACGTTCGTGACACCTATAGTGACTTGATAAACCTTTTCATCCGCAGTGGCGTCAATTCCGTCCTAGAATGTGCTAGCTTTAAGCAACCTTTGTATACAATTTGGAAAAATTATAAGTCACATGTAAGCGCTGATGATTCAGTTCACCCTGTATAACAGTATAACAGTTACGATAGCTGCGCTAGCTATGACACAACTTGCGCTTCGGTGCGCTAGGTGTCACGAACTTGCGCTAGCATTTTGCAAAGGATTTTCCCCCCCCAACATATCTTTTGACCCGTAGCTGCGCTAGCTTTCGGAAAAGTTGCGCTAGCTCTAGAGAATGGCGTTTTGGACAAAAAATATGAACTGGGGGGACCAGGTCTACTGAGCCTTGGATCCCCTCTATTCGGCACAGGGAAAAAAGCAAAAATGATACAAAAAGAAAATGTTTTGTTGCTTGTGTGAACCGCACAAAATATTTTGGCCCTTATAAGACTTGGATGTAAATCGACCCAAGGCTTACCATCCCGTCTAAGTTAAAGGTTTTAATTCAGTTTTATTTTTTGATCCAAGACTTTGAATAAACTACACGGTCAATGGCGGATTTACAAGTTTCCCGCCCCTAGGCCTTTTAATAATTGCCGCCCCATGCTTGGTAATGATAATAACAATAATATCCTGTACCTTTTAATTATTATGGTTAATTGAACATATAACTTTAATTTTTTCTAGTTTTTTCTTTCAACTTCTAATCCACTCCCATAGCAACGGTAACCGCCGAAGGTTGCCGTTGGTCTTCACAAATAACATCTTGAAATTGATGAAGGACTTGACCGACAGGGTAGAAATGAGACAGGTCTAGGTAGCTCAGTTGGTTAGAGCGTTGCACTGGATATGCGAGGGTCCTGGGTTCAAATTCGGGTGGACACTAGACACTCCATAGGGATTTTCTAAGCTATCGGATATACAGTTTTGTTCAAATTGCCGCCCCGTAAAGTTTGCCGCCACAGGCCCAGGCCTTGTTGGCCTAAGCGTTAATCTGGCACTGTACACGGTATGCCGAAAAAATGGCCACGCACTTAATTAATTGACCTGTGCGATATTATATCCATATCACACGCTGAATATGTGGGACTATCTCATATCATCACACCGATTTTTAGGAATTGTGACAACTGATGAATTGTGATTGGGTTAATGCTCTCAATATTTTACCCTTTTCGCGTTTGGGTCCTGTTTTCAATTTCAAACTGAGATTCATGTTCGTAAGAATCCACAATCGAATAAAAAGTTATACTTTGATCGTTTTCCGCCATCTCGAATTTTTCACATTTGTCAATTTTCTAGACAACTCTGTGATGTAAGCTTTATTTTAAGATCACATTTTTCTTAAATCGGACAAAAATTAAAAAAGTTACCGACAATGAAAATCTAGCGCGACCTTTTTGGTAACACCATTTCTAAGAATAGGGCCGGATTTCTGAAAGAATAGGTACGCAAACTTAGCCACCCTGTATAGAATATTAGGCTTATCTAGACTATTTATATGCGAAATCGAAAACAAAAATCCCGATATGTAGCTTGCAGGGCGCGCCAACATCGATAATTAAAAGGCTTGTTTTATGATTTTTGGACCCACTTTACTGGGTCACCCTGTATAGTGTATAGAGATTAGGTGCAATAATGAAAAATGCTTATTTTTGCTAGTACTACAACATACTAAATTTTTTGAAAAATCGACCGGTTTCCGAAAACCCATAAGATGTGTGCCATGTCCAATATTTACATAACCTAAGCACAGATCACCTAATACAGATGCGTAAGTAAGTATCCTTGCCGTCGAACGATTTTGCTACGAAACCGCGGCTCCGCAAGGGGGCCAGCCGCCGGACGCATAGACACAGATCGCCCGCATCAGGGACAATTAACGTGGCTGAGTGCGTGAGCGTGTTCCAGCCTGTTGTGTTTACATATTTTTGCGGATATTTAATAAATAAAGCATTACGAAAAGAATATTTTTTTGCTGTTTGTGAACCAATTTAAGTGATAATATTATATTATTGAGCTTCCGCATTTATATAATAAATATGTTCAAAATTTATTGATGCGGCATTGGTGCGGCCAGCCTATGTCCACCCAAATTAACCTTGAACCACGAATTCGCCGCTCTTTCGCATCTGTATGTAGGTGATCTGTGACCTAAGTACGAAATTTATGTTAGAAGTCAAGAAATATCATTTATTTCAGCAATGAAATACGCAGTTTATACACCTAAATAGCAGTCGTTAACTCTTACTTAATCCCTTGCCATGTCAGTAGTCCATTTTCCATCAAACGGCAATAAAAACAGATCCCCTCGTACACATATAAAATCTTTATTCCATTCATTTACTGCTCATTGGAAGCTGACATGGCTGTTTAATCGTGGATCGAAACTGAATTATGTCCGGACTAGACGCAAAATTCGACGTGTCAATGACAGAGTGTTTATCCGAAAAGCTTTTGTTATTTTCTGTCATCGAAAATTATCGGTTTTGCTAGGCACACTGCTGTCGAGTATTATGTAGTGCCCAAAAAATTCCATGTCAAAATAGCAAAGGAATTGAAATACAACTTTATTTATTTTCGTGATATTTTTCCCATGGGTGCTTTGTGTTTGCTTATTGTTTGTATTCAAGTTGATAGCATCTTCACATGAAGGCAGACTTTTATAAAGCATTATCTCTAATCTGTACCAATTTAAACCATTTTCTTGTACAAATGAAACATGTACCTATGTAATTTTAACGCACGTCCTTGCAAAAGATTTTTCACATTTGAGTTTCCATATTTCGAAGTGAATCATGAAAAATACTTTTTTATGGACGACATCTATTATAATTGTTGTAACATCACATATTATTGAAACATTATTGTGGTCGAAATTTTGCGGGAAAAAATAAAGATAAAAAACGTGAAATTAATACATATTTGTTGAAAGACAAAATTCTTTACAGACCTTTGAATTATGCTCAACCATTTGAAAAAGGCATAACTAATAATAAAACCCTAATGACGAAGAAACGGTCCAGCAATTATCTGGACAGAATCCAAGAGTGGAAATGTTACAAAACTGTGAAGTAATTCCCGAAGCTTAAGATCTTTAATAGTTTGTTCCCGTTTTGGCGTAACTCCGTGTTAAGCGTTTTATTAGTTCGGCCGCTTTGATAAGGAAACTTTGCGCGAAATTGGGCCAAATTAAATAACTGTTTCCATTTGACTACGTCGATGATTAACGGGAAGTTATTGCTTCCAATTGAAGCCTGTTAAATCAGTAATACATGTTATAATTTATCTCTATTCGTGCTCAAAATTATAGATTGTTACCAGTTCTACTTGAATTTACTAGTTAGTTTAATGAAAAGCTCTTTATTGAAACCCTTTTATCATATGTTTTCTTTAAAATAACCTAATAGCAGTACAATTAAGGAGTTTCGCAAAGCTCTAGGCCTTTAAACTTTGTCACAAATTATAATGTAGTGTGGTCATTTCATCTTGATAACATTTCAAACTGCACACAAATAGCATTTTTTTAAATGGAACACTGAGTAAATTTTCAATTTGTTTGATAATGTTTCATTCTGATTGCAATATACAGGGTGTTCCGAAACTATTGTGCCAAAAATTAAGGGATAATAGATCTCGCCAAAATAAACGTTTTTTACTTATAAACCCATAGGCGCATGCGCGTTGGTTAGGTGATGATATCACATAACAGTCCACGCTGTGGTAGCTACCCTGCACACGGAGAGACGTGTTTGGAGCAGAACCTGCATTATTAAATAATACAAAACCCAAGGAATGCTTGCAGTATTTATTAAAAACAATGATTCACATCAAAAGATGCTCAAAATTACGACCACTCGCATAAATGCATGCGTGACAGCGCCGAAGCAGAAACATCGAGTAGATTTCTGCAGGAAACCCTTCCCCAACTGATAGAAACTGTTCCCATATATGCCAGACAGAACATGTGGTACCAACACGACGGAGCTCCACCACATTACTCGTTAGCCGTAAGGGAACATCTCAACGAAACATAATCTGGAGAGTGATTGATAAAGGCGCACCTATTGCATGGACTCCACGGGCTTCACGTTCACCAGACCTGACCGAATGCGACTTTTTTTTATGGGGTCACATGAAAGCTCTTTTGTTCGACACTCCAGTTGAAACAGAGGAACAGTTAGTGAGAAGGATTGTTGCAGCATCAGCTGCTGAAATTTGTGAAACGCCAGGAATTTTTCAACGTGTTCAGGAGGCTATGCTACGGTGCTGTCAGGCATGCATTGAGACAAGTGGTCGTGATTTTTAGCATATTTTACTGTGAATCATTGTTTTCAATAAATGCTGCAATCATTCCTTGGATTTTATATTATTTATTAACACAGCTTCTGCTTCAAACACGTTTCTCCGTGTGCTTTTATCAGCTAACCAAAGCGCATCCGCCTATGGGTTTATAAGTAAAAAATGTTTATTTTGGCGATAACTATCATCCCTTAATTTTTGGCACAATAGTTTCGGAACACCCTGTACATATACAATAGAATACAATTCACTTTAGATTTACATGCAGAAATGTTTCATTTATTCTAATGGAAAATATTGACTTTTTAAAGTACCTACACCTACTCAGTAAAATAGCATGGTAAAAGTGACAAAATTACCCTTTTATTAGAACTACAATGATAAACCTATCTATCTATAATATCTACAGTATTAGAAAAAAAAAATCAAAGTTAGGGGAAATTTTTAACGTTAATAAAAATTATAATTTAAAACATTATTTCAAAAATATTGTTGCACATGATTGTTATTGTTTTTGTGCATTTAAAATAATTTGTGGTTGTTCTCTAAGTTCTACAATTGCATTCGTTATTCTGGCTTTGAGTTCGTCAACTTGGTAACATGGGGTCTTGTAAATCATGTTCTCTATATGAGCCAAAAAAAAATAAAAAATAGTCTATTACTGTAAGGACCGGGATATTGGGTGGCCAAGATATTGTGCCACCATTTCCTATCCAACCTTGTCGATATTCGGTATTTAGGTATTTCCTGACCTGTATGATTCTGTGTGGTGGAGCTCCATCTTGCTGCCAAATTAAGTTCCTTGTCAATTCAAGTGGTAAATCGTCAATGAGGTCAGCAATTGCATGTTGAAGAAGGTGCAGGTAATGTTGCCCTGTTAATTTTTTATCAATGAAAATTGGGCCCAGTAAGTATGTGTCGATGAACTATACCACACCAAACATCAACTGTCTGGTATCCTTGTTGTTTTATTTCCCTTATCATGTATGGATTATGCACTGACCAGTAACGGGAATTTTGTCTATTGCTTCCTTTTCTTGTTGTGAAAGCGCTTTCATCAGTCCACAAAATGTATTCTGAGAAATCGTTGTCAATTTAAAAAAAATCTGCAGAACTCCAACCTTCTCTGGCACTACCTGTCATTGAGTTTTTAGGTGTTGCGGAAAAAAAATCTGCAGAACTCCAACCTTCTCTGGCACTACCTGTCATTGAGTTTTTAGGTGTTGCGGAATTTGAAGTATTATAATTGTTTCTTTTCGAAATCTTGTGGATTCATACGTGTGAAATGCCAGTTTCTCGAACAACTCCATTCTGAAGCCGTTGAATGCTCTTCATAGAACCTCAATATCTTTGTTGCATTGGCTTCATTTAACACGGGAAAATTTCTGCACACTCTTTTTACATCTACCAAGCTACCATTTTCTGTAAGTTTTTTATTAAACCTAGCAAATATCTGTTTGGAAGGGGTGCGTCGTCCTGGAAAACGTCTAATGTATTCTCTGCGTGCTAGGGTAGCGCTCTTATTATTTGTCAAATATATCTGAAGCTTCACACTTTTTTCTTGAAGACTCAACTGCTCTCTTGTCATTTATTTATTCATCATTCTGACTTAAACTAGGTAACTACCAAACATACCAAATCATTTCATTACTTACCTAGGTACTTTTAAAAATGACTAAACTGTATTTCTACCTTTGTAGGTAATCTGAGTAGGTACTGTAGATAGTCGATATTTTCCATTAGAATAAATGAAACATTTCTACATGTAAATCTGAAGTGAATTGTATTCTATCGTTTACATTGCAATCAGAATGAAACAATTTATCAAACAAATTGAAAATTTACTGGGTGTTCCATTTTAAAAAGTGCTATTTGTGTGCATAACTGTCAAAATATATTAGTTTTTTGTTTGTTGTCCATCCTATATAAAACTTAGAAAACAACCCTATATTTTTTTATTTATTTAAATAACTTCAAAAATAAAAAAATTATGACAGTTTGAAATGTTATCAAGATAAAATGACCATACTGAACACAAGTGTAAATTATTAAATTACGCTCAAGGAAAAACACACTTATTATTGTAAACGACGACAAACGACAAACATGAACTAGAAATATTCTTGTCTTGTGAAATGGCAAATGTCAAGTTCATTCTTAGTCGACTCGAGCCAACTTCAACTGAGTTAGGTGATATTACATAGGGTCTGTTCCAACCCGCCAAAAAACCGTCCCAAGAACGGTTTCGGAACCACTTTGTATACGAATTTCGAATTCTATGCACAAATTTTAGTTTTGCGCAGGATTATGACGGTAAAATGTACGGTTTTATTTATTTGGAACAAAGCTATAGCCGACCGTGACGGCAGTTTACTATGTGTCGTGAAGTAGCCCGGGTGCATGAAAGCATGAATGCTGATATTCGGTATGCACTACCTGTATGGAGCAGTAAATAGTAAATTTAAGGTCCCAGTTGATAATGGTGTCAAGATCACTGTTAATATAGTGAATCCGTTCTCGGGCGAGGCGTGTGGACATGGCTGCAGTGAGCGGTTTGTCAGGATAGAAAGATGCCATCAAGCTACTATCGTTCCCAGTGGCGTGTTTACCATGTAAGCTATAGGGAAGCACAGCTTCCCCTCGAGGATTCGTTAAGAACACTAAACTAATATTTATGAGGACATTTTCAAAAAGAAATATATGAAACTTGTGAATGGCTGACTGGTTCTGAAATTATAAGTCTCTCCTGTCCTGTACTTTCACCATCTTTTCCCACAGCTTCCCCGTCTGTTAAAGTCTAGACACGCCACTGATCGTTCCAAAGCTGTGTAAGGGGCTTCTTATTACATTTAACAAATCATTTGTAAAAATGAGAAACAGTCTAGGGGCAGAATTGAGCGTTGCGGAATGCCGGCAGACACACCATCGACCACAACATGCAGTGACCTGCCTTCCAAAAAGCTCCCCAGCCAATGGCGAAACTCGTTCGGAAGACCATACGATGGAAGTTTGCTGAGGAGACCTTTGTGCCACTGCTGATCAAAAGCCTTGGAGATGTCCAATGCTACAATTCTGGATTCGCGATGTTTTTCGAGAATCGAGTTCCAAATATGACTGACGTACGTCAGCATATACCATATTAATCTTTTAGAACGAAACCCGTACTGTTTGTCAGAGATGAGCTTATTGGCTTCGAGGTATTTAACCAATTTCAGATTCACTGCCTTTTCAATTACCTACTCTCGAATGTCCGGATACAAGTGAGATGGGACGATAATTGTTAGGAAGAGTTTTCTTGTCCTTTTTCGAGAAACGAGCAAGAGTGCAACATTTCCAGATAGACGAGAAAACGCCTTCGACTATAAGAGGGTGAAAACAGTTTGCAACGAACTGAAGCCAATTTTTGTGCGCATGTTTTGAGGACAATTGGTGAAACGCCGTCGGGGCCACAAGATTTCCCAGTGTCAAGTTGCAGCAGAATTTTCCTTATAGTTTTAGGTCTAAATACAACAATTTCCATATAAGAACCAATATATGGCAGTACCTGTGGCGCTCTGCCATTGCCGTCCATCGTTATAACGTTAATTCGGAGGAACTTGGAAAACATTTTTTCGAAACATTTCATTCATGAGACAACAACGACTTTCCTCTCTACAACATTCAAAAAAATAACATCGTAGAGTTGCTTATTTTGATTACGTGATTGATACATTAGTAACGGAACTTGTTAGTAATGTAGCATTTATGTCAGTTTAACAAACGTTCTGTTTTAAACATCGCAAGCATGTTGCAATTTAAATTTCTTTGTTACGTTATGTACCAAACGTTCAGGATACCGAAACATCTTGTTTTTTTCAAATAACATGATATTGTTATCATTCCTGAAACGGTTCAAATGCAACGAAATAGTAATGCTGAAAAAACTACTGATAAAAGTTAACGTTAAACGTTAAATGTTTAGTAAATTTGGCAACATCGATGTTCTATAATTTACAGCGAGAACGTCCGATGCCGGTACTTTAATCACGACGCCAACCACTAAGCAAGAACTGTATCTTGAGCGTTTGTGAGATCTCCAAAAATTTACTGTTGATACTAGAATTGAAAAGAACTAGTAATTGGATTTTTCATTAAATATTTCAATACAGTTCTAAAACACGTTACTTATTAACTACAATGAAAATAATTATTCCGGGTATTGCTACAGAAAAGTTTAATGTGCTAATCGAATATTTCTATTTAATTGTCCAGGAATGTTTCCAATGAAGAATTTAGGTTTGTATTACACATTACACATTGAATATTGTGGTAGTTGGACTATTTCAATAATAAAAACTGTATATTATTTGATAAGAAATCCATGGCGAAAAACAAGTATAAGATCCTATTTTTTGTTGCTTTCGCTCTAAATTTCACAGAGGGCCCTAAAACATCGGTCTAATCTCCGATATTTTGCCATCTAACCCCACTTTTCGCATTTCTACATCTAAATTTTCGAATTTACCGCCATAACAGTGATCACGTGACCGATATCAACATGTACATTTAGGTAATCGAAACATTCGTGCCGTAAAAACATTTAGTTGAACAAAGAATTCAGATGGGTCCATGTAAGCTACTTTTGCAAAGGAGTACCCTGAGAAAAAAAAATTTTCTTCTCAATAAATTAACACTAAAAAATCATACTTCCTAATTCACATTAAAATCCAAGGTAAGTATGTATTTTTATTGAAACAATAGGGATAAAAATAGATTAAAGAAAATTATGCAAAAAAAAAAAAAAAAATATTTAGCGCACGCATAAAACATAAAAAATTTCATCCAGGGCTCTCTGCGGTGGTAAAGTACCCAGGATGTAAGCGCCAAACTAAATCGGTGTTTCAAAAATTCAAAACAACGATTCTCTTGCGATTTTTCATAAATTTTCTGAGAAATTTCCGAAACGAGTTTTTTTGCTGATGGACCCCAAGATCCCAATGTTTCTACACCAAAGGGGTAGAAGATGAAGCGTTCTAGCAAATTCTCATATTTTTTCACTTTTCTATTTTCTGCTGCTTCTGCGGCGGAGCCACCGGCTGATGACGATGAGACGATGTTACTTTGGCTAACAGTATCTACACATGTAACATCCCATATAAGCTGACGACCATTACTCCATGGACCATAAGTCATACCATGCGGCCGTTTCCCATCAATACGTGAGCAACCAGGTGGTTCCAATAACGTTGGCATTCCTGCACTTCTTAAAGCCCTTTGCAAAACATTTTTCAACGAAGTGTGACGACTAAGACGACCCGCTGTCATCTTTTTACCGGATAAACCGTGGTAACCCCACTCATCCACCCTGGTTCCACAATGACAATAGTGGGGTTCGCAAAGTTTTGTACCAAGTCGAAGGCCAACAGCAATACGAAAAGTGTCGTTGTCCAAGAGTATTCCTAGAGTAGCTGCTGGTACCTATGGCATAGAGGAATGCCCCAGACTCAGCAGAAAATCCAGCCAATAAACGTGCTTTTTGTAGAGGACCATATTGAAAGGTGCTATATTTCTTGCTAGCAAGGCCAGAAGATCATCCACGGAATGAACCGATGCCGAAACGGCAGGAACAGCTAGTTCTTCCGCGGAACGTATTCCCAAACCAGCCAACTTTACAGGTAGAGTAGCAACTTGCCAAGTTTCCAAGTCCATTTCTATGTTAGTAATAATGGTTTCAACAGCGAGTTTTAATTGATCATCGAGAGCTCGTAGTGAATCTATCTGGCGGAAGAATGGAAAAGTGCGAAGTATAATTTTGGAATGCTATAACAATGAAGAAGTAGAAATAAGGCTTGTTGAAAAGGAATAGCATTCAAACGAGAACTTATGAGAGCGGGTTCATCAATTTTGTTTGCGATAATGCTCGGTGCAGCTTCATCATCAAAGGACTACCTAGCAGAGACAAATCTTCCTTTGTCATAAATTTTATATCTGCCGAAAAATCTTTCAATTCTTCTTCGATTCGACGACGATTTAAAGAAGAACCACCATATATAAAAGCTTCACCTTTTCCCCAGTTCAATTCCAAGCCATATTCGTCTTTTGCTGAGGCAATAGTTTCCATATCTTGAAGAACGATGTCTGGAGCTCCACCCAACACAGTATCGTCCAAATACCATAAAACCAGAGCAGAATTTAATCGTTGCGTTAAAGGTGCTATACCAATGCAGAATCCTAGAGGTGCAACTGTATCACCTTGTTGGAGTCCCCAAGCAGAATTGATTGTATGTTCAAGGTATCTTAATTGAGAAGTGTAGCGATATTGATGCCAGAAAAAATGATAATACTCAGGAATAAATTCCTGTACCATTTTCAGGAGTTGAAGTCTGCTGACACAGTTAAAAGCGTTCCGGAAATCTAGTTTCAAAAAAACACGACATTCTACGTTATCTTTCTCGTTTATAAAAGAACGCGCCGTATGAACCATAGCCTCAGCACCACCTTTGCTGCCATGGCCCAATTGAAAAAGGCGAAGTTTAGATCCAACATTGAACACGATTGCTGACAACTTTTCCAGCAATTCTTCCTATAGTATTTCCGATTGCTATTGGCCTAATTCCACCATCTTTTTTCACAAGAGTGAAAAGCTCCGTAGCATAGGCTTCGTAGAATAGGCTACAAATACTGTCACAAACTTACCCTCGGATCATTAAAATCGACTACACTACCAATAGCGGATAACAAGTGCGCAGAAGAGTTGTTATTAACATTCGAAGTCGAGTCTATTATGAGGCCGTAAACCATCAAAAGCGCCAGCAGAACCATGTTTGAACGCATAAATTGCACGACAAATCTCGTCATTATTGACAGAATTAGGAAACTCGACTGTTGTCATTTCTATGTATTGCACGTAGCTTCTCCAGTGTAGCAGTAGTGTTAGGTGCAATAGAGTCTTGAGAAGAGAGAACACGTATAGCACCTGTAATGTCACCATCGACTAGTTTGGCACCAACTCTGCGTTTCGGTGCATTAGTATATGATTCGGCAGACGACCGAAAAGCAGCATTTTCTGACATAATATGCGCAATATTGCCAGAATAACCAGAAGATAAACTGGCTAGTCCCGTGTTCACTAAAACTGATAATGATTCCTTTCTCACTTTATTGTGCGGCAAACTAAGTACGTTACGAGGAAAAGAAAAAAGTTTATGCCAAGACTCATCATTATTGGTTTTGACACATTTCTCCAGAATAACTGCCAATGCTTCGGCTACTTGAGGACGAACACTACGCGGAATACGTCTCATAATTCGTATATTACCATGTGATGATATAGAATATGGCCTGGTTTGGAAAGCTTTAGTATTAGAACAAGTTGGTTGTGATTGAGTGGGACCAGATCTTAAAAGCGCTGCCGTTTGTCTGATACATTCCTTACTATTTCGATGTTTTACTATACAACTGGAACAGGAATGATTGAACGTGTAATTTGCTGGGTGCGAAGAAAGTATGGTCGTATTATTTTCGTGAAATGACCTGTTAAAGGAATTATAAGACAGGTCACATTTAGCGGCTTGTTGATTTAAATCTTCTGATGTATCTATCATGGTTTGGTGAACATTACAAGATACCTTCGATAAAACAGTATGGCTTTCAGAGACGTGTAACTCAAGACCTCTCATAGAAGTAATTTTTTTTTTACAAATTGTACATTCATTATTCAAATTTGGAATGATTTCAGAATTGTCACTTTTAAAGTTACTGTCAATGGTATTAGGAAAATCGTCATAAATTTCAAGTTCATTTGGGGTTCTTAATCTTGGGTATTTTCTAGGTACATAAGGGTTTTCGTCGAAGGAACAATATAACGAACTGTCAGAATCGTTTGACATGACACTTAGTTGATACTTCAAAAATATATTACATCAAAAACGATTTTAATAGAAAAAAAAGTTTCTCCTTCATCCCTCATTTGTATTTTTATGTCCAGTTTGTTGTTGTTGTTTTAGAATTTCAACTTTTCACGTTGCGTTACGTTGCGTTCTTGCGTTTACCCAATGAAAACTCAACTCAAACCCGATACTGAATACAACCAAACATTCGAATAAATAAAATGAAAATGCTTCCGAGATGCTGGAAATCTTAGTTAGGACCATTGAGGCCTTTAGTATTAAAAGAGGCAACGTAAATATTGTAAATTAATTGCTGAACGCAGGATTTATACATTCCGTACCGTATCCGTAACGCATTTTAAAAATTACAATTTTTATATTTCTTGCGTTACGTTTGGCACATGCGTTGTGATTTGACCAAAATCAGTGATTAATTGGTATATTTACAATATTTACGTTGTCTTTTTTGATACACAATGCTCCCAGCTTAGGTTTGCCCAGCCAGCAACCTGGTAGCATTTCATTTCATTATTTTTGAAATGTTTGGTTATGTTGAGTATTGTTGAGTTTTCATTGGTCAAACGCAAGAACGCAACGTAAAAAGTTGAAAGTTGACAACTTTTGCGGTACTTTACGTTACGGAGATACGGTTACGTGAAAGTATAAATTGTTTCACTCAAATGTGCATGTTTAACTTCTTAGGGTAGCGTTACGGTTAGGTACGTTGCGTCAATCTATAAATTGGGCTTTATGGTTATTAGAAACAAACAAACGTATTTTTGGGAAGCCGCAGTAATACCCTGTTCTTGCAACTATAGGATCTAAACACAGTTATCTGGTGCCCCCAAAGGGCACATTTCAATACAATAATTATTAGGGCGCACATAATGCGCTTCAAGATTAGTCTTTGTCTTTGGCCCCGATATTACCTCGGATACACAATTATTCACTTCTCGACAATATTAAATTCAGATAAGACCTTCTTGCCGCATCCACGCCACCGCTACCGGCACCTGCCGCCTCTGTCTTTGTTCTGAGTTTTGCTTGTTTCCGTTTAACGCGATAATTCCTTGTCGCCATGATTTTCGTAATTTCAATCTTTTAATTAGACAATGAAGCGAAATATGAATTTATTTATGTATTTAGGCTTTTATTTGATAATTATCAATGTTTTATTCAACTCGAAGGAACGGTATATCATATCCATTTGAATTTTTGGTTTTCGAAATTGACGGATGCCATCTATTTTTTGGATTCTTCACACAATCCTTGGTGACAGGGTTTCCAAGGTATGCGAATACCTTGCGGAAAAATTTGGATTTCCCTGGTTTAGATCCTAAGATTCAAGGTAGTTTTCTAAATATCCGTAAGTTTGATATGATAGTGGGTTTTCTATAGTTACAAGCATAGGCCATTTATGCCTTTCACAGGCCTCAAGTTTTTTGGATTCTATCCAAACGAGATCATGATGCCTGCTGCTGAACTCGAATGTTACGTGGAACATTGTAAATGTATCAACGTTATCAATACATCAGAAATGGAATTTCTTGGCGCATTTCAAGTCATAGGAAAGTTTATTCGGTACAGTTCATCTGAAAATCCATCATGTAAACTTAGATTGCAAGAATGCTCCTGAGGGATTTGAAAACGCTTGAATCCATTCTGCATCCTTTTGTATAAAGTTTAGGGTCTGAGCCTGAAGGTAGGTGTAAAGTCTGACAAATATAAATTTGCCGGAAGAATGCGGACAAAAAACTGACAAGTGCGTGAACTCCTCCGCTTGACAGTACATCAATAAAGCGATTGGCTGCAGATGATTGAAATCCATTATAGCTACCTTCATAAAAACAAGTTGTCAAACACACCATGTGTCCGTCATTCTCTGCCACTCTTCGCCCCT
Source organism: Ceutorhynchus assimilis (assembly GCA_917834065.1). NCBI lineage: Eukaryota > Metazoa > Arthropoda > Insecta > Coleoptera > Curculionidae > Ceutorhynchus > Ceutorhynchus assimilis. The sequence continues at coordinate 42,934,053 of OU892277.1, forward strand.
CAGACGTCGCCGGCAAAATGAAATTTGCCAGACAATATATTGTCAAATTAAACATAAGCATTAATTAGGTAACGGCCGAATTAAGGACCGATTGAGAAGTGTTTTATCTCTGCAAGACCATCCGTGGACGCGTTTCGCTGTATCACAGCTCATCAGCACGGTTTAGGGCCCGCAGAGAGAAAACACAACCCATTTTTGGTTCCATCCCGGAACTGGGTTTAATACAAGTAAAATGAAGACAGGGTCTCCATCTATTTTCTGATCGGCACACTAAAAATTGCTACTAACAACCGTATAAACCAGTATTAAATTAGAGCAAATCGACTCAAAAAGGCATTCGCCACAATTGCGAGAATAGCTATTCTAGTTGCCAACCAGAAGTAAAGTCGGTTGGTACCGAAAAACATTGATATTAATGCCTTTGCGAGTCGATTTGCTCTAATTTAATACTGGTTTATACGGTTGTTAGTAGCAATTTTTAGTGTGCCGATCAGAAAATAGATGGAGACCCTGTCTTCATTTTACTTGTATTAAACATAAGCGTTGAACTTGTAGCCTTAAATTAATAAAACGATAGATCCGCTCTTTCGCAATAAGATTTTTTTTCCATAAAATATATTCCGTTTCAGCTTTCGCGATAACTTGCAATTTATTCACGAAAGTTATTCGAGCAACTTTACCTTGTTCTTTGCCAAAAGTCGCATAAATCCAGTTTAGTACCCCTCGCAATTGCAACGCGGCAAATCACGAAGTTTACAGCTCATAATATTAAGTCTACAAAAGTTGCCTGAAACGTTGCACACAGAAATACTGATGAAAAGCAAATAAACAAGATTATTTGGGTTTATTAGGGAAGTGATTATTAAATATTACATCCAATGCCATTCCTTGTAAATGTCCGAACCAAATCAGCTGTTTGTCTTTTATATGATCTACTATTGTGTGTTTTACGTCCATAATCTACCTAATTCTCAGGTTTGTTATCCTTTCCCTATCCCTTTTTGACCTGCCTGCTGCTCTCCTCCAAAAGTCAATTTCAGTTGCTTCCAGCATTTTTGCGGTTCTGTTCTTTAGTGGCCAGACCTCTGAACTATATGTGACTATGCTTTTGACTATGGTGTTGTATATTGTATATGTACATTCTAGTTTTGTTAGTATTGTTGATATTTTGGTCCCACAGTACACCATTTAGCAGTATATTCTGATCCTCAATTGCTTTGTCTAGGGTTTCCTCATGTGAGATTTTTATTTCCAAATATTTGTATTCAGTAGATTGTTTAATTTTTTGTCCGATATTCAATTTCAGAGTTCGTTGTTCACCTCCGCTCTCCTATAGTCATATATTCTGTTTTAGTTAGATTTACTTCCAAACCCCATTCTCACTATCTTTGTACTCTTTCTCTATTTTGGCTTTTATAAGCTTTACATACACTGTGCTCAGCTTATTTGTTACTGCAATTCCTCGGTGGTTCTCGCATTTGTTTCTGTCTCCTTTCTTATATATCATTGTGGAATAGCTTATTTTCTATTCTTCCGGTACTGCATGTTTATCTATGCATGATTGAAATAGTTTGTAGAGCTTGTTGGTCCCCTACTTTATCAGTTCTCCATATATTTCTCTTGGGCCTGGTGCCCTACCATTTTTCAAGAAGCTACAGTATTTTTTAACTTCTTTTTGCATAACTCCTATTGGTGATCCTGCATTTTTTATGTTTTGTGTCTGTTTTTTTTCTTCTTTGAACTCTGGCCGTTGTTCTGTCAGTAATTCTTCAAGGTACTCTTCGCATTGCTGGGGTGTTATTGTATTGATAATATCCTTGGTTTTTGTTTTCCTCATATTTTTTAGTAGTCTCCAAATTTCTGTGTTTCTTTTACCTCCTAGATAAGTATTAATATGCGCACAGTTTCTTTCCCATGACTCGTTTTTTTTCTGTATTACCTATTTTATTCCGTACTTCTTCCATTTTCCTCATCCCATGACTCGTTTGTTTTTCTGTATTATTTTATTCCGTACTCTTGCTTGTGCTTCTTTATATATTTCTTTGTCTCGTGTCTTATTTGAACTTTCTCTATTTCTTGATCCCATTAATATGGGCCTCCTACCATTTTTTTCATATTTGCCTATAGGGCTTCAAATGCTGCACTGTGATTACTCTCTTTGATATGGTGGGAATGCATTTCAAGGTTTTGGAAGTTGATACTACCTACTCTGTAATTTTTGATATAATCTCTTCGTGTACAACCCCTCTACGCTTTGCTCTTCCAGAAATTTTAGGTTATATTTCTCAGGCACAGTATTGTCTTCTTGTTTTTCCTTTCCGTTTTCTTTTGCGCGCAGATACAAGAATACCCAAACAAGTTATTGAGTGGAAGCCAGGGGGAAGAAGAAGACGCGGCAGACCAAGAAAACGCTGGAGAAGTGGAGTAGAAGAAGAAATGAGAGACAGAAGCTTACAGGAGGATGCCTGGATTGACAGATATGGTTGGAGATCGGGAATCGGAAGACGTAGAACGTTATAAACCTATAGTTATATAGTATATATGCAATAGTTTGATTTAGTTGTGCATGTAGTAGCAAAATTTGTTTTCAAATAACCGACCCCTATGCATTTCGTAAAACACTTCGGATGCGTTCTTCAGTGGCCTGGCTCCATATTGAATAATAGTGATCTTATACAACATTTTGGGTGAAGGATTGGGCACGGAACGGCGGAAAGCCATTTTTGGAAAAACAATTCTCCTTAATTCCAATTTTCATCTCAAAAACGAAGTTGGCAAAAAATATAGTTCTGGATATAAAATTTTTACTTAATTGGAGTTATTACTTGATATTTTTGCGTAGTTATATTTGAATAGAAAATTATTTATACCTATTATCTATACTCATATCCTATTAATCCACCGTTGCTTTGTTCTGTCGACTGCTACTGCATGATTACTTTCGGAATAGGTAGGTTTCATTACAAAAGGAATTTTCATTGTAATATGTATGCTTGAATTGGTTTTCCGCAGATTATTAGCTCGCGGATAATAAAAACAATATTTACATTCTATTTATAATTTATAGTTACAATGTATATTTGTAATATAATTAAATCCACGCAAACCCAAGTGTTTATACAATGCCTCGGAATCAGTGCATAAAATCGCTGATGCAAAGAAAATAAACACGTTGCTACAAGACTATTGGATTTCCCGGCTTAGTAGAGCACTTAGGGTAGTAATTAAATACCGAGTTTCTTGGAAGTTGCTTGGGGAGGAAATAAATTTATTTGCTCTAGTATGTAGTTGCTTGCTTCCAGATTATAAATCAATAATTTTATTAGGGAAAAAACATAAGGAGTCTTTGCATTATTATTTTATACTAGAGAACATTTCATATTTAATAGTTTACTCCCATTGATTTGTTCAAATATAATGAATTTCTTTGCAGGAAAGCAGCTAGAAACTATTTTCAGTATCGCTGCGGCTGGTTTGTAATTTCGGTAGGAATAGACCTGAGAGCCACTAAGACCTATTTTTCTTTTCTGGGTTCTGCTGTTGCTGGAAAAGTGAAGTTGGGTCGTTTCAGACATTTTCTCAGATGTTAGCTAATAGGTTCTCAAGATATATTATGCATGTAACATGTCTCTAGTGTTGAAAACTTAGGTTGCGTAGAAATCGCTCTTGATGGAGATACTCAACATCTTGAAAGTACCTACACATCGCTCAATGAATAAACCTACTATTTCGTCAATTAGATCTTGATAAATACCTTAATGCTTGAAAAATGAAAGGAAATTCTCCACATCTGAAGCTCGCATTGTATTTCTCTCGAATTCTTTAAAAAAAGGTATTCAACAAATCACACTCATATATCAAGTCATTCCAGACGCATAAAGTACCTAAGTAATACATCATCCTTGAGCAAATGCTAAGCATCAGATGGTAAAAAGGCAAAAAAGAGAAACTTTTATGAAGCTGCATGTCTAACTTTTATTACATTCTCTACTCCGTTTTCTTCTAAGCAGAATTTCGTCCTAAATTGCAACAAAATGCCGGCAGCGTTTTACTAGCAATAAAATCGACAAAGATATGCTCTCTTGTGACGCTTCTTTGTAATAAGGTAGCTCGTTTTTAGCTAGTCTAATCACACAGGTCCTAACTTTTTGTACTTTTAAATTGTTTTTTTTTTTTCAGGAAGCGCTCTTTTATTAAAATTGCTTCTAGTTACTAGGTGAAGAAGAGAAATATCTGAAAAAGAAAAAAAAAATTACATTACCATATTAAATTGATTTCTGTTTTATGAAATTTTCGATCGAGCCATGGTAGATCGTAATTGTGTAAATAGACTGTTGCCTATGCGGGTAATGAGACTATAACACGCATCACTTCTCGATGTTATTCGCTAGATTATTCCATCATGGTTGAATTCTATTCTTGAATCTCCTGGTGAACATGGGATTGACCCATAGATTGGACAGCAGCTTTGTTGTCACAAGCCCCAGAGAATTGAGACTTCGTATTTGGAGGATCACACCCATGCGTTGCCTTGACAGATTGCGCACAAGTTCCGACACCCACCTAAAACATAAATGTAACGAAGTCGCAGTTCGAACGATTTATAACAGTGCCTTCTTCCTTATAGCTACCCACTCCACCTTGTCAGTATATTCTTGTCTCTTTATAAGACCAGCCTTTATACGTGTAAACCTTGGGCTTGGCTTTCGGCGGAAGTACGTTTTCTATAATTTCGGGCTTAGTATTTTTTTTTGTTGTGGCTAATAATAACCACACGACGTCGCGTCGCTTTCATAGAAGGTATTCATTGGCGGAATCTCATTTTCATTCTATCACTTTTCAATTGAAGTCTATTCTGGCAAAATTGTAAATAACTTTGTGTCTGTCCTGGAGATCATCCACATAAACTGGGAAGTACAGCTCCGTTTCCATCGGCTGGTGGTCAGCCAAAGATTTCTATCATCCAGTCAACATCATCGATGGTTAATAGCCGGTGTATTTATTCTGAGAACTTCTATAAGCCAGAAGGAATATAGGGACACTGATTTATCCCAGTTTCGATAATGTTTATCCAGAAACATCGGGAAGTATCAATAATTGACGATCGGATTGTGCCTCTCGACTATTCCGTTGGACTCTGGATGAAGTTGAGTCGTTTCCGTTCACCTGATTCCCAGAAACCCGGTCAGATTCTTCCATACACCTGATTTAAAATGTCTGCCCTGATCGGTATGAAGTTCCAGCAGTCGTTCATGTTTTGGTTATAATTGATGTTTCCCAGTAATGCTTCAGCAACTCTAACCGATCCTTCACTTCGTTACCTCTGACTACTTCGGGAAATAGTCCATAGCAACCCGAATCTGTTGTAAGAAAAGCACCTGCAATATCTACCGTATTCACCGTTCGCATTTTCTTGAACTATTTCTCAACATATGACAGTTGATCCAGTAACACCGTTCTCTTTATTCGAGCCAAGTTCTTATTGACTCCAAAGTGGTAACCAATCTAGTTACTGTGTACGTGGCATACGTGGTTCAATGGTCCGATATACTAAGCTCTCTTTATTTGGACTGTCCTATTTACGAATGATTCCATCACCATTTGAACGAAACTGGAAATTTTCTGTAATCCACATCATTGTCCGTTTTATAGCCAGCCATGCACCATTTCCAATTCGTTATTAACATTCCATTCGTTCTCAAAGTTTTCAAGGAACAGGTCCAGAACTTTAAGATGTTTCTAATAGGGTTTTATTTCACAACATCACAGAATCTGCAAAAATCGCTTAATGCCTATCGATTCGTTCCTATTTCATCTTTAACTTTCATTTATAATGTTCCGATTTCTGGTTTAATATTCCTAGTGGAGTAATTTGGCAACGTCGCAAGCCGAGGGTTTTATAACCATCATAAGAAATAATATTTAGGTTGCGCATCGAAGGCGGCATTACACGGCGTGTGGAGTGGCACGCCTGGCGCGTGGAGTGTGAAGTGTCAAGCTCAGCGTGTGGAGTGTGGTCGCAGTCAGACGGTTTGAAATTTGCCGCGCCAGACCCTTCACACGGCGTGTAGAATGCCAGTTCACGCGCGAGGCGCGCCACTCCACGCGACGTTCAATGCCAAGGATGATAAATACTACTACAAGATGGCCTATCTTCATAAGGCCTGTGTGTAACAAATCCCCCCCTTCCCCCTATGCCAAAATACCAGTTGTGACGTAGACAGCATGGTATTTTTCGCCTTGACGTAGGCTGTTTAAACAGCTGACGACTTAGTTATGACGTCGGCAATGGTGACACACCAATATGGCGGCGATTACCAAAAACGAGGTCGATAAGCACTCCTTAGAGTATGTATTCTCCTCGGTGTAATGCCGCCTTTAGGTCTGTTCGCACGGAAATCACAAACCAGTCAGAGTGAATTTCATTGGTTGAAACTAGTTTTCTGGCTGTTTATCTGTTATTTATCCTTTTATTCCTTTTTTCTGGTACAGATTATTTTTTTTCGCTAAACACTTCAACAACTGAGTTATACATAGCATATATACGAGAATGATTGCCTTGAAAAGGAGATTACTATTAGTTAATTTTGAAGCGTAGAGGGTGCGTGTTCTTTTTGATTTCAGATAAAATGAATTCACGCGTTGCTTACCGAAAATATACTTTCATTTTGCCCAAGTTAGTAACACTCGTCAATGGCACTGCGTTTACGCCGGAGAAAGAAAATTGTCTGGCTACTAAAAGATATATAAAGTTGTATTATTCGCTGTTATTCGCCCTATTTGTTATACCTCATTTAACATGACATGAGTCGTGGCGGTGAAAGCTCATTTGCGGGTTGCTGTAATGGGCTTAGAGTTCTAGATTTAAGCAAAATAAATAGATATTAGTGGAAAGATGTATCTTGAAGAATCCAAACGTCGGCGATATTATGTCTCATACACCTCCTCCTAAACTGAGCAGCCTCTTGTTGAAGAAGACGGAACGTAAATATTAAATTTCTTATCAGATTTTTTTATAATGTGCTTCTTTATTGGCATTTAAATATTTAAATTAGGGCATGTGAATATCTTTGGGCATGTGGATATCTTTTCTCTAATTTCCCAATCCAATAGACCCTTTTTTTCAGCATTTTGTCATTATCGGGGGTAATAGCACAAGTGCATCAAAATAACTGATAATTTTGGATGAGAGTAGTTATGTTTTATAAAAACTGCATGAGTTGATTTTATTATTTTTTGCGAAAGAGGCCCACGCCGAAGGGGGAGGGTTAATTCTTATAAAAAAATATGAAAATGAACGAATGCAGATTTTAAAGAAAAAACGATTGAACGCAAAATTATCTGGTTGTTCTGAAGCACGAATGCTATTTAGTGGAATATTTCCCGAAATTAGACCTGCCGACCTGCCAAGAAAACTATCGGTACCTGCCGGGCAATTATCGCTGTAAGTTTTCGATAATAGGGATGTTCAATATTTTTCAATTGTGATAAAAAGTGGTGGTTTTAGGTCCACAAAACACGTATTAAGCGTTAAAACATCTAGAAACCCTTTATTTTTTCTGATAAATATATAAAAAAAAAAACAAAAAAAACGATATTAGCGAGGCTAGCAAAACGACCCCCTGCATCGAGAGTACCGCTTGTGACGTCACTGTGCGGAGCGAAAAATCAGCTGGCGCGTTGGCGAGATTTGTTTACAAGTTTACATTGGATTTATTGTGTTGCTGACTGTTGCTTTATCCCAAGAAGCTTCATTCACTCCAATTATCTGTGTTTGTGTAATGATGGGAGACTCAAAGTTGAACCGAGTCGAAAAGAGTGGTATCTACGTGCGTGTTTTTCTACGAGGTGCGAAAATGTGCTACTTTCCTGCGTGAAGACGCGTTTTTCACACGCTCATAGAAAAAATGGGCCTGACACGAGCATAAAGTATGTTTTCCGCACTTGCGGCTTGCACGAATTCCGCTGGCTCGTCGTTCGTGCAAATGCCGTTGCGTGCGGGAAAGTATAACTTTCCGCCCTTGTTACAGGTAAATAACTATATATCATTGTTTAAATGCAACTATACCTACATCTAATAACGTCTGTTTCACTTCTACATCAATGGACTGGAGCTGATTCAAGTCGACAGTTGACCAAACATTCTGATACCATAGTAGATAAAGAAATAAACAAAAGAATAGTAAATAACTTCCAAAGTTGGTAGATTATGTGAATCGGCCTTTTGAAAACCTTCCTTCAGTTTAGCCATAGTACCTTTTCTACCTTTAATTTCGATAAACCCTATAACACAGAGATCGACATGAAGGATATAGCAGCAATATCAGAATACTTGTTAAACGTTAAACAGACTCTCTCGTTAAATTAAAACCGAACCCTAATAATAATAACAATAATATTAATATCAATATTCTTTATTGCCAACAAAAATCGCAAAAGCAACGTCACAAAAGGCTGATCCAAGTAGCTAGTAACGCCACTGTACTTGCGCGTGCTAACTCATTACGCATTATGACGTTAGACAGCGTTTCGTGCGTTTAAACGAATATCAATATTTCGTCTCCGTTTTTCTCATAGAAAGAATTTTCTGACTTTCGTAAAATTTTGTAGATTTACTTAGGAAACGATGCTTAATAATTTGATGATGATTAAACGGATTTTTTTTATTTTGTGAACATTCCTATTGCATTTCTCTTATGAAAGTTTTTATTCATAAGGGAAATATTCACAACAACATACCTATTCGTAAAAAAAATCTCGCTCTAATTTCAAGTTCATATTGTAACAAAGCAACATAGAAACGACTTTCGAGTTATTCTTATGATTTCTAAACAAGTCATCGTCTCAATTTTCAATCAAACAACGATATGAGTTTAATTTAGCATGAACTGGCTATACTATTACGTACTCTTATCTATGATGGACATCTATTTGAAAGATTATTATATCGTAAACAAATTTGTGTGAAAACGACACTTGAATTCTCATATTTTCCCCGGTGGTACCGTCTCAAAAACAAATATGCTTGCCTCACCAAGCTAAGGTTGCTTTATCCAAAACATCGTTATAAAAAAGTTCCGTACAAAAAAAAAAAAAAACATGCAAGAAATTTCGTTATTCGAAGTAGTAGGGTATGTAATAAACAAGAATCCTTTTTGAAAGGGTTCGCTAATAGGTCAAATTTTATATTACGCCTTTCAGCTAGCGTGCTAAATCGCTAAACCGGGCTGAATGTATCCAGAAAAAGCAAAACAGTATCAGGAAGAAACGTTCCAGGCCGACATACACTGATCATTAACATGCCCTAAGGCTCTTGAAAGGACAGAGCTGGCGCACTTTCACTCATTTTCCTATGTTAATCTCCATAAGAAAATCTAAGGTCCATTCTGTGACTTTTTGTACCATTTTGGAGTGGGGGTAAAATTTCTAGGAATAAGCCCCGCCCCCTTTCCAGTGCCCATATCTTTCGCACTAGCATCGTTCAGGGTCATTGACCGTTTCTGGCTCCGAGCGGCTCATCGAACACACATAGCACCTCGTGACTTGGTACCTCATTCAAGGTGCCTTGTACTGATGATGACGTAACTAATAATAAAATCGTCATTTCGTCATGGGTCGTCATCCTCGTCGTCGTCGATGTCAGTCACTCGAAATAATTTCTTTTTTAAAAAAAAGTCTGCTGTTTCCGAGGATCGAACCTGGGACCGCCGCGTGAAAGTCAACTCAAAATCTTTATTTAAATTAGTTCCACAATTGTAATTACAGGCGGGGGGGATACGCCCCCCTCAAACTATAAATCTACAACATTTACTTGAAACTAGGACAGGACTTCTTAATCAACTAATTGCAGCATGCGCAGCACGCTGTGCTGACAAGCTCGCCTAGCGAGCAATGTGGGCGCTTTAGCCTGGTCGATGTTATTGACCACAAACCCCTGTCCCTATTCTTTTTATTTCAACTCTCCACGACGTTTCCTGGTTGCCCTTCAACGTCGATTTTTATGACCCTAGGGTTGCTGGTGAATACCACGGATGGCGCGCACTGGGCCATTCCAGGCCTGCTTAGAGAATGAGGGTGGTATGCGTGAAAGTCAAGTGCGCTAACCTATAAGCCATGTTGTACTTGAAAATAATCCGGCTATAATCTTTCACTATCCGCAACAAATAATTCTAGGAAAAATCTATAGGCTAAAAAAAAAAAAAAAAACGAAAAAGTTTAAAATGAACTTTTAAGACCTACTGCTTATAGTGAAAACGCAAATTTAATATTGAAATAACATTTATTGTAACCGCAGCAAAAGTATAGGTACCTTGTTACTTTCCTGCGACCTGCGATAAACAAGCTCTGACTAGTCTGTAGCCAATCACCAGCCTCGTATCCACCTGCAAACTTCAGCGAACTTTTCCTAGAAATACGAGCCATCGTTTCGATTTCATTGTTGCTTACTTTTGTAGTGCGCCCATTTTGAATTTCTGTATCACTGTTGGAATTAACAGAAACGTAAGTTTTATTACAATTATTAATATTATCAACATGACTTAGAACCATGACTCATTTATACAAATATTTTCTGCAATATAATTTCGTCTCAAATTTTCTTCCATGAGGATTTTCCTCCAATTTATGCTTCAAATATTCATTATCTATCATCAATATATTGCTAAATTATATTACCACGTCCGCCAACAAAACCAAAAATTGAAGCGATCCAATTCAATTCGTTCTTTCACCAAAAACTTCTAAATAATTAATGGCGTATTAACTGAAATGCTTGTAACTGTATACAAAAAACGCACTCGAATGGCTAATAACCCATAATTGCTTTACTTCTCCATTGATTTCAATGGAAATCTTAGTTAAAAATCTGTTAGTCGAGAGGCCTTTTCTGTCGCTTGCATAAAACTGTTGAGTCCGTCCTGTTACTTATAGTTCTGCCACAGCTAATCATTTTTCCGAAAATGAATAGAAAAATTAGGAAGTTGACAATGAATTGGCTCCACGAGCGAAACTCCTATTAGTGCTATGCAAATAAACTGCCCTAGTGTCACAAATCAAGTCGTTTGCTCGGACCGGTATCGAGTGGCTCTCGATTCGTCGTTTGCATATGTCCCCGGTGGCGGGCATTTTATCACGGCCGGCATGTTCCAAGAAAGGTGCTGCTGCTTAACTTTGCGCCAGATGGCGGCTGGATGTGGAAAAACAACTTTTCTGCAACCGATCGGAACTTTAAAACGATGAGAAATGTTCCTGGAAGTTTTATTAGAAATTTTCCTCCATCTAAGAAATTTACTTTTTGAGTTATTGGGCTCTACCCAGTCTCTGATTAGAGCAGCTGGAGGTGGTATTTCCATTATTAAGTTGGGCACGTACCTATGAAGGGATAAATTCTGAATGCTAAAAATTCTTCTTTTGAATACATACTAAGTGATAAGAGTTTTCTATTCGATAATAACGATAATAAAATAATTTACTATTTAGTATTTTTTATTATCCAGGCTCAAATCAAAAGAGAAAATATTAATCGCCTATAAAATATAGATTTGATTTCAGATCAGTAGTTGGTAGGTACCCGATTTTGTGCCAACTGCCATTTGCGGGAACATACTAACTTTTTGGTCACTTTACGTCCATTTTTGCCCTTGTGATATGATTCGTTACTTCTGTTTTTTCGTATTCTGTACGTGGGAGTCGAACTACCAATATCACAAAAGATAATAGGTGGGTTTTATTTTTCATTTATAAGGGGTTTAAGAATCTAACAAAAAAAAAACACAATTAAACGCAATCTACTAACAGGTACTTAAAAAGACTCTTCCATTAAAACTCTAAAGTTTGCCATGCCCTATCTCAGCATGCATTCAAGAGAGTAGGGGCCATTCAAAGTCCCGAAATACATATTATAATAGCATGGAGATAAAACATGAACCCCCGGGGGGCATATATGCAAATAGATTTTCAGGAGCCACTCGATGTAACAAGAGTAAAATGCGAAGATTTGCAGCTACGAGCATCGTTCCTGCATAACAATGCGTCGCGGCGTCGGAGACGGCTAGAAGTCGACGACGAACATCAACTGATGGCTCCCGAAATAATGTTGGAAAAGGTTTTGTCTAGATTGAAGTGGCAAATTCAATTTGAGGAGTACTTGACTATTGATTTGTATGCTTTGGATTTTTACGCCTTAAAAATTACTTAAATTTCGAGGTTTTTGTTTTAATAAGAGAGAAAACGCGAGGATCTTTCTAGATTTTTTTTTTTTTAAATTTGAACAGCCACCTTACATGGTTCACGGGTTCAAGCTTCGAATCTCTATTTGTTCAAACATATTGTCAAATGGTTAAAAAGTTTACTTGAAATCATTCTGTATAGAGTTCCTAGAGAAATGTTCATATAGCTGGAACCAATAATTCTGACTATAGTTGATTTTTTAATGACTGGATACGATAATTGAAACCCACCAATCCCTTAAACCCCTTACCAAGTAACCAAACACTTTCATTAGCCTCATTCGTATACACATACAACATTTTTCAAGAAAACCCACCCAAAACTCTTTTCAGCCGTCTACCCGAGAAATCCCCTCGTCAAACAATGGGTTTTCCGGTTTTATTTTACATTCACAAAAAAATTTAAACCAAAACTTATAATATAAAACTTAGGTAGGGACTAATAAGCAAATTAAAGTTCGAACATTCTAGAAATAATTATTATTATTATATATAATTAATTCTTCCTTGCCTATTTTTTTAAAATCATTATAGTCATCATTCACATTAATAACCAGGTTCAATTGTTGCCTCAATTAAATTGTCCAGTTTCCAAATCCGTTCCTCTATGTGAAGAACCATGCTCAATACATTTTCACCACTTATCAGCATCTACTTCTTGAATTGTCTCGTGAAACTACTTTTCAACGCCTTTTGTTATAAAACTTTCGTTTCCTCCCTTGACTTGTGTCCAAATTAACTCGATTAACTTCAGTTCGCAATGGTGAGGGGGTCACCTTGGAACCATTATTTCCCGTTTCTGGCCATTTCATCTACCACACAATTAGAATATCTGGACCTTTATGGCTTTGATATTGCAAGCAATTCTTTCTTCGCCATATCTTGTTCGAAGGGCATATTTTATTCCAATAGCTAGTCTTGTATTTTCTTTTTGCGCCAGGACGTTGTTGTTGCAGTTGTTCCTACGTTTCTGGAGTAGTAGCATCATTCCTTACTGTAACTAAGCCTTCGGGCTCTATCATCTGCTCAAAATATTCCTCATACATCGGCATTCATATCCTCATGATAGACTCCAATACGGTTTGATATAAAGGGTGGCAGCAATCCACCTTCTAAAAACACATTCTCACCGCCGATATGGGTGATGATTAGCCTTTTTCCGATTCCTGTTGGTAGAGTTATACGAGTTGACCATCCTTCCAAAAAAGCATGACGATAACTTTTAACGTTTTCATCTCCCTTGATTTATCCATGTTCCGTCAAGTTAAAAAATTGCCTTTTTTCTTCAGGGTACCTACCTTTGAATTTTTATTCAGCGTTCTCTCCTCCAAAAGACTAGTTTGTCGCTCTCAATCAATATAGAATTTCTTCCGTGTCTTTCAAAATTAAAACTCAACTCTTAAAGTATTCCAGAGCTTGCTCCTACTTAGATTTGGTATGTCGTCATCTTGTTTTATGGCTGCCAGAATTTTCTCCAAGGACTCCAAGGTCGGTATTTCTTCTGCAAAATAGAATGTATGCACTTTTCTTCCAATTGCATTCAAGATGTCTTCATCAAGGTTCATTTTTCCTCTGCCCGATGGTTCCCTGTATTACAAGAAAGTTACTTGTGAAATTTGACATAAAATTATGAGCCATTTGTCAATGTCAGAAGCATATTCGGTCAGAATTTTTTTTGTCAAACAAAGTGATTGAAAGCATTCCTGACTGTTGTTATTAGTTGAATGTTGAAATGATTGGGGAATTCTTGTCACATGTCAAAAAACTGCAGTAAAAAAAGCAGCCACGTAATGCAGAAAATAAATAGTCGAATATATTTTTTACTTTAAAGCTCTTGTTTGCCGCTCCCTAAGAATTCTGTAAATCGTATTTTTCCTATATCCTGTTTCATTCGGCACATACGTACTACACTAGCTTCGAAACTTTGCAAATGTCTTGCCTTTAGGCTTTCAAATACATTCAGTAGTCAAAGGTTTCCGTTTTCGTCTAAGCGGAGAACAGAAAGAACTTCATGGAGAATCCATTTATCGCTTTTAAATATCGAACCCGCACTGTTCAAGTTCAAATCAAATCAAAATCAAATCAAATCGATTATTTTTCCGTTTGACAATTTTCAAATTGTATGGATATCGTCAGAATGCGTTAGTTAATTCGCTATAGGAAACAAGAATATTTCAGGGCTGGGATCACAAGTAGATTCTACTTTCATGATGGCACCGGCGACCTCTTCATCGCGTACCGTGCAGGCGATGATGACGGTTGCTAGGCAACCAAACGTCATGAAAGTAGAATTCTACTAGTCGTGATCCCAGTCCAGGTACCTACATTTTTAAAAAGAAACAGGATCCTTGAATTCGGCCTCAAAACTGACCTGTTCCGAAATAAGGAAAAGGAAAAGGAAAAGGGACGATAGTTCAACTCGGCCAAATCGGTTATCAGGTAGGTGGCTATTTTATGATGCAAATGGTACAGGTACCGAGATAGATATTTAATTCACTGATCTACTTCTTCTTATAAATAAATAGCTAGAAACTCCAAATTTTGCACCTTATATGAGCACATGCCTCTGTAGACCTAGATGAGACAACAAATGCCTGTGAATGTTTCCATAGTCATTTCGTAGATCTTTTTATTCCGAGTATCCAAATATTTATAATTTCATAGATGTATTAAGTCAAATGAGATGCGAAATTTAATAAAAATTAACTCCGAGAAAATTCAAAAATTTCAAGTCGAAAAGGAAGCAGCAGCTCTTATTTACTAGACTTGACCACTATAAAGCAAAGTTATTAGCCCTTTACAGTTTGTAAAGTCTGTCGCTTGGGTGTATGCAGCTAATCTGGTTTAATTCAAGTTTCTTTCAGCGAATGCAACCATTGACGCTGAAATCCAACATCGCTTGAAGTGTGCTAGCGCGGCGTTCGGGCAGCCTCTAGAGAGAGTCTTCAAAAATCACGACATCAGCGCTGAGACCAAACTTCGCGTCTACAATGCAGTTGTTATACCAACACTTACAGATGGCGGCGAAACATGGACCACCTACAGAAGACACATAAAAAGCCTAGAGAAATGCCACCAGCGATGCATAAGAAGGATTACACGGATTAAATGGCAAGACCGACGAACGAACATCAGTGTTTTAGACGAGGACAAAACAACTAGCATTGAAGCCCTCATCATGAAGCACCAACTTTGCTGGACAGGTCACCTCGTCCGCATACCCGTAACACGTCTTTCATGAAAGATTCTCTACAGTCAACTGAAAGAGGGAAAAGGAAATCAAGGAGGTCAACAAAAACGCTACAGCGATGTTCTAAAGGAAAATATGGCAAAGTGCCGGATCGATACTAGCAACTAGGAGATGACGGCAAATGATAGGCGCTTATGGCACTGAGTAGTCCACGACGGACCACAAACATTTGAAGAACAGCGACGCTGACACGAGACCGAAAAGAGGGACCGCAGGAAAGAGCGGAGAACGGAGGGAGAGACAATGCTGCCAGAGACTAGGTGTGAAAAGACTGTGGAAGAGTGTCGGCTCTAGAATTTGTTTATATAGCCATCAGAAAACATACAATCGACGTCTATGAGATTATGAGAATAGAATAGATAATCATACCCGGTATCGAGTGATCGCCTATGATGATGATATGTATTAATTATTATTGTTATATGTACGGCTTTGCCCACGAATCGCTGTTTTATTTTATATTTAATGACGCTTAATTTTGTAGTTTATGTTAATAAAATTATGAACACCATTAAAGGCACGTTTTATGGGCAATAGGTTGGGTTTTATGGTTTGGCCGAATTCAGGTGTCATGAAAAAGGTCCTCGTAGATTTTTGGCCGAGTTCAAGATGGTGTTCGAAAAAGGGTTAAATTTTACCCAAGGGTGAGAGTGGGTATATGGTCACGTGGTCAGAAAAGTAAATTTTATCTGGGGTGTTTTCTAACCCACTGGTGTATAATTATAACCTAACATATAAAAACATGACATTTAGGCCCAGTGTTCTGTGCATTTCATTTATCTGTTTGTATCGGGTCTTCAAGACAAAAACCAATCAAAGATTGCTATGATTTTTTGAACGTATATCTTAGCAATATTTTTCTTTAATTTTGTCAATGAACTTTAATGTCAAAATGTCATGTCAAAAATCCTGACCAATAAAGGAACAATAATGCGACGTACGTTTTCGTAATCAAAGCAATCTTTGATTGTTTTTTTTTTTTGAAGACCCGTTACCTATATATTATCCACTTCCGCTAAACGGAGAATGGAATAAATAAAACTGACTAAATCTGAAAGTATATAGTAGATTTAAATAAAGAAAAAACTGACAAGAATGACCGGAGTGAAATTCACCTAGCGGCAGAGTTGGTTAATAAAGAGTGCATACTGGATAGCACCCCGGATATTTTTGAACTAGCGTATGAAAGTCAACCGGAGTTTATACCAATTCATTTTCAAACGGCTGGTGTTCACTCGGTGTGACGCTCAGACTGATTTGGAACGCACTCCAAGGGTAGGATCACTGCAAAAATTAAAATAAATTTTTCTCTCAACAATTATAATCTGCTTGTAATAAAACGTTTATTTTTCTTGTTATGTAGGCACGCCAATGAACCATCTATAATAAATGCAATCTGACACATTTATGTACCTTCTGATTAAAAGACAGAGTATAGTAAAGTCCGTTGCATGGTTCTTGAGCTACGACTACTGAATAGACAGAGGAGACAATGGGCTATTGCTGCGTTGTCATATCAATAATATTCATTAATACATGAAAATTGCAATAAAATTTCCTTCATTTTCATGTAATAATAAATATTATTGATATGACAACGCAGCAATAGCCCATTGTCCCCTCTGTCTATTTAGTAGTCGTAGCTCAAGAACCATGCAACAGACTATATGTACATAGTCCAGATAGGTAGAGTCTTGCTCAAAACCGTAGAATTGGAAATTCCAAGGTTGCCTTATAATGAATTTCACTAACATACTAGAAAAATGTCTCAGGAAAAAACCTGCGAACAAAAGGCATTAATGGCATTATTAATTTTTGACTTCTTGATTCGTTTTTTTTCAATATTTCTTAGTGAAGGAAGATTAAATTAATCCATGAGCCATTGAAAAATATCAAACACTTATACGGGCCTACCAATAAACGACAACAATAGAAAACAATTTACAAGATACAATGTACCTACCTACTTACTTGAACCAGGCTTTGTGCGTAGATTAGCGTAACTTCGTTAGTTCCATTCGACCATCACCGGATATAATCGCTGCTGCTATTGTCGTATTATTATAGCGTTATTGTTGGAAGCTTACTCATTTGAGGTCCGACAAACCTCAAAGCCGATGTTGTATTGTGAATGGTAATAGAACCCCAGGGTAATGTTTAGCCAATGCGTATTTCTTACTTCATATCACTTCCAAGGACAATAGTCTTACTTTTTGCAAGAATTTTTATGTAAAACCGTAAACTGATTTTAATAAATTTAAGAACGTATGAGAAGTATTGAATCATGAAATATTATTTAGTTGATTCGATTGTTGGTCCTTGTATTCCTGTTCAGCCAATGCTCCGGCAAAATCCTTAACTCGAGCAACGAGCACTGCTCTCAGCTCAATATTTTTCATTCAATCAGAAGTAGGTACTAAAAAGTTTTTTCAAAAAAAACGGTGTATTATCTGTCAAGCTAGTTAGAGTATGTATCAATTATTATTCTACCCATATGTTTAATATTCGGTGTCTTCGCAATGGCCTCTTTCAGTGTTGTCACTCATTGTCAGCACTGAAACTTTGCAATATAGGTATTTAATTCTAAAATTTAGGCAAAATACCAAAAAAAATACTTAAATTAATTACTTAGAGATTCAAGAGTTTATAACATTTTTTTTTTGAATTATCATACATAATTCAAATTTATTTTTTGTAATCATTATGTATTAATTTTTTTTTCTCACCGGCGCGCTTTAAGGATTTCAAATTTTTCCACTGTTGAAGTGCCTGTAGAAAACTCATTGATCGTAGATCTTTTTTTTGGCAAATATACCTAAAATATTCCTTCATTTAAGAGTTTATGCTTAAATTACGTATTTAAATGAAAGAGCCCATAATTGGGAACTCAGACTTCTGCAAGTTTTGAATTTATTTAGATGAAAGTCAAGACACTTTTCTGGTACTGGGTTGACCTAAATGTTAGTAGGTTGAAGCTAACAAAGTTATTGTTGTTATAATCTATGGATTTTCTGAAGTAGATCTGAGTCAATGTTATTATCCGCTAATAAAGAACCACGCACGGATCTTATGAAAAAAAAAAAAAAATCACGATTGTCATGAAATTGAAATATGTTATGCTTCTCGACCTCCTGAACTTAAGTTCTCGTAGGCCCAAAGAGATCCTATGATTAGTTTCGGAGATACAGGACCGATAAAAAAAAGTAGTACAAGAAAAATCTCCATCAGAATCTCCTGGTCTATTATACATTAATTTAATTCATAACCAAAAATGACATATTTTTGGCATTTTTCGACAATTTTTCAACTCACAAAGCTTCAGATGATAGTACTTTGGCATTTTTCCACCCGTTTTTAACCTAGAATATGTCATCGCCTGATCTCAACATATTTTGAAATGTTTATTTTTTGTCAAAATTTTGTACGTTAACCCGGCCCTGTATCTCCGAAAATAATCATAGTATCTTTTTGGGCCTACGAGAACTTACGTTCTGGAGGTCGAGAAGCATAACATATTTCAATTTCATGACAATCGTGAAAATTATTTTTTCTCATAAGATCCGTGCTTGGTCCTTTCTTCAATAATGTACAATCCTTCGTCAACATTTTCTCTATTAAGAGAAATTTATATTAGTCTATGAAATCCGCTGTAAAACGAACTGTGTAAACCAGAATGACATGAAAAGTGGTCAATTGTTGTATCCGTATGAATTTATTTAAAATGGGAGTTTGTATTTATTATTGACGTTTTGTCAAGACAGGGAAGTTTTCCCTATAC
The DNA here is from genome assembly GCA_917834065.1 of Ceutorhynchus assimilis. Classification (NCBI taxonomy): domain Eukaryota; kingdom Metazoa; phylum Arthropoda; class Insecta; order Coleoptera; family Curculionidae; genus Ceutorhynchus; species Ceutorhynchus assimilis. Next base: position 42,953,308 of record OU892277.1, read on the forward strand.
CAGTGAAACAATTTTAAATGTCATCAAGGTATTTATATCTACCAATAAGGCAACTTCTGTTGTGAAACGAGTTTCTGTAAATTTGTCGTTCTACGGTTCTAGGAAGTTCATGGATATTTTACGTAACAATTTTCTATGATTGTCCATGTTAGACCGTTTTTACTTTCGCTTTCCATAAGTTTTTAATGTCGACCTCGGAATAATTTTGTTCTAAACATAGAGATACTAGATATAATTTAGGAATTATTGTAAATGTATGAATTTCTGAAAGTCCTCAATTTCGAGTAGGCAGGAAAGAATTGGTGCATATTGGAACTATTTTACTAAGAGGCGACCTATTTCTGTTTAGATCGAAAACGGACAGTGGGGCTGTATTTAGCTTTCAAGCGGAAGTGTTATATGCAATTGAAATGGGTATAAGGAAGCTGCATGATCGACCTCAAATACAAAAAACCATATAAAGCTGCTTTCAAAGCCCTTAGCTGAACCGTTTTCAATTACAAAACACTCCGGAGCTACCATTAAGTATTTTAATTATTATTTTCTCAAATTTAACTTTTCTATTACAACATAATTAATTACATTAAGCTTCAACAATACTTCAGCTATCGATCTTTATTATTAACCGCTTCAAAACAATGTATTTTCTGCAAACACACAGTGCAATTCTCATTAATTCGATTATTTGCTTTCATAGTCTCGTTTGCAGTTTTCCTGAACACATTCGTAACACAAATCAAACATTGTTTGGGCTCATGTATTGTCGTGGACACATCGCCGATACATAATTGTAATAATTAGTTTATTCTAAACATGTGTAGAATTTCCATGCTACAGTTGCCAGGCATGTAAAGGGAATTTGCCAGAAGGTTTATGAACATGTTTATCGGGCGTACAATCCGATATCTAATGTGCTTAATTGCTTTGCATAATTGACATTAGAATAGGTGCTAGAACTGTTAATTTGAAATTTGTCCATCAGGATATAGGGTTTGAACATATCATCAGGTATTTTTAAAATTTGAAATAAATTAGATTTAAACATATAAAAAAAATAAGAAGAAAGAAATAATTAGCGAAGTTAACCTTTTCAAAAACAAATGCCTTCTTTAAAAAAAGAAATAAAAATTATTTGAAGTGCATACATTTAAATACTTTCCATACTAGTCTGTCTCCACAGAAAATACATTAATTATGAATAGTTAGATACATTTAGACTAGTGAACTCGTCATCATCAGACACAAATAATTATGAACAAGATTTAAAAAGTTTACCATTGAAATATTAGAGAGCATGATGTAAAAAGCAACAATAAAAAAGCTAACTAAAATTATTGACCAGTTCGTCGATAGAGGTATGACCTGATTTAAGTAAGTGGTTTGCAAGGGGCGACTCATTGACAATTCAAGAGAATGTACTGCCATGCATCGTTCTTATCAATTATTAGTGTTGTGTTCTCTGTTATTTTTTATACCATGTTCTCCATCAAACAATCTAGTCGATATGCATATAAAATCAAAAAAAACATGTATTATCCCCTTCTCAAAGTTTATGGAGGAAGGACTGATACTATATTGGGAATGTAGTAGGTCTTTGTTCAAAGAAAATTTTCAAAAATCATCTCCCTGATTTAAACTTCATGGATTATCAAGGTCTCGATGATTCTTACCCATGATATTTTTATAATTGTCTACATAAAAAATAATAACTCCAATAAGTCATGTATTTTAAACTCAAAATACTGTTTTTAAAAATCAATTTTATTAGGCACGAAAATTACAATAGAGTGTTCTAGCCTAAAGCTTAGCTAAATGAAGGAAGAATAACGTTTAAAAGCATAAATACAAATATTTATAAGCTCTGGTTGGCTGAGTCTGCTTCTCGGTAATTAAAAACAACTCTGCAACTTTGTTCACATAACTCCTCCCGCCGAAATCGAAAACAATACGGATTGAGGTTTGTTTTCGGATTTCTGGATAATTCTTTCTTGGATGACTTCACGAAGTTGGGTGCCCCTTCTTCTGTAGAGTTGCCATATTATTGATTCGTCTTCAGTTAGATTGATCTCTACGCGAGATAAAGCGTCTGCGTTAAGATTTTGTTTGCCTTTCTTATATCGAATTTCATAGTCGATCTCTTCCATTTTCAATCTCCATCTGACTATCTGACTAATCGTGAACCCGGTTCTTTGATGTTAAATAAATATTCGAGTGGTTTATGATCGGTTACGATGGTGAATTTTCGTAGCCCACACTATCGCCAGAAGCTCTTTTTGGATTGTCAAATAATTCATTTCTGCTGGATTCTAGGTCCTAGAAGCGTATGCTATTGGTAGATCACTTCCGATTTGGCCTTGACTAAACACAGCAACAAGCTTCAACTGCGACATTAGAGGTGTCTGTTGTTAGCATGAATGGTTTCTCGAAATCTGTAATACTGGATTGTCGCATAGCACGTTTTTACAGGTTTCGAAGGCTTCTAGAAATTCTGTATTGTGTTCGATGGTAGCACCTTTCTTGAGGCATTTTGTGAATGGTTTTGTCAGCTTTGCAAATCCTTTAATGAATCGTCTGTACAGGGGCGGATGGGGCACCTCAGAACTGCGCGGGAAGTGGATTGAAACGGCGCCGTGCCTGCTTAGTAAAAAAATAATGAAAAGCACAAGTGATCGACTTCTGCGCATACCCTTCTGTTGAGTTGAAAAAATATGAAATATAATGAAATTCCTCTATTCGCCGATAGTCGGAGCCGCACCGCTCGAAGGTCTGTTCTCACAAAAATAATAAGCCAATAACAACGTTTTTGATTGGTGCAAATCGCCAACAACCAGTTTTCTAACTATACTTTTGGACACAATTATCGCACCACTGCACATAAGCACCACCATAAGCAGTGGTGCGATAATTTTGTCCAGGAGTATATTTTCAACCAACGAAATTCGCTCTGATCGGTTTCTGATTTCTGTGAGAACAGACCTAGTGAACGGAGACAAGAGCTGCTTACGATCAAGCACTTTTCTTACCTAACTTAAAGAATCTTACTTAGTTGCGCGTACGATCTATCACAACTAAGTTAGAATCTGCCTTCCCCCCTTTCCCCTGCTAAGACACCCGGATTTTTAACTGAGATAACTTAGCTGACCTAAGTTGGCGCGAAGTACGCATTTTTTAAATTTTGACGTTTCATGATTTCTAAATTGAGGTTGTTTCTTCATTTTTATTTTGTTGAAAGTTGGTCGTTGGAACAGAAACTTCGAAAAGCTGTTTAGTTTAATGAAATTTATCATTCATTATTGCCATTGCACGCGTCATGACATTTCTAGGTAGATAATTGTTCATTTTTAATGTGAAATAAACTGTACTGTAGTACAAAAACAATTCAGTTTCAATTTCAATTGAAAATAAATTAATAAAAACAACAAACTGAACCTGAAACTCTCGTCGTAACTAGAACCCGAACTAGAAATACGTGACGTGAGTCGGAACTTGATAGGCAGCTGATCAGCTTATATGAATTGCGCGTACGATCAAACAACTTAGCTCAGCTAAGAAACTAACTTTAACTTAGGTAAGAAAAGTGCTTGATCGTAAGCAGCTAAGATCTTGTCGCCCATCTTTTTCTACTCATGCATGCAATCCAATCAGGAACGTACCATGAAACATTAGGAATGGTATGTACGCTTATAGAAAAGACGGCGAAATTACCGAAAATCTGCGCCGCGCCGCTTTAGTAAAGAGACGATGAAACTCTTTTGCGCCCGTCTTTTTCTACTCCATTATGCATGCAATCTCTAATAATAGAGAGATTGAAAATGTTTTTTTTGCGTATAGTCCAACACATACCATTTTAAAGTCACGTGATTTTTCTCTATCCTTGTTGAATACATCTCAAACAGCGGTGATAGTAAAATTGACAAAAAAATTGCTGTCTAATTATTGTTCATAAAATTCTTACCTGAAATTAGTGATGCTAACATTTTTTTCACGATTCCCCTTTTCAGACAAAAAAAAATCACTACTTTTCCCTACCAACCCAAAAAAAAATCCCTACAATTTCCCTACGCTTCAATTCAATTAATAGCGAATTCTATTGGAAGAGTTAGTGCGCAGTGCGCACTGCGCACTGAGTGTATTCGAGTCTTTTTCTAAACAGCTTATATAAGAAAGAGATAAAAACACATTTTTTCTGCACTAGTTTTACCAATAGAATTCGCTGTTGGTTGACTCAGTTGGCTGCATGAAATTGCAGAACAAACAAAATACCTGGCGCCATCTATTGACTACTGCACAAAAGTCAAATTTTCCACGGTCGCCATATTGAAAAATCACGTGGTTTGGAGAGCCTAATTAACAAGAAAGTCAAAAGCAATGAACTATAACCAAAAACTGGAATGCTAACACATAAGGACGAACGTGAAGCCTAGTGCAGCTGCTGCGGAGGGGATACCTGTTTTTGTCGCACTCATTATGTTAAATGGCGAAAATTGCTTCCCACACGTATTCCAATCGATGAAACCTGTGAAGGGAAATATGACAAAACTTTCGAAAACGTCATATGACAGCGAGCAACAGAAAAAAACAACATTCCCCCTTGTGGCATCTGTCTTTCATGGCTTCATTTTTTTGGCAGATATGGCAATGTGTGCGCATTCCAGTTTTTAGCTATAATTCATTGGTCAAAAGTTTGTTGCTACGTTGCCAGTGCTCATCTTTTAGAAGTTATTCGTTTTCCTTTTTCAACTTATATATTGAAAAAAGAGAGAGGTATTCTGCAGTAATGTGGCTTGAATGGAAATAGGAAAGATATACTAGGGATGTCTCGGTTGTCTCCTCTCGTGAGCAGTAAGAGTACGATCGATAATCGGAAAGCCGTATTTAACAAATATCATTTTTTCGAATTCTTCGTTTTTAATTTTTTTTTCCACAATATTCGACTAATCTCTGAATTTTCCTACATTTTCATAATTTACGAATTTCTGTCCCTTTTCCCTACACCAGAAAAAAACATCAATTTTTCCCTACATATTATATCACTGCCTGAAATAGAATCCGTCACTGTCATCAATTAGTTCAGGGCCGGATTAAGGGGGGGGGGGCTTTGGGGGCTAAAGCCCCGGGCCCCGAAATGAGGGGGGCCCCAAAACGCCACCTCACACGGGGAAGAAATCATGCATATAATTTTACAATTTCGATTTCGCCATCTATTATCTATCAATCATATTAAATACAACACTACCCTATAATAATATTATTGAGTAGCTGGTATAATTATTGATAGATGGCGCACTATCCGCATAAAAGCTACAGTGACTTTATGCAAGACAGTGGCGACAATATTAGTTTGTCAAAGTTATTTTAGAAAATGATACAACGAACAAACACAGCTAATAATTTTGACTATATTAACCTTTTTCCAACTCAAAAAGATGCAAATAGAAAACGGGTACCCAATTCAAGTTCGGAATGTATTACAAGGGGCAGCAGAAACGACAAAAGTGAGTCTCGCAACAATTGCAAAGTATTAAAATTCTCATCTGATTGGTCAATACTACTTCAGAAACGCGTTTGTAAAATGCTAGTGGGAACATATCTTAAAATTCAATAGTAATTAACCACAAGTAGCTTTTTGTAGGTGATATCAACGACAGAATCAACGAACATACGTTTTTTGCCACCAATATCACGTGACTTTAAAAAGTTTAAAATGGACTTTGTCGGACTTTACCTATACGTAAACGTAGGTATTGAACTATACACATGCGCAAAAACATCAAGTTCGCATTCACGTACAGTCATGAGCACAAAAAGTGGGACACCCGACTGACAGGTCTTGTAATTTTTCGCTATTGTACGTGTGACCTGTGACCCGTGACGTAACCTAACGTATCTTTGCGTACGGACCAAACGTGAACTATATCGGGCCGAACACGCCAATCGGGAGCTAGTTTGTACGGAAAAGGGAAAAACGTATAATAAGGTAGGTGCATACAATATCGCCATGTTGGCAATATGGCCATGCAGTACTTTTTGCCTCTCTATGACAGATGGCGCCACGAATTATAATTTTATAATAAATTTATAACCTACACTGAATGCCAGTTGCATTATAACCTCAAACTTCAATCTCGTGTTGATTTTACCGGCGAATCGATATTTTCAAGAAGGGTGATCTAAGAGATGTTGATGATTTGTCCAATTCTAACACAAAAAACAACGTGGTAAGTAGTTTTTTCAATTTATTATTTCAGACAGTATGGTTTAAGGTATTTAATTATGATTCTGTTTTTATTTCAAAAGGTTTTTTAAGTTTAGTAAACAAACAAAATTGTGACTAACATCACTGTTGGCAATATCGCCAATTTCATGGTGGAGCAATATCGCCATGGCGATATTGCTAGCAGTGACATTGTAGCTTGCTATTTTATTTAATTTTCTAATTATAATAATAATAATAATAATAATAATAATATTAATAATAATAATAATCTTTATTCAAGTAATTGAAATTACAAGAAAAGGCAAGAGTGCAGCGCCCAGACGAATCTGCTTGCTGATTTCTACACTTATCCTTAAAAAAAAACAACGCATTCTTAAATAACCCTATTTAAAAATATGAAATTTCAAATTTAAAAATTGAAATTTTCCATTCGAAAAATAGCAAATTAATAATACAACTAATTATGAAGTTATAATACATTTTGCAAAAGAAAGAAATGTACTTACATCAATAAAGTTTCTCTAAAACGCAATATAAAGTATAAAACATGACAGTGTTTCCATTGTTAAAGAAAAAATAAATAATTGATTCATTAATTTTTAGCATCAGTAGGTGCGTACTTACATTTATTTTTCATTTCCAGATTAACTATGTCTGAAGAACGAAATCGAGGTCTTAGGGGAAAATGGAGTGAAGATAACATGCAGAATGCTATTGCTTCAGTTGAAAATGGCATGTCCAAAAATTTAGCGAGTAAGACATTCAACGTACCTCGTGGAACGCTGAGAGATTATTTACGAAAAAATGAAACATCAAAATGTGGCTTGGGTCGCAAGCCTGTTCTCACTAAAGAACAAGAACAAGAATTGTGTACAAGAATCATTCGATTGGCAGAAGTAGGATATCCGCTAACTTCTAAAGTATTGCGTAGATGCGTTTTTAATTTTTGCGATGCAAAACACATAAGCCACCCGTTTAATGAAGAAAAAAAATTGGCTGGTCGATACTGGCTTAAAGGATTTTTCAGCCGTAATCCTGAAATTAGAAAGCGGAAGGCTCAGAGCATGAACCCTGCCAGGGCGCAAAAACTAAACCGGTTTATAGTGAATGACCACTTTACCAAACTGCGTAATATTCTGTTTAAGCTTGATATTATAGATAAACCTCAGTGTATTTATAATATGGATGAGAAAGGTTGCCGCTTATCGCTTCATCACCAACAAGCTGTTCTTGCAAAGAAGGGGGCCAAACGAGTGCATCTTGTAGCAAATGAACATGGGCAAAATGTCACAATAGTCGCTTGTGGGAACGCTATGGGTTCTACAGTCCCTCCGTTTATCTTATTTAAGGGGAAGCGAATGAAACAAGAATAGTCCGATTCTTTACCACCAGGAAGCATAGCGTTAATGACACCTAAGGGGAGCATGACCATTGAAACCTTCAAGCTATGGCTTCAACATTTTGCAAAGTACAAAGCTCCTGGACCATGTCTTTTAATCTTCGATGGTGCTAGATGTCATTTGGACCATTCAATTGTCACTGTCGCTGAAGAGCTAGGCATCAACTTATACTGCTTACCAAGCAATACAACTCATCAGCTCCAACCAATGGACAAGGCAGTCTTTCGCTCTTTTGAGCACTACTGGGATGATGAAGTTCTCAAATACTGGGCTAATCATAGAGACCGTTCTCTAACAAAACAACGTTAAAATCTGGGTTTTCGGCGACTGGTATCTACCCGTTTAACCCAGATAATTTACCGGTTGAGGCATTTGCACCAAGCAGCGTAACTGAAAATCCAGTAGAGCCACCTGCTCAAAATGAAGATAAGACACCGGCTCCAGGTCCATCGAAACTGACGATTAAGAATAAGTTGTCCAATCCTTCAAAAACGTCCATGTCAGTAGAGCCACCAGTACAAAATGAAAATGTGTCACCGATTCCAGGTCCATCAAAAACTGCCAAGCTGACAATTACGGCTCTAGGTCCATCCAAACTGATCATTAAGAATAAGTTGTCCAATCCTTCAAAAAAGCGCACAAAACGTCAACTGCAAAAATTTAGTAGCAGTGATGATTCTGAGGCAGAAAGCTTGGAGATGTCTGAGAGTTCATCTGAAAACGAAACTAGTGAAAACCCCGAGAGCACTGACGAGAACGATATTTCATTTACCGATATGCTCACTACACCAGAATTGGCTCACAAATGTGATACTCGACGCAGAAATCCCGCAATTAACAGTAGAGCACAAGTTGTTACAAAAGACCTTTTTAAAGAATCTACAGTCAGGGGCAAGACTTTGGAGCCAGTAGCCAAAACGTCAAAGAAAAATCCACCAAAGATTCCAAAGGGAAAGATGGAAGAGAAAAAATCGGAAAGTTGGTACTGCAAAGGATGCCAAGAAGACCGAGTCGCGGATATGCGCTTGTGTGTTATATGCAAATGTTATTTGCACGATGAATGCCTGGGGTTGACCAAAGAATACAAGATAGAAGGATACATTTGCCCTTACTGTTCTTAACTTTTGTATTTTTACTACATGTTATGGCTCTAATAAAGGATATTTAACAAAAGTCAAGTTTTTTTTTTTCTGGAATACCAAAAATTTATTTCAAATTGAAAAATGAATATGGCGATATTGTTAGCCCCTGGGTGACAATATCGCCAATCTGCAAAATTTTAAAAAAAAATCAAAAATCTTTTTTGCTTATTAAGAATGTTGCCAAATGATTTTAGACTATTAGTATATAGCCTAAACAATAAGTTTAGCCTATATTTTTTATAATATAATCTTTCGCTTTTCAAAAAATAAAATAAAAAGCTTAACATGGCGATATTGTATTCAGTTACCTTAAATACGAACGAAAATGTTACGAACATAATCACAATTTCTAATCACAACAAATAAAATTTCTCCCTAATTTTTAATTAAATAAATAAAAATAAATATGACAATGCCAACAAACACCCTCTGTGCAGCCGCAAAGATACATTTCTTCTTACGTATTTTCTGGTTCAAACTGTGGTAATTTACGCGTCTGGGACGTACATAAATCTACGTTTACGTCAACGCAGAACTTCTCGTGAAGTGGTACTTGTTTAGTGATAAAAAGAGGCAGACGAACGTGAAGACACCTCAAACTGGAACATAGCAAACATGCAACTTGCCATGAACCATTAGTGGCCGTTTGCACCGACCATTTTTAGGGAAGCTTTAAACTTAAGAATCACTTCCTTGAAGTGACATTTTTACATGTAAAAATGTCATTTTAACGTATCCTTATCGTTAAGCCTCCCTTAAAATGGTCGGTGCAAACGGCCATAGGAATGGTATGTGCACCTACGGCATGGATACTTATGATTCACAGAGTTCCAGAAGTTACAAAATTGCCAAATCAATCCAAAAATTAGCTATCTGGCTTTTTTACTTTTTCAATCCTCTTAGAACTTCCCGCAGCGGCGCCAATCGACGCCTGAAGCACCGGCGCACCGGGAAATCTCTCGGTATCCCGGTGGGCCCATCCGCCCCTGCGTCTGTAGTATCCTAACAGTCCTAAGAATGATTTTATTTCTTTTGCTGTCTTTGGAATTGGAAATTTATGGATTGCTATCAGCTTCCTAGGATTTGGTTTAATTCCATCTTTTGTGATCACATGTCCAAGAAATTCAAGTTCTGTCCTGAGAAATTCTGATTTCTCAAGTTGCACTTTTAATCTTGACTCTTCTAGTTTTCCAAATACTTGTTGGAGGTCTTTTATATGTTCTCCCAGGCTGGATGAAAAGATGATGATGTCATCCATATACACAAGGCATACTTTTCTTTGTAAGTTCCATAGAATGTTGTCCATAATGCGCTGAAACGTGGCAGGCGCATTTTTTTAACCCGAAGGGCATTCTCAGATACTCATAATGCAACGGGCATTATGAGTATGCTGTTTTTTCCCTAGATCTTAGGTCCATCTCTATTTGGTGGAGTCCCGATGATAAATCTATGGTAGAATAATAAGTGAATATTCCTAACCTATCCAAAATATCGTTAATGTTTGGCAGTGGATAGCGATAGTCTATAGTTTTTTGGTTACAGCCTCTATAGTCTAAGCAAATTCTCCATTTTTGTTTGCCGCTGGAATCTAATTTTTTGGGGACAACCCATATAGGACTGCTCCATGGACTTTGGCTTTGTCGGATTATTCCTTCATCCAACATTTTGTTTATTTGCCTTTGAACCTTTTCTTTATGGACAAATGGATACCGATATGTTTTCGAATGTACTGGTATTTCATCGGTGGTTTTGATGACGTGTTTTATTTTATTTGTAAAAGTTAATTTTTCTCCTTCCTGGTGAAAAATGTCTGAGAATCTTTAAAGAAGTCTGAAAGACTGGATTTTTCTTCGGTATTTAAATGATCAGATCGAATCAAGTTTTCTATATTTATAGGGTCTCGTTTTCTGTGGAATCTCTCTGGCAAGAGATCTTCCATGTGGAGAAAATCAAAACTTTCTTTATGAAAATCTGGTAAAGTGCAGACCTGTAAGGGTTCTATAAACTGTAATGTTATAGGATTGTGAGTATAGTTGTAAATTCCCGTTTGTGCTTATCCGTTTTTTGCGGTAGTAAACGTTTCGGGGAAAAAAAGCTGATCTATGCCGCTCTCAGGTATAATAATATCTACATTGTTTTGTGAGACTGGTACGTTCGTTGTAATGACCTCGTGAGCGTTTAATGTAATGCTGTGTATTTCTTTATTTGGTTCTCTGTAAATTATGGGTATAGTCACATTTTCGCAGACTAATTTTTTATTTATTAAGGCAATTACAAAATTAAATCTTAATAATCCGTTTAGTCCAATAATGCCATCAAAATAATGGTGAAAATCAAAGATAATAAAAGTTATATCGGAGTTTCTGAATTCAGGGAGAGTGGGAATTTTGTCTTTGAATAGTATATTAAAATACAAGTTGCAGAAGGCCACAAGGAGTATTTTAAACTCGAAATACTGTCTTTAAAAATCAATTTTATTTCGAAAATTACAATAGAGTGTTCTAGCCTAAAGGTTAGGTAAATGAAGAATAACGTTTAAAAGCATGATAACAAATATTTATAAGCTCTGGTTTGCTGAGTCTGCTTCTCGGTAAATAAAAACAACTCTGCAACTTTGTTCACGTAACTAATATCGAAAACTATCGAACTTACTTTCCTAATTTAAACGCTTTCTTACCTCAAATTATTGTGATGTACAAGGCATGCTAAGTTCATTACCAACTAATGCAGCAGGCAGGGTTCAGGAGAGGCCTAATACTCCGTATGTGTCTAGTTAGTCGCTGTATATTGTGGTTCTTATTTTATAATAGCCAAATGCAAATGTTTAAATCCACGAATGAGAAGGTATAACAGCATCGTTAAATAATACTAATTATATGGCAACAGAACAATTTTATTTGCTGGTATTTTATAATAAAAATATAATGATTTGAAACAATTTAACCCTTTTTAACTGGTGGTGCCTAAATCTTTTATATTAATCAGTTTTAAGCTTTAACATAGGACTAAACTCTTGCGTTACTTTCTCTAGTATCACGGCAGAATAAGATTTATAGGTTAAACATAAATAGAGATAAAATATTACATTATATTAAACATTTCAATAATAAACACAATGCGATTTTCCTCAAATTATCTACGTCCCTGTCGAATCTCCCTCACCCTCACGCGGTTATCATGCAATAACATAAAGCAACCGAGACCAATTTGTCAGACTTTATCCAATTAATTAGCGGAGAGCTGTAATCTGATTAGCGATCTTCTGGATTCTTCCAAAACTTTGGAAACTAATAAGCAATTACGAACCTTAATGACCTTTAAGATGGGTTTGGCAATAATCCCGAAAGCTTTCCAGAAACTGTTACAAAATGCGAAGTAATTTTTGGTCTTACGACCTTTTGATAGTTTGTGCTGACGCCGAGGGGAACCGTCCGACTTTTAGAAGTTTGAATCGGTCATCATTGTGCTTTTTAACTTTGTGAAAATATTTGAATTTGTTGATTATCTTATTTCTTTTTTTGATCAAACTAAGAATTTCAGTCGGGGCTAGGTATGTACTACTAAATTTTTCAGTTTTCATTTACCAACATTTATTCTGCCAAGATTCGCTAATAGTTGTACGTTATTCTTTCCTAAAGTGAATAGACTCTTTTACTTGCTTCAAGTAAATTTTTCAATAGACTTTTTGTGCTCATGCCCCTGACAGCTGCAAAAAAAAATTACCTCTAGCAAGAATTTTTATTCAATTTCAATCCTGAACTTAAACAAAAAGGTTTTAATTTGTTTTTTTTCATTGTTACTTCCAACGTACGATCTCGCCGTTGATTTTAATTTTTAAGTTCGCCAGACTCACAGCATTTTTGCTCTATTATATTAGGAAACTCTTCGAAGCCCAGACCGGAAATTTCCATTGCACGAGTAATGATAAATGGAGTTTCCAGCTAATGCAGCATGTAAATCGTGGCTAAGATATAGTCGGCTAGGCCGTTTCACTACTCAGGCTATGGTTAACTAACTTTTGTAATAGTGTGAGCACTAATAAAAACTACTATAAAACCTTTTAAGTCTAAGAAACGAATTAAGTTCAAATTTTGAAAAATTGTGAATCCTCAAAATGCGCCAGACGATGACGTATAAGCATCATACCAATCAAAGGACCCCGCACAAACGTTATGGAAAATGGCTGATTTTTGAAATTGGGTTAGTATAACATACCCGGGTTCGTTCAGCAAGATTGAACGGTGTGAATTTTTATTATCTCGTCTTTTAACAAATCTTCTGAAAAACGAAATAAAAAACAAATAGGACCTACCTACGTTGTCGGAACTTACTCAATTTTACTTACTTGACATGCGCCTGACAATAGCAAAGTTACGGAAATTTAAGGGAAGTTGTGATATGTAAAATTAACGAAAAATTTGTGAAACGTCTAATTTATTATTAGAAAATCGTACAGTTCTCAGCCTGGAACTCACTAGGGGAAAGAGCACGGCAGAAAAACCATCGATCTCCATTCCTCAAAAATCAAAATATACCGTGTCATTTTAATAATATTGTGAGTCAATAATTGTTTGTAAAAACTTTAAATTAGGTACCGTCTTTGTCCTTGTGCTAAAATTTTAATTAAACACACTACATTGAATCAACACCAGCTATATTCAATACTGAAAAGTTTTTGGTTAGTTAGCCAGTCTGGCCAGCAGGTCCTGAGGTACTGTCCGGGAGGATACTCAGCTATAGTTCTTGTTTTTGAGCCAATATCTCTAGACTGATTTTTCAATTTGTTTGCTAGGATATTCACTCGTCAGGGTAGGAGAGTGTTAGTAGATTCAACAAGGCCCTAATGCACATTCTGAGTACCAAAATTAAAATCCTAGCACAAAAGACAGCACATAATTTCTTAGGTTTTAATTTACTTTTTATCTGCGTTGTTCACAACTTGAAACGATTTTTGGTTAAATACATGAACAATGCACATGTTGAAAACAAACGAAAAAACATAAAAATGAAAAAATAATACTTGTATATATTTAACTCTAAAAAACAAAATAACATTTATTCAACTGGCCTGTGAATACTCCTACACACAAACTAATCACAAATTGGATTGAACAATCAGTTTAATACAAAATGAAAACTGAATAGTGAACAATGGCGGACAAGCTTGTTCCCTTTGTGGTCTCTCATTTTTCTGTCTTTCCTTCGGTACGCTTGTCCGTGGCGCCTTCTCGTTCGCCCTACTTCTCAGCGCATACATGGTTGCAACATTAACCATTTACTTTTTTATAGTAAACGTTTTAAAAAGTTAATATTTGAAGAAATGATATTTCAGAAATGATACTAGCGCATCAGCACATTGGTTATTGAATGAAACCATAAATCATAACGTTTTCATAGAATTTAAATTAAAAGTTGTATATTCTCAACAAATAAAACTTCATTGTGAATGTTTTAGCTGTACTTGAAATATAAAATAATAATTAAAATATGAATGATAAAATTTTAATAATAAACGGATATGATTTGTTGGTAATGAACAATTGTTTATCATAGTATCAGCTTGATCAGAAAATTTAATAATCCATATTTGTGTTATAAAACAGCCAACTTGTATAATTGTGACTTTAGCTTTCTTGTTTGAACAAAACTAAAAAAAAAGGGACACGCTGACTACTCTGACTAGGAAATTAGAGTTTGCGGAGTTATTAAAAATTGTTTGACCATCAGAGAGGCAGCCACGCGGGAAAATATCCAAACGTGTCGACGATTCCGCTTCATTCACGCAGTTTAAAGGCCGGATGAGATCGGATGCTTCGTTGAGTGAAAGTGCCGTTTAACACGCCCTCGGAAGCCCATATCAACTAAAAGAATATTAACCAACAGCCATATTTTACTGTCGTATTCTACAAAAATTTGATAAAATGTCCGAAATCAATTCTCGAATTAGGTTTCGCCATTCAAAGATATTCTAGTAACAACACCAGATACCTAATTTATATTTCAACCTGTTCTACAAAGAAAACAAAATAATGTACTTTCAATTTACAGAATTTGTTTCACGTACCTCCAAGATATTCTCTGGCTTATTTATTTCCATAAATAAAAGTCATTCGTGATAAATTTTAAACAAACAACCCGCATATATTTTATATTTACGCTATCAGAAAAGAAAATCGTAAAAATTTAAAACGGCATAGCGACCCGACAAAACATATGACCGCCTGAAGAAAAATAGCACAATGTATCGGAATATCTTAGAAAACAACAAAACAACGTTCGATTCCAATTTGCGGGGCATCCCCGAAGCAATACGTAAAATGCAAATCGCGAGGGAATAGTGAATAAATAATACAAAATCCACACTGGAAACCAGGGCATGGGGGAAGAAGCCACCTCAAAAATGTATAAGATCATTTAAATGTGAACGCTGCCGCCGTTCATTTTATCTTTTTTGAAGGATTTAAAAAAGTTTCCAGGAATCCGAGTTTACATCATTTTCGGCGCTTTGTCTGTATCCAGAAAACGCCGTATGTGTTTCTATATTGAAATTCATTTGTTACGTGTTTCCCTTTTCGTTTTTCTAGGGGATTTCGTTTTATGCCATAAAAGTCACGTACGGGATTTTGATGCTCATTATTTTTTAACAGTAATTTCGATTTACAGTGTGTTAGATTTTAGTGGCATGCATGCATGGTAACCGCCGAAGGTTGCCGTTGGTCTTCACAACTAGCAACTTAAAATTGATGAAAGACTTGACCGACAAGGTAGAAATGAAACAGGTCTCGGTGTTGCACTGGATATGCGAGGGTCCTGGGTTCAAATCCTAGTCGAGGCAAGAACATTTTTCATCAATTCCAATTAAAAACGTCTGCATGCCACTAAAATCCATCACACTGATAACTATACCACAGACGATAAAGCTTCTATAATTTTTCCTCCAAAATGTTTTAACACTGTTTCTGGTCACGGCCAGATTACACAATTCGTGTGGTTTGGCCCTACAAGACAATGGAGAGAACCTGACTTCTCAATCATTAGATACTGAGCTAATTGCATACCAGTTTTGAGCTTATCAGCTCTCGTCAGTGCAATATAAGTGAAAGCATACGGAGTGAGAGAAACAGGTTTACAGGGCCCTTATTCTTGAAACAAGGGAGCACCGTTCTCAGGAGAACGAGTGTTCTGTCTTTGTTACTCATATTAGCATTTGCATATCATTGAGAAAGACAGAACACTCGTTCTCCTGGGAACGCTGCTCCCCTGTTTCAAGAATAGGGACCCAGGAGAGATACCAACGATAATAATAATAATAATAATAATAATAATAAATAGTTTATTTCTCGATAATACATTTTGGTGTAGGTATAAAAAAATTCTCCTAGAGTAATAAACATTTTGAGGCTCTGAAGCAACACATGTTGCTTGTTAGTGCCGAGTGTACTAACTTTTAGACTTGTTCCTAACCACAAATCCTGACTCGTACACAATTCAACTAGATGCTCCACTTGGTTCGTCCGATCATAAACTTATAATAACAAAGTGCGAAATGCTCATCCCACCAAGCCAACAACCACTTTCTCGTAAAATGTGGCACTATAAATCGGCAAAATGGAATGACCTAAAACAGTTTTACCTGGGTTTTCCATGGCAAGAGGTTTGCTTTAAAACAGCCGATCCCACTATTTGCTGTAATGAAATAACACAAGTAATCTTATCTGGAATGGATGCATATATCCCACATACAACTAAACGTAGAGCTAATGCAAAACCTTGGTTCAACAGCCAGTGTCAAACGGCTGTACAGAAAAAACACAGAGCATATAACCTTTGGAAACGACAACAAACCGCTCAAAACCACACAGAATTTATAGAAGCCAGAAATAGTTGCAAAATTACTATTGACTCCGCTAAAGAAACATACAATCAAAGAATAAAAAACAGGTTGCTGAATTGTCCAAGTAGTTCTAGGTCCTTTTGGTCTCTTGCAAAAGCTGTTGGATCTAACTTCACCAAGTCATCCATACCACCACTTACAGATAAAAATAATCACTTAGCCACAACATCAGAGGAAAAAGCCAATATGCTGGCCCAAATGTTTTCCTCCAACTCCAACCTAACTGTGCCAAACGGAAAAACTCCACCGTTCATTGAAAGGGTTTCCCATAGTATGCCAGAGGTACCCTTTTGTCCCAGAGAAATACGAAAATCCCTTAAAAAGCTAGATACAAACAAAGCAATGGGTCCGGATGGCATTCCCGCAATAGTACTCAAAAATTGCGCCAACGAACTCACCCCAACTTTCGCAAAATTATTCAATTTGTCTTACAGGCAAGGAGTATATCCATCATCATGGAAGTCTGCCGCAGTACAACCCATTCCAAAGAAAGGAAAAAAGACAGATCCGTTAAACTATAGACCAATTGCTCTACTTCCGGTGATATCAAAAGTAATGGAAAGAGTTGTGAACAATCACCTAACCAAGTACTTGGAAAAGTACAAAATTATCAACGATAAGCAATACGGATTTCGAAAATATAGGTCAACTGGCGATTTACTTACATACGTCACTCACTTATGGCAAAAAGCGATTGAGTTGCGGGGTGAAACAAGAACAATTGCCTTAGATATATCTAAAGCATTCGACAAAGTTTGGCATGAAAATCTGCTCAACAAGCTCAAAGCAATGGGATTATCGCCGAAACTTTGCACTTGGTTTGAAAGTTACCTAAAGGACAGATCCATTTATGTTGCACTGGATGGCCAGAACTCCAACTCTTACCAAATAAATGCTGGTGTGCCACAGGGAGCAATCCTTTCGCCAACCCTTTTTCTGATTTACATAAATGACCTCATAGATAAAACAGTAAATCCACTTTATTGCTTTGCAGACGATGGCAATGTAGTCTCCTCACTCATACCACCCACAGGTCTTTCCGCACGTGAATTCCATCATCTTAGACTAACTCAAATATCGCAGATAAATAACGACCTGGAGATAATAGAGGACTGGGGTAACAAAAACCTTGTACATTTCAACGCGCAGAAAACCCAAGCAGCTCTGTTTTCAAAAAAGAGCAGCACCGGTGAGCCAAACATCATGCTATCTGGAAGTGCTGTCACATTACAGAGTCAGTTGAACATCTTGGGGGTTACTGCAGAGACCAACATGTCTTGGCACAGTCACGTGGCAGATATTGCTAAAAGGGCGTCCCAAAAGCTGGGGGTGCTATTTCGTACAAGACATCTGTACACAACAAGCCAATTGCTGACACTCTACAAAGCCCAGATTCGACCAACTATGGAGTACTGCTCACATATATGGAGTGCAGCACCCAAACATACCTTAATGCTTTTGAACACCGTGCAAAAACGAGCTATCAAGCTGATCAATGACCCCGCACTTACTCGTAACTTGGATGGTCTCGAACATCGCAGGTCTGTGGGCGATTTATCTCTCTTCTACAGGTACTATCACGGAAAATGCTCTGAAGAGTTGGCACGTATGATTCCACCGAGAGTAGCGCCTACCAGGCGAACCCGTCAAACAGACGGTAACCATGAATTTACTGTCAAACTAGAGGCACCAAGAACCTCATTATATCAGAATTCATATCTCTGGAGAACAGCATCGCTGTGGAATAAACTCCCTGCGACGGTTTTTCCTGCAGGTTACAACCTGAACCGTTTCAAGACCAACATACACCGACATTTCCGCACACTCGCCGCTTCTCGAGCGTGATAGGACATTTCCTTGCGAGTGCGCATATCCGTAAAAAAAAAAAAAAAAAAAAAAGTGTCTAATTAGGGTTTTTTTTTTGTCACAATTTTGGTAAAAAGTCACTTTCGGGTTTAAATGTCGTAATTTGGGAAAAGTCACATTTGGGATTTCAGTTCACAATTAATTCACAGTTCACAATTAAATTTACTTATGAAAGAACTAGAACTAATACAATGATACATTATTTAGAAAAGACTATGTATTTGATTTCTGTTTGTTTTTTGCAACCATTTTTTGAATTCGTTTTTAAATTTTTTGTGAAAGACTTGTTCTCTAAGGTGCTTAGGAAGCAAATTATAACATTTTGGGGCCATGTAACTAACTAAACGATGACCCTCTTCTTTACGGTTTAAAGGAACAACCATAAATTCTTTTTCGAATCGTGTGTTTTTGCCATGATTCACAGATTGAAGTGACAATTTATTTTTATTCACTAACATTAAAACATTGAAAAAGTATAATTGTCTAATGTTGCTTCCGTAAAGAGCAAATCACTGGAGAATAGTCTATTTTTGTTGAAAATTGTTTTCAGTATCCATTTTTGGATAACATCTAAATTTTTTAGATAGCATTGTTTCACACTACCCCATCCAACGATGCCATAATTTATTTGTGATTGAACCAAGGCATAATATATATTTTTTAATTGTTCTGTTTTTAGGTAAGTTTTCAGAAAAGAGAAGCGACTAATCAAATATCTTGTCTTTGAAACCACGTGCTCTACTTGCTTGTCCCATCTTAGGTGCTGGTCAATCATTATACCAAGATATTTGATGAAATCTACTTTCGAGATGAACATGTTTTCTCCGATGTTCAGATAGCAATAAACCTATTATAGCGTGTGGCTCCATCTCTTCGAAGCCATATGGATCAAAACAAAGAAACAACCCGTATAAGTGAGATAAAATTCGAATTTTGAGAAAATTTTCCTCGAAATTTTCGAGATCAAAATCGAAAAACTTGACAGGGTATGGAATATAATACCTAAGAGATTTCTCCGGAAAACACAAGTGTTTAGACAAAGCTTCAAACACACTGTTAATACTCAATACACATAATATCAGTTGTACTGCTCTGACTCGATCAGATTTACGCAATACGTGTGATTTTGCTTAGTGATGAGCGATACTGGTCTTGGTCTTGGTCTTGCAAGACTAAAACCAAGACCTTTCCCATTCCGTTACCTAACCACTTCTGAAATCTCGTTAGGTTATGAAACGCGGTTCCTAAAAAATTCGGTCCCAACTGCCAACCGCATTTACTAATCAAAAAGCTTGTTTTTTTTCGGTTTGTTTTCAATTTCTGACATTTGTTTGTTAGGCTAGGTGATCATTTTTTAATTTTTTTTTATTTTGCTTCCGCTTTCGTGTATTTGCGGTGAAAATGGAACAATAGGTAAATACTACATTCATTCCTGACGATTGGTCATTACAACTATATTTTTGAGAGGATAATATTCTATCATCCAGCATCCAAGGCAAACCAAAGCTGAACCGAAGCGTTCCACACATAAACCGCATTTTTAGGAACCAGACTATTACCATAGACGCACCGCTTCTTACCGATCGGTAACTCTGGTTAAGATACGGAGCGCCGCCTAAATTTCCAACGTAAGTCGAATTGGTGTTTAAAAGTAGCTGATTTTTCTGTCCACAAAAAAAACTACTATCTTTTGCATTATTTTTGCTTTTTGAATCATGTATTCTCCGTATGGTATTGTCGCGAAAATCTGGCGGAAGCCTCAGGGTGTACAGAATTGGACAGCTGATTCTAGATTTTACAGTCCTATTCGGGAAAAAGGGCTATCGCATTTATTCTGGATTTTATAAGAATGGATTAGGGATTAGTTAGTAGTTATTAGTTTTAAGATTGACTGTAATACGATTTAGGAATTTTGTAAGAGTTGTGAAGAGTTAAGTTGTTTCAGTTAATTAGTGAAGTAATTAGTGTCAGAGTGTATAGTAACGTGGAATAAATTATTGTTGTGTTAATTGTACTTTGATTTTTGGAATAAACGGGCCCAAGATTTCAGTAACGCAAGCCAGAGCCGTGACAGTATGTTCCGCATAGTATGTGGTAAAGTACTACATACCGCACAACTATGGTTGAGCTTCCTTTTGGATTTACCACCTTTAGGCACAGAAAATTAGTCGCCGATATAGAGGATTTTATTTTAGGAATGGATTTGATCAACCAACATGGTTTCTCTTACGATCCTTCTATGAACATCCTTAAATTTGGTAATGAAGAATTTGTCCTTACTACACAAGAAGAATCTCAAGCCGTTAAGATCCTGGCCACAAACCCGGTGAGGATTCCTGGAAACAAACCCTGGGTGCTGTGTTGGACTAACACACAATTTTATTGGAGATAAACCAGCAAATTTCTCGTTGGAAAGACTCTAGTAAGAACAAATGGACACATTATGATAAGAATTGCCAATGTTTCTTCTGAAACAGTAAAAATAAAGGAAGGAGATATTATTGGAACTCTCGAACTAGTTAAGCAAATATCGAATTGTGACCTATCAGATAAGCGACATATTGTAAAACCAAAATTGGATACAGACACCTTGATGCAGACCTTGGAGAAATCGTGGAAACACCTCGAACCAGATAGACTTCAAGAAGCCACAGATTTCATGTTGAAAGAAGCAGACGTATTCCTGATGGATAACCAAATCGGACGGACCAGTTTAATTCGACACAAAATTGATACTGGATTGGCACACCCATTTAGACAACCACCACGACGTATGTCAGTAGCTAAACAGCAGGAAGTGGAAAACCGAAATGATAGAATGCTTCAAGAGGGAATTATTGAAGAGTCAAATAGTCCATGGTCTGCGCTAGTAGTAGGTATTGGTTACAAAGAAAGATGGAAGTCTTAGATTTTGTATGGACTACCGTAAGCTTAATGACGTTAGCAGGAAAGACAGCTTCCCTCTCCCGAGGATAGACGATACATTAACAACTCTATCGGGCTTCGAATGGTTTTCCACCTCGCATCTTAACAGTGGATACTGGCAAGTGGCAATACACAAAGATGACGAAGAGAAAACTGCCTTCAATACTGGAACCGGGCTATACCAGTTTTACGTGATGCCTTTCGGATTGTGTAATGCTCCAGGTACGTTTGAGCGACTGATGCATCATGTTTTGCGAGGCATTACATGGAGAACTTGCCTGGTATATCTAGATGATGTCATGATCATGGGAAAGTCTTCCAAGAACATCTCAATAACCTGAAAGAAGTTTTTGACCGCTTCTGGAATGCCAACTTAAAACTCAATCCAAATAAGGGTTTTCTATTTCAAAAAAAAAGTGGAATTCTTAGGTCACGTGGTATCTGAAGATGGCATACAGGTTATGGAAGGAAAGATAGATGCTGTCAGGGATTGGCCAAAACCACGCGACAAACATGAACTAAGGAGTTGTCTAGGATTATGTTTTTTTTTATCGAAGATTTGTAGAAGGATTCGCTAATATAGCTGCTCCGCTTCATCGATTAACGGAAGAAAAATCATCATTCAATTGGACCCAAGAATACGATGTACAAGCCCAGTGTTGTCGTATCCCGATCAGAAAGGCATGTTGATTTTGGACCCAGATGCAAGCAACACCAGTATTGGAGCTGTCCTTTCACAAATTCAAAATTCACAAGAGCATGTCGTAGAGTACTACAGCAGAACCAGTAGACCATTTCCATAATTATGTCTACGGATGCAAGTTTCTAATTCGAACAGATCATGCGGCTCTAAAATGGCTTTTAGAAATGATAATTCCCGAAGGACAGCTTGCTAGATGGATTGAGAAATTGCAGCAACACGATTTCCAAATTAAAAATCAACCTGGAAACCTGCATGAAAATGCTGACGCTCTGTCTAGACGGCCATCCAAAGAAGACTGCAAGCATTGTCAAAGAATCGATATGCATGAGAAAAACACTGGTCCGGTTGTGAGAAGAACGAGTCTGATGGTTGATGACAAATGGACTACCAAACAAATGAGAGCAGGTCAAGAAGCAGTGTATTCTTGTTTTAATAATTATTTTAAAATCAAATTTTGGGCGTGATTTAGGGTTAGATGTAGAAGAATGAATGGATTTAGATGGTCAAAGGCCACATTTTGATTGAGTCTAGAAGTGAGTAAAATTACTTTACCAGAAGTTGCCAGAAGACTATCCATTTACCGCCAGAGCATTTATTTATTTCTATCAAGAACATATCTTTGAGGTTAGTAACATCAAGTACATTTGCAAAGAGCATGCGTCTTTGAGTCAAGATTAAGATTCTTGGACCAAAGGAACGATTACCTTCAGAACAACTATATAATATGTTCTCCTATCTTAGAACAAGATAATGAATCCTTTGTTTCTTTTAGAATTAGGTCATATATTCTTATACTTAATTGGGAAGTATTAATAGAATAAACCCAAGGATTTGGTTGATTTTTGTTAAGGAACTATTCATTTGGCCATATCCAAAGACATGGCGGCATTGGTTCAAAACCGTTTTACTTTAGGTTAAGATATCCTTTTTATCTGTGTATCAGCTCTCGTCAGTGCGATATAGGCGAAAGCATACCAACTCAAAAAAAAAAACAAGAAACGCCCCGTTTCGGTTTAAATAAAAAAAGGACATCTATTACTCGGCTTATATCAGTTGTTAAGTCTTTTTGAACCAAAACCTTCTTTGGGTACCAGGGGAAGAAAATACAAAGAGCAAACCAGCAGGTGAATCCATAATTCATATCAATCCATAATCAGTCGGAATTGGGACACGACAGTACTTTGTCCCTTACCTCATAACCCTTGATGCCACCTACTGCAGTTGGTACGCGAATCGTCAGAATGTAATACCAACACTGTTGTAGTTGGTCCGAAAGCCCGGAAAGCAATAACTTTTTGAAACTAACGCCCGCGAACGCCTTTATTTTTATGTATTATATAACCGATTTGTTTGATTATGTCAATAATGTAATATATAGATCGGGAACTGCCAAAACACTAACGCATGTTTGCGAAAAGTATCCTCAAAGCATCAAGCAAAATTACGATCTGTAAAGTGGCCTTATGGCTGAAGTCGCCGAATTTCCCCTTCGTGTATAAAGTGCTCTTTCCAAACTTGTTGCAATAAACTTCCACAAAAAGACGTGTTTGTCAGTGGAAAGTAGCCCAAAAATAACCATCGAGCGTGAAAAAATTTATTTTTCCTATTCCAGCATTTTCACTTAAAACTAAGGCGCAGCTCTTATAGATACGCCGAAACACGAATAGATTAACAGCTTTTCTGGACTTTACATTTTTTTCCCAGACATTTGACATGTTTTTGATAACGCGTAACGGACGCATCTCTCAGTTCGTAGAAAAACGTTCATCAGTGACTGCAATATTGCTTCGATTCTCATTTACTAAGTCATTATAAAATAGTCAAATAACGTTTTGAGTTGCATAGTAGTAGTTGCATAGTTCAGTTATTACCTTTTAATTTATTTCAAATGAGTTTCTGGACGTGAGTAGGGTAAGTTAGACAGTTCTGCACATTGCGAAAATGCGTCACCTCGTAGGCGGCGCTCTGATGTCTCATGGGCTAGGTCTATTTTGTCATCTGTCATCTATCAAATCAAAATGTCATATATCATAACAAGGTTATGAAACTAATACGGACCTCATTTACGTCACCTATCATTCGCTTGGGGCCCGATTACGCAATCCAGAACACGTGATCAAAACCAAATCAATATTTCGCCTGTAGACACACAAAAGTTTTTACCTGCGTCTTGATAGGGGAAGTTAAAAAGGTTGAGTGACCGTGAGTGTAGAAGAGAACAAAAATTTGTTTTTTTTGGTGGGTGGGTAATGGAGATACACACATCAAAATAGTCTAGGGAACAAGCTGCAACTGAATACATTTATAAATTGAACAAAATATACTTTTGAAAGATTTTTAAATTTTGTTAAAGCCTGCTGGAAAAGCAGGTATGATAAATTTTACAAGATTTGTTCAACAAATACCCATATGGTATCTTTTAAAAAAAAGTTATTCTGTCTAAAAATTAAAAGACGAATATTTCTTGTTACCTAGACTTTTTTGATGAGTGTATTTTGGCGTGGTTCATTCTAAGAACTTGCCAAGTGGAAATAGGGCTTGTTCTAACCAAAGCGAATACTTATTGAACTTAGAAAGTGGAAATAAAGACATTGTAATTCGATATAAGGAAAAAATAAGGGTTATTCAGAGAATTGATCCCTTCACTCTTGTTGGTGGCACTCCTGATGATCCTCAACTATTTGCAGCTTTTCTCCTGTGGATGCATTTCACATTGTTTCCTACTTGGTACTCACACACAAATTACAAGTATTTTCAGGCTGGTTTTGTCCAGGACTGTGTTCCAAGATTTTTTTTAGTTGTGACTACGACTACGACATTCAACAACACAGCACGTTGTGGGTATATTATTTTTTTCGGTACATAAATAAAAATTCCAGTTGACTTACACAGAAACAAAACTAGACTGAAGATCACTAAGGCCCATTTGTAAGTTCTTCCGACAAAATACCCACTATTTGGTCTGAAATTCACGTTTTTGATTAGTTCACCGCATTTATTCCACACTAAAAAACTAAATCAAACGTTGGATCCTTTTGTGTGTCTACAGGCAACCGTTATGGAATTCAACTTGACAGCATCTTGGATAGCCTAATTTGCATGACCTAGAACTCATAACCTAAAACTTTGTACCTCGTGACTTGTTACCCCGTACAAGATGACATCAGGTGCAACGTTGCTGAAACTAATAATTGAATGCGCAACGTTGCCTATGGAACTTTCCTAAATCTAGAAAAAAGATTAATTATGGATACAGAATAATATTTTTGGCGTTATAGTTCTAAAAACATATTGCTAGAGAAGATTCTTGCATTTTAATAAACATTAGTGAATGAAGATATTAGTGGAGCCTAGATATTTTATCCCAGGTATCTGTATCATTTACCTAAATAATTGCGCTTTGAATTCAAGTATTACAGGATTAAATAAACCTTATAATTCATTGTTATTGAAAGACTCTCGCATTCTTATCCAAACGAATTTAGGTAGAATTACTCGGGTGCAGTACAGGAGTGCCAAGCGCAAAATAAAACATGGGAACGAAGTGACAAATAAAAGATCTTCCTACGTGCTGGCAGCGGCGTCAATACTTTTCAAGAGCGGATAAAGTCGGAGGGAGCTACAAAAGACCGGATGGATCCGGGGTTGAACCTGTTTTAAATACCTACCTGCCTGCCTGCTTGCCACCCTGAATCTGTTCCTGTGAATAGGACTGTTTACGTGAGATGGATTTATGCTAATTTTCGCCCCCCAGTAATGGTCGGAGACTCTGTTACCCGTGTAGGAGAGGATTTACCGTGCTTACGTAAATTTTACGGCAAATGTTGTTCATTTTTTACCTGAGCCAATTTAAAGCTGTGACCTAATTCTTAAAAAAGTAGGGTTATTGATTTTGAAAGAATCTTAATTTTTATGTTTTTGACACATTTTTTATCACTTCATTGATGTTTAAAGTCGAAATGTCCATACAAATCCAAAGCTTTTTGCACCTCCTGAAGAAAAATAAGACGGTCGTAAAGTTGGTAATATAATAAAAGTTTGTCCTCTTGCTGTAGCATCTTAATAAAAATATAATACACAGCGAATGAACGGCAAAACAAAACAAATAAACCCCTTGGCCGAGACAGGAGGCAAGAAGAAGTTTTTTGTTAGCATTTCGCGTTGCTCGGAAAATCAAATAAAACATCACGCCAACTGCTACTGAAACTTTTTCAAATCCGCAAAAGAAAAAAAAATATAAATGAACAGCCGGCGCATTTAAATGATCTTCTCTTATAGAATTTCCAGGCGTCTCCATTTTATTTCTCGAGATGGAGGAATATCATATTTATTTGCGGTTTTCTTGCAATTTGCATTTTAGATGGTTCTTTTGGCATTCTCCAGATATCGGATTCAGGTTGTGTCTCGTTACTGTAATCCGATTATTTTTTGTTTGCTTTCGATTCAATCGAACTAGGTACAGTTTTTTTTGGGTTTTTATGTCGCAAAGTGGCCTGTCAAAAATAGAAACATGACGGGCATTTAGAAGAGTTTTAGTGAAAAATATTGTTAGGTTTATATTAAGACCAAACATATACAAGGTGACAATTTGAATCGGGAATATCTTTTAGACAAAAAATACTGTGAGGAAGATCTCAAATACGTATAGGGGGACTGAACGGGGAACCAAAATGAGGCATTATTTGATTCACTCTGCCTCACCTAGGGCTAGCTACCCTAACTTATTATTTTTTTTAATACGAACCTACCTCGTGTTGCACATCGTTGAATATAGGTCGTTGCTTTCCCTTTACAGTCTTATAGCAAAATCTTAAATCGTATGATTAGTTTTTGAGATACTGGTTTTTGAAAGTAAGGACGTTCTGAAAACTAGCAATTTTGACTATCTCTTAGGCAAAAGAATTCTGTCATAAAAGTCTCAAATACACATCGCCATCGGGGAAACTAAATGTGTTTATTGTCTAACCCCCACCCCTCTTGGCTTAGGGGCTAGCCGCCCCTAATGATGTTTCCAAAATGAGAACCTATCCTGTGTGATACCTCCTTTGAAAGGTTTTCTTTATTCCTCTTTGGAGGCATGCAGAAGCAGATTAGTGGAAGCGCATAGGGCCAAAAATGGGGGGTTTGTTGGAAATAAATGATTAAAGTTGGCAACTTTTTTTTCATCTTCAATTACATCATAATGACTGTAAAAACGTTTCTTGCCACTCTGAAATATGTGTCGTTCGACCACCACTTCCCTCTTTTGCCTCAATGGTTGCAAACATAAAATGGCTGTAGCTCAGAAACGAATGAAGATGAAAATATCATTCTTACGCCAAAACTCATGTTACTGAATGTAGAATAAAATTATTCTTTATGCTTTTTCTATTTGAACATCCAGGGATATGCGGTTAACAAAGCTTTTGAATTTTTTTCTTTAACATAGTCTGATCATAATTATCGTCTAAATCGGTAGATCGAGAAATCATCGAACTATTTTTTTCAAATTATTGTCATCATTGAACGCGCGAATTGGATATTGAAGATATAACAAATATTGCTAATACACAATGCTAATACTAAAATCACACGGTAAAATCAAGAACGAATTGTCAGATTATCTTTCGAAAAACATTTTAAAATCCCAAAGCCTTTCACATTTACTTGGCAAAACACTTGCTATTCGAACCAAACAGGATATATAGGAGAACTTGCTAGCACTCAAGAAGAAGCTGACTCGAAGATGCTTTTACTAACAATATGTTCCTCAAATACAGATTTTTTCAATTTGATTTTGAAGTACTACGATATCTTCAAGTGTCAAGTTATTTTCAACACGGGAACTGGACCCAAAGAACGGAAAATTCTTATTTCTGCTATAGTAGAAAAAATGACGAAACTACAAAGAGATGTGCTACCCGCCCTCCATGCGTTATCTAGTTGAGATACTACTGGGGGATTTTCAAGGAAAAGTAATGCTAACCCAATTTCACCCTGCTCGCCCAAGTTCACATCAGACCTACAAGCCACAGCCCGTAGGGTTGTAAGAATAATGCTAGGTCAATTAATAGGGCATTGTAGACTCAATAAGCACCTGAAAAAAATGAGCCTGGTAGAAGATAGCCTATGCAGGTTCTGCCAGGAGGCAGAAGAAATTGTCGTTAAATCTGACAAGGTTGCAGTAGAGGAGGACGCTTCTGCGCCATCTCCGTTCAATAAATCTAATCTTATCCAATCTAACCCAATTTCACGGTGGTCTCATTCACCTACCAAATATTTTTTTCAGGAGAACAAACGTTATGGAAAGCTTCCAAAAATTCATCTGTAGAGATGTTTAATTCATTGGCAAGTCTTGATGACAGTGGTGTATCCAGCCTGATGTCCTGGGGGGGGGGGGGGCAGACCAGATGCCCGCCGGCGGAAATTTTTTTAAGGTTCCACGCCCAAAAGTCGTTAAAAAAATTACACATCTTGATGGCATATTCGCGCGCTTCTAATACTTTTATAGGACAAAAAATATATTTTTACCGAAAAATAAGGTAGAGTCATGGTTCCGTATTATTGGCCGCCACTGATAAAATGTTTGGGCTGCTCATTGAAACGATAAGAGGTTTATAACTGAAATTATTTATTTTCCTAAGAAATCGACTTTCAAGATACAAGTAACACATAACACAGAACATAAAACCAAAGTAAAGATAAATTCAAAGGTGTGTAATACATACGTACATGAAAATAGTTATTTTCCAAACAATAAGTGCGCAGACTTTCCCGCACGAAAAAGCAGTTAGACGAACGACTCGAAGCGGAGTTCGGATAAGCTTTCAGTGCGGGAAAGACACTTTGCGCAAGTGTTAGGAACAATACTTTTTCTTCGAGTGTTTGAAGATCTGCATAGCATCCAGAAGAGCTGTACCTAATCTTCTTAAATGTTTCCAGATGCTCAAAACTGTTAATTTTCCCCCTTAGTTTAATGTGCTGTGTTTTTTTTAGTGATCAGCTTGACTTTATTTGCAACAGTGGTTATGCTAGCAACGTTTACTTAAAATTTGTTTTTCCTGCTAAATTTGAAGACTAAACTTATCAGGATGATATTTTTTCATGTGACTTTTCAAATTAGTTCTACATAGCAATAACGATGCTCCAAAATATCCTATCCATGTTTGCTTGCATTATCATAGATCTTATTTTGTACATTGGTGTCTGATTCATTCTTTCCGTAACACCATTAAGTTGAGAAGTATATAAACGAGTATAACACTGTCCAACTTTTATGATCTGATACTCCAAAGGAATGTGAGTCGGTAACTTGGTGGCTCCCCACGCCAATGGTCACCTGTTTTTGCTAGATTTTTCCTCCCCTCACTCTTCATACGGGAAGTGTCAAATTAAAAAAGCTAAACATTACATGGATACCTTTCTTGCATAGACCGATTAACAATAACGTATGACGTATGGACGGAGTTTCGAGAGAGAATAGCGATGACAGAAGAGTAAAGAGAGATAGCATCAGCGCATTCAAATATACGTGGTTTTGCTGGTCGTCACGTGATTCCATCATAGACTGCTTTTTGTCATACTCATTAATTTTCTATTCCGCTATGTCACTTTCATTCTGTCACCATGTTTGCTGCGTGTGCTAAATGGAGATCGACTCCGTCCATATTTTAGTATTAATAGGTCTATGCTTTCTTGTAACAAAAATAACATGAAGCCCTTCTTTTCGAATAGGTATGAGTTTGTACATCCAGAAACCCACAAAATATTGAGAAATCCGGTAGGTAATACGGTAATTTTGCGTAGCAAGAAATCAGTGTGCAAAGAGGTTCCGTGCGCAAAGCTAAACTTTGCGCACGCCAATAAGTGTGCAAAGTATTAACTTGGCGCACGCGAGTAAAAAAAATATTTTTAGTCATTTGAGATATTTTTGAGAAATAAAAGGTTGTTGCTCTGGGGGGGGGGGCAATTGCCCCCTTTGCCCCCCCCTGGATACGCCAGTGCTTGATGATATCACTGTCAACTTGGACAATATAGTTTCTGATATAGAAAAGTTAGTGTGTTTATTATATGCCATCGAAAACAAGTGATAGCACTTTAGCTGACCTACGTCAAATGCAAATTGAATATGAAGGGTGCCCCAGGGAAAACAGTCCACTTTGAAAATCAATTTTCTAGCGGAGCACGGCCAGACACGTCATATTGAGGGGGCATGTTATGACATATACTTGCGTTCCTCTCCCTTCATCCCCCCACTCTCCAGAGCCACACCATGATTTTTTTCAAATAGGGAGTGGGGTTAGGTGATACATTGATTAAAAGGTAATATTATTCTCTACATGACCCTGTTTTTTTTTTTATCGTCTGGTTCTTAAGAATTATGGATGATCTAGTCTGAATATCAATTCAGATCATTAATTGTATTAAAGAAAATAAAAAGTTTACAATTATTTGATTAAATATCGAAAAAAGAACAGGAGATCTAGCAGGTCCCTCTCCGGCCAATCCATCGTTTAGGAAATTCTTCATTCAAAAACTGACTGAAACATCAATTCATTTTTCAGAAGGGTATCATCTTGTTCAAGTAATTAAGTTTGTTGCAGGTCTGCTAGATCTCCCGATCTCAAACCCAATTGTATTTCTGTATGGAGGTCAATGGAGAACATTTTCAACATTTGATATAATGATTGTAAACTTTTTATTTCCTTAAAAAAAATTAATACTCAGACTCATCAGTTCATCCATATTTCTTAAAAACGAAACAATAGAAATAAAAAACAAAAACAGGATCATGGAGAGAATAAAATTACCTTTTAATCAAGGTATCACTCAACCCCTTTTTCCTTTTAAAAAAATACATGGGGTGGCTCTGGTGGATAGGGAGTTGAAGGGAGAGAAACGCAGGTATATGTCATAACATGCCCCCTCAATAATAAATTTGACGTGTCCGGCCGTTTTCAGCTAGAAAATTTATTTTCTAAGATTTTTAGGGTGAACTGTTTTCCTTGGGACACCCTGCATGTATTTGTATTATCACAATACCAACAAAGCATTGTTTTAATTATTCAACTTGTGCATCAGTGATTTGTTGACCTTGAATTGGATTGTCTAATGATATGGTGTATTTAAAGTACAACTAACGGTACAACTTTTTTTTAGGTACTATATTATGTTAGTCAGACAGATTTAATTTTTTTTTTTTTTCAATTTGTGTTAATTTGTGAATTTTTCATTTTTCATTGAAAACGTAATAAACAATTTCATTCTACACTATAAGATATTAATTTTGCCGTAAGAACGAGCTAAGAGCTATTTCAAAATTCCAACCCCTCTGGGGTAGTGGGGGTTGAACGACGCGTATCTCAGGCTGGCAAGAACAATTTAGTATGATACAATTATTGAACATAAAAATTACCTTGCCAACTTTAATCAATAAGTTCCCACGAAAATCCCTATGCGCTTCCACTAGATAGAATTATGATGAACACATTATTTGGTTTCATCGATGTGTCTTCGAGCCTTTTATAACAGAATTCTTTTGTCTAAGAGATAGTCAAAATTACTAGTTTTCAAAATGTGCTTTCTTTTAAAGCCCGATATCTCAAAAACTAATCGTACGATTCCAGATTATACTTTAGGACTGCCAAGGGATAGCAACGAGCTATCCAAAGATGTGCAACACAGGGGTGAGGCTTCGGTTGCCCCTCCAATCTCCCGATACGCATTTGAGATCTTCCTGATAGAATTTTTCGTCTAAGAGATATTCCCGATTGCTACTTTTCAAATTGTCACCCTGTTTAGAGTTCATTGTCTTCAAATAATTACATTCACTTATAAATATGTCGATACGCCATATAGATTGTTCCGTCTATACATCATCAACTTGTTGGCATAAATGATGAAATGAACCGGTAACAAATATTGAGTTATTGAGAAGTAGCATTTCAATAGGAAAACGAGATAGTTTGTGTGCAAGTAAGTATAGGGTACCTCTATGTTTGAGAGAAACTCTTATTTCATGCATAACTTAGTTCAATATACCGTGGCAAAGCGCTTTCAGTTGAAGTCATCTTGCCAAACGCCAAACATCGGACTGCTTTTTCAAATTTAAAACTCATGAGAATTCAATTGGTGTTGCGATTATCGAATAGACTGTTAAAATGTACAACCTGCCCTAATTGAAAGAATATCTTCGTACATTCAAAATCGGGTACAACGAATCAAAAATTAAAATGGAAATATAAATTGTTGATAAATGAAATCCGGGCGGGTTAACCGATTTTGGATACAACGACATCGGGGTCAACACTTCAAATAACTTGCTCGTTAAATAAAATTGTGTTCGGTTCATCCAATCGACTAACTGGTATTTCGGAAGTTCGACTGGTGACAAGAAGCTATAATCTAACTGAATCCAAATTGACATTGTGACATAAGGTGTTTTCAGAACTCCCACTGTGGCAAACACTGAGACGTGAAGAGTTGGCGATAAAATCCCCATCCACTACATATGATAAATGATCCATGGTGTTGGTTGATTAGTCTAATTGTCGTCTGTCACTTGTCATTCTTTCTAAGTTCCCTCTCAATCTCCATATCTGCCAATAAGTCCAAGCGGTCGAAATTTTTATAGAAAATATTGACTACGTTTATTTCACGCGTTGTATCCGGATACTAAGTGGATTGGATGAATAATGAAGAGTAATAATCCTGGAATAAACACCCAGGATTAGAGAGTTTATCCGTATCGGAGTACCTAATTCTATCCTCCAAATTTGTTGGATTGGACCTAAAATGGATTATCTCAAATGTGAAATAGACACCTTCTAAATCTCGGATTCAAGAAGTTTGTTGCTAACTTCAAGAAAAAATGACCTAAACCTAATAAAAATTGATAAAAGCCCAAGGTTCACAAAGTTCATAGGTTGTCTGGTAATGGGTAACTTGATGACGCATCTGGGTTGCCTTATGGAGATTTGCATTATTTTGAGGCACCCCAGATGACGTCATGAAGTTATCAGGCAACCTACCCCCAAAACAACCTTGATAAAAACCTAAAAATGTATCAGCTGATTGCCTTTAGTGAAGTAAGATACAAAAAAATGTGCGCTTGCGTTTTTAACAAGGCTCAAGAAAGGATTAGCACTAATCTTAATCCATTAATTGTTGTGAAATAAACGGATATGGATTAATAATCCTCAATCCACTCAGTATCCGGATACAACGCGTGAAATAAACGTAGTTATTGACTAGAAATTCGGAGTTGGCTTCGGGGTCAGAAATTTGTTTGGACCTGCGAATGTGTTTGCTAAAAGATGAACTGATGAAAATGCTCGTTAATCCTAGTTTTCAAGGTCTGCAGGTTATAACAATATAACCAGGAATTACAGGACAACTTGTATGTACTGCTCTTTGAAAGGAGGTGTATTTTGTCCTCTGTTAATACGATGCGGACCTCAGCTAAGGCTTACCAGTGAACAGCTGCCGCCATTGCATCTTGGTGAAAAAAAAAAATTGATCACATCTATATTTCTATCTAGAGGTAATGGAAAAATATTTAATTCAATGGAATTTGACATTTTAATAAAATGTATATCACAAAAATGGGAAGTTTTTCGAAATGCATCCTTTGTTAAAACCAATTTGCGTAAAAGCGTGCTCGAATATGGGGAAAATGGCTTATTTATGTTTTGTCCTGAACGACTGGTTGATTTCCAGCATTTAATACGAAAATCAATGGACGGCGCAGCTTTGTTGCTGCAGAGAACACAGACATCACATCTGACCTCGCGGAATCATATAATTCTGCATGTTTATTAATATGAATAGCGTAGCCCCCGGCCCGACAGAATAGATCGTTTCTGGCCATAATTCCGAAAATCATGATTACAACCAAAATTCCATGTAAATGCATTTTATGCATTTAGTCTGTGTTATTCTGGTTCATTATTGTTCAGCGTTTATATTGATATCCATATCACATTACGGCTATTTATCTATTTCCAAGGAATAATTTATCGATTTACCAGAAATACCTAACGAATCAGCCACACGTTATTTAGAAAATATGTGGACAGTATTTATCGAATGTCAAAAACTACCTCGTACTACTTATTTTATTCGATTAGGTAAAAATTCATTGCTCTCTTCATCTATCTCATGATTTTTCTTACGATTGTGTCATCCTTGGCAGGTTTGGCTAATGTTCGTAGGCTTTAATGGTTTGTAGGTGTTTATTTTAGTGGCATGCAGACGTAATAATTAAATAATAATTAAAAGTTGAAAAATATGTCGACGACGCATCCTGGTTGAAGGGATAATCGATTCCAAAAACAACCATTAATTGCGAATGTTCCCCATACCTCCTAACTCACTCCCAACCAACGGTAACCTCCGAAGGTTGCCGATGGTCACAACTAACAACTTAAAAATTGATGAAAGACTTGATCGACAAGGTAGAACTGAGACAGGTCTTGGTAGCTCAGTTGGTTAGAGCGTTGCACTAGAAATGCAGGGGTCCTGGGTTCAAATCCTAGTCGAGGCAAGAACATTTTTCATCAACTTTTAATTATTACGTCTGCATGCCACTAAAATAAACACACTATAAATTATATAACAGACGATAAAAACTTCTAAAAAATTTTAATGGTTTGGTTTGCCATGTTATGGGCAATGCCCAGCACTGGCTCTGGCTCCGGTTCCCCCTCTAGCAAGACGATCCGCCAATTCTTTTCCCTGAAGGCCAGCGTGTCTCGGTTTCTTCCCTAATTTATTTATAGCTTCCTAAAAGCTTGTGAGTTGGGGGTCGATTCTGCAGCCTCCTCACACCAATTTCAGTGACATGCACTTCCGCTTGAAAGATGGTTGCATTGTTTCCTAGACTGATGGATAACTTAGTTTTCGGTTTTACACCATTAACGCCCGCTAACAACCCACTGTCTGTCTTCGATCCATCCGTGAACAGACATAGAACTGCTTTCAGTCTTCTTCTTCTTCTTCTTTTAGCAACCCTTCACAGTCCACTCCTGGACATAGGTCTCCCCTATATTCTTCCATGTTTCTTTGTCCTGTGCCAGTTGGTGCCATCTGTTGCCCACTTTGTTCTTGATATCATCGAGCCAGCGTAACTGTGGTCTGCCAACGCTGGGTTTATGTATGCGAGGTCTCCATTGAATGATGCGTCTTGACCACCTCAAGTCATCCTGTCGAGCAACGTGTCCCACCCAGCTCCATTTCAGGTGGGCTATGCGTGATATGACGTCTTCAATCTTAGTTGTTTGTCTAATACTCTCGTTTGTGATGTGGTCTCTTAGACTTACTCCCAACATCATCCGTTCTATGGCTCTTTGGGTGGTCCTGAGCTTGTTAGCTGATTTAACAGTGAGTGTCATGGTTTCCATTCCGTATGTCATCACGGGCAATAAGCAGGCATTGAAGACCTTTCTTTTCAAATTTATTGGGATAGTTCGATTTCTTAATACGTATGACAGTTTACCCGTGGCTGCCCATGTCAAACGAACGCGTCTCTTTACTTCGGCGGTTTGATTTTCTTTGCCTAATTTGATGCAATGTCCCAGATAAACATATTCTTCGACGTTGTCAATGATTTGGTCACCTATATGCATTTGTATATTGTCAGGTGTCATGCCTTTTGTTTTCTTTAAGTTCATAGTCAATCCTATTCTTGCTGATTCTCTTCGAAGTTCCTCCAACATCTCTTGTAATTCCGTTATATTCTGGCTAAAGAGTACTATATCATCTGCAAAACGTAGGTGGCTCAGATGCTTGCCGTCGACCTTGATGCCTTTCTTATTCCAGTCTAGAGCTTTGAAAACATCTTCCAGTACAAGTATGAACAGCTTTCAGTAGGGCATGCTCATTCTGTACTATCTCTTTCCTTCTTGGGAAAGCTACTGTGTAGAGTAGGGCGCTTGTTGTGTGTGTTCTTGGCATAAGGTCCGTAGGCATTCCCAAGCCGCTGTATGTTTTCATAAACTCCAGCAAAATTATGGCTTCCATGTTTCCTTTGTCATTCACTTGACTTCTGTTCGTGTGGTATATTCTCTAGGTTGTTTCTAGGGTCTCCCCTTCCAGATAGACATGTAAAGAGAGAATTCCAATGAAAAGCTCCATAGCTGCTGTTGGCGTAATGCTGAAAGCTCCTGTTATTACCAAACAGGCCTGTCTTTGTAGTCCATTGAGCTTAGTTAGGGCAGTGCGCTGTTGCACCTTTCCCCACCAGATTCCCTGTGACACGCGTATAAATTTGAAAAATATATGTAGGTTAAGTTCGAACCAACAAAGATGAATACACACGCGTTATCGTTTGTCTCACTTCAAATGGGAGGGCCCTAGAGAAAAGGTAATTTCCTTTCTTCGTCCGTGATGACGTCAATGGCTTCTTTTTGGCCGGTTCTTACTGTAGCCTCCGTGGAAAAAATATGACTTCATCTAGTAATGAAGATGAGGCATTAAATATTTTTCTCTATTGACGACTGCGAAGAAAGTGAAGCACTATTGGCAAGATCCCTATATTGAAGGAAATCTGATCCGTCGTGTGTATGGGGAATATTCAGGTAGTGTTTAATTCTACAAACATTGGTGCTCTTCAATTTTTACCACCACTATTAGTCGTAGCGCTACACGAAAAAACGTTTCAAATCGTGATAGAAGCAAGCCGCTTGGCAGAAAGTTTACTTACATATAATAGTTGAATTTGGCCCGCAGCATCTTATCAGGAGTGGCGTCATATTCAAAATAGCGGATTTTCCCAAAATGGCGCTACTCAGGTTTTTTCTTATAGGATTAATGGGATTAGAATAAAATAAAAACCAAATTGATACTTTTATGTACGACCCACACTGTAAGAGCTTATTATATAACTCATTTTAGCCTGTTTGAGTTACGTAATAAGTTGTATTATCGTACTTGTGATGTAATGAGTTCATTACGTAACTCATTTCTATTGAAAAAATCTGGGTCGTACATAAAATGTTGTATATCACACGTACGGTAACGCTCATTACAGCACTCGTGTGGTTACCACGCTTCCCCACTCGTTACTCTAATGAAGCTCATACCGTACTAGTAATATTAATAGTTATTATCTACGACCTGCACAATAAGTGACTATTATGTCACACCGTAGAGCTGTCCACATTGCGCCCCTTTCAAGTAAGCCCCATCCCTTTGATGATAGCTTGATAATCAGCCTTTAGGATTTGTTGATACAATGCTGCAGAAGTCAGAGGTATCAAATAAAACCGTTTGTTTGGGGAACAGAATAATTCCTTTCTTGTTTGCATTAGTGATTTGAGAATTCCATGTTGCCCAGGTAGAGTTTTTTCCTTTGTAAGCAAAAAAAAAGACACCTAGCATTTGGTGGCCAACGGGCGTCAGCGTCAGAATATAGAGAGATAGCTGAGTTTACATGGCAGCGTGTGACAAGTCTACGTCAAGACCACGCACTCGGGGTAATGCTCGGTTCGCTATAGCTATAACTAGTACTGCGGGGGGTCGGAGGCTCCGTCGGCTCAAACTCTCATAGGAAAGGTCTCGCAGGGGCAGTGTCGCTAGATTTGGAATAGTGACTCTCGACGGTCTGTTCTTATGGATATGAGAGCTTTAACGGGGAAAGCCAGTGGTGTGACAGCACGATAGACAGGTTCCGGCCTTACAGCCGCTTGACGGAGTTTGCGACTTCGCCCGCTCAGTGGGCCGTATTCTCCGACGTCGCAGGTATTATTTATTTTATTTTTATTTAATACTTGATCAATCATTTTAGTTTGTATGCCATTGGGTTGGAACTCGAGCTTAGGGACCGTGGGTCTGCTGACTGTGCATCAGTATACCTACGTTAATAAAGGCATCTTCTATTCTAGGAGACATATAAAACCAGATCATCCAGGCCAAAGCACACCAAAGTCCTTTGGCGATTGGCAAGTTGCGACAGGAGCAGGATAGTCCGCGTGTGGCTAAATTCACCAAAATGTTGCACCACTGGTTTTTCCACCATGCCACCACGGTGCCTACACCAGCTGAATTTAGCCACACGCGTGTAGCCTGGAAGCTCTTAGTGATAAACTGGCACTAAGGCTTGATCGCCGTTTTGCTCGATGGATTGGCTGTGGACAGTGGCGGCTCGTGGTATAACATATTGGGGGTGCACATAATTTGTAATTCATAATAAATGCCGAAAGGGGGATGCCCGCCGCAGGCGCCGCCGGAGGCGCGAAATTTTTTGGGGTGCCACGCCACGCCCAGAAGTGTTTATTTTAGGCCTTTAAAAAAATAATTTATTGTAAGTGATCGTATGAGTTATGTGATGTGTTTACCTACCAATAATTAAAAATATTGTTAAGGGATTTCATATCTACCCTACCAAACAACCAACTAAGCTCAATTTAATACTTTTTTCGGTCTATCAAATCGTGGAAATTGAAGGATCTTATATCAATAAACTAGAAATTAAGTAACAAAGTAACTTACCTCACTGAGTACATCGTCCTGGTCTAACAATTGTTTTTATACATAAATGTATTATAGTTTTCAATCTCACAGACACGTTTTGTATTGAAAGATAAGAGTAAGATGTGATTTTGAGTTTTGATGTTTTTTAATTTTTTCGGATAAATGTACCTACTAAATCTTTAACGCCGGATTTTGTCCATTCTGATGCTTCATCGCTTCCAAATAACAAACAGGGAAAACAGTAAAGACTATTACTAACATCACAACCGCACAACCAGTCAGTTTTTTCGTAAGTTTCCATTTTAAAAGTTCGTTTATAATCACGACTTTTGCATTTTGTTATGTTGGTGATTATTAAATTTGGCTTTGGACGGCCGACACATTTGATTTGGATTTTTTCCTCCAAAGAAAGCGAAGAAAATTTAATTGTTTTTAAATATTGCACGCTAAGGCTATCGGGGTTCAGAAATCCCGCCATTCTACACACAGTTTTCAGTTAAATCGCGCTCGAAATCGAAATAAATATAAAACAAGCGCTTCCGATCCCAAAGTGCACTGACTACATGTGCACACCAGCCAGCTTAAAACATCGAACGTCGCTAGACCTTCGCGGGGAACAAAGAGTGCGGGGGGGCATAGTTCCACCAATTGGATTTAATATTGAAATGTGCAGTGAACGGGGCGTTCAGGCGACGCGGTGGACGCTGTGATTCCAGCGTTGCCGGTTGCGTTTGTTTTGCTGGCGCATTTGGCCACTAATTTTTTAAATTAATACTTTACAGGTAGAATGTTAAAATTTGAAGAATGATAAAATTAAATTTAAAGTTGTTTGATATTAATTTGGGAGTGCACGTGCACATGTGCTCTTATGGAGGAACCGCCACTGGCTGTGGAGCAACTCGTGTGCTGCATCTGTGACTGAGCAGCACTATTTAGGATTCGATCTGCTCACCTTGAAACAGAAAGGGCTATAAAAGGTGCTCTAGACACAGCCAGCCAACAACTGCCCGACTGGATAACCGCGTCCAGAGGGTGCACCCCAGGAACATAATGAAGGACGGCAATGGTGTTACGGGAATCAAGGAGACTTAATATCGATATTACAACAAATGTCTGTATGTTTGAGGTGGATTTATAATATTACCTTGCATTTTTTGGGACTTACACCTCAATTGAAATTAATACCAGAAGTTTCTTGATTTTGATACTTTTTCAAAAACACGTAAAATCAAAGAGAGCGCATTAATTTTATTAAATAAAGACGAATGTGTTGCTTCATGCTCAACATCATTTAGTAATACGTGGCTTCCTTTGCTTGAATCAGAAGTAAACCAAGGTAAATTGAAAATTAATTAAAAATCTTACCTTTAGAAAATACCACCATTTCCTAGATATGACTATTGTCAAAAGTTTGACACGACATTAGTCAAATTTGTAATTTTTGCTTGATAACTCAAATTCGAGTATTTAAACAAATTTACGAAAAAACCGAACAATTTTCTGCCTTTTTTATTTTTTAGGTTTTCAATCCCCCAAGCTTCGACAACGGTAGCAGATTTGGTACCGAAACGTCAGCAAAAAATCCAGAACTCATACCACCGAGCCTAATCAAGTATTATTTTATTAAAATAATAAAACTCGATTCGTTTATAAAAAGTCGACTCGAGTAATTTATTTTATAAAAATAATCTGATAGGTAAAATTGCTCTAATCAGAGAGCTTGTAGTAATTCGTATCAAAATCAAGAAACTTCTGGTATTAATTTCAATTGAGGTGTAAGTCCCAAAAAATGCAAGGTAATATCGATATTACAGCTCTAAGCGCAACCAGAAGAGCAGGCGAAGGTCAACTGAAGGAGCACGGAGGAGGCTATACGTTTTTCTGGGAAGGAAAGGAAGATAATGAACCTCGTATCCACGGAGTGGGCTTCGTCATAAAAAATGAATAGATGGACCATCTTGCTGAGCTTCCATCCGGCATATGCGAAAGACTGATGACACTGCGGCTAAACCTCAGCAACAGCCAATAAGTTACGGCAATTAGCGCCTAGGCTCCAACCTTCATAACTGACAAAAATCGAAAAGAGGAATTCTATGCCCAGCTCAGTGAAACCATTCATCTGTACCTAGATCTTATTACCTTGTTCTTTTAGCTGATTTTAACGCCCAGGTCGGTACAGAGTCACATCTATGAAAAGGCGTGATCGGCAAGGAAGGAGTCGGAAAATGAACCCAAACCGACTTCGCCTACTAACCACATGCTCAGAACATGACCTTGTAATAACGAATACACTTTTTCGACGAAAGATTAAATTCAAAAATTCCTGAATTCTGGCGACACTCTAGGTCAAAACACTGGCACCTAATCGATTATATAATTATATGTACGTTCTAGAGACTGAAATTATGTATGCATTACGACTGCTTTAACAAGTGCGGATGACTGCTGGACTAACCATTGGCTGATAGGAGCCAATAGGGTCGTTTCATGATTTTTTTTTATTTTTTCATTGAATTAGGCACATCAAAATCTATTCTTGGTTTTTTTCCCGCATTTTTTAGAATAATATTAAAGGAGATATTTCAATTTGAAATTTTACTATTATTCGTTATTTTTTAAATTGTAATGACGTCACTAGGCGCGCTTGCGCACTGTATTTCTAAATTTAAGTTTGCATCACTGACAAAATTTCCTAGTTGTCTAGTTGGCTGCAATGCCACTGGCCCATCTCCTGTCTTCTTTTAGAGGTTATGTCAGTTATTTTGTTTTTGTTTATTTTGATTCGCCTGTCTAGTCTGGTTGATTTATAAAATAAAAAATAAATACTTATTTCACCCGTTTATTTGGTCGGTTTATGTGAGAAGATGGATAGTGGATTTATTAAAGCCTCCAGCGAAAATTTACCTGAACTAAATTATGTGATGTTGCAAGAGTTTTTTGCCAAAAAAAAAGTGCAGAAATAAGAGGAGTCAAAACCGAGGTCAAAACCTAAAGGTGGGTAGTGAAATATTGGCATAATTATTGTATTGGTTTAGCTTTGGCCCATTATTATATTACATTTTTAGTAGCAGGGTAACAGTTTTATAGTTTCATATATTTTTAGGTCAGCGAGAGCCAGTTATGGTGACAATGCTATTGGCTATGTGCATTAATGTGCAGTTGAAAAGAGACAGCAGAATATCCTCTGTTAGGAGCATCGCCAGATGGAATAAGCAAATAATTTGTGATTGAAGTTTAATGTCCTAGCAAGAAGGAGACGAAAAACTACATTAAGGAAAATGGAAATATAATGATGAAATACATGTGCCAACTTCAGTCTTCAGTTACAAATGTTATTGTGTAACAGACAAAAAGGACTGTTTTGTGTGGCAAGTCCCAAATTTGGAGAGGATAATGAAGTGACAATTCTTGAATTAGACTTAAACATTAGGTTTATTAAAGTAATTATTGAATTGGCTGAAGAATTTTGGAAGAAAAATGTATTTTTAGTCATTTTGAATAAAAATATATGATTGATTTGGGAGTCTGGTAGTTTTCTTCTTTACATTATTTATGCATTAAAAGTACCCTTCTAATCCCCAGGATTAAATTTCACTTTATTTCCCAAGGGATTAACTTTCTACTTCATTTCCCGTGGAGTAAATGGAACGGGGAATAAAAGGGTACTCCAAAGTTGAGGGAATAAAAAACACTTCAGTCCTGAGATGTATACACTATTTTATGTACTTTAGAGGGATCAAAAGTACCCTTTTAATTTTTAATCCCTAAAGTGCATATGATAGTGTATACACCTCAGGACTAAAGTGTTTTTTATTCCCTCAACAAATTATAGCCCTCACTTCGGGATTAAAAGTACCACTTTAGTCTCTAGGTATATAATGTACTATTTTGGCAGTTAAAAAAGTAATAGGTATTTTTTTTTATACAATATATTCAAAAAAGCATTTTTTTCTAGCTTCGACATAAAATTTATTTGATTAACGGTCCCTGCAAATTCACTATTCCACAAGCAATAATTATCAAATAATCAGTTTTTGCCACAAGCTAATGGTCAATGCAGGAATGTCCTTCGAGTAGGTATTGTTAATTCTCACAATCTTTGTATCACTCTTTCAATATGGATTCGTAAGCTGGCAATTCTTTTATTCAGCTTCTTCACAAACTCGGATTCTGCCTAAATTAATATGTGGAACCACTTTTTTCTTAATAAGTAATTTGCAGTTTGTCATCCTAAACTGCATCTAGTTATCACAATCTTGTTCCATCTATAAACATAATATAATGTTCATATTTTTGAAATAATGTAAAACAGAAAATAGGTGTTTATAAAATGAAATTTGGCAACTAAGTTTACATTGAAATGATCTTCGCAGCAATAAATTCCACCAGAAATACTAGACAATACATTAACTCTTTCCACAGCTAAACAGCAACTTTTTCTTTTTGTTCATTTTTGGGGACAGCTATAAAGATTTTCTTCGAATTTAGATTACTGTTTTTACAAGAAGGAACAAAACATTTACGAATATCCATAGCCAAATAGTGAACAGTAGGTAGGACTTAGGTGGGTACACTGAAACTGAAATGCATGCTTTATTTGAGACTTTAATAACATCAAATAATGAGAAACAATGACTTACCTTGAATTTATTACACGTTTATTTTAAATATTTTTCTTGAAAACCGGGAAAACCGTTGAAAAACTCAAAAAATAATGAAAATATAACAACGGTCAACGACATTCCAAAATAATAACTAAACAACATAACCTCACAAAATTGCATATGTTGATGGATTTGTTTACAACTGCTTTGCGCATGCCCGCCTAGTGACGTCATGGGAGAAAGAGACCAACAATTCGACAAGGACAAAAAATGTTTAAATTTTAAATTAATTTAAATAATCCAGGAAACTATTTTCAATAAAACCAATATGACATGGCCAAGTTTTAGGCCTCACTATATCGAAAAATAATGGTCAGTATAATTTTGATAACAGGAGGTAACGACCCTATTAGAAAACATTTTCCACATAAAACAAAAAAACAACATTTGGAATCAACAA
Source organism: Ceutorhynchus assimilis (assembly GCA_917834065.1). Classification (NCBI taxonomy): domain Eukaryota; kingdom Metazoa; phylum Arthropoda; class Insecta; order Coleoptera; family Curculionidae; genus Ceutorhynchus; species Ceutorhynchus assimilis. The sequence goes on from OU892277.1 coordinate 42,996,968, forward strand.
TTTTGGAAATACGCCGCCATTATGAATTTGACGCCACTTGAAATAAGGTGCTGTAGGTCAAATCGATTGTTTATGTATATAGACCGCCTATACCTACCAAGTGGTTTGCTTCTATCATCATTTGAAACGTTTTTGCTGTTAGTATTTGAAGTCTGTCGCTACGACTATATTACCGGACTCATTTCAAATACCGAGAGGCGGTATACCAAAATCCTATCATACAGCAACCGGATTGCGCCGACAAATAAGAACGTTATTGCCGAAAAAAAAAATCTAAAGAAAAATAAAACGTTGGCTAAAAATAAATCGGATATAATCCATTCTGATTTATGTTGTCCAATGTCCGTCAGTTTTTAGAGTAATAAAATGATCTATGCTTCCATTTATTAACGCGAGTAAAAAGCTTTTAGTTATTTTATAACATCAAGAACTATGAAGTAAGAAACGGTTTTATTGATTTTGGAAATATAATTTATAATGAAATAAAAGTTTTTTTTTCTAGTTGGGCAAATGGTTTCACTACACTGTCTTTGACACGTTTTAAGCTCGAGTAATTAAGGTATTATTTGTTGAAGTAGTCAAACATAAATTAATTCAAGCCTCTTGCTGTTTCTACTGAAATGGATATCTAATGATTTTCCAGCATGAAGTTTTTTTCAACTAAGTATTATTTATTCACTAGCTGATGGGAATCTTTTAATATTTTCAACCTATTTTTTTTTTTTTTGTTCCAGGGTAAGCAATCAACAGAATCTCAGCGATAACTCTGGCATACAATCTCCATTGCAAACAATTCCGTTTTCACGGATTTTAAGCTTTAAAAGCTCCTGAAAAGCAGGACGCTTTCGCGCCTTAAAAGGTAAGCCTAAATATTTTAGCAGACTCATAATTAAGCGTCTTGCTTAACTTGGTCTGTTTATACAGGTAAACTGGTACGTGTTAAATATTCAAAATGAAAATTTCACATCAAAATGATGTTTTTGTTGAAAGAACTTTAGGATTTTGCCGCACGATTTAGTTAATTTGCTTGTTCCAAGTTAAATATAAATTGTAGTCCGCAGATAAAATCAAAGATGATAGCTTTAGTCTTTTTTTTGTATCAATGCTTCAATTTATACATATAGCCGGACAGAAACAGGAAACGAATAACGAATACTCAGTTCTCTTTTGGTGTCATCAGTTTCGCAAGGACCCGCAATCATATAATTAGATAAGTTGTCTACGTATTCTTTGAAAAAATAGATGTTATAAAAAGTATTCGAAGTTACAAGAGTTTCGTTTTTTTTTCTCTAAATTTTTTTTTTTTTTTCAACAAAAGCGCTAAAAGGCAATCGAAACTCCATCCAAAGAATATAACTCAAAAAATGTCAAATTTATTTCATATCTTTTAATATGTTTCAAGTCTTCTAGCCGGTTCCTAAAAATGCTATTACGCCAGACAGCAATGGAAACTTTCCCTGTGATAAATGGAAACACGACTTTTCAAGTTAGTTTTCCGACGTTCGGTCGTCCGAGAAGTTTCATTGAAACTCCGCGAGGCGTTAACAAGCGTGTCACCGAAATAGGAAAACAATTAGAAAAGTTCGCATTGCGCGAGCGAACCGACTCTTTTCAAAAGGAGCAAAATATTGGATGCAATATGGCATTAATGAAATCCCCCGGGTAAAGAACTTTGCTGCTTTTGCTATATTTTCGTTGTTGAGTCATTTTCTCCGCTTTATTAAGTCCGTCGAGTAGAAAGCGGGAAGTATGACTGAGTTTTGCTATATAAAACTCTCTTTAAATTGCTTTAATTTAATTTTGGCGGGTAGGGAAGAAAACTGAATTTTTTAAAGCGTTGAATGAGTAGGCACTACTTTTGTTTTCTATTTATTACGATGGTTTTGTGTTAAATTCAAGAGTTTTTTTTTTATTATAGAGTAGAGAACGGGAACTAAATGCTTTGAAAAAATACATGAAAGTAGGTATAGTATTTTTAATACCTATTTAGAAGTACCTGTCGTTTTAGTGACAAAACGTATGTCGCTTCTTGGCACACAAATAAAATAAGGTTAGGAATTTCCTATTTGTAGATGAAATTGACGTATTAACAATCGACGTTCGTTTTTGTTGGTAATTTTTTGTTTCATCTGATTCGTGATTGATAAATAAGGATGAGGTTATTCTAACCGGGTATTACAAATACTATATATACAGTGTCCGCGGAAAAGTCTGCACCATATGGGAATTTTTTTTATGGTCATCCTTACTTAAAATAGCTTTTCGGCATTAGGTTCTGCATGACTGAAAACCAAAAAAATACCTAAAATTTTTGAATCGAGACTTGCCTCAAATGCCATCTGAAAATTTCAAACAAGAAAAAGTGCCATTTTTATAAAAAATATGAAAAATTTTTATAAGAAAATATTGTTTCAAATGACATTTAGGAGTGGTTTATAAGCAAACAATTTGAAATTTCAATTTGAGAAATCTAAAATTTTTAAAATAGTCCAGAGGCGTATCAAAATTTTAATAGAAATATTTCTTTTTGATGTTTAAACTCTTAATTAGATTATTAGGATTTGAAAAACCATTAGTCAGATACAACCTAATTATTTTAGAGGAATGGTCGCGAAAGAAATCCTAAAAATATTATTTTTCCGTAGATATTCGATAAAAAAAAAAAAAAAAAAAATCTTTTTTTTTTTAAAGCAAAAATATCAAATTAGACTATAAATGTCATTTGGAACAATATTTTCCTATAAAATGTTTTCATATTTTTTATAAAAATGCCACTTTTCCTTGTTTTAAGTTTTCAAATGGCATTTGACAGGTGGAAGGCAAGTCTCGAGTCAAAAATTTTAGGTGTTTTTTTGGTTTTCAGTCATGCAGAACCTAATGCCGAAAACCGATTTGAAGTAAGGGTGAGCACAAAAAAATTTCCCATATGGTGCAGACTTTTCCGCGGGCACTGTATTAGTAGACAAACAAAAAATAAATAAAATGCAAACTACAAGCTACAAATAAGTATAAAGTATATAAAGAGAGCCAAAAGTGATGTATATACAAATCTGGAAATAAAATTAGGTATTGGCAGAGTTTATGAACAAAAATAGGCAACTTGAATTGTGGAGTCATTCACGGATAATGGTAAACACTGAACAAGTAAAAAACTGGGATAATGTACGAAACGAAAGACAATGCTAATTATTGGGTCCGGAAGGGCAATACAGAGTATTGTAGTATAACATACCCGGGTTCGTTCAACAAGATTGAACGGTTAGAATTGTTATTATCTCTTTTCAACAAATCTTCTGAAAAACGAAATGAAAAACCAATAGGACCTACGTTGTCGAAACTTTCTCAATTTTACTTACTTGAAATGCGTTCGACAATAGCAAAATTAGGAAAATTTAAGGGAAGTTGTGATATGTAAAATAATCGGAAAATTTGTGAAACGTCTAATTTATTATTAGAAAATGTTACCGTTCGCAACCTGGAACTCACGAGGGGAAGGAGCATGGCAGAGAAACCCTCGATCTCATTTCCCTTAAAAGTAAAACATACTGTGTCATTTTAATAATAATTGTAATTGTAAGTCAATGATAGTTTAAACTAGGTACCTACCGCACCTCTCCTTTTGCTAAAATTTCAATTCCACACACTAAATTCAATCGGCAACACCTATATTCAATACTGGAGAGTTTTTGGTTAGTTAGCCAATCTGCCGTCAGGTACTGAGGTCCCGTTCGGGAGGCTACTTAGCTATAGTTGTTGTTTTTGAGCCAATATCTCTAGGTTGATATCATTTGTTTGCTAGTATATTCGCCCAGTCAAGGTAGGAAAGTGTTAGTAGATTCAACAAGGCCCTAATGCACGCTCTGAATACCATATATTGAAATTCCAGCACAAAAGACAGCACATAATTTCTTAGGTTTCAATTTACTTTTTATCTGCGTTGTTCACAGCATGAAATGATCTTTGTTAAATACATGAACAATGCACATGTTTTAAAATATAGTACAAACAAACACAAAAGATAAAAATGAAAAAAAAAAAAAAAAAAAACAAAAAGATAATACTTTTATAAATTGAACTCTCAAAAACAAACTAACATTTATTCAACTGACCTGTGAATGCTTCTTATGACACAAACTAATCACAAATTGGATTGTACAATCAGTTTATTACAAAATAAAAATTGAATAATGAACAATAGCGAACAAGCTTGTTTCCTGTTCTCTCATTTGCTGTCTCCTTCGGTACCCTTTTTGTGTGGCGCGTCCCCGTTTCCATAAATTTTACAGCGTTTGCATGGTTGTAAAATTCACTTTTCTTTAGTAAACGTTTTAAGAATTTAAGATTTGAAGAAATAATATTTTAAATAGGTGGTTTTCCTCTGTATTGAAATTTCTTTACCAGTTGCTTGTTGATTAGGTACTAAATACAGCTAAAATATTTTTGTGGGAAGAAGTGGTAGGTATGTCACTAGATTTTAACAAGTTCAACCAATAAATAATTGTTGGTTTGAGATAGATTCATAATACTGACTTTTTTTTGGTAATTACTACACCTCAATGGGAGTTTTCTTGTAGAATTTTTCTTTCACAGGCTCTTATATTTTCGAGTGAAAAAAATTCAACCCCAAATCTTATATTTTCGTTTTCTGATAGTCTATGTTACCTAGGTAGGTACGCTTCGAGTTTTATTTCCATAAAACATAAAGCATTGAACTTGGACGTGTTCTAGAAACGGTTTGCTGACTTTCCGGCACCAAATCTGCTACCTTTGTTGAAGCTTGAGGTTTTCAGAGGGAGAGACTAGAAAATGAATCCATATTTTTACTAGTTTCAAGAAAATCTGCCTACACTACACTGTTAGGTATATCTCTTCAATTTTGATGTCGAACGTTGGAACTATCTTGATAAATTTGTTTTTAAGATTTTACTTTCACTTAGTACAGGATGACTCAGAGTAAAATTCCCGAACGCGTCCTGTACATACTTGATGTTTGTGGGGAGATTAGCGCTGGAAATTTGCGGCGACTGCGTGCGGAATATCAGTAAACATGAAGCAGTGGTCGAACGAGCAACGCGCGTCTATGGACGAGGCGTTTTCTAATCGAACGATTCCTATGTCGCGGCATGGCGACTTTTATGTAACCGTTACAATATTAGGCGAATACGTGATGCTCCATCAAAAAAATTATTGAAATCGTGGGTTCAAACATTCACACAAAGTGGTACAGTGGCATATCAGAAGAGTCTCGGCCATGTTTTCGAATTGAGCTTGAGCGCCTCGGATTTTCAGTTGTAGCATAATCTCAATGTTCTCTGGCGCTCTGATAGACTTCTGTTGGCAGAGACGCTTCTGATTTGCCACTGTACCACTTTGTCTGAATCTTTGAAACCACCATTTCAAGAAATTTTTTGGAAGAGCATCACGTGAACGCCAAATATTGTAACGGTCACAAAAGCGTCGCCGTGCCGCGGAATCGTTCGATTTAAAAAACGCTTCGACCATTAACGCGCGTTGCTCGTTCGACCACTGCTCCATGTTTACTGATAATCCGGACACAGTTGCCGCAAATTTCCAGGGCTAACCCCCCCACCTACAAATATTAATTTGGATGCATACCCCGCGATCTTTAAATGTACCACTTGGTTCGATATAAACTTGTTTCATGCCCGGTAGAGGCGCTACCAATTGACTTGCGTACGCGTTGTTGATTGTATCTCCAAGGTATCTCCGCTTCTGGAGAAGAAATGTGACGTCATTTCCAATTAAATTATGACATGAACTCATGAAATGACAACTGATGACAAAACGATGAACTGGAAAACGTTGTGCTTTTTGTTGTTTTAATATTTCAGTTTGTTAAAAAGGTGTTTCGTATTGTTAATAAAACGTTATCTGTGTGTATTTGTGGACTTTCACAGTGGTATGTTTAGTGCGAAGACTATTATTGTTATTTAATTCTGTGTTATCAAGTGTTGACTTGTTGACAACTTGTCAACAAGTCAACTGCGAAGTTGCGAAACGCCAACATGACATTCTTTTTTCTTTGTAATAGACCGTTATTTGTTAAATTTGTATCAAATTGTGTCTTTATCATAAAATAAATAAAAAGCAAATCTAAAAAAATAAGAAGCAAACTGCTCTACAAGCTGCTACAATGGGATGAGCTCTTTTCATAGACAACAGATGGCACCACAAATGGTTGTCCGACCCGTATAAACCTTATTCTATGGTTGAATGTACAGGGCGCGTTCGAAAGGGAAATTTACTCTGAGTCACACTGTACAGTCAGTATCAACGTACAATTACATGTGTGAATGTGTTTTGACTGACGCGTCCCTACCCCGATGCCATGTTGTATTTATACCTAGGCGGACGTGGAGGAGGAGATAAGGGGCCTACTAACTCATGCGCGGTCACTGTTCTGACGATGTTCAGAGGAGTGATTCTTGTGATTCGACACTTTCGACATTTCTGGTGAAGTTATCCATATGTATGGATTTCTATTACTGCTCGTGGTATGGTATGGTCTGGAGCGGGTACAAGAAGTTTTATTTGTCCATAAAGTATGTCGTAATTTCCATTACTGAGCGGGTGTGCCGCAACTGCGGATTTGTCAGTTTTTCCCAGATTGCAGATCTATAACCCTCATAAATGCAATCAACATCATGTTGATCAAATTTGTAATATGTTTGATTGCCCAAGCTCTAGTTCTCAAACAAATATATAAAATATTTTCTGCCCTGATAATTTTCAGGCTAGTCCCTTCCTTCTAAAATTTCAATCTCTTAAAATGGCAGCGGATTTGGTGCCGAAACCTCGCTGATATTAAATATCAGAGCTACATTCATATAAAAAGCAGCTATTTCTTAACGAAAAGCATCACGATTATGCTTCATGGCTTTTTTTTTCCATATCGTATTGAGGAAAACCACCTATTTAAAATATTATTTCTTCAAATCTTAACTTAAAAAAAAACGTTTACTGAAAAACTCGTTACCGAAAATAAATGTTGCAACCTTGTATGCGCCGTGGAGCGTACTGAAAGGGTACCAAACCGAACGGGAGCTAGAGAAGAGGCGATTAGGCATTAGAGAGACTAGAGAACAAGCTGGGGCTAGTCCGTTAGACGCGTATCGCGTGTCTGTAATTATTCATTATTCAATTTTTATTTTTATTTTGCAAAAAACTGATTGTTCAATCCAATTTGTTATTGGTGTGTGTCAAGGAGCGATCACCAGGGCCTGGATTCCGAACCCACGATTCGATAGTATCGTTCATATAAAATAGATAGACGATACTATCGGATCGTCGGTCGGTTCGGAATCCGGGCCCAGGTCAGTTAGATAATTATTATTTTGTTTGTGAGAGTTTAATTCATACAAGTATCATTTTTTCCATTTTTATGTTTTTTTGCTTGTTTATAACATTTTTTTTATAACATGTGCATTGTTCATGTATTTAACAAAAAGCGTTTCATGCTGTAAACAACACTGATAAAGAAGTAAATTAAAACCTTAGAAATTATGTGCTGTCTTTTTGTGCTGAGATTTCGATTTTGTGGATTTTGAGCGTGTATTAGGGCCGTGTTGAATTTACTAACATTTTCCTACCCTGACGGGAGAATATCCTAACAAATTGAAATAATCAATCTAGAGATATTGGCTCAAAAACAACTATAGCTGAGTAGCTTCCCGTATGGGACCTCAGTACCTGCTGGGAAACTGGCTAACTAACCAAAAACTTTTCAGTATTGAATATAGGTAGTGTTGATTGAATGATGTGTGTGGAATTAAAATTTTAGCACAAAGACAAAGGATGGTACCTAATTTAAACTTTTATTGACTTAAATTATTGAATTAATGACTCATAATTATTATTAAAATGACACAGTATATTTCGATTTTTGAGGAATGTTAGATGGAGGGTGTCTCTGCCGTGCTCTTTCCCCTCGTTAGTTCCAGGATAAGAACGGTACGATTAACTTTGATAATAAAAACTCCCCTTAAATTTCCCAAATATTTACTATGTTGGGCGCATGTCCAGTAAGTAAAATTTAGTAAGTTTCCACAACGTAGGTCCTATTTGTTTTTCATTTCATTTTTCAGAAGATTTGTTGATTAAAAGGTGATAAAAATTCTCACCGTTCAATCTTACTGATCGAACCCGGGTATGTTATACTACAGTATTTAAATAAATTATGTCTATCCTACTGTTTCGAAATAAATATGTAATCCTGCTAGGAAAAAGTTGGGAAAATAAACTTGATAAGTCTAAATAAATAAATATTATACAATTCAGATAAATCTGCGAAAAAACTTCGCACATCGCAGTGGCTAACCAAGAGATTAAATTATTATATGGATGACGCCGGCAGGCAAACCACAGTGTTCGTTCGGCATTAGCCAGGATTATTGCTCTATTGGCGTTTTACTATTATGGCGTCCGTATTGGTAAACCGCTGCGCTCTGCTTTTCAATAACTGCGTCTTTAATATCCCATCGAAATGGGTTTTATGTAAAATCTACCCCGATCTGATGCGGAAAAGCCAGGGTGAAGTTTTCAATGCACGTTTTATTTTCGACCATAAGTGTTTTTGTGCCGAGTCATATATCATCGTAGATTAAAAACATACCACAATTTATCATTTATTTAAAATAGAAAAATGGTATTTCTTGCATTCGACTGTTTATTTTGAATAGAATCTTGTAAAATACTTCAAAAGGAGCAAAAATTTGTTTGTTTGTCATTCCGGTTAGGTGTTTATGAAGTTTGGTAGATAAACGTCTTACTATAATTATTACGTACATACTTTATATATCTTAACTTGACTGCTTTCTCATAAGGCATCTTATATAGTATCTAATTTGCTGCTTATTCCATCGGTGCGTTTCGAATCATTTTCAAGAAGAGCGAAGTAAGTTTCTCCATATAACGCCATTTCAGCTAACGATATGGCCTTTGAAGTGACTTTCTCCCGCTAGTCGATTTTCATTAAAACGGGGATCTAATTAGTACTCGCCTGGGCAAATGTCTTTACACTATCTTTGTCGCTTTTGCCTCTGCTACTGCTGCTGCTGATGTTGTTACAACTCCTGTTGTTAACATCCCCTTTTCATTCAGTTCAGTGCCGTTTCGGGATTGGCTCTACGTTGCTCCCCATGCCAGACGGGAGAAGAGATTTTGCTTGGAATTGTTATGGCGTAAGCTAATTTGATATTTGATTTTTTTTTCTAATGAAATTCTCTGCCAAGAAGGGAACGTTTTGATGGATATATAAAATTTAATAAAACAAAGCAAAAAAGTAATATATTTTTTCACATTGGCAACATTTAAATTTAAAAATTATTTATCTTTATTTGAGTTCAACATCGTATTTCGTCCTTTCAATTGAAAAATAATAATAATTTAATTCATTAGATAGAGCACTTATATACGCGTCGGACGATTATCAGATGCAACAAGTAATGGACTTACAACTCGATAAATCAATTTAATTTCCAAAAAGTGTCTCACCAAGCATCAAGTCGGCCATTGGGGCATGTGTTCGGTGACACTATTGACATTTACCAAAATGCCGCATTACACTCTTGACGAACGTTTATCAATTGTAAAAATTGATTACAAAAATGAAGAAAATTTTACAGTGTCAATGCGCAGTTTACGTGAACATTTCGGCGTAGGTACATAATCGTCTGTGGCCGCCCACTGTTGATAATTTGAGCGGACTTTTGCACTGAAAGACGAGACAAGTGTTAGGCGTCTTGGAAGGTGAGCCGAGAACATCGCCGCTTTAAGAGCCTGTGTTACCGAACATCCAAGCACTTCCATCCGGCATCGTGGCCAGGAATTAAACATCAATCGCAGTACGCTACAACGAATTTTGAGACAGGATTTGCATCTTCATGCCTACAAAGTACAGTTGACACAAGAGCTGGAACCTGCCGATCATATTGGATATTTGAACAACATGAATTTGCGACTGGATGTTTAATTTCTGGCCGCGATGCCGGATGGAAGTGCTTATGTTGTGATGTGATGTTCGGTAACGCTGGGCGCTGGCTTTTACGGTGGCGATGTTCTCAGCAGACCTTCCAAGACGACGACGCCTAACAGTGGTCTTGTCTTTCAGTGCAAATATCCGCTCAAGTTTGTTGATCAAATTTTCAAAAGTGGGCCGCGACGGATGATTATGTACGCCGAAATGTTTACATAATCTGCGCATTGTCACTGTAAAGTTTTCTCTATTTCTTTAATGAGTTTTATAAACTTTCCTCAAGAGTGTAACGCGGCATTTTAGTAAATGGCAATGTTTGAACCGAACACATGCCCAAATGACCGACTTGACACTTGACAGACAGAAATGGCATGCGATTGAAAAATTCAAGTTCTTGTTGAGATAACTTATTAACCAATAACTTTGAATATACGAATATACGCCTATATGAGAAATTGTTTATCAATCTCGAGAGAATTAGTAAATAAGTTCCATTTGAATTTATTTCGATCAAGAATAGCAGTATAGGTAAGTTGTTGCATTCAATTTTACGATTCCAATTCTTAGTTTTTAGAAATAAAAAGATTTCAAAAACGAAGTAAAAACGTAATTGCTATATGAATGTATTTTCTTTTTGGACGTTTGAAATGATAACTAAAAGTGGAAAAAAAACTCAAGTATAAAATTATTTCATGCTGCAGGCAACGTTAAGAGAAACCAATTAGCTAAAAAGTTGCAATTGCTTCTATTTTATAATATCTTTACGAATATTAGATTCTTTCTTTTCGTGGTGATATCAATAAAACCGGGCTAGTTAATGAAATCAATTCAATGGTCGGAGTTTATATATTACTACCTATGTTATTTGAGAGCACTTGAAGCGGTTCTACAATTTATGTGGAAGACGCGCAATTTCAAGAACGATAAAGCGGAATTTAAAGTAAATTATATTAAATTATATTGAAATATACTTAGATAAAAATTTATTTTCTTTTGACAGGCCGTTTTTTGTGGCGCCTGGAAAAGTTGTTAAATTTATGACTGCTGGCTACTAAATTTGGCAATTCTCTACTTATGTCTTTTTTAATGAGCCTACCGTATGCTTGGGTGTAAAACAGACATGTATCTTCTTCATTCAGTGAAACACGCAGAAGCCTTAAAAAACAGATGTAGAACAAAAACTTCGTGTTGTTTTATTAATAGACTACACAAATCACAGGAGAAAGACGTTGTTGCCTTCCGAGAAAATATCCAAATTTATTATTCATTCCGTTCCATCCGTTAAATTAACATTTGTAAAGGCCATCACGGAAAAATCCCGACGAGTTGTTCTGTTATTAATAGCCTTTGAGGCTGTTTTGCATCGCCACATCTGCAGAACTAATAGTTTTACACCGTCCATAATTTAAAATGTATGAGAAAGTATCGTTAATCATATGTCATCTGGAAGTTAGGGAAAGTTGGCGGCCTCTGGGGAGTAATTATGCAGTCGGAATATTGTTGGAAAGAAAAATCCATATATATATATAGTGGCTGCGGAATCCGCAGAGATTTCTCTCACACCAACAAAATTTTGCTGCTAGCGTTGGGAAAACTCGGTGTCGCCACAACGGTTAAGCCAGCTTATAAATATTTAAGAGTTATTTTAATCCACTTGGAAAACAAGGGTTTATAATTTCTTCTAAATCCATGTTCACAGCGTCTCTTTGTAAATATATTTGAGCTTTTGTATAAGCTTGAAATTGTTATTTTTCTCTATATATAGCTGTATGAAAATGAAGAGTACCTACTTGACATTGTAATTATTCCATTGTCTACTTGGAATAAATTAAAAAATATTCAATCTGAAAACGTACGTTCTCCGATGCCTGAGAAAGTCTTTATTGTGTTGTATAGGATTTTACCAAATGAAACCAGATTAAGATGCCGACATATCGAAAAATATATATTATGTTCTTTATCAATGCTAGTTAATTTTGGTTCCACGTTGTCAAATAACAGGACAAACATTCACGCGCCTTAAATTCTTCCATGGATGTAGCTGTGAAAAACCAAACAGACCGTGCACACTCTTTGGTGTGTGATCACTAACAGTTGGCGATCACACATATTGTGAATATATTCATAACGGCACTTTTGGCAAATAACTTTGCATAATGCACACTGCAATGGTCACCGAATTAAATTGACTAGTGAATTCCAGGTGTCTGCTTTGGTAAAGCCTGGATAAGCTGGGTGAACTTTAGTGCACCGATCATTTTGAGGGGGGAGGTTTAACGATAATCATCGGTAATACTCCATCAAAATGATCGGTGCAAATGGCCATCAGAGGTTATTTAGAATATGTCCTAGTTAGAGCAGATCCTGATAGAGTACGTCCTAGAGCCATATAAAATTGTGTCTCTCGTGTGAGACTTCTGCTCGATCTAATAAGTTCAAAAACATGCTCACCTCTAATGAGGGAACTCTAGAACTTACTGGACGGATTATCATCATCATCACCATTCTAAGCGCGCCTCGGTTCATATTTGGACATACGCCTCTCCAAGTTGCCTCCATCTGGTTCTGTCGCCTGTTCTACTCCTCCACTGTACTCCTGCCACTTTCTGGATATCGTCTTTCCATCTGGTCTTTGGGTCTTCCTGGGTTCCTTTTGCTAGTTCTTGGTCGCCATTCGGTCACTTTCCTTGTCCACGTGTTGTCCTCTGTCCTCATGAGAAATCCGGCCCATTTCCATTTTAATCTTGCTATATGTTCAGCAATGTCGATTACTTTTGTTTTCTGGCGGATCCACGCGCTGGTTTTCCTATCTCGTAGTCGTATTCCCAGCATATTCCGTTCCATCTTTCTTTGTGCAATTCTAAGTTTGTCCAAAAAATTGATGTTCAGTATGTTTCTGCGGCATAGGTCATGGTTGGCAGCACACACTGGTTGAAGACCTGGGGTTTGAGGTGTTGCGGAAAACTGGTCTTAAATACGTTTTTAAGCCTTGCAAATGATGCCCATCCAAGTTGTATCCTTCTGTTGATTTCTGCCAGTTGCACGTTCTTATCGGGCGATATTTTCTGTCCAAGATATATGTATTCATCGACCGTCCTTACTATCTGGTTGTCACCCAAATCGACCATCGTAGCGTCGCCTGAGTTTGGCATTATTTTTGTTTTAGTCGCATTCATCTGAAGACCATGGCTTTTTGCAGCGTTGTTTAGGGCTAAGAACATAGTTTGGAGGTCTTCCATTTTGTCTGCAAGGGGTACGATGTCATCTGCAAAACGTAAATTGTTAAGGTGTTCACCGTTGATGTTAATGTCCACGTTATCCGATTCTAGCGTTTTGAATATATCCCTTAGAGCCGCAGTCAATATTTTCGGGAAGATTGTGTCGCCTTGTCTCACCCCTCGGTTTACGGGTATAGAATTGGTTCCGTCGTAGACCTGAACTGTCATGGTGGCGTTGTCATACAGGGCTTTGATGTGTTGTTGTCTATACGGCATCTCCTCAGAGCGTTCAGAAAGGCCCATTTTTCGACAGTATCGAAGGCCTTTTCGAAGGCAATGAAGGCAAGATATATATGTTGATTGTATTCTTGGAATTTCTCAATCACTTATCGCAATGTATGCAAGTGGTCCCCTGTGTTGTAACCTCCGCGGAAACCTGCTTGCTCCACAGGCTGGTAAAGCATCTAAACTGCTGGACAATTGCTTTCGAACAAGGTAAATATCGCCTTACTTTCAAGATCGATATTTTTGGAACCAGAATAGATATCGTTCTGCGATTTTCACGAGCTGACAGATTGACTTTTTGTGAAAAAAATTGCTATTTAGAATTTTTTTTAAATGTCTAATTTTTTTTTATACAGGGTGTTAAAAGAGTCCATGATTTTCATCCCAATTTTGAATATGTGTAACTTTCTCAGATAATTTTTTAAATGTTATTTCTATGCGGCGTTTTATTCAATGTTCTTCTGCAAAAAAAGTAATTTCTCAAATTTTTTATACCTGCCTTAGTTTTAAAAATATCGACTTTTTTTCATAACCTCCACTTTTTTCAACTTTTAAGCACCTGAACCATCCTTTACAATAAATCTTGCATCCTATGCTGCTGTTTGATATACCCCACGATATCCTGGTTTATTTTCAATGAAAAAAAAAAATACTAAAATAATGTGGTGTCCAGTAGCGTACTAATAATCGCCCATTTTCGGAATTATTTATTAATGGCTCACCGAATTTTACATTCAAAGGTGCATAATTTTAAAAATAATCATTTGAAGTTTCATTTGTTTAGTTCACTTTAATCATTGACATATTATTAAGAAACCAATTTCTCAAAATTTTGATATTTGCCTTTGTTTTTAAAATATCGTTTATTTAACATAACCATATTAATTTTCTCCACTTTTCCGTTCCAAACCATCCCGAATCGTTTTTACCGGTGAATTTTTTAAGCAATTATCATACCTTTAAGCCAGCGCAATTACTGTGATTAAAAATATCGAATACCTCAATGATATGCTGTACAGTGGCGTGCAAACAGAAATTATTATTTTTCATTAAATCAATTTTATTAGCAATTGTTATATCTTTCGATTAGCGTATTTTTATGATTAAAAATTTCGAATACCTACCTCAATGATATGCTATACAGTGGCGTGCTAATAATTATTTATACCACTGATTAAATTCAAATATTCGGAACCGATTTCGTTGTGGTGAGAGGAAGCCCGAATTTTTATTACCTGCTAATTTTCTTTGTAACTTCATGTTTAAAGGTATTTCAATTAAAAATTCTTCCACTAATGGTAGCAGTATCACAAAATAGAGTTAAGGATGGTAAATTACATTATCTGCCAAACAAAAAATTATATGAACAACGTTAATGCTTCTTTAAGTTGATTCAAAACAAAACACAAAAAGTGTTCCTATAGGTTTTTTACGTTATGTTTAGGATGACGTTGTAGAACAAGGACTGACAATGTTGTCAATGCTTATTTTTTTCCTTATAATTTATCAGAATGTAATAAAAAATTATCAAGACCACTGACGACAGCTAGAAATAACAAAATGAATCGACAAGTGTTATTTATTTGAAAATGTTTATTCAAATCATACAACGACGCGCGCCGTTGTCAACCGGTAACATCTGAAATATATAATTTTTTTTAGTTTACGTTGTTTATCACTTAACTTTAAGGTCACTTTGTTGTTATTGAATCTTACTTTGATTAGTTTTTTAGTTCACTTATTTTGATTCGTTTTACCTAGGTATCTACCTAACTAAACTGAAGGTACTTCTTAACGCATTTAAAGTAGGGGAATTTCAGATGTTACCGGTTGACAACGGCGCGCGACGTTGTATGATTTGAATAAACATTTTCAAATAAATAACACGTGTCGATTCATTTTGTTATTTCTAGCTGTCAGTGGTCTTGATAATTTTTTATTACATTCTGGTAAATTATAAGGAAAAAAATAGGCATTGACAACATTGTCAGTCCTTGTTCTACGACGTCATCCTAAACATATCGTAAAAAACCTATGGGAATACTTTTTGTGTTTTGTTTTGAATCAACTTAAAGAAGCATTAACGTTGTTCATATAATTTTTTGTTTGGCAGATAATGTAATTTACCATCTTTAACTTTATTTTGTAATAATGCTACCATTAGTGGAAGAATTTTTAATTGAAATACCTTTGAACATGAAGCTACAAAGAAAATTAGCAGGTAATAAAAATTCGGGTTTCCTCTTACCACAACGAAATCGGTTCCGAATATTTAAATTTTATCAGTGGTATAAATAATTATTAGCACGCCACTGTATAGCATATCATTGAGGTAGGTATTCGAAATTTTTAATCATAAAAATACACTAATCGAAAGATATATAACAATTGCTAATAAAATTGATTTAAAGAAAAACAAAAATTTCTCTTTGCACGCCACTGTACAGCATATTATTGAGGTATTCGATATTTTTTATATCATAGTAAATATGCTGGCTGAAAGGTATAACAATTGCTAAAAAATTCACCGGTAAGAACGATTCAGGATGGTTTAGAACGGAAAAATCGGAAAAATTAATATGGTTATGTTAAATAAACTATATTTTAAAAACAAAGGCAAATATCAAAATTTTGAGAAATTGGTTTCTTAATAATATGTCAATGATTAGAGTGAACTAAACAAATGAAACTTCAAATGATTATTTTGAAAATTATGCACCTTTGAATGTAAAATTCGGTGAGCCATTAATAAATAATTCCGAAAATGGGCGATTATTAGTACGCTACTGGACACCACATTATTTTAGTATTTTTTTTTCATTGAAAATAAACCAGGATATCGCGGGGTATATCAAACAGCAGCATAAGATGCAAGATTTATTGTACAGGATGGTTCAGGTGCTTTAAAGTTGAAAAAAGTGGAGGTTTTGAAAAAAAGTCGATATTTTTGAAACTAAGGCAGCTATAAAAAATTTGAGAAATTAGTTTTTTTGCAGAAGATCATTGATTAAAACCCCGCATAGAAATAAAATTTAAAAAATTATCTGAGAAAGTTACACACATTCAAAATTGGGATGAAAATCATGGACTCTTTTAACGCCCTGTATAAAAAAAAAAAACATTTAAAAAAAATTCAAAATAGCAATTTTTTTCGCAAAAAGTCACTCTGTGAGCCCGTGAAAACCGCAGGTCGATATCTAGTCTGGTTCCAAAAATATCGAGCTTGAAAGTTAGGCGATATTTACCTTGTTCGAAAGCAATTGTCCAGCAGTTTAGTTTCTTAGCGATTCTGTTGTTCAATATTTTTGTTAGTAATTTGTAGAGATGAGACAGCAGTGAAATAGGTCCGTAGTTCCTTATATCCTCTCTATCGCCCTTTTTGTAGAATGTATTAACGTTTGCTTTTTTTCCAGGAGTCTGGTATTTCCCCGTTGTGAAGGCAGCGATTGAAGAGTCCCTCCAGGTACACTTGAAGTTTTCGGCCGCCCATTTTGATGTATTCGATCACTATGTCGTCTGGTTCAGCTGCTTTATTATTTTTCATTTTCTTCATGGCGGATTTGATCTCATATTCCTCAATGTAATGTCTAGTCAGTTTAGCTCTCTTGTCTTTTAATTCGTGTTGCCTTTCTGGAATTTCTTCGGACTACAAGTCTTCATAGAATTTCCTTACAAACTCTAGGATCTCCGTTCGGGTTTTAATTTTATTTCCATTTTCATCTTTCAGTGTTACTATTTCTGATTTTCCTTCCGATAGTTTTTCCTAAATACTCTAGGACCTTTGTTTTCTTCTATCACATCTCGTATTAGCCTTTCGTTGTACCTGGCCACATTCTCTTCACTTGTCTTCTGATCTGTTTGTTTTCTATTTCCAGCTGCTCGATTGTCATAGACCTCTTATTTTCATTTCTGTCCCTAATCATTTCTTTAATGTTGTCTGAGATTTTACTGTTCTTGTTTGGTGTTTTGTTTCCTGGAATAGTTTTATTTATACTTTCTTTTATACAGTCTGTTATATACGCATTGAGATCGTTTATATTAGTGAAGCTTCCCATTTCTTTGGTTAGCGTAGTTTCTAGGTTATTTTCGAATTGTTCTCCGTTTTGTCGAATATAATAGGTATCCTTTCCTGTTCTTTTAGCGGATATCAGCTTCCTCCTCTCGTGTTTTGTATTGATTTTGACCTTTGCCCTAACCATCCTGTGATCGCTTACTTGAATGTTGTTCAAAATTCCGACAATAATGTGGAAGTTTGTTTTATTTTCCTCCAATGCTGAAGTTATATCATCACACATTTCTTTAACTTCTTCGTCTATGTGTGTACTTGTTGGTAGTACTGTACAGTACTGCCAACTGTAGCTGTAATCTGGTCTGTCCATCTCTTATACACCAGGAATCCGCCTCCTTCCGAGGTATTATATTTGCTTACGCAGTATAGTATATTTCCAGATGTCAGGTAACCAATGTCCTCGCCAGTCCTTTCGATTTCGCACATATCCCATTTCGTATTTCGTAGTTCTTCTTTTAGTTGCAGGGTTCTGTCTTCTGTTCTTAGGGTTCTTACGTTGAGTGTCGCTATATTTAGAGGTGTTTTATTTATCGAGTCTCTGCCTCCCCCAGAATCCTTGAGGCGGCCATTTTTTGAGGGGTGGGATTCTGGAGATCTTGCCCTACCCACCTGGGGTCTATCCAGATTTGTTTTGATACTCGACATTTGTTGGCCATTAAACGCCACGCAGGCCAAACGTGTTGGCGAGTACTGGTTTCAGCCGCTCCTGACATGGAGAACAGGCGCTGTTGGCAGCCGCCCACTCTGCATCAGACGCTGCGTGGAAATCTTTTTAGCTTCACCTTCAGCACTTCGAGAACTAACCGGCATGTAAGGCCCTACCGGTAGCTACGCTACCGCGGGCATTGCTCCCTGGATATAAGGCTACTGAGCCCTCTCACCACGACGAGGTATTGATTCCCCTAGAGACCCTAGAGAGGGGACGGATTTTACTCCTAAACTAAGACGAACTTATTCCTAGATAAATGAGGATTGCATTTTTTGGAGGTTATGTAATTTAAATTTAAGTTTAATTTTAAATAACTTAGTCCAATCCTACCAATTCTGCAAGAGGCTCAAATTCCTCCAGGGGGCAACACTGTCACCAGAAGAAGTGGGCCAACTGACACCCAGGAAAATAGCTTCCTTCGGCAGAAGTCTACGCTTCCTGGAGACAACTTAAGATGTAGAGTCACGTACAAAATATCTGCAAAGGTAGCAGTGCTGAGCGGCTGAAAAGCCGAAACGACTCCCCCACAATCTACAAGCTACAATCTAGTCCAATCCTACATCTTTGCAGGCTTGACTTAAAATTTTAAGCTGGCTTAACATCTGCTTAGGCAGTGTTTATTTCACAATTTTTAATCCGATAAATCGCACATAATTACCAAAAACTTGAGCTTAGAATTCTTGTAAGCTTTTTGGTCCGTTACTACGAAAGTGTTTACTTTAGTAAAAAAACGTTAGCATCGAAAGCCTGTTTTTGCCGCCACTGGACCAGAGGAATTCCCATTGCTGCGCCTTCGGTTTGTTCATGCATTTTATTGTCCTACCCAAAGCATATTGACATTAAGCAATGGCTAAACAGTTTCTTGTCTTTCGGGAATAACTATCCCTGGTATTCCGTTGAATCCCCCAATGGCATTCTTGCATTTATTTTCTTATTGTAAATGCAGCCGTTTCCTCCGGTTCGAATTTGCGTTGAACAGTTTCCTCAGGATGTTTCCCTACTAGAAACGTGATTTTTAGGTTCAAATATTGTGGAAGATTTTGAAAAACAAAAAATGGTACCATATTTTAACCCTAATTAATAAGAAGCGCCTAAAGCTTCTGATATGCGATCATTGCTAATTTCTTAATAATGCCTGTTTATAGTCCAAAAAATAGTACACGCAACGCAGTGGCTAACAGAGCTTATTAAACTATTATGGGCACCAGCAGGCAAATAACAGTGTTCTCTCTACATTACCCCGACGATTATTGCTTTATTGGCGTTTTGCTATTATGGCGTCCGTATTGGTAAACCGCTACGCTCCGCTTTTCAATAACTATGTCTTTAATATGCAATCCAAACTGGTTTAATGCAAAATTTGCTCCAGTATATGCGTTCATAGAGAGCAACGTGATGAATAACAGAGTTGCGTGACTTCAAAATAGACTATTGAACATCTGAAATAGGTACACTATAAAAATAATTTTAACATATACTTAGGTAATAATATTGATAGGCTTAAATCCAGAAAAAAAAATAAAGAATTACATAATTTCCAAAAACTCGGAACTCCTGGAATGCAGGAAGCAAAAGTTTGAAAGTTTTGAAGTAGGTAATTTATTTAAAGTTGATCTTAGGTCGTTATTGAAAAATGTATTCATATACAGTTTGATTATGAACGATGTTTCTATTAACTTTTCTCCTATTTCACTAAGTACTAATTATCCTAGAAGTTTGATCCCACTATTCAGAAACTGGCTGTGGTTACATATTGAAAACATTAAAAATACAAACAAATCTCGAGACGCTACATGCAGAATTTTAGCAGCTTTGAAAAGTTATGTGTTTAGTATTTCATTACATGAATAAATTAGGTATTGCTTTATTTCAACTTTCTGCAATCCATTACAATTTTTCCATTGGCAGGACCTTGCACCTTTCTGAACAACCCGCCTTGTCTTGCCGTACCACTTAAGCAAATTATCCTTAGCTTCTGGAAAATTATTTTTGTTGGTATTCATCTGAAATAAATAAATCTGTAAAATAAAACGAACAGCTTTATCATGATTTATTTGAAATGATAACTAATAAAACCCATGATCATACTTACCATTACTGATATAGCAGTTGGATGGCTAGAGTATCAGATTATTTCGCTGAGGGTTTTTTCAGAGATTGTTTTTTCTTCTGAAACGGAACCTCAAATTACTGAAGCTAGCAACGGTTTCGTTTCACTTTGACTCTTTGCATACATGTACCTTTGAATTTGAATAGGTTCTTCTAACTTTTGGTAACA
This sequence comes from Ceutorhynchus assimilis, assembly GCA_917834065.1. NCBI lineage: Eukaryota > Metazoa > Arthropoda > Insecta > Coleoptera > Curculionidae > Ceutorhynchus > Ceutorhynchus assimilis. The sequence goes on from OU892277.1 coordinate 43,017,521, forward strand.
AAGTATCTGCATGATGTAAATATTATAATAAAAATCCAGTTAGAGTTACCTGGATGCTTCTTCTTTTGCTGGAATTGTTGGAAATTCGATCTAAAAATGAAAAATGAAACACAGAATAACAAAAACGCCTTCAAAAATAAAATTTACTATCATGTTACTAGTATTGAGGAGCTCAGGCAAAGAATTACTTCGACTTTTAGAGACTTAACACCCGAATTTTCAGAACAGCTGGCACTAAGAACCAGCGTTGCCAGACTCTAAATATGGAAGTGTGGTACACAATGCTCAAAAACTGTCGTACAGGGACGTACGCGCCACGAATACTTGTGGTACACATTACCTTACATAATATATTTTTAGTACATACCTATTCACTAGAAAGAATATGACTTTTTTCGAGAACGCAAAAGGTTGAAAACTTGAAAATAGACCTTGCATTAAAGATTACAGCAACAGGAGTAACGGGAAATCAAATGAAACTATTTATTAAATTTATTAAGGTACTTTGTGGGTACCTACTTTGGTGGGTACTTGGTCAAATTGAAATGAATTATTTTGTAACGTTGATAATGCTCGATTAGGTGATGTGTCAATTGTGTCATACTCCCCTAACTCTCCCACCATCAAATTCTGGGACACTCGAGGATCAAGAACACTTAAGCTGTTTTCTCGCGGTGGAACTTGTTCGATCCGGTTCAATTAGGTTCGAACCTGTACATTCTTGCGTTGAACCAGTGACGTCATATTGAACCGGGTTCAGAAAAGTTCGAACCGGACCTGGCTTGTTCTTCATTAACATAAGACTGTGGTTCAAACCTTCCATTTTCTCGCGTTCACAAGTAATGACGTCATCTACAAACTGGTTTAAACCGTAATTCACACCATTCGCCCCGCGAGAAAACGCCTTCAATTTCTTCTGTGAGAACAAACCGAAAATCACCTTTTCTACATTTAAAATCGACAAAAAAATAACTCACTAGTACAGCCTGAATCGCAAGCATTCCATCGAGGTCTACGAGCAACGTCATCACTATAAGCTGCTGATAGTGACGTCGCAGGCCCAGAATTTGATGGGGAAGGAGTTAGGGGAGCATGACATAATTGACACATCACATAACCCAGCATGCAAGGTTGTCAAGCAAGGTACCCAAACCCCACCCCTCCTAAACTCAATTTGGCCAACGCACATAAGAAAAAAAGAAATGTGGTACATATTACCATAAAATATTACCCAATCAACTTAATATTTCAAAATTGTGGTATATTACCGTTCTACCGTACGGATTGAGTTTCTTGTAACGAAGATGCCTTAAACTGTCGTACAAATATCACACCTCTCGTACGTCTGGCAACGCTGCTAAGAACCCAAAAATTTGTATATAGAAAAAATGGATATCACTGTAAACAATTTTATTGAAGATCGGTTCTAAATTTTCACTTTAGTGATCTAATATACATACTAAGTTTTGTATTAGGCTCCTTTTTATAAATGCCAATATTGTTTGTGTCTTGTTTTGTTATTACGAATCGTTTCTATTGTTTCATTTTTCCATAACTAAATTTAATTATTATCTTTTAACACTGCATTTAATTTTCATTTTCATTTATAGTCATATTCATGTATATGTGACAATTTAATTTTAAGCACCGTGATTAGTTTAGTTATTTAGCCAAAAACATGAAGTCGTCGAATAATTTCTATTTTTCCTGACTATATTCTAAAAGATTTTAAAAAACTAATTTGAAGTTCCCTTTGCCCCATTTTCTTCTTTATAAGATGGCGGCAGTAAATTTAGAATTCAAGGTTTCGTTCGGCAGGAATCATCATCATTTTTTTTTTAAATACCGGCCTGCTTTTTTAATTGTTTTCTTGAAAAATTAAATACAGTTTCAGTTTTGCCCGAAGATGACAAAAACGCAAATAAAAATCCAGTGCCGTATTTAAAAAAATTAAGTTGATGATGGTAGTTCAGAAACAAAACATCGTATAAAAAATTTAAGTGTTTATCATGTTGTAAAGCGGAAAAAACCAATAGATTTTGAAATATTTGATAATACTGTTTTTGCTAATTTTCATAAATCACCCTGTATTTGCGAAACTAATAGAAATTTGGCAACAACGAAAATATATTTTCAATGTCCTTCAAAAATTGCAACTTTTTCCTAATTTAAACGCCCTCGTTACCTCCCGTTCCCGAGATAGCAATGCTGTCCCTATGTCCCTATAATAGTTGGGACCCGTATATGTATAAGAAGGTTTAGAAACATTTTACAAATCTCATTACCTACCAAATATTTGTATACATTTAATTTTAGCATCTTCTTGCTTCATTAGGGACATTATTCTAGTTAAAATTTTGTCACGTTCAAGTTCTATTATTTAAGGTTGTTTAGTGAACATTTGGCTTCTGTGCAGGACACCAGCTTCTTCTCTTTAAATTGAGCCTTTGTAGTTGTGATACGGAAATATATTTTCAATGTTCTTCAAAAATTGCAACTTTTTCCTAATTTAAACGACCTCGTTACACTCACATATGGCTGCGAAAAATGGACCTACTACGAAAGACATAAAAAGCCTAGAAAAGTACCACCATCGCTGACTAAGAAGAATCCTACGTAAAGTGAGACAACTGAATGAACCTGTGTGGAAGGAATGCCGAATGCGGGCAAAACCCTCCTGCGATTGGCGCGAGATTAAATATACATATACGCGGGTCGTCGCGTCAGGGTAACCGTAAGTTTCGCAATGCACTACGTCGGGGACCCGTCGCGTCGTATAGTATAGGTTTTCGTTTTCCCCTCTGCTACTTCATACGTTGCGCACTTTATTAAATGGCTTGACCGACGAACAAACGTTAGTGTTTTAGAGGAGGCCAAAACAACTAGCGGCTCTCATCATCAAGCACCAACTTCGCGGGACAGGTCATCTCGACCGCATGCCCGAAAAATGTCTTCGATGACAGATCATCTACAGTCAACTGGAAGAGGGAAAACGAAATCAGGGAGGTCAACAAAAACGCTACAAGGATGTTGTTATGAAGAATATGGTAGCGTGCCGCATCGATATCAGCAACTGGTAGACAACAGCAAATGATAAGCCCTCATGGCATCGAGTAGTCCACGACAGACCACAAATTTTTGAAGAACAGTGACGCACACACGAGACCGAAAAGAGGGTCCGCAGGAAGGAACGAGAGAACAGAGGGAGATACAATGATGCCAGAGGCTGGGTGTGCGTGGAAGAGTGTGCGGCTCCAGAATTGGTTTATACAGTCATCTGAAGACGCGCAATCGACGGCAATAAGAATAGAATAGACGATAACAATCATACTAGGTATCGAGTTGACTGTAGAGAATCTGTCGTGGAAGACCTGTTTAAATTATGAGGTGACCTCTGTCCAGCGAAGTTGGTGTTTAATGATGAGGGGTTCCATGCTAGTTATTTTGGCCTCTAATTGGACAGTAATGTTCGATCGTCGATCCTGTATGAAGTTAATCACAATAAGGAGACTACTCAATTAGCTGGGAGCGTATATTGTAACATTCAGTTGACAAGTCCCTAATGACAATACTGTTCAAACTGACAATAACCAGTAAACTTCCTAAATACCTTCGTAGGTATGAAAGTATACCTAACTAACTAGGTATATAATACATCTCCCCCTATAAATAGAGAGACCTTATGTTTTCTTTTAAACAATTCGACCAGATCTTGTTTTCATGGGGGAATTATTATCTTAAACATCTGGACTGGAAGTACTTGGAGCAGTAACAGAAAGTTCATCACTAAGATAATTGAATCCTAGGCTAATATCCTTACTGAATGATTTTTTGATATCTTTTCTATTACGCCTAATAATATTTCCTCCAGAATCTTTGAGTAGATAAGACTTTGGTGACTGATGTTTAGGAACAACTAATCCAGGTTCCCATCTATTAGAAACATGATTATAATAATTCACATTAGTAGGTATTTGGCTCCAAAGGTTTTAGATCTTTACAACCTTTATTATAATATTTTATATAACTATTTTGCCTACTCAACAACTTTTCATCAACATTATCACAAATTTGAGGTTGCAACAAATTGGAATTAATAAGAACTTTGGTTTTACAAGTTCTACTCATTAATAATTATGAAGGAGTATATCCAATATGCTTCAAAGGAGAGTTTCTATATTGCAATAAGGCTAAACTTATCTCACCATTTTCTTTAATAATTTTTTTAACTATACTTTTTCCTATATCTACACCCTTTTCAGCCAAACCATTAGAAGAGGGATAATAGCTACGGATTGCGAAAAATTATATCAAAATTCCAATTGTTTGCGAACATTTTCATTTCTAAACTGTTAAATGGCACATTATCATGCAGGTACAACTAAATCAGGTGAACTATGCGTAATGCGTAGCAAAAATTGATTTTAAAATAAATATGACAGATTTTGCAGATTTATCTTTCAGATGCAGACACTCCAACCAGTTTGAGAATGAATCAAAAACAATTAAATAACTTTTATCTTATTTGAAAAGATATCTATGCCCACTCTTTCCCAAGGGCGTTTTGGCAGATCATATGGTAAAAGAGATTCTTTTGTCTGTTTTTTGGCAAAAGTATTACAAGTCTTACATTTTTTAATAAAATTCTCTATGTCAACTGACATGCCAGGCCAATAAAATATCTTTCTAGCACGATTTTTAACCTTCTCTATTACATTATGACCTTCATGCAACAAAGAAAGCATATGTTTAAGTGATACTGGCACAACTATTTTTTCTCCAAAGAATATCAGACCATTAGTACAAGTTATCTAATCTTTTATCATAAAATATTTCCTGACAGAATGGGAACTGAATTTTTATTACTTGGCCAGCCAGTTTCAGAATAGTTAATTGATGATTGTAAGACATCATCTCTTAAAGTTTCTTGCCTGAACTGTTTTTTTTTTAGGTTCTTCAGACAAAGGTAAATTATTAACTAAAAGATAAACAGCAAAAGTAAATTCCTGATCAAATTTTGAACCAGTTTCTGGCAAAAAACTTCTAGATAAGGTGTCTGCTACATAAAGATATTTGCCTGGTTTATAGGTTACGAACAAATTATAATCCAATAGTCTCAATCGCATCCGTTGCAAGCGTGAAGAAATGGAGGCTAGTTCCTTTTTAAAAATCGGCTCAAGTGGCTTGTGATCTGAATTAACTTTAACATTAAAACTATAAATAAAATACTGGAATTTTTGAGTAGCGAAAACTATAGCTAGCATCTTTTTCTCAATTTGGATATACCTTTGCTCACAAGATGTCAAACTTCTGGAAGCAAAGGCAATTGGATGACCATTTTGAGATAAACAAACTCCCAAGCCATCTTTAGAAGCATCTGTGTCTATCTCAATAGGCTTATTTGAATCGAAGAATGACAAAATCGGTGCAGTGGTTAATAATTTCTTCAAATTCGACAAAGATTCGTCAGGAATATTTGTCCAATTCCAAGAAACATCATTCCTGGTCAAATTTCAAAGTGGTGCTGTTACCAGAGACATATTTGGGACAAATTTACTCAACAATTTAGCCATCCCTAAAATACGTAACAAAGCATTTTTTTCTTTGGGTGTTGGCATTTTTAATACAGCTTTTATATATTCCTCATTAAGTTTAACACCTTCTATTGAATAAATTTGACCCATAAATTTAAAACTTTTTGATTTAAATTGAATTTTCTTTTTATTGAATTTGACATTAAATTTATTAGCCCGTTCTAAAACCAAAGATAAATTATGATCGTGTTCCGCTCTACTTGATCCTGTGATAATAAGGTCATCAAGGCACAAACCTACACCTGGGATGTCACCAAATATTTCATAGTTCTGTTTTTGAAAGACCTCTGGCGCAGAAGATATACCAAATGGTAAACGACAAAATGCATATCTACCACACGGTGTACCAAAAACACAATAATTTTGACTTTCATGTTCAACACAAATCTGAAAGTACCCGTCTTTAATGTCTAGGACTGTGAAATATTTCTTGTCACACAGCTTAGAACCAATTTCTTCAGCTGTAGGAATCAAAAATCTTTCACGTTTTATAGCTTGATTCAAAAATTTTGGATCAAGACAAAGACGCAAATCTTTATTTTTCTTTTCAACAATGACTAGACGATTCAACCACTCAGTCGGTTTATCAATTTTTTTAATGACACCTTGACGCTCCAGGTCCTTGAATTTATTTTTTAAACGATCGAGCAATGCAATCGGAACACGTCTAAGTGGCTGAACAACAGGAACTGCATTTTTTTTAAAAATAAATGTGAGGTTTTTTAGGAAACGAACCTAAACCTTCAAAAACAGTATGGTAGGACTTTAATACTTGATCTTAAGTCTTAAAACAAGTATTTGACTTTATAAAAACTGATCCTATCCGCATAAATAAATTCTAAGCTACACAATCAGAACAACTTAACAATGGCATTTCATTATTATCAGAAACAATGAAGCAAACATGGTGAAAAACATCTCTAACTTCACAACATAACAATATTTCACCTAAAGGCTTAATCAGATGATTTGGAGTGCCATAAGGTGCTAGCGTGACCAGTTTTTTTAATACGACCTAATAACCCTAATTTTTTAATAATATCCAGAGATAAAGTACTTACTTCAGCACCAGTGTCTAATTTCAATTTTACCTGATGACCTTCAATGTTAACCAACTGGATCCATGATAGTGGCGTATTTTCACTTAAAACACCAACTTTTTCAATGGACTGAACATGAAATGGCTCCTCTTGATTCTCTTCCGCACTGGATTCTGAATCACACTATTACTATTGGCTTGTAAATCATGCACTTTCTTGAATATTTTCTTTCTCTTTTCAAAGCCTTTCTTCTGTTCCATCTTATTTCTCCAACATACGGCAGCAAAATGATCTCTACCTTGACAATTTGCACAAGTTCTGTCTTCTGCAGGACATCTGACGTATCTTCTCTGCTTGTTATTACAATTTTTACAACGTTTTTCTGCGTCAAACTTTCTACTATCACCTCGGCTGTCACTATTTTAACTTGAACCAGCTCTCATTGCATTTACCTCCAACTCATTTTGCAACACTTTTTATTGGGACTTCCATGGATCTACAAAAATCAGTTGCCTTCTGCAATGTCAGATTATTTTCCCTTAACAATCTTTTCTGGGTTGATTTATCCCAAATTCCAATAACAATTCGGTCTCGAATCTTGCTGGTCTTCAATTCAGTTTAGTTAAATTATCGATGTCGTCGTCTTGGTCTCGTTATCTGTTTAGGTTAAATAAGCCGCCATCACGTCTTTACATTATTTCCACTCCTGATGGTAGGGGTCAACAATATTGACATATTGTAAAAAATGTCAAATGTCATGTGAATTTCATATACAAAAACTGTAATATCTTTTCTAAGAGGATAATAAGTATCCACCCGAAGAAGACACGACACTTTGTGTCGAAACAACTGTTGCGATGGTAAAATAATTTGTGACAATTTACAAAATTCTTTTCTTAAACTATAATCGATTTTTATCAAGTAACGGCTAACTCGGCAGAATATAAATTAAAAATTTTATATAAACCCAATAGAAGAAGCATAAAAAAAATGGTATAATCTTTGCAGTTTTTATTATTAGAAGCCATAGTGGCGCCACTGGCAAAATGTGATTGAGTAATTGAACTAGCCCATAGAAACAACTTTTCCGAGTAGTTAAAATTAAAATTGAACATCAGCCTCATCAGCGGACGCTGCGGCGGCGAAAGATAATTTTTTTCCATCAGATGAAAATTTTATTAAACGCCCTCCTGTGGCTTTTTAATGTAAGCGCGCACATAAAAGCTTTAATCTTAATCCATAAAGCGTCAATATTGTGACAAAGATTTGCTTAATTAAAGGCAGGAACTGAGTAAATAATCACTCAATTACGCCGCCTGTGGCTGGTAAAATGGAGGAAATAATGCACGCGGGTCCCGTTCCTGCTAAAGGTCAAAATAAAGCTTTCTTTTCTGCTTTTTTTTTTTTTTCGCTGTTTTCATTTTTTTTTTTTTTTTTTTTTTTTCATGAAAAGACGTAGCATAATAAAGATTTTTAAGCTGCAAAAACATTAATGGTTTTCGTTGAATGGCTTTTGTTTGGTTTTTTTCTGGTCGAAAGCCATTTAAATGTAGCTGATGGATTATAGAAGGAAACGAAATTTAAAATTTAGTAGAGATTAGAAAGTACTTAAAACGTTATGTTTAAATTATAAAGGTCACCTAGACAGCTTTCTATGTGGGTAGCTATTATATTTTATTTCTGTCCAAACTTACGTGTTGAAAATTTATTAAGGTGATTGAATTTCGAATCGTCGCATGGAATAAACGAAGTCCGAAAAATAAATTTGATTAACTACACCCATCCGTTGGAGTCGGAAATGGAAGCACCTCTCTTATTCTTGCTAGATGGTCTTGCTCAGTTCCATTTAGGGTGAAGAATTTTTTGAATAGCTCAGTTACACCACTACGTGTTCTGATAACTTAATTTGTTAATCTGTCTCAGAAATAGACTAAGCATTGATCTCTCCGCATAGCTCTTTCCGTAACTCCGATTCTGTGCTGTGTCTTTTCTTCAGTGTTGTTCCTTTACTCGTAAACTATTATTTGCCTACATTTGAATGATGCACATTATGTCATTTCATGCGGGCTAGTAAAAGATATAAATGTAAATATAATTTATTTACAACAAAAATGTATGCATAAAAGTTATCTGTCTCTCTTATTTTGAAAATTGAAATTACCAAGGAGGTATGTGTATATAAGAGATTGTTTCAGTTCTCCAAGGAAAGAATTCCAATTTTTCTTGCAGTTGTAAAAGAGTACAACATTCCGAAATTCGAGCTCTAGTTGTATCCAAACAGGGAAGGAATAGTGGCGCGAGTAATTTTTCCTTCCCGATTTCCAGAAGCTCCCACAGCTATATAAGTCCGCATGAGCAAACGCGACTGGAGCAGTTTTTAACAGAAACAATATATGCATCCACAAGACAAAAGTAAATTTACTCGCAAATATAATATGTATAAAATGGTAATGCGCCAAGTAACAAGAGAATCGATTCTGGAGCAACACAAACAAAAAATATATGGAAGGAACATAGAAAAAAAAAAGAGAAGTTCAACCTCTGGTGGCAAACCATAAAATACTGGCGACGCACACTCAATATTTTCCTTCGAAACTTCGCTCAATTCAAAGTTTTCTAATTGTTTCTTTGTTGTTGTGACATGACCGTTAACGGTCCGTGGAGTTTCAAGGGAACTTTTCTGCAAACTAACTTGAAAAGTCGTGGTTTCATTTATCATGGAAACTTTTCACCGTTGCAGTCGGTAATTGTATTTTTACGACTTCTTGGCAGCTGGAAAAAATTATATAAACTGGTTATTCTTTAAGTAGGTTGGTACATGCACTCAATTTATTTTTTATTTTACCCAAATTGTGGCAACTAGCTATTGTTCCTGATATCTTTGCTTTCTCTATACAAAATATGTACCAAATAAAACTTAATTAATTAATTTTATTCGCCGTTACATCAATCAGAGATTCGAATATGCTAATCATATTAAAGTTATACAGAGTTTGGCATATTTAAAGCCCTGATGATTAATTTACTGGACTATCAAATTCGTTAACCCAGCGCAAAAGTACCGCCAAACTTGCCTAATTGAAAAATAATTATGTTTATCTTCAAGCGGTCTATAATAATTTGAACTTTATTATCTTCAACAATTATTGACACAGGAGTAATCCATTATGTGCGGATGACTGCTGGAATGCCCATCGGCTGATACGAGCCAGAATGAACTTGTGCAACCCACCAAAGCGTAGATGTCGAAAAAAGGCATATCAGGACAAACTTCCAAGCCTCTCTGCAGACACTTCTGTTAGAGTACCTGGAAATCTGCCTCGGAAGAAACGGTCGGCTACATACAACATCAAGACTAGTTTGATGAGAACGACACCACCTCAACTGTAAAAAAAGGCTATACCAGGAAGCAAAAGCAGAAGTTCAAAAGGGAAACGTGAGTATTAAATAACCAATGGAGGATAAGAAAATCAAAACAAAATTCAGCAACTAGCTGAATCCAACAGCACTAGGGTAGCTTTCAGGATACTCAGATGGTATACGGACCAACCACTCAAGGACTCCAATCCCCTAGGTTCCAAAGATGGCACAAAACTGCTTAAAGACAGTTTCTCCATTCATTTTCGTTGGATGGAACACCTTCAAAAACTACTCAACAGGGAATCACAAATTAGTGATGACATCTTCAACGAAATTCCACAGAAACCAATAGAACAAAAATTGAGCGAGGTTCCTGATTAGAGGAGGTTAAAAAGACAATCAGACAACTAGAGAACAATAATTCAGCTAGTACCGACGGCATTCCTGCTGAATCCTTTAAACAAGGAGGCCTCTGAAACTAACTTCCCACCAAACCCACATCCTAATGAGTAAATATGGTGTAGTATAACATACCCGGGCTCGTTCAGTAAGATTGAATGATGAGAATTTTTATTACCTTTTAAACAACAAATTTTCTGAAAAATGAAATGAAAAACAAATAGGACCTACGTTGTGGAAACTTACTCAATTTTACTTACTGGACATGCGCCCGACATAGCAAATATTTGGGAAATTTAAGGGAAGTTGTGATATGTAAAAGAAACGAGAAATTTGTGGAACGTCTACTTTAATATTAAAGTAAATCGTACCGTTCTCATCCTGGAACTAACGAGGGGAAAGAGCACGGCAGAGAAACCCTCGATCTAACATTCCTCAAAAATAGAAACATTCTGTGTCATTTTAATAATTAATTGTGAGTCAATAATTAAAGTCAATAAAATATTAAATTAGGTACCGCCCCTGTTCTTGTGCTAAAATTTCAATTACACACACTACATTCAATCAACACTACCTATATTCAATACTGAAGAGTTTTTTTTGTTAGCTAGCCAGTTTCCCATCAGGTACTGAGGTCCCATACGGGAAGCTACTCAGCTATAGTTGTTCTTGAGCCAATATCTCTAGATTGATTATTTCAATTTGTTAGGATATTCTCTCGCCAGGGTAGGAAAAAATGTTAGTAAATTCAACAAAGCCCTAATACACGCTCTGAATACACAAAATCAAAAACTCAGCACAAAAAGACAGCACCTAATTTCTTAGGTTTTAATTTACTTCTTTATCTGTGTTGTTTACAGCATGAAACGATTTTTGTTAAATACATGAACGATGCAAATGTCATAAAAAAAATTTCCACCAATGAAAAAAACATGAAAATGAAAAAAAGATACTTGTATAAATAATTGAACTCTCAAAAACAAAATAACAATTTAATCAACTAACCTGTGAACGCTTCTTACACACAGACTAATAACAAATTGGATTGAACAATTAATTTTAATGCAAAATAAAAATAAAAATTGAATAATGAATAATTACAGACACGCGACACGTTTTCTAAGAGACCAGTCCAGCTCGTTCTGTAGTCTAGTTGCGTATTCTCTTGTATCCTCTTCGGTTTCGGTACCTTCGTTTCCTGTGGCGCGCTCGTTCAATCCTAAACTTAAGGGCGCATACATGGTTGCAACATTTACTTTTATTCAGTAGGTAAACGTTTTTTTAAAAAGTTAAAATTTTAAGAAATAATATTTTAAATAGGTGGTTTTCCTCAATGGGTTACGGAGACCAACCTGCCAAACTGAAAGATACCGCCATAGTTGCCATTTTTAAAAAGGGAGACAAGGCTCAATGTGGAGATTACAGAGGAATATCTTTACTTGCTGTCGCGGGAAAGATACTTGCCAGGATATTAGCAAATCGTCTAATCCCAACTTCCAGAGACACAGTGTGGCTTTAGACCCAACCGAGGTACACCTGACATGATTTTCAGTGCAAGAGAAGTGCAAGAGAAATCTAGAGAACAAAAGCGCTCTCTATACTTGGCCTTCACAGAAGTGAGTAAGCGAGCAGACTCGTCAACTTGGTAATCCGTGTTTATTTATACTCGTACTTTATTTATGCAATAATTTAGTTCGTAACATTGTAGCACAACGAACAAATTACTGAAAACTATGAATAAATTATGCCCTTGGAGTAATCCCCGAACACGATCGTTGACATCTAGCGAGAAGAAGACGCAAAATTATACATAATACATAAGATTCTGTATGGTCCTAGGAACATAATGGATCACTTCTGTGTCAAGTATTGACAATAAAGATTATAGACCGCTTGAAAATAAAATGTTGTATGTCTCTTGGCTCAGGTCTTTTTGTGCTTCCCTCAACTGAAAATGAAACTTTCCTACTACTTAGTTTTTGTAGCTCACGAATATGCAAAGCAAGTATTATCACAATTAAAATGCAAATAGCCTAAATTCTTCTAGTGGGCCCTTCTGGAATTTGGGCACATTTCAAGCACCGGCATCAGGGGTGATTCGGCCGGCGTCGACAGGAAATTAAAAATAACGACAGATCACGCTCCCTCGTTTTTTTATGTATATAGTCGTCCAATAAAATCTGAATAAATGAATATAAATACACATGCACACGTAGGGGCAGTGTAAGTGTAGGAACGAGTTTGGCACATGAATGAGACCACAATAACTTTTCAAAATACTAGGCAATGAGATCCGGCAACTGGGCAAATTATCTAGCGATATATCCTCGGGAATAAGGGAAGACTTAGCATGAAAAATATTGCATTTTTCTTCGGCATTAATCGCTCATCTATGAACATTATTGAATTATATGTAAAACAAGATACAACAGATTTTCCCTTTTATGAGATTTATTAATAACTACTGATTTGAAACTTGAATATCATGTGGGTAAAGGACATCAAAATACATTGAACATATATATTCAATTTCCATTCTCAATCCATCTCTGTGCTTCCACAAGTTTTTTCCGAGGTTCCTCTCTTTCAGTTTCTGACAGTTGTTTACTTCTGATGTCATCGGTGTAATTGTATTTTTTATTTCCCTTACACTGATCCCTTCTTGAAATTCCAGCTGCTCTTCTTCTTCTCCAATAAAATAATACATTTCTATAGGTTCCAGAATTTTTTTTTTTTTTTACAATTGGCCATATTTCGGAACTATTTTACCGATAATTTTATAGATTTTTCTTATTTTCTTTATTGGAATGTTTGACCGACAATATGCTTTTCAGTAGGGCGATATCGCCTAGTCTTTGTTACCCGCAAAACGTCGATTGAAAAGTAAATAATAAAATTTGAGGAAGTGAGACAGTGAATGGGTAACTACAACAAAAAGAAAAATAGAAAGAGAGTGTTGGTTGGTGGCTAAAATCTAGAAACGGGACTTCGTGTGAAGGGTTGCCGACTAGCTTCCAATGCGGAGAGGGGTGTGGATCAATTAAATAATTAAATATAGAGCGCGACCTGCTTTTCCCTGCAGTACACGAAGTCAACCGATATAACGAAAGCAGGAAAGTTCTACGAACCTATCGCAGCACAACCTGAAATATAAAAGGAAACAAGAAGGAAGGGCAGAAGTGAAACGCTTTGCTACAATCAGGTACGGGTTTTTAATTAGAACCAGAAAAGGTTTGACTCTAGAGTAGGTTTGGAGTGGGTTTTCCGAACTCCCTGGAACACTGAAAATTATTAACACTGGAACCAGAACAAGAACAAAATAAATTGACTACGAGTACCTAACCTTTTCCTGTATTCAGTGCAGCATGTATTTATGGGATATTAGAGAGATATAGATCATTAATTATTAAAGTTGAAGTAACAATACGTAACCTGGAGGGCGAATTTAATATTATGGAATAATATAGGTAATATAGATAAATAATTAAAATTGAAGTAACAATACATAACCTAATGGGCAGGTTTCATATAATAGGTATAGGTAATATAGATAACTAATTAAAATTGAAATAACAAAAACCTGACGGGCAAATTTAATATTGTAGAAGACTGCGTCGCTGTGGCTATTTACTCCAACAAGGGGTTGGTAAGGTTTGATAGGTTCCAGATATTAAGACAATAAACACAACACACTTATCAAACCTGAGTAGTCCCTAATCCCTTGAGGGAAACCTGAAGGAATGGATTGATATCTTCCAGTGTTTCCGATGGCCTGGGACTGGTTCAGGGTCGCCATAAGAAATAACTGGCCCTGGGCACTGAAGTTCCGTAACTAGAAATCACTAAAGCTTCCACTTGTCTAGCGCAGGCTGAAGACAGGAGGTACGACTTGAAATATACAGTAAGCTCAACGTTTAACTCTTTACTCAAGGTTAAGAACTGGAGCATGACGACTAAATAAGGCCTGAAACAAATGGACGTTATAAGACTGGGCGTGGAGCGATAGGTAGGTATGTCCAATATTCGGAATTTAACCATATAATTAACAGAAAACTGTGCTGTCACATAGGAAATAGAGACACACAGAGAAGACAAATAAGAAAAACCACTTACCAAAATACTTTGGCCTTTAGGAAAAACAATTGATCACGTTGCCCTTTTTCGGCTCACACGCCAGGCGCTTTGGTGCTAATAACGGATTAGCCACCCTAGATTTATGAGCGAAAACTGGACAACTCAGAAATCGGTAAAATGTGCCTGAGGAATTTTCCCGGACACTTAATCGTGGAAAGTCCTCGACCTGAAATGACCTCTGCTTGTTCCTTCAATGTCCTTTAAAAAGGGTTGTGTCAAAACTCCAAGGTGAAGGGTTCTGGGGAATTTTGATAGTAGTTGGGCATGGGACTTATTTAAATTAAGTTGGTACCGGTCATTGACCTTATTCGGAGCGCTGTCAATCAAGTCAATCCAATCGAATCAGACAATCAGCTGTTCTAATGTAAATATTGTGATCAATTGAATATTTATTTTAACCCTACTAGAAGGAAATCAATTCCATTATTCAACATTTAACTCAATGATTCAACCTCTAACCAGATGATTCTGGGAAGAATGAAAAGTTTGATGAAAAGTGTGGCCACAATTATTGGCAACAAAACAGTGGCTTGACGAAGGTATGTCATTCAGCGAGGCGAATACGCTTATTTCATTTTATTTTGGCCCAGGAAAAATCATTCCGTAACATTCAGGTTCTCTAATTAGTGAGGTGATGGAAAATTAACAAAAAACGTCGAATCCCCGACAATTTAGGATCCGTCGTAGATAATTTCCACTATTTTGTATGGTTCATGCCTCGGCTCATGCCTATCGATGTTTTAAATCGATTTCTATAATAATAGCAAAGATTGTTGCAGTTTACTTTAGAAATTTTCGATGAACCTATATTTCAATGAAATTACCATCAGCTGCAGTGATTTTTCCCTGTTTTTTTTTTTTTTTTCATTTAACTGATAATTGCACCATTTTTCTGTTTCTGATAGTCGGCGACAAATTCGTCTATTCGACTCATGCTTGTTTTCTACCATCTGGTTGATAAATCGGAACTTTTTTCTGCAATTGTAAAATATTTTTGTTAGCTGATATTAAAACATTTTGTTTCCAGTTTCTGTGCATTCCGTGCGCTTCATTATCCTACGTTCTTCAACTCCAGTATGATAATAACCACGCGTGCCAGAAAATATGGAAACTGGAGTAGCGACTTGTCTATTCGAATGTCAAGTTTACAAAAATAAAAGAGAAAAATTGGCGCTGCTCTAGAATCAAGCGTGCAAAATGCAACTTTTCTTCACAAGAACGTTTATATAACCACTTCAAATCAGTCCTAAATTTTTTTGGTGCTTTCGAATACATCGATTTTCTACTCGCAAATAGCTTGACAACAAAGCACATCAAGTATTGTATACGGTTTCTATTGCTGGATCCAAGAGCCACAGACTAAATTCCATCAGAATTTAGCAAAGAGAAAGAAGGACGGCTCATGGTGCCCAATAAAGCGATTAATTTTATTTGAACTGTAAACGTCTTTACACGGATTAGGTTTTATTATATTGCCCGCCCGTCGGCGGCAGCGGGATATAAAATACAAAAACAAAGCAAGCCGAGACCCGAAAGGATTTATAGCGTTACTGGATGGTGGTGTGGTGCAAAGTTGCCTTCGAAGCCTGATTAATCCCCCGGATTGTTCCGGGCGCCAGACGAAGAAAATAGTCTTGTTGTGTATCGATGTGTTTATGTCTTGCCTATATCGGATTGGATAGAAATTGATCAAAATTGGGGCAATTGAGTAGATGATTTGAAAGTTTCTGATCAAATTTCAAAAGTTTGTAAATACCATTAGCTCTAGTCACTTTATATTAAAACCATGCTTAATATATTTAAAACAGACCGCTTGTCTTAGAAGTTTACATGTGTATATGGATTGCAAAAGCTTAAATCCAATAAGTCTTGTAATTACTAGTCAATACAGGGATTACCAGTAAACTTCGTGACCAAAAATGTTGTACTTGCTTAGGTGAAACCAATATTTTATCACCTATTTGCAAAATTATTATAATTTATTTATCAACAAGGCAACTTATCTGCAGTTACTTAAATCTGGATATTCCCAGTACCTAGCCCATATTCTAGCATTTATTAAGTCTTGCCCCTGCAATAACGTTACTCCAATGCTCTGCTTTTCACCCTAACTTAAGAAGCTGAAAAGTCCTGATTGTCATAGCTCAATAACTCCTGGCAATCTTCTCACCTCGAGTTGCCGATGAACATCTGCATTTTGGATACACCAAGGAGCAATAACAATATTTTTCACTACCTTAACATATCCTGTTTTGGATAACTTGAAGGCAACCATAGTTGCTTTTCTGGTACAACTTCAAGGCTGAAGACCATGTGAGCATACAAGCTTCAAGATTTGCTGGTCTACTGAAAGAGTCAATTAGGAGTTACTTCATTATATTTGAGCTCTCCATTCCAGCTCTGCATTCAGATTAAGAAAAAGTACCTATACTGATGGGCTGTTTCTTTGTCCCGAATTATATGACGTTCAACTCTACTGGGTAAAAGAGGCACACATTCCTTAACTCGTTAAATTTACCTGATGGTTTGGCTTTCGCGGACGAATGTTTCCACAGAAATGTTATTCAACGATATATAATCCAGTATACTGCTGTTTTTCCGACGAGAATTTAAAATTACTCCAGAAATGGCTTTAATGCATTGACACCGCTCGTTCTTAAAATCAGAATCAGCAGAAGGCCAGTACACCTATTGCGTAGGTACACTTTGATAGAATCTTCTCGCGGAGACAAAAATTCATATATATTCAACAGGAAACAATGCGAGATTTTGGCATTTACAACCGAAAAAGAAGCGGTGCAAAGCAAATTCAATTGCCTAAAACTTCAATTTATATGGATTATTGCTGAGGTTATGTTGCAGGAGCTAGGGCACGCTCGAAAACGATCTTCGAGGACAATTTTAGACTTTTTCAAAATAAATTTCATTTAAATTCCATTCGAGTGAAAGTGAATGATTCCTTGAGGATTGCAACGAGCATATTCAAATGCTTACTAAACCCTCTGTAAGACTAGTCTAATCCAGGCAAGATATTAATTGACATAAGTGCGTGTTTATCAGCGTCAACGCTGAAAAACACATACTGATTACAGGAATTGACTTAGCGAACAACAAAAGTCTCTGTTAAAACATAGTTTGATATTCCTACATTTCAACGTGAATTTAAAATTTAAAGTTTGTAGTTATAAGGATGCTATATTTGAATTTCGCGCCCTACTTTCATATCCAGTGTCACTCTTGTGGATTGATGTGGCAGCAGGGCAGAAAGACTAAGAAGTGAGGTTAGAAATTTAGAGGTTAGTAGCAAACTGCACGGTCCGCAGGTTATGAAACGACATAATCGGTTTTGTCTTCAAGTCTTAAGCCGCGTTGCTTGATAATTGATGAATTGAGGGATGTATAGTTGCAAATGTTACAATCTCCGTCATAAACAGTTTCTGGGAAATCGCAAAGACCCTGTCGCTTAAAAACCTTAAATTTTTTCTTAAAACTCAAAATATATTAAAAATCGGGAAAAAAAAATTCGCTTTTCGATGGTATAAATCAAAATGCGATATTTTGAACATTTTCGAAAATTTTTCGAGGTTTCGTTTGGAAAATGTGAGTTTTGCTGCATGGTCTTGAAAAATGTGAGTTTTGCAGCGAACAAATTTTAAAATCGATAATACGATATCCGTTAAACCGGATAATGTGAGTTTTGCAGCGAAATCTTCGTTTAAGGTTTAAGTACTCTCCTATTAGAGGAGAATGTGATTTATGATAGTTCGAGAATTACACATAAACGCGTTTCGGATATTGTGAGTTTTGGTGTGAATCACGACTTTTAGATTCAATTTTTATGGAATATTGTCACTTTCGCCGCCATTTTATATTACTATGTTCTGAAATTTAGATTTCTTTAATTCTTTATAGTCCAGTACCATTAACTAATTTTTGGTCAAAAGTGGATAATGTGAGTTCTGCAACAACACCCCTCAATTATGTAATATAGTATATAGTAAATTAGTATTTTATTTTATTACGAACGGGCCATCGAGAAAAACACATCAGACTACAACTAATCTCACCGCAAACATTTAATGCTGATGACATCATAGTAGAGTTCTCGAAGAGTGAAATAGCGATTTCTGATTCCATTGTCTTATTGAAAGCTGGAACTTTTTTTAAACGGTTCCCCAACCCCGAATTAGGCAAAATTCGTTTCGTTTTTTTCGATTTTTCACTTTCGCTTGATTCCGCTAGACGCACCTTATGGTCGGGAATTACATGTTTTATGCTAAATACCCGTTTATATCAATTGATTAACATTAACATTTACATGTATATTATATTTTTACTAGCTGACCCGGCGAACTTCGTACCTCCTCTGAATTGTTAAATACCTATTTAATGTTTGTGTTAACGTATTCATTAACTGAATTAAATCCAGTTTTTTCGATGGTGAATTTGGCTTTGGTTGAAGAAAATTAATTTTTACTCTCTGGATCAGAAGTCATCTAAAATTAAAATTTTACATCATCCCTTTTTAGGCATCTTGTGGGCATTATTCTTATAAAGTGTACCACCAAATAAATAAAATCAGGCACAGGAATGTTCAAAAAATGTAAAGAAAACAAAAAAAATCTCCAGCGCAGCCCTGTTTCATTTTATCTGCACTGCAATACTCCATCTGTTCTACTGTATCTGCACTATTCTATCTGATCTACTCTTTCTGCACCACTTTATCTGATCGGAATAGTGGAATAGTTCTGTTCGGAATAGCTCCAGTTCCTTAGCAGTATTCTGTTCTACTGTATCTGCAATGAAATTACCGCGCAACGGCGAGCTTCGTTCTAGGTACCTATCATACCGGGTGCCCACGAGATCACTTTCCGGCTGCCATTTTTTTATTTGTCTATCGATATCAACGAAACTTGGTAGGGTTAATATTCTAACTAAACGCCATTTTTATGCATTAATGTCAAGTTTTCCTGACTTCCGGTTTCACCGGAAATGACCGGAACTTTTGATTTTTAAATGGCACACCCTGTATATTTTTTGTTTTTTGGATTCTACAGATCGTTTTACGTCCTAATGTACCACTTTTAAATCGAGTTTTGTCCAAATTTCGTTTTCAAATTAAATTTTAAGTAGAAAAAAAAATTACCTACATAATAAAACGAAAATATTTGAACGAAAATTAAGAAAAATAATGAAGTTTACAGCCCTCTATCAAAAAAGTTTACGGAGATAAAATTGAGTTTGCATTTTTCTGAAATAAAGTAGAGTATGAAGAGTCATTTTAGGATGATCATGGAACTCTAGTTATGAAATTAAAAATTAATTTAAAAATAAAATTTGGACAAAACTCGATTCAAAAGTGGTGCATCATGACGTAAAACGATCTGTAGAATCCGAAAAACAAAAAATATACAGGGTGTGCCATTTAAAAATCAAAAGTTCCGGTCATTTCCGGTGAAACCGGAAGTCAGGAAAACTTGTCATTAATTCATTAAAATGGCGTTTGGTTATAATATCAACCCTACCAAGTTTCGTTGATATCGATAGACAAATAGAAAAATGGCGCCCAGAAAGTGATCTCGTGGGCACCCGGTATATGGCGCCGTATACAAAATGGTTGTTGCGAACTCATAACCTGGCTCTCTACCACTCGACACCAGCCGGAGCACTCCGAATAGTCGGCACGGAACACGGCTGTCAAGGGATGTCTAAGAGGAGAAACGGAACTTAGCCACAGAACGTCAATGGTCAAGCGTCAAGAAATGACAGGGAGACCAGTTCGCGCTCTTTCGGAATGAACGAACCAACAACAAAATAAAATACACAATTAAAACATTGTCATTCTATTTATTTTTGGACATTTTTACTGTGAAGAACAATTAAAAATAAAGTGCTTTCCTCAAATTGTTTTTGTGCAAACTGTGTAACAATAAAATCCACATGGTTTGCAATGAAAATGTGACAGTAAACTTGGTATCGGTTATAAGAGATGGCGCCGTATGCGGGCTTAGTGAGTTTTTTTCATAAATAAGTAAAATAGATAAAAAAAAATTTGTTTTTTTTTCGATTTTTTCGATTTATTATGTTAGGATGGACAAAGACAAATCCAATAAAGCAAAAATCATAAAAATCAGTCCAGCCGTTCTCGAGTTATAAGTGCTGACACACCAACACAACTGTGTTTTATGTATATAGATTATTTTAAATTATATTATCTATCTGTGTAGGGTGTTATATTATTATTGTGAAAACATTCGGGATGCGATTGTGGATAAAACAAAAAGGAAACTGTTTTGTGTCTCTTTTATTTTTTTTCATCTGGCTTTATTTGAAAGAAAATACAAATTGATTCCCGAACTTCTAAAGGGCCCCATACACTACGATGAAACACGACGGTTTTCATCGCCACGATGAAACAAGTCGTTCTAAAACCGAAGTGTGTATAGAAAAACACGACGGTTTTCTACAGGGCCCCACAGACTAAGATGAAACACGACGGTTTTCATCGTCACGATGATACACGTTCGTCGTTCCAAAACCGAAGTGTGTGGTAGAAAACCGTTCGTGTGTACGAAATGTTGAACCGTCGTGCCAAAAATCAAGCTCGCACTGAATTTTAAACCGACGATGAAACACGACGGTTTTCTACCACACACTTCGGTTCTGAAACGACGTATTTCATCGTGGCAATGAAAACCGTCGTGTTTTTCTATTACAAACTTCGGTTTTAAGGGCCCCATACACTACGATGAAACACGACGGTTTTCACCGCCACGATGAAACACGTCGTTCTAAAACCGAAGTGTGTAATAGAAAAACACGACGGTTTTCTACAGGGCCCCATACACTACGATGAAACACGATGGTTTTCACCGCCACGATGAAACACGTCGTTCCAAAACCGAAGTATGTGGTAGAAAACCGTTCGTGTGTACGAAATGTTGAACCGTCGCGTCGTGCCAAAAATCAAGCTCGGACTGAATTTTAAACCGACGATGAAACACGACGGTTTTCTACCACACACTTCGGTTTTGGAACGACGTGTTTCATCGTGGCGGTGAAAACCGTCGTGTTTTATCGTAGTCTGTGGGACCCTGTAGAAAACCGTCGTGTTTTTCTATTACACACTTCGGTTTTAGAAGGACGTGTTTCATCGTGGCGGTGAAAACCGTCGTGTTTCATCGTAGTGTATGGGGCCCTTTAGAACGACGTGTTTCATCGTGGCGATGAAAACCGTCGTGTTTCATCGTAGCGTATGAGGCCCTTAAGGTAGGTGGAGGAAAAAAACCGAAAACTTGGTATTTATGTGAGATAAAAATAAAACATTTTTATCAATATCTAGTTAAGAAAATGTTTTTTTCCAGCAAAACATGTTCAGTCAGATTCAGAATTTGATGACTGCAAAACATCTTCTTTTGTCCTGCCAATGTTATTAATGAATTCCTTAGTGTTAGGATTATTGCAAATGGATTTCTGGCCCATACAGTAATATGAGTTTATGCAGGACAACTTATTCTTATTGCATGAGCATAAGCCACAGTATCCTAAAAAATACAAGTCGAAAGAAAAATATTAAGGGACATTTGACGAACGCACCTTTTTTACAATTGCATGTGGATAAATATGATGTTGGTTCCGGCATTGGAGATTTGATACTGAGAACAGCAACCAGACTATTTTCAACGATTTTCTAACCATGTGATTAGGGATCAGGTAGCATTGGCTTTGGTTGAAGACTTTTTTTCCAGATATACGTTTGATAATTTAC
Source organism: Ceutorhynchus assimilis (assembly GCA_917834065.1). Classification (NCBI taxonomy): domain Eukaryota; kingdom Metazoa; phylum Arthropoda; class Insecta; order Coleoptera; family Curculionidae; genus Ceutorhynchus; species Ceutorhynchus assimilis. The sequence continues at coordinate 43,039,816 of OU892277.1, forward strand.
TCGCAGTAGATGTTGACGGAGACTGTCTTCCGTTGGTGGAAGTTTATTGATGAGTTTGATTTATACATTTCAAGTCCGAATTTGATCATGTTTCTGATTATGTTTTCATTCAATTGATATGATCCCACTTATCCAGCAAGTTAGCGTTTGACACATTTTATTTCCAACTAGCGGTTATTCTAAGTCCCACAAATTGACTGGTAGTATCACATCCTGCGAGAGCGTAGAATGCAGGAAGATTTTTAATCAAGGTAGGGTCCATCTGTACTTCATGCACGGATGTAAAACGAACATTGCTCTTTGTTCCTATTTTTATCCAAACTTCATGTGTCAATTGATTCTTGAAGTGTAACAGCAGTACAAAAACATCCGTGCAGTTAACTATGCATCTAGAATAACCTTCAAACTTAGCCACAAGAATATGTAATAAGATTCTAGTATCTGCCTTCTCATGTGTTGAATTCAATAAATCGGTACCTATTCAATGCATAGTTTGCTTTGTATTCGGTCACGTCATGAAATCCTGCACTAGTGACAAATTTGACATTGGAACCTTTGGAAAATTCAAACAACTGATGCCACAAGAACTTGGTTAAGTGGTTTTTATTGCAGACAGAATGGATGAATAAGTGCCATTGCTGTGGTATAAATGTAGCATGGTTATCTATGATCCTATCGAGAGCGTTTCCAGTATGGCGCCGTTTGTTTCGCGTGCAATTTTTTATTGCGACATCTCCTTATAGTTATCCATTACCACGTTAATTCGCCCTGCATTAAATGGATTGCCATTGCCTGTATAATGTTTGCATTAACCAAACGTCTTCGCAGGGCCTACCAGCTGCTTGTATCATGGACATAGCATCGATTATATGGACGGTTTTTTTTGAAGTTGGAGGTAGTTGGTTATACGCATTCGTAGAGGTTTCAATATGTCCCAATGCGCTTTTATTGGAGGCAGTATTCAAGATTCCAGTAGGGGCTAGAGCACACGGATAAGGCGACAATTCGCAGTGAAAAATTTCTTCGTAATTTATGTTTCGTCTCCTCTCTTTCGCAAGTAGTACTTTCCGCTGATAATCTTGACCCTGTTCTGTTGATAACTCTTTTGCGAAATATCTTTATTTTTCTGCACGGATGCCTTAACATTCTTGAAGGTGGATGATTTTTTTTTTTAGCGGCTTGTAAAAGTTTGTGGAGCCAACCGATTCAATAAATGTTTTAAGGATTTTTTCCTCAGTGTCTTCTACAGAAAGTAAGGCATTTGCTGCATCAAGAGGAGCAACCTGGTTTGTTGTTATAGAAACAAGGCTCACTATTGAATCATATGAATTCATTTTGCAGTTTAAGCACGGATTCCTCATCAACTTTCATTCGGTTTTGGCCCAATTCAATGTTTTGACTGGACATGCCAGTTCTGACATTTAAGGAAGCAGTAAAGTTTTCGATCATCACTTTAATTCGATTGTAAGTTAAGAACCATTCATCTAGTCATGTGCTATTCTTTGTGAGACCAACTATGCCTCCTACATCTCTCGAACATTAATTTGTTGATTTGTTCTAGTGCTTGGTCAACTGAAAGTTGATAAAATCCCCTTCCAAACGTTTAATGACGAATTTTCCCGTTATAAATTCATGGAATACTTCAGGGGCGGTACTAGGTAAACTATACATATCAAGCAAGATAAATTGTGCCCCATCTGGAGTAGTTCGTGTGATCGTAGACAAAACCATGGTAACATCCTTCTGAAACTACGCAAATGCAGCTTCCAGTTTCCTGATCTCTCGGCCATATTGAAATCTAATAGAATTTCAACTAATTCAATGTTTGGGAATCGATGAACTCCGCGAATTCGTCTGAGAAGGAGGATATAATTTCTGTCATAGTTGTGAATTTTTGGTGTAGATTCAGTGACTGGGTGCCAAAGTCTAACGTAATTTCCTTTGATATTAATCCTAGCAAGTTTAAGTAATGAACCGAATCGCTTTCACAGTCAACAATTCACTGTTCAAAGATAGACAAAAGTATCCTCATTAGACTTTCGTATGTCAGTTTATGTGCTCTCACGCACTTGTTCCATTTTTTGCCCCCAATAATTCCATCGATAGTGGATTGTCCATACATTTCACTCTCCAGCAACACGTCTGAGAGTCCAGAGACCAGAACCTTCCATATGCTGGCCAATTACCTTCAGAAAGTTGAACATAATGTGAAACCCTCCTAGCCGTAGTACCACATGTGCCAGTTCGTCCGGTTTCAGCCATTGTAGTTCCTTCGCTTTGTAATATACAGGGTGTTTCATAATTATTGTGACAAACTGAGAGGGATTGTAGACGGTCTCTAAATAAGTAATTTTGCTCCACAAATACGTATCCGGAAATTTGTCGTTTGGGCTCCAGGGAAAAAAACCGAAAATTGCGATTGTTATCAGTTTATTGCTACAACTTACAAAAATTGTTCAAAGTGTCTTTCACGTCGTTTAATACATAGCTGAGCGCGATTCTTCATTGATCGTCGAATTCTGCGGAATATCCTCGGTGTCTCTTGGATTTCTGCGCACGCGGCCATCACTCTTCCCAGTAGCTCTTGTTGGTTGGGAACAAGGGTCTCATACACCAAAGATTTGGCATGGCCCATAGAGAAAATATTCTAACGGGTTCACGTCGGGTGACCGCGCGGGCCAATGCACAGAGCCGCCTCGGCCTATCCACTTGTTGCCAAAGGTGTCGTCCAAACACTGCCGCGCTTGAAAACTCAAGTGTGGTGAAGCGCCATCGTGTTGAAACCACAGATTAGCTCTTATGTTTAGTGGCACATCTTCCAACAGCTCTGGTAGCACCTGCTGTAAAAAGCGAGCCTCAATATTTCCGTCCAAGCGTGCTGGGAGCAAATATGGCCCGATGATCTGGTCCCCCACAATGCCGGTCCATATGTTAATTGCAAACTGGTGTTGGTCTCTACGGAGGGCTAGGGCATGGGGATTTTCTTCAGCCCAAAAGTGACTATTACGGTTATGGGAAAACCCGTCTCGTGTAAGACATGCCTCGTTCGAAAACAAAACATGGCTACCAAAGTGAAATACCTCCTGCTGCAACCACCAACGACAGAAACGGCGCCGCGGCGGATAATCATCCAGACCGTTCGACGTACAGCCGCTCAGCTCTTCTCCCACTACTGCCAGCTTGTCCGTAAATCATAAGCATATCAGCAAGTTTCGCATAGAATTATGCTCCATTTCACCAACAAATCAATTCGATTTACGTCCGGTTCGTGCACCACTGACTGAAACTAACTGCACAGATAACAAAACCTAGCGATCAGTCTACTCAGTTTACTAAGATTACGTGACACAGTGTGGCGAATCAAAGTTCACAAAAAAGTAAACACAGCAAACCAGTATGTGCGGAGGAATTGCAGTTAATTTTGTTAACAACTTATCCAAGGCGACAGAACAAAATAAGACAGTAAGCGAGACGAACCTTTCACTACTAGTGGACTTTTAGCTCCTCTCAAATTTTTATTGCTGTAGTGCCATAATGGCTCATTTCCAGATAGGGTTTCATAAGGCAAACTTGCTCATCTTGATACCCTCTGCAACCCCTATCAGTTTGTCACAATAATTATGAAACACCCTGTATAGCCTGATCGAATGTCACGATTGTGTATTTGGGATAATTTTGCATTTGGTTTCTCGATTCAAAAAAATAAATTTTGTCCTAGCGGTGGAAATTTTCTAGAATTTGTAATTGTGCTTCAAAGGGTAATATTTCAAAGCTGCCATCATTGTTTGCGGCATTGGGTGGTCCTCTTCAGAAGACTGCCATTTGAGTCTCGAGAAACGTAGGCGCTTCATCCAAGGTTTCCTCTAATATGTCAGCAGCGAATTGAACAAACCGATCAGGTACTAATTGTCGAGGAAAAATCACATTGTTTTTTGCTAAGTATGACTCAATTTGTTCCTGAGCAAATGGGTCCAAACTCAACCATTTTTGAGAAAAAGACATTTGAAGTTTTGACATTTTTTGACGAATATTTGAAAGATAAAGAAAATTTTAATCATTATGAGATGTAATAAAATTTAGTCCATTCAATTATTAAGTAATTTTTCATTTTTAGTCAACAACGATAATAAAAAATTGAAAAAACAACATGACAATTTCACTCGTAGATCGGTATCTAAGCATCTGGCAACATTGCACAAAAAAGAAAAGGTGGTTGAATCTTAGTTGTATTAACTAATTGATTCTTGATTTGTCTTCTCATGTCAGTTAGTTGAAATATTGAAAACGCGCGTAATTCATTCTTTTTTGAAAATAAAATGTTTACAAACGTCGAATATGCAGATACTTGTTTGGGCAGAATCGTTGCAAAATGCTCATTTAGCCGCCAGAATTTACGAGGGAAAAAATTCCCAATTAAACAGCAGCCATCACCTGATGAAAGAAAATTGTGACATTGTGTTTTACAAAGATTGCGTGATACGGGTAGTGAGAGTAAGCAAAATCTGCGTGTTTATTTCACTGTTTTGAGAACCTTTAACCCGTAACTGGTGAGCTGGGGTTCCCCAAACCCCACAGATTTTAAGAATCTTCACCACGTATTAACTAATGGTTGCAGGCCCGCTACCTCCTGTGTAGCTTTCGGTCCGTTGTCCGTCAGTACCCTAACGGTGTCAACAACGCGCGATATTTTACTTGGTTTGCGATATTACGATTTTTATACAAATTGGGGTTTGCGTAACCCCACCTCACTGTGAGTCGTTTGGGTTAATGGCTCTCCAAAAAGTTTACTTGAAATACAATTTTGCTAAAACTTTGTTCCTTGAATGTTTTCTAAAGATTTTTAGACACTTCTCCGCCATTTTGTATTTTTTAAGCTACATTTTCAGTTTGATAACTTCTAGCAATTAGAAATAAGTTTTGATGTGTGTTTTGTGCAGTCCCTCAGTAAAATTGAATTATTCCCAAAACATTTGTTTTTTTTTTTTGTTGAAAGTATGTAGCTACGCGTTCCAAAAGGACAAATGTAACCGAAAAGTGAATAACATAAACGTTTTTCAATTTTGAATTAGTAGAATCGCCTTTTTCATTTGGGGTTTAGCAAACCCAGGTTATGTAACAAAAAAATGATCTCACCAGTTACGGGTTAAATTAAAGAAAATTTAAATTCTGCGATAACTTCGAAAATGCTTACAATTGACCCATGGCTAATAGGATAGTTTTAGCTTGAAACGGGCCATATTATCTCATGTTAAAATATTTGTACTCATCCCTGATATGCCCTGTAGAATGACCACATATGTGTAATGTGTAATATTCCAACAAGTTTTTTAGATCTCGTTTTCTGGCGTACGAGTATTCCTAAGCCAACGTGTTTTGGGGTATACTTTTTTCCATTGGAGGCTGCATAAATCATGTCCTGATGAATATTAATAGTCTTTACTTCTTTATCGTTTGCGCCATCTGATAGAAGTAGACCAATCATAAAAAAAAAAAAAAATCTGGTATGAATTGCTTATAGTCATTGTTGTTAAGAGTGTTCAAATCTTTAAAACTTTTTAGGCTATCCATTTTAAACTAAAGGACCCCGCACACCTCTTATGGGTTTTTGGTCTTCTGTCAAACTTAATGAAATTTTGATATGTGTTAGACCTTGACTTCCTGATAAAAAGTTCTCATGGGCCCGAACCAATCCTATGATTAGTTTTTGAGATACAGGTACTTTTATGTCCAAGAAATGTATACATTTTATATGTATTCACATCTACCTGTCACCTAATAATAGGTCTGTTTCTGCAAAAATCACAAACTTGTCAGAGCGAATTTGATTGGTCGAAAACAGTCAGAAAACTAGTTACAACCAATGAAATTCACTCTGACAGACCTAATAATAGGTGACAGGTAGATGTGAATGCATATAAAATGTGTACATTTCTTGAACATTAAACCACCTGTATTTCGGAAACTGATCATAGTATCGGGTTGGGCCCATGAGAACTTTTTATCAGTAAGTCAAGATATACCACATATCAAAATTTCATTGAGTTTGACAGAAAACCAAAAACCCATAAGATGTGTGCCAATGAACCAAGTTGTATACCTTCGTCTTCTTCGTTCTCTAATCTTTCTTCTTTTGTTAATTTAGGTATTATTATTCTAAAAGCGTTGGCTTTTTTAGCTTTGATAAGTTCCACCTGGTCAACATATTATTGTGAACCGTTTTTTATCAGAACGCCAAGATCGGAATTGACATCTTCACCGATTTCCAGATTTCCAGGTATCGGCCATATATAACTGTAGGTTTGACATTCCCCAAAAGCATGTACCATATCTAAGACGTGACTCAATAAGTGGCGTAATAGATGGTTAATCGCATTTAGGGGCCCAGGTTCATTAACGGTAACTCTAACTGCACAGCACCCTGATGCTATTTCTTTGCCTAGATGAACAATGTGTGACTCAAACCTTAGTTCCCTGTCAATAACAAGTCCAAGAAACTTGGTACCAGGGCGACTTTTAACAATAGTATCCCCAATAACCACGTCCTCCAAGTCACATTCGAAGCTAACAATATTTTTTTTGTCAAAGTTCAGAACCAAAAGGTTGGAGTAACACCACACTTTAATTTTCTCAAGGCCACCAAAAATAGACCTCTTTAAGGTGGCTGAATCGCGACCGTGCCATAAGACAGTTATGTCATCCGCGAAAAGGGTAAAGTTGCCCTCAACCTCCAGGTACAGAACAAATGTTTGACGACCAACGGATCTAGCCTAATTAGGGGGATCGTTTGAAAAAAAATCAGCTTTTAATCAGACAATGCAAACAAAAATCGTTTCCATACTTTTAGGTGGCCGTGCACTCTATATACTATCATTATGAGGTGCGATTCCAACAACCTTCTGATTAAACCAAGGATTAGTTAACTTTGAACAATTTTTAATGCAGAATTAATCAGCTAGACAACAAAAATTTTTGATTGTTTTGTTGCAATGGAGAAATACCTGAAAACTAATAAATGAAAATGTTCAAAATTTTATACACGAATTAAAAAAGCTCTCATATCAATGTTTAAAAATCAAACGTTTTCGACAATATTTAATTCGACAAATAAATGCATATTAATTAAAATCAGGCTGAAACCTGGCAAAACAATATAATAAACAGGCATGCATGCCGGGCACCCTGACAACGTCAATAGCGGCGTTGATTGAGCTTTTCAGCAGAGTTAGTCATCAGGTTTAAATAAAATAAACTCCGCATTATTGCCGGATGGATGCACCTAGAATTAATAATGGCCTTTGACATTGCGAGTTATTTGTGGAAATTTTTGAAAACAATATTCCACGTCTTCTAATTTTATTTAAATCGAAATTTCACCGAAATAAAAGGTATTTAATAAAATTTCTTTCGAAATTAAAAAAAGTATGCGATGGTTTTAGGTCGTCCTTTTGAAGTCGTAACCCTCGATCTTTAACTTGATGTTCAATTTCGAAGCAATTTACCTGACATAGTGTTTTAATCAAAGAAGTAACGACATAAATAATAAAAGCGCTCAAGAATACACCCATCTCTTAGAACAAACAATGGTGCTTTTTCAACTTGTATGCCGCATCCCCAAAATTAAATTGTAGCTAAATTATTTTCGGAAAACACAGGGGAGTTTTTCCTAATGGCCCAGTGATGTTTGCGGAGCCATCGCTTTGTTAGCTCGATGGCAGGTGGCTACATTAAGTATTAAGTTCGCGCTAAGAATGTGAAGCGACATTTCTAGACGACGACTGTTATAATCTGATTATTTTCTTTTAGGATAAATTGTTTTCTCCCTCTTATTAGATTTGCAGCTTGGTATTTAGGAGGAAATAGGGAAGAGAAAACATCTTGAGAGATGTTCATACCAAAAGACACGTTTTTTTTTCAGTCACCATCAATGGTTATGGAGCTTAGCAACGGTATACCTAGTCCACATCAATGTTCAACGGTTAATGTAAAAAAAAAATTAGCATGAACCGATAACGTTCACCGTTAACTGTTACGACAATTTTGGAAAAAAATACGGCCCAATCACGCCGCCGACCAAAAAACATACCAAACTGTAATAGTCCAGGAGCTGGCGTCGAAAATATGCAAGAGTTTTCGCAAGGCTCATATTTTCAGAATGAGTAGTATTTTAGTGCTACAAAGCTAGGTTACAGTCAGCAGTTCCAGTTCCGGGACACCTGGCGCTGAGATGCGCGCAAAGGTGTATTTTTAATCAACACCTCGCAACAGTTTTCGCAAAGCTGAAAATTTGCAAAGAGCATGCGAATATAATGTAGAACCATAATTTAACAGTCAGACAAAGAAATACGGGGACACGTAGAGTCAGCGCGACTTTGAAGTGGTCAAAAAAATGACGTCACCGAAAGTGTTTTCGCATGGCTGAAATTTGGCAAGGTAATAGTAAAAACAATATATTTATTGAAAAAAACAGTCAGACACTTCTATGTCGGGACCCCGCCAGTCAGCAGTCGATTAAAGTGATATAGGTGGTAGCGCGCGTCAATAGGCATATAACCATGTCGAATAATAATTTCACCAAAAGTGTTTTCGCATAGCTGAAATTTGGCAAGGTAATAGTAAAAACAATATATTTATTGAAAAAAACAGTCAGACACTTCTATGTCGGGACCCCACCAGTCAGCAGTCGATTAGAGTGATATAGGTGGTAGCGCGCGTCATTAGGCATATATCCATGTCGAATAATAATTTCACCAAAAGTGTTTTCGCATAGCTGAAATTTGGCAAGGTAATAGTAAAAACAATATATTTATTGAAAAAAACAGTCAGACACTTCTATGTCGGGACCCCGCCAGTCAGCAGTCGATTAGAGTGATATAGGTGGTAGCGCGCGTTATTAGGCATATATCCATGTCGAATAATAATTTCACCAAAAGTGTTTTCGCATAGCTGAAATTTGGCAAGGTAATAGTAAAAACAATATATTTATTGAAAAAAACAGTCAGACCCTTCTATGTCGGGACCCCGCCAGTCAGCAGTCGATTAGAGTGATATAGGTGGTAGCGCGCGTCAATAGGCATATATCCATGTCGAATAATAATTTCACCAAAAGTGTTTTCGCATAGCTGAAATTTGGCAAGGTAATAGTAAAAACAATATATTTATTGAAAAAAACAGTCAGACACTTCTATGTTGGGACTCCCTCAGTCAGCCGTCGATTAGAGTGATATAGGTGGTAGCGCGCGTTATTAGGCATATATCCATGTCGAATAATAATTTCACCAAAAGTGTTTTCGCATAGCTGAAATTTGGCAAGGTAATAGTAAAAACAATATATTTATTGAAAAAAACAGTCAGACCCTTCTATGTCGGGACCCCGCCAGTCAGCAGTCGATTAGAGTGATATAGGTGGTAGCGCGCGTCGATAGGCATATATCCATGTCGAATAATAATTTCACCAAAAGTGTTTTCGCATAGCTGAAATTTGGCAAGGTAATAGTAAAAACAATATATTTATTGAAAAAAACAGTCAGACACTTCTATGTTGGGACTCCCTCAGTCAGCAGTCGATTAAAGTGATATATGTGGTAGCGCGCGTCAATAGAATTTTACTCTATATATTATATCCATTTCGATGAATAATTTTATTTCTATAATTTAAATTATTTGGAATCGGAAACGGTAAAATACATTTTTTTTTTCTCTTAATGAGTAAGTGTAAACCTGTAAGTTGCAAGCGTAAGCGCGTATAGTTGAATAAGGCGTATATGCATTCGAATTCGGAAACTTCATTATGGTACTGTTAGGTCGAGATTAGGGGAAGGGAAGCGGCAGATGTGATTAGAATTTTTTTTTTGTATTTTATAAAATCGGCGATGATTATAAGTATTTAATGAAACTACAATAAATATAATTAAAACTGAATTTATTTAATTACTATAGGTATACTATCACAGTACTGCTGATTAAATGGTCAAGTAATATTTATACGAATCGGGCTTTTTTCTAACCGCAAACTTTTTAACTGCATGTACAATTTTATTTTACCGTTTCCGATTCCAAATAATTTAAACTATAAAAATAAAATTATTCATCGAAATGGATATATGTATATAGAGTAAAATTCTATTGACGCGCGCTACCACCTATATCATTTTAATCGACTGCTGACTGAGGGAGTCCCGACATAGAAGTGTCTGACTGTTTTTATATTGTTTTTACTATTACGTTGCCAAATTTCAGCTATGCGAAAACACTTTTGGTGAAATTATTATTCGACATGGATATATGCCTAATGACGCGGTACCACCTATATCACTCTAATCGACTGCAGACTGGCGGGGTCCCGACATAGAAGTGCCTGACTGTTTTTTTTCAATAAATATATTGTTTTTACTATTACCTTGCCAAATTTCAGCTATGCGAAAACACTTTTGGTGAAATTATTATTCGACATGGATATATGCCTATTGACGCGCGCTACCACCTATATCACTTTAATCGACTGCTGACTGGCGAGGTCCCGACATAGAAGTGTCTGACTGTTTTTTTCAATAAATATATTGTTTTTACTATTACCTTGCCAAATTTCAGCCATGCGAAAACACTTTCGGTGACGTAATTTTTTTGACCACTTCAAAGTCGCGCTGACTCTACGTGTCCCCGTATTTCTTTGTCTGACTGTTAAATTATGGTTCTACATTATATTCGCATGCTCTTTGCAAATTTTCAGCTTTGCGAAAACTGTTGCGAGGTGTTGATTAAAAATACACCTTTGCGCGCATCTCAGCGCCAGGTGTCCCGTAACTGGAACTGCTGACTGTAGCCTAGCTTTGTAGTACTAAAATGCTACTCATTCTGAAAATATGAGCCTTGCGAAAACTCTTGCATATTTTCGACGCCAGCTCCCCGACTATAACTTTTTGTGGATGCATTTGTTGCTCCTAAAAAAATCTGTTGCTACGTGGTGCTGGAGCAATTGCTGAAAACAACGGCGAATGAATTGCTACGTAGGTGCTCTGTTTGATGAGAGGAAAAAAATATTTTCGAATAACTACAGGCGTTACACAGGGATGTGACACTTTACTTTCTCTATTTATAGAATCAGGCCTGGATTAAGGGGGGAGATCGAAGATTAGAAGAAAAAAAATTAAACTTGAATTTAATCAAATATTGTGAAAATTTCCCCAAAAGCTGGCTTGACAAGATTATAAACCATCAGCCTGTAACTATATGCCTTTCAGATATTATTGGCGTAGCATCATCCTTGGAAATTTGACAGGTTGACCCTCGTATAATAATAACATTTGATGACAAAATATTTTCTAAATTTCAGGGTTATGAAACAGAAAGCCGAGTTGCCAAAATGTGTAAAATATTTTGGTAGATTCAATTCCGAAATATTTTTACAAATTAAATTTAAAAAAATTGGGTACGTAGTAAGATTATTTAATTTATTTGAAATAAGATAAATTGAACGTACCATAACAGTAAGCTTAACAGCATAGATATGTTTTCGCAGTAATCTTTTTTTGGGTTTGGTCCAACAAAGATATTGGTTGCTGGTTGTAAGAAATGGTTTTTCATCTACATTTAAACTATACCTACCCCAAATATATTTGGTAGTTGGACTTCAATTACTATTCCCTGAAGAACCTCTAACATTTTAATATTTTCTCTTATAAAATTATTTTGGGCATCTAAAATATGACATAAATTTGACAATGCCGAATTTTAAAAAATGTCATTAGATTTTTCAGGTACGCAAAAAAATTAGGTACTGTTTATAATATAGCACTATTGAAAAATGCATCGAAAATGTGTCAAATTTGATTGGCCAGATAGGCGATACATCAGCTCTAGTGATCGAGTAAATCGGATCAGCCGAAAAGGCCCTATGTTGCCATATTGAATCACAACATGTGGAAAGCTTACTTTTCATGCATCCGTTATCCGTCATCCGAAAATATTTATGTTCGACTCAAAAAGTTTCTAATTTACATACATCCGCCACACACATATATTTGGCACCAAAATATTGGACCAATAGGAATACTTCCGGATCATCGGATTGATGGAAAAACGGATCCATGAAAAGTAAGCTTAACACATTAATATTATATTAAAGCAATATCATCAATAGGGACTTAGGCACAAATTGAAATCCGCGACCCCTACTGGCAGTTTTCATAAGAATTTTAATAATAAACAATTGGACTTTTGACAAAATGCCAATATTTTCTAACCTATGGACGAGACTATGCGTTATTTTTTTATTTTGTTTACTCGTCACTCGTATTTCAAAAAATGGAGTTGGAAATAAATGTTTCCTTCCAAAATATAGAATGTATCGACCACGAAGCTGAAAACTGAATAGTTAGGGGTCAAATAAAGAATCAGTCTTGCCGTTCAATTTGAGATTGCGCAAGCAAGTTGCTGAACATGACGGAACGTCTACCCCGGCCTTAAGACGATATTGGGCTTCTGTCAAAATGCCAATTGTTTATTATAGGTACCAATTCTTTTGGAAACTGCCGCTAGGGGAATTTGTGACCGGCGGGCGCCTATAGTTCTAGGTTAGGTGATTCGTGCGTGAATTTTCGCGGAATTCAAATTTATGTAATATTAAATGTTGTAATGTTGGTGTTAGTATAATACATTAGAAATAAGCGTGCGTATAAAGTTGATGAACCAACAGATTTTTTTTTCACATTCCTTCCATAATCTAAAAAAATAGGGGCCCCAAAAAATAAATTAGCACCGGGCGCACCAGTGTCTTAATCCGCCTCTGTATAGAATCCATACTTCACCTTGTCGATGGTCACCTGCCTTCAGGAATCCTGTACAGACTTGATGGCGGCTTATTCAATCTAAACAGATTACGAGCCAAGACGAAAGTATCGACGCCATCGATTATAACGTCACGATTGCCAATACAGAATAATTATCATTGCATTCAACCAGGCATACAGGCGAATTGGCCTTGAGGTCAACTTTATATTTGGGGATTAGTGTCTTATAAATGACCATTCTTTGCAGAAAGTACAACACTACCTATACCTTGGGAGTCATCTGTCAGCAAATGCAACCACTGACGCTGAAATCCAACATCGCTTGAAGTGTGCTAGCGCGGCGTTCGGACGACTTCTAGAGAGAGTCTTCTGCGCTGAGACCAAACTTCGGGTCTACAATGCAGTTGTAATACCAAAACTTACATTTGGCTGCGAAACATGGACCAACTATAGAAAACACATAAAAAGCATAGAAAATTTCCACCAGCGATGCCTAAGAAGGATCCTACGGATTAAATGGCAAGACCGACGAACGAACATTAGTGTTTTAGAGGAGGCCAAAGCAACTAGCATGGAAGCCCTCATCATTAAGCTTTGCCATCTTCGCAGGTCTCCTCGTTTGCATGCCCGAAACACGTCTTCCACGAAAGATTCTCTACAGTCAACTGGAAAAAGGAAAACCAAAACAAAGGAGGTGACCAAAAATGCTACAAAGATGTTCTTAAGGAAAATATGGCAAAGTGCCGCATTGATACCAGCAACTGGGAGACGATGGTAAATGATAGGCCCTCATGGGGCGAGTAGTCCACGATGGACCACAAGAACAGCGACGCAGACACGAGACGAAAAGAGGGACCGTATGAAGGAGCGCGAGAACAGAGAACGAGAGAGGCTGGGTTTGTAAAGACTGTGAAAAAGTTTGCGGCTAAAGAATTGGTTTATAAAGCTATTAGAAATCGCACAATCGAGGACAATAAGAATAGAATAGAAGATAATCCTACTTGGCATCGAGTGATCGCCTATGATGATGACTCTGTCACCCATGTCTATACTTCTGATTAATCAACCACTATGTGGTCTTTGAACATTCAACACTGATCCACTTGTGTCAAATATTTGAGATACTTTTTTAACTGCGGCCCGAGATGGACGGTTGAGATTATCTAAGTTATTTCGCAATTCAACAATCGTTTATATGGAATGTTAGCCATTGAGAAAGTATACGTTTTAACAAGAATTGAAATGAGTTCTTGGTTCTTGTGTTGAATGCCGCTTCACAATCACAAATATCAATATCTTCTTATGACACATGTCAAATAATTAGGTTTTTATTGTGGAGAGGAAGCAAGCAACCAGTAATGTCATATTTGAATTGTAACTTCAAACAATTTGGCGGTGATTTAACGCACATCGAATTTCAAAAATCCATTTGAATTATGAGAATTGTTTACTTTTTTATCGGAAATACGGAATCTTCATGCCAAAAATGAAGCCAATAACTAAAAGTTCCATAATTGCATTATTTTTCTTTTGAGATAAATCGCGTTTGGCCGATGTGCCGGATAAACTCGATTTGTGGCTGGCTCGATCGAATGGTCACTTTGTCTGACAGCCAACTAAATTGGTATTCAGCGAAAGCCGCCCGACCGAACAAGATTAGGAAATTGATTTTTAAAATATGATATGGATTGTTGGATAATATTTCAGATGCCTTTGACAACCTATACCGATAATTGGTTTACCACAAGAGAATTTTTTGCTTTCAGATTTATCGCGTTAGATTTTTTAATAGCTATACTTAATTTGTATCGGAATTTTTGAAGAGGAATCTGTATTTACAAGTATGCTTGCATTACCTAAGTTGACGTAAGTCTACGGACTACGTTGCTTACTTTCTTACTTGGTAGGTCACATGGGCCGGTTAAGATTTAACATTGGATTTAACCCTTTCTAAATGAGTGCCGTATATATGCACCGGTCCCCGTCTCAGTACGACCGCCGTGATGTGAAAAGCAGAAATTGCTCAAAGCCTGGGCTACACGGCGATGATTTTATCCGTTATACAATAGCTTTGTTCGCGGGTCCGATTCCGAATCGGTTCAGGGACTATTCGCATGCGCAGTGTAAAAAATTGCGTTCGCGGATAATAAAATTCTGAATTTTTAGTAACAGTTCTACGTTCGCGGATCACATAGAATTGGTTTTAATTGATTCGGAATCGGTTCTAGCAGTCCCAGGATTTTTGTTAGGACTAAAAGTTCGGTTCGGCTGCTCATGCGCAATTTTGTCAGAGTTGTCAGCTGACTGGTGTTTATTTGTGTTTGCGTTATGGAAATTTGGGTTTTTTATTTGTTCTTACGCTGAAACGATAAACTATACGCTAGTTTTTTCCGACGGAGTTTATAGTTTACTGAATTTGCAGTACAGTATTATGTAAGTTACTTATCTCTATTTAATCTAATATATTTATTTATATGCACAATTTTAGTGATTTTTTTTTTCATCTAAGTACCTACTACTACTAGTCGGACCATTTGTCATCTAACGATGAGGACAAGGAAGAATTAGAGCTTATTTAAGTTCCTAAAAGCGATGTAATTTTGAGAAGGTGATGCCACATTTCAGGGATGAACAATGTATAGAGCATTTTCAAATTTTGAATAAATATAAATATTATATCTGTTCTGTTATTTTTTTTGATTTATGAAAATCAAATAGCCAAGGTTCACAAATCACATAATGTTTAAAAGTATTCGGTTTTCGGTTCCAAAATCGTTCGCGGTAAAAAGAAATCCTGAACCGATTCTTAACTAGGCATGCGCTCTACGACAATCCCGAATTAGTTCTGAACCGATTCGGAATCGGACCCGCGAACAAAGCTATAATAATAATATAAATGTCATGGTGGGGACAAATACGAGTTGAAACTAGTCTGAAATTCGATGCTGGATACGAGTGCCGTATTTATACGACAAGGTTTTTTTATTTATTATAGTTGCGCTTGCTAATTTGACCAAAATGGATGAAAGAAAGAGGTCCTTGTCAGATAAATAACATGTGACTTTTGTCAACAGATTTTTGTTGGAATTTGGAATGGGATGAAATAATAGTATATTAGGTAAATACCGAGTGGGGAAGTGTTTTATTACCGTCGAGAGATTTATAGAGTTTTTATTGTTGCCAGCAAAGGTAAATGAATTATAGTGAGGGAAATCGGTCAGGGAACTCGAATAGGGAAATCGGTAAGGGAAATCGAAGAGGGAAGCAGGGTAGGTAATGTGACACTTCCAAAATTTTGAAAAGTCAGTAATGTCATGATTACATGGTTGCAAATAAACATTATTCTTGCTTGTGTTGAATGTTGACTACTCGGTAATAAAAGGTCATTGAAAGAGTTAAGGGCCCCACACACTACGATTAAACACGACAGTTTTCATCGCCGCGACGCCGCGATGAAACACCTCGTTCTAAAACCGAAGTGTGTGGTAGAAAACCGTCGTGTTTTTCTCTCACACACTTCGGTTTTGGAACGACGTGTTTCATCGCGGCGTCGCGGCGATGAAAACCGTCGTGTTTCATCGTAGTCTGGTGGGGCCCTTTAGAAATCAAGGGAAAACTGAAAAATGAAATAGAGTGTCCATTTGTAAACTTGAAATGAGGAAACATTTGTTGCTTTCTTTGGCAGTTCTATCACTAATTACTGACACAAACTCACCAACTTCTCACAGGTCCTAAAAAGGTATCAAAAACGCACGTCATCGCCAGGTTAAATTTCCCAAATAAACTAAGCGGCAGATGAAGTGGGACACCCGAAAAATTGCCTAATTTTGACTTGCTATAACTTCGACATTTCTTTGCCGATGTTGGATTATCAGGCAGGGTTACAAAGCGCCATCTTTGGTCTATGCATCAGTGTCGTCGTACATTTTTTTAAAAAATTCCTTCTCGTTATACAGGGTGTGAATGTAACGCGGCGAAAAATTTCCATTTTTTGGCGAAGAATATGGGAAAGATCTTTCTAGTTGTGACTCGATCACAGGTCCTAAAAAGGCATCAAAAACGCACGTCATCGCCAGGTTAAATTTCCCAAATAAACTAAGCGGCAGATGAAGTGGGACACCCGAAAAATTCAACACCTCGAGACGTCTTTGCCATTTTTTCGATACATCGCGTTGCTATGGAAATATGGCCATTTTATGGTATTTCGTTTTACTCTTGAAATTAGCGATTCTTTAATTCAACAATAACAGATTCCGTTTAAATTACATCATAAAATAACTCGTATAGAAAATAGTCAACACCGGTGGCGTGCAAAAGGGGGTTTATGAAATTAAAATAAAAAAAATCGATTTTATCTGAAATTTTTAAGTTTTGTTAAGCTTTAAAAAGTTGCTGAAACCAGGTTAGGACTTCTCTTTTATATGCCAATTTTCGAACTAAGCGAGAATAAACTCCCAAGTCCATAGGGTGCATATGGGTGTAAAGGGTGTTATAAATACCTCTGATATGATGTCATTTTGGTTCTCCTCTAGCCAGAATAACTGCGTGACACCGCCTTGGCACGCTCGAAATTATTCGGTTAATTAGCTCTATAGTAACTGACTCACAGAGCTCCAGAATCATCTCCTCGAGATCGTCTAGAGCTTCTGGCTGACGTTCTCCCCGGGAAAGCTCTAACTTCATTCAGCTCCAGACGTGCTCAATTGGATTCATGTCTGAGGATCTAGGAGGCAATTCGGTACGATTGAACTTTTGCCCTTGCAGATACTGGTTCACTAATAATGCTCGATGAGGCTGAGCATTATCGTCTACAAGAACAAAATTCCCGCCATAATTTCGAGCATGCCGGAGAACTTGCGGAATCTGACATTTATCCAGGGACACTTGGCCGTTAACATTGCCCCGAAATACCACGATACGACGAGTTCTATTCTTCCGATGTGTTAGATATCGACCCAAACTGTCAATCCTCCACCGCCAAATGCAACTTGGGGACGCATGTTTTCTTCTAAAAAACGTTCTCCCCATCTCCGCCAGGTTAGCAATCGACCGTCAGAATTGTAGAAGTTAAAACGGCATACATCAACGAAAAGATAGTCTCTCCACCTAAAATTCCCAGTTCCTGGGCCCATTTTTTTCAGATCGCCCGGTGACTGTTCGTCAAAAGCGACGGGAGAATTTAATCCCTGGTCATGTAGGCGTCTTCTAATGGTGTCTGCTGAAACATTCAACTGCAGATGCGTTAGGATTCTCTTGACAGTCCAAACTCTATTTTCAATTGCAGTACGTACTACTAGTCGATCCTGACGAGGATTTGTTCTTTTTTGAGATCCTCCACCGTGTCGGTGAGCAGCAGTACCGTTGGCAGGTCTGTTCACACGTTAACATTAAATAACATGAAAAATACTGTTGTTTTTTTTTTTTTTTCCACTAAACGCTTCTGAATATCAAAATCAAACTCATCACAGTTATTTATAACACCTTTTTAACTGTAACGCTCAACAAAACCGTTAAAATTTTCAAATAAATCGATTTTTTTTATTTTAATTTCATAAATTCCCTTTTGCACGCCACTGGTGTTGACCATTTTCTATACAAGTCATTCCATGATGCAATTTGAACGGAATCTGTTATTGTTCAATTAAAGAATCGCTAATTTCAAGAGTAAAACGAAATACCATAAAATGGCCATATTTCCATAGCAACGCAATGTATCGAAAAAATGACAAAGACGTCTCGAGGTGTTGACCGAGTGGTCGAGTCACCACTAGAAAGAACTTTATTGGACCCTCCATCTTTCCCATATTCTTCGCCAAAAAATGGAAATTTTTCGCCGCCTTACATTCACACACTGTATAACGAGAAGGAATTTAAAAAAAACAATGTACGACGACACTGACGCATAGACCAAAGATGGCGCTTTGTAACCCTGCCTGATAATCCAAGATCGGCAAAGAAATGTCGAAGTTATAGCAAGTCAAAATTAGGCAATTTTTCGGGTGTCCCACTTCATCTGCCGCTTAGTTTATTTGGGAAATTTAACCTGGCGATGACGTGCGTTTTTGATGCCTTTTTAGGACCTGTGATCGAGTCACAACTAGAAAGAACTTTATTGGACCCTCCATCTTTCCCATATTCTTCGCCAAAAAATGGAAATTTTTCGCCGCGTTACATTCACACCCTGTATAACGAGAAGGAATTTTTAAAAAAAATGTACGACGACACTGATGCATAGACCAAAGATGGCGCTTTGTAACCCTGCCTGATAATCCAAGATCGGCAAAGAAATGTCGAAGTTATAGCAAGTCAAAATTAGGCAATTTTTCGGGTGTCCCACTTCATCTGCCGCTAAGTTTAGTTTGATTCTTGCCATTGATACCTATTTATTATCGAACAATATTTGCAATTTGCTTGGTGATCTACAATGATCGAAATATAACCCATTTGAGAGAAAAGTTTTTGTTTTCAATTTTCACAATCTTACAACGTGTCATTGTAGGTATACATATATTGGCGCCAAAGTTCAATTCTATCATCATCATTTCCACGAACCCAAAAATATTTCAAAACAAACACAGATCCCGCCAAAAACGAATGAATTTGGCAGCATTTCTGCTGCCAGTTTACGTGGAACGGAGAGAGCGAGAGCCCAACAGTTCATTGTGTTCTGCACAGTTTATTTGGTTTCGGAGTTTGTTGTTGACGCAGATCAGCGCTTAATTAGTCACTGTGTTTGAAATTTAAATTTATTAGCATTCTCTTGCCTGCCTGCCTGATAATAATGCATTGCGGCCAGCGTTAAAATGTTTAACATGTATTTGCGGAGCGGTACACACAACCAATGGAGAGCCTGAATTCTCTCGACCGAAAATAAAATTGAATTTTTAATTATTCACCTATTATTTGTCCATAAAACAAGCCAAGTTTGTACTTCATATAAACAATTAATTAGGTCCTCGATAAATTCGCATGGGACAATACAATAATTATTCTGATAAAAAGAATGAATCATTCGCTTATTTAGATGGAGTGTAATTATTTGAAATTTTAGGAGATAATTTCATTAATTGATTAAAAATCTTTTCTATAAACCTAATTTAAATCGAAAATAAAAATATATCTCCCATCAGAGCTCTATTCCAAAACAGGGAACGATTTTCAGCGGCAAGAAAGCCGATCAAATTAGAAAGCTTATCCGATCCGATCACATCGTAGTCGAGGGATCCGTAGCGACTGTAGCGCCACCTGCCTTTGACAAAATCATCGTTTATTTTAAGCAATGCCGTCGAATGCAGGCGGATGACACAGGCAAGCGGAAAACAGGCCCATCACATTCTGGATGGATGAAGGAGTCTTTATTGGGGTACAAGAAAAGCAGTGCAATGGGGATGGAAAGGCTCCTAATATATAAAATTGTCTTGAGCTTTACAAAAAAAAAAAATACAAACTATTATTGGTAAAATTAATCTCCAATTTTATAATGTTTTTTTTTTATATTGGCCCGCTCACAAAAGTCTATGCTAAGCGGTCCCATGAGCGGAATAAATTGAGACGACGACGATAAGGAGGCAAGGGGTTCCAGAAGTGGGAAGTACGCCACCAAAAAGAAGCCCTATATTTAAAGGTTTTCGGGGTAGCTAACTTTATCACGTACGTATGGGAGCCTGTGTGGTTTTTAAGGTTCTTAATTAACTTCTCGTAGCTGGAATGAGACTGGCCAAATCGTCAGAACATCTCCCATGGTAATAGCGGTAATATATTCGGGAGATCGCCTGCATCCAATAGAGCCAATGAATGCTTGAGAGCATCGCTCCAGATGTGGGAGCAGTATCCCATGCATACATGGTCTGATTTGAGCCTCACGAAGGAGAAGAAGTTGATCAGAAGTTTTTTACAGGAAGCAAAATAATTAATTTTTGGGGAAGCGGTTTTGACGATCGAAGATACTTAGTCATGCCAAGACAAGTTGGTCGATGAGATCAACCTTAGAAGAGATGCTGAAGGCAGAGCCGTAACTAGACCTGTTTGCGCCTGTGGCACTGTGGCAGTTTATTAATTTGCGCACGCGCCCCATATCCAATCTAAAAAAGTAGATAAGTGATACCTATTCCTGTTTTTTTTGACATGATATAATATAATAATAAAATATTAACATCAGAAACTCAAAATTTGAAGTATCATTCAATAACATAACATATAGATAGGTATTATGTAATAGCAAAAAACAGGTAAAGGAACACAAAAAAAGGGGATTATTGACTATACAGGGTGTCCGGAATAAATAACTCGATGTACATGGGGATATTGGAAATCATTGAAGATGGTGGACCAAATGGGGAAAAAGTTGCGCAATCAATTGCCTACAAATAATCTGTCATCAACTTCTTTGAACTCGGAATAGCAACGAATATGATATTCATATACCTACAAGGCAAAAAAAAAGTGTGTACATGTATTTTGTAATTCAAATCGCCCCATGTACTTCAAGCTATTCCGAACACCCTGTATAAGCTTAAGCTAACTAAAGGAACGCTCACGCGTAGCAGTAGTCAATGGAAGGCTCAGAAATACTGTTGAAGCTGTCCATATGTTGAGATAAATATTTTCAAGAATAAAGTCATATACAGGGTGTCACGAAAGGTTTGTTACAAACTTCTATGGATGGTAGATCTCCTAAAAATAAAACTTTTTTCTTGATAAACATGTGTCCGGAAATGCTTCGTTTTCCAGATATACAGGGTGGCCCAAATTTGAGCCTCATCATTGGGATCTCGGTAACCGTAAGAGATACGGGGTCGGTTAAATTATGGCAAAGTTGCGCAATTTTATGACCAATAGAATACCGTTTTGAAACTAGAAAGATTCCGAATACTTCCGGAGATATTCGGAAAAAACCAAAATTTTTAAAAATCGTTTTTTTTCCCGGACTTATTTGAAAAGCAATTTTAAAATAAATGTCACTTCATCATTGTCACTTCTTCCCCTTTAGAAGATGGTGGTACTAAATTTGAATTTCGACGTTTCGTCTTCAGGCGGCCATCCTTAACTTACGTTTTTTAAATACGAACCTAGATTTTTTATTTGCGATTTTGTCATCTTTGGGCATCCTAAAACCGATACTGTTTAGAATTTCTCAATAACACTGTAAAAAAGCAGGTCCGTATTTGAAATACGTCAGATTTCAAATTTTATACTGCCATCTTGTAAAGAAGAGAAAGTGACAATGGGAATGTGAAATTAGTTTTTCAAAATCTTTTTAAATGAAATCAGGAAAAAATTTAAGAAAAACGAGAAATTCATGTTTTTTTCGTATAGTTTTCATTTTTTCCTGATTTTATTTAAAAAGATTGTGGAAAACTAATTTCACCTTGCCATTGTCACTTTTTCTTCTCTACAAGATGGCGGTATTAAATTTAAAATCCAATGTTTCGTTCCTCTGAAATCATCATTAATTTTTTTTTTAAATACGGACCTGCTTTTTTTGCTGTGTTATTGAAAAATTATAAACAGTATCGGTTTTAGGATGCGCAAAGATGACAAAATCGCAAATAAAAAATCCAGGTCCGTATTTAAAAAAAGGAAGTTGAGGATGGCCGCCTGAAGACGAAACGTCGAATTTTAAATTTAGTAGCACCATCTTACAAAGGAGAAAAAGTGACAATGATGAAGTGACATTTATTTTAAAATTGCTTTTCAAATAAGCCCGGGAAAAAATAAAAACGATTTTACAAAATTTTGGTTTTTTCCGAATATCTCCGGAAGTATTAGGAATCTTTCTAGTTTCAAAACGGTATTCTATTGGTCATAAAATTGCACAACTTTGCCATAATTTAACCGACCCCGTATCTCTTACGGTTACCGAGATCCCAATGATGAGGCTCAAATTTGGGCCACCCTGTATATCTGGAAAACGAAGCATTTCCGGACACATGTTTATCAAGAAAAAAGTTTTATTTTTACGAGATATACCATCCCTAGAAGTTTGTAACAAACCTTCCGTGACACCCTGTATGTACAGTGCCCGCGGAAGTCTGCACCATATGGGAAATTTTTTTATGCTCATCCTTACTTCAAATTGGTTTCCGGCATTAGGTTCTGCATGACTGAAAACCAAAAAAACACCTAAAATTATTTTGACTCGGGACTTGCCTCACACCTGTCGCCATTTGAAAATTTCAAACAAGGAAAAGTGGCATTTATATAAAAAATATGAAAAAAATTTATAAGAAAATATTGTTCCAAATGACATTTAGAGTCTAATTTCATATTTTTGCTTTGAAAAAAAAGTATATTTCTTTTTAACAAAATGTTCGAATATCTACGGAAAAATGATATTTTTAGAATTTCTTTCGCGACCATTCCTCTAAAATAATTAGCTTGTATCTGACTAATGGTTTTTTAGATCTCAATAATCTAATTAGGAGTTTAAACATCAAAAAGAAATATTTCTATTAAAATGTTGATACGCCTCTGGACTATTTTAAAAATATTAGATTTCTCGAATTGAAATTTCAAAGCGAATATATCAAATTAGACTCTAAATGTCATTTGGAACAATATTTTCTTATAAATTTTTTTCATATTTTTTATCAAAATGCCACTTTTCCTTATTTGAAATTTTCAAATGGCATTTGACAGGTGTGAGGCAAATCTCGAGTCAAAAATTTTGGGTGTTTTTTTGGTTTTCAGTCATGCAGAACCTAATGCCGAAAACCGATTTGAAGTAAGGATGAGCATAAAAAAATTTCCCATATGGTGCAGACTTTTCCGCGGGCACTGTACATACTTTGCAACAATTGTAAAGGTCCCATTTCGATAAAATTATCAAGCAGTTGTTCGCCTTGGAAATTTAAAAATTCTATTTTATTGCCAATTCTAGTTTTTTTTTTCAATCTAAGTGAGCATTCACACCAAAGTAGCATGCGACGTGCGACTTGCTGCTAGAAAGCAGGTAGCACACAAACTAAAAATATACGACACGTCGCATTTTTGCGACGCCATTCCGGTGTGAAACCTGCCATGTATTTTTGAAGGTTCTAAAAAAAGTAGCATGCTTTTTTGCTTTCTGGCAGCAATTCGCACGTCACATGCTACTTTGGTGTGAATACTCACTTATAGTCATTTCCTCGATAGCACGACCATTGAGAAAAACCGAAATCAGCTGTCACAGTACTAAGACCAACAAATCTTTCTTCAGTCTGTGTTATAAGGTCTGTTCTCACAAAAGTGTCTGACAGTTTGAGTAAGCATCGCCCATACATGTTTTCAATGCCGTCGATACAACATAAATCGCTAAATTAGCTGAGTAATTGTTTCTGACAGGTTGCAAACTGTCAGAGACTCCTGTGAGAACAGACCTATAATTGCCTGAATTACTTGCAAGGGTTCAATTTCCGAATGTGTTTTGGTTGAGAAGATGGGCCTCGACATTTCCTTCCTCATAAAATCGTGAAAGCGCTCTTTAAACTTTTGAGTCCATATTCTTGAAACAGTGGAGCAACGTTCCCAGGAGAACGAGTGTTCTGTCTTTCTCAATGATATGGAAATGATAATATAAGTAACAAAGATGGAACACTCATTCTCCTGAGAATGCTGCTCCCCTATTTCACGAATAAGGACCTTGGTGTGTTGCGCAAAAGGCGCTATACGCTTAACGATTGGTGGCAGATTGCGCCCTTCTAAAGCTTGCGCCAGTTGCGTCCGTGGCAAATGCCACCTTCGCCACGCCCTAGTTACGGCACTGGCTGAAGGATTGATAAAAAGGTTATATCCCGATATCCTTAAAACAAGGTTATCATCGGCGGAAGATTTCTTATTCGGGAATACTGTTGCTTGAGGTTTGACATTGAATTTGACTGGGTTGTTGAGGCCTCAGTTGGTAATAATATCAAGTCTATCAATCACTGTTGATTGAGTGAATCTGGTCTCGCGCAAGGCGTCTGAAAGTGGCTGCAGTAAGCGATTTGTCGGAAGAGAAAGATGCCATCAAGCTACTATCGTCCGCAAAGTTGTATTGGGGGTTTCTTGTCACAATTAACAAATCATTTATAAAAATGAGTAACAGTGTTGGGGACAGAATTATTGAGCCTTGGAGAACGCTGGCATTTATAGGCAGCGTATCAGAAGACACACGATCGACCACAACATGCAGTCACCTATCTTCCAGAAAGCTCCCCAGCCAATGGCAAAATTTGTTCGGAAAATCATATAATGAAAGTTTGCTGAGGAGACGTTTGTGCCACACCTGATCAGAAAGAAGCCTTAGATATGAGCAATGCTACAATTCTGGATTCATCATTTATTTCTAGAGTCGAGTTCAAAATGTAACTAACGTACGCCAGCAGTTCCCCGTTTGTTCTTAGAACGAAACCCATACTGTTTGTCAGAGATGTGCTTATCGGGTTTGAGGTATTCAACCAGTTTCAGGTTGACTGCCTTTTCCATTACTTTCGAAAGTACGGATATAGGTAAGATGGGACGATAATTGCTAGGAAGATTTTTCTTACGCTCTTCGGAATAGGCTGCACTCTGGTACATTTTCAGATAGACGGGAAAACGCCTCAACTGTAATAAAGTGAAAACAGTTTGCAAAGAAATGCAGCCAATTCTTGTACGCAAGTTTCAAGGACAATTGGTGGAATGCCGTCGGGACCACAAAATTTTCTAGTGTCAAGTTGCAGGAGAATTTTCCTGAAAGTTTTAGGTCTAAATACAACGCTTTCTATGCAAGAACCATGTGTTGCAGTACCTGTGGCGCCTCATTGCCCTCCATCGTGGAATTGGATGCAAATTATTTGGCAAAGAGATGATGTCAATATTTTAAAATATTTAGAACCGGAACAAGGAGTGACCTTCTATTTCCGTCTTCTATTAACATATCACAACTAAAAAATACCGATCTATTAAACTCTTCACTCACTTAAAATCAATATTAAAAAAAATTATCTTCAGAGAATAATTTAAACAAAAAAAAAGCTAGATAATAGAGAAATATGGCACCTTCAAACAGCGACGGTCACTAATATAAACGTTCTTATTTTGACATTATTGACACCTACGCATGCGCATTTGTGACTAAAAATAGTGGCAGTCAGTAATAAAATAAGGATCACCTTTATTTGTGATTGGATAGTGAAAGGCAGTATTTGTTCCACTATTTTTCGAGACATGCGCAAATCTAAATCAAATGTCAGTTGCCAAAGAATTTTTCAGATTCTAACCTCACATAATAGATTTATATTTTTTGTTTGTGTTTTGTGGATGGATAAAACCGAAAAACGTCATTAGCACCACCTAGAATGGCAGCTTCTAACATTTCTTCCATTATAGTTCCGTATTTAGAAATTTATAAGGTCATAGATTATGTTCAATTGAGTAAACAATGCGATACTGACGCGAAAAAATGGTCAAAATAGCGCCAATTTAACATGTTGTGCCATAATTCTTTTTATTTATAAGAAATAGGGCCTGTCAGTAATTAAATAAGGCCGATCAGTAATAAAATCGATCACTATTTGGAAAGTGCCGTAATTCTCTAATGCGAATATGATTTTTTTTCCTCTATATTGCGGTGTGAAGTAAACATATTGTTAATTAATATTAATCGAAAATTTCTATTTTAAGTTAACTTTTTAATTTTAGTATTCACCTTGTTTATAAATTGTTATTTTGTGAATGCCGTTTGTACCTCGGTATGCTGGCATTCCTGTTGTATTAAATAAATAAATAAATAAATGATTGAGGTCTATTGATAACTATTTTTAACGGTTATTTTATTATATATTTAATATATTTATGAGTAAACAAATAGTAGGTACACAAATTACCTACATATTTATACCTGTGTTGTAATTGGCGTAAGATATTGATTAAAATGTAGAACCAGATTGGTTAAAATTAAGAGAATTTTCCGTGAGACTTCTAATATTGACTTGAAGGAAGATAATTAAAAGGCGTTGTTTGTGGAAGAAGGCATTGGGCCCCATCCATTATCAATTATGTATAAATCGGTCGTCGACATGGTTTTCTCATTAACGATATAATCTGATTTTAGTTTTCGTTTTCATCCAATGAGACAGTTTTAATCTCATATCCTTATGTACTTTATTCTAATTAAATGAACTTGTAGATTCTATAAGATATTCAATTACGATATAGATTGAGAATTAACAATTTTTAATGAGAAATGTATGAAATCAAAGCTAATAATGCCAGTCTGGATTTTCTGTCAATATAGTCCATAATCCATATCATTACAGTTATTTTTGTCCATAAAGCAACAACGTTTGCTCTCTGTCTCGAGAATGGAGAAAGCTCGGCCCTATTACTCAAAGTTGGCTCGCAACTTCGACATCTGGGGTGGAGAGTGCTCTTGGGCATTTATTTAAATTTATCTTGAAATCCCTTTGGATGAAGTACAAGGTTTTCCCATCTAATGCGGTCAATAGTTGAAACCTACATCATCCGTTTTGGATGTCAACGACCGCCGCTTGGTGCTTACTCTGGTGGGATCATCTCTAATTGTTTACGAGCAAGCATCTAGAAAATGCGGTGTTATGTTCCTAATGACTCTCCTTAAATTAAATTTACAACGAACAAAAATGTCTGATCCAATTTCTCAAACAAAAAAGATAATTTTGCAGGATATAATTGTTCTTTCCATTTGTGGAGAAGGACTTCAAAAAAAACCTCAAGTTGAAAAAAAAAAAAAAAAACGAACTTCATTAACGTAATTTTATGCCTCAGAATGTGTCAAAAAACCATTAACTAATTGGCAAAACTTATTATTTTTAAGACCCTTCAACGTAAAAAAAAAACGTGACCATGTAGCTGGCTAGCAGCGGTCCTTTCGTGATCAAGTATTTCGGTAGCATGTCTAACAGTGGTCGAAATATATAAATTATTAGTAAAAGAAAAATGAGGAGACACTTTAAGTCTCAATTATGTTTTGATACTAGAAGCTCAGATAAATGAATAAAGAAAAAAGCTCGCATAAAAACTTATTGTACCTTTGACCACTTCTGTAAATAGTCGAACACGTCGTTGGGCATCTCCGTGAGTATTGTTATGTGATTGGTTTAATTTTGGTTAGTGTAAATTTTACTGAATTAAGCAAATCACAAGTCACTATGAAGAGTTCAATTTTAAATCAAGTAATAAAAAATTAGTGATGCTGCTTCGTATTTTTTTTCTGTTTTTACCTACCTTGTCCTATTTTGACATCAGATGTCTGAGAAGAATCAAGTTCATGAAACTAGCTGCAGATCTTTACAGCTCAATTAGCTGATGATTTAATTTCTGGATAATACAAGACTTCTACCACATTAATATTTAGAAATTGCCGCGAACAGGTAGGTATTCTTGGACAAAATAATTTCAAGGATAATATTTATCAGAAGTTAATGAATTGAAAATTGAAAAATAATGTAATAATTTTCGGAGAATGCTTTTAACAATTATTATTATCAGAGATTATCAGATACATTTTTTTTTAAAAAATACCGTTATATACGTATGATACCTATCAGTATATAAATGTGTCCGAGTAAAGAAAAATCAGATTTCTGTTTCAGCACTTACGTAACCTTTTAACTTCATTTCAACAGGATGTTTTTGTTTTTGTTTTTTTTTTTGGCTGTTTTCTGGTTTCTTCAGACTGTCGATGTCGTTTAGAAAATGCAATTAAAACTTGCTGCTCCCGCATTCTTTCTCGTTAAAATCGCAACTAGGTATCCACATTGGTAATGGACGTCTTATAGCCTGGGCGAACTCTGACATTTTTTAAATTTGTAAGCAAACGCCTTCTGTTTGTGTATTTTAGGACATTCTTCTGTGTCCATTACTTTGTGCATAAGTCCTTGAAGTGAATATTTTCAAATTTTATTAAACTATAGATTAGATGCATTGTACGATGTTTGCAAAATAACGTGAAAGTAGTTTTGTTTTGAAAAAAAAAATCATTTTGTGTTTGTATTTTAAAATTTCTAGATAGGTATACATTTTGGAAGAAAACAATCATAATCATCGGCAGGTATACCTTCAGATATATGTTAATACCGTGTCTTCGCCATATGGTTATAAATTGGCCGAAATCATGAGCGAATTTTTCCCACTGCGTGGCGTTGAGGGGGGTGGCTGGGAGAGGGTGCAACTAACCACCCCATGCCTCCGCTTGTGTAAGCGGGCGGGCGGCTTGGCGGTCGATAATGCCGGGGTTTCGGCTCGGGTGTCTCAAAAGGTTCGCCTTATTGGTTTATTAAAATTACTATCATTGCAGCCTATTTTCCTTCACGAACCGCAGTTTGAGTCGCTTTTCAATAAATACGTCTGTGACATGCGAGCTAGAAGGCCCATTCGGCAAATTGGGTGATATTTGAGATGCCATTTCAAGGCAGCAGTTGGGCCCAAAATGGGAGGTATAACTGCGATATGGTGATGATGGCTTGGAGAATAAAATAAAATAGCGACGAGATATCATTTTTATGCAACTACGACTCTAAGTTTTCATCAGTTTACTTGATAGATTTCAACAGTTATTACCAGTCAAAACATCAACTTTCCAAACGCAGAAATAAATCGATGAGGCCTTATCAAGTAATACCAGTATATGAAATTTCTCGGAAACTTTCCTCCGTGTTACATCGATTTCCTCTAATTCATTTCTAGCGTATAAAATGTTCCAGACACTTTAATTAATAGCTATTTAAATTATAATCACAAAAGAGTACGGCACCAAATTGCATGGTAATTAAAATTCTCCAGAGGTTCAATACACATTTTTTGTAGTAGATAGTTAAGCTTCCGTATAAACTATTAACCGAAACTGTTCACAATATACTATCTGTCTATCAAATCAGAAACTGTTTGTATGTAACAAAAACGAAAGTTCCCATCACATTCGGAATTGTTCGAAAACAGCTGCGGCTCCACATCCAGAGAGTATAAGCAAAGTTAGTGTTGGTCTGATTCTCTATCTAATCCGAGAAAACACAGCGGCAAGAGCCAGAAGGGACGAGGGGAATATCGGCAAGGTTTCCCATATAACCCGGTCAATAGTTGAACCCACATCAGTGGTTTCGTCGTAGTGGGATCATCCTAATTGCTTGTGGCCATCGAAACGATGCCAATTGTTTCGTATGAATTAATGGATATCCAGTTACTGTATGGCAACTGGACTAGACTGGATACTAACCGCCAATCACGGCGCACTATTAATTAGTGTAGTGCAATGTGAGTGCAAGAGACTACTGAGCTAGATTTGATAAGGGTCATTTTACTAGCGGCGGCCGATTTTAAAATAAACTTGTTTTTTATTACGAGACCATGCTGAAAATGTTTACTACAATAAATAATTATTTAAATATTTTTTTAGATACATTTACAATAAATTCTACTGGAATGGTTATCAAAAAAGCTTGACAAACCTGAATTAATAACACAAAATACTGAACATGATCCTTGAAGCTCAAGCTAGAGACGACGAAAAGCCCCTAAAATCTACAACTAAATTCTGCAGAAATATGCAGTCAGTCAAAGATGTTGAAACCTATGCAAACAAATTCGATCGTCCTTTACGGCTGCCAGAGATGATTGCAACCGTATAACCAACGAGGCTGAAAGGTTACACTACCAACAAGTGGTGTATAATCGACTTTTGTACTGCCTGAGACGATCAAGGGACTTTTTTTTTTGGTTCTAGGGAAAAGTTGCACACCTTCTTCTTTTCCACCTTTAGTTAAGGACAATAATTCCATTGAAGTATCGTGTCAAAGGAAAAAGCAGATCACTTTGCCAAACAATGTGCATCCAATTCCACGACGGAGGACAATGGCGGAGCCTATTGTTGTGGCGAGAGCACCAGGTAGAATTTTTTTCTAATTGCTAAAACGACTTTTAGTGACTAGGCCGAAAATGAAGCATTTTACGGACTGAAATGGGTTCGGTCAAAAATGTGTAGACGTTTTTGAGAGCTAATACACGACTGAGATTGACAATTATCAATATTGACACGAGTACTAGGAGTCGGAGGGCTGACTGAAAAGAAATCTGTAGAGACCGATATTACAGTTTTCTGTTTCGGTTTAAAATCGCAAAAGCGAACATTGCTTGGGCGAGCGTCATATGATTTTTTTTTCTTGTATGTTGCGTCCAAAAAACGGCAGGACTCAGGACACGCCGGGCCCTTGTGCGCGGCACGATTTGCACGCCCTGTTGCTACGTCCCTGCTGCCAAACATTGGTCCTTACAAGGACAACGTTGTATTTAGACCCAAAACTATTAGGAAAATTTTTCTGCAACTTGAATCTTGTGGTCCCGACGGTATTCCACCAAGTGCCCTCAAAACTGGCGCACAAGCATTGGTTTCAGTTCTTTGCAAACTGTTTTCAATCTCCTACAGTCGGAGTTTTCCCGTCCTCTGAAAATGTGCCAGAGTGCAGCTCATCCCGAAAAAGAGCAAGAAAACTCTTCCCAGCAATTATTATCGTCTTGTCTCACTTTTATCCGTAAGTTATCAAAAAGGCAGTCAACCTGAAACTGGTTAAATACCTCAAAGCCAATAAGCTAAATTATATATTTTTTCACTTTTCCGTAGGGTTATTATCTGATCAATATTTTTGAAGTAGGTAATTTAGCCAAACCCAAGAGTATTTGGAAATTTTCAAGCCAACTGGTACAAATCTCATTAAGGGCACATTATTAATTTCAAATTTATTGCAGTGATTTGAATTTCTTCCCAGAAATTCTTAAACCTCTAGTGTGCCAGTGTTTTTTCATGCTTCTTTTCACTAAAGTTACAAGGAGAAAAGCAATATAAAATAACTTATTTAATAAGAATGAATGAATTCAGTTCACCAACATCTTGAAGAATACCTGACATCCTTGTTCTCACTGAAACTAAAATCAGTTCTGCAACACCTATTGTGAACTATCTTTATCCCGGCTATGACCTACACCACCGATTTCGACATAATTTTGGGATCTGTGTGTACATTAAAAATGACCTTTCATGTCATCGAGAGGAGAAGCTAGAACCAGCGAACCTTGATATCATATGGCTAAAATTCACCTCAAAGTCATCGACCAAGTTTATCTGGTGCCTCTACCGACCGCCAAGTAACACCGATTACCAAAACTTTTTCGCGACATTATCCGAAAGCTGTGATAGTACCTATACAGTCAAACTATCCACAGGCGGAAATTGTCTTTTTAGGCGATTTCAACGTCCACAATATACCCTGGCTGAAACACCACAACAAAACAGATAACGAAGGCAGAGAAGCAGAAGCTTTTGCCATAAGTTGTGGTCTAACGCAGCTTGTCGATGAACCTACCCGTATCTCAGAAAGGGGCGAATTTGCAGCGCTTTTAGACTTGTTCCTAACCACCAATCCTGACTCGTACACAATTCAAGTAGATGCTCCACTTGGTTCGTCCGATCATAAACTTATAATAACAAAGTGCGAAATGCTCATCCCACCAAGCCTACAACCACTTCCTCGTAAAATGTGGCACTATAAATCGGCAAAATGGAATGACCTAAAACAGTATTACCTGGATTTTCCATGGCAAGAGGTTTGCTTTAAAACAGCTGATCCCACTATTTGCTGTAATAAAATAACACAAGTAATCTTATCTGGAATGGACGCATATATCCCACATACAACTAAACGTAGAGCTAATGCAAAACCTTGGTTCAACAGCCAGTGTCAAACGGCTGTACAGAAAAAACACAGAGCATATAACCTTTGGAAACGACAACAAACCGCTCAAAACCACACATAATTTATAGAAGTCAGAAATAGTTGCAAAATTACTATTGACTCCGCTAAAGAAACATACAATAATCAAAGAATAAAAAACTGGTTGCTGAATTGTCCAAGTAGTTCTAGGTCTTTTTGGTCTCTTGCAAAAGCTGTTGGATCTAACTTCACCAAGTCATCCATACCACCACTTACAGATAAAAATAATCACTTAGCCACAACATCAGAGGAAAAAGCCAATATGCTTGCCCAAATGTTTTCCTCCAACTCCAACCTAACAGTGCCAAACGGAAAAACTCCACCGTTCATTGAAAGGGTTTCCCATAGTATGCCAGAGGTACCCTTTTATCACAGAGAAATACGAAAATCCCTAAAAAAGCTGGATACAAACAAAGCAATGGGTCCGGATGGCATTCCCGCAATAGTACTCAAAAATTGCGCCAACGAACTCACCCCAACTTTCGCAAAATTATTCAATTTGTCTTACAGGCAAGGAGTATGTCCATCATCATGGAAGCCTGCCGCAGTACAACCCATTCCAAAGAAAGGAAAAAAGACAGATCCGTTAAACTATAGACCAATTGCTCTACTTCCGGTGATATCAAAAGTAATGGAAAGAGTTGTGAACAATCACCTAACCAAGTACTTGGAAAAGTACAAAATTATCAACGATAAGCAATACGGATTTCGAAAATATAGGTCAACTGGCGATTTACTTACATACGTCACTCACTTATGGCAAAAAGCGATTTAGTTGCGGGGTGAAACAAGAACAATTGCCTTAGATATATCTAAAGCATTCGACAAAGTTTGGCATGAAAATCTGCTCAACAAGCTCAAAGCAATGGGATTATCGCCGAAACTTTGCACTTGGTTTGAAAGTTACCTAAAGGACAGATCCATTTATGTTGCACTGGATGGCCAGAACTCCAACTCTTACCAAATAAATGCTGGTGTGCCACAGGGAGCAATCCTTTCGCCAACTCTTTTCCTGATTTACATAAATGACCTCATAGATAAAACAGTAAATCCACTTTATTGCTTTGCAGACGATGGCAATGTAGTCTCCTCACTCATACCACCCACAGGTCTTTCCGCACGTGAATTCCATCATCTTAGACTAACTCAAATATCGCAGATAAATAACGACCTGGGGTACGTTCAAGGAGGGCAATGCTAATGCCAAAACTTGCTTTTCCCCCTCCACCTGTAATGCCGAACCACGTAGGTTGGAGCCGAACTCGAACGCGAAATGCCAATTTTGGCTTGGCTGTAGCCATTCCTGAACGCAGCCCTGGAGATAATAGAGGACTGGGGTAACAAAAACCTTGTACAGTTCAACGCGCAGAAAACCCAAGCAGCTCTGTTTTCAAAAAAGACCAGCACCGGTGAGCCAAACATCATGCTATCTGGAAGTGCTGTCACATTACAGAGTCAGTTGAACATCTTGGGGGTTACTGCAGAGACCAACATGTCTTGGCACAGTCACGTGGCAGATATTGCTAAAAGGGCCTCCCAAAAGCTGGGGGTGCTATTTCGTACAAGACATCTGTACACACCAAGCCAATTGCTGACACTCTACAAAGCCCAGATTCGACCAACTATGGAGTACTGCTCACATATATGGAGTGCAGCACCCAAACATACCTTAATGCTTTTGAATACCGTGCAAAAACGAGCTATCAAGCTGATCAATGACTCTGCACTTACTCGTAACTTAGATGGTCTCGAACATCGCAGATCTGTGGGCGATTTATCTCTCTTCTACAGGTACTATCACGGAAAATGCTCTGAAGAGTTGGCACGTATGATTCCACCGAGAGTAGCACCTACTAGGCGAACCCGTCAAACAGACGGTAACCATGAATTTACTGTCAAACTAGAGGCACCAAGAACCTCATCATATCAGAATTCATATCTCTGGAGAACAGCATCGCTGTGGAATAAACTCCCTGCGACGGTTTTCCCTGCAGGTTACAACCTGAACCGTTTCAAGACCAACATACACCGACATTTCCGCGCACTTGCCGCTTCTCGAGCGTGATAGGACATTTCCTTGCGAGTGCGCATATCCGTAAAAAAAAAAAAAAAAGAGAGAGTTGATGAAAAAACAAATAATAATAGAATAGATAGATAAATTATAGATCTTTACCAATGATAGTATATGATCCCACAGAAGTGTGACTTATCAAAGAGTGAAAAGGCGATAATTGTATTCAAAAACACAAAACCTTACCTCGCAGTACACTCAAAATATTGAGAAAAAGTAACTTTTCTTCCAGAAAGCATGCCATCTCGCATATAGATTTTATAGGTCCATAGACTCGATTTGACCCGAAGCGCACTGACATTTGACCTTGTGGATTCGAAATGGCTTAAAATATATTTGTTGTACCTACCAAGTTTGGTGTTGTTTTCGAATGAAAGAAACATTCCAAAACGAATGGAAGAATAAATAATTGTTTGTTTTGTCCTTTGAACCCTAGAGTTAAAATTCTGTGAAAAAAAAAATTTTGGTGCCGAATAAGTATTATTATTACCATATTACCAATAATTCTCAATCCTGGTGAAATAAAGTATTTTTTTAAATGTAGCACCATTGCCGTAATTTCACAGTATTGTATCATGAAAATGCGCAGGTGTTTAGAGCGGATCTTAGGACTTTGAAGAATGAAAAATTGGACACATTTAATGACGATATTTCTTTATTGTCATGAGACTCGCAAGTTGATTTTCAGATGGAACTTTTTCAACTTTTATTCGGCAATGTTATACCAGCTCACGGACAAAGAAGTGTCTGATGTGAATGTGTTTGGTTCGTCAATGGAACTTAGGATTCTGGGTCAATTTAATTGCAGCTCCGTTGTCAACTTTCAGCACTGGAATTGACTTTAAGTACAGAATTTCATCAAACAAGCATTTTATCCACCCAATTTCCTTAGCAGCTTCGCTAGCCGCCACTATTTCAGCTTCATTCGTTCATCGCCACCATGGTCTGCGTCACTGAAGGCTCTTATTTCTTTTGATACTCCCGGTTTGTATATCAAACCAATCTCAATGGTACCTTTCAGGTAACGTAAAATTCTTTTAACTCTTCCAACGTCTCTGTAAGAGGGATTCTCGAGTTTCCGGGAAACAACACTAACTGCATAGGCAATGTCTGGTCGAGTGCTTGTCATCAAAAACATTAAGGCCCCAACAGCCTCTCTATGTGGAAATGTAGTTGTAGCGTCCAATTCTTACTCCCTAATTGTACACCTTCTTTCACCATTAGCGTCAATTCAGGTTTACAGTTTTGCATTCCAATGCGGTCAAGACTTTTTCCTATATAAGCTGTTCGGCTTACTTCTACTGCACCATTTTCAGTTCTTTTAATTTCTAAACCCAAAATAAGAAGCTGATGGTTTAATGGTAATTTAAAATTCTCTTCGTAAACTTTCTAAGAAGGAATCCTTCAATTTGTCGTTGGTTGACACCAGTAGTCCATCATTTATACACTGGCGTAACTAGCCATCTGACCTGGGGGGGCCTAGGGTGAGCCTGGCAGAGGCGCCGATTTTTGAAAGTCCCCATAGGCGCAGGATAATATCTTTATAAATTTGTTTATAGGTGGAGGGGGAAGCTCGCCGTAGGCGCCGGCGGAGGCGAAAATTTTTTTCCGGATGCCACGCCTAAAAACGTCTATTTCATAGTGTATATATTTTTCTATTTTTTTTCTATGAGCGTGCGAAAAGTGCTTTTTTCTGCACGCATTTTAGGCCATGAAAATATCACATCATTATCAAAATAATTATGCCTGGTACTTTTATGTCCTAAAATGCCTTATGTCCCGATTATTATCAAAGAATAGTGATGGAGAATAGCAACATTAGCAATATAATGTAATAGAGCATAGAATTGACCACAAATAACGAAAGGACAGAATACCAATACCTCCCTAATCTAAGACTAATACGACTTGTATAATTCTTATAAAAAGTTGTGTAAATTTAAATTACATACATGATACTGATACTACTACACGGAACGGAAGGCCTAGGGCCTGTTATTGCGACTTATTGGAATCTTTTAAAAAGTAGAACAGTGCAATTATAGGCGATTAGCTGACTAAACCGGGCTTAAATCACTTACCTAGCTAACCCAGCTTATCAGCCACTGTAAAGTATATATTAGCAACACCGATTCACGGATTTACAGGAAAAATATTTTGTCAAACTCCCAAACTAATCTGTTATATTGCTAATGCTAATTTAATGGCTTTGGTATACTTCTGCACATTGCAATTCGCACTGACCTTTGGGTCGCACAATTGCACACAGCCCGTTTGTTGGTGGATCGGAGGATCGGATAGGGTCGATCGGGATCGCCGCGCATTACCGTTCAAATTTAGTAGGTAATAACATAAAATTATAATAGGTAACATAGCTTTCATAAAATACCAAATTAATAAAGTTTTTTCTGGGGTGGGCCTAGCGACGTCTGGGGGGGGGGGGCTAGCGACGTCTGGGGGGGGGGGAAGGGGGCCGGCCCCCCCAGGCCATCCTGTAGTTACGCCACTGCATTTATATATAATACTAGTAGAAGTGTATTTTCTTCAACTTTCTTTATAAAGAAACAAAGGGTCGGTATCTGATCTTCTAAAACCAAGAACTTCTATGTAATCGGTAAATCTTTGATTCTAACATCTAGGTGCTTGTTTCAGTCCATGAAGACTAAGCTAAAGTTTACATACCATGTTACTTCCATCTTCATACCTCTCTGGTTGCTTCTTATAGACTAATTTATTCGGTTTTTCATAGAGAAATGCAGTACATACATGGAACTGAGTGAATGTCATATTCTTGCTAGTAGCAATACTGAGCAGTGATCTAATTGTTCTTCCGGTGGCTACAGCACTGTAAGTCTGGCCGTTATCTTCAACTTTTCTTTGTGATTAACCTTTGATAACTAGGCGAGCTTTGTACTTGTGAATGGACCCATGTGGATTAGTGAACAGGTCAAGCTGTGTTCTCTCTCTCAGTTGTTTTATTATTTCAGGTTGATATTCTAGGTCTTCTTGTACTGTTCTATGCTCATTTTCTTTCAAATCTGTCGGATCTGTCGGTCTGGTATCTCCAAATGTGGATTAGTTTGATCTCGATTCTTCGGAGAACTGTTGTTCTTGTTCTATTTGATCCTTAGGTTCATTATTAATTTGATGAATTCAGTTACTCTTCTTCACTTATAACAAGTTTCATTGGTTTATAAGCAACGAAACAAATTTTACACAGTTGACGGCAAAGGGGTTGCATTAGGATCAAAAGTACCCTCTTTTATGCATGTGGGACTGAAACTAGTAATCTCACGACATTTTTTACTTCAATGTTGATCTCAGTGTCCTCTTTTTGTATGAAAACGTTATCTATTTCTTTAAAGGCCGCCATTTTGAACCCACATGGTCGGGAGTCGTTGTGCTTCGGGTCAAATCAATTCCATGAAGCTCTGCACTAGACCTGCAGAGCTAATATATTGATAAGTACCAGCGTACTTATCAATATTTTATAAGTAATTATCAACTTTTAGATAATGGCATTAGTTTTCTACCTATGAGTTTAGAATAAAATCATTGAATAGTCCTTAAAAATAGGTTTGCTGCCTCATTCTCATTCCAGAATAAGTAGATGTGTTTAAATGTTAGTTATATCCCATTATTTGTGAATTATTATATTTTTCTTAATATATTCTCTCACTTTAAATGAGAGGCACAGTCAAGCTCCTCAAGCAGCTTACAGTAAGCCCGATACAGAGACCAAAAAGCTTATTCAAATGTCACATAGTTGTAGCTTGAGCGAACGTTTTTCTTCATATAAAAAGGTGTCTGTGTACCTTACTTCGAACAACAAAAAACATTTCATAAATAAGCTCTGCTAAAATATCAGTGACAGCTAGAGCGCCTTAAAATAATATTAATGGTCTCTCTGTGTAAACTTTTTTATTTTTCCAGACGTTTAACGTTACTTTTTTTTGTCTTGGCCTTTTCATTTTGAAAATAAACACCTTATTAAGGCATACAAGCAGATTCCACCCCAATTAGGAAGATTCTGTTCCCAGAATAAACCGTTGCGCGTTTATAGAAAAAAAAATGCGAGAGCTCACACAGCCCAATATTGACTGAAAATAGTTAATCCCATGTACACAAAAGATAAAAATAAAATTTTGAACCATGTTGGCTTTTTTTTGGTTTTATTAAAGCGTAAAAAGAATTGCTGGTTTTAATCTACACGAATTAAGTTACATTCGGTAGGACTAAATAAATATTTATGTCATTAGGCCAAGAAGTGAAGCGGAGGCCTACAATCGAGCGAAGCACAAAAAGACCCTCTGGGCCGAATGGATACATCATTTTATATTCAAGCGACTGCAATATTACCTTTCACATTTTAAATTGTTCATTTACTAAATGTCAGAATGATGAAATGTCATTCCTATAACTCACTGCTGATAGATGGGTCCACGGTCCTGGTGTCCGGAGCAATTCCTTTCTAAATAATAGCAACAGAACTACTTAAAATACAGACACAAGCAAAATAAATATGGAAATTTGTGATTTGTGAGTAAATCTAACCTCAACAAAAAATTAATGGATCGAAAATCGTCCCAACTACTCCCGACCACAGAGTATGAACCGATTGTATGGACATTGGATAATTCTTGAACACTTGAACTGTCAAACATCCGAAGCAGGTTTGACCGGAACACCCGTTTTTAATTCAAAAACATAGTCCCACTTTCATTTTTGCAATATCAACACAACTAACCAAAACTTCTAGCCTGGAAATCATTCAGTATAATTTTAAAATAAACTTTTTTCTGACTATATCACACTTTCTTCAAACAAATCAATTAAATAACATTGGCGAATGGAATAATGTCGGAAATAACTCCAGAGTAAATGAGTGGCTTCTTGCTCGGAAGCAATTAATGGATGTAATGGTCTTGTTTATTGGTACTTTATTAATATTTCTTGATGGTTTCGAATAGAGAAGCTGGAAATTATTAAAAATGCTCTTGAAAATGTTGGACTTTTTTGGATTCCATTAGAAACATAGGAATTGACTGGATAATAGGGAAAATATTCAACAAAAATATCACTATAAGTCAAATTTCTAGAAGATAAGTAACTACTGCAAGAATCTTAGATCGAGGAAATCTAAAATACCTTAGAATCGTGATGTTTTAGATTGTACTTCACGGCGAATCGAACCAAGAAAAATAGTGACGGAATGAAAATGGAAACTGAAGCGAGTCAAAATTTAGATTGATAAGATAAAAGTGACGAAAAAAAAAATAAGCTAGTTAATGAAGAAAACAGGAAAAAAAGCATTCAATCATGTTTTTCTCATGTAATGGGCCAAGGAATGAGGAAACCCGTATAATGAGGATGGCAGTTGCGTATATACAGAAGGATAACTTGAGAGAAGCAAGCATAATATTTCTGGGGATAAAACGATAAATTATTGACAAAAATAATAATATTTTTTTATGATTTGTCACACAATTTATGGTCGTTGGAAAATTACAAAATTAGTGTCAACCTGCTTATACAAATTGGTAATTATTATCCATTAATTGGATAAAGACTTGGTGCGATGTTGGCAAATTTTAGTTTTCTCCAAGTTTAAACAATTTTGCAGGATTTAGCGATACCAAATGGTTCTGTTATTGTTTTAACTGAAATTTATTTGAGTTTGTAGGTCTTACTTGTCTCCAAACACGGATACGTAATAAATCAATATTGTGACATGATTTTTATCTTGCATACTCCAAAGTTGCTGATTTTTCAGCATTTGCTCGGATGTTGAATTTCCCGCGATAGGAAAGTTATAGGACAAATTTTAAAATATAGAACTTAAGTAGTCCATCTTCTATGAAGTAAAAGTAATATTTTAAAAGTTTTATTCAAGGAAACCACTTAAAATCTGGTCTCAATGTAAGGATTTTTTTGTCAACGCCATAATATATCACTTGATACTCTTCTATTAAAAGTTACAAGAAGATGCGATAAAATTGCACATCCATCAAACAAGCTGCAACGCCATCAGATAGGGCGTTCCAATTTCGACTCAAGCGACACGACCAATTACTTTTTGCCCATGAACAATTTTTAAACTGCCAAATTCGAGGCGTCTACCCGTCTGCAATGGCAATTCGCAAAT
The DNA here is from genome assembly GCA_917834065.1 of Ceutorhynchus assimilis. NCBI lineage: Eukaryota > Metazoa > Arthropoda > Insecta > Coleoptera > Curculionidae > Ceutorhynchus > Ceutorhynchus assimilis. Next base: position 43,080,556 of record OU892277.1, read on the forward strand.
TGCTTTTTGGATCTTATTTCCCTAACACAGTTTTAATGTTGTTCTTGTTGCAAACAATAAAATATAAACACTTTACGCAAAACATTGCTAACAAAATAAAAATCAAGGCTTCCGGAAAAACATATTCACAAACTGGGGATATTCTTCAGCCAAAAAGACATGTAAGTATCTCTTTCGCTTCTGCAGTTTGCAAATGTGCGTCCATATTTCGACGATAAATTATGAACCGCCCACGGTACAGGCTCATGCCGAGATTGCGGCTAACCCGAATATCCTGATCAAAGTCCTCGACTCGTGTGCCTTAGATCGACGCTGTCCCAGGGTTGCTGAGATTCCCATTTGAGGCCTGATCGAAACAATTACTTTTTTTTGTGAAATGATGTCTACCAACTAGAACCCTTATTATGGAGCTTGGAGCCCTAGTATTTACTACTTCAGACTTGTGTTTCCTTTATTATCGAGCTAACCTTTCGATTATCGTTTCCTCCTCTTAAATTATCTTCTATCTATCCTGCCCATTTTATTATTATCGTTTCTTCAATATATTAATCGAAGCAAATACCTCCGTTCCCAGAGTTCTTGGATTTAAACAAGTAGGTATTAGGTACTGATTTGTGATTTATCAAAACTATCATTATCTAGGATTATTATTCCGAGTAAAATTAAGTTTGTTTGGGCACCAATTGCCCCGAAACCAAGTTTTTACTATATGCAAAGTTGATCCCATTGAACTGGAATTTTCTTTATTATTGAGTTGTCTCAGGTTGGCCACTAATAGGTGACATTTCAATGGGTTTATTTTCGAAAATCATTGAAATGCCTAATTTTATGATGATGAAAATATGAAATTGGGTTTCCAACCAAACAGACCAATTAAATTTCACAGAAAACACGAATAGAAGATAATTAACCGTATAATGTTGTAGTTTATATTCATAATTAAAAGCTGTCCAATATTCCCAACTATTTGAACATTTAGCGTACAAGTAGAGCATTTCAAACACATCATATTCATTGGCGGCAATTATCTGGATGATGATGATGATAATGTCATTACCGATCCGTCAGCCATGTTGTTTTACGGTCTAACGTTAAACCAAATTCGAATTATTGCGCCGAATAAGCAAATATCGCATATTTTCCTGACTGAAAAGCAAAATTGCTGAAGCGACCGGTTTTCATCATGTCAATGCGTTAGCCGGGCTCTATGCCGAGTCGACGTTTGCGCCCTCCAAAAAAAACTACGTTTTTTCGAATGACTTTGCAGTCATATGAAATGAGGATTATAGTGTATGTATACTCTGGGCTTAATTAGAGGCTGTCGCGTGATACACAATGGTTTTAGCTGAATTTATTCAGCATAAATAAATGGAAGGATTTGTCAAAATGCCGCCAGGAAAGGTCAAAACCATTGTTGTAGCATGTGAAATGCTACTGTTAGTAACTGTTCTTTTTCTTTCAAATATTGTTTTATACCTTTATTACCCAATTATTATTACCTTTAATGTTGACAGTCTGGTAACTGGCATTAAAAAAAAAAGATTTCTGTCGCCAATAACAATAGCAATTTACTAAACTAGAGGGCACGATTTTCGTTTAAATTTGGAGTACCAGTTTAGTACCAACGCTTTCCGTTGGCTATTTTTGAAAGAAAGCTCTGCTTGTAGAGATTGTTCGTTTCTTCGTCCCTTTTAATTTTTCCCGTTCGCCTGAAAGGTCGAGCCTGTTCGGCCATCAGGCACTATCTTAACGAAATAAAGTTGCGTGAGGCAATAATCCATTAATTGCCGGAAAATTTATTATCGAAAGTCTTGTGATTACCGTTTTATTTGAGTTTGAATTTCGAACCTCCTCGTGGTAAGTCCTTTCTATTTTTTTTTTCAATAATGGTTGTTCATGGAATGCCTCTATTACTTAGGGTTAACCGGGGAGCCGTTTTTTTCCGAGGAGCTGTTTTTCCGAGGAGCCGTTTCTCTCAAAGAATCCATTTCCATAAGGCCACATTTTTAAAAGAACAGCATTTTCGTGGAGCGTGGCATAGAGCTTTTGAAGGGATTCCTAGAGGAATCAAGTCCCTCACGAGTCGATACGTGTACCCCCACATTTGACGAAGAAAACTGAACTTTTAGCCTTGATTCCAGGCTGGAATCTGCAACTTCCACTTGCAACTTCCCTCGTCAAGTGGCCGAGAATGGATGGCAGCGTGCTCTTACTTTTTGTTGGAATGGAGGCTTGTAGAGTTTCATTTATAACTTTTATTATTTTTTTAATGAAAATGATCAATCAACAGAATTAATTGATTTTTTTTTCCTGATATGACATTTGAATATTTGAAATTTCAATTTCATATTCTTGACACCTAAGTGAACTTTAAACAATTATTTCCGATTTTTGATTTACCGTATTTACTATAGATCTACCTAACTTTTAGTATGTATTTAAAGAATGTACTTATATTTTATCAATCATAATCAATCAGTACTCTGAACAGAAGTCAAGGTTGGACAACATGCTCTAAATTTGAAATTATTGAGTATGTATCTACATCTTCGAGAACTGAAATTTTTATAGCCCTGGATCCTATAACTTATATATTTGAGGGTTTCTATTATGTCTCCTGGCCATTCAACCCAACTTTTGATTTTATGCAGGTGTAAGTTGATTTTATTGAATTTATCTTTTAAGTAGAAGCTGACCATATTTATCAATATAATTTTCAATCATTCATATATTTTTTTTTAAATTAGTTTTCTCGAAACTTAAATCTTTTTTATTTTTATTTCATGATAATGATATGGCCAGCGACTGTTATATGGCAATTATATTTACATGGTAATATTTATTTATTTATTTTTTTTTTTTAAATTTGGTGAATCTGATTGAGAGTTAACCTCTTTTTATTGATTTGATTTAAAGTGTTTTACCAACAATTGGTTTTATCTTTTAAAATTATTTAATTCTTGATTTTTAACCTCACTGTAAAATATACACTAATTTAATTTGAAACTGAAAAATGGGCTCTTTCCCTAAAATTTAAATTCATAATTTAAGTATAAAATCCTAAAGGAGGGATTATTTTAGGCATATATACCAAAAAAAAATGATCAACAATGTTGAATAAGTTTTTTACAGGCACTTAAAACTGGCCAAATTCAAAATGATTTAAAACGCGCCAAGTGATGACGTCATCTAAATAATTTCCATTTGGCCCATGTCTAGGAGCAGCTGACCGGCTGGGCTGCGTTACCGTCTAGTAGAAGGCTCGAATGCGCTGTTGTCAATTGTGACTAAATGTAATGCGACGTAAAAAAAATAAATAAAACTAAATATAAAAAATAGATTTAAATTGTGTTTAGGCATAATTAAAAAAAAAAAAAATTTATAAAATCTTGAATCCATAACTAATTAATTTAACTATTTTCCATGGTATTTTGCCAACATTTTAGAAATAAATCTATTACAAATTTTCAATGTTGGCAATTAGTTGCAACACGGTCAAAATGTAATCGGCGATTCATAGGGATAAATTCTGAGTTTTCATTTGGAGGTATTTCTTTTTTTTATATTTTCTCAAGAAAGACGGTGAATTTTCCAAAAGTAAAAATACAGAAAATTCTGTTTTTAGTTGCTTTATCCAAATATGCCAATTTCAAAAATTAGTGAATGTCAAGATTTGGTTGAGTTATATGCCTTATTTATTTCCTTTTCAGAATTATCAATTACCGTTTGCTGATTATTCTTTTTTAGGTGTGTTTCTGAATTTTCACCCTTCAATATTTTAAGTAATTTAATTTTTTTTTCAAATTCAGTGGCGCCCTTGCCATTCTGTACTTATTAAACTATTGACCCACCTCTTAATTATTCGCTGAGCAAACTGAGCATATTATGGGCCTCTTGTTAATTTGTTAACAAAAGGGGTTACACAGTGTTAATGGAAAGGGATCACGTTTAAACACGTTATTGCTTACATAACCCATCTAAACTCAAACAGAAAAAGGAACTAAATTTCAAAACTTTTGTGGCTCTCTAAATAGAGCTTTTTTTTGGACTCACTGGACACACTGGTTGGTTGTGCGAGTGACTTACGAGAAATTGTTTCAGATATGATCTCCGAATACAAAGAGATCGCAACAATCTCGATATGTACAATTGAAATTTCTTAATGTCGGGGAATTTTGCTGATATTGATAGAGGCTACACTGGCTCTCTTTCACAAGGCTGAAGAGCATTTTAGATCAATCTTCAATCATATTGAAATATCTCCACACATCCAGAGTAAAACTCTATGAATCCTGGACAACTCATTTGTATAGCTTCCCTAAATTTCGCAATGGCATATTCTCATAAGACCGCTGACGTCTTTTGTGGATTCACCTACAAACTATAATCGTGGTGAAACGAGGTTCTGAGGGATGTGAATAAATTCCAAAACCCTCACTATCTACACTGAAAATTCTATCGAATTCGCTAAACATCTGGATCAAGTACATATTTCTAGGAGGCTGTAATAATGTCTCTGGACATCAAAAAATCTATTCCGCCTGCGGATGGCTAGGGTCCAATTTCTTTCCCAGCCATTGTGTCGGAGGATCTTATTTTCTCTTCTATCCTTGATATTATCCTTGATCCTTAATGGGAAAATTTTTAAACAAATCCCTCGCGTGTCCATGAAGTCTTGTTCTTGAGTAAAGATTTCATGAACATCTTGAAGCAGATAAGCATGAATAGTCCATAGTACATCGCCCTTTTTTTCTGATTAACACTCGTCTGAAACTTCGTGAGTGGTTTTATTTCAACGTAACTTACAACTTTTTGTCTACTCAACGTTTTGGAAATGGGCCGTTTGCATTCTGCAAAAAACAGTACATCTGTGAACTAGAAGGGCCACTAGTCTAACAGCTTCTCTATAATCCTTGCTTCGACTCATGCTTGGAGTGGAGGTGAAGGAAAGATGAGAAAGTTTATGGACTACGTCAACACACTTCATGCCAAAATTGCCTCCACATTGGAAAGGGAGAGACTCTCTCCATGTCCGAGTCCGAAAGTATAATACTGACATGATAAATTACCTATAGCAACAGTTTATTTCAAATTTGTGAACAAATACAAAATTTCATACAACCTCGTGTATTCAAATTCCGCGAAATGAGGCATGCACTTTAGGTATACGACTTACTTCAGGGTCGTTTTTTCACAATTCGCAAGCGTTTTTAAGCCCTCCATCATTTTGATAGCGATCGAACGCTTAAAAGAGTTTAAAATCTCATTTAGTTAGGGTTGAGGATAAAATAGAACCCTATTCAAAATCCACAGTTTGCTCGCTTAACTGCAACGATTCTCCAGCTGTCTATATTAGTAGAGTTTAAATGCTCGCAGAAGCTTCTTAAAACAGAATTTCCTTTGCACTTTAAATGTAAGGAATACACTTTGGATCATTTTTAATACCCTAAGAATGCAAAATCAACATGTAGTCCAAAAATCGTCGTGTCCAGAGGGTGGATTTTGCAAAAAATGCCCAAAAAATATTTTTATGATTTTTACACCCAACATCCATCTATAAACGTTATGCATTGAAGAATGAAGATCAGGGAATATATTGGATTTTTTAAAAACCTAATCTGATGGATAGTTTTCTTTTTTTAAACTAGCAAATTGTGAAGTAGTGTGGGATAAAAAAGTTTAATACTATTCTGTTATGTTTTTATTTAAATGTTTGCATTTTTACATGGATTTACTTAATTACTTGAATGATGGATATTAAAAAAAGCAGTACCAGTTCCGATAGCAACGTTGAGTCGACCATCCAATTAATATCCTTTACGAAAGTAGCTGCAAAAAAAAGGGGGAAGTTTTCAGTTTTCAATTATGTGTAATTTTTCAAGAAGGTGGAACGTTATCAACGTGAAAACAAATATCCAAACAAAAGTGTATTCAATGTACAAAAATCTGGATATAAATGTAAAGGCAAGGATGCTACTGCCCTGCAAATTTTTTTGAACTTTAATGACATTAAAGACCAAGTTATTAATAATCGCATAAAAACTGCTACAAAACGTATGCCAGCTCCAAAAATATTACTTTCTACAAAGCAAAATACGTGAAAATCAGTCCTGGCTTTCTTCCGACGAATATAACTCTAAAACGGCTATTACAAACAATAATTTCATTTGACGTTCAAAATTGAGATACTATTTGCCAAGACATCATTTTTGCATGTTCAAATGGGAAAAAGTATACCCTTATAGGAGATCAGGTCAAAAAAACTTGTTGAAGCAATACACGGTTTTGGTTACTCGATATCTTACACTGAGTACGAAATAGCAGAAATTCAACTTTTCCTAGAAAATAATCATATAACAATCCCTAGTCAATTGGTCCAGTAGATCTCTTCAGTTATTAGACAAAGTATACGTACATTTCACGGAACCCAAATGGCAGAATTTCAAAGAGGCCAATTAAATGAAACCATACCTGGAAAGTTCAAATTTCTGCCCTATAATTTGAAACTCACTATTTCCGATGAGTTTCATTCAATTGGAAAAATATACTATAACAAGTCTAAAAGCGTGGTACAAGCAGAAGTAAATCGAAATATTATTACAGAGGGTCAAGATCTCAGTTATGACGTTACATATCAAAATAGGGCTTGGTGCTTGGTGTATAGGCAGAATGAGCGAGTTAATTTTTGAAATTAATTGTCATATAACAACCTATCCAATGGATATTTACCTTGTCTGAGGTTATGATACAGTTTAGACCGTCATCATAAGATGTAATCAAATTGCTGAGAAACTCAATAACGCGCATACAGTGGTAACTTTTCCAAGCAATTCATTATAAGGCTTAAGAGCTACAATGGCATACTAAACCCGATTATACCAAAAATTTAATTGTCCCACTAGCGGCTAATTGCACTGCTATAACTTAAGGGATATTTAATCCAAGTGCTTTGAATGTGACTCTTGTAGAAACAAAAGTCGCATTCAAAGCTCCACTCAGATCAAATATCCCTTAAGTGATAGCCGTGCAAATAGCCATAGGTGGCTTTTACGTTATTAGGAGCTTTTTAAAAAACATTGGACAATTTATGGCAAGTTCAGGCATTTCCGATTTGTGGTTGGAAAGTGGGCTCTATGGTCAATCTACTGTTGATGGGCTTTAAATTAACGTATGAAAGCATCATGAGGATATTGATTTATTTATTCAATAAATGGATAATTGAGTGCAACAGTCCCTCTAAATACACATAATTATTGAGAAAATATACTGATCTATAGAAAGGCCAACAGGTTTAAAGTAGTTTTCGATCCTAATAATATTATAGCATAATACGCATTCAAGATTCCCTAATAATAAGTTATAATCGCAGCAGAAGAGGACTGCAAGCGAAAATAGTACTTAGCGCACGTCGGAAACAAACTATCCAGCAGATTGACATTTTCAAATAACCAATGTATTCCGTCTTCCCTATCTTCAATGCATAACGTTCATAGAAGGTGTTTTTTGGATAAACCAAATGGTTTACAACTAACAACGAGGTGGACTATAACCTAAAAATGAGTTTTCAGGACAAGCGTTTATTTTTTAAAGGGGGTGTGCGCCAAAAATTAAAGTTTCAGTGTAAGAAAATCTAAGAATAACTGTTCAAACATCGTTATTCTATGATAAACCATCGCTGAGATATACCGCCTTAAACTATGTGTGACGTCACGAGAGCTTCGTTCAGCCGCGCTCCGCATTGTTCATTTGGTTGTTCCCGGCACGCGTCAGAAGTTTTTGTTCAGATTATTGCAGGTGGCACAGGAAAAACAAATTCAATGCACTCACTATCCCGTGCGACGCTTGAGCTCTTGTGACGTCATAGGGTGAGACGCGGTATCTTCATAGACCCGTATCTCCGGTATTAATTATTGTCATAGAGGGGTGCGGTTTTCACTGTTATTCTGAGATTTTTTTTTGAGATGAAGTTGTTTTTTGAGGGCACATCCCCTTCAAGGAACTCCATATTAAAGCATTATGGAGGTTATTTTAAAAATTAAAAAAATATATTGAAATCTAATTTGGCAGTTTAATGGCTGTATGTATTAAATGTAAAAATTATAAAAATATTTTTTGGGCATTTTTTGCAAAATTCACCCTCACCACCCTCTGGACACGACGATTTTTGGACGACCTGTTGATTTTACATTCCTAGGGTATTAGAAATGATAAAAAGTAGCCCTTACATTTTAGCAATAAAGTGCGAACGGGACACAATAGAAGCAACTTTGAACCCTACTATATCGGAAATTCTAGTAGAAAATTGCTTCGAGGATTAATGAACATCCGAGGCGATAAACATAAGGATATTGACATGATGCAAATAGCTTTTGCGACACATCCCCTTGAGCCAAAACACTTTTTTTTCTAAGCTGATATTTTTTATGAATGCTCTAAGAGCAAAAGCTGGACCGATTCGAGAAAATTAGGATGACAATAATAGTAAAAAAGAGCCAGTCGATCGTGGATAAAAACGAGTTTTCCAACTGCGAACTGCACAACTGATTTTCAACAACTTGATTGGATAATTTTGTCATAGGCAATTACCTTAAGCCCGGTTTACACGATCCAAGTGCTTGGTCCAAGTTATCATCCAAGTGCACTTGGATCAAGCACTTGAACCTTGTCAACCGAGCTTAAACAGTTGATGCTGCATCCAAGGGTACCTACTTGATCCGACTATACACTTGGATCATGTCAACCTGGCTTAAAAGTAGCTCAGTGGGGCTGTCTTTGTGTGTTCGGACTGGAAGATCGAAGGTTTGACCTTCACAATTTGGTATAGTAGTTAATTTTCCATTTCGATCGAATCGCCACGTCAAAAATATTCATTGAAATTTATTATTGATATATTTTCTAAATTTGATTTTGTGCGTGATATTTATAATCGAAGATAGTCTAACCAATTTGGAACCTCTATTGAAAATCGAAAATGCCCCCAAGAAATTATTTTCATATAACCAAATAAAAAACCTTATTGATACTTTCAACAAATAAAAAAAGTCTATAGCTTTTCAAGACGCCCACATTTATATAACATACGCCTTGTGTGAGGCAAGCAAACAAAAAAAGGATGGTAAAAAATATAATCGAGAACATTTTTTAGTTGGAATTACAAAAAAAAATATGAAGTCACAGTTGTTATTCCTATCAGGGTAACGTACACAAAAATAAATGTACAAATTTGTCTGAGGCAATACATTTGAAACATGATATATGATGTGAGTTTTGTAAAACACGATATCTATTTCATATTATTGGCTTCAGAGGTGAATATAAAAGGCGTGACTTTCAGAGATTCTTCTTTGAATCGAAAAATATATTTTTATATTATTTATTTTCTGTTAGAAAATTGCATCATTTCAAAAGATTTTTCAAGTGCCAACCACTCATGAAATGAAAAATATAAACTAGAAAATCGAGCAATAGTCAAGCTATACCTACTTGATGTTTTGAAAGCATCAACTAATTCCTGTGGTGAGAGAAATAATTTATGAGTAATTCAAATCTTCATTCGTATAAAATAAAACAAGAATTATCCCACTCATGGCACGATCATCGTCCGCTCCTCTATTAATTATAATTATTTTCACTTGTTCAGTAGTTCAGTAACTAGGTATATACTAAAAACAGTATAAATGAAAACGAAAAAATCTCATAAAGCATAATGTCTGTCTGCCTGACATGGGGATTCAAATATGAAAATTTAAATGGTTGTTCAAATAAGAATAAGAAAGACGCTTAACGCCTAGAAGACTATAAAATTTATGACCAGAGCCATTAATAACCTTTTAAAGGCGCGCGACTGTCAAGGATATTTTTAGAGCAGTTTATTTAAGAGGTGCTTTGTTGACGAAAGGCATACACCTTTTTCGGCGGGACGATATGTTTCCTACAGGAAAAACACTCACATTTTGAGATATTTAAAGATCCAAACAAAAGTATTAAAAAATCAATTTTTCATGGTGTGAGTCGTTCTTACTTTATTTGTCTATTAAAATAAATATATCAAACAACTCAAAACAAAACGACTACTTACTCTAATACCTTAATAAGTATTCTGTGCGTGTATGAGACACATTTAATCGACTACAGATTTTATTTAGATACTTTCCTACCACTATCTATTTATTACTTAATATTCAAATCTGATGCCTAGACGCATACAAAGAGCATTAAGCAGCTTTGATATAACTACTTTAAATTTAAAGCTGTATAAAGTCATCGTATTCAGATGAACTTGGGTTAGTCTGTATTGGTTCTTGTGTCTTGATGTCAGTTTGTTTGAGTGAAATTTTATTTTCAAATATTAAGTGCCTAAAAGTTCTTGACATACAGTTTCTTTCAATTTCAAAGTGAGTAAAGTTGTAGCTGGATGCTCTGAAAATTTATCATCAACATATGCATATTTTGTTTCAAAATCCACTCTGGCTGTGGAAATAAGAGACGCGGCTCGTCTGTCCCATCAAAAAATATTCATCGATCCAAATTAACTCAATGCAATCCGCAAAATATCATTGTTTTTAATTTTTGATCATCCGTTACCAATTTGTAACTGTCTCGCTAATCCGGCTTGTTTTATGGAATATCGATATTGCTCAGTTTTGGTAGTCGCTAACAGAAAACCAAACTTAATTAGGCCTATTTGAAATGGCAATAAGCTTACGAGAATGAGCTTTGATCAAATATTTCTCCGCTTTGACTATGCTGTTGATGTTTTTCTTTAAAAATCAAACTAATCCACCTTGTTTTTAGTAAAAAAATTTCAAAACATTTCAAACTTCAGATTAGTTAACGGGCTATTTATTATGGTAGAGTCGTAAAAGTTTATTTAATATTTTTCTCGAACGCCCATCACTTGTCATATAAAACTTCATTAAAAGTTGAGTAGCTCCTGCATTTTAAGAAGGATTTATTATGAAAAATATGCGTATTTTTATGGAAAATCGACTTTGTGTTCATTTACTTGTAGATTGGATTTTTGTTTGATAATATCAACCATCATTTTACATTTTCCTCTATAAGGTGAATAAGTAACTACCTACTATTAAAAATTAAAATAGAATTACATATTCGTAATCTTGCAAGATTAGACAACCCGGCCAGATTCTAACAATTCAGTTACCTACGTCTGGAGCGCGTCTTTTTTAGGAATTCGTTCGTAACCGAAAAAACAAGTCTCCTAGAAAAATCCCTAATACAATGTCGTCTATAAATAGCCCATACTGAGTCAGATTGCAGATCAGTTCAAGCTAGAGTATTGTTGTAGTCAGTTTCAAATACGAGATTCTTGTTGTGTCATCATTATAGATTTACTTATGTAGAGGAAAGTCGTGGAAAGTGTAGTTCATATAGATACGAATAACGAACTGCGAAGGCCGCTCCCATTGGAGAGTCCACTGTCAAGAGAAGTGACATCTGTCAGAGTTGAATATTTTGCGAATTAGCAAAATTTGAAATTTAGGGAGCGGGAAAATTGGAAATGGTTTAATATTTGGCGATATTCGTTGCGGATTTTTATGTCAGCGCATGCGTATTTAAACAATGCTTTTGTTCTCTGTTCCCTCGGTTGTTTTGTTTACGTATCGGCTTTTACCATTTTATTTTGGATTCTTTTCTTTTGTCTAGTCTTTGTAACTCTTGTAGTTCACTTTGTTGTGCTTTGCTGTCTTTTTTCTTTATTGTTTATTGCAATCACGGTGATTTCATTAATTTTTTTCATTTATTGGACTAAATTATGATGTACAGGGTGGCCCAAATTCGGGCCTCATCATTGGGATCTCGAAAACCGTTACGGGTGACGCTCACTGGAGCGCAGCGCACGGCAGCGCGGCAAAGAGGATTTTTTATAATACATTGTTTTAAACGGGAGTATGCCGATCGGTGCTCTTCCGACAAGTGAGCGTACTCTTGTTTAAAACAATGTATTATAAAAGTCCTCTTCGCCGCGCTGCCGTGCGCTGCACTCTAGTGAGCGTCACCCTTAAGAGATACAGGGTCGGTTAAATTACGGCAAAGTTGCGCATTTTGATGCTTAACAAAATGCCGCTTCGATATTTAGGACATTGACTGGTGTTGATTCACCTCTTTGACTTAGTGGACTGTATGTGTTTTAGATAAATTAGAGATTCAAACTAAATAACTAATTTATTTGTAGGCAAAATACTTGAAAATTCAAAAAAATTCAATAACGTACCTACATACATCTTAGCTATATCAGCAATCACAACAAATCGGTGTTCCCTAAATATCGACATTATTAAAGGCCAATTCTGTATTGCAGGACCAGGATACTGCAAGTCATTGAAAGATTTACCTGATTTAGTTGGAACGGATGCATCAAAAAGGATTCTAACACTCGTGATTATACTATCATTTCTAACGACCGCGAAGTGAGGAAGAAAATATTTAAACTTGAAATTCATTCATTGTGGAACTAAGTAATATTTCACATTTATGTTTTGAATTTGAACCAATAGATATCATTTATTCCAGACACATACATACTGACTTTTTGTAAATCCAAGCCTAAACGAATTTTTAAGGACTCTGTTATGAAAGAACACTGACTTCCTGAATCTAACAGTGCCTGAACTTTATGGCATTGACCATACTATTATCATTTACATTAACTAATGCTGTGGATAAAAGTACATATTTTTCTCTGTTTAGAGCACACACAATGGAGGAACCATCAAACGCATTATCAATATTGGCATTTGCATTGTTTTGACTAACTGAGTTTTTTTTAACATGTAAAGAACTACTATCTCCTTGGCCATTTTGTGAATTGCTATTGTCCACCAAGGACCTTTTGTAATGAAGTGAAGAGCTATGTTGGCCTTGAATACAACTTGCATGCTTTGGCATGACACTGGTGAGCATAATGCCCAAAACACAAACAGTTTCAACAAAGTTTTAATTGTTTCACCTTCTCCCATCTCTGTTGAATTGATAGTTTTAAAAAGTTTTCACAAGAGTTAATAAGAATATCTTTTTTGGAAATGTTACATTGTGAACTAGAATTATCTGACCTATTTCCAAGAAAAGTATGCAATTTGTTTTGTTTCTATTTGATGAAAAATCTTCAGGTTTATGAATTTCTATTGTTTCAAGAAAATCAGCCCTATTATTTAAGAGTTCAAGGAATATGCTTAAAGTTGGTAAATTTTTGTCATTACGTGACTGTTCCCATTATATGTTTGCATTTTTATCAAACTTTAAGGAAACCATATAAATAATCATTGCATCCCATTCCTCAGTAGGAAGATTCAAAATCTTTAATTCTGTCAGATGTTTATATACTGAATCGACCAAATTCCTCAATCCCAAAGATGACTCTCTTGTCAAACTTTCCATCTCAAAAAGTGACTTCAGATGATTATTCACGAGCAATCTTGAATTATCAAATCTATCACAAAACAATGTCCAAGCACCATTATATTTATGCGCAGCAAACTCCAAACTACTAATAATTTTTAATGCATCGTCAGCAAGATCTTGAATAGTGATATTTTTGCATATCAGAGAGCGCAGAATTATCATGGAATAAGGCTTGAATGGTGCCTTTGAATTCGAGCCACTTGTTACAGTCACAGTTAAAAATAGGTCATTTAATTGGGGGTAATTTGACACCAGTATTATCATAAACTACATTGGGCGCAGCAGAAGCTACTACATTCGAGGCCACACCGTGAACCTGAACCAACAGACTGGAAATCACTAGTAAACTTCGCTAAAAAATCCTTAGATACAGTTTCATATAATATGAATCGTTGAAAATAGATCTTTCTTTATATTGTTTATCAAGCTGATCTAATGTACAAGTCCTTTCAATATCATCCTGTACAATGTCAAATTCATTAAGTATATCATTAAATGAGCTTATCAACTCTAATTTGCAATTCAACAACCTCTTAAGAAGCTAACTCAGGGTTAGCCACACACTGGACTTCTGAAGCATCAAAATATTTAAGAAAACTGGTTAATTTGTACTTAATACTACCATGTTTTCGTACCAAAGCCTCTAAGTCTGACATTTTATAAATTTTTAATTAATAAATCCACGAACACATCAAAATTAATCAACGCTCAGAGAGAATCAAATCAGCTCATTATTCATTAATCATTACCAATAAAATCAAAATTTAATAATCATAATCATTTACTTGAATAAACCTTCAATAATTTTTAAATGAAATCGCAAATAATCACTCAAAACTCTTTTGAACGACCCCTGTAATAGCCAAATCGTGAAGCATCCCCTTTCTTTTAATTAATCTTTTGAAATTTAATGCACGCATAAACCCGTTTTTATTAAACCAGACAATCATTAATTAACAGCTTGCAATAAATTTCTGAAATACAACATTAAATATCTTCAAATTAATCGAAATCCAACCATAAAACATAATTTACAAAGGCCAAAAGACATCAAAAATTTCATTAAATCGATCTATTTTTAATAAATCAAGTATATAACCAAACATTAAAATATTGAAATGTACTTACGATTTCCAAACCCCTACAAATAAAACAAATAATTATACTTCATCATTGCATGAAAGCAGTAATAAATTGAGAATTGGGTAAGTGAAAGGATACAAGAATCTATTTTTTTTAAACTTTTTTAGTAATTTCCTACCAAAATTCTCTTCTCTGTCTCTCTCTAACACATTTAGTTCTTATAGAAAGTGCCAATTATATAAATTTTTCGGATAAATGCCATACGTCATAGGTTTTGGGACATCAGAAGCTATCAAAATCTGAAATAAAAAATAAGGGTCCGTATTTAGAAAAATAAAGTTGATGATGGTGGCCCAAAGACGAAACGTTAGATTTTAAATTTGATGGTAGCATCTTATAGGGGAAAAAAAGTGGCTATGATGATGTGGTATTTTTTGAAGTGAAAACTTCTTTAGAATCGTTGGGAGTGATTTCAGACGATGAAACGAAAAAGCGACCCTGAAACGAAAAAGCGACCCTGAAACGAAAAAGCAACACTTTTTTAGCACGCTTATATTAACACACAACAAGAACCTGGAACAAGCCAAGTGAGCTGGAACAAGTCTGGAAAATGTCTGGATAAATCTGGATGAAGTCTGGAAAAGTCTGGAAATCTCTGGAAACGTCTGAAAAGAGCCTGGAAATTTCTGGAAAGGGTCGGAAAAATTCTGCCAAAGGTCCCAAAAGACCTGGGGATCATTTTCCAGAATCCGGATCAGTCTGTACAAGTCTGGATAAGGTCTAGATAAATCTAGATAAAGTCTGTAAAACTCTGGATAAGTCTGGTTATTGTCTGGAAAAGTCTGGAAATCTCTGGAAACGTCTAGAAAAGACTTGGAAATTTCTGGAAAGGGTTGGAAAAATTCTGAAAAAGGTCCCAAAAGACCTGGGGATCATTTTTCAGAATCCGGATCAGTCTGAACAAGTCTGGATAAAGTCTGGATTAATCTGGATGAAGTCTGGAAAACTCTGGTAAGCTCTGGATAAGTCTGGATAATGTCTGGAAATCTCTGGACAGAGCCTGGACATTTCTGGAAAGGGTCGAAAAATTCTGCCAAAGGTCCCAAAAGACCTGGGGATCATTTTCCAGAATCCGGATCAGTCTGTACAAGTCTGGATAAGGACTGGATAAATCTGGATAAAGTCTGTAAATCTCTGGAAAACTCTGGATAAGTCTGGATATTATCTGGAAAAGTCTGGAAACGTCTGGAAAAGACTTGGAAATTTCTGGAAAGGGTTGGAGAAATCCTGAAAACGGTCCCAAAAGACCTGGGGATCATTTTTCAGAATCCGGATCAGTCTGAACAAGTCTGGATAAAGTCTGGATTAATCTGGATGAAGTCTGGAAAACTCTGGAAAGCTCTGGATAAGTCTGGATAATGTCTGGAAATCTCTGGACAGAGCCTGGAAATTTCGGAAAGGGTCGAAAAATTCTGCCAAAGGTCCCAAAAGACCTGGGGATCATTTTCCAGAATCCGGATCAGTCTGTACAAGTCTGGATAAGGTCTGGATAAATCTGGATAAAGTCTGTAAAACTCTGGAAAACTCTGGATCAGTCTGGATATTATCTGGAAAAGTCTGGAAACGTCTGGAAAAGACTTGGAAATTTCTGGAAAGAGTTGGAAAAATTCTGAAAAAGGTCCCAAAAGACCTGGGGATCATTTTCCAGAATTCGGATCAGCCTGAACAAGTCTGGATAAAGTCTGGATTAATCTGGATGAAGTCTGAGGAATTCTGGAAAGCTCTGGATAAGTCTGGATAATGTCTGGAAAACTCTGGAAACGTCTGGAAAAGGCCTGAAAATTTCTTGAAAGGGGCGGAAAAATTCTGGAAACGGTCCTAAAAGACCTGGGGATCATTTTACAGAATCCGGATCAGTCTGTACAAGTCTGGAAAGCTCTGAATAAGTCTGGATAATGTCTGGAAAAGTCTGGAAATCTCTGGGGCTGACACGCTTTTATAATACATCGAACTAAAAAGTGAAAAATAAATATATTTTAAAAAAAACTAAAAAACACGCTTTTGTAGTAAATTGAACTAAAAAGTGAAAAATTATTTTTAATATAAACAGAAAATATTAATGAACAAAAAATATTAAGCTGCGTATCGATTACCCGCGGCAAACTGTCGAACATTGGCTCGCGCGGCAGCCGCGCTCAATGGATACTACTTGCCGCGCGTGCCAACCCGTGCTCGAACACGCCGCGGTGCGAACCAGTTTCTATCGGATTTTGAAGCGCGGCAAAGGAAATTCTCGCACCAAGTTGAGACGCTTGTGTCGTTATTCGAGTTGGATGGCGCGGCAAAATGACGTTTTGCGGCAGGCTGCTCGTGCATGTGAAACGTCCATGGTTGCTTCGCAAAAACTAAACAAACATCTGGATCGCGTGCCGCGAGCGGCGGCCGCGCTTTAACAAAGTTCGTGTCTCAAGTGGCTCGCGCGGCAAATGAAGGTTTTTTTGCCGCGCGAGCCTGCCGCGCGAGCCTGCCGCGCGCGGCTGCCTCGCGAAATCGATACGCGGCTTTAGAATTATTGTCAAAAAAGCGTGGGGTGCTCAATGTATGAGAAATGTGGAACAAAGCACCCCAGCGTGTATTTTAGTTTTTTTAAACTATATTTATTTGCGTTCTTTCTCAAGTCTTTTGGAGGGGGTGGGGACGCCACTGTGTATGTTAGTATGTGTGTAATGCATGCAGTTCGATGAAGGTTTCACTTCTACCGGGTGTGAACTGCACAGGATTTTTTTTTGAAATATCACTTCAAATAAAGTCAGGAAAGAATGAAAACTATTTTGCAAAATTTCGGTTTTTTTCCGGATATCTCCGGAAGTATTCGGAATATACTGAATATCAAAGCGGCATTTTGTTGAGCATCAAAACGCGAAAAGGTGTTCAAACGGCTGCGGACGATCGTAAATTCGTCAAGTTGGATTTTATATACCTAGTAGCCTGCCCCTTACTGTATAGAATCCAACTTGACGAATTTACGATCGTCCGCAGCCGTTTGAACACCTGTCACTGTCGGTTCGCTGTCGTTTTTTCAATGACTTTGACGTTCGTTGAGTTTTTTCACAAGCCAAGTTCACATCAGTACGTTTTATGATTTCACAGACTTAAGCCCGGTCCAGACGCTACGTTACTGATTACTGATCACGTGTTGAACTGTGCAAACAAAACGTTATGCGAAACGTAGCATCTGGACCGTGATTTAGATGTATCGATTCGTCGAGCTTCACTTACTTATAATTAAAATTAAGCGTAATAATAATTTTCATATTCTATGAAAAGAAAACATGTATTTTAAAAAAGCCATCAAGGAAAAACTAAAAATGTATTCAACATAAAAAATAGAAGAAAAATTAGGTAAAATAAAAACAAAAGTTCTAAACAGATGATATTATGTAGCAAATGTTCAAACAGTCCACCTTCTTGAGATAAACAATGACCTAAACAATCATAGAAGGCTCTACGAACATTATTCAGCATCACATGGGTGACAGTTAGATATATTTCTCGAATTTTGAAACGCTGCTGCTCAAGGTTCACGACGCGATCCTCCTGACCACCATACATTTTTGATTTGCAATAACCTCAGAAAAATTAATCGTTGAATGGTGCAAGATCGGGAGAGCGGGCTCGCCACAGTATTGTAGCTCTCGACCCAGTAATGAGACGGTTTGGAAAAATATTATTCAAATGGTCCAGAATGAAACCCGTGTTTTGGGCTGGACATCCATCTTAATGTTGAAACCATATTTCATAAATTCTAGGACCAGATATCCAATCCAATCCAGTTAAGTTAGCGTCAATGGAGTACGGCCCAATAATATCGGGTCTTCAAAAAAAAAAACAATCAAAGATTGCTATGGTTTTTTGAACGTATGTCTTAGCAATATTTTTCTTTAATTTTGTCAATGAACTTCAATGTCAAAATGTCATGTCAAAAATCCTAACCAATAAAGAAACAATAATGCGACGTACGTTTTCCTAATCAAAGCAATCTTCGATTGTTTTTTTTTTTTTGAAGACCCGATATGTTCTCCATACAAACCGCTCTAGACAGTTACCTTTTGAGGACGCTGGGCTCTAAGTTCAAAATACCTGTGTAAATTCTCCGTAGACCTTAGACCAATAACGGGTGTGACTAGGATTATGTCGACAATGGAGTTGAAATGTCGTTTTATCTGTGAAGACAATTCTTCTAAGAAAATCTTCAATTTCATTTTTTTTTTATGTCATCATTAATCAGTTCCACAAAACTCCATTCGCCTGATGTTGTCCTTGCATCAGTATCAATTTTTTGGGAGTTTCGTACTTTGTACGAACGATCCTTTTTTTTTGTGGCTTCCTCACCGTCCTTGTACTTGAGTAAATAGTAGAAATAGTTGGAGTTTCGTTATCTAAATGCCAGCAACCAACGACATAATTTATTCGGCTTCTTGATCCTCATTATTTTACTGGATGTCATTTCGTTTATGGTTTCGGGGAGAAACACAACCATATTTTTTAAAATTATCAACAACCAAAGAAACTTCTCACCTGGTTGTCACCAGGTTAGCGCTAAATTGATTTGTCATTTTCTGACATGCGGACGCCTGCAAATTCGTCAGGTTACTTCCTATAAGTATACCTAGTAGCTTGCCCCTCACTGTATAGTGGAGTAAAAACGATATAAAAATGTTTCAAAATTTTTTTTGAAGGTCTAACCACATGAAACCTATACAGGCTTATCGGTTATGCTCTTGTGCATCTAAAATGGCTAATTTCGCGGGGGCAGACATTTTTTATCTCAAAAAATGTGACAAATATGTCAAAATATTATTTACATGTTTTTTTAAACCCACCACGCGATAACTCCGGAACTAATAAACCTATCAACATATATTTTTTTTTAATCGCTAGAGGACATATGAGCGGTGATAACTGTGCTACTTTAAATCCCATAGTGACTCAATTTTTTTTTTGGAAACTGGATTGAACTTCAAATCGTACTTTAATTGCAGCATGTTTTTCGGTAAGCGAGAAACTTTTTTATTTGAACGAATTTTGTCATAGTATCTGCGTATGATATGACGACAAAGTAACAAAAAAGTTTTTGAAACAAAAATCAGCCATCTGGAACAAATAGTTTTCTAGTTATCCTTGATTAAATTTATGAATATCCAGAGCGTGCGATGTACCTGCTTGTCGGCAACGCCGACGGCACGTGCGGACGTAGAATCTCTACGTCCGCACAGCGGATTTGAAAATTGGTGCTCGAAAGGTTCCAAAATTTAAAGAATTTATTAAATCTTCTTCAAATAAAACGGCATTAGTAAATTATTCAACCAACTATTTCTTGGAAAAGGGGCCTTCTATACTTAGCAATGAGAAAATAATAATAATAATAGCAGGATTCAAGAATGCCGAAAGTTGCTTTCTGCTGACCAAAAACGGTAAACCACAAAATTTAAAAAATTAAATAGCAACCAAGAAAAAGCTGATACGAGGATAATTCTTCACTTATCAAATGATCTTCCGACTTGCAATTCCATTCTAGTAAAATCTGTGGATACAGATATTTTGATTTTGCTTGTAGTCGTCTATGTATGTGATGTGAGTATTTTTGTGAAGTGTAAATACAAGTGTCATCTGCGTAGATGGACATTTTAGTATGAGGATTATTGGGGATGTCAGCCGTGTAAATATTATAGAGCATTGGAGCCAGGACAGAACCTTGAGGAACTCCTGCTTCTATAGGTCTGACATTTGAGAAGGTATTTTTGTTTGGGGAAATTAATGATAATTTTGACAAGAGATAATGGCAGAAAATATTTGTCATGAAGCTTGATTAGGACCAGCATGCCAGATACAATCAAAGGCCAAAAGGCTTTCTCGACATCCAGCAGCAGAATACCCGTTTGGGAGCGGCGCTGGCAGGGCGCGAATGGCTCCTTCAACCAACCTGGCAAGCTGAATCTCAGTAGAGTGATATGAACGAAAACCAAATTGTTCATCACGTAGAATGCTATCAAGGTAATGTAAGGATTTGAGCTTTTCCTGAATTATTTTCTCAAGAATTTTAGAAAGTGAAGACAGAAGACTAATTGATTTTGCTTTGTTTTGTTTTGACCGCATGGGGTGCACCCTCTGGACGCGGTTATCCAGTCGGGCAGTAGTTAACTGGCTATATTTAGGGCACTTTTTATAGCCCCTTTCTATCAGGGTGAACAGTGCGGATCCTGAATAGCGTTGCTCAATCACGAGTTGTTCTACAGCCAATCTTTGAACAGAACGGCGATCACGTTATCCGCCGCCTCCGTGCTGCTTTGTCACTAAGGATACTAAGTGCTTCCAGACTACACTAGCCTGATCCCGTCACAACTTGCCGATCGCCGAAGCACTCTGGAATCGTGAGCGATGGGTTCGCCACATTTCCACGCCATTTAATATTAACTTAGACTTAAATAACAAGAACCTCATTAATTGAAATCAATCATATTATTTCAATAATCAATACAAAAAGGAAGCTTTATTCAATTCAAAAAAAGCATCTCCACATTTAATGCAAAAAACATGCTCATTTTACAGCTTGTTACATAAATATAGATAGTGTTGTATCGCAATCAGTAAAACAATGAACAGCTAATATTTTTTTACTTATTATTATTAAGAGTAGTTCGTGTCCTATCGGTATCCAATGAAAAGGGGTGATTCGTCGGTTAGGACAAAAAATAAAAGGCCTGTTAAGTCTTTGCCAACGTTTCGCCCAAAAGTTTAGGACTTCATCAGGGCTAAAATATATATTAGGAACATCAAAAAAGTGCTAACAAAAAAATAAAGTTTACATACCTTGTACTTAAAAAATTATTTGGCCAGAATTATAAAAAATTGTGCGTGATTTTCAGGATGGAACATTCGATTGAACATAGCAAAATCACAATACATTGATAAAATTGTAAAAAGACAGTAAAACAATAAAAATATAAAAATATAAAAAATAAAATAGAAAAATTAAAAGGACAAGTGATTACGATTACAGAGATATAAGCAATAGATTTTACTAGAATGGAATTGCAAGTCGGAAGATCATTTAATAAGTGAAGAATTATTATCCTCGTATCAGCTTCTTGGTTGCTATTACATTTTTTAAATTTTGTGGTTTACCGTTTTTGGTCAGCAGAAAGCAACTTTCGGCATTCTTGAATGCTGCTATTATTATTTTTTTCTCATTGCTAATTATAGAAGGCCCCTTTTCCAAGAAATAGTTGGTTGAATAATTTACTAATGCCGTTTTATTTGAAGAATATTAAATAAATTCTTTAAATTTTGGAACTTTTCTAGCGCCAACTTTCAAATCCGCAGTAAAATCTCCACGTTCGCCCGTGACGTCGGCGTCGCCGACAAGCAGGTACATGGCGCGCTCTGGATATTCATAACTTTAATCAAGGATAACTAAAAAACTATTTGTTCCAGATGGTTGATTTTTGTTTTAAAAACTTTTTTGATACTTTGTCGTCATATCATACGCAGATACTATTCTTTCAAATAAAACAGTTTCTCGCTTACCGAAAAACATGTTGCAATTAAAGTACGATTTGAAGTTCAATCCAGTTTCCAAAAAAAAATTGAGTCACTATGGGATTTAAACTAGCACAGTTATCACCGCTCATATGTCCTCTACCGATTAAAAAAAAATTATGTTGATAGGTTTATTAGTTCCGGAGTTATCGCGTGGTGGGTTTAAAAAAACACGGAAATAACATTTTGACATATTTGTCACATTTTTTGAGATAAAAAATGTCTGCCCCCGCGAAAAAAGGCGTAATTAGTCATTTTAGATGCACAAGAGCATAACCGATCATCCTGTATAGGTTTCATGTGGTTAGACCTCCAAAAAAAAAAAATCGAGAAGGAAGCGACTTTTTCCTGTGTTTTTACTCCACGAAAACGCTGATTTTTTTTCAACGAAATGTTTCGCAGCCATATTTATGTAAGGGTTGGTATCATAACTGCATTGTAGACGCGATATATGGTCTCAGCGCTCATGTCCTGAATAGTTGTATTTCTTTTACCCCTATAGGAGGAGCTCCGGAACAGCTCCGGGGCGTTACGCGCTTATTCCTTTCGAAAAGTGTTTGTTGCACCTGAGTGCTCAAGCCTGAATGAAACCATTAAATGCACTAAAGCCAGCGCATCTGTTCCTTTCAAATCGGGCTCGACCAACACCGGAGCGAGTAGCTCTAGTGTTCTAAACTCTTGAAAGGAATACATATATTATTGAACTATCGCTCGGAAGCCGCGCCGCGCTAGCACACTTCAAGCGATGTTGAATTTCAGCGTCAATAACCAATTTTTCGCGAGGATAATCAAGCATAATCTTTTGCTGAATTATGTGATGTATCAATTGTGTCATACTCCCCTAACTCCCCCTCCATCAAATTCTTGGATACTCGAGGATCAAGAACACTTAATTTCTAGAATAGACCGAAAATCACTTTTCCTACATTCAAAATCGATGAAAAAATTAACTCACAGCACATCCTGAATCGCAAGCATTCCATTGAGGTCTGCGGGTCACGTCATCACTATAAACTGCTGATAGTGACGTCACTCGCAGGCCTAGAATTTGATGTAGAGGGAGTTTGAAGAGTATGACACAATGGGCTCTTTCACTAAAATTTAAATACGTAATTTAAGTATAAAATCTCAAAGGAGGGACTATTTTAGGCATATATACCAAAAAAAAAATGTTCTACAAGGTTCAATAAGTTTTTCATAGGCAATCAAAAGTGCCTAAATTCAAACTATTTTAAAACGCGCCGATTTGCCGACGTCACATAAATATTCTTCATTTCGCTTATGTCGTTGCAAGGAGGAAGGGCTCGGCTGTGTTTGCGCTCTGTAAAGATACGTAAAGGTTCGAATGCGCTGTTGTCGGTTGTGACTAAATGTAGTTCAGCGTAAAATAAATAAATAAAACTAAACATAAAAAATTGCATTAAATTGTATTTAAGCATAATTTAAAAAAAAAATGTTATAAAATCTTGAATCTATAACTAATTAATTTAACTACTTTTCATGAGATTTTGCCAACATTTCAGAATTAAATCTATTACAAATTTTCAATGTTGACAATTAGTGGCAACAGGGTCAAATTGCGAGCTGCGACGTCATAGAAATAAATTCTGGGTTTTTATTTGGAGGTATTTCTTTGTTTTCTGTTTTCTCAAGAAGGACTTTGAATTTTTCAAAAGTAAAAATACAGAAAATTCTGTTTTTAGTTGCTTTATCCAAATATGCCAATTTCAAAAATTAGTGAAAGAGCCCATTGACACATCACATAACCCAGCATAATCAGATTATGCTTCATTATCCTCGCGAAAAGCCTAATGGTTATATTCGCTGACAGATGACACCCAAGGTATGGGTTGTATTCTACGTTCTGCAAAGAATGCGTCTTGTTAGAGTTGAGCTCTAGGCCGATTATCCTCCTGTACGTCTGGCTGAATGCGTTGATAATTGCCTGAAGCTTTTGCGGACACCCAACCTTGTGTACCGGTTTGATAAAAGCCCTAAGTAATAAGTAACTTTCTATAAAGTAAATTTATTTAAGAAAAGTTGTTACCGAAACACATACTTTAATTTTTACATGAAACAAATTTATTTTCAGCCTTTTATTAGAATGCATTTTTTTAAAGTAATGATATTGCTATGATTAAAAGGCATACACATAGATACCGATTGGAACAACGCATTTACGGACATTTAATCCCCCACCGCGGCTTAGCTTCCATGCCCATGACCTTTTGACGAAACTGTTAATGACATTTTCGTATGATTGCGAACGAATTTCGTTTTTCGAGTCTGGACTTCTGCAGGATTATGAGCATAGATACGACAATATAAAAAACTTTAGAGAAGGAAGGCGGAGAATTTAATAAATAAATAAATAAATAAAGCAGAGAATGCTCTTTAATTTCAACAGGCTTACAACGAATCAAAGGAAATTCCTAATAATTCTAGAATAACAAACCTGCAACCAAACTAATTACATAAAATACATAGGTACCTACACAAAAAAATATAAGTAAATAATGATGACGTGAAAAAAAAAACAATACAGGATATAAACTTAAAACTATAATAAATAAATTACCCAAAGTCAAAGCGTGCGATTGGAAGCCCATCAAGAGAATAGGAAAAAAAGAAGAACGAGAGGGAAGCGATAAAGCCTGGGAACTTAATGAGACGTGTCCCACACGTGCCTCAAAATGCAACACAAGCTGGTGCTTTACATATCAGATTCGAAATATTCGATATGCAATTAAAATATTTGGAGGGGGTTTGATTGGGACGTAAAATAGCACGTTCAACAAGTGACAGTTTCCCAAATTTGGAAATTACCAGGTAATGCTTAATTCCTTTAACAATCCTCATTGAACATCAAATATTTGAGGAAAACGCCTTTGAACAGCTTTCATAGAACCATATGAGGAATATCATAGAATAGACCTATAATAAAATGGCTTGTCCATAAATAAAATTCCATTCTATTCTATTCTATCCTGGATTGATCTGACAAAGGAGTAGTAATGAGACAGCTTGATGACAGAAGTGCTGGTGAAATTTTCACAGTTTCTGTTTATGAAGCCCAGCATGCTCGAAGCAACCGCCATTATGTGTGGGTTGAATGAAAAGTTCAAAGTAATTTTTCGGAGAAAGTAGTTTCTCGTCCTCGTCGATATAAGACGTGAGACGAAAAACGAGATCTCGGCGCCATCATTAAACATGGGAAATTATCACGTTTCATAAGTTTTCACCGTAGAACTTACAAAAAACGGGATATTGACTTTTGCAAGGTGAAATGACAATTTTTTTTGCCATTTTGGAGAAACTTAAAAACTTTATGTACTACACAGTTTTTATTTCAAAAGAATTTTATTGAGTATAATCAATTGACACCTGCAATAAAATCAAATCAAATGGAACTAAAATGTTACCTTTCATCAAACGGAAGACCATTCGGCGGCCAAAGATATGATCAAAGAGCGCTCCCACACTTTTTTCAAAAAGCTGCAGCGAGCCAGAAACTGTCGTTGACCAGGGAAAGGATAATCGTAATAACGGGCATATTGACTGGCCACTGCCAGTTAAATAATCATTTATTCAGGTTGCATCTTAGCTCCACGCCCCTGTGTAAAGCTTGTAATCAAGAAGAAGATTTGATGGAGCACATTCTTTGTGACTGCACTGCTCTTCCGTCAAAGTGCTGTGGCATACCACCCTTCCAAACTCACAGATACAGAAAAGGAAGTTTCAAAAATATAATTTTGTAGAGCCATTTTTATTGCCAAATAAATTTACCACAAGTGAAAATATAATCTGGTCTTTCCATGTAAAAATAAATTAAAAATAAAGGATTTTGAAATAATTTGGAATTTGAGCGTAGGTACCTACACCACAGGTTTGAGATACCTAGTTATTTTTCTCGTTCACAGTAAAAAAACATGCACTCAACCTTGAGAATACTTTTTTTTTAATATAATTTAATACTTTTGATGGATATGCTTTGTATTCTTTTAACTGCTACAGTTTCGCGAAACTACTTTATAAAATATACTTACCTAAACTTGTCTTGCAATTCAGGTTAGTTTTTGAGTCCGCGCTTAATGCAACGGCTTCATGATAGAAGTCACGATTGTTAGCGGCGAACGCCAACTATTCATGAAAAGGGAGAAGAGAGTCAGGCAGACGTTCTACCCCGTAATTAAGATTGAGAAAATCAATTTCGAAGCTCCAGGCCGAGGCCAAAGCCGCCCTTGCCGCCGCTGAGTTAACTGCCATAATTAATAATAATTGCGTTGCCTCAGTCTTTGTTTACCGAACGAAAAAATTGATGGAAACGAGTTTAATTACCGACGAAAAAAATTTAAAAAATCAGTGCGAAACAGAAAGAAGGAAAAACAAATGGCTGGAATGAGAGTCGCTAATTAAATTGCTTTGATTTAGAGGCGACAGATGACAAACGGATAATCTATATAATTACATTTTGTTTTGGCTTTTTTTTTGTCGTAACTTTTTTTCAAAGTTAATCAGATGAAACAAGAAAGAAAACATTTTGTCTTCTTAAAATTATTTTTGAAAAAATTTGGCCACAAATGAAAATAAATTGCCCTATTTTATTTCAAAATTTAACTTAAATTTATCTTGAATGTTAATAATATCTACATGATACGAGAACAGGAAGCCAAGACCAACAACGTCGTTCTTGTTGGTATGAAAAATACCATCGATGAGCAAAAAACATGCCTACCGGAGCTGAAAAATAAGACAGATAAAGTGTTAAACTACATCGACCCTAGCATTCGGCCTTCCGACTACAAGGTGAGGATTATAAATATGAATAAAGAAAACTCACCCATTCTGGTAACTTTCCAAACACAGCAACAAAAGTTATCTGTATTTTCCAATAGAAGAGAAAAAGGAAGAATAATCAGCAACGATTGTGTCTTAGAAGGCCCGAGCCCAATATTTGTTAATGAAGATCTAACTAGTGAACAACGCAGATTATTCCGAAGTGCCCGGACCCTGCGCGAAAAAGGTTACCAGTATGTTTGGGTGAAAGGTGGAAGGGTGTTTGTGAGAAGAAGTGGATCAGAAGACGTAGTAAGAGTGAGAACCGACGAAGATATCCAGAGACTATGTGAAACTTAAACAAAATATTAGGTAAATAGGAAAGGCTAGTGGGTAAATATATACTTTTTCTTAACAATGCTCCACGACCCAACGGAATTTTTAACTGAAAAGTACAGTAAAACATGTGATAATTTGAACGAAATCAAGTACTTCACGGAGGCTGTGAGAGACTTTAATATAATACATGTCAACATACGTGGTATTAATACTAACTTTAATAATTTCTTGGTGTACCTGCAGTCCTTAGAGGTGGACTTTGATTTGATTGCATTGTCTGAAACCCACATTTTTAACAACCTTGATCAGTTTCGAATTGATGGATATGATATTTTTTACAATGACAGCAAAATCAATCATTGTGACGGCACTATTATTTTCGCAAAAAGTAGCCTTGTCACTGAGTCACAGATAATTAGAACCAATGAATCCAAGTTTTTGAGAGTTACACTCTAAAAAATGTTTGTATCAGTTGGGGTCATTGCACACTATAGATTGCCTTCATTGCCAGAAGAACAATACATTGGTGATCTAACTGAGTTAATGCAAAATAAATTTAAAAGATGTAATGCTGAAATATTTCTTGGAGATATAAATTTAAATATTATGGGAAAAAATTCCAAACTTATAAGCAAATACATTAGCACTATGGGTTCTTATTATTAGAATTAGTGATTCCCACGAGACTTTCATAAAGTCTTGTCTCGTCTCGCCGATAAATAAAAAGTCTTGTCTCGAGTCTCGTCTCGCAGCCTTAAGTCTCGTCTCGTCTCGTGTCTCGTACGAGAGTCTCGCAAATGTCTCGGAGTCTCGTCATGCATAATCTTGTTCCAGTTTAGAGTCTATAGTTGAACCAAATCCAAGCGGCAGTAATGGCATAACTGGTCATTTTCATTACAACCTATATCAAATGTTCTTCGTGCATGCGCACTGGTCCAGGTAGGGCGTCTCAACCAATAGAAAGTTTGGATTACCAACACAATTTAGGTTATTTAATGAGGAAGTTGCATTAAATTTTATTTTCATAAAAAAATGTATTTAAAGTGGAGCAAAATACTCAAGAAGTATATTTCTATATTTAAATCCTCTTTAAACTGAACACCTAATAACTAATTAATTATTCAAGTATTCAATAACAATGGGCGCGAAAATGTTCTAAAATTAGTTATGACGTCATCGAACGATAAACAAACAAAAGTGTGGTTATGTTAACGTGAAACGTAAGCCGTCAGACGCTTGTGTTTACATCGAATTCTACCGATGGATCCACCATTGTATGTCGGTCATTATCATTTTCCATTCACTAAACAAAGATAGCTAACTCATTGGTGAAGCCACCGATTATAAAATAAAAACGAGGGGAAACTTGACAACAAAATAAACCACACATGTAAATCGCACAAACAATGACATAAAACACAATTGACAATGGATAAGACAGGGAGGGAGTACAGAGACTCGTTTTGACGCTTGGAAGGATATCGTCTTGTGACGTCATTGATTTACGACTGCGTTTCGGCGCGAAGAGAATTATTTTGAATTTCTATATTTTTTTACAGAAAAACTATTAGTTGAAAATCTGAAATTTATGGGGCAAGTGACTTTTTATAATGTGAAGAATTTAATAAGAGAATAAGAAAAAAATTTGCAAATTCCTCATTGTCATTACTGCCGCTTGGATTTGGTTCAACCATAGTACAGGATACTTACTTATGTTGCATCCTCCTTTTCCCTGATTCATCAAATTTGCTGGGGTGCAAGAAGCCCTTTCAGGTAATGTAGGTAATATTAAATAATAATGATAACATCCGAATTGTGTGTTTTGGAGTTACTCCGAGGAGCTCTAGAGCGACAGGTTCGGTGTAACTCAATGTATAAAAGGAATACAGTATTATGATGTATCCTCTCTGTTATTTTTAGTTGTGTTACAGCTCAAAGTCTATACCTGTCTCTATTTTTACGTGTAGAATAAGTGACAGATAACTTAACGTTGCTGTTAAAATAACAGAAAATTATAAATCATAGGCCTGGGGGGCTTTATTTGAAATTGATGCAACTTTGCGTACACGCAAATGACGTCATTTGTGATTGAAAATTGGTGCACGGCTTATTTGACATGCACTTTTTCATTCGCATTTGACGTCATTTTTACGTGTGCGCCAAGTTGCATCAATTTCAAATAAACCCCCCAGGATGGCGGTAATTTTAACGCACCTAATTATAAAATATTGCGTCATGTGAAATAATAAAATATTTTGTAAAAATAGAAAATATTCGCCCACCGTTATATACGCCACTGCCATCAGAGTTCTGATGGGAGGGGTAGGCAATGAACTGGGTAGGCGGTTTCGCGAAAGTCCGGCTACTGCAAATATTTACATTACAGAAATATTCACTTGCGAGACTTTTGCACGAGACACGAGATTCTCGCACGAGACTCGAGACGAGACCAATAAAAGTCTCGTCTCGTCTTGTCCGAGACAGTCCGAGTCTCGTCTCAAAAACGAAACGAGACCATGCGAGACTCTCGAAAACGAGACTCTCGTGGGAATCACTACATAGGTTGAAGGTTATTCTAAAAGTTGTATTGACCACATTGCTATCCAAATAGGAAACACAAAAAATATCAAAAATAGCAATGCTGTTATTTTAAAACATAGCGTTTCTGACCACTATACGGTTTTATTGAACATTGAGTTACAATTGCAGGAAAAAAAAAACAAAACCCACAAACGCTTAAATTTAAAGAAAAAATTAATAAAAACCGGTTAGCTGAACTAATTAAGAATGAAAACTGGCAAGAAGTCTACTATAGTGGCGACCCTGAGTTTATTGCAGAAAATATTGTTAGCAAGCTTCAAAAACACATAAAGCAATCTTCTACTCAGATTAAAATTAAATCAAAACATAAATGCATTAAGCCCTGGATAACGCAGGGGCTTGTTACTTCAATCAGACACAGAGACAAACTAAAAAAAAAGCATCTTGTGATCCGCACAATATTAAGCTACTCAACGAGTTTAAAAGATATAGAAATTCAGTTAATAAAACTATTGATAAAGCTAAAATCTTATATTACAGAAATTCAATCGAAAAAAACTCCAAAGATCCAAGAAAGATATGGGAGGCAATAAAAGAAATAACAAATCAAAGTTCACCAAAAAATGCAATAAAAACTATAAACGACGACGATGGTAGAGAGATTTGTGATAAAGTGTCAATAGCTGAAGACTTTAATAGGTTTTTTAGTAGCGTAGGAAAAAAATTGTCGAGTAAAATTAAGGTACCGAGCCAAAATATTGTAGAAACACCCCAGAGCAATAAAAGCCTGTTTCTCCACCCAATCACAGATAATGAATTAATACAGCAAATCTCTAGATTAAAAAACGGCGCGGCGGGAGGGGAAGATGGAATCACTGTAGATATTGTAAAATCAAATCATCTTTACTTAATTAAACCAATCAAGCATTTAATTAATAGCAATTTTTCCGAAGCTGTATTCCCCACTACATTCAAAAACTCAGTCATAATACCTATACATAAGTCCGGAAGCAAGAACGAAAAAACTAACTATAGGCCTGTAGCACTTACAAGTACGCTCAGTCAGTAAGCTGGTCGAGAAATGCATCAAATTAAAACTTTGTAACTTCTTGACAGCTGAAAATCTGTTATCAGAATATCAGTTTGGATTCCGAGAAGGATGCAATACAGAGATGCCATTAACGAGGTCACTGAATTTGTAGTAACTAGTTTTAATGAGGGATATAAGCCACTTGCAGTTTTTCTGACTCTGTCGAAGGCATTCGACACTGTGGATCACCGCACTCTACTCAGCAAATTGGAACAACATGGTGTAAGAGGGAAAGTTCTACAACTTTTTGAATCATATCTCACACACCGTACTCAGGTGGTGAAGGTTCAAGATAGCTTGAGCAGCAAATTGCCAGTGGAGTGTGGTGTTCCACAGGGTACTGTGCTAGGTCCGATACTTTTTTTAATTTACGTCAATTCCTTAACAAAATCCACTGAGGAGAATAGGGTCATCTGCTTTGCTGATGATACTGCCCTATTAATTAGAGACAGAACTTGGCAGGGTGCCTACGACAGATGTGAATTGGCCATGACACGTATTAAACACTGGCTTGACTCTAACTTGCTGACGCTAAATGCTGATAAAATATTTTTCCTAACTTTTGCTATGACTCTAAGAGGCCTACCTCAAAAAGAAACCATAAAACTTCATGACTTTGATTGCACCAGAAATTCGAAATGTAATTGCGTACAGGTGAAAAGAAAAGATCATATAAAATATCTGGGGGTTATTTTTGATCAATGCATGACTTGGAAACATCACACTGAATATATAGACAAAAAATTGAGAAAATTACTTCATAAATTCTACGAATTAAGACAGATTTTACCTTTAAACATGATTAAAATGTTCTATCAAGCTTTTGTAGAATCCATCTTAACATACGGCATAACAGCTTGGGGTGCTTCTTGCAATAGTGTGCTCAAATCTTTATTTGTGACACAGAAATACATAATTAAGATTATGTTATTCAAAAGCAAACTTTGCTCCACAAAGATTATATTTGAGGAAGCAAAGTTATTGAATTTAAGGCAACTGTATATAAAAAGTATTATAAAATTTAGCTTTAGAAATAAAAATACCTTAATTATATAAATCACCATGAAATAGGGACAAGGGCAAAAATTAATAATAATAGAAATTTACCTAATACTTTGTTTTCATCTGCACAAAGACATATCTCCTACATCTTGCCAAAGATTTATATTATTCTCCCATCTCAACTAAGACAAAAGATTAATAATTATACCAAAATGAAAAATACTTTGGATTCATGGATTGTAATCAACTATGATAACATCTATAAACAAATCCCTTATTTTTAAATTTTAAATTTTTGAACAGTGAGATTGTGAATGTTAAATATTAAAACAGTCAACTTCAATTCTGTATTGAGTAAAATTTTGATTGTATAAGATTTAAAACTTGAATAATTACCACTGCATAATGTAAACCGATATTAATGATGTACTTATATAATCACCATGGTGCACCCACAGACGATGAGTCTACTGTGCCCCTGAACTGTTATTATTATTGTATCATATTGTGATAATTATCTTATCTTTTCTTTGGAAATAAACCTTTTTTTGATTTTGATTTTTGAGTTTTTGTTCCTCGATCAATATTAGTGGAGTTCATATCCTCAATATTTACTAGAAAAATTGGGAAGTAGGGGTAGCCTCAGGATAGCTTAATTTGAATGGAATGATCCATTTTTGAATATGTTTTTGGATTCTACATTAAATTTAAGCCCTGATATAAGTATATTACATGTCCTATAGTTAAATTTAGCAATTTTGGAGATAGGTATCGCTAATCAATGCTTTTTTAAAATAAATTACGAAAAAAATGATATTTCATCGTTGGAAGCTGGTAAGAGTGGTAAGTTCTCGTCTAGTCTTGCTTAATACCATTGTTTTTAATTATTGTAATGAAAATCGATATTCTTTCGTTTTCATAATACTAAAAGCAAATTATTTTTTTCTAATAGCCGCCATTTTGGATTTTTATGTCATACGATCGTACTTGAAAAGGCCTGATGTTCAACATGTTGACAAAATTTTGATATTTGACAGAAATATCCTATTGAAATCTCTTTCACAGGAAAAACTCAAAGCTGACAACGTTGTATCTATTTTTTCCATAAAAAAAGACTTTCAGAGGAATACACTTATGAGGAAGAAAAATATGATAATATGACAAAATGACATAACCCGAGAACAAAAATATCCTGTAAGCAACTAGAGAATAGATAATTTATAACTTAGGCCCGGTTTATTCATCTTCAGATAAACTTGCTACTAACTATCTGCGAGATAAATTTACCGTTCTATAATTCTATTGGTCGGCAGATAACTGGCCGACCAATGGGATTCCAGATTGCGTTTCTATCCGTCAGATTGCATACCTGACAGTTTATCAGAAATTGAATAAACCGGTTCTAAGAGTTATCGATAAACGTGAGCAAATGCATAAAAATTATCTACTACCCAGAAAAAAATATCGTCAACAACTGAACTTATCCAAATTGTTGACTCCCATCCTGTTCAATACATTGTTGGCACCTTCTCTGGACAGCATCACAAACACGACGGGTAGTGTTACCATTTATAAAAAATAAAACAGTACGAATGGGATTTCTATGTCATATGATCTGGTACCTAAAAAGATCATTCGAATGATTGTTTGCAAAATTCTGATATTTGACGGATATATCGTAACGCTGTTTCTGGAGATCTTTCAGCAAAACAACTGGATCTTAAATGAATTGATTGAAGAGCTTTTCAGTTGATGAATATTTACTAGTTTTTTTAATGCTTTTCCAAAAAACTTGCATCAAATAACAATTACCTAGAGGCAAGATGGTTTATTCTAATGAAGAAAAGGTCGATATGATCGAGTGTTATTGCAAATCAAACAGAAATACTCAAGCTGCTAGTGACTTGTATTTCGATCATTTTCCTGATCGACAGCAGCCTCAACAAAAAATGTTCACTAATACTTTGCAAAATTTATTAAACTATGGCAGTTTTGAGAAAAAAGAAGAAAATATCGGATAGACGAGGAGCGAAGAATTTACGCGCGGTAGAAAATAATCCGGAAACATCAGTCAGGCGAGTAGATCGAGAAACTGGAATTCCAATAGTTTTTGAGATACGAACAAAAATTAAATTCGACGATAATCAGTTTTTTCAATTATTCCAATAACAAATAATTTTCACTAAAATTCAAAAGCCGATTCTGAATCGGCATGAAATTCTCTAAAACTCTCCTATTTCAACTGACTGTCTATCTCTTATAATCCTCTAAATCTCAATGGTGAGGATCTAAATTGGGACACACTGTATACCTATAAGGTAAAAAGCACTTTCGTTGGATAACCCTGTACATTGATAGGTTGGGTGGATGAGACCTCGTATATTTCATGCAAGTAAGTTTTCTTTATTTACTGTGTGCAAAGCTTTATGGGCGTGAGCACATAAATATCTACTTACTGTTAGCTGGGTCCGCGGACACTCTGTGGTTACCAGAAACAAAATAGTACACGAGCCTCGTCAAGGCTCACCTTCCGTCAGGAGTGGAAATCCTGTACAGACTTGGTGGCGGCTTATTCAACCTTAACAGACTACGAGCTAAGACGAAAGTATCGACGACATCGATAAATAAACTTCAATATGCGGATGATAACATCGTCATGGCCAATACAGAGGAAGATCTTCAGGCAATTATCAATGCATTCAACCAGGCATACAGGAGAATCGGCCTAAAAGTCAACTTTAACAAGACTCAGATTCTGCACGAACCCGCACCGGATAAAAATCTCCAAGTCCCAAATTAATATAACTAAATGACCATTCTTTGCAGAACGTAGAACACCACCCATACCTTGGGAGCCATCCGTCAGCGAATGCAACGATTGACGCTGAAATCCAACATCGCTTGAAGTGTGCTAGCGCGGTGTTCGAGCGACTTCTAGAGAGAGTCTTCACCAATCACATCAGCGCTGAGACCAAAGCTCGAGTCTACAATGCAGTTGTAATACCATCACTTACATATGGCTGCGAAACACGGACCACCTACAGAAGACACATAAAAATCCTAGGAAAATATCACTCGCGATGGCTAAGAAGGATCCTACGGATTGAATGGCAACATAAGTGTTTTAGAGGAGGCCAAAACAACTAGCATGGAAGCCCTTATCATTAAGCACCAACTTCGCGGGACAGGCACCTCGTTCGCATGCCCGAAACACATCTTGCACGACAGATTCTCTACAGTCAACTGAAAGAGAGAAAACGAAATCAAGGAGGTTGTAACGTTTTTAATTACTTTGGATTAAGGGCGCCATGAAGTTTTTTTTTATAAGGTCTCAAACCTCGAAATAGACCTCAATATTAAATCTGAAATATTATGTATAAAAAGAAATAATACAGCAACTCTCATGTCAATTTAATGAGAATCGTAAATGTAAGAATAATTAGATTCCAACCCAGAACCACCCTTAACTTAGTATTATTGTGTAAAATATTAATAATGATCGATCATTTTATTTAAATTGGGACCCTTTCTACTGGCCTATCTGTCCTTAAAACTCATATGCTCAACCGAACAGCGAACTGAACATACAAATGAGACATTCCAATTAGGTAATGCTCAATAAAAAAAATATAATATACAAGGTAAAATTTGAACGTAAAGAAACCTGTGGTCACTACTTCCAAGTCGAAGTGTCATCAAGGACGATAAGCACTATCCATGAAAGTGACCTCAGAAGTAGGCGCACATGAAGTTTAGGAAAGCATGCCTCTCAAGTGGATTGGACCAATACTAGGTCTGGATGTAGGACCCTATCAGAAAACTAAATTACTGACGGTCTCTTTTTATTTGAAGAACGGTGAAATGGACAAAACTTGCCTACTGATTAAGTTTATAATAAGACATAAAAGTACATCACTCACCCTGAACAAGGGGCTCCTATACCATGATTTGGTACATAATACAGGCAGTGGCATCACCAGAGGTGGTTGCAGATAAAGATAGGCTGGAGAAATAATCATAAACTAAAGGGATGTCCAAGATATAAAAGGATTTGTCACATACCTGGCATGTTCCAATAAAATCACAAAAAAGAGGTGGCCGAGTCGACGAATAAAACTATTTATTTGATTAGCCATAAATGGCACTCCGAAGCACAGAGACAGTTTCAAGGACTCACCCCTTTAAGGCTCGCTGACGTCACTGACATCGACTCGCTTAACCAAGCTCCTAAGGAAGGGTGCCATTCCCAGGCATAGTCGATCGCAATTCAAATAATTGTCACTATTGACCTCGACGCACTTGCAGGATGAAGCTAGCCGAAAAGGTGGCTTTAGCAACCGGAAGAATTGATATTATTCGAAAGGACATAGAGCTGGGCGAAAATCATTGAATAGAGATGGTATGGTGCCACCCGAATGGAAGTAGTACTTACATAAAAATCAGGTTGACTCCCAATTACCATTTAAATCTAAATTTAAATAGAAATAAGTATACTTGCTTGAATAACATTACAAAAATCAATATAAACAGCAATACCGGTGATTACAATTAAAAACACTTAAAATATAATAAATTTACATACCTAAAATAATAATGAAATGACAAATTAGCTTAATTGCTACAAGGTCAACAAAAACGCTACAACGATGTTCTAAAGGAAAATATGGCCGCATTGATACCAGCAACTGGGAGATAACGGCAAATGATAGGCCCTCAGGCATCGAGTTGTTCACGACGGACCACAATCTTTTGAAGAACAGCGACGCAGACAAGAGACCGAAAAGAGGGACCGCAGGAAGGAGCGAGAGAACAGATGAAGAGACAATGCTGCCAGAGGCTGGGTGTGCCAAGACTGTGGAAGAGTGTGCAGCCCCAGAATTGGTTTACATAGCCATCAGATAACGCACAATCGACGACAATAAGAATAGAATAGAAGATGATAATCATACTCGGTAGCAAGTGATCGCCTATGAGGCTAAGAGGTAACTCTCATTAACTGAAATTCTGTTAATTGAAATTATTTAGTCTTTATTTCTCCAAAATTAACATTAAAAACTAGTCTTCCAAAATCTCATTCTATTATACGAGTGTTAAAAGTCAACAATATCATATATTATAAATACAAAAAGCATACGTGTCAACAATTGCCCATCGACCGGCAAGAAGCAATAATACGTTGAAACTTTTACAAAAGCTTTACAATGCGACCAGTCTCACGCCCAAAGTCGTTCTAAAAACGGGCGGACAACTTTATGGCACCATTTTGTACAGTTTCGTACATTCGATTGCTGCCAAAAAGAAGTTTTTGCTGAATCCGGCTTATGCGCCACTGTTCTCCACGTTCCCTCCTCTTTTTGCTTCGTTTTCTATTTGTTTCGGACATATAAACATATATGTGTGTTTCGGCTCTGGGTCAGCAGTGACCAACGAGGTTTGATAATGCTTCCTGTAATAGTCACTTCTAACTAGAACTATTGCTCTTTGAAACTAGTATTACGTCGTTAAATATACATCCTTGCTTTCTTATTTTTACTTCAAGAGAATGGGCTATATAAACGAATATTTTTCTTGCTTTCATTTAAAATCCTTGGAATTCTTAAAAACAAGCATGCTGCTGCAATGCGAAAAGGCTCCACCCACCAAGTGGCTGATACCTGAAATAGTAAAGTACCTCTACCAGCGGAGATGAAAGTATTGCGCTTTTTAAAAAACTCACAGAGATAGCTATATTGTTAAATTGGCAAAACTAGTTGACTTCCAATTAACATTCAATATTGAGTATAAAATTGTTTTGATGCCAACATTTTCTCGTCTAACGTTGGATGCATTTTACATCAAGATGAAATTTTGAGTGTTATTGCAGCAATCGACGTGCTGTTGTATTCTATTATGTACGGTGATGTTTTCTATTGATCATAACTGTGTTTTTCAAATTGGTTTAAGTTTCCTGAGCCTTTGTGATAAAGAGTGGATAACACGACTATCTCATGCCTCTTTTTCTTGTCTATTATATTATCTTTTCTATTAAGTGTTCCAATTAGCGTCTGGACATTTATTTTTGCCACTGCTTGGTACGTGATACTCTGGTGGCCTCTCTTGAAATGATTCTTCGCACCCCTATCGCTGCCTCGGTTGGAAACTTGCTGATCACCGGATGTATGTTGCTGATTGCCACGATTGCCACTATTCCATTCATTTGTCAAGGTTTTAACCAAATGTGAGCGCTCTGCTTGCCATGACTGATTACAAAGCTGGTATACTTGCCAAGTAAGCAAATATTTGTGTACTTGCCAAGTACACGAGTGGTCTGAGCCCGGTTTACACATTGGCGACTTTTAGGACGTGGATTATGACTTGGGGGCAGGACTCTCCTCGCGGGTAGGAGGCAAGATCGTTTCCTCTGAAGTAAATCTATCTTCCACTTATTACCCAGAAAAGGATTACTTGACACAAAATCTAGCTGATTGAAAAGTTTTTAACAAAATAACTGATTTTCTTGTTATGGCAACCTTTGCTGTGAAACGGAGGTCACTGCATACATTAAATTATTGAGTGGACCTAGAAAAATGTTCGTTTCTTATAAGTATGAATCTCACGGGTTGATAACCGAAAAAATTTCGTGTTTCGATTGTTTCTTATCGGCTTCAAAAGTAAACCGATCCTATTGTCTGCCTAGCTCATTTGAAAAAGCCATTACAGGGACCTTTGATATATTCTTAGTGTCCGATTTATTTGTGATAAAAGCAAGGAAAAAGCTCCCTTCTACGGTCAATTCTGACCCAAACGGCTGGCTATATATCTTTTGAAACAAATAGACAATGAAATCGAAATACAAGAACAGGGAGCGGGGCAGTGGCGCGTATACACTATGCTCTTTAGGGCAAAACGAGCAAAAAGTGTCAAAGCTGATTAAGCGTATTTTAAATTGAGGGATTGTTGTATGCAGTGTGCATTTCATCTAAAATTCAAATTTTCATTCAAATATGTGTTTATTCATATAATATGCGTTTAGTCATCCGTTTGTTTCTGCGTCATTCTCTCGTCAAATGCGTGAAGCCAGTCAAATATTAGTATAAATTTGGGAAAAAAAGTTTTTATAGAAATAAATAATAACAATATTCAGGTATTTTATACAAAAGAACCTACAGAATACTCTTTTTTATCTGCTCGAATAAATTTAGCTGAATTCTTTCGTAACTTTTCTCAAATCCATTTAAATTCTTTAAGCAAATTGTCAAATAAAATAAAAAAAATCTATCGCAAAGTCGTGAGCTAAATGTTCGTCGCGTCTCTCCCTTAATACCCGACCCCGATTAGTGGGAGCAGCGAAAGTTTTATTCCCCCTTTAATTAGTACTAGGTAAATGATTCTAATAATTCAGTCCTGGGAGCTTAGAGCTTAAGTGTCATAATTAATAGCCAGTCTGTCGTCGAATTTTCCGCTCTGGAAGAAATCGGGCAAAAGCCTGCTGCAGCTATGGAGAAAGAACGAAAGAAATATAAGGCCGGTGATAAGCAAAGTTAATGGTTTGCCTTCAACGATTACCGTTAAATAATCCTTTTACTTGCCATTCAAGCCATAATTATATTATAAAGCTAATAATAATAAGCCATAAACAGATTAGATCAAATGTGTGTAATGTCCTCTGAAGTTGTGTATTTTTAACTGTATGTTATACTCAATATCGTGAATGAAATGTTGGCGCTGAAAAACGCTTAAATTATTAGGGGCCTATTTTCCTAAAACTGGTTGATCAAGTCTTTTTACATAATATGTTTGAATTTTACTGTAAAAATTCGATTCGAGTTAGTTCGATAGATTTACCGCGCGTGATTCCATTTTAAAAGCACAACAGTGTTTATTTCTTCTGGACGTTCAATAGACTTTTCTAAAAATCTTCAAGTATCGCACTAACATTTTCACAACATGCTCAATAAGATTTGATCCCTAAATCAACCGCTACTCGCGCTGGAAATTGCTGCAGAATCCACTGGATTTGTAGTCCAAGCATTCACTTAAAAATAATCTTGTAGGTACCTAATAACAATATCCAGAAATATATAGTTAAAACATGTATCTGTAATTTGGAGTAGTGCATGTGGTTTGAAACGCACAAACTTTTTTTGATCGAGTTCTAAAAGGGGCAGTGTTACATCATTAAGCAACCTACAATAGTTGAAATAGCTCGAGTCACAACATCTTGAAATTGTATTCTATTTTTAAATTGCTGGAAGGAAATAAATTAATATTTATTTATTTATTTTGTCGACAGAAAATGTGCAGCAGAACTTTAAAACAGCAGAAGCCCAATGACGTGAATAAAGTGCACAAACGATAAAACATAAAACAATCAAAATGTGTTGAGCTAATGGAGCGAAAAATGTTTCGAAAAATACAGTTTCCTGATCAGGTTCGCTATCGATTTAAACGATTGATTGGGGAACAGGCCGCGAAAGCTATAAAGTTGTGAAAGTGTTAGGAGTTTTTACTATCGCTTAATACTCCGCCCATAATATGCACGGGTTGCCCTAATTAACAAATTAGGGTGGGAAGTTATTTAAACAAAGTGAGAAAAGCAAAATTGATAAAACCATTCCTACTATTAGTTTATGATTGAAATCTTCAATTTAATCTGGGAGAGAAATATAAGTCACTATACTCAAGTCCATTTTGCCGAAGCTTTCCAAGAAAATCATAAAAATTAGTTTCCAGATTTCCCAAAAATACAAAATTGCTGCGATTTCAATTGTTGCATGTACCCATTAAAAAAAAGGCAAGATCTGATTCTCCAGGTATTCGGATGAAATTTTATACAATAGTATTTCTTATTAAAATTGGAATTCACTGAAAAGTGCTAATATCATGTAAGAAAAAGTTTTCCCGGTGCAGTGAATTCAAGAATTCCACCTACAAAAGATACTGATCAATTAAATATAGGCCTGCAGGGAAAGAATCCAAGAATGAGCTCAGTTTTGATAGACAGAGAACTGGTAGAACTGAAGGAGATATTATTTTCGCTCAACCGTCACCAAGTCTGAACTC
This sequence comes from Ceutorhynchus assimilis, assembly GCA_917834065.1. NCBI lineage: Eukaryota > Metazoa > Arthropoda > Insecta > Coleoptera > Curculionidae > Ceutorhynchus > Ceutorhynchus assimilis. The sequence continues at coordinate 43,121,450 of OU892277.1, forward strand.
CGGACTTCGAAAGTAGTGTAGAAGAGATATTGTTTGAGTAGGATATTTCTAAGAGTCAGAAAATAAATAAGCTTCATCTTTTTTCTTGTACAAAATATCAAAATGCCATCCTATATATTCATTCATAACATAAAGCCACTAATTAAAAAAAAAGCATAATATTTCCAATCATACAACTTCGTGAACAAAAGGTCTACTCGTCTTCCTCCTAAATATTTTATTAAGAAATCTCTGAATTTGGGTTTCCGTAGTCAACCGTGAAAAACAAATCCGTCGAGTACCATAAATATCCAGACGCAATAAAATCCCCAAAAACAGAGCGCGGCCCTTAATTAAAGAGAAAAGTTTGCTCTTTAATTAATAAAATGCAAATCAGTTATAACACTTAAGTAGGGGAAGCTCAAATATTAACGACCCCAATTAATACAAATTGTTGAGGCCATTTTTTATTGCAAGCCCAAGGAAAGGGAGCGAACGGGCATAAATTAAAGGATTCTTGATTGTATTGTTAGTATTTAAGCTACTATTTTGAAGCAGCATTAAGAGACTCGATAGAGGCTGGTCTGCCACCAATAGAACTGCGCTTAGAGGAAATATCTAGAGCTTGAAAGCTACATGGCGGGAAAGATGAAGGCGGCTACTCACTACGTGATACTTGCCAAGTTTTGAGTAATATGCGTGAAGACTTGTCTATGCTCAAGTAGAGACTTGTAATTGCCCTTAGCTGTCGGTAAATCGTCGCAAGTCAAAGGGCGCGAGTAGCATATGACAAGGCAAGTCGAAGGGCTGCATTACTCGGTATAAGTTGCGACAAGTTTTGATTGTTCTGTTTATGGTTGAAATGGAGTGGACTTGCGGAAGGGCCTTGCTTTTTCTGGATATATATGCAAAGGATCCTGTTATTTGGGAGGCTACTCATGTCTTGCTTTACACGAAAATATTAACGAAGTCCATGAAGCCTGGAAACGTGTTCAAGCCGACCTTTCTGAATAAATTTCGATTGCGGATTTAAACAAAAAAAATCGTTAATGGCATTATTAAGAAACTGTTTGGACTTTTTTTTATTTTTTAATGAAAGGTAACCACAACACATGACCACAAATGCTGCAGCCTGAATACGATTATCACTCTCGGACTCCATGAATAATTAATCCACCAACACATTGGCTACTCGGCACATAGTGTGTACAGTTTACTTGCCGAAGTCCAGTTTTGGAGCTTGAAAGTGGACGTCGCCACCAGATTTATATACAGTTTGGAAGATGTAATTTTTGTATGTGGATAAAGCCATTTTATTATTATCACCACGTAGTGAGTAGCCGCCTTGAAGAATATGAAGGCTGCACAAAAAACCTCATCAAAAATGATGAGAGGGGGTAACAGGATGAGTACATCTTCCTCGCTCTCAGAGGTCATGGATGAACTTTGGAACTATCTAGAGAATAATAAAGTCTCTGATACATGCTGGTTTTATGAGGAGACAGATACCTACTCTAGAAAACTGCTTTTCCAAATGTTCAAGGTTCGAAGCAACATGATAGGAGTCAGAAATACATTTCAAAGCTTGGATACAAACCGGAAATATTTTGTCAACCGTAAGAGACTGGATGGTCATAACAGAAATTCTGATGATTAGAGACAAGAAAAATAGATTGAGGGACAATTGGGAAATTATCGAAATAATACACAGATTCAGTTGTACCACATTTCCTGTATAAGTTACCCCTCTCGGCGTTCCAGGATGAGACTATGCGAAGAAGGGCGAACAAAAGTTTTTGATGTACTTCTGACAAATTTCTCTCCTAAAATTTTTTTGTCAACTCTGACAAACTTTTTTCCATTTGTAGGGGAATGTAGGGATAATTATTAATGATAATAATTATTGCCTTCATTTATTAATTGAATCTGAGTTACAGGTAAATAAAAAACAAATCAATATCGTCGATGGCTGATGACATGTCGCAGTCTAGCCACACGGCTACTCTACTGAACCATGCACAGCCCATGAAAATATCATTTTAATAACTAATGAAAAAAAAAAAAAAATACAACTAATGAGAAGCTTACTAGGAGTAATGCACCAAAGATATTTGGGAAAATTATATGTTATGTATTACATAGTTATTATTGACGATTGAGCAGGTACTTCTTGTAGCATACTTTGAATTTTCTAAAATTTTACGCAGTAAATTCAGATGGTAAAGAATTGAAAAATTTAACAGAATTGTACGTGAAAGATCTTTGAAACATGGCTGTCCGGTGATGAGGCATTGTAATTCTATTGAAAGACCTAATACTACGAGAATGTACATCGGAACGAAAAATAAATCTATTTCTTAAAGCTAAAACCAATACACGGTTATTTAAGATCTTGGAAAGGAAAGTTCCGAAATGTAAATTTCTACGGTTGCTCATTACTAACCAGGTCGAATCCTTAAAAGCGTTAAAGATATGATCAAATTTTCTAAGGCCAAATATGAGACGGGAACATGTATTTTGTATTTTCTGAATTCTATGCCTATCCACGTTGTCTAAACAAGGTCCATAAATAAAGTCACAATATTTAAAACTGGATGAGACTAGAGTTTCACAGAGCAATTTACGTAATGACAAACCAAGGATATAACCATTATTAAAGACCATTTTTAACGAAAGATACGACTTCTGAATAGGTCTTCTAATGTATTCTCTAAACCTCAGCTCCGTATCCAAAATTAGACCCAGATTTTTAACATTATCAACTACGGGCAACTTAATAGAATTAATAGTTATTTTAATGTTATCTTTTCAGAATTTGACATTATTTTTGCAACCAACAAACATAACAGATGATTTTAGAAGGTTCAACTTTAAATTATGTTCCAATGAAAGTTTGTTCAGCAGCTCTAAGTCTTCGTTAATTAAGTCAGAAGCATGCAAATATAGTTACTAGGATCAAAACGAAAATAAAGTTGTGAATCATCTGCGTAGGCCTGCACATTGCAATGTTTTAATGATTTCAAAATATCAGAACTATATACAATTAAAAAAAATGGCCGCAAAATGGAATCTTGAAGTACACCTGACAATATTCGAACTTTTTCAGAAGACTTATACTTATAAATTCTTTCTGAAATCGATTTGAACAGTATGACTGAATTAAATTGAGGGATGGTTCAAGAACACCATAAACACCATAGTACTTCAACAAAGGTCATGATTGATCGTATCAAAAGCCTTGGAAAAATCTAAAAGGACTAGCGCAGTATTCAGTCATTCATCCCAAGCTGTAATTGTCATCGGTAACTGTGACTAATGCCACAGAAGTACTGTAGGCTTTTCTGAAACCACAATGAGTTTCCGGTATAATATTATTATCAACACAAAAATTGAACAATTCATCATATAGAACTTTTTCAAAAATTTCAGAGAGGACAGGCAAGATGCTAATAACTCTGAGATCACTGAAACTTAAAGGGATTTTTGTTTTGGACAGAGGTTTACCAACGGAAATTATACATTCATCAGGAAAATAACTTGCCTCTATACAACGGTTAATCAAATGGGTAATATATAAATCAATAAATGGACTACAGTACTTTATCATCATTGATGAGATATTATCGACGCCAGAGGCATTTGTTCGAAAAGAATGAATAATTCTGTTAATTTCATCCGATGTAGCCATTTTAAATGAAAAACTCAGGTTATCAGCAAAACCACAATTTCTATAAAAATCAATCTTTTTACTACAGTCTGAAACATTTTGCAAGAATGCACCGAAAAAGTTGCTAATATCATTTGGATCTGAAATGTTATCAGGGAGATGAAGATTTTTATCAGAACCCATATTGAAGCACTTCAAGGCGGTCCAAGTTCTTTTATAATTATTCTCAGTGCACAAAGTGTTTATATATTGCCTCTTCTCCCTTCTTACCATCGAAACAGTGAAATTTTTTAAACGTTTATAGTTTTCCCAGTCATCATATGACTTCGTTCTTTTAAACTGCTGAAGTGCACCATCTCTTTGTTTCATAAAAATTTTAAGATTCGGTGTGAGCCAAGGTGCTCTATTTTTAGTAAATTTGGAAGTTCTGTATAAAGCATGTTTATCAGAAAGCGATATAAGCAAATTATTAAACAAAATTATTTTATTATCAATATCTTGTTCATAGACAATATTATTCCACTGTAGTGCCCGTAAGTCATTAAGAAATAAGTCAATATTAAAGTTATTAAAGTTTCTGTATCTTATAATTTTAGGTTCAATATGAGTTTTTTCTAATTTTAAACAACAGTACACCAAAGAATGATCAGAAATATTCTCAGTGGTAACAGTACCAAAGTCGCTTACCAAAGAATCATCTGGAACGAATATAGGATCAAGTAATGTACTGGTTGTCTTAAAAATTCGAGTAGGCTGATTATTAATTTGAACAAAGTTATAATTTTCGAACAGAGAAATAAGGCTTTATCCAAATTAAAATAAATAAACCTTAAAGTCACCAACACAAATTATTTCATCAACTGCAGGAAATAAAAAAGAAAAAATGTTATCAAAATCAATAATGTACATATTAAAATTAGTATTTGGGGGACGATAAAAGACACAAAACGCATAATACTTATTCTTTATTTTAATTTTAAAAATTAAAAATTCGAGGAAAGGCGTTACATCAAATTTTAAATTCACCGACTCAGGAGTGAGATTATCTTTAATATATGCCGCCACACCTCCTCCCCTGCCAACTCTATCTTTAAGTAAGAAACGATAATTGGGAATTGAAAATGCAAATGGATCGTCACCCACGGAAAGCCATGTCTCAGAAAGACAATATCAAAATCATTATCATTATTCAAAGTTTTAAATTCCTGGAAGCCTGTAAATATTGACCGTACATTCAAATCAGTAATTTTAAATTGAAGCCTATTCATTTCACTAAGGTGCAGTACGCCAACAGCAAGCGACAAACAAAAATAAATCTAGGGGTAACTGGAATCAGGCGCAGAAAGCACCACCTAACGCTACACAGTTTACCACAAAAATACACTCCGTCATCTACCTTAAAAAACGTAAATGAGAGAAAAAACTAACAGCTCACATACCCAAGAAAATGATCAGAGTGATGGTGGTTATTTATATTTTCAATTAAATTTATAGGGGTTTATTAATTTTTTTAAATCAACAAAAAAAACTCTTTTTTTCCAATTTAATAATGTAATGCTGAAAAAGTGAAATATACGAATTTCATACAAAATCAAAGTAACAAAATATTTCCATTAAACTTGTATGCTTCAACTGCAAAAATAAATAAAAATCATATATATGTTGAAATTGAAAAAAAAGCAACTAAAAAAAAAAAAAAACCTTCCACTGCTAATATGTGTATGAGTATTTATGTTTATAGTCCTGCCACGACAATAGGGTGCTGTAGTAATTTATTTATCAAATACTGGGTTATTAGTTTCGACTGCAACTTTTTTACCAGCTCCATCATTCAAAAAGATTTTGCCTCCATAGGACCATACCTTCTCCTTTCCGTGAATTTTCTTGAGAGATACCATTTTTTTGTACCTCAAGGATGTAAGGTCTTATAATATAGTGAGACCCGAGCCCTTTAACTCATTTTTCCCAGAGAAAATCTCATTTCTTTTTAAATTACTTACAAAGTTAATTAAAATGGCTCGCGGTTGATCTTCAGATTTTTTCTCGACGCGAAATAGAAAGTCAATGTCATTAGGAGAGCAGGGTATCATAAGCTTACCGGAGAAAAACTTCAGAACGGTTCTCAAATCATCTTCCTAATTTTTTTCAAAACCACAGTCAGTTGTTCTATGACATCGACCTTTACTGCAAGCTCATCAATAACATTCTTCGCTAATGACAAATTTAGACTGTCACAAAAAGAAGTTATTTTCGTCTCCTTCAAGCTATCCAACTTTCGCTCTAACTGAGACACAAAGTTAGAGCACACTGTACTTAATAGACTTTCAATATCTTCTTCCGATTTGGAAGCCGAGAGAGTAGGACGAGAAGCCATATCTAACGGTTGAGGCGTGCAAATTTATCGATTGGGTAAGACTAAAATTCCACAAAATGGTTTGAAAACACGAATGATGCTGTAATGCCCAAACTACTAAGAAAGAAAGAGTTGATACTTTTTTGTTTTTTTTTTTGTTTTTTTTCTTGTTTCACTTTTCACGTCAATTAAATTATTTACAAACTAACAAATCTTCACATATTAGTTAATTTTTGCAACAATTTTTTTTTTAAAGTTTTTCATATGTTGCTATATTTATAGGATCAAATGAATCTTCTATAATTTGCGAGATCCCACTGGTGAGAGGCAAATTTAAAACGCCTGGTATATCAAAATATTTGACAGCACACAAATTTTTTTGCAGTTTGACATCAAAGCTACCTTCACATTAAGAATCCTATACAAAGCGTTATCTGAGTTCGGGCTCAGGCCCGAGAAATAATGTTTAATTTCCGCTCCTGCAAATTGTCGGAGAAACATATTTCACATTACAAAACGTATTTTTCCCACTACATATTTTTGATTACTTATCACCTACCTTATCTAATTTACAAATTTCCTTGAATTTGGGGAAAGTAAGCAGCATCCTGCAAAGCCGCAGAAACGCTGGCTGAAAGATTCCACCGGATTACTCGACATCCCCGCTGCTTTCGTAATTTTTATTTGCGGCCATATCGATGCTTTAAGTGATCTAGGGCATCTTTTCTGCAGAGTCGTATAGTAAGTTTCAGAACCAAATTCCAATGTGTGGCCACCCACTGATTTTCTTCGCGTAAAGTCTTTTTGAGATTCCCAATTCCCATCGCAAGTGTCTCTGTAAAAACCAGATTGCGTTAACGACACCTTTGAACTGAATGTTTTCCAAAGTCTCAAGTCACTTCCAGTACTTCTTGGCTGTTGTCAAACGTTGAAGCATTGGCTAAATTGTCATCTAGCTGTAGGTGGTCAAGGGTCATACCAGCATCGAATAAGAGGATCGAGGACCCAGCACTGACCATGCATATGAAGTTGATGTGAAATTCCTATGTTAAAAATAACCGAAATTAAGGTGCAACTATGAATCGACGCCGTCGACGAGTTGATGAATCGGAAGAGTACTAAAAACCAAAATAGATTGTTGTTCTCTGAAAAAAAGATGACTTGGATGATTGATTTTGATGCACAATTCTGGAATCAAGCTCATTTCTCCCTATGGAGTTTCTCTCTGCCCCTTTCAGAGAGGACAGGCAAGATGCTAATAACTCTGACCCTCGTGCAACACTGGCTGCCAGTTCTCTAGTTCTTGGGCGATGTTTGCCAATCTTTACGACGAAAATTCTTGCTGTCAGATAATTTTGATTCAGTTTTCGAGCCATTTCTTGATAGCTAGCTTGAATCTTTGTGTAAATAAATCCGTCATGCCGTCATGCCACAATCTGTCGTTTTACATCTAACAAGACTTCATGTCTTATTCCAACTAAATCCATTTGTGGTATGTTCGGCTAGTCTTAGCGCCTATAGCTTGATCGAATGACCTGCTCTAAGATCAAATTGTTCTTCAAGAATCAATTCCAAGTTATCAGAATACTGTAGGATCCTGGAATTGATAGCTCTCTCTGACAGCTTGCCCAGAAGGGCATGGGACCATAGTTCTGTAAGGACTTTCTAATACTTCCTGCTCTGCTTAGCACAATGTCCTCCGCATACTTCCAGCACTGTGGGAAATAGATCTAATCTCAAGATGCTGATTTTAAGGACACCCTGTACAAAATATTGTTGTGTAAAAGAAAGCTCTAGGTATATTTGGCATAATACTCTATTTACTTTTTACATGAGAAAATCGGTTTTTGGGGAATTTGCTTGTATCCTTATCTGGGAACACCCTGTAGCTACTTCTACTATTGATTTTTTACTGAAAGTTTACTGTTATAAAATATAAAAAGACTTTTTTTATAAAACTTAGGTAGTTATGTAATTTTTAATGCCAATTATCACTTTTATTTAAATTTCTTAGCATTTCGAAACCTGTTAAGCCATTCTTTAACCCCCTGTAAAAAATATACCTACGAATTTTGAGAGTGACAACAAGTCACTATAGTTTGATATAGTGCTTTACATTAAAACTTATTTCACAATTTTAGCACGACTTAAAAACAAAAAGTCATATCACACCCTACTATATTGTGTAATCTGGCCGTAACCATCAGAGAAATGAAAACTCATCGTATGCGTATTATTAGCAGTGTGTTTGGAGCTTGTGTTTTTGTGTTTTTCTGAAGACTTCTTTGTTCAAATTCCATTCTGTCCAGAAGTTTTTACTTTTGATTTTTTTTTTCCAACTAACCCAAACACTAAAAGCATTTTAGACACCATGGTTATGTTTTTTTTTTGAAAAGTTATCTCTGGAATACGCTCTAAAATGTTTTGTACCTACTTACTTGGGCATTATCATGCATATGTGGGAACGTCTGACACATATGGAAAACCCTCTGGAAAACCTTATACACAGGTTCCTAGTCAATTTTTTTTTACTATTGAAGTAAACTGAAAGGTGCTTCTTATAAAACTCTCTCCAAACCTGATTTGCCAATAAATTATTCAAACAGAAATTTGAACAATCTTAGGGTCCTCCGTCCTAATTGTGTCAAGTGGCAATATCAAGCCCCGTCAATGCATCAGCAACCCCTTGTGTCCCGAAATCTAATTTCAAATGTTTACGACACCCTTCTCTCATTTTCTATTTTCCATTATTTCTTTCCATTTCCCGAGCACAACTTGTAAATAAAGAATAAGATCTGGTCGTTCGTTATTATTTACGGCAAATTCGAAGGCCCTGCCGCTCGAGTGTTATAACTGATTTGCCTTTTATTAATTAAAGATCATAATTCTCCTCTTGAATAAGAATAGGGGGCTTTTGACGTTTTTTGTCTGTTTGGTTTTTGCTTAAAAGGCTGATGTTATTATTGAATGGGTAATTATTACTATAGAACAACGAAGGAACATTGTTTTTTTTTGTAACAGATCATATCAATATTAATGCAGTATTTGATTTGTTGACAAGAATTTAAAAAAAAAGTCGTCGGATAGTTAATTGATTTTCTTCGATTAAGTTGAGAGAAAGAATGTTAGGCATTTGCGACTTTTTTGAGGAATATATCATCCAGAGTATTCCAACTCTATGACGACCGATTGCACGGGCTCTTTGATATCATATCGTTAGTCAGGGTTCCATTTATCCAAAGTTTAGATAAGTTGAGGGTGGCCCAATATATAACTAACTATAGGGATATTTGAACTTTCATAGCTATTTTCATGTCCTCCTCGAATAGCGGATATCCATATTGTGAAATTGGTTGCACCAAAACACCTCAAACCTGTTGGGGTGAATCCACCTGGGAACGTGATCACGTATGTCGGGGTCCGTGTAAAACATGCACATGCGTGAAAATCGCTAATTTACCTGAGCGATCCATGAAACGTATTCTTGATAAGTTTTCCCTTTGTAAATTACCAAAATGATTGCATTGGAAACAGACAAAAATTTTGAGGTTATACTAACGCTATATAAATAAATAGCTGGGTTGAAGATTTTTTTTTGACGATTTTTGTAGATAATAAACTTTGACAAAAATGGAAATATAAACAGAGAAAAAGATCCTTCAAATGCATTTATATAACATAAAAAATTGTTCGACTCATAATTCTCATCCAACCAATTGAACCATTAGGATATTATGCAAGGGTGCGACACAGCCCTGTTTTATATAAATTGGTTGAGGACCTACATAGCTGCTTTGATGGATGAAATCTATTAAGTATTAAAATTTTGAATGAAACCAAACAAAAAAGGGTTTTTCTTTCTCCTAAGGCCTCTTTAAGACTAACCTGTAACTTAAAGAAATCATCAAAAGACTGCATCCTCACTAAGTTCCAGATTAATTTTTTTCTAGTCAGTCACTACCCACTCACATCTATATATATATATATATATATATATATATATATATATATATATATATATATATATATATGTGTATATTAGAATTTATTTGACGTTATGGTATGTTGAAAATTGCCTGAAATAAACTCACTTTTTGTCTTCATTTAGCCCAAGTACCGTTTTCAAACTCCGGTAATTACAGCGTCAAAACTCAAATGTTATGGTACGAATGTGGAATGCCAATAATAGGAAAGTTTATGTCTTTTTTGATATCTATGTTTCAAGGTACAGGACAGTATCTTTTTAGCTAGGTATCCAATAACGGGAGGCATTTATTCAATCCGTCAATGCATATGGCACCTAGCACAATCCCATTGGTCAGATTCAAAATTAAAACCAATTAAACTTCGAGTGCCATGCGCGCGTACGGAATGTAAATCAGTGCCATATGCACTTACGGATTGTAATATATCATATACCTAGTTATGCTTTATGAGCACGCAAAATCACGTCTTCAGCGGCCAAATATCCTTTTTTATTTTTATGATTGTCGGGCTTACATAGTTAGGTACTTCTGTGGAGTTTGACGTTGCGTCCTCTCTTTCGATTTTTTCAAAAATGTTTTGAACAAGAAATTTGAAAGTTCTCTCTTCTGTTTATTTGGATGTTTAAAATTGCCGTGCAAGCTGCGACAATGTTGCTACCTTTGAATTATAAATATTTTGAAAAGAGTCCTAAAAAAGGAGGAAACCTAATGACTGAAAATGACGCTAGAAGATGGGTGGAAGAATTTGTGTCTTTGACATATTCATTATGACCATCAACTTTCAGAACGTTGTTGATCTAATGCTTTCTTAAAATAGCGAATTCAGTACTTCTAGTTCACTGATTTTGTATAAAGCTTTCTTGTTTTGTTATATTATTCAATAAATATATTGACGCTTTCCGCTTTCGCTCTGATACTATGTATATTTTCTGTGCTCACCGAAACTTAGATTGATATACCGCATGTTTGTAATGTGTTAATAATACTTAGTTACCTAATTATTACATTCGAAGTTCCGTAAAAAAATTAGAAAATCAATACGCCATGCTAGCAAATTTAAGATGCAGTATTTACAGCTGTTTAATACAGATTCTTATAGTTAAAGAATAATTGACGCTTAACTCGTTTTCAGCTTAACAAAATTGTCTGCTGCAATAACTAAGGTGATTTACACTCCGTACGCGCGTATGGCACTCGAAGTTTAATTGGCTTAAATTTTAAATCTGACCAATTGGATTGTGCTAGGTGCCATATACATGTACGGAATGAATAAATGCCAACGAGAGTCTATGAGTTTAATTTTTCTGGTTGAGAGGTAGAACCTTCCTTTCAAATTTTGGTACTATAGTACCGCAGCCAAAGTTGGTCCATGTATGCACAAATTCTTTGCGATAATTGTTTGCCAATGTTTTCTGGTGATTATGGCTATTATTCGAATTATAATCAATTTAAAAAAAAAACACAAATTCTAACATATTATTTATATGTTTTGACACCAGACGTGAATAAAATTTAATTGGAACACACGATGCTGGTTTATGTTTTATTTAGCAAAAGACAAAATTTCCATAAACTACATAAAACATTTAACCAAGGCTTTGGCCGCTCGTTAAAAATGCGCATAGAAATTTACGACCTTTTCGCTAGCTAGCGACGATGGCACCGAAAGCCACACATAAACTTTTCTCACGTTTGTTAATTTAAAAAACTCATTTATTTCCCGACTGCGCGAAAAGTAATTGCTTACGTCGTTAAACTTGAGTCCGGGTATATTCTAAATGGACGAGAGTAGCCCCTGATTCGTTTTGAGCGAATTCTAATAGGGTCTGAAATTTACTGCTTTATTTTTGTCTGGGAAAGTTGATGATTGACAGATTGTAGCGTAAATAGGAAAATTTTACAAGCCATATGTAAATTTAAAAGTAGTTAGTTCGTTTTTCTAGGTTTCTTTTTTTTTCTCAAATCATGTTTTAATTTACATTTATGTCTAGAGCAATATTTCTGAAATTACTTTTAAACGGCAAAATTGAAACAAAAGTAAAAAGGAAACTTTTTTGAGAATAACGCTAACTATTGCCAGCTTTTAGCAGCATCCATGCACTAGAGAAAAGGCAGGCAATGATTATTAATTATGACACTTAAAACTTTTTAAACTTGGACTAACCCTTAAAATTGTTTTCGTTGCCATTAATTAAGGCATGAAACTTTAGGGCACCGGAATAATGTCCCTGCCCTAGCGTTCTTCGTAGAGCCCGAGCTCAAGGAAGAAGACTTTTTATTCATTCTCTCTCTCCCCGTTGTCGTCGGCCTAGAATGGCAAAGTTCCCAAATTAAGACGGAAGTTTGGCGGTGTCGGCTTATTGTGTTGTGGAGAATTTGACGTTTTAAAAAATGGCCGCAATAATAGTTGTCCGCGCAACAAGTGGCAGAGTTTAATTGAAATTTGTCAGAAGGGTCACTTCTTTTAACGACTAATCATGTTGATGTAACAATGTAATTAATGTTTTAATTTTATTATTTTCAGCATATATCGGTAGCAGTGCCAGTTTGAGGTAAGTTGCCGTTGGTTACCCAAACCCTGAAATAAAAATGACTCCAGTTGCAGAGTATGGTATGGCGCGAAAAAATAATATTCTTTTTTTTTTGCAACGCTCATTCGTCATTGTGTCCCGGTAGGTATAGGCAAGTTTTATTATTCGTGTAGTAGTAACTAAATATTTGAAAAACAAATCATCCGAATTCAGGACGGGCGGATCCACTTTAACGATAAAATTGGTAGATATTATTAACGAAATCTGGAATTGAAATTTTTCTGGTCCGCCACTGCAAGTTCTGCTGAATAAGTCATTGAAATATTAAGAAATTACTAATGTCGTTGGAAAAAGATTTTTTTTTTTATATATTCTACGGAAAATTCTAAGAATATCTGAATCATAATATCCCATAGGTACCTATAGTTTTCGAGAAAATCGCTTTTAGTAAGTGACTTTTGACAGCAAACTATTGGAGGTAGAGTCAAACTATCAGGGTGTATCAGATTTTAGTACAAATATTTTAGCATGTGACAATATGGCCCATTTCAAGCTAGTCCTATTAACCATTGGTCAATTCAGAAAAGGTTTTTTTTTGCAAGGAGTTTTGGTTTATTATTCGCTTTCAAATAATGTAAAAAGTAGTTTGCCTTTTCATCACTTTTGTAGGTAGTAAAAATAAAAAATATGCGGATATTATGAAATTGTGAATTGCACTAAACATTCAAGATAAAAATTAGATAATACTTACCCAGCTACTTGACAAATCCTGATTATGAAAATACTTATTCGGTTTTCAATACACTAAAATCACCATGCTAGACCATTGCACTCAATCGAAATTAGGTTTTTAATTTATCTGAAACGAAAGTATATTTGTTATACAGCATAAAAATATGGTTGGTTAATTTTTTTCAAAATCTTGAAGCCAGAAATTAAATGAAAAAAATGGCAAATTATTTGAATTTTGCGCCATATTTTGCACCAATGAAAAATCAGTACTCGCCAAATTTTCATGTTCCAAACGAATCTTTATTTTCCTTTTTTAACACAGAGAACAAAAAAAGAGGCATATATATACAGTGAAACTTCTCTAACTCGAACTAAAATTTCTTCACAACCTCACTATGTATTTTTTTCCCCATAGGTCGAATTTCTGATCTCTATAACTCGAATATTTCTAAAAGTCGAACTAACATTCAGTGACAACCGTGGCGATAACTAAGCGCAACTCGAATTTTTAGGGGAAGCACCTACTGAATTTAGTGCACTTGGGGAAATTACCGATTCTCAGTGACCAGCGGCGACAGATAGACTTGTCTTGGTTTATATAATGTATGTGTAACTACTTTTTTGTAATACATGCATAATATCAATTCAAATATCCTCAATTTTGTGTATGTTTCCATAAATCGAATTTTCCGTAACTCGAACTCGACTTCCTGTCCCTTGAAGATTCGAGTTAGGGAAGTTCCACTGTATATCAAAATCGCTTTGTGTATCGACTTTGGTACAGCCCTACTTTTAACATTAAAAATAGAACGACACTTTATGAAGTTTCGACAACTTTGTTTCCTTGTCTAAATACGAATTAGACAAAGAGATCCGTACCTGTACTAATCCGGCACAGTATAGTACGAAAAGGATAAAAGGGATTTCATGATTTTTGTTTACTATTAGGTCAAGGCCAAGGTCAGTAACCTCTGACCAATTTACCTATCTCAATGGCTTTTTCAAACCCTTTCTACATCACAAACAAAATAAACAAAAATTAACAACAAAAAACAGCAGGCTGGGGCTGCTACTGAACAAAGCAATACCATGAACTCACTGATACTGGGGGATTATTCAAAAACCAATAAACGGTTCCGAAGGGTAATGTTGAAATTATCTAAAACCCAAGCAAAGGCAATAAAATTAATTACATAATAAAATGCGTAACCAGTTACCAGTAGAAATTTGAAGGAAAGGTTCTTTCTAAAGTAAACAAGAGGCCGGAGTTGCCCTGACCTGTAGTTTGAAGAAAAAAGAAAAAGGATGTATTTGCCTGTGAAAATGTATAAAAAATTTAGTCTCAGAGAAACTGGTATCGAATACAGACACATAAAAATAATTATACTCGTGTTTTATTTCCCATAAACCACGTAAAAGAAAAATAAGAATAATTTTAATAGTTAATTATTGTTTATTTTGTTTGTGATGGAGAGCAGGTTTGTTAAAGCCGATTCCGAAAATTGGCCAAAGGTGAGCATGGATATGCTCTCGGAATTTATGGTTTCCAATGCCGACTATTTCAGTGCTGGAGTTAAAAAATGTAAAATTAAAACCCACAGCACAACACTAGACAGTACAATTGAAACAAATACCTAAAAAAATTCACATTAAAGCTTCATTCTCAGTTGCGCGAAATTCGCTCTTTTTTTGACATTGCTTGGACAATTTGACGTTTGATACACGCATAAAACGTCAAATTCTCGAAGCAGTTCCAAAAAAAGAGCGAATTTCGCGCAACTGAGAATGAAGCTTTAGGGGAGGTAGGTATTAGGGCCGAATTTATAGTCGGTCCTTGAGGTTTCCTCAGAACTTGATGCCTCATTCTCACTGGCGCGAAATTCTTTTGGCATTGCTACGACAATTTGATGTTTGATACACGCATAAAACGTCAAATTGTCGAAGCAATGTCAAAAAAGAGCGAATTTTGCGCAAGTGAAAATGAGGCATAAGGAAGCCTTGAACGTTTAGAATTGACATGACTAACTTGTCAAATAGTAGCAAGTGTCCATTTTAATTTCGCGACTCCAAGGAAGATTCAAGGAACGACTATAAATTCGTCCCTAAGTAAAATGCGGGTAGAGCAACCTTCCCCAAACAATGATCCCCTTATTGGGTAGAAGCTTCTGAAAATTTAGAGGCACACTAGAAAATTAGTATTTAATTATGAGCAATGACATAATGGCCTTATGGGGTTGTGCTCGGAGGTATGGTTTCTTTCTTGATGGTTTGTGTGCCTTCTGCCTGTTTTGGAGTTAAGGACAAGCTAATAAATAAAAATGAATAATGATTATAATGAATAAAAAAGTTTGGTTAAGTTTTTTATAGGGATGAGAATTGATTCCATATTCCGATACATACAAATCTGTGGATTCGATATATCGATTTAGTTATCCGCGCCAGGAAAAGTTTACATAAAATCTATGACATCTGGGCAACACTGGATAAAATTGATCAATCAGAAATTTGGTGCCGTGACGTCACGGAACCAAGAAATTTGAACTTCAAATCAAAATTTAGAGCCTTTGCAAGTCCGAAAAAAATCGGCAAAAAATATAGTTATGCTTGATTTTGACTCCTCTCTCTAATAAGCAAATAAAAAAAATTATGAAAGAAACTTATTAATAATAATAATAATAAAGATTTATTTATTCCAAAAAAGAGAGAGAGAACACAGTGTAATGTTCAATCATTTAGGAGCAACGTGGCTTTGATTTTATTTTTGAAATAGTACACTGACCAAGAAAAGTCCATGACTTTTATATTTATTTAACATTGAGGCGATTTGATAGGAACATGATTTCTTGATTGCTTCAGTTTTGTGAGATGGTATTGTTAGAAGGTTTAACCTACGAATGTTCACATTATGAACTTCGGTTTAATATTTTATTTTTTGATGATTGTATGGAGGACATTCAAATTTTATAATTTTATTGAAAAAAAAGCAGAAGGCAAGACACGCCATATTGAGCCACCCCAACTCGGGTAGTTTATACAATATTCTTTATTTACGCCTTATGCCAAATATCAGTATGAGACAAGAGTTGTTGAGAGGAACGGCTCTCCGAGAGAACCACGAGTGGGGTCGAAATTCAAACTTGAATAAAACGGTAATCACGAGACTTTCTATTTAAATTTTCTCGGTAATCAATGGATTATTGCTCTACGCAACTTTATTTCGTTACGATAATGCCTGAAGGCCGATAAGGTACTTTTCTCCACGAGAACGGTAATTACACTTGAGGAAGATGGCTGCCCAGCCACACTCGACCTTTTTGGGGCAACAGCAAAATTAGAAAAGGGCTCTTCAATTTTCTCTTCCAGAATAAATAGATTTCACTTAACATTTTTGAAGGACGACCTATCAACCTGTCAACCCTCAGCTATGTGAAAAGTACTACGTTCGAAAACTATTAACGAGGTTAAAGAGCAACCAACTACTACGTCGAGTAGATCAAGGTAGTACAAAAGAAAGTGCCTATTCCCTTCTCGAGGTCATCGAAAAAATAATTAATTCAGCCCGCAATAGATGCCGCCATATGGTTGAATAATTATATGAAATTATAGAATGTAAAAATTATTTATTTAAAAAAAAAGCAACTGACATTTGCAATGTTACAGTACTTGGTTCAGAAATCATTTGGCTCAACCGGAAGGCATCTAAAATAATATTTAGTTGAATAACGTGAGAAGCATCATTCTCCAACATATTTATATTAAAATCCCCAAAATATAGGATTCGGTCATAGATGGCATAGAAGTCAATTGAAACGTCCTTCAAGTAATATATAAATTCCTGACAGTTGAAGCCGGGAGGTCTATAAATATTGCCTACAATAAATGATTGACCCTCCACCTCGACTTTCAGCCAAATATGTTCACTTATATGCAGGCACTCAGTTTTTAAAATAGAAAATTAGTTAGATTTCACATAAAATCCAACGCCAATCTTGAACCAGTGCCGTCTTGTGGACCAAGTCATAGCCATTAAGAGAAGGACTCTCATTGCCGATATTCGGACTTTGCCAGGTTTCAGTCGCTCCAAGTACTTGTTACTTGTAGTCAAATAAGTGGTTTTTGAATTGGTCAAAGTTATTCAAAAGAGATCAACGTTTAAATATGCACAGTGCATAAGATAGAAAGTCCTATCTATCGAAAATCAACTTTAAACTAACCTAATCAAGCCAATTTTCATCATATTAGGGGAAAAAAGAAAAGAAGCGAAATGAAAGTGGATAGGTAGAATAAGAATAAAAAAAAAAGAGAAAATAAGAAACTCTGTGTTGTAAGCACAAAAAAGGAATCACTCGTAACCGAGCAACAGCTACCACCAAGTTAATTTCACCCAAAGGCCAAAATGTAAATTAGCCATCCAAAATAATTATTTTTGCCCTGAGACCAAGAATAAGAAAAAAAAAACGTAATGTAATAACAATTGCTATTTCAAGTAGTAACATCATATTTTAATGTGACTACAAGAAGTATACCTATCCAACAAAACCAAAAAGAAAAATATCATACAAAAAAAAAATGCAATGCACTATATCCATAACAATAAGAAGTTTATTTTTTTTTATGGTGGGGAAGTCGTCTGATTAAACTCCGAGTAGCGCTGCAGCCGTAGGCTTAATATGCTAAATCTTCCTGTTTGATACACTCATTCCAAAACCCTGGTTCCTGCAGTAGGCGAAGTACCTAGGTCTGTTGGATGTTTGCCGTATATTTCTGGATCTAGATCATCTTCTCCAAATATGTTTTGTCTTCTGCGATTTAGTGCCTCGCATTCTGATATAATGTGTTGCGCTATTTCGGTCTGTGTTACGCATAGTCTCGTAACAATAAGAAGTAAAATCAAAAGAAAATTGAATGCCAACATTTTGAAACTTAATCCAAAAGGTATCAGACTATGACAAAATCAAACAGCAAATACGTACAGGTTAGTTTGTGAAAGTATCCAGCTCTTCACGATGCATTCGATGACAAAATACCCTGCGCAGAATGTTCCCAATTGATCGAGTGCTTATTCCAGGGCTATCTTCGTCTATTGCTGAAATCTGTTCTTGATCGGCAGGCGTCATTTGTCTTGCAGGTCCCCTATCAACAATTACACTTCCCGTGGGAATATTATGGGAATGTTTTCAATGGGACTAAGATCTGGTGAAGCTGCTAGCCATGAAATGGTTACCAATTGGTGTTCTTGAATCCAAGCTTAAGTTTAGAAAGAAGTATGGCATCTTACATTATCCTGCTGAAACTCCACCTCTCTGGACTTTGCACTATTAACGGTACCATCAACTATGCAAAACGGTGTAGCATGCTGCGATATAAACCATTATTTTAGTTTGAAATTTGTAAATTTCAACGGTAACATTTTCAAATGATTTGCACCAAGCTTCAAGATTAGACAAATAACTAAAAGTATCTTCTCGTAAAACGTTGACAAAAATTCTTTGTTGCCTTTATAGAGCTCTGATTGCAGGGCTTCCTGATATGAAGCCTTGTTTTTTCAGTGACATGCCGACCGTTTTCAAACACATTTTTTTTCTTCGTTGATTTCCAAATCTGTTCCAATTCCAATTTCCAAAATCTTAGGTGCGGATTTTGTCGTCCTTTTCCATTGAAGCGTTTAAATTGTTTTCACGAATCATATTTACAATTTCATATGTCCTCAAGATTAATAAAAAATAATATTTTGTACAAAAGCAGATAGGTACTTATTGAAATCAATCGGGCAACGATAAACTTTCCAGACAAATTTCACCGGGAATTTCACTGTTGTGCAGAATTCATGCTTTCCCGAGAATTGCTAACCGCACTATCGGATCTTGTAGCATTAACCGCAACTCCGACTTCATGACTTTTAGAACTCTGGATTCTTGTTCAATAGAAGCAATGTTAACACCTCACTCAAAAATAGGCAAAATAGATTTTTTTTCTATTGAGAGATACTACCAGTAGGCCGCAAACAAACTCCGTTAACCTACATCCTTTCTTATAAATATTGATTTTAGTTCTATCATAAATACAAAAGTAATTGCGTATCCCAATATCCGTTTTTTGCTTTTGCCATAACGAACACATTCTGTTCGCAATAAAAGAATCTGCGCGCCGCAAAACCGTCATCCAAGCCTCGACAAAGGAAATAAATACACGGATTTCTGATGGCAAAAACATCGCATTAAGCATTCGCAGTTTCCGTTTTTGCCGCTCTTTCGCCAATTCCGACGTCCGTTCCGATAAATAACGAATGACTTTTGGCAGCGGTGGAGAAGGGCACAGGGCTGAGTGGGGCGCAAAGGGGAGAACGTTGCCGTTACGTTACAAGGGTGCCAACCCCATCAATAATCATGACTTACAGTTCCCTTTAAATACACACTCCGCTTAACTCCCTGAGCGAAATATTAATGCAAGTAAATGGAAAATCGATACCAGCGAAGTTAAAGGTCCGGTGGCGGACGGTTTCTCTGTGGTTCGCTAAACGCCCTCCCCAGAATGATTGAGCCCTTTTTCTTTTCGGAAACCACATTCGTTAATTTTATGCCCGGTAATTACGATTTGTCAGGGTTTACGAGTTTGCTTTGTGTTAATAAGCGCCGAGTCCGCCAGCTAACCGGCCCGTCGGTTGGGGTATTTCGTGCGAAAGGGACCGGATAATCTAGAGAATTTTTTTTTTGGGCCGGATTAAACACGATATAGTTCTATACACCATTATAATTAGTATAATAATGACTTTTTTTAAATTTCTTGATTGATGAGATTTCAGTTTTATAATCGCAAATCAAAAGATGTCTAAGTTTTAAAAATAAGTATTTACTTACCAAGAAACAAAATGTTCGCTAGCACACTCAATTTGGATGTGAAGCGATGATGTGCAGACTTTTCTCACTATTTAAGTTTTGATAAGATTTTTATCATTTGACCATTGTCACATAGACTTTCCGTCTGGCGAGTGGCCGTATAGAAGAATAAGGAGAGTTTAGAACAAAACTCACACATTGACAATTATTACTTTTGATTCAAGTTTTTGTTTTTGAGCTTACTCGCTAACTCTGTAACTCCCTATAATGACGGGAACCTGCATAGCTTCAGACTCACTTGGGCTGTCATTTCTGGGGTAATAGGACCATCAAATAGTTGACATCAGGGTAAGGTGACCCTGAATATTGTTTTAGATTCTTTCATTTACTTTTGTATTGACGTTACTTAACACAGTATCATTGAAAAATGAGACTTCACTGTTGAAGAAATCCGTAGAAAGGAATTTCGAATGTATTCCTGAACCTGAGTAAGTTAGTAAGTACACTAGCTCTTATTTTATACAAAGATAACTAATTTTACCTCACCAAAAAGAATTACATTAAAGGGAAAATCATTTATTTCTGTAGAAACTTAAACTAATAATTAATCGAGTTGTTTCTCGTAAAAGAAAAGAAAAAGGAACTCAATAATTGCTAGGCATTAGTCAATGTTAATGATCCGTCTGTCTTATAAGAAGGAAAATTGTTACGAATTGTTTGAGATTTGTAGCGCGTTCCAAAGCTTGAATACGTGAGCTGCTTGTTTGTTATCGTTCATCGACAATAGAAATTGGATCTTTTGAGAATTATTTTCAAGTATTTACTTGGTTTGCATGTTATGGAGTGTCATTGGAGAAATAATTTATTCGAAATTCGTAGTTAGTCTAGGAAAATTGTCGATTTTCAAAAAAAAAATTCCTACTCAAATTAATTTTTCAGGGATGATAGGGGGCAGGTGGGTGATCATAAAACCAAAGATATCACACATTCACCCCTCTGGCATTTTGCGCTATATATAGGGGTTGAAAGTGCGCCATTGGCGATTACTTGGCACCTATTGATTTTACAAAAAAACTGTTTCAGATGAAAGATGGAAAGTGTCCTCCTGCTGAATGGGGGTGAGCTACAAAAAAAGTTAATAAGGAAAAATTGTAGGAAATGTAATCTTATAAAACTTTTATTGAAAAAATTTTTTTGTAAAAAAATAAAAAAACTTTGAACTACCCCTATTGAAAAATGGCAGGGGGTGAGTAAAAACTTCATAAAGCAAAAACGTTGTATGTGTTGTAGAAATTTTTTTCACGTTGGTTAAAAAAAAAATATTTCTATTTTAAATTTCAACCGGCCCTTATGACCACAGATGCCCCTTAAAGGGAGTGTGACCCAAAAATGAAAGTTTAAGCACAAAAAAATCTAAGAGTAAATATTTAAATTGCATCTTGCTACAATAGTCCGTTTTTGAGTTAGGGCGGTTTAAAGTTACAACTAGGTGTTTGTGACGTCACACTGGATTATCAGGGTCAGTATTAACACGTTTAAGAATTTTCCAAAACAAAAGACAATTATTTCCTAGAGCGAATTGCAGCCACTCAAAGTATGGGGTACGGTTCACTGACGACTGAACGAACAGAAGACTGCGATTTCGGCGGTTGTGACATCACAAGTTCATGCATAATTTATCTTCACAAGGAATTTTCTCGGAGACTATTTTGAATATAGGACTGCGGTTTTCACGAGAGATCTTAATTTTTTTTTCTTGATTCCAGTAGCTGAAGTCGTTTTTTAGGGTCACACCTCCTTTAATTAAAAAGTCTTTTGATAAACATTGTAGATCAAATAATATTGCACACCTTTTATCTGAAACATTTTTTTGTAAAATCAATAGGTACCAAGTAAACGCCAATGGCGCACTTTCAACCCCTATAGCGCAAAACGCCAGAGGGGTGCATGTGTGATATCTTCGGTTTTATAATCACCCACCCGCCCCCTACCATCCCTGAAAAGTTCATTCGGGTAGGAATTTTTTTTTTGCAATGCATGTATTTTTCGACAATTTTCATAGACTAAGTGTTAAAATTTTTCGTATCCTAAGAAACCGTAGTTTTAGTCCGATTCCAGCACTAAAGGCTGTCTTGTCGTTATTTTCTTTTTTGACTTCCACCTGCAAATATGCACTTGTATCATGAGGATATCGTGACGTTATTCAGCCTTCTATAATGAACAAACAGAATCTCGCGGAGTCATCCTTTTTGGAAACCTCTAGGACCGACTATGAACATGGTCAATCAGATTCTTCAACGTCTTCATCACTTGGCATTTTTTGAAGCATAGTGTTATTGGTTTGCGGAAGGAAGTATTCGTGAAGGTTGACGGATAAGTACGGCACCTTCTGTGTTGACGCAATGTTTTCTAGAAATACAATGGTTTTTTTCTTTTCTTGATGGCCCAAATGACACGAGCTTTTCAAAAAGTCTTTTTGCCACAGACTCTTTCCTTATGTAAGTTCCCGCTCTTTCATTGTTTACATTGGAAACTCAGTGCTTCAAGTAGCTTTTCATTTTTCTTAGCGGTTGAAACACTAAAAATAAAATCCACTATTGCTGTGTGCCCCGTTCTTGGGTGAAAATAAATTGTTATTGTGGAAACCATACAATGCAATAAAGATCTGTCGTCTAGAAGCAAAGTATGGACCGAAACATTGATAAAAGGAAAGAAAATTACCGACTGTGTTGTTTATGCTTTCGAATCCTATTCTATAGATGATAGGGTTCAGGATTAAATACAAGGCAGAGAATAATGTTATTGTTTACCAAGTTCAAAACTAGTTTTACATAGTAAAATGAAGTGCAATTTTGAATATATCATCAAAGTTCTGCAGGAAATTATAGATACCTGTCGTGAATGAGATGCCTTTAATTTAATTCCCTTTCAAGGATGAAATTTTGAGTATGTTGATTGTTGCCGAATGGTTTTGACAGAATTTTTTGTACAATTTCGCAGTACAAATCAATTATGACTCTGTAATTTATGACAGTCGTATCTACGGGTGGCCTGATAAAGTTTGTTGGTCAGTTTATGCATCCGCTTGCTAACGAGTATTATGAGGCTCTTGACAGCATCATCATCTAGTGGCCGGTCGTTGTTGCGGACCAGGTCTTATCAGACGTTCTCGTGTTTTTTCCGTTCGTTCTCCGCATCCCTTCGCCTTTCTCATTTGAAGTTCTGAGACCCTTGATGCCCTTCAACGCTATGCAGGTCTATCCAGGCCGTGACCTCCCAGTCCTCCGCATCGATTTCCCCACATATAGGGTATACATGATTTGCTTAGTAAAGACGTGAGTCTGCAAGGC
This sequence comes from Ceutorhynchus assimilis, assembly GCA_917834065.1. NCBI lineage: Eukaryota > Metazoa > Arthropoda > Insecta > Coleoptera > Curculionidae > Ceutorhynchus > Ceutorhynchus assimilis. The sequence continues at coordinate 43,144,884 of OU892277.1, forward strand.
GGACAACATGATCAACCCAGCGAATCTGGTGTTGTACGAGCATTGCCTTAATGCTAGTGGAATCGGTTTCCCCAAGGAAACTGTTGTTAATTCCGTGATCCTGCCAGCTTATTTTAAGTATTCTTTTGAGCAGCACCGATGATATTTTTCCAAGCACCTCAACATATTTTTGAGGTGCTTGGAAAAATATCAAGCTGAGGCTTATGAGCCTCAACAACTCTTTTGTCGAAGGCCGCTCGTTTCAGTGAAAACCTTGTTTGCTGGTAAATAAACCATATTGGGAGGCAGGATGAAGTATAAACCCCAAACAAAGTTCCAAAATAAATACAAAATACCTATGCCTGAGGAAATTTCTAAATTTTATCACATCTCTTTTTTAAAAAAAAAGTGAGTGAACTCACATTTATTTTATTGTTTTCATTTTTGCCAATTATCTACTCTAATTAGTTGGGAAAATATTTATTAAAAAAGATATAAAAAGCATTGTTGAAACAGACCAGTTTTCATTTAAAAAAATGTAATTGCATTGCCTTGCTGCTTCCATGTAAAAAAATTGGTTTATTGTTCACAGCTGAATATTTTAGGAGAATAATATTCAGTAAACTTGGATTTCTATTGAAATACATCAATATGTATACGTGGAATCAATATGAAAATGAATAATTTAAAAAAAAAAAAAATACTCGAATGTTTATATCAAAATGCATTTTTTCAACCGTCTTTAAGAAAATATAAACCTAAAGTTGCAACATATTTTCTGCACCACGACATAAGAAAGTAATGGGACTAAGCCGCTAAGGGCCTGATTTCCCTTTAAAAGGTATGAAAAGGCCGCATCGGAATCTGAATCGGGGGGAAACTATTCCGGCCTTTCAAGCACGGTCGTTTGCATATATTAAATTAAATTAAATAGCTGTTTGCTTTCATTTTTTATATCGTGGAACCTGGGCTGGGTCTCTGTAACGGATAGAGATCGTTATCCCTATCGCTATGGCACTGTCTTCTTCTCTCTTTTCGAAATCAATAGAGAGGGGACGTCAATAGAGATAGAGAAAATATCTCTATTCGTTACAGAGTCCCAGCCCTGGCGTCTACTAAGGAGACTCTCTGCCTCAGAATTATTCAAAATGACGTAATAGTAGTCCTACTTCGCTTACAAGAATTTGGCAATCAAACAGGTTTTATTGCTATTACCTACTAAAAAGAAATTTGAAGAGATAAGTTTCCAGGGACCTAATTCTCTATCAATTTTATACATCGCATTTCTCATTATCGGTAAAGGCGTTTGATTTATCACTATACGATCACATTTAAGGCCTCCACAGACCCTCAGTTTGCACAGGCCGACTGTGCAAACCTGGTTTGCGCAGGCATATCGGCACGTCTGTGGATACTTCCGGTCGACTGTGCTGGCCGTTGGCCTGGCCTGAGTAGATCTGCTTGAAATTTGGCCTGCACAAACCATTTTCACTATAGGGAGAAAAATATCCTTGAACTGCTCTTGTCGTCTTGTGTGGAAATAATTGTGCTGAAAACTGAACGTGTGTGCGAGAGGCACAGGTACAGAATAATTTGCGCAAAATTTACTTAACTTCAGGGATATGTATGAATTATTTAGGACGTACGTCCGCTCTGCGTTAATAAAGCTGCTCATTAGAATCGTCAAGTGGGCCCAAACGGATATTGAAGATATTCAACGAAAATCAAGAATAATGTCTGACAAAATCATGCAAGCGCCACCTTCGTAGCACGACAGTATACCCCGGAGGCTAGGAAGACGACGTGTGGCAGATATTGGGGGGCTGGTTACCTATTTTCCAAAAAAAGTTAATATGCGGATAAGGACTGGAAAGCCCTTACATGGAAGGAGAAACCGAGGGCTCTCTATTGGCTGATCAGGGTCAGTCGCTCCGACTCGAAACTACCGGAAACATATTCCAAGTTGGTAAGGACACCACAGTTCAGAGCAATAAGTGTAGATATGGATGAAACACCTCAGCATGTGATTAGAAGATTTGGCATTTGTTGCAACCGAGTACAAGAAGAGACACGACATAGCTGCCGAGATACTTCATCTAGAGCCAACTAGAAAATTTCATCTATCGCGTTCCGATGTAGTCGATACTCACTGGAGTCCAAAGAGAACAACGTCCAGTGGGACCCCTGTTGGACAGAGTTGTTCTGCTCCGGTGGCGGGTCTTCAAAATACACGTCTCAAGTTAATACCTCAAGATAGTGAAGTGCTAGTAGACGTAGCTTTTTGCATAACTTTTGTCTTATCTCTGGTGTTTCGTAGCAGTAAAATATCTTTCACTTGAAAAATATTTATAAATGTAACTTTTGAAGTGTAACGAGCAAGAAATCGCATTTGGAAAATAGAACTCCTCGCACCAGCCATCGGCAATAGCAAAAAAGACAGTCCCCCCGTCATCCAGCGAAGTATCCAAATCTGGATGGAAAGCGTTCCGACGTCCGCACAATGGCGGGAACACAACGTGTGTATCCCGAAGCTATAATGCGAATGGAGCGTCACTCAAACTCAATTGTCATGTCGAGTTATTAAAAGTTTTTGTCTGTCGGTCGCCCCAACGTCGACGCTACGTAGCGACATAACCGGCAGGCAGCAGTGTCAGTTCACGATGCTTTTATTCTGGCTCTTCTTTGTGATGTAGATTTCAGTAATGTATTAAAATGCGACGATGAAAGGAGGGGTCTTTTGGTTTTGGTTTGATGCCAAAAACAATATAATGAAGTGAGAGCACATTGAAATTTTTGAGGACAACCACTGGATTTATTGCCGTAATTCAAGTTGTCTATTTTACGAAACAAAGGCTAGTTTTTCATTTTCTGTTTATTACTGTTATGTATGTAAATGCGAAAAGATTATAAGTACATGAAATATTAGAAAAAAATACTTCAAATTATTTTGTTTTTGAACGATGAACTTGGAGCCAACATCTTTTTTTATGACTAATTATTGACAATTTCCTTTCTTGCCATTTCTCGGTATTTTCAAACGAAATGCAACAGCAATTAAATATCTTGATTTTCAATTACTAATTTCTCCAACAATTTTCGTTTCATTAGTGTTTCAATAACTCTTCAATTAGGTATTGGTCTTTCTCGTTTCTGGGCTGCTCTCATTTTTCTCGATTTTTTTTTGTTTTACTGCTTAGAATGCATTTATAGCTTGTTGCACAAAATGTCTCTAATATTCTTCCCATATTTCTTTCCAAATGGCATGGATATAGCCTGTCCAATTTCTTGCGACGAAAGTTTGCGATTCTTCTTTGCAGTTTTCAATGAAGGTACTAACAAGTGCCTCACCCAATTATTATAAAATTTAATCTAACGAGAGGATTACAATGTACAATTTCACGTTAATACTTACCTCAAACTCTCCCATTTACCTACCTTAACCGAATTAATCATCAATATGTGAGGTTTAATTATGGTATTAGGTAATTAATCAATTTCCATACACTTTGACGAGATTAGCCCGATTTACAGGTTATATTACTTGTGTTTGTTGAGGTTTATCAAATTTTGGCATGAATAGAGTTCATTCCATCTTCAAACACTAAAATTAAAAGGAAAGGTGGTATGTTGATTTCAAAATCTCTCAGAATGATAATACAAATTTGGTTTTAATACCGTCAACATTCGGCAATATCTGGTTCAATATTACCTAGTTTAGTATGCTTAAGTACCTATCTAATATAATTGGAGTTAAGGATATTGCGATGACAATAATGAAGCACAGTTCCATTCGTATATCTAGGCAATAATGCTGATAGTATGATAAATGGTGTAAATCAATAGAGTAATTTGATAAACAGAATTAAAAAAACAATAGGGAAATGGTTTGACAAACCTTTTCCTATATCATATCAATAGTATCGGACGTTTTAGGCCGATCTTTTGGCTGAACAACAGAGCTTCTAAAAGCTTAATTGAAAATTGACAGACTTTTTTTTTAGTAACACTTATCGCTAGGGAGAATTTAATGCTACTTAGAAATAAGCCGCTTTCAAACCTCGAGACGGCCGCTTTTAATTGTTAGGCCTAAAGGCAAAACCCCAACATCAATATTTTGCTGGCAGGCCGAGTCTTCTGTAATCGCAAGTTTAAGCCCCATGCCAAACACGGGGTCTCGAATATATTTCGGGGCCATACCGCCTCTGATGTACCACTAATCATTTCGGTGCCGCAACGGTCCTAATTAGAAAATGGCGAATTCCAATATGGGATAGAAAATATGGCTCTAAGCGGGTGAGAGGGTTCAAACATATACCGATAAATATAATAACGATGCTGCATGCGACGTTTAGAAAAAAAATGGGGTTAGTTTTTTTTATATTTCGTGCAAATAATTTTCATTTGAACATGAACTCTTACAATAAAATCTGGCAAGAGAACAGAGTGTTAGCAACAGAATTCGGATTGGCTGTATCGAAAGAGTTCGAGTACCTACCGACGGCCATTGTAACTTTTTATTATGTAGTAATTTCGTAGATTATGGTTTTCTGTTAAATACTAGTGAGTTGAGTGTGTGACAAAGTGGATATATCCACGATCAAGTACCCCATTTCCTAATTAACGAAAATTAAAATATTTTATATATGTACCTAATTTTTTCAATAAGGAAACTTGAAATAGTTTTTTTTTATGAGTACCTACTCCGTGTATCTCGGGCAATGTCAAAACACTTGATGGAGAGGCACGAGAAGTAATAGGAAATGTCTATATAGTTTGTGACGAAAAAGCCAGAAATATCCTCAATTTCACTTTAGAAATTTCTCAAATCGAGGTTTTTGTTGAGATGTCACTTGACTTATTATAAAAAAAAAACAATTTTCTTATCATATATAGGTTAGCTGAACAGACGGTTGAGGGATGGTAGCGGCTATCAGCTAGCCCTTTGGGTTCCTTATTTCTCAGTCGAACTGAAATTCGCCTATAGTAAACTGTAAAATTTTATATTGAATATTGTTGTTAAATAAAAATCCTGTATTATTAATATGATTATTATTATCCTGCACATTTTTCCGCTAAAATACATTCGTGCAATTAAAACAATCAGATAATTTAAATTTAAATATTTCATATTAATCTAATTAAATAAATAAATAAATAAATAAATAAATAAATAAATAAATAAATAAATAAATAAATAAATAAATAAATAAATAAATATTCTTTATTTTCCATCAGGACAAATTTACATTTGTATAGGAAATTGTCAAAAAAGTATATAAAACTAAAAACAAAAAAACAAGCAACATGGTTACATATACATATGCATTACATTACATTACATACATCGAGCAAAAATGAAATATCACAATTTATTTAATTATTTAAATTATCACATTTTTTTATATTATCCGGTAAAAGATTAAAAAATCTAAGGCCGCTTACACTGGGAAGTTTAACAGATTTTTTATATTTGGCAAAAGGTACTCTAAAACTATCTTTAGATCTAGTATTAATAGTATGTAAATTATATTTTCGATTCAGAAACTTGTATTTTAAAAAACATTTATTTTATTGATTAAAATACAGAGGTGACAAAAGAAAATATTCGGATCAAATTGCTACAGGCTAAAGCCAGAAAACAAATGAACGTTCCTTATGGGACGGCATCGGCTTAAATAAACATTTAATGCCGACATAGCAATTTGATGTTTACTTTACAACAATGTATTTAAAAAGTCCTAGAGGAAAGGGGTAAGCACATTAAAGCATATAAAAAATAGATAATTGATTATAAATCAGCATGGCAATTGGTTAATATAACTCCTCCCTCCTTAAGATGTTGCAAACGTGGATTGTTGTGAATTCAAATCAGACAATTCAATTTGCACATTTGCACAACCTTTTTCTGAAGTTTTAAACTTCCTAAAACAATAAAACAGTAAAATTAAAAATAAAATAGCAAGACTTAAACCTATGATTACATATGTGTTTAAATAAGAGTGTTCAAAATACAATTCTTTCAGATTATGAACTCTTATTTGTTTCGTCGTCTTGAAGGATTCTTCTAAGTCTTCTTGGTTGATTTCTTGAAGTTCCAATGTTGTTGTGTTCTCTGGAAGTTCAGGGATGTCTATTCTTGGAATCTTCAGTTCAAAATTGAAGTTCTCGCTGGTTTTTGAAAATGTTTGATTTTGTATTTTCACAAAGCATTTTTCAAACGAAACTAGCGTTGGATTTGTTATTATTTCCATATGGTTTGTCTTGTCACATTGAATAACTATAGTCAGACTTTTCTTAGGGATGACTAATAGTTGTCCATTCGGGAGTTGTCTCACTGTTAGTTTTTCATATTTCACTTTAGTGAAAGGACATTGTTGTGGTAGGTCAGTTATCAGGTCGTAGACACATGATTCTTCTTGCTTCAGCTCTTCTTGGTTACAAAGGTACACACTTTCGACTTTCGGGCATTCCCATAACGTATTGTAGTAAATGTCCGTAGTAAGTAATAGGTAAGAGTACTTATTCCTAATGGTAAGTTCTTGGATAGGAATTGCATAGATTTTATACAATATAAACGGCTTGGGATCAATCATTGGTGTGTGTATAACAAATATAATTAACTCATTTTGGATTTTTACTTGAGTTTTCATTGTCTCGTAATACTTGATTTTATTATCAAAAGGTATTTGCTGACTTTTAGGTATATTCGTTAATATTTGATTTAATTTATTATGCTGTAAAATAGTATAATGCATTATTCCCAATTGTGCAAAATTTATTGCTAATTGCACATGATCAATAAGATTCCTTATTTTATTACTTTGAATATTGATATTGTTCAATATTAGATTGAAAGTTAACATTGAGTGGAAATTTTGGTTTTCCAAGGAAATATTTTGTAATTTTCCTGTGATAACCTTTTGGTTAGATTCAATAGTTAAAAATTGATCGTGAAATGTTTTAGTAACTTGTTTCAATACTTGAGTTTGTATTTTTAGATCTTGATTGAGAGTTTTTTGATTATCATTGAGCGTCTGGATATAAGAATCATATCTTGCGCTGTATTCAGCATCTAGGGTTCCGTAGAGCCATTTTTGTGCTGTGCCCATGAAATTTAATAGACCTCTTTTATTACGTTTTCGGTCTTGATAGGTTCTGATTACTTGTTTCATAATCTTAATTTGAGAATGACTGTTTTCAATATTTGTTTGAAACAGTGCAACAAATTGGTTTGACCATGTTGTTTTGTTAAGAGTGTCAGATAATTTCATTAAGGTAATTTCTAGTTTATGGATACTTTGTATGATAATTGTCGTGTTTATGTGATAATAGGCCGTGTTATGTTGAGTTGTTACGTAAGTAGTTCCTAAAGAAATTGGTAAAATAGGATTTTCTACCGTCATCAATGTATACGCTTGGGTGACTCCAACGAGAGTTAGGAATACTAATGGATTCATCTCGGAGTACCTGGAATAAATTATTGTCGTTTAACATTTTGTTTAGCAAAGCGATTCTGTGTTTTGCTATCTTGTCTCTATGAAATTGTTTTACAAAGATTGGATCTTGTAATTCTGGTTCAGGTTCACGATTTTTATTACGTGATTCTAAAGACTTTGTTTGTTTCGCTAATAATTTTTCTTGAATTTCTTTATTCAAATTTGCAAGGGATTCTGCCAAACTTGTTATATAGTCAGTTGTTAGTTTATTTTCCGTTTGTTCAATCGGTATGGCATAATTCAAATCTCCTTTAATCACTTGAAAAGGGGTGTGATTCATTGTACTATGAGTACTGTTGTTATAATTCAATATAGCGATTGTCATTAGATCGATAATACTCTTATTCGGGTTTTGAAGTTTCAAACTCGTTATACTTTCACGTAGTGTCGAATGGAATCGTTCGATTGGACTATTCGAGTTCGGGTTTCTTGGAGTCGTGTAATGAAACTCAATTTTGTATAATGTACAAAGATCTGTCATTATAGCATTTTTGAACTCTGCTCCATTATCTAATGTGATTTTTTGAGGTATTCCATGATCACTAAAATATTTCAATAACTGTGATGATATCTCAACAGCTGTTTTCGTATTTACAGGAGAGGTTTGACCAAATTTTGAAAAGCTATCAATAATGGTCAGAAATTTCTGGTTATTGATTATATACGTGTCAATATAAATATGTTCAAAAGGTTTCATACCAATGGGTGTTGGTTTGAATATGATTTTGTATGGTTGACGTTTATACTTGGTTTTATTGCATATCTCGCATACTTTGACATAATTCTGTACGTCTTTCTCGATATTGGGCCAATAGAATCTTTTCTTTAAGGCTGCAACATTTTCAGTGATTCCTCTATGAGAGGTTTTAGTCTCATGATATTGCTGAATTTTCTCTTGTTGAAGATCAACTTCTGTGATGTCTTCTAATAAAGAGTTCGAGATGTACAAAGTAAATGAATTCGAATTAAACGATTCTTGTAATGCTCGTATCACAATAGGTTCTAAAGATTTATTTAGGAAATGAAGGTAATAAATACCAGGTGGCATGTATTCCTTTACTAAATTAGCAATTTGTGATGTTGTTGGATTATTTGGTAAGAAGAATATTATTCTCTTTTTATTACCAAATAGTTTGATTATCTCTTTTCTAATTGTGTTATTATTGGAATATCGAAATACAATTTGATTTCCAAATACATTTACATGTTTCTTAGTATATGGAGCTCCTAATATTGGATTTTCCATAGACGTATGTATTGTTTGGTCATTTTCAGACAAGGCTGAAATTGTTGAAGAACGATTAGTTGGTGTTATTTGTCTATTACTTTTTTGAGTTTTCGAAGATTCTCCTATTTCTATGGGAATTTCTTTTTTCTCTTTTCTTGGAGGTATTATTAGTTGTGATAATATCTTTATTTTGGGTTTTACTTTCTTAGGTTCCTCTTCAGGTTCTTTTTCTGATGCTGTTTTTGTTGATTGAGATGATTCAGACATTGTTACCTCTTTTTCTTTAGCTATCTCGCTTTGTTTAGGAAGATATACTTTAGAATCTGTAAAGTATTTTGCTATAATTTCATCATTACATAATGGTGTATCTTTCAGCATTAATCCTAATTTTTTATGAAATTCTTCATCTGAAGATGTTAATCTGGCATCTGGATCTGATTTTTGAATGGCATGAAGTTGTATTGCAGGAATTCTTGATAGTGCGTCTGCATTCATGTTTAATGTTCCTTTTTTGTATTTGATCTCATAATCAAATTCAGATAGTTTTAGTCGCCATCTGACTAGTTTAGAACTGGGTTCTTTAACATTGTAGAGGTTTGTGATCTGACAAGATTGTGAATTTTCTACCAAAAAGATAAGGTCGAAAATATTTTGTTGCCCATACGATTGCTAAAAGTTCTTTTTCAATCGTCGAATAATTACATTCAGCTGGGTTTAAAGTTCTTGATGCGTATGCAATGGGAAGATCAGCTCCGACAGGACCTTGAGATAAAACGGCTCCAATTGCATAGTTTGATGCATCGGTTGTCAATAAGAAAGTTTTCTTAAAGTCAGGATGTTGTAATATTGGGTCGTTTATTAATACATTTTTACAAGTTTCAAAGCTATTAAGAAATTCTGCATTGTGTATTATTTTTTTGTCTTTTTTCAAACAAGATGTCATTGGTTTGGTCAATTTGGCAAAATTCTTTATGAATTTTCGGTAATAACCTACTAATCCTAGAAATGATTTTATTTCCTTCACCGTCTTTGGTATTGGGAATTTTTTTATTGCCATTATCTTCTTTGGATTCGGTTTTATTCCATTTGGTGTAATTACATGTCCTAAGAATTCGACTGTGTTGTGTAGGAGTTCTGATTTGTCTAATTGTATTTTCAAATTAAACTTCTCGAGTCTCTCAAATACTTTCTTTAAATTTTTTACGTGTTCATGAAGTGAAGTGGAAAAAATTATTATGTCATCCATGTATACTAGACATATTCTATTCTGTAATCCTAGTAATACATTATCCATCACTCTCTGGAATGTCGCTGGGGCGTTTTTCAAACCAAAGGGCATTCTGTTAAATTCAACATTAAATGCTGTTTTGGGTATCGAATTTTCATGCATCTCGACTTGATGAAAGCCAGAGGCTAGATCTAGTGTCGTAAAATAATTACTACGACCAAGTCGGTCTAATATATCCGTAATATTAGGTAATGGATATCTATCATCAATAGTTTTTTCGTTTATCTTTCGATAATCAACGACCATTCTCCATTTTTGTATGCCTGCGGCATCTTCTTTCTTAGGTACTATCCACACAGGGGATGACCAAGGGCTACAGGATGGTCTGATTATGTTATCTTCTAACATTTTTTTTATTTGAGAATTTACTTCTTATTTATGCACATGTGGGTATCTATACGTTTTCGTGTGCACTGGTATTTCATCCGTTGTTTTAATCTCATGTTTGACTTGATTGGTAAATGTCAATTTTTCATTTGGCTTGTGGAAAATTTTAGGAAAAGATTTAATTACGTGTTTCAAAGCATCAAATTCCTCTGAGTTTAAATGATTAATACGCAACGACTTAATGGGGTCATTTGCATATTCAGCATTTTCTAATAAAGTCATTTGCTCTATATTAAATATTTCAAACTGTTCGTCAGCGTACTGTAAACTTATTTCCGCTAAGTTGTTTATGTTATATGGGACAATAATAGGCTTATTCATTAAATTATGCACTTCTAGAGCTACTATCTGGTTTAAAACTGTAGCTATTGTCGAAGGTATATAATACGTTGCATTTTTTATCGGTGGTGTAAGTATTTCAATGCCATCAGCTATATTTGTATTGAAATAACATACTTGAATTGAGTTGCTTGGAATCTCAAAATTTTGATTTTCGAAATCTGTTCTATATAGAAACGGAATTGTTGTTTTATTATTAGAAAGAAACATATTAGAAAAATCTTTATTTAAATTATTTTCTTGTAATGCTTTGATTCCAATAATTCCATCAAAATAGTCATGGAAATTATACATTATCATTTCAATGTTGTTTTGAATATTATATTCTTGTAAAATTGGGATATTGATTTTTCCATACGTTTTTCTTGTACCCATGCAAGTAGTTAGCTTGAGGGTCTTATTAAAGAGGCATGACATCCTGTGTCAATTAATAATTTACACGGTGGATAGTCTATTTGAATAAAAGGCAGTTGGTTGATTTGATAAGCATTTAAAGTTAATGCTGACTCATTGCATCCAAGGCTTGTAACTGAAAATTTTCGTCTTCAGTTGCGACTTGATTTTCTTCAAAATTTGTCTCTTCATAATAGTTTTGATTTTCAGAACATTCGTCATTTTCGAAATTTTCGTCAGGTTCAGGCAATTCGATTTCAAAGATATTATTAATTTCTTCGATTGTATATTTAGAAGGGTATTGATGTTGATTTTGTGCTTTTGGTTGCACTGAAACTCCGGACATAGGTGTGGGTTTCGAAAATTGTTGATTAGTGTTTTTTCGAAAGGCATTATTGTAGTTTTTGCCAAAAGTTCCTGAACTAGTAGGAAATTTTGTTGGTACATAGTCCTTTTTAGGTTGTATATTAATAGGTTGGGATGGAAACTGTGGTTTCTGTGGTACATACGATGTTTTTTGTGTATATTGAGGTTTTTGTTGAGTATAGGTTTGTTGTGAACGAAATTGCGTGTTTTTATTTTTGAAATTTGATTTTGATTTTGATTTTGATTTTGATTTTGATTTTGATTTTGATTTTGATTTTGATTTTGATTTTGATTTTGATTTTGATTTTGATTTTGATTTTGATTTTGATTTTGATTTTGATTTTGATTTTGATTTTGATTTTGATTTTGATTTTGATTTTGATTTTGATTTTGATTTTGATTTTGATTTTGATTTTGATTTTGATTTTGATTTTGATTTTGATTTTGATTTTGATTTTGATTTTGATTTTGATTTTGATTTTGATTTTGATTTTGATTTTGATTTTGATTTTGATTTTGATTTTGATTTTGATTTTGATTTTGATTTTGATTTTGATTTTGATTTTGATTTTGATTTTGATTTTGATTTTGATTTTGATTTTGATTTTGATTTTGATTTTGATTTTGATTTTGATTTTGATTTTGATTTTGATTTTGATTTTGATTTTGATTTTGATTTTGATTTTGATTTTGATTTTGATTTTGATTTTGATTTTGATTTTGATTTTGATTTTGATTTTGATTTTGATTTTGATTTTGATTTTGATTTTGATTTTGATTTTGATTTTGATTTTGATTTTGATTTTGATTTTGATTTTGATTTTGATTTTGATTTTGATTTTGATTAGTAGAATGAGTAAGTCCTCTACTAAATTTCATGTGGTTTTCAGCTAGTTGATAATTTAACACAAATTTGTTAGCTGCATCCAACGTTTGTGGATTTTGAACCATTAAAATTGTTCTTAATTCGATTGGCGAATTAGTGACTAGATTTTGAATAGCAATAATTTCGTTTTGTTTAATTAAGACATTTGCAACTACCGTTAAATTCGGGTCGCACATGATTTTAGATGTAATTCTTTGAACTAAACCTTTTAGTTTATCCAAATACTCAATAATAGTTTCTCTATTAGTTTTAGTGGTATACATAAGCTCTTGTACCAAATTCTGTCTAGAATATTGATCACCATATTTAATTCTTAACGCTTCTCTTATATCAGTCCATGTTTGTGAATCAGGACGTGCCATAAGAAAATTTCCTGCGTCATTTATTAATTTTGATTTTATGGCGGTAACCACATACTCCTTTTGAGCATTTTCACCAGTATAGTAAGTTTGATAAAATTCATTGATGTTTCTTATGAAATATTCTAAATATTGGCTTTCGCCACTGAAAGGTTTTATAAGTTGTACAATTGATTTTCACTCATTGTAACGGTTGATCTTTGATTTTGGTTATTACTTCTCGAATTAGGATTGTAAAGATGAGTTAAATTAAATTGAGTCAAAAGATTCTCGATTTCTTCTTCAGAATCTGACATATATATTTCTTTGAATTTTTAAAAGAAATTATTTTGAAAATTTAAAAAATTCAAAATTAAAAAGTTTTATTAAAATTAAAATTATAATTAATTAATCAGTCTTGTGCGTTGCTTTTTCTAAAAACTATTTGTTACTTTGGGTTTGTAAATTCGTTGTTACTCTTTATTTTTGATTTCAGTCTTTTCAGCAAACCTTTTTGGAATTGCAAAAGAACAAAAATCTGAATTTAAGTCTTCTCAGTAAATCAAAAATTAGAAATTACAAAAGATCAAAAATCCAAAAATCTTAACTATGGAACACCAATTACAAAATGTATAAAGAGAAAGGTTGTACTTACTAGGCAAAGCTAATAACAGTAGTCTTTCTTCACACGTTGTTTCTTGTTATTCCTTATACTCAGTTAACCAATTCGAAGTGGACAGTATCTGGAACGTTTAATAGCAGCACTGATAATCCAAATTTCACTTTTCCGAAGAATTCACTTTTTCGAACTTCCTTCAGTCTTTTGAAATTTTCGCGACGGATTACGACTGTTACAACTCCCGAAACTTAAGCACTCTGAGCATCCGAACGACTGCGCCAATTATATTTTCGATTCAGAAACTTGTATTTTAAAAAACATTTATTTTATTGATTAAAATACAGAGGTGACAAAAGAAAATATTCGGATCAAATTGCTACAGGCTAAAGCCAGAAAACAAATGAACGTTCCTTATGGGACGGCATCGGCTTAAATAAACATTTAATGCCGACATAGCAATTTGATGTTTACTTTACAACAATGTATTTAAAAAGTCCTAGAGGAAAAGGGTAAGCACATTAAAGCATATAAAAAATAGATAATTGATTATAAATCAGCATGGCAATTGGTTAATATAACTTGTATATCACGGTTGTGCAAAAATATATCTTTGTTCTTAAAAACATAGACACACATTTCTAATATATAAAGACTAGGCAGAGTTAATATTCTAAAGTTTTTAAAAAACTGTTTACATGAAGTTATTTTGGAGACACCTGCAATACATCTAATAGCCCTTTTTTGAGCCAAAAATACCCTTGAAGAGTCGCTAGACCAACCCCACAAATTACCTACTTCAATTTTTGTAAATCAGCTAACAACTAATGCATTTATCTCTGCAAATAAAATTAATTATTATAATGATATAACTCATGTCAAAAATAGCCAACAATTCGATATTACATTTATTTCAATCTCTACTGATCACATCATAATTAACGCATTTATTTGGGTTACCAGAATTATTTACATATTTTATGCTTCGCTAAATTTTTAATCTCGTCATCGAAGGTTAGCTTTGGGAACTATGCACGAAACATAACAAATTAATTCGAAAACTAATTAAATTTAATTAAATTTCAGCAGCTGAATGGGGAGACAGATTGAAAAGTTTTTATCCATTTATTATTTTTAATTTTCGCTCAATATTGTTCGTGAATTAAACTGTAAAAACTTGTAAAACAACAATTTTTTGTCTCTGAAATGCAAAATGGTAGATATTATATTGTAATGATGACCTTTTTCTTGGTGTTGTTCATTACTATCCGCCCGGTGTGTTGAACAGATAACAAATATATAATCATAGATGAACAAGGCAAGTTCGGTTAATCCTCGATGAGGCATCAGATGCCTCTGCCGGCCGTGACTGTGAGCTCAATCTGTTTCCTCGGAGTGTTTCGACCGATTGATAGGAAAACGCAACAGCTGATCGACGATCAAATGGAAAAGTGGTGACGAGTGACCTACCTCAATGCCAGTGACAAAAGAGAGTGAGGTTAATTAAATACAAAATTTAAAAAAAGGCTGAACAATAGAGAATATTTGAGGAATCCATTGAAAATTATTACGGAAATTTGAAATTGAGCAAAACTAAAAACCATAACCACAAAACACAAGAGTAAAAGGAGAGAGACCCCGTTTCGCGTGCGGTATTTCCAGGAGTACTCTGTTTGCTCGGCCGATCAGCTGGTTTCAATCTCTCAATTTTGTCATCTGCTCCGCGAGAATTAACCGAACTCGCCTACTATTCTACGGTTCCGCTCAGGTGACGGTGATGTGGAAATGGGAGGAAATTCAACACTTCTCGCTGTCTGGTTTCTTTGGCACGTGGTTTTCTTCTACATTTCTGTAGCCTCAGCAAATTCAATTTCTGTGACAAAAGATTTTCACACACTTTTATCTTATCGCAAAATTGACGTTACTTTCATTCCTCCTTACAAATTGTGAATACACCTCCAAGTCCCTGTTTCGTGCCTAGTACCCATCAGAGGGACATAAGCAGAAACTTTTGCACTGCAATCTCCTTTGTGGCAATTTTAGATCACCACCTCCGACCATTTGGTGTAATTCAATGCCGGAAGCGGTATTTATTTGCCTTTTATTTCTGAATTGTCAACAAAGTTCAACATTTCTTTTGACTGATTTTCGAAAACGCAATAATTGTCTGCCGCACGTCGACGTTGTCCTCGCTCATGAGATTATCAAGTTGGTTTGACCCAATTTTGTCCACTGGTATTACAATATTGATGTTTGGGTTTTACATATAAACTAAACTATTAACAGAAGCATCAGGAATAGGCTTATGGTTAAGCTGGGACACCGTTCGTGGGGCCGACAAATCGTATTGATTTTAACTAAAAGATTAATAAAGCTGAATAAATTATAATTCAAATCCGTACCGTAACCCATTAAATGCCATTGTAATATATTAATAGAGTGAACTTGTGTTGGCTGGATAAACATTTATTTTATTATGTAATGCTTTAATGCCGATAAATGTATCGATTGCCTTGTCGTTTATATATTATGTGAAACTAGCATGTGGAATCAATAATAGTTCAGGAAAAACCACTTTCTCGAATTTGAGACGTGCTCCATAAGCCAAAGTGGAAAACCTTTTCCAAAGAAAAATTGTACGGTTGATATGTGGTTCTTACCTTCCCACTATTAACACGAGAAAAAATCGGATTTGTACCTATCTTTCATGGCTTTACAGATACAAATTCAAATGTTACTAGATGAAATTCTCGCAATTGCTTTTTTTTTAATAGCTACGTAAGGACTGAAATGATTTCCTTCTCAAACTCAAATTCCAATGTCAGACATAAATTCGGTAAAGTAAAAAACTCAATTTGCAGTCAAGCACAAATATCAAAGATACAGGGCCTGAAAAACCAGGGTGATTGGCGAATAAAGGGTATCAATCCTGATAAGCCGCACAACACAAATTGGAATATCCGGTCTCCCCTTTTCCTTCATGCGATTGTTGCCTGACGATATCGGATAGATTTTGTGGGATGTTCGTCACATTACTTTTTCTGAATGCGCTGTGTATGTGAAAAAATCGAGGAAAAACCGAAATCTAAACCACCCGTCGTTCAGCTAACGATCAACTCCATTGTTGCCCTAAACGGTTATAGAGGATTTCCTTAATATTAGTTTCCCAAAGAATTTTTTGAATAAGCCTAGCTACGACATTGCATGTTATTTGATTTGCTATATCAAGCGATATGAATTATTGAAGCGGCCAACATTACCCGCTTTATGGGCATTGAATTAAATTATATTTTTGATCATACGGATAAGTTATTCACTACCTAGTTAAAGTTAACCTCTCAGTGAAATATGCAGCAAAGATCACAAAAATAACTTTCTTTCTATCATTGACTCCGCGGGATTTATAAGAGCATAGGTTACCTAGAAATTCATGCAATCCAAGCATGCGCGCAGGAAATTTTACCCTTGAAGAGTCGCTAGACCAACCCCACAAATTACCTACTTCAATTTTTGTAAATCAGCTAACAACTAATGCATTTATCTCTGCAAATAAAATTAATTATTATAATGATATAACTCATGTCAAAAATAGCCAACAATTCGATATTACATTTATTTCAATCTCTACTGATCACATCATAATTCACGCATTTATTTGGGTTACCAGAATTATTTACATATTTTATGCTTCGCTAAATTTTTAATCTCGTCATCGAAGGTTAGCTTTGGGAACTATGCACGAAACATAACAAATTAATTCGAAAACTAATTAAATTTAATTAAATTTCAGCAGCTGAATGGGGAGACAGATTGAAAAGTTTTTATCCATTTATTATTTTTAATTTTCGCTCAATATTGTTCGTGAATTAAACTGTAAAAACTTGTAAAACAACAATTTTTTGTCTCTGAAATGCAAAATGGTAGATATTATATTGTAATGATGACCTTTTTCTTGGTGTTGTTCATTACTATCCGCCCGGTGTGTTGAACAGATAACAAATATATAATCATAGATGAACAAGGCAAGTTCGGTTAATCCTCGATGAGGCATCAGATGCCTCTGCCGGCCGTGACTGTGAGCTCAATCTGTTTCCTCGGAGTGTTTCGACCGATTGATAGGAAAACGCAACAGCTGATCGACGATCAAATGGAAAAGTGGTGACGAGTGACCTACCTCAATGCCAGTGACAAAAGAGAGTGAGGTTAATTAAATACAAAATTTAAAAAAAGGCTGAACAATAGAGAATATTTGAGGAATCCATTGAAAATTATTACGGAAATTTGAAATTGAGCAAAACTAAAAACCATAACCACAAAACACAAGAGTAAAAGGAGAGAGACCCCGTTTCGCGTGCGGTATTTCCAGGAGTACTCTGTTTGCTCGGCCGATCAGCTGGTTTCAATCTCTCAATTTTGTCATCTGCTCCGCGAGAATTAACCGAACTCGCCTACTATTCTACGGTTCCGCTCAGGTGACGGTGATGTGGAAATGGGAGGAAATTCAACACTTCTCGCTGTCTGGTTTCTTTGGCACGTGGTTTTCTTCTACATTTCTGTAGCCTCAGCAAATTCAATTTCTGTGACAAAAGATTTTCACACACTTTTATCTTATCGCAAAATTGACGTTACTTTCATTCCTCCTTACAAATTGTGAATACACCTCCAAGTCCCTGTTTCGTGCCTAGTACCCATCAGAGGGACATAAGCAGAAACTTTTGCACTGCAATCTCCTTTGTGGCAATTTTAGATCACCACCTCCGACCATTTGGTGTAATTCAATGCCGGAAGCGGTATTTATTTGCCTTTTATTTCTGAATTGTCAACAAAGTTCAACATTTCTTTTGACTGATTTTCGAAAACGCAATAATTGTCTGCCGCACGTCGACGTTGTCCTCGCTCATGAGATTATCAAGTTGGTTTGACCCAATTTTGTCCACTGGTATTACAATATTGATGTTTGGGTTTTACATATAAACTAAACTATTAACAGAAGCATCAGGAATAGGCTTATGGTTAAGCTGGGACACCGTTCGTGGGGCCGACAAATCGTATTGATTTTAACTAAAAGATTAATAAAGCTGAATAAATTATAATTCAAATCCGTACCGTAACCCATTAAATGCCATTGTAATATATTAATAGAGTGAACTTGTGTTGGCTGGATAAACATTTATTTTATTATGTAATGCTTTAATGCCGATAAATGTATCGATTGCCTTGTCGTTTATATATTATGTGAGGCTAGCATGTGGAATCAATAATAGTTCAGGAAAAACCACTTTCTCGAATTTGAGACGTGCTCCATAAGCCAAAGTGGAAAACCTTTTCCAAAGAAAAATTGTACGGTTGATATGTGGTTCTTACCTTCCCACTATTAACACGAGAAAAAATCGGATTTGTACCTATCTTTCATGGCTTTACAGATACAAATTCAAATGTTACTAGATGAAATTCTCGCAATTGCTTTTTTTTTAATAGCTACGTAAGGACTGAAATGATTTCCTTCTCAAACTCAAATTCCAATGTCAGACATAAATTCGGTAAAGTAAAAAACTCAATTTGCAGTCAAGCACAAATATCAAAGATACAGGGCCTGAAAAACCAGGGTGATTGGCGAATAAAGGGTATCAATCCTGATAAGCCGCACAACACAAATTGGAATATCCGGTCTCCCCTTTTCCTTCATGCGATTGTTGCCTGACGATATCGGATAGATTTTGTGGGATGTTCGTCACATTACTTTTTCTGAATGCGCTGTGTATGTGAAAAAATCGAGGAAAAACCGAAATCTAAACCACCCGTCGTTCAGCTAACGATCAACTCCATTGTTGCCCTAAACGGTTATAGAGGATTTCCTTAATATTAGTTTCCCAAAGAATTTTTTGAATAAGCCTAGCTACGACATTGCATGTTATTTGATTTGCTATATCAAGCGATATGAATTATTGAAGCGGCCAACATTACCCGCTTTATGGGCATTGAATTAAATTATATTTTTGATCATACGGATAAGTTATTCACTACCTAGTTAAAGTTAACCTCTCAGTGAAATATGCAGCAAAGATCACAAAAATAACTTTCTTTCTATCATTGACTCCGCGGGATTTATAAGAGCATAGGTTACCTAGAAATTCATGCAATCCAAGCATGCGCGCAGGAAATTTTAAGGCTGGGTTATAGCAACCAGAACATAATCATTCTCTCAGACAGTCAGGCTACTTACTCTAAAAGCTTAAAACTTCGATTCACTTAGATAACAATGGAATGCCTACACGACCTGAAAGCTCTGTCGTCAAGGAATAACAGGATAAAGCTCCTGTGGGTTCCTGGACATTCGGAAATAGAAGGCAACCAAAAGGCTGACGCAGCTGCACTCTCCACAAGACCCGCATTTGGGATATCGAAACAGGTCATAAAGACGGCAGTTGGTTGACCCATCAACACCTCTGCTATTGGCTGTCTGCACCTGGAGCAAGACACTCGAAGGAGATAATCGGTAACCCCACAAAAAGACTAACAACTGAAATACTGTCACTAACGCGTACTCAGATAAGACGGGTGATAGTACTACTAACAGAACACTACCATCTTAGAGTGGCGCACATGCAGAAAATGAGAGTCTATAATGGCCCAACGACATATAGAGTGTGTGGTGAAGAGGAGGAAGACGCCTTACTAGAGCTTCGCAAGACCCAGACTAAGTCCAAGGCTGGCCAGTAGTGGTCTTGGTCTCGACAAATAAATGCTGTCTTGGTCTTGGTCTTGATAGTCTTGGTCATGGTCTTGATAGTCTAGAAAAAAATGTATACCAAATTTTTAAAATATGCATCATATATGTATAGACAGAGCAGAGATAATGGGTTTAGGACATAAAGCATTTTACAATACAGATAGTACAGTAAATAGGGACAAATAAATCGCATTTACTAAAAAAAAATACTTAATGGCTGAAATTTTGAGGGTGTGTTCGGGGGCATGTCCTGAGTCTAAAACTGAGTTTTCGTATTCGAGGGGGTGGGGGAAGATACTACCCCCTCTTTATGTAGGGTTGAGTTCGTTTTAATTCCTTATCTTCGGTGCTATTGCCCGTACCGTCAAGTCCGAGAGATCAAATTTGTGGGAAATAAAATTATCTATCTAATGATAATAAAATCAAGGTCATAGGACGATTAGGTGATTCACAATGGCCGGTCAAAGGTCAAAAGTGGGGGGTAGTTTTTGATGGTTTTTCGTGAATACCGTGAAATCGGTAGGTTTTTTCGCATACTGCTTCGATACCATTTCGAAGTATTTGAAATTACCTACAAAATGAGTGCTCAAACACTCATCTACTGTGAATAGTTTGCCGTCAATCCAACGACCAAGTTGACCGCGCGCGCCGATGTTGTACTTCCCGATAAGCTAGAAAGTTGAAATTTTCAGGGGACTTAGAATTCTTATTTTTGTCGAGCCAAAACAAATTTCTTTGCCCCCTCCCTCAACCCTGGGAAACACTGGGGGGGCTGTCAAAGTTTTGACTTTCGACCCCTGTACAGCCCCAACGGGTGGGGAGGGGGGGGCGGAAATGAAATTTTCAGGGGAAGTAGAGAAAAAGCTCCTCTTTCGAATGGATGGGGGGACGAATTTTTAAAAAATTTGGAGGGGGGGAAAAACATGAAAAACGCAATATCTCGAGAACTTTGCGATCTAAAAATGACGTCCCAAGGGCTTTGGGCCGATTTTGGATGAAATTTAAAGTGTAGGTAAAAGGGGTCTAAAAAAAGTTTAATTTCAAGTTTCAGCTCTCTGCGACATACATATAGGAAAGATTTTAGCCCCTATCTCCCAATTTTGAGAAAGGGCGTAGAATGGGGTATACGCGTTTTGCATTTATTTTCACGAATTTTGAAAAATTAAAATTTTAATCGGATAGAGGAGGAAAAAATACGTCGAAAATGTCTCTAGGCGTTTTTTGCTCTGACGCTTCCTAAGCGCGCGCGGTCAACTTGGTCGTTGGATTGACGGCAAACTATTCACAGTAGATGAGTGTTTGAGCACTAATTTTGTAGGTTATTTCAAGTACTTCGAAATGGTATCGAAGCAGTACGCGAAAAAACCTACCGGTTTCACGGTATTCACGAAAAACCAAAAACTACCCTCCACTTTTGACCTTTGATTGGTCATTGTTATTCACCTAATCGTCCTATGACCTTGATTTTATCATCATTAGATAGATAATTTTATTTCCCACAAATTTGATCCCTCGGACTTGACGGTACGGGCAATAGCACCGAAGATAAGGAATTAAAACGAACTCAACCCTACATAAAGAGGGGGTAGTATCTTCCCCCACCCCTTCGAATACGAAAACTCAGTTTTAGACTCAGGACATGCCCCCGAAAACACCCTCAAAATTTCAGCCATTAAGTATTTTTTTTTAGTAAAATATCCCTATTTACTGTACTAAGAGGAACAAACAAACATCAATGCCTAAATTAGAATTTTTATTACCAGAACAGTAAAGTTGACAAACACACCATAAAATTGCCATTCTGTACCGAAAAAAAAAAAAAAAGTCTATTTGAACCATAAGAATAAACCTACCTTATACCTGAGCATTCAGGCCAGACAAAGGTTTCCGAGAACCCTCACATAGTCACATAGCTCATTTGAATTTTATTGGCCTATCCGCAATAATTAGATTTGGATTAGTTTGCGTGAGATGTGGGGTTTGTATACCTGATTAATAATTATCTTTGGAAATTCCAATACTTAGGTACCTATTGTATTATGTAGGAGTAGGAAAATATTAAATACTTTAACGAACAGCTTTTACTATTCCTCGCGGCTGCAGACAAAAATGCACTCTGGCTCCTTCGATTTTGCGCGATTGTTTAAAAGTAAATCTTACCAGACGAGAGTCTCGAGCGAGAGTCTTGGTCTTGGTCTTGGCCTTGAACGTCAAGTCTTAATCTTGAGAAAATTTATTAGGTCTTGGTCTTGCTGCCAAGACCAAGACAAGACCAACGCTAGTCTTGTGGTCTCGCGAAGCCCTACACCTTACACATAATATACGACTGTGAAGCACTGGCTGGCAGAATACACTATCTATTTGGAAGAATACAACGCGGCGAAAGACTTTTGCATGATAAACTTGCCAGCAAGGTGCTAGATCTCGGCAAAGGGACGGAACTTGCTTAAACAAGACAGGGGGCAGCCCAATATACCTTAAGGCTGCAATGCAAATCGGGATACGAGCAAGCCTGACTCTGCCTCAAATCAAGCAACCAACCAACCATAAGTAACCTATTAGTTACTTTTCATTTGAAGTGCCCATGAACTTTACCGTATGGTGATAAAAATCTGGCCTAACGCTTCGTAAGCAAAATGTATTAAGTAAATCATTTTCGGCTTCTTTTTCTTCATAACAGGGTCTTGCTCAAATGATCTTCTCTTCTTTTTCCCGGTATGTTCACTAGATGTATATAGGTTTTTAAAATTATTATCGAGTGTTAATATGCATATGAGAAAAAAAAAACATTTAAACCAAAATTATTCACTTTTACATTCAACTTAATTCATAGCAAAAAATTGCTTAACGATGCCCAAACGAACCATCTTCGCCAACGAATAAGAATTACTGCGAGTAAAGGAAAAATAAATTAAACGTTCCTGAAGCAGCAAGCGCCCATCTTTATTATTTATTGTCCCCTTTGAACCGGTGGTGGATACATATTCCACGATAAAAACCTTCTTTTCCATTTCCGGACATAAAGAATAATACAATGATAAATTGCGCCTAATAAAATCACTCTTTCGGAATGCGTCTCGCCATAATGGCTTCACCAGTGGATTTTTCATTAAAATGGATAATTCGATAAATATTTATTATATTCGCGAAATGAACCTATATTTCTTGTAACTTCAGTTGAAATCCTCCGAACTCATTTATTACTAATTATTGTCTTGCTGTCTTGATATCGTAAGTAATATTTAATTTGATAGGTACCTATAAAACTATTTTTTATTGATTACCTGGCTTATTATTTTTTTAATAACTTGAATCAGGCAACCAATGAGGTCGAGTACCTACTTTCTATTCTTCTCTCAACGGCAGGAAAACTTCGTCGGAGGACGAACTGGAAGAACTGGAGAAAGAACTACCGACCAACACTAAACGAGACTTATTTCATTCAAACAAATAACAAACGCTCATGTACTCGCAATAGATTATGTACCTACTGAAAACGACCTAACACAGAAAAGAACAGGAGACGCGACAAAAAAATTAAATGCCATATATAGCATACAAAACGAGCTACGTCTATCTAGAGGGAAAGTCAATTAAGGAACTGGTATTTACACTAACAGGCCCATTACAATAGGCAACAGCATAATTAAGTAATTATACTAAACTCTCCCAAGTAAACAACAAAAAATTGACCAAATTTATTTTAAATTTAAAGAAAAAAATCAAACCGAGGAAAAATTAAGGAGTTCTCAGAAATTCATATATACGTATGTACAGCGTATTTCATTATATTTGGACCCATACCTACAGCCTCTACTATTTAAGATAGAAAAAAATTACAACGTAGACAACTTCGCTACGTTTCTCCATTTTCCGATGCGATTTTGTTTTTTCTGATACCGTTAAAAGAAAATGTAGAAAAAAAAACAGTCAAGTTTTGTATTTAATTTTTTTTTCTATCTTAAATAGTAAAGGCCGTAGGTATGGGTCCAAATATAATCAAATACCCTGTACAATTCCTGCAACACTACAATTTATTAATTATTAACTCCATTTTGAGAAATGTATTGGTGGAAAAGCGCGATTGGACAACTATTTACGAGGACTATAGAACGCTTTCCAAAATACAAGATATTTTCGGTGGCTCCGGTTCAAAAGAGTGATATTTGAAATAGCGACATCAAAAAGATGACATATTGTTAAAGCGATATACCAAAATAGCGACATTCAAAATAGCGACAGGTAAAAAAAAAACAACGACATATCAAAAGAGCGACATTCGAAAGCGCGATACTTGAATTAGCGACATTGCAAAAGAGCGACATTGTGAAGAACGATATTTAAAATAGCGGCATATTAAAAGAGCGACATTCACAACAGCGACCTCTAAGCAAAAGAGGGACACATCAAATTGTATCAATAATATTCAAAAAAATGCAGACTTACTCAAACTAACCCGTCTGCCTAGTGCGATTTAGTCTTCGTAAGTTAGCATTTTATTTAAAAACTCAGTCAATTTATTTATAGCGTAACGTCCCTCGACCGCGCCTTGTTTTTCAAATAAAATGCTAACTCACAAGGACTAGATTGCATTAGGCGGACGGGTTAGTTTGGGTTAGTTTGAGTGAGTCTGCATTTATTTGATTATCTCGCTCTTTTGCAATGTCGCTGTTTCAAGTATCGCACTTTCGAATGTCACTCTTTTGATATGTCGCTGTTTGTTTTTATATGTCGCTGTACTGAATGTCGCTATTTTAATAAGTCGCTGTTTTGAATGTTGCTATTTCGATATTTCGCTTCAACAATATGTCGCCTTTTTGATGTCGCTATTTCAAATATATCGCCCTCTGAACCGGAGCCACCGAAAATATCTTGTATTTTCGAAAACATTTTTGTTCCTCGCGCTTTTGTTTCTCGCGCTTCTATCCAGTCGTGTTTTTGTTCATCGCGTTTCTGTTCGTCGCGTTTTATTCCAGTCGCGTTTTTGTTTTGTTCTGTCGCGCTTTTGTCCGTCGAGTTTTAGTCCCTCGCGCTTTTGTTCAGTCGCGTTATTATCCCTCGCGTTTTTTTTCAGTCGAGTTTTTATCCCTCGCGCTTTTGTTCAGTCGCGTTTTTGTCCCTCGCGCTTTTATATAGTAGCGTTTTTGTTCCGTCGCACTTTTGTCCCTCGCGGCTTTTCGTATCGCGCTTTTCTACTTCGCGCAAACGGCTGTTGCGCAAATGACACAGAGCCGGCAGAAATATTTCATTTTAGTGAAGATTCTTAAACATTCAATGGGCGCAAGCTAAGATAAAATACTGTCAAAACAAACACAGTGATATCTAAGATTCTGTAAATACGATAAATTCAAAGATAAGCACGAATAAAGAACATACTTATACAAGCCTGGAATCAGATCATGAATACTCCAAGTACTAGGAGTACAAAATTCAGCGTGAGACAGCTTCACTCGATAGACACACATATCACAAAATCGGAATTGCTCAATCGAGAAATTCAAAAGGAGTCTCAGCGATACTGGCATGATTGGATTTTGAGCTCAATATGGCTCCATAAATGGTGGAGAATGTTGGAATTTGGGTTTAAAACAAGCTCAGGCCCCTATGGTACCTCTACGAAACGAAAATGGTAATGGTACCGTAGGGTACCTTTGAGGCAGCCTAATTTAGTGAGGAAAGACGCATTTATTTATAAAGTGGAAAAAAAACAGGAAAAATATGCATTTCCAGGGAGAAACTATACATTTCCAGAGGGAAACTATACCCCTATGGTAGGTACCATAGGGGCATGAGCTTGTTTTAAACCCAAAGTCCATCATTCTCCACCATTTATAGAGCCATATGAGCAAAGCGGTTGATAGTTTCTCCCTGGAAAGGTATAGTTTCTCCCTGGAAACGTTCCCTAGAGGTCTAGGGAACGTAAATGGTAATGGTACCGTAAGGCACCTTTTAGGCAGTCTAATTTAGTGAAAAAAGACGCATTTATTTATAAATTGAAAAAAAAAAACAGGGAAAGTATACCTTTCCAGGGTGAAACTATAAACCACTTTATTTATTTTCAACCTCTTTGCAGTTGAAGTCAGGAAAATATTATCGTTATCTTATCGGAATGCTTACTCGGCATCCAGAGAAAATATTTATCGGCCTGTATGGCCCGAAGGATTTTTTTTCTACAAAAATCGCGAAAATCTAATATATATAATTCTGGTGTCACAGTATTTGTAACAATACTCCTCTGAAATGGTTTGACCGATTTCTATGAAATTTTATATGTATATTCGGTAGGTCTGAGATTTAGTTGTAATCTGTTTTTTATACCCCTAAGTGATAAGGGTGGTCTACTCCATTTTTTTAAAATATTTTTTGGACAACATTTTTTATTTCTATGTTTTTATGATGTGACATTAAAAAATACATACATCCCTGAATTTTCACTCTTCTACCATCAACCCCTATTTTCTAGTTTTTAATAGCCGGAGATATTAGCTGACCCGGGTACTGTTCTTTTCAATATAGTCGAGTTAATTACCTATCTACTAATAAAGCTGAAAATGTTTCAGTCGATCTGAAACCCTACCGGATCGAAAATAGAACGTTGGGCGAAAATTAAAATGTGATTGGCAGAAGAGTTTTGAAGAGTTGAAATTGAACACAATCCACCATATAATTATGTTATCAAGAATTATATTAGGTTTGTGTTTAATTTTAACTCTTACTTACTTACTAATAAGGCTGAGAATGTTTGAAACCCTACCGGATTGAGAATAACGTTGGGCGAAAATTTAAATGTGATTTGCAAAAGGGTTAAAATTAAACAGAAACCACCAGATAATTATGTTATCAATAATTATTTTAGGTTTGTGTTTAATTTTGAGCCTCCAAAACTCCTTACCAATCACATTTGAATTATGGCTCAACATTCTATTCTCAATCCCGTAGGGTTTCAGATAGATTGAAACATTTTTAGTAGTGATGTGCAACTTGGATACTTAGAAGTATCGGTATCGAATGGATACTAGAACTAAATGTAACGGATACTTTGGAACCTATGTGTTGGGATTGTTGAGAATTGAGATTGGGAATGACGCATAACTAGCGGGGAATCCCACAGACAACAGTCACAAAGTCTATGTAAATGTAGCAGAGCGCACGGGTTTCGTACGAATTACAAATCTGCACGCTGCATGATTAGAGAGTTCTGTAAATTTTGAAGGATTTTATAATTTTAGCGCTACTCGCTAGACCTTATTCTTGCGGATTCACTCTGAGGATGGTGGAGCGGGAGAAAAAAAAGTATCCAGAGTATCCAAGCATTTAAAAATAAAGTATCGGATACTTCAAATTAAGCAAAGATCACTGACTGAGCCACAGCAACGTGCGGCCTGGTCAGCTAGTACTATTTTTAAAATCCGTTTCTCATCGAGCAACATACCCTTGCATAATTTAATAATTTTAAAAAAAAAGCATTTTTTTAAAAAACTTTCACAGATATCGCATGAAAAAAACTATACATGGAATTTTTAAATGGAATAAATTCAGTATCAGAAAGCGTGTTTATTTACTGAAAAAAAAACGGTCATTTTTTTTTTGTGTCCATTCCAACAAGCTATCATAATATATATCTTTACATTTGAAAAAAAAAAAAAAAAGTTGGGGGTGGTTTCTACCCTTAAGAAAGGGGTAAATTCCATGAAAAGGCCGAAAAAATGTGCCAAACTGAAGATAAGGGGACCCTTTTTTTTTTTTTTCCAGAAAATAAACAGGCTTTCTGATATTGAATTTATTCCATTTAAAAATTCCACCCTGTATTTAAATTCAATATAACCCATTTCAGATTCATATCAGTTGCAACTAGCGTCCGCCGAAACAAATATAAATTGTAATGGTGCTTCGTTAAAACATTCATATCTGTGTTTAGCTAAATATTACATTTTATTCACTAGTATATTCAATTAAGTCCTCTCTGACATTTTTTAAAATATAATTTTCTTTCTCTCTTTATGAAAAACGAATGCTAGCAAGCAGTAATTAAAATTACATGTACGTACGTATTTCGTTTTGCAGCAAACGGATTAATTAAATTCTATCGTTTTGTACTAACTAGCATTTAGTGACACTAATGAAAAAAACGCGGAAAATTAGGCCAATACTTCCACATCATGTGTTATATCTAACAAGCTAAGCTAATCAACGCCTACACTCCAGCCCTTACAACTGAGGGTAACCAAAAAGAGGAATTTTATTCCCAGCTCAGTCAAACCATATCATCTGATCTCCTAGATCTGATAAACTTGTTCTTTTAGGTGATTTTAACGCCCGGGTCGGTACAGAGTCAGATCTATGGCAAGGCGTGATCGGCAGGGAAGGCGTCGGAAAAATGAATTCGAACGTCGGTCGGCTACTAACCACATGCTCAGAATATAATCTTGTTATAACGAATACACTTTTTCGACAAAAGAACAAATTCAAGACTTCCTGGCAACACCCTAGGTCAAAGCACTGGCATCTAATCGATTAAGTAATTGTACGTTCTAGAGACCGAAATGAAGTATGCATTACGAGAGCTTTAACAAGGTCGGATGACTGCTGAACTGACCGTCGGCTGATATGCGCCAGAATGAACTTGCGCATCCTACCAAAGTGTAGATTGCAACAAAAAGCAGTTCAAACGAAGATTCAACATGCAACGCTTTCAAGACGATCATATCAGGACAAACTTCCGAGCCTCTCTAAGCCAGAAAGTTCTGGTAAAGTTTAGCTGCCTGTTTTTGAAAACATGATACAACATTTGTTCAAATCTTCCCCATTCTTTTTTAAATCCCTATCCTTGTTGTTTTACACACGACTGTATTACTGTATTAGAAAAAAAAATAAAAACACGTGAAAATCGTTTGTTTTAAGTTCAAACACAATCTTTATTTTCCTAAACGATTTTTAATATTAATCTCAGCGCAACTGAGAATACTGAAGTAAATACACTAAATTTGCACTACACACTATTACACTATACTTAAAACACAATGTGTATGACGGTATAGGCGATATCAAAAGGAATATTATTAAATATCTTTTACTCACTACGTGTGAGGGGACGACGAAAAGAGGAGAGTTTGTAGAAACTGCTACACCACTCTCAGCTGTTGTAGAAAGTTCTATATGTAGTACTACGTAAACTTTGGCACTACTTAAATTAGGAAAAAAACTATTTATGCCTTTATTAGGCGAAAATGAGAAATTTGGACGCAAACTGCAGTCCGAACACAGCCAAATCTATGCAATAACTGCGCATTATATTTATTTTGTATCTTGAGATAAGAAAAAAGGGTCTAGGCGTTACGGTCGGGTGCGTCCCCTTCTTGCATCGCCGAAGTTTTGTAAGAAGATTCAGAAAAATAATATTTGATGGATGCGCCAGTCAAGGGCATTTGCTTTACAAATTGAACATTCTCCCCCACGTTGAAGCTGAACAAGCTTCAACAAAGAAAAAATCAAGAAAGATATCTACTAATAGAAAAAGAAAACAAAATACAAAATTACAAAACAGAACATAACTAAAAATATACTTAATATACGATATATAGCGAACTAGACAGAGTCGGGTACTTGATTTGGCAAGAGGCTAACCTTGGTAATTGGTCTAGTATAATCACCATGAGATGTGCGTATTTTTACGACGCGAACTTTTCCATCTCGCCCTTGAATAGCCTCCAATATTCTAGCAAGGGGCCACTTGAGAGGTGGAACATCATCTTCTCTTACTAACACAAGATCATTGACCTTCAAATTTGCCTTTTCGCGGAACCATTTGGGTCTATTTTGAAGTCGGTTGAGGTACTCCACAGACCAACGTTTCCAAAAACACTGCTGAATCCGTGAAATCCTCTGATAGACTGAAAGTCGGTTCTCAATAATTTGGGTCACATTTTTTTCCGGGTAACTGGTCAATGCAGATCCCACAAGAAAATGACCGGGCGTGAGGCAGTTGAGGTCCGATGGATCATTAGATAACGGACTCAAAGGCCTGGAATTAAGGATAGCCTCTATCTGACAGAGGATTGTCGAAAACTCTTCGAAGGTGAAACTACCATTGCCAATCATCCTGCGCATATGGTATTTAGCGCTCTTAATGGCCGACTCCCAAAGTCCTCCCCAATGTGGGGATCTTGGGGGAATGAACTTCCAGGAAGTTTCATTCTGTGAAAGAAATTCTCGGATCGACTCAGAAGAAGTGTTGCTGTTGAAGAAATCATAGAGGTCCCTTAATTCATTTTTTGCTCCGGTGAAGTTGGTGGCATTATCACTATAAATTATGCTGGGGTTTCCTCTTCGGGAAACAAATCTTTTCAAAGCAAGTATGAAATTGTCTGTTGAGAGATTACTAACTACCTCTATGTGTACAGCTTTTGTAGCCATACACACGAAGATAGCGATATAGGACTTAATCATTGGAGCTTTCCTAAGTCGTGAGGACTTAATGAGGAATGGACCTCCAAAATCCACGCCTACTTTGTGGAAGGGTCTAGAGACGTTAACTCGATCTTCAGGGAGGTTAGCCATAATCTGCTGAGAGACCTCGCTACTGAATCTGAAACAAATGGCGCAGTTTCGAATCACTTTTTTAACATCTCTTAGGCCATTCAATGGCCAAAACCTTAAACGAATATTAGCTAAGGTGTTCTGAGCACCTGCGTGCCCCAGTCGTCTGTGCTCAAGCATTAAAATGAGGGAAGTTGTGTGATTTTTTGAAGGAAGAATAATGGGGTGCTTCTGATCAAAGGAAACAGAAGCGTTTTCCAATCGACCACCTACTCGTAGCAAACCAGAGTCATCAAGGAAAGGTTTAAGGGGAAGAAGCTGTTTGTTAGAAATGAGTTTATTGGAAGTAAGTTCTGAGATTTCTTTGGAAAAGGATTCATTTTGAATTTTTTGAAGTATAAATGTTGAAGCTTTATCTAGTTCTTGGGTAGTTGGAGCACCGAATTCTCTATCTTCTCTTTTAATTTTAAGGATGCTTTTGAAGCGAAGGACGAATGCAACTGTACGTTGTAGACGGGAAAAGTTGGAAAATCTGGAAAAAATACTTTCCCAAAAATCGTCTTGGTTTGTATTCGTAGAAACGTGGCATTTCCTCTCTTCGGGCATTTCCGAGGAAGGGTCTAAAACCTCTTCGACATAATCGAAAAGGTTTGAAGAGTTCCTCAGAAACTCGGGCCCATGCCACCAGAACTGATTATTTAAAATTTCCTGTGCAAATATGCCTCTAGACAACAAGTCTGCGACATTATCCGAGGATTTTACGTGGCGCCATTTATAATCGAAAGTTAACTCTTGAATCTGTGAAACGCGATTAGATACGAACACAGACCACCGACTAGCATGACTCTTGCACCATGCCAATGCAACTTGGGAGTCGGTCCACAAGTTGACAGAAAATAAAGCTATTTTATTTTCAAAAATATTGACTAGCTTTTTTACTAGCTTGGATAGGAGGAGCATGGCACAAAGCTCAAGCCGAGGAATCGTAATTGCTTTCACAGGACAAACTCTGGACTTAGAAGAAATTAACAAGCAAGAAATACTGCCATCTTGATAAATGGTGCGAAAGTAGACGCAGCACCCAAATGCTGCTAAGCTAGCATCGGCGAAACCGTGTAGCTCTATGCGATGGATAGGTTTATTAAGAAAATAGCATCTCGGAATTTTTTGTTGAGACAAAAGGGGAAGATTAGTTATGAATGATTTCCAATCTTGTAGAATTGAAACATCTGTTATTTCAGTGTCCCAATCTACTTTCAATATCCACAATTTCTGGATTAAAATTTTTCCTTTGACTATTACGGGATTGATAAATCCCAGAGGGTCGTAGCATTGTGCTATGGTAGAAAGTATGTTCCTTTTGGTAATGAGAACTGGAAAAGTGTTTTGGGGCACCGAAATACACAAACAATCCGAAGTACCATTCCAATTTATTCCTAACACTTTATTCGAAACATTTTCAAAGTTGATTTCGAACTCTGTAGAAGTCTGAGTGGGAACATTTGTAGAGAGAGATTGAAGAAATGACTCTGAATTTGATAAAAACTTGTGAAGCTCAAACCCATGTATTTGCAACAAAGTATTGAGTTGTTCGTACAGTTTACGAAGGGACTCAGAGTCTGAAGCACCACAAAGGCCATCGTCCATGTAGAACTGATTTAAGATTGATTCAGATGCCATAGGGAAGGTTTCTAAGTTTCGAGAAGCAATATCTTTTAGCACACGAGTCGCTAAAAAGGGGGCACAATTTGTACCGTAGGTAACAGTGTCTAACTGTATACACTGAAGGTCATTACCAGAGTTCTCACGCCATAGGATGTTATGAAGAAAACCCTGACTAGGATTGACCAATATCTGCCGATACATTTTTTTTATATCGGTTGTGAATACAAAAGGAAAGCTACGGAACCTACACAATATATCGTACAGGTCTGGCTGGACCTGATAGCCCTTCAAACATAGATCATTGAGAGAGCATCCAGAAGAACTCTTTGCGCTAGCGTCAAAAACGACGCGCAGCTTTGTGGTTGCGCTGTTTTCTCGAACAACGCACAAATGCGGTATGAAGTATTTATGTTGAGAAAGTGGAGTTTTTTGAGTTAAATATACATAATGGGCATGTCCAAGATTAATGTATTCATCTATAAAATTCCCGTAGTCTTTAAAAAGATTCTCGTCTTTCTTAAATTTATTTTCAAGAGAAAAAAAACGTTTCTTGGCCATGAAAAATGAGTCGCCAAGTTTAGAGAATTCTGAGGGTGTTTTTAAAGGAAGGTCTACTTGGTACCGGCCGTTGTCTAGAATTTTTGTGCTAGATGTGAAAATATCTTCTGCCAGTTTTTCTTCCTGGGAAAGAATAGCTTGTTTGGAGCCGTCTCCAACTTCTTCCATTTCCCAAAATTTTTTAAGAAATTTTTCAACTTTGGAAGTCGAGATAAAGGAGAGATGAGGAATGTTATTTACCAAATTATCTTCGGAGTTATTTTTTAAACTAGAGAAAAGAGAAGTGGTAAATTTTTTAGGAATTACTCCTGAGATTATCCATCCAAGGTGGGAATCCTGCAAGACTGGAAGATTATGACCTAACTTTATGATGTTCGACAAAATAATGTCGTAGTAACAATCTAGGCCGAGAATAAGGTCAATGTCTGAAGGCATAAAAAACTCGTTATCAGCTAAGACAACGTTCTGAGGAATAGTTAGGTTATTTACAAGAATTTTACACTGTGGGAGCTTGCAGGTAAGATTTGGCAGCAATGCGCATGATATTTTGAATTTTTTATGCCTATTAAAAATTGAAAACATTTCGATATCGGTCATTTCACTCGAACTAGTAGTATTTTCACTAATACCAGAAATGCTTAGGGCCACTTTATAAGTTTTAGAATTTAGTTTGTTTACTAACTTTTGAGTTATAAGAGATGTTTGCGTACCGGTATCAAGCAGAGCCTTTGCTTGCACTACTTCACCATATTTTGAAATCAAATTTACTTTAGCCGTGGCTAAAAGTACATGAGAATTTTTTATAGCTAAAGCTGAATGACTACTTGTATTGACAGTAGTATTTTCTCTTGTATTTTGTCGAATAGAATCTTGAGGAATATCATTATTTTGAGAATAATTACCCAATGTGTTTTCAGGCTGAAAACGCGATTGCGCCAAGCTTTGATTCTGAGAAATATTTCCCGAATGAGAAGTGTTATATCTACTTGATGAATTCTCATAAGGATTTTTATTATAATGTAATAAGGTATTATGAGACCTAGAACAAATTGAGCACCTTTGTGAAGAAGAACAGTTTTCTATATTATGCCTCCCTAAGCAGTTATTGCATAATTTGTTTGTTTTAACAAATTTTGTTTTGTCTTGATAAGAAGAATTTTTGAAAGTGAAACAAGTGTAAATTCTATGGCCAGGTTTTTTACAAAAAAGACAGTTTTGCACTTGTGAACTTTTTCCAAAATTATTATTTGAATTACTATCACTCGAATTTGTGGAATGATTCACAGAAATATTTTTTCGTTGCATTTTAGGACTCGAATATTCAATGCTTTCCAATACCAAGCATCGCTTTTCAATAAATTTTAGAAAGGATTCTAAAGAAGGAATCTCCGCATGATTTCTTTCTGACTCAAACGCTTTTTTTGTATTGAAATCTAATTTTTTCTGGATGAGATAAATCATTAGAACATTCCACAGCTCCTTATCAGAAAGTCCTAAATTTTTTAATGACTGCATATTTTTTTGTACTGTTGTAGCTAACTCACGAAGAAAGCTCGATTTTCCTTTTGATATGCCAGGAATGTCTAACATAGCACTTAAATAAGCATTTACAATCACAATTTTATTTTCGTACCTAGACTTAAGGATACCTAAAGCTACTTCAAAATTTTCATTAACAATTTTCAATGAGTCTATAAGCTGCAAGGGTTCACCTTTTAAATAGCTTTTCAAATAAATAAGTTTTTGGATATCTGAGAGTTGTTCATTGTTTACAATTAGGGCCTCAAACAATTGGAAGAATGATTCAAAATCTTTTACCTCACCACTAAATACTTGTATTTTTATGTCAGGCAATTTTACTGCGGTATTTGGATACGCATTATTTGAAACTTGAGAACTATGGTGAGAGCCAGCACTACTCAAATGTGTTGGATTTTGTGGTTCAGTAAGGGTTTTGATTTTTTTCGTAAGACCACTTACAAGAAAAAAGTATTTATCTTCTGTTAAACTTCTATCCTCAGTATCAGGGTTGTCTATGCTAGACAATATATCGATTTCATTCTGTATTCTCTCATACTCTGTAAAAAGTGAATGAGTTCTGTCTAACCTTATTTCAAAATCAACTGAGTCGCCACAAACTTTCTCAAAATTCAAAAACCAGGTCTCAATTCTAGTAATAGAACCCTTTGTGGCGGCTCTGGATTTCTTTAAATTTTCAAGATCCATCTTTAATTTATTACAGTATACTAATATGTACCTACTTTAATCTATATTAACAGAAAAAATCTATTAAAGAAAAGAAAATTAACTAATTAAATAAAGAAAGCAAATTCGGAAAAAATCAATTTTATAAAGAAAATTACCTAATTAAAGAAAGCAAATTCCGTTGAAAATTATTTTCAAATACACCTACAGGTATCTAAATACTAGAAACAACTTGGAAAAAATATACAAATTTGCACGCCTACATGCACCTATATAACCACTCAAAGAATAAATGGGCCTACCTGACTATTACCTAAATAATAGTGGCCAAGAAAATACGTAAAAAAGTTTTCAAAACAACAATAAAAAACAAAGGGGTGTTCATAAACAGTGTGTCTATAGCTCGAATCGGAGCTAGTAAAGCAAAAAAGGAAAATAAAATTGTCTCACCAATTCACAGGAGTTCACCAATGTTATTTCTTCACAGTAGAAACTTCACAGTAGGCTAGTCTTCTAGGACACCTAGAAAATCCGGCTCGAAGGACCAAAATGTTTTACACACGACTGTATTACTGTATTAGAAAAAAAAATAAAAACACGTGAAAATCGTTTGTTTTAAGTTCAAACACAATCTTTATTTTCCTAAACGATTTTTAATATTAATCTCAGCGCAACTGAGAATACTGAAGTAAATACACTAAATTTGCACTACACACTATTACACTATACTTAAAACACAATGTGTATGACGGTATAGGCGATATCAAAAGGAATATTATTAAATATCTTTTACTCACTACGTGTGAGGGGACGACGAAAAGAGGAGAGTTTGTAGAAACTGCTACACCACTCTCAGCTGTTGTAGAAAGTTCTATATGTAGTACTACGTAAACTTTGGCACTACTTAAATTAGGAAAAAAACTATTTATGCCTTTATTAGGCGAAAATGAGAAATTTGGACGCAAACTGCAGTCCGAACACAGCCAAATCTATGCAATAACTGCGCATTATATTTATTTTGTATCTTGAGATAAGAAAAAAGGGTCTAGGCGTTACGGTCGGGTGCGTCCCCTTCTTGCATCGCCGAAGTTTTGTAAGAAGATTCAGAAAAATAATATTTGATGGATGCGCCAGTCAAGGGCATTTGCTTTACAAATTGAACACTTGTCTTGGAATGACCAATGTTGTGTGGGACATAGATTTGCTAGTATTTTTCAGTGCTATCAGGCATCTGTACATGTTTCTTGCGGTAGGCTTTTTTTTAATTGTTTCTCTCGTGAATAGAAAAATTGTCGATTTTTTCCTGTAGTTTATCTCTTTTAATTGTCCAATGGTTCCTGGTTCCCTTTTCTTCGGGAGGCTGCGCCTGTATTTTTTGTATACCGTGTTCCGTGTGTGTTCCGAATACCAAAACCGCGTCATTTGGGAGGTGACTTATGTCTCGATGTTCTTTCCTCAGGAATCTGCTTGTATCTGTCTTTCTTATGTGTATGTGGTTCTTGATAAACTTGTTGAATTCTTCTTCATCTTTTTGAGATCAGCTAAATTCCGTGCTCGAGTTTTTTGCGGTAATGAGGCTTGACAAGCTAATGTTCTGCTTATAGTCCTGATATAGTCGTATTCTATATTTATTATTCAATGTGAGTAGTTTTCTCGGTACTTTTGCATTGAGTATACCTTTCCTGCAATTTCCATTGTTGTTGTCATTTTTCCCAAAACTGGTATTCGATGTCCCCCTGCGGTGACTAATATCGTGCTATTGTCTGTCTGTATTTTTCCTATTACCATCAGTTGTGCTGGTCTGACGTTATTTTGGGCTCCCATGTCGACTATAGCAGACAGAGTCCTGTTATTTGTTGTAACTGTGATGAATAAGATTCCTATTCTAGATGTATCCCCTAGGGCTAGGATGGCTGGGGTATCTATTTTTGCCATCCTTTTCCGTTTGGGTTCTGCTTGGCTGCAAAGTGTTCCTGTTTTCCACAATTGTAACATACCAGATTATAGTGATACAAAGTTTTCTTCAGTCAACCCTATGCTGAAAATGGTAACAAATTCTTCTATATCTATCTTCTTCCTGTAGTCATGGTACAAGTACTCTCAATTCGTACAGGTAATCCCGGACTGTCTCTTTTGGGTACTGTTTGCGCTCCTCTACTTGCCTTTTTAGGGACGTCAGGTAGTTGGCGTCTTCAAATTCTTTTGAGAAATCCCTTACAATTTTCTTTCTTTCCTCTTGGCCTGCTAATGGACACCTGGAGCTCTTATCTTCTGCTTGTTTAATTGCAGAGATATTTACATGTGGTTACATTGCTCGGTCGTTGATTTGGACCTTAAGAAGTAATTTTGTTGACTCATCAAATCCAAATTGATCGATTTTGCTCACAAATTATGTTGATTTTGAATTTAAGAGTTTTTGTTTAAATTATTATTGACGAAATTATTTTTAGGTATCTGGTGTGTCCCTTTCATGTTTGAATTGGTTAAGGGAAAGGTTATAGGGTATTTTCCTTCCGTCGTTCAGAGTGGTCCTGAATGTTTCCCTTGGCTAGGTCATCCAGGTGTTCCAGGAAAGCGGCACCTCCACCAAATGTCACGAAGCCTCTCTTGCTCCGCTACATAGCTCAACTATTCACCCTGAAAATCAGCACGGGAAGGGAAGGGAAGGGAAAGCGAACACCAGAATAACGCTAGATAAATATACTTAATATATTTAATGTTCTAGGGCAGAGATTACATTTAGAGTAAAACACACAAGTATTACCATATTGTTATCATCCGGAGCCAGCACGTCACTTCGGGCTAAAAAGGGTCTAAAGGCACCTGAGCGAATCCTTCGGGTATAAGCCCAAGCTTGATCTTTGTGGTCAGCAGCTACTAAGACGACCAAACCAACACCACAATAGAAGCTAGAAAGCCTGTACTGTAGAGCAGAGTCTGGGTCGTCAGATGAAATCTGCTCGGACAGAGATACGATATGCAATCCCTATTCGGCCAGATAGCTCCCAACTTTGAGGCGTATCTAAACGCCTACTGATACAGAAAAGCGCTGAGACATGACTCACAGAGTCTGGGTCGTCAGATGAAATCTGCTCGGACAGAGATACGATACGCAATCCCTATTCGGCCAGATAGCTTCCGACTTTGAGACGTGTCTAAACACCCAGTGGCGTAGCTAGTAGGGGAGCAGGGGGGGCGACGCCCCCCCCCCCCCGCCCCTACACGTATGGCGCCACTACCGCTCTTAAAAAACAAAAACAAGAAATTATAAAATTATGCTGTTTCTTATTTATTTTATTGACCTCTTCATCCTTTATTCTTTATCTTTAAGTTGGCATTATCGGCAAATGGTTCAGTTCAATCAAAGGAAACGTGATAGTTTCTGTTTTGATAGTTGATGTGATGTAGTTAAAATAAAAGTACCGTATACCGCCGATTTTTTCTGCCACTTCACTAATAATTTCTGAAAAACAAAATTGAAAAACAATTATTATGAGTTTCAATGTATTTATTTGTTTATCAAACTAGGAGCTGTCATCCCTCCGGATTTCCACGGATTTATTCTAATTTTTAAGGCGTCCGGAGACGTCCGGAAGGATTTTTTTAAGTTAACGTTATGTTCACACATTACTTCTTTTAATACATAAATATTTTTCGGAGTGGCACCCAAAAAAAAAATAGTTTTTGAAGGCTTGAAATAAACGTTTTTGGGCGTGGCACCCGGAGAAATTTTTCGCCTCCGGCGGGCTTTTCGTCTTTAATATTTTCCCCTAATAAGCAAATAGTACAAAAGCATACAAACATCCATTTTTTACCCCCCCCCCCCCCCTCCCCTCCGCCAAAAGAATTATGCGCCCCCTCATGTTTGCCCCTCCCGCCCCGCAAGGCTGGCTACGCCACTGTAAACACCTACTGATACAGAAAAGCGCTGAGACACGACTGATTTGCCATAGTGTGGCTCGTGGTTTTTATATCCAATATCTGCTGACTATAATTAGGTTAATTAGTCTGTTGTGTTTTCTTGCTTAGTTGCAGTTATTTGTTTCAACCCGTGGTTCAG
The DNA here is from genome assembly GCA_917834065.1 of Ceutorhynchus assimilis. Lineage (NCBI taxonomy): Eukaryota > Metazoa > Arthropoda > Insecta > Coleoptera > Curculionidae > Ceutorhynchus > Ceutorhynchus assimilis. The sequence continues at coordinate 43,183,954 of OU892277.1, forward strand.
TGTATTGAATTTGGTTGTAGCCTATGGTCCCATGTAGGGTTGACAATATTACATACTTAACCTCACCCAAAAAATTAAAACTTCTTTGAAAATAAGTTACCTCATGAATAAAAATTAGGTGTTTTACTTTCTTTTGAGAATCTCTTTTGAAAGAGCAATTTTTTCCTTGTCATTTTCTATTTTCTGTCTTTCAATCTCCATTTTTTCAGCATGGTGTTTATTCTTTTCGGCTTCAATTTTTTTTTTTTCCCCTCAAATATTCTTCATAATTGGTTCTGTTTCTGTTCTTGACTCTTCCCTCAAAAACTCCCTCGGGGTTATCATCTTCAGATGTTCTAAACCAGTATCCAAATCTCTTTCATCGGTTGTTGTAATTTCTTTCTCGTTTTTGGGTTCTGAATTCTCATTTTGTACCGTAGCACTGGATTCAATTGTATGTTCGCATTGGTTTAAAGGGCTTTGTTCTAAAAATTGCATCAATTTCATTGAAGAACTGAAACCGACTTGGCCCTCGACCAGTTTTAGTTTTGTGGTCTTTTGAAGTAATATAATTTCGTACTAATGACTTCCACTTGTTCTGACACTGTGTGGCCGTAATACTAGGTATATCCTGAACTAAGTAGATCATTAGCACAGTGTTCAAACACCATGTTTCCTTTTTTTTGGATGACTCAAATTTTCTAAGTGACTTTCCATTGACTTAATTGAGACCAATGTTTCACTGTGTACCAATAATACCATTTTCTTCATTGAGAGGATGGGATTGTCCACTAGGACCACCTTGATATTCAATTAGGTTTTCCTCAGTGACATCGTCATCAACTTCGTTGGTCACATCATCTTGCTGCTATTCTTTCAAAATTCCATTCAATAGAGATGTTGCAAAGGTAATGTCTAAAACCAATATATATTAATAATTACAAGACCTGCTGAAGAGAACTTACCATCACGAGATTTGTAATAATCTTCTGCATCCAAAGAAACGTCGTATACGGTTCCGGTAAGCGTGAGTATAAATAATTTAAATTCACCGAAAATTATTCTTATTAACAATTAACAAGTATAAACAAACAACCTTCGACAAACTCGAAAATAACAGAAACTAACCTCAATATTAAAAATTGAGCTTGACGCACTGGCGAAATAGTAGGTGCTACAGGGGGCAGGGGAGGGGAAAAACGAGCAGTTCAGTTGCGCGAGACTCTGACGCAGTGGAACGCCTATAAGCAGCCTGGGGCGCTCTAGAGCGACCCAGGAGTGCATAAAGTGCGTCACTGGGAAGCGACTCATACCTGCCGAACTTATCAACCATTTTCAAAAAGGGAGACAAGGTTCAATGTGGAAACTACAGAGGAATATCTTTACTTTCTGTTGCGGGAAAGATACTTGCCAGGATAATATCAAATCGTTTATTCGCAACTGCCGAAGAGAACCTACCAGAGGTACAGCTGACATGATTTTCAGTGCAAGACAAATGCAAGAGAAATCCAGGGAACAAAGTCGCCCCTCTATACATTGCCTTCATAGATTTAGTTAAAACATTTGATTCGGTCAACAGAGAAGCTCTTTGGAAGATATTGGCAAAGGTTGGGTGTCCGCAAAAGTACATCCAGATACTCCGCCTGCTGCATGATAATATAAATGCAACCGTCCTAAGCAACGATGGACCAGAAGATCTTTTAAAATAACTACAGGCGTTAAACAGGGCTGTGTTATTGCACCCACTTTATTCACTTTTCCGTGGGTCACCTGCCGGCAGGAGTGGAAATCATGTATTATCGGCTTATTCAACCTAAACAGATTACGAGCCAAGACGAAAGTATCGACGACGTCGATAATTGAACCTCAATATGCGGATAATAACGTCGTGATAGCCAATACAGGCATACAGGAGAATCAGCCTAGAGGTCAGCCTTAACAAGACGCAGATTCTGCACCAACTCGCACCGGATACTAATCCACCATCGCTTAAAGTGTACTAGCGCGGCGCTCGGGCGACAACTAGATAGAGTCTTTATCAATCACATCAGCGCTGAGATAAACTTCACGTCTACAATGAAGTTGTAATACGACCACTTACATATGGATGCGAAACATAAACCACCTTCAGAAGACACATAAAAAGTCTAGAAAAATACCACCCGCGATGCCTAAGAAGGATCCTACGGATTAAATGGCAAGACAGACGAACAAACATTAGTGTTTTCGAGGAGTCCAAAACAACTAGCATAAAATCCCTCATCATTAAGCATGCACCAACTTCGCTGGACAGTTCACCTCGTCCGCTTGCTCGGAACACGTCTTCCACGACAGATTCTCTCCAGTCAACTGAAAGAAGGAAAACGAAATCCGGGAGGTCAACATAAACGCTACAAAGATGTTCTAAAGGAAAATATGGCAAAGTGCCGCATCGATACGAGTAGCAGGGAGACGACGGCAAATGATAGGCCCTCATGGCGTCGAGTAGTCCACCACGGACCACGAACTTTTGAATAACAGCGACGTCTGCGAGACCGAAAAGAGGGAGCGCAGAGGAGAAGACAATGCTGCCAGAGACTGGGTGTGCCAAGACTTTGGGAGTGTGTGTGGCTCCAGAATTGGTTTATATAGCCAACAGAAAACGCACAATCGGCGAAGAATAGAATAAAATATAATCATACTCGGGTTCGAGTGATTGCCTATGATGATGATGATATATCTATTCATACTTTCTTTCATTTAAACTTTTGATAGGCCGCCATTTTGCTCGGGAAAGTGACAGCGACTTGAAGCTTGATGGATTCAATGATAATAAAAAGACTGTCAAACTCGATACCTGACTCAACTACTTTCACAATTCCGAATTTATTTTCAGGATGTCAACTTTTATCGACCTTTCAGGTTATTTTGAGTAATAAAATTGCTTAAGTTCTGTTTTGCCGCGAAAACACTTCCACGCATTTTGTGTATGTGAAGAAACTAACGCATACCGAATGGCCTTTTAATACAAAATAGGCAATATTGACATGGGGCTATTTTTTATATTATGGTATAGTAAGTAAATCTGAAATCAGTGGATAGCAAATGAGAAATACAATACCTCTGAGGTTGTTATCTCTAGAGGGACGCTGTGTGATGTGATAACGCGTAATTTTTCCTGATACGACAAAATAAATCTGAAGCCCGCATCTAAATAAATCAGGTCTCGGTTTTGGAAAATAATAAGCTCAAAAACGAAATTGGCAAACTTTTGCAATTTGAGAACTAAAAAGAAGTAAATCTGATTCGGCGGAATTTGAAACAGCTCAATCATAAACTTTCTCTAAAAGTTGCCGATACGCTTTCTTTTCAAGAAATATATATTTTCTCTTGTCTTCCAATCTTTCATCATCGGAATATACGATTTTAATGGAGAGTATTAGCTATATGCATAATGGTGAAAACTATAAAAAAATTAAAAGTACCTAGGTAAACCACCCACGATGTCGTATGTGTTATTTCCCATAAGGTACTGGAGGCAAATATGGCCCAGTGGGTAATATGGCCCAAGGTCTCAATTTTAAAAATCAAAGCATTTGTGACTAATCTGACAACGTCGAATAGTTGCCTGTATGGCCCCTCTACAAGGGGTATTTTCCCATCCACCGATCATCACGTGGTTGCGAATTATCGGCAGTTCTACGTTACCGGCCAGTGTGATGCCACGCAATTATAACTTTTCGACGAAATTTCACGTTGCGTTTCTCTAATTGTGGCTTAAACTAAAGACTGAAAATATCCCCAATTGAATACTGGTTTATTAGCTATCTAACCATAAAATGTTTTGTTGATGTGACTACTCGCTCTTTTTTTTATGTCAATATTATTTTGGTTGTACTTTCGGATAATATGGCCCAGTACATAGGGGTAATATGGCCCATATTATGATGAATGTGTTGGTCTTGCGCCTGATGACTTCGATGACTTTCAGTGTTGTTAGCTGTTTTTTTAATTATAGTTTCCTCTTATCTGTCAAAAATACATATATTTGCATAACCAGTTTATTAATTTTTTTGTTTGTATTTCTATGGAATTTAGGTATGGGCCATATAACTAGAACGGGAGAATAATATGGCCCATTTGTGAAACTGACTAGTTTTGCATCTTCGTCTAATAAGAATAATTTTGAAGTAGTAGAATTCTATGCATATATCAAATAAGTAATAAATTACTAACATTTTGATGTGAAAGCCGTTAACACAAATATCAACGTCGAAATTTCAAATGCATTTTAAGCTTAAGTGGGCCATATTTGCCTCCAGTACCTTAGTTCTGAAAAAATTTTAGCACGTGAAAAAATGGCCCATTCTGAACAAAAAAAGTTTATATAACATGGGGTCCAAACTCAAACATTTTTGAGAAGAAGCCTTTGAAGTTTTGACATTTTCTGACGAATATTTGAAAGATAAAGAAAATTTTATTCATTATGGGATCTAAAACAATTAATTTCATTTTTAGTCAGAAACAATACATAATTGAAAATTAAAAAAATAACATGACAATGTTACTCGTAATTCGGTTTCTAAACATCTGGCAACATAGCATAAAAAAGAATAGGTGGCTGAACCAATAATAATTGATTCTTGATTTGTCAGTTACTTGAAGTATTGAAAACTGTTGGGAAATAGACTAAGAAATAAAAGAACTTGTTAATTATCGATATTCAATATATTTATTATATCGAACACAGAGTGGAAAGCAGAGCGTGTGAACTCGTAGAAATAACTATACGAACTGACTCAACATCAAGACAAAGAATTACAAACCCTTTCTTAAGTAAACGATTCCTCATCTGTTTATCTTACATATAAAAACTATTATAAACACATTCAGTCATCCATAGCTGCGATATAAATTAGCAAAGTATAGACTAATAATGAAAGTTTAATTTATTAATTTTTGTTCCACTGATATGAATATCAGTTTATCCAACACGCCACCTCAAAAATTTGATCAATTATACTAAAAGTGTAATACAACTTAAACTTAGTATAACATAAATAGGCCTGCTTTCCTTATGTGTGTCTTTTCTGGGGAAAATTACTATAACGGTCCAGCATTTGCTGCTCGGGATTAGGGAAAACCCAGAAAAACCTAATCAAACCATTTAACTTATTTACTAATCCTAATTCCATTCTAATTTCTCAAATTTCACTTGCATAAATGGTTTGGTAAACATGTCTGCTAGTGGTTTATCTGTGGACAAATTAATATTTTATATTAATTACGATCGATTCAATATGATTTGATCTTTTGTGATTTGTTGGATTATTTGACTTCCTAGTCAAGATTAATAGAATCACTCAAGAAATTGATACATTCACAAGTAAAATATTGTGTCAACTTCACATTGATTTTACCCTTAAAATATCTAAGGACCCTATTCAAATATTGCCAAAACTCTTTATTATTCTTGCAGGTATTAACCTGCTCAAAATATTAATAGTGGTACTTAAATCAGGCTTGATATACATAACATAATATACATTAAACAGACGATTAGATTCCGGCAAGGGCTATCATGTTCTACTTCTGAATTTAAACCAATCAAATTCAGTTTACTAGGAAGTGCAGTGCTGACACAGCTGATGGCACAACAGTCATTCATATTAAATTTATGTAAAATAGTTTTCATGTACATTTGAACTGTACCTATATGAAAATTGATCAAGAGTAGATAATTTTATTTTTTATTACCTTTTAATTTTATTACCCAAAAATAGTTTACTGTCTTTCAAATAAAACATAGAACAGTTATTTGCCAAATCCCTTTTTAAACTATTCAATGTATTATTATCTGCAGTGGCAAATACCATCTACAGAGCTACATAAATAATTTTACATATTGCACCTTTGTCTAAGATATAAATACAGTGGTTAACTGATGAATTTTCAAACCCATTTTCTTTATGAGCTTTTACTATTATTGCAAACTAACATCTAGTGGTTTGTTTTGGTTCATAGATACAAAGCGTTGCAAACTTGGTTAGGAGGTTTACTTGTCACACCTTGAGCCAGCTACCCTTCAGCCTTCAGGAACCTTCATAAAAATGGCTTCCTTCAATGTCCCATCCGGAAAAGCTGTTTTTACATCCATATGATGTATTAAAAGGATAAACTGATTAAAAACGTTATTATAAACCAGAAACCTACGATTCTCGCCACCTGGGCAAAGATTTCATTATAATCTACCAAGTAATGTTGACTTAAACCACGAGCATCTAAATGGTTTTCCAATTTCATCATTTTCAATGGAAAATATCGATTTACAATCCACTATATTTTTATATTCGGGTCTTGATACTAACGACTACGTTTTATTTACCAATAATGAGTGAATCAATATCATTTGGCAGATGTGTTTTAATCACAGATTTACTATACTCATTATTTAGTTTAATGAGTTTATTAGGGTTAACATTTATCTACTTTCTTGAATTGTTACTCATCTGATTTAGCTATATCAGATTTAATAAATAAACCACCGATCTTGACAAATTGCCACTTTCAGGGGAAAGCTTTTATTAGACTATCCAAGATGCTGTCGAACTCAAATTAAAATGTCCGCCAAGAGTCACACAAACCCTTTGTTTGCTTGTCAAAGTCACGTGTTTTGGATAGGCTAATTACCAAAGTGTTACATTAATTTTTGACACTTTTCCAGTTTAGTTCAGTTCAGTTCATTAATAACTACTGATCTTGACAAACAATCAGAGGAAACAGCTTTATCATCAAAGTGTTTCACATTCACTTTTTCATAATCACTATCAACTACTAATATTGACTTACTCGAAACCCTGATTGAAAATCACTGAATAGTTTATTTCTATCTACCTATAAACTCAATAAGTTGCATATACACCATTTTCTCCAAAATTTTGTCAATAGTGCAAAACAAATTTATTGGATGCAATTCAATGGAGGATTTTAATTTAACTACTTTGGGAATCGTGATTATAGTGGAAACTGAATGAATATCATTTGGCAGATCTGTTTTAACCACAGATTTACTATAATCATTCATTATATAGTTTGATAAGTTTGTGGGTTAACAGTTAGCTACTTTCTTGGATTGGTTGGTCATCTGATTTTGCTTTATCAGATTTATTAACCAGTAATCTTGGCAAACTGTCAAAGTAATCAGTTTCATCACCAAAGTGTTATGCATTCACTTTTTCAAACATCATTAACTAACCACTGATATTGACAAACAGTCAGAAAAATTGGCTCTATGACCATAAAAGTTAAACATTTACTTTTCAAGCTTATTAGTTACTACTGATTTTGACAAACAGTCAGAGAAATCAGCTTTTACAAATAAAGTGTTCTATTCACTTTTTCAAGCTAATTACTGTTCTTGACAAATAGTCAGAGGAATCAGCTTTATAATCAAAGTGTTCTACATTCACTTTTTTTTTAGCTTATTATTAACTTCTGTTCTTGACAAATAGTCAGAGGAATCAGCTTTATGCAGATTAATAGGCTTGGAGGACAAAAACCAATTTGTTATGTCCACAATAATATCCCTAACTAGGACAAACTTATGATTATCTACATCCCACACTTCATATTCATTTGGTTCATAACCAACCAGTACAGCTTTCCAGGATTTGATATCAAATTTTGTTTTCCTGGTTTTTATGTACTTATAAACGGTATTATGGAACCAAACACTTATGAATATTTTACTTGAGGCTTTTTACTACGCCACATTTCGTATGGTGTTTCAAATTCTTTTAAAGTTTTAGAGGGGTCAAACTAAGTGAGAATGTTGCAGTTAAAACTGCCTCCAATTTTTTTTTTTATATACCTGTATGTATGTATGTATGGTATAGCTGCATCATTTAATTTCTGGGGTTCATGGAATTGTCAAATGATGACTTATCTTTTTGCATACCAAAAATCTCTCATTTCTGTAGCTAGATATTCACCTTCATTGTCACAGAATACATTGAAAATCTGTAAATTTAAATGTGCCCCACTTTCAGCAACTGAATCTTGAAACATACAAAATACATATGACTTATGACTCATCAAATATGTTACACAATAGTAAGTAAATTCATGCACAAACAGTTCCTACAATGTTTTTGAAATGGAAGTCGCGCTTGTTTATGCACGCTCCACATAAATACCCATTGTATAACCTGATCGATTTGCGCCCTAAGTCCTCGATCTCTATTTTTTTTTTTGTTATAATAATTTAATAATTTAAACCTCACCAATGTGGACCAATCGTTCAAACCACAATTGATAATTTTTATTTTCATTTAATCGTCACTATTTGCTTAAACAATAGTGTTTTTTTTTTTTTTAATTTTCAATAACATTGATTTCAAGAGCAATTATTATTAAAGTGTTGAAAGACTTACCCATAAATTATAAGCTTACCGCCTTTGTAAATACTACCAATTTTTTTTTAAGCAATATTCATACTAGCCCTTTGCATTTTTCTTACGGACAGCAAATTGTAAGGAACCTTTGGACAGTCCAGCCTATACCAAAGACTTTCCTGTATGCCCATATTACTGGGAATACTAATTGTGCCCTTTTTGGTTGCTGTTATAAGAGTTCCATTTTTTTTTTATTGATGGAATTGTTTTGTTTAACTTTTTTCATTGTGTTTCAGAGACTTCATTTTTTTTTTTTTTTAAATTGCGTCTTTTAAAATCGATTTTAAAATATCCTCAACGATAATTATTTCTAAATTGCTGAGCTCTGGTGTTCTTATCTAAGTTCAAGCTCTGTTAGCATGAAGCCTTTTTGTTTCTTTTTGGTTTCAAATTTTCCATTGTCACTATCAGATTAAACACTCCCGGTTTTCACAACCGCAATGAATACACGTACACTGGTCCCATAACCTGTTGGGAAATGGACTAAGAAATAAAAGAACTTGTTAATTATCGATATTCAATATATTTATTATATCGAACACAGAGTGGAAAGCAGAGCGTGTGAACTCGTAGAAATAACTATACGAACTGACTCAACATCAAGACAAAGAATTACAAACCCTTTCTTAAGTAAACGATTCCTCATCTGTTTATCTTACATATAAAAACTATTATAAACACATTCAGTCATCCATAGCTGCGATATAAATTAGCAAAGTATAGACTAATAATGAAAGTTTAATTTATTAATTTTTGTTCCACTGATATGAATATCAGTTTATCCAACAAAAACCCGCCTAATTCATTATTTTTTGAAAATAAAATGTTTACAAATGTCGAATATGCAGATATGTTACTTGTTTACGGATAATCATTACAAAATGCTCACTCAGCCGCCAAAATTTACAGGGAAAGATTTCCCAATAGGATGGCACCTAATGAAAGAACGTTGTGCCCGTTCTGCAAAGATTGCGTGATACAGGGAGTGTGAGTGTGCAAAATGTTAATCGGGAACTTGCAATGAATTATCTTTGATGGCCGCTCTGTGATCTTTTCTGTAGCTTTTGTCTTGCTTACAAAATTACAATTTGTCTGTTCAACTTTTTTAAATCCTTTACGTGATTGTGCACTGTTTCTTTTCGGGAAATTAGCTCATCTAGCACCAATAACGTTTTCCCCTTTTCACTTAAAATAATTTTAATTTAGCTCATTTTGTACGTTTCCTCAAGACAGTCAGATAAGGCCTTTTGAACTGTTGATCTAAAATTTAATTATACAATAATCATTTTATTACCCTTCTTTGGGTACTCTTATCCGATAGTCCCCAATACGGTGCAGGTATTTTATCCGATGGTCCTCAATTCGGTGCAGGTATTAAAAGCACCTCAACCGCCTCAATTCGAGAATATTGTGGAAGATAGCCCTGGAATCAGCACTCGATTCATTGCCCGACAAGTTAGATATTCCCACTCCACAGTTCATCGGACCCTCCGACGGACAAAGTCTGCTTCACCCGTATCATGTATTATTACTCTAGTTTTTTATTGGGAACTTTCTGCGTGGTGTCTGTCTTCAATTATGATGATTTTGGACTTTTGAAAACCTTGTAACAAAAATTCGTATTTTCATAATAAGGATTTGGCAAGTAGGTGAGTGTGTATTATTTAATTTTTCTCTTGAATGTTGAGTGCAATTCACAACTTGATAAAATCCGCATTTTTTTTAAATTTTACCACAAAAGTAATAAAAATGCAAATTATTATTTACATTATTTAAAAGCGAATAATAAACCAAAACGAAAACAAGCGAAAATGAACTCCTCGCAAAAAAAAACTTTTCTCTTTAAATTACCCTATAGGTAGTTCGTTTGCATTCGGTTTGCATTCGGTTTGAATTTTATTTCGACGCCCCGGAAAATAAATATCTGTACAATGTTGTCACATTGTTAACATTTTCCTAAATTTAGATTCTGCGATAACTCCGAAAATTATAAGAATTGACCCATAGTTAATCAGACAGTTTTAGCTTGAAATGAGCGATATTATAACACGTTATAATATTTGTACTTAAACCCAATACACCCTGTATATATCAATCAGCCTGTGAAGTAAATCAAATTTACAACCGATAACTGATAATCGAATACGATCGAGAAGATCAATTTAAGAAAAGAATCGAATCCAGCTATCGAAAATCCATACACAATGAATAATTTGTTGTGGTCTAAACCGTATACAAGGTATCCCAGAAAACTTCGAAGGACCTTAAATGAGAACAAGCAAGTTAAATTTTAATTATTGGTTATGCATATAAACCCAACTAGAACTAATACAGCAGTATTAATACGACGTTACTAGCTTCTATGAACACTGGTTCAAAAACATTTTTCTACAATTGTGGCAAAACAATGACAATTGAAAAAATTTAAATAAATGAAATAAAAAATACATAGGTAACCATAATCGTTTCGTGCACAAAAAATGATCCTAGCCACCGTAGATGCTCCATTACCATATTAATAACTAGAAAGTCACTAGCAACCCAGAACGTAACTTGATAATGACAAAAATGCAAAGCGAAATGGGGTGACTAATGATAACTCAATTTTAAATGGTACAGCCTGCGGTAACTAGCTCACCCTTCAGCACACACAGCGAATAAATCTATAAATAAAACTATGTCTGGAAATTCTGACTGGACCTAATGCTAAACAGTAGAAGAATAATGCACCGTTGTAGCTTATTATTTTTAGTACAAGAGAATTTTTTTTAGAAACACGACAAATTATTTTCTTTTATATTGTAACCCCCGGAGTGCGTTTAGAAATGGAGAGTGAAGGTAGAGTAATTGTTGGTCAGAGTGTTCTGACGTCATCACTTGGATTGCACTCTGGGTGCTTTATTTCTGAACATATTGAGGCGTTGCGGTAAATGTCAATAATGTAAAATCACGTCAAACCCGGTAGGGCGTTTTTCAACCCAGTCCCTGAGTGGGGTAATTTGGGCGCACTCTGGGCACGTCAACTCTCGATTTCTGAACGATTCCAGCTTAACGCTCCGAGTAAGCACCTGTCAATTTATGAATGGTTTAGGGTTACTCTAGGGTCACTCTCACACCCAGAGTGCTGTTTCGAAACGCAACGCTTTTGTTAATGAATTAACAAGAGGCCCATAATATGCCCAGTTTGCTCAGCGAATATTTATTAGGGGTGGGTTGTTTAAGTTTAATAAGTACAGAATGGCAAGGGCGCCACTGAATTAAAAAAAAAAAAAATGAAATTACATAAAATATTGGGGTGTGAAAATTCAGAAAAACACAAAAAAATAATCAGCAAACGGCAATTGGTAATTCTGAAAAGGAAATAAATACTGCATATAACTCAACCAAATCTTGACATAGGTGAAGCAATAAAGCAATTATGTAAGTTTCAAAATAAATTGATGTATATTTCACAGTGAGGGCAAAAATCAAGTATTGAATAATTTCAAAGTATAAAATCAATTACTAGTGAAACACTTTAAATAAAATCAATAAATAGAGGTTAACTCTCAATCAGTTTCATGAAATTTAAAAATATAAAAGATTCAAGTTTCCAGAAAACTAATTAGAAAAAAAATAAAAGATTGAAAATTGTATTGATAAATATGGTCAGCTTCTGCCTAAAGAATAAAATCAACTTGCACCTGTATGAAATCAAAAGTTGGGTTAAATGGTCAGGAGATATAAAAGAAATCCTCAAATATATAAGTTATACCCAAGTTAAAAATTGATCAATTTTCGACGATGTACTTACTCAATAAATATAAATTTAGTTCAACCTTGACTTCAGTTCAGATTATTGATTTCATGAATAATAAAATCTAAGTACATTCTTTAAATATAGCGGTACTAAAAGTTAAGTAGAGATACAATCTATAGTAAATACAGTAAATCAAAAATCGGAAATAATTATTTAAATTTTACTTCGGTTTCAAGAATATAGTGAATGAAATTGAAATTTTAAATATTTAAATGTAATGTCGGTAAAAAATCAATAAATTATGGTAATTGACCATAAAATAGAATTCAAAAAGGTAATAAAAGTTATAATTGAAAGTCTATACAAGCCTCAATTCCAAAAAAAAAGGTAGAGTACGGTAGTCGGTAGCCATCCAATTTTGGTCACTTGACGAGGGAAGTTGCACATGGAAGTTGTAGATTCTAGCCTGCATGGAATCAAGGCTAGAAGTTCAGTTTTCTTCGTCAAATGTGGAGGTACAGGTATCGACACGCGAGGGACTTGATTCTTCTAGGAAATCACTTCAAAAACTCTATGCCCACACTGCACGAAAATGGTGATCTTTAGGGCTTATTGAAAATGGATTTCTTGAGAGAAACGGCTCCTCGAAAAAAACGGCTCCCCGCTAAAATAGCACCTCGGAAAATCCTAGTAATAGAGATATTCCATGAACAACCATTACTAAAATAAAAATTAAAAAAAGCCTTACCACGAGGGGGTTCAAAATTCGAACTTGAATAAAACGGTAATCACGAGACTTTTGGTTTAAATTTTCCCAGTAATCAACGGAACTTTGCCTTGCGCAATTTTATTTCGCCAAACTAATGCCTGATGGTCGATAAGGTATTTTTCTTCACGAGAACGGTAATCACAATTGAGGAAGATGGCTGCCCCCACCCGGCCACAGTCGACCTTTCAGGGCGAAGGATGAAGAAACGGACAGACTCTACACGCAGACCTTTCTTTCAAAAAATAGCCAACGGAAAGCGTTGGTACTAAACTGTTAATTTAAACGAAAATCGTGCCCTCTAGTTTGATAAATTGCTATTGTTATTGGTGACAGAAATCTTCTTTTTTTTTAATGCCAGTCACCACAATGTCAACATTAAAGGTAATAATAAAAAAGTTATAAACTTAATAAACTTATAAAACAATATTTGAAAGAGAAAGGAACAGTTAATAACAGTAGCATTTCACATGCTACACTGCCATCCTTCAAAAAAAGAAAAAAAATATAAGTAGTGTATATTTTTTTTTCTGATAAAGTGGATAGAAAAGATAGACACATAGTAAAGGAAGTCAAAAGGAAAGTTGAAAGCGGTTGTCAAGTATTTTAATCTGATATCTAACGTGTATCACTCGTCCTTATGGAAATCATTATTGTTAGGTCATGATCAAAACATAATCAAGAAATAGTCATAGGTAATTTGGTGGAGTCCTCTAAAAACTTGACGGAATTTGCAAAGAAAGATAGGGATATAGAGAAAGATAGAGCGGGAGGTAAATAAAAGTTGTAAAGTAAATAAAGGTACAGGGAAAAATTGCGAACAAAATTCATGACGATAATGGCTGGTGAAATCTGATTCTGCATCATGAACACCGGCATAAGTTATTAGGTCGATATTATTATTAAAGCGCATAATTAGAATATTAGGTAATTCAAAAAATAAGATATGGCAGCTCCAGCAAACAACCAGGCAGAAATTGAACTCTAAGGTAACGAAATTGATAGAAGAGCTGAGTCGCAGGAACTGAGTGAAATCGGTACGGTACTGTGAAGGAAACAAAAACTCAATCCAGAGACAAGACTCAGTTAGAGTGACAAGGGCGCCACTGAATCAAAAAAATATATATTAATTAAATTACATAAAATATTGGGGTGTGAAAATTCAGAAACATACTTGAAAAAAAAATCAGCAATTGGTAATTGGTAATTCTGAAAAGCAAATAAAGACGGCATATAACTCAACCAAATCATCTTGACATAGGTAACCCAATAAAACAATTAAGTAAGTTTCAAATTAAATTAGTGTATATTTCACAGTGAGGTCAAAAATCAAGTATTGAATAATTTCAAAGTATAAAATCAATTACTGGTAAAACACTTTACACAAAATCAATGAATAGAGGTTAAATCTCAATCAGTTTCCTCAAATTCAAAAAAAAAAAATTAAAATATATTGAAATGTACCTCAATATATTTGCGACATAAGTTCATTAACAGTCGCTGGCCATATCATTATCATGAAATGAAAATATGGTTTAAGTTTCCAGAAAACTAATTTTAAAAATAATCAATGCAGAGCAATGGGTGGAACATTACAAGGGTCTATTACAAGAAAATAGACCGGAATATATATTAGATTCTCCAAGACATATTGAAGTACATGGAGAAGTAGTTGAGATATTTGAAGAAACAGTAAAAAAGACTGTTAAGAATCTTAAGTCAGGTAAAGCTAGCGGCCCCGAAGGGATAACTCAGAAATGCTGAAATGGGGAACTGAGAAGCTCTTTGAAGGTCTCACATGTATTATCAATAAATGCCTAAATGGATATCCTGTCCCACAAGACTGGAAAACGGCTTTTATATCATCCATTCACAAAAAAGGAAATAAGCTGGATTGCAATAACTATCGGGAGATATCAGTCACCAGCACACTAAGCCGACTATACAATAGAATCCTGCGTGATCTCATTGAAGAAGATTATAAAGAGCAAGAAGAAGAAAAGCAGTGCGGCTTTAGAGCAGGAAGATCAGGTACGGACAACGTATTTTGCCTAAATCAAGTCATAGAAAAGAGATCTGCTAGATATTTGGAAACCCACCTCACATTTGTTGACCTACAAAAAGCATACGATACAGTCCCAGTATCCAGACTATGGAAGGTATTAGAATACACAAACATCAATCACACCTACATAACGGCACTTAAAGAACTATATAAAGACTCAAAATCAAGAATTAAGATAGGTAAAAAACTCACAGACACATTTATAGTAAATAAAGGACTACGTCAAGGATGTTGTATCTCTCCTACGCTTTTTAAAATATACGTTGCAGTAGCACTGAAAAATTGGAAGAGGAAGATCCATGGAATGGGTATAGAGATAAATGATAGGTGCCTGTTTACTCTTCAGTTTGCAGATGATCAGGTCATAGTGGCCAGTGACAAAGAGGACATGCAATATATGATTAGAAAGCTGATAGAAGAGTATCAAGAATGGGGCCTGACAGTTAATATAAATAAAACAAAATATCTATGTGTAGGCAACCAGAACGGAAACTTAAAAGTGGACGATGGTCAGGAAATTCTGCAATGTCAAGAATATGAATATCTAGGTATCACGTTCGACAACACCGGAACAGACGTGAAAGAAACAGAAAAGCGAATAGTTAAAGCTAAAAAAGTAATAGGATGCCTAAATGGAATATTATGGAGCAAGGAAATTACAAAGAAGAGAAAATTTAATATATACGAGACAATGATAAAGAGCAGCCTTCTATATGGAGCCGAGACTTGGAGAATTACAGACAGACAAAAGAAAAAAGTGGAAGCAGTTGAAATGGATGCTATTAGAAGATCCATGCGAATCTCACGAAGAGACAGAATAAGGAACGACAATATAAAACAACAAATGGGTATAGAAGGTATGATAGTCCAGGACATTGAAAAGAAACAACTTACCTGGTACGGACACGTAGAACGAATGCCAGATGACAGGTGGCCCAGAAAAATGCTGCATTGGCAACCAACAGGTAGAAGAAAACGAGGAAGACCAAAACTGGAATGGCAGAAGACCATACAAAAGTCCATGAGTGAAAGAAATCTCTCATCAGAGGATTGCGACGATAGAAGAGGATGGAAATTAGGTGTCGGACAACGAAGAAAGACGTTCTAAAACGACATGTATATATATGTTGTACTCAATTGACGAAAACGGTCACTGCCCGAATTTTATACTCACAACGCGATGTGGATCTTTTAAATTTTCCACATCGCGTTACGGGTATATTTTATATACCCAAAACGCGTTGTGTGTAAATTCGAGAAACCCACGACGCGAAATCACGATTATCGGCGGAGACACGCGACGGTTTTCGTGTTATGGGTAATAATAAATACCCACAACCCGAAAATACATAACCTTACTTCATTTAATCGGCAGCAACAATCAGCAGGTGTTTGTTTTGTTTATTTATTTGTCCTTTCTCAAAGTTTTAAGTGAAATTTCGATAAAAAATGGATGAATCAATAGAGAATCTTAAAAAAGAATTCGTAAATGGTTTAAATAAACTTTATATAGAGTCAAACATTAGGTCTACACTCCTCTTAGAAGGTGATTATAAAAACATTATTAGTGAAGTTAAAGAAGCACAATAATTACGCAGATTGGGAAAACCACTTTCATCAAAACTTTATCGAAGGTTGAATCGTTATGAAATACTAAATATTGGAGAGGAGGAAAACTTGATAGCCAGAAGATTGACTTACACAGAAGTGTAACTCAAAATGTCATGGTTCACTAACATGCAAGAATAAATAATAAATATTAGTTTAATAAAAAAATGTTTATTTCATGAATAAATCTTAAAAACGTGTCAGTATTTTTATTTTACAATTTTTTGATTGATTTCTTTACATTACCTAGGACGAACCTCATATTTTTCGCCTTATGGGTATTCTGTATTACCCATAACACGAAACTCGTCGCGTGTCTCCGCCGATAATCGTGATTCCGCGACGTGGATTTTTCAATTTTACACACAACGCGTTTTGGGTATATAAAATATACCCGTAACGCGATGTGGAAAATTCAAAAGATCCACATCGCGTTGTGAGTATAAAATTCGGGCAGTGACCGTTTTCGTCAATTGCGTACAACATATATATACAGGGTGAGTTTTTTAAAGTGTTACAATGCGATATATCAAAAACAGCTGCAAATTTTTTTTTTGACATCTTGGTGACGTAATAAGTACACGGGGGGACACATTTTACGATATTTTTGACATTTGCCCCTCCACTCTCTTGAGAGGAGTGGGAGGTCATTTTCTTATTTTAAATGGAAAGATGTGTTTTTTATTCTGAAATACGATTCTACATACAAAATGGAGTCTGTTCACAAATTATTTTTCAAATTGTTCAACTAAATATGGAATTATGACTAAAAAGGTAACTACAATAAAAAAAATTCTCATCGCCTAATTTTTAATTATCTATCGTCTATTATGCCTAAGAAGTTGTTCAAAATGACCGCCTTAGACTTCCAAACATTTCCTTATTCTTTCCCGGAATGAATTTCGTACTCGTAACATTGCTGGAGTCACCAATAAACATGCAGAACGAATTCTGTTTTTCATGTTCTCTGGAGTCGTAGAAGTCGTAGGAGCAGTAGCCATTACTTTATCCTTTTATAAATCCTAATAAAAAGAATCAAGGGGGTTCAAACTGAAGAGGAACTGATAAAAAATGATTTGAATCTTGCAATTATTAAAGAAAGCTGCATCAGAAAAAATACCATTATTCAAAAATTGGTAATTTTCGCGCATTTTTCTTGAAGCCCAAGTGCAAAAATTCATGCGATTCTCAAAGTCATGACCCTAAAGCTCTTGATGAATTGTGATGTGGTAAGGATGAAACTTGTACCTGTGCAGAATTGCTATAAATTATTGTTTGACTTATTCTAGCATCTAAAGCAAGCTGCCCAGTACTTGTTTGAGGAGCTATCCTATGAAAGTTATCCCTGTTGCCATCGAAACCCCAATGTTTATTTAAGTATGTCACATAAGAATTTTTACGTGTCATTGATAATTGAATTGTGTTCAAAAAGAAAAAACATGGAAGCGAATTTTAATGTAGAAGTTGATATGTTATTAATTTTGGGAGAGTGCAGAAAGAATTATAGGGAGGCTGCAAGTCTGTGGAGAGAGAGGTTTCCGAATATTCCAAAATCTCATATGGCCTTCAAAAGATTGGAAACCAGAAGTCGTATGACTGGTAGTCTAAAAGCCAAACCAAGAGTTAGGACTAGAACTCAAACAAATGAAAATATGGCAGTTGGTCTTTTAGGAGCGGTAGCTATTGATCCTCAAACAAGTACCAGGCGGCTTCCTTTAGATGCTGGAATAAGTCAATCATCAATTATAGCAATTCTGCGCAGGCACAAGTATCATCCTTACCATATTACACTCCATCAAGAGCTATACGGAAATGACTTTGAGAATCGCATGAATTTTTGCACTTGGGTTTCAAGAAAAATGCGTGAAAATGACCATTTTTTGAATAATGTTATTTCTTCTGATGAAGCTTCTTTCATCGCAATAATTGTGCCAGGTAAGATTCAAATTATTTTTTACTAGTTCATATTCAGTTTTTGTTGTTTGTCTTTCTGAAGGTGGACAGACACAATATGCATTACTGGGCAGCGAATAATCCTCACTGGATGAGAACTGTAACAAATCAAAATCCCTGGTCTATCAATGTATGGTGTGGTAGTTTCGAAGATAGAGTTATTGGCCCGCATTTTTTTCAAGGTCATTTAGATGGACAGGTGTACGAAGTTTTTTTTTAAGAAATCAGTTACCTAGATTACTGAACCAGAATATTAATCAAGACGTATGGTTTCAGCACGACGGAGCTCCACCCCACTATGCCATACAGGCCCGTAATCGTTTGAATAGATTATTTGGAAATAGGTGGATTGGTCGGGGTGGTCCTGTCAACTGGCCTGCTCGTTCGCCAGATTTGACGCCGCTTGATTTTTTTTTATGGGGATTTATTAAGGATAAAGTGATGGCTACTGCTCCTACGACTCCAGAGAACATGAAAAATAGAATTCGTTCTGCATGTTTATTAGTGACTACAGCAATGTTACAACGAGTACGAAATTCATTCCAGAAAGAATAAGGAAATGTTTGGAAGTCGAAGGCGGTCATTTTGAACAACTTCTTAGGCATAATACACGATAGATAATTAAAAATTAGGCGATAAGAATTTTTTTTGTTGTAGTTACCTTTTTAGTCATAATTCCATATTTAGTCGAACAATTTGAAAAATAATTTGTGAGCAGACTCCATTTTGTATGTAGAATCGTATTTCAGAATAAAAAACACATCTTTCCATTTAAAATAAGAAAATGTGACCCTCCACTCCTCTCAAGACAGTGAAGAGGCAAATGTCAAAAATATCGTAAAATGTGTCCCCCCGTGTACTTATTACCAAAATGTCAAAAAAAAAATTGCAGCCGTTTTTGACATATCGCATTGTAACACTTTAAAAAACTCACCCTGTATAAATGATTGAAAATTTTATTGATAAAATGATAAAACAGAAGCTGACCATTCTGTTTAAAGAATAAATTCAATAAAATCAACTTGTACCTGTATGAAATCAACAGTTGGGTTAAATGGTCAGGAGATATAGAAATCCTCAAATATATAAGTTATACCTACCCAAATTAAAAATTGATCAATTTTCGACGATGTACTTACTCAATAATTTTAAATTTAGAACATATTGTCCAACCTTGACTTCAGCTCAGATTATTGATTATGAATAATGAAATCTAAGTACATTTTTTAAATATGGCGGTACTAAAAGTTGAGTAGAGATAAAATCTATAGTAAATACAGTAAATCAAAGATCGTAAATAATTGTTTAAAGTTCACTTCGGCGTCAAGAATATAATGAAAGAAATTGATATTTTAAATATTTAAATGTAATGTCGGTAGAAACTCAATTAATTATGGTAATTGACCATAAAATAGATTTCATAAAAAAAAAGGTAATAAAAGTTATAATTGAAACTCTATACAAGCCTCAATTCCGACAAAAAGGTAGAGTACGGTAGTCGGTAGCCATCCATTTCTGGTCACTGGACGAGGGAAGTTGCACATGGAAGTTGCAGATTCTAGCCTGGAATCAAGGCTGGAAGTTCAGTTTTCTTCGTCAAATGTGGAGGTACAGATATCGACACGTGAGGAACTTGATTCCTCTAGGAATCACTTCAAAAACTCTATGCCCACGCTGCACGAGAACGGTGATCTTTAGGGTTTGTTGAAAATGGATTTCTTGAGAGAAAGATTTCCTCGAAAAAAAACGGCTCCCTGGTACAACAGCTCCTCGGAAAACATTAAAGGTAATAATAATAATAATAAGGTAATAAACTTATAAAACAATATTTGAAAGAAAAAGGAACAGTTAATAACAGTAGCATTTCACATGCTACAATATGTTATTTCGAAGTTTTGATTGCACTTGAGGTATCGAAGACACAAATTGATTATCAAAAACTTCCATTTTTGACTGAATGTTGGCATTTTTTTTCATAGAAAATATTATGCTTTTGTGGTAAACACAGAAGGCCGAATATCAATGTTTGTTGTCTTCAGTTTACTCTTGCTGATTTGGTTGCGCTCAAATTTTTCGTGTTCCTTTATGTCCAATCTAAACGATCGATAGAGTAGTTGTCAAATCCGTAGCGTTAATTTAAATTTCACCATTGTCGAGGGTCTTTCGAAGATTTGAATTTCTATCTAAGAAAACATATAGAATAGAGCTGAATCCATGGCAAAATTTAGTGCAATTTCAAAAGTGCATCAGTAAATTTTCAACCAAAAGGTTTTTAATGCTGAACACGTTCCAAATAGTTAAATCTGCCTCAAAAGGTAAAGTAAGGTTATCTGAAAAGAGATATTGTTCAAAACGACCTAACGGCAGTAATTTTACGAGCATATAACTCAAACCCCCCTATTTGGCCCTGCCCTTAGGCTCTAATTACAAAACGGATATATTGTTAGGTTTAAATCATAATAAAAACGTTAACGTCGCGCACACTCGCTTATCCTGAAATAAACACATTTCCTGCGCTCCGTTGAATTCCTATTACGGAATTAAGTTCCTGACTTTAATAATTGGACAACAATTTATTAAGCTAAATTAATAAGGCAAATACCTGTACGGAGAATAGTTTCAGTAGATACTTGTTCAGATAATTTCATAACAATTTAAATAGGAAGTTTATTATAAATCATATCTTACTGAAATACAATAAACTTAGCGAGTTTTCAACAACTCCAAAAACTTTGACAACAAATACATACCCATACACTTATATTTGTATCCCTAAAATGCATTCATGGAATTGAATTATAAAAGCTGGAAAAGAACAATCTACACAAGTTGCTTCCATTGCCTAAATGGTTATACCTCATATTATGACAATCGTATTCCACAAACGGACCTGAATTTATGCGGCACACTATCAGCTGATAAACTGGTCAATATACATGTCCTCGAGGGAGTTTCTAGCCTTTGAACGTGCATAAACGGTCGGGACTTGCGAATTCAATTTTCAATGAAGTGAAAATATCAAAGACGCTGGAAAAGTGGAAGGCTCATTGACTGTGAAATAAAGGGTGAACGTATCAATTCAGATAAGCGAAAGTACAAATTGGAGTGTTCCGGATCGGACCCAATAAGGGACGCGATAAAGAAATGTTTCTCATGATTGGTAACTCCGCAGGCATTTGGTTTTTTGTTGCCAGAGATGCAATTTGTCGCCCAGGAGAATAAAGTATTTTTGAGTTCGAGAAGTTTCCCAAATTCAAATATCTGATAATTTGTTTCTGGAAGTTTTGTCGCAGATGCTGTGTATAATATTATTTTGTGGGAGTCAAGGAAACGGAATAATATAGGATATTCTTTGACATTCGCTCATTACAATGTACTTACTCATAAATAAGTTTTTCAGGTCCGACGCTGACCTGAAAGCGTTTGAGTAAATTTCACTCAATAGTTCGAAAGCTGTGCAATAAGTACTCGGTTTCAAGTACGAGCCATATTCCTAAATAGGAAAATATACCTGCTGTTTTGCATTTCGGCGGAATTCGCGCAGAAAAAAAAAACAGGAGATAAAAGCAATACTCGATCTAAACAAAAATTGGCTTCCATTTGGTACCCCACCAGGTAGGAACGGCCCTGCTCACCTCAAATTTATGACCTGCATAAATGATTTTAAAACAAAGATTTTCTTATAGGTGAAAAGGATTACAAAGATAACTAAACAAACATACACTAATAATACTTCTTTACCAGTTTAAAAAATGTAACCGTGAAAGAAGTTAATTTTCGGCAAGCAAATAACCTCACTTTTATTTTATATTGTGGCTGATAGTGATGTTCGCCGAAATGCAAAACAACAAAAAATTATTTCTGTTAGAGGATATGGCTTGTACTTGAACGGCCAGTTTATGAAATGGCCAAAAGGATCAGCCATATTACAAAATGATTTAAAATAACTGATTATTTTACAATGTGGCCGCGTTTTATAAAGTGGCTAGCCGTTTTATAAAATGGCGGAATTTACAATATGGCTACGACATATATATTCGTTTATCATTCATCAGTTTTATCAATATCTTTCTGCAACCGCACTCGTTCGAGAGAGTTAGATAATATTATAAAGACAGGACCCGGCTAATAGACACATATGCTTCAATGGGAACAGTTGACTGATACCCGATACCCATATCACTGCATGGTTATTAAAACTCGGGGATCTCATAATGCATGCCTCTCAGCAGCTCAACATATATACTCGGTTTCGGCAGCACCGCCTTGATTCGCTATATGTCTGTTAAGTTCGTCCGGTCTGTATCCTACACCTGTGGTACCATTAAAGAGACTATTGGATCATAGGATCTGAGACTCTTTCTCCAAATACACCGGCAGATAAGTATGTTCAGTTTATTAAACAACTAAGTTGAAAATAGGAGATTGTCCACGTAGAAACTCATTCAGCTCTATGATAATTTTGTTAGTTCAACAGAGACCTTGGGTTTTATAAGTTTTCAAGCTACTTTTCTAAGGGAAGAGATCTTTTAGTTTATAGAGCGAACCAGGCTACTAGACACATATGCTTCAATGGCACCAGTTGACTGATACCCATTTCACTGCAGGATCGTCACGGTGAATCATTGATCGTCCCCTAATGTTATTAAAATTCGCGCGTCCTCGGCAGCTCGGCTAAACTCGGAAGCACCGCCTGGATTCGCCTAAACCGGGTAAAGCTAATTCGTCTTATTACTCTCTATGTATCTAGTAGGTTGGCCCGGTCTGTAAATTATATTCTTCTGGATTTTTTTTTAGGCACTTTCGGACTATCGCCGTGAGATATTGGAAGTGTATGTTGGCTCCCTATTTGAAGAGTTCACCGAGGACTACATTTGGTCCTGAAGATTTTCCATTTTGCAATCTATTGCATATTTTTTTGAAATTCTTGAAACTCTTCCCGTGCTTCCGCAAGTTTGCTAAAAGTAGTTTCCATCTATAATTTTTCATTGCTAACATAAAAGATTTAAAAGACAATAATCCAAACGATTGTGAAACTGATATTAAAATGCACTTGAAAAATGCCTTTGCAATAGTCGTGTTGTTTTACTAGTCCATTAAAGTTGGGAGAATTAAAATTCACATTAACCGTTTCGAATGGATAGGTAAGCGGCCCATTAAAAATAAGTTAGTATTTAACATCTTTTGCGCAGGCAAACAATATAATGGGGATAAAAAAACAGGCTTTTATATTAAAATATATGTATTTAATGGTTTAAGGAGGCGATAAATAATAAGAATGGCCGCCGTTCCTGACACTTAATTTATTTCCATTGTTGGGTGGCCCCCATCGTTCTTTTGTGCGTCCCGCTGGTTGTTGAGCAATTTTGGGAATCGTTTCTTATTTTTAAATTAAAAATGAAAATTTATTTCTACTTAGTATGCATACTTGTTTGTGTTTTTCTTCCGAAACGGGCAGCGGTCTGGAATTTTCAATTAATTTTCTAATTTATTTTTGTACATGCTTTGCTTTACATTTTTTTATTAGATCTTTTCTGGATATAAAAATCAATATTGATTCAATTGCGATACCAATGATGTAGGTAGGTTTATCAAAAACTATCAAAAACCTAAAATTAAGGTATAATTTTCCGATTATACACTGTGAGCCAAATTGAATTCATTATTACATACAGACCGGACCAACCTACTAGACACATAGGGAGTAATAAGACGAATCAGCTTGTACCCGGTTTAGGCGAATCGAGAAGGTGTTGCCGAAGCCGAGTTGCCGAAGATGTACGAATTTCAATAACTTGCAGGGACGATAAATGAACCATCGTGACGATCCTGCAGTGAAATGGGTATCAGTCAACTGGTCCCACTAAGCTAGTAGCGTGGTCCTGTCTGTGTATAACTTTTTTTCTTGTCCCATTCAAGTAAATTTCGAACACGATAGGCGAACAACTTTTCCCAACACACTTCCACTTTCAAAAATTGAAATGCTACTACGTGGACCAAATATATTTGGATTTAGGTGCAATGTCGTCTTCCATTTCGTTGCGAAAAGAGACTTTAAATCTTAAAAATCTACAAAAAAGTGTTGACAATTTTCATATATTACGGTCAGCAGGTTTCCTATGTGGGAAAAGTAACCGTCGTAGTGCACTTTATAGGTACCTATCAAGTTTCAAAAGTAGATGAAACTTCATTGAAATGAATTTCAAATCTTTACAAAAATACTGCATACATATAATCTTCATGATTATCAATAATTTCTTACATTAACATCTACGCTATTGTTTGATAGATGCGTGTAATGAGATCGAGGAAATTTTGGCCAATATTTAAAGATTCGTTTCTTAAGTTCTTCAGTGACATTAAAATTAACTTTTGAATATGCCCTATTTTTTAGTAAAGCCCATATTATATAATCAACCGGAATAGAATCGGGACTGTCTGGGGGCCAGTTTTCGGGTTCAATAAAGTCTGCCAAAGACCATCGTTTCGCGAAACCGGAGCTTTTATCCATGCTAATGACTGCTGTACTGACCAGCGACTGGTACGATCTGTAATGTCTCTGAAAGTACCACCAAAACGATCGAAGCAAAGATACCGCAGGTTAAATATTGAGGGACTGGAGGCACCAGGAGAAACTTCCGTTCCTACTGAATGGAAAAATGTCTCTTGAATATCATGGCGATATTGAACAGCAATTGTCGATAATTGAAACAGCTATGTTTTCTGCCTGTCAAAAATCAATGAAATTAATCAGAAGCACACATCAGAAGAGGAAAGCTTACAATATCTGGAAAAACCTCGGAGCAGGGGGTGTCGAGTATGACCGACTAGCGCGTCTTCTCTTTTTAGTCTGTGAGGAACCATCTGGAGCTAGTGTAGGCAAATAAGACAAAAATTTGGACAAACCCGGACATTTGAAATAACAAGCTGAAAATTGGTAAAAATGTTACTGATAATGTCTTTATTGAAATCTCAAAATTTCCAAAAAATCTATCTTGGGGAAAATCCGCTATTTGGGAAAAACTGGCCCCAAATTGGAGTATTCGAATTTTAAGCATAGCGAGTGAACCAAGCGTCTGATCTCATTTGTTTTCGTCAAATTTACGGAAAAATGAGCCTCTTTTTTGTCTATTTATATGTTCTTTCTTTTTGTCCTTTGTTTTTGATCTTTGCTTGCTCGTGTCTCTTTATCTATTATATGTTCTCTGTTCCATTTTCTCCTCTAGCACTTTGTGTGTCTTTGCTAATCATCTGTGGTTGTGTCTGTGACTACTATGTTAGCCCATTCATTTTTGTTTTGTCACTTATATGTTTGTCATATGTTGCTGTCTCAGATAAATCTCTAGGTCGCCATACTCCAATCTTATTTAACCTCGGATTTGCCTCGGGTGGTCCAGGCTGCATACTTTTTTGACGTGTTGCGCGTCTTCTTTCGCATTCTGATTGCACATGCATTGCCCGTCGGATTCTTTCAGGTTGAAACTTAGGATGTACTGTTTGAAGTATCCGTGGCCTGTTAACAGTTGTGTTGCTTTGAAACTAAGCTGAAGCATGACAGTCCATCCATACTTCTTGGCAGTGTTTGTGCAACTCTCTGCCCTTATAAAATATAATCGAAATTGGATACAGACACCTTGATGCAGACTTTGGAGAAATCATGGGAATACCTTGATCCAGATAGACTTCAGGAAGCCACAGATTTCATCTTGAAAGGAGCAGACGTATCTGTGATGGATAATCACACCGGACGGACCAGTTCAATTTAACACAAAATTGATACCGGAATGGAACACCCAATTACACAACTACCTCGACGTATGCCAGTAGCTAAACAACAGGTAGTGGAAAACCAAATTGATAAAATGCTTCAAGAGGGAATTATTGAAGAGTCAGATAATCCATGGTGTGCGTCAGTAGTATTGGTTACGAATAAAGATGGAGGTCTTAGATTTTGTGTTGACTACCGTAAGCTTAATGACGTCACCAAGAAGTACTGCTTTCCTCTCCCGAGAATAGACGATACATTAACAACTTTATCGGGCTCCAAATGGTTTTCCACCTTGGATCTCAAAAGTGTATACTGGCAAGTGGCAATACACAAAGAACAAAGAGAAAACTGCCTTTAGTACCCGAAGCGGATTATACCAGTTTAACGTAATACCTTCCGGATTGAGTAATGCTCTAGCTACGTTTGAGCGACTGATGCATCTAGTTTTGCGAGGTCTCACATGGAGAACTTGCCTGGTTTATTTAGATGATGTCATGAGCATGGGAAATTCGTTCCAAGAACATCTCAATAAACTCAATCCAAATAAGTGAACGCCTGTCCCCGGTTACGAGAATACGGGCCCTGGAAACCTGCATGAAAATGCTGACGCTCTGTCTAGACGGCATGCAAAAAAGACTGCAAACAGGTCTGATCGTTGATGAGACCACCAAATAAATGAGAGCAGATCAAGAAGCAGACCAGGGCATCGGGCAATTTCTACATCTTAAAGAGAATGATGAATGTGGGCCAGAATGGAGGGAAGTGTCGAACAAAAGTTTGGATTTACAAGGCATTGTGGTCTCAGTGGAACTCTCTGGCCGTAGAAAATGGTTGACTGAAAAGAATTTGAGAAAGTGCCGATGGAAAATCTACTAAGACCCAACGGGTTAGTCCAAATGATCTAGTAGAGGATGTATTAAAAGAAATACATGAAGGAACTTCAGGGGCACATTATCATGAAGACGTTAAAAACTGGTGCCGAAAATGCGACAAGTGTGCTACCAGTAAAAGCGCTAAACTAAGATCTCGGGGGCCCATGAAACAGTACAACGTCGGTCTCCCATTTGAAAGAATAGCGATATATATTGCCGGACCGTTCCCCGAGTCAGAGCATGGCAACAAATACATCTTGGTTATTACGGATTACTTCAGTAAATGGCCCGAAGTTTTCTCTATTGCCAATCAGGAAGCTATCACGATTTCCCAGGTGCTAGTGGACGAAGTTTTCAGTCGTCATGGTGTGCCACTAGAGTTGCATTCAGATCAGGGACGAAACTTCGAATCTGCCATCTTTAAGAAAATTTGTGAGATCATGGGCATTCGTAAGACAAGCTTTACATCCACACTCCATAGTCTGATGGCATGGTAGAACGATTTAATAAGACCATAGAGGAACACCTGACAAAAGTGGTCGCAAAGAACCAGCGAGATTGGGTCAAACATTTGCCTCTATTTTTAATGGCTTACAGAGCAGCTGTTCACGAGTCAACAGGTGATAGTCCAGCTAGAATCGTTTTTGGAAGGGAACTCAGGTTACCTTGCGATCTGATGTTTGAAATACCTGAAGAGGAAGAAAAATAAATTCGAGATTATGCCGACAAAGTAAGGGCACGACTTCTGGGCATACATGATTTTGCTCGGGAGCATATCCAGCTGGCCAGTGACCAAATGAAGACCAGATACGACTTGAAAGCCAATTCAGCCGGATTTCAAGAAGGTGATTTGGTGTGAATGTATAATCCAACAAGAAAGAAAGGACTTTTGTCGAAGTTATCTTCAGGATGGGAAGGACCCTACAGAATAATCAAGAGAATCAATGATTTGATTTATCGAGTTCAGCGCAACACCAGGAATAAGATGAAAGTTGTACATCTAGACAGATCGACGAAATATCATGGGCGCGAAGTTGATCGAGACGATCAACCTTAAGAGGAGGGCAGTGTGGCGCGTTCGCCAGCATGTACAGAATCTAACTTGGAATCTAGAAAATACTGATTTATTTGGGCAAAAAAGATTATCGCGTTTATTCTGGATTCTACACGAATAGATTGCGGATATATAAAAGCCGGTATTATTAGTTTTAAGTTTAAGATTGACTCTCATAAGATTTAGATATTGATTATTGTTGAGAGTTGTAAAGAGTTAAGTTGTTTGAGTTGATTAGTGAAATAATTAGTGTCAGAGTGTTTAGTAACGTGGAATAAATTATTGTTGTGTTAATTGGACTTTGATTTTGAATATAAACGGACCCAAGATTTATGTCACACACCCCAGAGCGTGACAATACATATCGCATTCTCAGATACCAATTAATCTGCTTCGAAACTAGGAAACAGTAACATCGCATATTTTTAAAGTTGAATATAAGAAAAATCATATTTTTTCTAAATCACATTTTTATCTTATAAGCAAATTCTATGTTTTAATTTCCAAAAGTCGTGCTGCAAGTAAGAGAAAACCCCTAGAACTTTGAATCAAAGAACTATCAACGTGAAGTTACGATTCCTTATTTGCGAGCGTCGATATGTGCCTGAAGCAGATAGATCGATGGTATTTCAAAGAGAGAACCAGAAAAAAAAAGCAGCAAATTTAAAAGGAACTAGTTGACGATAGGTTTTACGGAAGTGATTTTTTCATTTAATTAGTTGAAATTTGCATTCATTTTTGCTAATGTAATTGAATAATTTTGATCCTTAATTATTATACGACGAGATGTCTGTCAAATGTTCGGAACACAATAAATTAAGTCCCATCTGGTTGTGAAGTTGACGATGTCGATTGGGTACGATAATTTAAATAGTGAACAAATAGGGCAGTATATTTTATTACTCTAACCGATACAATGGCCATTTATTTCAGAAAATTCATTACTTTTCCACACGATGGTCAAAACGCACCCTCTCGCTGGTAAGACATATTAAGACATTTTCCACGTAAGCTGTAATACCTTTAATTAGAGACCTATTAAACGCCATTATCTGGGCATTCCCGATTATTTATTGCGCTGAAACTACTAATTTAATACAAGAGAAACGTACCTCGAACATAAATACATTCCGCGATAGTGACAATAAAAATCTGTCACCGGCGCGAGCGTGAGTGCAGATAAGACGTGAGTTATGGCAGTTGCAAACGCGAACTTTTTTCTAGTTTATCGGTGAACTTTACGAACAGTGTGAACCCTGCTTAACAAGATTAGAGAGCACTTGTGCAAAACATTTTTCCAGTGTAATTTATTAAGATAATGTAGGCTTTTCGCTAGGAAAACAGATTCTACAGGGTGTAAAAAAATAGTGTACCTGACTTCGAGAGGTGAAACTACATATGAAAATAAGAAAAAAGGTTCCTATGAACATATGCCCTAAGATGCTTTTTTGTTTTGTGAGTAATTACCCTCTACCGTTATGGAAACTACCCTTTCAGAACTGGTACGATTTTTTTTACTATCACCATTCGCTTTGGCATCGAAATGTATGCGAGAATACCAAATTTCAAGGAAAATAGTTCTTGACAATGAATTAAATCTATTATTTTCATCTACCGTTTGAAGGGCCGTAACTTCTTTAGAAAGCATCTTGGGACATATGTTTCTTATTTTCATATGCAGTATCACTCCTCGAAGTCCGGTATACTATTTTTTTTACACCCTGTATAATTTGATATAATAATAATAATAATAATAATAATAATAATAATAATAATATAGTTTATTTGTAGTAATAAAAGATTACAAGTTATGGAATTGTTTTTACATTCTAAATTACAGACTACTACAAAATGGGGTCAAAAGGCAGTAATACTGATGCTAAGTTTTGACCCCAGTACTAAACTAAATAGAACGTGCGTATTTAAAAATACCAATATTATCAATCTCAATTAACAAATTAATAGTGTTGTGCTTATATATACTCTAGGGGGAATGCGTAAAAATGAATGGGAAGGAATGCAAATATAGAGAGTGATACCACTTAACAACGGAGAACTATCATTGACGGGTCAGGAGATATCTATATCTTTTTCGGAAGACATTCAAATTTAAGCTTTTGAGTTCTGTTGGAATATTATTATACATCAAATAAATGTTAAATGTAAAGCATCTTTCATAAAAAACAGTTTTATGTGAGGGTGGCGATAGCAAGCCGCGAAATCGGAGATTCAAGGTATGAACATCTGATCGGAAACTTATTTTATTATAAAGATACGAAGGAGACTTGTGAAGTATTACCGAATGGTAAAGGCATGCTGCATGCAAATGCCGTCGAGAATCCATATGAAGCCAATAAGCAGCTACCAACTTGTGAGAGACAGGTTCAAATTTTCTTATACCATAAATATATCGTAGACACGATTTTTGTACCTTTTGTATTCGTTTGGAATCATTTTTGGTTATGCAGGGCCCCTATACCACATCACAGAAATTGAAATGGCTAAGAACCAACGAATCGGTGAGGCTTATTTTTAACTTCTCCGATAGGACATGCCAATGAGGATACAACATTTTTAGATTGGCATATGCTTTTGCTAGGCACTTATTAACATGTGACGAGAATCGTAAATCTGTATCAAATTCTAAGCCTAAGTTACGAGCTGATTCGGCACATTTAAGATCAATATTATCTATTGTAATTTTAATACTGTTAGCAATTTCTTTTTTATTTTTACCAAAGATCAGAACCTGAGACTTGCTTGGATTTATTGATAAGTGGTGCTCCTCCGAATGCCTCACCAACCTATTTAATTCATCATTAATGACGGAATTGGCATACTGCCACTCTAGCGGCGAGAAGGAATGCAGTAGCTGGGTGTCATCAGCATATAAGTACGAAGAACAATGTTTCAAGCAACCTACAATATTAAAACTGTAAATACAAAAAAGAAGTGGTCCCAAGATTGAGCCCAGGGGCACCCCACAATAAATACTTCCCATATCAGAAATCCCAGCGTTTGTTTCTACATATTGAAACCGACCAGAAAGATAACTCTTCATCATCTCGATCGAACTTTCCGAGAACCCAATGTGGTGTAAAATCGAGAATAAGATCTCGTGATTGATTCTGTCAAACGCCTTGGAATAGTCCAACAGTACCAGCAGAGCAGAACACTTACCGTCATCAGTTGCTATTATAATGTCATCCACGACCGACGTCAAGGAGGCAAGTGGCGCAGCTATATCCCTTTCTAAAACCGGACTGTCTTTGAGGCAAAATATTGAAAGTATTAATATGTTCTCTTATTTGCCCTACCAAAATTTCCTCCATCACGTTAGATAATGGGGACAAAATTGAAATAGGACGTAAATCACTATAGTCTCTTGCTTCTTTTTTTTTGGGAAGTGGAAGTACTCTGGATATTTTCCATGAGTTTGGGAAATAATTTTCAAGTAAACAGGTATTATATATATATGGACCAAAAAAGGCATAATATGGGGACAGCATAGCAACAGCATGTCAATATTTACCAAATCATGACCCAAGGCCTTAGATTTAATTTCCACTAAATAATTGTAGACAATGCGCTCGTCCACCAATGAAAATGATAGACTAGGTTCAAAGTTAGTTCTCAATGAAGATGATAAATAAAAGTCGATCAATCCCTGTTCAGGAACGGTGTATTTTGAGAACTGCAAAAAATAGTTGTTTATTTCGTTGGGTTTATTCAAATTTGTAGGCAAAACATTATTAGGCTTTTTATTATAAACATCAAGATTTGCAAGTTCCTTCCATAGTGCTCTGCCATCATTTCTATATTTAGCAACGCAAAATTCTAGGTAACCCTTTTTTTCTCTATTTATGGCATTAGTGGTTTCGTTCTTAATTTGTTTATAATATTCCCAGTCATTTTTTAGTTTAGTTTTTTTGAATTTATTAAATGCTTTATTTTTTAGTGATACAAGCATTTTTATAGGGTCTGTGAACCAAGGAGGGTGAACCTTTTTTTTCTTGAATTCTTTTATTGGGGCAATAAAGTCAAATAATTCTAAGATCAACTTAGTTAAATAAGCGACCTTGGCGTTGACGTCGACTAAATTTATGATATCTTGAAATGGAGTATTTACCAACAATTCATTAAAATGGTCTCTATCTATCCGTCTTAAGCTTCTAGCTTTAAAACTAGTACAATGAAGTTTTGTTTTATTTGATCCACACTGACAAAAAACCAGTGAATGATCAGATATATTATAAACATTTTCAGTGCCAGTGATAGAGACAACTATAACATCCAATAACGAAGACGAATTTTTTGCTACCCTTGTGGGTATATTTATAATTTGTTTTAGATTAAAGCAACTTAAAATATTTTCAAAATTTAGGATATTTCGATTATCGTTGTCAGGCATGTCAATGTTGATATCCCCTCCACACAAAATGTCAGAGCACACCGGTAAAAATTCGGATATAGAATCCTCAAATGACTCCAAAAAATCTCGAAAATTGCCAGCAGGTGGCCTGTAAAAAGAGCCGAAAATGTAGGTTTTTTTATTTATTATAATCTTTAACCAGATTTCTTCCAAAAAGTCCGCAATATTTCCCCTCAGATGCTCATACCTCAATCCAGATCTCAAATACGCAGCCACACCACCGCCTCTAGTGGGCCTTTCCTTACGAATAAGCACATAGCCATCTATAGTAAGTAAATTGTTATGAATACTATTTGATAGCCACGTCTCTGATAATCCTACCACATCATACCTCTTTTGTAACAAAAACGTCTTGAATTCTGAGAAATTTTTAGCCAGTGACCGGATATTAAAAAAGGCAAAAGAAAAGTTATTCATTATACGCAATTCCCTATCCAGATTGTTGAACAAGAAATTATATAAATAAGCTCGAAAATTGCACAACCTAAGATAAAATATTAATGTTTAATTACAAAGTAATGATTAATTACACAAATAAAAAAAAATAATAATAATAATAATATAATTAATTGTAGTGTTCACAAGGGCTCGCTATTCATTACCTTAAATATTCGTTAGATCTTCAATGCATCTGATATACTGTTTTTTATTATTATTTTTAACAAAAATTTTCCCACCAATCTTCCATAGAAATATCTTGCACCTGAACATTGGTTTGAATAACTTGTTGAACTTTTGTTTTCAAATCTTCGGTAGAGCTTTCAGGAAGCCCATATAATCTTAGCTGGTTTATCTTACTGCCTTGTTCCAACTCATCGACTTTCTTGGATAGATTTTCCTTCTCAATTTCCAGATCAGATATTTTATCTTTCAATGCGTTTATTTGCTCAGTGAGTTTACTGGTAACCAAATTGGCGATTGTATTTGCAAAAGAAGTCATGAACGTAGCATCGTTAAAACATTCCTGAATACAGTTTTTTATTTCACTTTTTGTTTGCTTGGTATAAACCATGTTGAAAACCAGATATTATAATTCACTAATTCACGCACAAGGCACTGGATTGCTAGTTAAAAAAATCCCTAAATTCAGTGGAATTCAACAGTCCTCAAACCACTATCCACCTTTTAATAATTAAATTCACGTATAAACACTGAAATCAGACTTTAACTGCAGAACCACGAGTAAACAGCCTACTCGATACGATACATGCTACGTTCAATATATACTTATATAAAACAGTTAGTTCATCATAAATTATTAGGTTGAGAGAAATAGAGACGAGTGGTACTACCTGCTACAACTTTTTAGCTTGTAGATTATGTAACGAAAGTAAATCCATTATTCATATTGACATATAACTGGCGCCTCTACAAAATAAACTTTGAATTTCTGTAATGATAATAGACATAAAACAACATAAAAGTCAACTTTGTAAAATTTCGGGGGTGCCCTTTTTTAAAATCGATCCTCTGGTTGAGTGATTTCCTTTTCGAAGTTTATTCAGCAGAACGGCAAACAAATCACGGAAAATTAATCCCGAACAAAAAACGACCAAACAAAGTTTCCATCCTCAATAAAGTTTCCACGATAAAATGTACACGCAAAAAGTTTGCGTTTTCGGCCGCCATTATTTTGGAGGCTTATCTGGCCGCGCCTATTCAGCGACAATTTTTTTTTTTTTTTTTCGTGTTACAAGCCAGCGCCGAATATTAGCTATAGGTTGATACAGCTTGTGTTGAGAATTATCGATTATAGACTTTAAAAAAATGGTTAATAACAAAAGCTTTAAAAAGTTTTGTATAACTGGGAGTTGCATGGAAATGTTCCGACCATGATTGCATGATTCCTTGATATTGACGTCAAATGATTCCTAATTATATCTTTCCAAACTTTAAACTGACATTAAGTATATTTATGTATTTTTGCAAATACCATTTTCGTGAGACATACAAGGTAAATGGCAAGAGCGATAATAATAATGATATTTATGCAACACAACTAATCCATAGTTATTCGTAACCTCACTATTAAACTGAAAACAATAATAAATTATATATAAATACTTATTCTTTAGAATCATTCAAATTTCGACTGTTCTATCACCCCGATACTTGACTAACTTTGCAATTTTCAAGACCTTCAATTATTGATGAAAAAGTAGCAGTAGATCTCGTTAATTTTGCCGAAGCATCTGCTACATCCAAATTTTTGAGGATCAACTGAACAATTTTGAGCTAGTGTCCCCCATAATGTTCGCTACATGAGGACATTTTTTATTTGTAGGATATGGAATTTTTTCCTATGTGCGATCGATCCTGCATGTCTGATAACCTGAAAGTACATTCTGATATTGATCACGTGATCACTGTTGTGGCGGCAAATTCGAAAATTTAGATATGAAAACGCGAAAAGTGGGGTTAGATGGCAAAATATCGGAAAAAGTTATTTGAAAAAAGTGATTAGAACGATGTTTTAGGACTGTCTGCGAAATTTGGAGTAAAAGCAATGAAAAATAGGAAATTACTTGTTTTTTGCCATGGATCTCTTATCAACTAATATATATTATACCTACAGTTTTTATTATTGAAATAGTCCAAGTAGGTACCTCAATATTTAATGTGTATTGGTAGAACAAAATTAAATTCTTCATTGGAATAATTCCTAGAGAATTGAATAGAAATATTCGATTACCACATGAAACTTTTCTGTAGCAATACCCTGTATCTTGACAGTTACGTAACGTGATTTACAACTGTATTGAAAAATTTAATACAAAATCCCAAAAATGGTTCTTCTCAATTGTCGTATCAACAGTAAATTATTGGAAATCTGACAAACTGTCAAGATACAGAGTATTGCTACAGAAAAGTTTCATGTGCTAGTCAGATATTTTTATTTAATTCTCTAGAAATGATTCCAATGGAGAGTTTAAGTTTGTTTTACCAATGTCCAATACACATTGAATATTGAGGTACTAGACTATTTCAATAATAAAAACTGTTGAAGAATCTTTATTAAATTTATGTTAGCGTGTAATTAATTATTAATTAACGTTGGTTTTACTGAATTTGGAATCTTATCCTTGGTGACAATATTTTTGGATTTGAAGATTATTATTCGCGCGCTTAGCATTGATTATTTTTGATAATGTACACAGGTTTGAATCGTAAAACACATGCGTCACCAGCACGAACATGTATCTTTTCGGTACTACATACTGGTCCTAAAAATAGTGGAACCATTGCGATTGAACCCGTCCGACAAAGCACTAGAGAGTACCGTCGCGTGTGGAGGGCATGCAACTTTTCTAACCCTTACCTTTTGTTCTTAACTTTAATTTATGGTGGCAAAACAACTTTCGGCTTTCGGATTTTTCGAAATTATTGAAAAGACTTTACTAACTCAACTATTGTGCTGGGTGGATTGAGTAACAACCCAAGGAAAGTGTTCCAGAGGGCCCTCTTATTCAAGAATTTAGTGATACGCTTCAATATAGGTGAGTGAGTTCTTATGAAAATCAAATTTTGTGCATATCGCGATCGATTTGATTACGCCAATCATACAGTCCACTTAATATTTGCATATTTCCTGCACACGTATAATGTTATTCGATAAGAGATCCATGGCGAAAAACAAGTAATTTCCTGTTTTTTGTTGCTTTTCCTGAAAATTTCGCAGACAGCCCTAAAACATCGTTCTACTAACTTTTTTCAATTAACCTTTTCCGAAATTTTGCCATCTAACCCAACTTTTCGCGTTTCCATATCTTAATTTTCGAATTTGCCGCCACAACAGTGATTACGTGACCAATGTCAAAATGTACTTTTAGGTTATCGGACATGCAGGATCGATCGCACATGGAAAAAAATTACATATCTACAAATAAATTTTTTTCCCATATGTAGCGAACATAATGGGGGACACTGTATAAAAATCGAGGTATCCCGAGAAATAATATTAGGCCCATTTCTCTTCAAACCATACAGTTTATCACTAGGCAGATGAGCTCCGACGCCTGAAGGGCGAGATTAAGAAAAGACAACAATTACTCGTTCCGACATAATCGCGCCGTATTTGATATACCTACATTGAAATAAACAAAATACATTTCAAACAGACACGTTCCGCTCCTATTAGAGCTCATCAGAATGACTTAGAGAAACCAAAGAAAACAAAATCTGGTTATCGTGTATGGTGTTAGTCACGCCATCTATGATCTTCTGTTACTCGACGTCAAATTTGCGCCGCATCGGAGTGCCAGCAATCATTCTATAGGCAGAACTTAGTCGGTTGCTCAGATACCAAAATCGCTATTATTACAACTGAGAATCACCAATGGTTCAACTTCCTCCATTCACTGACCTCACTATGAGGGGCAGTTCGTCCTTAGAAACGTTTGAGAACATCATTTGATGAATTCTGTTCGATTATTCCTTACAAACATTGTAGACCTGAAGTACAACTTCCCTAACTTGCGAATCAAACACTCAATTACGAGTAAATTCAGAAATTTTCAAATAAACACAATACTATTCAAGCGACACGTAAACACAACTGGATATAATACCTGACTGATACCGGACTGATTATCAAATAATATTATCCTGATTCTGTAAGTATTAGCTATGAAAAAAAATGCTAAAATAAAGAATCAAAAATAAAATACTCTCAAATTCCTGGACCGCCACTGATAAACTTCGTATAAAAAATCGAAGTCTGTGAGCCTAGCAACCTTCTAAAAAGATCAAAAAGGCTGTCTATGATAGCTTATTGGCTGGACATTTAAGACGGCAAATAGTCTGTGTGTTATGATGAGGTTAAATCCAAAATACAGAAAACAGATAGAGGATCTGAAAACAGACCATCCAAGAAAAACGGAGGAAGAATCTTGACCAAGTGTGCCCCAAAAAAAAGAAAAAGTGGAAGCAACGCAAAATGAACTCTAAAGAAGCCTAGGGCACTCATTTTTCTAAACTAAACTTAAATTAAATTAAACTTTCCAACAATGGACCTGCGCGTAATACGAAGAGAGGCAAACGACATTTGGTGTCTGAGAGAACCAACAATAAAGTACTGTGAACCATGATAACAAAGTTTCAAATAAACCGAGTCCGTGCCTTTTATCAAAGCTTTTACAACACAACATTGTAGCCATAAACAGGTTATACGCTTTACTGATTGTTGCTACTAGCAAAGTTTACTACTAGGATAAATTATGATAAATTGGGAGTAAAATAAAATGTTACATCATAGTAAATGGAAATGTTGTCAAGTTTGCACTTGAACATTGTCCGACGATTGTATGTCTTTCAACCTCACTTTTATGATTACCTATTTTGGAGATTATTTTGTCGGTTGACAAAATTATAAACAAAAATTTATTTACAACGACATAAATTAGTGACTAATGTATTACTTTTGTCCCATCTGCTGAAAAATCTCAGAAAAAATATTAAAAATAGTAAAAATATTTCAAGGTTATGATCTTTTATGATGTTGAAAGTTGGAATGATGTTTGTCTTATGTCAAAGTTGTCAAAATTTTAGCGTTCATCGGATACGAACGGCGGATGTATGTAAATTAGAAACTTTTTGAGCCAGATATAAAAATTTTCGGACGACGGATAACGAATGTGTGAAAAGTAAGCTTTGACCTGCAAAAACATGTTGAAACTCAAAAAAATTACTATAATTTAAAAATATATCACTGTTTTTGTTAGCGTTCTGTATTGACAAATGGTCGAGGTACCTTTTGCAATTATTGGAGTGGGTTTCATCAGAGCATAATTCGATTGCCTGAAAAATGTAAAAATCCCGTCATCTACTCAATTATTCACTAACACTTAAGTTGATAGAAACCTCTTGATGTATATTGTGTATGTCTGTGTCTATAAATGAATAAATACTAAGATTCTTCAACAATTTGTGAAGTTATACTATACACGCTTTATCAAATATAAGGTATCAAAAAATGTATTTCATATACTCATATATTGTATTTACTTTGAAACTTACACAAAAATCGCCCTTGAGTTGCAAATTAAATATTCCACGAACCGCAAGCCACAAACCTAAATCACCCCGAAAACACGGTCATGTATCTATCGGATATGGTTTGTTTACCCGATATATTGAGGAATGGTCCAATTTGAGTTGCAGGATGGCCCGCTCCTAAAAGCTCCTGCAAATCCCCTGCTGCTTATCGCAGTTCGTGCTCAGCACCAACAACTAGCCGGCCAGAATTGACTGGGAATCAATTTGCAGGATGACGCCGCTCGCTCTCTAGAAAATATATTTTTGATATCTCGTAGAAAAAGTTTGTTCTGCGAACCAGTGGAGGATATGAGGGTGAATGGTTTAACACAAGTATATATAGGAGTGATTTTTCACTTTATTCAGTCCTGAAAATATTGCTGGAATATTTATTTCATTTATAACCTACCAACTTGAATAAAGATTATAGTCTTTATTATGAGACGATTAATAGTTTATTTCAGTAATATGTGGGCATTTTACAATATTATAGTATTTTCTCAGTTAACTTATTTATTATGTTGCATATCTAGTTATTATTACTTTCGTATAATTTTAGTTGATATACCTATTCTTTTTTTTCAATGCTGTTGCCTAAGTAGGCATGAAAAGCAAACCAGACAGACAGATAGAAAGAGGCTAAAAGAGTAGCAAGCACGCACAAACCGTTTTAACAAATCTTGGGACGATAAATCCTGATAAAAATCATTTTCCCGAGCAAATTATCCCGAAGCCATTAGACGAGAACAAAGCGTCAGTCACTCAAACCGAAAAACTGCCATGTCGAGTTATTAAAAAGACGCTTTTTTTTGTTACAGGGACAAAAATACGACGAAAACGACGAAAGAACGATGTAAAGGGACGCTGCAACAATAACTCGCCACTATGGATGTTCGATGGTCTGACTTGTTTCGGCTCGCCTTTATCCTCTCTTCTTTTCAATTCACGTCGACGTTCAAGCAAGGTAACTAACTAATTATTCTTACGTGCTTTTGTTCTTGATTTACGGAATAATAAAAACTAGTTAAGCGCGTCAGACGTGATTGGATTTTATTGCTTACTTAGCGACATGATGCGAAATATTCAACTAAAATTTTATAACTAGGTTTATTAGGAATTCAAATTTGCATAAGGCAGTAAAAAGAATCAGTGAAAAATTTTATTATTTTAAAAATGTTTGCAATCATTTTTCAATAATTATTGTGAACTACTCTACGCCTGTCCAAAAGATCAGCATTATATGAAGTTGGTTATATTAGCAAAAATTTACCGTTCTTAGGCAGGTGACACACTGGAGAAATAAGTTCCATGAAACTTGTTATAAGAAAATGGAAATTTGTTTCATTATTACACGACACATACATTCAAATGAGGCGGAGCACACTGGCGTTTCTGAAACAGGAGAGGAGAAATTGTTTCGCCAGTGTGCTCCGTCTCATTTGAATGTATGTGTCGTGTGATAATGAAAAAAAAAATCCTGTTTTTATGAAGTTTGAGGCTTTCGCGGCCCAGGTTTATTTATAAAGTGTTTTCATTCGAGCTTAATTGCCGTCGTAAGTTGGAATTTTTTCCTGACGTTTCGCTAGCACGCGTGGCTAGCATATTCAGGGGGTTCTTTGTCCAATTTTGGTAGCAGACTGACGCGTTCCCGACCGTAAGTTGTATTTATGTGTGAGTGGTTATGGTGGGCGAGGGGCGGGGCTTCGCAGTACCTACGTGCCTAGTCTGAACTTTCTCTGTACTCAATGGGATCTTTTTTGCGTTTTCGAGGATCGGATTCCTAATTTGGTTGAGTTTTAGTGTTTCTTCTTTCCTGTTGAAGTTCTCCGTATGTTTGTGGGTTTCTATAGCTTCACGTACAAGACGATTATGGTATCCGGAAGTCGGTGCAAGAAGCTTGACCTCACCAAATACTATTTCGTGATTCCCTTCACTAAGCGCATGTTCCGCTACTGCTGATTTTTCCGATTGTCCTAGTCCGCAGTATCTTTTATGCTCGTTGATCCTGGTTCGCATGGATCTTTTTGTTGTTCCTATGTATACCTTACCACATGTGCATGGTATACGATAGACTCCAGCGCTTGGCAGCGGGTTCCTCTTGTCCTTTGTTGATCTGATTGATTGCTGTATTTTCCTTTTTGGCTTGCAGATCGTTATTATGTTGTGTTTCTTCAAGACTTTTCCTATCCTGTCTGTCACCTGAGAAATGAAAGGCAGATATATGCATTAGCCACCACTGGTTGTTCATCCAAGTTTTGTCGTGTGGCAGTTTTGGGTCCAATGGCGCTGTGGATTTCAGATGCATTGTATCCATTTGATATAAAGGCCGACTTGAGGTGATCTAGTTCTTGTTCTACCTGTTGTGGCTCGCAGATGTTCCAAGCACGTTCTGTTAACGTTGTTATAATTCCACGTTTTTGCCTTGGATGGTGGTTTGAGAGTGCATGCAGGTACCTGTTTGTGTGTGTGTTTTCGGTACACTGTGTGGCTTAGTTTTCCTCCAGATTTCTTTATGAGTACATCTAAGAAGGCGACTTCTTGGTTTTTCTCCTTTTCCATGGTAAATTGTATGCTAGGATGTTGCGCGTTCAGGTGGCTAGGAACTGGTTAAGCTTCTCTTCCCCATAACTCCAAACCACAAAAGTATCATCTACGAATCGAAGCCATACCGTTGGCTTGTGGTCAAAAGATTCTATAGCTTTCCTCTGGAAATCCTCCATAAAGAAGTTGGCTATGACCGGGCTGAGCGGACTTCCCATAGCTACACCGTTCGTTTGCTCGTAGAAATCGCCGTTCCAAAGGAAGTAACTACCAGTGAGACATCCGAAAAAGCTCAACTATGTCATTGGGGAAGATACTTGATATCAAGTCAAGAAATTCCGTCAATGGCACTTGTGTGAATAGAGACACGACATCAAAGCTGACCAAGTTATCCTTAGGTTGGAGAATAATATCCCTAATTTTCTGGACGAAGTGAGTAGAGTCCTTGACGTAAGAGCTAGTTTTTGCTACATGCGGTTGAAGAAGCGATGCAGGATGTTTCGCTAGGTTGTACGTTGGTGCTCCAGGTGCACTCACTATGGGTCTTAGTGGGACTTCAGGTTTGTGAATTTTGGGTAGGCCGTAGAGTCGTGGTGGAACCGCTTCCGTTTGTATAATGGCTTTCTTAACCGTGTCTGTTAAGGTAGATGACCTAATCAGTTTGTTGGTGTTCCGACATGGTTTGGGAGGAATCCTTCTTTAGCTTTTGGTAGGTAGATGGATCAAGAAGTTCCTGAATTTTATGATTATATTCTTCAGTTCTTTACAGGACAGTTGCGTTGCCCTTATCCGCAGGTAGGATGATCATATCTTCCGCTGAATTCAGGTTCTTAATTGCCATTAGTTCCTTCTTAGCGAGGTTACTGGTTGGTGGTCGAGCCTTTCGTAGAATGGTAGCCGTCTCAATACGGATTTCTTCTGCTTCCACATCAGGTAAGGCCCTGATAGCTGCTTCAGTGCTGGCTATAATCTCCTCCGTTGGCAGGTGTTCTGGAGTGATTGCGAAATTACCGCCTTTTGCCAAGACGGCTGTTTCCTCTTCAGTAAGGACTCGATCCGTGAGATTGATGACCAGTCTGGATTTGTCAGGCGCTGGGGAATTCCGGATTTGTTTCTTAAACAACTTCTCGTATTTTCGAATCTGGGCTTTTTTCACTCCGATTTAGCTCATTATCCATGCTTGGGTATGAGATGGTATCAATTTTGTTCCAATCCTTTGCCTAGTTTATTGATAAAGTGTTTTCATTCGAGCTTAATTGCCGTCGTAAGTTGGAATTTCTTCCTGACGTTTCGCTAGCACGCGTTGCTAGCATCTTCAGAGGTGCTTCCATGTCCGATTTTGGTAGCAAACTAACGCGTTCCCGACCGTAATTTGTATTTATGTGTGAGGGGTTGTGGTGGGGAAGGGGCGGGGCTTCGCAGCACGTGGCTAATCTGTAGTTTTTCTGTACTCAATGGGATCTTTTTTGAGTTTTTAAAGATCATGTTTCATATTTGGTTGAGTTTTAGTGTTTCTTCTTTCCTCTTGAAGTTCTCCGTATGTTTGTGGATTTCTATAGCTTCACGTATAAGACGATTTTGGTATCCGGAAGTCGGTGCAAGAAGCTTGACCTCACTAAATAGTATTTCGTGATTCCCTTCACGCATGTTCCGCTACTGCCGATTTTTTCAAGGATGAGAGGAACCCACTGTCAAGCGCTAGAGCTAGCCACCTGAGCGCGCAACATCCTAGCATACAATTTACCATGGAAAAGGAGAAAAACCAAGAAATCGCCTTCTTAGATGTTCTCATAAATAAATCTGGAGGAAAACTAAGCCACACAGTGTACCGAAAACCCACACACACAAACAGGTACCTGCATGTACTGTCAAACCACCATCCAAGGCAAAAACGTGGAATTATAACAACGTTAACAGAACGTGCTCGGAACATCTGCGAGCCACAACAGGTCGAACAAGAACTAGATCACCTCAAGTCGGCCTTTCTATCAAATTGATACAATGCATCTAAAATCCACAGCTCCATGCGACCCTAAACTGCCACACGACAAAACGTGGATGAACAACCAGTGGTGGCTAATGCATATCTGCCTTTCATTTCTCAGGTGACAGACAGGATAGGTAAAGTCTTGAAGAAACACAACATAATAACGATCTTCAAGCCAACAAGGAAAATACAGCAATCAATCAGATCAACCAAGGATAAGAGGAACTTGCTTCCAAGCGCTGGAGTCTATCGTATACCATGCGCATGTGGTAAGGTATACATAGGAACGACAAAAAGATCCATGGGAACCAGGATCAACGAGCACATAAGAAACTGCAGACTAGGGCAATCGGAAAAATCGGCAGTAGCGGAATATGTGCTTAGTGAAGGGAATCACGAAATACTATTTGGTGAGGTCGAGCTTCTTGCACCGACTTCCGGATACCACAATAATCTTGTACGTGAAGCTATAGAAATCCACAAACATACGGAGAACTTCA
Organism: Ceutorhynchus assimilis; assembly: GCA_917834065.1. Classification (NCBI taxonomy): domain Eukaryota; kingdom Metazoa; phylum Arthropoda; class Insecta; order Coleoptera; family Curculionidae; genus Ceutorhynchus; species Ceutorhynchus assimilis. The sequence goes on from OU892277.1 coordinate 43,227,683, forward strand.
ACGGGAAAGAAGGAACACTAAAACTCAACCAGATTTGTAACCGGATCCTAAAAACGCAAAAAAGATCCTATTGAGTAAAGAGAAAGTTCAGATTAGCCACGTGCTGCGAAGCCCCGCCCCTCCCCCATCACAACCACTCACACATAAATACAACTTACGGTCGGGAACGCGTCAGTCTGCTACCAAAATCGGAAATGGAAGCACCTCTAAAGATGCTAGCCACGCTTGCTAGCGAAACGTCAGGAAGAAATTCCAACATACGACGCGACGACCATTAAGCTCGAATGAAAACACTTTCCTGTTTTTGTACCAAGTTTCATGAAACTTATTTCTCCAGTGTGACACCTGCCTACTACACATACGTTTTTGTTGTCGATTTTTTATTCCTTTTTAAGATATGAGGCCTTTTGTGTTCAAAAATATTTTGTCGTATATTTTCAAAACCCTGTATATTTGCGAACGAAAACCCTTACATTAGCATTGTCGCAACCCACCTACCTATACCTACTGCTGCGTTTCAGCTCCTGTTTATGGCCAATAAAATAGTAATAGAATGCAAATGAGTTTCTTATATGTATGAATGAAGTACGTGTCTGGTTTTTGAATTTTCCAGTAATAATTCAGCAAGTAAACGGACTTTGACTACCGCTGCCATGGCAACGCATATGTATCATTTGTTAAGATCGTGCGATACCCACAATGTGTTTAATGGCTGGAGACGCAATCACAAACATAACAAGGAGGCACAAAATCTCGGACGAGACGTGACGATTATTTATTTATTTATTTATTCATTACGATACCTACAGCAATAGCCAATAATTACAGATATAAACTTTAAATATAACGTAACAACACAATACAATATAATAAAACTTAATAATAAAATACATTTAGTTTGCACTCTTAAGTTTGGCTTCGATTAACTTTTCAAATGTGTTTAAGCTCGTGGAATCAATATCAATGTTTGAAGCATACAGGTTAAAAAAGTGACAATTCTATATAATGGAGAGTTTTTAAATAGATTTGTTCTTGGCTTAGCTAAGTAAAACACATTGGAGGTACGAGAGTTAATCCAATTCACACTGAATGGCAACTGACTTAAAATATCAGGACAGTTAATATCACCCTTCAATAACTTGTACATTGTGCACAGAACAATTTTGGTTCTCCTTGTTTGTAATTGTTGTTCATTATCACTTCCCCAATATAGGTAGAACCAAAGAATCAAAAAGATGCAAACTTACATTGACATCTAAATTTTTTGTGTTTCGCGCTATGAAGCCGGCTATCTTCAGTGCACTTTAAATTTTGGAAATAATATGATCAATAATGATAAGGCCGTATCAAAGACAACGCCCAAATCTCTCTGACTGTCAACTCTTTGGAGTGGAGATCCATTTAACGTATAATTATAGTTTAAGAAATTGTGATTCAAGGTGAAGGACGTACATGAACACTTATTAACATTTAATCCAAAATTATTTGCATCACACCAACAACTAGTAACGTTACAGAAGTCATTCTGCAAAGTTCCACAATCTTCTAAAGAGTTTACCTGAAGAAAGCATTTGAAATCATCGGCCAACAACAAAGATTTTGCATTATCAACCCTGCTTACAATAATATTTAACGCAACCAAAAATAACAAAGGTCCCAGATTTGAGCCCTGCGGTGCTTTTATAGATTGCAGACTTGCATCCCTTAATTTCTACGTATTGGTACCTTTGAGTGAGATATGATTGAATTAATTTGGTTAAGTACAAGGAGACATCCTTATCTTATAGTGCTTTTAATATTATACAATGCCTAACTTTATCAAAAGCTTTCTCCATGTCAGTGTAGATTATTTCGACAATTCTAGTTGGTCAATTACAAGATACAAAATTCGGGAATTTATAAATTTTAATTTGGTTGCTTATATTTATATAATCCATATCAAGTTACTCGCAGAACAATAATTCTACATTCAAAAATATAATGCCTAGGTCCATAATATTTTCCATTATCAAATAATCTACTCTTCGGAAACAAACAGCTTCCTCGCCAATAGATCCGCAAATCTCGCCACGACTTCTCTCCGTAAAGGTGAGCTGGCATGACGGGGCGCGATGAAAATGGATTGTTCCCTCTCCGGAAAATAGAAATTAACGATAGTTTCGCATCTACTCGGCAATTAATTATGGATGCTACATCTCCGCCAGATACATTCATACGCAAATGGATTTCTGTTGCTGCTCTACCTTTTCTCCTAGCAAGAATAATTATACACGCTCAATGTAGGAACGTGCTACGTATGCGTATTTACCGTTGCAATTTGGGCAATTGTTTTAGTTTGCAAATGCTTCAAAAATAATCCCTTAAATGGAAACAACCAACAACATAAATCACAAAAATTATTTTATTATTATCAATAAAATGTTTGAAATATGTACTTCCCAACGAATTAAAAATAGTGAGCTCAATGGTTAGAAGTATGTTTTATCTCTCTATTCAAAAAAAGTCTTTCTCAGCTCAAAAATTATCAATTTATCATGTCGATACTAAATAATAAAGTGAAAAGAATGTCAGAGACAGAAATAAGTTTTAGGCTCGCACAAGTTAGTAATAGGTACCAAATATCGGCTGGTCTCCAGATAAAGCGAATAATATGGATATATTTACCTATAGCTCTTTTCCTGATATCTTCATAACTAGGCAGTTATAGAAGAAGCTTTATGAATAATTAGAGATTTGAAAAAATGTTTTTGAAGTAAAAGCCGTTTTTAGTATAGGATAAAAAATTAAATGTTTTGGATTCGAGTTATAGTCTAGGAAAATTGTCAATTGCCAAAAAAAAAAATCCTACCCAGATGAATTTTTCAGGGATGATAGGGGGCACCCCTCTGGTATTTTGCGCTATAGGGGTTGAAAATGCGCCATTGGCGATTACTTGGTACCTATTGGTTTTACAAGAAAATGTTTCAAATAAAAGATGTGCAAAATTATTTGATCTACAATGTTTATCCAGAGATTTTTTTGTTTAAGGCCCGTCTGTGGTCATAAGGGCCATTTGAAATTTATAATGAGAATACATTTTTTTAACCAACGTGAAAAAATTTTCTTCAACACATACAACGTTTTTGCTTTATGAATTTTTTTACTCACCCCCTGCCGTTTTTCAATAGGGGTGGTTTTAGGTATTTTTCATTTTTTACAGAAAAAAATCCTAATAAAAGTTTTGTAAGATAATATTTCCTACAATTTTTCCTTGTCAACTTTTTTTGTAACTCACCCCCATTCAGCGGGGGGACACTTCCCTTAGGAAAAAAACAATATACAGGGTGTCCCACTAAGGTCGGCAAGGTACGACATTATGGAAACCATAGACCTTACGGCTTTGGCATTTTTTTTTCTCCACTAAATCGGCCAAGAGAAATTGATGGAAATTATTTTCAAGTTTTCTAAGACGACTGCTAGGGGGCGCAATTACGATAATATAACTAAAAATTCAAATTTTCTCAAGAAATCGCTATACTAAGATACTGTTTCAACAACAGAAATCAAAAGTTCATTAATTTTTGCGCCAGTTTGGTTATTAGGCTTTTTTTCGTATCTTCACTAATAAGGGTAGGGAAGCTGTTGAAAAAATAGTTTTAATAATTGCTGTATTTTCCATACTCCTTACCCAAACCCATTCAATTTGGGCTAATTTGAAAGAGAATGTCATTGTTATTGAGAACACCACTTCGTTCGAGGTCGATAAATCCCACTGCGTCTTCTGAAGGGCGCTGTTTAACCAAGATCCAGTTTTTTCTAATTTTCTCGAAAAATCCGAATGGCATGATATCATTTTTCCATTGCTGTACTTAAAGAGCAAAAAAATATCTACATTTTTGCGCAAACCGCAATTCAATATCTGCAGTCGTTTTCAAGTTATGCAAATGACTGGTTTCCATAATATCGTACCTCGTCGACCTTAGTGGGACACCCTGTATGTATATCCCGAAAAACTACCCTTAATAACCGTACGACCAATTTTTTTATTTTTTTCAAATCATATACAGAATAATTTTAGAACAATTTTTTTGGAATTAAACTTTTTCGAAAAAAAAAAATTCCCTAAGGGAAGTGTCCCCCCGCTGAATGGGGGTGTTATAAAAAAAGTTGATAAGGAAAAATTGTAGGAAATTTAATCCTATAAAACTTTCATTGAGAAATTTTTTTTGTAAAAAAATAAAAAAACTTCAAGCTACCCGTATTTAAAAACGGCAGGAGGGTGAGTAAGAACTTCATAAAGCAAAAACGTTATATGTGTTGTAAAAAATTTTTTCAAGTTGGTTGAAAAAATTTATTTTCATTATAAATTTCAAACGGCCCTTATGACCACAGACGGCCCTTAATCAAAAAAGTCTTTCGATAAACATTGTAGATCAATTAATGTTGCACATCTTTTATTTGAAACATTTTTTTGTAAAATCAATAGGTACCAAGTAATCGCCAATGGCGCACTTTCAACTCAACGCAAAACGCCAGAAGGGTCCATGTGTGATATCTTCGGTTTTATGATCACCCACCCGCTCCCTATCATCCCTGAAAAGTTCATTTGGGTAGGATTTTTTTTTGCAATGCATGTATTTTTCGACAATTTTCCTAGACTTTACAAAAATGAAAAATACATCTGATTTGGTTTTTTAGGATAAGATGTAATATTTTGTAATTATATTTTTTTCTCTGGGATATGACATTTTATTTTATTGAGATGTTTTGCTTTATTACCCACTTAACTTAAAAGGGAGAGTTTCGATTCAAAATAAATTTGAGCACATTTAATTCAAAAAGATAAAGGTTCGCGGAAAGCACAGCCATCAATCAACGTCTCTCCACCTGACTCCGCAAATTCCCAGGAAGTAAATTTCCACATTAAGCTCGCGCCATTTCCAATTCGGCCTCAATCTTTAAATGTTGGCTTACATATGCAAAAGAGGTGTAGGGAGGAAAGTGTGCCCCCTTCGGTTGAACTCATTCACTTAAATTCCGAGGGGTGTCAGGTCTCCATCGGGAACAAGGCAAATACTTTTAAAAGCCGCCTGGTTCCCATAAAACGCGCTTTTGAATTGGTTTCTTTCCATTTCGGCGCCCCCTTGTTTTTGGCTGCACGTTCGTCTGTTTTCAATTTGGGTGAATCAGAAATGTGTACCCGTGTTTGATTGGAAATCATTTTTCATAATTTTGCCCAAGTTAATTGGATTTTAACTTGGTAAATTTATTTGCTAGAGCTTAGAATTGAAATTAAATAATAATTTGGCTTAGCTTGGGTTGATGACAAAATGGAGTTGGTTGATGCGATGTCTTTTTACAATGGCCAAACAGGTCACGATTAATCTGAACGTAACTGGAACTGATTGAACATGCTTTCCAAAATGACTGTGAAAATGGCTCAACTGGGTTGGACACCAGGACCTTGAAGGAAATGTCAATTTTTAACGTTATTCTACAATTTTGTTCTGCAACATTGAAATACACCGGCACGTTCGTTCTTGATAAAGGACGCAAGCCGCCCTACTTAAGCCAAGCAACGTGGTGTCGGGATGGAGATTGGATGGGTGACCGCAGTTGTACGGGACGGTAGGTCGTCCGCGCTGCCGCCAATCATCTAGTCTCCAAGTATGGCTGGGAAGGGGCCCATACAGTGGGATACTATAGGTCTACAAAGGCTGCAGTGTAGAGTATGCGTCGAAAGGGTGAAAACGAATGAACGAACATTGACATAAAATGCTGGAAGCTCACATACCGTGATACAAATATGCTTTATTGTCTTACTGGAAAACTATAAAAAAATGTATGGAGTTGAACATAAATGACGAACTCACGACCCGATCCGATAGCGCGATCAAGAGAAAACGTAGGGAAGATCTAAAACGCAGGTTCATTTCAATGGGGTGAAATTATTATTGGTGGAATTTTCTTTAATTGGAATAAAATTTCATGAACAGTTTAGTGATGATATTGAGAAACGCTGATGCGGTTACTTGCTGATTCCTGTTGTTCTTTGATTTTCGTTGATCTTTTTTGATGATTTTGTCTCGGTCACAGCTCCACGATATGCTATAGGGGAAACTGGGTAACACTGAGACACTTTTTTTTGTAATGGAAATATTTTGGCATAAACCTTTAAGTAATTATTTAATTTTTTTCAGTTTCACTCGAGAATATATCTAAGCTAGTAGATTATTATGTTTTTGATTCTATAGCCACTCACAAAGACAATATTTGACATAAACAATTACTATGACATTTGTCTCATTGTTACCCATGCAGGGTAATGAGACACTATATCGAATGAGAAATAATTATTCATTTGAACTTTTTTTTTGCAGGGGGGTTTTGGAAAATCTGCTATGTCAGACACCCCGTCTGGTGTTCTGTCGACTGGGGTGGCGCCTGTTGTTCTGCCTTTGTCGGGGTAGTGTCGGGTTGCGCTCTTTTTCTAGAGTGGCCGACCGACTAAAAACCCTTTCCCTCCTGTTTTCGCATCTTTCCTTCGGAACCGCTGTTAGGCATAATCATCGAAAGGTGTGCTTTGTTGTGACTTCCTGTTTATATAATATTGTGGTCTTCTCTCTCCTCTCTTTCCTTTTCTGTCATCGTATTCTTTATGAAATTTTATAGTATGTTCCAGTTTCCTTTCGACTGTATCATTATTCGTATCATACTGTCACTATCTATGTCATTCCCCAATTTCATGTTAGTAAACGTTCTGCTTCTATGCCATCTCGGGCAATTGAATAACGTGAATTCAGCCGTATCTCGTTCCTCACAATGTCTACATTTCTCATCGGTCTTCCCTATCCTGTGCGTGTATGTTTTGAAACTACCATGCCTTTGTCATAAAGTAGTCTGTGTTCACATTTACACCATTCTCCTATATCTGCTATTAATTTTTTCGTCCACTGGGCCTTCGTTGTAATCTCACTCCATCTGGCTTGCCATCTCTCCATTGTTCTACCTTGTCTCTTCAAGGTGTCCTGTTCCAGTTTGGTATATTTCCTCTTTTTCTTTTATGGCTAGGTCAATGGGAGCGACTCCAGATATTACTTGAATCGCCTCTGTAGGAATTGTCGTATATACGCATGCTACTCTAATTAGTGCTTTTCTCTGTAGACTCTCCAGTTTTTTCCTGTATTTTTTAATGCCCTTATTTTTCCCCCATATGGGCGCTCCGTATAGTACTATTGACTGCATGGTGTTATATAACAAAAGCCGTTTTTCATATGTAGGACTCGCAATGTTTGGCATCAGCCTACTCAGTGAGGCCAAGCTTTTCCCTGCTTTTAGCATGATATTTTCTATATGTTGCCTATAGTATACGTTTTCTCCAATATATATACCTAGTACCTCAATCTTAAAATATATTTGCTCCCTGTTCCTTTTTCCGCTTAGGATTACCGCTTCAGTCTTTTCCGGTGCCAGTTTCATGTGGTTTTCCCGCATTCATATCTTCACCATCTCCAGTGCCCCATCCATTCTCTCCATAAGCTGTTCCCTATTTTTCGCTACTGCCACCAGCGACAGGTCATCTGCATAGCCCACTGCCTCTATAAGATCTCCGTAATCTATCGAGAGGACGAGGTTATAGAAAACGTTCCATAGGAGCGTCCCAGTACAGATTCCTGTGGTATTCCCGCTGTGAAAACTCTAGTGTCCCCCTCTGTTTTTAAACTTCGATTCGTGAAGTCGTTTTTTATTATATTCTGTAGATATGGGTCCACCTTCCGGCGATGCAGTTCTCTCAGAATTATTGCCCAGGACGCGGTATTGAACGCATTTCTTACGTCTAGAGTTACCAGTGCACACCATCTTCGTCCTACTCCTCCAGTCCTCATTCTCATTCCTATATCTATGACATGTTTCACCGCCTGTATTGTCGATTTTCCTTTTTGAAAGCCATATTGGTTCCTGGCTATTGGGAATTTTCCCTCCAGTTCTGTTATTAGCCTAGCTTTTATCATCTGCTTAAACAACTTTGCAGCCGCATTTGTGAGACATAGTGGTCTGTGAGACCCTGGATCTTCCATGGGTTTTCCTGGCTTTTGGATGAGTATCAGTTGGGATTCCTTTCAAGTCGTAGGGACAAGTTGCTAAGGCAGTAGGTCATGCAGAAGTTCCAGAACTGGTTTTGGTGCAACCTTAACCATCTCTTTAACCACCTCATGCGGAATCCCGTCTAGGCCAGGAGCTTTTCCGGGTTTCACCTCTGTGCTACATTCTTCATTTCCTCCATAGTGAAATCTCCTGGAGTTTCAGTCGGCATTCTCTCTGGTAGAAAGTCCTCCCTGTTCGGAAAAAGGTATCTATTTCTTCCCTTCTTCTTCCGTTTGTCATTTTAAATGGTGTGCCTACAAGCCTTTTTGCCACTATTTTGTATCCCTGTCCCCATATATCGTTATTAAGTTCTTCGCATAGTTCCCTCCAGTGTTTGTTTTTTGCTGCTTTAATTCGCTTTGTTAGTAGGTATTTTTTGGCCTCCTTGTACTCCTCTTTTTTCTGCTCCGACATTTCCTGTTCATTTGCCCTAGCTATCTCTGTATAGTAAGCACTCCTGGCTTTAATGCAGTCCTCTCTAGCGTTTTTAATTTCCTCATCCCACCAGTAGGGGTACATTCTCCGTCCTTTTTCTTCCTATTGTTTGTTTGGGCATTTCCATTACCTCTTGCAATTCTTCAGCACTCTGCAATTTACTTCGTCGTTTTCTGAGTTCTTCTTCAATCACGTCTCTAAATTTATTTCTGTCTAGTTGAACTTTGTTTTTCATATACGTTTGTGTTTTATTGTATGTCTATCTCCATTACAATATGTTTATGTGGGGACACCGGCTCATTTTCCAGTATTTTCCAGTCTTTGAATATTTATTGATATTGCCCGGGTTGCGAAAGTGATATCTATGTGCGATTTCGATCGACCTCTCCCAAAAGTGGGCTTGTCTCCAGTGTTTTGGGCAATTAGTCCAAATCTTGCCACTGCTTCTATTAGTATTTGGCCTCTCGCATCAGTGATAGGGGATCCCCAGTCCGGAGCTTTCGAGTTAAAATTTCCAATTATTAAAGTCTCGTTATTATGCTGTTCTACCATATTCATTAAAGTATCTATCAGTCAAATTTCTCAAAAGCTATGGCCACAATTCCCTGTCCCCTCTCTACTCCTTGCACTTTAATATTTTTGTTCATGAAGTATATAGCTACGTCTATCCTCAGGTCTGCTATCCAGTTTGAGTTATTTACCTGTCGTCGGTTCGGCTCGCTCGCAACTATTAAATGTATGTTTTCCTCCTTTGCCGTTAGAAAGGCCATGTCATGTGCCTTTTGCGATCTATTTGCATGCACAGGTCTTTTGCTGCATCCCCTATCACAATTTTCACTATTTTTTGGTGGGCTGCTGTCTCACTTTTGGTTTTTCATCTAGAGATCTGCTCTAGGACCGCAAAATCCTCATCAGCATCCCCCAGTTCGGGGTACCTGTTCTTATAGATGGCTCGTATGCTCCCCTCCATGTCCAAATCTATTGGCTCAACCATGACCACCTTTTCAGTTGATGACTTTGTCCTGAGTCGGTTCCTCTCTCAACAACAACAACGGAGGAGGAGGAAAAGAGAGAGAATCTCTCTCAACAACAACAACGGAAGGAGGAGGAAAAGAGAGAGATCTAGGGTTTGGATATATTTTCTTTCCTTTCTCCATTCGTTAGTGTGTGTTTCCTGTTCTTTCGTCAATTTTGTCATCATTTGTATTGCTCAGTCATTACTGTCTATTTCTACTGCTGTTGTATATCTGTGTTTTTCCAGCCATGCCTTGACATCTTTCCCGACCATTGTGTTAACTTGTTTTCTTGGACGCATAGTTATGTCTTTTATTTGTTTGTTCTGTATTTTGTTCAATGTGGTTTTCTAGTTCTTTTACAATTTCTGCGATGTTCTTCATTGTATCTTCGATTAGTGATGCTTCCTTGCTGAACGAGGTTTCCACTCGTTTCCTCTTTGTATTCCTGTCTAGGCTAATTGACCTCCCTGCTGGCTTTTGTTGTATGTATTTTTCTGGAGAGTCCTTCATAAAAACTGCGCCAACATTTTTTCCCTTTGTCGCTGGGGTGCATTTAGTTGGCGACCTTCCAATGGAGTCCCTTCTGGCAAAGGGATTCACTTCCTTGTCCTGCGTCTTTGGCTGTTTCTCCGGCGGCGATCTTGTTATGAACTCCCACCTCACAAAGGGGTCTACCCATTCCTCCCCATGCGTTATTTCGTTGCGGTCGCTGGCTAATGGTCGGGGGGAGGGGGCTTCTCTGCTCCGTAAACTCATTCTCCACTTTGTCATCATTCATGTTTTTTTTTTTTTTATTTGAAGAAAGCGAAGGAATAGCTGAAAAAATAGAGCCCTCTCGAGTGCTCTACTAGCATCGGGGGCTGAAGGAAGAGTTGATCAAGAGAGATCGAGGAAAGAAGAAAGAAGGGATCAGACCCAAGACAAGTTGAAAAAAGGTCTGTATCCAGCTAGGGTGCCTCGGGAATGCCAGCTCCCGTAATCACTAGATGTGAGCCCCTGCGGTTTATTCGAATAAACTGAAACAAACTTCTCTAAATGACCCAGACAAAGTTTCAAAGCCATGCAATGAAAAAGAAAATCGTTCATAATATTGACGAATGGCGGTTGTTATTTTTTTGTCATTAATCAAATGAAATATTTCATCAATCTAATTAAATAGTGTTCATAGCCTAATTACTTCGTTCCTTAATGTATTTATGTTCATAAAACCTATGAATTTTTATTTTTCATTGTTCCAACGTACACTTTCATCAGTATAAGAAACTTTCTTTGAAGACCATTGATACTCTTCCTTGATTTTATGAATGATCGTTCATAAACTACATTCATTGTAGGTACTGATGATTATTCCTTATCCCAAAAAATTTTTTCATCATGCACATGGAAATTTCTTCATTGTGTCAATGAAGTTATGCATCGAATCAATGCCCTAGAGTTCAATAATTAATGAATATGTTTCATCAGCTTGACGTATGTGTTAGTGATTTAATGAACGTTCATAACTAACGAACTTTACTCATTAATTTAATAAATTTTATAGTTTCGATATAGACCTATTATTCGTCATGCTAACGTATAGAATCTATTTAACACACCCGCACTCCATATTATCGACAGTATATCGTAAATTATCCGAAAATTATATTTTGTGTTGGTGTTAGATTCAACTCTTTTTGGGAGAAATTCGGAATTCAGGTATGCATTGAGTGGAATAACTTCTTTATCTATAGTGTACAGAAAACAATGCAGAACGAAGTGTGCAACAATCACCACATCAGCGCTGAGATCAAACTTCGCGTCTACAATGCAGTCGTAATACCAACACTTATATATGGCTGCGAAATATGGAACACCTACAGAAGGCACATAAAAAGCCTAGCAAAATACCACCAGTGATGCCTAAGAAGGATCCTACGGATTAAATGGCAAGACCGACGAACGAACATTAATGTTTTGGAGGAGGCCAACACAACTAGCATGGAAGCCCTTATCATCAAGCACCAACACAGGTAACCTCGCCTACATGCCCGAAACACGTCTTCCACGGCATATTTTCTACAGTCAACTAAAAGAGGGAAAACGAAATCAAGGAGGTCAACAGAAAAGCTACATAGATGTTCTAAAGGAAATTTTGGCAAATTGCCGCATCGATATCAGCAAGTAGGAGTAGAGGACAAATGACAGGCCCTCGTGGCGTCGAGAAGTCCACGACAGAACACAAGCTTTTGAAGAACAGCGACGCAGACACGAGACCGAAAAGTGGGATTGCAGGAAGGAGCGAGAGATCATAGGAACAATGCTGTCAGAGACTGGGTGTGCCAAGACTGTGGAAGAGTGTGCGGCTCCAGAATTGGTTTATATAGCCATCAGAAAACCCACAATCGGCGAAGAATAGAATAGAAGATAATCATATCGGTATCGAGTGATTGCCTATGATGATGATGATGATGATGATGATGATGATGATGATACAACATACCTAATAAAAAGGGTTTAATCACAGTTCAGCACGGGTTTACTTGAATCCATGAATATGCTTGTTCATGCAACTGAGCCTAGAATAATGCATTCATATGTTAAGCCAATGAAACCGCATACAACAAATTGAAAAATCGATTCATTAAACCAATGTTATCTGTACATTGTATTGAAGAAGTTCTTTAAGTCAGGCAACGAATTCTGTGCGTCAAAATGATAGAATCCTTACTCTGCGACAATGAATTTAACCGTTAAATCAATGAACTCGGAAACACTGAATCAATTTTCTCGGTTCATTGGATCAATGAACAAATTCGTTAAAGTAGCAACTTGCTTTTTTTCATCTATTTAACCAACAGCTTTTCATAATAATTCATTCACCGGCTCAATATTAATGACGAGATTCACTGGCTTAATGCACTTATATCACTCAAGGACCATGCGTGATAGAAAAAATCACCGTTTTTTCAAATTTTGCCGAAAAAGTTCGTTGGCAAAAAAAATTACGGAAAGTTTGTGTACCCGTCGACGAAACTGAAAATTGAAGATCGTTGCAAATAGAACCGACACTCCTCTTAAAAAACTAATGTCTTATTGCGGCGACACTTATTTAAAAAGTGGAGAAATAGCTAATATTTTGAATGTCTCACTGTTACCCAGTGGCGCAGCCAGAAATTTTGTCTGGGGGGGGCATGCAGAAAAAAAGATAGGAATAAACACAGATTCGCTTTCCTTTAAACTTTTTCTGATATGAGCATAGGCGTATCCAGGGGGGGGCTGCCGGGCTGCAGCCCCCCCCCCCAAGGCAAGTCTAGACTATTTTTTTCCAGCGTATTTTATGTGACACGTACATTTTTTGTATAAAAAAAATAGAAATAAAAATTAATTCCTTTCTAGGTATAATAAGGTTTTCCTATGGCGGGCGCCTAATGCAGCAAGGGAATCAGTGCTTCATTTTAATCATCCCGCATATCCGAAATACTTCCTTCCTCAGGGGCTCGAGAGTAGAGCATTAAGGCGGTTACACACGGACGTGGATGTCTGAAAACATGTACGCACATACATGAACGTGCAAACAAAAACATCAATGTGTATGCAAAATACCGTCGCGTTTTTGAATGTACAATTTTGTATGCACACTCGGAACACTGTAGCAAGAATAGCAAGACTGCAGTTTTGTGCGAGCGTCTGTACAAAAGCGCCGTGCACGTTCTTGGTTGCACGTTGATGTATGCACGTATATGTATTAAGACATCCACGTCCGTGTGTAACCGCCCTTAGAGCTCCCCGATAGAACGCATGTTTTGTCCTTGTCAACGTTATCGAAAACTAAAAGAGAATGATAAAGACGAAAAATTTGTTATTTCGGGAAGCTCTACTCTCTTAGACGAGAATCGAACCCCTGAGATGAGACTCTTTAACAAATAGAGATATCATCTCTATCTCTATTGACTTGGCGTCTCTATTGATTTCCGAAACAGAGAAGACAGCAAGTGCCTTAGCGATAGGGATAACGATCTTTATCCGGTACAGAGTGCCAGCTCAGGGTATCTATTCTTGAAACCAAGGACCAGCATTCTCGTGAGAACGATTTCTCTGTCGTTCTCAATGACATGCAAATGATAATATCATTATGAGTAACACAGGTGGAAAAGCTATTCTCATGGAAATACTGCTCCCCTGTTTCAAGAATAAGGGCCCAGGAGAGAAGGTGCTCCGTGTACAAAATTTCTCCTCCTTCGCAAAAAAAAATAGGCGCGTAGCATTTGAGTATGTTACAGGTGAATTCCTGACAAAAATAGGCAACTTTCACATTTTTAAACTACCTATTCTGTTAGTCATTCTGATAACATCTGTATACTTTTTTCCAAAAAAAACTTTTATTTTTGAAAATGAAATGATTTGAAAAACGAATTTTCTAACTGCTGCGAAAACGCCAGATAGGAAAGCGACGTCACTTTCTCAAACATGCGAGGATGCCGAAGTCCTCGTTCTCATTAGTGAACCAAACGGACTGTTGTGCGCAGCTTTTTTTTCACACTTTTTGTTAACAGAGCCACAACCAAAATCCTGGATACGCCAATGGATATGAGCAGTTTACAGCTTTCGTATTATACTTTGTTATTTTTCTATTTTTTTCTGAAGCCTTAGGGGGGGCCAGGCCCCCTGCCCCCCCCCCCCCTGGCTGCGCCACTGCTGTTACCCGTATGTCAATGTTACTCACTTTCCCCTAGAGTTCTGTAGTCTCGAAAAGAATATTTTGCTTTAACTGACAGTTGATGTTGGTAGACTTTTGCACAGGTGGAAAATCTAGTTTCAATGATACATTCTTGGAGGAGTTTTGATGTATGATCGGTGAAATTTTGAATGTACGGAATAACTGCAGTGCATGGCAATGGAAGGGTCGGTACTAGCCATTTCAAAGAAGTTTTTTCTATTAAAAAATACTTTAGTTTTTATTTATCTAAGATGTCCAAATCCATATCACCACATTTACGAGGGTTTTTGTTAAACACGGCTCCATCAAATTCCAATTGTATCCTTGTTAATTAAAAGCATATACCTTAAATAAATGGTCTGTGATTTGTGTAAATTTCTGTTCAATACACTCACATTATAAACCGTTCATTTCTGCATAGTCAAAGGATTCACATTTTTATAGTCACATTTTAATCGCTTCACTCGTTTTTCTCTCTAATGAATATTTTAAAAATGAGGAAGCTGAGCTGAAACATAATGCATGCTTATGAAATGCTTAACAGCTTAAAGTCCCTGTGTTTGAAAATGAAAATATTTCTGACCACACTAATCATATAGAACAACGAGAATGCATGGCTTTTATGTACCGCGCTTATTAAGCGACGTTGTCGGTGCAAATCCATCAAAACCGCTGGCCTTTGTGTCTCCCGTGGGCGCTGCGGTCGGGTGTGCTCAGCGCTCCTTTCGCTCGCAAAGCGAAATTGCGGTTTTTCGCAATTGGAAAAACAGATTTCCGCGCAAAACCAAATTTAAAAGGAGATTGCGGTGCCCAGTATGGTAATTAGTTTTGTATGTAACCAAAAAGAGTTTTTTAATTTAATACCTGGCTCAGATATCCACCTATAAATTAGTTGTTGATGCAAGAGCTGGAATTTTTGGGCAAGAGATGTCTGTACAGGTGAATTCTGTCTCTGACAGTATAATCCAATATCAGCATGCAACTTATTTACGTGTTATGCACAGACAAAGTTTTTCCATTCAAGAATTCTTGGAAATCAATGATCATTTTAGTGAATTATTGATTAAATTTTTTACTGTCCAATCGTCAGCTTTTGGCAAAAGTCGGAACCTCGGTCGGAACCTTTTGTAGATTCTCCCTTCCAAATTGTTTTACAGTAAGCTTTCCTGTTTCAATGAAATTATTGCAAAACACATTTCTCCAATTATAAACCAATTATAATACTAAAACCCTTACTTGATTCTTCGTTATAAAGTGCAGTTGCTAGTTTGGGGTTTAAAGTACAGAGTAACGACCCCACGGTCTCCTGTGGGCAATATTTGATTGTCGTCCTCAAAAAGCCTCGTTTATATTCCCGTTGCGTAATCGGCTTAGCATAGACTTAGGTCGATACTATCCCTCGTAACGAATGCGTTCTCGGTCATGCAATACTTTGCCATTTAAATGAGGGGCCCCAGGAATCGTTTCTTCATGCCCAATTTGGCAACTTTTATGTTCGTCAAAATTACGTTAGTGTTTGTAATTTTGGAAATCGTTTAACGATAATAGATTCGTAGAGTAACTATTTTTAATTTTCCAGTTAATTTGTCTCATTTTCTCACAATTACCTACCTATCCATTATTGGCATTAATCGACTGACTGGAAAGTAAAGTATAATTTTATAGCAGGTATCAGAAAGTTATCATAGCATGCTTCCACGAGTCTTGGTAATTTTGCAAAAATCCATCATCTTCCATTTGGCTGTTTTGAAAATTTTGATAGGCAGAAAACCTACTCACATACTAAGCCACAGAAGTATTTTCACACCATAAGACCAGTTAACAGACCAATGGTCCTATTGTAATGCTTCCTAGAAAACCTAAAAGGGAAAAGTTAACATTGTTAAAAATGACTGCTCACAGGTCTATATCATATGTTTTGACTTATCCCAAGTCTAAGATAGTTAGGATACGACCTCTTTTAAAATGGTTGAGAAGCTCTAGGGAGTGAGAGTCGGGCGCTCCTTTTTTCACTGTATGTATACGTAAACGCGAATTACCATGAAAGAACTACCTACTTAAATACAAAATTGAAATATTCGTATTTTCATTGGTTGTCGACAAAAGTATTTATTTTGAAAGATATCTCCATAAAGACCAGGCAAACGTACTATTTCTGAAAGCTAAAGCTCATACACCATAGTATATGACCCAATATCAAATTCGACACTCATAAAACACCAAAAAGCATCAAGAAGGAATATCCGCTTTCCGATGTCGCTCGAGACCCGCGTAAAATCCATACAATGCCGATTTCCACGTTGACTTTGCCACTCTATCAAAGCAAATAATATGCATGCATCGCGCCTGTGGATTTTCGAATCGACTGACTGCCTCGTCCTGGTTTACAGCTCCCGGGGCATGATTTAGGGCCGGGACCCCCGGTGTGAGGTGGAAAATTTACTTGTCACTCCCCGGAGGGCGCGATATGTTTTATAGACGATTCTCTGGTTTGTTTTTTTTTTTTTCACAATAGAGCAGGTAAATAAAATAGGTCAGATTCATCGGATGCTGTTGGCTGGAAGCACAAATTTAAAAAAACTTAAATATTTTTAAATGTCAACAATTCAAAAATCCGCAATACAATATTAAAATCGGAATTTAATAAAAAAAATATATAGACGAAAAATAGCGGCTGCATCGTGTCTGTCAAGTTGAGGGAAATAAATGGCGTTGACAATGTGCTCTAGATTAACCTCCGTCCCAGAAGGTTGCGTCCAGCTTATTTCCTTGTCTTGGCGGGACTGCAGTTGACGTGACCATAAAATATTGTTCTAATTGGTTTTGCTTGTTCAACGTCACTTCTTCGCTGTTTATTTCGAATAAAAGATCTGTCCTTCAAGAACAAGACTAAATTTAATAGCTTGATCATCATACAAGAACAGATATTTGTAAAATATAAATAACAAAGCATCACCATATCGAAAAAAGTTACCGATAACTGATTACGAACGCACGATTTGAATAACAACGTACTGCTCACAGTCCGTGTCGAATTCAAACATTATAAATAGGACACACAAAGGGGGTGCCTGCGTGTAATGTCCGGTCAAATATTAGCCCCCGGGAGCTGGACAATGCCATAAACCCTGGTTATTATTGGTAAAAGATTTAAATCAGTGTTTGGGGGTTTGATATATTGGGTGCTCTATATATTATGACATTTAAAACTTTAGATTTATAATGACATATTATATTGAATAGATGTAAAAAAAATATTGATTGGTTGGTTGGTGGCAGGGGGGAGCTAGGTGCTGTGGCCTTCCATGCACTGCAGCCTGTTGGCTTATTGTGCACACCCCAATTTCCTTCCTGCCCTACAAGAGGCCTGTTCCCTATATCAGCCCTTCAATAGGCCCTGAACAAGATTTTCAGGCGGTAGTCTATTCCCAATTTTCCTGAAGAGTCTGTATCTTTCGTGTGATACGGCTACACAGTCATGTATGATGCAGAGCTGTTTCGTCTTTCTTTTCACATATTCTGCATTCACTGGGTCCATTGAATATCGCTATCCTGTGTTGATTTTTCATCAAGAGATAGTGTTCTGTAGCCCTATCACTTCTCTCATCTTTGTGCGCGTAACTCTGTTGTTAATTTCGTTGAAGCGCTTCCTATTACAGCCATTGCATGATTTTGTACAGGTGTTGTCTATTCGACCAGTCGTCCACTTTGATCGATATTCCAAATATGGGCGTTGCAGCTCCAGCTCTCGCCAGCCCATCTGCTTTTTCATTGCCCCCTATCCCTGAGTAGCCAGGAACCCATAGGAGTCGAACCTTGTTCTCCTTAGAAAGCTGCTCCAGGGCCCGGATTCCAATTGACAGTACGATATCGGATTAGGCGCTTCCGGTGGAATTTGCGATTCCCATACGAGAAATGAAACGGTCGCTTCGAATAAATAGAACGATATCGGATTAGTCGCCAGTTCTAAGCAGGCGGAATGCTCGCTTTCGACATGAAATTGACATTAACATATGTTTTGTTTGTTTTTTTTTTTCACCTTTACTTTAATTTGAAATAATTTTTCTATGGAAAGTACTAAGGGAAAAATTATTTATAAACGTTCCTTGGCGCGTCCTTGAGACCTTGAGGGTCGTTAGTTTAGAATGGATACTTGTTATTTTATGACAAGTCTATCAAATCAATTATAAACGTCCAAGGCTTCCCTGAGTTCCAAGGAGACTTCAAGGAGCGTCTTTCATCAGGCAAAAGAGGAAGCATTTTCTTGTCCCGCATGTCAGGGTCGCACTCGATGCCATACGACCTTGCAAAGTTGTAGGTCGGCGTCATGTGATGCGATATTATTTCCAAGAGTTCGCTGTGGTTTCCACACTCCTGCTGTTTTCATTCTGTAGGCGGTGATGCTGGCCTCTTTCTTAATGAGGATATCTCTAAGAGCTCTAGCCCCATAATTATTTCCATTGTCCCCGGGAGTACAACCCATGGTTCCTGAGAAGCACAAGCTAGCCAGTCTCTGTTGACGGTTAACTCCCATGAGCAACACTTCAAAATATTTGTGTGCTTATGTTATTTCTTCTGGATAGTTTTGCACAAGAACGACTGCCATAGCATTCGTCATCGTATTTAAAACAAATCAGCGCGGAATTCGAAATTCGAAACATTTTTTTTTGACTATGGCCAAAGAATCTATGCATTTTTGACATATGATTTAATTATTTGAAGCGTTGTTTTAGTCCTCGGACATTCTGGCGAACATCGATCCGTCTTCTGTCGTCATAAAGATCTATCTACATAATATTCTAGTACCAAGAGAATATTAACGTTATTCATTTTTAATGTTTGCATGGCATTCTAAAATTATTATCGTTTGCCCACGTCCGGACCCCCCACAACGAAAATAATTTAAAACTCCGGGACACATTATCTATATGGCCAGAAACATAATGCGCAAAGTTTGAAATTGTCCTGCGGCCGCCGGCTCACTTTGTTAAACTTGAAACAGCGTCGAAAAATCCAAAAACGCCTGCTGAGGCCGATATGGTGGCCTAATACTGCCCCCGAGGGACCCAGATACTGCTGCGACCTTAAATTGGATTCCCTCTAGTTTTATTTACTCCGCTTTTTTTCCTAGGGTTTTGCAACGCGAAAAAAGCAGGTCAAAGGAGAAGTGCATATTACGAATGGATAGATGCACATAAAATAGCAGAGTAATTTTTTATATTGGATTTTTTGTATTTTATTGCTAAATTATTTTAGTTCAAGGATGCATCCGACTTATACATAAAATAATAGTTCCCGAATGAATTTAATTATTCATTACTATTGATTTTTTAATTATCGTCAACCCTCTGTATTTATTAATCTCCGCGTTGTCGTCTCTTTTGACCTTGACCCCCCAGCAGGTTAATTTCATGAATACATAAAAAGGGCGAATTTAATCCCATGAAAAACGTTAATTTAAAAGTTTTGTATCACACCATCTGTATTAGGGAAATGTCACGCAAAAAGTTTCGAATGTCCCGCCGGCAGCACCGCTTTGTTATATACTTGGAACAATGATGAAAAATCTGAAAGGGGCTGTTGAGTGTGATACAGCGGAGCCCTAATGCCGCCCCGAAGGGAGGTAATGATGCGACCCTCGGACGGATTTTCATTTTTAGTCTCGCGGAGTGTGTTTGACTCGAGTGGATTATGTTGGATCGTTTCGTTTTATGCTTCAGCTTCAAACGAGTGAACGAGAGCGAACTTGAAAATACGAAATCTATTGTTGGAATATAATAATTAAACATTGCACAAAAAAGAATGATGTATTGCTTAAAACGCTTCTGTATTCACGTAAATGATTCTGCTGAAAAAAAAACAGGGTTATTTGAAACTAAACAATCAGCTCTGCTTCCCTCATAAAAATAATAGAAAAGTTCTTTTAACTAAGCTGCTCGCCAAAAAAAAACGGGATAAGCAATTTTTAGCACCATATTCAATTTGTAATAACTTTTTTTAATAATTTTTTTTTTTAAATGAGGTTTTTGGTATTCGAAAGCTATTGTTGTACCTATATCTCCTGGAAAAAAATAATTTTTCTGAAGGAATGCGTTTCTCAAGTAATATACAGGGTGAATAATAAACTGATGCAAAAGTACAAAGTTGGAAGTCTGCCATATTGGCAATATTTCTTTTTTCGGATTCCCGTATAGGCGATTAGTAAGTAAATATCAATATCTCCTGTCGTATTGGCCAGTTGTAGCGGGTATCGAAGGAAACTCTAACACTATGCACTACACATTGTTTTTAATGTTTTTATTTACCAATTTAACTGGAAAAAAATATAAAGTCGGCAAAATAATAGCAAAATTACTGATAATGAACTTGATCGGGGAAACTGACTGACTGATTGATTGAACGATTGATGACACTACTTGTCAGACATGGTAGTGGCTATGGCTACGGCAACGGTAGTGGCTATGAGGTCATTGCCATCCAAATCAATGGGTGGTCTTGATAATGTATCTGCGACGACATTCGTACGTCCTGATATGTAGTCAATCTTGAGGTCGAAAGCTTGCATTTAGAGTACCCACCGGGCCAATCTACCAGTTGGTGATTTTAATGTCATAAGCCATCGTAGAGATTGATGATCAGTTTTGACATAAACTGGTAAACCTTCCATGTATCCGCGAAACTTGTTGACTGCGTAAACAAGTGCAAGGGCTTGTTGATCTGACGCAAAACTTCTTTCTCCGCAGGAGATAAACGATATGGTGGTGCAGCTATACCGCAACCATAACATGTTACATTTGTGGAGGACGGGTTACTGGATCGGACTGTTTGAGCAGAAGTAGCGGACGAGGCTTTCTCAGCAGACTTGGCTTTACATTTTCTGCAACCAGCTTGAACATGACCATATGCTTTGCAAAATGCACACCGGTCCTTGGGCTTTCCTGCAACGGACGTGGAAGTCACTTTCACGTTGGATTCATCAAGGCTGGATTCGATTGCTCTGCATTTGTCGATCATCTCCGAAATGTTCTGGAAACTATGTCGAGGAAGTTTTTCCCTGATTCTATAGTGTAGGAGTCCATAAACCATTTCAATCTTGTGCTCCTCTGGCAAGGGCGTGATTGTTGTCAACAATCACAAAAGCGGTGCACGGGTTTGATTCACGAAAAGATATGTTGGTTCCGTACTGCCTTGTTCTCGAGAAAACAGCTCTCTATAAATCTGATGTGCTGGTTTGTTAAAGCCAAAAGAATGACGTAGCGCATCTAAAACTTCAGGCCATCAGATGTTTGGCTTTTTGGTGCCTTGCCACGATACTGCAGCGGCGCCATCTAGTAGCATGGGTGTAAACCTTTTACAGCGTTTTTGTCACTGATGTTCAGCCTTTGTAAATAGTGATGGCGTCAATAAAAGCTTCAGCATCTTCGTCTGGCTTTCCAGAAAACCTTGAACCGCATTTAGAAAAATTGGCAGCTTTACTTTGGTTCGAAGTAGATTGTGGCGTATTCTAAAACATATCTCTCATATCAGCGGGTAATGTTTGTAATTGTTGATTCGTCAAAACAACAGGGTCACCCATTTTGTCTTTATTTCTTCAGGACGATCGAAGATTATAAGGCATCAACAGAAAAATCCAGCTTGGAGTAAGCTAAGTGATGGAAATGTAGTGTTGAGAAAGAGCAAACTCGGGTAGATCCCAAAAACAGGCGACTGTAATGTAGGAGTCCTTCGAAAGGACGAACGGACGGACACACAGGAAGCTGTAATGTGGGTACAAAATGGAGGAAAAATTTGGACACACAGGAAACTGTAATGTCGGCACAAAAATGGAGAACAAATTTGGACACACAGGAAACTGTAATGTCGGTACAAAAATGGAGGACAAACTTAGACACAGTAAACTGTAATAGAGTGCGGAATTAAGGTGTGGTTTTTGAAGTTTGTGTGGAATATTCCAGAAATTGTGGGAACAATATCTGAATGTAGCAAAACTTACACAATTCAGTCAAATAATGCACATTTACACACTGATAATGTCTCGCGTTCTATAGTTCATTGATCTAAAGTCACAAAAGTAGTCCAGAAAGTCATTGGGGTGATGGTTCACTACAAAACCCCAGGCCCCACGTTGGGCGCCAAATATATAGCGAGTATCGAAGGGAATTCAACACTATGCACTACACATTGTTCTTTAATGTTTTTATTTAACAATATAACTGGAAAAAAATATAGTCGGCCAAATAATAGCAAAATTACTGATAATGAAATTGATCGGGGAAACTGACTGACTGACTGATTGATCGATTGATGACACTACTTGTCAGACATGTTAGTGGCTATGGCTACGGTAACGGTAGTGGTTATGGTGTCGCAAGTGTAGACGTTACACAGTTTTTTAATAAGTGCCCTCTGGCAGCACATGCAATACTAAATAACAAAGTTGGTGAAATCTTGTAGGGATGCACAATATTTAAAGGACTGTACGTAGCTTGAAAACGGTTGTATCGACTTCAAACAGCATTGCAGGTTTCGAAAGCTGCTTTTTTTTAGGAGTTCCGCGACACTTTTACAAAGAAGGAAAACGTTCCACAATCCATTAACCCGTAAGCCACATCGTTGTGACATAGTGCCCATATTGGTGCTAAAACGGTTCTTCAAGAGGCTCTAATGCAAAAACGAGAAAACGAGAAAATCGTCCCGAGATAGTGGCTCAAAGTAGGTATCACCTAACCAATTTCCAAAGAAAACAAAAGGCATACCGATCAATTTGAATAGGTTTAAAAAAAAACAATAGCCAGAATAGCCAGAATAGAGAACGAGTTCAAAGATAGTGAGGCAGAAGAACAGGCCGGTTTTAGAGCAGGAAGATCAACTGTAGACCATTTATTTAGTTTGACCCAGGTAATAGAAAAGAAACTAGCGTATAACCAAGAACTCCATTTACTCTTTGTAGATCTAAAGAAAGCACATGACAATGTTCCGCTGAAAAAGCTCTGGGAAGCACTGGAAAAAACGAATATCAATTTAGAACTAATAAAGGCAGTAAAAACCCTCTATAGTGATGCAAAGACCAAGATTAAACAGGGAAACATGATTAGTAAAGGCTTTATAGCAACTAAAGGACTTAAACAGGGATGGTGCATATCACCAACGCTTTTTAAAATATACTTAGAGCAAGCGCTTAAGGGGTGAAAAAACAAATGCAGACACATGGGAATACCGCTCAATGAATACAATTTATATACTTTAAGCTTTGCAGATGATCAAGTCGTAATTGCACAGGACTATGATGACCTAGAGTACATGACACGAAAACTGATAGAGGAATACGAGAAATGGAGTCTGGAAGTAAATCTAACTAAAACAGAATATATGACTATAGGAGGTGAAGAGCAAACTCTGAAATTGAATAACGGACAAGAAATAAAGCAATGTACTGAATACAAATATTTGGGCATGAAAATCTCACGTGAGGGAATCCTAGACGAAGCAATTAAAGACCGGAATATACAGGGACGCAAGGCAATATCCCTACTAAATGGTGTACTGTGGGACCAAAATATCAACAAAGCTAACAAAACTAGAATATACACCATAGTCAAAAGCATAGTCACATATAGCTCAGAAGTCTGGCCACTAAAGAACAGAACCGCAAAAATGCTGGAAGCAACTGAAATGGACTTTTGGAGGAGATCCGCAGGCAGGTCAAAGATGGAAAGGATAACAAATCTGAGAATAAGGGAGATTATGGACGTAAAACACACCATAGTAGATGATATAAAGGACAGACAGCTAATTTGGTTCGGACATGTACAGGGTGATTCATTAAGAATGGCACTCGGCCATATCTCAAAAACTATTCATCGTAGTCTTGTCGGAAAAAAATTATCCCATAAATATGGCCAAGAGAAAATGCTGGAAATATATTTCAGCTTTCTAAAATGACCGTAAGGGGGCGTAACCCAACTGTCAAAGTACAAAAATGGTTTTATTTTTTAAATTTCAAATGGAAACGTATCTCAAAAATGCTAGCAATAGATTTTTGATGAAATTTCACACAATTTTGATTTATGACTTTTTACCGTAACTTATCGGATAAGATGGTTATGAGCTGTCAAATATTGCATCTCAAGAAAGCGGATAACTTCAAAACGACTCAACAAATCTGGTCGATCTTAGGTTCGTTGGAAAGACAAGAGCCTGTTCTTTGATTTTGATGTGAAAAATTCAAATTCTGGTTAGTAGGACTGACGCTATGGGTCAATATTTGAAAACAATTGAATGTTTCCAATTTATCTTAAAATTTTCAAATGAAATGGTATATTTGAGATATGTTAAATCGATTTTTGAGGATGTTTTACATAGTGTTTCTTTATTATACCTTCCTACAAACGAAGTCCAGAGAGTGTTAAAATTAAGTTTATTAAAAATAATCAGTATTTATGAAAAATCCCTCGTAAATTGAGCAGATACCAGTTGAGTATGTCAGGCTGACACATTTTTGAAACTTCAATCGCTATTTTCTAAAATCGAAATGCATTTCCCAAATGGAGAAGCATAGGACATCCTTGAGGTTCTGCATGAATGTAATGGAAATGCAGCAATCGCAGCCACTGGAAACTAATTATTTTGAAAATGGACAATGCTTAAAAAAAAAAAAAAGACTGGTTTTGGATTATCTCTGTTAGGTCTAGATTTTAATTTCCAAAATTAATAATAGATGGCACCACCACTTGAGTAGTTTACTATTCTCAAAATTAATATGTATTTCTTCTTCAAGTTTCATACCTATCCTACAACATGCTCGTGTATTATTGGCTATCATTACATGATCATTGCATAATATAGGTAGTTACTATTATAATTTCCTAACGCACTTTTTCCATAATTTGACATTCATCAATGATGACAATCAACTGTCAGAAAAGCGAAGTCATTATTTACTAGGGCTTTTTCATAAATATTGATTATTTTTGATAAAATTAAATTTAACACTCTCTGGAATTCGTTTGTAGGAAGGTATAATAAAGAAAAACTGTGTAAAACATCCTCAGAAATCGATTGAGCATATCTTAAATATACCGTTCCATTTGAAAATTTCGAGAAAAATTAGAAAAATTCAATTGTTTTCAAATATCCACCCATAGAGTCAGTCCAACTAACTGAAGTTGGAATTTTTTACAACAAAATTAAAGAACAGACTCTTGTCTTTCCAACAAACCTAAGATCGACCCAATTCGTTGAGTCGTTTTGAAGTTATTCGTGTTCTTAAGTTGTAATATTTGACAGTTCATAACTATCTTATCCGATAAGTTACGGTAAAAAGTCATTAATCAAAATTGTGTGAAATTTCATCAAAAATCTATTGCTAGCATTTTTGAGATACGTTTCCATTTGAAATTTAAAAAATAAAACCATTTTTGTACTTTGACAGTTGGGTTACGCCCCCTTACGGTCATTTTAGATAGCTGAAATATATTTCCAGCGTTTTCTCTTGGCCATATTTATGGGATAATTTTTTTCCGACAAGACTACGATGAATAGTTTTTGAGATATGACCGAGTGCCATTCTTAATAAATCACCCTGTACAAAGAATGGCAGATACAAGGATACCCAAGCAAATTATTGAGTGGAAGCCAGGGGGAAGAAGAAGACGCGGCAGACCGAGAAGAAGCTGGAGAACTGGAGTAGACGAAGAAATGAGAGACAGAGGCTTAGAAGAGGATGCCTAGATTGACAGAGTTGGTTGGAGATCGGGAATCGGAAGACGTAGAACGTTATAAACCGATAATTATATATATTAAAAAAAAACAATTATCATAATTTGCCTAATTTGAGGTATATGATTTTCTCGACCCCTGTAAAATGTGAACAGGGCCATCTGCAAAAAAAAGCAAGCGAGTGTTGGAACCTCTAAAAAAATAAGCTTCCGAAACCTGCAAAGCTCTTCGAAATCGATACAACCATTTCCAAGCTACAACCTTTTAAACATTGTGCTTACGTAGTGTATCTGCTGCCTGCCAAAAAGCACTCATCGAAAAACTGGCCAATACATCTGGAGATATTGATAACTTACTTATTACCTATACGGAAATCCGAAAAAAAATATATTGCGAATATAGCAGACATCCAAACTTTTTGTACTTTTGCATCAGCCTATTATCCACCCTGTATATAAGTTGAAAAATGCATTCCTTCAAAAAAATTATTTTTTCCCACGTGATAATATACAACATGGGTTTTCGAATACGAAAAACCTCATAAAAAAAAATAAATAAAAAAGTTATTACAATATGGTGCTAATAATTGCTTGTCCCGTTTTATTTGGCGAGCAGTTTATATTCGAAGTCTATGCTTCATAGAAATTATTCATTCTGCCTCTGGATTCATGTGAAGGAAATGTTTTGAATTTATTGCAGCCATTAGAAAAAAGCAGTTCAAAGGAAACTATGCAAAATGTTGTTATATAAAAAGTTAATCATTGTATACCGCGTAAGTTTTCTTCAGAATCATCAAATTTTTGAAAATTCTTATTAAACATTGCTAATAAAATAACTTTAGTTTCAAAATTTAAAATTAAAGTTTTCAATAGTGAGACGTCTTGAAAACGGTCAGGCCGATGGAGGACAAGAGTACTATTTTTACTGAAGATTTTCTATTCTTTCTAAATTTCGTTTTTAAAAAACGTGGGTATAGGTACGTCAGCAAAAATAAGTTTTTCAGTGAAATTTTGCTAGCTGCTGCGATATATCAAAACTTAGTTCCCTTACTCGATTTTCAATCGAATTTTTTAGTGTATTTTCATAACTGAAATATACTCTTGAAAGGCGTGCATTAACTTGAAACATTATTTGTACCTACCTAACAAAAATTAAGCTCACATCTAAAATCATTAAAAACAAATTTTCCAGATCGTATTTCCCCATTATTTTCTTACTGGCCAATTTTCGTCGTATATGGGCTCTCGGTAATATCCTTAATGATTAATTCGTATCGATAAGGAGGATCTTATGTCTGCAGTTATTGCGTTGGTTGTTACACGCGATCCCCACAGAAGAACTTAATTTCTAAGAATTGCCATTTTGCATATACATATCGCGCCAATAAAGGAAGTTCTCAAGTAATTTAGATGTAGATTATTGAGCGAATAATCAACGTACATGCAGATACTCCGCATCGTTTCATATGGAGTGGCATTGCTTAGTTTAGATTTCGATTTATATGATGAGCCCCATATTCAACATAAATATTGTTTTATTCGCTCTTTTTATATCTTTTATAATTATTGCTCACTTCTTTTGGCTTATGAATGAAGTTATATTTTTTCATAAATTTTGCGTGAACCTGGAGCTCCATTTTCTATAAGATGACTATCGGATACTTCTTTCAAAACCAATGGAAAGGAGTTAATATTACAGAAGCTTGAACGACAATTAACAATAAAACAAGTAACGTAACGGAAAATAGTTACTTAGGACAAATTATATGTATATGAGATAAAATACAGAAATCAGAAAGAAGAAGTGAAATATAGACGATACTATCGAAGCGTAGGTTCAAATCCGGGCCCTGGCTGAGTACTGACCTTCCAACTTTCCCCATCCAAATATCGTGTTGTAGGGCGTCGACACTCCAGTTAGCACGCCAACCTTTCTTACCAAGGTGATGCTGTCCTCCTAGCGGAGCTTTGGCCTTCCTGGTCTTCTGGTGCCATTAAAGGACCCCGCATTAATCTTATGGAAATTGGGTACCGGCTCTAGATTTCGGACTGTTTATTTTGGCGGATACCGTAATATGTCTTTTGGCTGTCACGCTTTAACTGCATTTTTAGTATAACATTATCACAAATTCATGGTTTAAGCAGGTCACTAGAGACTGGAATTTCAGTTTTTGTCACTCTGTTATTTAATACCTAATTGGGATGGTGAATAACCCATTTCTTTGAGAGGAATATTTCTATAGTTTAACGTAGCTAACTCTAGATCTTTTCCTTCTTCTAAGGATTTTTTTAACAAGTTTTTCGATATGCCCACTGCTTTCTCAGCCAATCCATTCAACCTTGGATAGTAACGGGCTACGAAAAGATACATCAAAATCACGGTTTCTAGAAAAATTTTACAAACTTTTCAATACGAAACGGAACATTATCAGCAATCAACAAATCTGGAGGTCCAAATCTGGCAAAAACATCTTTTGGTTGTGTTGGATTTTCGTGGCATGCAGACGTTTCAATTAAAATTGATAAACATTTTCTTGCCTCGACTAGGATTTGAACTCAGGACCCTCGCATTTCCAGTGCAACGCTCTACCAACTGAGCTACCAGGACCTGTTCCATTTCTACCTTGTCGGTAAAGTCTTTCATCAATTTCAAGTTGCTAGTTGTGAAGACCAAAGGCAACCTTCGACGGTTATCTTTGGTAAGGGAGTGAGTTAGAAGGTATAAGGGGAACACAATCGCAATTAATGGCTGTTTTGGAATCCATTATCCCTTCAACCGTTGGTCTTCACAACTAACAATTTAAAATTGATGAAAGACTTGACCGACAAGGTGAATCGATATTACGGATTTCTATACTTCAATTTCGATTTGTGGCCTTAGGCCCATAGAAAAATTTGTTCCATTTAAACATTGTTCAGCAAGACATCCTCTATCTATCTATCTATCTATTCAGCCTTCTTCAGTCCATCTGTGGACATAGGCCTCCCCCAGTCTTCTCCATTCTTCTCTGTCTGTTGCCATGTTCATCCACCTGGTTCCAGCGTGCTTCTTCAGGTCATCAGCATACCTCATCTGGGGTCTTCCTCTACTTCTTTTATTCTCCCAAGGTCTCCAGCTTATGATACATTTATTCCATCGGTCGTCTTTTTGTCTGATATTGTGACCTGCGAATTTCCATTTTAATTTTGCTACCTTCTTTCTAACATCCTCTATAACATATAGTCCGGGGGCCGAGGACCTTTTTTCCAAATCATTAATAACAAGCTAGTTTTTTCAATGCAGCTTCATTTCACCGAGACGCCCAACTTTTTTCTCTTCAAAAATTGCGAAAACAGGTAGCTAACATACTGCGCAGGTGTAAAACATGTCGATTTGGTGACTATGAAAATTTAATTAATAACAGTTAGTTTTTCACCTAAATGTTGAGATAATTTTATGAATAATTTGAAACAACATTTGTCCGACAAAATAAAGGGTTTGGTCTACGATGTCCCCCACCTCAAACATGTAGCAATTACGTTGCATAAAAAATGATTAATAACAAGTTGATTTTTTCAATGTAGGTTGGTAAATATTATTACAATTAAATGGTCACACTGTCCTACAAATAAACAGGTAGCTATTTTCAGTCCTACACTCAAAAGTTGTCGATTTCACGATTTAACTTTTTTCATTAATAACCGGTTAAATCTTCGTGAGTATCTTCATTTTGATAAGACGCCCAAATTTTCTGTTGCGAAAATTCCAAAAACAGGTAGCTAACAGAGTGCGCAAGTGGAAAAAATGTCTATTTGGTGATCATACAAATGTAAATAATAACAGTTAATTTTGTAGCTGAATGTTGAGATAGTTTCATAAATAATATGAAACAACATTTGTCCGACAAAATAAATGGTTTGATCTAGGCTCTCTCCCTTCTCAAACATGTAGCAGATACGTTACATAAAAAATGATTTATAACCAGTTGATTTTTTTAATGTAGCTTAGTAAATATTACTACAATTAAATAGTTACACTGTCCTACAAATAAAGAGGTACATTTCTCCAGTCCTACACTCAAAAGTTGTCCACTTCACCGTAATACTTTATTCATCAATCACCGGACACCGGCTTAATCTTCTCGAGCATCTTCGTATTGATAATACGCCTAACTTTTCTATTGCGAAAAGTTGCAAAAGTAGTAGCTACTAGAGTGAGCACTAGTGAGCACATATAAAATACCTTGATTAGGTGATTATGCAAATGTAATTATTAACAGTTAACAGTTAATTTTTCAGGTGAATAATGAGATAATTTTATAAATAATTCGAAATTCGATTTGAGCCACAAAATAAATGGTTTGGTCTGCAGTGTCCCCTTTCTCAAAAATGTAGCAATTACTGGCTCATAAAAAACGATATATAACCAGTTGATTTTTTTACTGTAGTTTGGTAAATATAACTACAATTGAATGGTCACATTGTCCTAAAGAGGTAAGATTTCTCAGCCCTACATTCGAGAATTTCGAAAATAGCATATTATAAATATGCATATTATAAACATGCATATTATAATAATAATAATAATAATAATAATAATAATAATTGAGGGGGTGCGTTAATTTGTTGTTGACGTGTTCCGGCGATTTCCCGAAATCTGTCTCTTTAGGCAGATAACGTGGGTGGCAAATTTCGAAATGAAAGCCCCTGCATGTACATATGTACGTATACAGATGCGTGTATAACAGTATATGTGTTATGTGTATGTACACATACCTACATTTTTGTCGATGGTTTCCATTCGCATCGACGCGCATGCTCGTAAATAACACAGTGGGCGCGTTTGGGTTCACGCTCGGTGCGCTCAGAGCTTGCACTTTTGTCTCTCTTCCGTTATTTTTGAAGCTCCGACAACGCTTGATTGTGTTTGGTTTGACTTATTTTGAGCGCTCAGAGCGAGCTCGATAAACTCCGAGTTTGTGGAGTGGGCAGCTGGAGGGTGCATGCGCAGATATGTGTTTAATCTGTTTAGTATAACCTAACCTATTTTCCATGACATGATAACATAAATAAACAATCCTGAATTTTAACATTTATTTGTTAGCTGCATAGTTTTAGCTATTTTGTTTAAATGTTAAGAATTATACAGAATACATTCTGCATAATTGTGTACTTTTAATCAAATTTTCTCGGTATTAGTCCTCATCACTGGTATTATTGAACATATATTTCCAAGGGAACTTGGCAGCCTCAGTGGTTAGGTCCATTATTGTTTATGTAGCACAACATTTCTAGCAGAACACAAAAGAAAATGGGGCAAACGAGAAAACTCAGTGGAAAACTCTGGTGCAAATGCGGAATACGGACTCGGACTCAAAAAGACATATCCTAAAAAAAAATAAACAATAATCAGCTGATCGCTCAACCCAGCACTTTTGCAGGAGTTTATTTGGCTTGACACGGTGTACTCCTTGTGACGTCACGCTACTCGGTAATCGCTCTGCTCGCTCCGCCGAGCTTCAACCCAAACACGCCCAGTATCGTAGTATAGGGTGATTCAAAAAGCGCGCCAGATTTGAATTGCTCGAAAAAGAGTTTTGGTATGCCATCAAAGTAGAGGGGGCCATGCCCTTTGTCATTTTCCATACCCAGATGGAGAAGGTTTGATCCAACCGGTTCATCTTAATTCTAAAGATATTTAAAAAAAATAGAGCTCCTTTTTTAATGTATTAAATCTGGCGCGCTTTTTTGCTGTATATGGGGTGAATACAGGGTGTTTTCTAAGTTAGAGTTTCTCTTTTTAAATAACGTGGAACTCAAAAAAATACAGGAGTTTCCCAAATAATATTTTCTCGACAGCTCAAAAATAAAAGAGATAGGTATGTTCATTTCAAATAATATCAAAAATCAAATATTTTAATAATTATATTTTTCAAAATACAAAAGGTAAAATTCTTGAATTTAATCTTTTTTTCCAGAAATCTGTCTCTTTACGCAGATATCGTGGGTGGTAAGTTTTGAAATGAAAGCCCTGTACATATTTACGTATAATATGCATAAGGCTATTTTCGAAATTCTCGAATGTAGGGCTGAGAAATCTTACCTCTTTAGGACAATGTGACCATTCAATTGTAGTTATATTTACCAAACTACAGTAAAAAAATCAACTGGTTATAAATCGTTTTTTATGAGCCCGTAATTGCTACATTTTTGGGAAAGGGGACACTGAAGACCAAACCATTTATTTTGTGGCTCAAATCGAATTTCGAATTATTTATAAAATTATCTCATTATTCACCTGAAAAATTAACTGTTAACTGTTAATAATTACATTTGCATAATCACCTAATCAAGGTATTTTATATGTGCTCACTAGTGCTCACTCTAGTAGCTACTACTTTTGCAACTTTTCGCAATAGAAAAGTTAGGCGTATTATCAATACGAAGATGCTCGAGAAGATTAAGCCGGTGTCCGGTGATTGATGAATAAAGTATTACCGTGAAGTCGACAACTTTTGAGTGTAGGACTGGAGAAATGTACCTCTTTATTTGTAGGACAGTGTAACCATTTAATTGTAGTAATATTTACTAAGCTACATTAAAAAAATCAACTGGTTATAAATCATTTTTTATGTAACGTATCTGCTACATGTTTGAGAAGGGAGAGAGCCTAGATCAAACCATTTATTTTGTCGGACAAATGTTGTTTCATATTATTTATGAAACTATCTCAACATTCAGCTACAAAATTAACTGTTATTATTTACATTTGTATGATCACCAAATAGACATGTTTTCCACCTGCGCACTCTGTTAGCTACCTGTTTTTGGAATTTTCGCAACAGAAAATTTGGGCGTCTTATCAAAATGAAGATACTCACGAAGATTTAGCCGGTTATTAATGAAAAAAGTTAAATCGTAAAATCGACAACTTTTGAGTGTAGGACTGAAAATAGCTACCTGTTTATTTGTAGGACAGTGTGACCATTTAATTGTAATAATATTTACCAACCTACATTGAAAAAATCAACTTGTTATTAATCATTTTTTATGCAACGTAATTGCTACATGTTTGAGGTGGGGGACATCGTAGACCAAACCCTTTATTTTGTCGGACAAATGTTGTTTCAAATTATTCATAAAATTATCTCAACATTTAGGTGAAAAACTAACTGTTATTAATTAAATTTTCATAGTCACCAAATCGGCATGTTTTACACCTGCGCAGTATGTTAGCTACCTGTTTTCGCAATTTTCGAAGAGAAAAAAGTTGGGCGTCTTGGTGAAATGAAGCTGCATTGAAAGAACTAGCTTGTTATTAATGATTTGGAAAAAAGGTCCTCGGCCCCCGGACTAATACTAAAATCCCAGCTAATTTAGCCGGTGGCCACCGCCCATGTTATTTGTGCCATCTCCTTTAAACTGATACAGCTCAATAATGGCAATTGATCCCTAGCATCAACAACTATAAACAGGACTTTCTTAGAAACATTATTGACACTCACTTTCAAGGTGATTTCCCCCACAGTGTTTATTTTTAAAAAGATTTACTTCCATGTGATAATAATGAAACGTGAGTGTTGCTAATGCTCAAATCTAAATCAAGTGATAGAACAAGCAATGGTAAAATGCTAATTCCAGCATCTGTATCCAACTGTAAGCCTATTTTTATATCATTAATAAATACCTCTCTCATCCAGCAACGATCAACATTCTCAAAACCATTCTTATCCATGTCTTCCACACTTTGAATCCTTTTGGTAAAGTTTAACTATTATTAATTGAAACTTAGGCGTCTAAATATTATTATCATGACAAATGAAAACAAATTGGTTAACCCTCGGGCGGGCGCGCATTTGAAAATCACATTAGCAGGCGCGCTGCGGCACTGCGTGCCGCCTGCAGAAAAATGTACGAAATGATTCAAAATATCAAAATTTATTTTTAAATAGAGTAAAAAAATTAAGTAAAATGTAATTCTAGGCAACTAAATGAAATCCTTAATACTAATTTCGCAAAAACACAAAAATAATATTCATAATATTTGTACTATTCTCCTTTCAAATTTACTTACATGACCAGGCGCGCTGGCGGCACGGAATGCCGAAAACTCAACACCTGCAAGTTCAAGAACTCACTGACATCTGAACAAGCGCTCTAAGGTCGTAAATTGTGCGTAGTAGGTTTGCTAATATAGTCATTTGAGCATAGCTAAACGGACAATATGATAAAATCCAAAATATTTGCGAAATCCTTGAATTGGTAAAAAGGCGGCATAAAAGGCCGATAGCGCGCCTGCCCGAGGGTTAATAAAGAATAAACATACTCCAGATATTTCCATAAAAACTGAAATGACGAACGCCATTGCTCCGAAATTCTAGCTGATTTACTTCTAGAATACAGTGAAGTTAATACATTAAATAAATGGGCAAAATAAATTCATATAGTAGGTAATCCTTAAAATTCCGTTTTAAACTATTGAAATAAATCAAATATAAATATTTGAATGGGAATATTATTTCTTTATTAAAAATTCAAATTTGAAATTGATTTTTATTCAATTATCTGTGTAATTTTATACTTTTGTCCACTTCTAAAGAGAATATCTCACACTGTCAACAAGAGTGGCTCAGCTTTGGCGGCAAGCGATAAAGCCGCCGACAATTTTCAAGCTTTTTTGCCGGTGTGTCTTTGTTATAGTGTACCAGGACTAGGCATAAAAATATAAAAATTATTTTTTATATTATTATAAGGGGTATTTTTCTAATTTTGAGTAGTCACCATAGAGATGCGATTTTCAATTAATAATGGTAATACTTTAATAGCATTCACGTAAAATTCACCTTCATCACTATTACTACTATTGTTATCCCGATCCTGGCTAACATCTCCATGTACCTCATGAACACACCTTTCACCACTCTAAAACTTTCTAGTGTTCTGTCTTATTTCTTGTTTCTTGTTTTTTCTCCTTCATTTTCTGATCACATTGAATTCCTGATCTGCACACACGAGCAAAGTGATTCCTTCGTGGCATCTGGTACAAGTCTTATTGAAAGCCGGACATCGGTTCTCCTGATTCTGGTTGTGATAGTTGTTATTTTTGAAACCAACATCGTTTACAGCCATTGCTTTTTTTGCGAAGCTCTAGATTGGTTTTTGCTTGCTTCTATGGATCTGCAAAACTCGACTGCTTTGTTTAGTGTAAGAGTAGACTCTCTCAATAGTCTTTCTTGGGTGCTCTTATCATATACACCAAAGACTATTCTATCACGGACCATTTCATCCTGGTCCGCATACTCTGTAGTTCGTACAGCTTTTTTCAATTCTGTCAGAAAGTTGTCAAATGTTTATGAATTCTGCTATTAAACTTGAATCGCTCAAATGTTTAATTTTTCTTGGGCGACCAGTAATCAGAAAATGCCTTGAGTACAACTACAAGGGTTTTTTGATTTTCCAGTATATTGAATTTGTCCGTTTTTTTCAAGGTTTAGTCAAGAGTCAAGCCAAGAGTCAACTAATTGCATTTCACACCTGACACCATGTAAAAGATATGACTTGGGGACAGGAGACACTTATAAATCAAATTAGACGATTTAATTAGTAACTGTTTAATTATCCAAAACTAGCAAGGAAAGTATATTAACATATTGGCAGAAGCCAGCTGATTAATGTTATTGCCGGTCATGGTGATGTGTTGCCAGTTGCCTTACCTCAGCATAAACTAAAGGCCATGCCACATAACAACACAATTATATAATACAACTACTACAGTTGTAGTAGTTACTGAAAAACCAATATCGACCAAAACTGGACGCCTCAGTTGGTATACTTACCTAGTCGCACCAACCACAACTTAGATTTGTCTCAGCTCAGTGAAGCCTTTTAAGTCAGAATTTAATTTAATTTACTTGCACCATGGGCAAACAATCCCGACTGCAAAGTCGACTTTAAATAATTTGGGGCGATGCCAACGCTGCAAAATCCTCTGCTTTTTTAAATTGAACCATGAAATACCTGCAGTTTTGTGTTCTCTTGGTAGATTTTAGAGATTTTTCTGATTTAAGATTGCGGACATAATAATACTAAAATTGATCATAACAACGATATCTGACATTATTCGTTTAAATATGATACGCATATTAACGTAGCATTCAACAAACAAGGGAGTACTTAAGAATTTAGTTACTGACGTCGGAAACACTACAATTTAAATGTTCCTATGTATGTGCAAAAATGGACCAGCAAGTGGTTACCGACGTAGGGTTGCCTACTAAATTTAAAATCTACATTAAACCAAAGCCACAATCATGTTTGCTTATATTATTTTCCTTCTACGTCCCAAATTAAGCCATAACCGTTGCTTTTATCGAAACAAATTAAGTGAAATCTCATTCATTTTCGCCAAGCTTCGCAAAGGTAGATATAACGTTGCATTTTCCACTTACATACCTAATTAGATCGCCATTCTATCTCCGGATGGGTCCCTTCGGGATATCTGATCTGCAGTTCCATCAGGAAAGTCACTTTATCGCAAGCTATAAAACTAGCACTATAAAGTGTCTTACGTAAAAACACACAATTGGTGCAGTTAGACGTTGACAGCGGCTCGGTCTTTGATCGTTTCAGGTTAGCCGCAATTCATGCTTTACTTCCCTAGATGAGGTTAAATAGTAAAGCGTTTTATAACTACTCGTTAAAAGTGAATTTCCTGAAAAAGCAACTAATTTCACTCTGAAGAGCTTCCTACAAAGTTGATTTTTACTGTACAGTATAGTATTTTGTTGCCCCTTCACTTAGCTCTAGAAAACTACATATTGGTTCAATAAATTGTAACGAATCAATCTTTCTTGGTTTTTAAATATTCGAATAAAAAAAGCCCTCCGAACCCAAATGTTGGAACCTGGAACTCACCCCTCCTATATTTAATGACTATACCTTTCAAAAACAGGGTAAAATATTCAAATGATCAAGAAAATAATTTCGAAAAGTGATAATTATCTTCTAAATACTTTAAAAGCCTCTTCCTTATATTTAGCTTTTAGTTGCCAACCTAATTATATCGGCGAATTATTAACTAAATAGCTCTCTTGGGTCGGCACTATCACGAAAGACATTTTATGATATCATAAAACTTGGAGTGAAGATAACCGAGGGTTCTGTTGACATTCTTGTATACATTGTGCAGAATATTTTGTAGGACGAGACAAAGACAAAAAATGAAATTACATACTTGGTATTTAGAATCTTTAAACGACTGTAAAATAAGGAACATTTATGTCAATAAACATTTCTTCAGTCCTTTTCGTGTCTCCCAAATACCACGTATAGATAAATCTAATCAAAAAATAAGTGATGAATTTAGGCAAAAGCGGCAATCTCATGCAACTTTATTGGAAAGGGAACTAATATTTAGTAATCTTCTTGCTTTAGGATTAGGTTTTAAGTCGTTTCACCGTGAAACGACTCTTTTCTCATTGGCATTTCTAATTTGCTCTTCTATCGGCTGTTTTCTATCTAAAGGCTTTTCAATCCGTTGACCGATTCAACACAACTTCTCAATTTACTCCGCGCGGATTTCGGCGTCTGAAAATGTCAGCTTAGCCCCGGCTTTTACTAGACAAGAAGATTTATTGGACAATAACCAATTTCGCGTTGCTCCGCCACGTAAAAAAAAGTGCGTCCTTGTACTAAGCTCGTAAGACCCTCGATGAATCTTGTCGAGATAATTAATAACATGCCCCGTGCCTGGTGTGGAAACTTTTGGGGTAAAAATTTACCCCTATAACGAAAAGCAGATCGGGTGAGCTCGATCAGATTCCCCAGGGGATATACTAGATGATCGATATATTATGAAAGTGTTAATAGGTGGTAAGTTATAGGAAAGTTCATAGCTCTAGGGAAATAAATGAATGACAAGATACCGAATTAGTATCTTAATATATTATAGAAAATTCCCAAGTCAAGGAGAATTATTTTGGGAAGGCGGCTAAACATTTTTGGCAATTTATTATTTCTAGAATACATAAGTAAACAGTCCTATGAAAAAGTAAAATATCTTGCTTGAAATTCAATAGGATGAGGCTCATATCGGAGCTTACTACTTCTGCATTTGCACTTGCATCTATGTGAACCATATGCAATAAGGTGAATATGAAAATATTGAAACAAAAGTGGCGCTAGACAATAACGAAAAATAGAGTATACAGGGTGTCCGGAATAACTTAAAGTACATGGGTATTTTGGAAACTATTGAATATACAGGGTAGACCAAATGGGAAAAAGTTGCGCAATCAAGTACCTACAAATAATCTGTCATCAACTTCTTTGAACTCGGAACAGCAACGGATATACAGGGCAAAAAAGAAAAAATTGCTTTTTATAAAATTTATATCCTGTTTATTATAAAAGATGCAATCAAGAAGTTTCCAGGGTAGTTATAAGACTGGATGTAATGTACAGTTATAAAGGTTCCACAGTATTGCTTGAAATCAAGAAACGCCCTCTACCGGCTAAACGGTTGAAGATAGCTTTTTGCACCAATCAAGATTTCGTGAAATTTGAGCCTCAGAGTGGGGGGTCAATTTTTTTGTATCTCGTTGAGAAATTGACGTTTCCTATTAAAAGCGTCCATATTCGGACACCCTGTACAGGGTTAATCATTTTGGGTGGGAATGCCGGGTACAGCCTAAACGGGGATAGATATAAAAAAATATAATATACGTGTCGCGATCTATTTTTATGAGTTTAGTTTAATGGACCACTCAGAATTTTTCGGACTTCATTCGTTTTCGATATACAGGGTTTTTTTGAAAAATAACTGATTTCTGTTTTCCTCTGTATCTCAGTTATTATCAAAAACGTTAAATTACGTTTTTGTGTGATTTTTCACGTTGAAATCAGTGGTCAAGTTTAATTTTTTGAGATATAGTCCAAAATTTAACTTTTTTAAATGGTGTGTAGGAACCTTTAATGAACATTTTTGGTAAACCAAATCATATCCAGCCGTAGTTCGTTAGTAATTTTTTTTTAAATGATAGTATATTGTAGACCAAGGCGGTAAAGTGACATTTTTCCAGGCTGCGAGAAGAAATGTACGGGCGAGCCTCAGCGAACCCAGACACTTCTTGAACCCTGGAAAAATCACTTTACCGGCATGATTTACACTTTATTTTTTTTCCGACGCCACACAGCTAATAGCATGTTTTTTTATGTACCTTGATTATTTATTGGAGTTGATTGAAGTGACTTACCTACATCAAATTAATGTTCAAACTACTATCACACTTGTCTGTCAAAATTTTGCAGAAATCTATTTTGGACGGTGATTTTACATTAAAAATTTAGTTCATGAATAACTTCTTATACTAGAATTTTATTAGGAAGATAATTAATAAAATGATCACAGCTTTTTCCTAATTGGAATTTAATCAAAATCGCAAAAATATATGGTGTATAGTTTTCTTCATTATTGTGGCGCCCTCTATTAGAAAAAGAACAAAAAAAAAAATGTTGGCTTTCTGGAAAGCCCTGGGGCTAGCCTCAGAAACGTCTACTTTCTCGTGCCTATAAAGACAGTGTTGGAAGAAAAATATTTCAATTTTTCTATTAGGTAGGTGAATATATTGACTATCGGATACATCTTTCTTTATTCAACCTGAAAATTTCACCCTGTTTTTTAATTAAATATAAATAAGGGAAACTGTTCGTAACCTAGCAGACAGAATGGCTAATTCAAAAGTTAACTAAAAGATTGGACTCGACTAGGATTCGAACCTAGGACCTCTAGATCACCGAAAGTTTCTTATTGTTTCACTAACACGACGAAAGTTGACGAAACACTTGACTGGGTCAAAATGAACCGGAGGCTTCGGTTGCTCAGTTGGTATTAGACTGGTTATATAGAAGTTTTAATTTTAAATCCTAATCGCGTCCATAGGGTCGGTTTCTCAATAGCGAGTCACTTCCGAGTAGGTTTTAACTTTAGGGTAATCGTGTCCAGTTGCAATGTTTACCCTGGAGTTATGCTTAACGCGGGGGTGACTTGCCATTGAGAAACCGACCCTAACCCAAACTCTTCGTCAACTTCTAAGTAGCTTCGTATTCTATGTGCTATGCCACGAAAAAAAATTCTTATAAATAATATACAGACAAAAAATCAACCTTTCAAATTAAATAATACCTGCTTTTTTTCTAACACCTATCTTAGCTAACCTAAGTTGTTCTGAAATAAAGTACCGTTTCTTCTAACATCTTAGGTAAGTTTATGTCAGTCGAAATTACCTCCCCCCTTGCCTACGCCAAGGATGCCGGATTCCACCCTTAGTTCAATTTCTTACCTTAAGGGTTAAATAAACGTTCCTCACAATTTCCTTGGCATCTAGCGATAAATGTTTTTTTTTTGAAATACCACTTCCGGTTGCAATACTACCATCATTTGCCCATGGACGCCACATTTTTTTTGTCAATATAACAGCTCTAGTTCTGCACAAAGACTAAATAATTTAACTAAAACATTCACCCACATTTACATGTACATCTCACCTAGGCAGGTATAATAAATAAAATCAACCCGGACCTGCTCACAGGTAGTCGAAGTTTGTGGTTGAGGGTATCATCAACATTTTATTGATACTTGAAGAGTCAACGAATTATTTTGGAATGGACTTTACCTACATTATTAGTAAATTAGTTACCCATGGTAATTAACAACAGTTATAAACCTGTGAAATTGGTAAATGTGAGATGTTGAAGCTAATGATTGTTGATAATTTCTACTTTTTGCAATAGGTAACATGGCATATGCACAAAAATTCCTACAATCCTGTTTGGAAAGTAAAGATGAAAGCGATTCAGAGTCTTTGGCTCAAGATGAGGAAAACGAACATGATATGTTCACTTATAATGATAAAGAATTGGAAGAAAACCCGTGAACCAGTAACATAAATAAACAAAAATCTAACAAATACCTCATCAAACATATCTAGTAATACAGTTAATAGTGAGAGTTTGCGCGTTAGCTAATTTTTCCAGTGGCTTAATTAACGAAAAGTTTGGACGAGACTAGGATTTGAACCTAGGACCTCTAGGTTACCGATTTTATACTTACTGAGGTACCGACGCCGTCGGTTCATTTTTACCCAATCGGTCAAGTGTTTCGTCAACTTTTAACGTGTTATTGCTACAATCCGCAACCTTTGGCGGTTACTGAATCTAGGGGTCCTAGGTTCAAAGCCTAGACTGTGAGATAGGGACTGTTTAGTGGAGTCTTTTTTTTGTCTGGCATTTTGAGGGCTGAATGTGGCTAGTTAGCTGATGAGAATATGGGTGATCTTAATGCCTGCTCCCCGTTCCAAAATTTTGAGAAGAAAAAAATTCATGAAGATTTTTTTTTAATGATCTCAAATTTTCTGGCTTTTGAATAAAAGATTGACATTGATAAATAATTCAACCATAAAAAATACTAGATGCTTTTCAATAGCTGAAAAGTGGAGATGAGTATCAACTACCATCAAGAGAAAAGAGAAGAACCTTCCGTTTAATTTTTGTCTGGCAATCGAGAGAATAAAAGGTTTTGTTGTGAAAATAACGCTGAAAAATCGCCAGACGGCAATCACAGTTCGAAATCGAGTTTTCCGGCGAAACATTCTGTGGACATTTCGAACAGGGAGCAGGCATTATAACCACTTATATTCTCATCAGCTAACTAGCCACATTCAGCCCTCAAAGCACAGATCACTCAAAGTGCCAGACAAAAAAAAATTACACCACTAAACAGGCCCTATCGCTACAAGCTAGCTACTCTGTCTGCTAGTTCACGAACGATTTTCTTTATTTATATTTAATTAAAAAACTGGCTATGATTTGTTTTGCTAACAATTTTCATTAAAGGATCCTACACACCAGTGCAATAGGTACCGCGGGAGCGGCAGCGTCGCGAAATTAAAACTTGTGGCGGGATATGTAGGCAAAATCAGGCTTTAGGATGAAATGTATCATATCCCACCACATTTTCTAATCCCGTGTCGCTGCCGTCCTTGCTCCCGCTACCACCGTACCACGTTTGTGTCTGGGATCGCTAAATCCGAGGAACAGCTTAGCTAAAACACCCCAACAATATAGTTTTTTCGCGTTTTTGTCAGTTAAAATTATTTAAACTATAAAGTGTTACATATCGTTAAAATAAAAAAATAAAACATATTGTTCAACGGTGTAAAAATATACAGGGTGTCCCACCGGGAACCAAATCGATCTATATACAGTGTGTCCCGCTTAAGGACTGACCACCCTTCTAAAATTTTTATTTTTCAACCGATTCAATTCATTTTTTTTTTTGTCTTGCTACATTTGGGTTTTAGACCATTCTAAACAAGAATCTGCTATCAGATTTTTTCTAAAAAAATCCCTAATAGTAGGTACTTATTGAAATTTAACCCTATAAATGTGGACACCCTGTTCACCAGTACAGCCGCAGAAGTAAAATTATGAGCCTAATAAGTGCCAAATTCCAGTAGCTATAAGACAAAAAAAAAATGAATCGAATCGGTTGAAAAATAAAATGTTTAGAAGGGTGGTCAGTCCTTAAGCGGGACACACTGTATGAAAAAGTGTGTATGCAGAAAAATTTTGAAAATTTGACAGAATACCTACTATTGTCAATGTGGGCAACCCGACGAAAATATTTTCAAGATGGTGGCACTTCCGGTTATACCGGAAGTTGACGTCAACTTGCTTATTTTAAATGAGACACTCTGTATGTGATTACATATTTGGATTCTACGTAAAATTCTGAGCAGATTTCATGTGATATACCCCATACCTATCTGCAACTGTTTTGGAAATATTGACAGTTGAAAATTGACTTTTTTCAACTTTGACAGGCTGTAAAATCTAAACGGTTGATTCCAGAGGAAAATCGATCTCACATTCTTGTCTTTATAAACTATCATTTGACACCAACTTTGAATTAAATCACCAAAGTTGATGTCAAATGATAGTTTATGAAAATCTAAGGCAAGAATGTAAGATCGGTTTTCCTCTAAAATTAACCATCTAGGTTTTACAGCCTGTCAAAGTTGAAAAAAGACAATTTTCAACTGTCAATATTTCCAAAACAGTTGCAGATAGGTATGGGGTATATCACATGAAATCTGCTCAGAATTTTACGTAGAATCCAAATATGTAATCACATACAGAGTGTCTCATTTAAAATAAGCAAGTTGACGTCAACTTCCGGTATAACCGGAAGTGCCACCATCTTGAAAATATTTTCGCCGGGTTGACCCCAATGACATTAGTATACTGTCAAATTTTCAAAAAATGTCTGCATACATTTTTCTATATAGATTGATTTGTTTCCTGGTGGGACACCCTGTATACGATGTCCCATTTAAAGAAGTTAAAATTTGGACTATGTCTCAAAAAATAATACCCCAAAAAAAATCCGAGTACACCACTGGATTCTACGTGAAAAATCACACAAAAACGTAATTTAACATTTTTGATAATAACTGAGATACAGAGGAAAACGTAGGTATATAATATTTTTTGTATTTATCACCGTTTAGGCTGTACTCGGCTTCCTATCCAAAATGACCCTGTAAAATACAAGGATTTTATAAAACGCACTTTTTTCTTTTTTACCCTTCATATCCGTTACAGATCCGAGTTCAAAATAGTTGATGACAGATTATTTGTAGGCACTTAATTACGCAACTTTTTTCCCATTTGGTCCACCCTGTATCTTCAATGGTTTCCAAAATTCCCATGCATTTCAAGTTATTCCGGACATCCTGCATAATGAAACATGTTCATATTTGACGGAAACTTTTGCGTTATTCAACTATTGAGTACCTGATAAGTAGATATACTAAGGACCGGTATATCCAGCTTCTGATAAACTGTCAGGTATGCAATGTGACGGATTAAAACGCAATCTGTAATCCCATTGGAACGGTAAATTTATCATGCAGATAGCTACCAGCAAGTTTATCTGAAGATGAATAAACCGGGCCTAAACTGGTTTCCGAGCGGATGTGACGCCACAATGGCCGCCAATGGTCGCAATTTATCCGCCAAATTTGAAATGGGGTCCCAAATTAAAGGGGCCTAACCCGAGTGGGCTCGTGTCCCCGTTGCTAGGCCTGTGCCCCATTTTTTCTGGGTTCCCATTTTTCGGGGGATCTCATTTTTTCACTTTGTCGATATCAGTCACCATATTTAATTATATACTAGTATGCACAATCTCATTATTATGAACCGGGTAACTTTTTTCTTTATCAAATTACCGAAAAATCTACTATTTTTATTCCATAGTGACCATTGAACCATTAAAATGATATAACTATTATGTAGTTGATGGCTATTCCATAATAGCCGATCAATTTATCGTTTTATTTTAACTGTCGAAGCATTGTTTTACTCGTAAAGGGATTTTATTCAGTAATTTAAGTTGAAAAACATGTATGTTTTACTTTTTAGTACTTGTGAATTGTGATGTCTGGCCTTTTTTCTAGAAAATCCAAGGCTTTCAAAGTACATGCTCCAGTTTTAGCTTCCATAATTTTGCTGCATTTTATCAAACCCTTTTATGGCTTTAAAAAAAATAGCACTACAAAAAGGAATTATAATAATTGCAAGTGTAACAAAAGAAATAAAAAGAATATTTAAAACCGAGTTTAAAACTGTCCACTAAAAGATGGCTATAAGTCTTCCAGGGCGATTCCTAATTAGTTTGCATTTCTCTTTCTTTTTGACAAAGCGTTGTAAAAAACGGGAAAAAATATGCGCACTATTCCATAGCTACATTGAGATATGAATTTTACATTATGACTCCACGTGGAACAAAGAATAAAGAATAGGTACTTTTAATTCAGAGTGCATTTTA
The DNA here is from genome assembly GCA_917834065.1 of Ceutorhynchus assimilis. Taxonomy (NCBI): domain Eukaryota; kingdom Metazoa; phylum Arthropoda; class Insecta; order Coleoptera; family Curculionidae; genus Ceutorhynchus; species Ceutorhynchus assimilis. The sequence goes on from OU892277.1 coordinate 43,272,536, forward strand.
TGACAATGAGATAAAAAATATTTTTTTTAATATCCCTAATATCTATTTTTGTAATAATAATTTAGTATCGATCTAGTATAGTGACAAATTAGATACTTCGTTGTTCGTTGACATTCCATTTCGCAGTAGTGAAAAAATTAAAAACTGTGGAGATTTACTTTCCTTTTTGAAAAAGGACATACGTACTTATTTCATAAGTTCATATCAGATTGGCAATGTGCAACTGGTGGTAATTCCTGAAAGCGTGTTTATGGTATCAATATGGGGAGGGGAGTGTTTGGAAAGTTTACCTAAAGCGAGATTTGTAGGTAATTTTTTTTTCTTCAAGATAAGTACTGGAATTTCTTAAAAAATCAGCGTGTCTACTAGTACTCGAGCGAGACACCGATATTCAAACAAACATCTCGTGAGCAGTAACTATGGAACGGAATTTTGATTGGGATTTGCGAATATTAACACCTATGCTTATCGTAATTTCAAACAATTTTAAATCTTATAGCTTTAGAGAAAAAATCACTGCACAAACTTACAGCGATCTACTATATCGATATCATCGACATGAAAATCTAATGCCACCTTAGGCCGCAACCGCTGAAGTAGCTGCGTACTAATCACTGCGCATGGCTGATGATGTCACTTCCGCTTTCACACTTCCGTCCCCATTTCCCGAGATTTACTATCATACCGCCTATTTTTAGTCCTTGCGGAAAAATAAACTAGTTTGTCACAATTCAAACATAATAACAAATATCCACAATTATTTTATTCGGTTAGAAAATGCATTAAGCTTTTCTCCATTCACTTAGCCCCTCAACAGACATAATATCGTTTTCCATTTTGAAGTTTCGCGACGCTAAACAAAGAACTAAGCCACGAGAATACAAATTTTGGGTGGAAATGAGCCATACATACAAAATAAAGAGGAGTCTGTTTAGTTTTGCCGGATATTACAATGGGAGATGACCAGAAGATGAAAACGTGCACAAAGGAAAAGTTGGCGCATTAATCGTTAGATAAGTGGCAGTGGAAAACTGAGGTAAAGTTTGAAAGGAACAAACTTTTTGTCTCTGTTTATCTGCTGAATAAAACGTTTAGGTTTAGAAACCATCAGAGTTTTTTGGATGTAACTATATTTTTTAACTATATAGATAATATTTTAGAATGCAGTATTCTTTAATACAAATAAAAAAAGCAAATATATTAATAAAGTAATAACAAGCCATACCCTAATGGTATAATGAGCGTTGTAAGATGCAAATTGCGAACGAATGAAAAAGTAAGTGCGTAATTCTGGCTTTACCATCACAATAATTTCTACAAACTAGAACTAATTTTTATAAAAATATAATCTGCACAGCATCCACCAGAACAAGAAGTCGAAAAACAAAGTGGAACTCAGAATGGCGCCGGCGTACTGAGAAACCTTAGGCCTTACCAGGATTGGTCCTAGATAAGAAATTATTATAATTCAAGCTTTAGCAAAAGTATAAAAATAGTCTTTCAATACTTTTTTTAGGTCAAAAAATGCTGAAGCATCAAGAATGATTTATTGTGAAATAAGATGTTCTTGTCATTGCACTTTGAAAAGAACTGCTTGTGTTTTGTTTATATCGCATTTTATATTCAGATATCCTTTGTTAAATTAAACATCGTTATCGATACCAACTCACGTTTTACAGCCCAATTCCAATTCGGACGGCAAGTACAGTGGCCTTTCACAAGACTATATACAACTACTAAATGGCCCTAATAATGCAGGGTGGCAGAAGTTCCGAATGCATTCGATTTAGGACGCGACAGCATCCAATTTCAGCAACAAAAGGGCCCATTCCAACCATGATGCAAACTTTACAGGATATTGTAGTAATAACCGCTATAAATGCCTTGCTTGCTCCGTACTTATCTCGTAAACAGTGTAAGATTTCTGCCGCGATGCAGCCCGCAGGAGGTCGCTGCCTTGCACGGAATGAGATTTTGGAATTTACATTGTTTGTTTAGTTTTGCTATTCGACTAATTATATTATTTGAAAATAATGGATGTTCCTATGAAAAAGATAACCTTAGAGTATTCAAGGAAGCAGTACAAAGAAAGAGGCATAATTAACATTGAAAATACGCCCCCGTAAATTTCAACCAATCTTCAATATTTTAAAGGTTGGATTGCAAAAAAAAATTGGAAATGTAAAGAGGGTCGTATCTCTGTGATATCAGATATAGCTTGTCAAAGTACGTAGGTCCTGCTATGCTATGCATAGGAAATATCCGAGGAAATATCCCTACGTAGATTTTCTTGAATATCTCGAAAAATACTAAACCGATTTTGACGTTTTTGGGGTCCTTTTGCAGGTATCAAACTCCAAAAAGTCAAAATAGGATTAGTATTTTTCGAGATATTATGGATATTGCCTTCCGTCCTTATACATTCCGATCTTTAATTGCTGCCTTGGGTGCGGGTTCCCTCAGGCGTGATTCTCATTCCCAAATCTTTGTATTCACTGCATTGTTGACCGGTATTTAACTCCAGGTTCCTTTGTTCTTCTCCTATGGTCATATATTCTGTTTTCGTGAGATTTACTTCCAAACCCTATTCCTCGTATTCCTCTGATAATTTACGTGTTATGTATGTATTACCTACTCTAGGAAATCATGATCCTGTGCAATTAATACTCGGTCATCTGCTAAGCTTTAATGGCGATTTCGACTGGAATGCACGGTTTTTGTTCGAATGCTCTTGGGGCAAGCACCTGATCCTATCACAAAATTGCGCTTGCTCTACGCTGGGGCGAACTCGGACGGGAAAATCGAAAAACCGAGCTGGTTCCATTGGCGCTCATTTATCAGCTGTTTCCCGGCGTTTAATTTTAAGGTTAGGTTTTCTTATTTTTATAATGTCGGATAGCGATAATTAAGAGATTCGAATCAGCTGATAATTTAAGACGGCGATGCGGCACGAACGTAAACAAACCATTGAGGTTAAACGTTAAACATTGCCTCCATATAAATGTGTGTTATTTCTACCTGTTTCAGAGTTTAATTTGATGAATTTTAGTTTATTTCAATTTCCTTTGATGTTCGCAGGTAAAACCGAGTTACTTGGAATATTTATCTACCAATAAAATACCTGCGCATCAGGTACAAAACGGACCCCAAGAAGCTGTGCAAATGAATATCAAAAACATAAACTACATGAACCACAGCAACGCCAAAAATAAAAAAAATTATCAAAAAACCTTCTCAAACTGATAAAAACAGAAAATACACATTCTCTTATGGACCCCTACGTGTTTATTCTCATCAAATTTTACCGATGGATCCACAATTCCATGTCGGTCATTGTCATTTTCCATGCACTAAACAAAGATAGCTAGTTTGTTATGTCGCAACGCCATCTTGAACGTCAAACATCAAATCGCCCTAAATATTTTTTACCAACTTTGTTCTGGATTTTGACGGTCAGAAGCCCCTAGAATCTACTACTAGATGAGGAAGAGGATAATATTTCATTCAAAAATGCAATTTTTTCAATATTTTCCATTGAATAATGAATCAATTTGTCAAAAACAGAAAAATATAGAATTTTGAAAACAATGCAAATACCAGAACTGACCGTGTATGACGGTTCCAAAATAATTGCAGTGAGTGCCAGTTCACGAATAGCCGAAAAAAAAACCAATTCGCACTGGGTCATTGCAAATCGAGTCGAACACGTACTTTAACGTTGCTCTTGCATTGCCCCTACCAGTCGAAATCGTAATTCTGTTCGCATTGAGTGCAGCTCAGTGCAGCCAGTCGAAACCGCTGTTAGGGTACTTATATAGATTGTCTCCATTCCTTTTCTACCCCTTTCGCGCTTGTTCCACGTAGACATATTTTAAAAAGTGTTGTTGAAATACTCGGTCATCTGCTAAGCTTAGAGTATATAGATTATATCCATTTCTTTTCCACCCCTTGACCGCTTGTTCCTAGTACTTATATTTTAAAAAGTGTTGTTATGTAGCATGCCTGTTATCAATTCTAAATTGATATTGGTCTTTTCTAGCTGCTTCCCATTTTTTAGTAGGATATTATCCTATGCTTTTTTTTATATCCACGTAAATAGTAAATGAAGGTCATCATACGCTAGTTTCTTTTCTATTACCTGGATTAAACTAAAATAGGTTGACCTTCCTGCTCTAAAACCGGCCTTTTCTTCTACCTTATCAGCTTTGTACTCGTTTTCTATTTTGGTATTTATAACTTCTCAATATACCCTGCTTACCATATTTGCCACTGCGTGTGTGGTTTTTGCATTTGTTTCTGCCTCCCTTCTGTAGTATAACATACCCAAGTTCGTTCAGCAAAATAGAATGGTTAGAATTTTTATTACGGAATCTTTTAACCCACCTTCTGAAAAACGAAATGAAAAATCTAACATTCCTCAAAAATCGAAATATACTGTGTCATTTTAATAATTAATTGTGAGTCAATAATTCAATAATCAATAATTAAAGTCAATAATAAAAGTTTAAATTAGGTACCGTCTCTGTGCTTGTGCTAAAATTTTAATTCCACATACTACATTCAATCAACACTACCTATATTCAATACTGAAGAGTTTTTGGTTAGTTAGCCCATCTCCGGCAGGTACTGAGGTCCCTGGTTATGGGAGAATACTCAGCTATAGTTGTTGTCACAAGCAGTATAATGAGCCTGACCAAAGAGACTTATCAAAGAGGGGATTTCTAAAAGACTGACTGACTGACTGACTGACTGACTGACTGACTGACTGACTGACTGACTGACTGACTGACTGACTGACTGACTGACTGACTGACTGACTGACTGACTGACTGACTGACTGACTGACTGACTGACTGACTGACTGACTGACTGACTGACTGACTGACTGACTGACTGACTGACTGACTGACTGACTGACTGACTGACTGACTGACTGACTGACTGACTGACTGACTGACTGACTGACTGACTGACTGACTGACTGACTGACTGACTGACTGACTGACTGACTGACTGACTGACTGACTGACTGACTGACTGACTGACTGACTGACTGACTGACTGACTGACTGACTGACTGACTGACTGACTGACTGACTGACTGACTGACTGACTGACTGACTGACTGACTGACTGACTGACTGACTGACTGACTGACTGACTGACTGACTGACTGACTGACTGACTGACTGACTGACTGACTGACTGACTGACTGACTGACTGACTGACTGACTGACTGACTGACTGACTGACTGACTGACTGACTGACTGACTGACTGACTGACTGACTGACTGACTGACTGACTGACTGACTGACTGACTGACTGACTGACTGACTGACTGACTGACTGACTGACTGACTGACTGACTGACTGACTGACTGACTGACTGACTGACTGACTGACTGACTGACTGACTGACTGACTGACTGACTGACTGACTGACTGACTGACTGACTGACTGACTGACTGACTGACTGACTGACTGACTGACTGACTGACTGACTGACTGACTGACTGACTGACTGACTGACTGACTGACTGACTGACTGACTGACTGACTGACTGACTGACTGACTGATTAAACACGAAATCTCGAAAACTACTAAACCAATCGAGATAAATTTTTGCAAACAGGTAGGTAATAGGTTGGAGATGCTCACTAAGAAATAATATCAACATGGCCTTAAGCAATCGCCTTAAATAACCAAAAATAAGAAACGGTGTGGTGCGGGAGTGCGGGGAAAAAAGTGTAAACAGAAACAGACGACGTGTCAGCTGTCAAATTCAGAAATATGACAAGCAGAATCAAATTCATAGCGATTTCTATTTGCAGAATCAGTGCAAAAAAAATGTGTTTTTGTCGTTATATTTTCATGCTTTCACCAGAAACGATTCGGAAACGATTCTGAACAAATTCAACCGGTCCCAGGCTAAGCTAACTTCAAGTTTGAGACATGACATTCGCAATTCGTTCACGTATTCGACAGTCTGGAGCAAGGTTCTGGAGTTTTTGTTCGGTTCCAAAACTGTTCGCGATAAAATAGGAACCTGAACCCATTCACAAGTTGGGTTCGGGTTGCTCACTCCGAGTTACTCCGATCGCACTCCAGCCGTTATCTGATAAGCTAAAAGGTAATACCCGAACGGCTGAAGTGCGAACGGAATCACTCGGAGTGCACGGAGTGAGCAAGCCGAACCCAGCTATAACTGGGCATGCGCTCTACGATAGTCCTCAATTAGTTCCGGACTGGTTCGGAATCGGTTCAAAATATGATCCGCGAACAAAGCTATTAGCAGCGAGTGGCACTTCAAAAAAATTTAACGTCAGCTGTCAATAAATAGTCTTCATATTCTGCAGCCACAAAGCAGAACAAAAAATGTGGTTTACAGAGAGGTGCTGCAAAAATAAGAGTTACATGACCATATGTCTGACGCAACTATCCTCTTAGCTTTTTGAAAGAAGATTACCTAATGCTACCTACACCCTACACCTACAAAATTTGTATAGGGCGTGCGAAGCCGCGGGCAACAGCTAGTTTTCAATAAAATTATTAGGATATAATTTAAAATATTTTTGATTTCATATGCTCAATAGCATTGCTAACCACTTACACTTTTTTGGCCCATAGATGATCTTAAATATTTTTTATTAATTTTAAATTAGAGGAACTTTTCTAACCACTTGCAACAGTCATGGACAATGCTAATAAAATTCTGAGGGTCTTCTGAGGGCCACTAAAACATTCGGTGCAATATCCAGTTGGACTGCTAATTTTACCACATCAATAGGATTTTGGTTGGGCTCCACTAACGTAGTTACACAGGTAGACTGTGCTCTTTTGATTGTTCAAAATTTGGACACCAATTTTTTTCTTCGTTTGGTTTTATTTCCTATTATTATTTTTTTAAATTTGTTGTATGGTATGAATTTGCCGCCCCTGGATCGTGCCGCCCACTTTCCCCCCCCCCCCCCCCCTTAAGCCGTCGTCTATCTATGCAAGTTTGGAATAGGTTTTTATGGTGTTTGAAATGTTTATTGTTCCCATATACTTTATAAGTTCTCCATTAATTTGGATCCTGAGCCTGGCGCTCTTTCCATTTTCTTGTTTTCCAAGAAGCTGCACTGTTTTTCTATTACTTCTTCCTTCAAAACTCCTATTGATCATCCTGCGGTTTTTATGTTTTGTGTCTGTTCTATTTTCTTTTAAATTGTACCTATGGTTCTGTCAGTAATTCTACGAAACACTCTTTTTTTCTCTTTCGTGACACGTTTTTTATCTGTACAATTTTATTATTTGTTTTTATCGAATACCTTATTCTTATTAATACCCATAACACCACCTGCAAATATATATTTTATTCAAATACGCTGATCTAATTAACCCAGTAACCGTAAATTTTTCAGAAAAAAATCACGGTTAATCCAATTGAAACCAGAATGACCGGGGCTGCACCCTCATTCTCCATTATCGGTATTCCATTCTGTTCGCCAGTGGATCGCAAACAGTTGAATACAGAGAACTAGAAACTTTGGCCATTAATCGCGCGGACAAGTGGTCTCGATGGCTGAGGTAAACTTTTATCAAAATTCAGAGGAAATTGCCACTTGGACCCGCCTGGAGAAAAAAACGGCTTATCAATGTTCACTGGTAGCCAGGCAGAAGAATCTTTTTTTTTTACAAAATTTACGTGAAATACAACTTCATTGGCAGCTTTTGCAGTTTAAATAATATTAAGTAGATAGTGTTGCAACAAACATAAAACCTACTTTAATTTCCATTCAAAGCTCAAACATATTATTCAATGATATCACATTCTTTCCAAAGTGGCTGCTTTTAAAATCCGACTCCCGACAGATCGAGCTTCTCGCGTAGTAAAGACCAATAGATACTTGTAGACTTGAAGCTACTTTTCTTGTCGTATCAAGTGCGCGATAAATAATTTCGCAAAACAAGCTCAAACTGACAAAACTAGGTCAGAACAAGGAGTGGGTCTTCGATAAATCATCCAGATACAGATCTGTCTAGGGCCAATAGTTTCTCTGTTGCGGAGCCCGCGGGTCTTGAAACAAGACATGCATTTGTGGCCGTCCTGTGGGATAACATGCTCAACATATATGAGGATAATTTATATAATTTTGGAACTAATAGTCTAGAGGAAAATAGACAAATGATATTACTGAGAAAATTGAAATATTTTTATATATAACTAGAAACGATTGTGGGAAGAGAAAAGACCTTAAAAACACAATCCACATGACAATAAAGACATTCGTGTGGGTTTTCTATGTTCGTATGTGAAGGATTTTTTATGAGAATCCAATTGACTGTTTATATTTATATATTTTTAATGAAATAGCCTCTAGGTTCTCAAGTCTCCTAGGAGTTTAGCTTTTATTGAGCTTGTTTGGAAAATTCCAACCCAAATCCCCAAAAGCACAAAGAAACTGTTTTTGTCGCCAACTTTAAGCCTGCTTGTATCGTGATTAATTGTTTCGGCATGATTTCCTAGAGGCTTTGGGTGGATTAGAGTTTCAGCCAGATTTTTTTATATATATTTGCTACGATCAATCTGTTATCGGCCAATAAATCTGTCGGTCAACCTAAGCCATTGCGTTACTTTTAAGCTCCTGTATTCGAACAAGTAAAGCCCAGAGGGATAAAAATAACTGAGAGAATTTAGAACTTGTCCAGTAATTGCTGACATATTGATTAGCGTTTGAGACATTTTGTATGTCATACGAGTGTCTGATAAACGCTGAACGTATCTCTTCAGGGTGGAGAGCATTTGTTAGAAATTTAACCTAAAGTACCTTACGATATCCTAATGGTTTTTGAGGAATAAGGATGCTTAACTATTTTATTCAACAATAATTCTATTTTATGATAATGACTAATTACAGATATTTTTTACAGGAAGTTGCTATCTTCCCGAACGTTGGGAAGGTGCCTGGTTCCAATCTGGAGTACGTGCTCCTGTTATCATCGATGGTCCCAGGCTCAGTACTAAAGGACGATGCTTGGGCTCAGATGGAGACAAATTTTTAATGGTTGATGAGTGAGTATTCTTTTGTGATAATAAAATAAAACAACCTTGTTGGGTTTTGAAATACAATCAATTTGTTTCAATACGAAACTGATAGCAAAAAGGTATTTTACATACTAAATATATTACATACTTATGAGCTTTTTCTGGTCAGCCATAATGCATATTTATTGAAAATAAACTTCATCCCAGGGGAAAAATATAACCATAATTATTAAGATATGAAAAAAATGTATCCTAAAAATACCAATAATGGCTGTGCAACTAAATAAAACTGAAATTGAAAAATAGTTCAACAAATGACGAAAGTCTTTATTCGACTAAACGTTTATTCTTTGTTCCTTGAATCACATTCCAATAGTTTAAAGAAAATATTTATTAAATTTTGCCATTGCCTCATCTATCCTTTTATCGCCCCTAAATTGTAAAACCTCCCGTTTTCAATCGTAAACTTGAACCATATAGCCAAAACCTGGAAATATCAACTTGACCCTAATATATTTTAAGTCCTCTTATGGTTTTGCACTTTCCAACTAGATCAATAGCCTTATAACCATCTTGGAGTTGACCACCATTTGGAACGTAGGATCACTTTAATGATAAATACGTTTGGGCGATATTTTAAAACTGCAATGAAATTACTGAAACTGATAGCTGTATGAATGTCAGCATTTGGGTGCATAACATAATTTGGGGGCCACATTATATATACAGGGTGTTCATTTTAAAACTTACTACCCCTAATATACCGGAGTTGAAAAATTTTCGAAAAAATCTCTGAAACACGTCAACTATAATTTGAAGGAAGATGAGTTTTTGTGCAAAATTCACCTCACGCTTCCATTCCCCCATCCCCTGGAAAATCTTATTTGGGAAGAGGGGGTCAAGTGATATCATCACTGTAAATCACATACACTCGATCCACTTTCTCATTGAAGTTTGACGCTGGAAGGGTACGGTTCAATTTTTTTCATTTGAACGTGAACATTTTCGACCTAAGTGAGTTGTTGTTGAAGTGATTAAGGAGGGTGTGACCCAAAAATGGAAGTTTTAGTGCAACAAAAATCTAGGAATAAATATTTAAACCGCATCTTGCTACGATGATCCGTTTTCGAGTTTAGGCGGTTTAAATTTACAACCAGGTTTTAGTGACGTCACACTGGATTATCAGGGGCAGTATTAACACGTGTAAGAATTTTCCAAAATAAAAGGCAATTATCTCCTAGAGCGAATTGCAACCACTCAAAGTATAGGGTAGGGTTCACTGATGACTGACCGAAGACTGCGATTTCGGCGGTTGTGACATCACAAGTTCCTGCATAATTTATCTTCAAAAGGAATTTTCTCGGAGACTATTTTGAGTATAGGACTGCGGTTTTCAGGAGAGATCTTAGAATTTTTTTCTTGATTCAACTAGCTCGAGTCGTTTTTTAGGGTCACACCCCCTCTAAAGACACTGAAATAAATAGTGATGCCGCGAGACTCGAGACTGGTCTCGTCTCGTCTCGACTTTTCGAGACGAGACTGGCTTTTGGTCTCGTCTCGACGAGACGAGACCAGACTCGGCGGGAGTCTCGTGTAGTCTCGAGTCTCGAAATTACACTTAAAATTTTCCTCTCATAGCTTTATTATTGGACTATTCTGAGCTATGTGAATATGAAATCAGTAAATTAAATATCACGGTTACTCTTTACTGTGATTTTTTACTAATTGCTTTTTCACTGTGGCAGTTTGGACTTCTGTTATAATATAATAATAAAAACCATAAATACAGGGTGTCCGAGAAATAGCGTAAAAGCTCTCCACATAGTAGGGGACCCTTTGAGAAACCCTAGAAAAATAATTAAATTAAAAAAATCCTTCTCTAGCATTATTCTTGGTAATATGAAGAGGTAGATGTGAAAATTCACCTTAGAATTCTTCAGGTAATTACATGGGTATTTAATTTAATTCCCTGACATATTGTCAACGGGATATTTTCGGTGTTGCCAATTTTATTAAATATTAAGGGCGTGTTTGGGTTGACGCTCGGCGGAGCGAGCAGAGCGATTACGGAGTAACGTGACGTCACAGGGAGTACACCGTATCAAGCCAAATAAACTCGTGCAAAAGTGCTGGGTTGAGCGATCAGCTGATTATTGTTTATTTTTTTTAGGATATATTTTTTGGAGTCTGAACCCGCATTCCGCATTTGCACCAGAGTTTTCTCGTTTGTTTTTTATTTTAATGAATAATTTTCAAACAGCCCCATTTTCTTTCGTGTTCTGCTAAAACTGTCATGCTACATAAACAATAAAACGGACTTACACTCTGAGGTTGCTAAGTTTCCTTGGAAAAATATGTTTTTACTAATACCAGTGATAAGGAGTACCGAGAAAATTTAATTAAAAGTAAACAATTATGCAGAATTTACTAGTTATTTGATTGTTAACATTTAAACAAAATAGGTAAAACTATCCAGCTAACAAATATATGTTAAAATTCAGGATTGTTTATTGTTTATTTATCTTATCATGGAAAAATTGGAAAATAGGTTAGGTTATACAGACAGATTGAATACATCTGATCTGCGCATGCGCGCTCCAGCTGCCCACTCCACAAACTCGGGGTTTATCGAGCTCGCTCTGAGCGCTCAAAATATGTCAAGCCAAACACAATCAAGCGTTGTCGGAGTTTCAAAAATAACGGAAAAGAGACAAAAGTGCAAGCTCTGAGTGCACCGAGCGTGAACCCAAACGCGCCCTAAAATGCAAATAACTTTCTTAAGAATGCCACTAGATTTTTTAAAGTATTTTTCTAGGGTTACTTGTAGGGTCCTCCACCACGTAGAGAAGAGTTTTTACGCTATTTTTTGGACACCCTGTATAACTCGAGACCAGACGAGACCACTCGAGACGAGACGAGACTTTGGTACTCGAGACCGAGACTAAGTCACGGTCTCGTCTCGAGGTGTCGAGACGAGACGAGACCAACCCTAAGTCTCGTCTAGTCTCGTCTCGCGGCACCACTAGAAATAAATTGAAGAAATAATAATAAAAAGGGCATAACTTTCTATAGGTCCAAGTGAATGCAAAAAATTTAGTACCAAAATGTATGGAATTAAAAACCCTCTGAAATGATGTACCACTTGACCCCCCTTCCCATTCAAGATTTTCTTGAAGGTGGCTCTAGGGGCTGGGGGGTTGAAAGGGGGAGGTGGATTTTGCATAAAAACTCATCCCCCTTCAAATTATAGTTGAAGTGTTTCAGGGATTTTTCCGAAAATTTTTCAATTCTGAGATAATAGGGGTGGTAAGTTATAAAATGAACACCCTGTATAAGAAAAAGCTAGAAAATAACAAGGCTTATCAAAAACAAAGAAGTAACACCAAATAAAAACATTGCAGACATTGTAGAAACTTTGCAAGAAACACCCTCTAAATAATATTTTGTTCAGCACCGTGTGCATACTTCTAGGTAATTTCAACATGCTTTAATTAAAGTACGTTAAGAAGCCAAAACCATAAAGGCCTTTCAAGGAAAATCAACCTCCCCTTCGTCAAACAACCTAAGCTATAAAGTTTCCGAAGGCATGTTTAAATACATCAGCTCTCCGCTAAAGAGTATAAAGTTCCAGATTCGGGAAAATTCAATTATTGGCAGCTTTTCCAGTCGCAGTATGTCACATAAAATATCGTCCAAGGACGATGCCGGCGTAGGCCGCTTGCACCGTATTGCCTCGTTTCGTTCCTTAAAGTTATGGCCTACATGTGACTGAAAGGGCAATCATAAATTTTGGATATAAAATCTTTTATGATTTAGCTAGATGAATAGAAAATCTTAGGCTTAGACCTTCAAATATAATTGGGATTATAGATAAAACAACATTCCAAGAAAATAAATGAAGATCGAGATTTACAATTGATTCTATTAAGATTTACGAATAAATTGAGCACTTTATTTAAAAATTGAAAAAAATTAAAACCGGAATGACACTAAACAAAACAGAAGTTGAGATTTCTTGCATCTATTTCAAGGCTCCAGTTGGTAATTCAATCCAAATTCGGAAATTGCTTTCTATAACCTTTGCAATTTTAAACCAAAAACTGGTTGGAAATGATTTTACAAAAATAATGAACTGTAATGAGAAACAATACATGTCAAGCAAATACTAAAAATAGATAGCAAAAACTCTTAATAAAAAATTATAGTTGGTGTGATCCATAATTCCTTCCTAAAGTTTGATGTGCACCCACTATCCCCTTAAATTTCAAAATAAAATGTTGACATCCAAGTGATTTCAGGATAATAGGGATTTGTTGATAGTGAATTTTCCCTGAGCCTAAGAACAATAAGGAAAAGTTGAAAATTTATATGCCTATATCACCTACATGCATTTGATAAAGAAAAGGATGGCGATTACAATATTTTTTTTTTGGCTTAGCTCTTCCTATTTCTTCAAAAAAATTGGTGATCAAAGAAAGCACTATTTTATTTTGTGTTTGAAAAGAGAATTTACCAATTAAAATATGAGACATTCAACAACTCTACCAAACGAAGGCTCATTTTATCGACATAAACCATCTCAAGGAATGTTTCCAAATTGGAACACAATATGGTCGTCCATAAATTCACTTGCGCCGGCCGGTCGGCAGTCGAGTGTAGTCGTTCGTTGTCCCCATTTTGAAATACTTCCAAATTTGAAACACTTTACTGTCAAATTGGGCCATTATTTCAATCGTATTTCCGCAATAATGTTCGCGAATGTAGAGCAATACCGTGTTCTACGGATTTATTGGCAACGACCGGCCTTGAACAGTATTTTATTCTCTGGCAACAGGCCAAAAAGCACGCGGGCATCGGCTCTGATTCTAGAGTAGGTACATGTCACCAACGAAATTTCGAGTCAAAACATGTTAACATTGGAAAGTTTTATTGTTTTGATATATTTTATTTGTAACTATTGTAAATGTAATTTTGATACAGTTGACGGGTTAATTCAAATAAAAAGCTAGCTTATAAGTAATGTGGTCACTAGTCACAAGAATATTTTCAATCAAAAAACTATTCTTTATGAAAGTAGAAGTAAAAAAGCGAGAAAATTAGAGACTGTAATTATTATTGATCCCAAGACAGCCATCCATCACGTAAACCGTTCAAATTAGGAAATCTCTTTAAGTCTCTTTTAAATCTTCTTCCCTGTCAGCCTGCGTTTCGATTCAGTATAGGAAAAATAGATTGGAAAACGAACGAACGAACCGCATTCTTTGGCCGGTTTTCAATTATCTTCATTTCTTTTCCCTAACAAATAAACTGAATGGTGCCGCGAATTTTTATTATGGCGATTAAGATTTTTTCATTTCTTGGGAAAGTGTATTGAGCCTTGTAAAACGTTTTTGTACCATCGGCAAAAGGGGATTTTTTTTTTATATTGATGATATTCCAAATTGTTTTTTATTCATATTGTGTATATTGATTTGGTTCACACCCAATAAATCAAAAGAAGAGACAATAACCGAGTAACTTGAGAAAGTGAACTACTAGTGTTTCAGTGCAAACCAAATAGAGTTCAAGGAAGACTCAAAACAATCGAAAGCCAGCTATGACAAAAAAAATTAATTAATTGGCTAAGAATTGATTTATCACAAATAAGTCATACATTTTCGAAATTAAAACCGCCCAATAATTTAAATTGACAAACTTTTTTCACATAGCGGCTACTGCGTATTTTTGTTTCAAAAAATAAAAAAGACATGCTTAATACAATTTTTATAACCTTCTAAGTGGTTTCACTTAAGCCTTACTCCTTACATTATGCTCAAATTTGGTTTATCACAAATAATTGGCGCTTTTTCTCTCATTAATAATTTAATACCCTAGCCAGACAACAAACAACTTTTACCTATTAAAACTTTATCCGTTAAAAGCAAGGGCGCGCAATTTCCTTAAGAGCGAAAGTTTTTATCGTAATAAAATATTAAGCAAAATATGAATGTCATCGTTGTCTTTTTGTTGTTTCAGAAAACGAGCCTGCTACCGCTGCGTCGTAATCCACGAGAAACACCAAAATGTCCTACAGTATAAAGAAAGTAAGTAAAATTATTCTTTGGATTAATTATCCTTGGAATATTTTTTATTGGGTTTATCTTCTGAAGGTACTGGGACATTCACTATATCTCCCTCTGATTCTTTTTCTTTCCACAGCGCCCAACTTAAAATTTCCAAATGGGACACACTGTATTTTATTGGATTACGATTTTTTCAAAACTTTTACAAGCCTTATCTCGAAAACTAACCGCCTGTGCATATAATTGTCACGGCTCTGGGAAGCGTGACAGAAATCTTGGGTTCGTTTATTCCAAAATCAAAGTACAATTAACACAACAATAATTTATTCCACGTTACTATACACTCTGACACTAATCTCTTCACTAATTAACTCAAATAACTCAACTCTTTAAAACTTTACAATACTCACTATCTAAATCATATCACAACCAATCTTAAACTCAAAACTACTAACTAATACCGGCCTTTATATGTCCGTAAATCTATTCATGTAAAATCCAGAATAAACGCGATAATCTGATGTGGCGGAGGCACACATAAATTCTGTTACACTGCCCTCCTTTTAATATTGATTGTCCCGAGTCCCGATCAACTTCTGGTGTCGCACTGAACTCTATAAACCCAATCATTAATCCTCTTGATTATTCTGTAGGGTCCTTCCCATGCTGAAGACAATTTCGGCGACACTCCTTTCTTTCTTGCTGGATTATACAGCCACACTAAATCACCTTTCTGAAATCCGGCTGAATTGGCTTTCAAGTCGTATCTGGTCTTCATTCGGTCACTGGCCAGCTGAATATGCTTCGGAGCTAAATCGTGAATTCCCAGAAGTCGTGCCCTTACTTCGTCAGCATAATCTCGAATTTCTTTTCGTTCTTCTTCAGGTATTCCAAACATCAGATCGCAAGGTAACCTGAGTTCCCTTTTAAAAACGATTCTAGCTGGACTTTCACCTGTTGACTCGTGAAAAGCTGCTCTGTAAGCCATTAAAAATAGAGGAAAGTGTTTGTCCCAATCTCGCTGGTTCCTTGCGACCACTTTTGGTGTTCCTCTATGGTCTTTTTAAATCGTTCTACCATGCCATCAGACTGTGGATTTAAAGGTGTTTTCCTTGTCCTATGAATGATTCGAAGTTTCGTCCCTAATCTGAATGCAACTCTAGTGGCACACCATGACGACTGAAAACTTCGTCCACTAGCACCTGGGCAATCGTGATAACTTCTTGATTGGGAATAGCGAAAACTTCTGGTCATTTACTGAAGTAATCCATAATAACCAAGATGTATTTGTTACCACGCTTTGACTCAGGAAACGGTCCGGCAACATCTATCGCTATTCGTTCAAATGGGAGACCGACGTTGTACTGTTTCATGGGCCTCCGAGATATTAGTTTAGGGCTTTTACTAGTAGCACAGATGTCGCATTTTCGGCATCAGTTTTTAACGTCTTCATGATAGTGAACCCAGTAAAAACGTTCCCGAATTTTGTCCAAAGTCTTGTTAACTCCAAAATGTGCCCCTGAAGTTCCATCATGTATTTATTTTAATACATCTTCTACTCGATCTTTTGGAATAACCAGCTGGCTCTTAGTGGATTTCCCATCGACACTTTCCCAAACTCTTTTAAGTAAACCATTTTCTACGGCCAGAGAGTTCCACTGACCCCACAACGCATTGTAAATCCTTGTTCGACACTTCCCTCCTTTCTGGCCTACATTCATCATTTTCCTTAAGATCTAGCATTTGTCCGATGTCCTGGTCTGCTTCTTGATCTGCTCTCATTTGTTTGGTAGTCCATTTATCATCGACGATAAACCCGTTCTTCTCACAGCCGGACCAGTGTTTTTGTCATGCATATCGATTCTTTCACAATGCTTGCAGTCTTCTTTGCAAGGCCGTCTAGACAGAGCGTTAGCATTTTTATGTGGGTTTCCAGGTCGATGTTTAATATAGAAATCGTATTGCTGCAATTTCTCAATCCATCTAGCAAGCTGTCCTTCGGGAGTTTTTATTTCTAAAAGCCATTTTACAGCCGCGTGATCTGTTCGAATTAGAAACTTACGGCCGTAGAGATATTTATGGAAATGTCGACTGCATTTACAATGGCAAGCAGTTCTCTTCTGGTGACACAATAATTTCGTTCCGGCTTTGATAAGGTTCTGCTGTACGACATGCTCTTGTGAGTTTTGGATTTCTGAAAGGTCAGCTCCAATACTGGTGTTGCTTGCATCTGTGTCCAAAATCAACATGCCTTTCTAATCGGGATAGGACAACACTGGGCCCGTACATAATGCTCCTTTCAATTTTCTGAAAGCGGAATCGCATTCTTGGGTCCAATTAAATGTTGATTTTTCTTCCGTTAATCGATGAAGCGGAGCAGCTTTATTAACGAATCCTTCCACAAGTCTTCAATAGTAAGAACAAAATCCCAGAAAACTCCTTAGTTCATGTTTGTCGCGTGGCTTTAGCTAATTCCTGACAGCATCTATCTCTCCTTCCATAACTTGTATGCCCTCTTCAGATACCACGTGACCTAAGAATGCCACTTTCTTTTGAAATAGAAAATACTTCTTTGGATTGAGTTTTAAGTTGGCATTCCGAAAGCGGTCAAAAACTTCTTTCAGGTTATTTAGATGTTCTTGAAACGAATTTACCATGATCATGACATCATCTTAATATACCAGGCCAGTTCTCCAAGCAAGGCCCCGCAAAACAAGATGCATCAGTCGCTCAAACGTAGCTGGAGCACTACACAATCCGAAAGGCATCACGTTAAACTGGTATAACCCGCTTCCGGTACTGAAGGCAGTTTTCTCTTTGTCATCTTTGTGTATTGCCACTTGCCAGTATCCACTTTTGGGATTCAAGATGGAAAACCATTTGGAGCCTAATAGAGTTGTTGATGTATCGTCTATTTCGGTAGTCCACACAAAATCTAAGACTCGCATCTTTCTTCGTAACCAATACTACTGCCGCAGACCATGGACTATTCGACTCTTCAATAATTCCCTCTTGAAGCATTTTATCAATATGGTTTTCCACTTCCTGTTGTTTAGCTACTGGCATACGTCGAGGTGGTTGTCTAATTGGGTGTGCTAATCCCGTATCAATTTTTTGTTGAATTAAACTGGTCCGTCCAGTTTGATTATCCATCACAACTACGTCTGCTTTTTTCAGGATTAAATCTGTGGCTTCTTGAAGTCTAACTGGATCGCGGTGTTTCCATGATTTCTTAGTCTGTATCAAGGTGTCGGTATCCAATTTCGATTTTTCAAAATGTCGGTTATCTGGTAGGTCACAGTTCGATATTTGCTTAACTGGTTCGAGAGTTCTGATATCTCCTCCCTTTATTTTTACTGTTTCAGAAGAAACATTGGCAATTCTTATCATAATGTCTACTCTAGTAAGATGCTAGAGTCTTTCCAACGAGAAATTTTTCTGGTTTATCTCCAACAAAATTATGTGTTAGTCTAACGCAGCACCCAAGGTTTGTTTCCAATTTTCCGCAAATGATCTTCTCAGTACTTCTAGGAATCCTCACTGGGTTTGTGGCCAGGATCTAAACGGCTTGGGATTCTTCTTGTGTAGTTAGGACAAATTCTTCATTACCAAATTTAAAGATGTTCATAGAAGGATCGAAAGAGAAACCATGTTGGCCGATCAAATCCATTCCCAAAATAAAATCATCTTCTGTATCGGCGACTAATGTTCTGTACCTGAAGGTAAGATCAGTTATAGCTTCTCCTTGAACTGGTGCTGATTCGCCAGTGACTGTTCGTAGTGGCAGGTTTCTAGTGAGTGGTTGGATTGCCCGAGACTTGACTAATGTTTTTCTAATTATTGCAGCACCCGTATCAAAAGTGATGGTTTGAAATTCTCCAATAATTTGTCTTTCGAATTTTAATCCTCTATAATGACTGCCGAATAATTTTATGTAAACAACCCTGGGGGCTTCGTCATTACTAGCCATCATCCGCCCCTCCGTACTAGTTGGTTCCTGTCTGTTATTAGGGCTGGCGTTTCTAGATCTTGAAAAGCGTTGCGAGCGATCCTTAGTTAGAGAGGACATCCTTACTCTACAATCCCATTGCATATGTCCAAGCTTATGACACCGGAACATTCTCGGTGTTGGTGTTTGTAGTCGTTGCTCGTTTGTCTACCTTCTAGTAGTACTTTCTTAATTTCCTTCATGAAATTACTCATAACGTTTTCGAAACTACCCTTTTCTTTTGAAGATTGTTTTTTCTTTCGGTCTTCAATGGACACTGCTCGTAGTCTAGGTCGCGAGGCACCAAAGATTGCTTCCAGTTCCAATGCTCGGACAAGGGCTTCGCTACTTTGTCTGAACTTAGACAATCTCAGGTTTTCCTGGATCTTGGAATCTCTGAGACCATCAATGAACGCAGGTACTGCCATCCATTCCTGCATGTCTTCCCATGCTGAAGGAAACGAAAAACTCACTAGCCTTTTAACTTCCGATTCGAATTCTTGTAAACTCTCGCCAGGTTTTTGAATTCTTGATTTAACTTGAGTTCTTAATACTTCTTGTCTGTAATGGTCTCCAAAGCGCAATTCTAATATCTGCCTTAGCTGCTGGTAGTTCTGTTGGTAGATTGAAGGAATGGACTGAAGAAGATCTAAGGCAGGTCCTCGTAGCGCCACTGTCAGTGCTGTTGCTTTTTCTTGATCGTTTCATCCGTTGGTATTTGCAGCAGCTTCAAATTGTCGGATACACATGTCCAGGACGTAGAACCGTCAAAAGTTGGTGGTTTTGTCTTCATACTAGAGAATGCTCCAACACTAACTGCATTAAAGCTTTGATGTCTAATAAAATATATGTGTTTATCTCTTGTAAAGACATAAATTTAACTAGTTTAAAGTGCAGATTAAAACATTCAAGTGGTACCAAAAGTTCCCTGAAGTTTCCACGATACTGATATATTGAAGGTAGGCTGCACATATCTCAATTAATTAGTATTTATCAGAAAACAGAAAAGCGCGTTATGGTGAACAGCTGATAACATAAAGTCGAAATTTGCATGCATCGGGTGGAACCACCTCTCCTCCCAAAGCTGGTCAGTCGCCAAAAGCAAGAAACCAGAAGCAACACGAAATACGCCGAATACGGAATCAGTACCACTCTCACTGCTATAGTAGAACTACGTCGCAACGATCCCTACCACAAACATTCGACATCGTACCAAACGCTTTAATGGGGGAGCCAACATCATTTGGTGAGATGTTTGAACTCCTCTCACAGCAAAACAAAAAACAAACTGCCTCACTCACAGACCAAATTAAAGGTAGCGAACAGAATCTTAGGAACCAAATAAGGAAATCAAGCCAACAGTTGGCAAACGTACAAGAGAGAAACATTATTCTGGAAAGGAAAATTCGACGGAACAACATACTTTTGTTTGGTCTCAAAGTCGAAAACAATAACAGCCTAATAACAGATACTCTTACTAAAATAAACGAGCTATTTTCACTAAATATTCAAACAAACGATATTAACAACATCTACAAAGTTGGACGGCGGGAATCAGCTCCTATACTTATTGAGTTCTTATCATATCTGAAAAAGTCGGAGCTTTTCAAAAACCCAGAAAAGCTCAGGAATTTAAAAGATACTGACTACGCTATAGCAAATGATTTGTGCGAGGAAGATAGGAGAGATCTAAAAATACTGAAAAAGCATCAAAGGGAAGCGAGGGAAGAGGGAAAGGAAGCAAGAATAAAAGGTTTCAAGCTCGAAATAAATAATACACTATACACGGCCAAGGAATTGGAGACTCTTTCAGAGATCCACACAGACAGTAGTGGTTCTGAGGATACCGGAGAGGAAACAGATCAAGAAACCAACAGAAACGGAGCAGTATTATCAGAAAAGCTGTCTATTGACAACAAGAAGAGGAAGAAGAGGAAGGAGAACACCCCATCTCCTGAAGGAATTAAAACAAGAGCACATAAGAAGAAGAAAAAGCACTATTAAGAATATTGTAATTGCTTGATACTTTTTTAATTTAATTGGTTTGAAGGGAAGGGAGAGGGAACGGGTATTTCTTCATTCTTTTATTCAGATATTACTAGTTTTAAGCGCGAATTCATTTTATGTAAAGCTCACATATTGTTGTAGTTTGAAAAGGAAATAAAATAGATAAATATGTCCAGCTCTTCGCAACAAATCACATTGAGACTATTGTAACTAAAACCATAGATGACTGTAAGGGTACCTTAATCCAAAATAATCATTCAGATTTTATAATAATTCAACAAAACATACGAAGCCTAAACAAGAACTTTGCCGAATTTTGGATAACCTTACAACAAATATCACCTAACGTTGACTGTATTGTTTTAACAGAGACCTTTATGATCCCCGACATAGCAGTACATAATTTAAGGGGATTCAATTTGTTGTAGAGCAAAGGAGATTTCAATTTACATGATGGAGTCGTGATATATCTTAAAGAAACAATTCCATTTTCTTGCAAAATTTTAAAAATAGGAGAACAAAATTGTCTTGAAATGTCTATAAATTACAAAAACGATTCTTTTTTGATCACAGGAATTTATCGTTCGCCTTTAACAAATGAACAAGAATTTCTTAATAATTTTTCAGACTACTTAATAAATTGCGAAAAAAAATATGATGTTCATTTTGTACTGGGTGATATAAACATAGATATTTTAGATAGCAATAAAATTGTCGAGGATTACCTAAACTTACTATATCAAGAGGGGAACTAGGGTACAAAACGGAAAACCTAGCTGTCTCGACCACATATTTTTAAAGAAAAAAACAAATTTTTATTATGAAAATTGCATTCCGATTGTCTTTGATTCAGACATAACAGATCATTATATAACCTTATTACAACTCACGTTTTCTAGACACAAAATAAAAACTACACAAACACACATAAATAAAAAAATATTCAATGAAAAATTATTTATAAAGAAAATCAAAAACGAAAAATGGGAGAACTTTTTTCGGGAAGAAAATATTAACAAGGCTACAGAAATTTTTGTTTCAACAATAAAAAACCACATAACTGACTCAACAAAAATAATAAAAATTCAAATAGTACCTACATAAAAAAAAACCATGGATTACCAAAGCACTTATAAAATCCATTAAAAAAAAAATATTTTATATAAAAATAAAGTAGAAAATCCAACAGAACTAAATAAGAATACCTACACAAATCATAGAAATTCATTAAACCAATTGATTAAAAAAACAAAGTTTGAATACTATGAAAAGAAAATTGAAACAAGCAAAAATGATTCAAAAGCAATTTGGGATATCATTAATCAAATATGTCCAAAAAACAAAAAAACTGTGATAAATGAGTTAAAAAGTCAAACTGGCGAAATTATTAAGGATACAAAAGAAATCACAAACACATTTGCAAATTTTTTTACAAACATTGGATATGATTTGGTTCAAAATATAAAAAAATGTAAATCGAGTATGAGAGAAACTATGCAGACAGCAGCGGCACCTACAAATAAACCAAGAAAGGAATTTACACTCAAATTAACTAATAAAAAAGAAATACAACAAACAATTAGGGAGCTAAAAAATAAGGAAGCTCCAGGAATAGACTGCATTACAAGCGAACTAATAAAAAAAATCTCGAAATACATAACAGAACCATTGAAATTAATCATAAATAAATCTTTTACCTCAGGAACATTTCCAAGCTCTTTCAAAACTACATTAATAAAGTCACTATTTAAATCCGGGGAAAAAAACAATGTTTCAAATTATAGGCCGATATCGTTAATCACAAACTTCACAAAAATTTTAGAGATAATTATAAAAAAAAGATTGGATGAATATTTGGAAAATAAAAAAATTCTTTCAGATAACCAATTTGGTTTTAGACAACAAAAATCCACGGAAGATGCTATACAGTTTCTGACTACACGTATACACAAAAGCATAGAAAAAAGACAACCATCACTAGCAGTATTCCTAGATTTATCAAAAGCTTTTGACACAGTCGGACATAAGCAACTACTTGATGAATTAAACAATATAGGAATAACCGGAAAGGCTCATCAACTGTTCGAAGATTACCTGGAACAAAGAACCCAGATAGTTACTCTACAAGAAGAATCCAGCGATCCAGAAACTATTACATACGGAGTCCCCCAGGGGACAGTGTTAGGTCCGATTTTGTTTAACATTTATCTACATCGACTTTTCGAACTTGATATAGACGGAGAAGTTCTAAGCTTTGCGGACGACACGGCAATCTATTTGACAGCGAATAATTGGGAAACTTTGAAAGACAAGGCCGAAAAAGAAACCGGAAAAGTTATACATTTTCTTACCAAAATGAATTTTTTTAAAACTTACTTTTTGCCTTTCACTTCATATGCCAATAATCTACCTATATTCGATAAACTAAACTTATATCATAATGAAAGCTGTGATTGTCCACCAATGTCAATAGAAAAAACTCTTAAAATAAAATATCTCGGTATCTTCATCGATGCTCACCTCCGCTGGGATGCACATATAAAATTTGTAACAAATAAAATAAGGTCGCTATTGCATAGGTTTAAACATTTAAGAACTTTCTTTAAAATAAAACAGTTACGTATGCTATATCAAGCTCTTGTAGAACCCCATTTATCATATGGAATTGTGGCGTGGGGCGGAACAACAAATATTCACTTAGACAGTTTAGAAAAAGTACAAAAGTGGTGCATTAAAATAATTTACAATAAGCCATATCGTTACTCTTCCGAATTACTTTTTGAAGAAACAGAATTTTTCGATGTAAGAAAATTATTTACTCTTGCACTAGCAGTCCGACAACATAAACATAAAACAAGTTTAGTTAAAGTGGAACATAATTACAATACCCGAAAGAACGAAATAACCTACAGAGTCCCAAAAGTCGACAAAACAGTAACCCAGAGAAGCTATTATTATTTGGGTCCAAAAATATACAGTACCCTTCCGAAATATATTTCAGATTTGAATACTTTAAAAAAATTTAAACAAAAAATTAAAGAATGGCTGATAACTGTACCGAGAAAAATTATACATAGCTGGATAGATATCAAGAATTTTCACAACGTGTAAATTAGGATCAAAATATCATTATATATTATTGAATTACCTATATAAAGAACAATAGAAAAAAGTAATAATAATAATAATAAAAAAAAAAGAAAACATTTAAGAGTAAATTGAAAAATGAATAAACAAAATAACCCAAATTATGACAACTCTGAATTATGACATATTTTTTTTTCCCCGATTATGACAACATTACCTGATATTAGATATTACCTCACTTTGACACAATAAAAAACATATAATTTAATCCTAAACTGTAACAATGTGTGTGCTGGATAGGGGTAGGGAAGTATGTATATATAGATATAGTATTTTCTTTTTTCTTGATTTTTTTCTTCATTTTAGTTTTGGATCGGTTATTGAAATGCTTAGCGGCATTCTAAAATACAAAATATTGTTTTTTTTTTAATTCTTATTTTTAATTAATTTTTTTTTCTTCATGGGCGGCTTTAATAGATTTTTTCAATTATTATGTTAGTTATCTACCTATTTTAACGGCTTCACACTATTTTCCAAAAATACACTGATACCGATTTGCAAGTTGATTTAATCCACCACTTTGAGACATCAAATCAAACATTTTTGGGCAAACAAGCCATTAAGGCTTTAGAATGCCTTTGAAATGTTTATTTCGGCTTGAAGTGATGTAGGATAGAGATAGTTATTATTGTAAATATTGCTGTAAATAAACATTATTATTATTATTATTATTATATTGATGGACTGTATTTCTAATTTATTCACCTTATCTTCAAGTGCTTGAACTTGGTCCTCAACTTCTTGTCTTAATTGCTGAACATCGTTTTTAACTTCTTGAACATTGTCTCTAACTTCTCGAACATCGTCTTTAACTTCGGCTTTTACTTCCGTGATCTTTGGTTCTAGGTTAGCGACAAATCCGTGTATAGTTTGAAATATTATCTGTAGTTGTCCAAAGTCTTTTTGCCGTTCTTTTTGTCGTCTGTCCTCTTCATCTTGTTTTTCTTGTTGTCGTTTAGGTTCTTCTTCTTGTTTTTCTCTTTGTCGCCTGGCCTCTTCGTCTTGTTTTTTTTGTTGTTGTTTAGCTTCTTCTTCTTGTTTTTCTTTTTGTCGCCTGGCCTCTTCGTCTTGTTTTTCTTGTTGTCGTTTAGCTTCTTCTTGTTTTTCTGTTTGTCGTTTAACTTTTTCTTCTTGCTTTTCTCTCTGTCGTCTGGCCTCTTCATCTTGTTTTTCTTGTTGTCGTTTAACTTCCTCGTCTTGTTTTTCTTGTTGTCGTTTGGTCTCTCGAAGTTCCAACATTTTAGGCAGAAGTTCTTCAAGTTTTTGTTCTTTCATTTTTGCTTGTTGTCTCGTAATAGGCACATACAGGCTGTTCTGGAATTTCCCTCAAACTCTCTTCAAATATCTTCCCTGGTCTTTGATTGAAGTTCTAAACACGTCGGTAAAGTCACAAATTGAATAACTTTCTTTATTCTCGAATAGAATCTTTTAGAATTTTCTTTAAGGCCCGTCGCACACGGAGCTACTAGTATGAAACTGAAATTAAACTATAATCACTTGACAGTCTTTTGCCAGTCCACGGCATGTGTATTCAAATCGAATGTCGCACACGGCGCTACTAGTCGCCGACCCGTACGCTACTGGTTAGTGATAAATCGCCAAGAGACTCGAACCGTCGGTCGCGCGAGGTTGTTGGAGATTTTTTTCGAAATTTGTGTAGTGAAATGTCGAAAAACGAAATGAATGACCAAGCTTGCATATACTACACTGAACAAACGCGTTTATTTTCGATCCTCGTCCCGTCCCCTCGTGTACGAGAATTGAGTATCAACTAGTTTTTAACTGTCGTCTCTACTCAGTTTCGTCTTTTATGGATAGCTCCATGTGCGACGGGACTAAGTGTCTTTTCTGGATGTCGATTGATATAGCAAACACGTCGGTGAAGTCACAAATTCGATATCTCCCTTGGTTTCCAAATAGAATGTTCTAGAATTTTCCCGAAATTCCTCGAGATTCTTTTTCTGAATGACGATTGATGTATCAAATACGTCGGTGAAGTCACAAATTCGATATCTCCCTTGGTTTCCAAATAGAATTTTCTAGAACTTACTTGAAAATTCACTATCACAGTCAAAATCGGGTACACAGTCACTTCCGGGGTAATTTACACGATCGGTTAAGTCTCTTTTGGTGATTGTCACTGCTTACACTGACTAACTGTCCCAGTGTTCAATATATTGTTCACACTAGTGTCCGCACACTATTCTGCAATCGGATTTCACTTTGCAGTCCTCGAATTATGTCTCACTTCTGATACCAATGTCACGGCTCTGGGGAGCGTGACAGAAATCTTGGGTTCGTTTATCCCAAAATCAAAGTCCGATTAACACAACAATAATTTATTTCACGTACTATACAATCAAACACTAATTACTTCACTAGTTCACTGAAACAACTACACTCTTTACAACTCTGAATAATCACTATCTAAATCATAACGGGAACACCCTCTGCATACCTATTTAAATTCGCTGTATAACGACGTCTTTATGCTCACAATTTAACCGCTTTTATCTCGAAAACGGTAAAAGATAAGAATAAGATAAGATATAGATTTGTCTTGGAATTTAACGTAGAATCTAAAAACCAAATATAATAGAGGGTGCATATCCGATTTAGATTTAGAAATATCAAGTTAGGAAGCTGTGTTTTGGGACACCTTGTATAAATAATATTCTCAAATTTGAAAAATGTTTTGAACCTGAATGAAAAATACTTAGAGAGTCAAAAAATAGTGAATTTCCCAAATGTTCCAGATTTTCATTACCTTCGCCATAGCGCTTATCCAAGGGAAGAATATTTACACAGGCACGTAAGATAACGATTTTGAGAGGAATTGCAGGCCTTTCAAGCAGGTTTCATTGATGGCACGCAATTATATTTAAAAAAATCTCGACTTCGAAAATTGACCTAATGCACATTCAGATATTTATAAACTTTGTGCCCAGTTTTTTGTCGTCACAACTTTTTGACTTGTGAGTCTACAACGTCACAACAATGGAAACATTAAGTTAAAGCAGGTCGCAGCCTTTTTTCTCTGCATTAAGAAGAATACTTCAAACCAGTTCGTTCGGTCTGAATGTCGTGGTATCAATAGTTGATCAAAAATTCATTTCACTCGGCTAGTATTTGTAAATTACCTACACAGTAGCATGCCGTACCGAAGTAAATCAAAATCTGGCAACTGGCAACCGAAATCGCAAACAGCAACAAAAACTGTCCCGGCCTCCACCTATAGGAGCCTAGTAGAGTATCCTATTCCGAAGCGTATTACGAGCAGCGGCATAATAAAGGGACGTAAGCAGCAGAAAACAGTGATTTACGAGCCACAAGGGAAACGAATGGCGCATACACTAGTAGAAGCAATATTGCAGGTTTTTAAATGACTTTGTAATTGGTTTATGGCGGTAGGAGACCGAGAATGCGCGCGCCCGGAATGCAAATATTAAATATGCATCACGGGGGCCGTTGTAATTTTGATTTGT
This sequence comes from Ceutorhynchus assimilis, assembly GCA_917834065.1. Lineage (NCBI taxonomy): Eukaryota > Metazoa > Arthropoda > Insecta > Coleoptera > Curculionidae > Ceutorhynchus > Ceutorhynchus assimilis. The sequence goes on from OU892277.1 coordinate 43,300,258, forward strand.
GGTAAGGAGACGTGACTGTGAAAATGAAACTTATCGCTACTTTCTTTTTTCTTGCCTTCATAAGCTTATTCCCGTAACATCCGTTAGAAAAAAAAAACATTAAAAATGGAAGGAGTCTAACCAAATGAGTCTATCCATCTAGTCAGAATTTTTCAAGGCAAGATTGCTTCTAAGAGTGGATTTTGGTTATTATAAGAGATAGAGAATCAGTTATATCGGGAAACTTTTAGAGAAGTTTATGTTGATCCAGAATCTGTTTATGTATTGATTCTGGCGGGGCGAGAGTAAAACAACACGTGTGATGGTATGTGGTGCTGGTGAGAGCTAACAAACTCAAAACCGGTATGCAGCTAGCGTGGCATCCAATGAATTGATTTTTCTTTATTGTCTCACAAGGCACAACCACACGGATTGTGTAATATGGTCGAGACCAGAAACAATAAAAGCTCACAAGATGTTTTTTATTAAAATTGTTAAAATTTAAATATGAATTATTAAACTGAAAAAATTTATTTAAAAAAAGTTATCAGCAGTTGTTGCTACGATCAACACGTAGATACTTTATTTTCCAAAGGTATTTCTTTTTCATAAAATTATATACATATATTGCAAATTGGACAAAGTCAATATCGATCAACTTGAGAATTCATCGCAGCAAAAAGCTCCGAACAAAAATTGAGCTTGGATAATTCAGTGCAAGTCTGCTTATTATTATATGATAGGTGAAAATTTCACCGTCGAAACTTTGCAGCTCCCATCAAGTAATATATCAAAATTTGGTAGAAAAGTTTTTCTCGGCGGCATTGCATTACAAATCCACATATTTCATATTTTATGAAAACGCCCCATTAATATGATATACGATCCCCGAAGTCAGATATTTCAATTTATATTACGCTGCGCCACCGTTTCAACGATATTTGGGAGTTTATTGTTTTTGCTGTTTTTTTTTTGTCTTCTTTTTGGCGCCAGGAAGGTTAATTTCCACCTAATTTATAACTCCCAGAAATCCTACTAGTATTGGAAATAAATAACCAAATTTCACTGAACGTTATTTTTTTGTTCAATAAAAAAATATTTAATTAATTACAGACCTATATTCTAGAAACTACTCGTCTATTGTTTGTCGTACGGTTAATTCGTAAAGCATTGTCATCGCATCTCGAGCATTGAAAGATGATTCTTTGGCGGTCGGCCTCATTCATCGAGACTCCTGTTTGCTTTAAATTACGCGAGCACCCTCTAGCAAATGAATTTCCAACCGCAAACCGCTAGTGTGTTAGTTTATTCATGCCTTAATAAAAGGCTTTGTTCATACTCTTTCCCTCTACCAAAAACTAATGGAATCGGGAAGCAGAAATACATCATATAATATCTGAAAATTAGCTGAGTGGGTGACGATAGTGTTGTCTGTTGGCTTAGCTATACTACACGACTATGGAATTTAAATTACATTAGTGAATATGAAATTAATGTTTATTTTTCAACTTGATGAAATTTGCTTAATAATAATGTTTTTCAGCATTTTGTCATGGAAGGGACGCTCTACCAACCCTCTGTAGCCTCATAACCGGAGACGCTTTGCTCTATTCTTTGTTTCGAGAAAATGCCAGTCCGGTCCCTTGTCCCTTCCGGGGACCATTCACTTTCACGTACAACAGAGGACACGGAGAGTGTCGGTCACCCGTGTCCAACATAGAGACTTGTACGGAAGACAGCAAGCTATTGCTCAGTTACCAGGCGTGTCCTGACATTTATGGGTCGGAAAGTACCGGTAAGTTGAGATATGATATTTAGCTTTAGATAATTTCAGTTTTCAGTTTATTACTGGAGGTTTTTTACCTAAGATCGTACTAAATTTAATGCAATTTTCCAATTTTTTTTATTTTTTCAAATTTTTCTGCATCGAAATTGAGGCTGCTCCTAAACTCCAAGAGCTATTTAACAAAATACCCACCTCATTTAGCTCTTACCAAATTTCATATAAACAGAAATCATCAAAGTCGATTCTGTACCCCTATTGTCAAACTCTCCGCATTATATTTTCCTTAGGGAATTATAAATAGAAATATTAAAATGAACAAGGAAGTTGAATTGATAAAGTGTTTCGGGCTTAATGACCGTCCTAAGTTGGAATTTATTCCTCACGTTTCGCTAGCACGCGTGGCTTGCATCTTCAGAGGTGCTTCTATGTCCGATTCTGGTAGCAGACTGACGCGTTCCCGACCATAAGTTGTATTCATGGGTGAGTGTGCTGTGGAGGGGGAGAGGCGGGGCTTCACAGAACGTGGCTAGTCTGATCTTTATCTGTGGAGGAGATTATAGCCAGCACTGAAGCAGCCATCAGAGCACTACCTGATGTAGAAGCAGAAGAAATCCTTATTGAGACGGCCAACATTCTACGAAAGGCTGGACCACCAACCAGTAACCTCTCTAAGAAGGAACTAATGGCAATCAAGGCCCTGAATTCAGCGGAAGATATGATCATCCTACCTGCGGATAAGGGCATTGTAACTGACCTACTAAGAACTGAAGACTACAACCGGAAAATTCAGGAACTCCTTGATTCATCTACCTACCGAAAGCTAAAGAAGGATTTTACCCAAGCCATACTCCGGAACACCAACAAACTGATTAGGTCATCTACCCTAACAGACACGGTTAGGACAGGCATCATAGAAGCGGTTCCACCACGACTCTACGGCCTACTACCCAAAATTCACAAGCCTGAAGTCCCGCTAAGACCTATAGTGAGTGCACTTGGAGCATCAACGTACAACCTGTAGATTGTAGATTGCGGGGGAGTCGTTTCGGCTTTTCAGCCGCTCAGCACTGCTACCTTTGCAGATATTTTGTACATGACTCTACATCTCTAATTGTCTCCAGGAAGGGTAGACTTCTGCCGAAGGAAGCTATTTTCCTGGGTGTTAGTTGGCCCACTTCTTCTGGTGACAGTATTGCCCCCTCGAGGAATTTGAGCCTCTTGCAGAATTGGGCTGGACATTCGCAGAGCAGGTGCTCTGCGGTCTCTATTGCATCTGAGCAGAATCTGCAGAGATCGTCTTCCGCTCTGCCCATTAACCTTAAATGGTATTTTACTGGGCAGTGTCCTGTGAGCAGTCCCACCACAATCTGATGTCTGGTCTGCTCATGCTTAGGAGCTGTTCAGCTCTTTTTGCTGAAAGGGTAATAAACCTTATAGACTGTCTGAGTCCCGGTGTGTGCCTCCAGTATGATGACAGAGGGTCTTTCTCCCATTTATTGAGTTCTTCCATGATGTGGCTTTTCATTAAGCCACAGTAGGGCTCTGGTCCATGGTATGGTGTTGAGGCCCCTTCCTTTGCGAGGCCATCTGCTTCTTCATTACCTTCTATGCCACGTACAACCTAGCAAAACATCTTGCATCGCTTCTTCAACCGCATGTAGGAAAAACTAGCTCTTACGTCAAGGACTCCACTCACTTTGTCCGGAAAATTAGGGATATTATTCTGCAACCTAAGGATATCCTGGTCAGCTTTGATGTCGTGTCTCTATTCACAAAATTGCCATTAATAGAATCTCTTAACTTGATAACAAGTACTTTCCCCAATGACATAGTTGAGCTTTCCCGGACATGTCTCACAGTTAGTTACTTGCTGTGGAACGGCGATTTCTACGAGCCAACGGACGGTGTAGCTATGGAAAGTCCGCTCAGCCCGGTCATAGCCAACTTCTTTATGGAGGATTTCGAGAGGAAAGCTATCGAATCTTTTGACCACAAACCAACGGTATGGCTTCGATACGTAGATGATACACTTGTGGTTTGGAGTAATGGGGAAGAGAAGCTCAACCAGTTCCTAGGCCACCTGAACGCGCAACATGCTAGCATACAATCTACCATGGAAAAGGAGAAGAACCAAGAAATCGCCTCCTAAGATGTGCTCATAAAGAAATCTGGAGGAAAACTAAGCCACACAGTTTACCGAAAGCCTACACACATAGACAGGCACGCCCAAACCACCATCCAAGGCAGAAACATGGAACTATAACAACGTTAACAGAACGTGCTCGGAACATCTGCGAGCCACAACATCTCGAGCAAGAACTGGATCACCTCAAGTCGGCCTTTCAATCAAATGGTTACAATGCATCTGAAATCGACAGGGCCATGCGACCCAAAACTGCCACACGACAAAATGTGGATGAACAACCAGTAGTGGCTAATGCATATCTGCCTTTAATTTCTCGGGTGACAGACAGGATAGGGAAAGTCTTGAAGAAACACAATATAAAAACAATATTCAAGCCAACAAGGAAAATACAGCAATCAATCAGATCAGCCAAGGATAAGAGGAACCCACTGTCAAGCGCTGGAGTCTATCGTACATCATGCACATGTGGTAGGGTATACATAGGAACGACAAAAAGATCCATGGGAACCAGGATGAACGATCACAAAAGAAACTGCAGACTAGGACAATCGGAAAAATCGGCAGTTGCGGAACATGCGCTCAGTGAAGGGAATCACGAATCACTCTTTGGTGAGGTCATGGTTCTTGCACCGACTTCCGGATACTACAATCGTATTGTACGTGAAGCTATAGAAATCCATAAACATACGGAGAACTTCAACAGAAAAGAAGAAACAATAAAACTAAACCAAATCTGGAACCCGATCCTCGAAAACGCAAGTAAAGATTCCATTGAGCACAAAGAAAGTTCAGACTAGCCACGTGATGCGATAAATAAAACTTACGGTCGGGAACGCGTCAGTCTGCTTCTGCTACCAGAATCGGACATGGAAGCACCTCTGAAGATGCTAGCCACGCGTGCCAGCGAAACATCAGAAAGAAATTCCAACTTACGACGGCTATTAAGCCCAAATCAAAACACTTTATCAATAAACCTGGGCCGCGAAAGCCTCACAACACTTTATCGAAGACGTTGAAGTTTTCGGAAAAATACATTCAAAGCTCCAAACACAGTGCTGATAGCTCATGAGTTGCATTGCTCTAGTCCTGGCAAGATTACACAATACGTGTGGCTTTGCATTTCCGGTAAACCTGTTTCTCTAAGTTGGCGTGCTTTCGCTTATATTGCACTGACGAGAGCTAAGAACCGATATTTAATTAACGCCTTCACCCAGAATTACCACTCATACCGAGACTGCAAAAATCGCGGTCAAAGACGGTTCTGTAAAGGAAAATGTATTGACAGAAATTTTTCGTTTGGAAAAAAAAAAAAATATTGTCGAAATTATCTAGCTTTTTTTCTCCTCAAGCAGTTTTTGAATCATTGTTTTTAATATGGAAGATAAAATAGGTGGGTGAACATAAACTTCCTTTTTAGGGTTCCATTTCAAAATTATCCACGTTTAGTAATTGTAGAATATAATTTCTTTAATTTCCAATTGAGAGGAAAGTATTGATGGTTGTTACTTCTGATAATGATGCGATATGTCATTACAATTCGATGAATCCTTCGGTGCAAATCTTCCCGATAACCAAACGTAATTACATCTATCTTCGATTTTATCTTCTAATAACTTGTCAACTAACAATATTTTTCTTGTTAATATTTCTGCATTCTTTGTTACTTATTCCAACTTTTCTCCAGGGATCAACTCTCACAATTCATTCTAATTCTCTTTACATGGCACTTTTCCAAACATGTTTATCTTCTCTACTCTCTAATTTTTTCACAGTTCCCTGTACGTTTGTGATATATTTTCTCTTACTTGTTTTGTAACTTCTTCCAAGAATTTTTCTTTTTCCTCTTCAGTTTTTGTTTTCAACATGTTTCTCTCGAGGTTCCCCTTCATTGTCTAATCAAATGCTTCTACTTTTATAATAAAATTCATGTTCATTGAAAACTACGTCTCTAGCTGTTATACCCTTTTTACTTTCTAAATTTCCTTATCTATAACCAGTTTTGCTGGATCAACCATCATGCATGTCTCAGATATTTTGTCAAATTTGGTTCCTAATTGATCTTTTAAATATGAGCATGAACCATTAAACCAAAAGCTCTCAAATTTTTAATATTTAGCTTTTCATCGTATCATATTTCAACTTTGGTTTTTTTCTTGTGACGTGTGATTTTTTGTATCACACCGTTTTCTAAAGTAATCGTCATAACTATCGGGTTTCTGCTGAGGGCATCTACATGAGCCATTTGAGCGCCTTTTCTATGTTCAATCTGATAATTATACTTCTCTAGCATTAGTGCCCATCTTGCCACTCTAGTTGTAAGATCTTTTTTGTCATCGTCCGGGTGAAAGCGTCACAATCCGTCACTATTTTGAATTCGGTTCCAAGCAAGTAAACTCTAATTTTTTTTATAGCTCTTATTGCAGCTAGTACCTCTAGCTCATAACTTGAATAATTCCTCTCGGCGGGTGAGGTTTTTCTACTCATATAGTATGTGGGGTGCAGTCCTGGTTAATTCTCTAAAAATATGTCCGATAAAACGATGAACACATCTTCTACTAATGGAAGGGGAAATCTGTCTCGTATTATACTTTTTTTCAACCTCCGCTAGTCACAGCAGATTCTGATTCGGCCTTCTTTTTTTTTCACCAATACATCGGGCTGGTATAATCCGAACAGCTTGGTTTAATTATTCTGTCTTTCAACTTCTTTTGAAACTGTTTGTCTACTTCGTCCTTCTCGAGTGCGGCTAATCTTCTAGGCCTCTGATAAATTGCTTCATCACTCTTCAACACAATCTTCATTTCAATATTGGTAGTCTTCGTTATTTTGTTGTGTGTATTATGTGATAAATTCTTCACCCGTTCCTCTATACTCTCTATTTTCTATATGACCTATTTCTACTTCAGGTTCTTTATCTTCTTCCATCATTATATGCATTATAGAATTTTCTTCCTTGTTCTTATAAATTACTATACCGTCATCTCTAATATTTACGCTTGCTTCCTTCAATATATTGTTACCAATTATAGCTAGAAAAGATGTCGAAAATCTTGGTATAACGTGAAATTTGAGATTAAATACACACACAATATAATCAGGCATCAACTCAATTTTCTGGAGATAATTGTTGTAGAAATATTCTCTAATGGTGCAAACGTCGCTTCCTGTGTCAAATAGAGCAACTACTTTTACTTCTCCAATAGTAAGCTGAACACGGTTTTTTGGTCGTATTTCAATAAGATTCAGATTGGAATTTTCTGTGCTAGTCTTTGGTGCATTTTCGCTTGGACATTTACTCGACACATGCCCATATTTGTTGCAACTGAAGCACTTGATACCCCTGGATTTATCTGGGCAGAGTTTTGACTTATGACCTTTTCCTCCGCAATTGAAACAGATTAAATTACCTTCTCTTCGAGTTTCCTCTGGTATTTCCCTTCTTCCATCTGCATTATCTTTTTTTCCGCTGTTTTCGTCATTTTTCCTGAAAGATTATTTTTTTATTCGAAATTGTTGTCCATGTGCATTATTTTTCTTGCTTTGAATCCGCTCATAAAGTTTTATCTTCTTTTTAAATTCCGCGAAGTCTTTTGCTCCATATATTACTAATTTATTTGAAGCATCATCCTGTATTCCATCAATGATGTATTGTATTATCAAGTCCTGTTCAATGGAAGTTCGACCTGCGATTTCTCTCATTTTTATCATATATTCTTGAACTATTTCGTCATATTTTTTACGTCTCGACGATAACAATCTATGTATTTGTGCGCTATTTACTTGCACACCAAATTCTTCAATAAGTCGCCGTTTCAGGTCTGACCAACTTCTTTCACCTTTTTCTGCTTGTACAAACAATTTAGCCAAACCTTTAAGACATTTTTTTTGCATAAATGAGTTTTGAAGGTCGTTCCACCCTGTTATTTCTGCTACTTCTTCAAATATCCATGCCTGAATTGGATATTCGTCTTTACCGTCGAACGAGCGAGTACTGTCCTCAAAGTCTCTAAAACTTAATGCAAAAGAATCCCGCTCCATACTACTTGCAGCTTCAGTATCTATACCTCTGTGTTCAAAGTTTTCACCTCCTCTTATGAAATTTTCATTATTTCTTTGATGTATAAATTTCAAAAACTGTGGCCATTCTGCTTCATTTTTGCGCCTAATTTCATTCCTTAGCCTCTCCTCATACCAATGTCCATCATCATATTCACTTCTTTCTTCCTCTTCACGTCTTTCTTCTTGTCTTCGTCTTTCCGCATTCTTACGCCTTTCTTCGTCCTCACGTCTTTATTCGTCTTCACGTATTTTCTCTTGTCGTATTTCCGTATCCATGCGTCTTTCTTCGTCTTCACGTCTTTACGTCTTTCTTCTTCTTTACGTCGTTCTTCTTCTTTACGTCGTTCTTCGTCTTTACGTCTTTCTCTATTCCTACGCCTTTCTTCTTTACGTATTCCTGCGTCTTTGGGTTTTTCTTCCTTTAGTCGTATTTCTTCAATTTTTTGTCTTTCATTCTCACTATCTGGCTCTTATTCTTCTTCGTCTTCTTCATTTTCGTCTATAGGTGGGAAAAAATTTATTAAAAATTAATAATTTAAACCAAGTATTCGACAAACAGCAGTTAAGTCCAGTAGTTCAAATTTACCCAATACGTCTTGAACTTTAGCAACATATTCGCTGGATTCCTCATTGAAATCGAAACCGGAAAAAGCACGTAACGCCTTTCTAGTCTTTCTCGGTTCGCCGTTAGTCGCAAAGCAAATATAATGGAAAACTTTGATAACTTTGATTTTAGCATAAGTGACATGGTGACCGATGGTACCTATTGAACTGAGAGTTGACATTTTCAAATGCTCAAATGCGCCACTGAATTTAAAAAAAAAATTAATAATAAAATTGCTTAAAAAATATAGAAGGGTGAAAATTCAGAAACACATCTAGAAAATAATCAGCAAATGGTAATAGGTAATTCTGAAAAAGAAATAAATAATGCACACAACTCAAATGTTGACGTATAGGTAAACCAATAAATCAATTAAGTAAAATTTCAAATTAAAATAGTATATATTTTCACAGTGAGGTTGAAAATCAAAAATTTAATAATTTCAAAGTATAACAGCAATTACTGATAAAATAATTTAAATAAAATCAATAAATAGAGGTCAACTCTCAATCAGCAGTTTCTTCAAATTCAAAATTAAAAAATAATAATATCGAAATGTACCTCAATATAGTTGCCATATAAGTTCATTAACAGTCGCTGGCCATATCATGAAAGGAAAATATAAAGATTTAAGTTTCCAAAAAACTATTAAAAAAAAAAATAAATGATTGAAAATTGTCTTGAAAAATATGGTCAGTTTCTGTAAAAAAAATTAATTCAATAAAATCAATTTGTACCTGAAAGAAATCGAAAGTTGGGCTATATAACCGTTAAATGATCTGGAGATATAATAGAAATCCTCAAATATATAAGTCGTAGGACCCAGGGTTAAAAATTGATCATTTTTTGACGTTATAGGTACTAATCAATAAGTTTAAATTTAGAGCATGTTGTCCAACCTTGACCTTTGTTCAGATCACTTATCGATTATTATTGATAAAAATGATAAAATAAAAATTGAAAATTGAAAATTGAAATAAGGCAATATTAAAAGTTATGAAAAGACAAATCCAGAATAAATTCGATAAATCAAAACCTAATTTTCCACCATGGTGTCAAGAATAAGAAGAGATTTTAAATGTAAGTGAAAATCATATAAAAAAAAATATATTTTAATTTTGTTAATTGACTATAAAAATGATTTTATAGAAGAAAAGGTATTAAAAGTTATAAGTGAAACTTAATACAAGCCTCCATTCCAACATAGGGTAGAGCACCGAAACCATCCCTCCTCAGTCACTTGACGAAGGGAACCACACTTGCGGATTCCAGCCCAGAATCCAGGCAGATAAGGGACTGGAATTGTCGTCAAATGTGGGGCACACGTATCGACTTGTGAGGGTCTTGATTCTTGTAGAGTAGGAATCCGTTCGAAAGCTCTACGCCACACTCCACGGAAGTGGGATTACTAATGAAAATGTGGCCTTTTTGGAATGGACTTGTTGAGAGAAACGGCTCTCCGAAAGACCCTAAGTAATAAGGCATTCCTTGAAAAGCTATTACTTAACAAGAGATTAAAAAACTTACCACGAGGGGCGTTGAAATTCAAACTCAAATTAAACGGTAATCTCAAGACTTTTTAATTAATTTTTTTTGGTAATCAAAGGATTACTGCTCTACGCCACTGTATTTCGTTACGATAATGCCTGAAGGCCGATAAGGTACTTTATTTTTCTACAACACGGTTGTCTCGAGAAGATGGCCGATCGACTTTGCAGCTCGACGACACAATTCGAAAAGGAAGAGAATTGAACTGGACAAGATGAGCATACAGCGCTTTCTCTCAACGGAAAACGTTGGTACTAACCAGTACGTCAAATTTAAATGAAAATCGTGCCCTCTAGTGTAATATTTCAATAATTGCTAACATTATGAGTAGCAGGAACCCTCTATGTTAAATGTTAGTCACCAGACTGTCAACATTAAACAGGGTTAAATTAAATTAAAAAAAAAAGGAACATGTAACTTTAGACGTTACAAAATGTGCATGCAACCCTTCAGCTTGGTCAGCGTTTTCGGCTAACTTGAATCAAAATTCAAAAGTGGTTTGCGTCGCTATACTTGTGCTATCAACTTCAAAAAAAAATAAAATACCTAATTATACCTACTACGTATTACTGACCAGCTTAGAAATTTCTCGACTCCATACACCAAAATAGAATAATGCTTCCTACCTTAGGATGTCCAGTCCAACCCTGTACCTGTACCATCAATATCCACCAGGGCAAAGTAGAAACAACATCGCAGGATACATCCAATAAAAATCTGCAATCGCCTCACACTGACGTCATCACTACGCAGCCAAAAGGAACTGTTGCGAAAAATACGTCTTCGTGGTCTTCGTCTTGCTTGCTTATCTAGGCGGCGCGAAACCGTTGGCACAAGTCAAAACAAGTCCGTTCATGTTTTCGGTTAATCACTTAGGGAGTCACTCGAAATGATCACTGTCTATCTGTTTTCAATGTTTTCCCTATGTTTTTCCTCTCCTTATCCCGGACGAGCCCCCAAAATGTAGGGTTTTATATTTGGTCTAGGGTTGAAATTAAAAACGGCATGGATAGTCGCAAGAAAAACACTTTAATTCCAGCACATTAATTGGGAAAACAGACTTCACATAATTAACTTAATAAACTAGGCGGCTTCTAATGATCGATTTGATAGCAAAAATAAGCACGTCTTTTAATAATAAGTAACTACGCAAAAAACGACCGACGTCTTCGAATCTTATGCGCTCGTTAAAAATAAAAAAAAATAGGTACCTACTCTCTCTATCAAATATCAATCAATCTCAGTCACTGACCTTGTTTTCCCTTTTGTGGGTTTTTTGGCCAACCGAGAAAAAAGGGGGCGCTCTATGTAAAATTTTTGCGTTCTCTCTTTATTTCAAGTCGTTCAGACGTACTAGGCCTGAGTGGTAAAACACTGTACTGGAAGTAGATATTGAAAGTAGGGAATAAAAGATTGAGTCGTCCCTACACTAGTAAGTAAAATATGGATTACTGAGACCATACCTGCCGAACTTACAGATGCCTTCATAGTTGCCATTTTCAAAAAGGTAGACAAGGCTCAATGTGGAAACTACAGAGGATGTCTTCACTTTCTGTTGCGGGAAACATAGTTGCCAGGATATTGTCAAATCTTCTAATCCCAACTGCCGAAGGGAACCTCCCAGAAACACAGTGTGGCTTTAGTCCCAACCGGTACAGCTGACATGATTTTCGGTGCAAGACAAATGCAAGAGGAATCCAGAGAACAAAATCGCTCTCTATACATGGCCTTTATAGATTTCGTGAAAGCATTTGATTCGGTCAACAGAGAAGCTCTTTGGAAGATACTGGCAAAGGTTGAGTGTCTTCAAAAGTGATAATATGAATGCAACTGTCCTAGGCAACGATGGACAAGGATTGTTATTCCAAATAACTACAGGCGTTAAACAGGGCTGTGTTATCGCACCCACTTTATTTTATCTATTTGTAGGATCCATACTTCACCTTGTTCACTTATTCAATTCAACTTTTTAATATTTATGAATTCCAGAGTTAACAGTATATTTACATAAAAAAAGATTATATAAACATTCAATCACTTTGAATGCTTTGCAACGCCTGCCATTGTTTTTTTTTTTAGCAGGAAAGCCTAAAGTGTGAAGTGATGTTTTTTCAGATAAGTGGCTCTAGAAATACGAATGCTAAGAATCCACTTTACGTACCTACCTATTATCCTAAATAGCCGAAATCAAACCCAATAAAACCATCTTTTGGAAAAGTCTCAACTATAAAAATAACATACTTTTATGGCTTATTTCATATATTTAGATTGTCCGGAGTGTGGGCAATTTGAATTTGCATTTTAGAGAAAATTATTTAAAAAACGCGCTAGCTGGTTGCCCCGCATTTCAAAAACAAATCAAAACACTTACACAAACCTATAATTATTTTTTGCCAGAAGTTGTATGATTATTGTATCCGTATGCCGATTTTTTGAATAATTTCGGGCTAACGAATGAGCATCAAGTCACATTTTAACGTAGGTAGTTATTCGAATATGAGATTCCCTAGTTTTGGTTTAATTAAGTCCAACCTCAATCAACGTGTACAAGTATTTTTGTGAATATTCAGAATGGGGTTAGCAAAACCCTACTGAATCATGAAATATACCTCATTTGCTATATTATAATCTGATTACAAATTGTTTTACATAAATTAATGGATTAGGGACTTTTGAAGTATTACATTCTGTAACTACGTATTTAAATTAAATTCCTGTTGCTAACTAAAACGAAATTTATTATATTGAAAAATATTTTCCAAATACGAGATTAATAATTTTCAAATAAATCATTTTTGATTATTCGAATATACATGTGAATGTTAAAATGTCTATACAATACTACCGATAAACACTGGTATTATGCGAGCATTTTGAATTGGACCTAATATTAAATTATATTTACAATTTCGAACTTAACCTAATAATATAAATTTTATAGAATGTATTTATAATACAATTAGATTAGCAATAATGCGACTGGGAAAATATTTATACAGGATTATATTGAATTATTTATTCAAATTTTAAAATGTAGTATCGTTTCACGAATATCCTACTACGTATTATATTTCAAAATTCGCTTTTTCTTTTCTGTTCGCCTGAGTATTCAAATATTATTGTAGCACACTATAGCAACAATATGAACTTTTTTGGAGAATAATAATGTAATATTGAACTTTAATTTTAAAAAAAAAACACAACTTGTAGATATTAAACTTGATGAGAAATGAGAAATTATTTCGTTTTCAGAAAGCAATTTTTCCTTATGGCCTCTTCCGCAGTTGAACAAACTTTCGAGCAAAAACCATAATGCCAATTGACTCAACTCCAAATCTACCATTTTCGAATCGAAATTTTATGCGGCTAACGAGGAAAAGATGTTAATAGTGTGAATTTCCGCTCGCCCGAACCTTATTTATAAAAGGAGTGCAGCTTAAGGAATAAAATTTAAGTTTCGGTGAATAGGGATGTTCTTTAGTCTTGCATTTTTCATAAAACGGATCCAGCTCTCCAGACGATAACCTGCCACTTTGCATTTAGGGTCTTTAGAGAAACTTGCCGTTGAAATAAATTTAAAAATGAAAATGTGTTTAGATTATATGCAAGTCACAACCAATAAAATTATGTTATGATTCAGGTACGATATTTTAAATGCCTTCCTGAATTATTTATCGATTACTTCATCTATGGAAGTGGATATGGTAGATAAAGGCATTGGCGAACATCAATGATTTTTACGTGGTTTGTATCAGTTTCTCTACATACGTCTACCTATATTAGCTACAAAAATAATTTTAAAAAAAATGGAATGAGATCGAAAAAATTACGGACGTTCTACTAAAAGAGTTAAAATACGTAACGGAACTGACTCAAAGTCAACATACTTTATCTGCAAGAATAATCAAATAGATGGCCAGAAATTAGATTTTCTTAGAATTATTCGAATATTGAAAACTCATAGTGCAAGAATGATAACAGACAAAGCAAAATATACAATTCCACAAAGTAACGTTCTTTTCATGCGGGATAATAATAAAAGAAATAGTACTACTGTAAGCGATGAGTGAAATGAGAAGCAACGTTCAATATAAATAACTCAATGAAATAAAACCCACAACAGTGACAACTTCTCCGATTTGAACAAAAATTGCCAACCTAACAAAACAACGTAACATAATAAACTCCTGAAGAGCTTTCCGTCTAACGAGAAAAATATGTTAATCTCTGGGCAAACTTTTCACTTCTTCCACCTTGAAGTCGGAACAAAAAAAGCACTGCAGCTTACGAAACACAAGTAAAGTTGTTCGCTACGAAAATGTTTTTATTCTTACACTTTTTCTTCAAAGACATTACTCGGAGGCCCGGCGATTTAGCCCAAAACTTCCACTCTGTTGCAAAGTTTAACTTGGATTAGCATTCAACTTTGGAAGTTTAAAGCACGAGAATGAGTTCTTATTGTAGGTACTTGCAAAGTTTTAAGTGTAATGTAGCCTAATTGAAGGTAGAGGGTACAGTCGATAGTTTCCGTATACATTAAAGCCTTATTTAATCTAGGTTATTTTAAATAACTTTCAAAGATAAATATTTATCGTACAAGCGAAAACTTCCTGACAAGTTCTTCAATATTTTATACTTACTGCGTTTATTTGAGCTGATGGAAAATTTTATGGTGGTAAATTGCCTATATTACTAAAGAGGAGTTCTAACCAGGCCACTTCTTGAATGAAAGAAATAAGATAATTTTTCCTATAGTTTTGAAAGTTTTCAATAAAATAGGGCGTGCTCGACACCGTTTCGCCCTCCGCGTCTTCGAAGGAAATAATAAAATGTCATTATCCATATTTACAAAACCTTTTTGAGTAGACGTAAACAGACTGATTTTTATGCTGAAATATCTGCGGTTGTACATTTTAAAAATCCATAAACGTCTTCGCCTTCATTTCGCTTCCTGCATTAGTTACAAGCCGAAACGGCATTATCCGCCCCTGCGTCATAGAGAATGGTAAAAAAAAAAACGACATAATGAAACCGCTAAATCTAAACCGACATATTTAAAATTCTGAAAGATTCCTTTGCCTGTGGCTGCGCCGTTTTCTGAAGAGGCGGCAGCTCGGTCTTCTCTAGTCGAATTAATCAAGTTATTTGCCTAACCCGGCAGACTGTTTTAGTTGAGATTAGGTTAAGTTATCTTTGGCCTGAAGCAAATTAATTAGTGTTGTTAATAAGCGCTTCAACTCGGCGTCTGTGGCGACGACAACGTCTCCGTTCGATTTTTCTTGAGTGTGTTAATTTTGTTAAGATGGGTGACGCTGAAATGAGTCTGAAAAATTAAGTTGTAACATGAAAAACTACCACCAGCAATTTCCCAAGCTCATATTGTATAATTTTCAGATTCTGGTAGGTTCATTAGTTCTGGTGTAGAATATTTATTTCGATAGATCAATTGAGAAAATAAGAGGCCTCTATTGAAACTTTGACGATGTTCCAGTATGAGAACATAATCTAAGCGACATTGGACTCACCACAACATTTACATTTATGTGGTAAATCATTCGTGGCATAGCTAATTAGAGCTTGACGAAACATTTGGACTCGGAATAGGATTTGAACCCAGGACCTCTAGATTACCAGCCTAACCTCTACCAAGTGAGCTACCGAGGCCTTGAGTCCATTTTTACCCAATCGGTGAAGTATTTCGTCAACTTTTAACGTGTTATTGATACAATGGCCTAATCGCCAACTTTTAGACTCCGAACCATAAATTTACAGTAAAAATTTACATAAATGCCAGTACCTGTACTATTCCTACGTTCAAAAAAAAGAGGGCACGATTTTGGTCTGAATCACTACTTTTTCCACCAGCACGTCGGTTCAGTTGCTTCTCATTAAACTCTTTTTTGACAACTGGAACTTGCTTCTCAGCTGCTTGTGCAAATCGTGCTTTATCACACGCTTCATAAAGTTTCGGATTCTACAAGCTACGTAAGGAAAATACAAAAACCCATCGAAACCATCGCTGTGACGTTTCTTCCAATCAAGCAGTTGAAGAAGCTGTCAATCAACTAACGAATTATAAAGCATCTGGGTCAAATGGAGTCTCTGCTGAGCTTTTTAAGCTGGGCCGTCGTGCGTTGGTCGAACCCACAGATGTTAATATAGAATGTATAGAGCTTATCAAAGCATCTGGCTCTCTTAGTCGAGAGGTCGCAGCGCAGAACTCATAGTTGACTATTCAGTCTTAACAGATTTTGATCCAAAACCAAGGTATCCACAACAACCGTTTGTAAGCTTCGATATGTTGATGATAGCGTTGCTCTGGCAAACACAGAGAGCTATCTTCCTGAAGTGTAATTACCGTTCTCGTGGAAAAAGTACCTTTTCGGCCGTCAGACATTATTTTAACGAAATAAAGTTGCATAAGGCAATAATCCATTAATTACCAAAAAAAATTTAAATACAAAGTCTCGTGATTACCATTTTATTTGAGTTTGAATTTCGAACCCCCTTATGGAAAGTCTTTTTTTAAAAGTAATTGTTGTTCATGTAATGCCTCTATACCTTAGGGTTTTCCGGGGAGCCATTTTTTTCGGAGGAGCTGTTTTTCTCAAGAAATCTATTTGCAACAAGAACAAACCCTAAAGATCACCGTTTTCGTGCAGCGTGTGCATGGAGCTCTTGAGTCCCTCACGTGTCGATACCTGTGCCTCCACATTTGACGAAGAAAACTGAACTTCTAGTCTTGATTCCAGGCTAGAGTCTGCAACTTCCATGTGCAACTTTTTTTATCCAGTGACCAAAAGTGGATGGCTACCGACTACCGTGCTCTTCCTTTTTGTTGGAATTGAGGCTTGTATAGAGTTTCAATTATGACTTTTATTATAACCTTTTTTATGAAATCTATTTTAAGATCAATTACCATAATTGATTGAATTTTTGCCGACATTACATTTAAATATTTTCAATTTCAATTTCATTCATTATATTCTTGACGCCGAAGTGAACTTTGAATAATTATTTCCGATTTTTTATTTACCGTAGTCACTATAGATTTATCTTTACTTCACTTTTGGTACCGCAATTTAAAACAAAAAAAATGAAACTTGTATTAATCATAATCATTAATCTGAACTGAGGTCAAGGTTGGACAATATGTTCTAAATTTGAGATTATTGGGTAAATACCTATACCGCCAAAAAGAAGGAGGCACAATTAACATTGGAAATAGGCCCCCGTAAATTTCAACCAAATTTCAATATTTTGAAGGTATCATCATTGCAAAAAAAAAAAAAAAATTGAAATCTAAAGAGGATCGTATGTGTGTGATAGCAGATATAGCTCACCAAATTACGTAGGTCCTGCTATGCTATGCATAGGAAATATTCGAGGAAATGTCCCCAAGTAGATTTTCTTGAATATCTCGGAAAACAATAATCTGATTTTGATATTTTTAGGGTCCTTTTGTAGGTATCAAACTCCAAAAAGGTAAAAATCAGATTACTATTTTTCGAGATATTCAAGAAAATCTACGTAGGGATATTTCCACGGATATTTCCTATGCATAGCATAGCAGGACCTACGTACTTTGATGAGCTATATCTGCTATCACAGACATACGATCCTCTTCACATTTCAATTTTTTTTTTGCAATGATACTTTTAAAATATTAAAATTTGGTTGAAATTTACGGGGGCCTATTTTCAATGTTAATTATGCCTTCTTTATCAATTATTTATCTGGGTTATATCACTTATGGCCATTTCCACCAACTATTTTAGGGAAGCCCTAACGATAGGTATGCCTTAAACTGACATTTCTCCATGTAAAAATGTCATTTCAGGGAATACTTATCGTTAGGGCTCCCCTAAAATAGTTGGTGGAAACGGCCATTATAAACTTGAGGATTTATACCTTCAACGTTTAACATTTGATTTCATACAGTTTAAATTTGATTTTACTGATTTTATTTTCTGGCAGTAGCTGACCATATTTATCCATATAATATTATCTATAATTTTCAATTATTCATTTTTTTGTTTTAAATTAGTTCTCTGGAAACTTAAATCTATTATATTTTCATTTCATGATAATGATATAGCGAGCGACTGTTAATGAATTTGTGTGGCAACTATATTGAGGTACATTGTGGTATTGTTATTTTTTTTGAGCTTGATGAATCTGATTGAGAGTTAACCTCTTTTTATTGATTTGATTTAAAGTGTTTTACCAGCAATAATTGATTTTTTTTACTACTAACCTGAGAAATAGTCATTATTCAATCTATTTTTCTAGGAAAAAATTGAATTTCTCTCCCTAGGTGAATGAATAATGAAAATATTGTCAAGTTTCTATTGGTTTAATTTCATTTCAAAATTTGGTTGGTTATATGACGTATTTATTTCCTTTTCAGAATTACCAATTACCGTTTGCTGTTTTTTTTTTTTTTTTAGTGTGTTTCTGAATTTTCACACCCCAATATTTTATGTATTTTTTTTATTTTGTTAAATTCAGTGGCGCCCTTACCATTCTGTACTCAATCAACTATCAATCCACCCCTAATAATTATTCGCTGAGCAAACTGAGCATATTATGGGCCCGTTGTTATTTCATTAACAAAAGGGGTTACAAAGTTCAGCGCCAACTGGAGCCAGCGTTGCATTTCAACGCCTCTCAAGTAGTAAACTAAGCTGTTGGCCTACAGTAACATCGTCATACCAACTCTTCTCTACTACAAGTGCTGTCCAAGAAGAATACCCAAAATAAACTTCCAGAAGCACCGAACTAACAACGGTATCCACTTTCACCGGCATTGAAGCAAAGCTTATCTGTCATCAGCTTCGCAAGGCTGCTTATACCGTCCGTATTCCTGACTCACGTCTTTCCAAGAAAATTAAGTATTTCTAACTGATAAATGATGAAGGCGGGAAGGAGCAACCTAAACGATATAAAGATTTCCTCAAGATGAACATGGGAACATGAGGCTAAGCCCGTATGACGACGAAATATATATCCTGGCTCGCAGTATTTCGAGCAATAAAAGTGAGGGTATGCGGATGACAAATGGGATCCCAAAGAAGAACAAGAACTTTCGATGATTCACAATAATAAGCAGCTTAGGCCGACTGTTAATGCAATCAGCATGGAAGAATTTGTATCCAGAATATATTTATGAAGTCATCAACTTACCCATAGATGACTACGTTGCAAAAAGACTCGTTAGCGAGTGAATGCCTATGATATGAATAGGTTATCCCTTTAATTTGAACAAAATCAAGACCAAGTATTAATTTTGTGTGATTTTTGACTTATTCCACCTCTTATTCATCATTGATTGAAGTAATAGAAAAATATTGTTTTGAATTAGTATGGTTTGAATTACATCACTTGCTTCAAATTGGCATTTTCAACTCATTTTCATGTCAAGTACAAATAGCTACAGATGTGTTCGCAATACCAGTTTTGAGACGTATTTCCTAGGTTTAAATCAACAAACCAAATATTTAATTATTCAATAATAATGTATTTTTTCTTTCAGTCGAAGAACTTCAATGCCTAGCTTCATGGAAAGAAGGCAGCGTCCGATATTTGGTAGGCCAAATACACCATTACCACGTCACTTCGAACGAAGACCGCTTCAGGTGTTTTGTTTATGAAAAAACTAGCGCATCATCAGAAAACTCCGATGGCGTGGATTATAGGGTTGCGCAGAGTGGTGATGCCACTTGTAACGGTTTGTTTAGCGCCACTGAAGGAAGTCGTACAATGACTTTGAGAAGAGGTAACTCTACTTATGGTTAGTTTTGTCTTATTTTATTTTCATTCATTTATGTTTTATTTTATTATTGGAGTAATGCTTCGCATTATTATAAAACCAGTTTTTATTGTTTATCAATTATGGAGATTGCTTGGAGAAGTTTATGTTGAATACAAACGTAGGTATAGCAATCTAATTACTCCATGACCTCATCAGAAAAGTTTAAAGGTAATCGCTCCTTAAAAAGTCTGAGCGACTATTTGGAAGCTGCCAACCAGCAAAATTAGCTAACATCTTATCACTATAATGGCCTACTTCTCAATTCAAAATATATATTCTTGATAATGCAGCAAATATAATTATCTGTTATACATATTATAAGAAGATCCTTTACTGCTTTAAACTGGTCTTATTTGGAATATAATCTCAAGAGAATTATTTTACAAAATACTAGCTTAACCCAGCCAGTTTCATAAAATTTCAGTGAACGACTTTTGTAGTGGTTTTTCATAACCAAGTGCATAACTTTACCAAATACATTTTAGAGGGCTGAAAATTTCAAGAGACTCGACTGAATATTTAAAATAGTCCACTGGCTCCAATATAAGCGAAACCTTATTCAGAATTTCTTTTCATCGCGGTTTTTGGATGCACTAGTGACGTAGCCTATTAAAACAGTGCAGTATGATAGAAGCTAATGACGAAATTTATCACGGTAATTTAGTTTTTAAAAGAATTTGGCCAGCGAAAAATATCAGCTCGCGTTTGGGAGATAATCATGCATCATAATGATTTTTAATTTCGGTTCCAAAAAAACTCGTGGCTGAATACATTAACATCATAGGACTATCTTTGTTTTTTTAAAGAAAATTAAATAGCAGATAGAAAGGGGTAGAGCACAAAATGCCACTTTAAATTTTAAAATTATTTTAAATGCATATTTTTGAACGTCGCTTCTAATAATAGTAGGAACATCATTATCGTATTTGGTATAATATTTTTTTCTGGCTTTAAATTCTAGTCCTTTTTCTAGAATGAGTACCTATATAAAATGAGTTGATTGAATAAACAACCAAATAAAAATCAGCAAATTTTTAATGAGCACTTCATTTTTCCCGGGACATGGTGCTCGAGAGTGAGCGGATTGTAGCTCAGCGGTTTTAATTTGTCACCCTCAGGGAAGGAGCCAGGCTCTATAGAAATACTGGAAAAATTCTCGCATCTTTTGATTTCACGCCAGAGAGACATTACCATGGCTAGAGACAAATTAAAATTTGCAACACAGAGAGAGGCGCAGGCGGTGGACGATGATTAAAATTTCTTATTGTTTCACATGAGAGGACGTACACATAACGAAATATGAAAATTATGCATTTGTTTTTTAATTTGGAAAATATGTTGTTCTAGACCAGGCAAATTATAAGCAAAACTTTCAAAACAAGATTATTTAGCGTTAAAAATATTCCAGCTGTTCCCAACACATAAAACCGAGCATCCCATCAAAATAAAGAACTTTGGAAAGTTTTAGCATGGACATTGGAAAATGATAGTACATTTTTCTAAACATTACGACTTGATAGTAGTTTTAATACTTGAAATTTTGAATTTGGGGCTGCGCTCATTCACTTATGATGTTTGTCGAAGGACGCATGAAAAAAATAACTAGAAGTTTAAACCAAGGTTTGAACCATTACCTTTTATATGTACCGTATAAGATAAAAATATTCCTGAATAATTCTTGTCGATCGATAGTTTCTTAACCGAATTTATAGTATGAGAATATAATAAATTGAAAGTTCTTTTCCAGTGCTCCTCTAGTTTCCTAAAATATATTGTACTTAATGAGCTGTTCTGAACCATACACAGTGCAAGACAAAGTTGCGCAATTCGTTGCTCAATAAAATGGTACTTTAACATTTGAAAATTTTCGCACACTTTCTGGGATATCCGGAAAAAAGCAAAATTTTGCAAAATGGATTTTATATTTTTATGAGGTATGAGGAGATATTTCAAAATACATGTGACATCATCGTAGCCACTTTGTCTTCTCTACAAGATGACAATATCAATTTTAAAATTTGACGTTTCGTCTTTGGGCCACCATCATCAACTTAATTTTTTTTAATACGGACCTTATTTTTTTATTTTAGATTTTATAAGCTTCTGATGTCCCGAAGCCTATGACGTATCGCATTTATTCGAAAAAAAATTTTTTTACTTTCTAGTAATTTCCTACCAAAATTCTCTTCTCTGTCTCTCTCTATCACATTAAGTTTTTATGGAGAGTACCAATAATATGAATTTTTCTAAAAAGTGCAATACGTCGTTGGTTTTGAAGCTTATAAAATCTAAAATAGAAAATGAAGGTTCGTATTTAAAAAAATGAGGTTTTTGATGGTGGCCAAAAGACGAAACGTCAAACTTTAAAGTAGATCATGTCATTTTGTAGAGTAGAAAAGTGGCTAAGATGAAGTGACATTTATTATGAAATATCTCCTCAAATAAGCTCAGAATCGATTTTGGAAAATTTCGGTTTTTTCCAAATATCTCGGAAAGCTTCAAGTGTCAAAAGTACCATTTTATTCAGCATGAAAATTCGAAACTTTGCCCAATTTAACCGACCCACCCTGTATCTTTTACCGTTTCCTATATACCAATGGTTGCCCTCGAAAGACGGACACCCAATCATTAAAAGTCAATAGGAAAGAAATGTTATATGATTTTTTTAAATTCCAGCACCTCCAATAAACAAATGCCGCTTCCCAAGTTGGTTGGCAACCTCGAGCCACTGGCACACACTGGATTTTTCACAAAGCTACAGTTTTCATCATCGCAACTCAACATTGCGCATCAGCAATTCCAGTGGCGTAGAAATGAAGGTTGTGTGCGTTCAGGTTAAGCACAGTAGAGAAGATGGACATGTAGTTTTGATTACACATTTCACTATGGGATGGTAAGTGATAAAGTAGATATACATAAGGGTCATAGATAAATCGAAAATTCATTTGAGAATGCGATAGCAAACACCTTTTGCACTTTTTATTACCAGTATTTATAGGTA
Source organism: Ceutorhynchus assimilis (assembly GCA_917834065.1). NCBI lineage: Eukaryota > Metazoa > Arthropoda > Insecta > Coleoptera > Curculionidae > Ceutorhynchus > Ceutorhynchus assimilis. The sequence continues at coordinate 43,323,195 of OU892277.1, forward strand.
GTGTGAGGTTTGCTAGTCCTCCATCGGGTGCCTCCCCAGGTGGCGGATAGGGGAATGCCTCTCAGATATGAGTGGTATCGGGGAAATTAAATACCCGGGGCGGACCAAAGCTAGCATTGCAGCGTCTGCCTCAGAGTGAGCGGCTGAAAACAGCGTCTGTCCCGCGGCTGAATCAAAACTCACCAACCCGCCTGGCAAGCGTGGTGTTTTACTTGCCATTACCCCCCTTTACATACCATGGCGAATTTTAAAACAAACGGAACTGGTCCCCAGGTGGGTGGGAAATTTCCCGACTCCCACACCTCTATGGTCTGCCTCACGGAATCTGGGGGAGGCAAAAATTCGCTCCCAACAAAGATCAAAACCCCACGAAAACGACTAACACAACAAAAATCACAGAAACTGATCAACCTAACAATAGGGACATACAATATAAGATCAATGAACACTGACGAAAAGATACATGAACTGGAGGAAGAGCTGACAAGAATACAGTGGGACATAGTAGGCTTGTCAGAAACTCGAAGAAAAACAGAATATCGAATAAAATTGAACTCCGGTAACCTGCTATACTACAAAGGTAACGAAAACAACAGTAACTTTGGAGTAGGATTTATTATAAATAAAGCGATAAGTAAACACGTCCAAACTATCAAGGGAGTCTCAGATCGGGTTGCTTTTCTCGTACTTAAAATGAAAAGAACATCGCTTAAAATTATTCACTTTAACATACGACGACGAGAGCATCGAAATATTTTATGAAGATATCTCAAAGGCTATGGAAGAACATAAAACTCGCCTTACTTTAGTAATTGGAGATTTCAATGCCAAACTTGGTAAGAAACTGAATAAAGAAGAGACTAAAATAGGGGACTTTGGGTATGGTGAGAGGAACGATAGGGGAACTACCTTGATGAACTATCTGGAAGAAAACATCTATATGCGATGAACTCGTTCTATAAGAAGAAACCGCAAAGAAAGTGGACATGGCTCAGCCCTAATGGAACAACGAGAAATGAAATTGACTACATAATGACCACAGAAAAATATATTATTAAAGATGTAACAGTCCTGAACAGATTCACCACAGGCAGCGATCACAGAATGGTCAGAGCAAAAATATGTATCGATGACAACTTTGAAATGAAAATAAAAACTAATGGAAACAAGGGACAACTAGACATGACCATACTTGCACAAAATAAAACCATATACAAAGAGAGACTGAAGGAACAACTGACCCAGAACTTGAACAGCGATAATGAAAGTATAGATGAAATATACGATACATTAGCGGAAACCATGGTTAGGGTAGGAAAATAAATCGCACAAAATGATAAAAAGAAGGAAGATTGCATATCAGAAGAGACAAAGAAACTCATGGAAAGAAGGCGGAAACTGAACGAAGAAGGGAAAAGGAAATCGATAGAATACACAGAAATCAATAAGACCATCAGGAAAATGATAAAAGACAACAAAAGAAAGAACCAAGAAATAGAAATAGAAAGAGTCATAGAGAATAACAGGAATATGAAATGCCTAAGACCGACACTAGGAAGATACGAAATAAATAAAATAAAAGACAAGAACGGCGTTGAAACTAATATTTAGGAGGATATCATAAATATCACACAACTCTTTTATACAGAACTATATCAAACAAAGAAGGAACCACCGCAAGAAACCGTAAAACAACTGCAAACTAAAATAAAGAATGTAAACTCAGAACTACAACCCGAAATAAGCAAATCGGTAATAAAGAGGGCTCTGAAAGAAATGAAAAACAGCAAAGCACCTGGAAAAGACGGAGTCACGGCAGAAATGCTAAAATACGTTGGAAAAACGGTTATCAATACTCTCCATATCCTCCTAAATAAAATACTGAAAGAAAAGAAAATCCCAAACAACTGGAATGAATCCATAACAATCATCCTTCATAAGAAAGGTGATCGAACAGAATTGAAAAACTATCGACCCATAACACTCCTTAATGTAATTTATAAGCTCTTTACAAAAATTCTCACCACCAGGATAACAATAAAATTCGATGGTTATCAATCGAAAGAGTAGGCCGGCTTCAGAAAGGGTTTCAGTACAAGTGACCACTTATTAACCATGAAAATCCTAATAGAACGAGCCAACGAATATTACAACCCACTATATATTGCATTTATCGACTTCGAAAAGGCTTTTGATAGTGTTGAACACTGGGCAGTGAAGAGCGCATTAATTAATAGTAGAATAGACTACAGATACACAGACCTAATAACAAACATATATAGCGAAGCAACAACAACTATTATAATCCATGAGGGAACAAAACCAATACCCATAGGATGAGGTGTCAGACAGGGCGACACAATATCACCCAAACTTTTCAACCAGGCCCTGGAAGATGTTTTTAAAAAACTAGACTGGGAAGAAAAAGGTATAAAAATATGCGGACAACACTTGAGCAACTTAAGATACGCGGATGATATCGCCCTAATAACCGATAAAAAAAAAAGAACTGACGGAAATACTGGAAGAACTTGACACAGCAGCTAAAAACATAGGTCTCAATATGAACTACGCTAAAACTAAAACAATAACGAACACAGACGATGACATCACAATCAGAATAGGACAGGAAAAAATAGATCAAGTCGATGAATATATATATCTAGGACAGATTATTAAACTCAGCAAAGAAAACCAAACAGCAGAAATCAAGAGACGAGTTAGATTAGCTTGGGCAGCAATCGGCAAATTGAGCTACATCTTGAAAAATAGAAAATATCCACAATACCTCAAAACCAAAGTTTTTAATCAATGTATACTTCCCGTTCTAACTTATGGGTGCCAAACATGGACACTTACAAAGTCAAACATGGATAAAATAACAAAAGCACAAAGATCAATGAAAAGACAAATGTTACATGTGGAGGAACGAGTGGATAAGAAATAGAACGAGAGTAAGAGACGTTAGAAAGGAGGTAGCAAAACTAAAATGGAAATTCGCAGGTCACCATATCAGACAGAAAGACGACCGATGGAATAAATGTATCTTAAGCTGGAGACCTTGGGAAAATAAAAGAAGTAGAGGAAGACCCCAGATGAGGTATGCTGATGACCTGAAGAAGCACGCTGGAACCAGGTGGATGAACATGGCAACAGACAGAGAGGAATGTAGAAGACGACTGGGGGAGGCCTACGTCCAAAGATGGACTGAAGAAGGCTGAATAGATAGATAGATTTATAGGTAGGTACTTGTATTTTGTGTCCCTCAGGGAAATATGTAGATGGTATACCTGTTTCAAAGTAACAAAAACTGTGTTCCTGGTAAGGTTTAATGTCGAATATCAAAATCATTTTATTTCATAGATTTCCGCAATTATAAATAGATTTTTTATCACAGCTTGAAGAGTTTCAAATAGTGTCCTAGATTTGCTATTCTTCAAAATGTTCAAATTAGTTCCATACAATCTAGTGACGTCCTCTGGTAACTGTACTACTTGTAAAGGACTACCTAAGCTTAGCACCTCTGAGCACAGCTATGCAGTTTACGGACGGTTTGGTATTTCCGAGGGTATTTCAATAACAAAAACTACTACAGAAATATTGGAAAGTGCGTTTGAGGAAATTTCTTTGCTATATTTGCGATAGGCAACAACACCTATAATAGTCCATTTCGGAAACAAGAATTTGCACTTTCCATGCATTGAACTGTTGATCAAAATACGACTAGAGAACTAGAGAATCAACCACACATTTGACTCCAAAGACTCCTACATGAGATTTCGACCTGGGATGGAGTTGGTATATATTAAAATGTCCGCCATTTTCATGCAAACAAATAATTGTTTATGATAGTTATAATTTACTGAAATAAGCTTCAAGGCTTCATGGAAAAAAATATGGACTCGTGTTGATTTAGAGAAATTTTGCACTATACTTTCAAGAGCAGTGAGGTAATAAAAGGATCATTATAAGCTAATTTATTCAATTAGTGTTCCAGTTTAATTAGTTCTTTAATATGGCATTTTAGAAACCTTTCGATACAAGTGACAATGAAGCGGGCAATTTGGAGCCAAGGCCAGAAGAGTATTCAATTAAAGTCGTGCAAGTTCAAACTCGAAGGGTTATTTTGAATATTTATTCGTGTTTACCTAGTGAAAATAGTATAATTCTAATTAAAATTTAAAAAAAAAAATAATAATTAATAAATTCATTACACTCCAATACTGGTAATAATTAATTATTGTTCTATAAGTTCAAGTTTTTATTTCTATAAAGACCCTTCCCTAATTTTTTTAGAAACATAATTATGTTTTTTTTTTTGCGCCACTGCTTTCACCTGTAAAAAATTGCAAACAGGCAAAGTGTATGTATAACAAGCCTTTATATTTTTTTTTTGTTCCTTATTCCCTCATTACTGTCCAATCTCGCTGTGGGTCATCGACTAAACAGCCCCTGTACTGCTGCTGACAGATTTTACGAGAGGTCAGCTGGTTCATTAATAAGTCACGGGCCACACTTGACCGGCAGAGGAAAAAAACTGGGAAAAGCGAAGAAGAAGAAGAAGCATATCCGATAGTCATCTATTATGGACATTCGGTGTGGCTGGTATAATACTGACGGAAAAAAAATCACATTTATTTTGATATAAGGCTTTCATTTTTTTTTTGTATGCCGGCTATAATTTCGGTAAGTGGCCCCGATGAGTCGAAAAATCGTAGAAAATGACATGTCTGGACGTGGGTCAACGAAACATGATGTATTGGCTTATTGTGGAAAATAAGATATTATTATGAGAATTATTTACTTCGTGTTGAAAAAGTTTGAAGTACTTACCTAATTTTTTTTGTTTCAGTCAAAGTGGTTATAGCTGCATGTCATTTTATAGAAGAGATGGCCATGTTGCTGAAATTCAAATAGGTTCACAATCTAAACGTCTAGAGGATGCTTGTAGCGCTCAGTTTTTCAATAGGACGAATTTGCCGTATGTAACATTAGTCAGTAAGTATAATCAACAACTTAATTTAATAAATAAGAACCAACAAAGTACCTAGCCTAGAGGATTTTTCTCTTAAGTGAAAAAGACACGTTATGTAACAGACCAAGTTTGGCAAGGTTGTTCACGCAAAACCTAGCTACCTACCTGAAGTTGTTTAATTAAAATTTTAAGATATTACCAAGTTTTAGTTTCGAAGTAATTATAAACGGTAACAATGTTAAGCTGTTTGAAAAAGAAGAACTTTCCCGGAGAAGAGAGAAAACATTTTCGACAAGCGGCTCTATTATGTTACGTGAGGTAACATATTAACTGAATGTTTAAAAGTTTTGAAATGTTGCTGAAAATAGGCGCTGCCAAATTTTCCCTTCATCTATTATTGAGAAAGTTCTAGACAATTGTTTCAAAACATTTTTATGTTATGTATTTAGCATACATAACTCCTGTTATGTATCTTATATAACTCCCAAATTAGCCAATAAAGAAGTAGAACTGTGTCGGAAGCAGTGACCTGTAAAATATGAAGATCAATTTTCAGTCCAAAATAGGTACCTAGCTACTATTGAAGGGACTTCGCCATCTTTGTGGATACCTACAGGTTGTACTATACAAATACGTAGTTTAAGCATAAAGTGTTAAATGAGGGACTATTTTAGGTATATTTGCCAAAAAAAAAAGATCTACGAGCTTAAATGAGTTTTCTACAGGCACATCAAAAGTGGAAAAAAATAAAATTCTTAAAACGCGCCAAACGATGACGTATAAGCGATATAAGCATCTTCTATCAATCAAATTTAAGAAGACTCTATCGACCAAGTACGAACAGCTGTTCCAGTGGCCGCTGGCTTAAAGCTTTGATTGCGCTGTTGTGACTAAATCTAGTACGTCGTGGGAAAAAAAATTAAAACTGGTTAGAAAAAATAAATATAAATTGTGAATGATAATAATTGGAGAAAAAAAATACAAACTCTTGATCCCCTAAGTAATTAATGACTGGCAACAAAGTCAAAATTCAAGTTGTGACGTAGTGCGGATGAATTCTATCTTTTTATTTGGAGAAATTTTTTTTTGTTCATTTTCTCAACAAGGACTCCGAGTTTCTCAAAAAGGTAAGGGTGCAGACACATACTACTTTAGTTGCTTCATCCAATTATGCCAATTTCAGAAATTAGTGAAAGAGCCCATTCGCAAAAAACCGTTGGTGTTTGGGTTTGGCAGGTCTGAAGAAGGCTCATTTAATTGCTGATAATCTCAAGACAACAATAATATCCACCTGGTGGTACATAAAAGACCGGTTACTTTTGATTTTGGTATTTGATATTTTCTCATCTACTTGTTGTTGTTGTGCGTTTCACCCTTCGAGACCATACTGTGGAGACACTTTAGCCTTGGAGCTTTTTGTATCCCATTGTATAGACTCTACTCCTTCCCATTCATACTTGGAGACTAGAAGGTTGGCGGCAGTGCGGGCGACCTATCGTCCCGTACTAGAGATCACCTACATACAAATGCGAAAGAGCGGCGAATTCGTGGTTCAAGGGTTCAAGGTTAGTTTGGTGGACATAGGCTGGCCGCACCAATGCCGCATCAATAAATTTTGAACGTATTTATTACATAAATGCGGAAGCTCAATAATTTATTATTATACTAGCTGATCCGGCGAACTTCGTACCGCCTCAGAAATCAGAATTATTAAATGTTGTGTTAACGTATCTAGTAGTTGAATTAAATTCAGTTTTTTTTCGATGGTGAATTTGGCCTTGGTTGAAGAAAGTTAATGTTTACTCTCTGGATCAGAAATCACCTAAATCAACTAAAAACATCATCTCTTTTTAGGTACCTTGTGGGCATTATTCTTGTAAAGTGAACCCCAAATAAATAAACTCAGGCACAGAAATGTCCAAAAAATGTAAAGAAAACAAAAAAAAAATCGTCTGAATCGTCAATAACTAATATCTTGTCAAGAATTCATATTAAAATTCACACAATTAACACAGGATTAAATGTAAACAAAATAATGTCGGCCTGCAGTGCACTGCCATATTGAGTCCCGTGATTTGGATTGCCTAATAAAACAACACAAACATAACCTATCACAATATTCACAATTTGTACTCACCCTTTTCGAGGTCAAAAACTAAATGAATATTTCTATCATGTATCATAGATGGCGTCATATAAGGAATGGTATGTTATGAAAGGAAAGGACCGCGCAATCTGACTATAGAAGATGTATAATACAATAATAGCGCTTTCGACTTTTTTCTCAAAACTGCTCCCGATTGATTAAAAAGCGATCCGAAACGGATTCACATGTTCGGCTTTGAAACGGACAATGTAAACGGAGGGTTGCTCTCGGCAAGATTCACGTGTTCGACTTCAGCAATAAACGCTCTCAAATCTCGCACGGGGCGCTCTTTCTTGCTCCGTCAAATTCGATAGATCAAAGAGTTTGATGAAAACAATAAAGTACGTTCGGCTATTGATTTCAAATAGGGTGCCCTCACTCCTCTCTTGGATCATATTCGCTCTCGGAGCACTTCCGCAGAGATCGGTGACGTCACCGCCCAAATAGGGAGCGCTCTGGGAGCGGTAAAGCCGAAAATGCTATAAGATAATACTGTTACGTCGGTTGAATGCGCAAGCAAAAAAAAGTTGGGTTATGTAGTGGTGAGAAGCAAAAAAAAAATTAAAAATTTTTGGGGTAGACCACCCTTATCACTTAGGGGTATAAAAAATAGATTACGACCGATTCTCAGACCTACCGAATATACATACAGTGTGTCCCGCTCAAGGACTGACCACCCTTCTAAAATTTTTATTTTTTAATCGATTCAATTCATATTTTTTTGTCTTATATCTACTCGAATTTTGCACTTATTTGGCTCATAATGTTATTTCTGCGGCTCTACTGGTGTACAGAGTCAGTGGCGTAGCTAGGCGTCGGCGACTGCCGACGGCCTCGCGCCCTAAGGAGCCTCGCAAAAAATAGATTACCGAACCTAAAAATGGACACTTTTCGATTTTCCAAAATAAAACGTAGAAAACAAATAAACTTAATCCTATACGAAACTTCTAAATATCTTAGAATTCACTTAGGGCCGGCTTCTCAATAGCGAGTCACCCCTGTGTTAAGCATAACTCCAGGGTAAATATAGCAACTGGACACGCTTACCCTGGACACAGATCACCTGAATATAGATGCGTAAGTAAGTATCCTTGCCGTCGTCGATTGAAAGCTACGAAACCACGGTTCTGCAAGGAGGCCAGCCGCCTGACGCATAGGCACGGATCGTCCGCGTCAGGGAATTTATAGTGCGTGAGCGTGTTCCAGCCTGTTGTGTTTACATATAACCTTGAACCTCGAATTCACCGCTCTTTTGCATCCTATATGTAGATGATCTGTGCCCTGGAGTTAAAACCAAAAACCAACTCGAAGGTAACTCGCTATTGAGAAACCGGCCCTTAAGCTTATTAATTCTACTGCAAATTAACCTAGAACTCTCAAATCATATGGTTTTTATTTTTTCGGTAGATTGTCGGTATTTCGATAAATCGGTAAATGTGGAAAGGTTCTTATCACGTATTGTTGTTGAATTCAATTAATTAGCACTTTTCCCAACTGGAAACCGACCGAGACATAAAAATATGATTACCATACGTACAGAATTTCGCTGTATTGTAGAGTTGTGAGCATTAAAAAGTGGGACACCGTCGGCAATGACAAGGATTGTCATATTCACAGATTAACTTTTAATCTCTATGCTTTTAATCTGTGGTCATATTTGACAAAAAATCCGTTGTAGAGAAAATACTGATTCACCGAAAATAGCGAGAAATCACAAGACCTGTCAGTCGGGGGTCCCACTTTTAATGCTCACGACTGTATAGTCTTGCAAGTGGTAACTTGGTAGAGACGAAAGGGGGAAGGAAAGTGGGGCGTAACCTAAAAATATTCACTGACACCTCAACTGACACCGCCTGATGACAGCCATGTCTTCGAGTTCAGTGCCACCGAAAACACCAAGGAAATAAACCAATAAAATTATTAGAAAAAAAATTCTCTAGTTTCGCCGATAACCACGCCACTGCGTGCTGTCGTTCAGGCTCTAACCAATAGAATCATGCCTTTGAACAATCACGCCTCTCCACATCCATTATTTCGCAATGTTGCCGGATTTTTTTCTATTTCAAAATACTACACATATCCATATAGAAAAAAATAAATAAAGCATGTTTTTTTTTTAAGGATAATTCCCCAAATCAAAAATTTAGTAACTATGTTGGCAACACAAGCCTTTACTACATAAAAAATTTGAAAGCATTGACAATTTTACATTGTATTGCCAACATAACGTCATTTAGACTTTTATCTTTTTAAAAAAAAAACAGACCCTTGTCACACAACTTGTTTATTTGTTTCCGTCAAGTTTGGCAAAGCAGCAAATTCTTTTGCAGTTCGCCGTTTGGCTAGCCAGACAATACCTGTGACTGTACATTCTACAGCATTTTGAAAGTCCGTCCAACATTTGATTTTGTGATAAATTTATTTTTGGTTGGAAGGATTTGTTAGCGGAAAAATATTAATATTTTTGACTAAATATTGTTATCGAATACCGTTGATAATAATAGGCCCGAAAAAGCGGGCGTGACACTCAAAAAATTCTCGCCTTCGGCAATCGGCGGTTATCTTACGGCGGACCTGCCGGCGGCTACCCGTTCCTGTCATTCATATCCAGTTTTTGTCATGAGAAATATGGCCTCCCCCTAAAAAGGGCCTCGCAATTCAGATGTCACCGACGTCCACGTTTGGATTGGCTACGCCACTGTACAGGGTGTCCACATTTATAGGCTCGAATTTCAATAAGTACCATTGGGGATTTTTTTAGAAAAAATCTGATAACAGATTCTTGTTTAGAATGGTCTAAAACCCAAATGTACTAATTTGTGTTTCAATATGATACAGGGTGATCACAACAAATTTTCAAAATTCAATGGACGAAACCGGAAAAATGTCACATTTTGAGGCCTTGAGAACAACAAAACTTGATAGAACATAGTTTTAGAACATCCTCAATCAAATTTTGTAGTAAGCTTGTATCAAAATATAACATTTTTGCGGTTTGATTCATTAAATTGTGAAAATTTGTTGTCATCATCCTGTATCGTATCGAACAAAAAATTAGTACATTTGGGTTTAAGACCATTCTAAACAAGAATCTGCTCAGATTTTTTCTAAACAGATCCCTAATAGTACTTATTTGAGCCTATAAATGTGGACACCCTGTACATCAGTACAGCCGCAGAAATAATATTATGAGCCAAGTAAGTGCCAAATTCGAGTGGATATAAGACAAATAAATAAATTGAATCGCTTGAAAAATAAAAATTTTAGAAGGGTGGTCAGTCCTTAAGCGGGACACACTGTATAAAGTTTCATAAAAATCGGTAAAGCCGTTTCGGAGGAGTATTGTAACTAACACTGTGACATGAGATTTTTATATATTAGATTTCTTTAATTGGTTCACAAACACTAAAAAAATATTCTTTTTGTAGAGCTTATTTATTAAATACTCGCAAAAATTTGTAAACACAACAGGCTGGAACACGCTCACGCACTCGGCCACGTTAATTGTCCTGACGCGCACGATCTGTGTCTATGCGTCTGGGGGCTGACTCCCTTGCGGAGCCGTGGTTTCGTAGCTTTGAATCGTCGACGGCAAGGATACTTACTTACGCATCTGTATTAGGTAATCTGTGCGCGTACTACTGCGGTCACCCATTTAATATCCATCCCGACACCATGTTGCTTGGCCTGCGTAAGGCGACTTGCGTCCTCTATGGCCAAGTACCAACGTGCCGGACTCTCATCCACTAATTACAACTTCTTCAAAAGCAGGGATATTAAGTTTATTAGGATTAAACAATCGTCTCATCCAAAATCCAGAGTGAATGCCAGTCCTTACCTAGTTATGTTCTTAGCTCATTGAAATACGACTGCACTAATTGGAAATTAAACCAAAAACCCATTGCTAACTTTGCATTATTAGGCTTGCCTAAGATATTTTGGACTATTTTTTTTTAAAGTTGCGAAGTTAGAAACCAACATTTTTATTTTACCAAACGATACATCGCCGAACTTTCCTACAAATTTAATCAATTTTTTGTTGATGATTTCAATTTTAATAAATATTTGTGATTAAGAAATAAAAAATAAATATATTTAGACAAAATTTCGTCTGACGGATTTTTCTGAGACAAAGACTGCCAAAATCTTTCACCTTAATCTTGCACTTAGGATAATTAACGACAGCACGAGACGCGAACAAGGCAACATCGAGAATTGACAACTATTTTAGCCTGTTACCGTTGTGTTAAAAGAGGAAATGAAAGAAAAGGCAATATTGCACAATGTCAGAGAAAAGAAGAGTTCTAATAACAGGCCCCGGCCTGAAAGAGACGACAGCCATTCTCGGTAAATTCTAAAGGAAAGTCTACGAATTTGAAATAATGTCGCTACGTCTGTAATAAACCCTTTATAATCGAAATACAACTATTGAAAATTTTTGTTGTGTTTAGAGCAAAATTACTGATGAAACTGATATTGCTTTCAGCTATCCAACGAGTTTTACATATTCTTCAATATCCAAATATTGTAGGATTAAAGAAAGAAGGGTTTGCATGGAGTATAGGAGAGATGTGAGTTCGTTCCACTAAAACTGTTCTCCGTATTTCGAAGTTTTACCTATACTTACTAAATCCACTAAGATGAGGTTTTTAAACTCAAATGGCTTTTACATCATTGTCGGCAGTAGTAAGGGTTAAGATATACACCGAAAAACTAAAGCTTCGGATCGCAGCTTGATTTTCTAGAAATGCAGTTGATTCATAACTGTTTTTGAACGACTCGTCTTTATATAAAACGAAACGGAGAAGAAAACAGCAACTGTTGGAAACCTAGGAGTTGTCAAAAAATCTGCAAAAAGTTGCGGTTGTGTTTTTTTCCGCCATGATGGCGCAAATTATGTAATCTGATCTGATCATGGCCAGATTATTTGGCCATGATCAGCACAATACAAGTTTCATTATGTGCGTCATGAGCAGTGTGTTTGGAGCAACACTTTGTGTTTTTCCGAAGATAAACTTCAAGTTCCTTGTTATTCCTTCACTTTGTCAAAAAAGAATTGATTATAAGTATTTTTTTTTTTTTTCAAAATTTAAATGCAAATTGCATCCCACAGTCTCCTATGGGGGAGTCTTGGTCATGGTAAGGATATGCTTTCGGAGCCGAACAGAGTTAGTGGTCATTGATGGCTCTTTAAAAGCAGATATTCTGCAATTGTTTGTGGAACCTTGTGGAAAGGTTCCACAACACACAAATATTAAATTACAATTTTGTATTAAGAAATGATTTGATTCGCCAATTATTGTTTATTCCACAGGATGTCTCAAATATTACAGAAAAAAAAGTCGTTATCCAGCTGTAATATCGGAATCGAGTGGAGGGTTGAAGAAGAAACTGATGTTATTGAGCTTAATGCAAAAGTTTTTTCTAGTAGTTATTTTGTGGGTGTTATTTAATTAACGAAATTGTTCCCCATTTAGTGTTTCTCTCGTGAATCGCACCTTGAAGAATATTATTTATTCAATTGCAGCTATTCTAGTCATAAAACAAATCTCTCAGGTAGGTGCTGGGTTAATAGAATACCTACCGATATGTTTAATTTATGAATGCACCTATGCTCTCCCTTGAAATTTGTTTTATAAGAGCCGAGATAAATCACTGCCGTCTGTGTTTGAAAACTTCAGACGTAAATTCTAAAATAAATCGGATTTTATACCGTGACTTTAAGACTGGGCCGACTTAATCGAATTAGTCACAAAATTACTTTTCAGCGGAAGAAAGTGAATTAAAAGAGTAGGGAGGCGCTATTCAGCCCGATTATTAAGAAAAATTAGATAAAATCAGAATAAAATCGTCTCATTGCGCTCGACAAATTATTTATGTTTGCTGTAATTTATAACCTTTTTCCCCTCTAAGATTTAGCCATTGAATGGTATTTCATATTTTGTCAGTGGTAAACTCTAGGCTTCTTGTCAGTCTAAATATGTTGGTTCAAAACCAAGTAATTTAAAAGTTGAATTACCTATTATAACTAAAATTTAGGATCTATAAAATTTAAAGCATCCTCGTTCGGCGGGAATTCGTTACTATCGGACCCACAGCAAAAACTCCGGAAAAATAAACAAAAGTTTTTCATGTACGCACTCAATATTAATTTGGAAGTCCATATATAATGAGTCTTTACATATCTCTATATTCACTAATGCTTCTTCCCTAATAAAAATAACAACTTATGAGGTCTTTGTGGCTTTATATTTGGGAAACTTTTGGGAACCATTCAATTTATACAACTAATAATAAAAAACGTAGTAAATCCAATAATTCGGTTCACTTTACTGCGGCGGTTAAATTTTTATGGTCTAGACTTGAAGTCTACTTGTAGTGAATTTGGCAAGTCCGGGTGAATGAAATTTAAACTTTAATTATTTTAAAACATAAAACATAACCTCATTATTCGTCTTTATGTATGAAAAATTCTTATCACAATGTTTTAATTTTTGACCTCAATATCTAAATATATATCTATATAAAAATCAATGTTTGCTGGGTATCCGGCTATGCGCTCCTACACCACTTATCTGATTACGATGAAACTTTGGTAGATTGTTATGGCCATCACAAGGAAGGTTTGTGGATAGGTTACGCATCTCGGAAAAGAGTTCGGTTGCGCGAAACTCTGATACACTGGAACGCCTATAAACAGCCCGGGGCGCTCTAGAACCGCTCTGGAGTGCTTAAAATGCGTCACTGAACTCACTGGCAAGCGACTCTGGTATCGGATAAAAAAATAAATAAATAGAATCAAAGCTAGAGCCAAGTACAAAATTAGGAAAGTATATTTACATAAAGCTTACCACAACTACATATCAGTTCTGGGCATGGGCACTAATAATTGTCACAAGACTAAAAGGATCTATTACTACTAACTACTATCGCGGATAATTCACTCTCTGTAGACTGATAACTCATCTTCCAAAACCACCTTATTTTATGCTAGTCGAGCAACCATGATACGTGATTTCTAATTACAATAACTGCCGATGACCTGGCGTCGGCATTGACCTTCTATGGATTTCAGTTCCATGTCCGTACAAATTAATAACTTAATAATTCGTTCAACTTGCAATTTTATTTACATGTAACGTGACCGATGGTCTTCCTGTAATCCATGAACTTTTTTGGAAGACGAGTGAGTTTAATTTACCGAAGGAAGGTGCCCTATTACCCTAGATACGACATATCCCCCGGGCTTAGAAAGCTGGGCCCCAGCTTTACAAAAGAAAAAATAAATCTTATACAATATTTTACACGATAAGGTTGAAAAAAACTAACGGGTCAATTCTGTGCACATCTGTAAGCAAATCTATAAATTTCTATAAGCCTATAGCACTGCAAAACGCATCGATCGCCAAACACTCCATCGGAAATATTTACAATCGTATAATATGTTCTGTAATCTATAGGAAGTGCAGAATTACAGATTGTCTTTAGGTAGCTATAGGCTTATAGAAATTTATAGAATTGCTTACAGATGTGCACAGTAATACAAAAAATTTACGAGATGACGTCGTCGTGTAGAATGATATTGGCTCTTCTTCTGAGTTCTCTGGGCGTTGGCTATTTAGAGTTGAACTTCTGATGACATGCATAGCCTTGCCAAACCTGGTTCTCTAAAGTGGTGTCCTTGCGCTGAATTCGGGGATTTTACTGGGGTTCTGCTGGAAAATCGGTGATTGTGGGGTATTGCTGGTTCTGGAACCATACGGGTCTTTGGTCAACTTGCCAGTGATGTGCGAAAATAGCTTCTTTTTGGTGTGCGACTATTTGTATTTCACTCTGTATCCCGAGCTCCTTGTAGACCGGAAAGGTTGTGGTCTTTATTAGACCGCTCCAACCGTTAGGTGGGCAATACCTTGGATTATACGAGTTAATCTGTAATTTCCGCAATCTTCAGCTATTCGCCCCTTTTCCAAAATTAATTTTTCACCAAAGGAATTGATTGGTCTGCGGCTATGTTTTTATCAACGTCAGTTCTGCTCTGTCATAGTACTCTAATTTTCTTCTTCCGGTATGTCTTCCTGTAATCCATGAACTTTTTTGGAAGACGAGTGAGTTTAATTTACCGAAGGGAGGTGCCCTATTACCCTAGGTCCGACATACCTCCAGGTCCGACATTATTTCAAAATGTATTTTCACGCTGGGGTCATTAGCTAGTTTATTATAAATTAAAAATTTCTATAATACGGTAATAGTGTGTATTTATTTTCGGTCCCATAAGTTTCTAACAGATGGCGGTGTAAGTTTTGACATCTTTCAATGACTCAATAAACCACAGTAGCGACAAGTGCCGTTCTATTTCTGATTGCTCTTCTAAATCCTTTATATTCATATTGAAACTGAGCAAGAATATAGCGGCGGTGGCGTAGCTTACTTCTTGATTCCTATTTAAAATTAGCAAGAATATGGCGGTGGGACCTCTATTGTCACCACTGTAGGTAGAAAAGGTTTATTCATACACTGTACGACATCTAGGTTCGGGTTCGGTAGGCTTCCAGAAGGTAATTCAACGACCTGTCAAAAAATAAATTCAATATGGCGGCATGAGTCAAACATCTGTCTTCTCTGATGTGTGTTTGTTTTTTTCTTGCTTTTAATTGCGGCTTTTGATTGATGTAAAATATTTATTTTTCTTTGGAAAAGGACTGCGATATATGTATTGTATTGCATTTGGTTCTGGAAGCATCAGTTCTTATCGTGATGAATCGTTTTATATGTCGTTCCTGCAGACACAAAACACAGGTTTTTAACGAAGAATTAACGATTTGTCTTAAGGCTTATTGTGCTTTTTTATGGTTCTCCCAGTCATCCCCAAAAAGACAAAACTACACAAGTTTTCGGGTTAGTTTTTATCAGTTCTTCCATTTTTTGCTCACTCAAACCCATTTTTATTCCTGTATATACATAGTGATTTGGCTGTTCTAATGATAAATAATTGTATTTTAGGACTTAATACAGTATGGATAAATAAATATCAAAGGACCCCGCACACTTTTTATGGGATTTCTAACCGCGGTCAAATTTAACCTCATTTTAGTATGTTATAGATCTCGCCTTTCTGATCAATAACTCTCATGGGCACAACTCAATCCTAGTGTTATAATAAGTTGTACTTTAGAAAAGTAAGACAGTTAATAGTCAAGATATTTTGTGATAAAATGTACCAAAAAACATAATATTACATGGTGTCAGGTCTCAGAACCCCTCAAAATGGATCTTAAAGTACCACAGTCATTAGTTATGGAAGGAGACGTGCAAAACAATTGAAAGAGGTTCATTGAAAATTTTGATCTCTACATGACAGCGTCGGGAAAAATAAAGGAAAAAGATGAAAAAGTTAAAAAATTCCTATTTCTATATATTTTGGGAGATGAAGGTAAGCAGATGTATAGTTCCTTTGAAGAAAATAATAAAACCACACTTGAAAATATTGAATTAACTTTTGAAAACTACTTTCACAAGAAATGTCACTATACTATACCATACTAATACTATTGAAACATTCAAATTCTGTAATTTGAAACAGAAAGAAGGGCAGGATATTAATAAATTTATTTTGGAACTTAAAGATCAGGCTAAAAATTGTAACTTTAAATGTAATAGCTGCGAAAATTCATATGAAAAAAGAATGATAAGAGACAGACTTTTACTTGGTATGATGGCTAATAAGCAAGCACAAGCAAAATTACTTCGTGAAGATGACATTTCGCTACAAAAAATTAAAAATTTTTGCAATTGAGGTTTCTAAACATCATGTGGAACTTCTTAATGAGCAATCAAATTCTATGGTTTATGAAGTTAAACAATCCTTAAAACGAATATGCTATAGGTGTAAAACTCATAAATATGGCAGCTGTCCAAATTATTCACAGATCTCTACAGAGAAGAAATGTAGACAATGTTCATTGTCCCACTCATATGAAAAATGTCCTGCTTTTGGTCAAACATGTTCTTACTGCGGTCAGAAAAATCATTTTGCTTCAGTTTGTCTTTCTAAAGAAAGAAGATTCAATCGCCAAGACAATTTTGAAAACAAAAAAGAAGACTTCACTCAGAAAAAAAAGTTTTTGCACTTGATGGTTCTCACGAAAATGAGGCAGAAAATTTAGAAGAGCAGCAGTTATTTATCCATGAGACAAAGAAACAAAATTCTGATATAATTACATGGCATGAAGATTTGGATATCGATGGACACACAATTAAATTTAAACTGGATTCAGGAGCTGACATAAGTATTTTGCCTCTGACAATTTTCAACAAACTTAAAACGGGCATTTCACCCAAACCAACTAAAACTTCTTTATTAACATTTGGTAACTTTAAAATGAATCCAATTGGTGAAGTAAACTTAACATGCCAGTATAAAGACATTGTTAAAAATGTTAACTTCTTTGTTGTAACTTGCGATTCTCAGCCTTTATTAGGTTTATCTGATTGTTTAAAGTTGAAAAAGATCAGAAGAGTTTATTGTTTGAATGTAAATTTGCCAAATGACAACAATAAAATAATTGATTTGTACCACGACGTTTTTGAAGGTTTAGGCTGCATTTCAACTAAAAGTAAAATAAAATTATCGAATGATGCTATTCCAGTTATAAATGGAAGGAGAAAAATTCCTTTTTCTTTACGTGATAAACTTAAACAAACTTTAGATGATTTAGAAAATAGAAAAGTAATTTCTAAGGATGAGCATCCTACAGATTGGGTCAATAATTTGGTGAAAAACCTAACGGAGATTTACGTTTATGTTTAGATCCAAAACATTTGAATAAATATATTAAAAGGGAGAATTTTATAATTCCAACGAATGATGACATTATTCATAAATTAACAGGTAAAAAATATTTCTGTTATTGATATGAAAGATGGCTTTTGGCAAATTCAACTTGACAAAGAAAGTTCTAATTTATGTACTTTCATTACGCCCTTTGGCAGATATAAATTCAATAGACTACCTTTTGGAATTTCTTCAGCTCCCGAAATTTTCCAAAAAAAAAGTAATGGATATTTTTGGTGATATTCCTGGGGTATATGATTATTTTGACAATATTATAATTGGCGGTGAGACTGAAAGCGAGCATGACGAGGCTTTAAAAAAAGTTTTTGAACGTGCAATCATAAATAACGTAAAATTTAATTCAAAAAAATTTCAATATAAATTGCGGGAGGTGAAATTTTTAGGTCAAATTATTTCTGAGTTTGGCATTAAACCTGACAAAAGTAACATTGATGCTGTGTTAGCTATTGAACCACCTGAAAATAAATCTGATTTGTTAGAAATTTTAGGTTTGTTAAAGTTTTTTTCTAAATTTATTCCTAATTTATCAAATTTAACAGCAAATATGAGAGAAATAACTTAAAATAATATTCGTTTTGTTTGGACATCAGATCATGATAACGAGTTAAATGCTATCAAAAATATTTTAAACAAGCCCACCCTTTTAAAAAAATTTAATATAAAAAAAGATGTTACTCTACGAACTGACGCTTCGAGTGATGGTTTGGGCTGTTGTCTACTCCAGGAAGATAGACCCGTTGGATATGCGTCTAGGAGCTTATCTAAGTCGGAAAAACGGTATGCTCAGATTGAAAAAGAACTTCTGGCTATAACATTTGCTTGCGAGAAATTTCATATGTTTATTAATGGTAAAAAAATTGAAGTTCATACTGATCATAAACCTCTTATTTCAATATTCAATGAAGATTTGAATACAGTGTCAGCTAGGCTACAACGAATGTTGTTGAAATTATTGAAATTTAATTTGGAAGTTGAATATCTCCCTGGCAAAAACATGTTGGTGGCAGATGTTTTTTCTAGATCATTTATTAAAGATATTGTTGAAGATGATCCTGAAATGGAGTTCGTAGTTCATTTAATTTCTAAAAATTTTCCGATTTCGCAGGAAAAACGAACTGTTTTTCAGAATGCAACAAATCAGATTCAATTTTATCAAATATTCCAAAGAAAACTGGCCAGAATACAAAAAACTTGATTCAGCCCTCAATCATTCCTTCAAAATAAAAGATGAAATTTTGGTTTTAGATGATTTATTGTTTTTTGGTAATAAATAAATTGTTCCTTTTTCTTTAAGACAAGATATGTTGAAATTAATACATGAAGGGCATATGGGCATCGAAAAAAGCCGCTTAGGAGCTAGACAAGCTTTGAATTGGCCTGGGTATGGGCAATGATATTTCAACATATATTGAGGAATGTGAGATTTGTCAGTTAAACAAGCCTAATAATCAAAAAGAAACGTTAATAAACCATCCATTGCCTGAAAGACCTTGGCAAAATTTATCTAGTGATTTGTTCCAGTTTAAAAATAAAAATTATCTTGTGTAATATATGACGCGTATTCTAAAGGGATTGAAATTGATTATATTTCGAATAAATCGGCAGAAATGATTATAAAAAAACTGGAGGTTATTTTTTCTAGATTTGGCGCACCAGATACCTTCTATTCTGACAATATTCCTTACAACAGTCAAATTTTCAGAAGTTTTGCATCCGATTGGAATTTTTCTTTATCTGTTTCAAGTCCATATCATCATCAATCGAATGGATTTGCCGAAAAAGGAGTTGATATTGCCAAATCAATGCTAATTAAAATGAAAAATTACTTGGAACTATAGTAGTAAGTAGTAATAGTAGTAAATATGCTTTATTGTCCAAGAATACAAAAATCTTATTGACAAAGCTAACCTAACTTAAATTAAATTTTACAACTAAACCTAGAAGCCAGCAAGTCAACAATATCAATCAAATTAAAATAAATACATTCATTTAACACAACATTTCTTGACATAGGTTTCAAAGACTAGTGAACACAACAACAAAAAAAAACCCTTTATTTAGTAGGTATGTCAGTCAAATTAAGATAAATAAATAAATAGGTAAAATATAAAACAATACAGAAGTACACAATTGAAAAAATGCATATTGTGTATTTTTTCAATTGTGTACTTCTGTATATACCCTAGTGCTACACACAGACAGAGATAAAAAACAATATGTATGTCATAAATTAAAAAAAAAAAATATATAAACAATAAAAAGTCCACAAAAGGTTGAATTTAAAATTGAGTAACTGTTGACGGAATAAGAGACAACTAAGTATTGGTTAAAAGAATAATTAAAATACTCATCGAGCGAATAGAAAGCTGGCTTCACCAGTGCTCCCTTTAAAGGGGGTGTGCGCCAAAAATTAAAGTTTCAGTGTAAAAAAATCTAAGAATAACTGTTCAAACCTCGTTATTCTACGATAAACCATCGCTGAGATATACCGCTTTAAAGTGTGGACGACGCTCTCGTGACGTCACGAAAACTTCGTCCAGCGGCGCTCTGCATTGTTAATTTGATTGTTCCCGGCACGCGTGAGTGGTTTTTGTTTAGATTATTGCAGGTAACACAGGAAAAACATTATGTAAATTTAATTAAATCCACTTTCTCGTACGTCGCTTGAGCTTTCGTGACGTCATAGGGTGAGATACGGTACCTTCATAGAGCCATATCTGCGGTATTATTTGTCATAGAGGGGTGCGGATTTCACTGTTATTCTTAGATTTTTTTTCTCTTTTTTTTGAGATGAAGTTGTTTTTTTGGCGCACACCCCCTTTAAGGTTTTGCGAAACTTTGAGATATTTGATATGGTTTTGAAATTTAAAGGCAGCTGATTATAGATCTTTATGCTATTATAAATTATTGAATTTTGCACCAAAGCCGAATGGGGGATCGGAAGAGGAATGTCATGCCTTTGACGAGTTAAGCAAGCTGTCTGATGAACAGGAAACATGGCAATATTTTTGTGTATTAAACTCGCGGTCTCTAATATAAAAAGACAGGGTAATGTTAAAATTTCATATTTGATGAAAAGCGGTTTACAGTGATCTCTAGGAGAAGCACCCGCAATGTAACGTATTGCACGTTTTTGTAGTTTAAAAACAGATTGAAACAAAAACTGACTACAACAACCCCAAAATGGCAAACCGTAGGAAAGATGAGATTGTACAAGTGAAAAGTAAACCACCTTAGCAATTGAGACACCTAAGTTAGCTGCCACTGCTCGTACATAATAGCAACCAGATGCAAGTCTTCTGTTCAATTTAATTATGTGACCCTGGAATTTGAGGTCGGCGTCCAGCTGTAGCCCAAGAAATTTCGTGCTCCTCAGAGCTTCTGATCGAAAAGTGCCCGCAATCTATTTCATTGACATTGAACCGGAATCCAAGTACCTACTTCTGTTTTTTTAAAGTTGAATAAGAGTTTATTCGCATCACACCAATTCTTAACAACAACAATTTCGCGTGAAATTGTCCGAACCAGATCATCAGGGTCCTCCTTGTGCCATACCACAGTAGCATCATCCGCGAAAGCAGCGAACATTCCAGTTATATCCAGGTGAAATAGATCGTTGATGTACAACAGAAATAGGACTGGTCCCAGTACAGATCCTTGAGGAACTCCGTGTTTGATAGAGTGATCCGAAGAGTACTTACAATTTGCTGAGACGCATTGGCTTCGGGAGGAGAGATAAGATTCGAACCACCTCAAAACCACACCCCTGAATCCATAGACCTCAAGCTCTCGCAGCAGTGCACTATGATTCACGCAGTCGAAAGCCTTCGAGAAGTCGCAGAACACCGCCGCAGCAGCCCGGCCATTGTTGTAGTGTGTAAAAAGCTGGTCCAAAACACGAAGCATGGCATCATGGGTATTTTTGCTGAGAAGAAAACCAAATTGAGAAGAACTAAAGACGGAATGTTTAGAGAGAAAATCCAGCATGCCTCTTTTAACTAGTTTTTCTATGACTTTCGATATAGTTGAAAGTAGAGATATAGGACGATAATGTGAGGGGTTTTTTGTATCGCCACTTTTATGTAATGGTACAACCAGAGCTCTTTTAAGGCTAGAAGGAAACGTTCCGTTAGAGAATGATTCGTTTATAGCCGCTGCTAAAACACTTATTGCCCGACCTGGAAGTTTCTTGAGTATCTTCGTGGATATTCCGTCCGAGCCAGATGCATTCTGGTTTTTGATGGATTTAAGGACACTTCCGATTTCATGAGCATCGGTTGGCTGGAAGAAAAATGATTCAGAGACATGAAGATTATTTAGATAACTTAAAGGATCTGTGTCAGACTGTATGGTGTTGGTTAATGTTTCTGCAACTGTGCAGTAGAATTTGTTCAAGTCATCCGGCTCAATATCAAATTGCTGCTGGATAGCACCCGATTTTCCTGTGACTTCACGGACCATTTGCCATGTCTGTTTTGATTTATTTGTAGCATTTTCCAGTTGGTGTGAGTAAAAACTCTGTTTTGCTGCTATAATTAGCCTCCTATAAATCTTGCGATACTCATTGTAATAATTGGATATAAACAGGTTATTGAAATTCTTTCTAATATAGTTAAGTGATCTTAAATTGTTTGCCGAAATTTTCAAGCCCTTGGACATCCAATATTTTTTGTTAGTTTTTCTTTTTAAAGGGCGTAGAGGACAAGCTTTGTTAACCAAGGAACTAACCATTCGGTGAAACTCATTTAGCGGGTCCTCCTTGACAAGAATGTTCTCCCATTCAGAAAGACCGCACGCACGCTTGAAAAAGGAGAATTTTTTTTTTGCTAAATATTCTACCATGTTTATTATAATGGTGGTGGTAACGGTTTATATTTAAAGGTAGATTTGCTAGTACTGCATTATGATCAGAAAGAGCAGGATCAATTACATCACACGTAACGTTTGCACCAAGATTTGAACACACATAATCAATGATGGTGAAAGTTGAATTTGTGATTCTGGTTGGTTTATTGACATGCATTTCAAGATTGGATGATTCAAGCAGATTGAGTAATAGAATTGCGGAATTCGCTTGCGGGTTACCAAAATCAATGTTTAGATCACCAGCAACAACGAGATCGCACCTACTCGGAAGATTCGAGAGAAGCATTTCGAAGTTTTTCAGGAAGCGTGCAATGCTAGAGGAGTCAGGAGAGCGGTAGATGCAAAGAATGTACAAGTTCAATGACCGTGAATGAAGTAACAAATATAAATATTTGTTAAGTTATCGAAATGCATTGGATATTCACCAGCTCAACTTCTGTTAAACAGGGTTTCGAAAGAGAAAATTCCTATTTGTACAGATATTCTTGAAAGTGAAGTTATTGATTCCCATATTGTTATTTCTAAACTTGATAGGAATCAAAAGGTTCAAAGTTATTATTTCAGTCGTAACGCTAAAGACTTGACAGAATTAAATGAAACTGATAAAGTTTTGTTTCAGTTAAATGAAAAATGGGAAAAAGTATTTATTACGGAACAACTTTCAGAAAGGTCTTATTTAGTTAAGGACTTGACAGGAAAATTGTATAGGAGAAATAGAAGGTTAATAAGAGAAACTTCTATACCCTTTATTGATAATTGTAATGATTTAAATTATTTTGACTGGGATGTTTAAAAAAAAAAGTGAAAACGTGTTATAATAAGTTGTACTTATTATTATTATTATTATTATTATTCGTATTATTAATTAAGGACTTCTATTATTATTAACATATTATATTTACCTGTTTTACCTTATAGGCTGATACTAGCAGTGTCAAGAGACATGCCATATTAGAAAAGTAAGACAGTTAATAGTCAAGATATTTTGTAATAAAATATACCAAAAAACATAATATTACACCTATGACTAGTTTTTGAGATATAGGTAGTTTAATATCCTAGAAATGCACACATTTTATATGCATTTACATCTACCTGTCACCTGATAATACCAGGATAGGTATCCTCACGCTCAGGTGACAGGTAGATATAAATGCATATAAAATGTGTGCATTTCTTAGACATTAAACTACCTGTACCTCAAAAACTAGTCATAGGATTGAGTTGTGCCCATGGTAGTTATTGATCAGAAAGGTGAAATCTATAACATACTAAAATTTGGTTAAATTTGACCAAGGTCAGAAATCCCAGAAGAAGTGTGCAAGGTCCTTTTCTTTGACGAAACTTCACTGTTACCCATATAAAATTTTAGCAGGGATTTTAGCATACCTTTAGCCAACGCCAACTCCCAGGTTTTGCATACTTTGTTCTAAGTAATCACTTCTTAAGATATGTAGGTACTAAAGGATTCTCCATCTTGAAATACGAAAGTTATCCTTCTCAAACAATAAAAAAGCATCTTGTAACCGGAAAATACACAGATAATAGTTTTTTTGACAACAAAATGTCACGGTTGTCTGAAAGTACTTAAATGAAATCCCAATGGCAGCAATTTCACTGTTTGAGCTAGGCCTCCATATAGATTGCGCTTTGAATCATTTGTTTATTATTACTGCGGGTACTGTTCTTTTCAATACAGGCGAGTTAATCTCTACTAATAAAGCTAAAAAAGTTTCAGTCGATCTGAAACCCTACCGGATGGAGAATAGAACGTTAGGCGAAAATTTAAATGTGATTGCAAAAGAGTGTTGAAGAGTTGAAATTAAACACTTACCACCATATAATTATTGAATTAACATTTTATTCATCTCATGTTCGGCTATAGAGTTTGTAATGAAGGACTTATTTACAAAATACTTACTTGATAACATATGAAAACTGAATTTTATAAATGAGGTCGATAACAAAAATTTTCAACTACATATTTTCAATAATTATATCTATGATTTTTTATTAAAATTAAAATATTTCACTTATCTGAGCTCTAATTTGTGCACAATATTTTCTTTAACATTAAATTTTCATATTATCAATAATTATATTGGTTTTCTGTTTAATTTTAACCAAAACTCTTTGCAATCACATTTGAATTATGGCTTAACATTCTTTTCTCAATCCCGTAGGGTTTCAGATCGATTCAAAGATTTTTCGCCATAATAGTGAATACATCAATTGGACTAGGTATTAAAAATATTGGTATAAGATTAATTATACGTATTAAAACTACTGACTGAGCCACAGCAACGCGTGGCCGGGTCAGCTGGTAGTAAAGTGAATTAGTTTCGCGAAAGTAATAGAAAGGCAGATATTACTAGAAGATAAAAATGTCAAAGAAGTTGTCATTTATAATTGAGGGAAAAAAAATTTAACGCAAAACGATTGAACGCATGCGATGACTACCTACGCCTGCGTTTTATCGGATTGAGTCCATTCGATAGGAATTCATCCATCCACAAAATATCTAGCTGAGACCATCCACATCAACGATATTTCAATAAGGCTATGCACAGTCTACTGTCTTGATTTCTCATGTAAAGTGGATCTTGTAAAGATGAGAATAAAGATCTAATGTGAAATTCAAAGTAAATTGGTTTTTGGGTTTTCGATAACCATTTCAGTCATTGCGGCAATATATTCTTGCGTGTAATCCGCTGTTTTTAAAAAAACTATCCCCAAATAGTAAGTTTTCATAATCAGAAAGCGTCGTTCAATTCTATACCACACAATCGTTTCTAAGAATCGGTATATGTCTATATGACAATTATGATGATTTGGGACTACCCGGACTACCTCCCACACTTTATGACATTTCCCGTTGCAATATTACCTTCAAGAAATGCTCTGGAAACCGGGATTAACCCAATATGGAGCTACTTATCGCCCAACGACGACTAATATGCTAGTGCGTCGTATTCAGTTTCAAGTATATTTTGGTCTACTTGGTCATCAGAAATCCTTACGCGCTCGCTTGCAGCATTTTATGTCATATCAAAGCTATCAAATAAAAAATAGTAAAAATGTGAACAGTTTTTTTTATTTTTATTGAAGCTCAAAGTTCTTGCAACATCAATAATTATCTCCTCAACAGAGCAGTTTACAAATAGATTAGGTACTTAAATGAGAACAATTTGTTTTCCATCGTCAGTGAACATAAGGATTGAAGCTCGTCTCCCAAGATAAACCATTATGCATATTACATTGTTTCGAGGGTGGAATATAATAAATCTGTTCGGAGATTAGGCTGGCGACAATCTCTCCTCGACGTCGAGACAAGGCCGAGATAATAATCGTATTCAGTGGCTAACGTACCGTATAGTAAATAGAATTGCTTCGGCTTATTCAAAGTTGCGTTCGGGAGGGCTATACATACATAAAACATTAACACGAACTCGGTCAATATGACCAAGTGGATAACAAGGACAAGAGAAATCCCAAAATGGGTCAAACATATTATTTTTAACAAAACAATTAGCAAAGCATTCTAAACTAACCAAAACTAGGATGTTTGGCGTATGAAGGCCTCAGGCAATTTCATCCTCCGTTGGCGTAAGTCTGTGCAAACTAAACTTATTCTTTCCTAAAAGATTATAAATTCTGCTGTAATTATTTTATAAAGTATTTAAATAATTAGATTACCTTAGGCATGTTTGTTTGACAGCTCGAGAACAGCGCTAAAAGGCTCTAATTAATTAACGGATCAAAAATTTCAAAGAGCAAAACTATATAAAGGCGAAATATACTTTGAACTGAAATCAGCAGTCTGTAACTAACAAACTCTTTGCTTCACCTTTAAAACGTAAACGCTTCGGATGTTAATCATGTTTTTGTTGGACCCTATTCTGCTGCTACTCGAAAAGTTTAAACATAAGTTTAATGTGGAGCTAGAGTTAAACGTCATTTATTGCAAACTTTAGCTAGGTTTTAAATAATTTTATTATGCTCTTGGGGCTAACTCGATATCCAACAGGCAGCATATGTTTCAAATAAACAAGAATAGAGTTTATGCCTTCTATGTAAATTTGAGAAAACGTTGGTGGAATTTTATGTTAATAGGGCAGTAAAAGTACTCAAGTGTTTTTGCAGTTATAATTTCAACAAAAACACAGCTTAAGCGATAACTTCAAGTGTAAAAATCCCGTTCCTCCTGCTCGAACTTCCAAAACAGTTTTAACATTTTTTTCCCCCAATGAAAATCTCTGCTGACTGGTATGTCATCTCTTCATGCTACCATACTAATTTCTATTTGATTCTCCATTATGAATATTATGGAGCACTAGAAAAATAAACCGAAATATCAAATACAAAATAATGACGCACTACATCTCCGATTCAAATTCAATCCCTCTAAAGCAACTCAATATATCCAAATTGGAAGTTATGCATTAAAAAAGAGGTTAAATATACTTTTTTATTATAGCGAGTCCTTCAGAACGTCCAACTCAACCTTGTCCATACATGGGAAAATTTGATGTCAGCAATTTGCTTCGCATAGAAGAAACCGCTGACTATTCCAAAGATAGTCGCGCTGATCCTGATATCATAGACAGACGATTCCGTTCCAGGAGGTACACGCAATCCCGTGCTGTAGAGCACGTCTTCCGCCGAAGAGTGAAGAGGCTAGACCAGAGTAATAACTGTGATAGTAAAGCGTTTTCCAGTTTAGTCATAGGCTGCAATAAAATGGATACGATGGAGTTTAATTCGGAGTGTTCCACGCCAGATTTGATAACAGGTAAGCTTGATTGAAGTTTCTTCAACGTTCTTCTCTTTGAAGCCATTTAAAAATAGTATTGGAAACACGTGCCTGTAAACAACTTGATTGCGTACTCTTGTATTTGCATCGCATCAATCAAAGCTTTTAAAGTGTTTCCAATAAGAATAACTCTAATGGATTGTTAGTACAGCATTTTTATTTTCGAACATACCTAATTATTTATCCAAATAAGGTTTTAACAAAAATTAGCATAATTTCCTAATTCTTGATAAGTCAGTACAATATAGGTTACAATTACATAAGTTTACAATGGTAAGTTCTAAAGGAGGATACGTACAGTTGCTGTTTGAATTTGAGTACGCATATTTAGGTAATTCTTTTTCTAACAAAAACTGCCAAAGGTTAACAATAATGTTCAGTAAAATTTAGAAGGAATTTTCATTCATAAGCTAAATTTTTCATCTTTTACCGCACACCGGCTGCGTTATATTTCTCAATAACTCGGGCTTTCGTCTGAAAAGGGTTCGATTTCTCTTTGTTTACGGTAACATAAAGATAAAATATTAAATTTTTTGTGGGGCACGTGAGGATGCGCAAGGATTAAGGTGAAATTTATTTGGAGACTTTGTTTTCTGGAATCAATTCCTTCTTTCGCTTTGAATGTTCTTTTGTATTAGTATTTGAAGGTTCAATTCAATATAATCTAAAGAGAATTACCTTTGACATTAGGTAAAGTCATAACGAGCACTAAGATTTTAGACTCAGTTACAAGCTCTATTGTTTCCGCAGAAATTAGAAATCAGTCATCATATATGAGTTCAAATGTATAATAATTTACAATTCTTTATAATAGGTGTGATCCCAAGAGAAAAACTTTTTTGTAGACAAGATTGTATGAGCTGGTTCACCAATGAAATGGCTAGCGTAGCGCAGATGATTCAATAAAAAATAAAAAATATAGTTCCACTTTCCACACATCCCAATCGTGCAAAGCACAAGTATGTCACATTTTTGAGAAACCCTACACGAGGAATGACTTTGAGAGGGTAAAATTGTATATGCCCATGATCATTTTACAGGTGAATCCAGAAGCTTTGCCGACCAAAACTGCAACTTTAATTTTAGAAAATTGTTCATAGTTCCTCTGGTCTTTCACAATCTGTCAGGCTACGACAGTCATTCCGTAATTAGGAAAATTAGTGAAATAAGTAGAGTGAGTCTGGGGGGGTTTATTTGAAAACCGTGCAAATCTGTCACATGCGACGCAGTCGGTCGAAATATGTGCGTCGACGAATTCTGAAAATTCACGATCGGCTTATTTGAAAGCTTGTGCATTTTGTAAATCGTGAATTTTCAAATTTGCACTACTCAACTTGGCAACGTGTCCTGTAAAAGATTCTAACCAATGACATTGTTAGAAAATTTCATATGACCAAACGGAACTATGTATTGAAATGTCAAATTTGAAGTTTTTTGATGTAAACAACTTTTTTGATTATTTCCGTGCATACAGTTTCGTGTTTAGTTGGAGTTTTGTGTTTTTTTTCTTGATATTATCTTAGTTTATTCTTTCTATAAATGTAGGCAATACCGCAAAAAGGATGGAAAGTGCGGGGGCAAGTGCCAATAAGAGAAGGTCCGGATTTGTTACCAAAAAAACAAAAAGAACTCTTGGTCGAATTTTTGCACAAATATCCGGTCCTTTTGTCGGGAAAATTTTCGAACTGCTTTTCATGGAAGGAATCTCGAAACATTCTTTTGAAAGTCGAAAGTTTTTTATAAATTCCCCGTCATTACCTAAGCATTGTTAATGCATGCATCTATTCTTGGATTTCTGAAGCCTTTGCGGTTATGGTTATACAATTCGGCCCTTTCTAGAGCATTTAAATTTACAATATTTTCGAATTCCATGAGGCCAAGAATATTCTTGGTCGACTAAACTTAAATTTTTAATAAACTTTCGCGTGCAATTTGGAAATGCACGAGCTCTAGAGGTGACGCATGTCAAATGCAATCTTGCATCGACGAATTTAGCGAAATGCGTCGACGAAAGTTTCAAATAACCCACATGTGCATTTTTTTGTATTTCACCGGTAAAAATTGCGACTTAGTCAGACGTATTTGAATTGCACGTTTCAAATAAACCCCCCCTGCTACCTATCAATAAGGTAGAATACATTTCATTTACGGTGATCGGTACTACAAGAAAAAAAATGACCTTGCTTTTTCTCAAACTCTGTTTTTATAGGTAAAAATCTATTTATCTTCTCGATTTGCAAAATTTTGTTTTTCTCGGAAAAACAGATCGATATAACTTCAGGAGCACCTATATGGTGTAAGTACCTAGTACATAAAATCCTATTATATCTCACGGAAACTAGGTAACGTTTTTTCTCATTCTTGGGAGTGAGGCGCCCGCCCGTCAGCCAAAAGAAAGGCTCGTTCACACGTACCTGCAAGGAAATTTAATATTTTATCCGGCGCTGGAGCTTTCAAACAAAGAAAAATCGCGCGCGAAGTAGAAACTAGAGCTTGGCCGTGTTATTTAGAGAGGTCACGGCTCTATGTGGTAAAGAATTTATACTTGGCAATGTCCTAAGTAACTAAAAGTTTCAGTCGAGAGCCGGGCTGCTTTCTAAAACTCCTCCAAAGACGCTGGAGTTTTTGATGAATGCACGTTTTGAATTCAAATCCACACTCTCGTCATTTTTTCTTCCTACTTACAAAACAACTTCATGAAGTTTTCAATATTGCAAAAAGTTTAAACTCTAAATTTTAGGTATTTTAAGGTGGCATCTAAGTTAGATGTTGAAACTAAGTTAGAACATCTTGCTAGTTAGTATCATGGACTCTGCCGCTTTGACAAATTATCATAGACATTATAGTAAGCTAACGAGTATAAGTCTTTTCGCAGCGTTGTTATCTATGTCTCCTTTCATTGCTAAATAAGTAAATCTGAGACCCACAAGAGTCTTTGACAGTTTGCAAACTATCAGAAACAATCGCTCAGCCTAGTAACCGTTTTATTTTGAATCGACAGTATTGAAAGCATCTATGAGCGATGCTTTCTAACAGTTTGCAAACTGTCGTACACTTTTTTGAGAACAGACCTATTGATTGCACACTCCATCAGAATTAGACGGTCGTTTTTGTGAACACGCTCTTATCAGAGAACACAATGCTGCTAGAATTGGTTCCCTAATGTTAATTTGGCGATCCAGCAAGTATTATTCTTGGTCAGTGCTAATAGTATTTTTCCAAGCATCTCAGATCTCGTCAGTAGGTGGTCCAGGTTATACATCCGTAAAGAAGTGTTGGCCTGATGATCACATTGTAGACCGAGAACTTTTCGTCGTGGTTGTCAAATACCCACTTGAAGGAGGCCCAAATGCTTCGTTGGCGCACTTCAGTCGGTGTCGAATTTCAAAGGTATTATTTGCATTTGTCGGAAATTGACTATCGAGGTATGGGAATTATTCTATATTTTGACAATCACAGCTGGACCTGCTTTATCAGTATTTGGCACATATTGGTTTTGAATTTCTGCCTTTCCCATGTTAAGTTCTAGAATAATGCTTGCCTGAATGCGTTTGGAGTAGCTTGTAGGTCTTCTGTGTTTGCCAGGACAGCGTCAATGTTAGCATATTGAAATTCATAGGCAGCTGTTGTGGATACCTTCGTCTTGGCTGCAAAACTGCTAAGAATAGTATAGCATCATTTTTATAAATAATTTCAACTCTCAATACAAGATTTTTTTGACAATGCAGTACAGCTTGGCGCGATAACATCCTTGCTTCGCTCCATTTGTGTTCTTAATGGCTTCTCCGGATCCATTGTTGGCAAGGACAGTAACGTTCATGTTGTCATGCAATAAATGGTGTTGATAAATTTAGTCGGACTGTAGCGGAATGTCAGTATTTTCCAAAGAGCCTCTCGGTTAACACAGTGAAATGCTTTGACAAGGCCCATAAGTGCCATATACAGACTGGGGTTTGTTTTGTGTTTGGTTGTTTACGAGGTTTAGGCAGAGAGGCATGAGTCTTCCACTTATCCCACAAGGAAACTCACCAAGATGACCGATGAGCTGGTTCCTTATAACAAAACCTACTCTTTAGATTTGGGATCCATTTTCATTATTTCCTTTCCATGACCATAACTCTAGTCGCCACCGTGTTCTGTGAGTCGGCTCTCGAACATTCCGTAGTCGGACATCTCAGACGCGTTTTCAATCAGTGGCCCAGTGCAGAGATTCTGTTGTTACTTGACAATAATATTCACCGTCAAAGCGTACCTACTCTTCTTTGGCAAAGGCGGATTTAAAATTACGTGTGCTTTTTCACGGTACCGCTTTGTAGGGAACCTTACCTCAAGAGCTACCAGATTACGCACTCCAGCAGAGGTTGTGACGCATATTTGCATAGCCGATAATTTCTGTGGTCTCTTTAAGACGAAAGTTAATCGACCGTTTCCAAAAATAATTGCCTCTGCTATTGGTTCTGGACTCACCCAAACTCTAACGTCGATTTGTGTTAGTTACCATCATTTTGTGAAAAAAAAAATATATCAAACGTGAAAATCATAAAAAATTGGAAACAGAACAATAAAATAACGAGCGTACTCTCAAAAGCTCGGCCTTGTTTCGACTTTCTATAATAAATGAAATTATAAATCATTTGAAATGAAAAAGACTTTTTGCATGCGAGAACACAAAAGGTTTGGTATTTTGATTGGATATATGTACGTGAAAAAAAAATTGACGTTTGAAGTTAATTTTTGATTTAAAAAAAAAAAAAAAAATTCAATGATATATTATATTTACTTTTTTAAACAACTTTTTCAAATGCTCCACACGCACACGTGCGAATCCACATCAACATTTTATAGATTTGTCATCATTCAAAAATGTTGCTGGACTTAGTCAAGTTGAAGTGTGTGCACGACTTCAGAAAACTCTAGGATAACAAGCAAAATACCAGTTAATTAGTACTTCAAGTAAAACATGTTTCAAAAGTAATTTCTTCAACTCCAATTGACAAATTTTCAAAAAATATAGGAATACAGAAACATGTAGGTACTTAAAACATTTTGATTGTTTTATTATGCAATACCCACATTTTAAAAATTCCTTTTAAAGACACTTATTGTATCGAATTTGTGTAACACGTACTTTATTTTCTATAGCTTATTCATGCCACGGGAAATGGGAAGAAAATGGTACTTCTTACCTAATCACAACTCCAATCAGTCGAGCTCACGGTGGCAAAAAGTTTTGCTTCATGTACAAAGAAATGGCGCCCAACTTGGTCGCTTTTTCAGCGTCTAATGTTTGCGACAGGATGATCCGACCTGGAATTACAGGAGATCTTATATTTAATGTTACTAACAGAGGTAAGAATAATAGCAATCATATATTTTCTATTATAATTGCCAAATTTCCATTTAGGTCAGTGCATGACAACAAACAGCTCGTCACGATTTAAACCACTTCCGTTTAGGATACTGCTCACCATTATAGCTCTCACATGGCTTACAAAAATTACAGATATTTTCTTAATTCACAGATGATTAACGCGAGGAGACTAGAAATTTAAGATATTAAGTAAAACAATGAATGAGACTGTCAAGAAACGGTTGTGTTTAAATAACTTTTTCGATGAAGGAATAGACTAATTTAGTTGAAGGAAGATAAATGATAAATCCGATCTACACGTCGGCCTTCAAACTTTGAGCTCAGCACAAAAACTCTCACTTCTTGGCCAAATGATATAAATAAATATTATTCAAAAAGATTTTCTGTAGTGACAGTCAAATTATAAAATACCTAGTTAATTGAAAGGACTTTGATTTTGTATTTTTTTGTTAAATTCACTCCGTTAGTGCGGTGTCACACTATGCGTTTTTACTGCTGCGGCAAGAAGGGATGCGTTTTGACCGGATGAACTCTACTTGTCACACTATCCCATCGCGATCCGTTTTAACGGGATGTTTCGCCAGTCGAATTTTGGTAGTGGTAGTATCATAGCGACTTAATTTAAGATTGTGTGTGCTCTAGAAGCGGAAGGTTTATTAGGTAATGAAGTGGATCGTCAATATTGGATTCACTCTTTCAAGAAGGCTTATAAAGTTCTACGACAAAATTCGTTCTGTGTATTCTTTTGACATTTTCTCCCATAATGCTAAAAATAAATTTTAATGAAAAAACAAACAACAAACCAGGAACTCAAAAATTTCTGAAGAACCGCTGCCTTCGAACCGTCAGGTGTGACTACAAACACACAACTGCACCTGTGTTTGTTCTATTGCGGTCGACCGGTCGTGCGATGCCGCCGCAGCATGATGCGGTTGCATCCGGTTTGGGTGCCGTACAATGCTGTATGTGACAGCTTTCATTTATTGCAATGGGTTTACACCATCACTGCAAACCAAAGCGTTCTTGCCGCAGCGGTGAAAACGCTATGTGTGATACCACACTTAGGGGGGTACTAGAAAGTTTTCTTCATAAAACTCAAACTTGATGTTCTTTCATAAGGCTCTAGAGGATTTTGAAAAAAAAAGAGAAGTCTATAAAAATTTGATTATTTTATCGAAATCTTTTTTTTGTTCTCAAGCAATAATAATTCAGTTATCGCCATAACGCACCTTTGCTCACACCGGTACTGAAATAGGTAGTAACACTTTGAAGATCCAACTATTTAGAAAGAAAGGACCTTTCACCAGTGATTCTACTAGAGTGAAAATTTACTCAAATTCTTAGTTTTCTTGAAATGTATTTTTTTGGCATAGGTAATTAAGATTAGATCTTTCTAAAAACTAAAATAGTCTATTTGTAAAGTATACAATTTTAAGTAGGATTTTTATTGATTCGATCTTTGTTTTCAAAACGAACGAATCTCTGTCATTGCTCTAGAGATCTAGCGATCTAATCTACACTATTAGGAATGGTTTTAATGTTACCAAGTAAGTGTCACTGTATTATCAATATTTTATTGTGAGGCTTACGAAAAGTTAACACTTTTATCGAATTGTGCTTTTTGTATGTAACAAAAACAAATATATTATTTTACATACAAAAACATATTATAATCTGTGATGTACGTAAAATTTTCAATATAATTTATACAAAAAATACACTCGATAATCGCATTTCAGAAGATTTGATATGGAAATCGTGAAGCGTTCGGTGTATTTTTTAGATTGTCTTCATACTCCCTCTTCCTCTTAAGTATTTATATATCTGATAAGACAATTCTCAGTAAATTCTTAAAAATACTTGTTAGTTACTATTTGGTAGATCTTAGTACCCAAAATTTAAGAGGTGAACAGTAACCGTTTTCATTTTATTTAAAAATATTTTCTTTAAAAACACTACATTTTTGGTAAAAAAAATTGAAAGTTTAAAAATTCACCAAAATGCTCAAAAAAAATTAAACAAGAAATCATAGAAAAGGCAAAACAAGAAATATCCATCTATGGCTTTATTAATGGGATGACCAAAAGTCTGGAATAAAATTCATAGTTTTTTAGCAAGTAATTTTGGCAAATAACGCTGAAACACGTTAATTGATTTTGACTTTTTCAGATTTTTCGGTTAAATAAAAATTAATTTTTTTCCAACCCTCTAACCCCCAGCCACCCCAACTTTTTTTTTTAACCGATGTCTAAATGTCTTATGGGGGCTCGTTGAAAAGCTCATGAAAAATGAAATCCAGCCATACCAAAACAAGTTTTATGTTTCTAATAACCAGTTCTTTTTATATATTATATGCCACATATACGCCAAATCCAAATAGTATCAAAATTTCGATACTGACAATACCATTGTGATTTTGAAATTATGTTGGTTTTCCACACGATAATATTTCAGACTTCCGAACTACAACTAAAGTAAACAATTCACCTGAACAGCCTGGTAGATGGAAAAAAGACAAACAAAGTATAGTTGATTTATAAAGCCCTAAAATCCCGGTTATTGAAAATATTAATGTTTATCTGGTATAGCCGGAAGTCCCTACAAGACATAGGTTTCCGATAAAAAAAAAAAGTTGTGGTAGCTGGGGGTTAGGGGGTTGGAATTTTTTTTTTTTTTATTTAACTGAAACATGTGAAAAAGTCAAAATCAATTGACGTGTTTCAGCGTTCTTTGCCAAAAATTACTTTCTGTCAAACTATGAATTTTATTCCACACTTTTGGCCATCTATGTACTTTACAAAGTTCTTGTGAATTCCAGGTTTCTTTTTTAATTTTGAAATAAATCAGGTTTCAATATATTTTTTTTGTTTGAGGAAAACGTGGCATAGAATCAAAAAAAAAAAAAAAAAAGAAATGTACATATCATTAAACGTCAAATGGTTACTTTTTACCTAAATTATGAAAGAAATGAAAACCTACAAAACTGTGATTTTTTTAAAATGTTTTAAAAACAAAAGAAAAAAGGAAGTCTTTTTAATGATAATGAAGAAAAAAGCTATAAGTAAATAATAAAAAAAACATGCAGGATGTAAAAAATATTTTTGCACGTAATACGTTACCTATAACTTTAAATCCTGAACATTGAGGGTGATATTTTTGAACCAGAAGCAATATTGTAATCTTTAGTTTAAAAAGTATGATATAAAAATTAGTCTTGTTGAGCGCGAACTAAGCGATTTGTTTTTTAAAAGATCTTGTTGATAATCCTAAAAATTAAATTTATTTATTCATCATTCAAGTTCTGAAACATAAAAAATTTTGCTTGATGGGTTTGTAAAATGAGTTTTTATGAAAATTTAATTAACACTCTTGATATTGTAGGTACATTTTGTCTGTTGACAGTTTTTTCAATTCTTGTTTTATGTATTTCCATAGGCAACGCTTAATAGATAATTATTACTCACATGAAGGTAGGTATCGGAATGGACCTTGTTCCGGAGACTTTGCGAAATCAAATTCATCCTTCCTTATACCTTAGATTATTTGGTAAGGATTGACCAAAACTAACTTTCCAAAGTTCGAAGAAACAGTTAAGTATTCAAATTTTGTCATTGCGTCAAAAAAGAACTTAACCGATTTTGCATGTACCTATACATAGAACTATATATTTCAGAATAAAAAAATAAAAATGAAAGCTAAACACGCAATTTCGAGAAATTTGATGTTGCTAGGCATTTTTCTGTAATCTTTGATGGGCCTGTCAGGAATGTAGGTGAGCGACTGATTTTCTCGAGGTTCAACAACTAATCGGATGGCAAGACAAAATTTGACATCATTGTGTACCTAAATAGATTTTGTAATAGTAAGTACCTATGCCTCCTCAGAATGAAGTCTGTTTTATGTCTGTCATAGAAAAGCTGTTTCCAGCCTCTTTTCGAGATTAATTAATAACTCCTTAGTTAGATATCAACAAATACAATCTGTACCTACTCTTATACCAGCCTTTTTTGCTACACAAACCTGCTATCTAACATCTAACTCATCGAGTCCTCATGTAACAATATTGGCTAACTCGTTAGGTTTGGAGACTAAATTATGGACTATGTCTTTTCTAAATATTTTCAATTTTAACTAATACTAAAATGTTTGAGTTTAATAAAAATATATTTAGGTATTACAAATTCTCCTAATAAGAATATCTAAGAAATAATATCAAATTTGTCTTGCCGCTATCAGTTAGTCGGTTACTCATCAAAAATGCTACCTGTGGCACAGAAATAGGTGTCCATCCACTACTGCCTATCCGCTATGCATTCTGAACAAAATAACAAAATATAATCAATTTATAAAGTTGCCCAAAATCAACAATAAAAGACAAATCCTCTAGTTCACCGCAACCCCTTTGTTGTTATCGGTTCTTCTTAAGCAATAACTTACAGTAAAAATAAATTTGTAAAAATAAATAATAGCTAATATATCATAATATATAATATTATAGTTTTAGACCTATGATTATTATATAAAAATAATCAGTAATTACCTCGTTCACCTACTGAACCCCATTGTAAAAATAAGAATATTTTACATTTTCTTTTCTGGACTTTCTAGAAGTTTTAATAGGTACCTACCTATCTACTAACATATTTGTTTTTTTTTCTTATGTGTTTTGTATACTCTATTAAGATATACCTATATTTTTCCCATGTTAAGTTTATGCTAAAGTGATAATAGAAATTTTGTTTCACTTAATAATGGCGATGTGTGTATTTAAATGTTATTAAATTCAATCAAAGGACACCTTCGACTAAAGTCTAAAGACGGTAAATTTAATTTTAACATTTTTTCAGACAAACTCATTTGAAAAAATATCGGCGACGGTGAGTAGAATATTTTTGCTGTTTAATATTTTATTTTGAATTGTTATATATTTTTTAAATAATCACAAAAAAAATCATACTTATTATTATTATTATCATTATTATTATTATTATTATCCTAATATTATAACAGAACTACTTACATACCTACCTACTTTCTTATAACTAGGTACATAGCTTTATTTTGGATATCATAGCATAAAATTTAAAAAAACTATGTATTAAATAATTTTAAACAAATTGATACCATCAAAACAATTTTGATTAAATACTGATATCTACCATCGATTAGATTTTAAACAAACTTTTAAATATTGTTATAAACGACTTTTTGTTTCATTAGTTATACAGAGTAACAAATAAATGGAATATCTGCTTTGTTCGTTTGGTGATTCAATATATTAAATGTTTACATTACTGTTCAATCCAAAGAATTATTAGGCAAAGTTAGTTTTGGATTCCACCAGATTGTAAACGTATAAGCCCTATTTGTATTAAAACTAATTGCTATACGCAGTTGAGAAACTATTTTGCTTTATTAAACATTCTATACTTTATAGTTCCAAAAGTGAACACAAATTTGTATTAGTTTAATCTGAGGTAGTAAATGTATTACAACATAGTTAACAAACGGTTGGATATCTCGAAGATTCCAGACAGGCATATATAAAAACAAAACTCAATCGATATATTGAATTGCCATGCATACAAATCCAACAGAACACCTAATTCAATATTCGGATCTGCGATTTGCAATCATTAAAAAATGATGTATATTATGTATATTTGAAATAATATTTAGGTAAATTGATTAGTTCTAGCAAACCCAATGTAAAGAAATTAGGCTAACATAGTTTTAAAAAGAAAGAAATTGAGAAATAAAACCTAGACAAAAGGCAGGGAGTTGATAAAAGCAAAATATTCCATTCAATATTATTATTATAACAATGGCAACGAAAATGATTACCTCTTGTAAGAAGGAAACTTTGTATTTTTATAAACCGTTTTAAATAATGAAAAATGTTACCTAAAAATTTTCATTTAAAATTTTTGATAATGTGCAAAGCAAAGCATTTCTGTCCCATCATATTAATTGAACTTTTTTCTTATCCGAATTTTAAAAACATGATGGAATATTTTGCCTTCAAAGAAGAAAGGTGCCTTGATTGTTCTGTTTATAAAAAGAAAATACACAAAATTAAATAAAATAGTATAACTACTTGATAATGCAATTGTTGTAATTATACTTGTAAAATACATACTAATAATAAATACTGAAGCAATATGTTGCTGTTTTTTTTTATGAAACCCATGCATTAGCTATTTATATACCTACCTACCTACTGTTAAATCCTGCTCCTCATAAAATTCTAATTGAGCATTCAACACTGAAATACGCGAGAGTCCAATAATTGCCAGTTGAGGAGGAAAAATGTGCTGATCATTTTATCCCAGGTTTTACCTTCGTGGCAAATTGTGATAAAATTATTCATTGTTTATAGGGCATCAAACAAATGGTTAATACTCTAGCTTATACGGCGTGGCGGCTGCTTTGCGCCAGGAGTTGATAAATTGTGAAATAGAAAAAAATGATCCAGCATGACCTGACCCACCGACTGTGACGGCGACTGCGACTGTGACTGCGCTTGGGTAACCGGTCACGTGTTATCGGTCGCCGGTCACAGTTAGGTACAGCTACAGTAACAAGTCCAGTTCCAGTAACAGTTGCAGTTACAGTTACAGTCATAGTCATAGTAACAGTCCCAGTTGGGTCAGGTCGTATCAGTCACGGAGTCAGAGTCACAGCTACAGACATAGTCGAAGTCACAGTCGCCGTAACAGTTTTAGTCACATTCACATTCACAGTCACAGACATAGTTACAGTCATAGTCACAGTTTCATTCCCAGTAACAGGGACGGAGTCACAATCACAGAGGCACCGTCACAGCCACATTCACACTCATGGTCATCGTCGAGTTACCCGTTACCAGTCACATTCACAGTCACAGTTACAGTCGTAGTAACAGTCACATCCCACACAGCACACGTCGTCTTTAAGACGTCTTTTTTATGTCCAGTTTACGTCTTGACGCCGAAAGACCTAAAACAGACATCTTAAGGATGTCTAAAAGACGATATCTTTTAGACGTTTGTGAATGATATCTTATAGATATCTTTAGGACATCTATAAAGGATGTCTGTTTTAAATATGCCTTTTACCTTTAAACATGGTCATGATGTTTTAAAAAGTAGGTGTTTACCAAATAACTGCTCTTTGGTTTAATTTTTTTGGAAAAAGTAAAAAAAAATCAAATAAGAACTTTACCCAGACCCGCCTGAACAAGACTGAAACCATAATTCATGGTGCTGGAAAATGTGCCTTATTGCATAGAAGAGAAACAAAAACAAATTGAAAACCGTGCTGTGCGACGATCGTGACAGTGGCAAATATACGAACTAATATTTCTATCACGCTCTATTCCATTGCAACTGTCCATATCGTTTTTTCCTCCACCGTCACCTCAGACTCTCAGACCTATCACCGAATTTGCCGAAACGCATTTCTCATAGTAGCCAAACAGGGGGACGGATTGAATATCGATTTTTCCTTATTTCTTCTACCCCTCTGCCACCGTCCACAGTTCACGGTCCATCGTCCACCGGACACAATCCCAGGCATTGTCACCGTCCAGACACACACAGAGACAGTCACAGTCCTAGCCCCAGTATCAGCTACAGTTACAGTAGCAGTTATAATTCCAGTTCCAGTTCCAGTTGCAATTGCAGTTACAGTTACAGTTGCAGTTGCAGTTACAGCTAAAATCATAGTCACAGTCAAAATCACAGTCACAGTCATAGTAACAGTCCCAGTTGGGTCAGGTCGTGTCAGTCACGGAGTCAGACTCACAGTTACAAAAATAGTCAGAGTCGTAGTCGCAATCACAGTTACAGACATATTCTAATAATAATGCTTCATTGTCAAAAAAAATTATTACATAATTTGTAGACAAAGCCTTAAATACAAAAATATATAATATTATATACATCTACTTGTATACAAAATCAAAAGAAAATTATTTAAAATAAACAAACAAATATAAAAATGAACAAATTACCTATAAATGGTTATAAACAATGATCCAGTGTGTGGAACGCTCAAAATTAGGTCAGAAAAAAGTCATTTACTTTACATAAGGCTCTCTCTGATAAATAGGATTTTAGAGCTATGCGGAATTTAGGAAGAGATGCTATGTAGGTACTTGATTACTACTGGCAGATGATTGTGCATTTTTTTTGCGTTGTATAGAATAGAGCTCTTAATTAACTCGGAGGATGGAGTTGGTAAATAAAGATCATGCTCCGCGTTTCTTAGTGGATCGTTATGCAATGGCCTTTCTGAAATACTGGGCAGGTGTTTGCGGATTAGGCAGACTGATTCTAGTATAAAAATCTTAGCAATGGGCTCTATTTTTTAATTTTAGGGAATATCTAATAGCTCTTTTTTGTAATTTGAAAATACGCTCAAATTGAGTCGCACAGCACGAACTCCAGAATGGAAGGTCGTATCGAAGATGTGATTCGAAAAGGGCAAAGTAGACTGTTCTAGAAGTTGACAAGTTAAGTTCCTTGGAAACTGATCTTATCGCAAAGCAAGCGGAACTTAATTTTTTTGATAAAGAATCGATGTGCGAGTTCCATTTTAGGGATTTCTCTATAATAAGGCCTAAAAACTTTACGGAATCAACGGCGTCAATAGTAGTGGTGTTATCAAGTACATAGGTTGCAACGTACTTCTATATGACAGAACTTTTGTTCTCGCAGCGTTGAAGCAGAGAAGGTTAAAGTCGCACCATGATTTAATGGCCAACAAGTCGATGGACATGGTTTTATGAAGAGCTACAATATCCGGGTTGCTCCAAGTGAAAATAGTATCATCAGCATGCAATGTCGTTGATAAACAGCAAAAATAATATTGGACCCAACACGGAACCCTGTGGAACTCCACATTCCCTTGCATGAAGACATCGTCGTATCAACCCTCACAAGCTGTTTTCAGGTGTTAAGATACGACTTGAACCATTCCAGAGGAGAGCCTCGAATTCTATAATGCTGCAATTTGTTAATTAGGATATTATGACTTACAC
Source organism: Ceutorhynchus assimilis (assembly GCA_917834065.1). Lineage (NCBI taxonomy): Eukaryota > Metazoa > Arthropoda > Insecta > Coleoptera > Curculionidae > Ceutorhynchus > Ceutorhynchus assimilis. Next base: position 43,365,240 of record OU892277.1, read on the forward strand.
AGTCGGATGCTTTAGAAAAATCACAGTAAATTGATGCTGTGGAGTGCAAATTGTTCAAGCAAGAGAAGACATTATTGAAGACAGAGAACATAGCATCAATAGTGCATTTGTTGGTTAAAAATCCAAATTGGTGGATAGTTAGTATATTATATTTATGCAGAAATGATAGAAGCCTTTTCTTAACCAATCTTTCAATAATTTTCGATAAAGGGGGAAGAAGTGCAATTGGACGATAGTTCGACGCTTGGTCCTTATCACCTCCCTTGTGCAGAGGAATAATTATAGCGGTCTTGAGGCAATCTGGGAACACTCCTTCTTGAAAAGATTTATTTATTAAAGCAGTGAGGAGATTTAACGTACATTCTGGTAAATTGAAGACCATTTTTAAAGTGAGTTCATCAGTCCCAGATGATACTTTGTTTTTGATGTCTTTAACTGTGCTGCAAAGCTCTGGTGTTTCTACGGGTGTTAGGAAGAAACTGTGTGAATTCATATTGATACTGGAAAGATATAAAAGCGGATAGCGAGAAAAAGCTATAGTAGTCATCAAATTTTTTGCCACATTTACAAAGAATTATTCAGGTTCTCAGGGGAGGTAGAGGTTATACTGGAAAAGATAGCCTTATTTCTCAAGTCGTTGACAATAGACCACGTTTCTTTGACAAGGTTTTCGGTTCTAGCGAACCGGTTGTTATAATAGGTGTCTTTGGCGGCTTTTATAGTTTTATAATAAATTTTTCTATAGAGTTTAACGTAATTTTGAAAGAAGAGTTTGTTCGAAATTTTTTTAGGTGTGACAATGAGCGCATGTTCTTTGCTGATGTCCGCAAGCCTTTAGTAGTCCAGGGTTTATATTTCTTATTTTTGATAGGCCTGAGGGGAAATGCTTTGAAAGCCAAACCAGATAATTTATTTGAAAATGTTGAAAATGCACTATCGATGTCATCAGAGAGGCAACCCCAGTCGTCAATTGTTTGACATAAGCGCTTGAAATTGAGGAAAATTTTTTCCGAATAAATTCGGCGGAACTTACGTGGGTGGGGCATTCCTGCTATTCGTCTTTAGAGAAAAGTTTGTGAGTACTGCTTCATGATCTAAAACCCTGAACTTAAGACAGTATAGTCAACGAAGCTTGGATCAAAGCATGACACGACGTAGTCGATAGTGCTAGATCTGGTTTTAGTTATTCGGGTTAGAGACTGAACATGCATGACCATACCAAAAGAGACAAGTATAGACTGAAGAGAATCTTGAGCAGCACACACATTGGAAAAATCTAAGTTAAAGTCGCCACATAAAATTAATTTACTATTATGAGGGAGGGACTCAAGCAAGCTTAGTAAATTTGAAAAATGCAACCTAGTCGGCGTCAGGTGTTCTGTAAATGCAAACAATGTAGATGTCGTAGATACTGTTGTAGACTATAGAAAATTCAAATAATTTTACAGATAATAAATTCTCGAACTTGGTTACCGCCGAAAAGTTGTTATCAATGGACATTATTACAGTACCTCCATGAGATAGTGTAGGTACTTCTTGTATACCTAGATACTGTGGTGTAGTTTTTGACAAACACAGGCTCGTCAATATTGAGCCAATGTTCAGTTATGGCAATAATTTCTGGAAAATGTAGGTTATATTGATGAGAAATACACTAAGCTTGCTATCGTTTATTGTTTCAGAGGGTGCTTGCTCCTCTATTCGCGTCAAACTATCTAAAAAAACTTTTTATTTGGAGAACCACCAGAAAAATACTTAGAATGACTCTCCCTAATTTTTTGAAGCTGTTGGATTTTTTTCGAAGAGAAAAACGATCCGAAGGCAGAGAGATCCGCTTCAACTTCAGCCAAATCGATGCCATAGGCGCTGTGGAAACGATAATACAGCTTGCGTAAGGAATCCACATCACTCGGAAGGCCCTCTGATGCTAGCGCTAATTTAATGCCGGTGTTGGTGTAACCTTCAAAACACACAATGGGGGGTTGGTCGTGGAGATTGATTGATTTATTATCTGTAGGCTTTTTCTTTGAATTGCGGTCTGGGGGAAGGCTTCGGGTCGCTGCAGTGGTTAGGTCAATTTGTTGAAGACTTGTGGTAGGAATAATATGTACAGGTGATGTTAAATTTGAGGGTGCTAAAGATGACAAGGCAGTGTTTATTGTACTACCGGGCGGCACATACTTATGTCCTTCAACTGTTCAAAATGTTTCTTGCTTTTCACGCCAATTTTAAATTCGGAAAGTGAACTGTCATCATTTTTCAGCATGGAAAAACAACGGATAAAGTCTGTTGTACCAAGTTTTTCTTCAACATAGTGAGCAATTTGGTTTGAAGTATAAGAGACGGGAATTTTAGACAGAATCAAGTAATGCCAATCATCTTTTGTAATGGTCTTATAAGTTATGGGTGTTTTAACTTCAACTGGAGTAGCCACTTTCTTGTGATGCGTGTCAGTTTGTGTCGAATTTGACTTATTTGTCCCAAGCTTAGAGGTCTTGATGTTGGGTTTATCTATAGCAGCTAATTTTTCTGTCATAAGTATGACATATGATTAATATTTTTACGCAAATCACCTATTTCCTTTATTAATTAATTTTTCGATGTGTCATGTACCTGGATCTTAATAGAATCATCATGATTGTCCATGAAAACAGATGACAAATTAAAAATATCTTGTTTCATTTCTCTGATAGATTTGAATAGAGATTCTTGTCCATTGTCCGAGATTTTGGTTTGGTGGCTGTGAATGTCATCTATTTTTTGGTTTAGTTGCTTCCACACGGAGTCGTGACTACTCAAAATATCATAAATTTCTGTAATGACCGGGAGAAGGACATTGTTTTTTTTTAACAGGCTCCGAGAGCTTCGACATTTTCCATAGAAATCTGGGTATTATTATGTAGATGTGTTACCTACTTTATCATGTAGGTATTTCAATGTAGGGGAATCACAAACACTGCTGAAGAGTCTAATATTGTAGTATTTTGTTGGTAAAGGACTTTTGTAGTTGTTTTGTACAAGCCAGTGCAGTTCATGCAGAAATACCGGCGACACTCACCCATCCAGCGAAGTTTGTATTTGTCTTTCTCAGAAACGGCTTTTTGGCAGGAATCGCATTTGAAATCGGCCATTATAATAAGTTTAAATAACTTTAAAGAACTGGATCAATGACAAGGTAATTAGGTCAAGTTTATAGAGTGACCGCCAAAAAGTTTGCAACAAATGGGAAAATATTTTATTATTAAGATATCAAAAAAAATGTTACGTGGGATCGATTCAGCATACTTATCAACAAAAAAAATCAATGTCACAGATGTCATGTGACCACAGTCATGGCGGCAAATTTAAAAAGTTCAAATCAAATCAAATAAGCTTTATTGTCCAAAAAAAAACAGATACATTTTTATTGACAAAGCAAATACTTAACCTAACCTAACCTCCTAAAACATAAAATTACAGTACACAAGCTAAAATTGTCTTAAAAAAACAAAAAAAAAATAATCAAATAAATTAAAAAAAATTGAACCTTATCAAACAAATACACAATTCGGTCCAAAATTAATAAAATTTCGAAGTTCTTACAAGTACATTTACACCTAAAAAACCCAAATTCCACTCAAGTATTGCATAATGCATTTTCATCATAAAATTCACTTACACTATACAAGGCTTTGGTAGTTAAATGCTGTTTGACACACAAACGAAATGCTTTATAATTAGAGCATTCTTTAATTTGTTGCGGTAAATGATTGTACATTTTAATACTTTCATAAATAACTGAATTTTTCGTGAGTGTAAATTTAGGGATTGGTAAAGGTACATTATTTTGTCGGAGGGTATAGTTACTCGCCTGAACATAACCGGCATTCTTTTTATAGACAAGGCTCACCGATTCCAATATAAAAAGAGATGGCACTGTCATTATTCCCTCCTGTACAAACAACGGTCTACATGATTCTGTGCATTTTTTCTTGCACAAGTAACGCACAGCCCTCTTCTGAAGAACAAACACTGCCTGGAGTGATTTTTTAGTGGAGTAGCCCCAGAAAGCTATACCATACCGGATGTGTGACTCCATTATAGAGAAATATGCATTTTTTGCAGTAGTTTTGCCAAGCTCGTGCGCAACAGTCCTAATGATATAGCATGCACTAGCCAGTCTTCTATTTAAAATTTCAATATGGCCCTCAAACTTGAGGAGTGCATCAATATGCAGTCCCAAATATCTCACGGATGGTTTGCTTTCGAGAGTTTCGTCCTGCAACTTAACATTTGTTATATTGCACTTAAATGTTAGGATGTTCGTTTTTTATACATTAAAGCAAAGTTTATTTGTATCGCACCATTTCTTTATCTCCAAAAGATCGGCTTCTATGGTTGCCTTGAACTGGTCTAAGTTTTGATCCAAACTCGATTTTCTGGTGGTCCACAGTCCGTTTGCATCATCAGCAAAAGCTGTTAATTTTGCTACAATTGGCAGTGATAGCAAATCGTTTATGCATATTAAGAACAGTATTGGGCCCAAGACGGATCCTTGAGGAACCCCATGCAGAACCTTATTATATTCAGAGTTAACTCCATTTACGCTCACAAACTGATATCTTTCTGTGAGCATAGAGTTGAACCAGTTTAAAGGAGTGTCCTGAATGCCGTAATGATGAAGTTTCCGCGCCAGTATTCCGTGACTTACGCAATCAAAAGCTTTTGAAAAATCACAGAACACTGCCGCCGCAACCTCTCCATCATTCAGACTCAAATATAGTTTTTCCAAAAATGCAAAAATTGCATCATTCGTGCTCTTGGAACTCCGGAAACCAAACTGCCCATGATTTAAAATATTATGTCGATCCAAATATTGCATTAGCTGTTCTTTAACAATTTTTTCAATTAATTTTGAGATTGTGCTTAGTAAAGAAATGGGGCGATAATTGGAAGGACTATTGCTCTCTCCCCCCTTGAAAATGGGAATGACCAATGCAGTTTTTAAACTTTTAGGAAATATTCCAGTACTAAGGGACCAGTTTATTGATGCTACCAATACATCTAGAGCATTTTCTGGTAAATTTTTTAGGATTTTAACCGATATGTTATCTATTCCGGAGGAATTCTGTTTTTTAATTTCACCACAAATTTTTATGACTTGCTCTTTGTTCGTCAAACTAAACTGAAACTTTTCTGTGTGGATTATTTCTGGTAAATAAGACAAAGGATCGATATTAGAATTTAAGTTTTGATTTAAATTTTGTGCAATTGATGTGTAAAATGAGTTAAGCTCTTGAGGAGAAATATCAATAAAACCTTCTGATTTTGGTTTTTTACCCCTGAACTCGTTAATTATGTTCCAGTATTCTTTATTTTTATTTTCAGCCTTATTTATTCTTTTTTCGTAGTGTAACTGTTTTGCTTTACGTATAAGTTGCCTGTAAATTTTTCTGTAATTATTAAAGTAGACTAAAAAACCTTGACAGTTTGTGAATTTTCTAATTGTGTGTAAACATCTTAAATTCCTAGCCGAAACCTTTATACCCTTAGTCAACCAAACCTTGTTACTTTTTGTTTTAATTTTTCGTAGAGGAAAGCTTTTGTTTAATATTTCTGACACTTTACTTTGAAAAGATTGTATGGGATTTTCAGAGTTCAGGCACTGATTCCAGTGTGTTTGAGCTGCCAACCTCTTAAAGACATCAAAGTTATTTTTGCTGTAGATTCTACGTCTTACAGTAGTTTTAGATGAGTTGTTACTAACTGTTAGGTCAGCTATTACAGCCTCATGATCTGAAAGACCTGCCGGTATGACTTTGCATTGTAACTCATCCACACTAAAGTTGCTACATATATAATCGATGGATGTAGAAGACTGACCAGTAATGCGTGTCGGTTCGTTGACGAAGACTCTAAGGTTAAAAGAGTACAAAAGATCAATCAATGCCCTTGTGTCTCGAGACTCGAGATCCTCATAATTGATATTCAAATCTCCAGCTACAACAATTTTTGAAGTCAAAGGAAATTTGCGCAGAAGAACTTCAAGACTCTCCAGGACCAGCATCGGATCTCCAGATGGAGGCCTGTATACACATAGAAGATAGATATTTAATTTTTGCATGTAGCACAGTGAAAATTCAAAATTATTTTTTATAATCAAATCATTATACCGGTCAATACACTCTACAATATTCATTTCCAGGTAATCTTTATGAGCCATAATCACCGTGCCCCCGTAACCCTTTTCCCTGCAATATATTGATAACGTTTTATAGTTTGGAATGTAGCACAGTTCGGCCTCTGTCAACCAATGTTCTGTCAAGAGCACAAATGTAGGCATATTTGAGTCTTCAATTAAAACAAATAGTTCGTCCGATTTATTACGAAGAGATTGTATGTTTAATAAAAAGAATGAAAGCTCTATTTTTCCAATTTTTGCTTTATTTTTATTTGCAATAACTGTTTGGCCGTCGTTATTCAAGCTAAAAAAGAAGCCGAATCTGTGTGACAATCCCCAACGCCATTACCATCAGAACTAACATTACCTCTTGTAGAAACAATTCTATCTATTTGCTGAGCTATTTTGATTTTTGCTATGTTTTTTAACACCAAAGCCCTGGTAAAAAAGAAAAAAGTGGAATTTAGAAAAGAATTTATGTTTATAAAGCTGCAAATTTTATGTAGTTTTTCATAAACTGAAATGTTAATATTATCTATGAATTTATTCAACACTAGTCTATTACTCCAGAGAGGTATTGATAAAAATATTAAATTTGTGCGTATCGCTGCCTCTGACAAAAGTTCAAAAACACCCGCACTTATCTGTCCACCCCGAATTGCATTTTGCAGGCCTCCAGAGATTATGATAAAGTCTTTCTTTGTAAAATTAATTGAAAGTGTACCTATGTTTTGTATAATTTCTTCCAATTTTGCATTATGCTTAGCAAAAGTAAGTACATTGTATTCCTGGTTCTGGTGTACTTGCAGGTGCTTGTAGAGGTCTACAACTGAGCAGTCACCTAATACGAGGACCTGATGCTTTGATGTTTTAGAAATAGCGCGAAGATCAGTATCAATGTTTGTCGTTGTTTGTGGCTGTTGTTGCGGTGTATGATCCAAACTGCGACCGGTATTGCAATTTAGACCACTTCTAAGGAGGAACAGTTCATTTTGGGTGTCTTTGTATTTTTTCACATAAATGTCATTGTCAGCAGTCATAATTTCAATTGTTGTTAGCATTTCATTCTTTGTCTCGGTCAAATCTTTTAGGTCAGTTTCCAGTCCATTGATTTTCAATCTTGTTTCTTTTGCACTAATTAACATTTTGTCAATTTTTTCCGCAAGCTCTGCATATTCTCTATTCAGTTTATTTATTTCTGATTTCTGTTTTTGTATTTCATTCCTATAGTGTTCTTCAGTTGCAAAGACTTCATCTTCAAAATCTATAGTTTGTCGCTTAGTTCTTTTCAAACACTCTTCTATTCCCTGTTTTTCCCTTTTTAAGATTTCCAGTTCAATATTTTTTTCACTAATCTCATCTTTCTGTCTCGTTAGGATTTTTTCCATTTTTTCCATCTTTGATCTCAGATTATTATTTTCGATGCATGTTTTTTCCAGTGTTTTAACTACAGCACCTGTCTTTTCTTTCGCACAATCACTGCAGAAAAATGGTATTTTTCGAGATTGGGTTTGTATACATCTCACCTCTGTGGTCGACCATTTCTCGCATTTCCTGCATGAAACCGTCTTACATCCGTCACAAGGGTGGCCAAATAATTCGTCAATTCCATCACCCTTCTCTGTTTTAACTCTAAACACACATTTTGCAGAACATTTTGCACATATACCATTTAATGCCGTTTTCTGGGACATGACTTGAAAAGTTGAACGGTAAAACTTTTCTCGGATACTTAAATTTAACATGAAATGCTGCGAATACTCTTCTCAGACTTAATGCAAACACATACGTAACCACTGAAGAAATTTTTCCACAAAAAAGAGTAAATCCCTCAATTAAATAAATAAATGCAAATTGGAGATTTCGTCTATGGGTATACTGAACCTTGATCACTATCAGTTTGTGTAAACAACAAAAAAATGTTTGCAATTGGAATTCCAATATAGAAGAGCACAAAACAGGTGTATTTTCACTTACAGGATTAAGGTTTCCTGGATTGTTTCCGATAAATTAAAATGAGGAAACTTCGCACATATTTTGACACCAAAAAAAACACACTCCGTTCACTTCATCCACTCTAAAAAAGCAAAAATAGTGGAGCCTGATTAGACACGTCGGTATACGTCGAGTTCCTCACTCCATTCGCCTCAAATATGTAAAAAGTGGGGTAAGATGACCAGAAATCGAAAAATTGTAGAGAGAAAAGTGGTTCAGGATTCGATTTTACGTCTATGTGTCAACTTTTAAAAGGCTACAAGGATTTTTAAAAAATATCAATTTTTTGACCTGTTTTCTAGTAATTTGAAAAATATCAAGAAGTTTCCGCCTGGTTCGCATATTTCAAACATTAAAAAAATCTAGTGCGGTAATTCTGCTTAATTGTCCCGCGACAAATTGTAAAAAACCAAAAATTCATTGTCAGACCACTCTGATCTTGTTGCAATGACCTCCAGAAAACAAAAATTTGGAATAACAAATTTAGAATTATCATGAAATCTTTCTAAATGATCCAATACCTCTTTTCTAAATTTAAATAGGCCAATATTTCCGCGAAATGTTTTTGATATTTTTCAAATTACCAGAAAACAGGCCAAAAAATTGATAATTATTAAAAATCCTTATACATTTTTAAAAATTGACACATGGACGTAAAATCGGATCCTGAACCACTTTTCTTTCTACAATTTTTCGATTTCTGGTCGTCTAACCCCACTATTCACATATTCAAGGCGAACTTTTCAAATTTGCTGCCATGACTGTGGTCACATGACATCTGTCACAGTGATTTTTTTTGTTGATGGGTATGCTGGATTGATCCCACGTAACATTTTTTTTGATATCTTAATAATAAAATGTTTTCCCATTTGTTGCAAACTTTTTGGCGGTCACTGTGAAATACACGCACAACGAAAACGAACACAACGGTGTGATGCAAAAAAAAAAACAAATCAAGTCAAAACAAGCTAAGTCAAAACAATTCAAATTTGCAATACTCGCGGAGCTGCCGAACGAAAGCACAAACGTCCAGTATGACTGCTCGAAGTACTGTGGAATATTCTGACTCACAGTCATAGTCACATTCACAGTTGAAGTCACAGACATACAGTCATAGTCATAGTCACAGGAAAAGTTTTCGCCCCACTATCAGTTACAGAGTCACACTCACAGTCACAGTCGTAGTAACAGTCACAGTCACTGTCCACACTTCACCTGCCACCGTCCGCCGTCCACGGTCCGGACACACACAGGGACAGTCACAATCCTAAACCCAGTATAAGTATCAGTTACAGTTACATTTGCAGTTGCAGTTACAGTTACAGTTACAGTTACAGTTACAGTTCCAGTTGTAGTTACAGTTGCAGTTGCAGAGACAGTTGCAGTTACATTTGCAGTTACATTTGCAGTTACGGTACTGCAGTTGCAGTTATGATTACAGTCATTCCTGAGTTCGACTACCGGAGCTGCGTTCAAAAACGGCTAAAGCCGAGCCAAAATTGACATATTGCGTTCAAGTTTGGCTCCAGCGTGCGAAAAACGGTTGGCTTTACCAGCGCCGGTTTTTACCAAGTCTTACCACTAGGTGGACTAGGCGGCCGCCTAGGGCCCAAAATTCACTCTGAAATCAAATATCTTTTGGCAACCTCGCGCCCTGAGACGCACCACACCACCCGAATCACTCACACTATCGGCAACACTGTTCTGTAGCTGTGTGATTCCCAACTCAGGTAGAGTCCACCCAACTTAATGTCATGTTGCTGATAATTGATGAACATCTGGTAAAAGAGTAATAGATAATAGATACGTGATGGTCAGCTACCCAGACAGCACACAAACTCTTGAAGACGTCTTTTTCAGATCAGCATTAAGTCTGAGCGTCTGAAGACCAAAAAATAAAGACGCCTGGAAGAGGTTGTTTTGCAGATGTCCATAAGATGTCGTAAATTCATATCTTAAAGACAACTATTTGTTACAACCAAGCCTAAAAGTGAATAACAGTTTATGTATTGAATAATTGAAAAGAGATTCAAAAACGTCTTTAAGACATCTTGTTGAAGGAGTCTTTAGGATGTCTTAGTCCTAAAGACGTCTTCAGGCAGATCTCTGAAATACGTTGGGTTTTATAACATTTACGACGTCTTCAAGATGTCTTTGAGACGCCTTAAAGACGTAAGCAAGATGTCTTAAATGTCGTATGTGGACATCTTAGGGACGTCTCTAAGATGTCTAGAAGAATTTCCCACAAAATTCGTTTCTCTTTTATTTCAAAAGTTACCATTCAAAATGCTACAGAACACTTTGGAACTTTAATAGGCCTTTTGGAAAGTTCAAAACACTTAAAATTCAATTCAGAATTTCCAAAAGCATTCTGTAGCGCTTCAGAAAACTTTGTATATTTCAGAACCATTTATGAATGTCCCAAAACATTCAAATACCGATTTACGATTTCCGAAAGCATTTTAGGACAACTCCAGAAGTTCGTAACCCATTTCAGGACGCTGATCCAAAACACTCAAACACTCTATAATCCCCACCGATGAGTTAGCTATCTTTGTTTAGTGAATGGAAAATGACAATGATGGCCATAGAATGGTGGATCCATCGACAAAATTTGACTAGAATAAAAACACAGGGGAAGTGAAACAGGAGGAGTTCAAGCCGATTACAAAAAACAACACAAATAATACAATACAAAAAGATTCTACAAAGGAAATGGTGAATGGATAATACTAAGGCTGACGATCTGAAAATAATAAATTTAAGTATTTTCAAGAAAGTTAAAAAATAAGCATAAACAAAACAGGGACAAATTTATAGGTTAATTTAGGCGGCAAACTTGTCAAATTCAAATTTTACTGGCATGAGAAACGGGATTTGGTGTTCCAACTGATCCAGAAAATTCACACCATTGGCATGGCCGATAGAAGGGGAAAAGTAGGTTTTGGCATTAGCATTGCCGTCCTTGAATGCACTCCCGGACAGAGCAATAAATTGTGTTCGGGTTGTTGAAATAACGCGATCAGCGTCCGTCGTCCGAGCTTTCTGGCACAGTCGCAGTCACAGTCATAGTCATAGTCACATTTAAAGTTACAGTCACAAACAAAGATACAGTCATTTCGAGCGTTTGACCGGTCATTTACACTTGACAAATAAACAATGAAGTAAGCGTCATTTGTCAACCAATTGGTATTGAATGATGTAAAATACGTTGCTCATCTGTCAAAATTACCGACTGGTCAATCGCTTGAAAACCCCCATAGTCACAGGAACAGGAAACAGTCACAGCCCCAGTATCAGTTACACAGAGTCAGTCAACTGACATCGTCGCTCCAAGCTTGTGAGGTTCGAATGATTCGGAGTGCGAGGTGCCAAACCTACGCACCTTTTCAACTGGAAAACGGTTCGGACGGGCCCTACAGTTTAACGTGGAGCTCCCTATCCATGGAGCGAGCAATATTTCCTGCGTTCCAGTACCCGGACAGAGCGCGATCAGAACCATAATTTGTATCCGGGTTGTTGGAATCAGGGATGTGCCGTAGACTATGAAATCTACTTTACACGGTTTGTCTACTCATTTAGAAAGTTCACGTGCCTCAGACTCTACGCTTATACGGTACCACTAACAATACGGTATTTCAAATGGTATTTTATAGTTCTCGGACATGAAGACAAAAAAAACCTCTAATCCCTTATTCTGTTTACGTTTTAAGAGCTGAATTGGGAAATAGAATATATCCGCGAACTTTTTTTGCTTGTTTGCCAACTTTTATTTATCCTGAAGATTCCTGAGTTTCGTTAATTTTTCCGTTTTTTATGGGGGAATTATTAGAAGGTGCTGTTCTTGCAGACACAAATGGAGCGTAAACTAATTTTGACATAGCATAGCGTTATACGGTAAGGCATCCGCTAACTTCCGTTGGGTAGCGGGCTCCGCTAACGCTAATACCGTAAAGAACTGTCATACTTGTCAAATAACGTTACGGTATTTGAAATTTGTACAGCACGAGAATAAAGTGACCAGATCTTGAAAATCCAAAAGCGGGACAAAGTCACAAAGTTCTAAAAAGTCTCGTTTTCAGTTTCAGTTTTTTTGGGTACCTGAGTAGTGATAATAAATAAAATTACTTAAGTAGCTATACAAAATATGTAATGAGAGTCCCATTATATCTACGGTAACCCTTGCTCCTTGTCTTGACGTCTGGAAGAAATCAATTTTTCATTTGTTACAATAATGGTCGTTTGCACCGACCATTCTAAGGAAGCCTCAACAATAAGTATTCCTTAAAATGACATTTTTACATGGAGAAATGTCACTTTAAGGAATACTTATCGCTAAGCAGGCTTATAAAACGCAAATATAGTAATAGGGTAGTGGACAATTTTTTGAAATAGGGATTTTTTTTAATAATCTCCATAACAAAATAAATAGTAGTTGATGATTCTTTGATTTTAGAAAACAAAAATATACCTAAAAAAAATAAACAAATTTTTACTTATTTTAAACGCTATATTTTACCGCCCGGAAATTACGTCATAGCTGTTATGTCTTATAGCGTCAAGGCATTCCGACATTAATAAGAGTGGGCGAGAGCACGGTCAGTGCGTCCTTATATTTTACATGCTTCTAGAAAAAGATGCAGATAAGCTCAGTACGCATTGATTGACAAATGGAAATCTCTTAAAAAGTGGGGTTAAGTTGAGGGTGCGCCTAGATGTAATGACACACAGACGCTGATATATCTCTCTTTTTTGCACAAATGAGTAAGTGTGTGTCGAATATAGGACGAAGGTTTGATTCATTTCATACTCAAATACAACAGCGATGACGTAGAATTAAGGCGCGAAATATTTTCGTTCAAATAGTCCGTCCCAAAACTCTACTTTTACAATCGTTTTAAACAAAGTTAGCAATTTTTTCTGAAATTTCTTTCAATGGGAATATTTTTCATTTACTCCATAGATGCACAATAGATCATCGATTTCATTGAAATTATACCTTGTCCACTACCCTATTATATAATATTGGATGTTAAATGTTAATTATATTTATACAAGAATTATTACATATTAATAAACCAATCTAAACACTGCGGGGATCCCCAAAATCCCAAAATGAAATAAACTAGAATGAGAATGCGCAATACGACGGACGCCACACCAAAAGCAATTCGTTCGCTTCCTTCGCTTTCGCCGACGACGACCGAAGCAAAGCGGAGAAGGCCGTAGGAAGACGGACAATAAATTACATTGTTGCCACTGTTGCCAGTTGCCACTGCAACATTGAGATAGTTCGAATTTATTGAAAGCGCCGCGATGAAAACCGTCGTTCTTAAACCGAAGTGTGTAATAGAAAAACACGACGGTTTTCTACAGGGCCCCACACACTACGATGAAACACGACGGTTTTCATCGCCACGATGATACACGTGCTTCCAAAACTGAAGTCTGTGGTAGAAAACCGTCGTGTTTCATCGTCGGTTTAAAATTCAGTCCGAGCTTGATTTTTGGCACGACGGTTCAACATTTCGTACAAACGAACGGTTTTCTACCACACACCTCGGTTTTGGAACGACGTGTTTCATGGTGGCGATGAAAACCGTCGTGTTTCATCGTAGTGTGTGGGGCCCTGTAGAAAACCGTCGTGTTTTTCTATTACACACTTCGGTTTTAGAACGACGTGTTTCATCGTGGCGGTGAAAACCGTCGTGTTTCATCGTAGTGTATGGGGCCCTTAAGGCGAAACTGGGCGATCGCCCAGGGGCGAAAAGTCAAAGGGGGCGAAATATTTTTAAAAACCCTCAAGAAAAATAAGAGGAAAAAAATCAGAATATCAGACAGCAAAATGACAAAACCTCGACTTCCTACACAAAATGTGACAAAATTTGGAACTTGTTTGGATTTTTAGAACAAATTGTCATATTGACTGTTTGTTTCACACGTTGTATCCGGATACTAAGTGGATTAATTAATCCATATTTGTTTGTTTCACAACTACTAAATGGTTAAAGATTAGTGTTGTCAATCCTTTCTTCAAGCCTTGTTAAATGCGTAATCTCGAATTGCTTTGTGTCTAACTTCATTAAAGGCAATCACTGATACACTTTTCAGCTTCTTATTAGGTTAAGGTTATTTTTTCTTGAAATTAGCAACAAATTTCTTGAATCCGAGATTTGAGGTGTTTATTCCACATTTGAGATAGTCCATTTTAAGTCCAATCCTACAAAATTTCGAGGATTAGAATAAGTACTCCGATCCGGATAAACTCTCTAATCTTGCGTGTTTATTTCAGGATTATTAATCCCTATTAATAATCCAATCCACTTAGTATCCGGATACAACACGTGAAATAAACGTAGTCATAACTACGTTGATTTCATGCGTTGTATCCGGATATTATAAGTGGATTAAGGATTGATTATTAATCCATATTCGTTTATTTCACGACTATCAAATGGATTAAGATTAGTGCTAATCCATTCTTAACCCTTGTCAGCAGCGCAAGCCCAAATTGCTTTGTGTCTAACTTCATTAAAGGCAATCAGCTGATACCCCAACAAACACGAACTGGCTGGTCCGTGGTCCGACAACGGGACGAAAGCGATTTGCCGAACTGCCGTGTGCGGCCCGCCTATACGTCGGCCGGCTCGGCGTGTAGGTAGGGCATGTCCGCCAGGCCGTAAGGTGGCAAAAAGTCGGCTAGCCAACCTTTAGCCTCGTCAAAGCTTGGAATAACCGACGACGGGCCGATGGTAGATAGCCGAGCCGGTAGAGGCTCGGCAGGCCATCCGCGGCTCGCAAGGGGCTATCCTCTTATAAACCGCCATTATTATCTGCCAGAAAAAGGCGCAGGCGCCCCGAAACATTTGTATTTCAATGATTCTATGTTTTCATGAAAACATAGATCTATTGCCTTAAAAATTAATTCGGAAAAAATCTACCGTAAATTTTCTCAATTTCTCTACTGGGTTACTTGTCCAACATGGATGGTCTTATGTTTAAAGTTGAAAAAATGTACGGTAAGATTTTTTGCAAATCAATTTTCAAGGCAATTAGGTCAGTTTTTAAAACGAACAAAAGCATTGAAATATCTTTAAAAAAATTGAGATTTGCATAAATCATGTTACAGTTAAATTCACTTTTTACCTCCTCCCTTATCACATCTCCATGAATTACCAATAAACCTGTATTCACACTATGAAAATTAGGTTTTTATTCATTACTTATTATTTATTTATTTATTTAGGTAGGTGGTAGACGCTTTTTACTCATTGGGCGTCGACCGGTGAGATACCACCATGCCAGAATTGAGTAGCGCTAAGTGGTATCACCACGTTCCGCTACTGCGCTGGCAGTCCGGTTCCAACAACGAGTAACAGATAGCATGATGGCGCCTCCAGGATCAAAATATTCCGGAGGTAAAATACCCGACCACTCGGATCTCCGGGCATCGGGTGATCCTGGGGGTCCTTCATGCAAAGATATAAAGAGAAGATCAAAAACTCAACTCAGAATTGATTTTAGCAATATAAGAGGAATAAGTACAAATATGAATTCAGCTCACCAACATCTTGAAGAACAAAGACCTGACATCCTTGTTCTCACTGAAACTAAAATCAGTTCTGCAACACCTATTGTAAACTATCTTTATCCCGGCTATGACCTACACCACCGATTTCGACATAATTTTGGGATCTGTGTGTATATTGAAAATGACGTTTCATGTCATCGAGAGGAGAAGCTAGAACCAGCGAACCTTGATATCATATGGCTAAAATTCACCTCAAAGTCATCGACCAAGTTTATCTGCTGCCTCTACCGACCGCCAAGTAACACCGATTACCAAAACTTTTTCGCGACATTATCCGAAAGCTGTGATAGTATACAGTCAAACTATCCTCAGGCGGAAATTGTCTTTTTAGGCGATTTCAACGTCCACAATATACCCTGGCTGAAACACCACAACAAAACAGATAACGAAGGCAGAGAAGCAGAAGCTTTTGCCATAAGTTGTGGTCTAACGCAGCTTGTCGATGAACCTACCCGTATCTAAGAAAGGGGCGAATTTGCAGCGCTTTTAGACTTGTTCCTAACCACTAATCCTGACTCGTACACAATTCAAGTAGATGCTCCACTTGGTTCGTCCGATCATAAACTTATGATAACAAAGTGCGAAATGCTCATCCCACCAAGCCTACAACCACTTCCTCGTAAAATGTGGCACTATAAATCGGCAAAATGGAATGACCTAAAACAGTATTACCTGGATTTTCCATGGCAAGAGGTTTGCTTTAAAACAGTTGATCCCACTATTTGCTGTAATGAAATAACACAAGTAATCTTATCTGGAATGGACGCATATATCCCACATACAACTAAACGTAGAGCTAATGCAAAACCTTGGTTCAACAGCCAGTGTCAAACGGCTGTACAGAAAAAACACAGAGCATATAACCTTTGGAAACGACAACAAACCGCTCAAAACCACACAGAATTTATAGAAGCCAGAAATAGTTGCAAAACTACTATTGACTCCGCTAAAGAAACATACAATCAAAGAATAAAAAACAGGTTGCTGAATTGTCCAAGTAGTTCTAGGTATTTTTGGTCTCTTGCAAAAGCTGTTGGATCTAACTTCACCAAGTCATCCATACCACCACTTACAGATAAAAATAATCACTTAGCCACAACATCAGAGGAAAAAGCCAATATGCTTGCCCAAATGTTTTCCTCCAACTCCAACCTAACAGTGCCAAACGGAAAAACACCACCGTTCATTGAAAGGGTTTCCCATAGTATGCCAGAGGTACCCTTTTGTCACAGAGAAATACGAAAATCCCTAAAAAAGCTGGATACAAACAAAGCAATGGGTCCGGATGGCATTCCCGCAATAGTACTCAAAAATTGCGCCAACGAACTCACCCCAACTTTCGCAAAATTATTCAATTTGTCTTACAGGCAAGGAGTATATCCATCATCATGGAAGTCTGCCGCAGTACAACCCATTCCAAAGAAAGGAAAAAAGACAGATCCGTTAAACTATAGACCAATTGCTCTACTTCCGGTGATATCAAAAGTAATGGAAAGAGTTGTGAACAAGCACCTAACCAAGTACTTGGAAAAGTACAAAATTATCAACGATAAGCAATACGGATTTCGAAAATATAGGTCAACTGGCGATTTACTTACATACGTCACTCACTTATGGCAAAAAGCGATTGAGTTGCGGGGTGAAACAAGAACAATTGCCTTAGATATATCTAAAGCATTCGACAAAGTTTGGCATGAAAATCTGCTCAACAAGCTCAAAGCAATGGGATTATCGCCGAAACTTTGCACTTGGTTTGAAAGTTACCTAAAGGACAGATCCATTTATGTTGCACTGGATGGCCAGAACTCCAACTCTTACCAAATAAATGCTGGTGTGCCCCAGGGAGCAATCCTTTCGCCAACTCTTTTCCTGATTTACATAAATGACCTCATAGATAAAATAGTAAATCCACTTTATTGCTTTGCAGACGATGGCAATGTAGTCTCCTCACTCATACCACCCACAGGTCTTTCCGCACGTGAATTCCACCATCTTAGACTAACTCAAATATCGCAGATAAATAACGACCTGGAGATAATAGAGGACTGGGGTAACAAAAACCTTGTACAGTTCAACGCGCAGAAAACCCAAGCAGCTCTGTTTTCAAAAAAGACCAGCACCGGTGAGCCAAACATCATGCTATCTGGAAGTGCTGTCACATTACAGAGTCAGTTGAACATCTTGGGGGTTACTGCAGAGACCAACATATCTTGGCACAGTCACGTGGCAGATATCGCTAAAAGGGCCTCCCAAAAGCTGGGGGTGCTATTTCGTACAAGACATCTGTACACACCAAGCCAATTGCTGACACTCTACAAAGCCCAGATTCGACCAACTATGGAGTACTGCTCACATATATGGAGTGCAGCACCCAAACATATTAAGGTATGCTTTTGAATACCGTGCAAAAACGAGCTATCAAGCTGATCAATGACCCCGCACTTACTCGTAACTTGGATGGTCTCGAACATCGCAGATCTGTGGGCGATTTATCTCTCTTCTACAGGTACTATCACGGAAAATGCTCTGAAGAGTTGGCACGTATGATTCCACCGAGAGTAGCACCTACCAGGCGAACCCGTCAAACAGACGGTAACCATGAATTTACTGTCAAACTAGAGGCACCAAGAACCTCATTATATCAGAATTCATATCTCTGGAGAACAGCATCGCTGTGGAATAAACTCCCTGCGACGGTTTTCCCTGCGGGTTACAACCTGAACCGTTTCAAGACCAACATACACCGACATTTCCGCGCACTTGCCGCTTCTCGAGCGCGATAGGACATTTCCTTGCGAGTGCGCATATCCGTAAAAAAAAAAAAAAAAAAAAAAAAAATTATTTATTATTAAAAAAAGGTTTAAATAGGTATAAAAAAGCTGCTTTATTATGTAGAAGTAGATATAAAAAAGAAAACAATTCTCAGCAAACTCTGGTTTATTAGTCACACGACAAAAATAACTTACATACTTGAGATGAAATGAATCTCAATCTCTTAGTAAACTTAGCTGGAAATGTTCTAGAATGTGACAATATCTACAACTTGAACCAAATGCAAATGCAACAAAAAATAAGTTATCAATTCACAATAATATTCATAAGGAATGCAAAATACCTACTTACACATCATGATCATGACTAAAATGCTTAGTTTCGAAAAATTACCAAAAAAGAAACTTAGGTGCTAAATAAATAATAATAATAGGTATAGAATAATAACATATGCAACAAATTATTATACAAAGAATAATCGGCTAGAAAAAATTACACTGAAATATACTTATTCTAGCTCTCAAAAAAAATATCTAAGGAAAAAGAAGCACAAATTTCTTATAGTTCACATCATGACTAGAATGTGTCAATGGGTACACTACAAATGTAACAAAAAAACATAGTTTCTAATAATAGGAAATCAACAAATGGCACAGTTTTAAATTTGAACTAAGGCTCGGTTTATTCACCTTCTGATAAACTTTCAGGTACCTTTATTATCTGGCGGAGGTGGACACTGGACACGACGCAGCAAGCTTGGAAGCAAAACACAAAAATCATCGATAAATTGATACTCAGTATCACTTTAACGGCACACAACTTAACACATTTAAGAACAACGGAGATAATGCAAAGGGAATAAAAAAAATCTTAAAGAAAGTCCTATAAAATATATTATTTTCGAAAAAAAAAACAAAAGAAAAGTGAAGCTGAAGTTGAAAGCAAACACAACACACAACACAATGGACGCCGTGCCGCGATGACAACGATTCGGTTAAGTGGAGAGGGAGACACGAACGCCCTCTCAGCGGTCCGAGTTGTTCATGAAACGGCGCGAAATTCAATCGCGCATGACACGAGGTCTCAGAGCGGTAAACCGCTTCTTAACCGTATGTGGTCTGGAAGATGGACTACGTAACTGGCAAAGCGTACTGCGGATCTGCTTTGGCACGAAATAGGGCTTCCCGGTAGCGAGTTTCCGAGTATTAGCCACCTTCGGCCTGAAAGCGTAAAAACCGTTCCCGGGCTGCGTTCAGGAATGGCTACAGCCAAGCCAAAATTGGCATTTTGCGTTCGAGCTCGGCTCCAACCTACGTGGTTCGGCATTACCGTTGGAGGGGGAAAAGTAGGTTTTGGCATTAGCATTGCTGTCCTTGAACGAACCCCCGGTATACCCGAACTGGACAAATGGAGGTCCAGATAATGGCTACATCAGCCACCAGAATACCGAACGTGCCGGCTGGCGGCCGCTCATTTGCCGACTGCGTTTGGTTTGTTGGGACACTTTTTATTAGGTTTAGGCACTGATCTCAAAAATAAATGGATGAACAAAGAACGCTTCTAATACCTACTGCTAACAAGGTCATAATCTAAACAAAAACTACTGACTGGGACAGCTGTGAGCGTGCGCAGTAGATACATGTATTGTGCGTGCACAAAATCTGGCCAATGAAAATGAAGGAATTTCAAAATTAAGAACAGTTGTCCGAAAAATAAGACACTGCGCAGGCGTTAGGCTGCTCCGTTGCACAACTATTCGTAGAATATTGACCCCAAATTTTCGCACAAATTTTGCCAATCAAGCCGTATGATTGTTTATCCATTTATTTTTTGGATCAGTGGGTTTAGGTCTCTTTTTCTTGAAGATAGCAACAAACTTCTTAAATCCGAGATTTGGAGTGTTTATTTCACATTTGAGATAATCCATTTTAAGTCCAAACCTACAAATTTGGAGGATCGGATTAAGTATCCGATCCGGATAAACTGTTTAATCCTGGGTGTTTATTTCAGGATTAATAATCTCCATTATTAATCCAATCCACTTAGTATCCGGATAGAACGTGTGAAATAAACGTAGTCATTATCTGACAAGAAAATAAAAACAAAATCGCGAAAATATATTTTTCAGGAATGTGTTTTATATAAATATTTTCTGATTTCTAGTGGTCACGATGGCACCTTAAATTTGGGAGAACTTCTACAAAGTTTAAAGTCTGAAAAACTAATCTCGACATTTCTCAATATCGCGAGGTAGCACTGAGAATGTATCTCTGCCTTCCATCGACTAACGCGTCTATAACAAGTAGAGATGTCCTTTTCCACGCTAAGGACGGGTTTCTCAATAGCAAGTAACCTCCAGGTTGGTTTTAACTCCAGGGTAAACGTGTCCAGTTGCAATGTTTACCTTGAAGTTATGCTTGCGGGTTAAGCATAACTTCAAGGTAAACATTGCAACTGGACACGTTTACCCTGGAGTTAAAACCAACCTGGAGGTGACTCGCTATTGAGAAATCGACCCTAAGGAGGATTAAAGACTATCTTAGGAACACACTTTCAGATGAAAAGACAAGTGACCTGGCACTCTTCGACCGATGTGTCTCATGCCATTTTTAATTCAATACTAAGTATTTGTCTTTTTTATATTATTATATAATCTTCAAGTGTAAAAATATAATGACATAAGCCAGAGCCTGGAAGGGGGCGAAATGATTTTCAATCGCACAGGGGCAAAAAAGACTTAATCCTGGCCCCTGGGTTTTAGAGAGTACATTAATTAACATTTTAAAACGAAGCTTTGGCCGAGAAAATGCGTGAGTTTCGGCGCACACAATTACAAAATAAAAGGCGCATTCTTTTTCTTCGAGCCTTATGAATCCGTCATTGGATTTCCTATGTAACAGAAAAAGATAGACTGCTTATCGGTGGGTCAACCGGCGAAAAAAGTGTTGCGCCCAAAAAATTATAGTGGGCGGGAAGAGACCAGCTGGGCAAAGCCAAAAATAAACAAAACTTTATTTATGGAAGGGAAACAGAAATTCAACTTTATGAAACTGCAGAAGAGTACAAAGATTCAACAACAATTAGAAAACGCAAGTTTTATTTGTTTTGGTTTACCAACGTATGAGGTTATGATTTCATATTATTGATGGCAAACCGTTACTGCGCGGGCGTATGACTAAGGCTGTGTTCTTTTTTTAACTGGCAGTACTGAATTTCCGCTGTGCGGTTTTCACTGAATTTGTCGTTTCTTTTTCAACCAGCCGCTGTATTACTGGTTGATTTTGGAACGGATTCCAGTAAT
Organism: Ceutorhynchus assimilis; assembly: GCA_917834065.1. Taxonomy (NCBI): domain Eukaryota; kingdom Metazoa; phylum Arthropoda; class Insecta; order Coleoptera; family Curculionidae; genus Ceutorhynchus; species Ceutorhynchus assimilis. The sequence continues at coordinate 43,387,059 of OU892277.1, forward strand.
TTTTGACATTTGACCCGCGATAAAGCTGACCTAACCTAACAATATGATTATTTTATATTTTTCGTTTTCTTTTTCAAGCTTTCTGCATTAATAATTTAATAGTTGGTTATTACTGTAAATTATTATAGTAAGACAATGCTTTTACCAACGTAGTTGCCTTGGCCTCTGAAGGCCACTGGAATAATTACTAGTTACATAAAATCTAATTTAGTCCAAAGATACCTTTTGTTTTGTTATTACAAACAAACCTTCTAAGTTTAAAGAAAATCTGGAAAGGGATTTTTGAGCTAATAAACCTCAGTGAAAAACTTCATTTTTTTCAAACTTTAAGGGCCCAATTTATCAGGGGCGCCGCTAAGGTGTTGGCCGCTCGTGTGCAGTTCAATATTTGCCGCCCCCTTCCTACCTGGGTTTTTTCATATTAGAGAGAGTGAATGTTGTAGGTAATATCAGAAAGTTTCCAATGATGTTAGTTACAAGTATACAAGATGTGTCACAAAAGTGTGCTGAAGCAAAGTTATAGTTTTTTAAAAGGAAAACCCCACCCCGTATACCTATAATTGTCCCATTGGATTATCCTTTTAAATCTAATTCCATATATAGGAGGTTTTTTAGGTTTATTCCTCATAGTCCAGCCTCTGAATATCCCATTTTGAAGAAATAATATGGATTTTTTACATGAATTATTACCTTTTATATTTTGCTGGTGGTCTCTATACTTCACCTTTTCCAATAAAAATACAATAATTATTATACCCCTTTTTGTCCTATTTTCTCCTGGACTATTAGGAATAAACCTAAAAAATTTAGTATATTTTTGGAATCAGGTTTGAAAGGCTAATCCAATGAGACAATAATATACAGGTTTCTCCATTTAAAAAAGTATAACTTTGCTACGCCACATTTTTGTGACACACCCTGTATACTTGTAACTAACATCTGAAAACTCTCTGATATATTACCTACAATTTTCACATTTGACATTTCTGGGTATCTCTTCAAACAGGTGAGATAGGTGTGGATGCAAAATATAGACAATCACCCGGTACATATAATCTATCAACAGTAGTCAGTAAATAGTTAAACTATACTATACTTACTAAAAAATTTAAAGGAATACCTATCCAACATTCGGCAAAGTCGGCAGTATCAGTATCAAAGCTAAATACTATACAATAATATTTCTGCTTTTGAATTAGGATGAAAAAAAGAAGGATACGTAAATAAAATGCATGCATTCCAGTATTTTCTATGTAGACTAAGCTTTGTTGGAGTTTACAGAATCATTGTTATTTAATTCAAATTAATTTTTTTCGTTGTTTGGAAAAAAAAAGTATTATCAGTGGAGTCTGCTTTGGCTGCCCCTATTTTTGGCCGCCCGTATGCGGTGCACACTTTGCACACATGGTAGCGGCGGCCCTGGAATTTATAGTAGTTCCTTGACTCTTCCTTGGAGGTCGTGAGTTTAGAATGGACACTTGCTACTAATCGACAAGTTAGTCATGACAATTCTAAACGTTCAAGGCTTCCTCAAGATCTGAGGAAACCTCAAGGAGCGACTATAAATTCGGCCCGTTACTCCATGCGTTTTGCGAACGCGTCAAACTGTAGTCGGAGTAACTCGGAAGCGCTCAAAGGGTGGCATCCGAAAGCGGCTGATGTTTCTAATTATTAATTAATTTCTATTTTATTTTAATGGGTAGGTACTATTTCTCCTAGAAGTTTGATCCCATTATTCAGAAATATCCAGTATATTATCCGTTCACAATCCGATGTCCACAGGTATAGGTACAGGTAAAATCATCTTTCAATGCTATTTGATAGGGACAGGTGAGGTGATAAATCTACCTGCACCTGTGGACATCGGATTGTGAACAGGATATAGCTCAATCAATTTAAATTAAGTTACCTACTGAATGTAGCAAGCAATATGGAATAAATCACAAGATAAAACTGCTATAACTTAAGGGATATTTTAGTCTAAGTGGAGCCTTGAATGTGACTCTTGTAGAAAGAAACGAAAGTTATAGCTGTGCAAACAGCCAAAAAAGTGATATTTGTTTTCTTGACTGTTATTTATTGCTATATTAAATAATAGAAGTATTATTTAACTGTCTACTTTTATGGCTCTATTAATTTAAATTAAAGGCGATTTTCAGCCTGGAATGATTATTTATCGGTAAATACCGTGGTTATTCTTTTGGTTGACAACTTTGACAGCCAAGTGTGAAGTCACAGCCCCCCACCACTCAAGAATCTTAACCCAAGGAACTGACCGCTGAAATGATTTGGTTATAGCAATGTAGGATTATGTTTATTATTCCTATTTGTTTTTTCGTTTCAACAATGGTTTGTTGTTTAGGTACAAAAAATGGAGCGGAATCTCTCGTTAGTCTCGTTCATCGAACAGATTTTCTTTGGGGATGATCTAAACCTCGATCTAAGCATGGTGAGTTGCAGTGAGTGAGTGAGTGTATACTTCTCCCATTGTGCCAGGCCACAACACAACTGCAAAATCACAAAACACCAATACCAATTCCCAAAATAATAACAATCACATCAAAAAGCTGTAACCAAAAGATTAACCCAAGTCCAAAGCTGGGTTATAAGTGGTAAATACCAAAAGCAAATCAGCTGATATGTGACATCACAACTTCCCCTACTTTGGTTAAAACCGCGACGGCGGAAATGCATTGGTTATAACCAAATAATAATCATTCCAGGCTGAAAATCGCCTTATCTCTTTGACTCTATACTATCAAAGCAGTATGAAATAAAACACAAGATAAAAGTGATAGCTATTTGTTTTGTTGTTATAATATCAATACCTATTTAATAAAAGAAATAAATCAACTAATGTAACAGCGAATACCATTTAACTTAAATATTGAAAATTACACCTAATAAATTATAATGGTTTCATGTCCTTGTGCAAAAAAATACAATATTCAATGTTAAAGTTATAATTGTTGCATAATTTCCTCTCCTCCAAACAAAACAATTGACACCCCACCACTTTTACTGGATTACAGTAGTTCCTTTCACACGTAGGATGAGCTCCGGAACAGCTCCGGGGCTTCACGCGCTTATTCCTTTCGAAAAGTGTTTGTTGCACCACGCATCTGTTCCCTGCAAATCGGGGGCGACTAAACACCGGGAGCGAGTAGCTCGAGTGTTTCAAACTCTTGAAAGGAATACAACTAGTAGCTTCCCAGATACAGCAAGCACAGTACTAATTTTTGACGTATTGGAGACCTCGTACGTAATTTTTTAGTGTTCTTGAACGTATCAAAACAATCGACACCCTACCACTTTTGAATTACAGTAGCTTATTCCCGGATACAGCAAGCACAGTACTAAATTAGTGTCATATTGGTGACGCCATACGTCATTTTTTCAGTAAATCAGTACACTGAATTTTAATTTTGGAACGCTTCCCAGTAAATACAGTACTGACAGTTGAAAAAAGAACACAGCCTAATATTTTCACGAAACTTTTGCTAAATTTTATTTGCCGTGTCAAAAAGGTAACAAGCGAAACAAGAATAGTAAACTTACGAAATATTTCGGCAATAATTTCGTGAATAATTTCGTGAAGAAACTTTGCCGTGTAAAACGGCTCTTTTAGAGTCAGTGCAGGATTCAGGACAATAAATACTCGAACCTTTGCTCGATGTGTTCGTTCAGCGCGTTCTATTCTTTCGGATTGAAATTTTCAAGTGTGGCCCCACCTTTAGAAGTTCAACCTTGTTTTCAATTCCAACCAGTGTTGCCAATGACCCGATAATTATGAAATCTACCATAATTTTGACTTTTGAGTACGATTCAGTGTTGCCAGGTCTACTGATTTATCAGTAGATCTACTGATTTGGCCATTGGTCTACTGATATACTGATATCAATGTGAATTCTACTGATAAAAGCAGCTGTCATTATTTAACCGTTTTTTATGATATTTTTTAAATTATAATCATGTATGAGAATGTCACAGCAATAATTTCATGCTTAACCTGTGGGCTAGGCTAGAACTCTTAGGAGTGTACTCTAAATGATGCCCGATTACTCCGATCAGTCCGGTGTGGTATGTATTGGAACATTCGAACGCTCGCAGTGCAGGCGCAGCACTCAGCCTACTGGGAAATGGATAATCCCCGGGGTTCGTGCGTGCTTGTGTTACGTCTTGCTTACTTGCCTTTTGTCTTGCCAGTTGGTACAACTAACTGCAGCCTGTTTCTCCTGTTTTTATCAGAGACTAGACTACTTACTACATAGATAGTGCATTCTTTGGTAGTACATATTAAATAGGAATATTTCACGTCTCTTGATAAACTATATCCCATAAGTAGTATTGGAGTTTGATTTTCCACTGCAAGTTTCCATAGTATAACGCACAGTCTAAAGATTTAATGATTTGAAAAAATGTAACTAAAACAATTAATTGAGTATACCCTAATGGTTTACCCCTTTAACTAGGCAACTTATCTGTCTACTGATTTTTACTGATATTTAGACTGGTAGTCTACTGAAAAAACGAAATATGACCTGGCAACACTGGTACGATTCAATAATCGATAATGACAAGCTAATCTACCATAATTTATTGAAACTACAATTTTAATACAAAGGACATGGCACTATTTAAGTGTAATTTGGCCCTCTGCTGATTTTTCTGAAATTTGGATATGTTGTAGTCGACACCAAAATAAGACTTTTTTATCATTGCGCCAAAGTTCTAGGTCTACCGGAACTGCCCGAAAAGTAAGGCCAAAGTAATAAAAACGGACATGAAGAAATGCTGATTTTAATGAATTATTATTCTTAATAAGTCAATGGTATATCTAGACAATAATCAACTCAATTTTAAACAAGTATCATAATATTTTCACATATTATTAACTTTATATTTCCATTAGCTACAAGGTGTTTTCCATAAGTATTTCAAAAAATCACATTTTACGAGTACCATATTGTATTATGGTATCTACGTAAAGTATGTGTATAATGTATCTATATTTGTTTATCTAATCTTATACGAACACATAATTTTCGACAGTGGCGTAGAAAGGGGTAAGGAGCAGGAAGCTCCGCCCTTCTTCCGAAATTCCTCGAAATTCTAATACAGCGCCTCAGAAAAGCATTTTTATTTATTTTATTAGCAGATATAAAAAAGTATGACAATATAGGTTGTAATAAAATTATGTAGGTATGTCAATATAATATTCTAAAAAAATGTAGTGGATACCACAGAATAAAAAAAAGCTAATGATACATATCGGAAAACCTCGGAAAAAACCTACTACACTGATAAAAAAACATGGAAAGAAAAATTCAAAAAATATTTCATTATTTCCAAGTAGCATCATCTTTTTTAAAGTGAAGTACAGGGTGTTTTCAACGAACTGGCGCGTCGGAAAATAGACTTTGGATTTCAAAAAGACAATTTACTGTCGATGGGTGTAATTCGGCTAAAATATTTTCAAAATTAATCAAAATGGTCAGACTTTTGGTTATACCGGGTTGATGTCAACGTGCCTATTTTAAATAGGAAATAAACAGTTGAAAATCGAATTGCGATAGAAAAGCTTTGACAGATTTGTTTTGATGTTGCCAGAACTTTTGTAGTTGACAAAATCGAAAATAGCTTTTGAACGCGTTACTATTTAATGATAATTTCCTATCAAAATGGTTAACTGTTTTGTGTGCAACGCGGTTATGGGACGATACTTGCGTAGATTGGTTCGAATTCCTCAACAAGATGAAAATCTGAATCGAAAGAGAACCGAATTGACTCTCTTGCACAGATCAAAATTCCGATTGCCAGATCAAAATATTAATGAAGATACGAAAATATGCGCAAATTGTGACCAGAGAATTCAAAAATGTATTGAATTAGAAGGTAACGAGACTGCCATTAGCATGGAAGTTTTAGTTCGGAAACGAACAGAAAAATGTTTTATTTGCAATGGTTTCACTAACAACAGACTTTTGCTTGATGCGCGTATTGATTTTTATATAAAAACTAATACCTTTATCCCCGATAAAGTTCGATGCTGTCTAGATCACTTAACTCTTTCTGGAAATGTCCAGTTACAATTTATGCAAAACATTATATCTATCCTGACACCCGTTTTATTAAATGGAAAAGAATTTATCTGTATGGCTTTCAAAGTTGCGTGAAATGGTACGTTTATCATCCGAAAAGAAATACGACAGTGAGGAAAACTTCACGGATGAAGAAATTACTTCTCTAACTTCATTAAATAAAAATCAATTTAAGACTTTATATGACATTTGCGGTCCTGTGGACGTAGGCGGACAAAAAAAAGTTTAATGGCATTTTTAATGAAATTAAGACAAGGACTCTCAGACACCTTTTTGAAATCTATTTTGAATTTTCCTTCTCGGCAATGTGTAAGTTTAAATATAAGCGTGGTTAGAAACAGTTTAATGGTACGTTTTGTGAATGAAAATCTAGGGTTTGAGTAACCTCAAGTACAGGACAGAGAGAACTTTTTACAAAGGTATATAACCGATTTCTCAAACAGACTGTATAATGAAGAACTAGCCGTTCGGAAGGCAATATTATATCCAGATTGTACGTACTTGAAAATACCAAAAAGTTCACAGTTTAGAATACAAAGACAGTCCTATTCGCCTCACAAACATTATAATTTATTAAAAGCTGGAGTTATTGTAGCTCCGGATGGTTACATCGTTAGTGTTCATGGACCCTATTTTTGCGATGCCAGAAACAATGATGCTCAAATTCTAGTAAGTGAACTAAATGCGGACAAGGAAAATGCTCAAAATTGGCTTCGCGATGGTGATATTTTTGTTACTGATAGAGGGTATCGTGATGCTGTCGAGTTCCTAGAAAACCTCAATGCCAATTGTGAAATGCCTCCTTTTTTCGCTAGAGGTCAGAGACAATTCACAACTGAACAGGCAAATCAGTCTAGGAAAATTACAAAGACCCGGTGGATCGTGGAGTCTCGTAATGGGCATATTAAAAGTATTTTAAAATTTTTCAGAGACCTTATACCCATACAGCACTGCTGTCACCTCAGTGATTTTTTGAAAATTTCTTGTGCAATAATAAATTGTTTCCACGAACCCGTTCATATGCAAAATCATGACGATGCTTTAGCCCAGACAATGTTAAATATAATTGAAAATCAAAACGTTAACCATTTGCAGATTAGGGTGCAACAAGATCGATTAGATCAAAGAATTGGTTTAGGAGCTTGGGTGAACCTTAGTGACTATAGTGATCATTTTCCTCATTTACCTTTAGAATATATTCGATCCAAAACATTTGGCACTGATCAGGTAAAATTAAGCCCTAGTTATATTCAAGATACTAATGCAAGGGAACGAAATAATGAGTTTATTTGTCAATCCCAACTTTTCAACAATAATTTGATCAGAGCTCGCATTTTTTCTCGGTTCACAAACGCCGTAAAGCAAAAGCTCTTTATTGAGTTTAATGAAAATCAGGAAGACCCAATCACAGGAACTTACTGCTCGTGCAAGTCTGGTGCTCGCACTTTGGGTGTATGTGCTCATGTGGCTTGTGTAATTTGGTTTCTCGGTTACGCAAGACATGAGAATCGAATTACATATCCATCCAATCAGCTTTTGCGAATTATTAATGATGCTGCAAATAGAGAAAATAATGCGAACATTATAGTGAACTAAATTATCAATTTATTAATTTTTTATTTTATTTTTTTCATATTATTTCTGTTTCCTGCTTTTAATTTTGAGCATATTTGTTTGTATAGATATGTATAACAATAAGTTTGAAAGATATCAAACTGGAAAGCAAAATACGTGTTGTGTATAGTTTATACGAAGTCAATCCGAATAACATAAAAACTGTGTAGGCGGCATCTTCCTATGAAATTGAGCATGTGCGTGCAACAGCCTAGGAATTAGAATTATAAATCTTCGTTCTCAGGAATTTCTAGGCTGTATATGCTTAATTTTATAAGAAGATGTCGCCTACACAGTTTTTATGCTATTCGGATTGACTTCGTATAAACTCTACAGTTGTGTACCCTCAATATTAAATAGATTTGATTCTACAACTTTTAAAAGTGAAAAAAGAATCGATTATCAACTGTCTATTTTCTATTCAAAATAGGCACGTTGACATCAACCCGGTATAACCAAAAGTCTGACCATTTTGATTAATTTTGAATTTATTTTAGCCGAATTGCACCCATCGACTTTAGTAAATTGTCTTTTTGAAATCCTAAGTTTATTTTACGACGCGCCAGTTCGTTGAGGGACACCCTGTACTTCACTTCAAAGAAGTAGGAAGATGATGCTACTTGGAAATAATGAAATATTTTTTCCATTTTTCTTTCCACCTTTGTTTATATGTGCATTAGGTTTTTCCGATGTTTTTCGATATGTATCATTAGCTTTTTTTTATTCTGTGGTATACACAACATTTTTTAGAATATTATATTGACATACCTACACAATTTCATATTTTATTACAACCCATATTGTCATACTTTCTCATTTATCTGCTAATAAAACAAATAAAGATGCTTTTCTGAGGCGCTGGTTTGGAATTTCAAAGAATTTTGGGAGGAGGGCGGAGCTTCCTGCTCCGCACCCCTTTCTACGCCACTGTCAAAAATTATTTGTTCAAATAAGATTAGATAAACATGATATAGATACATATTATACACATACTGTACGTAGATATCATAATATATGGTGTTCGTAAAATGTGATTTTTCGAAATACTTATGGAAAACACCTCGTAGCTAATGAAAATATAAGGTTAATATTATGTGAAAATGTTATGATACTTGTTTAAAGTTGAGTTGATTATTGTCTAGATATAACAATGACTTATTTATAATAATAATTCATTAAAATCAGCGTTTCTTTATACCCGTTTTTATTACTTTGGCCTTTCTTTTCGGGCAGTTCCGGTAGACCTAGAACTTTGGCGCAATTATAAAAAAGTCTTATTTTGGTGTCGACTACAACATATTCAAATTTCAGGAAAATCAGCAGAGGGCCAAATTACACTTAAATAGTGCCATGTCCTTTTTACAATTTTAAGCTAAAAATTGGAAATTAATTGAAAAAATTGAAGGTGGTTGTTGGTTTTGAGTGTTTTGGCGTACTGGTACGAGCACTAAACACTAGTCCCAGAGTCCCAGCTAGAACCAGAAAAATGAAATTAGAGATAAAAAGTCAAGAAAGTTGACAGAAACTTTTTCTGATAATTTTGATCTCAAATCCTGATAATTTCAAATTTGACATCTGGCAACACTGATTCCAACCACAGTTTTTTTATTTTATTTAGCAAAGCCCGCGAAGTTTCAGTTTCCGTTTCCATACTTTCCGTCGTCGTCCATTTGTTGTTATGTGTTTGAGTCGTATTTGTTTTTGCTTTTGCTATCGTTTGATTTTTTTCTAAATAACAAGAGAAATGGCTACCCCAAGTAAAAAACCAAAAAAAAACGATACTGAGACGGTAGAATTTGTAAATAAGCCGGGGGGCGTAGAATTCAAATTATACGAATTGGTAAGCAACAATAATCATCAAAGCACTAAACAGAACCTATTATCCTATGAAGTTGTTTAAAATATAAAGAATAATTATGACCAATTCAGTCTTTCTGCTAGTTGCCATTTACAACCAGAAAATTTATACTGTACATCAATTGACTGACTGCTGTTGAATTGGAACCGGCTTTTCGAAATAATCGATTTTATTGTTTCGTGTTGATTGAAAATATCTAATGAAAAACATGTTTTCTTAACAGTTCATTTTTTTGGACAACTTTGCTGATTTCATGAATTCGTTTTTGGAAAGTTCTTCATTTTGGCATAATAGTTGGGTTGTTATAAATTGTTTAATTATGCTTGTGGAGATCGAATTTTGGTTACGTTGCTACATTGCCAACTAATTTATTTTAATTTTCTTGTAAATCTTGAATAAATTTCTCGTAGCGCTTGATATCAGAGGCATCAAAATTTCCAGTTACAGCCTTGAAAGCAGAGCCTACAACATCAACTGAACCTATTTTTTTATTCTTTAATCAGGGTGTGGAATTAACTGTCTTGTTTATTTTCTATTGATTCTGTGCTAACTTTGTTTTCAAAATAATCAGCTGCTTCACTGTATAATTGTTATTTTTGGAATACAAAATATGTATAAACTTAAGTATTAATTTTGTCAATAAATAAAGATTAAGTATTATTTGTTTTTATCAGGAGGTTTTGTGGTTATTTTCAATTATATCAAATATTTCGTTTTATCCTATGTTTCATCGGTACTTATTACATCACTGAATTTCTCTAGACCTAGACATCGTCTCATTTTTTACCGCCTTTTCAAGGTCATCACTTTGCAAATGGTTCATTCTCTGGTTCATACAAATCTGCTGTTTCAAAATATAGATTTATACTGTGTATCAGGACAATCAGCTCTGTCAAAATTTAGTAAACCTTTCAAGCCTAGTTCTCATGCAGCGGAAAATCGCGTGGCGGACGCGGAATTTTTAGAATTTGTCCCGCAGCGGGGAAATGTCAACTTTTTGCGATATCGCAAAAAAGTTAAACTATTTTCCACTTTTGCGCGAGTTTTTAACCTCTGTCACTTTTTACTGTCACCTATGAGATGTATGGTACGGCATTTGATAAAAATCACTAAGGGCCGGTTTATCCAATCAAGGGATAACTCGCAGAGTTTGCTGACCCTGGGCCAAGACTAACTCTGGGCTAACTACCTAGTTAAGGCCGTGTTTATGTTGGAGCTGTGATAAAAGCTATGAGAGCGTCGATAATAGAGGTGATAAGAGCTATTCAAAATTATCCTTCTTCGATGCGCTTATGTTGGAGCTGCGATACTATTCAAGTAAAAGCAGTATAGCGAAGTGTTGCCTTCAACAAATGAGTGATTCTGATATAGAATTTTTACTATCATCAAAAAAAGTGTATGCAACTCTCGTCTCCCCTAATAACACAGTAACATCGCAGAAACATTCCAGAAACATCCATCAGGGATAATGAAGACGTCCCTGGGAGGTCCCTATTTTCCTGGGGACATCCCTGGGATGTTGCAGGCAACAGCCGTGTCATCATTTGCGATGTCCTATAAACATCTCTCAGGGATGTTTCTAAGATGACGCGGGATGTACCTAATACATCCGGGGCAGGTGTAAGAAACATCCTCTATATGTTTCTAGTATGACTTTAATAGGTGAATGAATTTTAGGATTATGGATTAAAAATTACCTAATTCAATAATTTTCAATTTTCGTTCTATTTTCTGGAAGTCAGAACTTTTTCCAAAAAAAAAACAAAAATTGAAAATTATAAAATTAAGTAGGCACATCAGTTTCCAATAACATTTTTTATTGAAAAAATAAGGTACATGTATACTTATATTGATTATCTATCAACTAATAATAATCGACGGACAATTTTGCCTAAATAATGTAGTATTTATGCCCCGTCATGTCATCGAAAACCATAGTTTGGCAGTGGCAGCATGTTGTAGTAGGGGAGTTCGGCGTTTTCTTTTTTTGTTGGTGCTCCAATTTCATAAAGGTACCATTATCTAACCAAAACAACCACAGAACCAAAATCCAAAGTTCTTGAAGTACAATTCAACTTGCACACCTAGAATGTAATCAACTATGAAAACAAAAAATAATTATTGGTTATTTTCTCTTACCTAATGAAGAATGAAGTTCGGGTTTCTAGGGGCTATTTATCAGAAAAGTTAGAAATTTCCTAACCGACGCCATATTGAAATTAAATAAACTAAGCAATTGATAGTTATGCGACGTTATCTTTCAACAAATAATCTTTCTCACCAACTAATAAGCACTGGTAGGTCGCAGAGATCCTTTCGAACACAAAATGGCACAACTAGGTGTAGCGAAAAACCACAAATTGACAAATCCTCCACACAGCACGACGCCATTACGAAATAAAATTCCGCCCAACAACACAAGCGTAGCGCACAGGACGACCCGTTCGACTGATTCTGCCCGTCTGCGCTGGCTGCGGCGCCGACCCGACGTGGTGGCGTGCCCTCCTGTCCTGACCGGTACAAGTACAAATGCCTGAGCACGCGCCTGCGCCATACACTTCGGCTTCACGAATATTCACGATGTTTGAAAGTTGAAAAGAGAGAAGACTTTTATCAATACATATTTTATTTTATTCCAAGTTGTAAGTCGAATGAAAAATTAAATATTGCTGTTGTTACAATACAAAATTAATATTAAGTTCCTTATTATCTATATACATTACAGGTATATTATGGAATTTGAAATTAGTTTGTGTGTGTGATAGAGACATTTTCAGAAATCACACAAAATTGGCAAATTTAATACTGGGTCCTACCGGTCTGAGGTCCTACCTAGTTTTGTAAAATAATGTTAGCCATTTTTTAGCTGTAATAAGTATCTAATTTTGAGAACAAAAAATCTTTTTGTCGATAGATATTTACGAAAGGATGTTTCTAAAACATTTCAGGACAATCATCCTAGAGATGTTACATTACAAACATCGCAGCGATGTACCATTTATGTCGGAAACATAAGGACCTTAATGGTACATAAATAGGATGTTTCTGGGAGATCGGTGTTATTAGGGTCATGTAATGGCCATTAATACACGAGCATGTTATATACAAATCTTGCATGCGGCTCGTTCCGTATCCTACAACATGCTCGTGCTCGTGTATTAATGGCTATTATTACAAGATCGTTGCATTATATACGTAAAGACACACTCGCTCGTCTCTCTCGTAAACCCAGGCAAAAAAATGATATTATAAACCCTAATAAACACTCGTCCACTCATAGTCCATAAAAGCAAAGAAATTTACAGAATTGCTTGTCGCCGCTCTTATCGCTGGTCCACAAAAAAGCGCTGCTCTACTCGCCGCTCCAACATAGACACCTGCGTACAAACACAGGCATTGTATTTCGTTGCTTCGCTGGTATCTTTGCTTTTGTCGTTTATCACAGCTCCAACATAAACACGGCCTGAGGGTGCATTATGTTGGTGCTGCGATAAACGATAAAAGCAACGATACTAATGTAAAGTATCATTAGTATCGTTGCTTTTATCGTTTATCATAGCTCCAACAAACACGGCCAGTCGAAAGGTGTTTATCCAAGCTTTTTTAACCCAGGGTTGGTAAATTCTCGGGTTCTTCGAAGGTTGGCATTACTTATGTAACGTTGCCAGCTCACTTTCATTGTTTTTTGACATTTTCTGCTCATAACCTTAGTTGTATTCCTTTCACACCTAGGAGGAGCTCCGGAACAGTTAGACGTTACGCGCTTATTCCTTTCGTAAAGTGTTTGTTGCACCCTGAAGTGCTCAAGCCCGAACTAAACCATATTTACTGTATTCCTTTTACCCGTTGAGTTACTCGGAGCTGCTCAATGTCAAAAGCTTGAACGTTCCTTTTAAAAGTGCGTTAAGCACTCGAGTCGCTCATAGTGCATCTCCTTTCCCCTTATGCGCCAAATTTGCGGGGGGTGTAAGAAGCCCTTTTAGGTAATGACGGTAATGTTAATATTTAAAAATAATGATAAAATCTGAATTGTGTGTTTTGGAGTGACTCCGAGGAGCTCGTTCGGTGTAACTCGATGCATAAAAGGAATACAGTATTAAATGCGCGGAAGCCAGCGCATATGTTCCTTTCAAATCAGGGTCGACTAACATCGGAGCGAGTAGCTCTAGTGTTCCAAACTCTTGAAAGGAATACAACTCTTATTAATTATGCTATTTTTTCTTTTTTCTCGTTTTCGTAGCGGCAAGTTTGGTTTCGTGTATTATGTGTAAAAATATACAAAATACTCGAATTCCCAATAATCATAGGTTTGTTGTGCCCAACGCAGTTCCTTCTAAAAATTAGTTTTGTGGGCGCGTCGGGGTTACAAGCTGAAACTTGCACAGGAATGAAGGTTTTATTATGTTAATTCAAAATCCCAAGGTAATACAAAATCAGAACGGGCAAATGGGCAGTATGTTCAAAAATTGAGATTATTGCATGAATGTAGAGAATAGTAATTTATGACTGTTCTCATATAAAATTTATCCATATTTTTGTACAAATTATATTTTTTATTATTGTTTGGAATAAGCCAAATACATTGACCCTTACGGTAGAATAAAACTAAAAATTGAAATATCTCCGTTCAAACCTGAGCAAAATCTGATTGAAATATATTAATTTTTGCATTCACAACGCATTATCTCCGAAATGAAGGCTCAAATCAAAAAGTTTTATTCTTGCAAAAAGTTTGCTTGTTTGGTATCTAAAATATATATGTGCAAGAATAATTTTTTTTGTCTCAAATTTTAAGGGAAATATAGAATTAAATATAAAAAAAGTAATTTTCTTCTAGCAGCGACAGCTACTCTCCCGCTGCGCCAGTACTCTTCCATCTCACTTTTCTTCGTAGCTCCCTTTCTCTCTCGCCAATTGTACAATACAATAAACCCTTTTACGTATTGTACTTTTGAATTCTGATTTCAAATTATTCAAACCTCAATTGCTCAGTAACCGTTGAGCAAATTGCATTAAAACTTTCAGCATTTGTTGCTTTTATTAAGCTCTAAATGACCTGTCATTTACAATATTCCCAAATTTATAGTTTTTGAGCAAATTGAATTTGAAGTTTTTGACAAAATTTGGACAGAAAGGCAACTTTGAGGCTCAATTGCTTAAAAACTATTTGATTTATGAAACTCATTTTCACACGGATTTATAGCGAATTTAATGCTCTTTCCAATGGTATATAATTTCCAGACCAAAGATATGGGCAATTGTTCATGACCATGTCAGGATTTTGAAAATTTTCCAGAGCCAAAAATAGGATTTTCTTTTTATTTTTGTCTGCTTAAAATGGCCATTTGGAATTGATATCAGGGTTGTTTTCCACTAATTTTGACCCGCTCTATCGATTAATAAAGTCAAAATTGAGCAAAACTAAAAAATAAAAAAATCGAATTTTTCATAAGGATTTGAATTCTGATTGCAAAATATTCAAACCTCAATTATTGCTCGGTAACCGTTGAGCAAATTGCATTAAAATTTACAGAATTTGTAGCTTTAATCGAGTTGTAAATGGCCTGTAATTTACAATATTTCGAGATTTATAGTTTTTGAGCAAATTGAATTTGAAGTTTTTGACAAAATTTGGACTAGAACTCAACTTTGAGGCTCAATTCCTCAAAAACTGTTCGAGCTATCGAATTCAAATTTATAGAAAATTTAATGCTCTTCCCAATTATGTATAATTTATTTCAATTTGCTTAAAATTTAACAAAGATATGGGTAATTGTTCATGACCATCTCAAGATTTTGAAAATTTTCCAGAGCCAAAAATAGAATTTTCTTTTTATTTTTGTTTCTGCTTAAAATGGGCATTTGGAATTGATGTCAGGGTTGTTTTCCACTAATTTTGACCTGCTCTATCGATTAGTCTACCATTACAAAGTGTATGAGAACAGTCATACATTAATATTCTATAATTAAGTTCATGCAATAATCTCAATTTTTAAATATAGTGTCCTTTTGCCCGTTCTGATTTTGTATTACCTTGGGATTTTGAATTAACATAATAAAACCTTCATTCTGTGAAAATTTCAGCTTGTAACTCCGACGCGCCCACAAAAGTCAAAATATATTATAACGAGCACTCTACTATGAGCGCGGGTCAACTTTTTCCTGGAATAACTTTCGAGTTAGCAGTTGACCCCGTATGGATAATCACTTGTCACAACGTTGACCCGCGGTTATCCGTAACTCGTGGGGTAACCCTCTATTGATGAACCGGCCCTATAATATGTGAAAAATTCCCTACATATAACTAAAAATCCGCTTCCGAAATCTCGCACCATGTGATTCGGCAAAAATTACTCTTTGAACAGAAAGCAATATTCCGCACCCGCAACGCGATTTTCCGCTCCATGAGAACTAGGCTTAACACCTTCCGCTCTACTCCAAAATAGAATTGCACTTTTACGATATGAGCAGCTCAGAGCCAGTGCAGGATTCAGGACAATAAATACTCGAACCTTTGCTCGATGTGTTCGTTCAGCGTGTTCTATTCGTTCAGATTGAAATTTTCAAGTGTGGGCCCACCTTTACACGTTCTACCGTTTTCAATTCCAACATTCCCAACCTCAGTTTTTATTTCATTAGCGAAGCCCGCGAAGCGCGAAGTTTCCGTTGGCGTCCATTGTACATTTTGATGTGTATTTGAGTCGTATTTGTTTTTGCTTTTGCCATCGTTTGATTTTTTTCTTAAATAACAAGAGAAATGGCTACCCCAAGTAAAAAACCAAAAAAAAACGAGACTGAGACGCTAGAATTTGTAAATGAGCCGGTGAGCGAAGAATATAAATACGAATTGGTAAGTAACTCAGTAAGTAACAATCAAAGCACTAAACAGAACCTATCCTATGAAGTTGTTTAAAGTATAAGAAAAATGATGACCTATTCAGTCTCTCTGCTAGTTGCCATTACAACCAAAAACTAAATTTATACTGCTGTACATCAATTGACTGACTGCTGTTGAATTGGAACCGGCTTTTCAAAATAATTGATTTTATTGTGTTGTGTTTGAAATTTTTCGAACCTGCATAAACTGCAAATAGCGATGTACTTTTAGGGCCGGTTTCTCAATAGCAAGTCACCCCCAGGGTTAAGTATAACTCCAGGGTAAACATAGCAACTGGACATGCTTACCCTGGAGTTAAAACCAACCCAGACAGAGGTGACTCGCTATTAAGAAACCGGCCCTTAGGGAACCGGTGTTTTAATTTGCACAAAATATACATTGAAGCAAGAAACTATATGGATAATGATGCTGTGGTGAATTACCCAACACCAAAAAATAATAATTATGGCTCGAATTATGGTTGCTGCTAAATAAACAGGGTGACAATTTGAAAAGTAGCAATCGGAAATATCTATGAGGTGGTTGATTCACCTTCTGTCCTTCTGATAAACTTTCAGGTATGCGACCTGTAATCCCATTGGTCGACCAGTTATCCGCTGACCAATAGAATTATATAACAGTAAATTAATCTTGCAGATAGTTACCAGCAAGTGTATCTGATGATAAATAAACCGGGCCTTAGACAAAAAATACTATCTGGAAGATCTCAAATACGAATAAGGGTATTGGAGGGGAAACCACTGGGGAAACCATCTCTTAGACAAAACAATACTGTCATAAAAGTCTCGAATGTTGTGTTATTCATAATTCTATCTGCTTCTGCACGTCTCTAAAGAGGAATAAAAAAACCTTTCAAAAAACATATCACACGGGTTAGGTTCTCATTTTATAAAAATTAATAGGGGTTAGCCCCCAAGAAAAGACTGGTGGGGGTTAGTCAATAAACACATTTGATTTCTCTCATGTGTATTTGAGACTTTTATGACACAATTGTTTTGTCTAAGAAATAGTCAAAATTACTAGTTTTCAAACACCAATATCTCAAAAACTAATCGTCAGATTTAAGATTTTGCTATATAGTCCGTCGGATGGAGCGCCAAAAGCCTTCTAGTTTTCGAGTTGAAAAAAGTGACTTCCAACCAGATGATACCTTTACCATCTGAAAAAGCATGTTTTTTTACATAGGAAATGAAAATTGACGACACTCTCCATTGGTCCAGATGAAAGATATAGGGAAAAAACTGGATAAATAATAGATATAGTTTTTTTTACTTCGAACCCGCATAACTTTTGATCAAAGCAAGATAGAAACAAGTTTTTTTTAGTTAGATTCCTCATTCAATTTTCTTTCTTTTGGTGTATAATCAATTTCAAAAATTCAGTCAACAAGTTAAGAAAAACAGCAATATTAAAAAAAAGGCAACAAATCGCTAATATTTTTAAAATCTTACCTTGCCGTAACTTCCTTGTGCAAGGTATTATTCTACTTTTTCTTTAACCAAAAACTGCGCAATTTAATAAGCTTCATTTGGTTTCGATTAATGTTGGGTCTATTTTCTAAAATAAACCCTGTGGAGACTTTTGAACGTAGGAAAACGTGTGCAGCGGCAGCGTACTCGACAGCGACTACTGCTCTACCCCGCGTCTATCCAATGGCTAGACTATTAATAATTTAAGAATATTAATATTCAATATTCTCGAAGTCTATTTATTTGAATAGGGATTCAGGGATTATTATGATGATTTTTGTAGAAAATTGTGTGTTTTGTGTGGTTTTGATTCATCCCAAATAAATACATACATACAAATTCATTACAAATCTTCATTGCAGTCACAAAGAAGCAGAAACCAGAATTATTTTTCACATGTTATCGGCAAATATAAATGGAAAGCTTGTAGTTAACTGTGATGATACTGATGTTTTGGTATTAATTATTTATTATTATTCTATTCTACCCACTAACCTTTCAATAATAATGAAATATTCACACAACTATCACCACTAATAAAAACGAAAAATTCCCATTCACACTATTTCAAAAAACGTTAGCAAATTTGCATGCGAAGAATTATATTGTTTAACTGTTATATGTGTAATGTCAAGCTTTCAAAACTTTTTTTGTTTCTTCTTCAGGACTTATTATGAGTTCAATTGAATATTCGTTGTTTTATTTGTGGGTATGTATATTATGTAAATAATAATTAAAGATATTAATAATAAAAACTTTTAACTAATGGTATAGATTATTTGAATTTTTTTTTTTTAATTCATATGAGCTTTGATAATAGGTAATGAAATATTCATGTAAGCCGGTCACACAAATATCACCACTAATGAAAAACGATACATTCTCATTCACGCTATTTTAAAAAACATGGGCAAATTTGGATGCGAAGGTTTACCAAGTTTCACAGCATTTCTGGAGATGATACTAACAGCTCATTTTTAAAAATTGGAAAAAAATGCACTGGGAAATGTATCATAAAAATTGTTCTACTCTGAATCCTATCTGTACAGCTTTTCATAGGAAGGAACAATAATTGAAATTTTGTGATGTAATATAGAGGAAGAAATAAAAAAAAAGTGGAAGAGACAAATAAATATCTTCATAATAACAAACAATTATAAAGAAGGGATAAATAAGAAAACCCAAAAATATAACAACATACAAAAGAAACAACAAATATTCAATTGAACTCATCCTGTTATATTAAAAAAAGAAGATTGCATGGTTGTTAACTATATTTATTCCATTTCGTTTTAATTATTATCAAAGTTTTTGTTTACGTAATTTTAACGTGGCCGCGGAGAACGCGAGGGCACGAGGGGAAGACTAGGAAGGGTCACTGAGCCGGTTTTCGTAGCGCGGGCCTTTACGTTCAAATAATGCCTCTACTGCTTTTATTTAAAAAAATAGACCCATTGTTTATCGAGACTAAATAGAGCTTATTGAATTGCGCAGTTTTTGGTTGAAGAAAAAGTAGAATAATACCTGGCGTAAGGAAGTTACGGCAAGGTAAGTTTGAAAAAATATTAGCAATTTCTTGCCTTTTGTTTAATATTATTGTTTTTCTCAACTTGTCGAATGAATTTTTGAAAATAAATATACACCAAAAGAAATAAAATTGAATGAAGAACCGAACTAAAAAAAAACTTGTTCTGAACAAAAGTTATGCGAGTTCAAAATAAAAAGAACTATATTCAATATTTATCCAGTTTTTTGCCTATATCTTTCATCTGGACCAATGGAGAGTGTCTCAATTTCCATTTCTTATGTGAAAAAATATCCTTTTTCAAATGGGCAAAGTCCCATTTGGTTGGAAGTTTTTTTTTAATGCATCCTAGAAGGAGCTATCCGACAGACTAATAGCACTGTAAAGGGATAGCAACGAGCTATCCAACGATGTGCAACACAAGGTAGCTTCGTATTGAAAAAAATAAGGGCGGGGTGACTCAAAAAGTGCATCATTTTGGTTTCCCCTCCAATCACCCGATATGCATTTCAGATCTTCCTGAAAGTATTTTTTTGTCTAAGAGATATTTCCGATTGCTTCTTTTCAAATGGTCACCCTATATGATTCTATGATAGGTCTGAGCCAACATCTGATACTGCTGCCTCAGCGTCCGACCCTCACAAAATTCCTACATCCAAATAACTATTGGTGAGTGTAGAATATGGGTCTGGATCTCTGTCCTGGTGGTTTCTTTTATACCGTTTTTGGATTACATATTTCCACACAGGTACCTACCTATTGCTGTTTATATCCAGTCGGAGTTCGAAGGATTGGTGTTTTCTGAGGTGTTTTCAAAATTTTGGGGATGAATATCCAAGGTTTTTTGAAATTTCTATTTTATTTCAGATTTTATGCCGCTCGTTCAGTTTGATTTCTTGTAATTCATCTTCTAATTGTTAAAAATCAGTACCTACCTAATTCTCGAGCTTAAACTATTATTTTTACTTGTCACCCAAGCAACAAGTTATTAAGTAGATCCCATGTAGTTTTAGATGTTGCCTTTATTGTTGGTATTTAGGAATTGTGGTTTCTTCTTTGTTATTTGAAATAAAATACGTAATCAACATCAATGGTTTTTTCAAAAATTTTAATATTTTTTTTAGCTTTAGCCAAGGCTTTAGCTTTAGTACTTAGTTGAATTGTATTTATAATTTTATTTTGCTTTGGAGAATGCATTTATGTAACATGCTTTGTGAACAAGAACAAGTATTTTTTGATTCAATTTGATTTCTCAGTCTACAGACCTCGCTACAGACCCAATGGCAATTGATTGGGACCTAAGTACAGCTTTTTGAACTTTTCTAGGTTCTTTAGAAAAGTTATTTTTAATTTTAAATAATATGCTTGGATGAAATTTTGAAAAGCGATAGGGTTCTCTTTATCATGCAGAATCAAATAATTTATTTCATATTATACATTAATGACTTGATTAAAAATATCTAATGAAAAACATGTTTTCTTAATAGTTCATTTTTTGGACAACTTTGCTGATTTCATGAATGCTTGTGGAGATCGAATTTTGGTTACGTTGCTACATTGCCAACTAATTTATTTTAATTTTCTTGTAAATCTTGGATAAATTTCTTGTAGCGCTTGATATCAGGGGCATCAAAATTTCCAGTTACAGCCTTGAAAGCAGAGCCTACAACATCAACTGAACCGATTTTTTTATTCTTTAATCAGGGTGTGGAATTAACTGTCCTATTTATTTTATATTGATTCTGTGCTAACTTTGTTTTCAAATAATCAGCTGCTTCACTGTATAATTCATCGCTGTCATTACGAAGTGGCCAATTTCTGATTTAACAACTTTTCAGGAGAGCGTTTTGAAGAAAACTCTACTGTTCATTTTGTCTGTAGCGCTGGATATAATTCAGTATCAGAACTTGTTTTTTCATATACATATAACACAAAAGTATACTTAGAATATTGAGACATATCTTTTTTGAAAGAAAAGATTGGACTTTTTCTGTTAATAAATTATTAAGAAGATAGGCCTGTTCGTAATAACAGAAAGAAATGTTTGACTGTTTGACAAAGCAGATATGCCGCTAAAATTGAATAATGGCCACACGGTGTATTATGGAGATATGCCAGTTCGTCACAATATAGATATGGTTCTTTTAAGTATTTTTATGGGAATAACTCATTTTCGCCAAATATTGAGATAGGCCCCTTCGTACTGACAGCGACGAATTGTTATATTTGGAATAGATTTATTTATTTATTTATTTATTTATGGTACATCTTACAAACATCAAGCAAGTTGATAATGACAAGTAAGGGTTACTATAACGTCTTTGCTATAACTATGCTTCTCTCGAGCTCTCAGTGATAATCCATTTCTCTGACACAACCATGGACTGCATAAAAAAGTCGTTTATTTATGACTACTCGAAAGGTGATTTTCTCTTGTTATATAGACTGATTCAAGATACTGACTGGGCAGAATTGGAGGGCTGTTCTGATGTGGATGCATGCATGCAGCTCTTCTATGACAAGTTGTACGCCTGTATTGATCAATCAGTTCCCAAAAAACAGTCACGAGAAGCATCAAAAGCATCAAGCCGGTATCCGGTCTTTTTTACCCGTGATCTTGTTTCAAAAATTAAACGTAAGAACCGTCTTCATAGGCAAATTAATGCTGGTAATGCAGATTTCTCGATTGTGAATGAGTACAGAACCTTGAGAAGCGATGTGAAAGGGCTTAGTAGGGAAGCACTCCAGTCTTATAATGAAAATATTGAGAACAA
Organism: Ceutorhynchus assimilis; assembly: GCA_917834065.1. NCBI lineage: Eukaryota > Metazoa > Arthropoda > Insecta > Coleoptera > Curculionidae > Ceutorhynchus > Ceutorhynchus assimilis. The sequence continues at coordinate 43,409,298 of OU892277.1, forward strand.
TGTACACACTGACCCCAATAGTTTCTGGTCCTTTGTGAGATCTCGTGGTGTGAGTAGTGGAATTCCATCAGAAGTTTCCTATGGTGGTGAAAGTATAGCTGGCTGTCGGGCTATTGCTGATGCCTTTGGAAAATACTTTGGCTCCGTTTTTCAAGAATCAAATAATTTGAATACATTGGACTGTCAGGGGACTTTTTATTTTTCAAGAATAACAGTAGAACAGGTCCTACAAAGTATAAAAAAGTTAAAGGCAAAGAAGGCCACGGGTCGGGATGGTGTACCAGCCTCTATTTTTAAGGGATATGCAGGAGCTCTATCAGTGCCTCTTGCTCTAATCTATAACCTGTCAATTGAACAGGGCAAATTTCCTACTAGCTTGAAGCATGCAGTTATTACTCCCATATACAAATCTGGCAATTCTAGCTGTGTTGAGAACTATAGGCCTATAAGTGTTCTGAACTCAGTTTCCAAAATATTTGAGAGATTGCTCTATGATAATATTCTGCTTTTCTTTAGAGAAAGCTTCTCCCCAGAACAACATGGTTTTCTGCCAGGAATGTCTACTGTCTCAAATCTGTGTGTTTTTACAAACTCAGCAGCAGAGGCTATTAATCGCAAAGCTCAGCAAGATGTCATCTTGACAGACTGTACCAAAGCCTTTGACAAGATGGATCACTCTGTACTCATTCAAAAATTGAGCAAATTTAACTTTGGTTTCAAGGCATGTATGTATGTGGGGTCATATCTTTCTGGCAGGTTGAACCAGATTAGAGTAGGGAAGAGGCTGTCTGAGTCTTTTATACCTACATCAGGGGTGCCCCAGGGTAGCAATTTGGGTCCCCTTCTCTTTGCTATATTTATTAATGATTTGCCAAGATGTGTTAAATACTCAAAAAGTCTTCTATTTGCTGATGATTTCAAAATATTTAAGGAGATCTCAACATTGCGGGACTCACAGGAGCTACAATGCGATTTAAATTCAACTTGTCAGTGGTTCAAGGATAATAAAATGATGCTCAACACTTCTAAATGTCAGGTTTTTACAATAACACGAAAAAAACAACTCCTAGAGAACGAATACATAATTGACAACTCTGTGATATGTAGAAAAAGTAATTGTAGGGATCTGGGGGTACACTTTCAACAAAATTTTAAATTCAATGAGCACTATCAGATTATGGTTGGAAAGGCATACAGAACACTTGGCTTCATTATTCGGAACTCGAAGTATTTCAAAAGAACTGAAACCATTATACTATTGTACAATGCACTAGTGAGACCCCACTTGGAATATGCATCTGTCATATGGGCGCCGAAAGCCGAATCCAGCAGTGATCTGATAGAAAAAGTTCAAAAAAGATTCCTGAGATTTCTCTATGTAAAGAAGTTTAATGTGTACCCATATATGATCTCCTATAATAGCATGTTGACTTGTTTTAGTCTACCTCGGCTGAGCAGTAGAAGAAATATGCATTCAGCCCTATTCGTTTATAACATAATAAATAGCATTAAGTACAAAGATTGTTCCTTAATAAATAGTATTAATTTTTTTGTCCCAAAGGTGCACTTAAGGATAGGCAACTTCCGACTGTTTTTTACTGATAAGTTTGATTGTTCGCCAATGAACAAAATGTTGGAAGAATGTAATATTGTGATAGAAAAATGTGATATAGACTTTTTTAGTTCCTCTGTAAGTAGGATCAAACTTGCCTTTGAAGCCAACTTTTAGTCTTTTTGAATTGTTTTTAAATTGTTTTACCATATTGTATGTTGATGTTATTGCTCTTTTTATTTTCTTTGTTTGTTCACTTGTTTCTTCATGTTAGGATAGATATGCATATAGGTTAGTATTGGCAGTAAGCACTCTTTTAATGTAACTACAAAAATTCTTGTGTTTTAAATGAGTATAAATAAATAAATAAAATAAATAAATAACAGAATCCCTAGAATCTACCTAAAACTAAAACTAAAACTACGAAAAATACACTACTACATAATATAACTTAAGTATCAATTTTGTCAATAAATTCAATTCAATTCAATTCAAAACAAGCGTTATTGTCAAAGAACAAAAAATCTTATTGACAAAGCATTTTTACATACTAATATTAAAATTAAGATTAAAATCCAGTCAGTAAATAACATTAACATTGTGCACAAAAAATAAATAAGTTAGTAAATGGTCCAAAAAAAGATAAGCAACAAACAAATGACAGGCAAATTCAAGACTAGGATAAATACAACGACAGTTATGTCAAAATATAACATGCATGCAACAGAAGCAGGAAGGCTTTAGTCCTATATAGAGACATTTAGAAACTCATGAACTGTATAAAAGGCATGTTGAAGTAGAGTGCTCCTCAAATGGCTTCGAAACCGTGAAATATCTGAGATGTTTCTGATAGTAGTACTGAAGATTAAGTAATATTTGTTTTTATTATGAGGTTTTGTGGTAATTTTCAATCATAATAAATATTCCGTATTATCCTATGTTTTATCAGTACTTTTTACATCACTTAATTCCTCTAGACATCGTATCATTTTTTAGTGCCTTTTCAAGGTCATCACTTTGCGAAAAGGTTCATACTCTGGTTCATACAAATCTGCTGTTTCAAAGTATAGATTTATACTGTTTATCAGGACCAATCAGCTCTGTCAAAATTTAGTAAGCCTTGATTAAAATTATTTTTATATAAAATTATTGTGTGTGAAATGGAAGATATTGATAATTGATTGGTACCTATGTCTTGTATAGGGATTCCGAAAATTGGGTATTCGTTATTATTTGTATGTACTTTTATATTGTCATTAAGTGGTTCTTCCACAGGTGGTTCTTGTGCTATTGCTTCATGGTGCTAGATGCATTTAGGCAAAACGTACAGCGGCTTACCAATAGGCGTTTAAAGTCGGGCGCTGATTCCTTGGGTGGTGAAATATCCTGAGTCTCTTTTGTATGTAATTCGATTCTTGATAAGGCGTCTGCATTGGAGTTTAGTTACCCCTTCTTATATCAAATTTAGGTAACGTTATAATCGTAATGATGTAGATTTATTCTCAATCTTGACAATTTAAGGCTATAGCCTTTCTAGGAGCTTATGATCGGTCATTAGGTTTATTTTTATGCCTAATAGGTATGTAGAATCTAAAATATGTATTTGGTGGCCCGCACCACTGCGAGAAGCTCCTTCTCTATGGTTGAGCAACTTTTTTTTGCCTTCGAAGCCTCTATTGCTCCTATTGTTTCGTTATTTTCGCAAAGTTTCTCATGAATCTCGTATAAAGTCCATGCCATTTCTTTTCTTAAAAATTCCCATTTATCAAGGATCTAAATTATATTATGTGAGTGCTTTGATAGTGCAAGTTTAAAGAAGCTCTAAAGCTGTATCAGCTGTTTGGTTTCTTGAACAAAACAAAAAAGTCCGCAAATACATAACAATTTCTTTAGATTCCAGAATCTTTTGACTATCGTTTTTTGGGATCCGACTACTCTCATGGAATAAAAGAACTATTACAGCAGCTGTTTTTAAAATCTGACATCGATCTTGGTCAACTAACAGATATGTTAATTGGACAAATTGGTATTGGCTCCTTAATTATAAAGGTATGATCCCATATAATATAATTACATATATGGAGCCTAATGATTAATTTTACTTTCCTCATTTAGGATCTCAGTGAAGAGTCCATGGCCGTATACGATGAAAATACTGTTTTTGCTGTAACAAGTGTTCTGAACTTGACAGCAGACAAGGAAAATTTCTGCATAAAGCAATTGTATTCATTGTTGGAAAGATTAACTGCCCAGCATGCTCGCGAAAAAGATAAAGAGGCGATCACAAAGATATTACAGCAGAACTATAAAATCGGTAGGTATATATTTAATTTCTTAATTTCACAGGTGTAAAATAAAATAATTTAAGGCTTCCTTATACATGAGAGACTTGTAAATATTCCTAGAGACGTATCAGTACCAATGTTCCATGCTCTGAGGAATGATATTGATGAAGTGAAGAAGACAAATGACGCCTATGACTTTGACTATCTGATTATTATCAGTAAAACTATAAGACCAAAAGTGGGTAAGTATTTTTACTGGGATTTGTATATTTGTATCAATAAATTACAAACACTGGAAACCCCGCAAAGGACCTCAAACATCATTTGCGCCTACGTTACATAAAATATTTCATGTACGACTGTAAGTAGTTACGTAACTCAAATATTACTTTTAAATTTTTTTTTATCAAATAATGAATGCACCCATCCTTCAAAGTCAAATAATAAACAAAAATGGTGGTTATTTGTAAATTACCTATAGAAACTACAGTAACCAATCAAACAAACATTCAATTTAATCATTTTGAACCACTGCACCGCCCATTGTCTAGATAGTACTAGATAGTTTGAATTGAATAAGGTTTCATTTTCTTATCATAAAATTACCTTTAAAATTATTGCAATATTGACTAACAAATTTTGTAGGTAGAAGACGGCAGATTTTTACCAATCAAGAGGAACAACTCTTCTATAGAAAGGCGAAATGGACATTTGACTTTAACGTAGAAGACGAAAGTGATTTTGTATTTGCCGATTGGTTGCCTAAAGAAAAACAGTGGGTTCCTTTTAGACGAGTAACGATATTTAAGGCTAGTGTCTTCAGGGACATTGTTGACACACAAAACAATGGTAATGCCTCGCCATAATAATAATTGAATCAAACCAATATGTTTGAATTAACTAGTTTTAAGTTACCATTATGTTTTAAGTTAGGATTTTATTCTTCTGTTTTTTTTTGTTCAATTTCTTTAGATTGTAGCTGTTCAATATTCCGAGGTTGCACAATAAGAATTGTTTCATTATTTCTAACAACCTCAGGAAAACTGTTGACACAACTACAATATTAGTTTAATAAAAACAATACCTTTGGTTGAAAATTATTAGTTTTGAGTTTGAATAGTTACTATTATGTTTCAAGTTACGTTATTTGGAATTTTACTCTTCTGTTTTTTTTTTTTGCTGAATTTCTTTGGATTGTAGATTTTCATAAATCCAAAAAAAAAATGTTTCTCGATCTCTAAGAAGTTGAGGAAAATTATTTTTACAATTACAATATTGGTTGAATAAAAGCAATACGTTTATCAATAAACTCAAGTTGTAAACTTGAATACAATAGGTACTATTAAGTTTCAATATAGGATTTAACTTTATTTTTTTTTCAATTTCTTTATTTCTTGTTGTTGTTGTCTGTTCAATTATATGGGTTGGACAATAATAAATAGGTTGTTTCATTATCTCTAACAACTTCAGGAAAAATGTCAATACAATTACAATATTGTTTGAATAAATCCATTACCTTAGTCTGAAAATTATTACTTTTAGGTTTGAATAGTTATTATTAAGTTTCGAGTCACAAAGAATTATTATACTTTTCTGTTTTTATTATTATTATATTTTTCTGATTATAGTAAGTAGTTATTTTATTTTCCTGAGTTGTGCAATAAAATAAAACACCAATAATAGTCTGTTTTGTTGTGTGACACACTGTATAGGTATTAATATAATACCAGTCGCTGATTAGAGTCAGCAACATGACAGTCAGTCAGAAGTAATAGGGTTGGATTATACACGCTCATAAAATAAAGTTCTTAACAAACCCTACGTCTTTTTCATAATATAGTACAACATGGTGGCAGCGGTAAAACCAAGTTAGTATTTACATAATCTATAAATTTTGCTTCTGGAGACCTTTAAAGAGCAAGCACGGCAGAGACTATTGTCAGAGAATCTATTGTGGTGACCCATCCAGAAAAATTCTACTTCAGCAATCCAGCTGGATGCTCTCAGTGGTCAAAAAGGTACGAGAGATACAGGTCTGTCTCTGGGCTCTCAAGTAAGTCTGAACAAGATCAAATTAATTCCTTCTTGTATATAATGGGAGCAGAGAGTGAAGAAATTTCAATTCAGATTGCTATAAAACCAGTAACTTTTGAGCTTATGGAAAAAGCTTTTACAGATCATTTTATTCCTCGTAAAAATAATTTTTTTGAAATGTATCAATTTAACTCGAGAAATCAATTGCTGGGGAAATACATTGAAACTTTTTTAACTGCTTCGCATATCCAAATTGTGAATTTGGTGGCCCGAAAAATGAGTTAATACGTGACCGAATAGTAGTTGGCATGTCTGATAGCTGTACGAGGGAAAGACTTCAGCTACAAAGTCAACTCACACCTGATCAAGCCATTTTTTTCACTAAACAAGCTGAAATTCAGACGCAGCAAAGCATAATTTTGAGACAAAAAACCAAATTTGTCAACCTGTCAGAAAACGACAAAGTTTCGTACCTTCACAACAATCCAAGACCAGAAATGATGAGCTTATGTCATTGTGCCGATTCTGTGGATACAGTAACCATGGAAGAGATGCATGTCCAGCTAGGAATAGCAGGTGTGGTAAGTGTTCTAACCTTGGACATTGGGATAAGGCATGTCGTAATTCAAAGCAAAATCACAGAATTGTTAAAAACTTAAATTTTGACTATTCCGTGGATGACATAAATGACGAGAATAAAGTTTTAGGTCAACTACAACAAGTAGTGGAATTTGATAAAACTGTATCGTTTCTTGTTGACACAGGAGCTCATATAAAACACTTATACAGAGCACTCCTAGAGTAGTCCCATTGCCATTGTTACCTAAATTACTAAATGAAATAGAAAAATTACTAAATCTGGATGTTATCGAGATTCGAATGTCTCGTACGTCGGACGTGTTTCGAAACCGCTCCTAGTATTCCACCGTTTTTAGTGCCCAAGCACACACTAACACACAGCAATACGAATTAAAGATCAACAAAACCCAAGGCAAGTTTTACAAAAAAATCAAAAAGAGCTTCAGCAAAACCGATGATAATAGCAGTTTTAAAAATGTAACTCAGTTTAAAAGTGGAGGAGTTGTGATAGAGTGTCAAAATGAAGCACAGCAACAAAAATTAGCTCATGACCGCGGATTCTATGCCTATGATTATTGGGATATTGTAACAGAATTTATGTGCACCTCCGCCACGGTATCTAGAATACATGCCAAAATTCCAGAAAAAATCTAGTAAGTTCTGCTTTATTCGGCCATCGGATTATCGCGTTTCATTGTGGATTTCACATGAATAGATTTACGGATATATAAAGGCCGGTTTAGTAAGAACAAAGGGAGACATTGGGATAAGAATTGCCAATGTTTCTTCTGAAACAGTAAAAATAAAAGGAGATATTATTGGAACTCTCGATGAACCAGTTGAGCAAATATCCAACTGTGACCTACCAGATAAGCGACATTTTGTGAAACCGAAATTGGATACAGACACATATTGATGCAGACTTTGAAGAAATCATGGAAACACCTCATCGATCCAGATAGACTTCAAGAAGCTACAGATTTCATCTTAAAAGAAGCAGACATCTCTGTGATGGTCGTGATGGATAATCAAACCGGACGGACTAGTTTAATTCAACACAAAATTGATACTGGATTGGCACACCCAATAAGACATCCAACTCGACGTATACCAGTATCTAAACAACAGGAAGGGGAAAACCAAATTGATAAAATGCTTCAAGAGGGAACTATTGAAGAGTCGAATAGTCCATGATCTGCGCCAGTAGTGTTGGTTACTAAGAAAGATGGAAGTCTTAGATTTTGTGTGGATTACCGTAAGCTTAATGACGTCACCAAGAAGGACAGCTTGCCTGTCCCGAGAATAGACGATACATTAACAACTCTATCGGGCTCCAAATGGTTTTACACCTTGGATCTCAAAAGTGGATACTAGCAAGTGGCAATACCAGTTTAACGTAATGCCTTTCGGAGTGTGTAATGCTCCAGCTATTTTTGAGCAACTCATGTATCTTGTTTTACGAGGCCTTACATGAAGAACTTGCCTGGTATATTTAGATGATGTCATGATCATGGGAAATTCGTTTCAAGAACATCTCAATAACCTGAAAGAAAGTTTTTGACCGCTTGCGGAATGCCAAATTAAAACTCAATCCAAAAAAATTACTGTTTTCTATCTCAAAAGAAAGTGGAATTCTTATGTCACGTGGTATCTGAAGATGGCATACAAGTTATGGAAGGAAAGATAGATGCTGTCAGGGATTGGCCAAAGCCACGCGACAAACATGAACTAAGGAGTTTTCTAGGATTATGTTCTTATTATCGAAGATTTGTGGAAGGTTTCGCCAATATAGCTGCTCCGCTTCATTGATTAACGGAAAAAAAATCAACATTCAATTGGACCAATAGAATGCGATTCCGCTTTCAGAAAATTAAAAAGAGCATTAGGTATGAGCCCAGTGTTGTCCTATCCCGATCCGAAAGGCATATTGATTTTGGACAGAGATACAAGCAACACCAATATTGGAGCTGTCCTTTCACAAGTCCAAAATTCACACGAGCATGTAGTAGAGTACTACAGCAGAACCTTATCAAAGACGGAATGAAATTATTGTGTCACCAGAAGAGGGTTGCTTGCCATAGTAAAAGCAGTCGACCATTTCCATGGGTATCTCTACGGCCGTAAGTTTCTAATTCGAACAGATCACGCGGCTCTGAAATGGCTTTTAGAAATGAAAACTCCCGAAGGACAGCTTGCTAGATGGATTGAGAAATTGCAACAATACGATTTCCAAATTAATCATCGACCTGGAAACCTTCACAAAAATGCTGATGCTCTGTCTAGAGGGCCATGCAAAAAAGACTGCAAGCATTGTAAAAGAATCGATCGAAAAACACTGGTCCGGCTGTGAGAAGAACGGGTCTTATCATCGATGATAAATGGACTACCAAACAAATGAGAGCAGATCAAGAAGCAGACCACGGCATCGGAGAAATGCTACATCTTAAGGAAAATAATGAATGTAGGCCAGAATGGAACTCTCTGGCCGTAGAAAATGGTTTACTTAAAAGAGTATCGGAAAGTGCCGATGGGACGGAACTCCAGGAGCACATTTTAGAGTTAACAAGACTTTGGACAAAATTCGGGAACGTTTTTACTGGGTTCACTATCATGGAGACGTTAAAAACTGGTGCCGAAAATGCGACATCTATGCTACCAGTTAAGGCCCTAAACTAAGATCTCGGGGGCCCATGAAACAGTACAACGCCGGTCTCCCATTTGAAAGCATAGCGATAGATGTTGCCGGACCGTTTCCTGAGTCAGAGCGTGGTAACAAATACATCTTGGTTATCATGAATTACCTCAGTAAATGCGGCCAGAACTTTTCGCTATATTCAATCAAGAAGCCATCACTGTTGCCCACGTGCTAGTGGACGAAGTTTTCAGTCGTCATGGTGTGCCACTAGAGTTACATTCAGATCAGGGACGAAATTTAGAATATGCCATCTTCAAAAAAATTCGTGAGATCATGGGAATTCGTAAGACAAGGACAACACCTTTACAGCCACAGTCTGATGGCATGGTAGAACGATTAATAGGACCATAGACCTGACAAAAGTGGTCGAAAAGAACCAGCGAGATTGGGATTTCAAACACTTGCCTCTATTTTTACTAGCTTACAGAGCAGCTGATGTTCACGAATCAACAGGTGAAAGTCCAGCTAGGATCGTTTTTGGAAGGGAACTCAGGTTACCTTGCGATCTGATGTTTGGAATACCTGCAGAAGAACGAAAAGAAATTCGAGATTATGCTGACGAAGTAAGGGCACGACTTCTGGGGATCCATGATTTTGCCCGGGAGCATATTCAGCTGGCTAGTGACCGAATGAAGACCAGATACGACTTGAAAGCCAATTCAGCCAGATTTCAAGAAGGTGATTTAGTGTGGCTGTATAATCCGACAAGAAAGAAAGGAGTGTCACCACAATTGTCTTCAGCAAGGAAAGGACCCTACAGAATAATCAAGAGAATCAATGATTTGGTTTATCGAGTTCAGTGCAACACCAGGTATGCGTTCAGATTGAACGTCGGGCGTCGTCCGGCGTTATCTCCATCCTTTTTATTTGTTTTCCTTAAGATAAAGAGATAAATGATTGCCGGGCGCGTCCGACGTTCAATCTGAACGCGCCTCAGGAGTAAGATGAAAGTTGTACATCTAGACAGACTGATGAAATATTATCATGAACGTGAAGTTGATCGGGACTCGGGACAATCAATCTTAAGAGGAGGGCAGTGTAACAGAATTTATGTGTGCCTCCGCCACATCGGATTATCGCGTTTATTCTGGATTTTACATGAATAGATTTACGGATATATGAAGGCAGGTAGGTATTAGTTGCTAATAAATATCTAACAATAAATGCTTACGCTTATATTTTGCTGATTGCTTGAAGATAGGTATTAAAGTCGTATATGCGCGATTCTATTGACTAGTCAAAAAATTAGAGGTTGCTCTGTATCGCACTGGAATTTGTTCGATGCGACCCAACGTATCAAAAACAAAGCCCCGAGTGATACAGAGCATCTTCTGGACCTCGCGCACTGTACTTAGTTAGCACCCCGGATATTTCGAACTAGCGTGAAAGTCAACCGGAGTTTATACCAATTTATTTTCGAACGGCTGGTGTGACGCCCAGACTGATTTCGAACGCACTCCTAAGGCGTTTTCTGGCGTATCAAATGTTTCAAAACATTTTTCAAAACTGGTTTAAGTAATGTCACCATGACGTCATAATTTCTCGGTGCGAGAAAATGGTTTGAAAACGTGGATTGGATTGTATTTCGAAACGGTTTGAACCAGTTTTGACGTGACGTCATGGGTTTATCGCGAGAATGTACTGTTTCAAAACAGTTTTGAACCAGTTTCAAAAAATTGGACGCGAGAAAACGCCTCTAGTGATTGCGGGATTTCGAAAATTCATCCCTGTATTTGAATCTGCTGGCTGACGTTGCGCCATTTAACTTGAAAAAAAAAGGCAAATATGCCAAGCAGGGAATCAACTGGGTGGCTCTAAACAAGAATGGTTATTTCTTCTTTTATGTTTTCATGTTAAAAAATAGAAAGATATGCGAAAACTCGGTGCGCATTAAATTCACCAATCGAAAGGCCATTACCAAAGAATCGTAAACTAACAGGACTGCTCATCCCACTGGCGTAGCCAGGGGTGGCAAGGGGGCATTTGCCCCCCCCCAAGACCCTTAAATCTTATGAATATTTCTTCAAAATTAAGATAAACAGTCCCAAAAATAACATAAAGAAACCTGAAAAAGGGGCGTGGCACCCAAAAATTTCGCGCCTGCGGGGCTTTGCCTCCGGCAGCGGTTGCGGTAGGGCCGTAAGAGACGCTTCCTGCAAATTTCCCCCCCCCCCCCAAGACAAAATCCTGGCTACGCCACTGGCTCATCCTCAAGGCGAATGGCGTCATCGCCATTAGGCAGCTATTAGTGGTGACGTCACCCGTTGGCCTCGATGGAATGCGTGTGATGCTGTGCTTGTGAGTTAATTTTTTCGTCTATTTTGAATGTAGAAAAGGTGATTTTAACAAGATTTTAACGTTTAGGAAATCGTTTTTTGACCTAGACACTATCGATATTAGAAAGTTCTCGTGCCTCAAACGCTATGCTAATACGCTACCGCTAACAATACGGTATTTCACATGGCATTTTATAGTTCTCGCACACGAAGACACATAAATCCTCTAATCCCTTATTCTGGTTACATTTTGACAGCTGAGTTGAGTGATCTAACCCAACTTTTTTGCTTGTTTTCTAACTTTTATTTATCCTGAGTTTGATTAATTTTCCCTTGGTGCTTTTGCTTTTTATGGAGGAATTATTGGAAGTTGCTGTTTCTGTATACATATATGGAGCGTAAACTAGTTTTGACATAGCATAGCGTTACGGTAAGGCAACCGCTAAGTTCCGTTAGATAACGGGCTCCGTGTGGTAGAAAAACACGACGGTTTTCTACCACACACTTCGGTTTTGGCACGACGTGTTTCCTCGCGGCGGTGAAAACCGTCGTGTTTCACCGTAGTGTATGGGGCCCTTAATACCGTAAGAACTGACATACTTGTCAAATAGCGTTACGGTATTTGAAATTTGGACGACGACGACACGAGAACTCTCTATTACAAGAACTACTATCGATAAATTTCGATAGTGAATACAATCGATACTTTGCTCTAGTCATAGAGTAAGCTCTAGCTAGCGGTCGTCTCTAGTCACGATTGACAGACCGACAGCCGGTGAGGTGGGTGGTGAGAGGTGATTTTGTTTACATTAAACATTATAAAAATGTAATTATTTAACTGTTGTGAATATAAATTAATTGGCAAAAATCTCTTAATTGGAAGAATTAAATCATGGCAAATGTAACACAAATTAGCTTAGAGTCCCTCTTGTGTAAGTATTTCCATACTACTTGTTACCCACCTAAATGCTGAAGCAATACCTACCAACTTGTTTCTGTTTTTAGTGAGAGCAACAAATCCTAACAATTCAATCATGGACGTGGCAGCCCTAAATGCCTTTTTTGCTCTAATCAATAAGGAAAGGGATGGCTCTACCTTGGGTATAAAAGTTATAGCAGCTCGTCTACCAGTGGGAACTGAAAAAGAAGTTCTTTCAATTTTAAACGTATTGGATTCTTGTATGTCCAAATGTGGTTCCTCTTTTCAAAATGAAGTTGGAAAATTTAGGTAGGCATAATTTTCTTTCATTATATCATAATATATCAGACTAAAAGTAAGATACATGAACATCCCAGATCATTTATTTGGTCACATTTTAACAATTTTAAAAATATCTTTGGTTTTCCCTGTTGTAACTAGTTATAATGGCTCTTATCTTAGCCAGCACAAAACTCATAATATGTTCATTTTGTATTTTCCCTACTTATCTTCAATATGGCCACCTTAAGTTTGGATATTTTGTGAATCTTCATGTCAAGCTTTTTTTGTATGCTTATGCTTACCTACTGAAAATTGTTCTCCAATTTATCTTACCATAGGTAAGTACCTAAAAAATATTGAGATTGTTTCTTGAAAGCTCTGTAATAGAAGAAACAAATTCCAGTGTACAAGCCTCATGTAATCCCATGTATTCTTATTTTCTCATGTAATCTAATGTATATTATGTATGCCCTATGTATTCTCGAGTATATTCCTTCAAAATTCTAATGTTTAAGCAAATCCTCACCACTATTTTAGGTTGTGATTATGTGCACAAGTCAAATAAACATCCAGTATTCCCCTCGGTGTTGCCAACCTCAACTTATCCCTTTTTGGGGTTATTACCACTACCAGCTTGTTCAACCTAGATTATGCCCCTCAAAATTACTTCCTAGCCCTTTGCATGACGTTTTTAAAAAAATAATAATAATATGTAGGTATATTCGATTTCTTTTGTGATATGACCTAGGATATGGCCTAAAAAAACACTCGCAGAATATTTTGGAGTGATTTTTTGTTCTGTAGTGAAACTTATAACAGACCTGAAACCGGAAACAAGTTATTTTCAGCGCTCCCGAACAATTTTTTTTTTGAGCAAGTCTTTATTTCTGAACTTTAAACAGTACATTGGCATACTTGTATCAAGTCCTAAACTAATTAACTCGCTAATTAATTTAATTTACAGTTGTAGGTTTAAGGTAGTACCTAGGTACAATAACTAATGATAACAATCTTCTCCAAACATAAATAAAGCATTCAAATTATATGAGCTATACTTCACTAAATATTTGACTGAACATATTTCCAAAAAAAAAAAAGCAAACATGTATTCACTTTTTTTTTTTTTTTTTTGAAAATTCTTTATTAAACAAGATAAATTTACAATTTCAATAAATATTACACCTTTAATCAGTGCTGAACGCGCTGGTCTTAAGGTTTCCTGACTATTTAAGCAACGGGACTAAACTATTATAGGTAAAAACAATAACAATAGAAAAAAACAAAAATTTAGGCAAATATACAAAATTGAGCCTTATCCACCTAGTGACTGCAATGTAATTTCAGTTCCTTAATAAACCTACTTTCCCTTCCGATAGTTTTAATACTTATAGGTAAGCTATTATATATGGAGCATGCCTGAGTTATGGGGTTACATAGGCCTTTGTTTGTATTTACATTGGCTAAATATATTTTATCACGTGATCTAGTGTTATGTTCATAAACATTGTTATTGAATAGAACATTCACATTAGATTTTTGTGTTTTATTCAATATTCTGTATATAAGTTTACCCTGTTCCAATCTCATCAGCCTCTGCAGATCAAGTGTACCTAGCTCCTCGTAGAGTTTTGCTGTATGGGTTAATCTGTCATATCGAAATAGGATTTTTAATATTTTATTTTGCAAAATTTGTACGTTGTTGAAAATCGCAACACTGCACGTACCCCACACCGGAATAAGGTACCTGAGATGCGAGAGGCAAAACGAATTATAAATAGACATTTTGGTTTTTTTGTTAACATAATCTCTAATTCTAAATATTGCACCAATCATGCATGGACTTCTTGTTATTTTATTCTTTTGTTTAAACAATATGTACTTGGTTTTATCAATATTAATTTTCAATTTGTTACGTAACAGCCAACTTGTATACAAATCTAGGTCGGCATTGACTATGAATTCTAGATCTTCTATCTTTTCGGCACCATAAAGCAACAGAGTGTCATCTGCAAAAGTGTAGTATTGGGCCTCGAGTCCAGCATTTTTTAAACTCAGAACATATAGCGAGTAGAGAAGTGGCCCAAGGACTGACCCCTGGGGCGCTCCGCACTCACTAGTTTCAATCTCACTCGAGTAGCTGTCTAATTTGACATACTGTTTTCTATTGTTTAAAAAGGTTCTTAAGAGATTAGTTACTGGTCCTCGAAACCCCATATTCCTTAGTTTGTCGAGTAGTATGTCATGACTTACCACATCGAATGCTTTTCTTAGATCAATAAACACTGCAGTTACTATCTGGTGGTTATCCAGCTTTACCGAAATATTGTTAATCAAATCCACAGTCGCACTCAATGTCGAGCTGCCCTTAATGAAGCCGTATTGAAAGGGATCACTACTGAGATACTTCTGAATGAATGCCACCATTCTTAATTTAATTATTTTTTCGATTATTTTAGAGAACACACTAATTAGACTTATTGGCCTATAGTTATTTTTATCTTGCTTACTGCCAGATATTACCTTATATATATAGATATATTACCTTATATATAAGAAAAAAAAAGCCAAAGAGGTCCACAAACCAGAAAATTGCGCCTGATCTCTTCACATAAGAAAACAAAGAACACTAAACAAAAAGTGAATTGAATTTAGGTACCTAATTAATTGGTTTCGAGATTGGTTCTATACATTTTCTGAAATTAGAAATTAAGAATAATTTAACCTTTTTGGTTATTCTTGAAATTTCCGTTGATAAGGAATGGTAGGAACCCAAAGCACAACGGATTATACTATTTTTCCCTACATCTGTCCTCGATCTTGGAATATACATTTGGCGAGACATTTGGTTACAGTTTCTAGTTAGATGGTTATGCAGGTCGCAGTTTTTCTTAAGTAATATTTTAGATTTTATTTGACCATTCGGAATTTATTTTATTAGTTTACATTCTCATATGGTAATGTCTTGGAAGGTTATAGAGACACTTTATAACCTTAGACTATAACACGATTTTGAAGTCTTTATTACTTTTTCAACAATATTTGAGAAAGTGGATATGAGGGCGATTGGTCTTTTATTCCCTGGATCAGACTGCACACCCGCTTCATGAATTGGAGTAACCTTCGTGACCTTAAGACATTCCGGAAAGGCACCACTGGTTAAGATTTCATTTATTAATTTCACTAGTATAGGTAACAAAGATTTTTTTAAGGTCTGTAGATCCAAAGTTGTGATTTCATCTGCCCCTGGAGCACAGTTTCTTTTCAGTGCATCTATGATGTTGCTGATTTCCTCTTGCGTACAAGGCGGTAGAAAAATGGTTTTTTTTCTTCTACTTCTTCTGGAAAGAATCTGTGATTCTGTACCTACATGATTTTTTTCCTGCTCAACTTCTTCCAGTTCTTCCCCAAGTTTATTTCCTATTTCTAGACTGTTAAGGGCCTCTGCTATTTCTTGGGAGTTTTCAAATTTTGTATTAGGTATTATAATTTATACAAGCTATGCAATTTGGTTTACTATCATCAGCATACTGATTTTCAATCAGTTGATTTATTGTTTGCCAGGTTTTTCTCGTGTTGCCATTTGCACTCTGAAATCTTCCAGTGATGAAATTGTTTTTTAGCTTGCTCCTTAGAGTGCTGCATCTATTTTTTAGTCTTCTAAATTACTCTTTAAGATTAATGTTTCCTGGATTTTTTTTTGTGTCTTATGTATGCCTTGTCTCTTGTCTCTAAGCTGAACTAAAGTCAAGAAATCATTCGTAATCCAAGTTTTATAGTGGTTTTTGATTGTTTTTTATGAGGTTGATTCTTGCTTAGCCTCTTGCATGATTAGAATAAGTTGTTCAAAGTCGTAAATCTCTCTGCTTTGTAATTTTTCTACAGCTTTTTTTTCGAACACTACTTTATTCAGGATTCTCATTCTAAGAGTAGTTTTAGGGTGTTTTTCAACTTTTTTCTTTTTTATTTCAATAAGCTGGATTTTATGATCTATCATATCCATGTCAAAGAATTGTATTTTAATTCCAGAAGAGTTAATGTTATTTAGGGCATGATCAATGATTGTTTGTGTGTTGTTTGCTACTCTAGTAGGTTCATTTGTATTTAGGTATAATTTGAAATCCATTTCCAATAATAGTATTTTCATATTCATTTTTAATGGTATTTTGTTGAAGCAAGTCCAAGTTCATATCTCCAATCACAAAAGTTTTTCCTGGTGAGTCTTGCATAATGTTGTCCATGTCATTTATAAATAATCTTGCATCTACAGAGCCAGGTCTGTAGATCTGTAGACTCCTACAATTTTCACATATGGTTTATTAATTTTAACTGACAGCCAATCACAATTGTTGATGGATTTATTTATAGACTGTGAGATAGGGACTGTTTAGTGGAGTAATTTTTTTTTTGTCTGGCATTTTGAAGAGTGGCCAGTTAGCTGATGTGAATATGGGTGATTTTAATGCCTGCAAATGAAAGATTGACATTGATAAACATTTCACCCATAAAAAATACTGGATGCTTTTCAATGGCTGAAAAAGTGGGGAGGGGTGTCAACTTCCAAGAGAAAAGTATAGAACTTTCCGCATTTACTTTCTGTCTGGTAATCGAGAGAATGAAATTTCTTGTTGTGAAAATAACGCTGGAAAATTGCCAGAAGGTAATCACAGTTCGAAATCGAGCAAATGCGCAAAACATTCTGTGGACATTTCGAACAGGGAGCAGGCATTAAAACCACTTATATTCTCATCAGTTAACTAGCCACATTCAGCCCTCAAAATGCCATACAAAAAAAAATGACTCCACTAAACAGTCCCTATCTCAGGGTCTATTAACTCTACATCAAATCATCAAATCCAATCAAAATAAGCTTTATTGTCCAAAAATATGTTATCTCACTGACAAAGCAATTTCCTAATTCTAGAATTACACTAAGTACATGTCATAATATTATTAAAGATTAAAAAAACAAAAATAAAATGTCAAAAAAACTAAATTTACCAAAATCTTTATCCAATCACCACTATGGATGGTGCGGACATGTAGCCATTAACATGTAGTGTATAAAAACATAACCATAAAATACAAAGTATAAAACATAAAATAATATAAATTATAAAACATAAAATACAAAAAACCAAAAATAAAACACAAAATAAAAAAAAATAAAAAAATGCAAATATCAATAACAATGGAAACATTCATAAGTTTAAATTTAAAATCCAGTGTCGTAATACTCAGCGATACTGTAGAGGGCTCTAGGCACTTAAAGGCTTTTCACAGAATTTCGAAACATTCTATAATTTTGAATATTTTTTAACTCTCCTGGTAAATGATTGTATAGTTTAATGCTTTCATAAATCACCGAACTTTTGGTTAAGGAAGACTTTGGGATTGGAAGTGGAAGATTATTGTGTCTTAGGTCATAATTTCTTTCTTGAGTGGTCCCAGAATATTTTCTAAAGATTAGACACACTGATTCTAAGATAAATAACGATGGTACTGTTAGTATTTCCTCCTGCACAAAAAGTTGTCTACACGATTCTCTACAACTTTTCTTGCAGAGACAGCGCACTGCCCGCTTCTGGAGAACAAAGACTGAGTGGACCGATTTCTGGGTGGAATATCCCCAAAAAGCAATTCCATATCGCATATGAGACTCCATAAGAGAGAAGTACGCCGCTCTAGCAGCTTGCTTTCCCAGATCCTGAGCAAGAGATCTGATTATGTAACAGCTCTGTGCTAATTTTTTATTTAGTTGTTCAATATGTGTGTCTAACTTTAATCGTGTATCTATATATAATCCCAAGAACTTATTAGTTGTTTTTTGTTCAAGGGGAATATTGTCTAATCTCACCTCGCCCAGAGAACATTTGAATGTCAAAATATTAGTTTTTTTTTGTATTAAAGCATAACCTATTTGAGTCGCACCAGCGTTTCACCTGCATAGGGTCCTGCTCAATAGTTGTTTTAAGCTCCTCCAGATTCTTGCCCTTCCACAACACTGTTTTGTCATCAGCAAAAGTTGTAGATTTCCCAGCGATTGGGAGCTGAGCTAAATCGTCAATGAAAAGCAAGAACAGAATGGGTCCAAGTACAGATCCTTGCGGTACTCCACAGGTAATTCTTGCCATCTGCGACTCTTTTCCATTTATTCTCACGAATTGCTCCCTGTCTGAAAGGTACGACTCAAACCACCCCGAGCACACTCCCGAAAACCTATAGTGACTCAATTTCTGCAGCAGTATTCCGTGATCCACACAGTCGAATGCCTTCGAAAAATCACAGAACACCGCCGCAGCCACATCTCCATCGTTTAGGCCCAGAAAAAGTTGCGCCAAGAATGAAAACATGGCGTCGTTTGTTCCAATATTGTTTTGGAATCCAAATTGATGCTTGTCAATGATTTTATTCGATTCCAGAAAGAATGTGAGCTGTTTTTTTACAACCTTTTCAATTATTTTCGAGATTGTGCTCAACAATGATATGGGACGATAGTTCGATGGGTCATTTTTGTTTCCTGCCTTGTAAATTGGTACCACAACAGATGTTTTCAAACATTTAGGAAATACTCCTGTAATCAGTGAATTATTTATGGCTGATGTTAACACCTGTAATGCTTGTTCTGGTAAATTCTTTACAATTTTTACTGATATATTGTCATATCCAGAAGAGTTATGTTTCTTTAAGTCCTTCAGTATCTGCTTTATTTCATTAATATTTGTTAGAAAGAAAGAGAATGTATCTTCATATGTCACAGGGTTTAGATAGTTGGTAGGATCGACATTTGACTGTATATTTTGACAGATGTTACCTGCTATTGTTGTGAAAAAACTATTTAACTCCTCTGAGCTGAGTCCAGGGATGTCGCTGAATTTGCTCTGTTTTCCTCGCAATTCGTTTATAATGCTCCAGTATTCTCTAGTTTTATTTCCGGCCCTTGAAACCCTATTCATATAGTAACGATTTTTAGCTTGTCGGATAACCTTTCTGTATGTGGACCGATATTTTTTAAAGTAGATGATAAATGTTTCACTATTTGTATATTTGCGTATCGTATGTAAAGATCGTAAATTATTCCCAGATATTTTTATACCTTGTGTTACCCAACGCTTCTTAATTTTTCTTTTAATTTTACGCAGTGGGAAACTTTTATTATAAATTTTGATTATATTGTTTTGGAATGTTTCCAGTGGGTCTCCAGCACCTTGCTCCCAGTCTATCCTGTTTGCTAGTCTTTTGAATGTTTCGGAGTTTTTTCTACTAAATATCCTTCTCCTCTCTAACTTTTTTTATTTGTGTTGCTTGCTATAAGGAGCTCTGCCGTTAGGGCCTCTTGGTCGGACAGTCCTGAGAGAATCACCTGGCATTTAAACTCATCTGACTCGACGTTACTGCAAAAATAATCAATCGTTTTAGCCGAATGATCTGTTATACGGGTCGGCTCCTTTACGAAAACTTTTAAGTTAAATGAATTTAAAAGATCCAGTAGGGCTTTTGTATCCCTGGACTCGGGATTGTTATAGTCTATATTTAAATCTCCTGCTATCACAAGTTTAGATGATAAAGAAAAACCGTATAGAAGTTTCTCTAGTCGTTCCAGAAACAAAAACAAAACATCATGAACCAGATGACTTTTAATATACATATATATAGATGTTCCATCCCCTCGTGTAGGTTTACAGTAGTGTTTCATTTCATGACCTTGTAGATGATAGAACTTTACCTCTTTCTGATATATCCAATTTTCAGTGAACACCAAGACTTCAGGGCTGGAACTCTGTAACGGATAGAGATCGTTATCCCTATCGCTATGGCACTTGCTGTCTTCTTCTCTCCTATCGAAATCAATAGAGAGGGGACGTCACTAGAGATAGAGATATTGATCGCTATCCGTTACAGAGTTCCAGCCCAGGCTCCTTATGATTTTTTACTAAAACTTCAAAATCCTCTAATTTATTTCGAAAACTTCTCAAATTGACATACAGAATTCTCACATTAAAATCAAACTCTGGAACTAGCTATATTAAAATCTTTTTTTTTTTCTTTCTTTTGTAGGTGGGCATGGGAAATAATATTATTTCATTTTTTTTTAGACAATCGATGCTAAGAATCTTTATAGGCTCATTTTCAGGACTTCTCTTCAAATATATTTTTCCATGTAAGCAGTAGATACTTTTAAAATTATGTTGGTTTTTGAAGTTTCTCACATCTTTGAAGAGCTGTTGATTGTACTTTGTCAACTCTTCATTCAAAAATATCTGTCTATTTGCACCTTGAGAATTACATTCCTTTGTAAAAATCTTTATTACTACCCTGGTTCAATTTCATTCCCATACCCTTGAATAGATTGCTTACCACCTAATCCATGGATTGATTGTTTTGTATAGGAATACCAGTCACCATTATATTGTTACTTTTTTCGTTCTGTTCCATCATATCCACCATGTATTCAAGGCTCAAGCATCTGTATTCGCTCTTCAGCATCTTTATTTTGCTGTAGAAGCTCCTTATTTTGGCTGATTGCATTTTCAAAAAGCTTCCTTTAGGTTTCAAAACTCTCCGACGTGTATTTATTGCTTTTCCTGAGTTCTCTCGTTTCAGCATCATATGTATTTACTTGAGATTTTTTCTTCAAACACTCGAAATTCTGCTTTAAACAGGGCTTTAATTTCACTTAACATAGTTTTATCCATGATTTGCTGTGCTTTCTTATTTTCAGGGATAACCTCATTTCAGGGAGAACCTCACTTTCAGTATTTTCACAACAAACGACTTTACTGTCTTTATTTATTTATCACTTTGTATTGTATCCCACAACTTATGTGATAGGATGATAAACCGGTTACACAATCATAAGCTTCTTTCAATTCCTTTTTCTACAAACGTCACTAAAAGTGTAATTTTTAACGGGTGCTGTCAGTGTCTAAAATGCCATTTTAAGACACTGGTGTTGAAAGTGATTACTTTTAGCACTGAGTGGTAAAAGTTATCACTTTTGGTGCGTTTGTAGAAAAAATAGTGCATGATATTCGTCCGCCTGCAGTGTCGTGTCCCAAACTTCCCTTTTCACAAAATAAAATGTCACTTTTAGCACTTATGCCATAAATAACTATTTTGCAAAATTTGCACTTTTTTAAAGTTTTCGATTCAGACATTGGAAAACAACTCAAACGACTCAAACCAATCACCTGCCTATAAACTCAATATGCCAAACATAGGCAGTCAGCCATGCGAAAAATTGTTCAGAATGGCCAGATCTATGACTTCAACGTTTTCCACAGTCATCAATTTCAGCATCAAAAGTTTTATGAAACAACTAGATAGAATTCGAACAATAAATGATATTGTATCTGATATACCTACATGAAGTCTTCTGTTTTCCCTATTTAAGTTCCAAGCAATCTGCTATTGTAACCGCAGAAGAAATTTGGCCCATAAACGTAGAATCATGTGTAAATGCAGTTCTCAATGATACTGTCATATTAGGAATTACTGCTGATAAAAATGACTGCATTAATTTAGATTTGTCACTGATAATCGTAGACAAAGACATAGAGTGTGTCGATTCCAACGAAATTGAAATAGGCGAACTTGAAAACCAAGTTGGAAACCTTAGTGATGACACTATGGCTCAACAAAACACGAGAGGAAACATTATTCCACCTGAAGGGGAAATACTCGGGGAAATAGACTCATTGGATTTGAAAGATTTCTCCAATAAATTTACCGAAGCTGATATAACAGCAAAATCTCCTTATGTTAGGGTGAAGCGAGGGGTGAAGCTGAAGGAAAAATATGGTATAATTTAAAAGTCCTCATTTTGTTGACTTCTAGATGGGTCCTCGGGTAAAATTAGGACTGACAGAATCCGAAGAATTTATTCTAGCAATAAAACTCTGCTCAAATCTAGTCCAGCGAGCAGCACCAGAAAACCTAGACTTACAAGGAACCCTAAAAAAAAATTGAAGAGATAAAGAGAAAGAAAATTGAAAATTTTGTAGGGACAGAATTTACATCTACATTCGAGTCTACATCTGAGGACGAAGTACAAATAAAGCATTTAGTTGACGATTCTTCAGACGGCGAATTGCATTTAAAAACCTCAAGTAAAGAAGATACTTCAAATGGACTCATCTCAGAAATTATAATGGAGAAATATTATACTGTCGCCTATAAACATCAATGATATAATGTATATTAGTAGATGTATTGGAATAGAGAACAACAAATAACGACTCAAATTTTCAAAATCTGGGCTAGATACTTTTACTTGGACTGAGGCTGACGCTGACGACATTGCTGAAGTCGATAAAGCATACATATTTCATGGTCCTATTGGGTTATGGATTGTAGATTGTAAATCCACAGTGCCATTGAGTTATTAGGTAACAATTATTATTCCTTCATATTCGAGTTTGTATTATCCGATGTAAGTGACAATGAACCTAGATTATGGGGGACGCCAAGGGTTTGCATTAGGTCCTATTTTATTTTTATTGTATATAAATGACCTATAATCTATAATGGGATTTCTTGCAATATTTGCCGACGACACGACATTACTCTGGAAACTCAAGAATGCTGATATTCTTGCAAGTATTATTGAGAGTGATTTGGTAAAAATTGAGGACTGGCGCGACGCCAATCGACTAGTTTTTACCATTTCTAAAACAAATATTTTACCTTTCAAATGCTCTCTTGAAAATTGAATCGGTCGTAAAATTCCTGGGCATTCACATCGATTCAAAGCTGAAATTTAATACACATATTGAATTTTTGAAGAAAAAACTATCACAGGGTTGATATATAGTGAAAAACATTGAGCAAGAACTTGGAAAGCAGGCAGCAAAACTCGCATATCATGCGATAATAGAATCCTACATAAGATATGGCATTTCGTTTTGGGGTTACTCCACTCAGACTCCTGTGCATGCAGTTTTTGTCCTGCAAAAACGTGCAATCAGGAGCTTTTGTCGAGTTGGCTGAAGGAAAAGCTGTAGACCTCTCTTTACCCAGGAGAAAATTATCACGGTTCCATGCATCTTTATTTTGGAAACAGCATGCCTTATCTTTAAAAAATGAAGAAATCAAAAAATGCAATCAGATTATGAATTAATACGACGGTCGAAATTTGATCGTGGCGCCATCCAAGACAAAGATTCAACACTAAACAGCAATTTTTGCTGTAATTTAGTGATTGACTATCTAATCGGCCGCTGATGCTGATGAGACCTGATAGGTCGAAACGCGTCTATGGATGGAAAAGCAGAGAAAATCAATCCAAAATTTTCTCATTATGAATTAAGACATAACAGACTACCATTGCCTATTACAAAGCTATCATTAACGAGAAATTCTATTATATACGAAAGTATTAAAATATTTAATGATCTTCCTGAAAATATAAAATCCATTGAAAAATATACATAAGTCTTTTCATAAAGTTCTTAAAAAAAATTTGGTATGTAACAAAAGCTTACTACAGTATCCAGGAGTTTTACGGTTTGTGGTAGACTGTGATTTTATTCTGTTTTATTTTGTTTTGCTTTTTATTTATATTTTAATAACTTTTAATTTTGTGTTTTTAGTTGGTCCAGTTTGAAACTGTAACTAGGCTTATAGACAAGAGTCATTTTTTTTTTGTCTGGCATTTTGAGGGCTGAATGTGGCTAGTTAGCTGATGAGAATAGGGGTGCTTTTAATGCCTGCCATCCGTTCGAAAATTTGGAGAACAAAAAATATGATTTACATGAAGAATTTTTTTTCAATGACCTCAAATTTCCTGGCTTTTAGATAAAAGATTGACATTGATAATTAATTCACCCATAAAAAATACCAGATGCTTTTCAATAGCTGAAAAAGTGAGGATGAGGGTCAACTTCCAAGAGAAAAAAAAAGTACCTTCCGCGTTTACTTTTTGTCTGGCAATCGAGAGAATAAAAGGTTTTGTTGTGAAAATAACACTGAAAAATCGCCAGACGGTAATCACGGTTCGAAATCGAGTTTACCGGTGAAACATTCTGTGGACATTTCGAACAGGTGGCAGGCATTAAAACCACTTATATTCTCATCAGCTAACTTGCCACATTCAGCCCTCAAAATGCCAGACAGAAAAAAATGACTCCACTAAACAGGCCCTATCTCAGGGTCTATTACCTACTCCTAATCTGTGATATATTTGTTTTGATATCTGTAATTGTAACCTTTTAACTTTATTATTATATTATTTCTGTGGTTTGTTTTATCGGTCTGTGTTTTATTTCAGTGTTATGCCTATTTTACATTTACTATTATCTTTTTTTTATAATGTTTTTACACTTCACATTTTATACACTTATTTAATTTTTACTAGTGTGTATCTATTTATTTAATACGTGTGAATAGGATAAAGATTACTTATTTTGTTTTGTCAATGGATTGTTTGTAATTTGTGATAATTAAGCTTATTTGAATTGAATTGAATTGAGAGTATAATAAAATTTATAAAACGATTGAACTCCTTCATTTGCTATACCGCTACCAAATTATCCATTATGTTTACTTCGATGTTTACTGTGTTCTTTTAAAAACAGCATATGTTCTGTCAGTAGTACTTAGTGACATGCGCTCCTTTGAGTCCTTTGTAGAGCGTTGTACATATTGCCTTGCAATCGCATGTATTTCTATGTATTATCATGTATTCCTATGTATTTTCATGCTGTTTTCCCTTGTAGTCATATGAGTTCATATGTATTTCTATGTAGTCTTGTATTCTTATGCATTCCTTTGTACTCCATGTATTCAGTGTACAAATTTTGCTGGCGGTTTACCCCTCGCTTTTTGCTCCACAACTCGAAAATGTATTTAGTGCAGATTTTTTATGCTAGGGGTTTGAAAAAATTCCATAGTCAATTTGCGTCACTATGGATTTTTATGAAGCTTGTGTCTCTGGCATCATACAGGGTTTGGAAGAAATAGTGTACCGGACTTCGAGGGGTGATACTACATATGAAAATAAGAGAAAAAGTTCCTATGAACATATGCCCTAAGATGCTTCCTGAAGAAGTTACAGCCCTTCAAACGGTAGATGAAAATATGTAATAGATTTTATTTTTTTTTCGAGAACAGTGGCAAACTATTTTCCTTGAAAATTAGTATTCTCGCATACATTCCGATGCCAAAGCGAATGGTGAGTAAAAAAAGTCGCAACAGTTCTGAAAGGGTAGTTTCCATAAGGGTAGAGGGTAGTTACTCACAAAAAAAAAATCATTAGGACATATGTTTATAGGAACTTTTTTTCTTATTTTCATATGTAGTATCACCCCTCGAAGTCTGGTACACTAATTTTTTTACACCCTATATAAGATCGCCCCATGTGAGTAATACCCTCGATAATGCGCCTTAAAGCCGGGCGGCCACTGCGAGCGGAACGAAACTAAGCTAAGCGAAGATAAGTTTTCAGTAAATTAGTTACCATACTCTCAAATATATACCCTCGGCCATTTTAGCTAAACTAAGCGAAGATTTGTCAACGAAAATTAAAGTCTCAGTTTCGTTTCGTTCGACTTAGCTCGAGTCAGATTCGAACGAAGTTTTTCGCTGGGAATTTATTATTTATGTACTTTCCACTGTGTTTGCACATAAAAAGTATGATTCTACAGATGCTGACTTTGAATACAGATCCATTTTTGTTGCAACAGGACTCATTACTAACTTTTTAAATAAATGTATAGGTCTTTCCGCATAAAAATACAGCTGAGAACTAAACCAAAAACATTTCCAGTGGCCGCTCAAACTTAGTTAAGTTTAGTTACCGTTAGCTTCGTCTAGCACAGCTTAGTTTCGTTTCGCTCGCGGTGGCCGCCTACCTTTATGTTGAGTGGATGTGCGATTTTTTTCTTTATGATTATATATCTGCGTTAACCAAAAATTCGTTGAAGAAAGAATGTTGGGGCTTGGTTTAGAGAAAACCCAATAGCAGATTCCATGCAATAGGGCTGACGTTCAATTTTTTTTTTTTAAGATTTTTAAATGAAATGATAAAGCTGGTGTCTCCAAAATATCTGGGATCTAGAACACCCCTTTCTGTGAAACAAAGAATTCTGCAGCTCCTTTATTTATGGACTTTAGATTATCCTAAGGAAGTGAAAATTAAAGAAGCTTTTGATATGTTAAGGAAACAAGGGGTTATTCGGGAAATACCCAATCCCAATATTCCACAAGAGGCTTTGGGTAGGTATTTATATTAGTTAATTGATTCACCCTAATAATTCATGGTAATTTTTTCCAATTCATGTACCTATTAGGATTTGAATCAAAGAAAAGAGTTGCCAACTCTATTTTTCAAGATGAAGAAAAGTCAAATATACTAAGAAAGCTATTGCAAAGTAAAGATCCCGAAGACATACAAGCAGCTAATTGGCTTATTAAGAGTATGGTGAAAGAAGTATGATTTTGTTTATAACTTGATACTTGATCATGAAAAAATATCTATTGTAGGATGAAAAAATTGCAGATCTGAAAAGTAAAACCTTGTCAGAACTGGAATCAGTTCAGAATAACATAAAATTATTGAATGAGATGATTGGGTCATTCAAAGATGGAGATACAACAAAAAATGAACTGGATTTGATGGGAGAATTACATGATAATTTAGTGAGATTTAAACCAAATTTGAAGTCCATGACTTCCTCAGATGAGAGTTGGCCAATGGATTTGATAGGTGTGTATCGTTTATCTTTACCTATAATACCTACATTGTCAAGTATGTGACAACTTTGTAATTTTTGAAGAATCTGTGCTGAAAACAATGGATGAAGTGACTGAATGTTTGGGTAGATACAGCCAAGTAGTTTTGGATTGTAAAATTGACAAGTGCAAGAGTAATTTGGCGTCTCTTTTGGAATTGGATCAGCAGGCAATTGGTAGTGGTGCCACTTCTTTAATTCAAATGGATCAATTTAGAGAACCAAAAAGTAGCATAGATGATTGTTCTTGCAGGTAAGTCTCTTGATCAAAAAAGTAAGTTGCGTATATTGTTGAACAACTGTTAGTTCAAAATAATGTCAACATTACACTTACAAATAAGACATATTATCTGTTCTACCAGTTTTATCGGAATGCCTACTTTGAATTTGATGATTCAGTTTATATTACCAACAAAGGTTTAATAATGAGACATCCTTGGAGGGGCGACACTGCCTAGCTTTCTTAGCCGATCGCAGAGCTTTCGCTCATTCATTACCACGCCTAAACGGCAACAGATATTTTGACGAAAGAAAAATTTGGTTATAGATAAATGAACATACCAGTGGAGACCAAGCCGCTTTTTGAGAAAAAAAAATTTTTGCAATGAAAAATAGCACCTGAAAATGACAAATTTTTAATCATTTTCGTACGCTGATATTCGGGAGTTAGAAAAAGTTATTGGAAAAAGGCGTTTGTGCGTAACTAAAATGACCCTTCAACTACAATATATCCAAAATTCAACTTTCTAGCTATGAGCAGTTGAGCACTAAGCCTCAGTAACAGCTTATAGCACTCTTTTATGTAATTTCGATATAAATCTTAATGTTATAGTGACCAATTTGATATATTTTGAGTTAAGGATTGTGGGTTTATAGGTCGAAGTTGAAAGAAACCAATTATTTCTTTGCCGACGTTTCGGATTTATTCAATCCATCTTCAGGGCTCTATAAATAAGGATAAAGCACAATGTTGGTACGATAGGTACAAAGCAAGTAAAAAGTTCATGTGCGATGACACGAGAAAAAGTATAATAAAAATGTGCCGCGTATGCATATGCCATAAGGTTTCCTACTGGAAAAAATATTGAGAAAAAAACCAAAAAAAAAAAAAAATGGAAAAAAGACATAACAGCAGACACACAGATTGTGGTTCCTAAGTAGTTTCACTTTGACGGCACAACGGTGCTGAACAGGCAGCAGTACTTGTTTAAGAAAAATGTAAGTGAGATGATAAAGATTTAAAAATTTCCGTTAATTTCAGACGTGACACAGAGAATCTGTCATCCTCATATTCCAACCTGATAACAAAATTAATAAGTCTGGTACTCTTAA
The DNA here is from genome assembly GCA_917834065.1 of Ceutorhynchus assimilis. Taxonomy (NCBI): domain Eukaryota; kingdom Metazoa; phylum Arthropoda; class Insecta; order Coleoptera; family Curculionidae; genus Ceutorhynchus; species Ceutorhynchus assimilis. The sequence goes on from OU892277.1 coordinate 43,437,978, forward strand.
ACCTTCATTATAACCTTTTTTTCAGGAGCTGATTTGCTGATTTGCTTGTTTAGATCTGTAGCCTCAAATACATCGTCTTTCTGTATGGTAGATTGAACACTTTACAATTAAAGTGCTTTGAAAACAGATATTTCAGATATTATTTTTGAATAACTGTTATCACAACTGAACAGGCCCCTATGTTTAAAATTGTTTAATTCAGTGAAAAAGTAATTTATGTCCACCACTCCTCTGCCACAAATAATAGCACTATGTGATGCTTGGCTTTCAACTTTTTTACGTGTAGTAGTAACTATTTCTGTACTCGTATTCAGCTCTTCATTTATTGAAGTTGTACTTCTTAGGCCATCTAGATTATTATCCGAGCCGCTACTGTTGTGGGGGGAATCAGGGTACGATAATGTTAGGTTGGAAATAACGTCGGATTCTACCATTCTAGTACTACTAGGTTCGGCTGTTTGAAACTTTGAGGATTTCCTATGCCCTAAAACGAAAAAAGGAAGGTATACTGTATATATTTTCAATTAGTCAAACTTGTTACTTTATTTTCTCTACAAGGTAGGACCTATTAGATTTGAAACCAGACTCTCTGATTTGTTATTAAAAAAAATCTGATTAGACATTAAAAAATATAGTTCAGTGGTTAAAACATAATATGAGCAATTAGGTATTGTGAAAAAAGTTTAGAAAGAAGAATTTGGAATTTCGTATTTTTCCTACAATCTTCTGTCAATTACTCCTGCATCAAAAAAAAAACTTCAGTATCAATTCGACTTCTTTTAAGTTTTCGGGAAAATGGAAATGTACATTTCCATCCATTCATGAACTTTCAATCATATTTTTGGGCATTGCGAGGGTATTTATAAGGTAAGAAAAATTAGGTACAATCCAATTAGGAATCGTAATACTTTTGTGAAATTTCTACTAATTATTGCATTTTCACTCACCTTATCAATTTAATCTGCTTCTTGAGGCTTTTTCTGAGTTTACAGAGACTAGTATTCCGATATTTTCTTGCCATAATGGAATATAGAAATCCAATGAATATTAAATCAAATCACAGCGTAATGGTAATGACAAATAATAATTAACCGTTCAAAAATGGCTCTAAAGCGCGTACCGTCCGTCCACTAATAATAAATTGTCTAAGCAATATCAACGTCGCTTTCGCCGAGTCTGACCTGTCTCATTTGGAACTTTACGTTCTTTGTTGTCGATAAATTTGATGCTACACAGTGTCGGCCTTAAGTCAATTGCTAGCGGAAACAGCCTTGAAAATAAAATATTTCAATTCAACACCCTTTGGCAAATGAGTTCGTATATTGGCATATATACAGGGTGTCCCAAAAAGATACCGACAAACTTTAAGGGGTAGTAGGGGACATGAAAACAAGCATTTTTGTTTATATAAACATATGTCCGCAAATGAGCCATTTGGGCTGTAGAGCAAAAAAACTGTTTGGTATCTAGTTTTATTCTTCGCAATCATTAAATCACTGTTTACTTATTAATTTTGCTTTAAAAGCAAATAAATTGTGGTTTACGATAATTGTTCAACTCGCGAACTCTTTGGAATATTCCGGGAATAGGTTCTACACGGGTACAACTCGCCAGTTTCCTTGCTATCAGATCTTCCTCATTATGAACAGGTGTTTCGTAGACTAAACTTTTCAGTCAATGACCCGACGGTGTAATCTTTGCATTGAAGTAAATGATCAACATTTTGAACAATTATTTTAAACCATAATTTATTTGATAATAAAGCAAAATTAATAAGTAAACAGTGATGTAATTATTGCGAAGAATAAAAGTATCAAACAGTTTTTTTGCTCTACAGCCGTAATTTTGAATGGCATTCCAATAATTTTTTCGCATTTTTGGTATCTGCGGATCATGATGTGTACGAAAACGTCAAATTTGAACATTTTTGAAGAAATTTTAGAACTCAGGATGAAAATTTATTTTTGAACAGAAAGTGACGGAGCGGTCTTAAAATTGTTATTTTCAACCCACACAATCGTAGAAAAATGCGAGTGCCAAGATGTTATCCTTTGCTTGCTCTCCAAAGGCATCCAAAGTTGAAAAAATCACATTTTGCGTGATAACTCAATGAAATCAGTGAAATCACCCAACTTTCACAACAAGAGTTTTTTACCTTTTTCAAAATAAAACCAACTATGCATTGAAACTTTTCATTTATGTTAGTTTTTGATTATTTTCTTATTATTTTTATATTGCACTACTATAAATGATAAAACTTATTAATGAACCCCTGTATGAAGAACGCTTTCCAAAAGGAGCTGGTGTTTTTTTTTTCTTGACAAGCCATTGACAAGATCTGTAGACTGTGGACAAGATATGTTTATTTGTCATTGTTTGACATCTCGGGAATTTGTAAATACAAAGTTTGAATACAGGGGTTTATTTATAAGTAGTTTTATCAGTTATAGTAATGCATAGTAAAAATATTCGAAAAATAATTAAAAACTGGCATGAATAAAAAGTTTTAATGCATAGTTGCTTTTATTTTGAAAAAGGTAAAAAACATTTGTTATGAAAGTCGGGTGATTTCACTGATTTCATTGAGTTATCACGTAAAATGTGATTTTTTCAGCTTTGGAAGCCTTTGGAGAACAAGCATAGGATAATAACTTGGCACTCGCATTTTTCTATGATTGTGTTGGTTGAAAATAACAATTTTAAGACCGCTCCGTCACTTCCTGTTCAAAAATAAATTATCATCCAGAGTTCTGAATTTTTTTCAAAAATGTTCAAATTTGACGTTTTCGTACGTAAAAATTATTGGGATGCCATTCAAAATTACGGAGTTAGGACCATTTCCGGTCAAATCGGAAGTTACCAAACATTGACACACATGTCAAATGATGACATTTCTCAAACCTACACTCCATACCAAAAATCTTTGCCATCGAAAAAAAAAAAACAGCAAATGCCAGCGCGAAACTGATCTCGTAGACACCCGGTGTGTGGACAATATTCTATGTTGCTTCACAGGTCTCAATTCATTTGTTCATAGACTGGGACACCTTTGTCAAATACAAACTTTATTAACCCGGCATTACACGCGTCAAAAAACTTACGTCATTACACGGGTACGGTCAAATCGACCGCATGCCCACATGTTTATATTAATTATTAGCTTTTTTCGCGGAGATGATCCCAAACGTATCTTGAACGCTAAGGCATGACCTACGCAGGTTTACTTATCAATAGAGACATGAATCTTTCGAATAATACCTGCGTAGGTCATGCCTTAGCGTTCAGGATAAGTTTGGGATCGTCTCCGCGAAAAAAGTGTAAAAGCACTATAATTCCTAGAATTCATAATAATATCAAAGGGAATTATATTATGCAGTACAGTTACCGTATTATCGACAGCCAAAGGTACTCCCAATATCAGAAAATGCGAATTTTGAACACAAATATTGTACGCTTCAGGAGACTCTGATTCTCTGGATGGTATTTTCTGCTTGATCCTGATGGTTTAGGATAGAAGAGCAGAGGGGCCTTAGTACCAGACAGGACTTAAAGTCACGGCACTTGCACTAGGGCGTGAGACAGGTAACTAACAACCAGTTAATTTAAGAACTTCTTCAAAATAATGTGCTGCCCCAACAAAATTTGTTCCATTATCACTGTATATTTTTTCGCAGTGACCTCTTCTCGCAGTAAATCTCCGGAAGGCTGCTGAGAACGAATCTGTCGTTATATCGCTTAACACTTCTAGGTGTATTGCCTTAGTGGAAAAACTGAGATATGGCCTCTATATGACTTGTGACCCCTTCCTTTAGTAGCTCTGATTTTGATAGAGCAGGCATAGTCTACTCCACTGTTAATGAACGGTGGGGATGCTGTGACTCTTGTGGCAGGTAATTGGTGTTCAGAAATTTTATAAAACTTGACAACCGGGCATCTAACAAAGGAAAAACTTTTAAGAGGTAGTGCGGTGCCGGGGAACGACGAGCCCTTCTGCAATAATGTGTCCCAGGAACAGCGGTGATCTAGCTCAACAGCCAGTACTCGAGAACCCTTTGCAGAACGTACATGCGAGCGGCGCTCCGTTTTTTTACGCATTTCTTTTCGAGTTCTCATTACAAATTTAGCAATTTCTTTTAATTTTTAGAATTAAAGTTTAGTTTATTCAGTTTTTCGAAAGGAATTGTTTTATTTTAACGATAGAAGAGGCTGAACCAGGCCTAGCAAACGATACAGTCCACTATTATAAACAAACTTGAAAAATTGGCCCATTTGCTGTTCTGAGGTTTTTGCTTTGTACCTGATGCATGTAATAAATTTGCTCAAGATGTTTCTTACAATTTTCTTCTCATTGATAATCCAGTATTTTCTGAGGTAAGCCAGCGTTGCTTGGTTTCCGCCATGCAGGGTTTTGTGATGTGCGTCCATTATTATTAGTTTGCTGAAATGATTTTGACTTGGTAGTATTATAGGATATTTCTGACTTTATGGTCACTCTGAACTTTGTAATCTTCCGCCAGCTCGTAGAATTTGTTCCCTGTCAGTAAATGGACTTAGGTTGTATATTTTGCTTGATTTCTCCACGATTTTCTTTGTGTTAATGGATGATATCTCAGATGGAAATTCTCAAGTTTGGGTCACTTTGATAACTTCTTGGAAGAATTTTCTTGTTTCTTCGGCAGATAATATTGGTTTGTTGGACCTGTGGAAGACTCTTCGGCAGTAGCTTTAAACATGAAGCGACCAAAATACACCAAGTGTTGGATGTCATCTTCGGATAATTCTTGGACGGTTTGATTTTGTTGCGATTTGGAAAGGGCTTGAAGCAGGGCTGGATTGTTACTGGTCCATTTTCTCAGATTAAACCAGCAGATTACATCATATGAAGTAACTGTTGTTGAATTTCTATTGCCGATTCCAGGTCATTGGCACCTGACAGGACATCATCTACGTGAAAATCTTGTAAGGTGATTTTGATTGCAATAGGATACTTCGTTTCTTCAGATTTTGCTAATGTTTGTAAAGTCTTAATGGCTAGGTATGGTGCAGATGCTGTTCCATATGTGACAGTGGTTAGCTCGTATTCAATCATTCGGTGTTCGCTGTCAGATCACCATAAAATTCTCTGGTTAGGTTGATCTCGATGGATTTTTATCTGTCGATATATTTTTTTTATACCGGCTGTAAAAACTACCTTATGCTGCCTCCATCTTGGCAGGATTTCAGATAGGTTCTGTTGGAGTCTTGGACCAGTAAGTATCAGATCATTTAGGCTAACATCAGATGTTGATTTACTGGAAGCATCAAAAACAACTCGTAGTTTTGTGGTTGTACTGTCCATTTTAAATACTGCTTGGTGTGGTATGTAGTATCTGCCTTGATGAAGATTTTGAAATAATTTTTTTCGTGTGCCCTAATTTCAAATATTCATCCATGAATGCATCGTGTTTTTCTTCAAGGCAAGCTTCTCTCAAAAAACGGTTTTCCAGGCTTCTTAAACGGGCATCCGCTCTAGGTTTTGTTTGTCCTAATATTTGCGTGCCCCGTTTGGAAGGAATTCTTACTATAAATCTTCCTTTTCCATCTCGATAGGTAGTCTCATCGTTTTAAATCGTTTCGCAGATTTCGTCATCTTCTGATATATATTTATTTGTTTTTGGCAACTCTTCTAATTCCCAAAATTTCTTGAGTTGGCTATCTTCTTCATGTCGGGAAATCATGCTGGTCACTTGAAGTGGAAGGTGGTTTGACGGTACTCCTCCAGATACCATCCATCCTAGTTCCGTATTTTGCTTAGGAAGCCTTTTTCTTGTTTTTTGAATGCCATTTAGAATAATATGCGTATATTCTCTCGCTCCAAGTATAGCATTAATCGGACTTGATTTCATAAAGGTTGGATCTGCTAGGAATAGGATTTCATTCGTGTACGAGCTGTCGACTTCAAATTGATATCGTGGAGTTGATTGGGCTAATTTTGGGAGTACTAACATTTTCACCTCAAGTGAAAAGTTTCTCGGAAAGCGTGGCTTGATGCGGAGATCTACTGCCGAGCAGCAAACTTGTGGACTACCATCTCCTATGCCTGAAATTTCTGCTCTGATTTTCTGACGTGAAAGATTAAGACGCTGGGCTGCGTCTTCTCATATAAACGCAGATTGTGTGGTCAATGAGGACACGTAAATATTGGGTGGTGCTAGCTGTTGCTACTTCCACTAATGCTGTGGCAAGCAGAACATTCTCTTCGTGGTCTTTTACGTGATAGTTTGAGATATTTTGTCTTTGATCATTTCTCCTGAAGTTGTTGCGTGTTTGGCTATTTGGCAGTTCTTCTTGATGTCTGATGTCCAGGGGCGAGTTCAGGAATGACACACTCAGTGTGAGTGTGACACCTGTGCGACGCACAAGCCGTTCATAAATGCTATAGGCACACCGAGTGCGCGCACTCTGTTCCGTTCAGAAAGTACTTCGGGTGCGCTCCAGGTGTCGCACCGGTCACACCATAATTTTTTGGTGTGGCTGCGGTGTGGTTGTGTCTTTATGTCACCAATGTCAACCATTCCTCCCATAATCTCAAAATCCCACCAAATATAAACAAAACACAAATAAAAATTAAAGGTTTTTCTTCAAATTAAAAAAATCAACAACAAAAAAAAAGTAATCTTAATACGTTTGGTGAAATTTTTGAGGAGATGCTCGATTGGTCACACCAAGCGTTCAGAAATTCATACGAAAGTTGTCGCCCACGAACTATCATTTCAGTCACACCGATAAAATCGCACTCACACCCGGTGGGTTATTTCTGAACTCGCCCCTGAGCTGTTGAAGTTTCGTTGATTGTTTTCATTATGTGAGATTGTATGATGATGCTTTCTGCAGACATTGCAAGTTACACTGCTGCGACATCTAATATGTTTTTCGTGGTTGAGACAGTTCACGCAAAGGTTTATTTTCTGAACAAAACGATTTCTTTCTTCTACCGACAATCTTCTAAAGGCGCATGATCTTTCTCGCAATATTGGCAAACTGGGTTGTTTCTTCTACTTGGGCTTGTTGCTTCCAGAGATTGAAATCTTCTTTCAAGAAATTTTGAATTTTGTGTGGTTCTGTTACTGTTTGTTCATACATCTTGTTGGTTTCGGAATCCCATTTCCGACATTATTCTGTTATTGTTATATTTTCTAGCCCACGAGTACATTCTTTGTTGATGTCATGCAAGAGCTTTAATTTTTCAACGTTTCCGGCGGAAAGGTTTGGGAGGTCTAATAACTTGTCTATCAGTGTCGAGGCTAATAGTCGTTTGTTTTCATATCTATTCTGAAGTAAGTCCCATGCTGTCTCGTAGTTGTTTTCAGTGGTTATCAGATGCTGAATGAGTCTTGCGGCTTCTCCTCGAACATGTGTTTTGAGTAGTTGTATCTTCTCTGCCTTGGAAAAATGTATGTTGTCGTGAACTACTCACAAAAAAACATCATGGAAAGAACTCCAGTTCTCGTAGCCTCCGTGAAATGTTGGAATGGTTATTTGTGGTGACGCAAGATGTCTTACAGGCCAGATTGATTGGGTCTGTGGTAGTTGCGGCTGACATGAAGCTTGTGCCTCGATTGTTTCCGTTGACAATTTTGCCAACGTGTCTTCATACTTCATACTTCATCTGATACTCATCACCTCTGAAGTAGGCACTGGTGAATGATTTTTCATAAATTATTATCTCTTCGTGCAATTCTTGAATAGCTTCCCATTGTTTTACCAGCTTTTAATTTTAATAATAAGTATGTAATTCATACCTTATTCTTGATTTTGATTCAGTTAGATCATGGTTGATTTGGTCGATTGTTCTATCCAATTCCTCACACTTGAGATTTTGTTTTTTCAAGAGTAAGAGTTGTGGACTATTTCGCAATTCATCATTGATCGTTTTAAGGTACTTCTTGCAAGTCTCATACCTCTCTTTCATTTGTTGCAGGTATTTTTTTAGTAAAGTAGGCGTGGTTTGGTTCATTTTCTTGAACTGCATCCCATAGATCTTCTAGTGCTCCAAGTTTTTGTTCTACATACTGTTCAGTTTTTCTTGATTAGCCATCTTTTTTACAGTTGGTGTAATGTTGCATGATCTTTTTGCCTAATTCTTCTTGCCGAGCAGCACGTAAGTTCATTTCTTCCGCCATTGTTCTGTTGATGTTGTAATGGGCTTAGTTGGACCTCTGGAACCGCTTTTGGTGGAACCTCCGGGAATGTGGTTGACCGCTTTTGGGCGTGGTTAAACCTCTAGGACCGCTTTTGGTGGGACTTCCGGGTGGTTGACCCTCTGGGACCGCTGCTGGGCTTGGTTGAATCTCCGGGACAGATGTTGGTGGGACCTCTGGGACTCGGTTGATAGCTGCTTGGTTTGGTTGGACCGCTGGGCTGCTCTTGGTGGCACCTCTGGTAATCTTGTTGATGGCTGCTTGGTTTGGTTGGACCTCTGGGACCGCTGTTGGTGGGACCTCTAGTAATCTAGTTGATGGCTGCTTGGTTTGGTTGGACCTCTGGGACTGCTTTTGGAGGGACCTCTCGGGATCTGATTGAGAGCTGCTCAGCTTGGTTGGACCTGTGGATCGCTATTGGTGGGACCTCTAGCAATGTGGTTGCCCGCTGTTGCAGGCTGCTGATTTTTGTCCATTGTAACTTTTTGCTCGAAGGACCATGTACGTTCCAGGAGACTCTGGTTCTCTGGATGGTATTTTTTGCTTGATCCTGATGGTTTAGGATAAAAGAGCAGAAAGGCCTTAGTACCAGACAGGACTCAAAGTCACGGCACTTGCACTAGGGCGTAAGACAGTTAACTTACAACCAGAGTAAAGTACTTGTTGTAAATTGGAAAGAAGACCCTATCAAGACAAAGCACTTGCTATAAGGGTTAAGTTAAAAAAACCTGCACCTGCTACAGCTTCAAGGAAGAGCCGAATGTAACCAGACAGAGCACCTGCTACAATAGGGCTGAAGCAAAAGTAATTGTGAAGCTAGCAACGCACATTTTACGCGGCGTAAAACGCTGAGGACATATCAAATGGAGGTGTTTTCCTACACTGCGGAAAAATGACTTGCGCTAGCGTACTACGGTTGACGCAACTGGACGACTGCTCGGAGAGCAGTTTATTCAGTTATACGCTGCGTGTTTGGAAAAAAAAAAATGTTTATATACCTCAATGTTAGGCCTTGTTTTTCAGGTGGCGAAATAGGATGTCGCACACGATTACATGGTTCCCTAATCTCATCTTTTCTCAAAAGATCGAGGAGAAATGTGAATTGCTGGCTTGAAACTCTAACATATAATTTAAATTTTACTTCGTCGTCAAGTAGATGTCTATGGATATAAGTAAATGCTTTTTTTGCTTCTTCTTTTTTGAAATAATAATTGACTAGCAGAATTTCGAGTCCTATCATGAATCGTGGCTATTATATCAATCTCTTCTTGCAAAATTTCATCTTGTGATAATAATAAAGCCAAAGCTAATTTCTTTGTTGATATACTCATTTCGACGATCGGGACGCAACTGACAATCCTAGGAAAACACTTTTACGCAGCGCATTGGATGTTGCGTGGCGTCGGCCGTATTACGTTCTACGCCGCGTAAAATCTGCGTTGCTTGGAAAACGCTGCTTTAGAGCGCAGTCTCACGACTCTCTAGCGTTGCTAGGCCAATGGTGATTTGGGCACAATTTAAGTAAGAGAAAGAACAAGTTTGACTCTCATTTTATTGATGAAATTGATCGCCTTTTATATATAATCTAGGAAGCAGTGACGATTTTCGGTACTTATATTTCCAGTCAGACAACATGGATAGAATTGTAGGGTTAGTAATTCTAAGCAAAATACATCTATTTTTAGGGGGGGTTTTCCGATGGGTTGAGGCACAAAATGCGTTAAAGCTTGCGAATGCACGGCCCTTTTTTCTCTCAGTGATAAAAATAGGTCTACTTATGAGAAGTATACTGAAGTTACGTAAAAAAATAGTCCGGCTAATCTGTGAGTATGTATAATATGTCTGGAAAGTGAAAAATTGAAGATCCGAAAATTTTCAGCCAGACGTACGTTTCACTATCTGAGATAGGCCAAATTGCTATTTTCATATACTTTATGTTCTATTGTAGTAAATGTGAAATATTTATGTCTGGGAAAATAGGCGTACTTTTATTTTTTATTGATCTTGTGAACCCATCCGAAAATTTTAGCCAGACTCAAAAATTCTTGCATTGTATCACCAGGAGAACAAACTATTTAATAAACACCAACTGGGAAAAGAAGTGCTAAAAAATTTCACTGCCTCCTGGACTAATACAATGAATGCTGATTTTGTAAATACCAATGATCGTCATTTGCAATAATTTAAAGTAGGTTCCTTATAATTAATTAATTATAATATATACAGTGTGGTAAAAATATATAAAAATAAATGTTCCAATTTGGATAAATGGACAAATGTTTTATATACTCAGGTTCACGCGCCTGGTCAAAAGCACCGATTATGAAAATAACGAACAACAAAAAACCAAAATATTTTTGCATCAGGCATTCTTAGATGGACAAAACTGCCACCCTTGTACCAGTGGCGTAATTACTGATTTTATCAATGCTCGATCCTTTTGAACGACACTCGTTTACTCCCGGGTTAAAGAACTTCATATAATTAAAGGAATCGTAGTAAACAACGCGTATGGTCTGGACACACATGACCGCACCGAATCCGCATCAAGTCCGCACAGTGGCACGGCAGTGTGTCGCCCAATAAGGTAAAAACCACACATTTCCAACACACGGCCGCATGACGGTTGTACTACGAGTGCGGTCGATACTTTGTCAGTTGGCTTCGTGACGTTAATAAACGTGTGCGTGGAAAAAGCTAAAATGTTCGCCAGCTTCAGCAACAGCGAATTGGCATTAATAGCGACGAAAAATTTGGGTTAGTTTTTCCATTTCTAATGAAAAAATACCGAGAGTCCGTCCTGCGACGCACCGTGCCCGTCAAAAATTAAACCAAACTAATCCCGCACGGTACGGACGCGCTGCGGTGGCGCCACTCGGGCGCGGCGCAGGCACAGTGCGTAGATGTGAAGACTACGACCTACGACATAAGAAAACACGGTACAACTCATCACCGATACACGGCCGTTCTCAGTGCGGTCATGTGTGTCCAGACCTCCGGGTTAAGTTGATAAAATCATTGAGAGAAATTCATATCAAAAAGCAACACAACATTCTTCAGACAATGCTAAAAATTCTAAATTCAAAACTTTAACTCACACAGGTTCAATAATAGTATTTTTCGAAAAATAGTTTTAATTTTACCTTCAGAACTGACAATTCTTTAGGTAAATTTGTTAAAAATAAGAAATCTCTTGATAAACTGTTTAATTTGTTTTCAGTAGCCACAATAGCAGTCAAACCAGTCAAATAAGCAGTACAGCTTCAAAGTCCTCTACGGATGTATTATGTGATGTTTTTTCTGGTTTGAGTGATGCTCCAGAAAGTACTGAGATTTTACAGCCTGTAGCATTATCAAAAATAGGTGAGATAGGTAGCTACTCAAGAACAAATATAAATAATTAATTTGTAATTTATTGATATTTTTCAGCAGAGGTTGCAGCAGACAATGATAAAGAGAAGCAAAAGAAAATCAAAGCTTTAGAAGATCTTGATGTTTTGGGGGAACATTTGCTTAAAGAAAACATACCTTCCTCAAATTATAGGTATTTTTTTTATACATTCAATGGACGCATTTTTCCTATACAATTTACATTATTACAGAAATCAAGATAAAGTCCCCATGAACCTTCTAACAAAGATAAACGAAATGAAAAAATCTCAGATTCAAAATACCTTACAGCCCATAGTGGAATCGTCAAAACTCGACTTGCATTATTTGCTGCAAAACCCTAAAAGTACAGAGTCAAGTCTCAGTCCAAATAGTTCAAAATCTGATGAAAATTTAAGTCAAGTAGACAGTGCTGATGATTGCTTAGTGGATATAAGCGATGACAAATGCAATGAAAATAAAAGAGAAACTGATCAGCGTCCTGTAGGAGAGACAAAAAAAGAAAAAGGCGAAATTGTGAAGCTTCTACAAAAGCTGGAAGCTTTGGAAGCATCAAAGTCAAATGGAGATTCTAATCCATCAAAACATGAAGGTAACATTATATTTACTAGGCACATTGTCTTTAATCTATTGGAACTCGTCTTAAGCACATCACAACTTTTTGACTTCAATTTCATATTTGACACATATTATGACTGACGGGTAAACCACCTTGGAATTATAGTGTGCAAGCATGTGGGATTCCAGTTGAATTCCGTGGAATTCTGTGTAATTTCAGTGGGATTCATTGCGATTCCGTAGATTCCAGTGGAATTCCTCAGTTTGCTTGATGAGTCGGTGTTTTCAGTTTGTACCTATGTAGTGGCGGCTAAACTGAAAAACAAGAATTTCTTGTCCAGAATCTTTGCTTGCTAGCATTCAACATAATTCTAAAAATTCACAAGAAACTCCATGGAATTCCTCGAGAAAGGACCCCGCACACTCCTTATGGGATTTCTGACCGCGGTCAAATTTAGCCAAATTTTAGTATGTTATAGATCTCACCTACCATGGGCACAATCTAATCCTATGACTAGTTTTTGAGATACAGGTAGTTTAATGTCCAAGAAATATACACATTTCATATGCATTTACATCTACCTGTCACCTGGATGGATAGGTATCCTCATGCTCAGGTGACAGGTAAATATAAATGCATAAAAAATGTGTACATTTCTTGGACATTAAACTACCTGTATCTCAAAAACTAGTCATAGGATTGAGTTGCGCCCATGGTAGTTATTGATCAGAAAGATGAGATCTATAACGTAATGAAATTTGGTTAAATTTGACCGCGGTCAGAAATCCCATAAGAAGTGTGCGGGGTGTGCGGGGTCCTTTCATGGAATTCCTCAAGAAATTCTATTGGATTCTAGTAGGATTCCGTAGGATTCCAGAAGGATGGTGTACACATTTCTCAAGGGGATTTACCCCTCGTATATGACGCTATGTAACTGATGAGGTAGATACTGGCAACTTTGAATGACTAGGTCACTAAAAACAAAATGGAAGGAGCTGCACGTTTTGAATTTGTTATACAGGGTGACAATTTAAAAAGTAGCGATCGGGAATATCTCTTGGACAAAAAATACTATCAGGAAGATCTCAAATACGTATCGGGGGATTGGAGGGGGAACCAAAATGAGGCACTTTTTGAGTCACCCCGCCTCACCCCTTAGAGGGTAGCTACCTCAACTTATTTTTTTTCAATACAAACCAACCTTGTATTGCACATCATTTAATAGCTCGTTGCTATCCCTTCACAGTCCCATAGAAAAATCTTAAATCATACGATTAGTTTTTGAGATATCGGTGTTTATAAAAGTAAGCACATTGTGGAAATAGTAATTTTGACTATCTCATAGACAAAAAAATTGTATCATAAAAGTATCAAATACACATGGGCGAAACCAAATAATGTGTTTATCGCAATTCTATCTGCTTCTGCACGTCTCCAAAGACGAATAAAAAACTTTTAAAAGGAGCAAGTTCTCATTTTGAAAAAATTATTAGGAGCGGCTAGCCCCCAAGACAAGAGGGGTGGGGGTTAGGGAATAAACTCATTTGGTTTCCCCGATGTGTATTTGATACTCCTATGACAGAATTCTGTTGTCTAAGAGATAGTCAAAATTACTAATTTTCAAAATATGCTTACTTTTAAACAACAATATCTCAAAAACTAATGGTTCGATTTGAGATTTTGCTATAAGACTGTAAAAGGATAGCAACGAGCTATCGAACGATGTGCAACACAAGGTAGATTCGTATTTGAAAAAAATAAGTAAGGGTAGCTACCCCTAAAGGGTCAGGCTCAAAAAGTACCTCATTTTGGTCCCCCTCCAATCCCCCGATACGTATTTGAGATATTCCTGATAGTATTTTTTGTCAAAGAGATATTCCTGATTGCTACTTTTCAAATTGTCACCCTGTATAAAAATTCAGCTTGAACTGTCCTAACTTTATGGTTAATTAAGCTACAAAATTTATTTCTCATGTAATTTTTGGTGTCTAATTGACTTTTAAAGCCGGTGACGTCATCAATAATTGAAAATGGCTGCTTGCAAAGTTCTAGGCTTTTACAGATCGACATCATTGTTACTTATTTGTTTCAATTTGTCTATACTTTAATTTTAATGGTACGTACAAATTATTTTAGATAAGTCTACCTGCCTTATAAAACTGAAAGACATTTGTATAAAGCTGGAAGATATCAAGCCCAGTTCGAAAAAGTCAGTAGTTGCAATGGACGACAAAAACAGCCTGTCAGTTTTGTTACACAAGGCCGCAGGAGCTCCACATCCATTGATTTCAGTATACGTTATTACTACTATCAGCAGAAATGAGATGCCACTGAGCAATTACCTGTTTCAGGCTGTAGTTCCAAAAGTGAGTACATTTAATTCGTGTCTATTTTATGTAAGTATGTCATAGTATGGTGGTTGAAAGAATTGTTTTTTCTTTTTGGTCCAAGAACAACAATCCCCTTTAGTTTACAGAGTGTCAGATGATGTTTTGTACCTACAGATAATAACTTTGAAATATGCCATAATTTTTTTTTGTGTGCCTTTGCTGTTTTCTCAATAATCGCTCAAACTAGAAAAACACAACAAAGCGAGAGGAACGTCTTGAAAATATAATTACATATTTTGTATGATGGGTTCTGAAGTTATAATTTGAATGTGACATCATGGAATATAATATAGCTTAACAGCAATACAACTGGATAATTGAATATTTTTTTCATAAAACAAAGTGGTGGTTGTTCTTCTAAAGAATCTGAAATTTTTCAAATATTTTTTGAAAACCAAATTTTGCCTTAAACTGAATATAAATAACTTTTCAGGAATGCAAATTCAGATTGATTGCTCCATCTTCTACCGAATTGCCTGCATTTAATCCCTTCTTACCTCCAGCTGCAATTACACAAATAATGCTAATTGCAAACCCCAAAAATCTCAAAGAAATTTCTCTGAAATTTATTGTCAGTTATGTGGTTGACGATGATACTGTGACTGAAATGGGAGAAGTTGAAAATTTGCCATTGGAAAACTCCGAAAAAGCTTAAGGATTATATTTACTACTATTAATAGTATTAATTTGTAGGGAAATTTTGCCCTATTGTGAACGTTTTCAAACGAAATAATTCAATTGGTAATTGATTGAGTATTTTTTCTATAAAAATATTTTTGTTTGTACTTGACTTTGACGTGATCTTTTAGGGATTTATGGTAATTTGACCTATTAGTTCATGGAAATCATGCTAAAAAAAGGGGTGTTGCCTTGCATGAAATGAGGTATTTCTGATTTTTTGATATGTTGTATCTGATGAAGTGGTTATGACAAATTCGAGTTTTCGACTTCGAAAGCCCTCCTGATCACTGTTAAATATTACTAAAACTGCTAAATTTTTCCCTTTTTTAACTTTTTGTCAATTTTGACCACCAAGGACTAATGTTACGGCAAAAGTCGTTACCTATGTACAATTTTTAAGTAAACAAAATTAAAAAAAAAAAAAACAAGATTAATTTGGTGTTTGTAGGTGGAATGGTTTTTAAGATACAGCAATTTGAAGTTTTGCATAATTTCAAAAAAGGAAAAAATGCATTTTTTGGAATAAACTTCACTTTATAGAGGCAACTTTCTCCCCTCTACACAATGGTGTAGCCAAATTTGAAATCCGACGTTTCGTCTTTGGTCGATCATCATCAACTTTATTATTTTTAATATAGGTTTGCCTTTTTTTTTCAAAATTGTATTCGGAGCTTTTTGATCCCCTGAAAGCAGTGAGACATTTGGCCATTGATAAATATTTTTTTTAAGAAAAATAACGCGTCGAATGAAATGCACGACCAACTAGCCTATCTCTTTCCAATGCACTGTTTTCACTAAATCCGGATATATTCGGAATTTCCAAATTTCGAAGAGGCGTTTTGTTAAGCAAGAATTTGTGCAACTTTGCCCCAATTTAAACGCATCTGTCTCTCTTACCGTTTCTTATATCCCAATGGTTGTCCGTTGCCCTCGAAAAACGGACACCCTGTATACAATAAAGTATTTCGTGTTACAAAAACAAACAAAAAATCAAATTAAGGTCTTTTGTTGGGAAATTAGCCCTTCTTAATATTATATATGATATTTTCGCCGTTAAATGGGTCCTTTGTGGTCGATATTGACAAACACTGAAAAAAAACTGTATTTTTTTTTTCTTGAAATTATGGAAAATTTCAAGTTGCTGTATCTTAGAAAATATTTCACCTACAAAGACCAAATTAGTCTCGTTTTTTTCTAAATTTTGTTTACTTCAAAATTGTACATAACGACTTTAGCCTTAACATTAACCTCGGATTTGTCATTAACACTTCATCAGATACAACATATCAAAAGATTAGAAATACCTTATTTCATGCTAGATAAAATATACCAATTCCATGGCCTACTATCCCCTTATAGGGGTTGTACCTAAAGGAAGTGTTTGCCAATTCATTTAACTCTTGTAAAGATTCAAAAACTAAATTATTAATTATGATCCCCAGACATTGAACGAAAAATATTGTTGCCACCTTCTTGTTCTATGGCGAGGTCTATAGGGATTTGAACAGTACGAATTTCTGCTTATCCCTCGCTCTATGTGAGAAAGTGCCATATTTTTTCTGTGATCCAAGCTTAGTGATTTTTTAAGTGAAATTTGCGAGGTACTTGATAAAGCTAATAAAGTTTCGGAGGTCGATTCTAAAATCTTGACAGATTATTCTAATTTCATTGTTGATAATTTATAAGGTATTATTGAAATTTTTCACTAGTAATAAGTCCTTTGCGCCTCACCTCAATGATATTTTGTCATGATGCATTACCTTCCCTTACAACCCCTTCAAAGGAAATAGGTTAAATAATCATTACTCTGTAGTCATTTTGCATTTTTCAATTAGCGATTAACTGATTGAATGAAAAAATTCTATCATTTCAGAAAAAAATTCTGCATAAGCCACACACACAAAACTACAAAAATGGTAAATAATTCAATAGCTTAATTGGAGAATGTAAATATACTATATTATTATATAATATATACATATTTATATATACATATTATATTTAAATATTTATTTTTAAATTGAAAACTTTCTAGTCAATGCTTTCGAAAACAAAAATAAATCAAAAAACATACTTAAGTATTGCAGGGCTGCATTTTTTGTGCTATTTACCAAAGACTTTTTTACTTTATACTACATATTTTTTTGTTGAGTTAAAATTATAGTTAGGTATGTTCTCTCTATTTTTTTATAAAATTAATGTGAAACAATTCGTCTCTCTAGTATCTGTTGTGTCCACTTTTTATTTTTATACTTTCGCGGGTTTTGAACCCGAATTCTGAAAACTTGAAAACAACTACTGAAAATAAAACATTTTCCTGCCTAATAACCTTTTTTTTTATATCATAATGTATGTATGTAATTATGTAAAATTGTTTTTTTCCAGTACTTGCTCACATTGATCATTAATTATTTTCTTTTTTCTCATTTATAATTTAATTACACAGCTTTTTTTTGTCAGAGTAAACTTGACATTTCAATGAAAATTTTGTTGCCTGGCAATTTAACGAAAAAAAATCCTCTGGAAAAATTACGTGTCCGTAAGACGAGTAATTTTTTAATTTTTCTGACAGTACTCGTGAAATTGGTTGAATCAGTTCGAATAATCCTGAAACAAAAATTTAATTTTGTTTGAATTCACGTTGATTTTTACATACATACCTACATTCCAAAATAATGTGATCTTATATTTTAACCTGTGATTTTGTTGTTAGGTAACCTTATTAATTATTGTTAGTTTTTTATTATTTTTTGTTTTTGATTGTTTATCATGTAAGTACCTGTTAGCATTTTATATTAGTGTACAACTATTATTGTAAGTACCTATAATGTAAAGGCATAAATGTATGTTTTACTTATAATATATGACTCCTATTATTTCAAAGATAGTGTTTTAATTTATGTGTCAATCTATGTATAATTTTGCATTTTAACTATGACGCAAGAGCAATTAAAATTGCAATTTTAAATATTTAATAGAAATAATTGTATGCTTTTTTTTTCAGGAGCTTTTTTTAATGTTAATTTGAAAGCAAATTTTCATATTCTAAAACTATGTATTAATCAAAAACTAAATTAGTACATGAGTATTTAGCTAGGTACTTTTTTTCAAAATTAGTGTTCTGATTTGAAAAATCTTATGTTATTTCCCTTTATGCTTAGCACAAATCTTATTTTTGGATTCTGCTAAAATTTTATAGAAAAAAAAAGTGTAACAAATTCCTAAATGTGAAATAGCAAAATAAGGGTGCTCCCTACTCCCTAGTGATTTATCATTGGCAGTGATTGTTTCTTGGAGATGTATGGTTACATGGAATTGTTTATAAGGTTATCAATGTGATATGTATATTATTTTTTATTAAGTGTTATATTCAGAAATTGGTGATTAAGGTTTGAAATGAAAATGGTAGGGAAATTCAATGTTGCTTTTAGAGGATCGAGTATGGCTTTTTACCTATAATATCTTTTTAATTTATTTTTGGATGACTGATATGTTTGAATGTTCTTTCTAGAATGTCTTATTGGTGAATAAATTCTGGACAGCGTCGATTATACAGGAATCTTCCTCAGATAATGTTTTGAGTTTCCTTGCAAAAGGAAAGGGGTGTCTTTGCTATTAATGATTGGAAATAGATTTCGTTTTTATGGGCCACAAAAAACTTAAATTTGGTATTTCCGCCAAATTTAGTTGCTTTACGTTTTCACAGTGAATTCAATATTTTTCAATTTACTCTTGAAAATCAAGGTGCTTTAGACTTTTTAAAGTGTCTGAATACCTACATTTCACAGATTTTCTTAGTTTGTTTTCTCAGACGATAAACTTTAGAAATACACGTACTAATTATGGAATAAAACAAACTGTTGAAATTTAACTGTTATGTTTCATTTCAAAATTTGTAATGAATTTCCATCAAGTATCAACTAAATCAATATATTTTAGAAATATTGTTTTTTGTGTTTATTACAATTTTTGCAATAAAAGGGTTCAGAGAATAACTACGAAATTTGATTTGGAAGATCTATATAAATTGAAATTTTTCTTACTCATTTTGACAATTTTATTTTCCAAACTGTATCCCACATTAATCATATAGGACGACAGGATATTTATCTAAAGTCCTATAAAGTGTGTTTATTATCATGACGTAACAAACAATTAGCATAATTATTTGCAATTCGGATTGTTTGTGTTTGTGTAAACATCTTAATCTGAAAATTATTTAAACATTTTATTAAGTATGGCATAACTTAATTCTGATTATTAGGGGTGACCCCCTGCAAAGAATTATTTTTGGCATAGTGATAAGAATATTATTGTTGAAAAATATCCTGGCTAATAACATTCATATAAAATGACAATGACGTCATTAAGTCATTACGCACAATCTTAAAATCTCAGTGGGCATCATCACACAAAATGACGTCTAGTGCTAATGATCTCTGCTTGTTCTAGTTTCCCTCTTATTTCTACCCCATACCCAATGAACGATATAAACCACTCAACAATAGGTACGTTCTAAGCATAAATTTCACCAATTTTTGAGACGCAACACCTTTTTAATAAATTAACGGAAAAATATGCCGTTTTCACTATTTTTGAAAGCGATTGCTTGTTAATCATCTGCTTTACACAAAAAAATATAGAATTTGGGTGTTTTTATTATACAGTATACAAAGTGCGGTAAAAATACAAAATTTTTGTTGCCACACCATTTTTACAATTATTTTTATTTATTTTTTCTAGGCATACCCGAATGATAATTATGTTCATCCCTCGAAACGTTTTTGGATTTTTTCTCATATATTTTTTTGTTGACTGACGTAAAAAAGCTTCATACAAAACACACAGGGTGTGCTAGGATACTTTAAACTTGAAATTTCAAGTTTTGTATAATTTGGCCATTAATTCCAAAAAACAATTTCGAGTTCATGTCATCCATTTTTTTCACAGAGTTACGTCATAATTTGTAAACCTATAAAACAATTGTTTCCTCAACTTCTTGATATTTGCTGTCATCAACAGGTCCTAAAATAATCATTATTTTTACTCGCTAACATTTTGGACAAATTTTTAATGTGTGTGTACAGGGTGTCCCCAAATCATATGCTTTTGAGATGATGCCACTTACTGTATAATCGGTTTTACAAAATAAACAAATTAAATACCTACCTACTCTTATTAAATTGCGAAATTCAAAGGAGACTACACGTTCACTGGGTGATTGATTTGGGGACACCCTGTATACAAGTAAAAATTCGTCCAAAATGTTAGCAAGTGAAAATAATTATTCTCTTAAGACCTGTTCATGGCAGCAAAGATGAAGAAACTGAGGGAACAATTGTTTTATAGGTTTACAAATTATAACGTAAGTGATATAAAGCCTTCAAAGTAAGTCAACATTTATTTTCCATCGGTGACTTCTGTAGTAAATGGCAAAATTGTGCAAAACTTGAAATTTTAAGTTTAAAGTATCCTCGCACACCCTGTATGTTTTGTATGAAGCCTTTTTACGTCAGTAAGTTTTAATTGTGATGATAGCAAGTGAATTTAATGTATCGCTTTCAAAAATAGTGAATACTGCATATTTTTCCGTTAATTTATTAAAAAGTTGTCGCATCTCAAAAATTGGTGAAATTTATGCTTGATGGAACGAACCTATTGTTGAGTAGTTTATATTTGACATTCAGCCCGACAAGTGATTTATTCCTACAAGTGATTTGATTTATCTCAACAAGCGATTTACCGTGACACGTAATTGTCCCGATAGTAGAAATCCCGACACAAGGTAAGCAAATAAATCAAACGCGTGTATCCATAGAACCGAGGGGTCAACAGGTGTGGATTTCTGTTGTACAACCATGTATATTTCCATGGATTTCTATAATTCTTGTGGATGTCTAAAGATTTCCATAAATATCCGTGGATCTCACTGGATTTCTGTGGATTTCCATGGATAGTAGATTTCTGCTATCAAAATCTGCCCCTTATTGTCTCGTTGTTTTTGGAACAGATGATTGGTGTGATTCCAACGATGTCTCAAAAAGATGGAAACATATGAAAGAAAACTTGGAGAGGCGGGGTAAAACCTTACTAGGTTTCTCCGGTGATGACGATACTCGTCTATTAAAAGCAATGCGCCAACATGATTCACTTCCACCAGCGCTTCAAACACAGACTAAAGGCAGCACAAGGTATACATTTAAATATTATTAGGCAGGATCCGATAAGATAGGAATAATTTTTCCGACACCTCCTATGTACAGGATACTTTCCATATCACAACAAAACTGCGCACAAGATTTCTCAATCCTAAAGCGGTTTGACCTAACAATGGGAATGGGATCCTATACTGCAAAACCTGCGCATATGGACCAGCTAATCTGAAATATTTCAAAGGACAAACATTCTCTCTAACTCCGAAACTTCATTCGCTTCAAGTCTGCGGAATAGATGTGTTCTAAATCAGTAATCCAGTTGCTTCAAAGTATTCCAGGAAGTGAAGATGATAGGACAATTTGCCTT
This sequence comes from Ceutorhynchus assimilis, assembly GCA_917834065.1. Lineage (NCBI taxonomy): Eukaryota > Metazoa > Arthropoda > Insecta > Coleoptera > Curculionidae > Ceutorhynchus > Ceutorhynchus assimilis. The sequence continues at coordinate 43,459,700 of OU892277.1, forward strand.
ATCATCTTACTTGGACCACGCGTTAGATGTAGAAGACTGGCTTCACAACATATGTTTTTTTTTTTGCGGATTTGGCGCAGATGGCTAGCTGATCAGCCGTGCCTCAAGATCGGTGGCAACTTTATCACCCCAAATTGTTACCTATGTATTTCATTAAGTTGAATGCTGATGCTCTCATCAATATCTCCACCGATTTCCGTGAAAATTCAAATCTGACAAATATGTTGCTTCCTGACCTTTTTTAAAGGCCAGTGTGGAAAAAGCTTTACTAGATGCGCTACAGCTCGCTGAGACTGAGAATACAAGTTCTAGAAGATAGTTGGAATGAAGTTGCACCATCACCCACCCCAGAGTCAACTCCTATAGAAAATGATATTGACTACGAGTTAGCTGATATAGAAGATCACCACGTACGTTATCACCATACCAGGAAATCCCTGACAGAAGAGAGATACCGTTTTTGAAATAGGTCCGCTAGTACGAGCAATGAATTATAACCAACAACTGGAATGCGAACACATATTGACGAACGTGAAGCCTAGTGCTGCTGCTGCGGAGGGGATACCTGTTTTTGTCGCACTCATTATGGTAAATGGCGGAAATTGCTTCCAACACGTATTCCAATTGATGAAACCTGTGAAGGTAAATATGACAAAACTTTCCAAAACGTCATATGTCAGCGAGCAACAGAAAAAAACAACATTCCCCTTTGTGGCATCTGTCTTTCATGGCTACATTTTTTTGGCAGATATGGCAATGTGTGCGCATTCCAGTTTTTGACTATAGTTCATTGAGTACGAGTAACAATTTCGACCGGAAGTCGACCGTCATTAAAAAATCTTTATCATGTTGGCTTGGCTATTAGAAAAGGCAACGCAGAGAGTGAGTTCTGATAGGCTGCGAAGATTTTTCTGGACGAAGTCAAAAACGCTAACAAAAAGCACTATTCATGTTTCTATGTATATGTCCAAAAAGAAGATTTTACCAAATAGAAAAACGCTTGCAAAAAAGCGCCTGTGCTATTCGTAGCAGAGAGACAAACAAAAAATCAACTTCTAACTCCGAAACTTCAGACAAGGACCAAATGAGTGTCAAATACGATGACACACACTGAATCTTTTTTTGATGAAACCAGTGAGACAAATCATAATCGATTAGAATTTCTTTGATAAAATCTTCCTGCAACCAATATGACATCTTCGACTGTTGAATCTGACGCTGCAACTTTCAATAATGCTGTTCAGCCTGAATGTAGGAAACTTTATGCCATATATTATCTTATAATGTGCCGTGTCAGAGTAAACTGAGGAGTAGACGTACACAAGTGAGCTCCGTAGTTTTTTACTTATAAGCGCTGCGTAAATCCGTTTTATACGATTATTTTGTGCCTACCGCGACCGTGTTGCATGAAGATCGGGTCCATATAAAAACTACTTGGTATCGAAAACCCTATCGCAAGTTATCGAGACTTTTCCAATAGTTATTATTCTACCAATTATCGTTGGCAATTTCTTGGTCAGTATAATCGCTCTACTTCCATAAAGTCGTGGTCATCAAAATTGATAATGGTTGAAGGGACTAGAAGCACAAGCAGATCAGATAGCAAATCTGATGAAGACCACATCGGGAAATTAATAAACAAGGTCTGCAGCAGTTTCGTTGAGAAGCTCGATGCCCAATTAGAGGCCAAACTCAGCAAACTTGAAAGCAAAATTACCCAAATGTCAGATAACCTCAAAGCATTAAGTAGTATGTCCACAGTGGCTACGAAAAACATAAAGGATTTGCAAACTCCGAGCGAAATACTGTTCGCTTGTGTGGATTTGAAGAAACTGAAAATGAAGATATGGATCGGTTATTCCACTTTTTCTGACTGAGAAGTTCAATGTCCCGTGCAGCCGCAGTGCAATCGAATTAACGCAAATAATGAAAATGGGGCTAATCAGGGTCCACGTACTATTTTGTTGAATTTCACCACAATAATAAAGAAGAACGTGGTTACGAGGGCTGAAAAAAGTTTTAAGAACACTCCATATTCCTTATATGAAGACTTTACTCGGTTCCGATATGAAATTTTGACTGCAGCAAAAAGGAGGAAGGCTTGGTCATCAGGTGGGAATTTTTTTTATTGGGATCAGAGGAACAACCGAAAAGTAATGGCATCGGAACCAGCAAGTATTTAATGTAATTGTTAATTATCTAAACCTTTGTTAGCAGAATTTATTATATTTTAAACTTATTTAAACGTCGCATCTTTATCAACATGTTAGGACTAGAATCTTCACTAGGACTTCGAAATATGCATTCTTCATTCTTCTGATTTTGGGTCTTTTTTGGTGGTGAACGGCATAGGATTTATTTATTTAATACGGAATTTATTTACATCGTAAAGTTACCTCTATTGTTATTCTGGAATTCGTACCTTCAACGCGTAGTTAAATTATTTAAATATTTACCTAAGTATATGAAATAACATGAATTATTGCTCATGATTGAACCTTTTACCAGATGCTGCGTTGCCAGACCTAAAGACTTATTTTATTTTTTCCTTTTTTTTTCATTTTTATTTCTAGGATAATATTATTTTATCGATTAATGTTGGTATAATTTTTGGATTTATGTCTAAATATTTTGGTTATATACGGGGGCTCTTTTGTATTTTTGTATCATGGTGGGTTATATGAATCGCAATGTCTAGGTTTTTCGCATTGTTTCATTGTCTTCCAAGTTTGACGTGTTTGCGGAGTTTCTTGCGGGGGAGCATGGCGAGATTTTGGGACTTTCCGAGACATGGCTGCATGAGGCCATTGCCGATGCTGCCTTGTTGATCAATGATTATAGTTTGATTAGGAAGAATCGGAATGGAAGAAGCGGGAGCGTTGGGCTTTACATCAAAAACCACTTTAACTTTTAAGCTCTTGCCACTCCTACATCAAGCCAGCTTGAACATCTGTGGGTGAGTTTTAGGACTATGGCAGGGATCTTTGTTTTGGGACACTTCATAGACCTCCCCAATGCAAATTTATCTGGGTGTATTACTGACCTTGAAAATATTACTTTCTTTTTACCTAAGTTTGATTTTTTGATGTTTGGGGGAGATTTTAATGTCGACCTTCTTAAGGAAAACCATACTAGTGCCCTATATGTGAATTATTTTTTAAATAAATATGGATTAAAAAAACAGTAGCTGATTGCCCAGCCCACAACAGGTCACGGATAATTCCTCCTCATTGCTGGATTTGCTCGTCTCTTCTCGTGATGGATCGGCTGTTGAAGTAGCAGTAACCCCATTGGATGATATTTCCGACCATTGCTGGGTGCAATGTAAATTAAAAATTTCAAAGAGCAAACCACCAATATCTTTCAAAACCTATAGAGATTATTCTCATTTTGTTAGTGACGCTTTGGTTGCGGACTTGTTGCAGCTAGATTGGAGCAATTTCTATATTAGTGCATGATTCTATTGATGCAAAAATTTAGGTACTTATTTAACAAAATGGTAGGCGATTTGTTCGATTTGCATGCACCTATCTAATGTGCTCGAGTCACCAAATGGCCTGCCCCAGGGTTGACAGATAACCTGAAGCTTCCAATGAGATTACGCAACAAAGCGCGTACCAAGTTTAATAAATATAAAAAAGATATACTGTGGGAAGAATACAAAAGCTTAAGGACCTTTGTCACTACATCCTTAAAAACAGAAAAGCGTGCTCTCTTACAACAAAAGTTTCAGACTGATCCTAAAGGATTCTGGCGCGACCTGAAGTATTTGAACATAAACTCTACCCTTAAAATGACAGCAAATCAAGTGTGATCTGTTGATGAATTTATGAATCACTTTAATAATATTGTGCCACCTAGTATCAATGATGATGTTGCGTTCATCACTTCACATTACGAAAATAAAATGCCCGAAAATATTCGAAATAGATTTGGTTTTGCTGAAGTTCCTAGAGATTAAGAGGCTTTTGCGTAACATTAAGTCTAATGCAAAGAGCGTTGATAATATTGATGTTAAAATGCTCTCCCTGATTGTTCCACGCCTCACTGATCAAACTGCCCATATCATTAATTTTTCACTATCCTGCTCAAAATTTCCGTCAACCTGGAAGTGTGCCAATGTCATTCCGGTACCTAAGGCAAAATGAAATTATGCCGTATCTAATCAAACTCATTAGATACAGCCTAGCGACCGGATACATACCCAATCACTGGAGAAGAGCTAAAGTAACTTTCATCCCAAAGGCAGGGAGAAAGGATACCACTCTACCGAAGTCGTTCAGACCTATTTTTCTCACGTCGTTCTTACTGAAGACAGTTGAGAAAGTTGTAAATAACTATATCAGAATAAATGTTCTAGAAAAGACGCCACTACATCTTAGGCAACATGCTTACAGAGCGGGAAGATCAACAGAAACCGCTCTATTTGAACTCACTGACAGCATCCAAAACACACTGCTGAATAAAGAAGTAGCCATCTGCGCCTTCTTAGACATAGAGGGGACCTTCGATAACACCTCTCATGAGTCAATAAAGGATGCGCTTGTCAGAAAAGAAGTGGACAAAACCACATCCACCTGGATGTGTGAAACGTTAGCCACCAGAACCGCAGAAACGGATGTGGGGGAACAAACCATACAAGTCACCACAACGAGACGATGTCCACAAGGAGGGATACTCTCACCCTTGATGTGGAGTCTAGTAGTCGATGATCTACTAAATACACTGACAGACCAGGGCTTCAACTGCCTTGGTTACGCCGATGATATTGTCATGAATCTTAACTCATCAAAAACCACACTGGTAACATTTACAAAAAGAACGAAACTCCCATACCTGAGGAACATTCGCCTCGATGGAAGCTGGCTTCACTGGAAACAAGAACTTAAATTCCTAGGAATAACCCTAGACTCTAAACTCCTTTGGAACCGACATATAGAGAACATAACAAACAAAGCAATTTCGGCACTCATGGTGTGTAAAAACATTGCGGGCAAAACGTGGGGTTGTAACCCATCGATTCTACGATGGATGTATACCATGATAGTGAGACCTATCATCACCTACTGAGCGGTAACCTGGTACAGCCGAACCCAGCTAGGAACGGCTAGGAAAACCCTAGGAAAAGTACAAAGATTCGCATGTCTATGCATAACTGGAGCAATGAGAACATGCCCAACCGCGGCAATGGAAGGCATCCTAGACCTAACACCACTTCACACAACAGTGAAGCGGGTTGCCAGTGAATCATGTCTAAGACTGGCGAAGATAATTCTACAAGGGAAAACGCACTTTGGCAGAGCTTTCCCTCTCCCAAATTGTGCACACCTCATGGACTTACCAAAAGACGTGATTTTTGTTACATTCAGTTTCGAGAAAAAAAATTCCATCGAACTAAGTACAAAGAACAAATGGAACATAGAATGTATCCAGTCCCTTAAAGCAAACACCATCAAATGGTTCACAGACGGCTCCAACCTGAACAGAAGGTACCGAATACGAGAAATTGTAATAATGTCTGACAGCCAAGCAGCTATCAAAGCATTGAGCTCGCCGGTAATCAATTCTAATATAGTATGGGAATGTCTACAGAAACTCAATGAGCTGGGGAAGGAAAACAAGGTAACCCTACTCTGGGTTCCTGGACACATAGGAGTCGAGGGCAATGAATGCGCAGACGAACTTGCAGAAACAGGAGCGGCCACTCCCTTCACTGGGCCAGAACCATTCTGCGGCGTCGGAAATGCGCACCTCCAAGAAATCCTCAAAAAGGAAGAGAACCGGCTAAGGAACAAACAATGGCTAGACCAACCAGGACTACGACAGGCCAAAGATCTACTAGGTAGCTACAACCAAAAAAGATCTGAACTGCTGGTCAACCTTAGCAAGAAAAGTATCAAAACTCTAACCGGGTTTCTCTCGGGACATTGCAGACTGAATAAGCACCTACATAATCTGGGGTTGGAAGAAGGTAACACTTGCAGATTCTGTGAAGACGGTGAAGAAACACCTCACCATCTTCTACTGAACTGCAATGCCGTTAGTCGCTCAAGAATAAAGAACTTGGGAAGTCCCCTTATACAGCTGGAAGACATTCCAGCCCTGGAACCGCTAGACAGCCTAAAATTTCTAGAGGACCTAGGACTAGAGGGGCTGCTTTGGGCAGGAAACCCTAACTTAGCAGCAGAAGGAGGGGTACAATAGATCAACCTTGGTCGCAGTGCAACTGACACCTCCAACACATACATACAAACATACATACATACAAGGTTTCCAATCTTACAAGTATTACTCAGTTTCGCCCAATATGCATTTTACCCACTCTGTCCAAGTTGTTCGACAAGGTGGTTTATGAACAACTTAACACATTTTTCTCTACGAATAAAATAATTTCTACCATACGGTCAGGCTTTCGCTTCGAACACAGTACGGCCACTGCTTTATTAAAAGTAACCCGATGACTTGTTTCACGCCTCGGATCAAAATGCTGCTTTCGTACTACTGGACTATAGCAAAGCCTTTGACACTTTGGATCATAGCACACTGTATTAAATTGAAATATTTTGGTATGGATGTGTCTTCACTTCTTTTCATAAAAAGCTATTTACATGATAGGAGGCAGAGAGTTGTGTGTGATAGGGGGAAACCAATCTGAATATGCAACAGTCACCAGGGTAGCATACTCGGACCCTTGCTGTTTTCCATACACATCTCTCATTTTCCAGCGTTTTTGCAATATTGCACCGTGCATGCCGATGACACGCAATTGTATTATTCCTTCATAGCATCTGACATTAGGATAGCTGGGCTGGGACTCTGTAACGAATAGAGATATTTTCTCTATCTCTATTGACGACCCCTCTCTATTGATTTCAAGAAGAGAGAAGAAGACAGCAAGTCCCATAGCGATGTCCCATAGCGATAGGGATAACGATATCTATCCGTTACAGAGTTCCAGCCCTGAAAAGCTTTAGAATAGTGATCTAAATACCATGACCAGTGTTTCGAGATCGCATCGGCTGATTCTGAACAGGGCAAAATCCCAATTCCCAGTGCATGATTTTCGGTAAAAACCGCAATTCCTTGTGCCATGACCGTAACTTTGTTGTTAGAATCGATGATCAGCGGCTGATACCTGTGAACTCTTGTAGGAATTTGGGCGTTGTCTTGGATGTCAATTTGCGGCGTCAACCTCATGTAGCCACTCTGCTACGAAAGGCATATATTAAATTGTGCACCTCATATCTACATCGGGACTTTTTATCAATAGATGTTAAGCTCAGACTGTGTGATACACTGATTCTATCGAGCCTAACTTGGGCTCAGACTGTGAGATACACTGATTCTATCGAGCCTAACGTATTGTGATGTTATGTATTGGCCTACCCTACTAGAAAAGGACAGATATAGTCTTCGAAAAATCCAAAATTCATGCCTCAAATTTGCCTATGGTTATAGTAAGTTCGATCATGTTACCCCTCTTTTCGATAAATCCAAGCGGTTTAATTTACAGGAGCGCTTTTTTATGCATATGGCAACGTTGACCTTTAAAGTTTTGCGCAGTAAACAGCCTGCATATCTATATGACAAACTTGGCCGCAGGTCTGAAACTCATAGCAGATCGACCCGACATTGCAATCGACTGAACGTCCCAAAGCACAATTACAAGCGATCTTTCACGTATAATGCCACAAAATTTTTTATTTCCCTGCCCCTCGAAATGTTGGATGGCTCCTCCGTACCTGGGTTTAAAAATAAGCCAAGGGCATTCGTTCGTGGAAATAAGCAATGATTATTACATATAAATGATATTAGCCGTGTATTTGTGTCTACTTTTTAAGTTATCCATATATCACGTCAATTTGTTTCTTATACTGTCTTTAGTTACTTTATCAAATTATTCTTTAATTATTATTAGATTAAAGCGTGGTTAGAAAAGAGTAGCTCTAAGCTATATCTCGCCACCATTTCAGAAACTATTATTTGTAGTAATTGTCTATAACAAATAAAAGACATTATTTATTTATTTATTTATTTATATTATGAGCACAGACAACAGTGGTATTAAGGTTTAAAATCACAAAAATGGCGATAATGAATATACGTTGTGAATAATTTTTTGACAAAAAAAAAAAGAGTGAAATAGAATTTTTGTGGCGTAAAACAGATGATATTTCTGAAGTGTCGGCAGAGTTAATTTTTATGAACCTATGGACGGTAATGAGAAAAAGTCTTAAGAACATTAGTGCCTGAGACATAATATACCTACATTTTGTGTTACTAGTTTTAAACTTCGGCAGGTTTTTAACTGTTATCTGATCGTGAATTCCTGTGGATATCCATCGAAGTCTATAGATTTCCACAAAGATTTTGTATTTCTGCGGATTTTTGTGGATTTCTGCGGATTTTTGTGGATTTCGTGGATTTATTTAAAAAAAATGGATTTTTGGTGTACACATTTTGGTCAGCTGTTTACCCCTCGCATAGAACCTTTTTTTTTCCTGGAACGTAATTACTCCGATAGTAGATACCCTTACTCGCCCTAAAACCGTATAGCATTGCCACTTATGTTCACTTATTCCGGGGTAAATTCGATTGACAAGTAGGTACAGAGTTTTTTCCTGGCGATGTTATTGATGTACATTCCTTTTTGGCTGATTCCCACTACTTTTTGGCTGATGCTTACTCTCTCAGGATGCTGAATTTGTCACCATGCATAATTTGAGAATTCTGTGGAAAATATGACGCAACATTAGGAGAACGTGATTAATTTTTGTTTTTGAGTGGTAACAAAAAAATTTGTGGGTTGAGAATTCTAGATACAGTTTTTATTAAAATAAATGGCAGGAGTCGGCCTTACAACTCTTCTGAAATTTGGCGAATCTAAATTCTGAAGATCCTTCACCTCACGGCTCCTTTCTGTTGTGACGTGTGACCAGTTTTCGAGACTTTTGACGTGTGACATGTCGCATGTGCGTTATTTATTGGTTTTGTTTGGAACCTTGAGATGATCATGTGACTAATGGCTTAGGCCGCTTAGGGTTTTATGTTCTCGGACATCTCCCCATTTGGTCTTAATATAGACCCCTTTTCATTTATCGTTTTTCCCTGCCTTCTCTAAAGACTTAATAGTGGCCTTAAGTTTTTGTTGTTTTTTAGGGTCAGATTAAGTTATTCAGTGTTCAGTTCTGTCGCCTGCTGGCTGGTGCCTACACCTACACTGCCTACTGATTTATAGTTTTTTGGAAAGTTTCTTCTTGATTTGTTTCCCCAATTATTGTTTTATGTCTTTCATATTTACTCGACTTATAAAAAATAGTTCAATTGTTTCATATATTTCTCTTATCAATTTTATGGTTTTATTTCCTACAGGACCTACAATGTTTATGTTTTCATTTATCAAATACAGTGAACACGCTGCATGCATGCAACGAGGTACGCACCGGTCTAGAAAGCTCGTTGAGAATAATTAATTATTCTACATGTCGAGAAATTTCTGTATAAAAAAAAGCATCGATGAAATAGTTTCTGCCACCACTGGGGTGCGTATCAAAGGGTCCTTCCTTAGTGTCTTTCTAACACTGGACAATCGGAATAAAATTACAAAAGTTGAAGCCTTACCTACATTAATTTTTTGAGGGTCCCGCTTCATTCTCAGCTTAGCTCCCTATATACTTTTTGTAATCGCTACTTATTTACTTCCTTAATAAATGACATTTATCATTATTGAGTGCACCTATTTTATTCAAATGAAAAAAAATTAAAAAGCTACGCCCTGATTTTTAAGCATAGATAATTAGAAAAAAAAACTTGTTTGGTTATTTTATATGTTTTACTGGTAAAAGGAAAATGCAAATAAATGCTAAGCTCGATAAAGTCTAAAAGCAACAACAATTCCTAGTAGGTACGGATCTTTTGCTTCAATAAAAGTTCGACAACAGCTTTGAACACAAGAACCTTGGTCGCTATGTGCTCAAAACTATGAAAAACAACAATTTATTATATCTTAGATTTTCGGTTAATCTTTGACATAATAGTATTATAAAACATAAATTACGAAAATCGTATCTACTCGCTTAGTGTCAATAGGTTTCTGTTTGCTGGCTTCGCTCTCAAAACTATTTTGCAATAATAAAAGTACATAAACATTTTCCGTGGTTTGGGTTTCTTTAAAGAGATAACCTCTAGCAATAATTTTCTGTTATATCTGTTAGTTTCGATTAATTTGGTTCTTTTACTATTTGAAAATCTGCGAGCATTGGAATTAGTGGCAGTGTCAAAATGACTGTGAAAAATATAAATATTTTTAGGAATACTGGAACTCAGATTCTTGCTGCAGTGACGGGTAAGTTGAAAATTTTGAAAACTCTTAAAAATTCATATCATGGGAGTCCATTTGAAATATATGCTCAAAAATTAAATTAATACGTTAGGTACGCTATGGTAATATGACATGAGTGGGGAGAATCAAAGACACGAAATAAAAAGCAACAAATAATTTTGAATTGAATGAGTAACACGAAACAAAATTCTAGAATATGTAAGTAGGTATAGTAAGTCTTATGGAAATTGAAAAATATTCTTCTAAACATGTGTCCTTTTGTTCTGAAACAGGGTGTAAAAATTCAAATTTGTTATCAATGTTTCAAAAATTAAAAATTAATTCTGGATTGTGTAGGTGCTTTTTTCAAAAATTTTGGGTGTCTCCTAAATTTAGGCTCGCTATTCTAATTTTGGACATAGGTACCTATCACACATGATGAAGGATTGTTGAGGGAATGGAATTGGGGATGTTAGAAGCAAATATTATCGATTATTACTGACTGATTTTTCATTTGTGAGGATAATTTTAATATTATTCAGCTTCATAGGTAGGTACTTCACTTTCCCCTTATCAGCGAAAATTTCTTCACTTCCACATCCTATTAACTAATTAATTAGTAACTATTATGTATAGGTATCACCTTATTAATAATTTCTTGTTTTACCTGAAGAGTTTATCGATTTGTTTTTATTTTATAGCAATAAAATTATTTACGAAAATATTATGGCCTTGGTAGTTTTATATCTAGTTAGACCACTATATTTCAGCATGGATTTTTTGAAAAACATTCCTAGGTGTTTGCTTAAATAATGTTATGTTCAAATAATGATTTTAAGTTACTTTGTTTTATAATCGGCAGATAATATTTTTTCCTAGTTTGTGCTTGTGTCGAAGGTTTTGTTCATGAGGAACTATTTGCTCACATTTCACTGATTTTTGGCCGAACCTACCTTCTTATTTACCTTTTTTTCAATAAATTACCTACTCATCAATGACATTGAGCTAAACCGTAACTTGAGAAACACAGATATTTTTTCAGATACCTATTGAAAAAAAAAAGTCTGACTATCTATAATAAACATTCAGATTTCTTTACCATTAGCAATCAAAATTTACACCAAAATGCTGCGTTTAGAGGAGGAACTCGTATTGTTTGATTAGTATAGTTTCTGAGAAAAGGCACTAAGGAGACTTGAAGTCGTTCTAAATCCACCAGATTGGAGGTCTACTGTACCTAGTTCTAGTCCAAATTCAAATTGAAAACATGAAAAAATTTACGGTTGGGAAAAGTAAAACTCATCTTTAATATATTTTCACATAAGGGATACAATGCAAATACCTACCGTTTTTGTTGCAGTCAAATCATGTACCTGCTAGGAAAATTAAGTTTACATGTAGAGTGTAATCGCATAGTTTAAGTTAGTCTAATGAAGCTACAGTGTATAGCGAAACATGTTATTGTGTAATTAAATAGTGAAAATATAGTGAAAATTAGGGGAAAAAAATGTATGTCTCATCTTCATTCTGTCACTGTGTAGATGTAGCCAATTTCTAGCGAAATCGTGAGTCTCTCCTGGAGATCAGCTACATAAACTGGAAGTACATCGGCTGCGTCTTCATCGGCTGGTGGTCTGCCCTAGATCTACGGGAAGCTTCATTTATCTTCCAGGGGCAACAGCCAAAAGGAAAAATCGAGGCCCCACAGTTTATCACCGTCTCAGCTCTCGTTTTCTTTATTCCTAGTAACCTCGTCAGTTGTTTCCATCATTCGGACTCAAACTTCCTTCCCCGATCAGTATGAAACTACATCGATCGGTTTTCTTTTTCGCTGAATGTTCAAAATTATTTAAATATCATCAATCTGAGGTAGTAGATAGCATGTAGCTGTCATTCTTCAGCATTTCTTGAAGCATGATGTTAACTTTGATGTTGCTTCCGCTAATTCTGGTGGACATCGAGTACAGTGGCATATTCAGCCTGTGGCTCTGGGGGGGGGCAGACCAGGTGCCACGCCCAAAAGTTGTTAAAATCACACATCTTGATGGCATATTCGCCCGCTTCTATAATTTTTACCTAAAAATAAGGTAGTACCATGGCTCCGTATTATTAGCCTGCGAGCCGCCACTGAAAAAATGTTTGGGCTGCCCATTGAAACGATGATAATTGAAATTATTTATTTTCCTGAGAAATCGACTTTCAAGAAACAAATACCATATAACACAAAACACACAACCAAACTAAAGTTAAATTCAAAGGTGTGTAATACATACCTACATAAAAATAGTTATTTTCCTAACAAGTCCGCAAAATGATACTTTCCCGCACGAAAAAGCAGTTAGACGAACGACGTACACAAAGCGGAGTTCGGATAAAGTTTTCAGTGCGGGAAAGACACTTTGCGCATCAAGTGTTAGGAACAATACTTTTCCTACGAGTGCGTTTGAAGATTTGCATGGCATCCAGAGGAGCTGTACCTTATCTTCTTTAATGTTTCCAGATGCTCAAAACTGGTAATTTTCTCTCTTAGTTCGATGTGTTGTGTTTTCAATTATTTTTTTTAGTGATCAGGATCAACTTGACTTTATCTGCAACAGTGGTTGTGCTAGCGAGGTTCACTTAAAATTTGTTTTTCTTGCCAAATTTTGAGACTAAACTTACCTGGGATGATATTTGATATTTTTTCATGTGACTTTTTAAATTGGTTTTACACAGCAACAAGTACAGCATCTTCCCAAAATATCCCATCCATTTTTGCTTGCATGATCATAGACCTTGGCTTTGTCCATTGGTGTTTGATTCATTTTTTCCGCAACACCATTAAGTTCAGAAGTATAATGGAGGAGTATAACTTACTGTTCAACTTTTATGATCTGATACTCCAAAGGAATGTGAATTAGTGGCTTCCGCGCCAATGGTCACCTGACCTTACACCTGTTTCTGGAGAATGCATCAGTTGAGATTTTCTATTCTGTAACATGGGTAAAATTAATTTGAATTTAATGTGATCAAGAAACTATGTTCAAAAAAAAAATAGTTTGCATGTTTACTTTTTGATAAACTAATTAATTAACAGCTTATTGCTCAATAATGTTATCAGTATTACATGCAAGAACAAGTAAACATAATAACGTTATATAAAACAATATCAGCTATTATGTATTTGGTTTTATATTCTTGTGTGTGATAACTAATCATTATGCAAGGAATAAGTTTTTCATTGATTCGTGACTCATTTTACATTGAAGTGCCAATAAAAACGTTTCAAATAATATAATATACAATCTGTCAAAGCAGGGGCTTGTTACACACATCTTTTTAGGAATATTTAGTCAATATCACCCAGAAAATATTTTTTTAATGTATTTTCTTTTTGGTCGTAAGAACGGCAATATATCTTCGTAAATCATTATTTCTACTAAACTCGCAACAGAACAAATAAACACACTAGCATTTCTAATGGATGAACAAATAATACCTACTTAAACTTCGATTTATGAGTTACCTACTTAGGGCCAATTAATCTTTAGGCATACTATAAGCAATATTCTTAAAAAAAATGCAGGCCATTCCTATATTTTTGATTTGAAAATTATAACAATATTATCAATGGATAAATAAATAAAATTTCAGGAACCTTGGTAGCAGCCTCGGATGGAATGTCCTTCGGTTGGACGTCGCCTATGGGACCTTACCTTGTAGGTGAAGAATCACATATATTTACTACCGAAACACAGGTAAGAAAATAATCCATTCGAAAGTTATGTAGTAAATATTTTTCAATTTGTTTTATAGGCCGAATTGCTAGAAACTATATCTCTTCTAGGATCATTCTGCGGACTACCCTTCACGATATATTTTGTAGACAAAATCGGGAGGAAGAAGTCTCTACTTTTAGCCGCAGTTGTGGTATTATTAAACTGGATAGCTATTGGTTTAGCCGATAGAATTGAGTATATTTTTGTAGCTAGGTAATAACTACTTAATATACATTTTTTTTTATTAACCTAAAGAAAATTATTTTTTTAAAGATTTTTTGCTGGAATGGCTGGTGACATGTCATTTGTAGCAGCTCCAATGTATATTGCTGAAATAGCTGATTCAAAAATAAGAGGATTTTTGTCTTCTATCATTTACATTATGATGCTGATCGGGCTTGTTTTGGTCTATACCCTCGGACCATTTGCCCCCTTCTATGCCATACCAATTGCTGGAGTTATTTTGGCTAGCATTCAACTCTTGGTTTTCACGTTTCAACCAGAGAGTCCTTATTATTTGTTGTACAAAAATAAGTAAGAAGAAATTAGTTTGAAGTAATATAATGCTAAAAAAATCTTAAATTTTAGACCCGAGAAGGCCAAAAAATCTCTTGAAAGACTAAGACCTGGTCTTAGTGATATTGATTTAGATAAGGAACTAAAAGATATTTCAGCGGGAATAGAAAGGCAGAAAACTGAAAAAGGACGACCACAAGATCTTCTTTTGGTTTCTAGTAATAGAAAGGCAATAACCATAATGACAGTTCTGAATGCTGGTAATTATACTAATTTTCACCTATACAGCAGGGCGCAGGCGTCTATTCACATTGCTCTAAATTTGTAAGGCCATAGAAATCTGGGTCTTTTTGCCTAGATTTTGCAATTTGTTTTGTGGGAGGATTGAAATTTTCATGTTTCACAGGGTAATCAATAAAACAACCTAGGATTTTCAATAAATTGAGGAATGTGTCTAATTTTGCCAGTTTTTTGAGTCTAGCAACTCACAAATCTTCTTGAGGATGTGACGAATCTCATCACAATATTAGCCATATGGAAAAAATCACAGTATACACACAAAGTTATTTGAATTCCTTCCTACCACCCTTCACAAAACAAATTAGTCAAAAGTCGCTTTAAAATCCAGATAACCTGAACAGTAGAGCAAATTGTATATGCGGTGCAAGGCCTAAGTTTTGTGGCAACCAGTTCTTAATCTAGATTTAATATTTCAATTTTTTTTTCAGGACAGCATATGGCATGCATTAGTGTAATGTACATGAACTTGCATCCGATTCTAAACGCCGCTGGCTCAATTTACCTGGACAACAACATCACTGCCATCATATTTGCTATCATCATGCTAATTGCCTCAATTTTCGCCTCGTGCACCATTGACAAATATGGCAGGAAAAATATTCTAATAGTTTCAAGTTTCTTGAGCGGAGTTTGCTTATTAGCTTTATCCGTTTACTTTCATTTGCAATTTCTTGGCTACGATGTGTCAACCGTTTCCTGGATCCCAATAGCTTCTGTCCTTGTATACGCTGGCGCTTTCAAATATGGTCTTGGATTAGTGCCGATAGTTATAACAGCTGAGATATTTCCTGCCAAAATGAAAGCTATCGGAATGACAGTAGCCGACGTTATGTTTGTCGTGGGAGGCATAGCATCTATCCAGCTATACCAATTTTTGCATAAAATTGGGATGTACGTACCCTTCTATTTGTTTACAGCGTGTGCCTTCATGGTTGCGCTATACTCTGCATTCTGTATTCCTGAAACGAAAGGAAAGAGTTTGGAGGAAATACAAATTATGTTAAAGGGGGACAAGCTCAGTAAAAATGAAGATAAAAACGGAGTTTGTTAAAAAATATTTTATTTTGTTTTAAGATCTCCGATTACGGGATTGGGCACGTTCTTTTTTAGAGCAGAAAGATTTTCATCGTGTAATTGCTTTGCTACAAAGTTGGTTGAACCAATGCCAAATATAACTTTTCAACTAACAACCAAAAGCTGTTTTGTATGGTTTCTGGAATCCATGTTAAATTACCGTAGAATAATAAAGAACACGTTCATAGTATGGTCGACTTTTCTGTAAGGCTGGAGACACAATGACAAATTACAAGGTATAAGTGACAGATACAAAATACCAAAACATCGAAATTTTGGCGTGAAAAGTAAATTGTATCTTGTATCCATTTATTCTGTGTTATAGCATTGATACACGAGTAGCAATATTTTTGTCTCTTGTCATTATTGTAATTTGTATTTATCATTGTGTCTTCAGTCTAATGAAACCTACCATCCGCGTGTGGCTAAATTCACCAGAATGTTACACTGCCACGGATACGGTGATTACGATTCACTAATGCCAATGCCACAGCTTGCCAAACCCTGTTTAATTCAACGACACTGCTTTTTCTACCATCCCACCACGGTGCCTACAGCAGCTGCATTTGGCCACACGCTAAATGCAATTAAGTTTTGTGGTAATCAACAGACAGAAATTTACAAAAAAAATGGGACGTTTAATAAACAATAATTCAGTGTTTGTGTTTCGTTTCTAAACAAAATTCGCTTTCCCTTCTTTCCTTGTCCACATTTTTATATGAATTGATTTTTTTTATACCTACTTACTAAAAAGATTTTTATTAGAGTGAACTTGACTATACAACTCTTGATTCAGTGAATTATCTGGGTGTGGTACTTGATAAAAGGCTAGACTGGAAAGAACATATAGACCAACTCCCGGGTGCTTTGGGGAGACAGGTGTATGCTCTTCGAATCTTAGGAGACAATGTCGATAAGTCCTCGTCTCTCGCATCATATCATGCTTTTGTGCAATCGAAGGTCAGATACGGGATCATATTTTGGGGGAGCTCGAGTGGTGCATTAAGGATTTTAAAATTACAAAAAAAATGTTTAAGAGTGATATTAAGACTCGAATATAGAGAAAGTTGTAAACAACATTTCATTGACAACAATATACAAACCGTTTTTAATCTTTACATAGTAGAGTGTGTGAAGTTTATATCAAAAAATCCAGATTTATTTTTAGACCAGAGATTAAATCACCCTTATGAAACAAGGAATAAAGAAAATGTAAATTATAGTATAAAAATAATATGGAACTATGGAACAACTTGCCAATTGTTTTTAGAAAACTGCCCCAAGAACTGCTGTTAGATAAATTAAAAAAATTCCTAAAAAGTAAGGCATATTACAGTATCGTGGAATTTTATGAAGATCAAGAGGTGGGGAATTTGAAGTGAAAAGTTATTTTTATTTTTATTTTTTTGAATCTGTTTAACCAAAATAATTAAGGTAATTTTTTATTGTCGTCTGTATTCCAATTTTATTGAATGTATTTATTCTCTTGGAAATGTTTTTAAATGTATTGTGTGTGTAAGAAAATGTTAGTTTTTGAAGTTTGTATTATTATAACTATGTAAGTAAATTATTAAAATTGTTTTATATGACGAGATTTACACCCTACTCGGGTATGCAATGTATTTTGTTTTAACTTTATCATTGTAAAAGAATCAAATAAAGATTTTTATTATTATTATTATTATTATTATTACTAGACACACACACAAAGACCAATTAGCTTGTACTTGGCGGTCTCAGCGAAACTACGGCAACGAGGCGGTGACCTTGGCGAATATAGTCAAGCTGTCAAAGATGAAGCCCCTATGTGTCTAGTAGCCTCTGGTCCTGTCGGCATAGGTTCCTGAATAAATTCATCAAGTTACAGAATGGCAATAAAAATCCATAACTCTTTCATATTGTAAATCGTAGATTCTTTATTTATACCAAGTTGTGAAGGTAAGTAATTAAAAATTTTAATTAAAACATTAAGGTCAATTTTCTGACCTAAAACGATAGTTCTATATTCAACATTGACTATGTAGCATCGACCTTCTTAAAAATATCTTCAAGTTAAAATATAGTTCACTTAACAGAAAATATAGATAAAATCCCTGGTAATTGCAAAAAGGATAAATTCTTTGACAATACTGGGTCAAATATTTCAAAATCCGAAAAGCTCACAGGTAAGTCAATCGGTGAAAAATTTGCGTAGTGCTGAAATTTGCGCAGATGCATTCCGAGTTTAGACCATCTCGGATAAAAATAAAGCAGATCTTGATTCTACATGATCCAAAATTTTTAACTGTAGGAACTTCTCCCTATAAACACATCTATGACATTTAAGTAAAGTTTATAGGTATAAATTTTAGAAAATTTTTTTAGCAACCATGTTAAGTTTATGTGAATACTATGTAGTAATGTTCACCTAAAATATCAAATATAGCGTTTACCTACGTAACTAAATAGTGTACAATTTATATGTATAAATTTGAAATTTTATTCTGAAATAAAATATATTACTGAAGCAGGATCTAGACTTTGTAACAAAACATGTTAAATAATAAAGTTTTATAACTTGTTAGAGAATTTCAAATAAAAAGGTTTTGAAACACAGTGTTGTACAACATTTTGCAGGTTATAAGTATAGAATGTTTTATGTTATCCATCAGAGGTCGGTAACAAAGTTGTTCAACAAATTTGTTGTACAACTTTGTTATTAACATGTTTTGTTACATAGTCTGGAACCGGCTTAAAACTACATCATCTTGCATCAGTCTATTTTTTTGCCTCATTTATGGAATTAAATTGAATAGGTAATAATGATCACAAAATAATAATCATTTTTTACACATTTATTTTTCGAGTGCCATAGGCCTTATGTTTATGTTTACCTATATGAGTTCAAAAAATTGTAGTGTTTGAAAATAAGCCTTAGAATTTATTGATTTTAAATCCACCATTTTTTCTTAAGGTGGTACCAGCACCCCATGAACATGCGCACATAGGCCCATTTTCGTGAAATCGCTTTGAAGGTGCAAAAAAAAGCGGCACGTCAGAATTGGCTCGAATTTGGCCAAAACATTAGGTGTATTCTTTCGATCTGAAGAAACTGATCGATGTCACTTGAGGTTTGTTTCAAACAATTTTCATCCAGTTTTAAAACGATTTCATTGGCCCCAGCTGTTTTTTGACGCCTCATGAACAAACCTCATGTGATCACGATCACAATCAGTTTGTTCAGATCGAAAGAATACCAGGATTCTTTGATCGGTTATCTATAGATTTGTGTAGTTAGTTTTTCATATTTTGTGTTTTCTTTGTACGAGCAGACTTTCTTTGGTTGCCTATTTTTTAAAAAAGGTCTTGCTATGGATTATTTCCAAAAATGATAATACCCACGATAGAAATTGAAAAATATAACTCCAGTGTCCCGAACAACCTACCAAAAGTCCTGATGAGTGGGAGGATAGCTAAGGTGGTGGGGGGTCTCTGAAGGTCCCTTTTTTACGTTTTGCTTGAATAACTTGAAAACTAGAGCTTCCAGCGGAGAAATTACTGAAGTACTGAACTATTCTACGAAAAATTTCCTACAAAAAAGTTTTTACATATTTTTTTCTCGCTATAATTAATACTTGTGGTGGGGTGGGGAGGAATAGGTATACAGGATGTTACAGGTCGGTTAAATCAAGGCAACGTTACGCATTTTCTTGCTTAGCAAAATACCGTTTCAAAATTTGGAAACCTATTCGGAAAAAATAGAAATTTTGCAAAATCATTTTTATCGTATTGTTTGTTATCTGAGCTTATTTGAGAAGATGCTTCAAAATAAATGACGCTTTATTGCTGCCACTTTCTCTCCTCTACAATATGGCCTTATCAAATTTGAAATCCGACGTCAAACAATCGAAAAAATGAACATTTCAGTCAAAAATGTATGTTAATTTGTATGGAGATAGTACTTACTCATCTTTGTCACACACATTGTTTTCTTCATTAATTTGTCTTTGTCAATCTCATTATTTCATGGCAAGTACTTAATAATTAAATTGCTTTTGCTTGACAAAGATGAGTATCTTCATACAAATTATCATACTTTTTTGACTGAAATGCTTATTTCATCGATTGTTTTGATACACCATTTAAATAAGGAAGTCAAAAACTAACTCCTCAAATATGCTCAGGAAAAAATGAAAACGATTTTGCAAAATTTCCTTTTTTTCCGAATATCCCTGAAAGTATACGGAATTTTCCAAATTCCGAAACAGCATTTTAGTGAGCAAGAAATTTTGAACTTTGTCCCAATTTAACGGACGCTGTATCTCTTATGGTTACCGAGTTTCCCATACATACTCGCAAACTTGTAACACCCTGTATTTCGAAAAATTGAATTTTTATGTTATAAAATTATATAAATATATAAATAGTTTTAATTCCTAAAGAAAAACATAGTGTTCCTCCACAAAATACTTTAATCATGTTAAAGAGCCCTATATGCTTCGAAGATAGAAATCCTCATCCTCAGAGGCAAACTTTGTCCAAGTGTTACAGGTCGCTAGACTTCGAATTTGGCAGAGGAAAAAAAAAGGAAGCTGAAAGATTGAAAAGTTAAGACAATAAAATTAAAATATAAAAAAAAGTTAGGAAATTTGGAAATTAACAAAAAATATAAATAACTTTTTGAAGTGAAACTTATTAGGCGGCGGTCTGATATTTGACGAAATGGAGAGTAATTTGAAAAACGCGTCACGGGCAAACTTCGTTACTCGAGAGAGAAGAAAGATATAACGTAAACAGACGGAGAAAGAAAGCTATTGATTGACACAAACCAAGAATTATAAGCGCAAAAAGAATTGCCTTTTATTGACAAGCGTCTATATATCCTTGTGACGTCGCTACAGATGCGCGTCTTCCTTTTGTTATACTATTATCGTTGTGTTTTGTGATTATTTTCGTTATTTACACATTTGTGTGCTGTGATTTTTGAAAAGAAATTTCTTAGGCGGCGGTCTGATATTTGGACAAGAATGGAGAGTGATTTGAAACACACGTCATGTTTTGGCAAATTTCGTTACACGAGAGAGAAGAAAAATATAACGTAGAGGGACGGAGAAAGACAGCCCATGAAAATGACAGCCGACGAACGATTGACACGAACCAAGGATTATAAACGATTATTGTCAAGAGCCGATATCCTTGTGACGTCACTACAGCTGCTCGTTTCCCTTCGTCTTTACCCTGACTCATACGCTAAGTCTAAAAGTTGTATGAGAGGGGATAGTTTTTAAGAACTTTTACTTCTACCACGTGTACGGTGCTGCACATGTTTTTTTTTCTTCTGCCAAATACGAACTCTAACGACCTGTAACACTTGGTATTGTGTGAGCAAACTTGCCGCTGAGGATGAGGATTTCTTTTCTATCCTCGAAACATGTAGGGCCCTTTAACATGATTGAAGTATTTTGTGGAGGAAGACTTTGTGGTTTTCTTTTGGAATTGAATTTCAGACTCAAAAATGTTCGAGGAGACTTTAGCAAGAAGTCGGGAACTATCGATAGCACTATCAATGGTTTTTAGGACACTATTGTGAGAAACACGGTTTGGGTTAGTTAGTATTAGCACATGCCTTGGCACGTGTATAAATGGGCCCACTGTTGTTTGTTGACGATGACGTCGACATTGATGTGGATTCAGATGAACAGGATAAATAATATCCACATCAAGGCTGTATCACGTTTGTTTAGTTTACTTTTGTCAATTGATATTATATCAATCAATAAAAATTAGTTTTTAACCCGTCATTACACGCGTCAAAAAACTTACGTCGTTACTCGCGTTCGGTCAAATTGACCGACTGCCCAAAAGTTTATATGAATTATTAGCTTTTTTCGCGGAGACGATCCCAAACGTATCCTGAATGCTAATACATGACCTACGCAGGTTTCCTAATCAATAGAGACATGAAACTATCAAATATTACGTGCGTAAGAATATGTTTGGGATCGTTTCCGCGAAAAAAGTGTACAAGCACTATAATTCCTAGAATTCATAATCATTACAAAGGCAATTATATTATGCAGTACAGTTACCGTATTATCGACGGCCAAAAGTACTCCCATTATCAGAAAATGCCAATTTTGAACACAAATATTTTAGATACTCAGGTTCACGCGCCTAGTCAAAAGCACCGACTATGAGAACAACGAACTATACTTCAACCCAAAACCAAAATACTTTTGGGCCAATGGGTAGTGGAAAACCTGCATCAAGCATTCCTGGATGGACAAAACTGCCACCCTTGTACCAGTGGCGTAATTACTGATTTTATCAATGGTCGGTCTTTTTGACCGACACGCGTGTAGGTACTCCCGGGTTAAATATATCGTTTTTTCTTCATCCTTCATCCTTATTTCGTGCGTATTAATACTAGCGAAAATATAAAGCGAACCTTTTCATCGAGAATTTCATGTAGAATAATTTAGTACTCTTATATTTTTTATTTAGGAAAAAGTTTTAAAAAAATACCTTCAGAGACCCCTTACCACTTTAGCTCGCTCCCCACGCACCAGGACTTCTATAGTATGTTATTTAGGACACCTTCACCTACATCTGTGCCAAAGTTGGCTTCTACACGATTTTTTTCCCTTATTTTTCCTTCATTGCCTGGCCTAAAAGCGGAGTGCTGTTGCCCTTTTAATTGTAATGTGAAAGCGAATAGAAATGAGGATATAAATTAAATTATGTGAGATTAACGTGAATTAAAGTCACATTTATATAAATATTTATGCGATAATAACTACTAATATTATCGTTTATATTATACAATGTGTATCAGCCATATAGAATAAATTCGATAATAAATAAATGGAGGCTTTTCGAAAAAACGTTCGGACACGTCGATTTTGTTTTTTTGCTTATGATTTTTTCATACAGGGTTTTTCAAGAACAGCTGTACCGTTATCAACTTCATTTTTTTAAATAGTACCTCCTGTATAATATGACATTTCTGGATTCTCCGGAAAATTCTAGACATATTTCATGTAAACGTCCTATACTTATCTTCAACTGTTTCGGAAATATTGACAGTTGAAAATTGACTTTTTTTCATCTTCGACAGACTGTAAAACCTAAACGGTTGATGTTACAGCAAACCCAATCATACATTCTTGGGTTAGTTGTTCGTAAACTATCATTTAACACCAACTTTAAATTTAATCCATGAGGATCCGGATCAAAAATTCCGGTTAAATTTAATCTCCGGTTAAATTCAAAGTTGGTGTCAAATGATAGCGTATGAGAAGCTACAGACGAGAATGTAAAATCGGTTCTGCTGTGAAATCAACCGTTTAGGTTTTACAGCCTGTCAAAGTTGCAAAAAAGTCAATTTTCAACTGTCAATATGTCCGAAACAGTTGAAAATAGGTATATGACATTGTACATGAAGTATGTCTAGAATTTTCCGCAGAATCCCGAAATGTCATTTGAAAAAATAAAGTTGATAACCGTAGAGCTGTTCTTAGAAGACCCCGTATAAAAAAAATCTTAAGCAAAAAAATAAAATCGACGTGTCCGAGCGATTTTTCGAAAAGTTCCCCATTTATTTATTATCGAATTAATTCCATTTGGCTGATACACACTGTACATAATAATATAACATTTACGTATAGTTTTTTTTAATATCATATTAACGTGAATCTTATGTAACTACTAATAACATTTATGTGAAATTCACTGAACCAAGCTATCGGTAGGTACCAAATATCGTCGAATTGTAGATCTTGATTGGGGCTTCAAAAAAGACTTGTTGGGGTACCCAGTCCTAAGGCTTCGTTTTCGAGATAATCGGCTTTGAAGGTTTTCCAAAATTTGAGACAAAGTTCAACGTTGAGGCTCAACATCTCGTAAACTATTATAATACCAGTCCCAGTGACCCATTTTAAATGCTTATAACTTTTAAACCAGGTGTGCTAGCTACCTGCAGCTTGCGCCATTCGATTTCTACTGACCCAAAGTTTTTTTTAGTAGGTTGCAAAATTTTTTGCCTATTATACCGGGCGAGTAAAAAAAATCCGTTTCTCAACATCGAAATTCTCCACTATTTTTAATGGAACGCCCTGTATATCACAACGTCAAAAAAAAGAGTAGGTAATGTTTAAGGTATCCATGTACCAATAAACATCGTCCTTTAAACTTGAAGTTTTAGCCGTAAAAAATTAAAATCGAAATCCTGGTATTTTTTTAAGCATATTTACAAAGCTTGGAAATTATGTTTGCCTACTAGAAGAAGAAAAACTGCATAAAACTATAAAAAATGCTGTATATGTTAGCCATTAAGTTCCACGCATTAATGGATCAGTAAATGGTTGAATAAATTGTGTAACATTTCCTGGGGAATCGCTTCAATGACATTACGAATGTTCCACTTAACATCTCCCAGGCTATTTGGCAAAGGATTACAGGATCTCTCCTTGACATATTTCCAGAGAAAAATGTCTGGAACTGTCAAGTCGGGAGAGTAAGGTGTCCATTCTATGAGATATAGGACCAGGTCTCAGCTCTCCCTGCCTATCTTTTCCCAAATGTCATATCTAGTGATTCATCCCTTGCTTTTAAAGAATAATGAGGTGAGGCACCATCCTGCTGAATATAGATATCGTTCAAGAGACCCTCCCATCTTAATTGTGGATAAAACAAATTTTCCAACGTATCAGTGTAAACAGTTCCTATTATCGTTGATTCATTAATGAAAAATGTTCCGTAGTTTTTTTCTCAACAGAGATTGCATACCAAACTGCTACTTTTGGGGTATCTCGCTATTTTCACTGGATCTTGTTAAATTCTCATGGAAAAATGTTAACTAAGTTGATATCTAACTTTGATATTTACAAAATTGTTTGCCATACCTGGTGATAGCAAGTACCTACAACATGAAGTTGCATGATGCTTTTGCAAAAATACCAGGATTTCGATTTCAATTTTTCACGGCTAAAACTTCAAGTTTAAAGGACGATGTTTATTGGTACATGAATACCTTAAACATGACTCTTTTTTTTTGACGTTGTGATATACATTAAAAATAGTGGAGAATTTCGATGTTGAAAAACGGATTTTTTTTTACTCGCCCTGCATTAAGAGGCAAAAAAATTTGCAACCTATTAAAAAAAACTTTAGGCCAAGAGAAGTCGAATGGCGCAAACCGCAGGTAGCTAGCACACCTGGTTTAAAAGTTATAAGCATTTAAAATGGGTCACTCTCGGCTGGGACACCCTGTATATTATAAATTATTCAATTTTATTTTATCTTAAAGAGCGTTTAATTCTGATTAGGAATATATAAATATATAAATATGCATCAAAATTTGTAGGATATACCTGATTATGATTATGATTTTACTATATTTTCTCTTAAACTTTTATTAGTTTTATAATTATTAGCATTTTATTGAATAAAACATTGAATAGCACATGTATGCTTGTGGGTGTTATGTTTATTTTTGACATGCAAGCTTCAGAAGTTTACCACTGTATCTCGCGCCATAATTTTGTCTCAAGAAGCAGAAAAATACTACTATTTTCCTAGGAACTTAAATTTTCATACAATCGGTTGATCAGAGATTTTGAACTCGCGTCTCATCGTTTCAAGATAAATTTAGGAATCTCGAATACAACTTTATTTTATAATTTTGTTAGGTATACCAGGTGTCACAAGTCACAACCAATAGGGCGCAGCTTATAACTTTTTTAATAAGTAGGTTAGAAATTTGGGAAGCTCAACTGAGGCAACTTTTTGAGTTTCTTGAAAGCAAATTGCATTTCGAGCCATTTCCAATTTAACCGGAATAGCTAATAACCAACTAATAATAAATCGGAATAACTTTTGATTTTCAAATGGAAAACCCGGTATTTTTCAACCTCCTTTTCCTTGTGAAATAATCGCTAGATCGGGAAATGACAGACACATAAAAAATCCGAGAAACTATGAGATACAATGAATGGATGGCAACGTTTGAGCACAGAAAAAATGTGGATTTGGCGGCACCGGAAAATTTGGAGAAACAAAATAATAGCTTCTTTTGACCACCTTACTGCCATCATGAATAACCCTTTCGAATAAATGCGATATAGTGAAATTAATTAAACAGTGTATGCATGTGATCAAAATTTATGACATAAGCACGTCGCAATGTTGCCGCTATTAACTTTCGTTTTACTTTGACATACCATGTCTAGTAAAATTTGTTATCACAAGCAAACAAACATCGATTTTCATATGTATAGATAGTGTATTATGAACACAATATAAAAAACTACTCACTTTTTTTTATACTTCGTAAATTTGATTGCGAATAGAGCTACATCAAGGTGATTTTGATTCGTAACTCGCTTCTTATATGGACGCTTTTTCTTTGGTGAATTTAACACTACATTATCCTTAACTTTTTGAGAGATTGTACTCACAGTGCTTATATCAATATACAATGCAGCTGCAACACGCTGGAAAAATATTCCCAATCAAAGCCCTAGAAGATTTATATTTGATAGTATCAATACTTCACCTCTCTAACGCTATTTAATGGCAAAAAAGGCCCCCATTGTCACGTTCCTGTTCAAAGAAACTAATTAGAGACGCAACGAGCTTCTGACTCTGACTATTCAATGGCTTTGGCATTTTATTGCGATGAAAATCACAGACAGAAATAATTTCAAATTATTAAAATCAGTAACCGCAGATTTGCAGCAATATTTGGCAACGTAACCCACGAGTGACAACCTAAATGCCATTTCATCGGACGATTCGGTTAAATGCCAACAGTGTTCTGTCTTTTTTCAACTAAGGTTAAATAAAAAGGAAAATGAGCTCTCAGCTTGAAACGAATTTTAATTTTTTACAAACTGCAATTGGCAATAATTTCGACGTCATTGATCACGTGCATACACTATTTAAATAATTTCACTATACATCATAGGTTTTGGAACATCAGAAGCTCTTAAAATCTGGAATTAAAAATCCAGGATCGAATTTTAAAAAATAAAGTTGAAGGTGATTGGGGGGCCAAAGACGAACCGTCAGATTTTAAATTTGATGGTAGCATCTTTTAGAGGAGAAAAAGTGGAAATGATGAAAGTGACATTTATTTTGGGATATTTAATTTAATCGACCTCAACGACCTCGTATCTCACGGTATCTCTTATATGGTTTCCGAGATTCCTATGTACACACTCGAATTTGTAACACCCTGTATAGGCCAAAGATTCATGATACTTATAAGGAGCTTTGATTAGGCTTTTGTCTGAAAATCAAGTAATTCTAAGCTCCTTTACGTTTGAATGAAATTAATAAATCCCTTCACCCACACTATTTCACAAATAAAACAAAGTAATAAAACAATAGGCACTTTTCAAACCGCGTGCCTGCGCAGCATCCCATGGAGGATCTTTATCGATTTTCCTGCAGTTCCTTCCAGGCTGGAGGACTATTGGCCTTTCCCGAAAGATTTTTCGGTCGGAATTTTTAATATCGCAACCGCGCCTTTTGGATTTGATTATTTTCCGCTAATAAGTTTTGCATGTGAACATTTTTACTATTTTATCTCATCAATATTTTAAATAATCAATGTCAACGTTAAAGACTGAAGATATGTGAAGTGACACATGTTTTAGGGGAAAATATGTATAACGTTGGTTTCGGTAAATAATTCAGTATAATTAAAATATTTGTAACTTTTTATGGTTTCTACCAGAAGAAAAAACCGAAAAATAATATATGGAAAATATGAATTAAAATATAGAAAATAAAACATTTTGTGCAACCGAAGAAATAAATTCAGTTTTATTCCATCCATTTATCAAAAATGGAATATAAATTTAAAAAATCACGTGGACTGTCAGTGTCGATATTATTATGTTATTTCATGTTACTCTTCTGTGCTGTTTTTGTCAGCAATACGTCCGCTAATCCGGATGCAAAAAGGCTTTATGATGACTTGTTGAGTAATTATAACAGGTTAATAAGACCTGTTAGAAATCACTCGACTAATATACTGGTCAAGTTGGGATTGAGACTTTCCCAGCTGATAGAATTGGTAAGTTAGCGTTTGATTTAAAAATTTTTTTTTTGGTTAATAATCTCTAGGTCTTATTGGACTTACAGTGTTCTATAACAAAATGAACCAATTAGTATTTTCCTTTGAAATATTTCGGAATGGATTATTTTCAGAAGCATAGTATATGATAGGTTTTGCTAAGTGCGGACACCACCCAGTTGTGTACGTTTAGGACAATCCTAGTTGGTTTGAAATATCTCTTCCGCTTCAATTTTTAATTGGGTATTCTAGTATTTTTTCAGCATTTTAATTCATTATCAGTATTTGGGTTCTATTAAAAAATTCGGACTCAAAAGCATAATATTTATTTACATTACAACATTATGTACTAGTGCGATATGAGCTCTATTCAATCAGTGCGGGGAACTAGTGGTAAACACACTAATGTAATAAGAATATTTTTCAACTGACGTTTCATAATACGCCTAAAATCTGTTTCATAATGAACTTCATTATGATACAGATTTTCATTATGATACAGATTTTTCAGCCACTGGAATCGAGTATTTTGAACATGAACAATGTTTATATAAAAATAACAGAGTTGCTTTGGAATTTTGGATTGTTTCTATTAGTATTTACCAGAAGAAACAACAAAAAATTAATAAATCGGGTGCGGAATTTATGCCCAAATGACGTCTAGATCTTAATTTTTGAAATAGTTACGTTGTCAACAATTGTCACCAGTTGAGAAGTTTACTATTCTTATAAAACAAATATGTTTTTCGTTTACTAATGCAAGTAAAAAAAATAGTGTATGCAACTCTCATGTAATGGCCATTATTACATGATCATTGTATAATATACTATTGCCGCATGTGTAATATAATAGAATTTTTTCGTTTTTTTTCTTTGCAAGGCTACCAACCCTGAAACCTGCTTCAGAATAAGGGGCGTAGTATTTAACACGTTGACGGACACTCAATTTTATAGCGTGTTGATATTTGGGCAATAGCGGCATATGCCGCATGTTATATTGTGTTTACATGGACATTGACGGGATATGCCGCGTAAACTTTTTCGGCTTCAGTGGGAGCTAGCGTTATTTGCCGACGATTTTACATGCTTATGCTTATAGGGTGTCAATCTAGAAACCTTAAAAAAATTATATTTGAAATGGATAGTAAATTTATTTTTCCAGAACGCAAGAGAAGCAAATAGGCCCCTTGCATCAGTTTTTTTTATTGCTGATTTCGTTAGTCAATAAAAAATAAGTCAACACGGGTTTTTTCTTTTTCTTGTTAGTCAAAAATTGACGGAGATACAATGCTTTGAAATGTACTTATTTTTCATATCCTATGACGTCACACATGGTCAATATATCTATATATACAAAACTTAATATTTGTATAACTTTCGGAATAATCATATTTGGACAAAATAAAAAAATACGTATTGTTTTTTTTTTCGATTTCCCACAGTTTGCAATAAACAATAATCAATAGTAACATAACGAGCGCAATGGAAATTATCGATAATTTTGGGGAAATGCCCGAATGCATTTTTAGTTGAAAAAGAGGACGAGTGCACGTAGTGTACGAGTGCCTTTTTCAGTTAACAACGCATGAGTGCAAATTTGTCGAAAATTATAGATATATTTCTATTGCTCGAGTTGTATTTTATGAGAGAATTTCATGAATCAAAAATTTAAGTTTTTTGTCAAAAAATATCAAAACACCAGTTCTCGCACCAGGTACCTACTATGCAATTATCCGATAATTTGCACTAGTGCAAATTATCGCGTAATTCCAATCTGATTGGTTCAAATCAACAATCAAAACATGTCAGTTTATTGTTGGAATGTCAGTTTTTGACAGATGTACGAAATTCTCAATTTAATTTTTCATGCAAGTGCCCTATTTGGCGCGTATTTATTTGTGTTTCGGTACTGTTTTTGGTAGTGTTTGATAAATTCGCAGAGAAAACAGAAAGAAACACCCTGACCATGCCAATCACTATATTGGGAATCCCCCACTATGCGATGAGTGTGTTAATGCCAGGCATGCCCAAATGCTGCTCTGTTATAATTTAAATAATTATTATTATCTGTCTTCTGTTCCTTTAATAAAATATTTGATTTAACTGATCGAGAAACTATTCATTTAATTAAAAAAAATGTGCGGTATTTCCCGCAAGTGGCAAACTACGCACAATATGGTTTTTAATTGGACCTGGCGTCATATGACGCTGACATTTTTATGATTTATGTTGAAAATACTGATCAAAAGACCACTTTTGGTACAAATTAAGTTAATTTATCTTAAAAATTGGCAAAGATATCAAGGTGCAATTTTACACTGTCACCTATAATTTTGATGCCATTTCTCACAATGGAAGTTTGACGTCAAATGCCGCGGGTGTCCTTCAACGTGTTAATTACCAACCAACGGTCAATTTCGCTGTTCATAATAAGTAATTTTTTTTTTCGAAATAAATATCTAATTACTAATTATCAATTTTCCATGACTATAGGCATAGAATCTATAGTGATTTAGTGTAATGAGTTCAAATTTACCTACGTCATTATCCTCACTTATTATAAAAATAAACCTTCAACTTACCTTTCCAAAGTTGTGACCCTTTTATGTCTCCAGATTCTGTTCAAATCATGGAAAAAGACGGAATTTTCTGTTGAAGAAAATAAAAATACTTTTTTGGTTTCTTTCAAAATTTATAATGGATTTCATTAAGTGCAATGTGGTAAATAATGGTTGGCATAATGAAGTCGAAAGATGTTGTGTGGGGGACTATTTTGTTGACATTGCTTATTAATAATTCCAAATTAAAAGGAGGATCGAATGATACCTTGTTTCAAAGGTCTTTTTACCCTTAAAATAACCCCGTCCTTTTTTCAGCCCAACAGTCAAAATGGCGGGTCGTTAAATTTTATAAATTGCAAAAAAAAAGCAATTTTTAGGGGGGTGGTTCACACGGTTTTGGTGATCAACCACCCATAAAAGTAATGTCAAAAGATGCCTCCCGCATAAAATCTTTCAACAGGCAGCAATTTCTACAAATAAATAATATTTAGGGCATGGATACCTACTGTTTTTCATGGCCTAAATTTTCAACAGCATGCTTTGAGCATTGAGACATTAACAAGTTTAATATCTATTCTAATATCCTGAAATATTTCATAATATTTAATTCAACCATTTAATTAAATTAAATTGACAATAATTTTTTTCTTTTTTCGGAAATAAAGTTTTGTTCCAGATAATGAAACTTCATTTCCAATAAAGTATTCGTGATAAAGAGATTTTAATTTTTTTAGAATTTGAAGGACCAAATTTTAACCACAAACGTCTGGTTGGAACATGTAAGAAAAAAAAAAAAAAAAACTATATCTATTGTCTAATAATAATTTTTTTCAGGAATGGCATGACTATAAGTTTATGTGGGATCCGCAGGAATATGGTGGTGTTCAAGAACTGTATGTTCCTTCCGAACATATTTGGTTGCCAGATATACTTTTGTACAATAAGTAAGTTAAATATAACGTACAGGGTGGACCAATTAAAACGCGTGATGCAATATTTTTTTCCAAATTTGAGGTGGCTTGTTTAGATGTAGATATATTTTTTAAGACGGTCGAAATTTGATTGTGGCACCATCTAAGACAAGGATTCAACACTAAACAGCAATTTTTGCTGTAATTAGTGATGCCATCTAATAGGCCGACCAAAAATCAGTTCGTTGGGAAAACCCAAAATAGGAAAAAAAGATTCCTCGTTATTATACACTGATGAGAAAATTTTGGATTAATTTTCTTTGCTTTTCCATCTATAGACGCGTTTCGACCTATCAGGTGTCATCAGTATGGCTAGGAAAAGCAAAGAAAACCAATCCAAATTTTGTGCCTGTATGCAAAATAGATGTAGTAAGACGGTCGAAATTTGATCGTGGCGCCATCTAAGACAAGGATTCAACACTAAACAGCTATTTTTGCTGTAATTAGTGATGCCATCTAATAGGCCGACCAAAAATCAGTTCGTTGGGAAAACCCAAAATAGGAAAAAAAGATTTCTCGTTGTTATACACTGATGAGAAAATTTTGGATTAATTTTCTTTGCTTTTCCATCCATAGACGCGTTTCGACCTATCAGGTCTCATCAGTATGGCTAGGAAAAGCAAAGAAAACCAATCCAAATTTTGTGCCTGTATGCAAAATAGAAGTAGTAAGACGGTCGAAATTTGATCGTGGCGTCATCTAAGACTTGGATTCAACACTAAACAGCAATTTTTGCTGTAATTAGTGATGCCATCTAATAGGCCGACCAAAAATCAGTTCGTTGGGAAAACCCAAAATAGGAAAAAAAAATTTCTCGTTATTATACACTGATGTCTTAGATGGCGCCACGATCAAATTTCGACCGTCTTACTACTTCTATTTTGCATACAGGCACAAAACTTGGATCAGTGGCGGATCCAGGGAAGGGGCGCGGGGGGCGCGCGCCCCCCCTCAGAGCCTCAAAAACTACTAATTTTTTTTTAAATCTAGACAGAAAAATTTTATAAGAGAATTTTCCAATAAAAGTTCATGGAAAAAATTTCCAATAAAATGCTATAGGAAAATTTTCCAAGCTACACTATTGTTCAATTTATCGTTTTGTTTTTATCAGATAAATGTCCTATATTTTTATTTAGAGGTATTTTTATTTGTTATTTTCGGTTTTTTGATATGTGCAGGGTTGTCCAATTTGAACACTTTTGATAGACAACGTTAACTTCTGAGCGAGATACAAAAAAATCAACCCCCACTCTGAGGCTCAAATTTTATGATATTGTGAACCGTTTTGTGACTAGAGAATCCAGTGACTTTCTCAGTTTTTTCTATTTATTCCTGAATTCGAGATATTAACCAGAGTCCGATTGTTTTGATGGGACACTGGACACCCTATATAATAATTACCGATTGAATAGCTCTGCTTTTGCTTCTTTCAATGATATAAAGTTCGATAGGTTTAGGTATATATTTTTTGTTCGAGTTTTCCCGAGGGGTTAGGGTTAATCACTCCCCGAAATCGTGTCACAAATTCGTCCGAAATCCCCGAAATCTTTCCGAAATCCTACGGAAATCCCCGAAAACCTTCCGAAATCCATGAAATCACTCCGAAATCCGCCGAAATCTCTCAGAAATCATCCCGCATACCCAAAAATCCCTCGCAATTGGCCCAAAATTCGTTTTCGGCCGTTTTTCAGTTTATACTACATACACTTTCGAATATACTTATGAGATAAATAACAGTCTAAAATCAAATTGAAATATTTGTGAAATTACCTGAGATTCTCCGAAATCATCCTTCGAAATCACCCGAAATCCTTCGAAATCAACCGAAATCCCTCAAAATCGCGCTAAATCCGAAATCTTGTTACAGTGAATAATCCCTCGAAATCTTTTCTAACTTTGGTATGCCGCCATTTCGGCAGGGTAAATAGTAGCAACTTAAAACTTCGGGGATATAATCTTAATGAAAATAGCTACCAAATGACATATCACTCGAATCTTTTTTCATTGGAAATTTTGGGGGTACCTGTTACCCCAACTTAGGGGTTGACAGGTAGGGGGTGAAAATACCAATAAAATGGGTACATTCAGGCGGTCCCAGCGGCTAAACTCAGGCACTTCCATTTTCCATTTTTAGCCGTTTTATATCCTTAGGATATAGGCCTCTTTCAAATTTGACCATTGTCTTCGGTTTTGCGCAACCCGGTACCAATTTAAGCCTGCAACCTTCTTTATCTCGTCGTACCATCTTTGTTGGGATCTTCCAACACTTCTCCTCTCTTCCCAAGGTCTCCATCTAGTGATATATCCGCTCCAGTTTTCTGTTTGTCTGGCCACGTGTCCTGCCCATTGCCATTTTAGGGAACCAATTCTTTTTATTATGTCGGAGACTTTGGTTCTTTCCCTTATCCATGTATTTGTTTTGTGGTCTCTCAGGGAAATTCCTAAAATGCGTCTTTCAATGGCTCTCTGATGTACTTCCAATTTGTCCGCTGGGACCGCCTGAATGTACCCAATGTGCCCCCCAAAAAAAAAAATTGACGTGTCTGAGCGATTTTTGAATAAACACCTAACACCTGAGAAACTATGGGTGGGAAGTTTTTCGTGCCCCACCCTGTATAGGTTTTTTTTATTAAAAAAATAAGACAGATATAAAAAATACGTCATTGAATTCTGCTTGGAAAAGTACCTCCAGAAAGTTTATACAGAAATCAATTATTTTCATAAATAAAAAAGTTAGGAAGGTTTCACCTTATCGCTCAAAATCGAGAAACACCCTCTAGCGGCAAAACATTTTGCACCAATCAAGATATCATTAAATTTGAGCCTCAGCAGACTGGAGAGTTCATTTTTATGTATCTGACTCAAAAATTGACGTTTCAGATCAAAAGTGTCCAAATTGGACCACCCTGTATCTACATTCTTTAACGCATAAGTAAAGTAAAAATAAATTTTCATAAAATTATTGTTGATTATTCTTAGCCTGCGCCCCCCCCCCCCCCCCCCCTGAAGAAAATCCTGGATCCGCCACTGATTTGGATTGGTTTTCTTTGCTTTTCCTAGCCATACTGATGAGACCTGATAGGTCGAAACGCGTCTATGGATGGAAAAGCAAAGAAAATTAATCCAAAGTTTTCTCATCAGTATATTTTTTAATGTAGGTACATATATTTTTTAGCGCTGATGGCGAATACGTGATAACCACAATGACGAAGGCAGTATTAAATTATGATGGAAAAATTCAGTGGACTCCACCCGCCATTTTCAAATCGTCTTGCGAAATTGATGTAAGATATTTTCCTTTTGACCAGCAAACTTGCTTCATGAAGTTTGGAAGTTGGACTTACGGAAGTCAGGTAGGTACCTATAATCATTATTTTTGCCTTTCTAACAGTAAATTTAACGTAGACGCATGTTTTCAGATTGATTTACAACATATAAACCAGAAACCCGGTGAAGATATTGTAGAAGTTGGCATAGACCTTAGAGAATACTATCCCAGTGTAGAATGGGATATTTTGGCAGTGCCAGCTGAAAGACATGAAAAATACTATCCTTGCTGTCCCGAGCCTTATCCAGGTAATAATAAATAATGTTTGGCAATTTTCAAGTTGAATTTTTAATTTATACTGGATATTTTCAGATATTTTCTTTAATATAACTTTACGAAGAAAGACCTTGTTCTACACAGTTAATCTCATAGTACCCTGTGTGGGAATATCTTACCTATCAGTTTTGGTGTTTTACCTTCCTGCTGACTCAGGAGAAAAAATTGCCTTGTGTATTAACATCCTCTTATCACAAACCATGTTTTTCTTGCTAATTTCCGAAATTATTCCATCCACTTCTCTAGCATTACCACTACTAGGTAAGTTCAAAATAAATACAACCATCCAAATTTTCATTATAGTGTTCGCATTTCAGGGAAATACATCCTATTCACAATGGTTATGGTAGGATTTTCAGTAGTAATAACTATAGTAATCCTTAACGTTCATTATCGCAAGCCCAGTACCCATAAAATGGCACCTTGGGTGCGAAGCTTTTTTATAAAATCTGTACCAAAACTACTATTAATGCGAGTACCAAAAGACTTGCTAACAGAGCTGGCAGCTCGAAAAATTCCATCTGTGAGGCTGCAGGGGAAAACAGCTAGAGATTTAGAAGCTCTATCACCTAGTTCAAGTTCTAGTTCATCTAGCTCTAGTAGAAACAGAGGAAGGGGTTGTAATGGTTTACATTCAACTACTGCCACCAATAGGTAAGTGTACAAATATCAAAGTACCCCTTAGGTCTTAGCCG
Source organism: Ceutorhynchus assimilis (assembly GCA_917834065.1). Classification (NCBI taxonomy): domain Eukaryota; kingdom Metazoa; phylum Arthropoda; class Insecta; order Coleoptera; family Curculionidae; genus Ceutorhynchus; species Ceutorhynchus assimilis. The sequence continues at coordinate 43,495,561 of OU892277.1, forward strand.
TTCCATTAGTGTGACCTCATATTTATTTTTATAGTTACTTTCGTTCCAGGCTCAGAGGGTTCGCAGGTACCTTGAGTACTAGGATGGGATATAACGGTCTGCCCTCAGTATTTTCAGGACTGGACGAAAGCGATTCGGGAACGAGGAAAAAATATCCTTTCGAACTGGAGAAGGCCATACATAATGTAATGTTTATCCAGCACCATATCCAGAGACAAGATCAATTCAATGCGGTAAGATTCTCATCGGATGATTGGTGTTTTATTAGTATACGCATAGCAAAAGTTGAAAGGTTTCAATGGCAGATTCTTCAAACCATTCAATGGAAATCTTTTCCACTGGAGAAATTGAAATACCCATTGGCCGACCGCCATCTTGCCATAGAACCTGTCTCTTATCATAAAGTAGGACTTACTGCATTTTTTGCAATTATGAATTGAATGTTCCATTACTTTGTGTCAAATAAAAGTCAACAGGAAATAATAGGCCAATTCTCTCCATAACTTTTTTATCGCTGAAGCTCATAATCGTCTTAGGTGCAATTTTTCTAGGACGAATTGCTACGGCATTCTCCAGATTTTGCTCAATTTTGCTTCTTTCTGTGTTCTAGCAAAAACTAAACAAATGACAAGTATTTGTATGTAGCTCTCTTTGTAGATCGCTTTGAATGGCTTACAGCATTCAAACTACATACTAAATAAAATCACCTTCAAATACATAAGTATTACATAAATGTAACTAGCAAAGAGTTCTATTGATGAAATAATATCACTATTTTTTACGTATTCAATTATTTCTTGGCTTATGTGGTGCCTACTGAAGAGTTGATCTGTTTCGCTAATTTTTGATTGCCTTGTTCATAAAACTGGTTTGTATCTTAAAGAAACGGATTTATCTGAATGTCTTTATTTTCTCTACTTTTTCTGCATATTTAACATCTGCTTTCCCATTCTATAGAAACATAATAATTCTTTTTGATTGGGCCAACTTCAACTTAGTAATGTTTTTCGCAACAACAAACATTGTGAAATTAAGAAAAAAGAGAAAATGTTTTTAAACGATACTGGAGTGTTTTCTTAATGTTTCAAGTAAAAAATCTCTCAACAGGAAGATCAAGACTGGGGTTTCGTCGCGATGGTACTCGATCGGATGTTCCTCTGGATCTTCATTATCACCTCATTGGTCGGTACAGTGTCAATTCTTTGCGAGGCGCCCTCTCTCTACGACGATACCAAACCAATCGACATGGAATTGTCATCTGTAGCTCAGCAGCAGTTTTTTCCAGACATAGATTTCTGAGGAACACCCAGGACTCCTTAAGAGGAGTTAAGAAAATATTTTTAATTGTTGACTTTTTTTATTGAATTTTGACTGATTTAAATTACAATGGTTAATTGTTGGCTTAGAAGTAGAATATAGACAAAATTGAGTGATTTATGAAATATATTTGAGATATGTTCGAACAGAGAGTAATTAATGAGTGATTATAATAATTTTTTTAAAGATTTTGAAAAAATTAGTTATTAGGTTAAATTAAAACTTTTATTGTAGGAAAATAATTATTGGTGTAGTAGGAACTCTTCAAAGGCTCAGTTTATCAACGGAGTTAATTTTAATCACTGGTAGAATTAGTTGCTATTGCAAATTTTTTTTGTTCAATTCTATGACATTCTTTTTACTACTTTCTGAGGTTACTTAAATTGGTGTGAATAGTAACAAACCAAACCAGGTCGAAAAGGGGATAGATAGTTTTTCTATATTCTGTTTAAAATGGTCATTTGAAGATGATGTTAGATTTTTTTGATTAATTTAAACCCGCTCTTTCGATTGGATGTAACTAGTAGGTAAATATTTTATTGCTCATAAAATTCTTCCTACTGAACCTACTTTAATTTTATCACATTCACTGGAAGAGTAAATAGTCTAGCATGAATTTACTGTGTTTTCACTAAGGCTATGGCCCGAATATAACCCAACGTTAACCAAAGTAACCGAATGAGTTGACAGATGGTTACTGAAAATTCGGGTTATGTACTTCGAGAACGCGAATATGAAATAAAAAATAATTGACAGAAATTACAGATAAAACCAACAGAACCGACATCCGATAACTATGTTGACATTTGGTTAATCAGATTTCAGGACACCGAGGTCCAAAAGTAACCAACTTTCTAGGAACCAGAGTAATTTGATTTCTTTCGGACCGCGAAACCACAACGGTGGTTATATTCGGACCACAGTCTAATAAACATAATTTTATTGGTGAATAATTTAACGCAATTAACAAAACCAGATCCAAAATGTGGCATATATTTATTTTTCTCATAAGTGACTAGTAGTTAGGTAGTTTTATTACTGTTTAGAAAATGTTTCCAAGACTAAACCACTTTTACCTTGTCACATTTCCATTTATATGTATAGGTAGGTACTTAAAACCATATTTATATGACAATCCTATTATATTTTAATGGTACTATCGATATTTGAACTTGAACTAAAATTAAAATTATGTTGTTACAATGCCGTCTTTTCTCTTACGTAAATACCAGAATCACCATACTTTCCTGTAAAGAAGCGCAACAGTAAACAAAATAAATTATTAGAAATAAAATAGAATTTATTTTTCCATAAAATACACAAATGAAAGTACATTGCCAGGGTTTATAAGTAATCACAGTCCATGAGATTTTTCATTAATACCTTACTACTACCTACTTAAGTACTATATTACTTATTTCATTCCTTTTTAAAAGTTATACAAAAAAGCAAAGTCTAGTCTCCTAATAGATCCCAATGCATTCAAAATTTTCCAAAACTTGTGCTTTTCTATAGCAAATACCTAAATCCCTGAATCAAGCCCTAAAGGCACAGGTAGGAACTTCAGGATACCTGGCATAAATGAATGTATAAGTAGATAAAATTATCATTAAAAATGTAAGTAATTTTGTAGTTTAGTAATTTTTGTCATAGTAAAATGTATTTATTCCGTTTTGTAGGAAAAAAACAAAAATTTTAATTATCATCTAGTGTACCTTCGTTATGAGATGAAGTATGTGTATTGATTTTTTTTAAAAATTTTGTGAGGCAATTTCTAATAAATTAGAATTTCACACAGTGAATTTAAAGTCTTGTTATTGATTTCACATAACAAGATGCAAATTTACATATCATGCTTTGTGTAGAAAACTTTGAAGAAATTAGACTTTGGCAAAGATAATCCTACTCCGAAGGAGGATTATCTTTGACTTTGGTCAAGACCGTACAAAGAAATCAAATTTGATAAAAAATATTAAAAGGAATTTGTCACCTACCTACAATGATCATTTAAAAAACATTCAAGTATATAGGACTCAATAAGCTTTCTGATTTTCGATATAGCTCACTGGAACATCAAAAATGGCCACCTTGTACATTTTGTGAGTGTTTTGTTTCTGATAATTCAGGCAAACTTTAATGATATTTTATTAGACTAATCAAGTCATATATGTTTTTTTTTTTTCAATGCGCACAAATAAAAACACTTTTTCCTTTTTCGACATTATACAGATAACGTGCTTAGTATTTAAGATAAAGTAGATATAATGGGTTTAGGACTTTTTAAAAAAAGGATGCCGAAGTTTCAGTTTCAACCATATATTTAGTCTTCTTCAAAGGCTATTTTTACTAGCAAGGGCGTTTCCTGTCAAAAAATAGTGTTGTAAGCATTCCAAAACACAAAGGGACAAACAAAATCAGTTCCTCGATCAATTCTAACACTTGAATATTTATTTTTATTTCAGTTTTTACTTTTTAATTATTATAAACGCAACAAGTAAGTTGACAAACACAGCAGCGACTAATAGTATATTCTTCAATGAGCATATAATGATGGCTATTATTTACGAGAATGAAAATTCAAACACGAGCCGAAGGCGAGTGTTGGAACCATTCGAGTGAATAATAGTCATTATTTGCTAGTAGAAGGCTATACTTTCTCTTGAAACTTTTTGAAAGAAAATCATTAGTTTTTGTAAGAAATAACAATCATCAAAAGTCTAATTTTTTTAAAACGAAAGTTTCGTGATCTGACAGTAGACGTCAGTCATGTTTTGTTTGTATTGTCTTGTTGCGGCCCGTGTATTCTAAAGATACGGAGAATTTGATTGTAGATAGGCCGTGAATTCCGGCTTAGAATCCACGGGGTGTGAAGAATTCGTATCATTAATCAGTTTAATATCATGCAAGAACGAATGTATTATTTAATGTTCAAAGAGAAATTAGTTTTTCTACACTTTGTTTGATGGGAAACGCCCTTGCTGGTAAAAATAGCCTGTGAAGAAGACCAAATATATGGTCGAAACGTCGGCGTATTTTTTTTTAAAAAATGGAATTTTATTTCCTGAACCCTGAAGTCCTGAACCCATTATTTCTTCTCTATTTTTCCTTTTCAAAATTAAATAGTCCGATACAGAAAAAATACAAATAAAAAAACAAAGTTATGCCATAATGTAACAAGCATAACTCTTAACGATTTTTTTTCCATCACCATAAAAATTTTATCATGACATTTTATTTTTATATTGCTAGGATAAAGCAATTGAACAAACTCCACTGAAAATGTGTGTAATATAAATTGCATGTAGGTACTCTTTACTTATTATCCTTCACATCTGTATGGCCAATGAGAAACCATCTAAAAATTCCAGCATCTGTGGAATTTGACCATGTATCATTCCTAACTACCTTATGTATGCTTAAAACCAAAGTAGTCGCCTATGACGCCTGACCATTAAAATTTCATCAAAATCTACCAGAATTTGAATTATATCATTGTTCTTAAATTAGTCTAAAAGCTTTTTAAATCAACTTAATGTGGAAGAAATTCGGCAAAACAAAATTTTCAAATTAAAAATAATATTAGTCATTGTTAATGTCAAAAACTAATATATTTAAAACGGGCCCTGAACTTTGCTAATAATAAGAATGTCTACATCTTTGATAGTAGATATTGAAATGTAGGGAAATAAAAGATTATATTTGTCAAAAAAGTACTTTAACACAGCCAAATTTGTTTTGATTTCATCAAAACAATTATTTTAAACAACTTGAATACTATTGGCGACCGAATCGCCTTTGAAAAATCTATGACCTGACACATCTCCAATTTGTTCGTTCATTTTCTTTAATTCTTTCATACTAATTTCGTATTTATGGGCTACTAAAGATCTATAAAAATGTATAGCGAACGCTAAAAATACAAATAGGACAGGTACTAATACTACACAAGCTGACCAAGCAGCTGTGGTATTAACATTGTAAAATTTAAGCCAACAAATTATGGCTATTTCGGCTAGGAATAATATTAGACCTAGAAGTGTTGAAAACCCCCAAGCTATTTCTATATACCAATGAAGTCTTTCATGAGGAGATTCATCAACACAACTTATAGAGTCCAAACTACATACAGTCTCTATATTCGGAAGTATACAGGTACTTATCATTAGGGCTAGCATATGCACTGCTACCAATAAAGTAGTAATCACTGCAAACACTACTAAAATTGTAGATGGAATGGATGACTCGTTGTTGAGCTGTAGCTCCACCATGGCTACCATGGCAAATCCAGAAAGAAGAGCCGAGGTTTTGCTGGAGGCTTTTAACTTGGCCTTGGACAAATGCATTTTTCTCCATGATAGGTAGCGGGGTGTGTGGTATATGTCGTCGGACATTGACATTTTCTTACGCTAAAATAAAACAAAAAAATTATAATAAAAACCTCAATAAAAATAAAGCTTCTATTTTAAAGATGATTGTGATCTAGAATGATCGATAGTCACTGAACTTAAACTTGAGCAAAAATCCAATTGAATTATTAGTTGTTTATCGAATGGTTATTGCACATATTAATTTATCAATACAACCTTTTTAAATTGTATTTTAGCTCAATGTTACCTTTTTTTTAATGCGAAGTTGCACATATCGCGGCTTAATCAATAACTTGCAAACTAATGCAAACCGATAAAGATAGCAAAATGTGGTTTGGACGAGACTGTTTCACCATTTATCTATACCGTATAATACATTATATATTTTGTTTTATCAAAATTTGAATACATTGGAAGGTACTCCCTCATCAAAAATAAAAAAAGAAATTGCAAAAATGGCAATTTTTGAATGCTAAAATACTACCTTTTGTCTTGAGATTTAATGTTATCATGCTATCGAGGAAAACAAAAATTATTAGAGTAGTGTGAAAACTTAATCGAACTGCCGACAATGTTTGTCAGTCAGAATACTGACAGGATAGGTCACTCGCAAATATTATAGCTCTAACGGAAACGTGGTTGAATGATTCGATTGGTTCTGCGGAATTCAGCTTTGGGAACAGGTTAACTTTTAGAAAGGACAGGGATTGACCGTCAACGGGTAAGAAATAGGGTGGAGGAGTTTTGTTATCAATTAAGGCTTGTTTGGTGGTATCGGAACTAAAGATATTTGATATTAATCAAGATGCCTTGTGTATTCAAATTAAGCTTAATCATAATTTGTTTTTGAATATTGTCGTAGTGTATTTTGTCCCCAATAGTCCAAGTGAAGATTATGAAAGGTTTTTTGAGCAGATTGAATCCAATTTGATCCGGAATAACTGGGACTGCATAATAATCAAACCAGAAACATCAATAAAATTATTCTAGACTTAGTCATTGCATCTTTTGATAGTGTTCAAGTTCACAGAACTGTTGACTTCCTCTTACCAATAGACCAACATCATCCATGTCTGGAAGTATGTAGGTATACAGACTGGATCTATTGCACAGCACTGCAAACTTAAATCAATAACTAAATTTAACTTTGGAAAAGCAAATTTTTTATTGATGTATCAACTTTTTAAAGATCAAAGTTGGGAAGCTTTAGAAAACAGTTCTGATATAGATTTTGCAGTAGATTGTTTTTATGTTGCTTTGAGTGGCATTTTTGAGAAATGTGTCCCAAAGTCCACTCAAGTGGGTAAAGAGGTATCCTGTCTGGTTTAATTGTCAAATAATTAAGCTAATAAAACAAAAATATAAATATTTTATAAAATCTAAAAAATACAAATCACAATATTGGAGGTGTAACTATAATACACGTACTATCATTAAAGATAAGATTAAGCTTGCTCATCAACAGTATCTGGAGGATGTAGAGAGGAGTTTGAGAGTAAATCCGAAATTTTTCTGTTCAAACCTGAAGGAGCTTAAAGATTCAGCAGACATATTCGAGGATGTATGACTTTTGAGAATGGAACATACTTTAGAGGAGATATCTCTCTCAGATATAGAGAGGGCTATCACAAAAATAAACGCAACCAGATCCATCGGCCCAGATGGTGTTCCTGCCTATGTTTTGAAGGGATGCTGTGAACACCTTCTAAAACCCTTGGAGATTTTGTTTAACCTAATTTTGAAAACTTCTAGTTATCCCAATAGATGGAGGGTTAGTAAAGTGATTCCTATCTTTAAGTCTGGCTCCAGACAGGATATTAAGAATTATCGACCAATTAGCATAGTGTCTACGGTTTCAAAGATATTTGAAGTGATAATTTTCGAGGTATTGTTCGGTGAGATATCTGGTATAGGATCACACGAGGGATCACATCATGCCAGCATGGCTTCTTTCCCAAGAGGTCAACTTTAACTAATCTGATCACTGTTTCTCAATACATTCATGAAGCAATAAACAATAAATCTCAAGTTGATGTGGTCTATATAGATATGGAAAAAGCCTTCGACAGGGTTAGGCATTGTGTCATTCTCAAGGCTTTGTCGGACATGGATGTGTCCTCGTATATTGTAGAGCTGATTCAATCATACCTGACCCAAAGGCATCAGTATGTTGAAGTTAAAGGATGTAAATCGGTAATCTACAAAAGCACGTCTGGTGTTCCACACAGCTCAAACTTGGGACCACTACTCTTCTTGGCTGCAATAAATAATATAGTGAATAGTGTGGAGATGGCTAGAGTTTTACTTTTAGCGGATGATTTTAAGTGTTTTCTTCAAATAGACTCTACCTTTGACTGCGAAACTCTCCAAAATTATTTTTGTAACGTGGCCTCTTGGTGCAATACAAATGATTTTAAATTAAATATTGCTAAATGTTCTTGTATGTCTTCCAGTCTTAAGCATGATTTGATTCGCTATGACTATACACTTAATGGTTCGCGGCTTCACAGAGTCGAAAATCAAAAGGAGCTGGGTGTAATTTTTGATACGTCATTATCCTTCTCTAAGCACATTACTTCGAAGATAGACAGCACGCAGAAAATATCTGGTTTCATAACAAGAAACACCAAAAATTTGAATATTGATGTGAGTTTGCCCCTTTTTGATACCCTTGTTTTACCAATTTTGGAGTATGGATGCATTATCTAGTCACCGCAATATGTCTTATGGATAACATATGTCGAAAGGGTGGAAAGGAAATTTCTTCCAATCCGTCCTTTATTATCGGGCTTATGCAGTCTATCCTCCTCGGGGGTGTGATGGTTAATACCTCCTTGGTATCTTTGGTAGACTGTCTCTGAATAAGCGGAGAATTAGAATCCTACTTTGTACGGTGTTTAAGTTGCTTAAGGGTGATATCGACAGTCCTAATGTTTTAACACAATTGCCATTCGCAGTGAATCGTGTTAATTCACGTAATTCTAATGTCTTTTACTTAATGCGTCCTCGGACAAATCTCTAAAAAAATTCGCTGATTTATAAAATGTGTAATACATTCAATTTGTATGCCTTCAATATCAACATTGATAATGTTGATTTTGAAAATGTTTAAAAAACTAGTTGATAGGAAATTGTTCAATTCTTTTGTGTCACTGTTAAGATACGAAATTCTTCAATTCTTTTGTGTCACTGTTAAAGTTATCATAGATAAAAGTTATCAAAACAGAATGTGTCTAGTGTCTAGGTCTAGGTGTTGTGAATATATTTATAGTTTTATGTTATATTTTTTAATTAAGCTGGTATCTGTAATTGGCAAAATGCTGCTGTTGATACTGTATTGAGTAAATAAATAAATAAATAAATAAATAAATAAAAAATAGGTTATCGCAGTTTTCAAAATATATACACGGCAATTTCTACGCAAAAATGTCCATCTGGCAGCGCTTATATCTCACAAACCGTAATACGTGCAATATTTGGTTTCATCTGAAAGAATTGAATCCTATTAGTCATATCATTTAATTGGCAGAATCTATAGAGCAAAAAAATCCCACGTTAGCCAAGTCGTTATCCTTTGAAAAGTTTTGAGAGAAATGATTATTAAAACTCGACAATTCCGGAAATCTGCCCAGACGTTTCTTGTGAATTCCTATTGGTAGGTATTCAAATTTTCATTTTATATTTTATTTGCTAAGTATATGAAGGCATTTCCAATTCTTATCTTATGTTATTTGCTGTATAAATCCACCATTTCTTTTCAAAATTTCTCGTGCGCCCAGGGAAGCGCAACACTTTTATTTTCTTGAAAACTGAACCAAAAAAAAGCCATTAGGATACTTACCTTTTTACTATCAATATTAACTGAGTTTATTTGCAGGGGAACCGCCTTTATTCTAAAACTGGTATCCACAGTATTCTTTACAAACTGTTGAATGATATTTTGAACAAACTGGATTTTTATGGTTAGAGGTCAACAAAACTTTAATTAATCACTTTGTTTTGAATCACTTTACATAATATTATCCACCAAAAAATCGTTTTGATCATTTCACATATTATGTATATTGCATAATTCCTAATGGAACCTAAATACTTCTTAGGTATGTTTTCTGGTTGGAATTTAAAAAAAAAAACTCCCTTAGGCTGAATCCCCACTGGATTTCCAATGGCAATTTTATTTATGTAGAGGGAACTTTTTCAGAAAAAAATATTGTTCTCAAAAATCTATATTTTCCGTGATACAGTGCTTCATAATTCCTATTTCAACTCAAGAGTTATTTAAAAATTGTGTTGAATTAAAACGTTACGTAGATCCCTCCGCAGATCCTATAATGCATAAAAAAACTCTCCACATAAATTGGCATTAATTTCCAATGCTTATGTATGTATTGGAAATTAAAAAGAGTAGAAAAAGTAGCTAGTACAATCAGCACCATTCCAGAGTTCCAGAAATCCAATAAAATCAATGTTAATTTTGTTTATTTATGTACACATTTTTTGTAGTCGGGGAATAGGATGCAAGCTGCTTTTCACATGCTGTGCCATTTCCAAAATAAGTTTTCGCAAATTATAAACATGCTAATTATGGTTATGTAAACAAAATTGAATATGTTAAACTTTACAGTTTTGGGAACAAAAGCTAAATGTATAACATTTAATGAGTGAGTCATTAGTTTCAATGAATGTATTCATTAACACGAATCCGAGCAGGAATCATTTCCATCAAGATGTAAAATACAAAATGAAAGATACGGTACCGTAAAATACGGTTATAGCGACATTGATGGGACCCTGACTATTGGGTCGTTATATCCGATAATCTACCTGCTGTCAAAATAACAATTATCGACATTGACTGGTTTGGTTTGGCCTCGGGTTTGGCAGTTTATCAGAGGAAACTTTTTTGACAATTCGTAATTTATCAATAGGGTAGGTAGGCATTTACCTAAAACTTTTCCCTTTTTTTTAAATTACATATTTAATTAAGTATCAAAAACCAAAATTATTGTGGTTCAATTTATTACCACATATTGCTGGTGATGGTCATTACCATCTATTATGAGTTATTACGTAATTATTACATTTTATTCCCAGTTATTACGTTTTATTACAAGTTATAACGTTTTTTTCTTTTTTTTTTTTCAACGGGCGAGCCCACTTACAAAATGTTAAACTCTCAATTCATAACAAGTTGAAAACAGTTAGAAATAACCAAATTAAAATAAACAAAGATAACAATAACTGCATAAAACATTCAGAGTGCCTTCTATTTGCGGATGACTTCAAAATATTTAAGCATATAGCATCCCCAAGTGATTGTCATGAGCTGCAACATGACCTGGGTTTGGTGTCTCAGTGGTTTAATATTAATAAAATGTCTTTAAATGTTAGCAAGTGTCATGTTTTGAGTTTCACACGTAAAATACAATTTACAAATTTTAACTACAGGATTGACAACATTGCACTGAGTAGAGAGAATAAATGTAGGGACCTTGGAGTTTGCTTCCAAACAAATTTAAGGTTTGGCCAGCATTATGAAGCCATTGTCAATAAATCATATAAGCTTCTTGGTTTTGTAATCAGGAATACAAAATACTTTTAAAATGTCAGGACAATAATAACTTTGTATAATGCTCTGGTTAGACCTAATTTGGAGTACGCCTCAATTATTTGGTCACCACAAACAATGTGCCATGCTGACATGATTGAAAAAGTGCAAAAGAGATTTTTAAGGTACCTGTATTTGAAAACTCACAAAGTGTATCCTTACATGGACTCCTATAATAGTATGCTGGTAGAATTTAAAATGGTGAAATTGAGTGTCAGGCGTAGTTTGAATGATGTTTTATTTATTTACAATATTGTTAACAACTTAAAGTATAAAAAATGTTCCTTAATTAATGATATAATGTTTCTAGTTCCTAAAATTAATTTAAGAATAAGGGATAATAAACTTTTTCAATGTCTACCCTCAAATAGTTCTCCTATAAATCGCATGATGCGTGAATGTAATTTTTTTATTGAGGACGGTGATATAGACCTCTTCAGTACGACAGCAGAACAAATTAAGTGTGTGATATTGAATAATAATGTATTGTGATATTTGTGATCGCCTATCTATAGTGATGAGTGAATCACTTTTTTTCTATTTTTTTTCTGTTTTTATATTTTTGGTTTATTGTTTCTGTTCCTCGTTTGTTTTTTATATTTTTATATTTTGCCTCTTATTTTATACATAGTCTTAATTATTAGTTTAGATTAAGTCTAGTTTATCCAGTAAGCACTCTTACATTTAAGTACATTTACATGTGTTTGTAGGAGTATAAATGAATAAATAAATAAATAAATAAAATAATAAAATAAAGATTTACCACTTAAGAATCAAATAACAATAAGTACCTAATAACAAATACGGTTACATGTGAAAACATGAGTGAAGTTTCGGTAGGATACATAGGAATAGTGAAAATAGGTGAAAATAACATCCAATAATTAACATTAGTTATACAAGTACAATTAGCTTCGATTGAAAATCCAAATTTGGAAATAACTACTTAAAAGTTTGACGAACTTGACTAAGGAAAATGTTGAAAGGAGCAAAAAGGTCAATCTTGTGGTGTTTGTTTGCGAGTCTAGCTGTTCGAGAGATAAAGGTATTGAGTCCATAATAAGTACGATGAATCGGGACATGAAAACTGCCAGTTGATCTGGTAGTTCTAGGAGGGAAATGAATGCTGATTTTATGGAAAGTTTCAGGAGTCGAAGCTTTCCCATGCAAAATATTATGGAAGGTTGTAAGGTCTCTTTTCATGTGACGCATAGTTATTGGGGCCATATTTAACATAGAGAGTAGCAGGGTGTCGTTATAATTATCCAATATGTTTAGTTTATAGGCTATTTCTTTCAAAAATTTGTGTTCAACCAGTTGAAAAGTATACACCATAAAAAGGAGACCAGGCGCAAGAGGCATACTCTATATGAGGGCGGACCAGGGCACAATACGGCACAATATATAGTTTTTAAATAAGTAATAGTGGTGAAATCTTGGGTTGTCCTTTTGATAAACCCCAACATTTGGAAAGCTTTTATTAACAACATTATTTAAGTGATTGGAAAAAAGGAGAATTGTGTCCAGTGAAACATCAAGGTCTTTGATAATGGAAACTCCTCAAGGGTGTGTTACCAATTTTATAATTAAATTCAATAGGGGTTTTACCCAGCGAAAAAGTAATGGCTTTGCATTTAGAAGGAATGAAATCCATGAAATTTCTATTGCACCAGTCTTCGGGGTTGTTGAGATCGTACTGTGGTTTGTCACAGTCATCATAAGATTGAATTATGCAGCCCATTTTGAGGTCATCGGCAAACAACAAGAAAAAACATGTGGTACAGCATTCGTGAATATCATTTATAAAGACATTAAAAAGGAGTGGCCCAAGATGGGACCCCTGTGGCACACCGAAGGTAACCTGAATAATTTTGGAGAGGAAATTATCAATTTTAACAATCTGCTTCTGGCCGGACAAGTAACTGTGAAACCATGAGATCAAGGGTTCATCGATTCCAATTAACAGAGCTTATGCAATAACATGGAATGGGAGACTCTGTCAAATGCCTTGAAAAACTCAGTGTAAATCGTATCTACTTGAAATCCCTTCTCCAAGGCATCAAACAGATAGTCGGTTTGTGTCAAAACCTCGGTCAAAACATTTAATTTCGTAGATTTGACAGGTCTGAAGCCAAATAGTTCCCTGATTAAAATAGGCTCTATGAGGGGCGCCAAAAAGTCACATACTAGCATCTCAAATACTTTAGGGCTCGCTTTAGGGATTGTGCTGATCATACTAATGGGTCGGTCATTGGTTACCACAGATTTATCTCCAAATTTAAAGATGGGCTTGAGGAAACTCTCCGTAAAAACATCTCTACGTAATGACAAGTTGAAAATGTAGTAAAGGGGCCTGGATAGATTGAAACTGAGTTTTTTTAGAAATATGGGTGATACCTCATCCAGACCAGGGCCCTTGTTAACATCTAGCATGGATAGTTTAGTGTATACACATGTCGGATATAGGTAATGATGATTCGGTATATGGACTATAGATGAAGGCAAATCATGTGTAGGGATATTATGGTGGTTATTCGAATAGACTGAGGAAAAATAATCTGCAAACATGTCAGCAATCTTCCCACCCGAACAACTTGACCTGTAATTATATTTAGGTTCGCTAGGAAAAGCATTGCTCTTCCTTTTATTATTCGCAAAAGACCAGATTTTTTTTATGTTGGAGTTAATAGCCATTTTGGTCCTGTGAATATAATTTTCATAGCATTCCTGTGTCGAGCTCTTGCACAGCTGTCTCAACGTAGAAAATTCACGATAATCCACATCAGAGCGAGATGACTTGTATTTGCTATGAGCTTTTTTCTTTAGAATCACATAGTTTTTCAAGTCGATTGAAAACCATATCGGGAACTTTCTAGCAGAGAACTTTTTCAAAGGTACAAATTTATCAATTGCAATATAGATAATTTCATAAAAAATATTTAACATCGTATCAAGAGTTCGATCACAAAGTAAAAAATCCCAATTAAATTGATTTAGGAACATAAAAGTATCCTGAAAATTAGTAGAATAAATCTCCATAAAAACCGTCCATTTCAAGACAGTTCTCAGTAGTGTCGGAACAGTTAGCTCTCAAAATAACACTTTAAGCTTTGTCAATAAGATTTTTGTATTCTTGGACAATAAAGCATATTTACTACTAAGGTGGGTGAACAACTGGAGGAACCAAAAAACACAGTCGATTTAATTTCGATTGAAGAGTCTTGTGTAAGAATCAGGTCTAGGAGTCTGCTGCGAGATGACAAATATTTATTGATTTGGAAGAAGTTATGAAAGTTACATACGTTTGACATAATCTCAACACGTGCAATATCCGAGGGCACCGTAGCAGTCACCGAGGAACTGTAGTTGTCCCTCCGCCATGAGGCGAGCGGTAAATCACCAAAAACATGTAGGGTGGAGCCAGGTAACTGAAGTGCAAGTGAGTCCAAGGTTTCAGAAAATGTAGCATATACTTTAGCTGATGAGTTGAGAGGGACATAGATTGCCCCTAGCATAAAATTAGAATTACTAGATCCAATAGCCACAAAAACTTGTTCAATGTCATCTGCAACATCAAGACGTTTGCTAGTTAAAGATTTATGAATTGCTAATAAGACTCCTCCACCTCTTGAAAAGATACTGGATTTGCCAACTGGTCCTAGCGATAAATTTTAAAGTCAGTGAAATTGAGTTCTGCAGTTTATGCAGCCCTGTTTCCGTTGATACAAATATGTCGTGATGACAGGCTGAGATATTTTGTTGAATTAAATTTAGTTTGGTTTTTAAGCCTTGGGTGTTCTGGTAATACACAGATAAACCTCTAGTAGACTTGGATTGATTTAGTTTTTTTGCATAATTTTAGGAACACCATGGAAGTATTTGATTTTTAACTCACTTTCCCTGTTGGATAATCTTTGTCTAAGTTCGGCCCTAACCGTTGCATCTGCTCTGGCCTGAGATTTGGGTAAATCGGGGCTGACATAGATGTTTTTACCCTTGAGTTTGGATCTAGAGCGAACAGCAAGCTGAGCAACCTCCTTCTTATGAAGAGTTACGTTTTAGTTAGTTTTATTACCAGTTATTACGTTTTATTACCATCTATTACAAGTTATTACGTCTTATTACCAGTTAATGCGTAATTATTACCGAAATGTGTACACCTATTGCCACAGGTGGTTGACCTCTCGGGTTGCCCATAGAAAATATTTACTTACAAAAAATTATTAAAAAAAAAAGAATTTAGACAAAAAAACGAGCTAAAAAATTACTAAATTCTTTAGGACAATCAATCAGGCTATAGAGTTTCCAACACTTTCGCGATTCCCGATTTCATGCATAATTTTGACAAAATGTGCACAGAATCGTTTTGCAGAAGCTGAAAGCTTACAAATGTGGTATTGAGAACGGAGAGACTTACAGTCTTTAAATATTATCTCAAGGGAAGATGCCTGGCTGTACAATACAGCTGTATGACATCAAAAAAACAGGAGATAATAAGTATCGCGGTTTTCCAGGGCAGGTATCCTGATCTCCACATATAGATCTTTGTCAATGAATACCATGTATTTTGGACAACAAAGCATGTTTTGATTTGAAGCTGTGAACTTAAAAATTCTGGTAATTACAATTATTTGCTATCATCTTTGCCCAGCTCCTAGTATTTAAATAGAAAACAAAAATACTTACATGTCTGTTATTATTTGCACGAATTTGTTGATGTTTACCCATGATTGCCTACCCCTATTTTTGCCATACAAGACAAAATTGTTATTAGATTGTAGAAGGAAAATACCTGGGTACATGCACACTACAAGAAAGTTCTGCACAGGCGAAAAACAAAAACAATAATAATTACAAACTGGGAGGGAGAACGACAAATTATATTCTAATGATAAGAAAGTACAAGCACAATTAGGGTAGGTACTAATAAGTAATGTTTCAGGGGAAAATTATACCACTTGAAGTATTGTTAGAGACCCAAGTAGAGACCACTCTAGACTCTAGATAAAGTTCAAAAACAGTGACACTTTTGTGACGAATTACAATAAAATAATCCAAAATATCTTCTCTAATATCCACTAAAAAAATGCATTTTTGATTTTCTCAGTTTTGACAAGTCGCTCTTTGAGATTTCCTCAGAACTTGAGAAAGCCTTGCTAAATGGTAACAGATGTCCATTCTAATCTCAAGGAAGCCTTGAGGACTTATTATAAATTTGGTCCTAAAATAGTCGGAAAAACCTTTGATGTGGATGCGGGCCTAATGAAAGTACTATTATAATTTTCAACTACAGAAAAAACCAGTTTATTACAGTAACTCCGAAAGAAACTCTTATTTAAAAAAAGACACGGGCAAACGTAATAATGACTTACGGAAATTTACAGGCCTGCAAGTATTTTTTGCTACTTAACAATTTGTAGGTAGGTACCAACCTACCTACCTAAATAGATAGATTTTTTTTTACCTACCTATTTACCCTTAATATTTTTACAAAATATATAGGAAAGTATACTTGTTACAGTCCTACAGACACTGTTACCAATGTATTTTTACTAACCTTGTTATGTCTTCGAATGTATGAAGTATTTTCGGTAGCTTTATCGTTTTTTCCCAAGTCACTTTCCCTAATTGTGGTACTCCAGACTTGCATTGGCACACAAGATCTAAAATAAACCACAACCAATCGTTAATTACATGTGGCATACAATAAATTAAGGTTCAATTTTTCCAGATCATATAAACCCAAGTATAAACCAAAAATACTCGAAAATCAATAATTAAATACCCAATGGAATTTTAATAGTATAAATTGTTATTTACATAGAAGCAAATTTCTTCAGGGTCAAAAGTTACTTACCGTTCGATAGTCATTAAATTTTTGAGGTTCCATTGAATTTTGAAATTTGAAACTATAGTAGTAGGTATTGAAAATTACCTAATAAAAATTAGCAATCTGCTTTTTGCAAATATTTATTCTTTAGACTTTGTATTTCTTTAATGATGAACTAGTCAATCTTATGAAATCTAGGTCATGCCAAGATAAAAATGTAAGTACCCAGACTTATACCTACTTGGCGGTTTTTTAAATGTTTTATCTAATCTTGATGTTAGCAATTAATGCTAAAATAAAGAGCTACTATTTAAGCTTAATTACTGGGAAAACAGTAGTACCAAAGTAGCAGGCATTGATAATTTTTATCTGGGAGTAAATATAAACAAAACAGGTTGTGGTGTAGGTGTAGGTACAGTAACAGTTTCGGGCACAATTAATTAATGCCAATTTCTTATCACGTACATACCATTAGAGATGTAGTTTTATTATTAATTTAATAACCGGCCCAGGACTGATAACAAAACAACTGCTGGGTATTGGAATAATTATTGTGGAATGCTCGAATTTATGTGAGTATTGAAAAAATAATATGTTATCGACCAATCATTGGAATACCGACGCGGAACCACCGAAACTGGAACCCAAACTGACTGAACCAAGGTTTTTTTCAAGGCATGCATAGATGAATGATAAAAATATATTTTGCTTCAAGGAGAGGAAGAAGCTGTTTTTGTTTTAATTTGTTTTGAGGTTGAGGTTATGTTATATGTTATGTCATTTTTTACGTCATCAGGTGCTTTCCAGTGACCCATTTGAGTTACTCCTGAGCAGCTCAGGAGTGCTCCACAATTACTTTGCGCATTCCAGTGCTTGCTTAGAGTGTCGCACACTTGAACTACTCATTTCTGTTATCCCCTGCCCCCTCGTAAACCAACCTTTATTTCGATGTTCCATGCTCCTGAAGACCGAAATGGTGGGGGTTAGGACGAGAGCGTTCCAGGGCTGCGTTCAGGAATGGCTACAGCCCAGCCAAAATTGGCATTTTGCGTTCGAGTTCGGCTCCAAACTACGTGGTTCAGCATTACCCGTGGAGGGGGAAAAGTAGGTTTTGGCATTAGCATTGCCGTCCTTGAACGCACCCCGGTGCTGCTTATATCGAACAGTTCAACAGCGTCACACTCCAGGAGCATGTTACTCTAACAATAGGAACTGGAAAGCAGCTCTGAAGTGGGATTCTCAACAGCTCTTTTCACGTGGCTGCGGTTTAACTAACCGGGTTACAAAATGGTTAGAGAAATGACATACCGTTTTCTAACCCGGTTACAACGTGACGTGATGGATACCTACCACTCGAATTTGAGCGGTATGTTTCCACTTCAATCTACTTGAATAATCATTTTTTGAGGTTAGAGAATTATCCGCTCCTATCGCTGCACGAATTGCACTAACGCGTTTGGTAGTTTTTCTTTAACCTGGTGCCCACCAGCTACACGTAGCTGCACCAGCAGTCTGCACTGACCTATCCTACACGTAAATAGTTGTATTCCTTTCAAGAGCTTGAAACACTCGAGCTACTCGCTTCGGTGCTTAGTCGCCCCCGATTTGCAGGGAACTTATGCGTGGTGCAACAAACACTTTTCGAAAGGAATAAGCGCGTGAAGCCCCGGAGCTGTTCCGGAGCTCCTCCTAGGTGTGAAAGGAATACAATTATTAACAAACAGACCTATTATTTGTATTCCTTTCACACCTAGGAGGAGCTCCGGGGCTTCACGCGCTTTTTCCTTTCGAAAAAGTGTTTGTTGCAACACGCATCTGTTCCCTGCAAATCGGGGGCTTCGAAGCACCGGAGCGAGTAGCTCGGGTGTTTCAAACTCTTGAAAGAAATACAACTTATGTCGATCATTAGGCGTATTTTAGCGAGAGTTTTAACCCAGTAGTATGTTATATTTACTTGGGATACTACATTTTAGCGAGCATGGCTAACATACTATGACGTCACAACATAAAACACAACATAAAACTCGGCTGTAAACATGTAAACATCCTAGGAGGGATAGTTACTGGTTGTAGTATGTCAGTGCATCTTTTTCTAATACACAAAAATGAGCATATGGGCAAAACATCAGCTGATTACGCTACGATTACCAACACAGTTCTTTCCATTATAAATAGAGGATTGTTTTTCCACATTTTGCCATGGTTTTCTGTGATTTTATTTTAAAGTTTTTTTGCAAAAAAAATTAAAAACCTTTACTTGTGCACAAAAGTGTAATTTTATTTTTTTTTTGGCATAGGGTACCCATAAAATTCAAAAATACCACAATCTATCGAAAATCATCACTGGAGAAAATATTGAAACTCGAAAACGCTAAATTTTACAAAATTCAACAAATCCAAATAAACAACGATCATGGCGTCCTCTCTTAGACCCTTTGTCAAATACACTCCACCTGTTATTTGGGTAACTATGACGTCATGAATCGTAGTATGTGTAGTATGATGTTTACTTGTCGCTAAAATACGCCTTATCCCTCCTAGGATGTTTACAGTCGAGTTTTATGTTGTGTTTTATGTTGTGACGTTATAGTATGTTAGCCATGCCATGCTCGTTAAAATGTAGTATCCCAAGTAAATACAACATACTACTGGGTTAAAACTCTCGCTAAAATACGCCTTTGTGTAGCAATTCAAGCAATTGTGCACTGTCAATTTGACAATCAAATAGGCATCTGACAGCAGACGCTCGCGACATCTTCTGTTTCGCGAGCACAACTACAAAACCAGTGTCCGAATTCAGAACCCACAATTCGATGGTAACGTCTATCTATAGGTCTGTTTTCAATAGTAATAGCCCAAGGACATTGATAATTGTCCGAAAAAATTTTATAATATTTTTCTTTAAGCAACAAGTTTGAGCATTTATCAATGTTCGAGGGTTATTCGGATAGAAAATTTGTTGTCAGCAATGTCCGTGACAATGTCATAGAGTGAAAACAACCCATGGGCTGTTTTCAGTATAATTTTGACATGATTGGATGATTTGTGTCACATGACAAGAAATTTAACAGAGGTGCTTTCTAGTGACCCATTTGAGTTACTCCTGAGCAGCTCAGGAGTGCTCCACAATTGCTTTGCGCGTTCCAGTGCTTAGAGTGTCGTACACTTGAGCCTACTCATTTCTGTTATCCCCTGCCCCCTCGTGCACCAACCCTTTTGTCTGTGTTTCATGCTCCAGAAATCCGAAATGGTGAGGGGTTAAGACGAGAGCGTTCCAGTGCTGCTTATGTCGAACAGTTCAAGAGCGTCACACTTCAGGAGCATGATACTCTAACAATTTAGGCACTGGAAAGCGGCTCTGGCTGTTAGAATTGTCAAAAAAAATTCACAGAAATCACAAACCAGTCACAGCGAATTTCATTGGGTGAAAAAAATCAGGAAACTGGTTGTTGGCTATTTGGACCAATCAAAAGCGCTCTGACTGGTTTGTGATTTCTGTGGAAACAGACCTTATATTTATATGAGGTCTGTTTCTGCAGAAATCACAAACCAGTCGGAGCGAATTTCATTGGCTCAAAACAGTCAGAAAACTAGTTTCAACCAATGAAATTCACTCTGACTGGTTTGTGATTTCTACTGAAATATACCTCATGGGCGATACCTACTATTAAATCGTGGATTCAGAATCTGGGCCCACAGATCTCGACTCTGACACTCAACGCTTGTAACATCTTTTGCCACTTTACGGTGGCTAAATTCACTACTGTTTGACCGTTTCACGAATTTTCAGTTACGGAATGGGTGATTTATCCATTGTGTAGCATTTCTGTGCAGTTTATTAAAAAGTGTAGCAAACAGATGAAATTGATCATTGGGGTGCACCTGTGTAATCGATAGTCCAATTGTGTAGCAAATTACACAATTGTGTAGCCTATAACAACCCTGATGCTTAAGGGCCCCATACACTACGTTCTTTCTCGTCGGTTTTCAACGCACTTCGGTTTTGGAACGACGTGTTTCATCGCGGCGATGAAAACCGATGAGAAAGAACGTAGTGTATGGGGCCCATTAGATTCATAGCGTATTTCATTGGTAGAGCAAGTGCAACACTGGTGCAATATTCGTGATCCATTGGCAGAGTCGCGCTGCACTTTTGTATTTCATTGGGAGAGCAATGCACCGAGTTTTGCACCGAGTGCTGCTAGTGCGCCACCGTCTAAATAGCTCGTGTCGCACTCAGTGCAGTTGTTTATTGTTATTTTTTAAATTGAGGTTATTGGTGGTTGTAATTTTTCATAAAAAAACATTCCTAAACAGTATATTTTTATTGTGTTTTTTATATTTGTCTGCGAATCTACCAAAATGTCAAAAATCGCTTGTTGAAGGCAATTTGCCTTGATGGAAAGTAGCAGCACCAGTGAAACCAGTGAATATGAAGAATATTTAGGGCTTCTAGAAGAGAGGCAAGAACTTTTTTTTAAATTAAATTATATTAATTATTTATAATAAGCACCAGTATATTTTTTTTAATGAAATTCTATATTTGAGGTTTGTCGTATATGGGATGGTGCAGTACGATGATGTTTCATTGGGACTGCACGAGAGCAGTTTTTTTAAAGTGTCAGTGCAAAACTAGTGTTGCACTTGCTCTATCAATGAAATACGCTATTATATAGAAACAGAAAATTCACGCCTGGAAACGTTGGCAAAATGGCGGTGAGAGTCTGATCGACTCGTGAAAACGCTGTTGGCTTTCCACAGAAAACGGTTATATCAGGCTTCAGCGATTGTTCTGAGCAAATCCCGGATGTGCCTTTCACAAAAATAAGCAAAAAATTGAAACCACTAGGGAACCTTAGATATGGCCTAGAGCCAGACAACATCAGGGTCGCCACGAAATAGGCCCCTTGCATCAAATTTTTTTATTGCTGATTTCGATAGTCCATGAAAAATAAGTCAACACGTGTTTTTTCATTTTCTTGTTAGTCAAAAATTGACGGAGATACAACGCTTTGAAATGTCCTTCCGACGTCATAACTTAGGTATAATACGTTGTGAGTTGTGACGTCGCATATGCTCAGTATATCTATATATAAAAAACTTAATATTTGTATAACTTTCGATATAATCATATTTGGGCGGAATTAAAAAAAAGTAACGATTTTTTTTCGATTTCCCACAGTTTGCAATAAACAATAATCAATTTAATTTTCCATGCAAGTACCCTATTGTGCTGGCAAATTGCCTAGTAGCAGCGCTATGAATAAACAAGCAAGCAAGCAGCAACTGATAACTGAGTGCGGCACGGAGCTTTTTAGCCGGTGGCGCACCAGCAGCACTCGGTGCTCGGTGCAAAAATCAGTGCATTGCTTCCCAATAGTTGTATTCCTTTCACACCTAGGAGGAGCTCCGGAACAGCTCCGGGGCTTCACGCGCTTTATTCCTTTCGAAACGTGTTTGTTGCACCACGCATATGTTCCCTGCAAATCAGGGGCGACTAAGCACCGAAGCGAGTAGCTCGAGTGTTTCAAGCTCATGAAAGGAATACAACTAATGAAATACAAAAGTGCAGCGCGGACTCAACGCGAAACGGGCTCTCTCTTCTTTTTCTTTTGTATTTTGCGGTCATGTTTTTTAATTTTGCTTTGTTTTGTTGTGTGCCGTTTTATGAACAATATTTCAAATTTCTGGTCACTGTCACCAATAGTTGTATTCCTTTCACACTAAGAGGAGCTCCGGAACAGCTCCGGGGCGTTACGCGCTTACTCCTTTCGAAAAGTGTTTGTTGTACTCATAACAGCGAAATTCGCTCTTTTTTGATTGCTTCGACAATTTGACGTTTTATACGTGAATCAAACGTCAAATTGTCGAAGCAATGGGTACATTCAGGCGGTGCCAGCGGCTTAGTTCAGCCACTCAGCGGGAACTTTATTCTCGTAACAGGGGAGCAGCGTTCTGATTGGAACGAAGGTTCTGTCTTTGTCATCCGGCATAATACTGACAATGACAAAGCAATCGTTCTTATGAGAACGCTGTTCCTTGGTTTCGAGAATAGAGTCCCTGCTGAGTGGCTGAGCTTAGCCGCTGGGACCTCCTGAATGTACCCAATTTCAAAAAAAAGCGAATTTCGCGGTTATGAGTACTAGGCTTAACACCGGAGCGAGTAGCTCGAGTGTTTTAAACTCTTGAAAGGAATACGACTGATGCTGTCACCACCCCTTTTCCATTTGATAGTAGATCACTTTAACCCTTTTCACGTGGCTCCGGTTTAACCAACCGCAACATACCGCTCAAATTCGAGTGGTTGGTATCCATCACGTCACTTTGTAACCGGGTTAGAAAACGGTATGTCATTTCTCTAACCGTTTTGTAACCCGGTTAGTTAAACCGGAGCCACGTGAAAAAAACTTTTGCTTCCAAATAGTTGTATTCTTTTCAAGAATTTGAAACACTCGAGCTACTCGCTCCGGTGTTTAGTAGCCCCCGATTTGCAGGGAACAGATGCGTGGTGCAACAAACACTTTTCGAAAGGAATAAACGCGTGAGGCCCCGGAGCTGTTCCGGAGCTCCTCCTAGGTGTGAAAGGAATACAACTAATGTTGACAGGCAAGTGATTTGTAACTTTTAAATCGGGGTCGACTAGCACCGGAGCGAGTAGTTCTAGTGCCGGTACTTTTGCTCTCATTTGACAGCCGTTAAAAATAATCAGGGGGTTTGAATGTGCTCTAACCACATCATACTTATAGACTTATTTGGCCCATGCAAAACTTTGATGACATACCAAATTCGTTAATCGAGAGCACACTTATCGGCCCAAAGTGTTCTACAATCTACAAGGAATACAACTAAGGGCCGGTTTCTCAATAGCCAGTCAGAGTTAAGCATAACTCCAGGGTGAACATTGCAACTGGACACACTTACCCTGGAGTTAAAACCAACCCGGAGGTGACTCGCTGTTGAGAAACTTCTTAAGGAGGAAGCTCCGAGAGTTTTTTAATAGTAGAAATAGATTTGACTGAAATCTACTAAAAACAAGGCGCAGTTTAAAAAATGCGAGTCACTCGGAGTTACTCGGAGCCACTCTCAATGCAAGAAGATCGCTACTAACGACTTAACCTCTCTTTTTTTTTTATTGTAAATTGTAAACAAATATCTGGAGGCAACCAACACAAAAGGAATTTGAAAATGTTTATTCTTAGGAAAAATCTATCGTTATTTCTTAAAAATTATACAAAAAACGTGTCATTATCTGTCCCGAGTAAAACTGATAATGTGCAATGTCGTCAAACCTTTCCATCTCAATTTTGTTTCGGAAACTATTTTTCTTCACATGCTATAGAAAATCCAATTCCAGAAAATAATACTATTCAAGGTAAGTGATTTAAATAGCATACTCAATTAATTTTTAAAGTCTGTCCAGACAGTGCTGGCTAAAAACCATCTGCATTGTCCAGACAATTTGATTATCATATCATATAAAGTTGCAGCTCGAGTTTCAGTTATATTCAAAATGGCTTGCATTCCTTGCTGGGATTCAGTGTATTAATAATTATTTTTGTTATAAGTTCATAAAATGAGTGTTTTTTCAATGGTACCTGAAAGCCTTATTTTCACAGGTCGGGTCGAGGCCAAAAGTTCATTCGAAGTTACCCATAAACACAAAATACAACCAACATTTTTCCTACGAGCATGCCCAAAGTAGTACTTTTCGAAGTTCCACTTCCGCACTCTGTGAAAAGTACCTACTACTTTGCGCACGCTTGTAAGCAAAATGTTGTTTGTATTTTGTATGCGACATTTGTGTTTATGGCCACCCTCGAATGAATTTTTGGCCTGGACCTGACCTGTGAAAATTGACACTCTTAGGTACTATTGAAAAAACATTCATTTTCTGGACTTATTACAGAAGTAAATAATAATAAACTAAATCCCAGCAAGGACTGCAAGCCATTCTGAATATAACTATAACTTTATATGATAATATGATAATGAAATTAACTGGACAGTGCAGATGGTTTTTAGTTGGCACTGTCTGGACAGTGCAGATAGATTTCAGTCGGCACTGTCTAGACAGGGCTGATAGATTTTAGTCGGCACTGTCTGGTCAGTGCAGATAGTTTTCAGTCGACACTGTCTGGACAGTGCAGTAGTCACTGCCTTATTTATTTATTTATTTTCTTCTGGCCAACTAAATCAAATAGGTAGGTACATGAAAAAAGCAGCTCACAAAATTTCTGTCTTGAGTGCAGAAGCATACAAACACATACAAAAATAGGACATCAATTATACCTACTAACATCACAAGTTAAAATTTAAAAAGTAGAAAAAACTAAATTTTATACTCGATTTTACATATTAGATAAAAACCACTAAAAGCTTAACTATAATGAACAGAAATTGGTAAAAATCAAAGATACAACAATCTAAAAATCAAAATAATGAGAACATTTTATCCCTTACAAACTATAAATAAGAATTCCCCAATTTCCTCCATATTCCTGATGTCAACAGGCAAGAGTCTCTGGGCTTTAATACCCCAACAAGTACCCCCATAATAAGTCCTTTTTCAAAAAATGTGGAGCGATGTGTGGGGATGCGGAATTCATCCCTACCTCTGTTGTTGGTTATTGGCATAGCCATCTTGATTGGTTGAGAAAAAAAGTGACCAGTGTGACAATACAATCCAGGCACAGTAAGTTTTTTTTTTTATGTATGTATTTATCGAGGTCGAGATCGAGGTATTTATTTTCATTTATCTCCTTTTTTTTTTTTATTTCCATTAATTTCCCCTTACAAAAATAATTACATAATAAGTACATAATGAGTAAGCACAATTTAATAAGTATAATAAAATAAAATAAAATAAGTAAGTACCGCTACTTAAAACTTCTAGGCTTTCTAGGCTATGCCTCACAAAAAAAGAAAGAAGTGTTCTGCTGAAGTTCTAATCTAGGACTTGTACGCAGAGTTCCTTCCCCTTGATCTTTTACCTATTACACAGATACATACATAAAACTTGTACCCACCAAAATTCAAATAAAAAATAATATAACAATAATAATACTTCGAGCTATACTATGTAATTAGAAACCAGAAGGAAAATAAATAAGAACATTTCTGCTGAAGTCCTGATGGACTTGTGCGCAGACTTTTCTTGTTATTCCATTCAGTTATGCAGACCGCGTTTAAATGTTGAAACAAAATAGTGAGTAGTCATAGGAAGTACTAGAAAACACAAAACAATCTAAATTTGACCCTTAGCATACCCATTTCCATAAATTTACAACAATAATTATAAGTATATAAATAATAATATAACAAAAAAATACCTCAGTAGCACTATGTTGTATAAATCCATTGTCACTCTGCACTTCAAAAAACAAGATTCATGAAGAGAATCTGCTTATTTTAAAAGAACCTAAAGATTGAATATGCAACTCGAAATGCAAGTAATGTTATTTGAGTTTTCCATTTATTAGTTCATTAAAAAAGGTACGGGGAGTTTCAAGAATCCATTTCTTCAAAATACTTTTAAACAATTTCAATATAGTGACATCCTTAAGAAAATCTGGCAAAAATCTGTAGATGTAAGGCCCGAGAAAGGAAATTGTTCTTTGGGCAATTGTCTTTTTGGTTTTAATAGTTGCACCCTCAGTTTCAACTTTTGTCGGGTATTATGTGGGTGATCAATCATATTTAGTTTGTGCCTATATCTGAATTGATATATTAACAATTTGAAGGTATATAATTTATTAATGTCCATTAACTTACTCTCTTCATATGTTTTGTTACTTGAATAAAGGCGATTTTTATTGATCATTATTCTTAAGAAAACCTTTTGAATTTTTTCTAACTTTTCAATATTTATTTTATACGCTCCACCCCACCCAACTATCCCATACTGAATTAAGGATTGAACGAGTGCACAATACATAATCCTAAGTTGTGAAAAGCAAAGAATTTTTTTCAGTTGTTTAAATTTAAAAAGTATAACACGTAGTTTATTTATTAGGTTGTTGATATGTATGTCCCATTTCAAATATCTATCCGTTACGATTCCCAAATATTTTATATTACCTGTCCCTTTTATAGTTACTTTTGAATTATTTACTTGTGTTACGTTAATTTCTGTGAAATTTGGAGCTTTTGCCTTACTACAACTGGAAGGTATGTATTTTGTTTTCTTAAAGTTAATTGTCAGAGACATCTCATCAAACCAATCCTTTATCTTTGCTAAATCCTTTTCTGCTTGTAGTTTCGTTTCTTTCCATGTTTTTTCCACTGTATATAATAACTGTTTCATCAGCAAACGATGCGATCAGCCCAAATGTATTTATGTTTAACAAGCCATTTATATACATTGTAAATAAGATTGGGCCTAGTACGCTTCCTTGAGGAACACCGTACTCCACAGTTGTTGGTTCACTAAATGTTTTACCGATCTGGACATATTGCCTTCTTTCACTTAGATATGATATTATCAGTTTTTCTGTAATTCCACGAAATCCTAGATTTTTTAAGACAGTTATCAGCATGGGGTGATCCACAGTGTCGAATGCCTTTGCAAGGTCTAAAAAAATACCATAACACATTCATCATTATCAAGTTTTTTGTAAACATTATCCATTACGTATGCTATGGCATCTTCTGTGGATAACCCCTGCTGAAACCCAAACTGTTTGTCTGATATTAATTTATATTTAGTAAGATAAGAAACAAACCTTTTTTCATTATTTTTTCCACAATTTTTGAAAGCATAGAAATTAGGGTTATTGGTCTATAGTTTTCTATCTGTAACTTTCCCCCAGATTTATAGAGAGGTTTGATAATTCCAATTTTCAGCCTACTTGGATAGTATCCCTGTTCAAATATTTTATTTATTATATGTGTAAGAGGTGTTTTTATGTTGGAGCTAAAATTTGAAGAGTTTCTGTAGTAATTGTATCATATTCTGGAGATTTTTTCTTTTTCAAATGATTTATTATTCCTTCAACTTCAAGTTCATCTGTTGGTTCCAAAAAAAATGTGTTCTCTTGTATTTTTCCATTAAATTTAGTTTTTCCTGTTCTTTTAATTTTGTTCGCTAGATTTTTTCCCAAACTTGTGAAGTATTTATTGAACTTGTTTGCTATTTCTTTTTTGTTCGTAATTGTGCGCTCGTTTGATTTGATTTGTTTTATTTCTGTGTTTTGTTGTTCTTTTCCCAAATATTTGTTAACACTTTGCCAAAGATTTTTGCTGTTATTGCCTTCTTTATTTATTTCTCTTTGAAAATAGTCTTTTTTAGTTTTGTCTAGTAATCTTTCAAATATTTTTTTATACTGTTTGTAAGCTATTTGTTTTTGAATATTTTGGTGGTCTAACTGTGATATTTTATATAATATATTTTTTCTGTATTTAATTGTGTCTGTAGCCGAATCTACTGCTGCTTTCAACTTATTCATAAATAGATCCATTTTAATGTCCAGATTCTCAGTTTCGTAATAATCCGTCCAAGTTTCATTTTGTATAATATGTACAAGTTTTTTTGTATTTATTTTTTTATATTCGACATTTTTATTATTATCTAACAGAGATTCATCGATTTTTAAGACAGCTACTACTGGGTAATGATCAGTAATATTCCTTTTTATTATAAATGACATCAACTCCTGATTTAATTCACCTCTCATAGAAATATGTCTATGCAGGACTTTGACCCATTTCTTTCTCTAGTGTATCCATTTATTGATTTAAATCCATGTTCACTAAGCAAATTTAGGTATTCATTAACATAATCTACGTTTTCTGATTAAATATTAATATTTGTGTCTCCAACAAAAAATGCTGTTTTGTAATTTTGCCAAGGGGAACTAGTTACCTAGTTTTGTACGCTTTGAACCAAATCTTGAGGTTTTATGGCATAAGGCCTGTATAATGTATTTATTTGTATTTTTTGCCTATTAATTAAGAGATGCAGTTTAATCATTTTAACATTTTCTAATAACACCGTTTCAAATCTAAAATTATCCTTATATCCTTATATCCTAAATTTGAAATATGGAACTGCGAATAATTACCTATTAAGTGGCCATGCGTTTTACTTTTTTCTATAAATAAATCGATGTATCTGTTGACTTTAGAGGAAATAATAATAAAATTTATATAAAAATCACAAGAAATACAAGTGTCATAAATTCCTCGATAAATTCAGCAGTCAACGCGCAAATACACAACTTAAATCAAGGTAGGGGATATTGAGGAAATAAAAGAAAAGTATATAGAACTTTCAATAGTTAAAGGTGGTTTGATACAGCGTTCCATTTAAGGCCCCACAGACGCTCAGTCTTTTTGCACATGCCGACTGTGCAAACCTGGTTTGCGCGGGCACCCTTCCGGTCGACAGTGCAGGCCAGTGGCCTGGCCTGAGTAAATTCGAAATTTGGCCTGCACAAACCATCTTCACCTTAGAACAAAAATATCCTTGAACTGCGTTTATGGTCCTGTGTGGAAAGAACTGAGCTAAAACTATACGTGTGTGCGAGGGGCACAGGTACAGATTAATTTGCGCAAATTGGCCTGTCCCTGCACAGTCAGCCTGTGCAAAAAACCTGATTGTCTGTGGGAGCCTTCACGTATATTCAAGCCTTCAAAGAAAGGCCTTCAAGAAGCTCAGGGATGAGGATGTAGCATACATCTAATTATTCTTTTTTTGTTTTAAAAATCTCAGCAGAGGCTCTGAATGCTTTTTTTTTTTTTTTTTTTTTACTGATATGCGCACTCGCAAGGAAATGTCCTATCACGCTCGAGAAGCGGCAAGTGTGCGGAAATGTCGGGGTATGTTGGTCTTGAAACGGTTCAGGTTGTAACCTGCAGGGAAAACCGTCGCAGGGAGTTTATTCCACAGCGATGCTGTTCTCCAGAGATATGAATTCTGATATAATGAGGTTCTTGGTGCCTCTAGTTTGACAGTAAATTCATGGTTACCGTCTGTTTGACGGGTTCGCCTGGTAGGTGCTACTCTCGGTGGAATCATACGTGCCAACTCTTCAGAGCATTTTCCGTGATAGTTCCTGTAGAAGAGAGATAAATCGCCCACAGATCTGCGATTTTCGAGACCATCCAAGTTACGAGTAAGTGCGGGGTCATTCATCAGCTTGATACCTCGTTTTTGCACGGTATTCAAAAGCATTAAGGTATGTTTGGGTGCTGCACTCCATATATGTGAGCAGTACTCCATAGTTGGTCGAATCTGGGCTTTGTAGAGTGTCAGCAATTGGCTTGGTGTGTACAGATGTCTTGTACGAAATAGCACCCCCAGCTTTTGGGAGGCCCTTTTAGCAATATCTGCCACGTGACTGTGCCAAGACATGTTGGTCTCTGCAGTAACCCCCAAGATGTTCAACTGACTCTGTAATGTGACAGCACTTCCAGATAGCATGATGTTTGGCTCACCGGTGCTGGTCTTTTTTGAAAACAGAGCTGCTTGGGTTTTCTGCGCGTTGAACTGTACAAGGTTTTTGTTACCCCAGTCCTCTATTATCTCCAGGTCGTTATTTATCTGCGATATTTGAGTTAGTCTAAGATGATGGAATTCACGTGCGGAAAGACCTGTGGGTGCCATCGTCTGCAAAGCAATAAAGTGGATTTACTGTTTTATCTATGAGGTCATTTATGTAAATCAGGAAAAGAGTTGGCGAAAGGATTGCTCCCTGTGGCACACCAGCATTTATTTGGTAAGTGTTGGAGTTCTGGCCATCCAGTGCAACATAAATGGATCTGTCCTGTAGGTAACTTTCAAACCAAGTGCAAAGTTTCGGCGATAATCCCATTGCTTTGAGCTTGTTGAGCAGATTTTCATGCCAAACTTTGTCGAATGCTTTAGATATATCTAAGGCAATTGTTCTTGTTTCACCCCGCAACTCAATCGCTTTTTGCCATAAGTGAGTGACGTATGTAAG
This sequence comes from Ceutorhynchus assimilis, assembly GCA_917834065.1. Lineage (NCBI taxonomy): Eukaryota > Metazoa > Arthropoda > Insecta > Coleoptera > Curculionidae > Ceutorhynchus > Ceutorhynchus assimilis. The sequence continues at coordinate 43,526,623 of OU892277.1, forward strand.
TAAATCGCCAGTTGATCTATATTTTCGAAATCCGTATTGCTTATCGTTGATAATTTTGTACTTTTCCAAGTACTTGGTTAGGTGATTGTTCACAACTCTTTCCATTACTTTTGATATCACCGGAAGTAGAGCAATTGGTCTATAGTTTAACGGATCTGTCTTTTTTCCTTTCTTTGGAATGGGTTGTACTGTGGCAGACTTCCATGATGATGGATATACTCCTTGCCTGTAAGACAGATTGAATAATTTTGCGAAAGTTGGGGTGAGTTCGTTGGCGCAATTTTTGAGTACTATTGCGGGAATGCCATCCGGACCCATTGCTTTGTTTGTATCCAGCTTTTTTAGGGATTCTCGTATTTCTCTGTGACAAAAGGGTACCTCTGGCATACTATGGGAAACCCTTTCAATGAACGGTGGAGTTTTTCTGTTTGGCACTGTTGGGTTGGAGTTGGAGGAAAACATTTGGGCAAGCATATTGGCTTTTTCCTCTGATGTTGTGGCTAAGTGATTATTTTTATCTGTAAGTGGTGGTATGGATGACTTGGTGAAGTTAGATCCAACAGCTTTTGCAAGAGACCAAAAAGACCTAGAACTACTTGGACAATTCAGCAACCTGTTTTTTATTCTTTGATTGTATGTTTCTTTAGCGGAGTCAATAGTAATTTTGCAACTATTTCTGGTATTATAAATTCTGTGTGGTTTTGAGCGGTTTGTTGTCGTTTCCAAAGGTTATATGCTCTGTGTTTTTTCTGTGCAGCCGATTGACACTGGCTGTTGAACCAAGGTTTTGCATTAGCTCTACGTTTAGTTGTATGTGGGATATATGCGTCCATTCCAGATAAGATTACTTGTGTTATTTCATTACAGCAAATAGTGGGATCAGCTGTTTTAAAGCAAACCTCTTGCCATGGAAAATCCAGGTAATACTGTTTTAGGTCATTCCATTTTGCCGATTTATAGTGCCACATTTTACGAGGAAGTGGTTGTAGGCTTGGTGGGATGAGCATTTCGCACTTTGTTATTATAAGTTTATGATCGGACGAACCAAGTGGAGCATCTACTTGAATTGTGTACGAGTCAGGATTGGTGGTTAGGAACAAGTCTAAAAGCGCTGCAAATTCGCCCCTTTCTGAGATACGGGTAGGTTCATCGACAAGCTGCGTAAGACCACAACTTATGGCAAAAGCTTCTGCTTCTCTGCCTTCGTTATCTGTTTTGTTGTGGTGTTTCAGCCAGGGTATATTGTGGACGTTGAAATCGCCTAAAAAGACAATTTCCGCCTGTGGATAGTTTGACTGTATACTATCACAGCTTTCGGATAATGTCGCGAAAAAGTTTTGGTACTCGGTGTTAGATGGCGGTCGGTAGAGGCAGCAGATAAACTTGGTCGATGACTTTGAGGTGAATTTTAGCCATATGATATCAAGGTTCGCTGGTTCTAGCTTCTCCTCTCGATGACATGAAAGGTAATTTTTAATGTACACACAGATGTCAAAATTATGTCGAAATCGGTGGTGTAGGTCATAGCCGGGATAAAGATAATTCACAATAGGTGTTGCAGAACTGATTTTAGTTTCAGTGAGAACAAGGATGTCAGGTCTTTGTTCTTCAAGATGTTGGTGAACTGAATTCATATTTGTCCTTATTCCTCTTATATTGCTAAAATCAATTCTGAGTTGAGTTTTTGATCTTCTCTTTATATCTTTGCATGAAGGACCCCCAGGATCACCCGACGCCCGGAGATCGGAGTGTTCGGGTATTTTACCTCCGGAATATTTTGATCCTGGAGGCGCCATCATGCTATCTGTTACTCATTGTTGGAACCGTACTGCCAGCGCAGTAGCGGCTACTCAATCTCTGTCCTTCTTTAATCAAGAGCGCACTCTTTTACTCTCTTTTACGGTACCGCGTGAAAGTCCATCGAAATGCCATTCTCACGCGTAATTAATAATTGAAATTTACACTTCAAATTTAAGACATATATACAAGTTGCGTTTAAATTACCCAAAATTACAATACGATAAAACGTAAGTCCCAAACACCTACACTATGCAGAAATACTTAAGACCAGCTTTGGAAGATACAATATTCTAATTTTTAAAAATAAAAGCTCATTTACTCAAATTGCAATAATATGTATGGGTTACCTCAACCAAAATCCCTTTATATCTCGGTAGCATTCAAAAAGACAAAACACGTAATGGGAGAAATACCAACAAAATTTTTCAATAAAATATCCCAGTGGTTTTTGGTTTTCCCTGAGGGTTTCCCATTCCTAACAGCTCTTTATCAAAAGTGCTGCTCCAATTGCTTGGTGAATCAAAAATTTAAGCAATCCTGCAGCCGGATTCTATTTTACAAGTTGAGTCAAATGTGTGTTATGACACTCGATATCGAATAGGACAGCTCCGGACGTACCGACTAATACGTATCGAAAAATCGAAAAATAGAATCGCTATTTTGACAATTGGATACGAGTTTCGACTTTTAAAATAGAATCCGGCTGCTGAACTTGAAGAATTCAAGCACATTCAAAATGGATGGAGTTTGGCAAGTGAGTTTTAGTAATAATTTTTTTGAATCCTTCCAATTTGCAACCCAGATTATACCAAAAGTTACCATTATCAATTCTATTTTAGATGAGAATAAAACTTCATGCATCTCTCAGGCTGACATAGAAGCAATTACTAAGGGTGATAAGGAACTAGAACACAAATTAAAAGTAATTATTCTTGAGACTGAAGTGTTACGCCAGGATGGTAAGTCCGTGCCATCAAATGAATACATGACAGCAGAAATATGGGAAAATATGCTGAAATTGCCTTCAAGAAGTGGGAGAACTAAATATTTGGACTTCCTTTTCAGAACATCGAAGAAAAAACATAATAAGCTGGTTTGTGTCAAGATTGATATATAATGTGTGGTCTCTTTATATGTATTTGCTCAAATTAATTGGTGGCTACTACAGTAATTTTCCCAAAATCATTTTTTTTTTTTTTTCAGGTCAAGAAACTTGAGAAACGTAAAACATTTGAAGAACATCTGGCCAATAAGGAATTGTCACCAAAAAGCCTACCAATAGAAGAACATGCCCTAAAATATGGTCTTTTATTCAATAATATTTTTATAAGATTTAATGATTCCACTATGAATAATTTCTATAACAATAGACTAATTCAGGCGATACAGTTTGGTCAAAAATTGGTAATTGATTGTGGTTATGACCAAAACATGACAAGGAGGGAAAATCAGTATACTGCCAAACAGCTTATGTTATTATTTGCTGATAACCGATATAATGACGGTAAGGCCTTATACAGTATGATTAAAAAGTTTGGGAACGGTCAAATATTTCCAGAGCGGCTTAAAATAGAATTACGAAATTTTCTGCAGAGGAGTAATTATTGATGCCCGATTCAATTTTCGTTGCTCCACAGTATTTATCTAAATATAAATGGCGGGGAGACTGTCGCCGCAACATTCTGTGATTTTTCGAAAGCTTTCGATTGCGTGGATCATGGAGTGTTGCTGCGAAAGCTTCTTCATTATGGCTTTGGTGGCATTGCAGTGGAACGGTTTTCATCCTATCTCTCTGAAAGAAAACAAATCGTAAAGGTGGACGTGGTGTATTCTAGCAACTCCAGTGCTGGGACCAATTTTGTTTTTGATGTACCTAAATCAAAAATCAAATCAAAATATGCTTTATTGTCGTAAAAAAATAAATCCATTGACAAAGCCAGTAATTCCATAACCTAAACTTTTAAAATAAAAATAGCATAACATTAAACGAGGTAGGTATACAGTGTGATTTTTCAAGTGTGCAACATATGGGGATTTTTTTTAATAATAGCACAACCCAAATACTAACAAGGCCAAAAGTTGGTGCATGTCTGATAATCATATTAGGTGCACTTAGAATGGTTGCAAGTCAAACAGCATACAGGGTAGCTCAAACAATATCAAAGCTGTAGTGTGAAGTACCCTTATTTTAGAAAATTCAGCAAAATGTTATAGAGAAAAGTTGTTTGGAATTGAAATTTATGCCTAAATACCAAAACATAGCCTCCTAAGATTTTTTTTAATTTTCTTTCGAAAAAAATCTATAATTTCTATATTTTTTTTATTTTTCATTTCCGCCCTTGATACTTTCAAAAATTAATTGAAATCAAATCAATTTTACATTACTTTTTTCAAATTCAAGGATATTTGTAAAATTAACTTGGATTTTTAATTTTTTATGGAATCACAAAATTAATGTTTGTTGCAATGATATTCAACACAACTTTAAAATGTCGCAATGTTTTTTTTTTAACAAGTTAAAACATTACTAATTATAATAGCCATATAAAAAAAACTCTCCTTAAAGTGCAAAAGTTTTATTTTATTTAAGTAAGTATTAGTAGAATTTTGATATTTTTTGAGCCACCCTGTATGCTGTTTGACTTGCAACCATTCTAAGTCCACATTATATGATTATCAGACATGCACCAACTTCTGGCCTTGTTTGTATTTTGATTGTGCTATTACTAAAAAAAAATCCCATATGTTGCACACTTAAGTAATGACACTGTATATAGAGTTATACAGATAAAACCGAAAAACAATGAAATTACCATCCAAACATCTTCAAAGGGACAAAAAAACAAAATAGGAACATCGTTTGGCATGGTAAAGTTAAAAAAATAAAAATACATTACAATAAAAATTATACACACTGATTACACTTAGTTGTTGATTAAAATACCTAAAAACGTTCACAGTTGTTACACACACAAAGAATTTAAAATAAAAAATAAAAAATAAATAAAACTTAAAATAAATAGAAATATATAAAATTTAAAGCGCAAATCAGACTCAAGGAACAATAATGTGTGTCTTTTTGGCAGACAGTAAAATTTTAAATTAATCATGATCACAAAGATATTCATTTATAGAGTAGTTAGCCCTATCAGTCAACCAATCCCTTACTTTTCTTCTAAATTTTTTAAAATTATCAACAGATTTAAATTCTGGTGGTAGCTTATTAAAGATTTTTACACTTCTATAAATAATGGAGTTTTGTGTAAGGCTGGAACTAGGAATAGGAAGAGGAATATCATTGTGATTTCTGGTTTGATAAAAATGAGCATGAGTGACATCTTTATATTTTTTGAAAATTAAGCTCACAGTTTCCAATATGAACAATCCAGACAATGTCAAAATCCTCTCTTTTTTGAAGAGAGGCTTACAGTGGTCCCTAAATCCGGCCCACATAGATATCTCACACACCGCTTTTGCATAATAAAAACGGATTCAAATAAATGTTGGCAACAATTTCCCCAGAAAGCTACACCATAGCGCAAATGCGATTCGACTAAGGCGTAATATGTTGTTTTAGCCATTTGTGTACCCAATTCCCAGAAGGTTAGTCTAATTGCGTAACTGCCCATTGCAACTTTTTTGTTCAAGTTCTCGATATGAGTTGTAAACTTTAGTTTGTTGTCAATATGAATTCCTAAAAATTTTGTATTTTCACTTTGTGATATTGACTGTTGAGCCAATTGAAGGTCAACAAAATCGAATTTAAAACGTAAGACCTCAGTTTTGTCAATATTGAAACACAGAAAGTTAGAGTCGCACCATAATTTAATTTTCTCCAAATCAGCAACCATTTGCTTTAAAACTTGCAAATGCTTATGACTCCAAGTAATTGTATTGTTATCGGCAAAAGTCGTAAAAGCACCATCAATCACTAACTTCAACAGATCTTCAAGATATATTTAAAAAAAAATTGGCCCAAATACAGACCCCTGTGGGACCCCAGTATCTACCGGCATTAGAGTCGATGATGACTCTCCATTTTTAACCATTTGGTATCTTTCGTCCAAGTAAGATTTAAAAATTAAAAAAGATTTTTCTCTAAATCCATATATTTGTAGCTTATTCAAGAGCAATCCATGATTAACACAATCAAATGCCTTTGAAAAGTCAATGAAAACGGCAGCTGCAAATTCTTTGTTATTTAATTTAAAATAAATGTTCTCTAAGAAGGCGAAAATTGCATCATTCGTACCTTTCGAACTCTGAAAGCCATATTGACAAGCACTCAACAGGTTCTTTCTACTTAAAAACTGTAGCATTCTTTTTTTAATAATTTTTTCAAAAATTTTCGATAGTGTGGGCAAAAGTGAAATTGGTCTAAAATTTGATGGCTCCGCGTATGATCCCGTTTTGCGCAATGGGATCACTACCGCCGTTTTCAATATGCCAGGAAACTTTCCTGAATCAAAACATTGGTTGATTGCTTGGGCTAAACAACCAAGAACATTTCCATTAAGGTTTTGAAAAATTTTTATGGACATTTCATCAAGTCCACATGATCTGCTCTTTATTTCATTGATAACATTTTTTAGCTCCTCCGAGTTTGTGTAATCAAATACAAAGGTTTCCTCCACATGTAATTCCGATAGATATGACAAGGGATCAATTTTAGAGTTTAAATTAGAAGTAAGTTTTTTTGCGATTGAGCAGTAAAATTCGTTCAGAACATTTGAATCTATTTGTGCTAATTGTTCGGACTGGCCCTTTCTACCTCTCAGCTCGTTAATTATTGACCATGTTTCTTTTGCCTTATTTTTTGAGAGAGAAATTCTTGAACTATAATGAACTATAAAATAAACGTTTAGCTGCTTGTATGATTTGTTTGTAGATGCATCTATATTTCTTATAGTATTGAATGATGTTTTCGTTGTTACTAAACTTACTAATTTTGTGCAGGACTCTCAAATTTTTTGATGATGTCCTTATACCCCTTGTTAACCATGATTTCTTGGGTTTTCTAGGTCTCATTTTACGAATTGGAAAAGTCAAATTAAAAATATTATACAAAAGCGAGTGGAACACATCCATGGGTTCATCCGAAAGTAGGACACTTTCCCAGTTAACACAGTTCAAATTGTCAGTAAATAATGCATAATTTCTTTTGGAGGATATACATCCAAATTTTTCAGGCAGTTTTTTAGTTTTTTCAAGTAAGGGAAAAGATGCCAGTAACGCTTCATGATCAGACCTGTCAGTTGAAATTATGTGATACCTAACACTATTTTCGCTAAAATTTGTACATGTACCTGAACGATTTGGCTTTCTTAGATATTCAAGGTTCATTCACTCTATTTGTGGATCACACCCAGTCTTGTGTGGCATGACAAGAGTAAAGAAAACTTAGGAATAATGATTGATAACAATGAGCTAAAGGTTTGGTGTGATACAAACCTACTTTGTTTTAATATGTCCAAAACAAAAATTATGACCTTTGGTTTTGACTTTGCAAATCTGAACCTTATGAATCGGTCTATTGCAAGTAAATCCACTGTAAAATTCTTGGGGTTTATGTTGGACGATAGATTAAAGTTTCACGAACATATTAATCAATTAAGTAACAGGTTGGCAGCTGGTTGCTTTGCAATAAGGGTTGTATGTAATGAGCTTAGTACTTCGGCGGCTAAAATGGTGTATTTCTCCTTGTTCGAGTCTCATTTACGGTATGGTATTGCTCTTTGGGAATTCACAAACGGGCAGTTGCTAAATTCTATATTCGTACTGCAAAAAGGGCAGTGCGGTATTTGCGTAGAGCCAAAAACCGTGCACACTGTCAGCCTTTGTTTGAAAAAGAAAAAATATGTATTAACTGTGCCATCTTTGTTCATTTTAGAAACTATCTGTCTCATATATAAAAAATATTCTGGTCTGGAACCTGAGGAGGTAAGGTACAATACCAAGACACACAATAATAATAACTAACGTTTACCAATTCCAAAGTCTGCTCTGACTAAACATTATATATTCTTTGAAAGCAAAAAAATTTCACCTCAGTAATGATTTGAAATCAGTATCGGGCTATATACCCAATTTCGAACGAATGCTAAGAGTATGTTATTGGAGAAAGCCTTCTACAGCTTTGAGGAATATTAAAGTGATGTTTTATGATTGTCTTGTTTTTTTTATTTTTTATAGACCTATATACACATATTTACAATTTTTTATGTTTTGTGTGTTGATTTGTTTCTTTTATATTATTTCAATTTACTTATTTATTACACTTTAATTAGTCATTCTTTGGTGATTTTGTGTGATTCGTGTATCTATTAATGTAGATTAGTATATAGATTAGTATATTATGTTATCCGCTTTGTCAGTAAAAATTTATATTTTTTGGACAATAAAGCATATTGAGTATGAGTATGAGTATGAGTAATCATAATTTTAAGCCTTTGTGGAAATTATTTGACCATTGTCAGACCTTTGAACGAAAAGGTTGTGTTGCCATGTTCCAGAAACCTCGTGAAATAGGGATATAATATCTGGGTCCTTATTCTTGAAACAGGAGAGCAGCGTTCCCAGGAGAACGAGTGTTCTGTCTTTGTTACTTATATTATTAGTTGCATGTCATTGAGAAAGACGGAACTCTCGTTCTCCTGGGAACGCTGCTCCCCTGTTTCAAGAATAAGGACCCTGGAGGTTTCACTAACAATAGGGCGACAAATTTATTGCAATGAAAATAAAGTGGTATTCCTATTTAAAAAAGCGAAGTTACCTACATTATCTGGAAACCGGTAAACTTGGCAACATTGTCGTTGTCATCATTGAATTGGGCATCATTAATTACCCAAATGCAGAAAATTTCGTAATTCTATTTCAAGCCGCTCCGGAAATATTGAACCGTTCCCAAACTTTTGAAGCACACTGTATAATATCATCTTATTCAAATTTAATATGCATTCATTGTCAGAAATTGCGTTTTTGCAGAATGAAAAATAAACTAAGTTCTTTGCTTTTAGATCCATTTGATATTCATTATGTTAATATAAACAAGGACAGTGACCTCACAAAAATGTTCCATAAATATGTTCCTACAATGTTTGATAAGGAGTTTCCTATGAATGCACATGAAAAAAGTTATTTAGATCTATTTCCTAAAGAGAAGTTGGTGTATCTAACACCTCATTGTCGAGAAGAAATGGAGAGCTTTGATCATGATGCTATTTATATAGTTGGAGCCATTGTTGATAAGGTAAAGTAATTGTATTGTCAAAATCCATTTAAAAAAAAATTAATTTCACTCATTAATTTAGTTATAGAGCATTGACGATTTTTCCGGATTTTTTTTTTAACTCATGCTACCAAACCAAAATCTTTATAATATACTAAGACACCAAAAATTTTCTTGGTCATGGTCAATGAACTTTCTAAACTAGACCAAGCCAAAAGACAATTTAGCCTAGAAATGCTCACCTTTCAAAAGATGTTCCCTGTTTTTGTTGGTAATATGAAATTCTATTGGTCATCTTCAATTTGGTTTTGCACAAATTTTAAAAGCACTCAAAACGTTAGCAAACATTACTTATTCTCCTACGTTCATCCAAAATGCATGTAGAAGACATAAATATCCCCACAAATGTCAAATCTTTGGAATGGACTTACATTCTATGGGATCACAATGACCAGGATAATTTAAATCTAAATAATCTCTTGATTTGAAGTTACGTTTGGCAGAACCATCAAATATCACTTCCTGTCCAATTTTAGGCCCTGCCTCCCAGTATTTCATGGCTGTTTTGTATAAAAAGCTTTGGACTTCTTTTAGTTTGTTTGTTTGCATTACAACAACAACAACTGCAGATAAAAGACAGACAAAACTTTGGGGCAATAAACGAAAAAGTAATTTAAAATTATATTATACAAGTTGACACGAGTTTTTGATGTGTGAGTATCTGATAATGCATATTTGAAAAAATCCTTTTTATTCCAGGTAAATCAGGCACCCCTTTCATTAGCAAAAGCCAAACGAGAAAATATAACTATGAAAAAATTCCCCTTAGATAGATATCTGCAATGGGGATCAGGTTCTGGAAAAAGTCTCACAATCAATCAATGTGTGGCAATCCTACTGGACATGAAAGAAACTGGCGACTGGAATTATTCTTTAAGACATGTACCTAGAAGAAAATTGACTGACACCACCACATTTTCTAATAGTTTTAAACCTTCTTATAATAATAGTCCTAAGTCATTTCCTTCTAGAAAAAAAGGAGAATGGAAACCAAAATCAAAAGTCAATGCAAGAATTGTTGTCAAAAGTTTATATGATGATTAGACTCGAATTGAAATGTTACTTTTTTTTTATTCCAATATTTCCTTTCCATATTAACGACGGTATCGTCAACAAGGAGGACTCGGTATTCAACCTTATTAATTTAATTGCTGATTCGGATGTTTATTGCAATTCAGCAATAAATTCATATAAACAATGGGCCAAGCCGAGCAACAGACAGACTTGAACCAGTGTTAGTACCGCCACCCTGGGAACACCCCTCTGGAGTCAAGTCTCCCCAGTGCAAGTACCGCCAACCTGGGAAAGTCCCTATGGGAAACAGTATCGTCATCTAGTGCAAGTACCGCCACCCTGTGAAAGCCCCTCTAGATGAGGATCAGTTAAACGACGATTAGCATTCAATGTAACATTAGCATTAAACCGACATTCCTTCCTAAGTAGCGTCAAACGTGTGGCTTTTTCCATGGGAGAGCATGCATCCTGTAGGATTCATGACGTAATGCCTTCATAGCAAATATACATATTTTTATAATAAACTGAGCGAGTTTCTCTCCATTTATCCACCCTACACCCCCCCATCACAGAAGGTTGTGACATTTGGTGGAGGCGCCGTCTCGAACCTGACGCCCAAGAACCGACGCAGTTAGGCGCCTTTGAAGCAAGCCAGCGCCCACAGGCACTCTTGCAAAGTCATAGCAGTAGAAAATATATGAAAAAGACAAGGAAAAGATAAGGGACCTTTTGACGAACGAGATAGAGAATTAGATTTCGTAGTTGGAGACAGAGTTAAGGTGTTCATACCAATTAGAAAGGTTGGAAGAAGCGTAAAGTTACTCTCAAGATGGTTTGGACCATACAAAGTAATTAGAAAAATGGGAGAAGTGAATTACGAGGCAGAAAAGATTGGAAGGAGAAAGAAGGATACGGTCCACGTGAGTAGGATCTCATCCTACTATTATCCATAGACGGAAGCTCCGCCTATTGAAGAAAGGGTAGAGGAGGCAGATATTGCTGAAGACGCAGAATCTGAAGTTGATGGAGAAACAGAGGATGGAGACAACGAAGAAAAAATTGAAGAGGAAAATGGTAGCAGTGAAGCAGAAAACGAGGTAGAAGAAGACTGATTGTACAGATAAAACATAAGCAAAACTACGAAGTAGGGCAATAGGAAGTAGAGATAGAATAAAAAATAGAGTATACAAGGAGGGATGGAGAGGAACGATAGCTCAATATAGGAGGAAATTAATGGATGGCCTCATAATTCTAAGGGAAGAGTGAGAATATGAATTACTATAAAAGAAAATGAATCAGAAACACTCTTACCGACGGAAGGGCTGGGCCTCGGGCTGGGCATTTCCTCCGTAAAAGCCGCCGAATAGGGATCACAAAAAAAGTGCGAGTTACAAAAAGAAGGCTACTTATGGGTATACAAAAAACAAGTTGGACTAAACTTACCGGTTGGAGCCATGATCAACAAATAAGCAAATGATGAAATTTGGTGGCCCGAATGTGGGACATAATTAAACTTATTATAGGAATAAGCATTTTTTCATAATAAACATTTACCTTTTTGCATGTATTCACAAAAATTCAACCAGGGAAGGACATAGCAAAGCCGAAACCAGAACTGGAAAGATAACTGCTACCTTGCGACAGCTCTGAACTAAGTAGGGGCTGATGTTTGCATCAATGAACAAGAAGCATAACAAACCAGGCAACGACACTTAGACCGTGGGACCGATCATCCCACGATCTAGCAGACCCACCAGGAAGTGCTTAGAACCAGAACCAATCCGCTTGAAAGACAGAATACAGGACAATAAACAAGAAGCAGAACAAACCAGGAACCGAAGCAACGACACAGACCGTGGGACCGTACACCTCACGATCTAGCTGACCCATCAGGAAGTACTTGGAACCAGAACAAACTCATAATACAGAATACAGGACCGGACCGAAAGAAAAAAACCCATGGCTGAAGCTGTGAAGTTGATGAAATTTTTTAGGTATAAGGTATAAGATATTTTTTGTAGTAACCTAAATAATAATGCACCCTGACCCATCCGACCATAAAAAACTTTTGTTAATTTTAATTTTTAATTTTTTATTATACTCGATATTTGGATTACCTATATAATGGTTAAGCTGGGATATTTTATAATTAGGATATTATTGTATTATGGTAAAAAAGGGATATTTTAGGATTAGGATATTATTGTATTTCAGTCTATTTATTCTTTATGTCTCTTCCAAGTATTGGGGGGTCCAATGCTTCATGTAGGGGGGGGGGGGGGGGCATATGTTAACTAGCTACTTAGGAAAGGAGGACCCGGTATTCAACTTTATTAATTCATTTGTCCATTCGATCGGATGTTTATTGCAATTCAGCAATTAATTCATGTAAATAGTGGGCCAAGCCTAGCAACAGACAGACTTGAACCAGTAGTGTTAGTCAAGTCTCCACAGTGCAAGTAAAGCCCCTCTGGGAAACTGTATCGTCATCTAGTGCAAGTACCGCCACCCTGGGAAAGCCCTTCTAGATGGGGATCAGTTAAATGACGATTAGCATTCAACGTAACATTGGCATTAAACCGACATTCCTTCCTAAGTAGCGTCAAACGTGTGGCCCTTTCCACGGGAGAGCATGCATCCTGGAGGATTCATGACGTAATGACTTCATAGAAAATATACATATTTTTATAATAAACTGAGCGAGTTTCCCTCCATCTATACTCCCTACACCCCCCGTGACGGAGAGCAGAGAGGTTGTGACAGTATTATCAAAAAAGGGTAAAATTGAAACGGTACCTAGGAAACTGAAGGACAAAGCTAGAAATTCCGAATAGACGTAAAAAAGCTTTCTACGACTTGTCGAGTTGGAGGGTTTTAGCGTATACCGATTTATCCCAGAACCGGGTCATTGGTGACCCATAGAAAGTTTTCTAGGAAAAAATTGTTTTTTTTTTGAAAAAATCATACAAAAGGTAATATTCTTGACATAAATTAGGAGAATTCACAGAAGATAGACGATAACTAGCATTAAAATTGACAGTAGTGACCCAAAAGTCATATCGACATTTCAAAAAAGTCTCAAAGTAAGCGATTTTGAGATAGTCCTCCCGTTCATTTGCAGTGACCTCTTGCGCTGTAACTTTGTGAACAAAATCGTTGCTAAAACGCCACACGTCAAAACTTCACATTTTTATATGTTCATTGATCATCCTGTGTGATCAAAATATCACTCTCACTGCAAAATTTTTAACTGGCTGAAAAAAAAAAATAATAGAAATAAGTTAGGTACCTACCTACCTACCGCTTTCTTTCGCAACACTTTTATGAATGAAATAGTGGCATGTGGCCTGTGCACTGTACTTTTGCATCTCATAATATTAATATTGGTGAGAAACTTACTGCTATTCGCAACAACAGCTAAAGACATAGTACTTTTGCGTTTTTGCGAAAACTACTGCGAACTTTAAGAATAGGCAACCTTGGTGTTTGAATCTTGTTTGAATAAACAAGTTTTAAACACATTGAAATATATTGTCCCAATACTATTAAGTAAGTATTCCTTTCTAATACACATTCTTAACGATAAGTAGTAACGTTATGTTATAACGGTGACGATGGTTTATGGTGTATATACCCTAAATACGACTTTCTACGAAAATCTGAGGTCCAATAGATGTCTAAAATTCCAGACTTTCCGCCTGAGCCTACAATAACAAAGTTTCAGTATTACCTACCTATATCTCAAGGGTTAGCAATTATTTTTTTCCGGTTCCGAAATACTTATTAAAATGACATATAAATGTCATAACATTTTTATTAAATGTTAAATGTTAATTACTCGTAGAATGATTCTGAAATTTTTTACTTTGTAAACTACTTTAGTCTACAACCACTCCAATTCGCTAACGACAGGTTTTTACCATTAAATTTAGCAAAAACAATAATAAATAAAACTATATAATGTACAACAAATTTCCATCGTGTTCGTTTAGTTTATAGGTATAACTTAATTGGAAAAAAATTTATTAACATTGTTGTATTTGTTGTCGATGTGAGTAGATAGCAATCGATAATGCAGCAAATTGTTTATATCGCCACGATTATTGTGATTTTGAATATTTTATTTATGGCAGTTAATAAGTTTACGTGTTTTTGGTGTAGAAGCAAAGTATGTTTAGTGGGAAAGGTGGCTATTATTACTGGTGGAGCTACAGGTAAGAAAAATTGCTTTCTTCAATTTATAATATTAGGTACCTACCTACTTGAAAGAAATAAATGATCACGCGGATGTGAAGTTGGTGGAAAAAGAAAGTAGGTAGGCACATGTTATATTTCAACGTATATTAATTATTTTTTACTACACGGCATTCAGCTTTCAACCTCAACCTGGTATAAAATCTATATACGAGTATAATTCTTTTTGCTAATAAATTAATTATTAGCGAAAAAATGTATCGACACCAAGTTATATCTACCTACCTATAGTTTTTTTTTTTGTTCAATTATTATTATTTAATAATATTCCGCTGGTTGGGAAATATTTTGTTATCAAAACCAAGTATTTGGTAATATATTTTTCTCTCAAATGATCTTGCTGCTTTAGTTCCATCGGCAGTCATTAGTCAAGTGGGGAAATCGGCTGTATTGGATTCCCGCCTAATGTTGAAAAGTTGAGAGATGGACACTTATTTTCAAAATTGAGCTATTTTGATTACATGTATCAACGAGAAGTGAATTGCTCTTACGGATAAATACAAATTTTGTTAGTTTATTTATTTATTTATTTACTTATTTATTTGATTCACCTACCAAACACCTGAGGTAGGTAATTACATGTAAAGGTTCGCAGATAGCCAAAGGCTCAATAACAACAATATAGGTCTTAATGTACACTTACTTTAAAAATACAAAATAAAATATAAAATAAAACAAAATAAAATAGGATAAAATCAGACAGACAACATAGAAAAATAAAACAGTGAACATAGACAATAAACAGATATGATGGCTAGGGCGTAAAAATACGACTTAAAAGTAGGTAGGTACTTAATAATAATGAAAGCAAAAGCAATGACAATAAAAAGACGAACATAATTTCTACAGACTAATTTTTGATGAAGCATAGAAGTTTTCTCAGCTGATTGATGCTAACATTAAAAATATTCAGATCTGAACTGCTCATCAGCACCTCGTTGCACACTGAAAGCATATGGTTTATTGGTGAATGACTAAATTAATCGACATAAAATGGTTCCCTATTTGATATTCTTGTATTTTTGGCACACTCAATCGAATTAGTAAGATCACAGCTCTTGTATTTCAAATTGTTTAAAATATAGTAAATGAACATGACAGCCTGTGTTTTCCTTCGAGTAGATAGGCTAACCATATTGCGAAATCATCAAGCATGGATCTGTATGAGACCATGTATGAATAAACATTATTTTTCTTAACGTAAAGAAATCGTAAGAAACGTTTTTGAACTTTTCTATTTCATTGGTGCTTACTGCAGTTGTTGGATTCCAAATATTACTAGCATATTCCAAATGTGGTCTCACCAGAGAATTATACAAGATTATAATAGTTTCACTATAAAATTTTTTTGTGGTACGTATAACAAAGCCTAATGCTTTGTAGGCTTTATTAATAATAGACATACCTATAATGGTTAATAAATCTGAAAGTATCCTGAAAAATAACGCCTAGGTCATTAATTTCATTTTTTCTAACCAATTTAACATCGCCCACAAAGTAATCTTCAACAATACAATTAACCGAAGAAACCGTTTTTAAAATCTTAAAATCAACAGCATACAGCAAACTATAGGATGACTTAAGCATTCAGGTAGATCATTCATAAATATGTATTATAAAAAAACAGGGAACCCAAGTCGCTTCCTTGGGAAACTCCCGACATAGAAACAAATTGACCAGAAAAGCATGTCCAACCTTGACAGACTGTTGGCGTTGTGACAAATATGACCATAAAAAGCTACAGGCTTTAGAAGAGAGACCAAGATTAGCCAACTTGCTCAGCAATATGCTGTGGTCTACCTTATCAAATGCCTTTTAACAGTCAGTGTATATAACATCTAGTTGTTTCTTATTAGTGATGGCTTCAGACACACATTCTGAGAAACAACATAGGTTGGTAACTGTAGATCTGTCCTCCAGGAACCCGTGTTGAAGTTGCCATATATTATTATAAATATGACACAAAAGGTCCTTGTACAGAGTTTTTTCAAATATCTTACTTAGACTATTCAGTAAGCTTATTGGCCGGTAATTCCTTATATCCTCCCTGTTGCCATTCTTGAAAATGGGCGAAATAACTGCCGTTTTAGGAATATCAGGAAAGCAGCTCTGTTTCAATGCTAAATTAAATATGAATTTTAATGGGTATAAGAAGAATTCGGCGCATTTCTTTCAAATATAGGATGGTATGCCATTAGGCCCAGTTGATCTTTTTGATTTTTTAAAGATTTGATACTGTGAAGAATGTCATGATCCGAAATGCAGGAAAAATTGAAAAGTGTGTGGTCAGCTTGAGTCAGGCAATTGGAAATTTGGTTGTTGCCCTCCGCAAAAACAGATTCAAAATACAGTGCAAAAGCATTTGCTATACCCATAAAGTCCACCAACCAAACCAACCACTTCCTCGTAAAATGTGGCACTATAAATCGGCAAAATGGAATGACCTAAAACAGTATTACCTGGATTTTCCATGGCAAGAGGTTTGCTTTAAAACAGCTGATCCCACTATTTGCTGTAATGAAATAACACAAGTAATCTTATCTGGAATGGACGCATATATCCCACATACAACTAAACGTGGAGCTAATGCAAAACCTTGGTTCAACAGCCAGTGTCAAACGGCTGTACAGAAAAAACACAGAGCATATAACCTTTGGAAACGACAACAAACCGCTCAAAACCACACAGAATTTATAGAAGCCAGAAATAGTTGCAAAATTACTATTGACTCCGCTAAAGAAACATACAATCAAAGAATAAAAAACAGGTTGCTGAATTGTCCAAGTAGTTCTAGGTCTTTTTGGTCTCTTGCAAAAGCTGTTGGATCTAACTTCACCAAGTCATCCATACCACCACTTACAGATAAAAATAATCACTTAGCCACAACATCAGAGGAAAAAGCCAATATGCTTGCCCAAATGTTTTCCTCCAACTCCAACCTAACAGTGCCAAACGGAAAAACTCCACCGTTCATTGAAAGGGTTTCCCATAGTATGCCAGGGGTACCCTTTTGTCACAGAGAAATACGAAAATCCCTAAAAAAGCTGGATACAAACAAAGCAATGGGTCCGGATGGCATTCCCGCAATAGTACTCAAAAATTGCGCCAACGAACTCACCCCAACTTTCGCAAAATTATTCAATTTGTCTTACAGGCAAGGAGTATATCCATCATCATGGAAGTCTGCCGCAGTACAACCCATTCCAAAGAAAGGAAAAAAGACAGATCCGTTAAACTATAGACCAATTGCTCTACTTCCGGTGATATCAAAAGTAATGGAAAGAGTTGTGAACAATCACCTAACCAAGTACTTGGAAAAGTACAAAATTATCAACGATAAGCAATACGGATTTCGAAAATATAGGTCAACTGGCGATTTACTTACATACGTCACTCACTTATGGCAAAAAGCGATTGAGTTGCGGGGTGAAACAAGAACAATTGCCTTAGATATATCTAAAGCATTCGACAAAGTTTGGCATAAAAATCTGCTCAACAAGCTCAAAGCAATGGGATTATCGCCGAAACTTTGCACTTGGTTTGAAAGTTACCTAAAGGACAGATCCATTTATGTTGCACTGGATGGCCAGAACTCCAACTCTTACCAAATAAATGCTGGTGTGCCACAGGGAGCAATCCTTTCGCCAACTCTTTTCCTGATTTACATAAATGAACTCATAGATAAAACAGTAAATCCACTTTATTGCTTTGCAGACGATGGCAATGTAGTCTCCTCACTCATACCACCCACAGGTCTTTCCGCACGTGAATTCCATCATCTTAGACTAACTCAAATATCGCAGATAAATAACGACCTGGAGATAATAGAGGACTGGGGTAACAAAAACCTTGTACAGTTCAACGCGCAGAAAACCCAAGCAGCTCTGTTTTCAAAAAAGACCAGCACCGGTGAGACAAACATCATGCTATCTGGAAGTGCTGTCACATTACAGAGTCAGTTGAACATCTTGGGGGTTACTGCAGAGACCAACATGTCTTGGCACAGTCACGTGGCAGATATTGCTAAAAGGGCCTCCCAAAAGCTGGGGGTGCTATTTCGTACAAGACATCTGTACACACCAAGCCAATTGCTGACACTCTACAAAGCCCAGATTCGACCAACTATGGAGTACTGCTCACATATATGGAGTGCAGCACCCAAACATACCTAAATGCTTTTGAATACCGTGCAAAAACAGGCTATCAAGCTGATCAATGACCCCGCACTTACTCGTAACTTGGATGGTCTCGAACATCGCAGATCTGTGGGCGATTTATCTCTCTTCTACAGGTACTATCACGGAAAATGCTCTGAAGAGTTGGCACTTATGATTCCACCGAGAGTAGCACCTACCAGGCGAACCCGTCAAACAGACGGTAACCATGAATTTACTGTCAAACTAGAGGCACCAAGAACCTCATTAAATCAGAATTCATATCTCTGGAGAACAGCATCGCTGTGGAATAAACTCCCTGCGACGGTTTTCCCTGCAGGTTACAACCTGAACCGTCAGCGAACCTTTCATTGTGTGCCATTTCCCGTGGTATCCCACCATGGCCCGACTTACCACGCACAAAAGAAATTATGTTATTTCTTTCATCTCAAATTACTTATGTCTTTGTTTACTGTTCGTTCACGTTGTTGACTTTGCTGCGTTAATGCGTTTAATTTATTATATGTATAGCCGATTTCCTCTTAAATGAAATTTTACTCAACTATTTTATTACATAGGTATTACCTATATACATTTTTTTTAATAATAGGAGTATTTCAGGAATTGGTTATCAAACAGCTTTGGAATTGGCTTCCAGAGGGTGTCGAGTTATTATAGCCGATGTAGTGAATACAAAAAAGTCAGTGGAACAAATAATCAAACAAACAAAAAACCCCAATATTGTTGGCAAAAATCTCGACCTCGCATCATTGCAATCTGTCAGAGATTTAGTCAAGGATATTTACGAAAATGAAGTTAGGTTGGATATATTGATCAATAACGCTGGAACAGGAAATATTAATATATCTTACACAGATGATGGTCTGGAGGGAACTATGCAAATTAATTATTTTGGACATTTTCTTCTTACGCATTTGTTACTTGGTAAGGACCGCATTTACTCACAAAATTGATTAACCCCGTAGCTCATTGAAAATGATTGATATTTTTAGATCTTTTGAAAAAGTCAGCTCCCAGTCGAATCATTTTCTCCAGCTCCATTCTTGCTTACGTAAGTGACTTGACACTGGAACATCTAAATCCAAAAGAAGAATACAAATCTGTTTGGCATACAGTTATTGCTGGAGGTACATATGGAGCTTCCAAACTCTGTATCGCTATGGCGTCGAAGCTGTTTGCAAATAAATTATATGGTAGCGGCGTTACGTCTAACACTTATCATCCTGGAGCTACCCGAACCTATATATTTTTTAAGGACCTCGCTACCAAAACTTGGAAAGACTTTTTGAGAACTGCTATAGGTTGTCTTGCGTGGACATATGGAAAGGTAGGGAAAATAAAACCGATAGTTTATTATGGATGCCTAAAGCCTAGTTCTCATGGAGCGGAAAATCGCGTTGCGGGTGCAGAATATCGCTTTCCGTTCAAGAAGTAATTATTGCCGGTTCACATGAAGCGAGATTCCGGATGCGGAATTTCAGTTATATTTAGAGGGTATTCCACATTATGTTTTAATGATTTTTATCAAATATCGTAGCTACCATACATCTCACAGGTGGCAGTAAAAAGCGACGGAGGATAAAAACTCGCGCAAAAGTTAAAAATAGTCCAACTTTTTTGCTATATCGCAAAAAATTGACATTATTTCTTCGCTGCGGGACAAATTTTAGAAATTCCGCGTCCGCCAGGCGATTTTCTGCTGCATGAGAACTAGTCTTAACCCAATTATGCTTGAATTTTTGAAGTTTTAATCCTATGGTAGGCCATGTTTTATTAAAAGTATAGACAAAATTTCGTGCAGGTTCGATTTGGGACTGCGGTATTTGTCCCCCATTTCCACACACATATTTTTATTTTTATTTGGTTGACTGGGCAAGGTGTTTCACGAACATCGAAACAGAGGCGTTTTGGGGAATTTTAAGGTCGATTTAAAAAAAAGCTCGGACACGTCAATTTTGTATTCAAGGGGGATACTTTTTGACCCCATTGGTATTTCGCTAGGGTGCACCCCCTGGGTGGGGTGACTTTCACCCCTCTTTTTTAGATTGGGAAGATGGGTGTTTCTTATTCAGCCTATGGCAACTTTGACAGTAAATATCTTGAGAACTAATCATTCGATTTTCAAAAAAAGTAAGTTGTGACGAGAATCAAAATACTTTAAAAAAAAAGAGGGGTGAAAGTCACCCCACCCAGGAGGTGCACCCTAGCGAAATACCGATAGGGTCAAAAAGTTTCCCCCTTGAATACAAAATTGACGTTTCCGAGCATTTTTTTTAAATTGACCTTAAAATACCCCAAAACGCCCTTGTTTCGATGTTCGTGAAACAACACCCTGTATATTCATGTGACCTGCTGCAGCTCTCGAAACATGACTTTGACTTCTCCAAAGGTGATGCAGTTTTCCTCCATCGACTGCAACACCGTTATAAAATGTCGCCAGGTTAATTATTCAAAAGCCTGTTGCTCAAGAACCGACGATAAACAATTTCGGTGACAGTGTATCGCCCTGCATGACTCATCCTTGGTCGAGCTTAAGTTTGTAGGTCGTGTACTAGAGTGTGGCCGTTGTTGATGCTTTCAAGTACAAAGCTTTGACAACATTGTAATACCGGTTAATGATTCTATACATTCTTGTAAACCTCTTAAACGCGCTGTTATTATCACTGTATCGAACGCTTTACGGAAGTCAACAAATACTAGAATTAAGGGGCGATTGTACCGTACAGTCTTTTCTATAAGGGTTTTCAGGCATTGGAATGTGACTATTTGTGAGTAACCAGAGCGAAAGCCAGCTTGCTCTGTGAGCTGATAATAAAAGTCTGGTTTAGTCCGGTTTTCTCAATAATTCCCAAGTATTTATGCTCATACAAGTGACTATAAACTAATGGGCCGGTAATTCTCAAGACCTGATTTATCCCCTTTCTTGTGTAAAAGTATTATGATTGAGTTGTTCCAGTCATCTGGGATATTTTGATTGTCGATGAACACATTGAATTTTTTTCTTGAATCAGTATTCCACCTGGAGCGCGGTTGTTCTTCATCTTTTTAAGCGCATTGTTATTCTCATTACCTTACATTCATCATCATCGAAAATTATGGAACTTGGGTGTTAGAGGCAAAGCCCATGATTTATTTAATTCCTACCTAAAAAATAGAATACAACAGGTAAAAATAAATGGTGAGCTTAGAGAGGAGGGTGAAGTAAATATTGGGGTGCCTCAAGGAACGGTTCTTGGCCCTGTGCTTTTTTTGGTCTACCTTAATGATTTAATGTCAATATTACCTGCTAATGATTGTATCTGTATATGTTTTGCTGATGACAGTGTAATATTAATTAAAGCAAAATCATCATGGAAAGAACTGCACGAGTTGTCGGAGCATTACATATCTATTGTTAAGTTATGGATGGACCAGAACCGCTTGACATTGAATGAAAACAAAACACTTTATATTCCTTTTTCTCTTAAAAATGTTAATAGATTGAATTTACCAGCCCTAAAAATACATACCCTTGAATGCCTACAGAAAACATGTTCATGCTCGTGCCAGCCATCAATTAACTCCCAAACAAATTGTAAGTATCTGGGAGTATACATAGACTCAAATTTGAAATACGATTCTCATATTGACTACATCGTTAAAAAAGTCAGGAAAACGATCTACAAATTTTATCAACTACGAGAATTCATGCCCTTAAAACTAATTAAAATAGTTTACCAGTCATTAGTGGAGTCTGTTTTGAGGTATGGAATAACTGTATGGGGTAGTACATATTCAAATGTACTTAACAACATTGAAATTTTACAAAAGTGCTTAATTAAAATTATTTATAAAAAGCCAAAAAGGCACCCTACTGACTTAATTTTTAGAGACTCTGGATTTTTGACTATCAAACAAATTTATGTAAGCAGTGTTATAAGGTATATGAAAAAATTTAACACACACAAAAATAATATAAGTCACGGCATAATAACCCGATTAATTACCTCTGAGAGTATGGTAACTCCGGGGTCAAGTCTAAGCGCTACTCAGCGACATGTAAGCTTCATAGGTCCACGTATTTATAATATTCTGCCACTCGAAATAAAAACCAAAAGTCAAGTTTATATGAAAAAAGTTAATGAGTGGATAAAAAATAACTGGAATAATATGAAACGTAAAATTTGCATACTATAAAATTTAAAAAAAAAAAAAAACAAAAAGAAATAGCCACTCCAAATTATATTTGAACTTATCTTATTTTTATTTATAATAATTGTTAAGAAGTTATATCTATATTTAAATATATTTAAGTTTGTTATCTTTCAAAATCAAATTTATATTAAAATATTGTTGATGGCTTTCGACAAGCTACTGCGTAGCTTAGAAAGCTGTACCATATGTGTGATATTGTATTGTTTGTTGTTAATAATAATAATAATAATAATAATAATAATAATAATAATAATAATAATTATACCTAAGGGCACTGCTCCAGCTGAACATGGAGCCATAACAAATGTAACAAATCTAAAAAAATTATTCACATTTAATTATTGAGTAAGTATCTATGCATTTTTGTTTTCCTCGATTGTACATCGTTTTTAATTTTACATTCTCTATTAATTTCTTTTGAAGCGTCTTGTTTTGCGTCCTTGTCACTTCTGGTAGGTGACTCACTGCAGAAATAAGTTTAATAAAACTTGTTGCAAGAAACAGGAAATTTGTTTCATTATCACATGACACCAGGTACTTACATTCAAATGAGGGGGAGGCGACGGAGCACACTGGCGAAAGAAATTCTGATCTGCTGTTTCAGTGAACTTGTAAAGTGAAGTAAGTTTCATGAATCTTTGCTTCATGTGAGCGCACACAGTCATTATAGTTTCGCGTGCGATGTCCTGTAATTTTGTTGTGGACATGAATAAATTTCTGGAACAAATAACGTGAAACAGAGCACATTCTGTTTCAGGAAATTTGTATGCGAAACAATTTCTGTTCTCCTGTTTCAGAAACGCCAGTGTGCTCCGCTTCATTTGAATGTCTTGTGGTAATCAAACAAAGGATAACGCACACCTAATATGGGATTTTTGGGCTCTATGGATTTTGCCCATTTTTTGATATGTTGTAGAGGATTTAATTCTGAACAACCTTTAAATGGGACGAAATCTTGTAGGTATTACGGTCTCTGAGATATGAGCGTTGAAAGATGGACTTTTTTGCATTTTTTTGTGTGGAGAGTATATGAAAAACTGGTGTTTATCAGTCAATTTTGATAGGTCGACATATTTTACGTCACTAACAAATGTCAACATACGCTAAGGCCGCGACCGCACTGGCGCCAACATTGACCCCAGTGCGGTCCCGGCCTTAAATTGGTCGACATTAATTTTTAAGTGACGTAAAATATGTGAACCTGTCAATATTTTGACTAGGGATGTCAATTTTTATTAAAACACCGGTTTTTCCATTAACCGGTTGATTTAGTAACAGTTTTAACTGCCTGGTTATAACTGATATAAAGCACCGGTTATTCCGATTAACTGGTTGTTCGGTTATTTTTCCGAATTTTATCAGAATAATTGCATTATTGCCATTATTTATACTATAATGTAAAATTAATTAAACAACAACATATCTTTATTGTAAAAAAAATCGGGAACTGTTACATGTTAAGAAAAATCATCAAAGAATACCTACACTTTTCTTCTCGTCTGTCATTTTAAACATGTACCCATTGAGAAAACAACCCGCTGCTGAACGAATCAACCAAAACTGAAATGAAATACTAAAGATAGGCACTACTATTGGTTAAAGACTGTGGAAATAGGTATTCGACTGTTGTCGCTTATTCAATATTTTACAATTTATTTAATAAGACAAGAGAAAAGTCTACATGTTTCACTTTCACCGGTTATTAGGTATGAAACCCGGTTATCCGGTTATAACTGGAAGCAAAAAACAACTGGTTTTAACCAGTTAACTGAAAAGAAAACACCGGTTTTTCGGTTTTAACCACCGGTTATTGACATCCCTAATTTTGACTGATAAACACCAGTAGCACCAGTATCTCGTATACTCTCCACACAAAAAATCGCAAAAAAGCTCATATTTCAAGGCTCATATCTCAAAGACCGTAATACCTACAAGATTTCGTCCCATTTAAAGGTTGTTCAGAATGAAATCCTCTACAAAATATCAAAAAATGGGCAAAATCCATAGAGCCCAAAAATCCCATGTTAGGTGTGCGTTATCCTTTCCAGTTTCTTGCAACAAGTATCATGAAACCTATTTCTCCAGTGTCTAACCCGCCTAAGAGTTCTTCTTTGTTCCATTTTGTGCTTTTGTTTCGGCTATTTGTTGCTCATTCGCTCCTGTGGGGCAGGGTTTTTTTTCTGTTTCTATTATCGAATATACTGTCATATAGGTCATTAACTTGCTGTCGGTTGATTCGGTTTGTTTTGGAGGGCTTCAGCGATGTAACTACTCTGCAAACTCATTTTCGTTTTTCCAGTTTGTGCAGGTCTTACTTTTATGCTTTATCACTTTGTCTCTTTTTAACTGATTGGTTTGTATTTTGATAGTTACTCTCAACGCTCGTCGCTGGCTGTTACGAATTTATTCAAAACATCAGTAGCATTTATGCGTCCCTTATCGGTATGTTCGAGAGATTTTATTTTTGGGCCTATTTGAAAAAATATTTCTTAATAATATTGTTCCGATAAATAAAAAACTTTGGACACACATTACCTTTTGGTTTATTGTCGCAAAGTTTTGATTGTCTTTTATCTGCAGACGTTTTCATGCGAATGACGCGTATCGTCTATCCAGTGTGGTCCAAATAGGGCCTACATGTATGGGTATCTGAAAAAGTGTAGGAAATAAAGAAACGGTTAATGAAGACGGAAAGTCTTAGATAATTATTATATTTGTAACCGTTTCGTGCACATCCACACACCTCTATCAGTGTTTAAATTATTTCAAAAATTTCAAATAGGTAGGTAGGTACGTTTTTGACAACACGCTTTAACTTGGAGCATTGTCCATGCAGGGCCGTAGCTAGAGTCAAATTTGTGATAGGGCATGACAAATTTGACATAGGGCATACACTACTTGTCCCCCCTCCCTTAAATTATAGGTAAACAATCTGGTGGTAATGGCGCCGAAGGCAAATTTTTCAATAAATAACGTCTCTGCTCTGGCAAGTAAACAAAATGGCGCTGATTCTCGCGCCGCCTTGGACCATTCGCACCAAGGATAATACACACTAATAGTGAAATCCATTGGTAAGTTCAGTGTGCACTGAGTGCATTCGTGTCCTCTTCTACTAGCATGATGTAAAAAAAATGACAACTACTACTACTACTACTACTACTACTACTACTATCACAGGATAGCTTAACATCATAAGGCCTGTGTATATCAAATCTCAAGCCCCCCATCACGCCAAAGAACCAATGATTACGTAGGCAGAGTTATTCTTGCATTTGCACTCTTTCGAAACGAAAAACTACCTCTGTGTAAACGTCTAACATTGTTGCATACATTTAGGAGGTTTCGGAAACACTTATCCTCGCACTTATTCGATTCCAGGCCTTTTCATTATCTACTCTTAAATTTTCTACAGAAACCTTAAGGCATGTTGCGTTTTAAAGGTAGGGCATGATCATTTGAAAGATAGGGCATTGCCCCCCAATGCCCCCCCCTGGCTACGGCCCTGTGTCCATGTCGAGCAACATTGAGACTTCTATAAAGCTTCCTTTTGGCTCATCTTTCGGTATTTACAATGTTTTAATAAAGAAAACTTGGTTGCCGGCCCATATCCCTGCAGGGTTATTTTTAATAAAAAATTATGTATGTCAATTTTATTTCATAATTGTAGTTTTTGAGTTTCCGGATAAAATTAATAATAGAGAGTAAAATATGCATATAAAAAGCCAAACTATGGTTGCCACTTTTTTTCCCTGCAAAAGTCCAGGTTGTCAGGTGTCAAAAGGTAACTTCGAATGAGTATTTTGTAGTTATAGAGTTTCCTTATATAATTTATATGAAAATGTAGATAATTTAATTGCGAACACGATGGTATTGGGTTGCCAAAGCAAAAACCGGCAGAATCTGAGGTTTGCAAGACTTCAAGTTTGAAAATTGTAGAAGAGAATAGCGCGCGACAGAGAAGTACTCTGTGTCTATGCGCTGGAAAAGGAAGCCGAATAGAAGTAAAAGAGCGATTAAGCTGGAAGAATTTGGAATGCATTTTTTTTTGATGTTTTTATCATTATTTTTATTATTTATAAACACTGCGCTTGTAAGAATACTACTAGTGCAGTGAATATATGGGTTTTTCAAAAAATTTGACGAGGTCAGGCTGATTTTTTCAGAGCAAATTGGAGACTATGTCCTGAATATTGAACCAAAAAATCTGACTCGAAAGTCTTGTGCGTTCGGCCCTATTGGTATTTTTCTTATTTATTTTTGTTCGACAAAATGACCTTCATAAAAGTTGTGGATAATTATATCCTGATCAACTTTGCCTAATAACTTCTTTTGCTAGCTACATTAGTATAGGCGATGCGACCATTTTAGTGCTTCAGAATTCGGAAAAAAATAAATAGCAGATTATTGTACACCCCAACTACAGCCATTACCTTTACAGGTAGAGGAAAGGTGTAAATACAAAAGTTGTACAGTTTTGGTTCTATATTTTTGAAGATCACAATGCCCCGAATCCAAAAATATATAGATTGTCTTATTTGGTTGAGCAATCTCTTATATATTCGGCTCCAAAAATTGTAAAAATATTATCCTACTAACTGATTTTGTAAACCATTCTACCTGTACAGGTTAAAGCTGCAGGTAAAATTTGACGGAAGTACTTGGTTTCTCTGATAGTATTTGTAACATTTTTAGAACCAAATATGTTAGAGACGGCTCAACCAAACATAGACGATCTATATATTTTTGGAATCAGAAAATTATGCTCTTCAAGAATATAGAACTAAATATGGGGCATCCGATTTGAAAAAAGCTGAAAGCATGCAACATTTCACATTTCTGACATTCAATTTCTGTTTCTGACCATGGATTCTAAAAATGTAGCCAAAACTGTACGACTTTTGTATTTACACTTTTCTTCTGCCTGTCGAGGTAAAGGCTGTATGTGGGGTGTCAATACATAAAAAAACACCCTGTACTCATGATTAGGGCGGCTTCTTCACCTTACACAAAAAAAAAAAATTAAAAATGGTAAATTCAAAATTTGTAGGGCTTTACCTCTATTACTATATTATGCACATGTCAGAACGGGCAAATGATAGGTGCCAACTGTCATATTGACAAACACTTGTATTGTTTTGAATGGAACACCCTGTATATTTTTGGCTAGAATGATTGATCCCAAATATACCATAGGTATATCTTGATATTTGGCTCAGCTGTTTCTACGCTATTTAAGTTTAAAAATGCATTCACCTTAACCGAAGTCTATTCCCGTTCCTTTATATGTAGTAAGACTTGCTTAATGCAATTTTGAACTGAAATCGCGCAAAAACAGCTGAACCAAATATAATATATGGTATATTTGGGATCAAAAGAAAAAATCAATCATTTTAACTAAAAATGTGCAGAGTATTCCATTCAAAAAAATGCAAGTGTTTGTCATTCTGACAGTTGGCACCTGTCATTTGCCCCTTTTTAACATGTGCAAAAGATGATAGAGGTTAAACCCTACAAGTTCTGTATTAAACATTAAAAAAAAAGAAATTGTGTAAGTTGTAGAAGCCGCACTAATAATTATGGGTACAAATAATCTGCAGGTTTGCTATTTTTTTTTCCGAATTCTGAAGCTTTAAAATGGTTGCAGCGCCTAAACTAAAATAGCTAGCAGAAAAAGTCATAAGGCAAAGTTGATCAGAATGTAATTATCCACAACTTTTATTGAGGTCATTTTGTCGAAAAAAAAAATAAATAAGAAATAATGTTTCGAGTCAGATTTTTTGGCTCAATACTCAAGGCACCAGTCTCCAATCAGCTCTGAAAAAATCAGCCAGCCCTCGTTAAATTTTTTGAAAAACTCATGTATTCACTGGACTAGTAGTATTCTTACAAGCGCCGTGTGTATAAATAATGAAAATAATGATAAAAACATTATAAAAAATTGTTTATTCAAAATTCTTCCAGAGCCGCTGTTTTACTTCTATTCGGCTTCCTTCTACAGCGCATAGACACAGAGTACTTCTTTGTCGCGCGCTATTCTCTTCTACAATTTTCACAAACTTGAAGTCTTGCAAACCTTAGGTTCTGCCGGTTTCTGCTTTGGCAACCCAAAACCATTGTGTTCGCAATTAAATTATCTACATTTTTATATAAATTATGTAAGGAAACTCTATAACTACAAAATACTCATTCTTCGAATTCTTTTGAATTCTTTTGACACCTGACAATCTTGACTTTTGCAGGGAAATAAAGTGGCAACCATATTTAGGCTTTCTATATGCATATTTTACTCTCTATTAGTAATAAATTTATCCGGAAACTCAAAAACTACAATTATGAAATAAAATTGACATATATAATTTTTTATTAAAAATAGCCCTGCAGGGATATGGGCCGGCAACCATATCAAGTTTTCTTTATTAAAACATTATCTTGTTGAATTTTGAGTTTCATTAGGAAACTCGATGGGTGAAGGTCGCTTCAAGTCGGGATCTTGTACTAATATAGGTATCCGTTTTTTTTTTTCACGAATTTTTCTTTTGCACAGAAAATGTTACAAGCATCATTTGGATTTTAAGTGTGCCTACCTATGCTCTAAGCTTCGACATTTTCCTTAATTTTTGTCGCAATTGTTTATCTGGCTGATATTTCCGAAGGGGCAAATGACGCATCCGATATAATTCTTGGTAATTTTATTTTTACAACCAAATATTAATACAATCAAGTGAATCAAGTCTAATTTTTGAATCATTTCCTGAAACTTTTTGTTGAACCGAATTTTAGATATTTATAGCATTATACTTAGCATTGGGTGAAAGATTTACTATGTACATAAATAAACCATTTATGACCGGCTCTTTGAAAAAAACTGCACTATTCATCTACTTGGCTTACTATCGGTGGCAATTTATACTTTTTCATTATTTTAGAGTGCAGAAGAAGGTGCGCAAACATTAATATACCTAGCCCATGCGGATGAAGTTAAAAATATCACGGGGAAATTTTTCATGGAAGGAAGGGTGGTATGGCATCCTTATCAATTGAAAAATAAAAAGTTCTGTGAGGAAGTATGGGAAAGATCCATTATTTACACAAAACTCGAGCCAAACGAAGTGAAATGCTAATTTTATCTCACATGGAATTTTTTTGTATTTTTGTTTAATAAATCAGAATAATAATAACGGTACTTGTTAGCTTATTTCAAGATAAATAAAAACCTGAAAGACATATTTCTTAAAATAGTATTAAAATCTCTCCCTATCCTATATACCAACCATCGCTTGCTCTCGCATTCGTTGAATGCATAAAATTATAAGAATATTTTTTGAGGGTCCAAACCCAACCATTTTTAAGAAAAAAGCTTTTGAAGTTTTGCATTTTTTGACGAACATCTGAAAGATAATGAAAATTGTAATCATTATGGAATCTGAAAAAATTAATCACATTTAATTATTGAGTGATTACTTATGCATTTTTCATTTAAAAAAATAACTTGACAATGTTACTCGTAATTCGGTTTCTCAGATATGTTAGATACTTGTTTACGGAGAATCGTTACAGAATGCTCATTGAGCCGCCAGTATTTACAAAGAAAGATTTCCTGATAGGAAGGCACCTAAAGCCGCAAGGCACCTAAAGCCGCAAGGCACCTAAAGCCGCGTCCACATTAGTAAAAATGTACGTTGTGCGTGGTATTCGGCACAAATTTGTGTGTGCGATACAAATTTATGTGAGTGTAGACACGCAAAAATTCTCGCGACATTCACCGCACGCGATCCGCGGCTTGTCGGTTTTTTTCAAGACATCAAAGGGATTTGCGGCGCAACATCGTTCTAGTGTGGACGCATTTTTTCGCGAACAAAACAAGTAACCAAAAACAAGCAACGCGCACACTGAAATAAAATAGGCACACACGCGTTGAGCAAGAACGCACGGCGCACAACACAAATATTTATGTTGGTCAAGATGCCAAATTTGCGCCGCAAAAATTTGTAGCGAATCCCGAATTCAACGCAACGCATTTATTTACTAATCTGGACGCGGCTTAACGAAAAAAAAATTGTGTCCGTTTTGCAAAGATTATGTGATACAGGAAGCGTAAGTGTGCAAAATGTTAATCGGCGATCTGCAAGACCAATGACACCTGCCGATGAAAAACCAGATTTTAGCGTTAGTGGAAGATAGCCCTGGAATAAGCAGTCGATTCACTGCCGGACAAGTTGGATATTTCCATTCAACAGTTCATCGGACCCTTCGACCAAATTTGCTTTACCCGTATCAGGTGCAGCCTCTGCAGCAGAGTATATTTACAGGCATTGTCTCCTGAAAATTTCGCAGGCAGACTCCGTTTTTGTGAAAGGTTTCGCCAAAAAATCTCAAGAAAACCGAATTTTGTACGATCTATTCTACTTACTGATGAGTGTTGCTTTCCAAGAGATGAAACTTTAAATTGTCACAACAATATTTTTATCTCAGGCGCCAACGGAGAATAGATATCAGTACAATGTTGTCACATTGTTAACATTTTTCTAAATTTAATTTCTGCGATAACTCCGAAAATTCTAAGAAATGAAATGACCCTTGGTCAATAGGATAGTTTGGGTTGTCATTAATTAAATGAAATATTTCATCAATCCAATTAATCAGTGTTCATAGTCTAATTACTTCGTTCCTTAATGTAACGAATTTATGTTCATTATTATCATAAAACCCGTGAATTTTTATTTTCCATTGTTCGAACGAACACTTTCATCAGTGAACTTCGTTGACCAGTCAGAAACAACTACTCCGAGGGCAAATACCCCTACCGGCGTTCCGTTGAACTACACTGATTGGTCTGAGCTTTCGTTGGCAATAGAAATTGTTAGAAAGATTTTTACAGGTAATGACCAACGTCAATACAGGGACACTTCGGTCCCTGTTTGGGAATCGGCCCACTGAGCAGTGGACTCAGGTTTCCCGTGCCAATCCTTGACGCGTTTCGTCCTTGTTAGGACTCATCAGAAGGACATAGGCTGAAGCTCCCTGTCCAAGCAAAATTGAACTTCGTTGACCAGTCAGAAACAACTACTCCGAGGGCAAATACCCCTACCGGCGTTGAACTACACTGATTGGTCTGAGCTTTCGTTGGCAATAGAAATTGTTAGAAAGATTTTTACAGGTAATGACCAACGTGAATACAGGGAGACTTCGGTCCCTGTTTGGGAATCGGCCCACTGAGCAGTGGACTCAGGTTTCCCGTGCCAATCCTTGACGCGTTTCGTCCTTGTTAGGACTCATCAGAAGGACATAGGCTGAAGCTCCCTGTCCAAGCAAAATTGAACTTCGTTGACCAGTCAGAAACAACTACTCCGAGGGCAAATACCCCTACCGGCGTTGAACTACACTGATTGGTCTGAGCTTTCGTTGGCATTAGAAATTGTTAGAAAGATTTTTACAGGTAATGACCAACGTGAATACAGAGACACTTCGGTCCCTGTTTGGGAATCGGCCCACTGAGCAGTGGACTCAGGTTTCCCGTGCCAATCCTTGACGCGTTTCGTCCTTGTTAGGACTCATCAGAAGGACATAGGCTGAAGCTCCCTGTCCAAGCAAAATTGAACTTCGTTGACCAGTCAGAAACAACTACTCCGAGGGCAAATACCCCTACCGGCGTTGAACTACACTGATTGGTCTGAGCTTTCGTTGGCAATAGAAATTGTTAGAAAGATTTTTACAGGTTATGACCAACGTGAATACAGGGACACTTCGGTCCCTGTTTGGGAATCGGCCCACTGAGCAGTGGACTCAGGTTTCCCGTGCCAATCGTTGACGCGTTTCGTCCTTGTTAGGACTCATCAGAAGGACATAGGCTGAAGCTCCCTGTCCAAGCAAAATTGAACTTCGTTGACCAGTCAGAAACAACTACTCCGAGGGCAAATACCCCTACCGGCGTTGAACTACACTGATTGGTCTGAGCTTTCGTTGGCAATAGAAATTGTTAGAAAGATTTTTACAGGTTATGACCAACGTGAATACAGGGACACTTCGGTCCCTGTTTGGGAATCGGCCCACTGAGCAGTGGACTCAGGTTTCCCGTGCCAATCCTTGACGCGTTTAGTCCTTGTTAGGACTCATCAGAAGGACATAGGCTGAAGCTCCCTGTCCAAGCAAAATTGAACTTCGTTGACCAGTCAGAAACAACTACTCCGAGGGCAATCAGTGTAAGGAACTTTCTTTGAAGACCAGTTATTCTATTTCTGGATTTTATGAATAATCGTTCATTAATTACATTCATTGTACAGATGATTATATCTTATACCAAAAAGTTTGCTCATCATGCTTATGGAACTTTCTTCATTGTGTCAAGGAAGTTATGCAACAAATCAATTACCAAGAGTTCATTAGTTAATGAATATGTTTCATCAGCTTGACGCATGTGTTAGTGATTTAACGAACGTTTATAACTAACGAACTTTACTCATTAATTTAATGAATTTTATAGTTTTGATAAAGACCTATTCGTCATGCTAACGTATAGAATTCATTAAGCACACCCGCACTCCAACTCCATATTATCGACAATATGTCGTAAATTATCCGGAAATTTTATTGTGTTGGTGTTTAATTCAACTCTTTTTCGGAGAAATTCGGAATTCAGGTAGGTATTCATTGAGTGGAATAACTTCTTCATTTATAGTGTACAGAAAACATTGCAGAACGTGGGACTCTACCCGGGAGTCATCTGTCAGCGAAGTCAACCATTGACGCTGAAATCCAACATTGCTTGAAGTGTGCTAGCGCGGCGTTTGGGCGTCTTCTAGACAGAGTTGGTAACAGTCACGACATCAGCGTTGAGATCAAAGTTCGTGTGTACGATACAGTTGTAATACCAACACTTACATAAATAACTACGAAACATGGACCACCTACAGAAAACACATAAAAAGCCTAAAAAAATACCACTAGCGATGCCTAAGAAGGATTCTACGGATTGACCAACGAACGAACATTAGTGTTTTAGAGGAGGTCAACCCAACTAACTTGGAAGCCCTTATCATCAAGCACTAACTTCGCTTGACAGGTCACCTTGTTCGCATGCCCGAAACACGTCTACGACAGATTCTCTACAGTCAGCTGAAAGATGGAAAGCGGAATAAAGGAGGTCAACAAAAATGCTACAAAGATGTTCTAAAGGAAATTTCGGCAAAGTGCCACGTCGATATCAGCAACTGGGAGTCGAGGACAAATGATAGGCTCTCGTAGAGTTGAGTAGTCCACGATGGACCACAAACTTTTGAAGAACAACGACGCAGACACGAGACCGAAAAGAGGGAACGCAGGAAGGAGCGGGAGATTAGAGGAAGAGACAATGCTGTCAGAGACTGGGTGGGCCAAGACTGTGGAAGAGTGTGCGGCTCCAAAATTGGTTTATATATCGACGAAGAATAGAATAGAAGATAATCATACTCGGTATCGAGCGATTGCCTATGATGATGATGATGATGATGATTCAACATACCTAATAAATTTGAGGGTTTAATCACAGTTCAGCTCGGGTTAACTTGAACCGAACCCATAATATGAATATTCTTGTTCATGCAACTGAGCTTAGGATAATGCATTCATACGTTAAGCCACAAACCGCATACATTAAATTGAAAATTCGATTCATTAAACCAATGTTATTTGTACATTATATTGAAGAAGTTATTTCACTCAGACAACGAATTCTATACGTCAAAATGATAGAATCCTTACTCTGCGACAATGAATTCAACCGTTAAATCAATGAACCTTTTTTTCATCTATTTAACGAACAGCTTTCAATAATATTATCAAATTCATTCACCGGCGCAATATTAATGACGAGATTCACTGGTTTAATGCACTATTTCGTTATATTTGTGTACCTTTTTTTTCAGTGTACTTTTTGGCAGTGAGCTTATGGTCTATTACGGTACTATTAAGATTTTGTTGCCATATTTTGACGTTTAATGGTATTTCCAAGGCCAAAGGGCTTAAATTACCTATTTTATCGCCCCGTATATCAAAACCCTGGGCTCCTATAAAAAAATTACAGCAAGTAGCTGTTCCTTCGTAGCTCAGTTGGTCTAAATATAATTAATTAAAACAATGCTTACCGGTCTCGTTGCACTTAATTTGTTAGCTTCATTTTTTTTTACCCAAGGGGAAGATATTTGGAATAGCTAGGAAGAGGAAAAAGGATGCGTAGAGGACGAGTAAGTTTCTTCTCAAGATCGCGAGCCGATAGAAGTTTGTCACAACTTTGAAAATACTTTAATTCAGGGTCGGCGCAAGCGACTTTGGCGCCCTAGGCAAATGTAGTTTCAGCCGCCCCCATCAAGTAAAAATACAAATATGCATGGCTATTTTCAAAAACATGTCTTATAGTTTTATTAATGTTTGTAAATAATATAACCTGACTTACAGAATATAGATTGGAATATCGTCACTGGTGCCACGCCCGCCCAAAACGTTAATTTTGTGCCAAAAATATTCATAATATAAGATAAGTAGTTTTTGGCAACCCGCCACCCGATCGCACGACCCCTAGCGACTAACAGAAACAGGTATAGCAGTATGTGCTCATAAGGCAGGTGACACACTGGAGAAATAAGTTGTATGAAACTTGTTGAAAGAAAAGAAACAGGAAATTTGTTCCATTATCTATCACACGACCACGACACATACATTCAAATAAGGAGGCGCACACTGGCGAAACAATTTCTGCTCTCCTGTTCCAGGAACGCCAGTGTGATCCGCCTCATTCGAATGTATTTGTCGTGTAAAAATGAAACAAATTTCCTGTTTCTTCCAACAAGTTTCATGAAACTTATTTCTCCAGTGTGTCACCGGCCTAAGAAGGGCAAAGTTTGTGTTAGGGTTTGCCAGAGAAATGGAATAAAGCAAAGCAGAATTCAAAAGATTTTTTTTTTGTAGCCTTTTTGCCGCCCCTTTAAGCTTGCCGCCCTAGACGACCGCCTAGTTCGCCTAAGGGTTGCGCCGACCCTGCTTTAATTTCCCGAAAATTGCCGACCCGAAAAATATCAATTATATTTTTGCATTAGCTTTCCGTCGCTAATATTTTATTACTGGCCTAAATCCTTTTGGTACCCACAAATTTTTCAGCAGGCGGCGTTGCCAAGCATTTTTACCTAAATAGAAAAACCCTGGCGCAAACATACCCCCGACCCTGAAAAATCCGTTTTTTAGCAAACTCGAGTTACTCCAAAAAAACCAAAATTAGGAAAAAAAAAACAAAAAAAATCTTTATCAGAATTGCCGATCAAACATCGAAGGACCATAAGTTATATACAAAAAAAAATTACTGCCGTAAGGGTGGCTACAAATCAGAGTAACTACTTATAAAATTTAAACCTTATATGTGACCTAAATTTTGCATCCGTAAATGCCACCAATATGTTACCCCGATATCCTAAACTAAACCAAAAAAAAAAACACTATAATCTTATCTTATACTTAACGAACTATTACCTAAAATTATTGGGTTGGCAAAGGGCATATCTTTACCACCGGACGCGTAAAGGTACCCTTGCTGGTTCTAATCGTCACATTACGGACTACTCCATCTTTTCCGGGATGAATTTCTGAGACAACGGCTAAAGGCCAATGTAAGGGCGGAGCATTATCCGTTTTTAGGACGACAACCGACCCCACCGCAATGTTAAAATTACGTTTAGACCACTTTTGCCTAATTTGTAATGACGTTAGATACTCTAACCTCCAACGACTCCAAAAACTCTGAACCATACTATCAATCAACTGAAATCGGTCCAGTCGATTCAGAGGAATTTTTGCTAAAGGTTCAGACGGAAATCCACGTAAAGGAGTTAACGTCAAAAAGTGTGCCGGCGTTAGAGCTTCCGGAGCAACCGGATCCGCGATTAAACGGCATAATGGTCGCGAATTGAGAAGTGCCTCAATTTGCGTTAACAAGGTAGAAAATTCCTCGTAGGTCAATAATTGATCTCCTATCATCCGATAAATATGCGTTTTCACCGCTTTAACGTGACTCTCCCATAGGCCGCCCATATGAGGAGCACTAGGTGTATTAAATCTCCATTCAATATTATTCATTGCCAACTCGGTTTCCAAAGAACTTTTATAATCCGGAGAATTAATAAATTCATTAATTTCCTTTAGAACTGTCCTAGCGCCGACAAAATTCGTACCTCGGTCAGAGTGTAGAACTTTGACAGGACCTCTTCGAGACATGAATCGTTTAAAGGCTTGTAAAAAATGTGCCGTAGAAAAAGAACTAACTAGTTACAAGTGAATAGCCTTAACCGACATACAAATAAATAGGCTCACGTATGCTTTATGCACTTGCGCATTTCTCTTTCTTCCCATCGTAATACTTATAGGACCGAAATAATCAACTCCGGGTGTGAAGAAATGCACGCGCTTCTTGAACCCGTACCGCAGGTAAGTCCGCCATGAGAGGTGTTAAATTCGCTGGATTTAAACGAAAACAATTATTACATTT
The DNA here is from genome assembly GCA_917834065.1 of Ceutorhynchus assimilis. NCBI lineage: Eukaryota > Metazoa > Arthropoda > Insecta > Coleoptera > Curculionidae > Ceutorhynchus > Ceutorhynchus assimilis. The sequence goes on from OU892277.1 coordinate 43,563,854, forward strand.
ACGTACCCTTCCCCGAATTAAATTTGTACCACCCAAACTCCAATATCTTTGTCTTAATAAGGCGTCTAACAAACTAGCGCCTGTGTGTAAATTAATTTTATGATAAAAATCTATCAATCTTTCAGTTAGAGTTTCTTTAGCCGGTAATATTAAAGGATGTTTTTGTGAAAAAGCTAAATTTGAGTTTCCGATTCTAACCCCGACCCTCAGACACCCATCCTGCATAAACGGTCGCAGTTTTCTGAGCTGAGGGGATCATTCTTGATCGGTTTGTAACCGTTCAATATCCGAATTAAAATGTTTACGTTGTACCAGTTTAATTAAAATCATTTCCGCCTTTTTATAATCACTCGCCGAGATAAATCCCTGCATGGGGATGATTTTCAAAAATCCTAAAACATATACCGTAATCCGCAGTATTTTATTCCATGAGTTCGTCAATTAAATTAGTACTCAGAAGTAGAATTGGTGGAGTTTCAGGAGTTAGCGAAATATCCGATAGAATCGGCTGAAAATCAGGCCACTGATTCTCCGGGAGACTCATCCAAGATGGTCCTTGCAACCACATAGAATGCCTCACTAATTGGCTAGGCGTGAGCCCTCGAGATAAGCAATCAGCCGGGTTCTGAATGCCCTCAATATGATATCACAAGACACTTGGTATATATTCTTTAATTTGCTCCACTCTGTTCCCAACAAATATGTCTTTTACATACGGCGCCTTCAACCAACTAATCACAGTAGATGAATCCGAAAAGGCTAAAGTTTTCAAAATGAAAACCCGATCCCTGTATGTTTCTAGAACATGTTTGACTAAATTAGAAAGTAGAAAAGCTGCTAAAAGTTCCAATCTAGGAATTGTCAGAGATTTCGCCGAAGAAACCCTGGACTTTCCACAAACAAGCTGGACATTAATTTCGCCATTCAACGAGATGGTTCTTAAATAAACCACGGCTCCGTATCCGTCGAAACTGGCATCGGCAAAAGCTAAAGTAATTACCGGTTGTCGCGCAGAGGCACCTATATGTCGCGGAACTCTAAATTTTTCCAAATCCACCCATTCCGACCGAATTTTTTCCCAAGTATCCACAATAATCTGAGGAGGCTGTTCATCCCAGCCTAATTTAAGTAACCACAATTCTTTGATTATCTTTTTCAAACACAAAATAAATGGTGCCAATAAACCAATAGGATCATAACATTTTGCGACCGCCGATAAAATCCCCCGATTTGTACATTTTTCCTCAGGAACTTTAACTTTGAAACTTAAAATATCTTTTCCGAATCCCATTTTATCCCCAATATTTTTGTATCCGTTTTAAATATAACATCCTGATTAGTTAAGCGTTTTTCTACTGGAATATGATCCAAAAGACATTCCGAGTTTGTAGACCATTTTGTTAAATCAAAACCACCAAAACTAAATAACTTGACCGATTCATTGTATAGCTGAATTGCACAGTTTTCCGATTCAACACTCGAACAAAGATCATGCATATATAAATCCCGCGATACAAATTTCGAAGCAATAGGAAATCTAGCACCTTTATCCTTGATTAGCTGTTTTACCGTCCGCAAAGCCAAATAAGGTGAAGCCTTTAAACCGAATGCCACTACTCTAATTTCATAAATTTTGATCTCATCTTCTGGGTTAAACCGCCACGACAATCTCTGATATCTCCAATGATCCTCAATTACGTTGATTTGTCGGTACATTTGCCGAATATCCGCAGTCACCGCAATTTTAAATAATCGAAAATTCAATAATAAAGTTACTATATCCGTCTGTAACTTTGGACCACTGTATAAAATATCATTCAGGGCAACATCATTATCCGAAGGGGCGCTTGCATCCAACACAATCCGAACCGGTGTACTAGAGCTACTAAGTTTTATGACGGGATGATGTGCAATGTAATAAGAAGCTCCCTCATCCTTTTTTCTTTCTAATAACCCCATATGACTCTGATCGAGAAAATCTTCCATAGCCTTGTTATATTCTGTGCGAAGCTTTGCATCTCTAGAAAGTCGTTTTTCTAACGACAGCAGTCTGTTTTTCGCCGATTTATACGAATCTCCTAAACTTTCCGGTGAGTTTTTAAAAGGCAATGCAACCGAATATCGACCGGACTTGTCATCTCGACTATATGTTTTGGAGTATATAATTTCACACGCAACTTCGTCTGGTTCCACTAAATCTCGTTTTGGAACTTTCTCTATCTCCCAAAATCTAGTCAAAAGTTGCTCTAGTGATTGCTCCTCTCGCGCTGTAAAAAATACCTTAATAGACCGCTGTAACACAGGAATCTGACCCATAACCACATAACCGAACGCTGTTTGAATCGCCACTGGTGACCGCGACACACCCAATATTTTATTTTTCCCCAAGATTGTTGCAAAAAGTTCTGCTCCAATAATCCCATGGATTTCTCCGGGTTGATCAAATTTATCATCGGCAAGCGATACCCCTTTTAACCCTGGAATTGCTCTCAAATCCACATTATCTCTGGGTAGTTTGTCCGTGATTTTGTCTACCAAGATTACATTGATAGAAAATATCCTCTCTGAATTATGCCGAGATGCAATAGCTAAATTTGTCATGCCTCTCACCGCTTGCGCATTATCGCCTTGAACCGAAGAGAAACACTTTGAAACTTTCAATCCCAACTTCTTGCACCATTCAACCGTCAACAAATTTACTTGACTGCCCGAATCCAATAGCAATCGCGCCGTACGATTCGGAACCGAACTATTAATCACATCAACGACCACCGTAGATAGCAATGTTGTGTATTTGGTGCTATAATTTTTTTCTGTTGTCGAGCATGAAAGAACCTCACCTCCATCTCTAGCATCCAATCCATCCCCATTTTCACCCGCTGCGCTAGGGGGATCCTTTCTTGGGCTTCTTGCCGAATCTGATCTGCCCGCATGTAATAAAACGTGATGTTTCTTTTCGCACTGCGTACATACCCTATTTATTGGGCAATCCCTAACGCCATGCTTAGCCGATAAACAATTGAAACACCATCCATTACCTCTGACCGTTTCATACCTTTTACTGGGAGTAAGTGCCTTGAATTGTTCGCATCGTCCCAAATAATGACCATTGTTTTGACAAAAGTTACAACTATTAACCTTCTTGTTGTCCTGTTGGGTAAAGAATATTTTTTGATCTTTAGGATTATAGTTTCGTCCCTTTAAACCAGGACTTGACCCAGACGTGCTAGGTTTATTAAGATATAAAATTTTTGATTGAAACTGTACAAAATTAACTAAATCCGCATAAGTTGGAATATCTTTGGCATCCCTAAATTCCATCTCAAAAGCTCTTACCGTTTCACTGTCTAATTTTGCCAAAGCCTGATGTAATAAAATGAAATCCGCTAAGTCCGGTAAATTTATTCTTTTAAGAGCTGAAACCGCAACATCAAACCTTTCCAGAAACAAATTCAAATTTCGCTCGGACTCGCCGTTTAGCGATCTAAATTCAAAAATCTGCTGTAAATACGTATTCGCTAAAACCCTTTTGTTCTCATATCTATCTGTTAAAGCCTTATAAACAATATTATAATTATCACCAATTATAGAAATGCCCGCACAAATTCCCAAAGCAGGACCGCACAACCTACCAACCAAATATTGAATGACTAGATGCGTCAAACATGAATTATCATGTATCATGCTTTTATATAAAGAGTGAAATGTTTCCCACTGGCGAATTTCGCCAGAAAGAAAACTCCGGTAAATCAATCTTAGGAAGCTGAGGCAACCGCGGTTCCCGCGCAGCTGTGGCTGTATTCGGAAGGGTCTGTTCACGGCTTTCTCTTCTTTTTATTTTCTCTATTGCCATCCTAATATGGCAAGAAAGTTCATTACTCGCAGTAAGCCAACCATAATCCGGTACATAATCAGCCTTAATCTCCAATTGAAGCTCATGAATTTCATCCACAACCGAACCCAAAGCCTCCATAGTTGAATCCAAGGTTAAATACATTACTTGAAATTTTTTAATTGCTGCTTCAGAATCCAGCGCTCTCGATAAATTATACAGCGACTGCAAAATTGAAAACAACGATTCCTTTTTTTGCCTGAAGAGCTCTAACCTTTCTTTCCGCTGCTGTAGACATTCTCTAAAATCCGCCCTTGAGATGAAATAAAAAAAATAAAAAAAAGTTTGATCTTTGCTTTTTCCGAATTAAGTTAAGCCCCCCAAACAAGAATATATGAGCAAACCGCGCTAACTTATTTTTCAGGGTGCGAGAGTACACAAGCAACAAACCCCTTTTACTCAATAACACAATATTCTTGGCAACACCTAAACTGCTGTTTTTTCGAATAAACGACTAATAACTTGATTTGTGCCCGTAAATCAATATTTGGAATCCGCTTTTCCAAATTGAAAACCGCCCGATTATTTTTCAAACCCGAACTCGAAATAATAATTAACTTTGTTGTGACAAAATAAGCTTTCTATTTATTTCCGAAAATAAATTCAACGTGACAACACCGCATGTCCACCCGGAGAGAATTCCAAAAACCGCTCAAACCCCTTTTTTGTGCGTACTTGCGGAAACCTCTTTTTTGCGCGTAGCTATACCGAATGATAATGGAATTTATTTATATTTGCAACAAACTCGTTATTGACCGAATAAAATATGAAATTAAGTACATTAACAAAAAATTATTACTGGAAAATCCGACTCGTAATGGGACCAAATGTTCCTTCGTAGCTGAGTTGGTCTAAATATAATTAATTAAAACAATGCTTACCGGTCTCGTTGCACTTAATTTGTTAACTTCATTTTTTTTTTACCCAAGGGGAAGATATTTGGAATAGCTAGGAAGAGGAAAAAGGATGCGTAGAGGACGAGTAAATTTCTTCTCAAGATCGCGAGCCGATAGAAGTTTGTCACAACCAGGGACGTAGCGAAGGCCTCTGGTTTGGGGGGGGGGGGGGGGGGGGTGACATTCCTAATTTTCCCAACTTTATTGAAACATAAAAAAAATCACATGTAGCATCATACGTCGTAGACGTGTTGAGAAGTGGAACTTCTTAAAAACTATTCCCTCTCTCATGAACTTGCCTCTCATACAACTTATAGTCTTAGCGCATGAGTCGGGGTATAAAGACGAAAGGCTACACCATAGACAAACGCGCATCTGTAGTGACGTCACAAGGGTATCGGCGCTTGCCGCTTGACAATAATAGGCAATCCTCTTTGCTTATAATTCTTCGTTCGTGTGAATTGTTCGTCGGCTGTCATTGTCATTGGTTAATATCTTTCTCCGTTTCTCTACGTTATATTTTTCTTCTCTCTCGTCTCTCGTGTAACGAAATTGACCAAAACGTGTCGTCACGTATAACGTGATGCTTCTTTCAAATCACTCTCCATTCTCCTCCAAATCAGACCGCCGCGTAAGAAGTTTCAGTTCAAAAAAATCATGTGTAGCATCGTACACGTATTAGGAAGTGAAACTTTTCAAAAACTATATTCCTCCCTCATACAGCTTTGAGACTTAGCGTATGAGTCGGGGTGAAGACGAAGAGCCCGTGTATCTATAGTGACGTTACAAGGGTATCGACGCTTGATAATAATAGGCAATCCTCTTTACTTATAATCCTTCGTTAGTGGGAATAGAAGATTTCATTATGACTGACTTTGGCAGAAAGTCGACAAACAAAGTCACATAACCTATAAATAGCAACGTCAATGTTATTAATTTTCTCAATTTCGGGCTTCAATTTAATAACTGTGGCAGTTCTGGGGGAATGTGATATGTTTTATCAAGGGGCGGTGAAGCGATGTGTGTTTGGTGATTGTAAAAGTGATAGTCGAACGAGTTCCATAATTTTTCTTAACTTTCCGAAGCCCATGTTTATGTTTTGTTTGTCGACCCGTCTATTGACAGACGTCGCTTTTGACAGTCTCGCACATGCGTCATGCAGACGATGAAAGCTTCTATAGGGCATGTCCATGTGACGTCACAAATGAGTTTGACAGTCGCCCTGAGGTAAAACAAATCATTTATTTACATGCGTGTAGATTAGGCCGGTTATGTTTTACGCGGTTTTCACAGCTTTTTTACAAGTTTTGGTGTTATTTTGTTTTAAAAAAGTTAGAGCGGAGTGTTTGTGTTCCAGTCTATGTGGTGGTTTATCCAAAAGTTTGCTAGGTTTTCCTATAATGGATTAAAATCAGGTTTTTTTTAACAAATATCAAAACCAAGTGTCTCAAGAACAAATACAGTGAGGGGCAGGCTACTAGGTATATAGGATATAACTTGCCGAATTTGCAGGCGTCCACATGTGGCAAAATGACGAATAGATCTAGTGCTAAAGGGTCATTTACATCCACTTAACTTAACTTGACGTACGGAAAATTAATAATAAAAAAAAGTTGAAGATCACATAGTTGTTACATCCACTTAAAAATTAAGAAAATTAACGTGACACACGGAAAAGTTGAACCAACTTAAGAAAATCCGTGCAATAAATAATAATTTCCATTTCTGTGCATACCTATAATTTGACTTGACAGTTCAGGTTATAAGTGCGCATACGTCATGTAAGATAATTTACTTCATTGTTAACAGAGACCTTCTCAGTTTCGTACGTTAGTTATAATTTTCCGTACCTTAAGTTAAGTTAAGTGGATGTGAATGACCCTTAACTCATGACAACGAGGTAAAAACAAAACGTGAAAAGACCTGTCACTCAAAAAACTAAGGCTAAAGACACAATGGCTGAGATACGTTTTCGGATACGAGACTAGGCCCGTAACTATGCGGAATACGAAACCACCGTATCTATTCTGCGCGTGCGCAGATCGATGCGGAGACGGATACATATAAAAATTCAGGATAAGCAAGTAGACACTTTAAGCAGGTCCTGAATTTCAGACGTATCTAACGCAGGATAGATAGTAAATACGGTGGTCTCGTTGCGTTGCGTTGTCCGTATCGTTACGAGCCTAGACTCGTATCTGTATCCGAAAACGTATCTCAATCATTTGACACTATTGAGGGATCTACCTGTCAGTTATTACTAAAATAACTTCAACAACATAAACACAGTACTCATAGATAAAAATAAAATCTACAAACACAGCTACAAAATCAAAACAAAACTTTTTCTCGTTAGAATACGTGTCATCCAAGGATACGATCGTTTAAGTAATGTATGACCATGAAAGGTTTTAGGTGGTCAACGTAAGTCGATGCGTTTACAGAAGCGGATACGGATACGTAGGAAAATTTAGGGTTTGCTTAAAGTGTCTAGTGTCTACATTGATAACCAACGCTTAGCTATCTACACGCGTAAACTTAATTATAAATAAATAAAGCTTGACGAAATATCTGAAATCATGGCGCAGACGCTACGTTTTGCCCAACGTTTTGTCTGCATACAGTTAAACACGTTGCAGACAAAACGTTTTGATCAGTAAGCTGAACCGTAGCGTCTGGTGCTTAAGTCTATCGTACTGAAGTAAACAAACGTCAAAGTTGTTGAACGAACGACAGTGACAGGGGTTCAAACGGCTGCGGACGGTGGTAAATTCGTCAAGTTGGATCCTATATACCTAGTAGCCTGCCCCTTACTGTATATAAGTATAGTTACTCTATATTCAATCTATTTTTCTGTCAGATCTTCTCTTTTAACAACATTAATCAATTTTTCTCTTCTTTCTTGAGCTAACAAATCAAACCTCCTATTGTTATCTAAAATTGATGGAAACCTATGGAAGGATATTGTATCCCTTGCGCTGTACTGCCACAATTAACAACTAACGAACTCTAGGCATGTCCAAGAAACTCCTGGAGCACACAAAAGGTATTTATTTAAAAAAATCTAACTAAAAACTTAAAAAACAGTGTAAATTATATCTTTGTTTTACCTCAAGGCGACTGTCAATAGTGTCAAACTGTCAGATCGTGTACTTGCCCTATTGTTCGTCGGCTGTCAATGTCATTGGTTGATGTCTTTCTCCGTCTCTCTACGTTATAGCTTCCTTCTGTATCATCTCTCCTGTAACGAAATTTGCCAAAACGTGACGTTACGTGATGCGTCTTTCGTCTTTCAAATCACTCTCCATATGGGGTTTTCAAGCGATTGACCAGTCGGTAACTTTGACAGATGAGCAACGCACAACGCATTTTACGTCATTCAAGACCAATTGGTCAACAGATGACGCTTTCTTCATTGTTTATCTGTCAAGTGTAACCGACCGGTCAAACGCTTGAAATAATCCTCTATATTCTCCTCTGATATCAGACCGCCTCCTAAGAGTTTCACTTCAAAAACTGATAAAAAGTTTGACATGTACAGTCGTGAGCATAAAAAGTGGGACACCCGTTTTTTCCTATTGTAAAACGAGCTCATCAGCTATACCTATGGCAATGACAGGGATTGTCATATTTGATTAAAAAAAATCCATTGTTGAGAAAAGACTGATTTACCCAAAATAGTGAAAAATGACAAGACCTGTCAGTTGGGTGTCCCACTTTTTATGCTCACGACTTCCAGACCCAAGATTCCTAAAGTTAATAGGTTGCCTGGTAATGGGTAACTTGATGACGTATCTAATCTGTGGTACCTTGGAGATTTGCATTATGTTGAGGCACCCCAGATGACGTCATAAAGTTATCAGGCAACCTACCTCTCTCAAACAACCTTGTTCCAGACCTACAAATAATATAATCAAATAAAATAAACAATGTATAAAAAACGTGTTTAAGAAAAATGTTCGAAAAAAAATTTCTTCAATATAAGAGCACAGGATTCAGAGCTTTGCTGAAATCTGAATAGCGAGCGAAGAATGCGCAGAAGGCACAAAGTGATAAGAAGTTTGGGTTATCTAATATACTATATTGTCCATCTCTCTCAAACACGACGCGCACGCAACAACAAGCTATAGATATAACTACGTCGGTCTTGACTCTCGAATAGTGAATACTCGAGTGAATAGTATGCTAGTGGCGCTAGAGCCACTACTGTCACGAATGCCACGTGCCACTGTTACAGGCTAGTGGTGCTAGTGCAGTGCAATGTGCAACGCAAGATCGCCCCGACCACTGGGATTTCGTCATCCTGTTGTATGGTGATTTTCCAATTCATTACGACACGTGACACGATAATGTATGTTAATTTGAATTAGTCCGCGCAAATAGGGTGCGCAATTTTTTGTCTACCAATTTTTCCCAACTTTAAATTTTTTTTCCAAGTTTTCCCAACTTTCGATATATTTCAGGAACTTTGGGGGGGGGGGGCCAACCCCCCCATGGCTTCGTCCCTGGTCACAACTTTGAAAATACTTTAATTTCCCGAAAATTGCCGACCCGAAAAATATCAATTATATTTTTGCATTAGCTTTCCGTCGCTAATATTTTATTACTGGCCTAAATCCTTTTGGTACCCACAAATTTTTCAGCAGGCGGCGTTGCCAAGCATTTTTACCTAAATAGAAAAACCCTGGCGCAAACTTTACCTGGAACTTTATCTGGAAGGAACAGGCTATTAAACTTCACAAACCACATTAAAAAAAAACTCTATTTTTGTCGAAAATATTATGAAACTTCGAATTTCGCCGAAAAATCTGTATGTGTGAGTTCAAGTGTCCAGCAGTTTATACAATAGCGTAATTATAGCATAAGTAAATATTTTCTGTACAGATATTTCTCTATTTAATTTGTACAGCGACAATAAAAGCATCACCTCTATACGTAGATTTTCCCTATATAGAATACTAAGATTTAAATATATAAAATAAATTAAGTATCGTTTTATCAGTGACAACGAATCTATATAGATCCTGTAAAGTTCTTTGATAACACTATTTACTGTTGAGGAAAATTAATTATTACTTTATTGAGTCTTTACTCGATCGATACTGATATTTCTACATTAATAGCATATACCAAGTAACGGTAAGTTGCAGACCAAATAACGGATAAATATAGATTCTGAGCAGTTTTAAAAAGTTGTATGCTGTCAGCTGTGTTAAAAAAAATGTCCACTGGCACTTATGCTGTTTATCAGTTTTTTGATACAATGGATACGTGTGTATTGCTTACAAGTTGAATTTTTGCAGGAAAAATACCCACAGGATTGAATATCTAAGTTTTCATTGTAACCCTACTCTTAAATATTTCTTGTCGACGTTTGATATCCTCTAGAAGTTTCGGCTCGCGCTTCCGCCCAACGACCAGAATTTTTCTTTTCAGTTTCCGGCATTACATTTAATTGCCTAATAATTACACGCGTAAATATAATATTGAATTAGCCAGAATTGATTAAAAATACAGTATAAAGCCAAGTTTTGCAAAAATTTTAAAAAGGGCTAGCTGGTGCAGTCGGCGCAGAGAGTCAAGCCACTCCGTTAAATTACAACTACGGCAGATGACGAGGTCGTAGGTTCGCGTCCCACCACAGGAACAACCCTCCCTGTATTGAAGGAGGAGGTAAAAAAAGTATGATGGTTTGTGAATTTTCTAAAGTAATAATTGATAATATTATAAGATAAAAGCTATAAGTTATATTTCCCCCAAATACCTATAGAACAAAAATATAATAATTTGAAAAAAATATTTGTAGGTACTTTTTTTATTTGTAGCTTCTGCTAATTATTATGTGTATCTAAACTTCATTTAATCTATATCAAGCGATAGCAAATCGCTACATGTCAACTTTATCCAGTCCATACCTAGGCTATATTTAAACCCGTATCGTCGCTTTGCCAGAAGAATATAGGTGGTCTTTTTCGGAGTAAAGATTTGAATATAGATCCTATACAGGTTATATACAGTTTGGTTATACAGATTATTAATGATTACGCTCATCAATTTAATATGAACAAATCTAACCTCTCACTGACCTCGTCTAGATGAAATTTGATTTACCTCTACACCTAACTATGTTCCTTTTTATCTGATATACCTACTTACCTACCTAAAAATATTTGTAACATTGTTATTTTTTACAAAATCAACGAGCCAGTTTTTTTTTTGGTATCTATAGAAAATTTAAGAATCTAAGTATAGTAGGTATTATAAAATTCACCAATCAATGAGGGCTCCATAAATAGGTGGATACAAAAAGGTACTTAACTAAGCGCGTAACTATAAACCATTGCCTTTCCAAAAATTAACAAAAATCTTCACAATAAATTATTAACATATCATTGGAGAATTATCTCGTTAACAGCGGATACGTCAGTTACATATAACAAATATGACTTCGTAATTATTTGACTCAGTAAACAAGAAAATTTTCACTGGCCTTTTCAATCTAACTCACAATAAGCCCACTGTATGTGTTGAAAACAAACACATTAATTAGGGCTATAAATCATTATCAATTTTCCATTTTTAAAAGCATTCGTTTTTTCACCATGACTCAAACAAGACTTCCCAAAATAGTTTTTGTAAGTTTGCTGATAGTTTTTTGTTTGACTAATTTGATACTGGGCGAAAACAGAGAAAATAAACTGAAAGATGCTTTGAAAAATACCACCAAAACTAGACAGAGAAATAATAGTAATGGAGAAAATAGCGAAGACGGAGAAAGTGTTAATATTTTCAAAAATGAAGCTCAAAATTTTTTAAAGCAATGCGGTGTAGAAAAAAACGATTCTGCTAGGAATTCTGAAAACAATGCTGGTTACAGAAATTCTTATGATGGGGTGACAAATAATCATGGTAATAATGGATATAACATGAAAAGAGACAACAATGAAAACAACAATGGGCATTATGGAAATAATAACAATTATGGGCAAAATGAAGATGACAGCAACAATTATAATAACGAATGGAGTGGTTACGGGTAAATTTTCATACATCTATCATCAATTTATCAGGTCCAGATTACCAAAAATTTTATGTAAAAAAATAATACTTAGGCATTTAAAATTTTCGGAAATCACAAAGAACAAAAGATTTTTCTATGACTATTAAAGAATATACAACTTTCGTCATATTTTACCTTAGCCGAAAACGTCATTTTCGTCACTAGTAATAGAATATCCCATAACGTTACCTAACTTTTGTGACTAGTAAGCGAAAGTAAATGATTACAATTTTACATGCTAAATACATTCTCTCAAATCCAATTATAATTTTAATTCTGTAAAGCACAATGAAAAAATATAGTTAATCACAAAATTATGTAAATTTTGCTTTATACAGTGTGTCCACTTAAGTTCGCAGCATATGGAAAACTTTTTTATTATCAATTTTACAAAAAAAGTTATTCTTTATCGAAAGCTGCTTCTTAAAAAAATATTATTAAACTATTAAAACTTGAAATAGCATGTACAGGGTGGTGAAAAAATAGAAAAATATACAGGGTGTTTCCTAAGTACGGTTCGTAACTTCAGGATGTGATTCCTTACAATATTTTAAGAAAAAAAGTTCCCATAAACATGTGTCCGGAAATGCGTAGTTTCTGAGATACAGGGTGTCAAAGTTTTAGAAAAAAACGTTTTTCAAGCTCAAAAATCCCTTTTCCAATTTTTTTTTTCAAATTTGGCAGGTTTTTTTGTGATAACGAAAGGTATCTTTTGACTGTAATATGACTTGCTTAATGAAAAAAATATCAAAGGTTTTAAAAAATAGTGACGTGTCATTTTTTTTCTACTTTTACCAAAAAACCCTGTATATTTTTCTATTTTCTGACCACCCTGTACATGCTATTTCAAGTTTCAATAGTTTAATACTAATTTTTCAAGAAGCAGAAACTTTTATAAAGAATAACTTTTGTTCGTAAAATTGATAATAAAGATGTTTCCCATATGCTGCGAACTTAAGTGGACACACTAAAGGTAATAAAAGCAAAATATAGTTATAGAATTATCGCAAAAATGAGCACATTCATTGATAGATTGCACATACAGGGGTTTAGTCCCCTAGGTGCATTAATTAAAAAAGTATAATGCAAACATCCTTTTTAGTGTATTGAATCATACCTATACTTGTAAATTTGTATCAGATGGTATGTAATATAATATTATTATTATCTTTATTATTATGATTTTATAGATGGCGTCTTGATTCGTGTTTTCAAGCGCCATCTATCAAACCAAGGAAACCATTGTCAAAAAAACTTTTACTTGAACTGTATAGCAAAACATGATCATAGAAAAAGTATAGTGTTTTACTCGTCAAAAACCAATTTTTGCAACGAGAAAACAGTTTACCAAACGAGTGCAGAAAATGCTGTCTTCGTCACTCGTTAAACAATATATTATATTACTAAAGTTAACTAAAGATAGCCCTTACTTTCAACTCAAATTGTTTCCCATGAAAATCTGCATGTTTTTTAATAATTCCCCAGAAATATTACTATGCTTAGGTTTATGATAATGAACTTTGAAATATTATAGTTTGATTTTTAGAACAAACAAAAGACAATCAAACTACGGTAATCAACAAAATGACGGCCAACGGTACAATAATAATGAAAATCGCAAGAATTTTGGGAATCGAAACGACCAGTACGGCATTAATGGTAATCAAGACACCAGGTCCGGAGTTGGAGATGGTTATGGGCAAAATAATAGAGGAAATTCTATGTATGGCAGTTCAGGTAACCATCAAGAAGGATTTGGTTTGACTAGTTTAAATACTAGAAATCAGGAAAGAAGCACTAACCGTTATGATATGAGAAATTCTAATAGGGGTTATAATTCAAACGATGGTTGTAAGGATAATGGTGGATATGGGTCAAATATCTTCGGTGAGATAAAAATATTTGAAAAAATACAAGACTAAAATTTTTGTTAAAAAAATATTACACAATTATTTTAGGGTATAATCCTGAAATGACCCTTGGTTTTAATAAGCCACGAAGCAGAAAAAGGCGTTATAGTTATTACAAACGGGACGATAGCGACAGTCGAGATGATAATCAGGTAAAAATAATAACATACCTATACCTAATAAAAAAAAATCGAATTTTCCACATTTCCTTGTAGTGTGTCAGTCAATGCATATTTGGATACCTTCATCTGGTAAGATTATTTTTAATAATTTCTTCAGATTGTATAAATTAAAAAAAAAAAAAAACTAAAATAATATTTTATATATCGACTAATAGAATATAAGGCATTCGGAAAATTCGAGCAATATTATTTTAGTTGGATGAAGACAGAACTCCTTCAGAAACTTTGGTCATCAAATGGCTACAAGAGCACGTTACCGGTAACGATATGGACAGAATTCAGGCATTGAGGGATGCTAGAAGATGTTTTGGACGTCTAACTACTAGCGGTAAGATACAATAGAAAATATTACGGTAGAAAGTAGAAGGAACTTTTCCTAGAAGGTCTTTTGAAAATGAACATCGTCGAATTTAATACCATAATGATTTTAATTAAATTTGTTTCATACTAATTTTTAGACATCGAAGACGGATGCGAATTTTCCAAGGAGTTAGGAAAGTGCTTGGAGTTGGACTTAGAATAATTGATAAGTATACCTACTTTTCTTATTATAAAGAGTAGGTACCTACCTATATAATTATTTAAATATACTTATATAAGCAATCTCGAATAAAATATAAATACATTAAGATCTTACTCAGAAAAAGTGTTTAAATTTGTTTTAAATTGAAATTTCCTATTTCCTTATTCCAAAGATGCTCTCGCTTGTGAAACCCCGTAATGAACTCTTGATATTTTATAAATTACAAGGTCGGCTTTTTTGATACAACAATCCAGAAGGGCGCTCCGGTTCGATTTTCTCATTTAAAATGAATGGACCAAAACACCAACGCGCGACCTCTGACCTTACACGTAGCAAAATTGAACGGTGCATGCAGGATGCTTAAATAGCAGGAATCGATTCTATTTAGACATGGGCTTAAAACTTTAAGCAGTTAAGGAAGTACCACTGGCTTGACAGTTAAGCACCTAACTTATGGCACAGTTAAGCACCTAACTTATGGCAGCTCATTACAATATAATTTGGTTTGAATAGATAATTTGGAAATTAAATTTCCCAACTGAAATACGCTAATTGTAAGTGCAAGCTTTGGACACTTTGATAAATACACTTTGATAAATACAAGGAACTGATTCAGTTGTATAGTAGGTTTGATGGAAAGTTTCCAATTTAATGTGTAGGTGTATGTGCAATACATATATACATATTCATATTTTGCATATTTCCTGTCTCTATAAGTTAGAAAGGGTTTTCTGATGAGTTTTCAAATTTGTCCTAACGTCTGCATCTGTTAAAAATGATGTTTTTAGTTTCTTCTATTTATGTAATTATGTCAGGACATGTGTAGCCAATTCAGAGAAACAACATTTATATAGGGTTATCCTTTTTGTGCTCGAGAAAGTACACGCGTGACATTTGATAGCGGTCAAGAACACATGTTAACAAAACAGGTATATTTAGAATATGAATCGCTTTATCACCGCAGACGGAACCACAAGTCACACAACACGAGATAATCGGGCTTTGTTAAGAGAAAAGTTTTCAGGACGAGTAATTTTGAGATTGGCTGATGTGAATTAACCAACACGGTCCTGTGATCTAACAACATTGTACTTCTTCTTGTGAGGATATGTGAAAGATCGTATTTATGCCAACAACCTTCTAACGATTGACGCGCTGAAAGACAATATTCGTCAAGTTATGATCGGGATATGCCTGAAATGTGCCAAAATCACCTCAACAGGATTGAGTCCTGCAGGAGGTCCCCTGGAGGATATTCAAATGATATTATAATTCACACATAACGGCAATAACCACACTTTATAATGCCATAATTTATCCATAAATTATCGGAATCTCAATCTTCAGTGTCTTTTTTTAAAATTAATTTTCTCAAGGTGAACTTGGATAACCCTATATTTATAATTAACATACTTCAAAGAATTCACTTAAACTACTTAATTATTCCGATTATATTACATTACTTTTATGTGCTATAAATTTAAGTTCTAAAAGATACCTATTCTATACAGGGAAAATATTTACTGGAAATCTTCCTAATCGCTTGGTAATATGGGGTGATCGCATCAACGTGGTAAATAAAATTTGAAGAATTTAGAAGTACCTAGATCTACGGTGTAATCAAATTGCAGTATATTTACCGACTAACTATACCATAGACCTAACTACTACGTAGTAGTAGTACGTAGTAGTTAGGTCTATGCCTATACCTAATAACAGGTCAAATTTCAGGTAAATTAAGCCAAACCCCGTTCTAAGTTAACAATGCATCATCATCATGGTTTAACTTTGAAATTATGCGTATATCCTTCGACCCGTACATCCGTATTGTCGGTATAAGCGTGGGAATGTGATCAATAGTCTGAAATCCAGATTTAATTAGCTTTCGGACTAGGTTTGATGTATGTAAGAAGTATCAGAAGCAATTCTCATTAATAAATTAAATTGGTAATTTAATTTGGGATATTGGAATTGCTATAAATGCTTTCAGCAGTTAACTGTTCAGTATAGTAACGATAATTCTTGACAATCGGTCCTCATTAATATTGCACACACTTGAAATACTATTAAATACAGAACACACAAAATATAGTGGGCATTGCATTAAGATGCTTGACCTGTATGTATTGACTCCTCTGGGAGGATATGACCCATCTAATCTGAATGTTACATACTTTAAAAATTGTCTGTACATTTTCGAATGTGTTAACGTGGTACTCGTAAATAGGGATCCAGATTATTGCATCATATTCAAGCTTGGACCTAACAAAAGTGAAGAACAAGTGTTTAAAAGTGAATTCATTTGAGAAGCAGCTACTATTTCTAAAGAAAAAACCCAAGCTTTTCAATGGCAGTCGAACTAACATATTCAATGTGAGATGCAAAAGTAAAGCGGCTGTCAAAAACTATGCACAAATTTCTAATTTCAACCCTATTTAATGATTTTCCTTCAATAACAGATTGAAATTGGCTGCCTAATTCTACAATAACTGACAATGTTGCATTTTTCAATATTCAAGTATAGCATATTTTTGTTACACCAAGTGTGCAAGTTAGTTAGTCATACTTGCAAATTTACACAGTCCTCCTCACCATTCACAGAGGTTATTAAAAGCTTCAAGTCATATACGCGAGCTTTGAACAGGCCAAAGCAGTAATTAGATCGTTAATAAATATATTAAAGAGAAATGGCCCCAAATTGGATTCTTGCGGAACACCTGAGGTGGTATTAAAAACCGACGACCTGAAGCCCACATACTGTACAAAAAGATTTTCATCAAATAAGTTAGACCGAAAATGGCTGAAGAGCCCATCAGACAATCCTATGGCCTGAAGTTTTGAAAGTAAAATAAAATGATTAATGCGATCAAAAGCCTTTTGAGAGTCGGTATAGACTACGTCAACCTGTCCAAGCCCATCCAGACCTATGCAAATTTCATTAGAAAAGACAGCAAGATTGGTGATGCATGAGCGACCATTTAGGTTCGCAGTAATTGGTCGCCCAATCAAAAAATGGCCAGGCGTTAAATATGATAGGTCTGAAGGATCATTTGTCATTTCTGTTAGAGGACGTGAATTTAGAATTCCCTCAATTTGAACCACCAAAGTATTAATTTCTTCATACGTCAATTGAGAATTACCAGCAACTTTTTTTATGTGAAATTTAGCGCTTTTCATCCCAGCTTCCCACAAACCACCAAAGACTGGAGAATAAATGGGAATAAAATCGAATTGAACATTTTCTTCCAGACACAAATATTGATATAATTTTTATTTTGTTCAAGGAAAATATCATGATATTCGTCAATTTTGTTTTTGCTCCTTTGGAAGTAGCGCCATTTTCACAAAAAATCTCAGTGGGTCTGCCACGTCGAGATATGAATCTTTTAAAAACGGCCAAAAAATTTTCATTAGTTAAATCCGACAGAGCTTCCAAAATGAACAGCGAAACAAGCAAATAAAGCG
This sequence comes from Ceutorhynchus assimilis, assembly GCA_917834065.1. Taxonomy (NCBI): domain Eukaryota; kingdom Metazoa; phylum Arthropoda; class Insecta; order Coleoptera; family Curculionidae; genus Ceutorhynchus; species Ceutorhynchus assimilis. The sequence continues at coordinate 43,581,782 of OU892277.1, forward strand.
ATGTAACCTTTTGTTATGATAGTTTTTCTTACTCGAGATTGTTTTAGATTGAAAGGACCACAGAAGTCTATTCCAACCTTCTGGAATGGCCTTAATGGAATAACTCGACCTTTGCAGAGATCCCATTAATTGTTGAGAACAATGGGCTTTTGGTTTGAAACATGTAACGCAATTATGGATTATTTTCTTAATTTCCCTATTTCCGTTTATTAGCCAAAATTTCAAATTAAGAGAACTTAAAATTTGTTTTTGACCAGCATGTAACAACCTTAAATGGTCTCTGATAATTATTATAAGATCAGTTATAGAATTGTTTTTGGGTAGAATTATTGGGTGTTTTTGATCATATTCAATATTTGCATTATGCAACCTCCCCCCTACAGGGAGAATACCTTCTTTGTCTAGAAATGGGAACAAGAATTTAAATTTGAGGATTTAATTGGATTTTTGTTTAAAAGACATTTAATTTCTTCACAAAAACATATATTTTGTTCATGCCTGATAATTATTTTCAGAGATTGAGCAATCTCTGGAACAGTCATATTACCATAAACTTTGTTTTTACTTTTAGCATTGTTCATAAATCATACTACTTCTTGTAGCTTAGAAATGCTAGAATAATTTTTGAAGAAGCTTTCAGGCTTGACTGCTGTCGAAAGAACAAAAAGTTTCTTTGCTTCCAGTAATGAATCTGGAATATTGAAAGCTTGATTTATGTGTAAAAAATCTAAATTAGATAAAATTTTTGGTCCATAATACCAAAGATCATTGTCAATCATTTGCGACAGATCTAAGCCTCTTGAAAGAATATCCGCAGGGTTCTCTTTAGTTTTATTGTATAGCCAAAAAACGTTGTTAGTTAAATTTTGAATTTTTAATATTCGATTAGCAACATACGGGTTTACCTTTATTAGGATTGGATTTTATCCAAGCTAAAGTAAGATTAGAATCGGAATATATAGGCCAGTCATTACGTACATTTGAGCATGCAAAAGGTCGCGGAGTTTTGAAGCTTGGCAGGAAGGTAGACTTATAGGTCCTTAGCATGTACTTAGGTTTGCGACCTCATGCGACCGCCGCTTGCTTCGCCATCTTGGAAAAATGGCAGTCAAAATCAGTTTTTGCTTTATAAGTTGGTTCCTATAAGTTTAAGGGAAAAAAGTTTCAAGAGGAAGTTTAAGAGAATCAAATTTCCTACAAAATAGCTATTTAAACTTTTTTGATCAGGCGAATAGTTTCCGAGTTACAGGACAGTCACACCAGCCACCGGGTCAAGTTTCAGCTTTAATAGGTAGCAGCGAACGTGTTTGAATTGTGGAATAGGCCTACTAGGCCAAGCAATGAAGGAAGTTTACCTCAACATAATTGGAAGTTAACATTTTGGGGGGGGGGATTGGTTCATTTTTATGTGCTTAATAACATATTAAGTTTGCGACCTTGTACTTCCATAGGGTTTTTAGTTAGGGGTGGTTTTTAGGGGTAATTTGCGGTTTATGGAGAACGCTGCACAAAGGGATGGTCCAATAGCAAAAAGTTTCAAATGAATGTTGTAGCTGAAGTTTTTTGCTATAAAAAACTCAGCGACAGCACCCTTCTATCTGCTATAGTTTTTTTTCTGCAGCGTCTTGAATACTACCATGTTTTTATTCAAGGTCACTGAATCAACTTTTTACCTGTTTGCGCGCGTTTGATGCAGCAGCGGCTAAATGCATAATCCGATTTCAATTTTTTAAACACCACATTATTGCTAATGGAATGCACTCTCCAATGCTTTTTTGTTCGAATTTTTTGCTTGAAAATTAAGCGAGCACGGACTTGGCTAATGTGCGAGGAAGTTGTAAATTGCATCGAAAACTACCCCTTTCTAGCATTCACTGTAATTTCTAAATGGGGCCAAATATTTGGTGACAGTTTTCGACAATCGGCAGCCCATTTATTCCTCTCATATTGCCACAGCGGATTTTTTTTTTCGTTAATTACTCATTGACTTATTGGCCTGAACACGTCGCGCGGAATTTTTCAAAAAGTCGAAAAAAATTAAAATTTTCGCTACATACAGATGCGAAAGAGCTGCGAATTCGTGGTTCAAGATTAATTTGATAGACATAGGCTGGCCGCACCAATGCCACATCAATGTATCTTGAACATATTTATTATATAAATGCGGAAGCTCAATAATATAATATTATTTCTTTAATTGGTTCACAAACAGCAAAAAAATATTTTTTTCTACCCGCAAAAATATGTAAACACACAGGCTGGAACATGCTCACGCACTTGGCCACGTTAATTGTCCTGACGCGGGCAATCTTTATCTATGCGTCGGAGCGCTGGCGGCCCGGCTTCGTCACAGAATATCGTCGACGACAAGTATACGTACTTTCGCATCTGTATTAGGTAATCTGTGGCACGGCGCTGAAATTTGGTACGATGGCTTTTTTTATTGTTTTTATGAACATACTGAAATTTTAATTGATTCACATCACTGCTGCAATAATTAAAATTGCAGTATATTCATGAGAACAATAAATAATGCCATCGTACCAAATTTCAGCGCTGTGCGACAATTTTAATTTTTTTTGACTTTTCGGAAAATTCCGCGTGACGTGTTCAGGCCAATAAGTCATTGAGTAATTAACGAAAAAAAAAATCTGCTGGGGCAATATGAGAGGAATAAATGGGCTGCCGATTGTCGAAAACTGTCACCAAATATTTCGCCCCGTTTAGAAATTACAGTGAATGCAAGAAAGGGGTATTTTTCGATGAAATTTACAACTTCCTCGCGCATTAGCCAAGTCCGTGCTCGCTTAATTTTCAAGCAAAAAATTCAAACAAAAAAGCATTGGAGAGTGCATTTCATTAGCAATAGTGTGGTGTTTAAAAAATTGAAATCGGATTATGCATTTAGCCGCTGCTGCATGAAGCGCGCGCAAACAGGTAAAACGTTGATTAGGTGACCTTGAATAAAAACATGCTAGTGTTCAAGACGCTGCAGAAAAAAAACTATAGAAGATAGAAGGGTGCTGTCGCTGAGTTTTTTATAGCAAAAAACTTCAGCTACAACATTCATTTGAAACTTTTTGCTATTGGACCATCCCTTTGTGCAGCGTTCTCCATAAACCGCAAATTACCCCTAAAAACCACCCCTAACTAAAAACCCTATGGAAATACAAGGTCGCAAACTTAATATGGTATTAAGCACATGAAAATGAACCGATCCCCCCCAAAAAATGTTAACTTCTAATTATGTTGAGGTAAACCCTCTTTTTAGATCCCCGTTTCTTGGACTATACGCTGAGGATACCACGTTAAAAATAACGCGCCGGTCAGCTCTACCTCCTGGGTGGTGTAGAAACGACTTGATAACCTTTGTTTCCATTATTCAACTTCAGGTAATTTAAATCATAGATAATGTGTAAAAAATAAAATGTAAATACAGCTTATATGAGATTTTGAAAAATTCATGCTAATGTTCGGTCCTGTAACTCGGAAACTATTCGCCTGATCAAAATAGTTTAAATAGCTATTTTATTCTCTTAAACTTCTTCTCGAAACTTTTTTCCCTAAAACTTACAGGAACTAACTTATAAGCCAAAAACTGATTTTGACCGCCATTTTTCCAAGATGGTGGCGCGAGCGGCGGTCGTATGAGGTCGCAAACCTAAGTACATGTTAAGGACCTATAAGTCTACCTTCCTGCCAAGTTTCAAAACTCCGCGACCTTTTGCACCAAAACCAAATTTTTATGTATCTAATGACTGGCCTAATAACATAACTTAATCTATTTTTGATTTTAATAAATTCTAAACAGAGTTTACAAGAGTTACCAATAATAATGCACTATTTAATTCCAGTCTACAAAAATTGAACGGATGTAAAGTACAGCTCCATAGGCTACAGTGGAAGCATCACAGTAACCAACTTATTCAATTTTTGTGGCATTTGCAAAATACAAATATCGGGAAATCTGAAGATTAGACATTTTAGAAAAATTAGAAGGAAAATTTTTCCAATTAGTTAACAAATCGTTGGGCAAAATATCGTCCCACTTAAATTGTAGTGTCCATAATTTCTGCATAAATAATTTGGCTGTCACCAAAATGGGTCCTATTAATCCTAGAGGGTCGTAAAATTTATAAATAAAACTGAGGACTTGACGTTTAGTTAGACAATTATTGAAATCTGCTTTGGGAGGAAATTAAAAAAAAATCGCTATTCGGAATATATGATAAACCAAGAATTTTTGCAACTGAATCATTTTTGTCCATATCAACTTCGTTAAGATGGCATTTTTCTTTTGGAATATCATTTAAAATAGAGACATCGTCACTACACCATTTATGTAACGCAAATGAGCCCATTTTTAAAAGAATTCGGTATCAGTTCATTTTTTTTGCTTTATAGTTCTTCAATACTATCTGTCCCCGTCAGGACGTCATCGACGTATGTATTATTTAGAATAGCACTTGATGCTAAAGGAAAATCAGCACCTTCATTATCAGCAAGGTAATTTGAGCATCGCGTTGCTAAAAAAGAGGAACTTCCTAGTCCGTAAGTCACAGTCTGTAATTAAAACACTGTACCTATAGGTGAATAGGGTCGTTACCTCCTATCCTTAAAATTATACTGACCATTATTTTTCGATATAGTGAGGCCTAAAACCTAGCCATGTCATATTGGTTGCATTGAAAATTGTTTCCTGGTTTATTTAAATTAATTTAAAATTTAATCATTTTTTGTCCTTGTCGAATTGTTGGTATCTTTCTCCCATGACGTCACTAGGCGGGCATGCGCAAAGCAGTTGTAAACAAGTCCATCAACATATGCAATTTTGTGAGGTTATGTTGTTTTGTTATTATTTTGGATTGTCGTTGACCCTTGTTATATTTTCATTATTTTTTGAGTTTTTCAACGGTTTTTCCGAGGTTTCAAGAAAAATATTTAAAAGAAACGTGTAATAAATTCAAGGTAAGTCATTGTTTCTCATTATTTGATGTTAAGGACTAAAATAGAGCATGCATTTCAGTTTCAGTGTACCCACCTAAGGCCTACCTATGTTTATATGTTTTGTGCCTTCTTGTAAAAACAGTAATCTAAATTCGAAGAAAATCCCAAACCCCAAAAATGAACAAATAAGAAGAAGTTGGTGTTTAGCTGTGGAAAGAGTTAATATATTGTTTAGTATTTCTGGTGGAATTTATTGCTGCGAAGATCATTTCAATGTAAGTAAACTTAGTTGCCAAATTTCATTTTATAAACACCTATTTTCTGTCAATATTTCAAAAATATGAACATTATATTATGTTTATAGATGGAACAAGATTGTGATAACGGGATGCAGTTTAGGATGACAAACTGCAAATTACGTATGAAGAAAAATGTTGTTTCACATATCAATTTAGGCAGAATCGAAGTTTGTTAAGAAGCTGAATAAAATAATTGCCAGCTTACGAATCCATATGGAAAGAGTGATACAAAGATTGTGAGAATTTGCAATACTCGAAGGACATTCCTGCATTGACCATCAGCTTGTAGCAAAAACTGATTATTTAATAATTATTGCTTGTGGAATAGTGAATTTGCAGGGACCATTAATCAAATAAATTTTATCTCAAAGCTAGAAAAAAAGTGCTTTTTGAATATATTGTATAAAAAAAAAACCTATTGTTTTTTTTATAGCCAAAATAGTACATTATACACCTAGGGACCAAAGTGGTACTTTTAATCCCAAAGGGACGGCTATAATTTGTTGAGGGATTAAAAAACACTTTAGTCCTGAGGTGTATGCACTATTTTATGCACTTTAGGGATTAAAAATTAAAAGGGTACTTTTGATCCCTCTAAAGTACATAAAATAGTGTATACATCTCAGGACTAAAATGTTTTTCATTCCCTCGGCTCGGAGTACCCTTTTATTCCCTGTTCCATTTACTCCATGGGAAATAAAGTAAAAAGTTAATCCCTTGGGAAATAAAGTGAAATTTAACCTTGGGGATTAAAAGGGTACTTTTAATGCATAAATAATGTAAAGAAGAAAACTACCAGACTCCCAAATCAATCATATATTTTTATTCAAAATGACTGAAAATACATTTTTCTTCCAAAATTCTTCAGCTGATTCAATATTTACTTTGAGAAACCTAATGTTTAAGTATAATTCAAACATTGTCATTTCATTATCCTCTCCAAATTTGGGACTTGCCACACAAAACAGTCCTTTTTGTCTGTTACACAATAACAATTGTAACTGAAGTTGGCACATGTATTTCGTCATTATATTTTTATTTTTCTTAATGTAGTTTTTCACAGTCTCCTCCTTGCTAGGATATTCAACTTCAATCACAAATTCTTTGCTTATTCCATCTGGCAATGCTCCTAACAGAGGATATTCTGCTGTCTCTTTTCAACTGCACACACCCAATAGCATCGTCACCCACAATAACTGTCTCTCGCTGACCTAAAAATATATGAAACTATAGGTTTATTCCAACCTGCAATAATATTACTGTAATATTATCGTCCGTAACCGCGCTAATGCGACTGCGCAATCAAAAACAGTAATAGTATACTAAATAACTTAAAAACTTGTTGGAACGTTTTTTGAACTAGTAGTACTCACAACACAAGATGAAAATAACAAAATCAATATAACTTGCATACTTGCAGGTGAATCATCTTCCACCACAATAAGGAACTCTTCTAAACCTAATATAAGACAAAAATCAGATTTATTAACTCTGAGAACAAATAAAATAAAATTACTTAGCTTCTATAGCAGTCATTTTCAAATAAATAATTTAAATGAACAAAAAACTGAGGTTCTGGGTTATGTATTATTATTTATGTTTGTTGTTGTTCGACCACTGACCCGTTTCCGACCTCACTATGCATGCGTCTAATTTCAGAACCAACAGTTTTTCCTATCAAGCAAGAATTGTTTGAACCGTAATTTTACTCTCCGTAACTCCGGTTGGAACGACGAACTGTCAATTATCGCCAATTCTAAATTAGTAATTTTAACTGGTTGGAACAGCATTTCACAATTGCGCATGTGTGCCAGTAATATTACTGGAAATTACTGCCGGTTGGAACAAACCTTATAAAACTGTTACCCTGCTACTAAAAATGTAATATAATAATGAGCCAAAGCTAAACCAATACAGTAATTATGCCAATATTTCATTACCCACCTTTCTGTTTTGACTCCTCTTATTTCTGCACTTAAATAATACGTATTTTTGGCAAAAAACTCTTGCAGCATCACATAATTTAGTTTAGGTCCATCCATCTTCTCACATAAACCAAACAAATAAACGGGTGAAATAAGTATTTATTTTTTATTTTATAAATCAACCAGTCTAGGCAGGCGAATCAAAATAAATAACAAAATAACTGACATAACCTCTAAAAGAAAACGGACATATGCCAGTCGCAGGGTAGCCAACTAGACAACTAGTAAATTCTGTCAGGACTGTCAGTGATGCAAACTTAAATTTAGAAATACAGGGCGCAAGCGCGCCTTGTGACGTCAAACCATTTTAAAAAATAACGAAAAATAGTAAAATTTCAAATTGAAATATCTCCTTTAATATCATTCTAAAAAATGCGGGAAAAAAAACCAATAATAGTTTTTGATGTGCTTAATTCAATAAAAAAATGAAAAAAAATCATGAAACGACCCTATTGGGGTTTTCTCTCCATAGTATATTTTGCAATGAACAATGTTCAGGATTTATCAAAATCGTCCTGTACCTACATTTGTTTGACATCTGAAAGCAGTACGAATTTAAAAGTTCTGAACATAATTAAGACATTGGGTACATTCAGGCGGTGCCAGCGGCTAAGCTCAGCCACTCAGCAGGGACTTTATTCTCGAAACCAAGGAACAGCGCTCTCATGAGAACGATTGCTCTGTCATTGTCAGTGTTATGGAAATAGAATACGGACGACGAAGACAGAAAATTTGTTCCCTCGAGAACGCTGCTCCCTTGTTTTGAGAATAAAGTCCCTGCTGAGTGGCTGAACTTAGCCGCCGGCACCGCCAGAATGTACCCATTGAAAAGAGAATTTTGCACAATTGCATCATTATAGAAGTTCATGCAGAGCTTATTTTTTTGATTCCATGCTACCGTCAAAAACTACACGAAATTTGGTGGCCCTTTTACCCTCTCTTATTACAGGATGATGTCCAATAAAATAAACAGGTCCCTTGCCATCGTATTCTACAATTTTTGCAGGGTTAACATCTAAATATTCATCAATGAATTTTTTATATTGTTTAAAAAATTCATGATTAGCCTTGAATATCCTTTCCAAATTCTCAAATATTTTATAGGCAATTGAAAAAGAATCACCCAAATGTATGTGATTTGAAATCTTCTTCAAAGGTAGATCCACTTGAAATTTATTGTTACAAATTTTTATAGAATTGAGAAAAATGCTTTAACATGCTTCCTGCTCAGATGTGTATTTAGAATAAATTTCTGGAACCTTTTCCAGCTCTCAAAATTCGGAAATAAGCTGTTCTACACTGCTACAAGCAGCATGAAAAGAAACTAATGAACATGATAAATTTAAAGCGACTTAGCCGCTAACAACATATCCAAATAAGGTGTTTTGTGAAATAAGACCATTATCCAATTTACAATTGCCATTTAATAAAATAACAAAGAATATATATTTGCTGACAACAATATGTCTATTTTACCTGGCTTATTAAAACTATCATCTGATAACTAGACTGATTCGAGAATACAAAAATTATTAAAATTGGACAATCCAAATTGAGGTAATTGACCAAATGGTTCAACCACTGTACAACTGACAGTTGTTTGGTAATCATAGATAAAAGATTCTAAAATTACATCAACTGAGTTATTTAAGTGCATCGAATTATTAGATACACCAAGAACATCCATATTATTTTTAAAGGTAGATAAATTAAATTCAATTTCCTCACAATTTCGCTTGAAATTAAACTTATTTGTGAACCACTATGGCCCGAATTCACCAATGCGTAAAACTCTGATTTAAGATCCTAAACGCAGTTTCGGCTACAAATGGAATTCACCATATGCCTAAATCCGTAGTTTGTTCCTAAAACTACTGTCAGGAGCAAAACGGCTGTTCAATGGGCGTTTACGGATTAAAACGACGTTTTACCGTAGTTCGTGACAGAAAATGAAAATACTTTGGTACATTTGGTGCATCGTCTTCTGTTCTGTTTGTTTTTTTTTTTGTATAGGTAATGGAAAATACTAATTTCGGCAATGAATCCTGCAAAGTGCAATTGCTTCCACAAGCAATAATATTCTTTCCACGGGCTGAAATATTCCTACTCTTATACTTTTTTTTGGTATCCCTAGTACTGATGAGCCACATACTTGTGCCATTTTTTATGTTTTACTTTAGGATAATTAACAACAAAAATACCTACAAATAAACTTGTCACAACACCAACAACAATACATTTTGAGTGAAACTTGACGACATAACCTGAATTTTCTCATCTTCTTTCTTCTATTTCGTGCTATTTCGGCTGTTGCCAAACTGTGCATTCACTTAAACGCCGTTCCGTTAAACTGCAGCTGATAAACGCATTACACATATCGGTGAATACCGCATATCAAAACTACGTTTTAATTTACGTCGTTTACTATAAACCACGTTTAGGAAAACGGCGATTTCAGCGTTTTTGGTGAATTTGGGCCTATCAAGTAAACACCGCACCATAAAATTGAAAATTGTTTCCATTTTTTAATTTAATTTTAGGCTTTATAGTTGGCAAAAGAACATTATCATTTTTTTGATGATTATAATTTAGAACTTTTACCTGATGTTCTCCTGATGTTTCCAAATGCAACAAACTGTTGTGGTCTCTGGAGGAAGTCTGGCACTTTATTCTTAGTTTACATTTTCCAAAATGAACATTAAGACAAAGCACAAAGCCTGCAACATTTATGTTTGTTTATCAATAAAAGAAATTCTATCACTTACCGATGAAGATTTCAATTACTTGCAGCTATATAATTTATGTCCAGGAATATTGTGAAGCAAACATTTATCTTTTTTGCCACTTTCCAGAGTTAAATGAGAAAATTATGACTTTTCAAAACTTTTTCTTCCGACAGAACCACTAGCTTCCAATGCAGTAGCCCTACTTTCTAGATAATTTAAAAACTCATTTAAAGTGGACAACTTTGACGTTTCTCTGTCCATTTGATAAGATCTGTTAGTGTACTGATCTAATTTTTTAGATAGAATACATATCAAGATCATATCCTATTGTTCATGGGCTGTTTTAACTTTTCTAAAGCACCAATTTGTTGCATCTGAACCCTTAGAAATACCAGCATTTATTTTAGCACAAATGTCAAAGTACACTAATTTTATTTCCTCTGATTTATTAGCTTCTTCAGGATTCCAGAGCAAAAGCTGTATTTGAGTGGTTTGAAATTTTTCAAAACTATTGTCTATTGATTCTTTACCAACGTTTAATTGATTGAACAACAAATCAGACAATGATTCATCCTCATGATCCATTAGGAATCTATCAATTCTAGATATGCTAGACCTAATTTGCTCCATGGTAACATTGAGCTTAGCTATTTCTTTTCTAGCCATAGCAAATAATATTAATTACAATAAACGAAAACTTAAATCCACAAATACCCCAGCCAACACAGCTTTCCTTTGAACAGTTTATTTTTTGTGTGCTGCTAAGCTGAAAATTCACTCATCTTTTTAACATTGCACGGAAAAACAACACAGCACGGGAATACTGGAAATTACAGTTGCTTCAAGTTAATTTTTAATGAAGTTAAGGATATAGGGACGCAAACTACAGAACATAAACAAATTGAATTATTGTCAATTTCAATAATTGTCAAATTCAAGACACTGTTACCGTAGACAACATCCAAATAAACAAATATGATTTTAATGAAAATTCCTGAAATGAGGGTTCTTTCCTGAGATTTTTCTTGCAAAATTCACTGGAATACTCCTCGGAACGTTCATTTGAAACACTGGAGAACAATATCCATTTCGAACGACCAATATGTGAGATGCAAACTTGCCCATGAGCTAAAACGAAAGCCTTCGCAATTCCACCAAGTTACATTAATAATTAACACTTCTTACATTAGAAAGATACCCAGAAGGTAGAGCTTCCAAATGAGGCACGAAACCTGCATTTAACTTATATAAAATGAAATTAAGGTTGATAAAATCAGGAGCGACAAGCTCATGTTCTTTTATCTTTCAAGATTTGACAACACTAGTAAAAATTTGAAGTTGTCACGTCTGGTGCATTGTTGCATATGGTAACCAAAATAGTTGGATATTGTATCCAATAGAGGATATGGCTTGTAGTTGAACGGCCAGTTTATGAAATGGCCAAAAGTATCAGCCATATTATTACAAAATATTTTTAAATAACTGATTATTTTACAATGTTGCCGCGTTTTATAAAGTGGCTAGCCGTTCTATAAAATGGCGGAATTGACAATTTGGCTACGACATAGGTATATATGTTATCTCAAAAACTCTTGAAATCACTTAAAAAAAAAGACACTAATTTATTCTAAAATACAAGTTACAATAAAAATCGGACATTAACTCAACTATACTAAATAATGACGAATAATGACGGTTAAACAAAAGAGACAGGATCTTTTATATTTTAAAACATGTTGATCTTGCTGTTTCTATGGGAGCGTTGCGACGATGGACCAGGAGTTCTTGGCGTGACATGTTCACACAGGATAACTTGCTGAAGTAGCGTCTAGACTTTGCGATACTTTGTACCACTGTGGTGATGAAATGCGTCTTGGGGTCAATGTAGTCGTGAAATCCATATAACAGCTCCCCCATTAAGTAAAAAGTTGGTGCTTTGCAACAATTTTTTCAAAAACCAACCGGGTTGTTGTGTAGACTGGTCATCTCATGTTCTGAGGGTAGATTTGGATGAACAGTGTTTCTCCGTTTCGGTAAAAGCTATCTAAGGTTGTTGCCTATTTGAAGACGTGAATGAGACTTCGGCGGTTGTGGTTCGTCTTCGTCGATAGGGCTAGGTTTGGAAGGTGCCTTTCGCCGACACTTACAACAAATGTAAATGATTACAAGAGCTGCTATTAGTACGATGATGAAGGAGGTGAACCATTGGCTGTGTCTTGATACGAATGGTTCTTGGATTAGTTTATCTAGTTCATCAGAAAATTGGTTAAGTCTATGCTGTGCCACGTTTAGATCATCGATGTTGATTTTAGATAGTTTGAGAAGTTTCAACTCTGGCACATGAAGATCCATCGGCAGGTGTTTGCAGAAATCATAGGGAATTTCCACTGGATGGCTTTTATATGTGACGTTTCTGTATTTTTCTGCTAGATTCTTAGCATGAATTCTGGAGTTTCCTACAAAGGCATTGCAGGTTGGTTGGAGCTTGAGCACTGTGTTGGTGTTGATTGTTTCTGTCACACTGTTTTTGCTATCACATCTGATAGTTATTGGAAGGGACGATGATAATGTTATAAGCCAGTAGTTTGTGTCTAGTTCTTGAAAATTGTAGTCAGTAGCGAGTAAGATTGACTTTTGGCAAGTCTTGGGAAGTGTCCCTGTTGACTTCAGGAGTTGGGTTTCGCAAATGGCATAACTGTCTATAGAGTATTGTAGAAGGTCAGAACATATCCTTGTGTTATTATCAAGAGGCTTGCAGTGATCCAGGCTTTGGAGTAATATGTATGTACAATAAAGAATCGTCGTCTCTCGCGATATATTTTTGAGTTATTGGTAAAATATGATGAAAACCTGTTCGATTATCCAAAATCGGGATAGGGTAGTTGTGATAAAGAGTGTATATCTCAGGTTCGATCAGCGGTTTTCTAAGAATAAAGACAATTTTACCTTCTGATTGATAAGCTTCTAAATCAATTATATCCAGATATCGTGCTACATATGGAAGATATGTAGGTAAAGGAAGGTTATTTTTGAACAAAGAGCGCGATATTTCCTGTAAGGAGGCGACCAAGTCTCTAGGAGTTGAGGTATGTAAGATCTTTAAACGTGCAAACGTTATTGCTTCTAGAATGTCATCAAGGGAATTTTCTAGAAAGACGTAGCTTTCCATTAATGATTCACAAAGGTTTAGAGTTCTGGTTTGGGCTTCGTAAAACTTTAAATCGTTCGAAATGTCAGATATGAATTCTCTGATTTCTGCTATATCGATGTTGAATGTTTCTTCATCGATTTGGAGTTCTTGAATAGTAGAATTAAAATTTTTTATTACTGAGGTAGTTACAGAAATTTGGTTTTTAAGTAAACTTTCAAGTTCTTGTTCGTCTGTATTAATTTTGTCAATACATTTATTGAATTATTCACCATCGGTAGAGTCTAAGTTTCCGGTGATTGATTTAAAGATACTTCCTATTCCGTTAATTAGTCCACGTTTGTTTCTATAGTTTGTGTCGCCAGTGATTTCATTAAGTTTCTGTTCGACTGAATCAGCAACTCGAGTTAAAAGGCAGAAATGAGTTTGAACTTCAACTTTGAAGGCTGTCATTCGAGGAGAAGGGTCATCGATTATTTTGGTCAGGCTAATGAGAATCTTTTTATTGTTCTGGATAGTTTCTCTGAATGATTCTATTTCTTTGTTAACTAAAAGGGTCCATTTCTCATTTGAGACTCTGAGATTACCTTCTTCGTGATAGAATATTCCAACTGTGTTGTTAATTGGAATTAGAAGAAATTGAGGGGTGACGACTGAAATCAGCCCGACGAGTCTGGAAAAGAATAGACTAGTCATAGAACGGCTTTAGTCTATCAAAGTTAAATTTCGAAAATTGATTTGTTTTGAGGTTTTTCACTTTCGCTGAGTTACTATAAACTTCAATTATTTCGAAAGGTCCGTTAAAAATATTTTGAGCTTTGTCTTTTATTTGAGTTTCTTTGACATACACCTTGTCACCTGCTTTATATTATGGAAGATTTTGTGAGACCGTCTTGTCGAACCTTAGTTTCGACTTTTCTATCTGAATATCGGTTCTAGCTCGAGCCATTCTATAATAATATTCCATTCTGTTGTTGAGGTCTCGTATGTATTTGGAGATTAGCTGTTTTTGATTATGAAGAGTCTCAGGGGGTCGATTCGACGTATGGCCAAAGATCAATTCGAAAGGTGTGAATCCGTGTGTCTTATTTTTGGTATTATTATAACAGATAACTGCGTACGGGATAATGTTGAATGGATGTTCATCTGGATGTTCCGCTTTATGAACGCGGATCATCTCCGTTAAAGTTGCATGGAATCTTTCCAGCGATCCGTTGGATTGTGGGTGGCTTACGCTTCAAAATGTCAATTTTATGTCGTAGAGTTGACAGAGGTCTTTGAGTAAGGCGTTGTTGAATTCACCTCCACAATCACAGTGAATTCTTAAAGGTGTACCGTAATGTTGGAAAAATACTAGTAGGGTGTTAACAATTGTGGACGCCTTTTTGTCTGAGATTGGGTAAGCTTGAGTGAATTTGGTAAGTTCATCCCTATTTGTTGGGGCATAGTTACGAACTGGGAATTCAAAAAGGCCAATGTTTATCCTTTCAAATGGAGTTTTCGGAGTCTCAGTGATAACGAGAGGAGAAGTAAGATTTTTCCTACAGATTATAACGTACTTATTTTGGCAATTGCCTAATTATACTGCTACTGCTAGTCAGCTTCAGTTCGGAGGCCATGGGTCTATGGGTTCCTTGTATACATCTTACCTTTGGGCGCCACCAAGTTAATTGTGACTTAACTAGGAAGATAACTTAATGATGTTATAAACAAAACCTGTGCAATTGGAGAGCTTATCAATAAAACAATTAATTAGGTACAATAATGTATCTGGCTTCTTTATTAAAAATAATACCAAAATATAGGGATAGCCAGGAGGTTATTAAAAATGTGTTTAGAATAATGCTTGTACCAATTTATAAATATTTGATTATAAAAAAAAATAAGAATGTAAATAATGTATAAAAATATTGATTTTTAAATAAACAGTTTTAACTGTCTGTTTACACTTGTGAAAGATTAGAACCACAATATCAGTTACACTCTACCAAGAGGCAAATTCAACACCAGAATGGTGAAAATTATTGTTGCCTCAGGGTAAAATTCTAGAATTTTATTTAAGGGGCACTTACCGAACGTAAATCAGTATCAAGTGATTTATATAAGATTTGCCTAAATAGTAAAAAGTGCAACTTACATGTGTACAAGTGTTGATTATCTTCAAAGGTGTGTGTAAATCCAGAAGTTTTGAAGGGATATTATCTACAGGTTCGGTCTCACTGTAGATAGACTATGGTATGGTAAGTGAGTCATAGTCATGAGTTCTATCCATGTGGTATCTGTTTTACGTAGAACTCAATGTGGTTCCACCAGAGTGCTACCAAGAGAGTTGCTGAAGAATGGCTACCAAAGCCCCAACTGAGAGCAATCTAGATCCAGTCTAGAATCTCTCTAAATACAGCTTAGCAACTGTCCAATTATAGTCTGAGACTAGGATTGTCCAACGATAGCCTAAGAGTAGGATTGTCCAACTATAGCCTGAGACTAGGATTGTCCAACTATAGCCTGAGACTAGGACCCTATAACGATGTTCGTATAAAAAAACCAATCGAGCCCCAAATATTAGAAATAATCTTACCTCAAATTGAGGGATCCTCTAGACCAAAGGTGAAGTCTTAAACTTCCAAAAGCTGCTCGGAACAGTCCTATTGAAGAAACGAAACACGTGTTGTAGGTTAATAATCCTAAAGAAAATCTCAAACTTACCGAAACAAAATCCAAAATGACCAAGGGACGACTCCAGACAATTATCAATAAGAAATTAGTCTAAACCTTGAGTTCCCTGGCACAAAATTCCAAAAAGTCTCGCCCAAAATCAAATAGGCCGAGACCAACCTTTCGGTATCAAGTCTCAAGATCAAAAGGGCTGATTCTTCCTTTAGATTTCGGAAGAAGGCTTTCACTTGTCAAACTTCTAATTTTGACATTGAAGAAAATTATAGAAAAAAGCGTGTTCAATTTCACTCCAAGAATACGAACTGAAAGTTTGGTTGTATAAAAATGACTGGTGAATATTGAAAAATGCCTATAGAACATATATTAAAAAGTAGAACAGGTCTAAAGAAAACGCCTAGACAAAACAGCTGTTCAATGACATGATGGAAATGAAAAATCAAAAAGTAAACAACAATTATTATCATAACCTCGGATTATTTATTTATCAATTAGATTTGCAAACAGAGATGATGAAAAAATCTCTCCTTTTCCTAAGATTCTAATCAATAACAGCGGGCCCTGCCGTACTGAATCAAACCTTCCTAGATCAATCAACAAAACTTGCAAACCTGCACAAAAAACTTTCAGTAGAAGGCAGTAATCAAGGTAACAAAATCTGGGCACAGAAAAGACAGTTGTTTATTCATTTATTTCATTGTAATTCTATATAGAATCATATCTACTAGAGCAAAACACAGTAGCATATCAAACAAGAAATTGAAAATGCTACAAGATTTTGACTTTTTGGCAAGATTTCACAGGCTCTGATAAATTTCTCAACATCTTTGGTTAAACCTTGCCAGGAGTATTTGTCTTTAATCCTTCTAACGGTTTCATTGACACCACGATGTAAATTTGTTTTTCCAGTATGATATTGGTCCAGGATAATTGGGATTTGGTCTTGATCTGGGGTTTTGACGATATTTTGACATATCTTAAGCTTAATGTCTTTTCCGGCAAATATAAAGGAAAATATTTCAAGAATAGGTAATTCTAGATTGTTTTCTATGCAAAAGGTTTTTTCAGGATCAAATTCGTTTTGACATTTGAAAAGCGAGTGAAAGTGGGTAGGGACTATTCTCTCATTTTTGCAAGGAATGGGAATTATGAAGTATATACGTGCCTTCACAGATTTGCTGGATAAAATGTTAACCTGATTAGGTTGAAAATCGAAATTTTCCTCGAATAAATCATCTATAATTTTGTAATGTAAGTCTGTTAGTTTGGTTTGCCAAAAGAACGTTACAATATTTTTGTGAGACTTGTCCAGAAGTTGCAGGTTGGAAATCTCTTTCTTTGAGTAATCAATAATTGATCTGGTTTTGTAGAGATTTACGAAAGAGTTGTATTCTTCCTCAATTTGGGTTGTTTCATCATTGTTTTCAATTTCGACGATTGGAATTTCTTGTTGTCGTTGACTTGTAGAGGGGCGGTTTCTTATATCGTCAATGTCAGGTTCTTCTTTGTTAGAAGCGAGTATGTGAATTTTGGAACTTAAATCTGAACAATCTTTGAAGTGGTTTACTTTTATTCGAGATAGGGCATCAGCGTTCTTATTGAATTTCCCAGGTTTATACTCGATTCGATAGTCGTATTCTTCGAGTTTCAAGCGCCAGCGAGCTGAACGACTTCCAGGGTCTCTAAATGAGAAAAGCCAAGTTAAAGGGCGATGGTCTGTGATAAGGACGAATTTTCGACCAAAGAGGTAAGGTCTAAAATGTTTAACTGCCCATAAAATGGCCAGTAATTCTCTGTCTATGGTAGAGTATTTAGTTTCGGCATTGCACAGCGTTCGAGAGGCATAGGCTATAGGAAGATCTTTTCCTATAGGGCCTTGTGACAAAACTGCACTGATGGCAAAAGCGCTTGCGTCGGTGGTTAATAGAAATGTCTCTTCGAAATTGGGATAGATCAGAATCGGGTCAGAAACTAGTGCGCTTTTCAACTCGTTGAATGTGGATACGCATTCTGGGTTAAAGTGAAATGGAACATCTTTCTGGAGGAGTTTCGTCAAGGGCTTTGATGTTTTAGCAAAATTGGGGATAAATCGAAGATAATATCCTGCTAATCCTAGAAAGGATTTAATGTCTTTTGGATTTTTCGGTGTTGGGAAGCTCTGAATACAACTTATTTTTGCAGGGTTCGGTTTTACACCTTCTTGAGTGATAAGGTGTCCCAGGAAAGCTACTTCTTTTCGAAGAAACACATTTGTTTGGCTGGATTTTCAAGTTAGCTTTACGGAGGCGTTTAAATACTTCCGTAAGCCTTGAAATATGTTCGTGGATGGTAGGAGAGTAAACGATAATATCGTCCATGTAGACTAAGCATCTTTCGTTTTGATTACCGAGGAGAATATTGTCCATGACTGTTTGGAATGTGGACGGGGCATTTTTCAATCCAAAGGGCATACGAACGAATTCGTAATGGCCATTTTCTACGGAAAAAGCGGTTTTCGAAACATCCTTGGGGTCTACTTCTATTTGGTGATAACCTGAGGCTAGTTCAAGGGTGGTATATTGACATTTTCCCAATTGAACCAGAAGATAAACAAATATATCGGTTTTGATAGGTATCAGTATGGGTTTTTGAAGGAAAGTAATACTCTTTGTGCTGTAACAGATTTTGTAAACTGTGTAGCTTCAGCTTTGGATGAAAAAAAATGTGTTATTGCTGTATTTATTGATCTTAAAAAAGCTTTTGATGTAGTGGACCACTCGGTTCTACTGAATAAATTATGGACCATGGGTGTTCGAGGGGTGATGTATTCCCTTATTGCGTCCTTCTTGAAGGATCGACCTCAGTTTGTTACAGTGGAGGGAATAGAAAGTAATAGAATTTTAAACAATTGTGGAGTACCACAGGGTTCAGTTTTAGGGCCGATATTGTATTTAATTCACGTGTTGTCACTGAGGCAGGCTGGCCTGACAGGACGGTATTTCACGTTTGCGGATGACACTGTATTTTTTTATAGTGGATCCAACATGCAAACACTTGAACAAACTGTAAATGTTGACTTGTGTAGATATTCTGAATGGTTATTGCATAACAAACTAAAACTTAATGCAGGAAAAACTATATATTTAGTATTCCAACAAAAAAATACAGAACATTATAAATTTGAAATAAATATCAATAATATGCAGATATCTCAAGTTCACTCAACCAAATATCTAGGTCTTATAGTTGATGATAAACTTAATTGGGGAAATCATATTGACAGTTTGGTTAAAAAAATCATCCCCATGTTGGGAGCATTGTATAGATGTACAAAATATTTAAATACCAGAAATCGCTGCTCAATTTACTATGCATACATTCTGTCAAACTTGAGATACCTTATAAATGTTTGGGGTACATGTGGTGTGACTTCTTTCAACAGAGTACAGGTACTACAAAATAGAGCGGTTAAGGTCCTGTTTCAAATGCCTTATCGTACCTCCTCAGAGTTATTGTACCCACATCTTTCGTTACAGCCAATAAGATATGTGTTAGAGTTAGAACAATGCAAACACATTTATAAGATTTTATTTTGCAATCTCAAAAGTAATTCTAGTCTAAAAACAAACAGTGAACTGTATGAGTACAAAACAAGAGGAAATCGTAATTTACATGTCAGTAGCATAAGAACAAATAAAGCACTTTATAATCCATTGACCAGAGCAGTACTTATGTACAACCAGGTACCGATTCATGTCAGAGAAGCTTCAACATTTGAAATATTTTTGAACAGACTCAAGGAGTTTTTGAACACAAAAATGTATTTCTGAAAAAAATAAATAATAGTAATGATGAATAAATTGAAAAAAATAAATAAATAAATGAAAATGATAATAATATAAAAAAAAAAAAAAAAAAAAAAAAAAAAAAAAATTAAAAAAAAAATTCTAAATTAGATTAGTTTGGTGCCAAAATAAATGTACAAATAAATGTGATTGTTGCGAATGTTTTTATTTACATAACTTTTACTGTATAACTTTGGTAATTTTAAGGTTTTATTAGTCTGAATATTGTGTAGTCTGAATCAAATTATATCTTGCTCCGTTACCAGCGTTTAGCTGTTTAGGAGCGAATAACAAAGTACATAGCTTAACTTGTGCCTTAGATTGTATGAAAAAAAAAACAAAAATTGTAATTTGTTATTTAATAAATAAAAAAAAAAAAAAAAGATCGGAAATATTAGGCAGCGGGTATTCGTCGTCTACAGTCAGTTTGTTGACTTTACGGTAGTCGATTAGGACGCGCCATTTGGGTTTGCCAGAAGCATCAAGTTTCTTAGGAACGACCCAGACGGGAGAACACCATGGAGATACAGAATGGCGAATTATGCCTTGGTCTAGCATTTTGGTTACTTGGAATTTGACTTCTTCTTTGTGGATTTGGGGGTACCTGTAAGATTTGGTATACACAGGCTTTGCATTATTGGTGTCAATAGGGTGTTTAATCTCACTAGTAAATGTGAGCGTGTCACCTTCCAGGTAGAAAATGTCGGAAAAGTTCAGGCATAAGTTGGTAATTAGTTCTTTTTCTTCGTCGTTTAAATGTTCTGTACGAAGTTCATTTTGTATGGACATTTGCCTATAAGTATCGTCATAGTCGAGGTTAGAGTGGTTAAAACTAAGAATGGTTTTTTGAGTTTCACTTTCTGAGACAAATGGTTCGATAGACAGGTTCGAAAACTCTACGGTTTCATCCATGGCGTTAATATTTACAATTGAGGTTAAAAATTCACCTTGTTCATTAACTTTTACTAAAGCATTAGGTAATTTGACTTTCTATTTTTCTTGAGAAAAGAGTAAAGCATCTGTGTTGGATAGATTACACTTGAGTTTAAAGATCTTTTCACTTCTAGCTTCTATAGATATTTTGTTAAGAATTGTTGGAGTGTTGTTTGGTTTTGCAATATTAGGGTAGCCATCTTCAGTAACTTTATGCAGAGGGATAGTTTTGAAATTAGTTACAAGTTCTTCAGATTTCAAATCTATCACACATTGATAATGTTCTAGGAAATCCAACCCTAAAATTCCATCGAAATCAATATCCAAGTTGTAAATATACACTTTGTGAAGATCTTGAAGGGTGAACGGTACAAGTGTTGATTCACGGATCTGGAGTTTTTGATCGGTGATACCTTGAATGGTTACGTTTTCTTCGGAACGATAGGGGAATTTATGGACAGTATTTTCTCCAAAAATTGAAATGCCTGCACCTGTATCAATAAGTAATATGAATTTATTGGATGCATCATGAATGTAGTACAGATTTTTCGAATTAACAGTAAGAAGTGGGTTTAAAGAAATGCTTGTTCCGGAAAATTGAGGTTCGGATTCATGTTGTCTAGATTCAGAAGTTGTATTTGAGTCTCGATTCTCGAAGTGTGATCTTGAGGGGTATTCTCTGGCGGATGGTGATTGGTGAAAGGTACCAGAAAATCCTGATAATTTTCAGCATTCGGATCAGTAGTGAATTGTTCAGTATATTCGTTTTCTTCATAACTAGTATCTTGTTCATAATGAGGGCTTTCAGCGTACTCAAATTCGTTGGCATATGTTTCATTAGAGAAATTATTTAAGAGATAAGTTTTTTGCTGGTTAGGGTAAAAATTGGGGTTTCTTTGAGAGGTAGTTGAAGCGTATCTTGGTACGAATTGTTTCGAAGTAGATGCATTTTGGGTTCTATTTTGCGGAACATTAGTTGTTGGTTGTTGGTTTGCGGTGCCTGAGTAGTTAGCTGTTGTCGTTTTTTGGAAATTTTGATTTGGGTATTGAGTGAAGTTTGAACGACTGGAAGCTTGTTGTCTACATTGATTGGCTGTGTGACCAATTTTTCCGCAAGAAAAGTATTTAATGGATGATTGTGGTTTGTTGACCAAAACTTTTTGAACAGCAGGTTTTGGAGTCTTCTGATTCTCAAAGTAGGAAAGTTGGATTTCTCTCCTGATTCTACATTGAGCATCTAAAAGAGTGTGTGGGCTTCCAGATCTGATAATCTGGCCAAGGCGAGGTTCTAGGCCTGTAAGAAGAATGTTCAGGGCCATAGATTCCACAAGGGAGGACTGTGCTTCTTTTTGATCTACTGTTTTAAGGTGTAGTGACTTTTGGATAGAAGAATGCATTTTTGCATTCAGTACTTGGAGTTTGTTGTAGAAAGTAAGTGGGGACTCGCCAGGTAGCTGTTTGAGTCGTTGGAGGTCTTGGATAAGAGCTGAGAGGTCTCTAGAATCTTCAAAGTGTAAATTCAGAAGTTGTTTGATTTCCAAATAGGAAGTGGGGGTTCGAGAACTTATCAGTTGACCTGCTCTACCTCTGAGCTTATTTTTAATATGAATAACAAGTAAAATTTTTTGCTGCGTGGTTGCCATATTTTAGGCATAATCGCATGCATTAATAAAGTTTCCTAAAAAGATTTGATCTCCTTCAAGTTCAAGAATTATCGAAAATATTTCAGAAAGTCTGTATGGTTCAACTTCCATAATGGTTTCATTGGTTTCATTAGGCATTCTGTTGATTTAAATAAAAATATTCAAAAACGAAAAAATATTTCGAAGGTAATTGACAAACTTTTCAAAATATGGTAAAATAAAACGATTTTTGGAAATAATTCATAAGCAAAATAGACAAAATATGGTAAATTAAAACAATTTATAAAAATTGGTTCGCAAATTTTCAAAATACGGTAAAATAAAACTTCACAAAATACGGTAAATGCAAAAAAAATAATAATAATAGGGAATGTTTGAAAAATCGAACAGTATCATAAAAAACAAAAAAAAAAGAAATAAACGAGACAATTCTTTAAGTACTTACATCAAAAGAATAGGCTCCATGGAATCGTCATGTTTACTCCGAGTTGGGATTCATCCGTTCTTTTTCTGTTTAAAGTTTAGAATCCGCCACTATCAGTTAGAATATTCTTGTTCTGACAACGTTGACTGATTCTACCGACTGCGCCAAATTGTTATCTCAAAAACTCTTGAAATCACTTTTTTAAAAAAACACTAATTTATTTTAAAATACAAGTTACAATAACAATCGGACATTAACTCAACTATACTAAATAATGACGAATAATGACGGTTAAACTAAAGAGACAGGATCTTTTATATTTTAAAACATGTTGATTCTGCTGTTTCTATGGGAGCGTTGCGACGATGGACCAGAGTTCTTGGCGTGACATGTTCACGCAGAATAACTTGCTGAAGTAGCGTCTAGACTTTGCGATATTTTGTACCACCGTGGTGATGAAACGCGTCTTGAGGTCAATGTAGTCGTGAAATCCATATAAAATATACAGGGTGTTCCGAAACTATTGTACCAAAAATTAGGGGATGATAGATCTCGCCAAAATAAACGTTTTTCACTCATAAACCCATAGGCGCATGCGCTTTAGTTAGGTGATAATAGCACATTACAGTCCGCGCTGTGGTAGCTACGTTGCGCACGAATAAATAATACAGAAATCCCAGGAATGCTTGCAGTATTTATTAAAAACAATTATTCACATCAGAAGATGTTCAAAATTATGACCACCCGCCTCAACGCATGCGTGACAGCCCTATAGCATAGCCTCCAGAACACCTTGAAAAATTCCTGGCGTTTCGCGAATTTCAGCAGTTGCTGCAACAATCTTTCCCACTAACTATTTTTCTGTTTCAACTGGAGTTTTGTTCAGTTTCATATGACATCATGAAAAAAAGTCGCATTCGGTCAGGTCTGGTGAACCTGGAGGTCATGCAATAGGTGCGCCCTTACCAAACACTCTTTCCAGATTATGTTTCGTTGAGATGCTCCTTTACGGCTTACGAGTAATGTGGTGGACCTCCGTCGTGTTGGTACCACATGTTTTGTCCGGCTGGGTTTTGTATTATTTAATAGCACAGTTTATGATTCAAACACGTTTATCCGTGAGCACGGTGGCTACCACAGCGCAGACTTTGATGTGCTAATATCACCTAACCGAAGCGCATGCGCCTTTGGGTTTATAAGTAGAAAACGTTTATTTTGACGAGATCTATCCCTTAATTTTTTGCACAATAGTTTCGGAACACCCTATAATAGATATAATAGTGAGATGGTGAGGGAACATTAAGTATTGGTATTTTATCGGTTAAGTATATAGATAGGTATATACTTTAACCGATTTTTATAGAGAAAGTAAATATTCTTACCAATATTAAAATAATAATGTTTGTTCTGCCACAAATTATTCGCAATAAATAAAATGGACTCGAAACATGCCGACAAAGGTGACAAAAGATTTAAGATTGAGTGTATAAACGACCCGCACTCTAAACTAAAGCTGGTCCTACGAGATATGAGCCCGATAAATCTACGGATCTCTGGATAACCTGAACAGGTACGTGAAAATACTCGATATAGAAACTTGGACACATTTTTCTTATTTAATGAGGCTTGATCGAGGAGGGGTGTTGTAGTTATTCGAAACTTACCGCGGAGGACTAGATACGCGAATTGAATATAAATAACTATTGAGTGGAGTATAAGCTGTTGCTCTTTTTTTCAAGTGTGTAGTTTGAAAAAGTGGCTTTTTGGAACATAAATATCTTTACTCCAAGGATAACAGAAAAGAATGAGACCATTTAAGCAATTAAACGCATACATATAATATAGGGATAGGAGGTTCTAATAAGAAGATTTAAACAAATTAAATTCCTTAAATATAGGTATTGCGACAACTCTTAATAGAGTTTTATTATGTATCTAGATCTATAGCTTTCAGATTTGATGGTCCTTTGTGTATTTGTTTTGACTTTGTTTATTTCTTATAATTTGTTAAATAAGTAACCAGAATCATCATCATCATCATAGGCGATCACTCGATACCGAGTATGATTGACATGTTACAAACTTTAAGGGCGGATGTAACTCATCAAAATAAGAAAAAAAATTACTATGAATATGGGTCCGGCCGGAAACGTGTCATTTCCGAGGTTTTGAAGCTAGAAATTATAAAATGTTTTTTTTTCTCAATTTTTAAGATAAATAGCGTTAAGAGCGTAGGTATATCTTTTGTTGTTCTTCAAAAATGGCCACAATCTTTGCGATAAATCACGGGGTTCATCTTTTTTGGGGAAGATTATATTATACCTCGGAAACGAAACATTACCGAACCCATTCATAGGAACTTTTTTTCTTATATTATATCTGCCCTTAAAGTATGTAAGACCATTTTTGAAACTCCCCGTATAAACTAATTCTGGAGCCGCATACTCTTCCTTGGCAGTCTTGGCACACCCAGCCTTTGGCAATATTGTCTCTTCCTCTGTTCTCTCGGTCCTTCCTGCGGTGGACTACTCGACGCCATGGAAGGCCCATCATTTGCCGTCGTCTCCCAGTTGCTGGTACCGATGCGGCACATTGCCATATTTTCCTTAAGAACGTCTTTGTAGCGTTTTTATTGACCTGATTTCGTTTTCCCTCTTTCAGCTGACTGCAGAGAATATGTCGTGGAGGACGCCTTTCGGGCATGCCGACGAGGTGATTTGTCCAGCGAAGTTGGTGCTCAATGATGAGGGCTTCCATGCTAGTTGTTCTAGCCACCTGTGAAAAACCAATGTTCTTCGACGGTCTTCCCATTTAATCCGTAGGATCCTGCTTAGGCGTCGCTGGTGTTATTTTTCTAGGTTTTTTATGTGTCTTCTGTAGGTGGTCCATGTTTCGCAGCCATATGTAAGTGTTGGTATCAAAACTGCATTGTAGACGCGAAGTTTGGTGTCAGCGCTGATGCCGTGCTTGTTGAAGACTCTCTCTTGAAGTCGCCCGAACTCTGCGCTAGCAGGATAACACACTCTACTACTACAGGATAGCCTATCGTCATAAGACCTGTGTAGTTCAAATTTCATCACCATGCCAAAGCACCAGTGATGACGTAGGCCAGCGTGTCGTTTCTCGCCCTGGCGTAGGGTATTTCCACCACAGGTTGTGATTCCGCGGGCTTTTCCTTTATGCATGCTTGATTTTACTACATTAATTAACATTCTCAAACAACTCTCGTTTGCATTTTCCTGTTTGCCTATTATGTTAATCAAAATTAAATATTATTTTTTAACATAAATTTAAATTCTATTTCTAAACTACGACCGCTGGCGCAAACAGCTGACGACTTATTCAATGACGTCGGCAATGGTGCTACAACATATGACCGCGATTACCAAAAACGAGGCCGATAAGCAATCCTGTAGTAGTGTGTATTATCCTTGGCGCTAGCACACTCTTCAAGCAATGCTTCAAGCGATGTTGGATTCCAGCATCAATGATTGCGTTCGCTGACAGATGGCTCCCAAGGTATAGTTTGTTTCGCCAGGGTTTGTACTTGCCACCAGCATTTACCTTCCTTCAGTGGCGGCTCTTCCTTAGGTTTGCAGGTTTGCGCAACCCCCAAAACAAAAATAGTGGAACTAAATTTTAGTACCTAATTCTATTTAAAAAATAAATTATACCAAAATTTGGGACCTACTTATACGCAGTCAATTATTTAAATAATAAATAATTTGACCACCTTCGCCAAAATATCAACAACTAACACGCCCACCTTGCGCGCCACCGCCGGCGGCTTCGAGTAGCGGCGTCGAGTCGCTGGATTGCAGCTCCAAAGCACACCGTTCTACTATATGACGGCGCACGTTTGGTTGCCTGTCTATGCGTGGATTCCAAATCCGCTCCATAGGCTCATGCAGGTTGCAAGCGACGTGCAAACTTTGTTCATTTTTTTTTGCTCGCAGCGCAGATTAGGTTTGTTTTATGAAGTTTTGTCGTGTGGTGTGGTGGGTGGAAAAAAAATGAATTCTGTTCAAAATTTAATTGCCGAACCATTCTGTGGTCGTTCATCAACCGATAAGGCTGAAATAAAAAGACTTGGAAGGCCTACTCCAAATTTAAAAATCGAACAAACTGTAACCAGCAAAAAAAGGACTTTCACCAGAACATTTAATCCAGACCTTTACGAAAAATATGCATGGCTTTGTGGCTGTGAAATTAAAAATGCTCTCTTCTGTTTCCCTTGTTTGCTATTTGGAGGCGAAGTTTCCTGGACAAAAACTGGGTTTACCGATTTAAATCATTCAGGAGACCGCATTAAAAAGCATACGTCGTCAGCGAAGCACATGAAAAATGTTTTACAATTATCACTTTTTGGAACCGTAAACATAGCTGCTCAATTAAGTACCGCCTATCGACGAAATATTGAATTGCACAATGAACAAGTGAGACATAATCGATACATTTTAAACATTATAATAAATTGTGTGCGTTTCTGTGGAGCTTTCGAACTCGCGTTAAGAGGACACGACGAGTCTACGTCTTCCCCTAATCCTGGAGTTTTTCGAGGACTAATTGATTTCAGTGCTGAGTTAGACGGTGCTTTGAAACAACATCTAGAAAAGGCATCGGTATTTAAAGGTACGTCGAAAACCATCCAAAACGAAATTTTACAAACAATGTTTAACGTATGCCAAGAGGAAATTTCCAAAGAGATCGAGCAAGCCGATTATTTGTCTATAATAGCTGATGAAACTAGTGACGTATCAACTATATTCCAAATGGTAGTTGTTTTCAGATACATTGTAAAAGGCAAGCCAGTTGAACGATTTTGGGATTTTCTAATGCCTTCAGATCATGACGCCAAAACATTGTCTTTGGTTATTCTCGGAGAAATTGAGAAGCACGTAAAAGATAACAAAAGCAAACTTATTGCGCAAACGTATGATGGTGCATCAGTTATGAGCGGGTCGTCTAACGGGGTGCAAGCAATTATTAAAAAAACCTATCAACACGCTGCCTACGTGCATTGTTATGCACATCAGTTAAATTTGGTGATGTTGAACGCTGCTTCTGCAAACAAGAATGTCCGAATTTTTTTTGCCAATTTACAAGGAATTTGTACTTTTTTTTCAACCAGTCCTCAGAGATCCTCAATACTAGACCAAATTGTTAAAAAACGATTACCACGTTCAGCCCCAACCAGATGGAATTTTAATTCCAGAGTTGTTTGTACCGTTTTTGAGTACAAAGACGCCATTTTGGAGACAATGGAAAAATGTTTAAATGAAACTAGAAACGTTAATACTACCAATCAAGCAGCAGGCTATGTTAAAATTCTTAAAAGCAAAAGTTTTGTCTTCTGGCTAAACTTATTTTACAAGATCATGCCGCATGTTGACTTGTTATTTGCCAAGTTTCAAACAGTACAAATTGACGCTGTTACCGCAACAAAATATATGTTATCTTTTGAATCTAAGTTGACGGAAATTAGAAATAGCATCACTTTGGACGAAGTTGAGCCATCTCCATCTACTTCAAGACGGCGTAACCTGGATGACTCTGCGGAATTTTATCGAGAAGCAAAAGAAGTTTGTGATATTATTATATGTCAAGCGAAAGAACGATTTAACTTCACAGGCCACTTAGTGGCTGCCAATCTTTTTCTTCCGGAACAATACAACCAATACAGTATCTGTTTTCCTGAACAGAAATTTAAAGAGGCAATAAAAAATTACCCATTTTTCATTGAGCAAAAACTCCGTACAGAATTGGCCGTTATTTACGATACGGAAGAATTTAAATCAATTTCCGGACTCCTTCCAATTTATGACTTTATTTCTCAAAATACCGAGCTAAGTGAAACTTTCAGTGAAACTCTAAAACTCTTAAAAATTTTAATTACAATTCCTATGGCGTCAGCTGAAGCAGAGCGGTGCTTCTCAACTCTCAAACGGATAAAAACGTTTTTAAGAAATACCATGAGCCAAGAAAGACTTTCTGCTTTGGCAATGCTGTCTAAAGAAAAGGACCTTATTGAAAGCATACCCGATTTCAATCAGCGGGTTATTGATAAGTTTGCTGCGGCTAAAGATCGGCGTATGGATTTTCTCTTTAAATAAGGCCAGGGTTATCCAATTCCTTAATAATTCTTAATTTTTGTTCTTAATTCTAAATCATTAAAAATACCAATGTTGAATACATTGAACTTTTTAAGAATTAAGGATTAAGGACAAATATAAGAAATTAAGGAATTGGGTAACTCCAACCTGAGTCTCAATATTAGGTGTTCATCTTGTGTAAATTAAGTAGCTTGATTAATAAAGTTGGTTATGTGAGTACCTATTCATCCTTATATGATAAATAATTTTTAATCAACTCCTCTTTGTATATAGATATTCGATCCCCCCCCCCTCCTATTTTTTTTTCCGGATTGTACCATTGAAATTGCAACCCCCACATTTTTATTATACGAGCCGCCACTGCCTTCCTTGTTTAACAAATAAAAATTGACTGAAACAAATCAATGACGTCAAAAACGTTCGTCGGTTCTTAACCATAAGTCATTCATTTTAATTTGTCAAAAAAATTAAATGTGTCATATGAATTAATCTACGACAACCCTTTTTTTTCAAGTTTCAGGGTCAAGTATGAACCCTGGTGGAACGGACCTTACCTATGGGTAGTGTTCTGCGTTCTGCAAAGAATGGTCATTTATAGTTATGTTTGGGGCTTGGGGATTAGTGGTGCGGGTTGGTGCAGAATCTGCGTCTTGTTAAAGTTGACCTCTAGGCCGATTCTCCTGCATGCTGGTTGAATGCATTGAAAGTTGCCTAACGATCTTCCTGTGTATTGGCCAGCACGACGGTATTAACGGCAAATTGTTCAATTATCGATGTCGTCGATACTTTCGTCTTGGCTCGTAATCTGTTTAGGTTTAATAAACCGCCATCAAGTTTGCACAGGATTTCCACTCCCGCCGACGGCAGGTGACCCTTGACAAGGTGAAGTATGGATCCTTTAAAGTAACAAGAGTAACAAGAACAAATACCTATTTAAAAAGAGGTTATTGAAATAAACTGAAGGACACAGCCGCAAAAATGCTGGAAGCAACGGAAATGCAATTTTTGGGGAGAGTAGCAGGCAGGTCATTAGAGAAATGATAAACGTAAGACACATAAGAGTAGATGACATCAAAAACGAACAATTGATTTGGTTCGTACATGTACATTTAAACCTGCACCCTTCACAATTTTAAGGGTTTAATATTTTGTTACAAAAAAATAAAATAAATATAGTACCTACCCATTAAAATAACATTGGTTGGAGGAGGTAAATTAATATTTAGCACTATTAAAGATATTATTCTGGGTTATATTTAAAAAAAAAAAATAAACATAGTAAGAGGATGGCAATTTTCCATATTAATACCCGGTATGCTAATCAATTTGTTGCTTTCTCCGAAAAACATGCTCAAATGAGAAGGAAATTTTGCTGACACCACTACGTTTTCAGCTTAATTCCTCAATTTTACGCCTGGGCCCCAAAAAAAAAACCCGTAGGTTTGCAGTAAATAACACATCGAGGACAAAAAACAACCGGTAATCCTGAGAGCGAGTTGAGCTTCTTGGATAGACGCCAAGTGGGCACTTTTAATGTTTTTGTTTCGCTGTCTATTTCATCGTCTGCGACCCTGGAAAAAAACTTGAACATGTTTTGGCCTTTCGAAATCAAGCGTAGGGACACAAACGGAATAATTAATATGGTTTGCGAATAATTTTTTTTTTCTGGGAAACGCGAATGAGGAACGATGATTGGATTTTTTTGCGTGATGCATAAATATATGTCACCAACATCAATGAAATATCCGCCATATATATTAGTCCAGTATCTGGTATTTCGGTGATTTGGACAGAAATCGAGGCATATAAATATTTCTTTGTGAATTTTCATGAGGGTAATAACTCTGGAATAGCTTGGAGTTTTACAAAATAGACCTGATTTTCCTCTTTCTCACCATAAAGTGAACTGAATCAAAAATTAGAGTCAAAAGGCAAACATAGGTTTGAACTTGAAGTTTCAAGATGGAGGCTGACATTCGAGGAAAAAGGGTCATCGATTCTTTCCGTTAGCCTCAAGAGAATATTTGAAATGCATGCATCGACTCGTTTCTATAACAGGTTTAAATTCTTCATAATCCAAGATTACCATCGTATAATAGTCCACCTAGTGCGCTAGTGCGGCAGGTTAGCTAGGAAATTTTAACATATTGTGCACTTTTTGATAAAGGCACCAAATTTGGCACAGAGGTAGACCGCTGTAGTATGCACAAATTTGGATGTGGAGCCATCGGCCAACTGCCCCCCGGCGGCCGTAGCGGCGATTTTCCAAAATAGCTGCCAGTGGACACCGCGAAAGAAAACGGAAGTTAGATAAAGTTTGCTGCTGAAGGTTTTCGTGAATATTTATTGATTGTTTTGAATGACAACATGCCAGATAGTTTGTTAGTTATACAGGGTGGGACACGAAAAACTTCCCACCTAGGTTTTCTCAGGTGTTAGGTGAATAATCAAAAATCGTTCGTACACGTCAATTTTTTTTTTTTGGGGGGACATATTTTATTGGTATTTTCACCCCCCACCTGTCAACCCTTGAGCGGGTGTATCTGTCACCCCCGCTTAGAGGTTGGCAGGTAGGGCGTGAAAATACCAATGAAATCGTCGAGCGATTTTTGATTAATCATTTAACACCTGAGAAAACCTGGATGGAAGTTTTTCGTGCACCACTCTGTTTATATTTATTTAATAGTTTTATACAGGGTGTTTTACCCATGTGATAAGTTCGGAACGCGTCCTAGAATGTTCCACTATGTACTGTTTTATCTTTTTTTTTTAACAAAGCCTTAGCAAATATGGGCATTGCCGATTTTGTAATTCAATATTCTAACGAAAAATGCCATAATATTCCATAAGTTACATTTAAGATTCTAAAGTTTATTTTACTTGACCATAACTGAAGCGGAAGTGGTGAAATTGGATGACACATGTAGATAGTGTGCTTGGCGCGTTTTTTTTTAACGTGGTTTTCCTTGTAGGCCTAGTTTACGCTATTGTGGTTGAGTTTTATTACAATACAATACAATACAATACAATATCTTTATTTTTCCAAATGACACATAGTGTATGGACATCGTCGAGAATAAAATCAATATAAAACTCAAATATTGCCAATACTAAACACTAAAAAATACAATAAAAAAATATAAGTTAAAAATGTCGGTTAAAAATAGACAGAAGTAAAAGGTAAAAAACAAAGCAATAAAACACTCACAGACATATTCAAAAAACACTGTTCAAAAAAGTGTCTATACTGTAAAAGCAGTTACCCATTAAAAACGACTTTAGATTTTTTTTAAAAATATTTATGTTTTGAGCCATTTTTAGATTAAATGGAAGCCTATTAAAAAGTTTTGGTCCCAAGTTAGTGACAAAGAGCTTGGATTTGTTAAGTCTATTTTTAGCCAGCATGAAGTTGTTCTCATTTCTAGTGTTGTAGCTGTGAAAGTGATTGTTTCTAGGAATAAAATCCTGATTTTTGTACACGTATATGCAGCATTGATAAATCACTATCGAGGGTAAGGTTAATATTTTATACCTGAGAAAATATGGCCTGCAAGACGCTGTTTGGGGAATCCCCGCTAGACAACGTATTACTCGCTTCTGATACAAAAATACCTTTTGGGCATGAGACGAGGTACCCCAGAACTGAGCGCCATACATCAGCCGTGATTGAACAAGAGCATGGTAGGCCCCTATAATCTGATTTTCTGTCAAAATTTGTTTGAGATTTTTAATAGCATAGCAGCAACTACTTAACTTTATACAAAGTGCAGTACAATGCTCTTCCCATGAAAGGACATCGTCAAGCACAAGACCCAAAAACTTGATAGAATTTTCTTGTTTTAATTCCTTTCCATCATACTCCAGCCTAACTTGCAGATTCTCTTTTGCCTGAATTGTATGAAATACCATATGATGGGTTTTCTGGAGATTTAGTACCATTTTATTAATACTAAACCAGCCAGCTAATTCTTGTAAGGCTTTATCAGCCGCAGACCCAATAGAAAGTTCCTGGTTAAGTTTAACTATACCTGAATTATCGTCCGCAAATGCAGTAATGCTGCTGTATACAGTGTCAAGTAGAAGAGGATTAACAAAAATCACGAAAAGCACAGGTCCGAGAATAGATCCCTGGGGCACCCCCAATTCGACCTTTCGAAAATCTGAACGCTGAGCCCTCCCTGACCCATCCCGAATCTGTACAAATTGTTGTCGGTTTCGCAAAAATGAACTGAACCATTCAAGCATCACCCCCCCAAGACCACAAGATTTCATCCTCTGAAGCAGGAGGTCATGATCTACACAGTCGAACGCCCTGCTGAGATCACAGAAAATCCCAACAGGACACTCTCCCGCTTCCAGCCCCTCCACGATCTCCGATAAAAACGAAAGAATGGCCGTGGTGGTAGACCTTCCCGCGAAAAACCCATGCTGTGCAGGAGAAAGCACGCTATTTCTAGTCAGAAAATCAAGAAGCCTATCTAACACAGCATACTCAAACATTTTAGAGAAGCAGGAGGTAAGTGCTATGGGGCGGTAGTTTTCCGCCAAACTTGGGTCCCCCTTCTTAAATATTGGATTTATTTTTGAAGTTTTTAAACAACACGGGAAAACTCCCGTTTGAAGAGAATGATTCACAAGATATGTTAATGGTCGCAAACATGAATCAGTCATTACTTGCTTAAATATATGGGTTGGGATTTCATCCGGCCCTGATGATTTTTTATTTTTTATTTTTGATGTTAAAATTTGAAGAATTTCCTGCTCGCTAAAGGAAGTGAAGGTCATTTCAGTCGGTAGAGTATTCTCATCTGCCAGCAAAGGACCTGCCACGGGCAGATTGCGAACCAACAACTGAGGAGCCTCCACAAAAAAATTATTAAAATGATTAGCTATCTGCAAAGGTTGTTCAAGGACAGTACCTGTAGAGTTTTTTAGCTCCGATGGACCTGAATATGATGGATTTTTACCCTTAGTGACCTCCGTTACTACAGACCACAGCACTTTTGAATCATTATTAGAATTATGTATTTTATTTTGATAGTATTGTTGTTTTACGCCTGAAACCAGGATTTTATGTTTTAGTTTTTCAGCTCTGTACAGGTCGCCCAGTTCCGGAAGCTCCCTTCTACGCTTGTGTAGTTCTTTAAGGTTTCTGCTGGAGGCCCTTACGTCGTAGTTTACCCAAGCATTATTGTTCTGCTTTTGATATTTAGGTTTTGCAGGAAAGATATCATTGAAATGCCCAAGAACAGTAGAGTGAAAGTATTCAAACTTTTTATCCAAGCTATTGTCATATAGTTGAGACCAATCCTCATTTCTAAGAACCGATTTAAAAGAGTTAATATTGTCCTGATTGTAAGATCTTGCGTAAATTTTTTGAGGCTTTGGCTTTTCATTTAAAACCCCCGTGTTGAATAGGACGGCGTCATGGTCAGAAAAAGGAAAATTTTCCACATTGGCCTCCAAGCATAATGGCAAATTTACAAAAATCAAATCTAATGTCGTTTGACTTGTTTTACAGATACGTGTTGGGACATTAATTATGTTCCTAAGATTAAAATTTAACATTAAATTAAAAAAACACTCCTGGTCCGATTACACTCTATCAATTAAAAAAAAATGGTGCTATTGCTAATGATTAAATTAAAACGGATTCTTGTCGATTTTGGGAAAATTTTAATCTGAATGGTAATTTTCAAATACTACTTCAACAGTGATGTCTTCTTCGCGTTCTTTTGCCGCTTCTTGCTGAATATCTGTGAATAAATTGGTCTAAGATAGATGCATTAGTTGTCTCCTCATCTGTATTTGGATCAATATTGAAGCAAAACTGGCCTTGAAAATTTGTACATTTTGGTGTACAAAACAATCCGGCTTTTTTACAGCCACAACTTGCACTACAACACAACCCTATTTGCAATTGCAAGAAATTGTGTTTAGTAGTTTTTCTGGAGCAGGTGGGAGTTGAGTCTTAATCGGCTCCAAACTTTGGATAATACTTTGGAGTCCAAAGTATTATCTATAAATTCCTAGTCTTCCGAGTCCAGTTGATTGCCTAGGCACAATTGAACTTCATAGTATAAACGATATGTGTTGATAAGCAGAAGCAGATGTTGGAGGAAGACATGCGCACTACTTCTGCGGAATCAATTAGATCATTACGTTATTTAAACATTTTAAATACCTACTATTGTTTTACCCCTTTTGAAAAGTGCAGAAGTAGTAACGCAGCCAGTTATCGCATGTAAAAATAATACATGAGATTGCTTACTTCTTGCTATATGTACAGGGTGAGTTTTTTAAAGTGTTACAATGCGATATGTCAAAAACAGCTGCAAATTTTTTTTTGACATTTTGGTGACCTAATAAGTTCACGGGGGGACACATTTTACGATATTTTTGACATTTGCCCCTTCACTCTCTTGAGAGGAGTGGGGGGTCATTTTCTTATTTTAAATGGAAAGATGTGTTTTTTATTCTGAAATACGATTCTACATACAAAATGGAGTCTGCTCACAAATTATTTTTCAAATTGTTCAACTAAATATGGAATTATGACTAAAAAGGTAACTACAATAAAAAAAATTCTTATCGCCAAATTTTTAATTATCTATCGTCTATTATGCCTAAGAAGTTGTTCAAAATGACCGCCTTCGACTTCCAAATATTTCCTCATTCTTTCCCGGAATGAATTTCGTACTCGTTGTAACATTGCTGGAGTCACCAATAAACATGCAGAACGAATTCTGTTTTTCATGTTCTCTGGAGACGTAGAAGTCGTAGGAGCAGTAGCCATCACTTTATCCTTAATAAATCCCCATAAAAAAAAATCAAGCGGGGTCAAATCTGGCGAACGAGCAGGCCACTTGACAGGACCACCCCGACCAATCCACCTATTTCCAAATAATCTATTCAAACGATTACGGGCCTGTATGGCATAGTGGGGTGGAGCTCCGTCGTGCTGAAACCATACGTCTGGAATAATATTCTGGTTCAGTAATCTAGGTAGCTGATTTCTTAAAAAAAACTTCGTACACCTGTTCATCTAAATGACCTTGAAAAAATGCGGGCCAATAACTCTATCTTCGAAAATACCACACCATACGTTGATAGACCAGAGATGTTGATTTGGTACAGTTCTCATCCAGTGAGGATTATTCGCCGCCCAGTAATGCATATTGTGTCTGTTCACCTTCAGAAAGACATACAACGAAAACTGAATATGAACTAGTAAAAAATAATTTGAATCTTACCTGGCCACAATTATTGAAAGAAGCTTCATCAGAAAAAATAACATTATTCAAAAAATGGTCATTTTCGCGCATTTTTCTTGAAACCCAAGTGCAAAAATTCATGCGATTCTCAAAGTCATTTCCGTATAGCTCTTGATGGAGTGTAATATGGTAAGGATGATACTTGTGCCTGTGCAGAATTATTGCTATAATTGATGAATGACTTATTCCAGCATCTAAAGCAAGCCGCCTGGTACTTGTTTGAGGATCAATAGCTACCTACCGCTCCTAAAACACCAACTGCCATATTTTCATTTGTTTGAGTTCTAGTCCTAACTCTTGGTTTGGCTTTTAGACTACCAGTCATACGACTTCTGGTTTCCAATCTTTTGAAGGCCATATGAGATTTGGAATATTCGGAAACCTCTCTCTCCACAGACTTGCAGCCTCCCTATAATTTTTTCTGCACTCTCCCAAAATTAATAACATATCAACTTCTACATTAAAATTCGCTTCCATGTTTTTTCTTTTTCAACACAATTCAATTATCAATGACACGTAAAAATTCTTATGTGACATACTTAAATAAACATTGGGGTTTCGATAGCAACAGGGATAACTTTCATAGGATAGCTCCTCAAACAAGTACTGGGCGGCTTGCTTTAGATGCTAGAATAAGTCAAACAATAATTTATAGCAATTCTGCACAGGCACAAGTTTCATCCTTACCACATCACAATTCATCAAGAGCTTTAGGTTCATGACTTTGAGAATCGCATGAATTTTTGCACTTGGGCTTCAAGAAAAAAGCGCGAAAATTACCAATTTTTGAATAATGGTATTTTTCCTGATGCAGCTTTTTTTAATAATTGCAAGATTCAAATAATTTTTTATCAGTTGCTATTCAGTTTGGACCCCCTTGATTTTTTTTATTAGGATTTATAAAAGGATAAAGTAACGGCTACTGCTCCTACGACTTCTACGACTCCAGAGAACATGAAAAACAGAATTCGTTCTGCATGTTTATTGGTGACTCCAGCAATGTTACAACGAGTACGAAATTCATTCCGGGAAAGAATAAAGAAATGTTTGAAAGTCGAAGGCGGTCATTTTGAATAACTTCTTAGGCATAATAGACGATAGATAATTAAAAATTAGGCGACAAGAATTTTTTTTATTGTAGTTACCTTTTTAGTCATAATTCCATATTTAGTTGAACAATTTGAAAAATAATTTGTGAACAGACTCCATTTTGTATGTAGAATCGTATTTCAGAATAAAAAACACATTGACTTTGCCCCCCACTCCTCTCAAGAGAGTGAAGGGGCAAATGTCAAAAATATCGTAAAATGTGTCCCCCCGTGTACTCATTACGTCACCAAAATGTCAAAAAAAAATTGCAGCTGTTTTTGATATATCGCATAGTAACACTTTAAAAAACTCACCCTGTATATGGTGCTCCAGAAAAATTGATTCTATAGACAAAAATATAGATAGGTATTTAAGTTTTGTTACAAATACACGGTATAATAAAATGGTACAACTATCATGTATTCCTCCAACATCCGCTTCTGCTTATCAACACTTATATCGTGTATAGTATCAAGTTCAATTGTGTCTAGAGTCTAGGCAATCAACTGGACCCAGAGGACTGGGGTTGGAAATTTATAGATAATAATTTGGAGCCAATTGAAACTTGACTCCCACCTGCTCCAGAAAATCTACTTGACGAAATTTCAGCAATAATTGCAAAAAGGGTTGTAGAGCAAGCTGTGGCTGTAAAAAACTCGGATTGTTTTGAACCACAATATGTACAAATTGTCAAGGCCAGTCTTGCTTTAATATTGATCCAAATACAGATTACAGATGCGGATCTTGATGAGGAGACAACTAATGCATTTATCTTAGACCAATTTACAGATATTCAGCAATAAGAGGTAGAAGAAAGCGAAGAAGATATTACTGTTGAAGTAGCATTTGAAAATTACCATTCAGATCAAAACTTTCTCAAAATCAACAATAATTCTTTCTACTTTAATCATTACCAATAGCACAATTATTATTTTTTTATTGATAGGGTGTAATAAAACTTAACCACAATAGCGTGGCCTGGGCCTATAGGGAAAACCACGTTAAAAAAACGCACCAAGCACACTACCTCAAAGGTGGTGCGGAAATGTGTGCATCTTATGCGGAATACGATATCTTCAATTTTTGGAATCGCCTTATATCGGGAATGGTGATTCGTAGGAGAAAAGTCTGCAAACCATTTTTGTAGACAATTTTATGCTCTACAACTTTTGTCTTGCTATTTTTAGGATCACGCTTACCGTTTAGGAGAATAAAGCAAAAAAACGATATTTATGACCTTTGACCTCGAATAATTTTTTTAGCACACGTGGGAGGGATGGGAATTTTTCAGATATTATTTATAAAAGTGTATTTAACACCTGTACTAATTTTCAGCTCTATGCGAATTTTTTTATTTGAAATGTCTATTTTTACTGTAGTATGCCTCTTAGCAGGTGATCGTCATACATACCCTACATACTGACATAATTTTCATTAGCTGAGTTCGGAAAATAGCTCCAAGAGCAAAAGGATGAAAATTTTGACCGTTGTCACGTGTTTTAACTTATTTAAAATCAATTTGAAGTCATGTGTAAAAAAAGTCTGTCGCATCTAAGATGTCATTTCCGAACCTGCCAAGTATATCAAAAGCAGTGAAACATTTGACATACCTGCAAAAATTAACCTTTAGTTGCCCGCGCTCTAGA
Organism: Ceutorhynchus assimilis; assembly: GCA_917834065.1. NCBI lineage: Eukaryota > Metazoa > Arthropoda > Insecta > Coleoptera > Curculionidae > Ceutorhynchus > Ceutorhynchus assimilis. The sequence goes on from OU892277.1 coordinate 43,620,506, forward strand.
ATCTCCTGTAGCTACCCGCGCGGTGTATTATGTACACCACATTTATGAATGTATGATTGAGTGCATAAATCAATGTATAAGGATCAGGAAATATTTTGCCTTGATTTCTTATGCTAGGAATCGGGTTTTACCCATACATGCTCCAAAAATTTCAGAACCCGTACCATCTGTCGTCCAGAGTTTCAAGAAGTGGGAATGATTTTTTTTCTTATATCCAGATAACAATAGCAACCCCATGAATGCTTGCATTGCACTACAGTCTGGTGTAGTGCAATAAAGAAATTGTCAATTAACCAACTAACTTTCCAGCTACCAAAGCGCAACTGTCTGAGCACCTAGTAAACACATCGGTCGGAGGTTGTTATATCGAGGGGCATGAGTGGGGGATATCGGATACATATAAGTAAAAAATTATATAACGCGTGTTCTTGCTGTACCCTGATGCAAAAATGTGTGAGACAGATATATCAACTTCGCATAAGTCTATCGCTCAGCCTGGTTTGTTCTAGTGCGCATGCGTTGAATGCAGTTGAGGTGATTGGTGGGTTGTAAGCATGGTTTTCAGACGATCGATAATCTCGTTTTCGTAGTGGACGGACGATGCTCGACGACCAATGAGTGCTGTGTAATTATAGGCATGCGTAGATTTGACGGACCGAACTACAAGATAGACTTATGCAGAAATGATATTTCCATCTCACTCATTTTTGCATCAAACGCCTCTCATTGCGTACATGGAGTACACGCGTTATATAATTTTTTACTTATATGATCGGATAGGGTTTTTACCGCCATTGCAGGAGAAATGGTGTATTTTATACACCGGCGCGGGTAGTTAAAGGTTAAAAGTGAATAAAGTAACGTTGCCAGATTCATTTTTTGGATTTAGAGGTAGAGATTTTACAATTTGCAAAATTCATTTTAAAAGGTAGAATCCAACTAATGTGATTTTTTTATCAAAGGTCAATAAAAAACACCTGAAACTTTTTAGGGCATATCGCAGTTTTAGAAAAAAAATCGATGATAAAGAAGTTGACATCTCAACTTTAGGTACTCCTTCATATCACCAATATTGGCTGAGGAGGATTTTTTCTACTATTTTTCTCGGATTCCCTACGATGTAGTGGAGAGCTGAAACGCCATTTTTGAATCACCCTGTATACCTACATATATACACGGTGTTCCACATAAAATTAACTATTTAGATAGGGATTTCGGAAACGATAAGAGATACAATTTTAGTTAAAAAGAGATAGCGCTATTCCAAGCCCAATCAGATTCTGCATCGAACTTGAAAATATCCACAAGGGTTTTCAAAATATCGAGCAAAAACTAAAAATTGTGTTTTTTGAAAAATTGAAATATCATCGCCATCTTGTAAACAAATTATTCAAAATTTGTTAGTTTTCTATTAGCGACTACACGCAATCGAAGGACGTTAACAAATTTTTTCCAGTACTGCACCTTGCAGTTTTTTTGCAATCATAGCCAACTTTGTTATTTCTTGTAGCCGCCGTATTGCTTTTTTACGTCATTGAATGAAGCATGAAAAGAGCTTTTTAGCCATGTATAACAGTCCTTTGAAAAAAAAAAAAAAAAAAAAAAAACAGTTTTTCACTTAGTTGGAGTTGGTTGTGGAACAAATGCCGTAATTGTGGTTGCTGCCATAGTAACTGCAGATATTATCAATTTCGATACATCATCTGATTGGGCTCGGAAACGCGCAACTTTTCTCCCATTTAATCGAAATTGTATTTCTCACCGTTTCCGAAATCCCCATGTAGTTACTTTTATCTGAGACACCCTGTATACGGGTGTCTAAAATGCCATGGGCCACCATTATACAGAGTTAGTTTTAAGTATAGAACGTCTCAGTTATCTCCAAACGTGCAAGCCGTTTTTTAGATAATTGAGACGTTCCATGCTTAAAACTCACTCTGTATATACCACAAACGGTAAGAACGGTAAGAGATACGAGGGCGGTTAAATTATATAAAAGTTGCCATTTTCGAAGTTTTTTAAACATTTATTTTCGTTCTTGCCAAATTTGTATTAGTTTCCGAGATACAGGCTGATTTGTAAAAACACCTAGAGCTTTTTTTTCTTACAAATCATCCTGTATCTCGGAAACTAATAGAAATACGGCAACAACGAAAACATATTTTTAATATCCTTCGAAAATGGAGACTTTTTTCTAATTTAACCGCCCTCGTATCTCTTACCGTTTCCGATATACAAATGGTGACCCATGGTATTTTTGACACCCTATACAGGGTGTCACGAAAGGTTTGTTACAAACTTCTAGGGATGGTAATCTCGTAAAAATAAAACTTTTTTCTTAATAAACATGTGTCCGGAAATGCTTCGTTTCCCAGATATACAGGGTGGTCCAAATTTGAGCCTCATCATTGGGATCTTGTTAATCGTAAGAGATACAGACTGTCGGTTAAATTATGGCAAAGTTGCGCAATTTTATGACCAATAGAATACCGTTTTGAAACTAGAAAGATTCCGAATACTTCCGGAGATATTCGGAAAAAACCAAAATTTTGTAAAATCGTTTTTATTTTTTCCCGGGCTTATTTGAAAAGCAATTTTAAAATAAATGTCACTTCATCGGTGTCACTTTTTCTCCTTTAGAAGATGGTGCTACTAAATTTAAAATTCGACGTTTCGTCTTCAGGCGGCCATCCTCAACTTCCTTTTTTTAAATACGGACCTGGATTTTTTATTTGCGATTTTGTCATCTTTGCGAATCCTAAAACCGATACTGTTTATAATTTTTCAATAACACAGCAAAAAAAGCAGGTCCGTATTAGAAAAAAAAATAAAAAATTAATGATGATTTCAGAGGAACGAAACATTGGATTTTAAATTTAATACCACCAACTTGTAGAGAAGAAAAAGTGACAATGGCAAGGTGAAATTAGTTTTCCACAATCTCTTTAAATAAAATCAGGAAAAAATGAAAATTATACGAAAAAAAAATGAATTTCTCGTTTTTCTTAAATTTTTTCCTGATTTCATTTAAAAAGATTTTGAAAAACTAATTTCACATTCCCATTATCACTTTCTCTTCTTTACAAGATGGCAGTATTAAATTTGAAATCCGACGTTTTTCAAATACGGACCTGCTTTTTTACCGTGTTATTGAAAAATTATAAACAGTATCGGTTTTAGGATGCCCAAAGATGACAAAATCGCAAATAAAAAAATCAAGGTTCGTATTTGAAAAACGTAAGTTAAGGATGGCTGCCTGAAGACGAAACGTCGAATTTTAAATTTAGTACCACCATCTTCTAAAGGGGAAGAAGTGACAATGATCAAGTGACATTTATTTTAAAATTGCTTTTCAAATAAGCCCGGGAAAAAAAAAACGATTTTTCAAAATTTTGGTTTTTTCCGAATATCTCCGGAAGTATTCGGAATCTTCCTAGTTTCAAAACGGTATTCTATTGGTCATAAAATTGCGCAACTTTGCCATGATTTAACCGACCCCGTATCTCTTACGGTTACCGAGATCCCAATGATGAAGCTCAAATTTGGGCCATCCTGTATATCTGGAAAACGAAGCATTTCCGGACACATGTTTACTGAGAAAAAAGTTTTATTTTTACGAGATCTACCATCCCTAGAAGTTTGTAACAAACCTTTCGTGACACCCTGTTTAACTTACAATGTATCTGGCATGTTTTCATTCAAAACACCCAATAAATATTCACGAAAACCTTCAGCAGCAAACTTTATCTAACTTCCGTTTTCTTTCGGGGTGTCCACTGGCAGCTATTTTGAAAATCGTCGTCACGGCCGCCGGCGGGCAGTTGGCCGATGACTCCACACCCAAATTTGTTCATATGTACATCGGTCTACTTATTTTCCAAATTTGGTGCCTTTATCAAAAAGTGCACAATAGGTTAGCTAATCCGCTGTACACTAACCTGAGAATTAATTGGAGAACGAATAAATTGGTGGCTGACAACTGTAATCCGACTGACGAGTATAAAAAAATTATAGTGAACGCTTTGTTAGAATTTGCAAAATTGATATTTCTGTATAATTTTTGCATGGATTAGCCTGAAACTCTTTTGAAAGGTTCAGGTTTGTCTTTGATTTAAGTTTCGTAGACGTACACTTTGTCACCTGCTGTCTCAATCTCAATTTTTAGTTTTTTTTTTGTTTTTTTTTATATTAGTTTTGGATCGGGTAATTTTATATTAAAACTCAATTCTATAAATGAGGCCTCGTCTATAAGCTGTTTTTCATTGTTAAGAGTCTCAGAGAATCTATTTGACATAATATGGCCAAACATCAATTTATAAGGTTGTCTAATATTTGTACTTTTCAAACAGATTTTTGCATATTATATACTACCTAAAAGAATGTTTATACAGGGTGTCCCAAAAACATACCGACAAACTTTAAGGGGTAGTAGGGGACATCAAAATAAGCATTTTTGTTTATATAAACATATGTCCGCAAATGAGCCATTTGGGCTGTAGAGCAAAAAAACTGTTTGGTACTTTTATTCTTCGCAATAATTAAATCATTGTTTATTTCGCTTTATTAACAAATAAATTATGGTTTATAATAATTGTTCAAAATGTTGACCATTTACTTCAATGCAAAGATTGCACCGTCGGGTCATTGACTGAAAACTTTAGTCTACGAAACACCTGTTCGTAATAAGAAAGATCTGTTAGCAAGGATACTGGCGAGTTGTACCCTAGACGCTATTCCCGGAATATTCCAAAGGGTTCGCGAGTCAATGACCCGACGGTGCAATCTTTGCATTGAAGTAAATGGTCAACATTTTGAACAATTATTGTGAACCATAATTTATTTGTTAATAAAGCAAAATTAATAAGTAAACAGTGATTTAATTATTGCGAAAAATAAAAGTACCAAAAAGTTTTTTTGCTCTACAGCTCAAATGGCTCATTTGCGGACATATGTTTATATAAACAAAAATGTTTGTTTTGATGTACCCTACTACCCCTTAAAGTTTGTCGGTATCTTTTTGGGACACCCTGTATATTAATATGTGATTTCCTTCTAATTAATATGTTGATCCATATGAATACAGATTAGCGAAGTTAAAGTTGCCTGAATTGTGGATACGCGGATAACCTGATGACTCACTGACAAGATCTAACGTCTAATGTCGTAACCACCGCTAGCAAACTAATTATATTCTTATAGATATTACCAATAATAAACCACTAGCCACGACAGATTTCAAATTTAAAAAGTCACGCTTTTCTAATATGGCTTTTAACGCAAACCAGCATCTATCATTTTGACTGTAAAAAAATGTTATCTTCCAATCTCAATATCTCAAAGTTAATTTTCCTATTCCCCATTCCGGCCCTAAAAGAAGCGATTTCTTTGATTAAATCATGAACAAGAGCTTACAAACTTTCTTTATCTTTGTTCTATGTCGCTCCGAAGTTCAGCAAATAACTAGCTCGAGAGATTTCAGCTAATCGTTAATGTTTGTGTGTCTAGAGTCGTGGTAATGTTGTCATTAGATGTTGTTTTGTTTGAATTGAATAGGCTAAAATTGTATTGACATTTTCTTCAAGCATGTTCTTGAACAAAGGATACTTTGCCAACTGATATACCATGCATTTTAGTGTGTTTTAAAAAAAATCCTATTTAGTTACCAGAACTATATTTGCGAGAGGTGATGTTCCAAGTTCGTTTGGTTATTTCGTATTCCAGATTTTACAGTATTGATTTCTTTGCTAGTTTTTCTTGCTAATTCCATTCCAATTTGAATAAAATCCGTGGGAAAGTTTTTTAGTAATTAATTGAAAAAGAAAAGAGTTTTTGGTATAATATATATGGACGCTCTCAATATTTATTATTATGACATGACCCACATTCTATAAATGGGGCAAATAGGGGGTATGTTCGTTACAGAACGAATATTTTAGTTAACGGATTTTTTTTTACGTAACTTCATTATTTCTTGAGCCCTAGAAAATAGGCAACCAAATATACACATAATTTATTTTTCATTTGAAGGAAAACTAAAGTAATACGACATCAGTGAGAATTAAAGTATTCGGATTGAAGATAATCGATCCAAGAATATTTCTGCCAAATTTGAGCCACTTCTTGAGTGATTTTTTTTTTCTATTTGAAGACGAATTTAAAAAAATCAACCAATCAGAGCACAAAATTGACAGATCTGAAATCTGACACTGGTTTACAGAGGTTTTATAAACATAATTTATTAACAGAATGTTCTGGTTTAGTAATTATAAACAAATGATAAGTATAGATTATTAAATATAATGTCCCAGTTTAACACGGTTTAGTTGAATTTTCAACTTGTTTCTTGGTTCCTAATAATAAATCCTTATTTTTCATGCATAAGTTATATAATATCAGTAAACAAACGTTGGTATACCCGCCAACGGCTACCGTCTATCGCCTATATTTGTGTGCTTTTCGTTCTTTTGGCATCGGAGCGTGAAAGAAGAAACACCTTGACCTATGTTCTCTTTTATCTGTTTGACCAACTCCCTGCTTTTGCATTATTCTGGCGTGCTTCGGCACAATACAAAGTTAACAGTCAACTTATAAATGATTTATCCCAAATCAGTGTGTAACAATTATTAACTGATGGTAGATAGCGTGGCGGGACACAACAGTGTCGAATTACAACGGTTTTTGGAAACGTGCTGAGAGGGTGATGCTGAAGTTGTTTTACAAAACTGCAAACGCAAGAATATTTTCTGGAGAAGCGCCAGTTAATTAATAGGTAGGTACCAAGCAATTTTGTATTTTCTTTTTTTTCCTGTTACACCTGAGAAGATAATCGAGGAATAGTTCAATATTACGTTCACAGATCGCCGCATGCACACCCGCCATGGCCGCCATGTTGTTATATGGGCTCTTTATGATTTTCCCAATAATCCCAATTTTTCGTTTCATTGGTAAACCTACATATATTTTTTTGGTTTGATATGTTATTTTTCTTTATATATATATATAGAATTTAATTAGGATTTTATTTTTTTTAACAAAATAATGTTACCTTTGTGAAAATCTAGTCTACCGAAAAGAAATAATGTTCAAAAAAGATTGGTCTGTTTTGAATTATTTCAGAGTGCCCTATTCCCAGGAACAAACTTCTAAGGCCCAGTTGTATAATCGAAGCTTATAAATCGTGGCTTATTAAAGCTTAACTGTTACTTGTACTTTCCTATTTAAAATGCAATACTGTCTACGAGTTGTCAAATCTTACAGCTGTGCATTTTAAATGGGAAGGTTTCAAGTACCAGAAAGCTTAACTAAGCCATGATTGGCTTCAATTGTACAACAGGGCTCAAAGAAAAAAAAATACTTATGGTAAATAATTTCAAATTAACAGTAACAAAGCTAAATAATATTTACGAATAAAAGTTTTCTACTATTAATAAATGATTATTTAAATCAATTATTGTCTATTTACTGTTAATAAATATAAAATTAGGTTTAATCCAGCAAAAAAAAAACAGAAATTATTATTAACAAACGTATATTTTTGATAAATATGATCAATTTACTATTAGTAAAGATAGAATTTTTTTTTTTTTTTTTTTTTTTTACGGATATGCGCACTCGCAAGGAAATGTCCTATCACGCTCGAGAAGCGGCAAGTGCGCGGAAATGTCGGTGTATGTTGGTCTTGAAACGGTTCAGGTTGTAACCTGCAGGGAAAACCGTCGCAGGGAGTTTATTCCACAGCGATGCTGTTCTCCAGAGATATGAATTCTGATATAATGAGGTTCTTGGTGCCTCTAGTTTGACAGTAAATTCATGGTTACCGTCTGTTTGACGGGTTCGCCTGGTAGGTGCTACTCTCGGTGGAATCATACGTGCCAACTCTTCAGAGCATTTTCCGTGATAGTACCTGTAGAAGAGAGATAAATCGCCCACCGTTCTGCGATGTTCGAGACCATCCAAGTTACGAGTAAGTGCGGGGTCATTGATCAGCTTGATAGCTCGTTTTTGCACGGTATTCAAAAGCATTAAGGTATGTTTGGGTGCTGCACTCCATATATGTGAGCAGTACTCCATAGTTGGTCGAATCTGGGCTTTGTAGAGTGTCAGCAATTGGCTTGGTGTGTACAGATGTCTTGTACGAAATAGCACCCCCAGCTTTTGGGAGGCCCTTTTAGCAATATCTGCCACGTGACTGTGCCAAGACATGTTGGTCTCTGCAGTAACCCCCAAGATGTTCAACTGACTCTGTAATGTGACAGCACTTCCAGATAGCATGATGTTTGGCTCACCGGTGCTGGTCTTTTTTGAAAACAGAGCTGCTTGGGTTTTCTGCGCGTTGAACTGTACAAGGTTTTTGTTACCCCAGTCCTCTATTATCTCCAGGTCGTTATTTATCTGCGATATTTGAGTTAGTCTAAGATGATGGAATTCACGTGCGGAAAGACCTGTCGGTGGTATGAGTGAGGAGACTACATTGCCATCGTCTGCAAAGCAATAAAGTGGATTTACTGTTTTATCTATGAGGTCATTTATGTAAATCAGAAAAAGAGTTGGCGAAAGGATTGCTCCCTGTGGCACACCAGCATTTATTTGGTAAGAGTTGGAGTTCTGGCCATCCAGTGCAACATAAATGGATCTGTCCTTTAGGTAACTTTCAAACCAAGTGCAAAGTTTCGGCGATAATCCCATTGCTTTGAGCTTGTTGAGCAGATTTTCATGCCAAACTTTGTCGAATGCTTTAGATATATCTAGGGCAATTGTTCTTGTTTCACCCCGCAACTCAATCGCTTTTTGCCATAAGTGAGTGACGTATGTAAGTAAATCGCCAGTTGACCTATATTTTCGAAATCCGTATTGCTTATCGTTGATAATTTTGTACTTTTCCAAGCACTTGGTTAGGTGATTGTTCACAACTCTTTCCATTACTTTTGATATCACCGGAAGTAGAGCAATTGGTCTATAGTTTAACGGATCTGTCTTTTTTCCTTTCTTTGGAATGGGTTGTACTGCGGCAGACTTCCATGATGATGGATATACTCCTTGCCTGTAAGACAAATTGAATAATTTTGCGAAAGTTGGGGTGAGTTCGTTGGCGCAATTTTTGAGTACTATTGCGGGAATGCCATCCGGACCCATTGCTTTGTTTGTATCCAGCTTTTTTAGGGATTTTCGTATTTCTCTGTGATAAAAGGGTACCTCTGGCATACTATGGGAAACCCTTTCAATGAACGGTGGAGTTTTTCCGTTTGGCACTGTTAGGTTGGAGTTGGAGGAAAACATTTGGGCAAGCATATTGGCTTTTTCCTCTGATGTTGTGGCTAAGTGATTATTTTTATCTGTAAGTGGTGGTATGGATGACTTGGTGAAGTTAGATCCAACAGCTTTTGCAAGAGACCAAAAAGACCTAGAACTACTTGGACAATTCAGCAACCTGTTTTTTATTCTTTGATTGTATGTTTCTTTAGCGGAGTCAATAGTAATTTTGCAACTATTTCTGGCTTCTATAAATTCTGTGTGGTTTTGAGCGGTTTGCTGTCGTTTCCAAAGGTTATATGCTCTGTGTTTTTTCTGTACAGCCGTTTGACACTGGCTGTTGAACCAAGGTTTTGCATTAGCTCTACGTTTAGTTGTATGTGGGATATATGCGTCCATTCCAGATAAGATTACTTGTGTTATTTCATTACAGCAAATAGTGGGATCAACTGTTTTAAAGCAAACCTCTTGCCATGGAAAATCCAGGTAATACTGTTTTAGGTCATTCCATTTTGCCGATTTATAGTGCCACATTTTACGAGGAAGTGGTTGTAGGCTTGGTGGGATGAGCATTTTGCACTTTGTTATTATAAGTTTATGATCGGACGAACCAAGTGGAGCATCTACTTGAATTGTGTACGAGTCAGGATTGGTGGTTAGGAACAAGTCTAAAAGCGCTGCAAATTCGCCCCTTTCTGAGATACGGGTAGGTTCATCGACAAGCTGCGTTAGACCACAACTTATGGCAAAAGCTTCTGCTTCTCTGCCTTCGTTATCTGTTTTGTTGTGGTGTTTCAGCCAGGGTATATTGTGGACGTTGAAATCGCCTAAAAAGACAATTTCCGCCTGTGGATAGTTTGACTGTATACTATCACAGCTTTCGGATAATGTCGCGAAAAAGTTTTGGTAATCGGTGTTACTTGGCGGTCGGTAGAGGCAGCAGATAAACTTGGTCGATGACTTTGAGGTGAATTTTAGCCATATGATATCAAGGTTCGCTGGTTCTAGCTTCTCCTCTCGATGACATGAAAGGTCATTTTTAATGTACACACAGATCCCAAAATTATGTCGAAATCGGTGGTGTAGGTCATAGCCGGGATAAAGATAGTTCACAATAGGTGTTGCAGAACTGATTTTAGTTTCAGTGAGAACAAGGATGTCAGGTCTTTGTTCTTCAAGATGTTGGTGAACTGAATTCATATTTGTACTTATTCCTCTTATATTGCTAAAATCAATTCTGAGTTGAGTTTTTGATCTTCTCTTTATATCTTTGCATGAAGGACCCCCAGGATCACCCGACGCCCGGAGATCCGAGTGGTCGGGTATTTTACCTCCGGAATATTTTGATCCTGGAGGCGCCATCATGCTATCTGTTACTCATTGTTGGAACCGGACTGCCAGCGCAGTAGCGGAACGTGGTGATACCACTTAGCGCTACTCAATTCTGGCATGGTGGTATCTCACCGGTCGACGCCCAATGAGTAAAAAGCGTCTACCACCTACTCCCGAACGCTAACTTCAGAGAACAAAACATTTATTTATTATTAATGAATTAATGAATGTACATTTTTACATAACATGCGTTAATTAACTATTATTAGATAGAGTATATTATTAAATAAGTGCTTTATTCTCAAATTTTAAACAAATAATTTGTGTGTTGTGACCAAAGGTTTAATAAGCCATATTTCAATAAGCGATTTAGTTATAGTCACTAATTTTAGGTTAATATAACTAAATAATTCTTTCAGTGTAGCTGGTAAACCTGTTTGCCTAACTATAATGAATTATCGACATGTTGAACATTGAAGTTGTAAACCTGCATACTGAGATCACGTGACCAGATTTTCAGGCCCCCGTACATCGGAGTCTTTCAGGGTCGATTTTACAGTCGTTGACAAGATTTTTGCCGCACGGTATGGATTTTTTGTTGATGCCCGATTCTTGAAAGTTGATTTTTTATTCTGATTTGTGATTTCGAAGATTTTCTTTTTGACTATTGAGATTCTTGAATGGTGTTCAACAATATAGAGGTCAGGATTATTTACTTGAAATTTTTGTAGGTAGTCGATCCAATCCCGAATCGCACGGTTGTAATGTTGTTAATTTTGATTGGAATTAATAGAACAAATCTAAGTAGGTATCGGAATGTCTTGACCCAAAACAAAAATTACACACAGTGTTGCGCTTCGGCAGCTGTTCATCAGTAGAGCATGGGTGGGTTTTATCAAAGTATTGCTTCTTTAAACTATTTAAAAAAAACTTATAATAGGACGTCGATTTTAAGTCGAATGGAATCTTTAAATCAAGAAAAAAGATTCAGTAGTCTTATTTCAATTAGGTTTTCTATCACACAGCATGTCGTCAAAATAAAACAACAATCTCAGGTGCATTAGAAATTTTTTTATTAAAAATAGGTACCTGTTTTTGTATGTGAGTGAATCGCTGAAACACCTTTCCAGCCAGTACCGAAATTAAAACATATGTTGCCAAGTTTAAACTTCAAAATAAATCAGTAATTGGGTAGGTATTGTCACGGCTTTGGGTTGCCTGGCAGAAATCTCGGGTTCGTTGTTCGTTTCGTTTATTCCAAAAATCAAAGTCCAATTAACACAGCAATAATTTATTCCACTTAACAATACACTCTGACACTAATTACTTTAATAACTAACTCAACAATTAAACTCTTTACAATCACTATTTAAATCGTATCACAGTCGAACTCAAACTAACTTACAAGCTAAAACCCGTCCTTATATATATCCCTAAATCTATTCCTGTAAAATCTAGAACACACACGATAATGTTATTTCTCGATTATAGGATAGGATAGGATATTCGACATCGATTCTTGACAGCCTGGCGGACGCCGTTTTTCTGGCCTGGCGTTAACGAAATCGTAACACTGCCCTCCTGTTAAGGTTGATCGTCCCGATCAACTTCACGCCCATGATATTTCGCCAATCTGTCCTGATGTACAACTTTCATCTTACTCCTGGTGTTGCGCTGGACTCGATAAACCAAATCATTGATCCTCTTGATTATTCTATAGGGTCCTTCCTATGCTGAAGACAATTTCGGCGATACTCCTTTCTTCCTTGCTGGGTCATACAACCACACTAAATCACCTTCTTAAAATCCGACCGAATTGGCTTTCAAGTCGTATCTGGTCTTCATTCGGTCACTGGCTAGTTGAATATGCTCCCGAGCAAAATCATGGATACCCAGAAGTCGTGCCCTTACTTCGTCGGCATAATCTCGGATTTCTCTTCGTTCTTCTTCGGGTACTCCAAACATCAGATCGCAAGGTAACCTGAGTTCCCTTCCAAAAACAATTCTAGCCGGACTTTCACCTGTTGAATCGTGAACAGCCGCTCTGTAAGCCATTAAAAATAGAGGCAAATGCTTGTCCCAATCTCGTTGGTTCTTTGCGACCACTTTTGTCAGATGTTCCTCTATGGTCTTATTAAATCGTTCTACCATGCCATCAGACTGTGGATGTAAAGGTATTGTCCTGGTCTTACGGATTCCCATGATCTCACACATTTTCTTAAAGATGGCAGATTCGAAGTTTCGTCCCGGGTTTGAATGTAACTCTAGTGGCACACCATGACGACTAAAAACTTCGTCCACTAGCACCTGGGCAACAGTGATGACTTCTTGATTGGGAATAGCAAAAACTTCTGGCCATTTACTGAAGTAATCCATGATAACTAAGATGTATTTGTTTTCACGCTCTGACTCTGGGAACGGTCCTGCTACATCTATAGCTATTCTCTCAAATGGAAGACCGACGTTGTACTGTTTCATGGGCCCCCGAGATCTTAGTTTAGTGCCTTTACTGGTAGCACAGATGTCGCATTTTCGGCACCAGCTTTTAACGTCTTCATGGTAGTGAACCCAGTAAAAACGTTCCCGAATTTTGTCCAAAGTCTTGTTAACTCCGAAATGTGCCCCTGAGGTTCCGTCGTGTATTTCTTTTAATACATCTTCCACTAGGTCTTTTGGGATAACCAGTTGGCTCTTAGTGGATTTCCCATCGGCACTTTCCCAAACTCTTTTGAGCAAACCATTTTCTACGGCCAGAGAGTTCCACTGGGCCCACAACGCCTTGTAAATCAAGCTTTTGTTTGACACTTCCCCCCATTCTGGCCTACATTCATCATTTTCTTTAAGATGCAGAATTTGCCCGATGTCTTGGTCTGCCTCCTGATCTTCTCTCATTTGCTTGGTAGTCCATTTGTCATCGACGATCAGGCCCGTTCTTCTTACAGCTGGACTAGTGTTTTTCTCATGTATATCGATTCTTTGACAATGTTTGCAATCTTCTTTACATGGCCGTCTAGACAGAGCGTCAGCATTTTTATGCAGGTTTCCAGGTCGATGTTTAATTTGGAAATCGTATTGCTGCAATTTCTCAATCCATCTAGCAAGCTGTCCTTCAGGAGTTTTCATTTCTAAAAGCCATTTTAGAGCTGCGTGATCGAATTAGAAACTTGCGTCCGTAGAGATACTTATGAAAATGGTCGACTGCTTTTACTATGGCAAGCAACTCTCTTCTGGTGACACAATAATTTCGTTCCGGCTATGATAATGTTCTGCTGTAGTACTCCACGACATGTTCTTGTGAATTTTGGATTTGTGAAAGGACAGCTCCAACACTGGTGTTACTTGCATCTGTGTCCAAAATCAACATGCCTTTGTGATCAGGATAGGACAACACTGGGGCTGGTATATAATGCTCCTTTCAATTTTCTAAATGCGGAATCGCATTCTTGGGTCCAATTGAATGTTGATTTTTCTTCTGTTAATCGATGAAGTGGAGCAGCTATATTGGCGAATCCTTCCACAAATCTTCGATAATAAGAACATAATCCTAGAAAACTCCTTAGTTCATGTTTGTCGCGTGGTTTTGGCCAGTCCCTGACAGCATCTATTTTTCCTTCCATAACTTGTATGCCCTCTTCAGATACCACGTGACCTAAGAATTCCACTTTCTTTTGAAATAGGAAACACTTATTTGGATTGAGTTTCAAGTTGGCATTCCGGAAGCGGTCAAAAACTTCTTTCAGGTTATTAAGATGTTCTTGGAACGAATTTCCCATAATCATGACATCATCCAAATATACCAGGCAAGTTCTCCATGTAAGGCCTCGCAAAACAAGATGCATCAGTCGCTTAAACGTAGCAGGAGCATTACCCAATCCGAAAGGCATTACATTAAACTGGTATAGCCCGCTTCCGGTACTGAAGGCAGTTTCCTCTTTGTCATCGTCATGTATTGCCACTTGCCAGTATCCACTTTTGAGATCCAAGGTGGAAAACCATTTGGAGCCCGATAGAGTTGTTAGTGTATCGTCTATTCTTGGGAGAGGGAAGCTGTCCTTCTTGGTGACGTCATTAAGCTTTCGGTAGTCCACACAAAATCTAAGACTCCCATCTTTCTTCGTAACCAGTACTACTGGCGCGGACCATGGACTATTTGACTCTTCAATGACCCCCTCTTGAAGCATTTTATCAATTTGGTTTTCCACTTCCTGTTGCTTAGCTACTGGCATACGTCGTGGTGGTTGTCTAATTGGGTGTGCCAATCCAGTATCAATTTTGTGTTGAATTAAGCTGGTTCGTCCGGTTTGATTTTCCATCACAAATACGTCTGCTTCTTTCAAAATGAAATCTGTGGCTTCTTGAAGTCTATTTGGATCGAGATGTTTCCATGATTTCGCCAAAGTCTGTATCAAGGTGACTGCATCCAATTTGGATTTCACAAAATGTCGCTTATCTGGTAGGTCACAGTTCGATATTTGCTTCACTGGTTCGAGAGCTCCAATAATGTCTCCTTCTTTTATTCTTACTGTTTCGGAAGAAACATTGGCAATTCTTATCATAATGTCGCCATTTGTCCTTACTAGAGTCTTTCCAACAAGAAATCTTTCTGGTTTATCTCCAATGAAATTACGTGTTAGCCCAACGCAGCACCCAGGGTTTGTTTCTAATCTTCCGCAAATGATCTTCTCAGTACTTCCAGGAATCCTCACTGAGGTTGTGGCCAAGATCTTAACGGCATCGGATTCTTCTTGTGTTGTTAGGACAATTTCTTCATTACCAAATTTAAGGATTTTCATGGAAGGATCAAAGGAGAAAGCATGTTGGCCGATCAAATCCATTCCCAAAATAAAATCATCTTCTATATCGGCGACTAATGTTCTGTGCCTGAAGGTGGTAGATTCAAAAGTGAGCTCAACCATAGCTTCTCCTTGAACTGGTGCAGATTCGCCGGCGACTGTTCGTAGTGACAGGTTTCTAGTGAGCGGTTGGATTGCCCGAGACTTGACTAATGTTCTTCTAATTATGGAAACTTCAGCACCCGTATCAAAAGTAATGGTTTTCAATTCTCCATTAATTTGTCCTTCGAATTTTAATCCTCTATAATGACTGCCCAATGATTTTATGTAAACAACCCTGGGGGCTTCGTCATTACTAACCAGCATTCGCCCCTCCATACTGGCTAGTTCTCGTTTCCCTGTCTGTTATTAGGGCTGGCGTCTCTTGATCTCGAAAAGCGTTGGAAACGATCCCTTGATGGAGAGGGCATTCTTACTCTACAATCTCGTTGAATGTGTCCAATCTTATGGCAGCGATAACATTCTAATCGGTTTCTTTGTGTTGGTGTTTGTCTGGAGTCGTTTCCGGTTTTTCTGTCTTCTCGTAATATTTTCTTTATTTCCTCCATGAAATTACTCATAAGGTTCTCGAAACTGCCATCCTCTTTTGATGATTGCTTTTCCTTTGGGTCCTCAATGGACACTGCTCGTATTCTGGGTCGTGAGGCACCAAAGATTGCTTCCAGTTCTAATGCTCGGACAAGGGCTTCGCTACTTTGTCTGAACTTAGACATTCTTAAGTTTTCCTGGATCTTCGAATCTCTGAGACCATCAATAAACGCAGATACTGCCATCCATTCCTGCATGTCTTCCCCAGCTGCAGGAAGCGCCAAACTCACTAGCCTTTTAACTTCCGATTCGAATTCTTGTAGACTCTCGCCGGGTTTTTGAACTCTTGATTTGACTTGAGTTCTGAATACTTCTTGTCTGTAATGGTCTCCGAAGCGCAGTTCTAAAGTTTGACATAGATGCTGGTAATTCTGTTGGTAGGCTGAAGGAATGGACTGAAGAAGGTCTAAGGCAGGTCCTCGTAGCGCCACTATTACTGCTGTAGCTTTTTCTTGGTCGTTCCATCCATTGGTGTTTGCAGCAGCTTCAAATTGTCGAATATACATGGTCCAGGATGGAGAACCGTCAAAAGTTGGTGGTTTTATCTTCATACTGGAGAATGCTCCAACACTAACTGGATTGATGGACTGTATTTCTAATTTACGCACCTTATCTTCGAGTGCTTGAACTTGGTCCTCCACTTCTTGTCTTAATTGCTGAACATCGTCTTTAACTTCTTGAACATTGTCTTTAACTTCTTGAACATCGGTTTTGACTTCAGCTTTTACTTCCTGAACGTCGTGTTTAACTTCTTGCACATCGTCTTTAACTTGTTCAATCTTCTGGTCTAGGCTAGCGACAGTTCCTTGTATGGTTTGGAATATTTTCTGCAGTCTTCCAAGGTCCTCCTGCCGTTCTTGTTGTCGCTTAGCTTCTTCTTGTTGTCGCCTAGCTTCTTCTTCTTGTTTTTCTTTTTGTCGTCTGGCCTCTTCGTCTTCTTTCTCTTGTTGTCGTTTAGCTTCTTCGTCTTGTTTCTCTTGTTGTCGTTTAGCTTCTTCGTCTTGTTTTTCTTTTTGTCGTCTGGCCTCTTCGTCTTGTTTCTCTTGTTGTCCTTTAGCTTCTTCGTCTTGTTTGGCTTGTTGTCGCTTAGCTTCTTCGTCTTGTTTTTCTTGTTATCGTCTGGCTTCTTCGTCTTGTTTTTCTTGTTGTCGTCTGGTCTCTTGAAGTTCCAACATTTTGCGCAGAAGTTCTTCAACTTTTTGTTCGTCCATTTTGGCTTGTTGTCTTGTGATAGGCATATACAGAACGTTCTAGAATTTCCCTCGAACTTTCTTCAAATATCTTTTCTGGTCTTTGCTCGAAGTTCCAACACGCCGGTGAAGTCACAAATTGGATAACTTGATTTATTCTAGAATAGATTGTTTATTTTCTTGAAACTTCTTTTCTAGATGTCGATTGATACAGCAAACACGTCGGTGAAGTCACAATTTCGATATCTCCCTTGCTTTCCAAATAGAATTTTCTAGAACTCACTCGAAGATTCACTATCACAGTCTAAATCGGGTATAGAGTCACTTCCGGGGTAATTCACACGATCGGTTGAGTCTCTTTTTGTGATTGTCACTGTTTGCACTGCACTAACTGTCCCAGTGTTCACTTAGTGTTCAGTTTTTATACTACACTAGTGTCCCCGCACTTCCGTAATTGGATTTCACTCTGCAGTCCTTTATATCCCACTTCTGAAACCAATGTCACGGCTTTGGGTTGCCTGACAGAAATCTCGGGTTCGTTGTTCGTTTGGTTTATTCCAAAAATCAAAGTCCAATTAACACAGCAATAATTTATTCCACTTAACAATACATTCTGACACTAATTACTTTAATAACTAACTCAACAATTAAACTCTTTACAATCACTATTTAAATCGTATCACAGTCGAACTCAAACTAACTTACAAGCTAAAACCCGTCCTTATATATATCCCTAAATCTATTCCTGTAAAATCTAGAACACACACGATAATGTTATTTCTCGATTATAGTAGAATAATTCGCTAGATTCGAGGATATTCGACATCGATTCTTGACAGCCTGGCGGACGCTGTTTTTCTGGCCTGGCGTTAACGATATCGTAACAGTATTTAACAAAAAAAAATACTTACTTAAAATACATAGGTATGACTATGACACAATAATGATGCATCATAAAACTTGATCAAAGGTACCTTTGACTAACATACTTTTAGGTTTTAATCACAAAAAAAAATATGTTTCTAATTACCAGGAGGATTAATTTTAGAAATAAATTTATCCCACATTTTACAAAAAAATATAAGCTGATATATTATAAAACAACTATACCAAGCCCATACATGTAAAAGATCAGCTATTTACAAAAAAAATTGCCAAACAGGCAATTAAAAATTAGGTAGTTTTAAATTTAAATCCCAAACTTAACATATAAAATTATGGTAGGTATTACTAAACATGGCGATAAAAAAAATATTACCCCACATGGCGATAAAAAAAATTATATAAATTGTACATCACCAAATCAATATTTTTCTTCGTTTTTCTTGGCCGTCGACACTGGTTAATTAACGGTTGATTTTCCAGAGCCAAATCATCTAGTAGGTACGACAGGTAAGTAGGTACGTCAAATATGTGAGTTCGTTAAACACATGGCGGCAGGCTTACCAATTTAATTTGGCAGGCATTGAAAAGGCGGGAAAAGGTAATAACTCGGTAAATTTGGAGTCTCCCAAAAGAAGTCCTAAAACAATTACAGGGGAGTCTAAGTTTTAGTGTAGAAGATAATTTAAAAGGAAACTAAGTCATAGATCTTGTCGAAAAGCTGGATTACGAAAAACGTTGTTCAATAAAAATTAAATTAAAAAAAACTCACCGCAAATAGGACTGCGGCACCAAAAAAAAAATGTTTTAACGTTAAGGCCACTTAGGCATGTTGCCTAAAGCAGACAATTCGATATTTTCTTTTGTGAAAATTCATTTCAAAAATTTCATTCAAGAATTTCACATGTGCTTCCATGGCGATCTCGGAAGGAAAAGAGAGCGTGAAGAGAACAACTTGGTTTCAACATGGCTTCTTGTCAGAAAAAAATTGACAACCCCTAAATGATTCAGTAAGTTCTGTACAATCTGGCATCTGAGTCGAGCCATTAAAACATGAAAATAAGTAGGAAAAACATTCAAATTCGGTATGTATTTGAAAAGTAGGTAATTATTTATCAAAAATAAATAAAAGAGATTAGATATAATGCCAATATTTTTAATTGAAAGCACAACTTTTGTTTACGGTGAAATTTATTTTCTTCAAAACACAACCGACAACACCGCAAACGCAGGACAATTTTTAATGCAAAGTTGAATTCCAAGGCTAATGCGCATGTATAACTCAAAATCTTCGAATTTTCATAACTGACAGATTGGAGAGAAAACGCCTAACTTTCGCAAGAAAATAAGAGTCAGGAGTGTGGAAATTTGTAGCAATGAACTAAAGCAAACAATAAGGTGCAACAGGATAAAAATTGGTCTAGATTTTTTAAAGGTAAGTGATAAATGAATGTTATTTAAAGATGTAAACATTGACTTAATTTCTTGTTTTTGTTTTAGCTATAAGACTGTTAGGAACCAAAGAATGTAATTGATTATTAAATTGTATGATGCTTGAAGTTAGGAGATTATAGTTTCAATGGAAATTCAAGGAAAAACGGTTTGGAAATATCCAGAAAATATGAATGAAAATTGGAAAATTGGTGTATCCTGAACTTTCAGGGCCTGCAGATACTATTGCTAATGGATATTAAGGAATATTTTGAGGTGATTAGGGGAGGTTGGCTTTTAGACAATTAACAATACCTAGTACTATATTTAAAATATCTAACAGAAAAATTCAAAAAAATTATTTACTTAGAAAATCCCTTTTCATTTATTTTTTAGAAGCAACCAGCGATACACATATCGGCATGATGCCTACCTACCTACAAGCCTGTTTCTACGACGTCATAGAAGAGGAAGAAAGTAAATTTATTTTACAAGAAGCAAATTAATTATCCTGAGGCTTCTCTATTGTATTTTAATTAATAAAGAAATGAAAAGTTAAATTCACTGTTTTTATAAAACGACCCAAAAGCGACAGACAGTTCTGCTCAAACTGATATGTTCTATTAGTGTAACCAAACAAAAATTTGTTGCTATTTTAATAGTTATTAATTATTACTTTTTCAATATTATGTTGTAACATTTAGAATCTTACACGGTTTACCATTAACCAGTGACTCAAGGCAATATATGTATGTTAGGCATTATAAAAGGTACCAAAGGCAACACTTGACCAAACTTTTAATTCAAATTATTGGAGGTTATTCTGACCCCCATCTGGAGGGATGATATTCTGGGGTAAAAAAATTGAATAAAGAGGTTCTACAGAAAAAAAAAAAGAGTTTTGAAAAACAAGTAGGTAATATCTAAGAAAACAAATTTAACTATTTCTGTTAAAGCATACGTATTTTTGAAGCTACAAAAAAGGTTGGGCAGATACAAGAAAAAAGAAAATATATATAAGTAGCCATAAAAAACCTGTTACATAGTGTTGCCTTTATAAATCATCCCATCAACAAACATGATAACTCCATCACAAAACTTCGCAGACGCAATCAGGCTTAATGCTAGCCATTTCCGAACAAAAAAAAAAAACTGTCGCCTTTTTCCTCGCAGCATGTAGCGTTTTGCCACTGTAATATGAAGCGTTATTATGTTCGATGACCACGTTTCGAAACTAAACCACCTCCATAAATAAGTTATTGCAAGGCTGGGAGAAAGTTTTGTCGCTGGAAGTCAGGTCACGAGTGAGCCCTTCCTCGGAGACTGGATCAGCAAGTGCCTTCTCGATTTTGGGCTAAAGGTATTTGTTGGAGTATATCATGATGTAGTTTGACTGTAATATCAGGAAAATGTGTGGGCTAAATCACGTAGGGCGTATAACTTTCGGAAAAAAAATCAGCCCAAAAAAAATATGTATTCGTATATGTATACCTTAAGTTCTAATAGTATTAATGGAACATTTCGCAATTTGGCAGCCAGCAACAAATGAAAAATTATACTTTCTTTTAGATTCGGCAAGATTTCGTGCACTGGCTTGAGGCTAACAAGCACTGTAATTGAACCGAAAGAAAGCACAACATTAAATTTAGCCATCTGATCACCATCATCTTGCTTGCAATCTTGATATTCAATTTTTGAAAAGCTCTCACACTGGCAGCGATGCTGAACATGGGATTCTTAGATGTAAACAGTTCTTCTAAAAGCCCCCCATTTTTTTTTGAAATAATGGAGTTCATTCATTTTCTTTCGCTTGATTTAGCTAAAAATACACGTCTGCCCCTGTGAAAATAAAACCTACTTTCAAAAAATGAACTACTCAAAAATTAACTTTTCTATTTTCTATTTGGTTGAACCATCAATGACTTTAGTAATTATATTGTCAAGAAATGAATTGTCGTAAGGAATGGTGTCCTCATTTTTTTTATTTGGAATCCTGCACATCTTGCCACATCTGCGGATTGAACTTATAATTCGTGTACTAAAGTATACACCATCAGACGAAAAAAAAAAAAAGACAAAAAAAACAAGGATAGAACATTTTGTACCCAGAATATACTGGTTGAATGAAAATGCGGCGTCCCTATGACATTTAATATAAAACGGTGCAGTTTTGAAAATTTACCATAACTGCTCGAAATGACTGCCGCCATTCTCAAGTCAAATATCGCACCTACAGGCGACAAACGGTACTGAGCAGCTGTGCTGGGTTGCCTGGAGAATAATTTCCGCAAAAATATTTTCCTTTTTCGTGCGCCATAAAAAAAGTCCAAAGGATTCATTTTGGCGGAGCGCGCAGGACAAGTAGGGCGAAGGCAGTTTTAACTGCGACCTATCCAGGTGAAAATAGGCGTGCAATCATCGCCAAATTGGTATGATGTAAATGAGTGAATAAGTGCATGTGACATATGTAGTGGACAGATTTCTCAAACTGAAGTCTAGTTGAGCAGGCCATTTCGCGAAGCTGCGAGATGATAATTGGACAGAGAGTCTATGTCAAGCTGCGTACAGAGATAGAGGCAGACAAAACGAACGGATGAGAGAATAAATACGAATAAAGAAAGGCGATGTTCCGCAGTAGTCATCTCCAGCAAATTGATGATGATGATGATGAACATTGCGAGAAGATGTTAAAAATCTGTTCCAGATTAGTAGCCCATAAAATAGTTGCGCAAAGTAGAGTTTAACGGAACAATTTTTTTCAAACAAGCTCGCCAGTCGCATTTCTTGTGCTAACAAGCAAGACAAGTTTCTTTCTTTACCTAGGTCGATCGTAAATATCTCACAATAAGTCAGCATTAAAGTCGTCGCCGGCGCAGGATAACAAATAACCTTTTCGGGCTCCTTTTATTAGAAAACTTGCGGTTTCCTGAAAACATTGTAGCAAATCTATTTCTCCGATTTTCCTTCTTCTAATTTATGTGGGTTGTAAATCTTCCATTGTGAGAATTTTATTTATTGACGCGTAAGCTAAAAGCCCGTGTATTAGTTAATATAATTCCGGTTCTTTCATCCATTCGAGCGTGCATTGGTTTTTTTTTTTCACGGAAGTAAAATATCAGCCGCAAACAATGATATTTCTGCGAAAAATAGGATCCAGTTTGTGACTGGGTTAACGCTAAATATTTGTCTTTATCACGTAAATGATTATTTTTGCTCAATAATAATAATGGGAAAAAGGAAATTGTATAATAGTTAATGACGTCTTCTGGACTGTGACATTATCAGGTGATCCTATCGTCTTCTAGACGTGATTTGAAAGGTGAGAATAAAATCGAATCTCAAGAAATATGACGAAAAAAGTCGTCAAATGGATATCAGTTGCTGCTTGAACTTGCTTGCATAAGTAACAATGTCCTCTAGTACCTACCTATTGGTTATTCTCTTGAAGCTAGTCCTATTTTTGAAATTTTATATGCATACGAAGTAGTGTGAAGTCTGCGCCAAAAGTTCTAGCTCCAAAAATTATCTGAATCAAGCTCCGCGCTACGTTACACTTATCAACCACAATGCACACAATAGCCCAGTCAAAATAGGATAGGATTCTATTAGAATTTTTTGAACAGTGTTCCGACAAGTGGATTTTCCCCAAACTTGGTATACATGTAGACTACCCCTCACAGCACCCTATGTAAAAGCGGCATCGATATTCAAATAAATTTAACCAAAAAAAAATGGATAAGATATAAAAAAATAACAATTTATACTATAATTTTTTAAACAGTGTTCCGACAAGTAGATTTTCCTCAAATTTGGTATACATGTACTATACCCCTTACAGCACCCTATGTTAAAGCGGCATCGATGGTCAAACAAAATTATCTAGGAAAAATGGATAAGTTAAAAAAAAATCAACAATTTCTATTATATTTTTTTAAACAGTGTTCCGACAAGTGAATTTTCCCCAAATTTGGTATCCGTATACACTACTCCTTACAGCACCCTATGTAAAAGCGACATCGATGGTCAAACAAAATTATCCAGGAAAAATGGATGAGATATAAAAAATTAACAATTTATACTATAATTTTTTAAACAGTGTTGCGACAAGTGGATTTTCCTCAAATTTGGTATACATGTACACTACCCCTCACAGCACCCTATGTTGAAGCGGCATTGATGGTCAAACAAAATTATCCAGAAAAAATGGATAAGATATAAAAAAATCAACAACTTATATTTTAATTTTTTAAACAGTGTTCCGACAAGTGGATTCTCCTCAAATTTGGTATACATGTACAGTGGGAATCATTGCAATTGGCACACACTCTTTTAACATCCCTCGTATTAAGGCAAAATTCTAACCAATAAATCTATTTAGTGCAGCGGCGTACGTGATATTTTAAGCCCTGTCAACCCGTTTTCTTTTTTAATTCATGGTCGTGGTACTGCCAGAACCTAGGGCTAAGGCAACTGCTTACTGTTTGAATTGTCTCACCTTGTGCTATCATTTCAATTGGCTCTTGCCTTTTTGCCATTCTTAAGCATATGGTAAGCCAGTTCAACAAGCAATTTATTTTTTTCCTATAACAGTTTATTAAATAACTAATGCTCACCACTGATTTATCAATCTGACGAGATTTTGACATTACCTGTGTGTCAAAGAAGTAAAATTTTGACACATTACGGGGAATATTTATAAACTGTGTACCAATTGCAATGATTCTCACTGTACACTACCCCTCACAGCACCCTACGTGAAAGCAGCATCGATGGTCAAACAAAAGTATCCAGGAAAAATGGATAAGATCTAAAAAAATTATAATATAAATTGTTAATGTTTTTATATCTTATCCATTTTTCCTGTATAATTTTGTTTCACCATCGATGCCGCTTTTACGTAGGGTGCTGTAAAAGGTAGTGTACATGTATACCAAATTTGGGGAAAATTCATTTGTCGGAACACTGCTTAAAAAATTATAATATAAATTGTTAATTTTTATATCTTATCCATTTTTCCTGAATAATTTTGTTTGACCATCGATGCCGCTTTCACGTAGGGTGCTGTAAGGGGTAGTGTACATGTATACCAAATTTAGGGAAAATCCGCTTGTCGGAACACTGTTTTAAAAATTATAATAGAAATTGTTGATTTTTTTATGTCTTATCCATTTTTCCTAGATAATTTTGTTTGACTATCGATGCCGCTTTAACATAGGGTGCTGTAAGGGGTAGTGTACACATATACCAAATTTGAGGGAAATTCACTTGTCGGAACACTGTTTAAAAAATTATAATAGAAATTATTGTGAATTTTTTTATATTTTATCTATTTTTCCTAAATAATGGGCTCTTTCACTAAAATTTAAATACGTAATTTAGGTATAAAATCCCAAAGGAGGGACTATTTTAGGCACATATACCAAAAAAAAAATGTTCTACAAGGTTAAATAAGTTTTTTACAGGCATTTTAAACTACCAAAATTTGAATTATTTAAAAACGCGCCGATTTGCTGACGTCGCATAAATATTTTTCATTTCGCTTGTTGTTGCAAACAGCTGTCCGCCTCTGCTGTATTTATCCTGTAGTAAATGCAGGTAAAGGTTCGAATGCGCTGTTGTCGGTGGTGACTAAATGTAGTGCAACGTAAAATAAATAAATAAAACTAAACATAGAAAATTATATTAAATTGTGTTTAAGCATAATTTCAATAAAAATGTTATAAAATCTTGAATCCATAACTAATTAATTTAACTACTTTTCATGAAATTTTGCGAACATTTCAGAATTAAATCTATTACAAATTTTCAATGTTGACAATTAGTGGCAACACGGTCAAATAGCGAGCTGCGACGTCATAGAAATAAATTCTGGGTTTTTATTTGGAGGTATTTCTTTTTTTTCTGTTTTCTCAAGAAGGACTATGAATTTTTCAAAAGTAAAAATACAGAAAATTCTGTTTTTAGTTGCTTTATCCAAATATGCCAATTTCAAAAATTAGTGAAAGAGCCCATTTTGTTTGACCATCGATGCCGCTTTCACGTAGGGTGCGGTAACGGGTAGTGTATCTGTATACCAAATTTGAGGAAAATCCACTTGTCGGAACACTGTTTAAAAAATTATAGTATTAATTGTTAATTTCTTTATATCTTATCCATTTTTCCTGGATAACTTTGTTTGACCATCGATGCCGCTTTTACATAGGGTGCTGTAAGGTGTAGTGTACATGCATACCAAATTTGGGGAAAATGCACTTGTCGGAACACTGTTTGAAAAATTATAGTATAAATTGTTAATTTTTTATATCTTATCCATTTTTTTTGGATAATTTTGTTTGACCATCGATGCCGCTTTTACATAGGGTGCTGTGAGGGGTAGTGTACATGTATACCAAATTTGAGGAAAATCCACTTGTCGGAACACTGTTTAAAAAATTATAATCCTATCCAATCCTATCCTATTTTGACTGGGCTATTGTGTGCATTGTGGTTGGTAAGTGTAACGTAGCGCGGAGCTTGGTTCAGGAAATTTTTGGAGCTAGAATTTTTGGCGAAGATTTCACACTACTTGCATACGAGTTGTTCAAAAAACTCCTCTCTATCTCTTACTAGTGCATCGTCTTTTGAAGTGTATATTCCCGTGACTAGGGTTGCCATATTTTTTTTCAGAAAATAACGGACAGACAGCCCAAATCAACATTTGAAAAAAAAATAAAAAAAATAACAGGTTTTGACGTCATCTATTATTATGGATAGTGGCGGCGCGGAAAGGCGATAATTTTCTGGTCATACCTTTGGGTCATACGTAAAACAAACTTTATTTTCATCAAAACAGAAACTCATATTAGTTGTATTCCTTTCACACCTAGGAGTAGGGTTTCCATAAAGATTTTTCGGAATTCAGGACAAAGGAGTCAAGAAATCCGGACTTCGCCGAAATAGCTATTTTGCAACAAGTGTGTAAAGTGAAAGGCGAGTGCGACTAAATTCACATTAGTGAAAAAAGGTTCATTTCACACACGTATTGCATAAACCAAAATTTTTCTACTACTAATAAAATATGTGTAAAAAAATAAATTTAGACAAATACTTTACGCACTAATGCGTGAAGTTATGCGTAAGGTTAGGTAATTTACTAGAAAAAAATGACAGTGTCGCCATCTGTCATAACAGTGTCGACATCTGTCATTGACATTACTTCACGTACGCACTGGCATTAGTGTGTAAAGTGAATTACTTTACGTACTTATGCGTGAAGTAAAATTTCTCATCTTTTTGAGTTTTGAATAGTGTGTAAACTGAGTATGAGTGTTTTCACAATCTCCGAGTTTTCCGGACATTGCTCCGAATTACGGCTGGATTTCCCCGGACATCTCAAAGACCCAAACATGTCCGGGTAAATTCGGACGTATGGAATCCCTACCTAGGAGGAGCTTCGGAACAGCTCCGAGGCGTTACGAGCATAATCCTTTCGAAAAGTGTTTGTTGCATCTGAAGTGCTCAAGCCTGAATCAAACCATTTAAATGCACGAAAACCAGCGCACCTGCTCCTTTCAAATCGGGGTCAACTAACACCGGAGCGAGTAGCTCTAGTGTTCTAAACTCTTGAAAGGAATACAACTATTAGGGGTATCTCATCAATTCCAGTATAGCCAACCTTAGCCTACTGGTGGTGTTCTTTTATGCCGACTAAGGAGCGCGGCCTCTGTCCGGCCGATCCGGGTGTGCTTCTTTATGCTTATAGATGACGCCATAGGGAACAATATTATTAAAATAGTAGGTCTTTTCGGAAACGTTGATCCGATTAACCCAATCACCTGTAGTATAACATACCCAGGTTCGTTCAGTAAGATTGAACGATGAGAATTTTTATTACCTTTAAAACAACAAATCTTCTGAAAAATGAAATGAAAATAAATAGGACCTACGTTGTGGAAACTTACTCAATTTTACTTACTGGACATGCGCCCGACATAGCAAATATTTGGGAAATTTAGGGGAAGTTGTGATATGTAAAAGAAACGAAAAATTTGTGAAACGTCTCCTTTATTATCAAAGAAAAACGTACCGTTCTCGACCTAGAATTCTCGAGGGGAAAGAGAACGCCAGAGAAAACCTCGATCGAACATTCCCCAAAAATCGAAACATACTGTGTCATTTTATAGATAATTGTGAGTCATTAATTCAATAATTTAAGTCAATAAAAGTTTAGATTAGGTATCGCCCCTGTTCTTGTGCTAAAATTTTAATTACACACACTACATTCAATCGACACTACCTATATTCCAAATTGAAGAGTTTTTGGTTAGTTAGCCAGTTTCCCAGCAGGTACTGAGGTCCCATACGGGAAGCTACTCAGCTATAGTTGTTTTTGAGCCAATATCTCTAGATTGATTATTTCAATTTGTTAGGATATTCTCTCGTCAGGGTAGGAAAATGTTAGTAAATTCAACAAGGCTCTAATGCACGCTCTGAATACACAAAATCAAAATATCAGCACAAAAAGACAGCACATAATTTCTTAGGTTTTAATTTACTCTTTATCTGTGTTGTTTACAGCATGAAAAGATTTTGGTTAAATACATTAACAATGCACATGTTATAAAAAATGTTATAAACCAACAAAAAAACATAAACATTGAAAAAACATAATGCTTGCGTAAATTGAACTCTCAAAAACAAAATAATAATTATTTTATATCCTACTGTACTATTATAACCATATAATACCTTGGTTACGATAGTCATAAACAGGGTCTTAACTCCCAAGGGAGTTAAGGATTTCATAACTCCCGCGCGGGAGTTAAGGATATCATAACTCCCAAGGGAGTTAAGGATTTCCATGACTCCCGCTATTACCTTGAATAGGTAAAACTTTGAGAAAAAAAGAAATTTTGGTTTATGGTTTATTCCTTTATAAAAATAGACAGAATACACTAAATTCAGTAGGATATAAAATTATCTATGTACCACGGGAATTATCAGGTGTTAATACCCACGGGCAATTGGTGTCCCTCGGGCCAGAGGCCCTCGTGACACAAACGTTGCCCTGGGGTATTAACACCCTCATAATTCCCTTGATACATAAATAACTATAACTGACCTGGTGATTGCTCCTTGACACACACACTAATAACAAATTGGATTGAACAATTAATTTTAATGCAAAATAGGAGTGAAAATTGAATAATGAATAATTACAGACACACGTCTCTAAGGAACCAATCTGTTCTCCAGTCTAGCGTCTAGTTGCCTATTTTCTTTTGTGTCCCGTTCGCAGTACGGCTCGAACGCGGTCCCCTAAATTTGATGGCGTGCTCTTCTTCTCTTGAGTTCCACTGAGCAATACATGGTTGCAACATCTACTTTTATTCAGTAAACATTTTTTTAAAAAATTAAGATTTGAAGAAATAATATTTTAAATAGGTGGTTTTCCTCACACCAGCTGTTTGTTTTTTATCTTTGTTCAACGAACACAATTGAAAAAAGACAAAGTACATCAGCTGGTGATTCGGTTAATTGGATCAGCATTTCCGGAAAGGCCTAGGGCCGGTTGTTCAATAGCAATCCAAGCTCGGGTGAAGCATAACTCCAGGGTAAGCATGGAGTTAAAACGTTAAAATTAACTAACCCGGAGGTGACTCGCTTATTGAGAAACCAACACCTAGTATTCAATGTAATATTTTTTCAAATGAATAATTAAAAGACCGGACCATCGACTAAAACGGACCGGACACACGGACTATTTCAAAATAATGGACTGTCCGTTACAAAAACGGACGTATGGCAACCCTACCCGTGACTCAACTTACATGCAAGCATATATTTAGTTTTATAATACGTTGGTTTCCCAGGATGTTATTCGCCTTCTTGTACTATGGCGCATGAATGTAGACACTCCTTGTTTCGCTTTCTTATCTCTTGGCATTCCCGAAAAAGAGGGTCTTATTGTTCCAGGTTCTCTGATCATTGTTCTTTCTTTTTAGTCCCGATTAATATTACAATGCTCGCTTTCTCTGTTTGCCTCTCCCTTTATCCCCCAAAGATCGGGTCGCTGCCTTCCCCATTAGTTTTCTTTAGCCGTTGCTGTCTTCGACCATTACCCTCTGGCCTTGGGACACTTACAGGGTACTATCAGGCGGGCCAGCTGAACCCTAGTTGTTACTCCTTTCTCCCCATTTCTGAGTGATGAGGCCCCAGGCTTGAGACTAGTAGGTACAGCTACAATAGGTAGTCTAACTTCAAACATATAAATTCACAATTTTGTTGCAGATATTGTCGACGAATCAATGTCGACAATCAATCCATCCCTTATAATAATGGACCGTTCCAAATCAAATGCAAATCATTTGTATGCGAGAGCTTATAATTATACTAAATATTCTAGTTGCTCTTCAAAGAACTTTATTTGAATTAAATTTCATTTTTGGAATTTAGATTATTTTTATCATATAAATTCTTGCAATAAAATCTAGAATGATCACTGTCAGCGGCTGTTCAAAATAAAATGATTTACGTCTCCCTAATACCTACCGCCTCATATAATATGATAGGCATGGGAAGCTTCAGTACGTATATTAAATCTTTCGGTTTTATCTTGAAATATGTATATTCGTTTACAGCCTCCTGCTTTTACATTAATGGAACCTGCATATAACGTCTCTTACCTGAGACACTCTTTTACTTATTTTTATTTCATTCGAGAGAGTAATATTTTAAAATTCCAGCAGCAGCGGCTTTATTATTTAGGGTCGGCCGCAATGAACTTCGGACGTTGTTTTAAAAAAAATATTTGGGTAGGTATTATGTATTTTTCACATTCATTAATGGAAATAATATTAAGGTTTATATTATATTTCTAATGGACGTTTCGACAACAGAAGCGAACGTGCATGCTGAATTTTCATTAGGCTACAATCTCCATCTAGACGCTTTCGATCTCCACCCCAAGGACATTTGAAAATCCTAACTAATATTAAAAATGCGAATGTAAATTTGTTTCTTTGTTACGCTTTTCCGAGTAAACTACTACACCGATCATCATGAAATTTTGTAGGTAACAGTACATATTTTCAAGAGTACTTATAGTAATGAATATATGACACTTTTCATAAAAAAGAACAATATTGACAAAAAAATAATAATTTTTAATTATCTATAAACAAACTCATTCACATGCATGACCCAACTTTTGAACTTTTGTTTTCTCATTACCGTGAAACAACGTTGCAACATTTATTTAAGTTGGCGCATTCAACCGACGTAACTGTATTATTTTTTATTGAAAAATATAAAATTTCAAAGAGTAATTAATTAAAAATATAAATTCTAAAATACTAATGATCCCAGTCAAGCAATAAAAAAAATTATCATATTATTTTATTTACTTTTTAATAATCTTTGACAGATATTTAAGGACATCAACGCGAGTGAGGCCGCGGGTAAAAGCTAGTAAAATATAAAATGTAAGTCATACATTGAAACATTACTAACTATAGATATTTTTAATTCTTTCCTATTTTGTTGTATTTTCCTGTTCGCTCTTTTCGTCTTGGTGGGTTTGGTAACCACGAACTGTTCACTACTATAAAATTAATCAGTACCCTTGTTCATAAGAACGGTTATCAGCATCGTAGTTCTTGCAAAAAAGTTTTATTTTAAATTATCCTGAAGGTGAAAGCATTGCATTGAAACGTTTGGCAAATCAAGGTTCGTGTTTTTTTTTTTCATTGCCTACCTGCTTACATTTGGGTCCAAGATGGCATGTGCGAACAAATTTTAATTCAGAGACAGATAATTTTGCAATTTTAAGCCTGTTTTTTTCGCCGCTAGTGAATTATTCCCATAAAAGTTTACAATTTTTCCCTAGCCAACGGCGCAGAGAAAGATTAGTAATAATAGGCTACGGGCAAAATGTAGGTGCAACATAAATCCCGATTATGTGGCGTTTAATTTAAAAACTCATTAAACTGTTTTTTCGAAGAGGAGGAGGCTACCACACAAATGCTTTTTTGTCTTCCAAGTTTCCTGTGTTTTTACCTCATTTAGATTCAACAAGCAAATTTAATATTTCACCTGTGTAAACAGAAAATTCAGACTTGAACTTTATATTGCAAATTTCTGCCTGCATTAAATTAAAACTTGAACTAAAACGGAGGAACCGAATCTGGACACTAAAAGTTATTATAGAATTTATAGAAATCAATCCGTTCTAGCTAGACATTTATCGGAATTTTTGTGGTTATGAATTGAAAATGTACAGGTTCATTAAATTGAGACCCACCACATAAAATCCGGAAGGGCAGGAACTATTTTCATATTGATATAACTTTTAGTTCAAGTTCCCAGGTGTGCTGAAGCCCAAGGATGTTGGAAAATATCGTCGCAATTATTTTTAATTGACCGACTCGTGCAGAAGTTTCATGTCTCTGAAAATAAAGTTTAAAATGTTATATGGAACGGAAAATGGAATAAGGAGTTTTTTAAAAAGAATAAGAACAAAATATTTTTTAACAGAACGAGTAGGACAATGTGTAATAAAGAGGCAGTAGTAGGGTAAGTTAGACAGTTCTGCGCCCTCCGAAAACGCGTCGGCCCCTGACAACGCGTCATCACGCGTCATCGCCCTTAACCTACCTACGTCTCTTTTGTCATCTGTCATAGGTTAAATCACAATGTCATACGTTATCTATCAAATCAAATGTCAATGTGATCTGCCCCACCCGTCAAACTATAAAATGGATAGATGCACAGCCTCCTATAGTTAACAAGCCATGAAATTGGAAATGACGGCAACGTCGCGTATGGTGCTATTTTGTTATTGGGTTATGTGTTTCTGTGTATTGCTTTCATTGTGTATTGTTGCAATTTAGTATTTTTATGGGCATAATTGACGAAAAAGTGGATAGAAACACACCAATATATTGCCCATATTTAGTTGATACCTGTTCCTTTGTGCTTTGATTGCAAATTTTTAGCAAATGGGTACAGGAGCAAAAATGAAGGTAAGGTAAGGTAAAACAATAAAAACAATATTAATATTTGTCTGCAAGAGCATAGGTCTCGATATATTACCTAAGATATTTAAACTTGTTCCAGATGCCATGAAACTACTGTGTTCCTGGGTGCAAATCGAACTATTATAGGAGTTCCTTCAAAACTGAAGAAATGCAAACATTTTTATTTCCAAAAAAATTCTGAAGTGCAAAAAATGTGGATGAAAGCAATACACCAAGATAATTATACCCGAGATTATACAATAACGAAAAATTCTGTGGTGTGTTGTAAACATTTTGAAGAAACCGAAATAATTAGATTTGAAACAAACAAGGATAAAGGCGTAGTTCGAGAGTTCAAACTAAAACGTCCAACTCTTAAAAGTAGGTACCTCTTATTTTCGAAAATCAGCTCAAGTATTTGAATGGACTTGCCTTCCGAAAAAATCCCGAAGAAAGAAAAAGTTAGATTTTCAAAAGACATACTGAAACATAGGCCTATAACACTTTAGACTCTAGAAATATATTCATTTAAATCAATTATTTACTGTTCTTATTTACACAAATAGTTAAATTATTCATTGAATTACTGTTTTTCGCCCTTTAGTACAATAAATTATGTATTTTTTGTGATTCATATTAATAAAATAAAAAATATATATTTATACAAACAAACACCACCAGCACCACTTGGCGGTAAGATTGCGGTGTTGCCTTTTTAACTTCATGGCTTGTTAAATGTAGGGGGCTGTGATAGATGACATTTTGATTTCATAGATGGCATTGACATTTGATTTGACAGATGACGTATGACATTATGATTTGACCTATGACAGATGCCAAAAGAGACGTAGCCCACGAGAACTATTGCCTGATGTCAGAGAGCCGCCTACGAGTTTAAGTAGGTCAAGGCAAGGAAGAGGCTCTCGAATACGCGTCGTATTCGAGAGCCATAACGCGTTGTCGGGGGATGACACGTTTTCGGATGGCGCAGAACTGTCTAACTCACCCTACTGACAGTGGTTAGAAATACGGTTGGATATGCAATGTGAGTACCGACGTCTGCGGCCATGTATTATGTAGGCGAGTATATAATCGCCTTAACGGCCGGTTTCTCAATAGCGAGTCACCCCCGGGTTAAGCATAACTCCAGGGTAAACATAGCAACTGGATACGCTCACCCTGGAGTTAAAACTAACCCGGAGGTGACTTGCTATCGAGAAACCGGCCCTTAATAATGTAGATTAAATTGAACAACAGAAAATAAATGGTTTGAAATCCAAAGATATTCTATTTACAATATCTCATTAAAACCTTGCTACTTTTACCTAATTTTATTTTGAAATAAGAGTCTCATTAACTGAAAAACACGCAGTAATGAATAATTTCCCAATAGCTAGAGCCTGTTGAGGTCCGCCTTTATCCAAATTAAATGAAACGGCATGTGAATATCAATAACTACTCGTTATTTTAGTAATTAAAAATGGCGAAAATGTTTCGCGTTTCGATGCGCAGCAGGCAAAAAATGAAATTTTAGCCTTAGGTACATCGTTAAAGCAATCTGTAAGCGTTTCTATTAACGAGCGGCTTTGTGTATACTTAGATTTCACACTCGTAACGTACATTTGCATCAATTGTAATTGAAGCGCCCGTTCCTCTGAATCTATTGAGAATGATAAACAATGTTAATGGGAATAATTCAGGTTCTCTTGTGGATGTGACAGTCATTATAAAGTTGTATTTCAAAAAACTAAATATACAGATTGATTCAGCAGGAAGGCGCCACATTCTTGATTTTCATGCGTAATATGATTCAAGAAAACTCAAATGTTGTTATCTAATTTCAAATTATAGGATCATACAAAATTTTCGAGACATTTTCATTTTAGCCTTCAAGCAATAAATGTAATTTTATTTTGGAAGAAATGCATATGCAGCACGTTGATGCTTCTTTCCATTGAGCTTATAAGGTAAGGTTGGAAATTATATTTCCCAGACTGAATACCATTGGTATATTCTTGGAGGGGCTGGTTCTAAAATGAAGTTAACATATACCTATAGAAGTGAATACTCGGGATGTGCCGATTCGAGGTATTCGAAAAAATTGCCCGGTATTCGCAAACAAAAAGAGGTATATATTAATTAGAGAACAATTTAAAAGGCCATTTCTGAAAAATTACTTTCATTTATATGTAACCAGTTCCTGCTTGTGTAATTGATATATAATTTCGAATATTTTAAATACCAAATTGAAGTAATTTTCCTTGCTTTCAAATTTTATTTTTATTTTTAGTTTATAAGGTTTAACAAAAACCAGTCCGTTTAGGTTATTTTGTCACCGCAAAACTAAAAACCGTTTGTGAAATAACTGCAAAGCCGCAGTTTCACGTAGACAGATATCTGTTTAAGCTTTATGTTTTCCTCACAAAAGAAGCGCTTTGAAGTTTTGTTATACAGCAAAAGAGGATATTTTAATGCGGTTTCGTCTGAAATTCAAACCAAGGTTCCTTCAGCCTCTTGAAAAGGCCCGAATAATTGAGAGACGGCATCATCCTACGGAATAATGGCGACCCTTTTTCTGTTTTTGCAGTTAGTTTTGTCCCCTATAAATTATTTTTACATGTATGGAAGACAAGCATATGATTATGCAGAGAATTAGAACGACAGAATGGGTCTTCCCCACTCAACTGAATTTAAGTATTTCATTCATAGGGTTCAGAAGCTTATCCGATAAAATACTTGAAGGGCTATGTGGTTGTTTAAAAAAAAAAATATTGAGGGAGATAATAAAGGGAAAAGAATAGCAATATTTCAAATAGTCCGCCAGATTTTGCACCAATCAGAATGCGCTTAGTTACCCGATTTACCGGCCGAAGCTGATTCCTGTCGACATTTTTTCTCTCTAGTTGAATGAGGAAGATAGAAGAGGAAATCCGGTTTATCGATTTCTTTCCTAGCTCTATTTATATGACAATTTCATTTGATGAGAACAGACACAAGGCCAGCGGATCATTTTTTAGCTTTATCTTTTACGCCTTATTAGACAAAGACATGACACATGACTTATGCTATTGTTGTTTGTAATGAATTCTAACCTACAACCTACACCCGAGTGCTGTCCTAAAGGTACCGGTTTTTGTGTAACTGAGCAGATTTTACCATTAATTTCCCAAAATCTGGAACTATGAAAGGGCCTCAAAACCTTTTGTAAATAGAACATTTTGGTTTTGTGCTGTTTATTGTAGTCTTTAAAGAGTGAAGACTACACAAACGCAGTGAGGACACTGTGTTTGTATTGTGTGAGTTATGTACAACTAAAGAGAGAAAGCTAACATTGTACCTACCTACTGTTCAGTGTAGAACAACCCCAGAACACAAAGTACATAAGAGCAAATCAGAGGCATAGTAGATGAAGCAAATAATAGCATTCTGAGCTGGGAATGTAGAGATTGTGTTGATAGAGATAGAACTTCATTGGGCCCTGAAAACGAAAATTTCACCCGTATTGACCATTTCAATACAGATGACTATGACAAGTTGCTCTGGAGGGCAAACATTATTTTATAACCAAAAATGACAATATTTTGGCATTTTTCGACAAATTTTAAACCTAGAAAGCTTCGGATGACATTATTTTGGCATTTTCCCACCCGTTTTTCACCTAGAAAGCTTTAAATTTAACAACAAAATGATTGGTTGCCCTCCAGCGTGACGTTATACTATAGTCAATATAGGGGAATAATGCCTATGATTGCCCCCTTCCTATGATGGCCCATCCGTCGTATTTTTAAGTTTCCCTCAATTTTCGTACGTCCGGCAGCTTTTACACGTCATCTTACTTCCGTTTTAAGCCACACATGCAGTATGAAATAGGTGTCGGCCATAGGAAGATGTTGGTGTGTGAAAATAAAAACGTAGGTCATGATCTAATATATTCGTTGGAAATATTAGTGAATATTTATCTTGAAACCAGCAATTTAGAATAGAATTTTATATCAGATGGTCAAGTGTATGTCGCGTTACTGTTATGAAATTTTAACAAATGGTAAGCACTTTTCCAATGATGGCCCTATGTATTTTCTCCTTTGATGGACTGGGGGGCCATCATAGGTGCTACAATGATTGTGCGGGAGTTAGCCTACGTGCAAGTTGTTCGTGTGTGAATCAATGCCTATAGCAGCAGACTTGTTATTCTCCTGTTTGTATTATTGACTTTTGTGGTTTTAATATTATTAATATTTTTTTATTTCACTTAAGTCTTTATTTTGGGGATTGTTTGAGAATGTGATCTTTAAGTTTTTTGCTATAAAAGTTTTTTGATTGAAATATTAGAATCAAAATATTATTTTTCATAAATATTCTAAGTGGTCCAACATAGGAACACTCCGGGGTCCATCAAAGGAATGTATGCTCCTATGATGGACCCCTCAAACTAATTTAAAAAAAATACTGTCAAAATTTAATTTGTCAATTTAATCAAAATTATAATGCAGGTTTTGAAAGCCCCTATTAAGACCCGTAAGATGAACTGAAGTGATCTACAGAATATTCATAAATATTAAAATTCTAAGGCATTATTCTTAAGGGGGCCATCATCGGCATACTTCCCCTATGTGTAGCTAGTACATACCTACAATGAATATGATCTAGATTCATTTGAATTTGAATTTTGTCAGTTTGAAAAAACAAATTTCTATTATTATGTAATTATGTAACGAGAATAGGGCAATTTCATGTGATAATTTCGTTACACCACCACTGCTATACATATTTTATTATTGTTGTAAAAACTGTTAAAATAGAGTTTCTGTAAATAAATAAATTGAGAGTTAATTATATCATATATCATTCAAATAAAAAGGATTAAGGCGATTTTTGTTCATATTATTATATAAATTGATAACTAGCTATTATTGTATTGCATTTGTAATGTATACCTATTATATACACCTGAAACCATTTTACCATTATCAATTTTAATAAACTTTGTAACAAAATTAAATGGTATATATATGTTGTTATTTTTTTGTTTATAGTTACATGTTTTGTTTGAATGCATCAGATTTCAAATTCTAATGCAAGTACCTAATTATTCCCTCAGGGCCAAGCAAGATGGGTTAATTTAAAATTGATACATTTTGTGTTTAGGGCCAAATTGACGTCCCAATAAAAACCGAAATCCAGGTAAATGGGTTTTTGAAAATGGCACAACTTTAGTTAATTGAATCTCAGGTAAATATTTCTTAATAAATAAAATAAAATTACACTTTGTTTACATTTCAAAAATGAGGTTAAATTCATAGAGATGAGATGATCGATGGGTTATGGAATCCTTATCGATATGTCACTTTCAGAACACAACGTATAGGGAAATTTGGTGAAATCAACAACCGGCAACCGCATGGCAACACTGGAAGAAAGCAGCCAATAGAAAATCTAGGTGCGTGATGTCACCATCCTAAAAATTTTGAATTTTAAATAAAAATTTAAGGCCTTTCCTGGTACCAAAAAGATCCGAAAAAATATTTTTGGGCTTTCAGATAAGCAAATAAAAAAATCGTGGGAAGGACTCTTGTGATTCATGACAACGGTGTGCTAAACATTTTTTTATGTGGATTATAAATTATAGGATAGTAATCTCTTCACATGAATAAATTTGTGTTTGAGAATGTCAATATTTAAATTTTACGAATTAGTTATGAAAAATTTATATAAAATTAGTCGGATTTGTGGCTACTTTACAAATTGATTTAGGTAACGAGTTTGAAATTATTTCCTAATTAAACTCAAAATCGGAAAGGGTACGCACAGAGAAGTTTTCAAAGCCATTTAAATCCCTTGAGCCAATGCCTTTCTCAAGCCATCTTTGGTTAAAATAGCAAAAAAAATCGAGCTAAGTATTTCCGTACATAGATTGGCCTATGACAGATTACTCGACATATTATTATACAGAGTGAGTTCTTAGTATGGAATGTTACAATTATCTCGAAAACGGCTTGCATGATTTTTATGAAAAATTCTAGACATATTTCATGTACAATGGTCATATTTTACCTATCTATCTTCAACTGTTTCGGAAATATTGACAGTTGAAAATTGACTTTTTTGTATCTTTGACAGACTGTGAAACCCAAACGGTTGATTTAAATGATAACCAAGATGCATTTGTTACCACGCTCTGACTCAGGGAACGGTTTGGCAAAATCTATCGCTGTTCTTTCTAATGAGAGACCGACGTTGTACTGTTTCATGGGCCCCCGAGATCTTAGTTTAGGACCTTTACTGGTAGCACAGATGCATTTTCGGCACCAGTTTGTAACATTTTCATGATAGTGAATCCAGTAAAAACGTTCCGAATGCGATCGGCACTTACCCAAACTCTTTTCAGTAAATCATTTTCCACGGCCAGAGAGTTCCACTGAGCCCACGACTAGGGGTGGGCAAAATAATCGATTAATCGATTAATCGATTATTTTCGATTAATCGATTATTTCCGATTAATCGATTATTTTCGATTAATCGAGTATTTCCGATTAATCGATTATTTCCGATTAATCGATTATTTTCGATTAATCGATTATTTTCGATTAATCGATTATTTTCGAATAATCGATTATTTTCGATTAATCGATTATTTTAGATTAATCGATTATTTTCGATTAATCGATTATTTTAGATTAATCGATTATTTTCGATTAATCGATTTTTTTCGATTATTCGGTTATTTTCGATTGATCAATTATTTACGATTAATCTATTATTTTTTGAGATAATTTTATGTTTTGTTTTTGTTTGCATACCTATCTAAGGGCCGGTTTATTCACCTTCTGATAAACTAATAGGTATGCAATTTCGCGGATAATAACGCAATCTGTAATCCCATTGGTCGGCCAGTTATTGGTCGGCTCTTGGTCGACCGAGACAATAATTATAGAAGGGTAAATTTATCTTGCAGATAGTTACCAACCAGCAAGTCTATCTGAAGATGAATAAACCGGGCCTCAAACTCCAAAGTAACCAGAGAGTTTATTTCAAAACAAGCCGGTTAAGGGCAAGTGATTTTTTTTTACTTTATGAAACCCAAGAAAAAAATCTACCGATTATTGTGAAATAAACGAATAATCAAAAATAATCGATAGATCGAAAATAAACGATTTATCAAAAAAAATAATCGATTATTTTCGATTAACCGATTACTTTCGACTATTTTCGATCAATCGATTATTTTCGATTAATCGATTATTTTCGATTAATCGATTATTTTCGATTAATCGATTATTTTCGATTAATCGATTATTTTCGAATAATCGATTATTTTCGATTAATCGATTATTTTCGATTAATCGATTATTTTCGATTAATCGATTATTTTCGATTAATCGATTATTTTCGAATAATCGATTATTTTCGATTAATCGATTATTTTCGATTAATCGATTATTTTCGATTAATCGATTATTTTCGATTAATCGATTATTTCCGATTAATCGATTAATCGATTAATCGAAAATAATCGATTATTTTTAACAATCGATAATCGATTATTTATTTTGATAATCGCCCAGCCCTACCCACGACGCCTTGTAAATCAAACTCTTGTTAGTC
Organism: Ceutorhynchus assimilis; assembly: GCA_917834065.1. Classification (NCBI taxonomy): domain Eukaryota; kingdom Metazoa; phylum Arthropoda; class Insecta; order Coleoptera; family Curculionidae; genus Ceutorhynchus; species Ceutorhynchus assimilis. Next base: position 43,660,628 of record OU892277.1, read on the forward strand.
TTGTTCGACACTTCACACCATTCTAGCCTACATTCATCATTTTCTTTAAAGGGGGTGTGATCCAAAAATTAAAGTTTTAGTGCAAAAAAATCTAAGAATAAATATTCAAACCGCATGTTGCTACGATGGTCCGTTTTCGAGTTAGGGCCGTTTAAAGTTACAACTACGCTTTTGTGACGTCACGCTGGATTATCAGGGACAGTATTAACACGTGTAAAAATCTTCCAAAACAAAAGACAATTATCTCTTAGAGCAAATTGCAACCACTCAAAGTATAGGGTACGGTTCACTGACGACTAAACGAACAGAAGACAGCGATTTCGGCGGTTGTGACATCACATATTCTTGCATAATTTATCTTCACAAGGCGTTTTCTCGGAAACTATTTTGAATACAGGACTGCGGTTTTCACGAGAGATCTTAGAATTTTTTACTTGATTTAAGTAGCTTAAGTCGTTTTTTTGGGTCACACCCCCTTTAAGATGTAGAATTTGCCCGATGTCCTGGTCTGCTTCTTGATCTGCTCTAATTTGTGTGGTAGTCAATATATCATCAACGGGAAGGCCCGTTCTTCTCACAGCCGGACCAGTGTTTTTCTCATGCATATCGATTTTTCAGTGAGTCGCCGTCCCTCTAACTTTTGATCCGCTCGGTATATTGCAACGAAATTTGGAACGATGATATGTGAGAAAATTCTCCATTTTTTGAAAAACAAATGACAGCTTCACCTGTCAAAATGACAGCTGGACGCAGTTTTGAAAAGTTTTTTTAAGGAGGTTGATACATCGTTTTAAAGGTCTCTTTATTCTTAATTTAATCCCCGATTCTGAAAACATTTTGTTTAGCGGTTTTCAAATGATGACAAAAACACATGGGATTGTTTTGCTCATAAACACTCATAAAAAAAAATTAAAAAGAAAATTATCGTTTTTTAAACTGTCCTTCGGGAGTTTTCATTTTTAAAAGCCATTTTAGAGCCGCGTGATCTGTTCGAATTAGAAACTTACATCCGTAGAGATACTTATGGAAATGCTCGACTGCTTTTACTATGCAACCAACTCTCTTCTGGTGACACAATAATTTCGTTCTGACTTTGAAAAAGTTCTGCTGTAGTACTCTACTACATGTTCTTGTGTATTTTGAATTTTTGACAGCGGACAGCTCCAATACTGGCGTTGCTTGCATCTGAGTCCAAAATCAACATGCCTTTCTGTTCGGGAAGCCTTTAATGGATGAAGCGAAGCAGCTATATTAGCGAATTCTTCTACAAATCTCCGATTACAAGAACATAATCCTAGAAAACTCCTTAGGTTTGTCGCATGGTTTTGGCCAATCCCTGACAGCATCTATCTTTCCTGCCATAACTTGTATGGCATCTTCGCATACCACGTGACCTAAAAATTCCACTTTCTTTTGTATTGAGTTTTAGGTTTGCATTCCAGAAGCGGTTAAAAACTGCTTTCCGGCTATTGAGATGTCCTTGGAACGAATTTCCCATGATCATGACATCATCTAAATATACCAGACAAATTCTCCATGTAGCGCCACGCAAAACTAGATGCATCAGTCGCTCAAACGTAGCTGGAGCATTACACAATCCGAAAGGCATTACGTTAAACTGGTATAACCCGCTTCCGGTACTAAAGGCAGTTTTCTCTCTGTCATCTTTGTGTATTGCCACTTGCCAGTATCCACTTTTAAGATCCAAGGTGGAAAACCATTTGGAGCCCGATAGAGTTGTTAATGTATCGTCTATCCTCGCAAGAGGGAAGCTGTCCTTTTTGGTGATGGTTAAGCTTACGGTAGTCGACACAAAATCTAATATTTCCAATACTACCGGCGCAGACCATGGACTATTTGATTCTTCAATAATCCCCTCTTAAAGCATTTTATCAATTTAATCAAAATAATTAATACTTGGTAGGTGGGTACTTAAAATCTAAATATTTTTGAATTATAGAAAATAACACCTTTGTGCGTAAAAAGTAAGTATATAAGGACAGACGTCAGCATTAAAAATGGGACACCCGATTTTTCCTATTGTAAAACGGGTTCACCAGCTACATCGTCGGCAATAACAGAGATTGTCATACTTCATATTTGACAAAAAATCCGTTGTACAGAAAAGACTGATTTACCCAAAATAGCGAAAATTACAAGACCTGTCAGTCGGATGTCCCACTTTTAATTCTCACGACTGTACCTTCAAAAATCCTATCATTGACTTCCAACATCTTCTGTCTCGTCTACGTTGATTAATTTCGTGTCAGTTACGAATCACGAGCAGCGATGTTCAGTTATTTAGTGTCTCCAGATCCGAATATATTACCTGCCTATCTCCGCAAGACTGAACAATCCTCCGAAAACGCTTGTTTGACAAATACGTACATGTTAGCTAGAAGCCGTATTCTATAGCGATTGGTTGCAGTTTACACTTGACAAATAAGCTATAAGTGGCGCTCTCAGAATTGACGTTATGTCGGATATTTAAATCTAAAATTAAAAACCAGGGAAAAGCTGCTGCGACAAAATAGCGCCACTTAAAATAATTCCTTAGCCGGAGGAAATTACCCACAAGATAGGTTACTGAATATTTGGGAAAGTTTAATTATATTAGAGTCTACACAAAACTGTGGTTATGACTAGTAAAAGGGACCGTCTTTGAGGAAAGGACTCTGAAGTAGTCTGAAGAGAGGGGACACGATAGAAAATTCTTTAAAATACTCGCCAACTTTGCCTTTTTCTTCCGGGGTTTTAAATTTAAGGAGATATCAAGTTAATAATATTATTATTTTCATGTGGGTGATATCCGAAGCCATTTTTTTTTCTACAAAATAAATACCTATTTATAGCAATACCCCGATTTTTTTTTCTTGTAGAGTTCTACTGTAACTTCACACTATTTATTTAATGCCATCCTCTCTGACCATGTTAAAGTTTATCTAGTATTTAATTTCGATCGTGTCTATACTAAAGAAAGGACGAGTAATATGGAATACGTCATGTGATATAAGGCGATTTCTTTACGTAATCGGCTCGGTTTCCTAATCGGTGAACTATCCAACGGTTTGCCTCGGGCGCGACCCTCAGGATCCAGGGGTCACAAAAGATGCTAGACGAGACTCAAAGACTCTCCGGTGAAATTCATGAAAAGCTCCGGGTATACAATAAAGCATTAAATTCATCGAAAGATAAATCTCTGTATTCCTGAAAAGTATATATAGAACCTAAAGCCTGATTCTAAGATCCTTCGGTGAAATTAATAATGAGTAGGAGATATGCGAGAGCTTGTGGAAGTTGTGTTATGATGATGTAAGCGGTGAAATGACCGAGCATTGCAGCTGAAAAAACTACCGGTATGAGCGGTGAAATGATAAAACGGTAAAGTTTACGGTAACGTATTACAAATAAATTCTTATTTGTACTTTGTTACAAATATTGTAATTTAGAGCAAGAGAACCTATAGGGTCGTGGAAATCAAAAAAATAAAGAAAACGTGTAGCCCCTTTATGTGCAAATGAAACCACTCATATTCCCACAAACAATAATATTATTTAATATTTGTAAATGCAAGTAACAAGTTATTATTATTTTTTAAATTTGGAAGAAGTTAACAGTTTGGTTTTTCCGGTGACACTGATACGGTATGTAGGTACCTTTTCCAATCCGGAGCTCTTCAGGTTGTTTCCTATATTCAGGAACGAGGATAGATTACTGGTGTGACGTCACTCCAGCTGATACAGACTCCAAATGATGATCTTGAGGAATAGGTACCCAGAAAAGAATTTATAGTAGTAGGTTCATCAAATTTTGGAATATTAAATTCCTGAATTCTGTTAAAAAGCGAATATCTTGCAATGACAAAAAATCAATATGAAATTAGTTTATTACAGAAATATTGTTGTGCAGACACTCCTATCCAACAGAATCAGGTATGAGCAACTATTCCAAATTGGAAAAATATTTTATATAAAAAAACAATAATAATTAAATACCTATTTCAAAAAAAAAAAAATTAAATATGTAAAATAAAGTAGCAATAATAATTAAGTAGGTAAGTAAGTAGAGCAAGATTAAAAATAGATACTCATTAACATTAAGCACAATGCTGCTTCTCGTACAGTGGCGCTGGACAGCAAAATTAAAAAAAAAAATGTAGGAAAAATTGAACAAGATAAAGGAAATAAATCTCTAGATTTTCCCCAAATAGATAAATTTTCCTTTTAAGTTAAGGTACCTACTATTGGCACTACAAGATAAAGCTGAGGGTGAAATAAATTAAATCCAGGAACTGTCAAAATTCTTGAAATGTTTTAATTAAAACTTTTTAAATGAATTTTTAATCTATCCGGATTTTCATCTCAAAATTTTACCCTTTCAGCACTCTCCTTCTTGAGAAAACAATGAGGGAGTCAAACAATAATTGGCTGGATAGGTTTCTGCCTGGATTTAGTAGTTTAGTGTTGATAGGGATGGATACACAAATTCGGTTTACACCCACTCTATTTAGAGAAAATGTCCAAAAATACCACACTAGCAATTAAATCCAAATATCAAAGCAGCAATACCTATTTATTAGCCAAAACTCTGAATTGACTCTCCTCAGAAAAATGTGGTATGACACAAAATGGAGGTTCACAAAAGATAAAAAAAAATTGAAATATATTTATATTTGCAGGTAGATGGGATAAGATTTATCAGATAATAAAAACCCAACAGTAGTAGTAGACACTGATGGTGAAATAAATTTTCTGAAATGGTGAAAATACAACTTTATAATGAAAATTAGAAGAAATAGAACATGCTACTAGAATGATAAATTTATCGCAACAAACGCCAAAGCTCCGTTTTTTCACTCACCCTTATAAAGGACCAAAAATTTGATAGGCAACGTTTTTCTGCCTAGTGATGTCATGATCCACTTTCCGGACCCGAAATGAGAATATTGACTGGTATTTCCCAGACACAGACAGTATAGGAATTTTAAAATAAAAACTCTAGTTTGGAGTAATCTTTACTCCTCCGTGAAAGTTTCAGGCCGTTTTATGGAACTGAGTGTTTCTTATTTAATTTTCAATCACTTACAACCGAATCCAAAATATCCGCTTACTACGCGTTCCCTTCTCCACGCCATAAAATGGTCACTTGGTTGATTAAATTATAAACAAGGACGAGCTTCTTTATCTCACTTGTCGCCGACGTTTGGTCCAAGCGAGCCATAATTTCCAGAATCTGGAAAAAATAAAGTCGTAGCTAGCTGGGGATATACCTATTCGACGAAATTTTTAAAGTGGTTTTATACGAATTTTCTTGTTTTCATTCATCGACGTTCTGGAAAGGTGCCTATCGAGTCGAGGAGCGAGCAAAGCATTCAGTCTGGATGCCTGCGTCCAAATACAGGCCCTAATAGAAAACCCGTTTTGCGGAATTTTCAATTTGATTGGGACAATGCACGTTTGGACCGCCCAAGACAGTTTTTTTTCTCAATATCATTCAATACAGAAGGGTTTATTAGAAAAACAAAGCCATATTGAACTGTTGAAGAGATTCACAGCCATCCTTAAAAATTGTCGATTGTTTTATCCAAATTACAAAAAAAAGGATGATTGTTTCTTTGATTTGTCGAGAGTGAATACTTATGTGAAAAAAATTTAGTCGCAGCTATCATAGACTAGGAAGTATGTAAATATTTGTCTTCAACAATGTATTTTAATTTTCCAAGGGCATAGTGGATATGATTAGAAGCTCGAACAATAAACTCGAATAAAACCTGGACGGGAAAATTAATTTAACTTTATCGCAGCTTCGTTTTGAATGCGGCCTGCCTTTTATTACCAACGTTAAAATCTCATACCTCCACTAGGTCCATCATCACGACAGCAAAGTTTCAGTTAATCTGACCAAATATATGTGGTTGGCGAAATGAGCAAAAATTGTCTTTCTCGCGGATTAAAAATTTCCACGGTGTACAAAAAGATTTAAAATGCCGACTTTGCGTCTCATGTACGATATGGTACCTAATCACTTTTATTATTTTTAGTTTTCTTAATGTTTGACTTGGATTAAATGAGTAGCGTTTCTAATATACAGGGTGTTCCTCAACCTATACGCATGGACTCAAGTGCTTATGGAATTTGTCAAAAAGTTCGCATAAAATTTTTTGCCCTAAATGCGTTTCAAAACAGTTAAAGCTACATTATTTTGCCCGTATAACAAATAAATCACTGCTATAAAGTTTCAAAAACGTTTTAATTTCTCAATAGTTTCAAATGTTCCATGGTTCACTTCACTTAAAATGTGAAAAAAAAAGAAACGCATAAAAGATAAATAGATAAAATACAAAATGGACACATTTCAAAAACCACTTTTTGCCGTATGCAAGTAACAAAATGAAAATTATTTATATTATGTCTTAAGGCTTGTATACATTTTGTTAACTGCAAGTTTTTAAAGTCAAATGTTAATTTGACATGTGGAATGTTGCTAAACAGAGAAATAGAACACGATTTGATTTACTTGCAATTGTAGCTTGTAATTATCACTTAACACTGATCACTTTACAGATCCGTTTACAATTCGATAACTGAACACTAGCACTATACACCTGCACTTGCTACTAATCAAAGTGTAAACCGACCTTTATTCATGTAAAGTTCTGTCAAAGAAATGAGCAGTTCTACTTTCTCGTCATTATAAACGAAAAAAAAAGTAGTTACCTAAATAAAAAAATAATCCAACTATCAAAAACTTATCTAATCCAGAATCTAATAACCCCTCTCTTCACGTTACTTTTCCCTCTCTATAAAATGGCAATTTAGCTGATTAGACCATAAACAAGAACAAGTTTCTTTATCTCGCCTGCCGCCGTTGGGTCCAAGCGATGATTACCAGAATATAGCAAAGTTAAGAACATAAATGGCTGGGAAATTCCGATGGAATCGGCGAGCTGATTATGTTAGGACATTCATGTTGTCTTTAAAAGACGTTTAGCAACAACGGATACGAGCTTATCGACCCGGGCAATGGAAAAAGCATTCAGTGTGGATGCCTTCGGCAAAACACTGGCGCTAATAGAAAACCTATTCTGTGGAATTTTCAATTTGATTGGGGCAATGCATGTCTGCAAACTCAAGATAACACATTTTTTCTTTATTACATATGGGGTTTGCTGGAAGCTATTTTATTTTAAGAACAAACACAATTTTATTACTTTTTTTCGAGTAATTTACTAACCTGTGCGTTGTTAATTAGAATCTCATGATTTATTTAGAAAAATATTATTCAATTTCGTAGGACTATTCAATTTCAAAACATCATTTATATATTTTATTCCGCTGACGATCATCGCAAATCACATACTACGCCTATAGACTAGATAATTTGACGCTGAAATCCAACATCGCTTGAAGTATGCTAGCGCGGCGTTCGGGCGACTACAACAATAACGACATCAGCGCTGAGACCAAACTCCAAGTCCATAATGTAACGGCCGCCAGTGTGTCAAGAATCCTGTACAAAATTAGCGGATTCGAGATTTTACGTTGATGTTCGGGAACAAGGGCGATCGCGGTTCTTCTGGAATTTACTTGAATAAATTACGGCTATATACAGGGTGTCCCAGAATATATCCCAAAAAAATAACATGACAACTTCCTATAAAAAAAAATTCCTACGGCCCCCCTACGAAGTTACTTGCCCCTAAAGGACGCCTCTGAAAATCGTTTTTTTGGTGATAACTTTCAAAACACTTCGTGTATTTTTTTTTCTTTTAAGATGATGCATACTAGATGGGGGGTCTCCCCTTAAAATGGACCCTTTCAAACACACTTGGCCAATCTAGTTTGCCAGGGACGGACTAGCTTTAACACAATAATGCTAATTTTTTTACACCCTGTATGATATAGGCATAGTAATAATATTTTTAGATAGTTTCAACCTTGAACTAGAAAAAAGGTACTCTTATTCGATGTCAAAAAAATGAGCTGGTTTCGAGAAAAATCTGTTTTTGTGTATTAATGGTTTTTTATTAAATATTTTTTTATGTCGACTCAACATGAGATCCTTCTAATCTTATGCATTCCATACCTATTTCAATGAAAGATTGTTCGACTCTCGACAATGCTTCAATATTAGCCCTTACTTCGCGACAGTGAAAATTAATCCTTTTTACTAATATTTCCTCAGTGTCATTATTGCGTTAAAGCTAGTCCGTCCCTGGCAAACTAGATTGGTCAAGTGTGTTTGAGAGGGTCCATTTTAAGGGGTCCTATCTAGTATTCATCATATTAAGAGAAAAAAAATACACGAAGTATTTTGAAAGTTATCAATAAAAAAGCGATTTTCAGAGGCGTCCTTTAGGGGCACATAACTTCGTAGGGGGGGGACACCCTGTATAAGGACGAGTTTTAGCTTGTAAGTTTAAGTTAATACGAATGATACGAGTTAAATAGTGATTATTGTTGTGAAGAGTTTAATTGTTGAGTTAGTTATTAAAGTAATTAGTGTCAGAGTGTATTGTTACGTGGAATAAATTATTGCTGTGTTAATTGGACTTTGATTTTTGGAAGAAACGAAACGAACCCAAGATTTCTGTCAGGCAACTCAAAGTCGTGACAATAATGCAGTGGTAATACCAGCACTTACATATGGCTGCGAAACATGGACCACCTACAGAAGACTCATAGAAAGCCTAGAAAAATACCACCAGCAATGCCTTAGCAGAATCCTACGGATTCAATGGCAGGACCGACGAACGAACATTAGTGTTTTAGAGGAGGCTTAAACAACTAGCACCAATTTCGCTCGACAGGTCACCTCGTCCGCGTGCCCGAAACACGTCTTCCACAACAGATTCTCTAGTCAACTGAAACAGGGAAAACGAAATAAGGAGGTCCACAAAAACCCTACAAAGATGTTCTTAAGGAAAATATGGCAATGGGCAATGTGCCGCATAGATACCAGCAACTGGGAGACGACGGCAAATGATTGGCCCTCATGGCGTCGAGTGTCCACGATGGACCACAAACTTTTGAAGAACAGTGACGCAGACACGAGACCGAAGAGAGGGACCGCAGGAAGGAGCGGGACCGCAAGTAGGAGCGAGACCGCAGGAAGGAGACAATGCTGCCAGGCCCCCAATTCTTGAATTATTTCGCATACGAAAATTGAAATGATTTTGAATGTTTCCTGTTCAATTTACGTTGCTGTCATTCGAATTCGAATCAACTTACGTATGCGAGAATATTCAAGAATTGACCCCCCAGAGGCTGGGTGTGCCAAGACTGTGGAAGAGTGTACGGCTTTAGAATTGGTTTATGTAGCTATGAGAAAACGCACAATCGACGACAATGAGAAAAGAATAGGAGATAATCATACTCAGGATCGAGTGATCACCTATGATGATGACTTTTGTATCAATGTATTTACATTTTGAAGTCAAAAATGATGAAATCTTCGAAGATGAAATTATAAGATCCTATCATTCGTCCAGACCACGATTTAAAGCAAGTTGTCATTTCGAGCTGTCACATTAAAATGTTGAGTGTTGGTTCGAAGCCGAGATTTTGTTTTCAGAAGTTACGATCCAAGTCCGCTCGAATTGGGTAAAAAACGAACCAAGTCCAATATGTATCGACTCCAAAATGTGTAAGAGTCTTGGAAATAATTTGCGACTCGGTGCGAAGCAAGAATTACACCCTTATAGAATATTTACATAATTTTTAATCTAAGCCTAAATACAATATCAAGTATTTCGGTGAATATTGGATTCAGGACATATAAATGAGTTTTAACCCGTAACTGCTAAATTGGTGAGGTAGAGTTTCCCAAACCCTACAGATTTTAGGAATCTTTAGCACCTATTGAATAATAGTGGGAAGCCCGCTACCGCCTTTATAGCTCAGACTGTAAACAGTGACATTTCTGTAGTGCTGAGAAATTGATCGCGGCAGTTCATTGTGGGACACCCTGTATAGGGAAAAAATATTATTCCAAGATAATGGATTTTAATTACAGTACCTACTTTCGGAAATATGATGCAATAAACCGAACTAATGTGTAATATTAAAAGCTCGAGGAATATAAATTCGAATAAGCCTTCCACATGGAAATTAATTTAACTTTATTATAGCGTCGGTCTGAATATGCTCTTTTAATGCCGAGTGCCTTTCATTACCAACGTTAAAAACCTATACCTGCACTGGGCATAAACTCTGGGATAAACTCCATTTAGCACATCATCATGACAGCAACGTTTCAGTTAATCTGACTAAACATAATTTGTCTTCCTCGCGGATTTACAACTCTTCACGCTTGCTCGGGCTCGGCCGAAAAAAGATTCAAAAAGCCAACATTAGCACGTCTCCATGCACAATATGAGAGCCCCAGTTTGCTATTTTTATGCTATTTTTATTTTTGTTAATTTTCGCCCGGAACTTCGTTCCGGTTTTATCGAGACCTTTCTTTATATTCGATAATCAATTTGGATACTTTGTTGAGAAAAATATGGAAGTAAAAACCTTCCAGATGATGTACCTAATATCGTAATATTTAATTATCTTTCTCGCAGGGGCTGATGTGATGATTTGTAGATGCATCGAATTTGGAATAACAGGTCTGTGAATTCGAAAGCAAACATAAAAAACAATTATAAAAAAGAATAACCTAATAATAAATATCTTTATTTGAAAATACTGAACAATAAATCAAATTAAATAGAGCAAATTACCAGGAATTTCGTCATGAATAATCACAAAGAATAGTAGTATGGATTGTAATTCATTTCACTTTGGTTGATTGATCCAAAATTACTTGTTATAGGGCGAATCGAATACAAATAAACTTTTTTTGATAATTTTATTGGTAATAAATTACAGTTTTGGATTCGAAGCTTCTTTGCTCGTTACTGTAAACAATGGGGCGAGTCGTGAACTAATGGCCTAGAAAGCCTGTTTTTTCCTCAGACCGCTACATCCCAACGCTTCTGTTTGGGGTCCTATAATGAGAGTCACATGGACTTAAGTCTGGAGTAGATTGCTGCTGGGGTATACAGGTTCTGGACCTCACAACATCGCGACCGATTAGATGCACTGCGCTTTCTCAACCTCAAGCTTTTAATGTAGCCTACTCGGTAGCCTTATAATTTCCCTGTGAGTAATTTTCGCAATGTCTACTCTATGTGTGAAAGGCTTCTGCTACACAGCGTTTTAGAATTCCAAATTATGTGTTCGGCCGATTTTGGAGCTTCGTCACAGAAACGGCAAAGGTTTGACTCAGCCTTAATTTTTGTATGAGGTTATAACTGTGGTTATAACTAAGGACAGTGAAATGCCGAATTAAAATGGTTTTTCTGTCTTTTGAGTTGCGGAATAAACTTCTGCAATCATTCTCCTATGATTTTTAGCTGGAACTATAATATACTAGTCGGCGGACTTAATTACATAGCTATCGATAGCCATTACAGTAGTCGAAATTGATGAATATAGGTATTTATTTCTCGTAGGGTTTTGATTCGAGTTCACAGATCTATTGCATACATTTTTTTTTCCAGTATAGTGAAGATTAAAGCTTTGCACCAGAGCTTCTGACATCCTGTAGTTATAGTTTGATGTTCTTAGTCTCAAACATGGCTTTATTCCATGGTATTGAGCACTCCTTTATGACAAGACATTAGCCGTATCCCGGTCACAGAGCTTCGGAGTCGCGCGCATCCTCTGTCATTTCTTTGTATGTCACTTTTGTCAGTTCCAGCAGCTGATTATTTGTTTATGTTTAAGCTTGATATCGTTATCTTTGTGTTGAGCTTTAAAAATAATTATGCAAAAGTTGAGAGGTGTTGGTAGTCTAAGTATAATTATAACCATTCTTCTTTGCTTGTATTGCTATGCTAGTTATGATATAAATGGTGTTTTCTTCATAAATTGTTACTCATCTATATCTTCCGTTCCGCTAGGAGATTTATTCATCTATAAAAATAAAAGGGATGAGGAACTGGATGCAATCTTACAAACAACAAACAAAACAAGATCCGCGAGTAGTGAAGCAGCATATTTTGTATAAATCCGCAAGTGTCGGACCTTTACTTGATTTTTTGAAGTTCTGCGATTGGCGCACGGAACATCTCCAATAGATTGGTGAATTGATAACAACCTTGTTCAATTTAGAACAGGCCTTCCTTGAGGCCTTCTCCTTCTAGACAGAAAACGCAGACTTACCAAAAATAACTAGTCCGTCTAGTGCTATCTAAGTCATTGTAAATTAGCATTTAAATTAAAAAACAAAGCGCGCCCAAGGGACGCTATGCTCTAAACTAAATTAACTTGTTTTTGTTTTTCTTGAAATGGTAACTAAAGTGGACTAGATCCCACTAGAAGGAAAGCTTAGTTTGGGTAAGTCTGCATTTTCTGTCTTAAAGAAAGAAGCTATTCGTGATAAAAAAATTTGAATCAAAAACATTAAAATTTAAAAAAAATCGAAATTTAGGTTTTCAAAAAATGAACATGAACCCTAGACCATGAATTTTATTTTTTATTAAAAATTGTCAATTTTTCTGGAAGGGCAGGGTAGCAAGTACATATTTTCAGATCACGATAATATTGAGACTTAAAACTCAAACAAACAATAAACAAATAATCAGCTGATCAGTGATCAGCTGGGTGCTCAGGCTGGGTGGAACGCTGGCTGAAACTGACAATGGGTTTTGTGCGGCACGTGACCACATTGGAAGTAACATAACCTAAAAATTAGTGTATTTTTGAAATTTCGCCGTCTAGGGCGTCTAGCTCTCTTAATCCTTTGAAAAATTGTTTCTAATTGAAATATAATTCACTTCCTAGGATAGTATATGTAGACTAGGGTCAAAATACCTTCGTATTGTGCCGTTGTAGGATGTACATACAATGCCGCCGAATATGAAGTATGAACGCAAATAAATGTTTTTATAAGGTTTTGTAGCAATTAAGCTACTTTATTTTAAGCATGTAAATTTATTATATTTTAATTGTTTTTAATTGTAATCACCGGTATTGCTGTATATATATTAATTATTGTAATGCATTTACAGCAAGTATACTTATGTCCATTTAAATTTAGGTTTAGATTGCAATTAGGAGTCAACCTGATTTTTATGTAAGTACTACTCCCATTCAGGTGGCACCATACAATGATTTTCGCCCAGCCCTATATCCTTTATATCCCTCCGAATAATACCAATCGTTCCGGTCGCTGGCGCCACCTTTTCGGCTAGCTTCATCCTGCAATTATTTGAATTGCGCTCGACCTTGCTTGAGAACGAGCACTCTTCCTTGGCAGCTTGGTTAAGCCAGTCGACGTCAGTGATATCAGCGAGCCCTTTTGTTTTTTGGCGAAAGTGCTAAATTTTCTTAAAAGTCTCTTGAAGGGGTGAATCGTTCAAATTTCTCTCTGTGGTTCGGAGTGTCATTTATGGCTAATTGAATAGATAGTTTATTCGTCCACTCGGCTATTTTTTTATGATTTTATTGGAACATGCCAGGTATGTGACAAATCCTATATCTTGAACATCCCCTAAGTTTATAATTATTTCTCCAGCCTATCTTTATCTGCAACCACCTCTGGTGATGCCAGTGCCTGTATTGTGTACCAACTCATGGTATTCGAGGAGCTCCTTGTTCAGGGTGAGTCATGTACTTTTCTGTCTTATTATAAACTTAATTAGTAGAAAAGTTTTGTCTATTTCACCTTTCTTTAAATAAAAAGAGACTGTCAGTAATTTAGTTTTCTGATAGGGTCCTACATCAATGCCTAGAATTGGTCCCAGTCACTAAACAGGGATGCTTTCCTAAGCTTCCCTTACTTCTGAGGTCACCTTCATGGTCCCTGATGGATAGTGCCTATCGTCCTTGATGACACCTCGACTTGGAAGTAGTGACTACAGGTTTTTTTACGTTTAAATTTTACCTTTTACACTATATTTTTAATTGAGCATTACCCAATTAGAATGTCTCATTTCTATATTCAGTTAGCTGTTCTGCTGAACATATGAATTTTCAGAGCAGATAGACTCAACAAAGTCGTTTTATATTTTTTATTGAGCATTACCGAGTTGGAATGTCTCATTTCTATGTTCAGTTCGTTGTTCGGTTGAGCATATGAATTTTTAGAGTAGATAAACCCAACGAGGTCATTTTTTAGTGTATATTTTTTATTGAGCATTAACTAATAATTGCAATGTCACATTTTTATGTTCAGTTCGCTGTCTGGTTGAGCATATGAGTTTTGAGGGCAGATAGACCAGTAGAAAGGGTCCCAATTTAAATAAAATGAGCGATCATTATTATTATTTTACCCTATAATATTTAGTTAAGTGTAGTACTGGGTTGGCATCAAATTATTCTTACATTCATGATTCTAATTAAATTGACATCCTAGATTTTGTAATTTTTCATTGAACTTTTATTAAACATAATTAAATAGAGGGCGTTGCTATATTATTTCTTTTTATACATAATATTCCAGATTTAATATTGAGGTAATTAAAAACGTTTGTGAGCATTTTATATGATTTATCCTTGGTTTATCTGCCATAATATGAAATGTTACAGCTTAGTTCAAGTTAGTGTGACACAAACAAACAAACCTTTGAACTATTAAATAGCGAATTGAACAAAAATATAACTAAAACACCGAAAAAATATCAAAAGAAGGAAGCATGACATTCTTACTCCATACAGGGCTTTCATTTCAAAACTTGCCACCTACGTTATCAGCGTGAAGAGGCATATTCCTGGAAATCGCCGAAACACGTCAACAAATTTATTGAGGGGGAAGGTTTTTTACGTAAAACTGGACCTCGCCCCTTCAACCACCTTTGGCCTAGGACTACCACCCCAAAATTTTCAAATGAGACAGGGGGTCGAGTGATAGTTCATTTTAAAGAGCTGTTTAATCTGTACATTTTGCCGTCCTATTTTTTAAATTTGACCTCACTGTCGCAGAATAACACCCATTTCAATGTTTAAAAATGCCTATTTATCCTCAAACACACCTGCTTGTTTACCTGTGGCTGTAATAAAAAGGTAGGTAAAGAAGCAGGTGTGTTTAAAAATAAATAGGTATTTTTAAACATTGAAATGGGTGATATTCTGCAACACTGAGATCAAATTCAAAAAATAGGACGGCAAAATGTACAGATAAACAGCCTTTTGGAATGATCTATCACTCGACCTCCTGTCTCATTTGAAAATTTTGGGGTGGTAGCCATAGGGCTTAGGGGGTTGAAGGGGCGAAGTCCACTTTTTCGTAAAAAAACTTCCCCCCAATAAATGTGTTGACGTGTTTCGACGATTTCCACGAATATGCCTCTTTACGCAGATAACGTGGGTGGCAAGTTTTGAAATGAAAGCCCTGTATAAACAAATGGGATAATGTTAGGTTGTCTTACCTCCAGTGTCAATTTAGTGACCGCACGTGCACGACTAATGTCTTGTTCCTCTATGAGGTGTTATCAAAGGTTATCTCTATATCTATGAATGCACAGAGCAAAATTTCCTTATAAGAGTGAGCCTTTTTGATCTCATTATCAAAACTCCATATAGCTGTCTCTGTCGGTTTACCCACTTGACAGGCAATCTAGTTTTTGTGGAGTGGACACAAAAATAAAATTGTAAAAGAGAAGATTTGCCAGATATTGCACAAGTTGTTTCAACATGAACTCTACAGAATGGCCAACTTCGAACGAGTTTATTTTTGAATCATTATCATTCTTTTACCTGATACAGTTTTCACTAATAAGATTTTGCTAGAATATGCAATTTTGGTCAACCAATTTTGGGCAGGACACGGGATTTTTTCTAAGATGGTGGGATTACCTTTCTTGCAGAAGAAATCGATCTTGAAGAATATAAAACATTTACCAATTCACATACTTTTTGATAGTAAAGCATTGAGGAAATGAGGAAAAAAAAATTCACAGTTAAGTTACCAAGACTCAACAGATGGCATTTGCTGAATTTTAGTTATTTTTGCATGGAAGGTTTTGTTTTTGAATCGAGTTGGAAGATGAAAGACATATAATCCCTTCAAAAATAAATTAAAAAGTTGCAACAGTTACAAAAATAATTCATATCGTGAATATACCCGCTAAAATGCGTTTTTAACTCTCGTAGGTGGTAATAAAAATTCTCTATAATTAGAACTAAGAATTTTCCATCTACCAAGTACATCAATTTAGAACAATTCCTGCGAAACACCGCATATGCATGCATTTCCATGCTTTAATATTTAGTATAATTTAATATTCTATACTCTAAGCAGCTGAAGTGAATTAGGTAGAAAATTTATGTCCGTCATATAGTTCCCTACCGGACCTGGAGATAAATACATTTAATGTTTGAAAGGATTATAGCGTTGCGTTTTGAGTTTATGTTTCTGGAAGTTACCGCTGCAAATAAGGTACATTTATTGCTGAATATTCCCGGCTTTCCATCTAAAAGGATGATTATATTCATTCAGGGCTTGGAACGCTAGACACAATTCTATACATAATTACGTTCAGATATTAGGATACATAATAATTATACCGTTTGAAGTAGGGAACCGTCGCTTATGTCCCGCTTGGAATTTGGTTATTAAATAGGAAATAGTGACATTAAACTCAATATGGCATTCTAGTCAGGAAGGTCGGTATTTACTTCATCCATAACAATAAAATACCATAAGTGACCAAACCCGAGCAGAAAAAGGATGATAAAATCAAAGAATAACTCAATAACTCGCACTTTTAATTATTACTTTTTCAAAGAAATGGTACACCGTTTTATAATATATCAGATATGAAATTGAGAATAAAAATTCTACCTACTGTCTGAAATAATTTTTTGTCGTTTTCGAGCTGTAAGTATAAAATATATTTTGCTCCAGCAGCGTTAGAAATAAAAAACACATTATTTCCAATAAATAAATCGCCTACATTTTTTCGTAGTAGGGAATGTGAAAAATCCCATTTCGCTCTCACCCCTCCTCTTAGGACCAATTCACCAGTCTTGGTAAATACCAGGTATAAATTCTCGTGTGGCACAATATCGGGATGCAATCTATCAAATGGAATAGATTGAGATAAGAATCCCTGAAATCTCTGAAAGCTAGTAGAAGATTACTCGCGTAAATAATTTGAATTAAAACATAATCATAATTTGGGAGGCAAATACAAACTTTCTAAATCGTACTAATGGAAGACTTGTAGCAATTAATAAAACTGAATATGGCTGTTTAAACATTGGTTAGCGCGTTTCTCAGGTTAATGAAGTTGATTAGCTAGATACAATTTAAGCAAAAGTTTTAAACTTTGTTAAGAGAGGCTTACCCTTCCCAAATAACAATTCGTTTTGAGCTTTGTGAAGTTGGTGGTTGCCAAATTTACAAACGTATTATATATATTGTCCGAGTGTGAACAAGAACAACGGAATTATGAGGCATACATTGTAACCCCTTTTGTTAGTAAATTAACACGAGGTCCATAATATGCTCAGTTTGCTCAGCGAAAAATTATTAGGTGTGGGTCGATAGTTTAATCAGTACAGAATGGTAAGGGCGCCACTGAATTAAAAAAATAATAATAATAAGGAAGAGTGAAAATTCAGAAACACACCTAGAAAATAATCAGCAAATGGTAATAGGTAATTCTGAAAAAGAAATAAATAATGCATACAACTCAAATCTTGACGTATAGGTAAACCAATAAAACAATTAAGTAAAATTTTAAATTAAAATAGTATATATTGTCACAGTTAGGTTGAAAATCAAAAATTAAATAATTTCAAAGTATATCAGCAATTACTGATAAAACAATTTAAATAAAATCAATAAATAGAGGTCAAGTCTCAATCAGCAGTTTCATCAAATTCAAAATTAAAAAATAATAATATTAAAATGTACCTCAATATAGTTGCCATATAAGTTCAATAATAGTCGCTGGCCATATCATCAATTTGAAAGGAAAATATAGAGATCTTAAAGATAAAGATTTAAGTTTCCAGAAAACTAATAAAAAAATAAATGATTGAAAATTGTATTGATCATTGATGGTCAGCTTCTGTAAAAAAATTAATTCAATAAAATCTAAAAAAGTTGGGCTATATAACCGTTAAACGGTCTGGAGATATAATAGAAATCCTCAAGTATATAAGTCGTAGGACCCAGGGTTAAAAATTGATCAATTTTTGACGGTAGGCTATTAGTCAACAATTTTAAAGTCAGAACATTGTTGTCCAACCTTGACCTTTGTTCAGATTACTTATCGATTATTATTGATAAAAATGATAAAATATAAGGCAATATCAAAAGTTATGCAGAGACAAATCGATAATAAATTCGATAAATCGAAGGCTAATTCTCCACCATCGTGTCAAGATTCAGAGACTTTAAATGTTGCATGAAAATCATATAAGAAAATTATCTTAAATTTGTTAGTTGACTATAAAACTGATTTAATAAAAGAAAAGGTATTTAAAGTTATTAGAGAATGTAATACAAGCCTTTATTCCAATATAAGGTAGAACACGGAAGCCATCCTTCCTCGGATTCCTCGGTCACTTGACGAAGGGAATGGCACATGTAACTTGCGGATTCCAGCACAGAATCCAGGCAGATAAGGGACTTGAATTGTAATCAAATGTGGGGCACACGTATCGACTTGTGAGAGTCTTGATTCTTGCAGGGTAGGAATCCCTTCAAAAGCTCTATGCCACACTCCACGGAAATGGTGTTCTATTGAAAATGTGGCCTTTTTGGAATGGACTTGTTGAGAGAAACGGCTTTCCGAAAGACCCTAAGTAATAAGGCATTCCTTGAAAAGCTATTACTTAAAAAAAAGTGGGTTGAAATTCAAACTTAAATTGAATAATAATCACAAGACTTTTTCATTCAAATTTTTTTGCAATAAACAGATTATTGCCTCACGCAACTTAATTTTGTTGAGATAAGGTAATGCCTGGAGGAGGCCGATAAGATACTTTTATTTTTCTACGGCACGGTTGTCTCGAGAAGATGACAATTTTCAGCCGATCGACCTTGCAGCTCGACGACACAATTCAAAAGGGAAGAGAATAGAAATGAACAAGATGAGCATACAGCGCTTTCTCTGAACTGAAAACGTTGGTACTAACCAGTACGTCATATTTAAATGAAAATCGTGCCCTCTAGTGTAATAACACAATAATTGCTAACACTATGAGTAGCAGGAACCCTCTACGTTAAATGTTAGTCACCAGACTGTCAACATTAAACAGGGTTATATAAACTTAATTTAAAAAAAAAAGGAACAAGTAACTTTACACGTTATAACATATGGTAAATTAGGTTCGAAAGCGAGTCAGCTCAAAGTTATGCCGCACTTAACACACGTTTAATTTCGAGAGAACTGGTTTCCTAATATTAACTACCTACGACTGAGTAATAAGTTACATAGGAACAACATCGACATATTGACCGGTATATTCACATTTCAGTTTTTGAGTTTAGGTGAACAGGATTGAATAATATTGGATTCACATTATTTGTCGGAATTTGTCATGGGTTCAGGCACGAAATTTGGAACTTTTAACGCACGAGTGCGATGCGCTGAATAGAGATCTCAGTTGCGTGGACGAACCAAATACATGTAGGAACATTTGGTTCTAGAATAGGCCAATGTCTCACAGTCACCTACAAATAGATTTACGTACCACAACAAAAAACAGCGAAATACCTAGGACCCCATAAAGACTGACAGCTAAATTGATTGAAACGTCGTATGTAAGTTTATTGGCTGTTGATATATGAAATGAGAATCCGCAAGCAATTCGAAAATACCCATAATATGAAGATCCCAATCAGAAATATTCAGGGACCAAAATAGATGTTTTAAGCACTACAAAAACTTCATCCGAATGCAATAATAGAGCCACTACACCAACCCTCTACCAACAAAAGAGGGAATTAGCTCATCCGATAGCTAAGATCAAACACTAGTGTATGGACACTCCTCACGCCACGTGTGAGAAAACACCCTAGTAACAACCTGTAATAACTGCTATTTGAAAGAAAAAACTGGCCATCTCCATGGATATTTTTCATCGGTGCAAAAAAATCTTGCAAGCCATCCGATAGTTGGATTCGATAAACAAAAATAACCACTCAAAATAAATCGTCAGCGTTTTGAAAAAAGTATTTTTCAATTAAGTTTTTCGTTTCCACAAGCCTTTCCTGAACCCTGCAGATAACTTAGATATTAGGATCCAGTTTCCGTTCGGAAAATATAAGTGAGAGCGCGTGACCAGGGTTTGAACGTCAACGCTTCCTTATAACCGGTAATGCGGTGTTTATAGAGATACTTTTGTTCTTGGTGCTTCGAGGCAAGAAATAATTGATTATATGTTTTTTTTTTTTTTAATGGCCACGATCGTGAAAATACATCGATGAAAACGTTGCGCCAAAAATAAAAACCATTACGTGAACTCTTTTTTTCTTTCTCAACGTACACATTACTTAGTTATGTATTTTAAACTAAACATACTGTTTTCAAAAATCAGTTTTATTTCGAAAATTACAATTACACTGATGAGTTATAACCTATTATTGCATATTGCATTAATTGTTTTGTACTTGCTTTTGGTTCTTTAAGCAATGTCGACTGTAATCTTTCAAATGGACTATTACTATTAGAATTGCCGGGTGGCGTAAAATGGCTACTAATATACCGCAGTGAAGTTGGCAGCCAATGTTTAGCAGCCAATCTTCCGGAAACACCCGAATCACCAGTGCCGTGCGTTTTTTTTTTAAATATATATTATGGCAGCCAATTTTTAGCAGCCAATCTGCCGAAAAAACCCGAATCACCAGTGCCGTGCGTTTTTTTTTTTAAATTAACAATTTCAATCAATAAATGAAATGTTAATAGTTATTTATACACCAAGTGAGTTAAATGAGTGTTTATTGATGAGAAGAAGGTTTAACCCACGAGCCCTAGCGAGTGGGTTAATTTTCTTCGAATGAATAAATATTTTAACTCACGTGATGTATACAAAATTTTATCCCATTTTGTGGATATTTGAAAAATAAAGTACAAGGAAAAATGTCGAGAGTGATTTAAAAATATTTTAACTCACTGAGGTTTCAGATTTTTAGTTAGGCAGAATGACTTAAAATGCCGAGAGTGAGTTAAAATGTTTTTAAATCACTGAGGTGATAAACGTCTACTTACCTTTATTGTTATGCTTTCAATAATGTCATTTTTAAACGTCAAAATGGGATAAAATAAAATAATACACAGTATAATTAAGACTGATGGTTTTATAAATATTTTAGCATTTTGAAATTCTCCTTTGTACTAAACACAAGGTAGGCGTAAGTATTCCATTGAAATTATTGTTATAATAGAGTTGTGTTTTCTTATTTGATCCGAAATCACTGAAAATTGTATGTGGGGGTGGCTTAGGGGTGAAATCCAATAAAATCTAGTTTGTTTTAAGACATATAATATTGTTTTTCTCATCTAATTGATCCGTAGCCACTGAAAACTGTATGTAGGATTATTAGAGATGATTTTCTGAATATTTTACTGTCTCCAATTTTCTTGCAAGGCCGTACAGAGCTGGCTTAGGGGTGAAATCCAATGAAATCTAGTGTGCCAAAAGACATATAATATTGTTTTTCTCATCTAATTGATCCGTAGCCACTGAAAACTGTATGTAGGATTATTAGAGATGATTTTCTGAATATTTTACTGTCTCCAATTTTCTTGCAAGGCCGTACAGGGCTGGCTTAGGGGTGAAATCCAATGAAATCTAGTGTGCCAAAAGACATATAATATTGTTTTCTCATCTAATTGATCCGTAGCCACTGAAAACTGTATGTAGGATTATTAGAGATGATTTTCTGAATATTTTACTGTCTCCAATTTTCTTGCAAGGCCGTACAGGGCTGGCTTAGGGGTGAAATCCAATGAAATCTAGTGTGCCAAAAGACATATAATATTGTTTTTCTCATCTAATTGATCCGTAGCCACTAAAAACTGTATGTAGGATTATTAGAGATGATTTCCTGAATATTTTACTGTTCTCCAATTTTCTTGCAAGGCCGAACAGGGCTGGCTTTGGGGTGAAATCCGTTGAAAACTACTTTGTTAAAAGACATATAATATTGTTTTTCTCATCTAATTGATCCGTAGCCACTGAAAACTGTATGTAGGATTATTAGAGATGATTTCCTGAATATTTTACTGTTCTCCAATTTTCTTGCAAGGCCGTACAGGGCTGGCTTTGGGGTGAAATCCGTTGAAAACTACTTTGTTAAAAGACATATAATATTGTTTTTCTCATCTAATTGATCCGTAGCCACTGAAAACTGTATGTAGGATTATTAGAGATGATTTCCTGAATATTTTACTGTTCTCCAATTTTCTTGCAAGGCCGTACAGGGCTGGCTTTGGGGTGAAATCCGTTGAAAACTACTTTGTTAAAAGACATATAATATTGTTTTTCTCATCTAATTGATCCGTAGCCACTGAAATCTGTATGTAGGATTATTAGAGATGATTTCCTGAATATTTTACTGTTCTCCAATTTTCTTGCAAGGCCGTACAGGGCTGGCTTTGGGGTGAAATCCGTTGAAAACTACTTTGTTAAAAGACATATAATATTGTTTTTCTCATCTAATTGATCCGTAGCCACTGAAAACTGTATGTAGGATTATTAGAGATGATTTCCTGAATATTTTACTGTCCTCCAATTTTCTTGCAGGGCCGTACAGGGCTGGCTTATGGGTGAAATCCAATGAAATCTAGTGTGCCAAAAGACATATAATATTGTTTTTCTCATCTAATTGATCCGTAGCCACTGAAAACTGTATGTAGGATTATTAGAGATGATTTTCTGAATATTTTACTGTCTCCAATTTTCTTGCAAGGCCGTACAGGGCTGGCTTAGGGGTGAAATCCAATGAAATCTAGTGTGCCAAAAGACATATAATATTGTTTTTCTCATCTAATTGATCCGTAGCCACTAAAAACTGTATGTAGGATTATTAGAGATGATTTCCTGAATATTTTACTGTTCTCCAATTTTCTTGCAAGGCCGTACAGGGCTGGCTTTGGGGTGAAATCCGTTGAAAACTACTTTGTTAAAAGACATATAATATTGTTTTTCTCATCTAATTGATCCGTAGCCACTGAAAACTGTATGTAGGATTATTAGAGATGATTTTCTGAATATTTTACTGTTCTCCAATTTTCTTGCAAGGCCGTACAGGGCTGGCTTTGGGGTGAAATCCGTTGAAAACTACTTTGTTAAAAGACATATAATATTGTTTTTCTCATCTAATTGATCCGTAGCCACTGAAAACTGTATGTAGGATTATTAGAGATGATTTCCTGAATATTTTACTGTTCTCCAATTTTCTTGCAAGGCCGTACAGGGCTGGCTTTGGGGTGAAATCCAATGAAATCTAGTGTGCCAAAAGACATATAATATTGTTTTTCTCATCTAATTGATCCGTAGCCACTGAAAACTGTATGTAGGATTATTAGAGATGATTTTCTGAATATTTTACTGTCTCCAATTTTCTTGCAAGGCCGTACAGGGCTGGCTTAGGGGTGAAATCCAATGAAATCTAGTGTGCCAAAAGACATATAATATTGTTTTCTCATCTAATTGATCCGTAGCCACTGAAAACTGTATGTAGGATTATTAGAGATGATTTTCTGAATATTTTACTGTCTCCAATTTTCTTGCAAGGCCGTACAGGGCTGGCTTAGGGGTGAAATCCAATGAAATCTAGTGTGCCAAAAGACATATAATATTGTTTTTCTCATCTAATTGATCCGTAGCCACTAAAAACTGTATGTAGGATTATTAGAGATGATTTCCTGAATATTTTACTGTTCTCCAATTTTCTTGCAAGGCCGTACAGGGCTGGCTTTGGGGTGAAATCCGTTGAAAACTACTTTGTTAAAAGACATATAATATTGTTTTTCTCATCTAATTGATCCGTAGCCACTGAAAACTGTATGTAGGATTATTAGAGATGATTTCCTGAATATTTTACTGTTCTCCAATTTTCTTGCAAGGCCGTACAGGGCTGGCTTTGGGGTGAAATCCGTTGAAAACTACTTTGTTAAAAGACATATAATATTGTTTTTCTCATCTAATTGATCCGTAGCCACTGAAAACTGTATGTAGGATTATTAGAGATGATTTCCTGAATATTTTACTGTTCTCCAATTTTCTTGCAAGGCCGTACAGGGCTGGCTTTGGGGTGAAATCCGTTGAAAACTACTTTGTTAAAAGACATATAATATTGTTTTTCTCATCTAATTGATCCGTAGCCACTGAAAACTGTATGTAGGATTATTAGAGATGATTTCCTGAATATTTTACTGTTCTCCAATTTTCTTGCAAGGCCGTACAGGGCTGGCTTTGGGGTGAAATCCGTTGAAAACTACTTTGTTAAAAGACATATAATATTGTTTTTCTCATCTAATTGATCCGTAGCCAATGAAAACTGTATGTAGGATTATTAGAGATGATTTCCTGAATATTTTACTGTCCTCCAATTTTCTTGCAGGGCCGTACAGGGCTGGCTTATGGGTGAAATCCAATGAAATCTAGTGTGCCAAAAGACATATAATATTGTTTTTCTCATCTAATTGATCCGTAGCCACTGAAAACTGTATGTAGGATTATTAGAGATGATTTTCTGAATATTTTACTGTCTCCAATTTTCTTGCAAGGCCGTACAGGGCTGGCTTAGGGGTGAAATCCAATGAAATCTAGTGTGCCAAAAGACATATAATATTGTTTTTCTCATCTAATTGATCCGTAGCCACTAAAAACTGTATGTAGGATTATTAGAGATGATTTCCTGAATATTTTACTGTTCTCCAATTTTCTTGCAAGGCCGTACAGGGCTGGCTTTGGGGTGAAATCCGTTGAAAACTACTTTGTTAAAAGACATATAATATTGTTTTTCTCATCTAATTGATCCGTAGCCACTGAAAACTGTATGTAGGATTATTAGAGATGATTTTCTGAATATTTTACTGTTCTCCAATTTTCTTGCAAGGCCGTACAGGGCTGGCTTTGGGGTGAAATCCGTTGAAAACTACTTTGTTAAAAGACATATAATATTGTTTTTCTCATCTAATTGATCCGTAGCCACTGAAAACTGTATGTAGGATTATTAGAGATGATTTCCTGAATATTTTACTGTTCTCCAATTTTCTTGCAAGGCCGTACAGGGCTGGCTTTGGGGTGAAATCCGTTGAAAACTACTTTGTTAAAAGACATATAATATTGTTTTTCTCATCTAATTGATCCGTAGCCACTGAAAACTGTATGTAGGATTATTAGAGATGATTTCCTGAATATTTTACTGTTCTCCAATTTTCTTGCAAGGCCGTACAGGGCTGGCTTTGGGGTGAAATCCGTTGAAAACTACTTTGTTAAAAGACATATAATATTGTTTTTCTCATCTAATTGATCCGTAGCCACTGAAAACTGTATGTAGGATTATTAGAGATGATTTCCTGAATATTTTACTGTTCTCCAATTTTCTTGCAAGGCCGTACAGGGCTGGCTTTGGGGTGAAATCCGTTGAAAACTACTTTGTTAAAAGACATTTAATATTGTTTTTCTCATCTAATTGATCCGTAGCCACTGAAAACTGTATGTAGGATTATTAGAGATGATTTTCTGAATATTTTACTGTTCTCCAATTTTCTTGCAAGGCCGTACAGGGCTGGCTTTGGGGTGAAATCCGTTGAAAACTACTTTGTTAAAAGACATATAATATTGTTTTTCTCATCTAATTGATCCGTAGCCACTGAAAACTGTATGTAGGATTATTAGAGATGATTTTCTGAATATTTTACTGTCTCCAATTTTCTTGCAAGGCCGTACAGAGCTGGCTTAGGGGTGAAATCCAATGAAATCTAGTGTGCCAAAAGACATATAATATTGTTTTTCTCATCTAATTGATCCGTAGCCACTGAAAACTGTATGTAGGATTATTAGAGATGATTTTCTGAATATTTTACT
The DNA here is from genome assembly GCA_917834065.1 of Ceutorhynchus assimilis. Classification (NCBI taxonomy): domain Eukaryota; kingdom Metazoa; phylum Arthropoda; class Insecta; order Coleoptera; family Curculionidae; genus Ceutorhynchus; species Ceutorhynchus assimilis. The sequence continues at coordinate 43,686,673 of OU892277.1, forward strand.
GTCCTCCAATTTTCTTGCAGGGCCGTACTGGGCTGGCTTATGGGTGAAATCCAATGAAATCTAGTGTGCCAAAAGACATATAATATTGTTTTTCTCATCTAATTGATCCGTAGCCACTGAAAACTGTATGTAGGATTATTAGAGATGATTTTCTGAATATTTTACTGTTCTCCAATTTTCTTGCAAGGCCGTACAGGGCTGGCTATGGGGTGAAATCCGTTGAAAACTACTTTGTTAAAAGACATATAATATTGTTTTTCTCATCTAATTGATCCGTAGCCACTGAAAACTGTATGTAGGATTATTAGAGATGATTTTCTGAATATTTTACTGTCTCCAATTTTCTTGCAAGGCCGTACAGGGCTGGCTTAGGGGTGAAATCCAATGAAATCTAGTGTGCCAAAAGACATATAATATTGTTTTTCTCATCTAATTGATCCGTAGCCACTGAAAACTGTATGTAGGATTATTCGAGATGATTTCCTGAATATTTTACTGTCCTCCAATTTTCTTGCAGGGCCGTACAGGGCTGGCTTATGGGTGAAATCCAATGAAATCTAGTGTGCCAAAAGACATATAATATTGTTTTTCTCATCTAATTGATCCGTAGCCACTAAAAACTGTATGTAGGATTATTAGACATGATTTTCTGAACATTTTACTGTTCTCCAATTTTCTTGCAAGGCCGTACAGGGCTGGCTTAGGGGTGAAATCCAATGAAATCTGGTGTGCCAAAAGACATATAATATTGTTTTTCTCATCTAATTGATCCGTAGCCACTGAAAACTGTATGTAGGATTATTAGAGATGATTTTCTGAATATTTTACTGTTCTCCAATTTTCTTGCAAGGCCGTACAGGGCTGGCTTTGGGGTGAAATCCGTTGAAAACTACTTTGTTAAAAGACATATAATATTGTTTTTCAAATCTAATTGATCCGTAGCCACTGAAAACTGTATGTAGGATTATTAGAGATGATTTTCTGAATATTTTACTGTTCTCCAATTTTCTTGCAAGGCCGTACAGGGCTGGCTTTGGGGTGAAATCCGTTGAAAACTACTTTGTTAAAAGACATATAATATTGTTTTTCTCATCTAATTGATCCGTAGCCACTGAAAACTGTATGTAGGATTATTAGAGATGATTTCCTGAATATTTTACTGTTCTCCAATTTTCTTGCAAGGCCGTACAGGGCTGGCTTTGGGGTGAAATCCGTTGAAAACTACTTTGTTAAAAGACATATAATATTGTTTTTCTCATCTAATTGATCCGTAGCCACTGAAAACTGTATGTAGGATTATTAGAGATGATTTTCTGAATATTTTACTGTTCTCCAATTTTCTTGCAAGGCCGTACAGGGCTGGCTTTGGGGTGAAATCCGTTGAAAACTACTTTGTTAAAAGACATATAATATTGTTTTTCTCATCTAATTGATCCGTAGCCACTGAAAACTGTATGTAGGATTATTAGAGATGATTTCCTGAATATTTTACTGTTCTCCAATTTTCTTGCAAGGCCGTACAGGGCTGGCTTTGGGGTGAAATCCGTTGACAACTACTTTGTTAAAAGACATATAATATTGTTTTTCTCATCTAATTGATCCGTAGCCACTGAAAACTGTATGTAGGATTATTAGAGATGATTTTCTGAATATTTTACTGTCTCCAATTTTCTTGCAAGGCCGTACAGGGCTGGCTTTGGGGTGAAATCCGTTGAAAACTACTTTGTTAAAAGACATATAATATTGTTTTTCTCATCTAATTGATCCGTAGCCACTGAAAACTGTATGTAGGATTATTAGAGATGATTTTCTGAATATTTTACTGTCTCCAATTTTCTTGCAAGGCCGTACAGGGCTGGCTTAGGGGTGAAATCCAATGAAATCTGGTGTGCCAAAATACATATAATATTGTTTTTCTCATCTAATTGATCCGTAGCCACTGAAAACTGTATGTAGGATTATTAGAGATGATTTTCTGAATATTTTACTGTCTCCAATTTTCTTGCAAGGCCGTACAGGGCTGGCTTAGGGGTGAAATCCAATGAAATCTAGTGTGCCAAAAGACATATAATATTGTTTTTCTCATCTAATTGATCCGTAGCCACTGAAAACTGTATGTAGGATTATTCGAGATGATTTCCTGAATATTTTACTGTCCTCCAATTTTCTTGCAGGGCCGTACAGGGCTGGCTTATGGGTGAAATCCAATGAAATCTAGTGTGCCAAAAGACATATAATATTGTTTTTCTCATCTAATTGATCCGTAGCCACTAAAAACTGTATGTAGGATTATTAGACATGATTTTCTGAACATTTTACTGTTCTCCAATTTTCTTGCAAGGCCGTACAGGGCTGGCTTAGGGGTGAAATCCAATGAAATCTGGTGTGCCAAAAGACATATAATATTGTTTTTCTCATCTAATTGATCCGTAGCCACTGAAAACTGTATGTAGGATTATTAGAGATGATTTTCTGAATATTTTACTGTTCTCCAATTTTCTTGCAAGGCCGTACAGGGCTGGCTTTGGGGTGAAATCCGTTGAAAACTACTTTGTTAAAAGACATATAATATTGTTTTTCAAATCTAATTGATCCGTAGCCACTGAAAACTGTATGTAGGATTATTAGAGATGATTTTCTGAATATTTTACTGTTCTCCAATTTTCTTGCAAGGCCGTACAGGGCTGGCTTTGGGGTGAAATCCGTTGAAAACTACTTTGTTAAAAGACATATAATATTGTTTTTCTCATCTAATTGATCCGTAGCCACTGAAAACTGTATGTAGGATTATTAGAGATGATTTCCTGAATATTTTACTGTTCTCCAATTTTCTTGCAAGGCCGTACAGGGCTGGCTTTGGGGTGAAATCCGTTGAAAACTACTTTGTTAAAAGACATATAATATTGTTTTTCTCATCTAATTGATCCGTAGCCACTGAAAACTGTATGTAGGATTATTAGAGATGATTTTCTGAATATTTTACTGTTCTCCAATTTTCTTGCAAGGCCGTACAGGGCTGGCTTTGGGGTGAAATCCGTTGAAAACTACTTTGTTAAAAGACATATAATATTGTTTTTCTCATCTAATTGATCCGTAGCCACTGAAAACTGTATGTAGGATTATTAGAGATGATTTCCTGAATATTTTACTGTTCTCCAATTTTCTTGCAAGGCCGTACAGGGCTGGCTTTGGGGTGAAATCCGTTGACAACTACTTTGTTAAAAGACATATAATATTGTTTTTCTCATCTAATTGATCCGTAGCCACTGAAAACTGTATGTAGGATTATTAGAGATGATTTTCTGAATATTTTACTGTCTCCAATTTTCTTGCAAGGCCGTACAGGGCTGGCTTTGGGGTGAAATCCGTTGAAAACTACTTTGTTAAAAGACATATAATATTGTTTTTCTCATCTAATTGATCCGTAGCCACTGAAAACTGTATGTAGGATTATTAGAGATGATTTTCTGAATATTTTACTGTCTCCAATTTTCTTGCAAGGCCGTACAGGGCTGGCTTAGGGGTGAAATCCAATGAAATCTGGTGTGCCAAAATACATATAATATTGTTTTTCTCATCTAATTGATCCGTAGCCACTGAAAACTGTATGTAGGATTATTAGAGATGATTTTCTGAATATTTTACTGTTCTCCAATTTTCTTGCAAGGCCGTACAGGGCTGGCTTTGGGGTGAAATCCGTTGAAAACTACTTTGTTAAAAGACATATAATATTGTTTTTCTCATCTAATTGATCCGTAGCCACTGAAAACTGTATGTAGGATTATTAGAGATGATTTCCTGAATATTTTACTGTTCTCCAATTTTCTTGCAAGGCCGTACAGGGCTGGCTTTGGGGTGAAATCCGTTGAAAACTACTTTGTTAAAAGACATATAATATTGTTTTTCTCATCTAATTGATTCGTAGCCACTGATAACTCTATGTAGGATTATTGAAGATGATTTTCTTAATATTCTAGCGTTCTCCAATTTTCTTGCAAGGCCGTACAGGGCTGGCTTAGGGGTAAAACCCAATGAAATCTAGTTTGTCAAAAGACATTTAATATGGTTTTTCTCATCTATTTGATCTGTAGCCACTGAAAACTGTATCTAGGATTATTAGAGATGATTTTCTGAATATTTTACTGTCCTCCAATTTTCTTGCAAGGCCGTACAGGGCTGGCTTAGGGGTGAAATCCAATGAAATCTAGTGTGCCAAAAGACATATATTATTGTTTTTCTCATCTAATTGATCCGTAGCCACTGAAAACTGTATGTAGGATTATTAGAGATGATTTTCTGAATATTTTACTGTTCTCCAATTTTCTTGCAAGGCCGTACAGGGCTGGCTTTGGGGTGAAATCCGTTGAAAACTACTTTGTTAAAAGACATATAATATTGTTTTTCTCATCTAATTGATCCGTAGCCACTGAAAACTGTATGTAGGATTATTAGAGATGATTTCCTGAATATTTTACTGTTCTCCAATTTTCTTGCAGGGCCGTACAGGGCTGGCTTATGGGTGAAATCCAATGAAATCTAGTGTGCCAAAAGACATATAATATTGTTTTTCTCATCTAATTGATCCGTAGCCACTGAAAAGTGTATGTAGGATTATTAGAGATGATTTTCTGAATATTTTACTGTTCTCCAATTTTCTTGCAAGGCCGTACAGGGCTGGCTTTGGTGTGAAATCCAATGAAATCTAGTGTGTCAAGAAACATATAATATTGTTTTTCTCATCTAATTGATCCGTAGCCACTGAAAACTGTATGTAGGATTATTAGACATGATTTTCTGAACATTTTACTGTTCTCCAATTTTCTTGCAAGGCCGTACAGGGTGAAATCCAATGAAATCTAGTTTGTCAAAAGACATATAAATTTTTTTTTCTCATCTAATTGATCCGTAGCCACTGAAAACTGTATGTAGGATTATTAAGATATATGTCTTTTAACAAAGTAGTTTTTAATGGATTTCACCCCAAAGCCAGCCCTGTACGGCCTTGCAAGAAAATTGGAGAACAGTAAAATATTCACAAAATCATCTCTAATAATCCTACGTACAGTTTTCAGTGGCTACGGATCAATTAGATGAGAAAAACACTATTATATGTCTTTTGGCACACTGGATTTCATTGGATTTCTCCCCTAAGTCAGCCCTGTACGGCCTTGCAAGAAAATTGGAGAACAGTAAAATATTCAGAAAATCATCTCTAATAATCCTACATACAGTTTTCAGTGGTTACGGATCAATTAGATGAGAAAAACAATATTATATGTCTTAAAACAAACTAGATTTTATTGGATTTCATCCCTAGGCCACCCCCACATACAATTTTCAGTGATTTCGGATCAAATAAGAAAACACAACTCTATTATAACATTAATTTCAATAGAATACTTACGCCTACCTTGTGTTCAGTACAAAAGAGAATTTCAAAATGCTAAAACATTTATAAAACCATCAGTTTTAATTATACTGTGTATTATTTTATTTTTTTGTAAAAACATTTCATTTATTGATTGAAATTGTTAATTTAAAAAAAAAAACGCACGGCACTGGTGATTCGGGTTTTTTCGGCAGATTGCCTGCTAAAAATTGGCTGCCATAATATATATTTAAAAAAAAACGCACGGCACTGGTGATTCGGGTGTTTCCGGAAGATTGGCTGCTAAACATTGGCTGCCAACTTCACTGCGGTTACTAATATTATGTAATTTGCAAAAATCCAATAGCAAGGAATTTTTAAATTCTGTGCCATTATCACAAGTAATTTGTTGAGGGAGGCCATGATGGCTTAAAAAGATTGATATTTTATCAAGCACGATGGTTGCTGTGCAAGCAGGTTCCAATAGGTATGCCTGAGCGTAACGCGAAAATACGTCTATTATTGTGAGAAATTTAACATTACAAATTTGAAATGTGTCTATATAGTATGGTGTAGATCAAGACTTATTTTGACTTTGCCTCCCCCTTCGGTGTCACAAGCTGAATTTTTTAGGGATGAAAGTACTTGGCAAGGTAACTCTTATTCCGGAGGTAATACAAAATTGGACTGTGCAAAAGGGCACTATCATCAAAAATCGAGATATTGATACCACCGTATAGAGAAAAAAATACTTTATTATTGGCCCGATACACAATAAGGTCTTTGTAGGGAGTATTTTTTTATAATCATTCAAAAATAATAATTACCATTAGCTCTTATGGCCGAAAAAAACTTTAAACGTAAATATCTCGGTTTCAAGCGTGCAAAAGTTTGGTTAAAAATAATCTTTTTTAAAAATACCTTTCATTTAACGAAAAACGAAGGCTTAAATGGAAAAAAAATATTCTTTATAAAAGTTTCACTTGTGTATTGTCTAGGTAACAGTGCAAACCACATATTTTTTTGCTTCTAAATTAACAAAGATATAACAATAAACAATAAGATATATCAAGGGTTTATGGGAGAGCAAGATCGGACCTCCCCATTTCTCGACTCGCTATGCATCTCTCTCAGTGTTGATACGTATGGGATCTCTTTCACTCTGTTACATTATTTTGTATAGGGATTATTAATTTTTCCATTTAAAGCGAAGAATATTTCATAGGGTATATGAATTTCCAATAAATTGCATTTGAGGAAAATAAAAAATAACAAGAAAAATTAATCATTATCAAAATACATATACAGGGTGTTTCACGAACATCGAAACAGAGGCGTTTTAGGGTATTTTTAGGTCGATTAGAAAAAAACTCTCGGACACGTCGATTTTGTATTCAAGAGGGAAACTTTTTGACCCCATCGGGTGGGGTGACTTTAACCCCTCCTTTTCAGATAGAAAATATGTCGAAGATGGGTCGAGTAGTACCTTGTTACAAAGGTATTTTGATTCTTGTCACAAGTGCGCGTATTTTTTTTTGAAAATCAAATGATTAGCTCTCAAGATAATCACTGCCAAAGTTGCTATAGCCTAAATAGGAAACAATTTTCTGTCCCTGGTATTCTCAAATTAACACGTCTTCTAGTATTTTTTACTGAATCCAGACTCTAACACAGTTTCAACTCCATCGACATAAAAAAGCAAGAAAAAAAAAATCCTTCAATGTTGAACATTTAGAAAATGCTGTTATTTGAAAGATCTTCGAAACAAGATGCTACTCAGCCCACACCTTCTATCATAATAAAAGGGGTGAAAATCAGCCTCGATACAAAAACAAAATAACGGGTTTTAACGAGAATCAAAATACCTTTAAAATAAAGTACCATTCGACCTCGATCTACCTTACTTATCTTGATAGAAAGGGTGATATAATGAATAGAAACAAATTGAAATTATTAGAAAAGTGCTTCTGAAAAAATGAAAATTGACGTGTCCGAAAGAGTTAATTTGAAAATAACAGGGCAAGAAAATTGTTTCATATTTAGCCCTCGGCAACTTTGACAGTGAATATCTTGAAAACTAATCATTCGATTTTCAAAAAAAAACGCACTTGTGATGAGAATTGAAATACCTTTCAAACAAAGTACCATACTTAATCCATCTTCCCTATCTCAAAAAGAGGAGTGGAAGTCACCAACGATGGGGTCAAAAAGTGTCTTCCTTAAATACAAAATTGACGTGTCCAAGTGTTTTTTTTAATTGACCTTAAAATACCCTAAAACGCATCTGTTTCGATGTTCGTGAAACACCCTTTAATTGTATTTTGATAATATGATTAATTTATCTTGTTATTTTTTATTTTCCTTAAAGGCAAATTATTGTTAATTCATACACCCTATGAAACATTCTTCGCCTTCAATTGGACAAATTAATAATCCCTATACAAAATAATGTAAGAGAGTGAAAGAGATCCCATACGTATCAACACTGAGAGAAACTCGGCGGTCCGATCTTGCTCTCCCATAAACCCTTGACATCTCTTATTGTTTATTGTCTATCTTTGTTAATTTAGAAGCAAAAAATATGTGGTTTGCACTGTTATCTAGACAATACACAAGCGAAACTTTTATAAAGAATTTTTTTTTTCCATTTAAGCCTTCGTTTTTCGTTAAATGAAAGGTATTCTTAAAAAAGATGATTTTTAACCAAATGTTTGCACGCTTGAAACCGAGATATTTACGTTTAAAGTTTTTTTCGGCCATAAGAGCTAATGGTAATTATTTTTTTTGAATGATTATAAAAAAATACTCCCTACAAAGACCTTATTGTGTATTGGACCAATAATAAAGTATTTATTTCTCTATACGGTGGTATCAATATCTCGATTTTTGATGATAGTGCCCTTTTGCACAGTCCAATTTTGTATTACCTCCGGAATAAGAGTTACCTTGTCAAGTACTTTCATCCCTAAAAAATTCAGCTTGTGACAAAAAAGTGGGAGGTAAATCGATTTTTAAAGCGAATATTTTAATCCATCCACTCTACTAATATGAATAGACTCTAAAGGTTGTGTTGGAGTAGGTGTTAATCCAAATCTAATCTTAGGTGGGTGTCTATCATATTTCATTTGCTGGCATATGTCGCAATTATTCATGTATTCGGTAAGGTCCATTTTCATATTGGGCCAAAAGTATAGTTTTTTAAGAGCCATTTGAGCTTCATTCATGCCTCGAAGGCATGTTTTAATCACGTAATGATATTTAATTAACTCTTTGTGTCTGTCTTTGTCTTTTACATCAGTTAATAGTAATTTTGACATAGCAAGTTTGTACGTGTGTTCGGGAGAATCACGGATATTTGGTTCGCAAGGTTAATATCCGATTTCTTAACGTACAAGCAAAATAATTGATTGGGATTTACCGAGGGATTTACATATTCTTTTAAAAATTTAATAATTTCTTCTTGGAAATTTTGCGATAAGTATACCGTATATCGGTGTTTGATTTCAAAAATTTTTGATGTAATTACATGATAGCGTTCGTTCTGTCCTTGTATTGAAATAACTTGATTAGCATAATTATTAATACAATTTTCTACTATCGGTATATTTAATATTGGATTTTCTATGGCTGAATGCACGGTTTCATTATCATTATTTTTTTGGTACTATTGGTGGTCTAATTTGAACGTTTGAAATAATGGATATATTATTTGCATTTTTGCCGGATACTTGGCGATTTTGTTGTTCGATTTCTTCTGGATTGAAAACGTCTTTGAGTAAATCTAGTTCTTCTATAGTGGTATCTGGATTTTCAGCTATTTGCAAATATTTTTCAATTTCATTATTTATGTCACCAGGGTTGCCAATTATTGATTCGTCAACAGTTAGAGTTGGATTGATGTCTATGCGAGATAAAGCGTCCGCGTTGAGATTCTGTTTACCTTTCTTATATCGAACTCTTTCATTTTTAATCTCCATCTGACTGATCGTGAACCCGGTTCTTTGACGTTAAATAAATATTGGAGTGGTTTATGATCGGTTACGATGGGGAATTTTCGTCCAAACAAGTATGGCCGAAAATATTTCGTAGCCCATCCTATCGCCAGAAGCTCCTTTTCGATTGTCGATGTCGAATAATTCATTTCTGCTGGATTTAAGGTCCTAGAAGCGTAGGCTATTGGTAGATCACTTCCGATTTGGCCTTGACTAAGCACAGCTTCAACTGCGACATTTGAGGCGTCTGTTGTTAACATGAATGGTTTCTCGGAATCTGGGTAGTGTAATACTGTATCGTTGCATAGCACGTTTTTACAGGTTTCAAAGGCTTATAGAAATTCTGTATTGTGTTCGATGGTAAGTAGCTCCTCTCTTGAGGCATTTCGTTAATGGTTTTGTTAGCTTTGCAAACCCTTCAATGAATCGTCTGTAGTATCCTAACAGTCCCAAGAATGATTTTATTTCTTTTGCTGTCTTTGGAATTGGGAGTTTCTGGATTGCTATTAGTTTCCTAGGATTTGGTTTAATTCCATCTTTTGTGATCACATGTCCAGGAAATTCAACTTCTGTCCTGAGCGATTCTGATTTGTCAAGTTGCACTTTTAACATTGACGCCTTTAGTTTTTCAAATACTTGTTGGGGGCCTTTCATATGTTCTCCCAGGCTGGATGAAAAGATGATGATGTCATCCATATACACATGGGACACTTTTCCTTGTAACTCCTGTAGAATGTTGTCCATAACGCGCTGGAACGTTGCAGGTCCGTTTTTTAATCCGAAAGGCATTCTCAGATACTCATAATGCCCGTTCTCTACGTTGAAGGCTGGCTGTTTTACCATTAGATCCTGGGTCCATCTCTATTTGGTGGAATCCCGGGGATAAATCTATGGTAGAAAAATAAGTGCATCTTCCTAGCCTATCCGAAATATCGTTAATATTTGGCAGTGGATAGCGATCGTCTATAGTTTCTTGGTTACAGCCTCTATAGTCTACGCACATTCTCCATTTCTGTTTGCCGCTGGAATCTAATTTCATATAGGACTGCTCCATGGACTTTGGCTCTGTCGGATTAATCCTTCATCTAACATTTTGTTTATTTGCCTTTGAACCTCTTCTTTATGGACAAATGGAAACCGGTATATTTTCGAATGTAGTGGTATTTCATCGGTGGTTTTGATGACGTGTTTTATTTTATTTGTAAAAGTTAATTTTTCTCCTTCCTGGTGAAAAATGTCTGAGAATCTCTTAAGAAGTTTGAAGAGATTGGATTTTTCTTCAGTATTCAAATGATCATATCGAATCAAATTTTGTATATTTATGGGGTCTTGTTTTCTGTGGGATTTTTCTGGCAAGAGATCTTCCATGAGGAAAAAATCTTATGAAAATCTGGTAAAGTCCAGACCTGTAGAGGTTCTATGAACTGTAATGTTATCGGATTCTCAGTATAGTTGTAAATTTCCGTTAGTGCATATCCGTTTTTTGCAGCAGTAAGCCTTTCGGGAAAATAAAGATGATTTATGACGCTCTCAGGTATAATGATATCTACATTATTTTGTGAGACTGGTACGTTCCTGGTAATGACCTCTTGAGCGTTTAATGTGATGCTGTGTATTTCTTTATTTGGTTCTCTATAAATGATGGGTATAGTCACATTTTCGATGACTAATTTTTTATTTATTAAGTCAATTACGAAATTGAATCTTAATAATTCGTTTAGTCCAATAATGCCATCAAAATAATGGTGAAAATCAAAGGAATAAAAGTTATATCGGAGTCGTTTCTAAATTCAGGGAAAGTGGAAATTTTGGCTTTGAAAAGAGTTTCCTTTCCACCTATACCTGTTTTTATTTTCGTAGGATGATTAAAAACTTTCTCCGGAAAATATTTTTCTGCAATAGATGGTCGTATAATATAATGGTAACAACCAGTGTCGATTAAAAGTCTTAAAGGTGGATTTTGTATCGTAATATATGGCAAGCTGTTGTTTATTCCCGTATTCATTTCAAATGTCAGTTCCCAGGGTTCGTTGGGCTGGCTATCTGAACATTTTCAGTGTTTTCTGGCTCTTCATAGAATTGCTGAGCATTTTCATAAGAATTTTGGGTAATATACGTCAGACATATTATAATATTGGGAATAATCTCCATAAAATGAGTTAAAGTATTGGGATTGGTTGATCAGCGACATTTATAGCTTGATATTCTTCAGGAAGGCCTTCTGTAGGTATTGATATGATTCCTGAATCATCAGTATCAGTGGTTTCAACAGGCTGTTCTGTTTGGGTTTCATCAATTTGGTACAATTCATGCGAAACGAAGTTTCGAGGACCCGATGGCTTAAAGAATTGATTACCTTGCATTTTCTGATTTGGTAAAGTATATCGAGATCTTGTGGTCATTGGTTCCGATTTAATTGTGGGTACCTGTCCTGTTGGCTTAAATACATTTTTCGGTGTGCCAAAAACCTGCTTATTAGTCTGGTAATTTCTTGGAATATATCGTGGTTGAATGTTTATAGGGTCTCTTGGAAATTGAGCTGGTTGAAAATTATTGGTTTGATTGGGTATTTGGAATTGCATATTTGGTCTAAATTGAGTGTTGAAATTTGGCGTCCTATTTGCCGCTTGAAAGTGGTTGTAATTGATTTTATTTGGGTAATTTTGATAGTAATTCGGTGTTTGATGTTGGGTTTTATTACTTATAGACTTTGTTTGCGAGGTGGGAGTTTTATTATATATATTTTGCATATAGTTAACATTTTTTTTTTCGTTCACTTGAGTCATGGCTTTTTCGATACAATCAGGGTTTTTGAATCTGATTATACTTTGTAGATCTCCGGGTAAGCCTCTAATAAATGTACGTAAGTACACTTGATCATATTGTGTCGAGTAGATTACTCTAGTGGCTGCATCCATATGAGTGCCAGGAAAAGTGTTAATTTTATGAGCTAAAGCACTACGTAATACTTGCAATCTTTTAGCAAAATCTAATGGAGTTTCATTTTTATTTGGTACTGCTATAAACAGATCTTGTTTTAGGCATTCCAAATTTCTTTTATCACCTAAGCAAGCAAATAAAGCAGCTTTAATATGATCCCAACAATCGAGTTCCATTCTGCTTCCTACTAATATTTTAGCACGAGCTGTTAATTTCATTCTAACAACTCTCAAGAGTTGTTTAAAATTGGATCATTTGATTGATTATAGGCAGCAAAAAGGAAGTCACAGGCTGATTGAAAACTGTTTAGCATACTAGGATCACCATCAAACGGCATAATGGTGTCTGCATACATTTTTGATAAAGTTTAATTTACTGTTGTGGGTGTTGGTGAGTTTGGCATCGTGTTATTGGAGATTTTAATTGAGAAAAATGATCTAACTAAATCTTGGATTGCACTATCGTCACTCTGGATCATCCAATTTTAAGATAGGTACTTATTTATCATACACTTGAAAAAGTGTGACACGTCATATTTAATTTTTTTTTAATAGAACACCCTGTATATTATTATATTTTTTGATAGCGCTTTCAAAGACAAATATAAATATATATATATAGTATGTCAAACTATATCTACCTACGTATTTATATTTGTCTTTAAAAGCGCTATCAAAAAATATAAAATTATACAGAGTGTTCTATTTAAGAAAAAGAATCTGATGTGTCACACATTTTTTGACACCCCCTGTATATGCGCAAATACAAAAAAATAAATTATTAACCCTACAATTTTGTGTGGAATTTTTTCTTATATAATATCTAGATTTCCAAATAACGAGATAGGACAAAATAAACTGGCCACCCTGTACCTAAATCTGAGAAGGATCTTACTGTCGTCATTGGAAAACTCAGATACAGATAGCACTAGCTTTTGGAGAATATTAGTATGTACCTACCTTATTTACATTCCTGCGTTATGTATTCTTACTACTTTTGTAGAAAGCAAAAAAAATTCAATATGAGTAGGTATATACCCATACCTATCTACTTGTCTTAATTTGCTATTTCCGGCATGTAAATGCCAAGTCAACATAAATCTTATTTTTATTGTTTCCAACGATTTGCTAAAGTGCTGCGTTCATTTCTAGGCTCGTTCATTTGGAAATAACGAACGTAACAAAAATAAAATTGAAAGTTTCAAACTCTATCGTCTGTAATCGCATTAGATTTTATCTGACACGAGGCAAAAGATTTTCATTTATAATGAACAGAATCAAAATATTTAATTACGGTAATAATAGGATAATTTTGTGCCAGGATAATGATGGAGAGACATTAAATCGTTTTAATTAAATTGTTGCAGTAGTTAATCATAAAATTAATAATAACGATTATACTACAATAATTCCATTTTATCCAAATAAATTAGCCAAACGACATAACCTTATAATTATTAACCCTTCAATTATATAACTCCGCAGTATTATTACATTCATTTATAAATTGCATACACGTGATGAATATAAAACACCTTTTCAGAGTTGGTTTATATTTTTGAAGTATAATTTGAGAAACTTTTAATTACCCTACTCAAAATTAAAGCTAAACTTGTTTTCAAATGAAAGTTGAACAAATCTTTGAAATACAGAATTTAATTATTTGTCAAGCGTTGATTAAATTATATTGGGGCAATCTAAGTCAAAGTTCTAATAAGTGAAATTTACACCCTCAATATTACCTACTATAATTACAGATCCATAATATATTACCATACCGGAAATATGCAGACCAATCTAGGACTTGATCGGAAGTCATACACTTTTGATATGCCGCATATATCTGGTATGACCATTTGACTGCGTCGAGAGCCGAACTGTTTGCTTATTCAGGATAAGTGACTCGAGGGTCAGCATCTTGCCTAAGTTTCCAGATGAACACGTGCTTTATGTGGATAATTTCAGGCACAGTCGCACAACTGGTCCTAATGAATGGACTGGCCGCACAATAGAGGCTTTAATGCTGGTTTGGATAGTTTCGGAAAATTACTTATTAGCGAACGGGCTTAATTAGATAAAAGGGACATGTAGCTGGCTTAGAAGCTTTTAGGCTTGACATTCGGCATCGAAATTGTCCCCACAGCAACTATATTGAATAAACTTATATAAACAGTTAGGATAATATTATTATAACCAGAATTGCTAGATTCTAGACGGTGTAGATCCAAAAAAGCATAAATCTTGCTTTCCGATTTTTATCTGTTTTCTGGTTATAGGGTCATAAAAAAATACCCACACAAATTGTTCTAATCGGCATTTGGTAATAAATTTACAACACCGCCATTTACTTTGCAACATAAGCTTCTCTGATTGATCTACGTTCTTCGTTACTAATGGCTTTATAGTGGCAATATACATGTAGGTATATAAGTTAATATCAAATAAACCATTTGTATTCAATAAAGTTAAATACCCTCTAGGTAATTAGAATCTGGGATATATTCCTAGAGTAAAAATAATGAGTTATTGTTAGTATATATATGTAGGCACAAAAGTAGCAATTGAGCATATTTACAAGCTTTGTATATTAAACTTGAAATAAAAATAGGTACCTATTATTAATTGGGGATGTTAAGATGAGAGCAACTAGTTCAATTTATTCCCAAATCTCAATCAGTAAAGACATGGCGAATTTCTTTGAATGTTGAATGGGAGAAAATTTTTAAAAAATGTGCAGAACAATATTTGAGCTGTATTATTAGTAAATATATTTTGCGGTTTGCCCTTCCTCTCGTGTCGCTTCCTCTCGTGTTAATTTTGGCAACTGACAGAAAATAGAAGAAGCCATAGCGATTTTCCAAGCTAGAATGAGTGGTTCCACACACACTCGGCAGGTTTTAGACACAACCTTGGATCAATCCAGGAAATTTTAACCTTTCTATTGATTATGATGGTAGTTTTTATTCTGTTAAGAAGTATCATTCTGAGATGTCAAAAGTCAATGAAAACAATCAAACCTAAACTCAGAGGCGCAGAGGAATATTCTTTAGTTCCTAGTTCCTGTATTTTTTGTAAATTTGTGTACTGCTCCCTTTTAGCGATTCCCAAAGAGGAAAGGAAATCTGAACTAATGAATACTCTGACTTTTTCCATTTCACCTCCTCCCTTAGCTACTAACCTGCTCTGTCGGTCCGTATCTTGATCTCATTATCTGCATGACATTCATCATAGTATACCTGTAATGCCATGGTCCAGTTTGTGATCTTCTAATTGCTCTTGGCTTGGACCTCAAGTTTCCGAGCTCGGAGTTCTTTGACATCTCAAGAGATAATCTTAATTCGATGTTCCACGTCGATGTCTTCTTTATCGGTAGGTACTTATTGAATATCCATTGTACTCCATCTGGCATGAGGTTACCGATGTATGGCCCACAAAATACGAAGTCTCACCCCCAAGAGGCGATCACTCGATACCGAGTATGATTATCTTCTATTCTATTCTTATTATCGTCGATTGTGCGTTTTCTGATGGCTATGTAAACCAATACTGGAGCCGCACACTCTTCCAAAGTCTTGGCGCACCCAGCTTCTGGCAGCATTGTCCCTTTCTCTGTTCTCTCGGTCTTCCCTGCCGCACTCTACCATATTCTTCCTAAGAATATCCTTGTAGCGGTCTTATTGACCTCCCTGATTTACCTCTTTGAGTTGACTGTAGAGAATCTGTCGTGGAAGACGCGTTTCGGAAATGCGGACCTGACCAGTGAAGTTAGTGCCTAATGATGAGGACTTCCATGCTAGTTGCTTTGGCCTCCTCTAAAACACTAATGTTCATTTGTCTTGCTATTTAATCCGTAGGATATTCTTCCTAGTTCTTAGGCATCGCTGGTGGTATTTTTCTAGGCTTTCCATATGTCTTTTGTAGGGGGTCAATGTTTCGCAGCCATTTGTAAACGTGAAGTTTGGTCTCAGCGCTGATGTCGTGATTGTTGGAGACTCTCTCTGAAAGACGCCCGAACGCCGCACATTTTAAGGAATATTGGATTTTGGCGTCAATGGTTGCATTCGCTGATAGATGGCTCCTAAGGTACGGGTACGTTCTACAAAGAATAATCATTTATAGTTATATTTAGGGCTTGGGGAGTAGTGCCCGGTGCGGGTTGGCGGGTTAAAGTTGACCTCCAGGCCGATTTTCCTGTATGCCTGGTTGGATGCATTGATAATTACCCGAAGATCTTCCACTGTATGACGACGTTCAGATTCGAATTCAAATACAAAATCTCTTTATTTCAAATAATATGGAGTACTTATAAACAGTTTTGAGTACATAAAATAAATTGAGTGAAACAGTGTCAAAGGAAAATGTTTTGAGTTATAATGTTGCGCTAAAGTAATCATCTAGATTGTGTTCGTTTGATGTTGAATCTCGATTTATCTTCGATAATTTATTTATTTATTTATTTATTCATTCAGCAGTACAGTCATAACAATCGAACAATACATTAAGTATATAAACAATAAACCTGTCTACTGCATATGCGTGCACAATTGCATCCAAGATGCTGTGCGTGCATCTTTTAACTAATTAAAATATCACTTGAGGTTCGGGACTAATAATAAATTAATATACGTAATCTTAAGTATCGTAAATAGTACAATATAATTTATTTGGCATGAATAAAAATCTTACTTTTTTTTTTTATTTTTTCACTACACTACAAAATTTATTCTATAGTTACCAGTTTTCAACCATTTTATAATTTCTTTTTTGCATTTACAATAAGGCTTAGATCTAATCTCAACTGGCAAACTATTGCAAACCTTTGGTCCCACAACATAAACACTGTTCTGACAGAGAGAATGCTTTGGGTTCTGCAGGATTACATTGTTTTGAGCTGCATTTCTTGTGTTCAGTCCATGACTAATATTTTCTTTATAATAATTATATGTTAACATAAATCTAATGACTGCCTTAATATAAAGTTGATTCAATGTAAGTAAATCACTCTCCCTATATATTAAATCAGATGGGTATCTTTTGCTTTTGAAACTTATTATTTTTATAATCCATTTTTGTGCAACTTCTAATTTTTTTAAAATAGTTGATCCTGCACTTCCCCAAACCACTATCCCATAGCTCACATTTGATTCAATCAATGCTTGATAAACAGATTTTATGGTTTTGAAAGTTAGGATGTTTCTCAATTCATAGAATTTGAATATTAGTTTCCTGATTTTATTTGTTACACCCCTAACCTGCTCCTTCCATGTAAAATTTTCATCTATGTAGACCCCTAGATACCTCAAATTAGTTTTTCTATATATTCTATTAATACAATTGCAATTCTGAGCTATTTCACAATATTGATCGTGCAATTTAATTTCCTGGAAATCAGGTAATGAACGAGGTGAGAACGAGAAAGTGATGAATTTTGTCTTTTCAACATTAAGGGAAAGTAGGCTCTCATCTAACCAACCTTTAATTCTCTGTAAAGCTAATTCTGCCTTCGGCTTTGTTGATTCCTAGTCTTCACCACATATAATTACTGCTGAATCATCGGCAAAACAAAAAACAGCCCCATTCTCTCCCAACAAAGACAACAAGCCATCAATATAAATATTGAAGAGCAATGTTGACAGTACTGTTCCCTGTGGCACACCAAATTCAACTTCCATTTTTTGACTTTGCACATCTGCAATTTTTGTTTTTTGTTTCCTGCACAAATATGATTTGATTCGTAAATTAGGTATCCCCCTTACCCCAATATCATCCAATCTATCAAGGAGAATTTTGTGTGCCACAGTATCAAATGCCTTCTGCATATCTAGGAAAATGCCAATTACTTTCTTGCCTGCATCTAAGTTTTTCAAAATAATAAGAGCCGCGGGACTGTAAACGCGTTGATTCATCTAAATTTTTGCCGAAAAATAAAAACTATGATATTTGAACCCGAGCCATACAAGAACAAAATGGAGGCACTTACTTGTGTTCTTCCAACGACGTTTTCTTTTCCTGAAGGTGCACCTGATGGTCTACCAATTCTTCGACGAACACAATCACATAAAATAGGTTTAAAATATCTTCTAAAACTATGAGGTTGATTTTCTAACGGATTTTGAATTGAATTTCCAAGGATCGGTTTTGAGGTTTCTGAAAACTCAATTGACAAGTTCGGATCTATTTCTTAATCTGGTTGGTGCGCTGATTTCTGGGAAGCTCAATGAATCTTCTCGTGCCATATAGAACTTCCCATGCAGCAATGTTTGGTCGATATAACGTTGAAAGTACGATACTTCCCCAACGTTGCATTACGTTGTAACAACAGTTGAATGTACGTTGACAGGACGGCACAATGTCATAATTGAGACAACGTTGAATGTGATCGTTGAATTACCGTCGTTTTTTACGTTGGCATCAATCTTATAACAACGTTGATCAGATGTATTCGAGACGTCAGATTTCACGTTGAACTCAACCCTTATCACCACGTTGACTAGTTGTAATTAAGACGTCAGATTTCACGTTGAGCGTGAGGTTGAGCTCAACCTTTATTTTTTTTTTACAACTTGAAACAGAAAAAATAGTACAAAGAACATGCTTCATAAGATATTTTATATCAAATTGCGTCTTATGAAACTTGTTCTATAGCTGGGTCTGTCAGAACAGTTTTCAAATAAAATAAAATCATCTAAATGTTTGAGGTTATAGGTACTTTATTCCACAACTTTTTTAAATAAACACAAAATCTTTGACACAAAGTCTAATCTATCAAAACAGTAAAGGGGCACAAATTTGATCAAAATAAAACAGGATTTGGAGGATTGTTGAAAGTCAACTGGCTTGCTCTTAAATAGGAATTGAGAAGTATACATACGCCTACCACCATTTTTCACCAATCGAAGTTAAATCCAGGCTGGACACATTAATAGATACGCACAATGACAAAAATAATAACACCTTTTACACCTTCAATAATTTTAAATTTCCACAAAATTAACAAAAACGTGAGTGAATAGGAAGGATGACGCGATGAACGTGATGACGCCAGCGGCCAGACGCCAATGCAATGATGGGCTGGGTGCAGAGGGCGCTGGCGGCAAATGGCGGGACGCGATGTACCTTAGCGGGAAGTTTGAATTAATTTGCATGGAGATACCACTTTATCTACTTTTAAACAACTTATATAATATTTATTGATGTCGAATGTTGGAACTTTAAACATTAAACCTGCATCCATTAAGATATATAATAATGAATATCTGGTTTTTATTGATATCTTAAATTTTACCAATAACGTATATTTATTTCAAAAAACATTTAAACCTCCATTCAACGTATATTCAATGTATAGTGATTCAAACAGAAAAAAACCAGTGTTATAACTATTCAAAGTTTCTATACCTAGTCTTTGATAAATACTTTGGTACCAATAGGTTCGAATTATTTTTTCAAAATTACAATGTGTCCTGCAACCTATATTCAACGTTGAATAGACTTTTCTTAGAATACGTTGACGAATACGTTGTTTTCATAATGGCCATTCAACGTAGATTTTGGTATATCAACGCTTACGACATCAATCAATCTTTAATCAACGTTGATTCAACTACCCCTTGCTGCTTGGGTTGAAATTGTATGGCGCCAAAATTTAAAATTAAGTAGGTAGGTATACGATTAAAATTAGTTTGGAAATTGAGCTATGCGCGAACATTATTCCGCCCACTTAAAACGAAGTTTTACACGAATAAGGCCTAATAAATCACTCACATTATAGTACCAAAAAAAAGGAAAAGAAAAAAATCAAAAATAATCTTTCTTAACGAATACCTGAAACGTCAAAATTCTCGCATTTGTTTTAATTTTCAGAAATCTATGAAAGTTCTGTGCAATGAAACGTCAAGAATTTTTGAAAAAGAACAAAAAAAAAATAAAGAAAATATTTGGAAATAAACGAAACACAAAACATAAAAAATTTGGTTGTAACAAACGGTTTTAAAGTACCTACATCCATGGGCAGAGGACACAATTTCACTGCTGGACGAGTAATAAAACCATGTTGTGCTTTCACGGTAGCTACCCGGATGTGGTTATCACGACCCGGGCTGCGTTCAAAAACGGCTAAAGCCGAGCCAAAATTGGCATATTGCGTTCAAGTTCGGCTCCAGCGTGCCAAAAACGGTTGGCTTTACACGTTCCAAATCGGCCGCGGTAAAGTAACTTTTGGAGGCTCTTTTAACTGAGTCTAGAAATGGTTATACGAATTTTGATTGGATGAGACCAAATTCCATATCGCGTGGCAGCCAGCAAGTTAGTTTTGAATATGTGTTTTCATGCATATTTCAATTATTTTGTTTGTTTGCAGCTTCGATTTTGATTATTCAAAAAAATATTTGTTAACTAAGTACGTGAACTATTGAGTCGGGCAGAAACTAGATATTTTTTGTGTTTTTTGGTCCATGTATGATCGCCACGCCATATTGAATGTCACGTGGTTTGGATTGCCTATTGAGAAACGGTATTTGGCGTTCCAGCAAATTCACACTAGATTTGGCATCGCTGGTAGAAGGGGAATAGTAGGTTTTGGCATTAGCATTGCCGTCTTTGAACGCACTCCCGGATGGACGGCTATAATTCTTCCCAACAACCAAGATAAAGGGGACTTGGTTTCTTTTTTAATGAGAACCAAAAAATTAAGTTTGATTTCCACCGTTTGGAACGCTGCTGTAGGGTATTGAGATACTCCAGTTTCCAAAGTTTCCAAAAAACCGAATGAAGTTGTTGACTCAACTGCCATCGGTTCAATGTGTTTAATTTCAGGTGAGATAGATCAGGATCTGGTCATGAGTTCAGGGGCTCCATGGTCAGGAAATGGCCGGGAGTTAACGGTGACAAATCATTTGGATCGGAGCTCTGTTCACAAATAGGCCGTGAGTTTAACAAAGCTTCGATTTGGGTGAAATAGGTGTATAACTCTTCAAACGTTAAGAGTTGGGAACCAATGGATTTATATAAATGGGATTTTATTTTAACCCCTGCCTCGGGTAATCCATTGAAATGAGGGGCACCGGGACTATTTAGACACCACTCGATTTTAAGGCTATCGGCGGCACACTTGGAAAGTTTGTGGAGTTCGGATATAGCTCCGACGAAATTTGTGCCACAGTCAGTTGTTATCTGAAGGCAAGTTCCGCGTCGGGCAACGAAGCGTCTCAGAGCGGCTATACAAGCTTCCGTTGTGGCATCGGAAACGAGCACTATATGAATGGCTTTTACGCAAGTATCTACAAATACAGCAATGTAGGATTTTAATATGAACGGTTTTCGTTGTCTGGAAGCAATAGTGCTAATGAGGCCTGCGTAATCAAGACAAACATGTGAAAAACATTTCAACTGTGAGGTTCTAAAGTTAGGTAAGTCTGGCCATATACGGAGTGTACAGTTTCGGCTTTAAGCGAAAACACTGAATGCATTTGGACAAGATATGATTAATTGCTCTACGGCCCGATAGGATCCAAAATTTTTTGTCTGATCAAATATAGAACGGTGTTTAGTACTGGATGAAAATTTTCGTTATGTGAATAGATGAATATAAGCTCAGTTAATCTATGGGATCGTGGTAAAAGAATTGGATGTTTTGAATCGAAGGATAATCCAGAAGAATTCCGTAAACGCCCGCCCACTCTGAGGAAACCAGAGTCGTCAAGAAATACAGCAAGTTTCCGGAAAGGTTTAGGCAATAATTCTTCCTTTTCGATTTTCTAAATAATAACTGCAAAACAATGTTCTTGCAGCTTTGTGAAGTTCAAAAGAAGAAAATATTCCATGGATTTTGTTTGTAGAATTTTTCCGATTGTGAATCGTTCGTATAAAATGACAAATTATTTTTTGAATAAAATGTAGACTCGAAAATGTATTGATTAACGTGTCAAAAAAGTTTTCTTGTGAAGTAGTAGTAGCTATAAGAACAGTAGGTTTTTCTTCCACTAAGACTTCGCGGGGTGTTTCCTCAGAAATTTGCTCTAGAAATTTCCTAATTTTCCTTTCTATTCTGGGCAATGAAATCCACGGAGGGCCATTGAACCAAAGGGGAAGGTTCACAAGATTGTTAGGGGTCAAACTTCGGCTCGCGCAGTCCGCAAGGTTTTCTAGAGAAGGTATGTGGTACCAAGGTACGTTTGGAATGGTCTCTTGAATGTGGCACACGCGATTGGCTACAAAGGTTCGCCATTTATGTGGAGACGCTATTATCCAATGTAAAGTTACTTGAGAATCAGAAAATGCTAGGATTTCATCTATGACTATTAAGGGAGAGTAAATACGGATTACTAGGTCTAGAAGGTCGTCTAAGAGGGTGGCTCCAAGAAGTTCCAATCTGGGGATTGATTTTGTGTGAAGCGGGGCTGCTCTTGACTTGCCAATTACCAAAGATGATTGGATTTGATAATTGGATAGTTCAATTCTAATGTATACACAACAAGCGTACGCAAGCTCGGAGGAGTCCGAGGCATCGCTACAACCTAATAGTTGGCACCGTTGCATATTATTAGAAAATATATTTCGCGGTATAGATATATTTGAAAGGTTTGGTAATTCGTACTGAAACTGAATCCAAAGATTTTTAATTGAATCTGGGGCTACTTCGTCCCAGCCAATATTACACAACCAAAGTTTTTGCATAATTGTCCTAGCGAGGCAAGAAACTGGCGATAAAAAACTTAAGGGGTCCCAGATTTTTGCTATTGCAGATAGAATATTTCTTTTGGTACAGGTTTTTTCAGATGGTGTACAAGAATAGGTGAACGTATCTGAAGACGGATGCCATTGGAGGCCAAGAACTTTAATAGAAGTAGATTCATTATTTTCAAAAGTGAAGGGGACTTGACAATCGGATGGTGATAAATGGGACATTCTGGAGTCGTTGCTCGCCCACTTTCGAAGCTCGAAACATCCTAACTTCAATAATGCGATAAGATCCTTTTGAAGCTGTAAAGCGCCCTCTATTATATTGGCTCCTGAACAAATATCGTCCATGAATATGCTGTTTAATAAAACGTCAGATGCTTGAGAAAAATTTTCATTTTCTATAGTGGCTAATTCTCGGAGAGTTCTAATAGCCAAAAACTAGAACTAAATCCAAAAGTGACAGTATTAAGACGACATTCTTGTAAGCCATCATTAGGATGAAAACGCCAAAGTAATCGTTGGTAATCTCTATATTCGGCTTATTGGGGGTGAATTTTGATCTGCAAAAAATACTGTTTATGTCTGCTAGGAATACCACAGAATAAAAGCGAAATTTTAGCAGGATTTCGGATATATCGTTCTGCAATTTTGCTCCAGTTAAAAGTGTTTCATTAAGACTAATTTGCTTGGAACCTTTCGCAGACGGATTGAATACTACTCGAAGTTTTGTGGTTGATTTATCTGGGCGAAGAACTCCATGGTGGGGTAAATAGGCACAAAGGGGTGGCCTTGGTTCCTTTGGGGAAATCAAGGACATGTTGCCGTTCTTTATATAGTCTCTCATGAAGTCAGCATATAAAGTATAGAGCTGTGGATTTTTTTGAAGTCTTGCTTCTAGAGACAAAAATGATCGATATGCAATCGAGAAAGTGTCACTTAAGTCAGGTTTGGAATGTTTGAATGGCAAATGGACTAAAAAACGACCTGACGGTTCTCTTGTTGTCGTTTCTTGATAGATTTCCTCGCACTTCTGGTCCTCAGGCGACAAGAAGGTTTTGGGATTAATCGACTCTTATTCCCAAAAACGTCTCATACTTGCATCGAGTGATTGTTCAAAAGAAATAAAATAAGAACTGACAGATAAACAAGAATTATTATATACAATGTCTTGGGTTTTTCCTAAAAGGAATCAACCGACAACTGTCTCAAAAGCCGTGGGTTGGTCTTGATAATAGCCCTGAATTCTACCAGATTTTAGAATTTGAGTGTAAAGAGGAGCACCTATCAACATGTCCACTGCACTTGGCTCTTGGAATTGGTTGTCTGCAAACTTGAGATTTGATATATGACTCCAATTTGAGGGGTCCATTTTTACTGATGGCATATTTGCGCAAAGTTCAGGTAGAACAAAGGATGGGAATGTGAATGAAGGTTGTGGTTGACCTAGTGGTCGAATGGTACAGGTTGCAATGCCATTGGTAGAAGATGCAGATTGATTTAGTCCCAAGATTGGGATTGATAATTTGGTTCTGGGTAAACCCAAACGGTTTAAGCAATTTTCGCTAATTAAATTGGCTTGGCTTCCACTGTCCAGGACAGCGCGTATAATTTGATAATTTCCTCGGACTTCCACTTTTACTGTCGCTAAAAGAACTGTAGTACGGGGAGCGGATGTGGCTAAAGAAGTACAAAGACTATTTTGTGGCGATTGAGTTTGGTGTGAGTTTGGATTTTGAATAAGTTGTTGGTTTGGAGTGTGAGTCGAAGTGTTTGGATTTTGATTTGAATCTGAATTTGAATAAGTTGAGCTTGCATTACCAGTATTATTACTAACGGCTAAATTAGATTTATTGAATTTTGAGAGGAATTATTATAGAATTAGTTTGAGTTTTGAGGTTGATTTGGAGATTGTCTACAGACCATTGTGTGGTATCTATAGCGGCATAACTTGCAGGTAAAAAAGCTTACGCAATCTTTCAGAACATGGTTAAATCGCAGGCAGTTAATGCATGCATTCTGCTGCTTTACGTAAGCAAATCTATCAGCGGGGCATTTAGTAATACATATTGGACATTGGGTCAAGGGATGGAATAAATTATTGCAAAGTCTGCATTTTTTTTGTGAAAAATTGTGTTGATTAGTTTGTGAATTTATAAATTATCGCTAGAATTTGAATTTTGTGATGGTTGTTGTTGCTGTTTATTTTGCTGTGGAGGGGTATTTACGAAAAAATTGGATGGTGGGTTCGACTTGTATTGGTTTTGAAAAGAAGAAGTATTTTTTGAACTGAAGGTATTTGAAATGGGTTTTGAGTTATTTTGCTTTATAGTTGATGGAATCGAGATTTGCGATGGCATGATTTGTACCGATTCAAGGGCTTTGCAGTGGTTGGTTAAGAAAACAAGCAGGTTTTTGACTGTAAACGCGTTGATTCATCTACATTTTTGCGGAAAAATAAAAACTATGATATTTGAACCCGAGCCATACAAGAACAAAATGGAGGCACTTACTTGTGTTCTTCCAACGAAGTTTTCTTTTTCTGCATGTGCACCTGATGGGCTACTAATTCTTCGACGAACACAATCACATAAAATAGGTTTAAAATATCTTTTAAAACTATGAGGTTGATTTTCTAACGGATTTTGAATTGAATTTCAAAGGATCGGTTTTGAGGGTTCTGAAAACTCAACTGACAAGTTCGGATCTATTTCTTAATCTAGTTGGTGCGCTGATTTCTGGGAAGCGCATCGAATCTCCTCGTGCCATATAGAACTTGAAATTGTATTGCGCCTAAATTTAAAATCAAGTATACGAATAAAATTAGTTTGGAAATTAAGCTATGCGCGAACAGATTGTATGGTTCTAGGTCTTTTAGCAATTTTTTCACCTTCCTTTTGAAACTTTTTGACTATCTACTGTTTTAAAACTATTTGGTAGTTTTTTGAATATTCTTATGCACATGTATGATGGATTTTTTTCTGTTACTGTCAGCCTATCGATGAACACTAAATCTTGTGTCCGAGTGTTATATGTAAATATGTAATATTGCAATTGTTTGTGATAAATTGTAACTTACTTTTATATTGATATCTCGCTACAAGATTCCCTAAAATCTATTTATTAATTAACGTAAATACTCTTTTCTGACATACAAATATTTTTTTTAGATTTTGGTCATTTCCCCAAAAGATTCTTCCATATTTGAATACTGACTCAAAATTCGCAAAGTATAATGTCCTTAGAGTCTGATTATTTAAATATCGTGACGCAGTTCTGATAGCAAAACATATCTTGTTCAATTTTTTGATAGTATTTCTGTATGTTCGTAGTAGTTTAAAAATTTGTCCATATATACTCCTAAGAACTTTGCGGAATTTGATATTTCAAAACAATCTGATTAGAGGTTTAATGAACCAATTTTTTCTTTTTGTGTGTGTGTGTGTTGTATCAAATATTACCAATTTAGTTTTTTTTTTCATTGAGAATTAATTTAAGTTATTAGAGGATTTTTTGGAAAAAAACACAAGTGTTTCGCCAAAGCTCCAATACACTGCTAATTACTCATACTATGAGTTGTATTGCTCTGACACGGTCAGATTTTAATCTGACCGTGGCGAAACACTTGTGTTTTCCAAAAAATCCTCTAATAACTTGAATTTGATACACTTCCAAGTATTTTTCGATTTTTCGAAAATTTATTTTCGAAAAACTGAGAATTAATTTATTTTCATTCAATCAGGATTTTGTTTTGGAGAATAATGCATTTGGGTTATATTCTATTTCTGGTGCAGTTGTGGCCCCAGTCAATAGGTTGGTGTCTTAAGCAAAATTTACCATACTTCCCTGGTTATTTTGCATATCTTTGCATAAGTCATTCAAGTAAATAACAAATAGTATTGGACCCAGTACACTGCCTTGGGCAACTCCCACATCACTTGTCAAAATTTTTGATTTTTTGGCATCATTTCCGTCTTCAATAATTACACGATGTTTTGTGTTTGAAATATAAGAATATATCCATTGATTTGCATTACCCCTGATTCTATATATCTCAAGTTTTTCTCTCATGTGCTCTATACATATGGAATCATATGCTTTGGTTAGATACAAAAATATGCCCAGAGCCATTTGGTTTCCCTCAAGAAATGACAAGATACCCTGAGTGAATTCGAAGCTTGCGGTTTGTGCTGATCGCCCCTGAAGATATCCATGATGATTGTCTGTAAATTATTTATTCCGATGGAAATATTCTAGTATCCGTGAACAGACTATGATTTCAAATACTTTGGAAAAGCTTGGTAATAAGCTTATGGGCCTGTAACTTTCTACTTTGTTCGGCTCTCCACCAAACTTCATAGAGATATTTATAATGTACGATAGTATGACACTCAAGGAATCGAGTGATAGTTTCACTATAGCTATAGGAATATCATCGTCTCCACCTCCACTGCTGAATTTATTTTTGTTCCTTAATTTCTGTAGGTGTGGTAGAGGTTAAGAAAATAGATTTATCAGAATGGTTCATTGAACTGTAACCTATAGGATTATTATTTGAGTTTTTTTGGAGTTGTGATATGATTGTATTGAAGTAAGTATTGAAATTGTCTGCTACTTCTTGAGGACTTTCTTTAAATGGATAATTTTGGTTGTTTTTGGCTTTGCCTGTAATTTCATTGCATATATTCCACATACTAGTTTTGTTTTTGTTGTCTGATCTGTTAATTTCATCCTCGAATTAGTTTGCTTTTCGCCTTCTCAGACAGGAATCATATTCTTTTTTTGTTTCTTTATACATATTATTATATTCGGGATTTTGATTTTTAATAGGGTTTTGGTCACATAATTTACTTACAAAATCTGTTTTTTCCCTCTCCCCAAATTTTCTTCGAAAATACACAACTAAGAGCAATGTAAAAATAATTTTTTGGGCAAAATGATCTGATACATGCATTTTAAATACACAACTATTCCAATTTTCTACATTTGTAAAGATATTATTGATACCACTTCTTGAGTTGGCAGTGATTCTAGTATATTGGTTTATTGTTACTTCTAAGTTTAACGATTGTACAATATTCAATAATAGGTCCTTATTTCTAATTTGCTCAATCATTTCTATATTAAAATCACCTGCCATCAACAAATATTCATTTTCTGAGCATATTTAGGCTGTGGTCCGAATATAACCAGGGTTGTGGTTTCGCGGTCCAAAAGTAATCAAATTATTCTGTTTCCTGGAAAAGTGGTTACTTTTGGACCTTGGTTTCCTGAAATCTGGTTAACCAAATGTCAAAATAGTTACCGGCTATCGGATGTCGGTTCTGTTGGTTTTATCTGTATATTCTGTCAATTATCTTTTATTTCATATTTGCGTTTCCCAAGTAACCGGAATTTTCAGTAACCATTTGTCAATTGATTCGGTTACTTTGGTTACCTATCGTTCGGTTATATTTGGACCAGAACCCTAATGTAAGATTTCCTCTAGTTTACTGAATTTTTTTTGTAAATTACCAGTTGGTGGTCTATAGACTGCAACAACAACTATATTTTTATCTTCAATGCACACTTCCCCTGCTGCATAGGTACTCAAATTCTCCGCACACTGAAAGTTTCTATGATTTATTTCTGTGTTTACCATTAATTGATCTATATATGTATATAGCTGCTCCTCTATAAGCTCCTGCAGGTCTGCAATAGCTCGTTAGTAGAGAGAAGTTCTCAATTGCTTTTGTACTTAGCTGGTCCTCAGATTTTCAGTGTTCTGTGAAGCATAATAGTTTGCATTCTTTGTGTTTCCCTTATTCACATTCTATCTCATCAATCACATTACCATCATTACCTATTGATTGTAAATTCTGATGTATTAATCCAATTTTTCTAGGTTTCTTGAATGTTTTTGATGTTGATGAAACTTTGCTTTGGTCGTTTTTTTCCGGTTTGTTGTTTTTGCTTGTGTTTATGCTTCTTTGGGTGTCTATTATAAAAAATAATTTCCATTGGGTTTTGGTGGATATCGAACTTGAATCTTCTCATTCCTACGTTAGGGGACCAGAATGATGTTCTTCATCTCGTCTTTCTTGACTAGAGGTGCCGTCACAACAAAACTTGGTTGAAAGTTCCGACACCATGATTTTCAAGTTTTCAAATCCGGGTTGTTTTTTAATATGGTTTTCGACAGTCTCCTTTGTAGCGTGGTTGTTAACACGATAAATGTTCAGCCATACTTTGCGTTCGGGTCCTACAAAACCCTGTGCAAGTTCTTCTTGCGTAGCTGTTTCTGTACCAAGACGCTTTTTCATATATCTTTTTGTGTGCTGTACCATTGTGTAACCATCTCCTTGCTCCGATGATATTTCATCCTGTCGTTCTGGAACAATATTTACACCTAAATTTTCATTTTCAATGTAGTGTTCTGGTTGTTGTTCTTTTTGTTTTATTGACATTTACGAATTTGTTTGTGACTGTGAGGATAGGTTACGACATTATCATCCGCAGATTAAAGTTCAATTATCGATGTCGTCGATACTTTCGTCTTGACTCGTAATCTAATGTTCAGGTTGAATTAGCCGCCATCAAGTCTGTATAGGATTTCCACTCCTGACGGCAGGTGACACTCGACAAGGAGAAATATGGATCCTATAAATAGAAAAAATAAAGTGGGTGCAAAAACAAAGCCCTGTTTAACGCCTGTAGTTATTATGAAAGACTCTCCTTGTCCATCGTTGATGCTTAGGACGGTTGCATATGCATTCATGCAGCAGGCGGAGCATTTGGATGTACTTTTGCGGACACCCAACCTTTGTCAATGTCTTCCAAAGAGCTTCCCTGTTGACCGAATCAAATGCTTTCACTAAATCTATGAAGGTTATCATTCAAATATCCTCCACGGGAGCTCCTGCAGGACTCAATCCCGTTGAGGTAATTTTGGCAAGTTTTTGGCACATTTCAGGCAATATCCGGTCATAACTTGACGAATATTATCTTTCAACGCGTCAATCGTTAGAAGGCTGTTGGCATAAACACGATCTTTCACGTATCCTCACAAGAAGAAGTCCAACGGTGTTAGATCACAGGACCGTGCTGGCCAATTCACATCAACCAATCTCAAAATTACTACTCCTGGAATCTTTTCTCGTAACAAAACCCGATTATCTCGTGTTGTGTGACTTGGGGTCCCGTCTGCGGTGGAAAAACGATCCATATTCTAAAATGGCAACCATTCAACTAAACAACTAAGTACCTGTTTTGTTAACATGTGTCCTTGACCGCTATCAAATATCACGCGTGTACTTTTTCAACCACAAAATGGATCACCCATTAGAAGCAGACCGCGACGTATTAGTTTTGAATTCGACAGTAAATTGGCTAGTTATAGTGGATATAGTTTTTCACAGTTGAGCTCAATTTAGGAGATTCAAAGTTTCGAAGTCGTGCTGGTTCTGACTCGATTCCCTTGTTATTGTCTTGGATAAAATTTATATAAATTTGGAACTGAAGTCTCAGTTATCCGCAAAACAGTAAGCAAATAAATTATTAATTGTGTCAAAGTAAAAATTTAAACGTAACAAACTTGGAACAAGTACTTACTGTTCTTATTTCAGGGAATTATTTATTTATAATAATGATATTCAACTAAGTTTTGGATAAACTTATTTAAGAAACTTTGAATAAATTGAATCAAACCTTAATGGGAAAAGTTCACATAAATTTTGCCAACTTATTTAAAACAAAAGCGTATATCGATTTATTATGTAGCCATTTTGCATTACAAGTCCTTCGGATGTGGTTCATTTAAAATGCATAAAGTATGGGATAGGTAGATGCCTTAATATTTAGAGTTTTTTCTGTTTTCCGTATTACACATACATATACCTGGCTCGAAAGTGTAGTCTACCGTATAATGAAAAATGTCTGACGCCAGAATATATGACCCATGGAATGGCCGCATTTTTCAGATATCTCGACTATCGTTTGTTTTCCATTTGTCACTTTGTGTGACTTTAGCAGGAAATGGAATTGTTTGCCAAACAACATAGATTTAACAGCAATTTAATTTTTAGTTATGTTCTTTTTGTTTAGAATCGCTTGGATGGTTGATTGAGTTTTCGAGAAGGAATTATTGTCTATTTGGGATTTCAGTTTCCTTAGTAGGGAAGATTTAGTGCCCCTAAATGAGAGAGGACTAAGCCACAGGCTGATAGCTTATCGTGAAATTAGTAAGTCGTGTCGTCTCTATCTTTTCAAATTAGTTTAGTTAATCGGCATTTTCAAAGTTGACGCCCGTTGGGATAGACGATCGCTAATACCGGACAGAGCATATACACTCCATAATTCATAATTTGTAAGTGCCTGATTGGCAAATCCTGATGCTTGAATCCGCTTTTCATGCCAATGTAACTGCAACGCGACCTAGCGCTAATATTTCAATATACCTGTTTTCCCTGACGGCAAATTGAGTTTCTCTTAGTAGGTACTGTCAGGTTGCAGCTGCCAGTTGAGTTGCGTCTAGGAAGAATGTAACGTTTTCAATTTCTTGGCTAATAAGCTACCTTGTTTTGCTTTAGTAGATATGATTCCATATAGAACTACAATGAAATAAATGAATAAACAACTATCTTTTCTGTGCCCAGATTTTGTTACCTTGAGTACTGCCTTCTACTGAAAGTTTTTTTGGTGCAGGTTTGCAAGTTTTGTTAATTGATCTAGGAAGGTTTGATTCAGTACGGCAGGGCCCGCTGTTATTGATTAGAATCTTAGGAAAAGGAGTTAGTGCCATCACCATCTCTGTTTGCAAATCCAATCAATAATCTGAGGTTATGATAATAATTGTTGTTTACTCTTTGACTTTTCATTTCCATCATGTCATTGAACAGCTGTTTTGTCTAGGCGTTTTCTTTAGACCTGTTCTACCTTTTGATATATGTTCTATAGGCACTTTTCAACATTCACCAGTCATTTTTTACACAACCGATTCTCAGTTCGTACTTTTGGGGTGAAACTGAACACGTCCTTTTCTATAATTTTCTTCAATGTCAAAATTAGAAGTTTGACAGATGAAAGTCTTCTTCCGAAATCTAAATGAAGAATCTGCCCCTTTTGATCTGCGACCTCACGCTGAGTAGTCGTCCGGTCTCGGGCCTCGGCCCTAATTATTTTTGGGGCGAGACTTTTTGGAATTTTGTGCCAGGGAGCTCAAGTTTTAGACTAATTTCTTGCTGATAATTGTCTAGAGTCGTCCCTTGGTCATTTTTGGATTCTGTTTCGGTAAGTTTGAGATTTTCTTCAGGAAATATTAATCTACAACACGTGTTCCATTTTTTTAATAGGACTGTTCCGAGCAGCTTTTGGAAGTTTAAGACTTCACCTTTGGTCTAGAGTATCCCTCAGTTTGAGGTAAGATTATTTCTAATATTTGGGGCTCGATCTGTTTTTTTATACGAACATCGTTATAGGGTCCTAGTCTCAGGCTATAGTTGGACAATCCTACTCCTAGTCTCAGGCTATAGTTGGACAATCCTACTCCTAGTCCTAGTGCTAGGCTGTAGCTAGACAGTCTTAGGCTATAGTTGGACAGCTCCTAGAAAGAGATTCTAGACTAGATCTAGATTGCTCTTAGTTGGCTTTGGTAGCCTCCCTTCAGCAACCCTCTTGGTAGCACTCTGGTGGAACCAGGTCGAGTTCTACGTTAAACAGATACAACGTGGATAGGACTCATGAGTTACTTACCATACCATAGTCTATCTACAGTGAGACCAAACCTGTAGATAATCTCCCTTCAAAACTTCTGGAGTTACACATACATTTGAAGATAACTAACAGTTGTATCCCATGTAAGTTACACCTTTTACTATTTAGGCAAATCCTATGTAAATCACTTGATACTAAATCAAGTTCGGTAAGTGCCCCTTAAATAAAATTCTAGAATTTTACCCTGAGGTTGCCCTAACCAATAATTTTCACCTTTCTGTGTTTAATTTGCCTGATGGTAAAGTGTAACCCATACTGTATTTTTCTTATCACGCACAAGTGTAAATACCAAAAGGTTTTTAGTCATGTTTACTTAAAATTCATATTTATATAATAATATGCATTATTTACATTCATTCTTTTGATAATCAAATATTTATAAATTGGTACAAGCCATAATGTATACACATTTTTAACAACGTCCTGGCTATCCCTATTCATTATTGTTATTATTTTTTTAATAAAGAAGCCAGATACATTATTGTACCTAATTAGTTGTTTTATTGATAAGCTCTCCAATTGCACAGGTTTTGTTTAAACATCATTAGGTTATCTTCCTAGTTAAGTCACAATTAACTTGGTGGCGCCCAAAGGTAAGATGTATACAAGGAACCCATAGACCCATGGCCTCCGAACTGAAGCTGACTAGCCGTAGCAGTATAATTAGGCAATTGCCAAAATAAGTACGTTATAAGAACATGATTTTTTTCTCAAGGACTATAAAACCTAAAGCAGTTTTTTGTTTTGTCGACTATTATAGCTCCTCAATTTGTCATAGCCGTTTGGATTGTTCAATGACAAGGCGAAGAAGTGTGCTATTTCTATTCATCTATGCCAAACAAAAATTATATTTACGATGAGATTTTATAAGAATATCTTACATATCCCTACTATTAATACTACTTGTGTGGTTACCAATTAATTAAAATTTTCATTCGTTTTCGAAATTTAAACAAATATGAAACATACATCCATCCTAGGTAGTAGTAGTTTTACAGAGAAAAGAAATCCACCTTAATAACTTCAGTTATACCTACTTTAAAAAAATGATAGCAGATCCTCAAGAAGTTTCTATACGTTTAAAGCGTCAGCAAATGCATAAGATGCCTTTTACGGTGACAATGATATATAAAATGCAAGCGTGCATTTTTCATTGAATACATCAAAATGTGTTCAGAGAGAGTTTCATTGCATAAAACATATACATAATATGGAATAACATTAGTAAAATAATAAACTGATATTTATCTAGTTATTAGATAAATCAAAAATCCGAACCTATTTTCCAATTATTATAGTTTTGACAAGGTTAAAGCTTTTATTGGATCAATTTTTTTTCTTTATTTGCTCAGCTCAGGGGGAAACCCGATAAAAATTGTTTCGTACTCGTTCTGAAATACTCAATTTCGCGATATAGCTATAGCTAAGTGAGCTTTTTGGGCTATAAGGGATCTCCTATATTCCCCAGTGTATTGATTCTTGCCAGATAGAATCAAAATTTTATCCCATTTACTGTTCATTTGCTTCTTTTAATCTGGACTCTATATTTTTTATACTATTTAATAAGTTGTTATTATTTATTAAGTTATTGCGACAGAAAAAAACTCAGCCAATTTCCTTTTGAATCAATTAGCAGATTTTTTAATTTATCTTGCTTGCTTTTTCACTTTTTGTTTTCGCGGCCCTAATCCCCAAGTAGGTACATAATCTGCTGTAGGGTGGACGGTGAAAAGTGAAAGATTTTTGCCTCCTGATTTCAGGCGCATCCCGCATTCGTTCTTTTCTTTCAATTCGTGAAAGTTAAAAGTTGGGAAATTTTCGAGGTTGTTTTCAAAAATTAAATAAATAATTAAGAAATAGCAATCTGCTTCAGGTCATGTGCCTTTGCTCCCAGACAATGTGGAAGTTTTGCACCTATGCCGTATAATGTGCAGTGCGGCTTTTGTTGGTGTGAATTGTTAAGTTAAATCCCAATCCAATATTCAACAACCTATCACATAACGATTATGTAATGTATAATCGGCAATAAATGCTCTGTGTAGCTTGCACAGCTAAGCGGTGAAGTGGATTGGAATTCCCTTGATAATCGACGGCTCGAAGCCCAGCGGGACCAATTGACCTTTTTAATTACAATATCTTCAATCCTTTTTTTATCCATTTATTAATAGGCCAGAGAAGAGATGTTGAACCTCGCAAACTCGAGTTCTGTTTTTTTTTATCTGGTAGGTTAAGGGCTGCTTATTATGGATCTAACTTTTTCCACCCAAATTTCATCCTGGAACATCCCCTTTCATCCCCCTAAAGGTCGTTTTTTGTGGTTTTTCCGAAACGTAGCGCTTCCGCTAAGTTTTACAAAAAAATACCTTGATAGCAAATTAAAGAGGACTAAATTCTCTACAATTTATCCAGCGACAGCATATGTCTATCACCTACCCTTTAGTCGGGGTGGCGCTCTAAATTTAAATGACCTTGAAAAAAGATGTTTTGGAAATTATTTTTTTTAACTGAACAGTAAAGCGAATCCACCACAAACCATACAGCAAATACTCATAAATATTTGGCCGATTTTTTGGTATACTATGTTTTATTTGAAAACAGTAACCCGTTTAAGATATACAGGATGTTGAAATTTAAACAACCCCCTTTCATATCATCTGAAGGGCTAATGCTAGGCTGTTCAAATTTTCAGAGATTATTGATGTAAGAATGATATTGAAAAATTTGTATAATGATAATGCACCTCAATTTTCTACCTGAAACCAACTCTAAAAAAAAAAATGAAAAAAAAATGCCTTTTTTTTTTCATTTTCTCGCACACAATGCCCTCCATGTAAATCGTTCAAATATTAATTTGTGCACACCTCCGACATACATGCGTAGACACCAAAATCATTTTTCTAGTACAACCTTACCAGACGGAAAAAAAAATATTGAGGGGGTGAATTTTTTTTTTTTTTTTTATTTTTTTTTCACATAGGTCAGCAGCGCACTGAATAAGCTTTCCAAAAATATATCTACTTATTGCAACATCCCTCTGGAAACTACCCCTGCTCCTTATGGAAGTTGTCGCAACCACTCTTTAGCGATTATTTCGTTACCTCTGCATTGTATGGGAAGGAAATTTATACGAAATTGAAGACCACCATATGCTCTACAAATAAGGTCTTGATGCATTTTCTTTATATTTGCAATCGTTACGCTACAGTGGCGTCCCAAAGTTCAGCAGTTTAGAAGCGGATTCCAGTTTTATTCATTATCTCGTCACCCATACATTTTATCGCTAAAATTCATTTGCTAAATTGAAGGCCAGAAATTTGTCTACTAATTATGCCCTATGCAATTTCTACGTTCTTGCCACCTTTCAGCCACAACGGTAGCCCAAATGTCGTCACGCAAACTCCATTTTTGTTTTTTTTTTTTCGTCAATGGTCTTCAGCTCATGTTATAAGGGCCTATCTAATTGATTTAGGCCCGGTTTATTCATCTTCAGATAAACTTGCTGTCAACTATCTACAAGATAAATGCAACGTTCTATAATTCTATTGGTCGGCATAGAACTGGCCAACCAAAGGGATTAAAGATTGCGTTTTTATCCGCCAGATTGCACGCCTGACAGTTTATCAGAAGGTGAAGAAACCGGTCCTTATTATAACAGTATTAAGTATATACCAATTATATTTCATGCAATTTAAGCTCTATGTTCCAACCAATAAGATACAGTGGCGACATCGACAGCTTGTAGTCGTTTCCACACCACCCAACGATAGTGTGGGAACCATGTAAGTACTCTACCTCAACAGGCGCGTTCTTTTATTGTGGTGTCCCCAGTAGGCCTACTACACGTTAATGTATGTATTTTTTTCCTCTCATCTCCTCGGTTGGGGGGGGTGCTAAATCTGTGAATAGGTGACGAGATGATGGAATAAAACTGGAATTCGCTATAAAATTTCTGAGGTTTGGGACGCTACTGTGGCGTAACGGTTGCAAAATATAAAATTTTTTATTAGGAACCTATTTGTAGAGCAAATGGTGGTCTGCAATTTCGTATAAATTTCCTTCCCATACAATGCATAGGTAACGAAATAAGCGCTAAGAGTGGTTGTGACAACTTCCATAAGGGGCAGGGATAGTTTCCAGAAGGATGCTGCAATAAGTAGATATATTTTTGGAAAGCTTATTTAGTGCGCTACTGACCTATGTGAAACAAAAAGCCAATTTTTTTTTTTTTTTTTTTTCCACCCCCTTAATATATTTTTTTCCGTCTAGTGGAGTTGTACTAGAAAAATGCTTTTGGTGTCTATGCATGTATGTCGGAGGTGTGCATTAAATATATATTTTTTTTTTTTTTTTTTTCCACCCCCTTAATATATTTTTTTCCGTCTAGTGGAGTTGTACTAGAAAAATGCTTTTGGTGTCTATGCATGTATGTCGGAGGTGTGCATTAAATAATATTTGAACCATTCACATGGAGGCCATTGTGTGCGAGAGACTGTAAAAAAAAAGCATTTTTTTTTTTCAAATTTTATTTTTTTTGGGGTGGTTCCAGGTGGAAAATCATTATACGAATTTTTGAATGTCATTCTCACATCAATAATCCCTGAAAATTTGCCTGAAAAACAGCCTAGCATTAGCCCTTCAGGTGATATGAAAGGGGGTTGTTCAAATTTCAACACCCTGTATATCTTAAACGGGTTACTGTTTTTA
Source organism: Ceutorhynchus assimilis (assembly GCA_917834065.1). Taxonomy (NCBI): domain Eukaryota; kingdom Metazoa; phylum Arthropoda; class Insecta; order Coleoptera; family Curculionidae; genus Ceutorhynchus; species Ceutorhynchus assimilis. The sequence continues at coordinate 43,724,103 of OU892277.1, forward strand.
AATAAAACATATATCAAAAAATCGGCCAATTATTTATGAGTATTTGCTGTATAGTTTGTGGTGGATTCGCTTTACTGTGCTGTAGAAAAAAAAATATTTTCAAAACATCTTTTTTCAAGGTCATTCAACTTTAGAGCGCATCCCGACTAGAGGGTGGGTGATAGACATATGCTGTCGCTGGATAAATTGTAGAGAATTTAGTCCTCTTTAATTTGCTAATTTTTTTGTAAAACGTAGCGGAAGCGCTATGTTTTGGAAAAACCACAAAAAAAACACCTTTAGGGGGATGAAAGGGGTGTTCCAGGGTGAAATTTTGTTGGAAAAAGTTAGACCCAGAAAAAAAATAAAACAAAACTTGTGTCGAGTTTGGCCTCTTTTTCCTGCCCTATAATTGTGGACCAAGTTTGTGTCCTAATAATAGGTTTTGTAGTATAACATACCCGGGTTCGTTCAGTGGGATTGAACGGTGAGAATTTTTATTACCTTTTCAACAACAAATATTCTGAAAAACGTAATGAAAAACAAATAGGACCTACGTTGTGGAAACTTACTCAATTTTACTTACTGGACATGCGCCCGACATAGCAAATAGTTTGGAAATTTAAGGGAACCTGTGATATGTAGAATAAACGAAAAATTTGTGAAACGTCTACTTTATTATTAAAGTAAATCGTACCGTTCTCGACCTGGAATTCTCGAGGGGAGAGAGAACGGCAGAGAAACCCTCGATCGAACATGCCTCAAAAATCAAAACATACTGCGTCATTTTAATGATAATTGTGAGTCATTAATCAATAATTTAAGTCAATGATAAAAGTTTAAATTAGGTACCGTCCCTGTTCTTGTGCTAAAATTTCAATTCCGCACACCACATTCAATCAACACTACCTATATCCAATACTGAAGAGTTTTTGTTAGTAAACCAGTTTCACCAGCAGGTACTGAGGTCCCATACAGAAGGCTACTCAGATATGGTTGTTTTTGAGCCAATATCTCTAGATTGGTTATTTCAATTTGTTTGCTAGGATATCCGCTCGTCAGGGTAGGAAAATGTTAGTAAATTCAACAAGGCCCTAATGTATGCTCTGAGTACCCAAATTAAAATCCCAGCACAAAAGACAGCACGATTTTTGTTAAATACATGAACAATGCACATGTCATAAAAAATGTTATAAACAAACAAAAAAAAACATAAAAATGAAAAAAATTATACTTGTAAAATAATTGAACTCTCAAAAACAAAATAAAAATTATTCAACTGACCTGTGAATGCTCCTTGACATACAAACTAATCACAAATTGGATTGAACAATCAGTTTAATACAAAATTAAAAATAGAAATTGAATAATGAACAAGGGCAGAGAAGCGTCTTAAGGGACCAGCCCAGCTTCTGCTCTAGTCTAGTAGTCTAGTTTCCCATTTTCTTCTACTTACCCTTTCGGTATGCTTTTCGTTGCAGCGCGTCCCGTCCCCATAAACTTTACAGCGCATTACATGGTCGCAACATTTACTTTTATTCAGTAAACGTTTTTTTAAAAAGTTAAGATTCAAAGAAAAAATATTTTAAATAGGTGGTTTTCCTCAGTTTGATACAGTAGAAGGTTTGCGGGAAAAGGACACGCTTATATGCAGAACTTATGTTAGGTCAATATCAGGTGTCGAGGATTTAATAATACATTGAGACCTCGGCGATTTTTTGAAACAGAGGAACTTGAGTTAGTTTATCCTTTTTCCGCAAACCTTCTATTTATCAATTCCGAAGTTCGATCCTTTTGCTATCCCTTTTGGAGTGAAGCGTACTTTTCCGTAGACGGAGTGCGAGTCAGAATAATGATAATAATTTTAAAGGATTTTCATACGGACTGTTGAAGGTTTAAAAATGTGAATTTTCAACTCCCGATATTTCGAAAACCGTAGCTATAGGTGAGAGAGATTTAGATAAGTTGGAAGGTATTTGGAATTTCCAGAAGACCCTAGTTCCACAAGCCTAAATAATGTACAGGGTGTTGCATTTAAAAAGCCGAAAAGCCAAATTGACAAAACACGGCTAATCTGGCAATAGAGATAATTCCTAATTGATATGTTCTCAAACCTCCACATCTCAAATTATAAACATTTCCAAAAAAATCCATTTAGAAGAAATTACTCGTTCTCAGACTTTTCCTATACGTACAGATAGGTACAGGTACTCTTGCGGTATGAAAAAAAAAATAGAATATTTCCATACTGGTGCATTTCCGCTGAAAATTAGTACCTTCCCAGCTACACAACACTTACAGAGATAAGAATGGGCATTTATCTCTCGTGTTTTAAATGTAGGGTTTGTTTTTACATGGTGTTTCAGCTAAATCAGAGTAGAGAAAATATGGAACATTTCATTATAGAAAAAAAAAAAATACGGCATTGTAGGTAATGCTCGTAGCAGTTCCAAAAGGTTCTTATTTTGTTAGTTTTTCTGCACCAGGCATAATCTGAACGAAAATTTAGACATTCGTTTTGCATCATTCATACTTATAATCGAAATCGAGAATCATTTAATTTCAACAATGATAAAAATTTATATCTTTATTGGTAGGTATCTATTCTAAATAGCCTAATTTTTGTCAAACTCAGTTTTCAGATGCTTCATCCCACCCCATTTCGCTACTGAATCTTCTTCCAATCTCTACTTCCAGTTTTCTGTAAGTTACCTCAATTCCTTGCCTTATCATTTCGATCTCATATTCCCTTGCTGCACGTAGAATCTTCTTCTCAAAGTTCTTCTGCAGCACATACTCCAGCAGCTTTTTGCCCGGTTTCTTGTTAGATATTGCGTTTATCATGAATTTGGCCAACATTCTGTATTTCTCTTCTGCTTGTTCTGAAAAGATTCGACGTGATATAAACTCAGTTGTACAATTTATTTTTGGCCGCTATTTGTGACAAATTATGCAAATTGTCTTTTCAACTTGTTTGCAGCGTTCGAGAAGTAAGAACTGATTCTGATTGTAGCCAAAACAAAACCAATATAATTAATATCCAAAGAAAATACAAGGTCTTCCTCCACAAATAACTTTAATACGATTTGAAGAGCCCTACATGTTTCGAAACTAGGAAGTTTCATCATCAGGGGCAAGTTCACTCTGATAATACAATTTATTCCATTTTTGATATTCTAGACCGCTGAACTTAGCATTTGGTAGAGAAAAGAAATCAAAAATTTTAAAATTACATTTAGACACACAACATTTAAACGAGTATTAATTAAAAAGGTACATTGACTTGTAGTTTCGAATCGAAATATGTAGGGCTCTTTAAATCGTATTGAAGTTATTTGTGAAAAAGGAATTTGTTTTTTTTTTGGATATGAAATTTCAACTCCTCTATGAGTCGTAGACTACTTTTTCAAGCAATATAATTGATCAAAAATTTGACTTTCCTCCCTCAAGCACTTTGGGCTTAACAATGTGTGTATGCAAAGGCTCTATAAAAATTACCTTGTACTGGTCGTTATTGATATTGATTGACGATGGTTTCCTACTATTTCAGCTGAAAATGCACATACTAGGCAAGTTAGAGCTAGGATACAGGAAGCCGAATTGATCTTTATTTTTTAAGATACCTATATCAATAAACGCAGAACAATTGTTTGTAACGGGTCTTCAAAAAAAAAAAAACACGTAAATCAAAAAAGGCTAGGATTTTTTAAACGTATGTCTTGGCAATATTTCTATAATTTTAAATGTCATGGTCGATTTGTCGTTTGATGTCATAACGATAAACAAATAAAACACAAAAGCAAGCACTTACAGCAAATTCCATTGGCAAAAATAATGCTGCACTGGTACACTACCTATTAGAGGAAATTTGAAATGCTTTGGTGCAAACCCAATGGAGTCCACATTTGACCTTGAGTCCGACCTTCTCTGGAAAATTTGAAACTTAAAAGCTGGAAATTTCTTGAGTTATGTGTACCTACACGAGCATACCATCTTTTTGGAAATACCCTTCCATTAGTTCATCGTCATGTAATTCATTGATGAAAGGGCTTAGAATTTCTTCTCGGTATCGCTCTGCAGTTGAAATTCCATTTAAAAAAAAATGGTCCGATTAGGCGTCGCCTTGAAATTCCAATCGCAATCCATACTCTAATTCAATAATTTCATGAAGGCTTTCTGTTGCCCAACTCCGCATATTTTGGGAATTTACGTATCCTGAAAGATGGAACCATACCTCATCAGTAAAAAAAATATTTGTCTAGGACGTCGTCATCAAATCCTTAAAATATTCCACAGCATTGTACTCTACGGGGCCAATTTGGTGGTTTCAGTACTTGCACACAAGTCACTCGGTATATATGGATAATAACGCAAAGCCTTTTTTAAAATTGTGCGATAAGTTCCACAAGGATTTTCCTCACCTGTTCCATAACTTACGGGGTTCGCTTTGTGGGCCTTCCGATTACCTCCTTTTTTTACACTGCCGAAATAACCCAACGGAGTGTGTTACTGCGTGATAAAATTGTTGGAATGTTACTTCATCGCGATTAAGAAAGAGCTCAAAAAACTCGGGTAAGCATCGGCTATAGAGTATGTGCCCATTCTCCATTTACTTTCTGACCATTTCTGAAGTAGATTTCCACTACTCTGCTTCATTCTTGTATCGAAAACGGCATTCTCGCAAGCGAAAATCTTCTGACAAATAAAGAAACAATAGTGCCAAAAATTCGTCACTGTGATAATATTATTGATTATGGAAACGGACGCGACGTACGTTTTCGAAATCAAAGCCCTTTTTGTTTTTTTTTTTTTTTTGAAGAACCGAAAAAAGAAGCGAATGGTTTCGAAACAGCTAGCTGCTGGCCTCAATAACTAGAAATCAAACCAATCACCGATCCGATCAGTCATTCGAAGGACCATACAGGAAAGTCTGGACATTGAAACATATTTGCAATTTATTGGCAGAGAAGGCAGTACCTACACACTTCCATTCTGATTGGTAAAGAATACTCAATGTTGCTGATGTGATGAGAAGAAATAAATGGTTCCAATATAAGTGACATGGTTAGCCGATATTCGGATATATTATCGAAAATAGCTGCGTCAAGTTAGCCCCCCATAACCGAATTTGATAACTTTTCTGGTAGAAATCAATTGTGCTAGAATTGTCAATATTAAGAATTGTGCTATTTTGATAACTGAGTTATTTTCAAAAAAGTAGACAGGGGATAACTTAACGCTTAGCAGCCCCCATTTTTATTGAATTTTGAATTAAAAAAAGTGTTTTTCTTATGAGAATCGGAATTGCGCTGCACATATTTTCCCTCATACTTTATTCCATCGCCCCATTTTTTGTTTAAATATTATGGCGGGGCTAACTTGACGCTCAGCCCCCCATTTTTTTGAATTTTAAATTTAAAAAATAAATTAAATAATCATCTGTAGCGCCGTACACGTGGTAGAAGTGAAACTTCTTAAAAACCAGGGAATGAGAGATATTGAAGGTGCGAGAGAGAGAAAGAGGGAGAATTTCAATGGAAATACAACAGTAAAGAGTGGTAGTTTTATCTTCATAAAATTTCTAACTCTCATAATTTCTTTATTTTTGAAGTTATTTAAATAAATAAAAAAAAAGCACAGGACACAAATATGTAATGTATAAATAACGGAAATAATCACAAAACATAATCATAATGGTATAACAAAAGGGTGACGCGCATCTGTAGTGACGTCAAAATCTTATAGTCCTTGGTTTGTTTCAATCAATAGCTATCTTTCTCCGTCTCTTTACGTTATATCTTTCTTCTCTCCCGAGTCCCGAGTAACAAAATTTGCCCGTGACGCGTTTTTCAAATCACTCTCCATTGTCGTCCAAATATCAAAACGCCGCCTAAGAAGTTTCACTTAAAAAAATGTTTTCCTTGAGAACAGGAATTGTACTGAATTGTGCTGCACATATTTTCCCTCATACTTAATTGTTGTTTAAAAATTATGGCTGGGCTAACTTGACGCTCGGTCCCCAATTTTTTTGAACTTTGATTAAAAAAAGTGTTCGGTCATAACTTGAAAAGTTATCATTGAAAATATATTTAGAAGTGTCGAGTACTTACGTAGCTCTCTGTTAATGTTGTTATCATCCATAATTGCTGCAATATAAGTGAGTTGAAATTCAAAAATGTTCAATTCTGAGTAATCTTGTAATAAAAATGTGATAAAAATTGACTAACTATGTCAAAACTATTTAAAAGAAAGCTGGTATTATTACAGAAAACTGTATTATCGATATTTTTATCAAGGTCAACAGTAGGCGAGTTCGGTTAATCCTCCGCGAGTTAAAAGATCACACTGTTGACAGGAGGACACGTGATCTTCCATTTGGAGTAATAAAACTCCCCAGTGTTCTTATTCCAGTGTTGCCAGAATTGAAGGAATCATTTCACCAACAAATTTAATTTTTATTAAAATAAATTAATTAGTTGCATGAGAAAAAATACGAAACGCCAATTTCCGCTACGCCACTACATCAGAATTTATGATTAATATCGACACATCGATTAAAGGTGATTAACCGCAAGGAGAATACACACTCTAAGGAGTGCTTATCAGCTTCGTTTTTGGTAATCGCCGCCATATTGGTTTTCAACCATTACCGACGTCATAACTATGTCGTCAGCTGTTTAAACAGCCTACGTCAAGGCGAGAAACGCCATGCTGCTTACGTCACAACTGGTTAGGGGGGGATTTGTTACACACAGGCCTTATGAGGATAAGCCATCCTGTAGTAGTAGTGACTACGTTTATTTCACGCCTTGTATCCGGATACTAAGTGGATTGGATTAATATTGTGGATTGATAATCCTGAAATAAACATCCAGGATTAGAGAGTTTATCCGGATCGGAGTATTCAATCTAATCCTCCAAATTTGTAGGATTGGATTTGAAATGGATTATCTCATATGTGAAATAAACACCTTGAATTGAATCTAGGATTTAAGAAGTTTGTTGCTAATTTTAAAAAAAAAACCCAAAAAGTGTGTTAGCTGATTGCCTTTAATGAAGCAGTTGGATACAAACGACCAATCTAATCTAATCTGGATACAAACGACACAAAGCAATTTGCGCTTACACAACAAGGCTTGAGAAAGGAATAACACTAATCTTAATCGATTTAATAGTTGCGATATTAACGAATATGGATTGATAGTCCTTAATCGACTTAGTATCCGGATACAATGCGTGAAATAAACGTAGTAGTGTATCATCCTTGGATTAACCGGTCGATCACAGTTGACAGATAACCAATAAGGCTTACTTTTCATGCATCCATTTTTCCGTCAATCCGTTGATCCGGAAGTATTCCTATTGGTCCAATATTTTGGCGCCAAAATATTGGACCAATAGGAATACTTTCGGATTATCGGATCGACGTAAAAACGGATGCATGAAAAGTAAGCTTAAAGCAGACGGCATATGTCAACCCATCAGTATTAAATGATGTTGAATGCATAGTTCATCTGTCAAAATAACCGACTGGTTGATCGCCTTTAATCTTTAATTGACCTAAATAAGGCTATGAGTATTTTGTTTGTTTTGTTTTTTTTTTTTAATTATTAATATGTATTAAAAGAATTTCGTTCATGGTATAGTGTTTTTTTTTTTTTGGTAAAATATTTAGTTATGCCGGCCACCCGCCACTGTTTTGAAGGATATGAAGGGTTTCAGCCACTAAGATGAAGGAATGTCGTCGAAAAACTCTGGCAACACTGCCTTATTCTTGAAACAGGGGAGCAGCATTCCCAGGAGAACGAGTGTTCCGTCTTTCTCAATGATATGAAAATGATAATATAAGGAACAAAGACGGAATACTCGTTCTCCCGGGAACGCTGCTCCCCTGTTTCAAGAATAAGGACTCAGATAGCATTAAGATGTCTTAAAGATGTCTCTAAGATGTTGGGATAAGACATTCGAGACGTCTTGTAGATGTCTTCTATACGCCGCAAGACATCTTCAAGACGTCTATTTGACACCTTTTTTTATCCATTTATAAACAAGACGTCTTTTGAAGGCATAAATAAATAATGTCTTTTGAAAGACGTTTAAAAGACCTGCAAAGGGATTTTTTTGAGAAAAAAAAATTGTTCTAAAAGCTCATTTATTTAATAAAAATAACAGTTTTATTTTGACCATTTTTTTTTTGGAGCGTTGAGCGCCAATCGCACGCCCTTCGTAGCCAGGTTGCTACGTCGATTTCCACCTATGAGTGGCTCTGCGTTACTATTATACTGATGCCTTTCTAGCAGCCGCTAAAAGTAATTAATTCTAAAATTAGAGTTATTTATTGTTCATAATTAGGAAGTAAAATCCTAATTATACCTCAATTGTTTATGTTTATATGTCTACTCGATTATCCACTACTTGTTTAATGCCTTGTCTTGTACACAATAAGGATAGGTGCACTTCACTTGACAAATACTAAATTAGTGAAAATCCTCGATTAATTCTGGGAAAAACTAACTGAAAAAAGGTAGGTATAGGAATGTTAGCCCTTATTTTATTGATGTAAGACGAAGGACGAAGCCACTTCAACTCAACCACTTGCTAACTTCACTTCTTCACCTTCATCAACCGATGATCACCCGCCTATTTTTTTAACAACGTCAAACGTCAACGTCAAGACAAATCAGTGGTGAGGCTAAAGTCTTTCCGATTCGTATATCGAGTGTCATTTTTTTTTTGTCTTTTTCATATACCTACACCTACAGGTTGATGAAAAAGGATGCAAATAAACTCAGTGCGCATTAAATGTACCAATCGAAAACGCCATAAATAACACTTGCGCTGTGTATATGGCCGAGCTTTTTTTCATCGATGCATCCTCCTTCAGACAGCTATTCCGAATTTTATTGATAGTTTTAAGTTTTTTTCGTCGGTCCAAAAAAATCAATAAACGTCAAAGTGAAGACGTCTTTGAACGTCTTTAAGACGTCGGTTTTTGTCACGTTCAATCGATCTTAAACATGTCTTGGCAAGAACGTCTTAAAGACATCTTCTTCATGTCTTCAGACGTTCAGACATGGAAACGACCTAAAAAAAGACATCTTAAAGACGTCTACTGCTATCTGGGCACGTGGGGCCGGTCATCTTTCTGCTCGCCTAGGATTAACCGAACTCGCCCAGTGGCGACAATAGACCTATTCATTTTGGGATAAGCAAAGATGCAAACAGGAATTTGAGCGCGCTAGACAGAGAAACCATAATATAGGTTTCACGCGACACTGGAGGATACATTCATAAGCTGCGCAAATATTGGTGCGTGTCTGCGTGAGAGGTATCTGAACTGAAGCACATTTTATGTTCTTGTCTTGTATACACTATACACCTGTGGCAAGTTCGAGTAGATTATTCTCCGGCAATGAACATTAGCTGCTTACGATCAAACCAGTTTCTGATCTAACTTGAAGGAAATTACTGATAGCGATTTCCATTTGCAGATATGAATCAGTGCAAAAAATGTATTTTTATCCTTATATTTTACATGCTTCTAGAAAAAATGCGAATGCACCCAGTGCACACTGATCAACAAATGGAAATCGAAAACGCTAACTAACTTAGGTTAGAAAATGGTCCGATCGTAAGCCGCTTATATTACTACACGTAACTGGAATGGATCCGATCGTTGTCAAATATGGCATTTGTCCCTCTCCAAAAATAGCTATATAGTCAGGGTCGGATTAAGGTCTTTTGGGGCCCGGGGCTATTTTCACAAAAGGGGCCCCTAGGTCCCTGAAATAAATTCAAACGTCACTCAAAATTTTACCTTGCAGATTAAAAAAATGTAATTTTGGACAAACTGTTTGATTTGGAAAATTTTTTTCTTGAATAAATATTTCTGAATTATCCACCACTATCACCGTACTTAGGTAGTATCATTTTTAAAATTTGTTTTTTAAATCAAAATAAAAATTAAAAAATTGGCAAATAAAAATTATTGCCATGTAATCAGCTAGATATAGTAGTTTTCTACAACTTTCTCGTATAAATATTTTTGATATTATGCATATTAACGCCAAAAAGTTATGATTACAGAATTACTGGTGGTTAACGCTCTCAATGTAAAGGGGCCCACATACTGCGTTTTTGTTGGACAGTTCTGTTGTACGTGCAAATCTGATCGAGCAAAAACGACACAAAACCGAAGTGTGTGTGCGAAAAATTGTCGTTTTTGCTGGCATACAAATCCGATGCAAATATCTGGGTTCACCTGATTTCATGTTCGAAATGTCAACAAACCTGATGAGTGTGGGCTTCGAATTTTAAAAACGATGGTTTTGTTTGGTGTAAATTATATGCATGATTTCTTCCCCGCGTGAGGTGGTGTTTTGGGGCCCCCCTCATTTCGGGGCCCGGGGCTTTAGCCCCCAAAGCCCCCCCCCCCTTAATCCGGCCCTGTATATAGTCAGGGATACCTTTCTCTCTCTAGTTCATTGCTGTTAGGTTTGGTATATTCCTAACCTCGAATGTAATATATTTTAGACAAGGAAAGATTTCCATAATTCGCCAATAAGATAAATAGAGATAGGTATCCCTCAGAGGCCTCACATTCTCCATCTCAATTCGCCTCAATTTTATAGATCGGCACGACCATTCCAGGTACGTGTAGTTTATAGTTCAATGTTTGCCGGACCCAATCGGGTGATCTTCTCATCTTTGTTCTTTGCATGTCTAGATGGAGAGGCACATATCAACTATCAACCGACAAGTCGGACCTAGAATCTGAACTCAACTCGCCCCAGTAGGTACACTGATATCAGGGACTAGATTAGGTTCTTAGATGTTACGATCATTATTTATTTATTATTTTATATTTTTTTCAAGTTCCTATAGCTTTCGTTGTGTTTTGATATCGTTAGGTATTATCCTTGGATATAATAGTGTTGATATTGTGTGTAGTAATTAGTATCCCCTGCCCTGATCGCTGATAGAAGTATTTGGGTGAAAGATCTCTCGCTTTTCAAAGGCTTTCAATGTGGCATTGCAGAAGAATTTTTTAGAAGAAAATCGTGGACGCACAGACAGAGTGACCGTGGCTATAGGTTTTTTGCTGAAGGGTATATTCAAAACTAGCTCTTCCCCGCGGTTTCACCCGCCACCCACCGTTAAATCTGGAAGAAATCGGATTATTGGAATTTTTGAAAGATTTTTTTTTTGTGTGGCAAATCCGCTTTGAATAGGAGTTCCTTAAATTTCGTTCTTAGTGGGGGTCTACGTCGAGAAAAAAGTATATATTTCAAATTTCGAGTCAATGGGACGTATAGTTTTGGAGTTGAATATCTCGTAATGAGTGAGCAGGGTTGGGAACGTAGTTAATGTAACATTAATTACATGATTAACTACCGTAGTTATTGAGGATGACTACATCACTTTTTTAGCAAAGTTAGTTATATTAACTACATAACCTTAAACTACATATTTTTTATATTTTCGAACATTTTCCAAAGCTATTTTTCATAAAATTATTGTTATTGGAAAAATTTGAATATGATGGTAGTTTAGTTATGGGATGACTCATCCCATTGCAACTTGGAACCATTCTTATGGCGATTTCCATTTGTCTTTGTCAATCAATGCGCACTGAGTGTATCCGCATCTTTTTCTAAAAGCATGTAACACATAAGGATAAGGATTCATTTTTTTTTTTTGCACTGGTTCGACAAACGGAAATCGCTATAAGCTTTATACTGGTGCTGGTGAATTTGAGTTCCTGATATTTATTATGAAATTTCCTGCCGGCAGCATTACTCTACTTGAAATACAACTAGCACCAGCTCGAGACATCACGCAAAAGTTTTATCAATCGTAAATGAAATGCATAATATCCATTAATAACAAATAAATAACAATAACAAATTACTTCTGTGGGTTCTGTAGATTGACTCCAGTGACTTTTGTGAGGTTAGAAAATTAAAATGACAGAGGAAATCAACCAATTAGATCATTAGTTACATCAACGACATTAACTACCTTGAATTGGCTACATTTAGAATTAATTACTTAGTAAATGTAGTTTATGTAGTTAATGTAAATAATATAAAAAAGTCGCTACATTCCCAACCCTGTGAGTGAGTGAATGAGCCAGTGGTAGTTCCAGATATTAGCGCACAAGCAAACTCTTCAGCTTTATTATATGTATTTGAATTTTCATATTTTTTGATAGAAAATTTGAATTTCTAATTTTTTAATAAAAAATAATACAATTACGTCGGTTGAATGCGCCAACGTTGTTTCATGTTGATGTCAAAAAAAAAAGTTCAACAGAGCGTTCGAAAACACACTAGATAGAATTTATTCTTCAGGAGTGCGTTCGAAATCTCCCTAGGCGTGACACCGAGTGCACACCAGCCATGAATGAATTATTCATGGCTGGTGTGCACTCGGTGTGACGCCCAGGATGATTTCGAACGCACTCCTGAGGGTGACTCAACAGCGAGTCATCTCCGGATTGGTTTTAACTCCAGGGCACACGTGTCCAGTTACAATGTTCAACCTGGACTTATGCGGAACCCGAGGGTGAGTTGCTATTGAGAAACCGGCACTGATCACGTGACCATATAGCCCCTCTCACCCTTGGGTACAATTTACCCCTTTTTCGAACGCACTCCAAGATTTGGGTCGTGTATAGTTGTATTCCTTTCACACCTAGGAGGAGCTCCGGAACAGCTCCGGGGTGGTACGCACTTATTCCTCTCGAAATGTGTTTGTTGCACCGAAAGTGTTCAAGCCCGAACTTAACTATACGCACGAAAGCCAGCGCATCTATTCCTTTCAAATCGGGGTCGACTAACACCGGAGCGCGTAGCTCTATAGTGTTCTAAACTCTTGAAAGGAGAATTTCGAGTTACTTGTTTGGAACATACATGTGAATACTCGCGGCTACAGACAAAACTGTACTCTGGCTCCTTTGATTTCCAGGTTATGCTTTTACGACGTTTAATGACTTGAGTGTTTGTTTACTGTTCGGACTCGTTTCAAGTTTCGGATGAAAAATCAGTTCGTATTCGTGTTTTTTCTGTTGGTATTGCATAATGTTACGGGCAATTTAAATAATTGAGCATTAAATTTAATGCCTGGGCAATTTAGAAAGTGCCCAAAATGATGAATTATATAGAAAATATCAGATCGCCCACACGGCATTATAAATGATGAATAATGCTGGAAGTCGCCGAACTAACCGGGCTATTATCCGTAAAGTTTGGTAATGTCTGATTAAAATTGCAAACTGAAACTAACCCAAACTAACCTGGTTATTATCGGTAAGTTTGGTAATGTACTCCGAACAGTTGGAGTAGTTCGAACAGTTAAAGTCTTGGAGTACTCCAAACAGTTGGAGGTACTTTGAACAGTTGGCGTACTTCGAACAGTTACAGTACTCCGATCCTAGCGATTCTCCGAACAATAGGAGTACTCCAGTCGGTTGGTTCACTCCAAAGAGTTGGAGTACACCGGACATTTGGCGTACTCCGAACAGTTGTGTTGGAGCCCTCCGAGCAGCTGTTATTGAACTGCCGCGTAGTAGAATGTGTGATAGATTTTCCTACCAGCGTGCGGGAAACATCCACGCATTTTTATTTCAGTCGGTTATCATTATCAAACTTACCAATAATATCCCGGTTAGTTTGGGTTAATTGGCAATTTCAATCAGACGTTATCAAACTTACCGATAATAACCCGGTTAGTTTGGGTTAGTTTGCAGTTTTAATCAGACAAATTGTCCACCCCACTCCTTTTAAATTGCCCGGGCAGCGTATTAACGTTCTATACCATTATACAGATGGATGCCATTCTATAACGTAATGTGATTTGTATCTGAGAAACGCACGTATGTTTGCTCCAAATCATAACGCGATGCAGATGGACGTCAATCTATAACATAGAAGGATATGAAGTTACAATACGCGCCTATTTCTACTCCAAATGATACCACGATACAAAATTAATAACCACTCAATCAAATAAAGTAATTTATCTTTATTTTCTATACGCTATTTTTATGCTAACAAGGTGACATTACAATGCTTCAGAAAACAAAACTTAAACTTTATAGGTACCTACCTACTATAGAAGGTAATTAGATTTTTGGTTACTTTGATTCAATCCAATATTCGCTTCCAGATTTCTCAAACACTTTTTTTAACAATGTCGCCTCCAAATTTTGATGGCCTATCAGCCCCAATTCTTTTCGAGCCTGCAGTTAGCTCTGCTCAATTTTGGCATCACATCCTTTGTTCCTTATTCGAGTGGGACAATTTTTAATTTCTGCTTCATTGTGATAACATTGCACTCAAACACTTTCTTGTACCTACTCAAACTTTTTCAGTGATGGGTAAGTATAACGAACAATCCAGTTTGCTGTGGTGCCAACGCCAAAATTGCGAATCCAATCGTCGCACCATTCAATATGTGTCTCATCTTTATGATGATCCTTGCTTCTGTAATCCTGCGCACTGTTATCATTGCTACTAACACAATTTTAACTTTCAATTACACCTTCTTTGTGGTTAATATCATTTATTGCATTCAGGTTTGCTTCCATTTCAAATGTTTATATCAAGAAATATTGCAGAACGTAAACGCGCCCAGGCATTATCAATATTGCCCAATTATTTACATTGCCCATTGTCCGTAACATACGAAAAAAAATTTGAGAATGTACTGACTGCACTCACCGACAGGGTCGATCCTAGGGTGTCGGCCGCCCGCGTGCGAAGAGCAATTTCGCTGCCCCATAGGAATAGTCCTCGTACGTAGGAGGCGCCAGTGGTGGTAACCCGCCGCAGGCGCCGCCAAACACAGAAAATTTTTATGGATGCCACACCCAAATGCGTTCATTTCGAGCCTCAAAATGAACGTTTTTGGTCATTTCGAGTTACTTGTTTGGAACATATTTGTTTTCTATGAGATGTTTGAATTCAGGTGAGTGGTGATCAATAATGACAAATACTATCCTAAAACTAAGTAGGGCCCGGGCTTGGGCCTGGGTACGAAAGTAAAAAATAAGGCCCAGTGGAAATTCAAGACACCACAGTCCCTATTCGTAATACTCACCTACATAACATATCCACCTGCACTTGGAAGTATTTGGTACCAAAAAAGTTGGTAACATTGTTAGCGGCAGTATTCGCCTAGTTCTGTTGGACGGCTAGTAATTATTCTTGCAGAATTAGGTGAATTGGGAACAAAAATAAACATTTTGAAAAAACGAAGTATTTGGAAAATATAAAAAATTTTGCGATGCAATTTTAATTTTTCAGGAGTTTCTTAGAGATCAGCTTATTTCTTTGTTAGAAGTAGTTTTATTTTGAGAAATTCGTAAAAAAATTTACTTGAATCTTGAATGACAGAACTATAGGCGGCCTGAGGCCGCCCCTAAATTTGGCGGCCCGCGTGCGGGGCACGCGCTGCACACCTACTAGGATCGGCCCTGCTCACCGAGTAATTTTTTCCTTTAAATAACCGCGCGAAATCGAAGGAGCCAGAGAGCATTTTAGTCTGCCCTATGTTCTTTACTATACTGTTGAAAATATGTGTACAAAATTTCATTATGATCGGTTTAGTAGTTTACTCGGGAAAGCGTAGCAAATAAACAAACACACAAACTCACATTCGCATTTGTAAGGTCTGTTTGTTATTTACGTGTAGGATAGGTCAGTGCAGACTGCTGGTGCAGCTAGGTGTAGCTAATGGTCACCAAGTTGAAGGAAAACTACCAAACGCGTTAGTGCAGTTCGTGCAGCGATAGGAGCGGATAATTCTCTAACCTCAAAATATTATTATTCAAGTAGATTAAAGTGGAAACTAACCAAGAAAAAAATGTGTAATATTAATGAAAAAAACAAAATTTACAAAGTTTTATTGTCGGAAATTATAGAGGAAGATGGCGATTCCGTATCTTCCAACCCTGAAGACAGCTGCATTGAAGCAGTTTTTAAATCCTATTGCTCCCTCCCCATTCCCCATTCTGCACTTGTTACACCTCCTCTTGAGCAGGTGTAGGTAGTGCAAGATTAGGCACCCTACACTGAAATAACAAACGCCTTACACTATTTGCACTAACCGTATAACAAACGCCTCAGTGCAGAAAAGTGTAAATTATTGTGCACTAGTGGAGGATAACAAACAGACCTATAATATACGTTAGTATGTCTTCATACACAGAAATGAGTGCACCGTCAAGGTAAAATGCTATATAGAAGCCAAAAGAAGAATGAAAGCCCACTAGCCCATTAGGCTGCTTCCGAAAGTATCATCGGTAGTATAGTCCGCCCAAGTTAAGAACACCAGTTAAAAAAATGTGAAGAATTTAAGTTCATAGAAAACATATAGTTGTCACGTATACTCACTACAAAAAAATGAGGCGTTTAATACCTAATTGTTATTTGTTAACAATTATTAAACGCCTCATTTTTTTGTAGTGAACGTACGTGACAACTATGTTTTCTATGTACTTAAATTCTCTATATTCTTTTAACCGGTGTTCTTAACTTGGGCGGACTATACAGTCGTGAGCATTGAAACTAGGAGACCCGATTTTTCCCATTGGGTACGTTCACCAGCACTCAACTGTTGCCAAAAGTTGAGTAGTTGGGAAAACCAGTGCCGTTCAGCGGCTCTCAGCAAAAGTCGCTTTTTGTCAACTGCTGCCGATTTCTCTAAGCGGTAAAAATTTACGCTTACCAACTAAATTTATGCTTTAAACTTGCGCAGAAGTGTCGGGCTCGGGCGTTCAGGAAATTTACATCCGCTGTATCTCAACTGTCCTCAAGTGCTTTCCGCTGCAAGTTAGCTGTTGTGTACTGGTGAACGTAACGATTAAACGAGCTCACCAGCTATACTTACGGCAATGACAGGATTGTCATATTTGACAAAAAATCCATTGTAGAGGCAAGACTGATTTACCCAAAATAGCGAAAAATTACAAGACCTGTCAGTAGTGTCAGCCGGGTGTCCTACTTTCAATGCACACGACTCACGACTGTACATACATTTTCAACCAACTTATAGGTTATACATTTGAAATGTACTCGATGTTTATGATGCATAAATATATTCAATAAAGGAAAAATTTGCAATATGTATGAAGTAATTTATTTTTATTACCAATACAGAAACAGTGATATAGGATGATGGAAAGTACTTTATTGTCCAAGAAACATTACACCCCCGTACCGAACACAACTGAGGCCTGGGGCATTATTGCAACTAGATACGATAGATAATAATATTTAATAGACGTACGTATCTAAACTGCTGGACAAATGAAGACTCGAATGAAGCGGAACAAGCGAATTTTTAGGTTAACTTCAATTTTCAATATTACGCGAATTAAAAAAGATACCTATCAATGAGCAGTTTGCAAAAGTTAGCTTCTAAATTACGCAAATCACTCATTGATATCCTCTTTAGTTCGCGTAATATTGGAATCCAACTTGAACTAAAAATTCGCTTGTTCCGCTTTATTTTTCCAGCAGTTTAGTTGCAATAATGCTCCAGTCTCCAGTTGTGTTCGGTGCAGAGGTATATTAATAAAGCAAAAATCTGAAATAACAACAAACAAAGGCAACACGAAACAAACCACACAAAACCAGATAAACAGCTGTTTCTGTGTGTTATGTGATGAAATGCCATTTCTTGTCATTTCATCTTTCAAATTCTCACCTGCCTGCTACAGCTAATAAAAGCTCTCCTACTGTGCACGAAACTAACTGCACTCAGGTGTAAATGAAAAGCGGACTATTGCTGTCCTATCATTGATTGGTTCTTTAATATCCTTATATACCTAGTAATATTTAGAATTTGGAAAAATATGGCGGCAGGGGCGTGGCTTAGGTACTTCTATTTATATGTATTCATATTTGAAATATGCAAGAATATGGTGGCGGGACCTCTATTGTCGCCACTGTTTGAAAAGGTTTATGGCGTCACTGTAAGGTTCCCCTCTCTTGAATTGCTAAATCACAAACATTTGCTTAAACCTATGTCTTCTGTTAAGCTATTAGTCGTAACATAAAAGGGCATTATAATTAATTCAAAAGAGATACCTCGCTTCAAGAAGTAGGGCATTTCGACGGAGGATAAATTAAAGTAATCGAGGCAAAAAGCAAAAAAAAGGCAACATAGCACAAAAGGGCTGAACATGCACATCGAGACAAATAAATAAATCAGCCGGCGCTGAAGGCGTTTATTTAATTACTTTCCTGGTGTAGCCGAATCCCGGCTTTGCACAAAAAAGATGGATTAGTCCACGGGCCAAGCCAGCTGAACAAGCCGTACTCCCTAAGTGGCATAATTACTTTTCTTTTAGAGAACATTAATTTCGCTAATTATTTTTATAAAAAGAGCCGCAGAAGAGGCGAGCGGGTGAGATTCCGGTGGGAGGGAAATGATTATATCGCTTATTAAAAGGCGAATTAATTTAAAAAAAAGTTTTTATATATTTTTTTTTAACCAATTAAATCAGTAGAATGATTGAATATGCAATTCACATCAAAATATTATAAAATACTTAACACATTTCCAATTCGGCAACTGTAGAAGCAAAATCATGCTGCAATGTTTCATATAAATAAATTGGTAAAAAATTTTTTTTAAGTCACAAGCTTTTATAAAATGGACTAAAAATTAAAAAATAATTTTCCAGCATTCTGATATTATCATAATAATAAAAGCGATGGCCGACTCATCAATTAAATATCACTATTTGCAAGAATCTGTCTAGCTGAAAAATACAAAGGTACCAAACCCACCCAACCCGACCCAAGATACCCCAGCATTTCTCTGACATAGGTAGGGTGAAAGTACCTGTTGTCGGCCACTTAAGGCAAATTCTGGAATAAAATGGCGATTGAAAATTAGTGGATAGAGCGAATCAAATGTAAATAATGTTTTATGATACCTTATAGTATATAAAATTGATTGCTGCAACAAAAAAGGCTAAAAGGTTTTGTATTTTTATAGAAAAAAGCTTTTATCCAAAAAACATGCATTTTGCCTGTTGTCGGACAATCATCACATTTCTCGGACACAAAAGGACCCGTTGTCGGACAGTCGGACGCGTGTCCGAGAAATACGTTTTTTCGTCCACATAAACTAGTACATGCTAAATGGTACCTACCAGTTTGGGCACTTCCCACAACCAATATTTTATTTTGGAATTTTTAGTCAATTTTCTTTTTCTTCCATCATTGTTTGCACTTTTTTTGGTATTTTATCTCTCTAGTCTTTCCTCTTTTTTCTTTTTTTGTGCTTCAAGTTTTTTTTTTCTTTTTTTTGTTCCTTTCTTTCATAATATAATCTCGATGAGATTGCACTTGATAATTTCTCTTTTTTTTTTTTTTTCTTGGCTCTCATTTGATAGGTTCCGGAAATTGGAGGTGGCGACTGAAAGGACTTACAACAACGGCAACATTTGGCAGTTTAATGGGAGTTTTTTTTGAGACTCCAGTCCTATGTCTGTTGTTTTATCAGGTTTCTCAGTTCCAGGAGAATCGCTTTGATCTTTAAGAGGAGATTTTTCCATTGCTTCTTCAATTTCTATTTCATAAATACTTTTATCAGATTTATTCTCTGTACACTTGTAACACTTTTTTATTAAAATGAAAGCAGAAAGCACTACCCCAAACCCCATACCCATATAAGTAATGTAAAATGTCCGAGAACTTTACACCTACCTTTTCTCGGACATCTTTTCAGGTATACTACAATTTGACGCCTTTGTGGTTTATAGTGTCCGCAAACTGGTCCATAGAATCTCGATACTGTCTTCTAACGTATCTGATAAGAAAAATTAAGTTGAAAATCAAATAGGCTAGAAAAAGATACATATAGTTTCAACGTGCCGGACCAATTGTCGGACAGAGTGGCCGAGAAGTGGATTCTGCTGATTTATAGGACCGGTTATCCGGACATTTAATAAAATAAAGAAAATATTAATATTCATTTAATTTTTATGGTTATAATTGTAAATTAACTTGTTTATAACTTAAAAACATCGAGAAAGTATCGAAAAATGGAGTAGGAACATTTTTACTTACTATTTCCTTCTTAGCTTCACACTAGCAAATTTTTTCACTTGACCAAAAGGGCTGTGTTGGGAAAAACAGCCGACATATTATTATTT
Organism: Ceutorhynchus assimilis; assembly: GCA_917834065.1. NCBI lineage: Eukaryota > Metazoa > Arthropoda > Insecta > Coleoptera > Curculionidae > Ceutorhynchus > Ceutorhynchus assimilis. Next base: position 43,744,255 of record OU892277.1, read on the forward strand.
TTCTCAATTTGGTCTAGGCCCGTAAAGAGAGCGGTATTACAAAAACTGATGGGGAAATAGTGTCTGAAAGTAGGAATTACTTTAAAAAAGTGTTTGATATAATATTTTCCTATTTATTGGTTATTTTGTCGTAAAGTGTCCGACAACAGGGGGTGGCCGGCTAACAGGTACTTTCACCCTATGGCAATGGCATAACATTGCGGCACATCAAACATATCTTTGATGACCTGCTATGTTGAATATTCTTTAAGTGTTTAGATCACAAATTTAGATTAGCTTATGCTTTGATTTGCGGCCATCGCTTTTATTATTATGATAATATCAGAATGCTGGAAAATTATTTTTTAATTTTTAGTCCATTTTATAAAAGCTTGTGACTTAAAAAAAATTTTTTACCAATTTATTTTCTACTTTTTAGTCTCAGCTATCTACCCTATTAAATGAAAATATTTGTTCAAAAAGTTTATGATATTACATTTTTGAACTCTTAGTTTGTTTGGAAACTCATTTTTCTATTGGGGCGGGGGAGAGGGTGGGGGTAGTGGTAGAAATATATTTTTTGTTTGGGCTGTATTGCCATCGGACCTTTATGCATATACCAAATTTTATAAAAGTCATTTGCAGTGAAGTGTGTCAAAAACGCATTTTTCTATGGAAGGGGGTGGGGGTAGGGGTGGGAGGACATTTTTTTCTTATTGTTGTATTGTCATCGGACCACTATATGTGTACCAAATTTCATCCAAATCGGATAATGGGAAGTGTGTCAAAAACGCATTTTTCTATGGAAGGGGGTGGGGGTAGGAGTGGGAGGATATTTTTTTTCAATGTTGTATTGTCATCGGACCACTATATGTATAGATACCAAATTTCATCCAAATCGGATAATGGGAAGGGTGTCAAAAACGCATTTTCTATGGAAGGGGGTGGGGGTAGGGGTGGGAGGATATTTTTTTCTTAATGTTGTATTGTCATCGGACCACTATGTGTATAACCACCAAACTTCATCCAAATCGGATAATGGAAAGTGTGTCAAAAACGCTTCACAAGATTTGATAGTTAGACAGAACATGTGAAGCTAAATAAAAGCTTGTAAAAATGCATTTCAATGAAACAACATAGCAAAATGACACTAATTGTGGAGGTAACGGGCCAAAACTGTCATGTTGATATATATATGAAGTATACTTTATTTTACCATTTTATGAAGTAAGTATTTCCAATTGAAATTTTCATTAGATTTATAAAGTTTCTTGATTTCTTGCATATTTTTACTTTTATGGTTTTTCCTTGATCCGTATTGGTCCTTTTTTTTTGTAATTTTCATAATTTAAATTTCATTGTCGATTTTTGATTAAGGGTCCTAAGCCGGCATCCCAAGACGCGTGGCTTGGAGAGCCTAGCTCGCGACTTGCCGAGCCACGCGTCGTGGGAGTGAGCACGCTCGCTATTTTCTCCGCGGCTTCTCAAGAATCGTAAACTCTTACAGGATGGCTCATCCCAATAAGGCGTACGTTCGCCAACTCTCAAGTCTGCAGCTGGTCTGCGAGTGACGTCATCACTATCAGCAGCTGATAGTGATGGCGTCACCCGCGGACCCCGATGAATTGTTAATTTTTTTTCGTCGATTTTTAATGTAGGAGAGGTGATTTTAACGTTTAGGAGTTCGTTTTTTTGAGTTGAGGTCTGCGGCTGACATAGCAGACACTTTCAGCTCAATAAGCAGTCCCATTAGAGCTGGACTCGGGATGGCCGAGCGGAGCTGGAGAAGAGTTGAAGTGGCGTTTTTATCACGTGACCAAAAAGCTTTTGGAGTAGATGAGTGAAACCGAACGCCCCGAACGGCCAGGGTGCATTTGGAGTTTTTTAACTTAATAACCTAACCCCAACATTTTCTACGTCTTTTTTGAGTTTTCTATTTGTTTTGTTACTTGTGGTTGTGTGTCATATTCAAATACAAAAATAACAAAATGAATTTTGGGTATTTGGTGCCTAGATCTAATTTTGTCGAGGACGATTATTTCGGAGACTTGTCCAAAGTTATCAACATTCAGTGAAATTACGCGTTGCTCGCATGTCAAATAAGCAGTTTAATATCCATTGCATCCATTTACCAGGCTAATTACAGATGAAATATTGATTTGTCGATTAGTCGAATAGTCGATTTTCGCAAACAAAAAAATAGGATAGATGACACCAAATCACGAATACTAACACACTGCGCATGCCCGCTCTGGCGCTTGCTAATGACGAGAGTGTGCTTTCAGAGTCAGCTCTTTAAACGCTTGCATGTCCTTCCGTAACGTGGAGTTACTCTTTTAGCTCAAAATGATAATACCCGAACGCATTGGAAGTGTTAACTGCACTTGGAGTTTATAGAACAGTCATCCCGAACCCACCTTATGTTAAGTGTTCGTGCCAGGGATGTGCCGTAGACTATGAAATCTACTTTACGCGGTTTGTTTACATCCATGTAGACAATGTAGACAACAGAAAATTTGAAATTTGAGTAATTTTTTTGAAAGTTTGCATTGCATTAAATTTATATTGTATCAAATTAGACATTATCTGCAGTTAAATTAACTTTACAAAGCATAAAACAAAACAAAGCAAAAACAGAAACATAACCTTAAAGGTCTGCCAACTGTCAAAAATTGTATACTTTACGCGTTGTCTACATATTTTACACGTTGTCTACATAGATTACATAGTTTACATTGTCTACGCGTTGTTTACACCAGACGTAGACAATCTTTTGTGTACGCGTAGATGCCCATCTCTGGTTCGTGCCCGCCTCTTGTAGTGACGTCACAAGGGTATCGGCGCGTGACAATAATAGTTTATAATTCTTGGTTTGTGTCAATCGTTCGTCGGCTGTCATTGTCATTTTTTTTTTACGGATATGCGCACTCGCAAGGAAATGTCCTATCACGCTCGAGAAGCGTGATTGGCTGTCTTCCTCCGCCTCTCTACGTTATATTTTTCTTTTCTCTCGTGTAGCGAAATTTGCCAAAACGTGACGCGTTTTTCAAATCACTCTCCATTCTCGTCCAAATATCAGACCGCCGCCTAAGAAGTTTCGCTTTAAAAAGCACAGGCAGTGTTGCCACAAGCTCTTTTTTCATTGGGGCAAATTACGGCAAGATAGCGGGGTAGAATAGAATCGGTGCGGGGTAGCAACAAAAATTTCACCTACGAGCGTGCGGAAAGTGGCATTTTACCGCACACTATGCGGTAAAGTTACTTTACCCCATAGTCTGCGGTAAAATAAACTGGAAAGTATGCGGTATAGTTACTTCACCGCATAGGTAAAGTAGACTGCTTTGCTAATGATATAGCTAAAATTTTATAACACATGCGTTTTTGACGCGGTTAGGTAAATAACTATAATGTTTTTACATATTTTTCTGCATCAAGCATCAATTATCACAGAAATTCAAAGGAGACACTGGAAGGAATCTCTAAATGAAGTTATATCTTAGGCGTAGACAAAAAACTCATTGCATAGGTACCTACAGTCTGTGGTACAGTTGAGATAAATATATGTAAATTGCTTCTCATAATTTGGATTTATCAAGTATTTTTAATTAGCGATAAGCAGAAGCATTCTTTTTGTGTTATAGCATAGATTGTATTTAGAGCGGGGTACGCAGATTTAGTTGAGGGGAGCGGAAGGGCGAGATTGTTTTCGAAAGGGGTAGATCTACCCCGAACGGGGTAGCTTTGGCAACACTGAGCACAGGACACAAATGTATAAATAACGAAGATAATCAGAAAACACAATGATAATAGTATAACAAAAAGGAGGCGAGCATCTGTAGTGACGTCACAAGGCTATCAGCGCTGTGACAATAATAGGCAATCCTCTTTGCGCTTATAATCCTTGATTTTTGGCAATCAACAGCTACCTTCCTCTGTCTCTTTACGTTATATCTTTCTTCTCTCTCGAGTAACGAAATTTGCCCGTGACGCGTTTTTTAAATCACTCTCCATTGTCGTCGAAATATCAGACCGCCGCCTAGGAAGTTTCACTTCAAAAATTCATCAATTCTTGCTGTACGTAAATTTGAATGGAATGATGTAAGTATTCCATTCAAATTTAGGTAGGTACTGTTATATCTTGAGGTGTTTGAATAAAAGATCGATGCTGAATTAGCTGATTTTTTATTACTTATTGTCGGAAATATTATGTTAGGTGTAGATAGGAGGTTGACCGCCGATGGAGAAGAGAGGGAGCTGGTCCCCTGTGGGAACGCTCTAGCGCTGCTAAAGTTAGTGCGCGGTTGCCACGTCCTCGCACCCCCGTTCTTAGATTTTTAGTATTAGTATGTACTAATAATTAAAATAAAGATACCCTAATTCCTGAAGGGCAATAAAGTGGATTGAACAATGAAAAATGACTTATGTAAGACCTTAAATATTTCATTAACAATTCGCCTTTACTGAGCCTAACTTAACAATGTGTGTGTGGCAATCAGAAACTAAGTGTATTTCTTCTTCTTCGGAATTTACGTTGTATTCCTTCAAGTACGATGGTGGCCTCCGTAATCGGCTGGGGCGTCTGCTTCCAAGACTGTCGTGCCTTGCTGTGCTGACTTGGGGTTCAGCTTCGCTTTTTCGGGGTCTCTCTTGCTTTTTGCTCACAGTGGCTGGGCGCTTTGTTGTAGCACGTGTAGCTAATTTTGTGACCTCGGAGTTACTTGGTTTGGCTGGCATTGCTTCTAATGATGGTGGTTGCTCTTCACAGGGATTTTTGCAATGCTGTGGCGGTACTTTTGCAGACTGCGGACCAAACCTATTAAAAGAATGACTATTAGTGTCTTTGTTTAATGCGGTCAATGGGACGTTAGTCGGTTTATCACAACTGTCTATCTGTTGCTTGTTATTTTGGAAACAGTCATTAAAGTTATTGTCACTGCTGTCACTAAAACTGTCATTATTATTGTCAGTTCTGTCACACTCGTTTGATGTGGAAGGAGCGACGGGCCTGTTTGGAGCCGCGACAGCGTTTTCCTGGTTATCTTGACTGGTTGGGGTTTTATCGTTTGAGGTAAAGTTCGCCTTACGAGTCTAGCACTATGGAAAGAATGCGGATAAAAAAATTGCAATATTGCCTATTTGACTTCCAATAGGAAATACCTTAATATTTATCTATGTTACACACCTACATTTATGAGGAAAAAGTAATATTTAAAAACGCTGCGCGCACGCTTATGACAGGCAGCATAAGGCTCGAAATGAATGGCGTTATTCCCCCTTGCCCTTCAGACGTCATAGTGCTAGACTCGTAAGGTGAACTATATAGGGTATTTTCAACACTTTCTGTGTTTCGTTGTGGGGTTTCCAGTTCCCTTCGACGTTCCTGTGTTCTGTTTGCCTTTTTTCCATTTTGTGAAGTTGGTTTGTGTGTCTTTTCCATATCCTTCCATCTGTTTTTACTAAATAAGTAGTTTTCCCAATTCCCTCCTCTATGGTTCGTTCTGTCCATTTGGGTTTATTTATGGTTCGAAAATCTTTGACCATTACTCTTTCTCCTTCCAAAAATTTCGTTTTTCTTCCTGTTCCATAGTACTTTGCTTGTATTTCTTGCGATTTTTGAATATTTTGGGACACTCAGTAGGTGGAATTTCGTTTGTATTTTTCAACAGGTCGAACCTTGATCTAAGTTTTCTTCCAAATAAGACTTCTGCTGGAGATTTCTTTGTTACCGTATGCTCTGCGATTCGGTAACTGAAAAATATTCTGGAAATTATTGTCGCCACTGACGTTTGTCTGTTTTTGGAATCAGCGATAGCTGTTTTCAACTTATGTTTTATTGTTTTAACCATGTTTTCGGCTTGTCCACTACTTTGAGGGTGGTGGACAGGAGTTGTAATGTGAGTTATTCCGTTCATCTGGAAGAATCTTTTCATGTTTTCTGCCACGAAATTTGTTCCGTTGTCGGTCACTACAAGTTTGGACAGTCCAAATCTGGAAAAACACTCTCTGAATTTTTCCTCAGTTTCATTTGATTTTAATGAATTGCACGGAAAAACCTCTGGGTACTTGCTGTATGAGTCAATGATTAGTAGAAAATATTTACGGTTTAACTCCAAGTAGTCTGCGTGTATGCGATACCACGGTTCCTCTTTCGTTTGCCAGGGTGTACATTCAGCTTTGGGAGGATTTGCTCTGTGATCGAGGCACTCAGTACAAGACTTTATTACGTTTTCCAATCTACTGTCAATTCCTGGAAACCATAAGTAGCTTCGAGCCAATGATTTTGTCTTTGTTAAGCCCAAGTGTGCTGGCTCGTGCAGTTCCTTCAATAGCCTCTCCTGAAGACATTCTGGTATTACCACTCGATGACCCCAAAGCATTATGTCTTGATCTAAAGAAAGTTCATGTCTTATATCGAAGTAAGGTTTTATTATTTGATTGATTTTGTTTGGCCATTTGTCTTGTATAACAAATGTTTTTACCTGCATTAAGGTGTTATCCATGTTGGTTTTTGCCCCAACTAAATTGTTATCAATTGGCCATTCCGAGCAATTAGCAATAAAATTCAAATAATTACCTTTTCCTTCATATTCCTGGTCTATGGTTTTTATTTTCAATGGGCTCTGGACAGGTAGTCTGCCAAATGATTGTCCTTACCCTTGGCGTGCTCTACCCTATAATTGAAACCTGACAGGTATAGCGCTATTCTCTGCAGACGGTTGGCATATGTTGTGGGAATTTGCTTGTGTTCGCCAAAAATGATGGTCAACTGCTTTTGATCCGTTCTCAATATGAATTTGTTGCCCAGGAGGTACTGTTCAAACTTCTGGACTCCGTAGAAAATCGCTAAGCTCTCCTTCAAGATTGTTGAGTAGTTTTTCTCTGCTGGCATTAGCGTTCTAGATACACAAGCAATGGGTCGTTCCACTCCGTCTGTCATTCTATGCATTAACACAGCTGCGATGCCAGCGTTTGATGCGTCTGTCTGTAAAATCAAAGGCAATTTTGGATTAAAATGGACCAGGGTTATGTCTTCAGCTATAAGTTCTTTTATTTTATTGAAAGCAAGTTCTTGAGCTCGTGACCAATGAAATTTTGTTTCCTTCTTTAATAACATATATAGGGGTTGAAGGTATGCGGCCAAATTGTACACAAATCGACCGTAATAGCCCACCATGCCCAGAAATGCTCTGAGCTCAGTTAAGTTTTTTGGTGGCGGTGCTAGCGAAATTGCCTTTACTTTGCCGTCTAGTTTTTGGAGTCCTTTTGCTGAAATTTTATGCCCTAGGTACTCGATTTCGTGCTCAAAGAATTTGCACTTATCAAGTCTTGCCGTTAGTCCTGCCTTTTCCAAACTGCTCAGCACTGCATCCAGCGTATCCAGATGCTCCTCCTCGGTTTCGCCTGTCAAGACAATGTCATCTGAAAAATTTATTACATTGTCCATACCCTGATATAGTTGTTCGACGTATTTTTGGCATTTAGCACTGGCAGGCGAAATTCCAAAAGGCATTCGCTTCGGTGCAAACAAACCCTTCTTAGTGCTTAATACTAGCAGTTTACTTGTCTTCTCGTCGAATTCGAACTGATTATAGGCCTGCGACAGATCAATTTTGGTAAATTGCTCACCTTTGTGTAGTCTTGCGAAGATACTGTCTATCGTGGGAAGGGGGTACACTACCTCTTCCAAATGTGGGTTAACAGTTGCTTTATAGTCACCACATATCCGTATTTTTCCATCTGCCTTCAGCACAACTACCAATGGAGTCCCCCAGTTGCTACTGTCAATTGGAGTGAGTATGTCTCCGTCCACAAGGCGTTGTAGCTCTTTGTTCATGTCAGCTTCGTAGGCAAATGGTACGTTCCTCGGCTTACAGAACACAGGTCTCGCTTCGGGTTTTAGCTGCAGAGAAATTTTTTCATACTTAAAACAAACTAACTTTTTTCCAAACACTGATGTATCTTTATACTTGTCCAAGATTTTGTTTATTGACCTTTTGTTTTTTATTGTGACGTTGTTAATTGATTGCAGAGTTGATTTGAAAGTGTTCATGAAGTCTCGACCTCCAATAATAGGTCCACCATTGTCGACTACATAGAATTTTACATCCTTTATCAAGTTATTTAGGCTTACTTTGGCTACAAAAAATCCTAATGGTGTTCTGTCTTGACTGTTATAGCCGTTTAAAATGATGCTATCTCTTTTCAAATGCTCTTTGGATGAAACGTTGTTTTTAAAGTCATTATAATTCATAGCACTGATACTAGCACCAGAATCAATTTGAATTTTACAAGGTTTTTTGTCAATATTTGCAGATAATAGAAATAGATTTTTGCAAACGCCGCTTGGGCTTGACGTTATCGCATAAAAATCTGAGTTGCAACTGTCATTGTTCACTACTTCTTCTGCATTCAAAAAATAATTTTTTCTTTGTTTACATGCATACTCAATATGGCCTTTCTTGTTACAATTTCTACAAGTAAAACTAGAAAATCTACATACCCCGTAATGCTTCCGTCCGCAATGATTGCAAACATCGTGATTATTTTTTTTATTTTTGTTTGTATACCCTCCATAACCAGTATTTTTTCCTCTCACATCAGAATTTGACATTCCTTTGTGTTTGTTGTCGCCGCCATTATTGCTCCTTCTCTATTTCGACGCAGGGCCGTGGCTCCCACCACCACTCGTTGACACTTCGCCGTTGCGCGCTCTGTCTCCGGCGTTGCCGCTGCTTCCTTGATGACGCGATCCTCTTGACAGCAGGTTAACCTCTTCTTTTTCCGTAGCTTCCTTGGCGATTGCAAGGTCTACCAATTGCTTCAAATTTTTGGACACATCTTCTTCGCATAGTCGATCCAAAATTCTATTGTTGGTCATTCCGGACACGAATTTATGCATCAAAACTTGCTCCAGGCTTCCTTCGAATTTGCAATTCACTGCCAAGCTTTTCAATCTAGCATAACAGTCGCTTACACTTTCGCCTGTATTTTGACTTGTTCCATAAAACTTTAGTCTTTCTCGCCATACCGAGACATGGGGACTTAGTTGCTTGCTTAGAAGGTCACACAGCTCGTCATATTTCTTGTCCTTGGGTGGATCGGGGTAGCACAAATCTCTTAGTAGTTTGTACGTGGGGGCACCGATCAAACTGATCAGCGTGGCGGTTTTTAGGTCATCTTCCTTTACTCTATTAGCCACGAAATATTGATCCAGCCTTTCAATGTAGATCGCCCAATCCTCGTTGTCTGCATTAAATTCACGTGCTTGGCCGATGATGCCTGACAACGCCATTTTGTGAACCACACCAACGGGAAAAAATGAACGAATAATCGAACACGCGATTGCACTACTTTTTGCGATTATTACCGATTTTCGCGATTTTTACCGACTTCCGCGTTTTTCCTTATTTACTCGTCGCCATTTGTTATATCTTGAGGTGTTTGAATAAAAGATCGATGCTGAATTAGCTGAGTTTTTATTACTTATTGTCGGAAAGATTATTTTAGGTGTAGATAGGTTGACCGCCGATGGAAAAGAGAGCGAGCTGGTCCCCTGTGGGCACGCTCTAGCGCTGCTAAAGTTAGTGCGCGGTTGCCACGTCCTCGCAGGTACCTTTGCGACAAGAAGTAAATAAATGATAAACGACTCAAAATTTCGCATATTCAGGTAGGCCTCAGGAACTAAAAGTTACCACTGAGGTTACTTAAGACTTCTCAAGCAGTTTTTGCTCCCGAAACAATTTAGGCATCTAAAAAGATCCCCAATGTATATAATTATTATAATTTCATAAAAATAACAATTATCTGTTAAATACTATTGAGAAATAGAACAAGAATTTGTGTAAAATTTACTAATTATACTAGTACATATTAAAAATTCTATAATGTTTCACTATCCCATTATTGCGATAAAAGTAAACCGCTTTGTGAAGGCTCAAAACAATATCTACGATTTTAGTCCGATTCCTCTGAAAGAGCAACTTAAGGTCTGAGTCGCGGTCTAAATCTGTTACCAGAAAAAAAGCAACATTTCCCAGGAAATCCCCTTGGAAGTGAACGTCACCTACACTTCGAGAGAAAGTGGCAATTTTCCACAAAAAAGAGGCAAGGAGATTGAGAAGCGCCTTTGAAACCTGATGCTTATTGGTTACTCGATAGAGCATTTACGGGACTCATTTATGTGAAACATATTTCAATTATTCTCTTGTTGTGAATAAAACTGCTTTGACTTTTTTCATTGGAAAAATTATTACTTAATTTTCTTTTTACCAAGATCCCAAATATTCATTTTTGTTTCATATGAATCTGTTGACATAAAAAGTTCTGGAAACCAAAGATCTCGAAAATACATATTCTGCTGGAAAATTCCAGAAAATTAAGTCTAGAACTCTGTCGATTCAAGAAGTTGGTTTGTTGAGGTTTCCATAGAGTGCCTTCAGGTTTGCAAACCAAAGATTTGTTAAAGTTTTTTTTTTTTTTCAGATATCATTCGTTGATCTGTGTCAAAAGTCGATGAGTGGAACTGAATCTCTACCTGAAAACCATAATTATACAGAAATAACAGGTTTCTAAATTCATTTTTCCACAATCTTCAGAGAAAACTCAAACACAAAATGTTCAAATTAATAGATTTTTAAACGCAATTAACGAAAGTTCCCAGAAAAAAATGTGTTTCCGCAAGAAAAGTAATCGGCTTTCAAAATCAGGTTGCTCCAAGCAAATTTTCCCGATTACAGATTTCAAAAGAAAATGAAAATTACTACAGGACTTTTTTTCAAATTACCATTTGAAAATCGGTTGTTGAGTAGTCATAAAAGAGAAAAATGCGAAATTTTGTGGTTGTTAGTTACTGTGAACAAATTGTATTTTTATGTGCTGCTACTTGAATGACGTACGTCCTAGATAAAAGCATTGATTGATGAAGTAATGAAAGTTTCCACCTCCTTGAAATTGCTTCTCAGCAGAATGATGGAAGGCCCTTAAGTAAATGCCCTATTGGTACCTAAGAGAATCTCCGCATTACATCCAGGCACTAATGTTAAACTCGAAAACGTTTTGTTCGACAGAGGCTTCCACATTCTCAGCCGAGCTATTCCGATCCGACAATAACTAACACGGACTCCGCCATTGTCTGCGCACGGATTCCTGTATGTACTTCTATATGACTTTTATGGAAATATTTTATTCGACGGTTTTTATTACATAAAAAGGATAATAGAGGCATTGTAGAGCGTACACGCCAGATATTTAGAGCACAATATATTGAATTCCTGCCAAGTGCAGGACGCAACGTATTGACCCTGTATGGTCCTTGCTTCCAATGTGATATACAAGAATTCGTTTGAAACATACTAGATTTGAAAGATACTAGATGAGTACTATTAAAATGCTACGGATATAAAATATCCGTAGCATTTTAATAGTAAACTTTTTTTATGAAGAAATCTGATGAATTTCGACATTGAAATTTATTTGTATTCAAAAATATAGCTTCACAGAGCATGCAAGTTGTTCTCTCAATGAAAGAATTATCCATTCACTACTACTGTCTCCGACTGATGAAATTGAAGAAAAATTATGAAATATTTTTTTCATCTTGGATTTTAGATAAACAACAATAAAAAATTTCTAAATAAAATGTTCGAAAAGAGATCATCCCCTTTATATCGAAGAGGAAATGTTTGACTTAAATCAGCCCCATCTCCCAGCCCTTGGCTTTATCAGTGTACCTCTCGGGCCACAATAACCGATATCAGGATATTTCGATGGCCCCTGGGGATTTTCGATAACAGGATCTCAAGTGTATTGATTGTTTCTACACAATAGCAGATAATCTTGCCCCCTTCAGAACCGCTTACCCTAATGTTGTTTTAACCTCTCCCGAAAAACAATGCTCCATCTCTAGAGAACACGTAAAATAAGTTCCATGTCGATTAGATTTTTATTTCTCAAGAGAAATAAAGAAACAAAAATCCAATTTAGTGAGGGAAAGCCTCAGCTTATGTGACCTACATGCCCTTTTGGATCGGATCAAAGTAACAGAACGACAAACCACACTATTCTCCGGTCCAATAAAACCTTGTATCAGGTTAAAATTTAAAAAATTTGGAATCACAAAAAAAAGGTAACACAACCGTTAATCGCGCAGTCAGCAATAGTGAGAATGAATGGCAAATGTTAAGGCTCTTTAAGCCGAAAGTCTGCGGTCCTTTAATTTTTTGAATCCATAAGGAGGTTCAAATAGCTGCCTCTTCTAGTAGACATAATTGTACACTTTTTCGATGTAAACTGACTATAAGATCTAGTGAACTGTCATAGTAGGCGGGTATTTCGTTGAAGCTTGACATTGCTTCTAGATCCGTCAACGGAATAATCGATGTCCTATGAACCAGGCATGGGTCCCAAGTCTACTCCTTTCTTTGTTGTATCCTTTTCTAACCTGAATTAACAAGAATTCTACTCTGCCTACCCACTTGTAGCGATAAGCAGCGCATCAATCGATACCGATTATGATTATCTTCTATTCTATTCTTATTGTCGTCGATTGCCGCTTTCTGATAGCTATATAAACCATTTCTGGAGCCGCACAGTCTTCCGCAGTCTTGGCACACCCAGCCTCTGGCAGCAATGTCTCTTCCTCTGTTCTCTCGCTCCTTCCTACAGTCCCTCTTTTCGGTCTCGTATCACCGTCGCTGTAGTTCAAAAATTTGTGGTCCGTCGTGAAATACTCGACGCCATGACGGCCTATCATTTACTGTCGTCTTCCAGTTGCTGGTATCGATGTCGCACTTTGTCATATTCTCCTTAAGAACATTTTTGTAGCGTTTTTGTTGACCTCCTTGATTTGGTTTTCCCTTCTTCAATTTCAGTGGACAGTGAGGGCTTCCATGCTAGTTGTTTTGGCCTCCTCTGAAACACTAATGTTGGTTCGTCGGTCTTGCCATTCAATCCGTAGGATCGTTCCTAGGCATAGGTGGTGGTATTTTTCTAGGCTTTCCATGTGTCTTTTGTAGGGGGTCAATGTTTTTTATGTGTCTTTTGTAGGTGGTCCATGGTTCGCAGCCATATATTAGTTTTGGTATTACAACTGTATCGTTGACGCGGAGTTTGTCTCAGCGCTGATGTCGTGATTGTTGAAAATTCTCTCTAGAAGTCTCCCGAACGCCGCGCTAGCGATGTTGGACTTTAGCGTCAATGGTTGCATCTGTTGACAGATGGCTCCCAAGGCATGGATAGTGTTCGACGATCTACAAAAAATAGTCGTTTTAGCTGAGTTCGGAAAATAGCTCCATGAGCATAAGGATGAAAATTTTGACAGTTGTCACGTGTTTAACTTAGATAAAATCAATTTGAAGTCACGTGTGAAAAAAATTTGTCGCATCTGCGAGGTCATTTCCGAACTCACCTTTTAGACTCTGTTCCAACCGACATGAGAACCGTTTTAGAACCAGTAATTTCCAAAGGTTCACTTATTTTTCAATAAGTTGAACATTTATCCTACTTGACAAATGAATTGATCGACTGGAAATTACCGTTCTAGAACGGTTCTCATGTCGGTTGGAACAGAGCTATTATTATATTTGGGACTTGAGGATTATTGCCCGGTGCGGGTTGGTGCAGAATCTGCGTCTTGTTAAAGTTGATTTCTAGGCCGATTCATCTATATTGCCTGAAGATCTTCCTCTGTATTGGCTATCACGACTTTATCATCCGCATATTGAAGTTTAATTATCGATGTCGTCGATACTTTCGTCTTGGCTGGTAATCTTTTTCGGTTGAATAAGCAGATGACCCTCGACAAGGTGCAGTATGGATCCTATTATCCTATAAATACAGAAAATCATGTCACGGCTCGGGATAGCGTGACATAAACCTTGGGCTCGTTTATTCCAAAATCAAAGTCCAATTAATACAACAATAATTTATTCCACGTTACTACACACTCTGACACCAATTACTACACTAATTAACTCAAACAACTTAACTCTTTACAACTCTTAGCAATATTCACTATCTAAATCGTATCACAGTTAATCTACTTAAAAACTACTAAGTAATACCAGCCTTTATATATCCGCAATCTATTCCTGCAAAATCCAAAATAAACGCGATAACCCTCCTTCCCGAACAGCACCGCAAAATCTAGAATCAGCTGTCTGATTCTGTACACCATGGCGCTTCCGCCAGAATTTCGAGACACCGCCCTCCTCTTAAGGTTGATCGTCTCGATCAACTCCGCGCCCATGATATTTCGTCAATCTGTCCAAATGTATAACTTTCATCTTACTCCTGGTGTTGCGCTGAACTTGATAAACCAAATCATTGATTCTCTTGATTATTCTGTAGGGTCCTTCCTAGCTGAATATGCTCTCGAGCAAAATCATGTATCCCCAGAAGTCGTGCCCTTACTTCGTCGGTATAATCTCGAATTTCTATTCATTCTTCTTCAGCTATTCCAAACATCAGATCGCAAGGTAATCTGACTTCTCTTCCAAAAACGATTCTAGCCGGACTTTCACCTGCTGACTCGTGAATAGCTGCTCGGTAAGCGATTAAAAATAGAGGCAAATGTTTGTCCCAATCTCGCTGGTTCTTTGCGACTACTTTTGTCAGGTGTTCTTCTATGGTCTTAATAAATCGTTCTACCATGCCATCGCTGTCTTTGTCGTCGGAATTCCCATGATCTCACAAATTTTCTTAAAGGTGGCAGATTCGAAGTTTCGTCCCTGTTCTGAATGTAACTCTAGTGGCACACCATGACGACTAAAAACTTCGTCCACTAGCACCTGAGCAATAGTGATGGCTTCTTGATTGGGAATAGCGAAAATTTCTGGCCATTTACTGAAGTATTCATGATAACCAAGCTGTATTTGTTATCACGCTCTGACTCAGGAAACGGTCCGGCTACATCTATCGCTATTCTTTCAAATGGGAAAACAACGTTGTACTGTTTCATGGGCCCCCGAGATCTTAGTTTAGGGCCTTTACTGGTAGCACAGATGTCGCATTTTCGGCACCAGTTTTTAACGTCTTCATGATAGTGGAACCAGTAAAAACGCTCCCGAATTTTGTCCAAAGTCTTGTTAACTCGAAAATGTGCCCCTGAAGTTCCGTCATGTATTTCTTTTAATACATCCTCTACTCGATTTTTTGGGATAACCAGTTGGCTCTTAGTAGATTTTCCATCCGCACTTTCCCAAATTATTTTAAGCAAACCATTTTCTACGGCCAGAGAGTTGTAAATCAAACTCTTGTTCGGCACTTCCCTCCATTCTGGCCTACATTCATAATTTTCTTTAAAGGGGGTGTGACCCAAAAATGAAAGTTTTAGAGCCAAAAAATCTAAGAATAAATATTTAAACCGCATCTTGCTACGATGGTCCGTTCTCGAGTTATGGCGGTTTGAAGTTACAACTAGGCGTTTGTGACGTCACACTGGATTATCAGGGACAGTATTAACACGAGTAAGAATCTTCCAAAACAAAAGACAATTATCTCCTAGAGCGAATTGCAACCACTCAAAGTATAGGGTACGGTTCACTGGCAACTAAACGAACAGAAGACTGCGATTTCGGCGGTTGTGACATCACAAGCTCCTGCATAATTTATCTTCACAAGGAATTTTCTCGGAGACTATTTTGAATATAGGACTGCGGTTTTCACGAGAGATCTTAGAATTTTTTTCTTGATTAAGGTAGCTTAAGTCCTTTTTTAGGGTCACACCCCCTTTAAGATGTAGAAATTGCCCGATGTCCTGGTCTGCTTCTTGATCTGCTCTCATTTGTTTGGTGATGAAGCGGAGCAGCTACATTAGCGAATCCTTCTACAAATCTTCGATAATAAGAATATAATCCTAGAAAACTCCTTGGTTCATGTTTGTCGCGTGGTTTTGGCCAATCCCTGACAGCATCTATCTCACATTCCATAACTTGTAGGTCATCTTCAGATACCACGTGACCTAAGAATTTCACTTTTTTTTTTTAAATAGAAAACACTTATTTGGATTGAGTTTTAACTTGGCATTCCGGATGCGGTCAAAAACTTCTCTCAGGTTATTGAGATGTTCTTGGAACGAATTTTCCATCATGATGACATCATCTAAATATACCAGGCAAGCTCTCCATGTAGGGCCTCGCGAAACAAGATGCATCAGTTGCTCAAGCGTAGCTGGAGCATTACACATTCCGAAAGGCATTACGTTAATTTGGTAAACCCGCTTCCGGTACTGAAGGCAGTTTTCTCTTTGTCGTCTTTGTGTATTGCCACTTGCCAGTATCCACTCATAAGATCCAAGGTGGAAAACCATTTGGAGCCCGATAGAGTTGCTAATGTATCGTCTATCCTCGGGAGAGGGAAGCTGTCTTTCTTGGTGACGTCATTAAGCTTACGGTAGTCCACACAAAATCTAAGACTTCCAGCTTTTTTTGTAACCGATACTACTGGCGCAAACCATGGACTATTCGACTCTAATAATTCCCTCTTGAAGCATTTTGTCAATTTGGTTTTCCACTTCCTGTTGTTTAGCTACTGGCATACGTCGAGGTGGTTGTCTAATTGGGTGTGCCAATCCAGTATCAATTTTGTGTTGAATTAAACTGGTCCGTCCGGTTTGATCATCTATCACAAATACGTCTGCTTCTTTCAAGATGAAATCTGTGGCTTCTTGAAGTCTATCTGGATCGAGGTGTTTCCATGATTTCTCCAAAGTCTGCATCAAGGTATCTGTATCCAATTTCGGTTTTACAAAATGTCGCTTATCTGGTAGGTCACAATTCGATATTTGCTTAACTGGTTCGAGAGTTCCAATAATATCTCCTTACTTTATTTTTACTGTTTCAGAAGAAACATTGGCAATTCTTATCATAATGATTTGTTCTTACTAGAGTCTTTCCAAGGAGAAATTTTTCTGGTTTATCTCCGATAAAAGTATGTGTTAGTCCAACGCAGCACCCAGGGTTTGTTTCCAATTTTCCGCAAAGGATGCCTAAAGGTGGTAGATCCAAAAGTAAGCTCAACCATAGCTTCTCCTTGAACTGGTGCTGATTCGCCCGTGACTGTTCGTAGTGACAGTTTTCTAGTAAGCGGTTGGATTGCCCGAGACTTGACTAAAGTTCTTATAATTATAGAAACTTCGGCACCCGTATCAAAATTGATGGTTTTAAATCATCCATTAATTTGTCCTTCAAATTTCAATCCGCTATAATGACTGCCCAATGATTTTATGTAAACAATCCTGGGGGCTTCGTCATTACTAACCAGCATTCGCCCGTCCATACTGGTTAGTACCCGTTTCCCTGTCCGTTATAAGGGCTGGGGTCTCTAGATTTCGAAAAGTGTTGGGAACGATCCCTAGATGGAGAGCACATCCTTACTCTACAATCTCGTTGAATATGTCCAAGCTTATGGCACCGGTAATATTCTACTCGGTTTTTCGGTGTTGGTATTTGTCTGGAATCGTTTCCCGTTTTTCTACCTTCTAGTAGTAGTTTCTTCATTACCTCCATGAAATTACTCATAACATTCTCGAAACTACCATCCTGTTTTGCCAATGTTTTATCCTTTGGATCTTCAATGGACACTGCTCGTATTCTGGGTCATGAGGCACCAAAGATTGCTTCCACTTCCAATGCTCGGACAAGGGCTTCGCTACTTTGTCTGAACTTAGGCATCCTCATGTTTTCCTGGATCTTGGAATTTCCGAGACCATCAATGAACGCAGATACTGCCATCCATTCCTGCATGTCTTCCCCGGCTGCAGGAAACGCCAAACTCACTAGCCTTTTAACTTCTGATTCGAATTCTTGTAAACTCTCGCCGGGTTTTTGAATTCCTGTCTCCGAAGTGCAATTCTAACGTCTGACGTAGATGGTGGTAATTCTGTTGGTAGATTGAAAGAATGGACTGAAGAAGGTCTAAGGCAGGTCCTTGTGGCGCCACTATCAGTGCTGTAGCTTTTTCTTGATCGTTCCATCCGTTGTTATTTGCAGCAGCTTCAAATTGTCGGATATACATGGTCCAGGATGTAGAACCGTCAAAAGTTGTTGGTTTTATCTTCATACTAGAGAATGCACCAACACTAACTGGATTGATGGACTGTATTTCTAATTTATTCACCTTATCTTCAAGTGCTTGAACTTGGTTCTCAACTTCTTGTCATAATTGCTGAACATCGGCTTTGACCTCAGCTTTTACATCGTGAACGTCGCTTTTAACTTCTCGAACATCGTCTTTTACTTCTCGAACATCGTCTTTAACTTCTCGAACATCGTCTCTAACTTCGGCTTTTACTTCCATAATCTTTTGTTCTAGGTTAGCGACAAATCCGTGTATGGTTTGAAATATTTTCTGTAAATGTCCAAGGTCTTCTTGCTGTTATTTTTGTCGCCTGGACTCTTCGTCTTGTTTGCCTTGTTGTCGTTTAGCTTCTTCTTCTTGTTTCTCTTTTTGCCACCTAGCCTCTTCGTCTTGTTTTTCTTGTTGTCGTTTAGCTTCTTCTTGTTGTTGTTCTTTATGTCGTCTGGCCTCTTCGTCTTGTTTTTCTAGTTGTCGTTTAGCTTCTTCGTCTTGTTTTTCTTGTTATCGTTTAGGGTCTTCTTGTTGTCTTCTAGCTTCTTCTTGTTTAGCTTCTTGTTCTTGTTTTTTTTTTGTCGCTTGGCCTCTTGGTCTTGTTTTTCTTGTTGTCGTTTGGTCTCTTGAAGTTCCAACATTTTGCGCAGATGTTCTTGCTGAACATCCAATTATGAGGTAGCACAAAGTAACAATATGATAATACAAATGTATATGCCTAAGAGTACAAAAAATAAGCTATATCTAATATGGTCCAAGTAAAAGATTAAGTAAAGAAAAACAAAGAGCTTCTAGTTCTATCGCATGAATTTTTTTAAGTACAATCTAGGTTTGTATGTTCACTGAACACTTTGTTGTATCATTTGATACAGCGAATTAAGGGCGAGTTTAACATGTAATTAGATCTGCAATTGTTGCTGACAAATGCAACCGTGTGACGAAGAAAAACTGGGCTAGAGTTGAGAGCAAAAAAGCTTACAGTTTCGGTACAGTCAATTAGATTATTTACAGCTTTATAAACAAAACAGATGTCGAAATAAATTCTTCTGTCAGACAGACAGAGTGTTAAAATAGAGGCTGCAGATGAAAAAACAGTGCTTGTCCGACAGATAAAGCCTAGTAACTTCATAGCTTTATTAACAATTATTGTATTGTATTCTTCGAATGACAGTTTGGCATCCAGGTATACTCCTAAATCTTTAATTACATTTACAGAAGAAACAGATTTGTTGTTTAAAAAGAGATCCCGCCTTGGATAGTCGACCATGTGTGAGAATAAAATTGTATTGTACTTATCAACGTTAAGCACTAGCCTGTGGTTCGTACAGTAGCTTGCGAGACATAAAATATCGGACTGAAGGTTTATGTAGTCAAATGTATTTTTTATTTTTTTATAACATTTCACATCGTCTGCGTAGGCCTTATGCTTGAAAAAGTGAAAACATTCTCCTGTATCATACAAAATAATTGAAAAAACAAGTGGCCCTAGGTGCGACCCTTGCGGCACACCAGACGTAATAGACACACTGTCAGAAGAACACGTTCTATACAAAGTAACAAACTGAGTACGCCCAGATAAATAGGAGGTTAGGATTTCCAGCAGTACTCCGTGCACACCAAAAGAGCTAAGCTTCGCGAACAATGTGGGGAAAGCCTTAGAAAAATCGGTGTTCACGGAGCACACCGACTCCCCCCTCTCAAAACTCTCCAGTATGTATTGAGTATAGAGTAGGTACTAAATTAGTTTCCACTGAACGAATTTTGAAAAATCCATGTTGTTCAATTGGTAAGTGATTTTTAACTTGAAAAAATAGTTCCTCAGTTATAATGGCAAAATGATCCAAAAGGAATATTCGTCTATAGTTTAGCACTGAGCCCCTGTTGGCAGATTTAAAAATTGGAATAACCTGAGCACACACACTAAATCCCAGATTTTAGACATTTGTTATAAATAATATTTAGAGGATAAATAAGGCAATCTGCGGTCTTCCTAATAAAGTATGTAGGGATACCGTCGGGTCCAGGACCCTTTTTTATGTCCAAATTTTGAATAGCGTTTTTTACATGAGTTTCAGGTTTCAGTAATCCTTTTCAGTATAAAAGAATTTGCGCTCAGGTTATTACTATAATCCACAAGAGGTGGGGATTGATTGTCAACAACTCAACAAAAACGCTACTAAAATAATCCGGAAACAACCTGCAAATATCTTTTCTCTGGCAGGCTTCAGTTTGATTAAAAAAACATTTTGTTTGGCAAGTTAGTACTTTTGCGTTTATTGGAAACAAATTATCAGAATTCCTCAATATCGCTTTCCAGATTGTTTTCGGTTTTATTGATGTAATTTTTGTAACTAGTATTTAAAAGACGTTTTGTTTCTTTGCGCAAATTGGCATAAAATTATTAGAGTCGACAATATTTTTAAATTTTTTCCATTTTTCGTGAGCGTTGTTTTTAATTTTGAGCTTCATCATTATCTCCCTTGAGAACCAAAATGGAAAACGGTTTTGCAATATTGTTTTTGAGGGTGGTGACAGAGTAATTTATTCTTTCATAAAAACAATCGATGCATTCGTCTATATTTGAGGATTTGACTAACTCATCCCACTCTTGGCTTTTTAAAAAGTCGTTTATAGCGATGTAGTCACCATTATGAAATTTTAGTTTTTTATAGAAACATTTTATGGGTTTAATGTTAATTACAGCCTCAAGAAAAGGATGATGATAATCTTCTTTGACCAGTGGGGACTGCTCCCTTTGTATGTATGCATTCAACGATATCTCGTTTGATACAATTAAATCGAGGGATTTGTTTTTACTATTGCTTATATAATAAAATTGTTTTATGCCGCTAAAGCTAAAGCCGGTCCCTCGTCACAAAGTTTTGAAACATTTTTCAAAACTGGTTTAAAACAGTTTCACAATGATGTCATAACTTCTCGGCACGAGAAATTGGTTTTAAAAAGTGGATTGGATTGTATTTCGAAGCGGTTTGAACCAATTTTGTGTGACGTCAACCAGTTTCAAAAAAGTGAACGCGAGAAACCAGCTTAGATCTGCTGAAAATGACACAAGTAGCGGCGGCAGCAATCTGACTCTTCTTCAACTAAACAAACGTTATGCATGAAACGCCACTGAGAATCGACGGCCCTCTGCTTGGAAACTTCGCCGAACAATTGTCAAGCCAAACCTTCGCCATAGCACCACGCGATGTGCGAGACCAGGAAAAGATTCGTGCGAATGACGAATATTCGCCTATTCGCCGTATTCGCCAAATACACTGGGACCGGCTTAATACTTTCTAAAGATGATATGCTTTCACTGTTTGTGACTAGACCAGGACTGCAAAACCCATCACTTGGATTATAGCGCCATGATAAATTTGGAAGATTGAAGTTCCCTATTAGTAGGAACATGTTGTTTTGATATAAGTTAATAATATTGCCTACTTTATCGGAAAAATATACAAAATCTCTGTCTTTAGTGTCTGGAGGCGCCTATATGCAGCATTGTTGACTCGTAGTAGGCATATACAGAATGTTCTAGAATTTCCCTCAAACTTTCTTGAAATTATTTTCCTGGCCTTTGCTTGAAGTTCCAAACACGTCGGTGTAATTTACACGATCGCTGGGTCTCTTTTGGTTATTGTCACTGCTTACACTGACTAACTGTCCCAGTGTTCACTATAGTGTCCTCACTAGTGTCCGCGCACTATTCTGCAATCGGATTTCACTTTGCAGTCCTCGAATTATATCTCACTTCTGACACCAATGTCACGGCTCGGGGTAGCGTGACATAAACCTTGGGTTCCTTTATTCCAAAATCAAAGTCCAATTAACACAACAATAATTTATTCCTCGTTACTACACACTCTGACACTAATTACTACACCAATTAACTCAAACAACTTAACTCTTTACAACTCTTAACAATATTCACTATCTAAACCCAATCACAGTTAATCTTAAACTTAAAAACTACTAACTGATACCGGCCTTTATATATCCGCAATCTATTCCTGCAAAACCCAGAATAAACGCGATAACCCTTCTTCCCGAACAGCACCGCAAAATCTAGAATCAGACAAAAATCATAATAAAAACTGAAATCGAAAGTATTTACTTACTTCATAAGTGTCCGAGCACCCGATATAAGCAAAAAACGAGAAGTCAGATAAATTTTTCATGAAGAATAACAAACAGTAGTCAACAAGATCAGAATAAACGATGAAATTGTGATTATAGAAGACTGCTACAATTGAAAATGAACCGTTGGAAGGTAACTGATGGAAAAGCTGTTAATGAAAACTGCGCCATCAAAATAAAATTACCGGCGAGTCGAACTAAAAGAGTAATTTTTTACTAATCATGTTAAGATTTTTTTCAGATCCCTAGTAAATAAATAAAGGTTTTGAGAAGTCGATTAATTTTTTTTGTGATAAAATAACTTTAACGTTGTAAAATAATCATTTAAGGTTGTCTCCTACAATCATATAGTAATCCTTTGTGACATTTTTAATATCACCGGAACCCTGCTTCTGTTCGAATCTTGATTACACCGTGTCGACAATGCTTTCGTGAATAGATAAACAGCCGAGCAATGGGGTGAAAGGCGAAGAGCCAAGGCAGAGGCTGTGCATTGGGCACCAGGTGGCAGATTAAGGCGCCCAAAGCGCGACTGGTTTACAAATGGGGTCTAATTTGAATTCATATCTAGAAATAATAATTACAAATATTATTCAATACATGATTTCAATTATATCTAAAATTTTGGTTTGTATTAAAACTTCGATTTTTATTTAATGCACGTGCACTGCCTATTAAAATCCTGAAAGCTTATAACACTACGAGCTTCAATCCATATTTCATATTGTCCTATCAAAAAAAAAAAAAATAATAATAAAAGAGTACCTGATGCTTCTACGTTTGAGAGCGAGCCAAAACGCCACGTATTATCTAATGATGGTTATGGTTTCGGGTCTGCCATCAATCATTGAATGATATATTGTTAGGTTACGAAATCAACACGACCGCAATTTGTATACATTCACGGGCCCTTATGACAAAATAAACTATTCCTCATTTTGTTCGTGTCATGTACGAATTGCACCCTAAATGACTAATACGGACTCCGATGTCATTTTGTGGAGTGTATCATTATTTTGTGAGGATATTATTTTTGTTTTTTTTTTAACTTGTTATAACCGTATTAGAGAACAATTAATACTGCAATTCATTTTTCTGAGACTTATGGAATTTGTAAGGGTGTGTTAACAAATAATACTTATAACGTAATTTGCATCATAGAATTAATTTTGGGTATTATTATGTCGAACATTTCTAACTGCAGAAAATTTAAAGCCAAAAAATATTATGTGATCCTCATATACAGTGTCATTACTTAAGTGTGCAACATATGGGATTTTTTTTTAGTAATAGCACAATCAAAATACAAACAAGGCCAAAAGTTGGTGCATGTCTGATAATCATATTAGGTGCACTTAGAATGATTGCAAGTCAAACAGCATACAGGGTGGCTCAAAATATTAAAATTCTACTAATATTTACTTAAATAAAGTAAAACTTTTGCACTTTAAGGAGAGTTTTTTTAATATGGCTATTATCATTAGTAATGTTTTGACTTGTTAAAAAAAAATTGCGACATTTTAAAGTTGTGTTGAATATCATTGCAACAAACATGAATTTTGTGATTCCATAGAAAATTAAAAATCTAAGTTAATTTTACAAATATGCTTGAATTTGAACAAAGTTATGTAAAATTAATTTGATTTTAATTAATTTTTAAAAGTCTCAAGGGCGGAAATAAAAAATAAAAAAAATATAGAAATTATAGATTTTTTTCGAAAGAAAATAAAAAAAATCTTAAGAGGCTATGTTTTGGTATTTAGGCATAACTTTTAATTCCAAACAACTTTTCTCTATAACATTTTGCTGAATTTTCTAAAATAAGGGTACTTTACAGTACCAGCTTTGATATTGTTTGAGCTACCCTGTATGCTGTTTGACTTGCAACCATTCTAAGTGCACCTAATATGATTATCAGACATGCACCAACTTTTGGCCTTGTTTGTATTTGGGTTGTGCTATTACTAAAAAAAATCCCCATATGTTGCACACTTAAAAAATCACACTGTATATTTGCAAACTTGGTTTTCAAAATACTAGTGGATTTCAAAATTTGAATAATATTAGAAAAAATATTTATGTCTATTATTATTTGATTATTCTTTGAGAATATTCTGGAGCGTATATTATTTTCTCTGGAACATATTTTGTATCCTTTTCATCCAATAAAATATGCAATATGCAAAACAATACCCATTGTTTTGTACTATTCCATTTATACGGTCTCTTTTATAATAATATGATGAAAATTTATTCCGCGTTTCAACGGCTTTTCAAAACACAGGTAAAGTGGAAAAACTGAACACTTATTCAAATTGTTAGATTTATGCTATAATGAACTTTCCCCATTCTTGAGAGAATAACGAATCATTCTATTTATTTGTTTGTTTGTTAACGTGCAATGCATCCTTGTGATAATAATTGAACGTGGAAGTCATTCAAAATCCAATGCTGTCAGTGTTAATAAAAAACTAGAGGCTTGCATCAAAATCGATTGGTTCATTAATTCCATATCGGGTTTTCCCAATGCGTATCAGTAATCGGTTATGATGTCTGAATAATTACATTAATTCTGTTCGAGCAACATTTTGCTATCTTTATTATGTTAAGTTAAAAAATATTGTTCACTACAAGCCTGTCCGAGATGCTCAGAGTAAAAAAACTATTGCCATAAATTAAAAAACGTTGCAATGAGACAAAATTTGCGTATTGTTTTTCAGCACACAAAACCGGGGTTCCAACTACAGCCGGAGCACGTATACATTTCTGCGGGAAAATTAAAGTATAAGGCTGCTGCTGCTTTTTAATCAGAACCAGCAAATTGCTTTAACGACCCACTCTAAAATTACATTACTTTTGTTTGTCAGGAAACGTAATACGCTTCAGACGGAGTGCAACATGCTGAAACGAAACGTAGCCAGCGGTAATGGGATTTTCCGATTTTCACGCGTACTTTAACCAAATATTGTGTGTTGCATGACATTAATTTTTATTTTAACAATAATATTACTGGAAATCGCTTTTATAATAATTTAGGTTTATCACACACGAACACGGTCACAAAAGTCTGAAAAAATATCTTTCAATGTTGTGCCGGCACTATATCACTTTTGAATTGCTTAACTATGTCTTTATTTATGTAGGTACAGTATTTCTCATAATAGTGCGACGTTGCTAAATCCCCGATTTCCCTATGTCGGGAAAATTGTGCTCTATTTATCAATATCCTCATGAATATTTCCCTAATGCAGAGTCTGAATCACCAAATAGTGAAAATAACAGTTATAGGTCTCAAACTTGCCTTTCCCACTTATTGAACCATCATTATAGGCGATCACTCGATACCGAGTATGCCTATCTTCTATACTATTCCTATTGTCGTCGATTGTGCGTTTTCTCATGGCTATATTAACCAATTCTGCAAAAGTGTGCTTCCACAGTCTTGGTACACCCAGTCTCTGGCAGCACTGTCTCTTCATCTGTTTTCTCGCTCCTTCCTTCGGTTCCTCTTTTCGGTCTCGTGTTTGCGTATCTGCTCCTCAAAAGTTTGTGCTCCGTCGTGGACTACTCTACGCCATAAGAGTCCATCATGTGCCGTCGTCTGCCAGTTGATGGTATCGATGCGGCACTTTGCCATATTTTCTTTTAGAACATCTTTGTAGCGTTTTTGTTATGGAGGTCAGTGACGTTCGTGGTTCGCCTAAAATAATTTTTAAATTTTATCTCGAAAGCAAAGCAGCATACGGAAAAAAATGAGGAGACAAAAAAGCTGTACTAATATTCGTCTAACGATTTCCTAAGAATTAATAAAAAAATTGCCTTTTTTTGTACAAAGTCTAACAGCCTGTATCTAAAAAGCGAAGCATTTCCGGACATATTTTGATCAAAAAAATTACTCAATTTTTATGAGATCTACCATCCCTAGAAATTTGTAACAAACCTTTCGTGACACCCTGTACCGGTTGTCCAAATAAGAAAAGACGCCGGCTATTGAGACATTTAACGAGTTTGTTCGACTCATTTAATATTTTGATGCATGTTGATGGCCCCACTAGAATCACTTCCATATCTTCTTCTGGTCCGGATTATTTTTGTAGCAACTTCAATTCGGTAACAGACTGCAGAGTGGTAAGTGCAGGTATCTCAGATCATGAGGCTGTGGTTGCCACCTTGAGCTTAAAAACTAAACCTCCTGAGATGAATAAATGTAGGCACGATAGATTGTTTACTCGCAGTAATTACGCTAGATTTAGGACAATGTGCAACAATTGTAACTGGAATGATAGCCTAGGTAATGGTGATCTACTGGAGGGCTTTCATTCAATTCTAAGCAATGTTTTTAATAGAGCGTTTCCCACTGTCCCGATAAAAAAAAATAAAAATAAAAATAAAAAACCCTGGTATACCCTGGGTATAAAAAATTCAGCAAAAAATATGAGATGCTTACATTATATTAGAAAGTTTACATTGAACAATCTTGATTTTGTGAATTACTACAATAAATATAGAAGGATTTACAGATCCACACTCAAACAAGCAAAAATTCTTTACTACTCAAATCGAATCAATTATGCATCTGATAAATCAAAAGAAACATGGAAAATTGTTAACTCTCTGCGTGGTAAGCACAACCATGCACCTATATCTAGTGACCTGAGGGCTGACCAATTGAACATCTATTATTGCAGCGTAGCCTCGGAGCTTTCAAAGCACATCCCTAAAACTACACCACCAGAGCGTTTTCTGCGTCATGTTTCTGTGCCTGAAACTTTTTTCTTCTCGCCAACTGATGTTGAAGAACTAAGGTCCATATTTGGTGGGATGGGTAACAAAAAATCCTCAGGTTGGGACAGGATGCCTCTGAATGTTATTCAGGCCCTTCCTGATCGGGCTTTGGCTTCGTTGGCCCACGCAGTGAATAACTCTTTCATATCAGGCACATTTTCTCCATGTCTTAAGAAGGCTATTATAGTGCCGATTTTAAAGGGGGGAGATTCGAATGAGGCCTCTAGTTTTCGCCCGATATCATTGCTTCCTACCTTGGCAAAGATTGTGGAAAAGCTGGTTAAGAGGAGAATACTTTCATTCCTCAATAAACATGATCTTCTGGACCCCCATCAGTTTGGGTTCTTAGAATCCAAGAACACAGATGATGCTATCTTTGGTTTTCTTCGACGGCTGTACCTTGAACTCAACACGGGGGATGTGGCAGCCTCAGTGTTCTGTGATTTGTCGAAGGCTTTCGACTGTGTTGATCATCCTACCCTCTTGACCAAGCTTGAGATTTATGGTTTTCGAGGTATTGCCTTGAAATGGTTTCATTCCTATTTATCGGGTCGGGTGCAGAGGGTTATTTTCAACAACTCTAGTTTAACAGAACAAGCCATCTCCACGGGTGTTCCTCAGGGCTCAGTTTTGGGTCCCCTGCTTTTTTTGATTTACATCAATGACTTGCCTCGCTTGCCTATCAGCGGAAAATTCACCATCTTTGCCGATGACACCATCATTCTTTGGCACGACAGGGACCCAAATAGGTTGCAGCAAGTGATTGAGAGAGATCTTGGGTGTGTCGCGGAATGGTGCAATTCTAATAATCTTTCTCTCAATGTTTCCAAGACCAACATCTTGAACTATAAATGCGACCTGGGTGACGTCGCTCTGAATGACGGAAGAATGTCCCGTTCAAGCACTGTAAGGTTTTTGGGACTGCACATAGATAGCTCCCTTAAATTCGAAAACCATGTGACGCACTTATGTGGGAAAATTTCTTCTGGCTGCTACGCCTTCAGAGTAATTTCTTGCAACCTGGGACTTTCAGTGTCTCGTCAAACATATTTTTCCTTGATTGAATCACACCTTCGATATGGGATCTCATTCTGGGGATGCTGTTCGGCAAGCCTGTTCCATACTGTATTTGTGCTACAAAAGAGAGCGCTTCGGTCCATGTGCTCTGCCAGAAGGAGAGACACTTGTCGTCCTTTGTTTGTGCGCCACTCGGTTCTAACATTGTACTGCATTTTCATTATGGAAACGGTATGCCTTGTGCGCAAAAAGTTTAGAGAAGAGCTGTTCTTGCCTCAGAATTACAGTACTCGTCAGACTTTCATGTTGCCTTTGCCGATTCCTAAGTCCGATCAGGTGAAAAAGTCCATTATTTACAGTGGCAAAAAAATGTTCAATCATCTTCCTTTGTGTTTGAGACGGCAACGATGTGCGAGGAGATTTAGAAGGTCAGTTAAGAGGCTATTGCTAACAAAGGCATATTACACCTTGGACGAATTTTTTACCGATCTCTTAGGTTGAGTTTTATTGTATTTGACTACTATTGTCTGCGAGTTCCTTGTGACATTTTATTTTCCTGTATTCCTGTAAATGTACATATAATAGGTTATTTTTCTTTGTTTTGTTGTGTCCATAAGACTTTATCTTAGGGATTTAATTCATGTTTGAATTACCTGTTTTATTCATTTTTCTATTTTTTTAATTTCCTATATATCTGATGACATAATTTTATTTTTTATGCTCTTTTTTTATGTATTTATATATAGTTTTAGGTACTTATTTACAATCACATTTTATTACCAAGGCTTTGTACACAACATTTATGTAAGATGCGAATAAAGCTATTTTTGACTATATATCAGGAACTATTAGTCCTAGAGCTTCCAAGTAAATTTTTTTTCTATAAAATAGGCCATGAAAAATTGCTGGAGATAGTTTCAAGTTTGTAACTTGACTGCTAGGAGGCGCAACGAACACTCGAAAACATAATACTGATGTGATTATCTTCAAAAAACACCCACTAGAGGTATACTAAAAATATGATTATTGAAATGTTGATGAAATTACAAAAAAAATTTGTTAAGGATTTTTTGCCCTAACTCTTCAAATAAGAGGTAGGGGAAGGTTCAAACTTGTTAGGAACAAAAGTTATATAACTTTTTTGTTTTCCAACCGATTTCAATGAATCGGGTGTCATTTGGAAGAGTTTTTTACTGTTCAATAAAATGCATAACAAAGATAGCAAAATTGAATTGTTTTGTTGCCGCTAGGGGGCGCTGTGTGTCGACAATTTTCCATTTTTTCTCGGAAATTTCAAATATAATGATGCTTTTTTTCATAATTTAGATGGAAAGAGGATAAAAAATGAAGAATCTGGTGAACCGCAAGTCTGTATCTTTATCCTAGCCCAAAATATAAATAAACAAATATTTTAAGTTAGAAAAGTTCCAGAAAAAAACTTCTTGCCTTCCTTTTCGAGATAAAACAAAAAAAATCTTATTTTTTACGACACTATAAAATTAGTAAGAAGATTTGAAGAATTGTGTGTCTGAAAGTAGCTACCAATCCACGATATCAAGAATTGAAATTGAATTGAACTATAGTTATTTACATTCCAAGCTGCGAAAGCGTAGACTTTTACTTGGACGCTCTAGGACTAAAAGTTCCTGAGATATAGCCGGCGTCCTTTCTTATTTGGACACCCGGTACATATATTGATGAAAATTATTTGTGGGGATACGGCCAATAATAAAGTAAGACTCTTTTTTCTCGTAAAGCTTTCAGAATTTATTTTACTTCTTCTTCAGAACAACTATAAAAAAAATTAAAAAAGAAAATAATATAATAGAAAACAATATAAAAACGATAGGTAGGTACTTACAAAAGCGAGTTCAAAATATGTTCTTAGAATGTAAATCGTGTAAAAACATTTCCAAAAATGGTCAGGGATGATTAAAAAAATGTAAAATGATGATCTGTTTTGACAAAATTTTGTCAGTTTGTCTTTATAACAATTAAAGTTAAGGTATATGGTACATAAAAGAACCGTTCAGGATTATTTATTTTGGTCAATGAGAAGTAAATTTGAGAAAATAATATTCAAGTTTTGTATGTCTGTCCTTGTGTTTAGGGAATTTGGTTCTTGTTGAATAAAACACATCTCATAGATAAATTCGGTTCTGTTATTAAAACAATAGAATTTTTAAAATCTATAGGATGTCCAGTTTCGTTTACATGTTTCGATAGAGCACAAGCATCAGGTCTCACACGTATATCACTTTTATGTGAGATTATTCTAGATTTTAAATTTCTTGATATTTGTCCAAGATAATTTTTTTCACAGCCCAAACAATTTATCTTATAAACAACATTAGGTTTATTTTGTGTCGGTCTTTTATTTTTTAATTTAGAAAAAAATTTATTTACAGTTTTTATAGTTTTATTAGCGAGAACTATATTATTTGATTTGATGACATTGGATATCTGGGGTGTTAATATGGTTTAGATATTCGCGTCCTTGGTTTAGAAGTAGTTGATGAAAATCGTGAGGGTTAGGACAAAAATCAAACTCTTGGATTAAAAATTCGCCGACATTTCGGCCTTATATTAGGCCTTCTTCAGAGCTGAAAGAATAATACACATAAGTATTTCCTATCTGTGTCTTGGAACACCGCTATCGACTACAGTAATAATTCAAAAAAATTGACAATTAGAAAATTAGAAAGTTGCAAACAATTCAAAAAAATTCCAAAAAAATTTCCTCCTCTCCTAACATTCAAAATTCAAAAAACAAAAACAAAATAAATATAAGAAACAATAAAAGTACAAATAAATATTAAAATCTTAAAAAACACAAAAACAAAAAAGTTAATCAAACTACAGGCAACAAAATATGAAAAACCCAATGGTTATTCCAGATCTCAACACTGTTATCTCTATATAATAAACATGAAAATATTTTGATTTAGCAGGGTAGAGGAGCAACCGAGTTGTACTCGATTTGGTAGTCGAAATTTCAAACTTTTAACTTAATTTTTTAGTGACATACCTCTTCTTCAAATTAGGAGCTTTCGTAAACACTTAACTCTAAAAACTCCACATTGTACATAATCATTTGTGACATAATTGAAACAAAACAACACAGACGTAAATTACGGGAAGAGATTTCGACGACACATTAGCAACCAAATTCAACTGGTGTGATATGGTTCCGTTTAATATTTGTCTAGTTTGGAATTTCCATAAAAAGTTTAAAATTTGTTTTGCAAAACATGCATTATAAAATGGAAAAAGCGGTGTTTCAAGACACAGATAGGCAATGCTAATGTGTATTATTCGTTCAGCCCTGAAGAAGGGTAATATGAGGCCGAAACTTCGGCGAATTTTTAATCCCAGAGTTTGATTTTTGTCCTGAACCTCACGATTTTCATCAACGTCTGTGGCGTTAATTTTTAAATATAAGGAAATGATCTGTATGTTTTAAAAATTAAATTATCATTTTGCTCATTTCTTATATGTTTTGATAATTTTTTTTCAAGAATCTTCTTTTTCATTTGAGACATAGATGAGTATGAATGAGAATGCATGAATTATTGAATTTCTATTATTATTTTTATTTTTATTTGTAACACATAATTACATACATCATAGTTTACATAAATATTATATTAAGTTAATTGTAGTCGCTGTATGCACTATGTGCAAAGCCTCGTGCAAAGCCAAAAAAACAAAAAAAAAATATGTTCATTATTGTTAATATGTTGGATATTTGAAGTTCTAGTTGAAGAAAGAATAATATTTCTCTGGATAATAATTTTCAAGAAAGAAATTTTTAAGAATTTTTAAATTTTTGTCTTTTAAATTCGGATGACATACAGGGTATCAATTTGAAAACTTCCCATCCCTATTATCTCGGAGTAGAAAAATTTTCGAAAAAATCCCTGAAACACGTCAACTATAATTTGAAGGGGGATGAGCTTTATGCAAAATTCACATTCCCTCTTTCAACCCCCCAGGCCCCAGAACCACCCCCTAGAAAATTTTAAATGGGAAGGGGGGTCGAGTGATACGTCATTTTCTAGGGTTTTTAATTCCATACATTTTGGTGCTAAATTTTAGTCCCTAAGTTCAACTGTTTTGGAAATATTGACAGTTGAAAATTGTCTTTTTTGTTACTTTGACAGGCTGTAAAACCTAAACGGTTAATTTTAGAGGAAAACCGATCTTACATTCTTATCTTAGATTTTCATAAACTATCATTTGACACCATTTTTGAATTTAACCGGATATTAAATTTTCAATCGGAATTTTTGATAGTGGATTAGATTCGAAGTTGCTGTCAAATGATAGTTTATAAAAATCAAGAATGTGAGATCGGTTTTCCTCTAAAATTAACCGTTTAGGTTTTACAGCCTATCAAAGTTGCAAAAAAGTCAATTTTCAACTGTCAATATTTCCAAAACAGTTGAACTTAGGGATTGAAGTTTTGTACCAAAATGTATGGAATCAAAAACCCTCCAAAATGATGTATCACTCGACCCCCCTTCCCATTTAAAATTTTCTAGGTGGTGGCTCTGGGGGCTGGGGGGTTGAAACGGGGGAGGTGAATTTTGCATAAAAACTCTTCCCCCTCAAATTATAGTGCTGACGTGTTTCAGGGATTTTTTCGAAAATTTTTCTACTCTGAGATAATAGGGGTGGGAGGTTTTCAAATAGACACCCTGTATTTTTGATTTTCTATCTTTCATTCCAAGAACTAAATTTATTTTTGTTTTTTCAGGAAGATATTATGAGAAATAATTCATATACCTTCCTGAAGAAATAGGTTTGATATACCAGTCTAAGATTATTTTATTTTCTGTTGTTCTTATTAGTTTGGTATCTAAAAAAGGAACACTGTTATTTGTTTCATTTTCTATTGTAAATTGAATCTACCTATGTATTATAACTATTTAAGATGTCAATAATTTCTTTTTCTTTATTTTTGGGAATTGAGCAAATTATGTCATCTACATATTTAAATAAAACAGTTATTTTAAAAGACAGTTTAGGAATACAATTTTGAAGTAAATCATCCTTAACATATTGAGCAATAATTGGGGATATTCAATGAAGGAGAACAAAAAGTCAAATCTCACAATTCCAAAAAGAGAAATTTATTTTTCAAAAAAATCTCTCAGGTCAAAGGGCTACAAAGAACAATAAGAGTAATATTCTAAAAAAAAATTCCATAAAGTGTACTCACAATTCAGGTTACAAAGTCATGTATAAAAGGTGTGAAAAGTGTAAAAAAGTTGTAAAAAAAATTGTATAAAAAGGTGTAAAAAAGTGCAACAACATACAAAAAACAGTTAGGGTGGTGATATATTAGAACCCATAGGAGTTCCAAATATCTGTTGGTTAATTTTATAGTTAAAAGAAAATTATGTATCATTTAAAAGATGTTTTAAAATCATTATAAAATTATCTTTTTTTATATTGCAACATTTTTTAATATGATTTCAATGCTTTTCAATGCTTTTTATAGCGAGTTCTTGCGGAATATCAATGAAAAGGGATACCACATCTAAGCTGATTACAAATTATGTTGGACAAACATCAAGAAATTCAAAATCTAGAATAATCTCACATAAAAGTGATATAGGTGTGAGATCAGGTCTCTATCGAAAAATGTAAACGAATCTTAACATCCTATAGATTTCAATATTTCTATTGTTTTAACAACTGAACAAAATTTAGAGATGTTTTTTAAAAATGTGTTTTATTCAACAAGAATCAAATTCTCTAAACGCAAGGACAGACATACAAAACTTGAACATTATTTTCTCAAATTTACTTCTCATTGACAAAAATAAATAATCCTGAACGGTTCTTTTATGAACCATGTATGTACCTTAACTTTAATTGTTATAAAGACAAACTGACAAAATTTTGTCAAAAAAGATCATCATTTAACATTTTTTTAATAATCCCTGACCATTTTTGGAAATGTTTTTACACGATTTATATTCTAAGGACATATTTTGAACTCGCTTTTGTAAGTACCTATCGTTTTTATATTGTTTTCTATTACATTACCATTTTTTTATTCTGATTTTATAGTTGTACTGAAGAAGAAGTGAAATAAACTTCGAAAGCTTTACGAGAAAAAAGAGTCTTACTTTATTATTGGCCGTATCCCCACAAATAAGTTCCATCAATGTAATATACATGTATAAAGCCGGGCTCAGACGACTCGTGTACTTGGCGAATACACAATTATTCGCGTACTTGGCAAGTATACGAGCTTTGCGAATTGCGATGGCAAGCAGGGCGCTCACACGACGTGTTCAATTTACAAGTACGCGAGCGCGAACATTTGGCTAACCCTTGATGCTCGTCGAAAACTAAATAAAATAGTCGCAGTGAAAGCCAATTATTTGTGCATTTCGTTTGAGCGCCTCTACAAGTATGAACTTGGCAAGTGTACGAATAATCGTGATCCCTTTGACTCGGGACATTTTTACCGACAAGAAATGGAAATCCAACGAGTGACAAATAATTGTACAAGTAACCCACTCACACGGCATGGCAAGTATACGCAAGTAACGATTGATTATTCGTCAAGTACACGAGTCGTTTGAGCCCGGCTTAATATGTATAACGATTTTCAGCCTTGGTAAATTCGTTGCATTACCCAAGTTATCTCGACAACTTTAACAAGACGCCCTAGGTCCTTGTCCCAAGTTTCGCTTGACTGACCGCGGTGCGGTAATCAAATGTCCAAAAACTGGCTTTAGTAAATTCAGAGAATTTTTTCGGCGCTGGCTCTCCGTTTAGTATAAGTAGTGTTCTACGTTCTACAAAGAATGGTCATTTATAGTTATATTTGAGGCTTGGGGATTAGTGCCCGGTGCGGGTTGGTGCAGAATCTGCGTCTTGTTTAAGTTGACCTATAGGCTGATTCTCCTGTATGCCTGGTTACTACATTGATAATTGCCTTGAAGATCTTCCTCTGTATTGGGCATCACGGCATAATCATCCGCATATTGAAGTTCAATTATCGATGTCGTCGATACTTTCGTCTTGGCTCGTAATCTGTTTTGGTTGAATAGGCAGGTGACCCTCGACAAGATAAAGTATGGATCCTATAAATAGAGAAAATAAAGTGTGTGCAATAACACAGTCCTGTTTACCGCCTATAGTTATTTGAACAGACTCTCCTTGTCCGTCGTTGCTTAGGACGGTTGCGTTCATATTATTATGCAGCAGGCGGACAGGGACGTAGCGAAGGCCTCTGGTTTGGGGGGTGACATTCCTAATTTTCCCAACTTTATTAAAACATAAAAAAAATCACATGTAGCGAATGAGTCGGAGTATAAAAAGGCTACACAAAAGATAAACGCGCATCTGTATTGACGTCACAAGGGTATCGGCGCTTGACAAGAGTAACCGCGCAAATACAATGACAGTTTTCACTTTGCAGGCAGACCCATAGTGCAGATAAAAAACTGCCCCTGCGGCATATACACTGCGTTTCGCAGGACCAAAACTGCGTCACGTCACGCTGCGAAGTAATACGCGCATTACCTATTCTTACTTGGGTTCACAAAAACTCGCCGTGAGTCACGCTCTCTCACTTGGATTGTGTCAATCGTTCGTCGGCTGTCATTATCATTCGCTGTCTTTCTCCGCCTCTCTGCGTTATATCTTTCTTCTCTCTCGTCTCTCGTGTGCCGAAATTTGCCAAAACGTGTTATTCCATTCTCGTCCAAATCAGACCGCCGCGTAAGAAGTTTCATTTCAGAAAAATCATCGTAGGTACACGTGTTAAGAAGTGAAACTTTTTAAAAACTATTTCTTTAACTCAAGAGCACCAGGATTCAGAGTTATGCTGAAATCTGAATAGCGAGCGAAGAATGCGCAGAGCGCAGAAGGCAACATAATATAAGAAGTTTGGATTACCTAATATACCATAGGTGGGTTCGGCTTGCTCACTCCGTGCTCTCGGAGTGACTCCATTCGCACTCCAGCCGTTCGGGTATTGCTTTTTACCGTATTAGGGGTGACTCCATTAGCTCTGTTCACTTCACTCCAACTCCGCGCTGAATAGCCGAACCCAGCTTATATAGCGCTAGTGGTGCTCACATTAATAATCTGCGGTGGTGCTAATGCTACTACTGCCACAAGTGTCACGTGCCACTGTCACAGGCTAGTGGCGTTAGCGCAGTGCAAAGTGCAACGCAAGAAATTCTCTGCGACCATTGGGATTTCGTTATTCTGTTGTCCGGTGATTTTGCAATTCATTACGACACGTGACACGATCCTTATGTTAATTTTAATTAGTCCTCGCGAATTTTGGTCTACCAATTTTTCCCAACTCTAAATTTTTTATCCTAGTTTTCCCAACTTTCGATATATTTTAGGAACTTTGGGGGGGGGGCGCCACCCCCCAGCCCCTGCCATGGCTCCGTCCCTGCAGGCGGAGTATCTGGATGTCGAACGAAACAAATGCTTTCACTAAATTTATGAAGGCCATTAGTGCAGCGAAATGTTTCAAATTTTTTTTTTTTTTGAGGTATAACCAGATGAAACCTTTATGATATCATTAGATGCGTCATTGGACATACGAAATGGCCATTTACGAATTTTTTTAACGGTACCGATTTTTTCTAGATCGAAAAATAAGTAAAATTTGTGAAAATAATTGTTTCGTACTTTACTAACCATTACGAAGCTAATGGTTAGGATCAATGAGTTAGGCAGACATTATTATTGAAATACATTTCAAATTGTTGAAAAGTTATTATAAGAGTATATAGGGATTGTAGGGAAGAAATTTAACACAACACTGGCAAGTATCTTTCCCGCAACAGAAATTCCTCTGTAGTTTCCACATTGAGCCCTGACTCACTTTCTAAAAATGGCAACTATGGAGTCATCTCTAAGTTCGGCAAGTATGGTCTCAGTAATCCATATTTTGTTAGACATTTTTTTAAGGTAACGATCAACGTGAAATCAGGGACATAGGAGTCTCTGTTTGGAAATCGACCCACTGAGTAGTGGCCCCGCCTTCCCGTGCCAGTCCTTGACGCGTTTCCTCCTTGTTAGGACTCATCAGAAGGACACAGTCTGAAGCTCCCTGTCCAAGCAAATTTGAACTTCGTTGACCAGTCAGAAACAACTACTCCGAGGGCAAATACCCCTACCGGCGTTGAACTACACTGACTGGTCTGAGCTTTCGTTGGCAATGAAAATTGTTAGAAAGTTTTTTCAGGTAATGACCAACGTGAAATCAGGGACATGAGAGTCCCTGTTTGGGAATCGACCCACTGAGTAGTGGACCCCGCCTTTCCGTGCCAGTTCTTGACGCGTTTCGTCCTTGTTAGGACTCATCAGAAGCTCATAGACTGAAGCTCCCTGTCCAAGCAAATTTGAACTTCGTTGACCAGTCAGAAACAACTACTCCGAGGGCAGATACCCCTACCGGCGTTGAACTACACTGATTGGTCTGAGCTTTCGTTGGCAATGAAAATTGTTAGAAAGTTTTTCCAGGTAACGACCAACGTGATGAGTCCTAACAAGGACGAAACCCGTCAAGGACTGGCACGGGAAGGCGGGGTCCACTACTCAGTGGGTCGATTCCCAAACAGGGACTCTCATGTCCCTGATTTCACGTTGGTCATTACCTGAAAAAACTTTCTAACAATTTTCATTGCCAACGAAAGCTCAGACCAATCAGTGCAGCTCAACGCCGGTAGGGGTATTTGCCCTCGGAGTAGTTGTTTCTGACTGGTCAACGAAGTTCAATCCATATTTTACTTATTAGGATTTGGGTTTGGGCACTTAGTGTGAGGCCTTTTTGTTTGGAGAATTCAACAGGGATACCATCAGTAACAGCTGCCTTATTGCTCTTCAGTTATCTGATTGCCTTTTCAACCTCCTCTAATCTGGGAACCTCGCCCAGTTCTTGTTGTAATGGTTTCTGTGGAATTTCTTTGAGGACGCCATTATCAATTTGCGATTCCGTGT
Organism: Ceutorhynchus assimilis; assembly: GCA_917834065.1. Classification (NCBI taxonomy): domain Eukaryota; kingdom Metazoa; phylum Arthropoda; class Insecta; order Coleoptera; family Curculionidae; genus Ceutorhynchus; species Ceutorhynchus assimilis. The sequence goes on from OU892277.1 coordinate 43,782,235, forward strand.
TAAGTAGTTCCTCAAAGTGTTCCTTCCATCATCAAAAATTAATGGATGAACTTTCTTTAAGCAGTCTTGTGCCATCTTAGGATCGTAAGGGATTTCATCTCTTGGTTGATTGGTCCTTATACCATCTTAGTAGGCTGAAAGAAGGCCCTGGTTCTGTTGTTGTTCAGCCCGTTGCTGCAATTCGTTTGAGTTTGTTATCCACCATTGGTTGTTTTAATGCTCGCGAGTTTCAACCTGCACCTTCGCACTTATTGGTCAACCCCCGTTTACCCGATGTCTACTGGAAATACTAGAATTTAATGTCATAATCAAGAGAACGAACAGTTCGAAAATTGACGCTAACTGAAAAATCTGGCAATACCTTCGATTCTATTTTTGGCTCCGGCATGTAAAATAACATCCAGGTACCCAATTTCTCTATTCTCATTAAGTCTCCAGTGGCATAAAAGATAATTAGCCGTTTCCAGACGTTTGACTTAATCCTATATAAATAAGCAAAATTTGTTTAGTTATCTTGTGGAACAAAGTTTGAAACTATTCTATGCTGATGTAGGGTTGATTTCGACATTGAATTGAAAATGGCTGGAAGCGAGAAAGTAATATTGCTGTTTCAATGTTAATACAATCCAATACGAAGTTTAGAACTTTATTGGCACTTGTGCACGACCAATTGATTTATTAAGGTCAAAGATTAATGAAACAGTTTGATCTATTTGAAGTTTTGATACAGTTATCATTTGAGCGGATTTCAATGGAAATTAAATTTCGAAACAAAAAAAAAAAAGATCGGAAATTTATACGTCAACTTACTAAGCCGACTGAATTTGCGATTACTCATCTGATTTAAATGCCTTTTAATTCGTTCCGAAAGCCATATTACAGCGTAAAAGACATATGCTGGTCTGGTGGTTTTGGAAATCCGAAGGGCAAATTGGCTCAGCCCCGTGCAGACCGCAATGCTAATACAGCAATGCCCAATGTTGATATTTGCCACAATTCAATCATTATCTCTAATTTATGTTTCAAGTAAAAATGTTACTTATATAGCCTTTTTTGTCATTTTGTGGGTACCTAGTTCCTCAGGTAATTACGTCAAAATGTTTTGGATTGATGTAACAAAATATTATTCCTCGTCAATTTTCATAACATAAAACATATCTAGGCTCTGCTGTTTCGAGTAAAAAAAAGGAAATTCAAATAAAGTTGCTCAAATCAAACAATCAACCTGATTAGCTTGGTAATATGTATAGGTATTAACCTTGATAAACCTTCCTTCAGTACCTTTATTGTTTCACCTTCCCAATAACGAAAACGTTGAAATTATCAATATAAATAAAAGATCGAGAATATTTTTCAAATAAAATAATTATATGAAACCTATTTTTCGACCTTTTATAATATCCATTTTGTAGCGTTTTGAACTTTTGTAGCTTCGATATCTTTTAACCTTCATTAATTTCCATCCTGCAATTTTAGATGAAAGGCTATCGATATTTTAAACTTTTCATTTTTTGTCCGCCATCATTTTCTTTGCTTTTTCAATGCAAAGACCTAATTAAGAAATAAAAACATAAAACTTTCCAGCAGTGGAAACAAAAACAAAGCTAAGAAAAATGTCGGTTTTCAAATTCAATGTAATTTCCTTAATTGAAGGAGTGTTTGTGCCTAATCATTTTAAAAGTTCTATTGAGCTTGAAAGGAGTTTCTGGCCAATGCAGTTGAAAGTTGCTCCTTTCAAGTATTAGATATATTATATTCGTCCAGGCCTTTTTTGTTTTTCCAAACTCTTGCTATGGCTGGTTGTAGAATGTATCCTAATCTTTATACACACATAAAAATGATCTATTTTTTTTTTAGGTAACAAGATGATAACTATACTTGTCACAAATTTTTTGCTGATTAAATTTTTAAAATAATTAAACTAATCAAGCTTGCCAAAAAAAGCCGATTTGGTAAATTTGATAAGATTTCTAACCTGTTTATAAGTCCTCTTTTAATTCATACGAGTTTGAAAGTAATTAATTGATTTCAGTGATTATCGGCTTAAACTCATAAAAATGAATTAAAACAGTTATAATAAGCGTGAATTTTTACATTCCCTAATTTAACCGGTAATAAATCAGATAATTCGTCTTACTTTTCCATTGTAATTTTATCTGTAGTTAGTCCGAGTCAGTGTAAAAGGATGTGATAAAAATTCAATTCAATTCAATTCAGAGGCTGACAATCAATAATATTGCCACAACTGGTCAAACCCCAGGGTTTTATGATATTTATTTCCTTGACAGAAATATTAACGTTGACATGTCATTTTCTTTCGTTCTAGCTTGTCGAGAATTTTTGTATTGGAAAGCATTACTTACAGTGAGACGTGTCATTTGAAGGTATAGATGAGAATGAGATAGAAAGCGAGGAATTTAAAAATAAAGTTCAGATTTAGACTATTAGTTTTTTGGTACCTATATTAGATAATTTATTATTCTATCATTTTTGAGGCCCATTTACTATATCCAGAAAATCAATGAATAAGTATTCGTATTTAACTAATGCATACAACTTAATCTAAATTTAATTGACGGAAGCTACCGTAAAATCCCAATATATCGTCGTTTATTAGTTTTTCTAGCCTCTTCGATTCATCAACGGTCATAAATTGAATTTTATCAAACCTTGGCTTTAATTCTTCAAATTTTTTAGTCATCATAACTGAAAATATTGTTTGAATTGAAGTTAGTTCCTAAAAGGCTTTTTGTTTGTTTATTTTACCTTGAAGTTCTGCCAAAGAATACTCTCCACCTCCAATATCTTTGGGCAAAATGAATTTGCTTATGAGGTTTTGAAGATCATCGGCATTTGACAAGGCTATCATCTTCAATATTATTTAGTCGTGCAATATTATTTTAAATTTCATTTACCTACCCTCTCACTTATTTTCTTGGGAAGTAATGGTTTACAAATATTATTGAGGATATTTCCAGTAAGAGAATGCATATTAATTAAATAGATTGCGGCATTTCTGTTGGCATAAACTTTCTAAAAATTGGGTCTTTTAAAAGTCATTCAAAAACTGCTATAAAGTTGTTTTACTTCCAAAACAACTGCCAATTTCTTCAAAACCATGGGGCTAATTTTTGTGCATGTGCCACCCTAGCTCCTATGAAGTCAATAACCATTTCAAAATTCTAGCAAGTATCTTCTTGAAGACACACTTCTACAACATGAGTCAACTGTACGAAAAATAGATGACTCCCGGGCATGTGCGGATCCGTATTTCGGATGGATTGATCTGCACGTAAACTACTCGGTGAAGGCGACTTGTTATTTTTGGTAATGGAATACAATAGCTAGAACGAAAATACATAATGGTGTAAGAGGTCCTAGAATAGTCATATACAATAAAAGCCCGAAGCGATAGTTGAGAGTTCTCATTTACACATCGAGGGCGTTGAACGCTGTTAATGATTAGGATGCATAGAAAATATGCACCTATTTACTTATATGACTTTCAATTCAAATTGATAATACTGATTCCATGAGGTAGAGCTCATGCTTTGAGAGTTTGACAATGACAGTTCTGTATCTGTTAGTTTGGCAGGGTGGTATGCCACAGCACTTAGGCCACAGTAGGCCCATTGTGCGCCTCCACAAGAGGAGAGGATATCCTTAGCTCGTCATCCAGCCTAGCGATTTAACGTAAGCAATGCCTCTGATCTCTTTTAGGGATGGGTACGATTTCGATCTGCGTATTGGCGAAAGAGTAGTGCAGTCACAAAGAATAAAGAATCACAAGGGTGGTGATGCTAAGATGCAACCTAAACAATTGTTTGTTTAGCTGACAGTGGCAAGTCAAAATGCCCGTTATTAGGCGTAGCCTTTTCCTGGTCAGCGACAGTTTCTGGCCTGCTGCAGCTTTATCTGCAGGAATCTTACCAGTTCCTTGGATAAGTTGCAGCCAATCGTATCGTCCCAGCGCTCTTTGAAAAGAGTGTGGGAGCGTTGTTTGATCATAACATGGTCCGACATGGTCAGCCCCATGAAAGGCTCTGGTCCAGGAGGCTGTAGCTGGCGATCTTTGGTCCACGACATGGTCAGCCCCATTACAGGAGGCTGTAGCCTAGCGGCCCTCCTAGCCAGAGTATCGGTAGCCGGATTGCCATTGCTGTGATCATTTTCTTTGATCCAGCTGACTACCATCGTGCTTTTCATCGACGCCTCTGTGGAGGTACGGTGAATATGTTGTACTAGTTCTGACGTGAGTCGTGGTTAAGATAGGGCTAGTACCTACTGCTTGTCTGCAGTCCGTGTGGATGTCTACGATCTTGTCAGTGATATTATTGCTGACTATCTGTTATGCAGCTGAAATTACTGGCATATCAGTAATGTCCGTTTGGCGGACATTTGGTATGGAGCTGAGGACTTTAGTTATACTACGAGAGCCCGTGTTACAAATCCTCAGTCATCTGTTAGAAGGCCGTTTTTTGGTGGCCCGGTATGCCTAGTCCTCGGCCAACTAAAAAAGGCATTGGTTGGCGGGTTTTGATCGATTGATTTAAAAGGGGAGCCTTTACAGGCAGCACGTAGACGCGCATGTGATTAATTGTGCTATCCCCCTCTTGGTGCAGCCCTGTCTTACCTTAGGAGCCCTCAACTGTTAAGAAAGGGGCAGACCCGCACAGGCCAGACATGCTTTATTTCCTCAAGTTCCAGGAAACTGTACCCGAGGTATCGAAGTCTGCGACTGACGAGGACGTCACATTCGCAGCCTATATGCTTGTTGGTTTCATCTACTTCGCTGCAGAACCTACATTCCATCTCATTGCCGAGTCCGATTTTGTGTAGGTGGTATCTGACCATCCAGTGTCCCATCAGGACGCCTGTGATGGCTCTTAGTTGGTTCCTGTTAAGTTTTAGGAGGCTTTTTGCTTCTCTGCTGTTTGAAGGACCTTGTATAAAAATCCTTGACTGTTTGAGGCCTTCTGTTCCAGCCATTCGTCTTGGAACCGGTCGTTGGATCGGTACCTGATCTTGGCTTTTACCAGGCAGGAAGCAACCCCAAGAGCAGGCTCGGCTTTTGCTACCTTCACGAGCCAGCTGGTCTGCTTGCTCATTGTTTTTTATGCCCCTGTGACCCAGGACCCAAACAAGGGTGACCTCCGGAGCCCGTGCCTCCACAAAGAGATGGAGAAGCATTATGCCCAGTATGGCTTCCATCGCCAACGTTGGGGTGGTTCTAAAGGCACCAATTGTAGCTATACAGGCAAGTCGTTGGAGCTTGGCAAGGTCTGCCCTATAGGTGGACTTGCTAAGCGCGTTCCATCAAACTAAGCTGCCGTACGTGATCATTGGCCTTATCACTGCTGTGTAAAGGCAGTGGACTATGTGGGGTTGTAAGCACCAGGTGCGTCCGATGGATCTTCTACAGGCCCAAAGGCTAGAAGTGCGTCTCTGGATGATCCTGTTGACCTGAACTTTCCAGTTCAGCCTGGAGTCAATGTTGACTCCTAGATATTTTCCTTTACCGGATGGAACAAGTCTCGAACCCAAGAGCGTGAGCCCTTCCAGGTCCACGTTTCTTCGCTTTGTAAATGGTACTACGTCGGACTTGTCCGGATTTACCGAAAGTTCTTGCTTTTTACACTATTTTCCTACCATGTTAAGAGCTCTTTGCATAATCTCTTTAATGGTGCTGGGTACCCAATCGTCTGCGTAGCCTTGAGTGTACATACCTTTCTCGTTCAGAGTGCGGAGCAGCCCCTTCAGTACCAGGCACCACAGCAGAGGCGACAGTACACCCCCTGCGGGCTACGGTTGAGTTGATCTTCGCACTACCAATCGAGGTTGTAATGATTCTGCTCCAGCATGATAAAGATCCATTTGACAATGGTGTTCTCTATGCCAAAGCTTTCTGCAGCATTTTTTATCGAGTCGAATGAGGTGTTATTGAATGCCTCTTCGATGTCTAGAAATACACCCAGAGCCATCTCTTTATGAGACATCCCTCGCTCCAGCCTTACTACACGACTGTGGGGAGCCGTCTCAGTTGACCTGGCAGTCCTGTAGGCGTGTTGATTAGGGTGCATGAGCATGGTTTTCAATGCCCCTTCCCTGATGAATGTATCTACCAGTTTTTCCAGCGTTTTTAGAAGAAACAGGGATAGACTGATGGGTCTGTAATCCTTAGCCGATTCTTAGTTATAGCGTATTGGCTGGGGATAAATACCACTTGGACCTTACGCCAGGAATGTGGTACTTGACCAAATGCGAGGCAGGCCCTAAAGAGGCGTATTAGGTGCGGAGTCAGTAATTAGGCAGAGTGGAAAGATCTCTTTTCTATAAAAGGGACTTCCAACTGAACACAATAGGCCAGTGCAAATAATTTTGAATTTGCAAAAATTTTTATAAAGCTGCAACTATCAAAAATAGTTAGCGTTAGTACTCCTAGTAAACATACCAAAAGTCCCCATTCGTCCGGTTGTTGCGTCATTAGAAAAAACAATCCGCCATCTTGAATTTCAGCACTTTTCGGAAAAAATCGTGAATAAGTCAAAAACGGTACATTCTATCGAAAAAACTCAAGAGAGGAAAATTGAATAGAATGAAAAAATGAAGGAGGTATCATAGAAACTGAATGCGTACCATACCGTACTAACAATCTAGGATTTTTTGAATTTTTGGAAATTTAGCAAAATCAAGGGAACCAGACCATAATGCAGTTAATGCATTTTTTCAATCCCAATAAACAAATAAAATTACCTTTTAACATTTATTTAAATAAAAAACACTGTAAAAGTGTTACCTACATATTACCTAATTTAATTCAACTACCCTCGTATGAACTAATAATGAATAATCGCAGATTCAATACAATAACACTATTCAACGCAAAAAAATTGACAAGGTCAATTTTACAATGTTTTGGCCAAAAGACAGGATAGGATAAGCAAATTTAAATTGACAATTTAATTTATACACAAAAAATTCCATAAGGACTGGTGTTTTTGTCATTCTTACAGCGACTATTTCACTAGAGTGTATTACACCGGTTATACAACTCATTGTACAATATTCCTATATGACACGAGAGGCTTAAGAAGTGATAAGCCTTTTGGGATTATTGTTCGCGCTTGGTGGCAATATTGTTGATTTACTATTAATAATAATGAACATTAATAAAGAATCAAAGTTTAGTTCGTTGTATAATCTTTTGAATACCACTCGAAGTTTCAGGATTACCTAATACTCTTACCCGACACTCAACGTGTTACCTGCAACACCACTCCTCCTTCGGAGTCGTGGTGTTGTTGCGTAACGCGTTTCGTGACAGGTGAAAGTATTATCCGGTAATCCTGAAACCTCTTGTGGTATCACATTCGACAATAAATTCGGTATTCACCTGACAATATTGCTACCTGGACAATACCAACAACATGGTAATTCAGAGGTCAGAGACCATTTTTTGACATTGTCAAACTGATATTTTTAATTTGAAGTTCTTATTCATATTTTTGCATTCTATTTATTTTCAAAATCTTACGTGAAATAGTCATGACCAATACCACTCGAGAAAAAATTGTGTAGGTAAAATTGTTCTCAAGGTTTTATTCAAGTTTGTTGCTTTTCTGCAATTTCGCTCGTGACATTTTTGATAAAATCCAGAGATAAATACTATATAAACTGTCGAGAATGGAATCTCAGTGTAAATTTTGTTGTCAACAAAATTGAGCCAAGCCAGCGCCATCTACCATATCGGAAAATCACTATTTACTGGTTTTGCATCGATGCTACAGATACCTACTTTACATAGGACTTTTTATGATAGATGGCGCCCTGTTCGCATTACTGTCGGTCTGTTCAAATTCGTTTATTCTAGACTTTGGGGCAATAATGTTTGCTTAAATTAATTGATAATTTGTTAATTAGATCAAAAGACAGTTTCTTTATCGATGGTTAAGGGTATCCTTAACATATTTATTCAAAGTTCAGATTGATGCTTAATTGAACCTGTCATTTATCTAATCAAAAAATATAAAAAAAGATCTTTCAATCTATAAAGTTTGAAGTTCTTCTTGAAACACACAAAACAACTTTGAAATCACTTAAGAACACTTGACAACACAAAGAAAGATGAAATGCAAGACCGGCGAACAAAAAACATTATGAATTATTAGTTATGATCAAATGCATATTTTGGCATATTATTGTCATACACAATTGTCATATGTTGACATGTCAGTTATCGACATCGGACGTGTTCTTGATGTGCTGGTATTTTACAATTTTGACAATTCTGTGGTTGTCAGCGACATCTAGAAAAACGGAAAAGAGTTATTATGTGGTTTATAACTGGCAATGAGAGATCGCAGGGCCTGATAAAATCACTCACCTGACGGCTCGTGATTTTGTCAAAAATGTCATTCGCGAAATTGCCAAGCATTAAACTTTCATACCTTTCGAAAATTTTGCCGACAAATTTTTTTCTCTTGTGATATTATATATGAAAAAAATTTGCCCTAACTTTTCCAGCGACAAAACTGAACCTAGCTTGACATGACCAGCAAAATTTGTCATTTACGTAGGTATCCATTAAATTGTCTTAACGAATTACACTCAAGCTTTTTTTTTGTCGAAAAGGGAACTTTACTTTATAATTCGAGTTTTGTTGTATTTAGGCAATTTTAGTCAAATTGCCAGGCAATAAAATTCTCATTGAAATATCAAGTTTACTTTGACAAAAAAAGGCTCTAGTGTAATTAATTATAAGTGACAATCAACTTTCTAATACCAAATAACATCATGAGAGTGAACCAAGGCCTTTCTGTTACCATTCAACAGTGACTACAATCTAAAACTGGGATACGATTTATTCCATCTTATTCGAATTGCTCTTCATCTACGGAAATTTGTTTGTTGTCACAAGAAATGCCATTACAATTACCACATAGGATTGAACACGGAATATTCGACTTTATACATGTGCATAATTTGTTACATCCTGACTTGCAGTTGCAATATATCATATTCAGAACAAAATCAGGTGCCACTGCCTTTGACATAGTTTTTGGAACCAACATGTCTTTTTTTTCATCCCAACCCCAATGTGTTGGTTCTTTTTTATTATTAAGCCAATATTGAATTTGTAAGTAAGTCCTATAGTAATGATTCTCATCAGCTCCGTCTGAAGTTGGAGGCAAAGTAGCTAACTCAAAGGGTTTTGTATCTATAATATCTCAACTGATCTAAATCATCAATCATCAAACATTTTGTTTTGTTCTGCGATTTTCGCGCCTTAAATAATTAAATTATCAAAACCGAATAATTAACAGAATTGAAAATTCATAAGTTGATAGATCGCTATGATACAAAATTACTTCTCATTGTATCTGATAGATTTTTTAATTCTCTTCAATTTTCATATCTTAATTTTTTTCAAAAAAATGTACAGTTTTCGAGTTATTCGCGGTTTTTCCCAAACAGTGCTGAAATTCAGGATGGCGGACGACTTTTTTTGGTGACGCAACAGTCGGAGGCATGGGGACTTTTAGTATATTAATAAGGGGTACTAGGGCTACTTATTGTTGATAGTCGCAGCTCTATAAAAATTTTTGCATTTTCAACATTGTGAATTTCATAACTGCACTGGCCTACAAGGCATCTATGTCGACAGACGGATCGAATCCACTCTAAATGTTAACTTCTGCCTCAAGGACAGACTGGGACTGAGTCGATCGCTAGTAGTTTGTACATGTAGATGATCTCCCAACACGGGTGTTCATCGATTTGGTGGAGTACTGTAACTCACTGGGCCTTCCGTTGATTGTCGGATGCGATACCAACGCACACCACATGGTGTGGGGCAGCACCAACACGAACCGGAGAGGGCTCAGTCTTCTGGAGTACCTTCACACCACGGATTTAGAAATCCTCAACCGTGGCAGCGTATCGACCTTTGTCATTTCGCGTAGACAAGAGGTGATAGACTTAACATTGGGCTCACTCTCCATGGCACCGATGATAAGCAAGTAGACAGTGTCTGACGAACGGTCCCTATTGGATCACAGACACATCCTATTCCGCTTGGACCTTGATCACAAGGCTGGGCCCAGTAAGTTCAGGAATCCCCGGAACACGAACTGGGAGTACTGTTGCTTCCTGGTAATTTCGCTCATGAAATTTTTGACAAAACCATTCGCCTTGATGGGACTAATACGTTAAGGTCCTAAGGGCTAAACTAGAAGATCGAAAAGGGGGGGTTTGGATGTACACCAGAAAGGTTGAAGAAAGGGCAAAGTTTTTATATTGGTGTAAAATTTATTGAAAATCAACCGCTTTCGGCCTATTGAAGGGCCATCTTCAGGGTCGGCCCTGAAAAAGTGTATGATTTTACCTAACAGTTTCATCAAAATTAAAATTAACTCCAACTTATTCGTCAGGTCCGTATGGAGGATACAAAGAGACATAAAAAGAGCATGAGTTCGGTCAAACTTGCCAAATGCATAAAATACAAAGAAAACCAAGGGCAAAAACAGGAACGCTCAATTACGAACAAACAAATTATATTACATTACACGAAAACAAATACATAACATATTTAATTGACATACTGACACAGGAAGATGACTTAAAGAAACCAGTGCGGTACCAAAAGCAGTAAAACGCGAGTCGCGAGCAGACCAAGGCGAGTTACTGCAGCGACGTCTATATGTGACCCACTCCCCCCCTGAACTCTCTTCAAAGATAAATCATCAAAGCAAATTGAACAGGATAAACAAAAACAGCTAAAGGGTTAGACTAGCAAGCACTAAGAAGGTTGTTCTTACCGACCACCCCAAGGAAGTCCTAACGATAAGCATTCTCCAAAATGACAGTTTTGCATAGAAAAATGTCATGCCAAAGAATACTCACCATCAAGGTCCCCCCAGGAAAATGGTCGGTGCAAAAGTTCACCCATGTTCATGACTCTAAGTGAAGGGATTGGAGATTGGGTTCTTGTCGTTGTTGACATTAATTTTCAAATTTAAGCAGTCTGGGTTTCTTAGGGACTCTCTCTTGATTTCGAAATTCTCTAGAAAAACCATTTTGCGGGTATTGCTATTTCTAAATTCATGGATTATTTTGCTATTAGAATTATGTGAAAAGTTATGTGCGGAGAATTGTATGTTGTGTCCGAAGACTGATTTACTAGGTCTTTTGATGTGTTCTTTAATTCTGATGTTCAGAGCTCTAGTGGTTTTGCCAATATAAGTATACAATTGCAATCGTTGCAATTAAGCTTGTATACTCCGCTTTTTGTAGTATGATGTAAGCTTGGCGTAGAGTTGACTAAGTGTGAGCCTAGGGATTTTGAAGACTTGCACGAAATTTTGAGATTTTCGATATTATCACTGACGGTTCTAGTAACTTTGTTTGAGACAGTGCCAATGTAAGGAATGGAGAAAAATCTAGGGTTGGACGTACTCTGTGATCTATAAGCTAAGTTTATTTCATGCTTGTTCCTAATTTCACTTAAAGTCTTATCGACTAGAGTGTGATTATAGCCATTATTCACTACTATTTGCTTTATTGTATTCAGTTCTAAGTTGAAATTTGAAAGGTTCATCGGAATATTGAGCAGACACATTTAAGTAACAATAGGGAGTTGCCATTTTATGTGAGGCGCAGTGATGGGAAGAGCTAGGGACCGATCCTAAAGATGGCCCTTCAATAGGCCGAAAGCGCTCGGTTGATTTTCAATAAATTTTACACCAATACAAAAACTTTGCCTTTTCTTAAAACTAGAAGAGTTTTCCACGCCATGCCGCAGCGCAAGGCAAGTGGAAGAAACAGCCGAATTCATACGCAATCACCGATGCGTATGAACGAAGCCGTCAGCTTCGGACTTATCGAGGAAAGAAAAAAATCTCTTGGTGGCACTCCGACCTCGACAAGGCTCGTCAAGAAACCCGCAGGCTCGTTAACAGGGCCATACGGTCAAAATCACTAGCTGACTGGGACAGCCACAAGCAGTCTCAGCGCAGATACAAAGATCTTACAAAAAGGTCCAAAAGAGAATCGTGGAGGACGTTCTGCGGAAACATAGACGAGCTTCCGGCAGCCGCGGAGCTCCAATAGATTCTTTCGAAAGACCCAGGACGAGAGCTGGGGTCACTAAGGCTTCCCTCCGGTAGTTATAGCGCTACCGCAGAGAAGGTACTTGGTTGGCTCCTGGAAACACACTTTCTGGGCTCTGAAATCCGGCAAACTGGTAAACCACCAATGCACGCTCCACAAGCTGGCGCAAGGCCAGCTGGCTGGAAGATAGCTGCGAGGGTGGTATCAGAAAACTCCGTAAGATGGGCCATCCACTCATTTGGAGCTTTTAAGAGTGCGGGACCAGATGGAATCTTCCCGGCTCTTTTACAAAAGAGGCTGGTTGGCGAGTTTCGGTGTGCAGAAGCTGGGGGGTGGATGAATTTTCAACTCCCCAAAATAAGGCATTCTGCCTTATGAGACAGAAGCTTTTTTTTTTGTTGTGAATAAATAATATGGACCTACTGAGGCCTGAACAGGAACGGTTGATGGGCCTTCCCCCTCTCTTCACAATGCCCACCGCGTTTTTTAAGTAAGGTTCGCAAGGAAAACTCCTACCCCACAAGTCAGAAGAACGAAAAAAAGTGGAAATTATATATTTCCACTTCGTCCTTTCTGTGCTGGGTTGGCAGCCGGTTGGCGCTCTATTATTTATTTAAACATATATTTTTGCGAAATCGAAGTTGTCTTCTCCCTCGCTATAATTTAAAGAAATAGTGGGGGGTTTTACAAATTTTACATGAATAAAAAAAAAATAATACGTTCATTGACTGATAGATATGATTTAACCCGCAGGTTACATAGGTACATAAATTTTTTCTGCAAGGAGAAAAAAAACAACATTAGACTAGCTCAAATTTGGTATAAACCTCGGCAAAAACATTTTTTGATCGAGCTCCGTCAAGTTAGCCCCGCCTATTAAATGTTTCTATTTTTTTTCGTCCTAGTTAACTGTGCTCCCAGTGTGCTTTACTCTGCTACTAATATTGGGAACTGTGCTGAGTTGCACTCCATGCTATTCACAATAATTTGAGGGGGGGCCAACTTGACGCTTAGCCCCCCCGTTTTTTTTATTATTTTGTCGAACAAAAGCAAAAATCAATGACACTTTCAGTGTGCTGAACTGTGCTACAAATATTTTCAGTTCAGTTTTTCGTTTAACCCTCGTTTTCTCAAAAAATGCTATGGCGAGGCCAACTTGACGCTCAGCCCTCTGTTTTTTCGATTATTTTATAGAACAGAAGCAAAAATCAATGCAACTTTTAGTTTGCTGAACTGTGCTGTAAATTTTTTCAACTTAATTTTTCGTTTGATTCTCGTTTTTTTTCGAAAAATGCTATGGCGGGGTCAACTTGCTGAGCGTCTCCGTTTTTTTGATTATTTCATCGAACACAAGCAAAAATCAATGCAACTTTTAGTGTGCTGAACTGTGCTGTTCATGTTTTTAACTTAGTTTTTCGTTTAACCCTCGTTTTTCGCAAAAAATGTTATGGCGGGCCCAACTTGCCTAACAATAGAGCGCCAAGCGGCTGTCAACCCAGCGCAGAACGGACGAGCAAGTGGAAATGTATAATTTCCACTTTTTTTCGTTCTTCTGACTTGTGGGGTAGGATCTTCCCTTGCGAACCTTACTTTTAACGCGGTGGGCATAGTGAAGCGAGGGAGAAGGCCTGCCAACCGTTCCTGTTCAGGCCTCAGTAGGTCCATATTATTTATTCACAACAAAAAAAGCTTCTGTCTCATAAGGCAGAAAGCCTTATTTTGGGGTAGTGTAAATTCATCCACCCCCCAGATTCTGCACACCGAAACCCGCCAACCAATACGTTTTTCAGTTGGCCGAGGACTTGGCATACCGGGCCACCAAAAAACGGCCTTCTAACAGATGACTGAGGCTTTTGTGTCACGGGCTCTTAGACTATTAGGTTCAGTTTGAAAGCTTTGGAGTATGCTCCGCATTCCGATCCTGTTTCAGTTTTAGATCCATCAATGTAGATGTTCTTACCCCTGCGACTGTGTTATTATCAATGCCTGTCGTGTTGATTGCGTTGTGCTTTTTGGAGATGAAATTTGGCGTTGCAGAGTCCACTCTGGCTTCCAACAGTGTCAGCGAGTTTCTTGTTTCGCGCCATAGGCGGGCTCTCTGCAAACTGACTGCACTTAGTTATATACCAACAGTGCGGAAGCGCATAATTATGGTTAACACGACCTTCTTGAAATAGATGTTCAGGCCAATGACAGTTATTAAGGCGAGTCTTCTTGACCAAATAAATAATTTATTTTCAGGTTATCATAATTTCTCTCCACGAAGTGAAAACTTCAAATATTTTTGTAATTCCTTTTGAGTCTGTGATCCCTAAGTTGTCATGTCAAAAGTTTGTGTAGTCACTGTAATTGTATAAATCTGTGTTATTTGGTTTACCTATAATATCGTCTGTGTGAACTAAACAAGAAATAGTATATCAATTTTGTGTTGTTGACCATCTCCAGCAGTACTGTTGAAAAAAAATATATCTAATATTCGAATAGTTTCTAAACTACTGACAGTGATATTTTCACATGTTTCCAATTTTTTTTGCTTATTCAATACTTACACAACCTTGGAATGTTTCAAAATCTCCAGCGAAAGAGGATGAGTCTCCTAACAGTGTAATACATGTCCAATTTTTCTTTGGCTTTTTTTATGCTGAATTTCCACGACACAATGAAAAATCTAGTGCCATTAATTGCTGAAAAGATAAGTACAAGCAAGTGAGTATAAAACTTAGACAATTTATTACAAATAGCTAGGGAAAGTTCTCTTACCTTGCCATCCTGTACCTCGAGCCGGTAGAGTATTTGTAATTCGAAAACAAATTTTGGTAGTGAGCAGATTCTACCAAAAAATAAATTGTGATTTATTGTACTTACAAGGAATTTCTGACGAATAGGCTTGCAATTTGCACCATTCTTGAATTAGTTTTATATATTCGTGTACGTCCTCTTTGGTTTTTTCAAATTCCTCGTATACTTTATTAACCAATTTTTCTTCGTTTATTTCCAGTTTTAACACTTCCATTGCTAAAATAGATTAACAAGATCTCACATAAGTTTAATTTAATTATGTAAGGTTCCCTTTTCCCTTATAACTGAAATGAATTATTTAAGTATTTTATTTTGGGATAAAAGTAGGTACCTACCAGACAAGATGAATAATTAAAAAACTTTCTCGATAAAATTATGAAAAAATCTTGATATAGGTAAATTATATTTGAATGAAGTAAAATTAAGTGAACCAGTTAAATAAAGCTATTATTAATTTTATTTACTTATGTTATTTTTGTTGGGACTTCGGAGACAACTTACCTATCAAAGACAGAGAATTTACCTATGGATATTATGACCTACAGTAGACAAAATACAACTATCTTTTACCGCTTTGCACAATCTTCAGGGCAAAAAACTGTAATACAAGAAAAAAGATAAATCCGTATTTTAAGAATGTTTATATAGTTATATAAAAAAACATGATTGGTAATAAATACATAACACAGCAAATAACACAGTCATGAAAATATAATTAGAATAATAAAATTTTCTGTTGCTATATTGTTGTGAGTAGGTACATATTCCATATGGAATGAACTATAAACTTACACTTATTAACATCAACATTAATTAACAACAAATTAACAAACACATATTATATTATAATTATGGTTTTTCAATATCTTAACTATATTTTCATAAAACCATTATTGTTTAGTCATCTAGTTAATTATTTAAATCAAATAATATTTCTTTTGGACTCCGGATAAGAGTTGTTTGTACTCAAATTATTTTGTCATGATATCTACCTAAATTATTCCATCATAATTTAGTCTGTACTTAGATTATTCAAAACAAGCCCATTAGGTTTTTTTTTTTAATAATGGATCTCTAGACTTTATTTTATCATAACCATTAAGATATAAATTAATATTTAAGAAGCTTGAACTGACATATTGAAGAAATAGATTTAGAACCTCGCGAGAAGTTATTTTGTACCTTAAAACCTAAACATAAAGATATTTAAAAAAATCCCAACAAAGTAAAGTTTTATATTTATTTAAAACTCGTTCAGACATTTCAGCAATTATTGCTGCAACATGAGCTGAAGCTTCGAATGAAATGATTTTATGGATTTTATACTCAATTGTGAAAAACCTATCAAAACCACCGAAACCCTATTTACATGTATATGGAGGTTTTAATCTGCACATGGACGAATGGTCTAACTTGTTATTCATGACTCAGCGGGCCAAGTAATTCGATAAAAATAACAATATCAGCTAATAGGTGCAAATTACAAACATCGATTCTACGTTCTGGGTCGCTTGGCCGGAAAAGCTGGGTTTTTGGAATTTATAACACCCGATATTATTTTCAATTGTTTTACTTATGTTCTCAGATAATATTTTGGAGAAGGTATTGATCGTGGCTTCTTCAAAGATCCGAAACTAGCCAGGTGGTGAAAATTGAAATTTGAAGCCGTCAAGTTAGTTTTATCAATCGGACTTAATGTAACAATCTAGTTATTATACTTTCAAAAATTATGAAGCTCTGAACAGCCTAACAATGAGGTATCACCAAGGAGGGTGACAATTGAGAGTTATGTCCAGAGGATAATGAAAAACAATGGTGGCATTCCTCAGCCTTTTACATAACGCTGGCTCCCGCAGGTCTTCGTGTCCTAAATAAAAATTTTGGAAAAGATGAAGTTAATAAACGGAACAAAAAAATGAGCAAGTCTGCTAGGACTGACACGACTCGAGACACTGGTCACTGATATGTGAACTTCACGTGACATTTTCAGGGCCTCCTGCGGTAGGCAGACAATAACTTTAGATTAGGGGTCTTCAGAGTGTGTATTTTCTTCAATTAAAAATGGAAATATTTGACGACGATTTGGAAATATTAGATTTAGTGCAAAGTTAATTTCAATTTTGCCAGCGAACAGCCAATTTTAAATATTTTCCAGAATTAATGCATAGAAACACAAACAAAAATTGAGGTTAGGTCTACGGTCTACTAAAGGAAGCCAATAAAAATTGATGAAAATACACAAATTCACAGTGATCTACTATACCGACATCATCGATATGAAAATCTAATTCCATCTTAGGCCACAAGCGCTGAAGTAACTGTGCACTAATCACTGCGCATGTCACATCCCCTTCACACTTCCGACCCCAGTTCCCGAGATTTACCGCGGACAAAGATGTTAATACATGATAGAAAAATAGAAAGTTCTCGTGCCTGAGCTGTTACCTACGCTAATAAAACGGTATTTTACATGGTATTTTATAGTTCTCGGACACGAAGACACAAAAATCCTCTAATACCTTATCTGTTTACATTTTGACAGCTGCGTTGAGTGATCTAACCCAACTTTTTTTTTGCTTATTTTCTAACTATTATTTATCCTGAAGATTTCTGGGTTTGATCAATTTTCCCTTGGTGTTTTTATTGGAGGAATTATTAGAAGTTGCTGTTCTTGCAGACGTAAATGGAGCGTTAACTAATTTTAAAATCGCATAGCGTTACGGTAAGGCATTCGCTAAGTCCCGTTAGATAGCAGGCTCCGCTAACGCTAATATCATAAGAACTGTCATACTTGTCAATTAGCGTTACGGTATTTGAAATTTGGACAGCACGAGCAAAGGCTGACGTTCAATAATTTTTTCAAAAATGGTCGGGCCCAAGGGGTTTATGTTGTTTACTTCGTTGACAGAAATATTGACGTGTCATTTGAAGATAGTTGAGAATGATATAGAAAACGAGAAGAAAATGGAACTCAGATTCGAACTAAGTGCAGACTAGACTAGACTAATCGGAAAAATCGGCAGTTGCGGAACACGCGCTTAGTGAAGGGAATTACGAAATACTCTTTGGTGAGGTCAAGTTTCTTGCACCCACTTACGGATACCACAATCGTCTTGTAAGTGAAGCTATAGAAATCCGCGAACATACGGAGAACTTCAACAGGAAAGAAGAAACACTAAAACTTAACTAAACCCGGAACCTGATCCTCAAAAACACAAGAAAGATCCCATTGAGTACAGAGAAAGTTCAGACTAGCCCTGTCTCTCCCCCACCACAGCCACTCACACATAAATACAATTTACGGTCGGTAAAGCGTCAGTCTGCTACCAGAATCGGACATGGAAGCACCTCTGAAGATGCTATCTACGCGTGTTAGCGAAACGTCAGGAAGAAATTCCAAATTACGACGGTCATTAAGCCCGAATGAAAAATACTTGATCAATAAACCTGGACCGCGAAAGCCTCACAAACTTTATCATTCCTTAGCCTGTCACATAAGGCTGGCACAACAGGTCTTGATGTACAAAATCGGAATTTTGAAACAGTTACAGAGTTAATAAACAAAACAAAAAAGAATGAGCAAGTCTGCTAGGACTCGAGACACTGGTCACTGATATGTGAACATCACGTGACTTTTTCAGGGCATCCTGCGGTAGGCAGACAATAACTTTAGGGGTCTTCAGAGCGTGTGTTTTAATTACCCTTTAACTACTCGCGCCGGTGTATGAAATACACCATTTCTACTGAAAGGGCGGTAAAACCCCGATCCGGTATCCCCCACTCATCCCCCTCGATGTAACCTACGACCGATGTGTTTACTAGGCGCTCAGGCAATTGCGCTTTGGTAGCTAGAAAGTTAGTTGGTTTATTGACAATTTCTCTAGTGCACTACACCAGACTGTAGTGCAATGCAAGCATTCATGGGTTTGCTATTTGGATATAAGAAACGAAATCATACCCAGTTTTTGGAACTCTGGACGACAAATGGTACCGGTTCCGAATACGAGCATGTATGGGTAAAAACCGATTCCTAGGGTGCAACTACACAGTTGTCGCCACATCAGTCGTGCATTTTCGGGCAAAGCGACAATTTTCTGTTAATTTGCTGTCAATAATAAAGATCTAACCTCAAAATTTAATTTAAAAAAAAAAACAAAAACAAAAGTGTTTATAGCTCAGGATCATACAATTATATTTTTGGTGTTTTGCGTCTAGTAGATAGTATATTAATAAATATGAGATTAAATAGTGAGCACTATGAAATAATAGTAAATTTTGCTGAAAGACATCCAGAAATTATAACCAACAAAGTTGTTGGTTTAAATTCTCGGGAAAAATTCCAAAAAGTCTGTGACGATCTGGCAAATAAACTGAATTCCCTAGGATATGGGACTTTGACTGTGGCTGAGTACAAAAGGGTATGCATACTGACTGATAAAACACAAATGAGCGCTTGAAATAAACAAACATTTTTTTTCCAGAGATTGACCGACTGGAAAAGCAAGGTAAAGGGAAAGAAAGCTAGTGTCACCAAGAGCTTGTCACAAACTAGAGGAGGACAGGGAGTCGGTACAATAATAAATAAACTGGAAGACAGGCTATTATGTCTTATTGGAGATAAAGCTTATGCTGGGGATAACATTCAGGAAATGGGAATAAAAAGAAAAAAACCTGATGATGCTTTAGATTCCAGTAAGGCATTAAAAAAAGCCAAATATATACCAGCCACAATAACTTCATCTCGAACTTCATTTATAGAAGAAACTTCTTTTGCTATGGATGAGCCTCCAATTTCAAAAACTTCTGGCTAGCTAGCTTCAATAAATGCATATGACTTGGATGAAATGGTTCCTGAAAATACCAGTGCTATAATAGATGATGAACCTGAGGAAACCATTACCTTGCAGTGTGATTTTGAAGAATCTAGTAATACTAATAATGAATTGCAAACGAAAACCCCTTCAGTTTCTACATCTCGATGTAAAAAATTAACCAACCTTACTGACTCTGTACAGGAAATGAACAATGAAACATTAGATGTACCAGTGGCGGCTCGTGACAATCCAAACTGGTGAGGCCCATGGCCCATCAAGTTAACCCAAACAAACCCAAGCAAAATTTTCAAGTGTTACGCCCAAATTTTGACCCAAAATTTCATTAAAAGAACATCTTGGATATTTTTTTTTAATATTTCTAATGAAAATTTTCATTTCTTACAGTTGCAAAACAACAGCAGCAGGTACATAATTCTTATTTTAATACAAATATTGAGTTTCAAATTAACAAAATAAATTCCAAAAAACAGTTTTTTAACCCGCAACAGACCAAAATAAAAAGTATGAGCCAAATTAACCAATTAAATACTTGTCGCAGCAGCAAAAGATGCAAGGTTTCTTATTAACAAGCCCAAAATTGTGCGCCTCAATGCCTATAAAAATTCGCTATCGTCTCACCTACAGTTGAAGGGTTGTGGTGGGGAGTGCCGTGGCATCGCTTCGGCGTTCTGTGACGCACATGAGGCCAAAATTTTTAGGATTGCTATTTTATTTTAATGCTGTCCGGCAACGATTTGAGCGCCTATGGATAAATAGGTAGAAGCGCGCGCTAAATTCAAGAAATAGTATTATATTTTAATGAAAATTCGATGTTTTGATTCTTTCAATGATTGAAAATAGTTGAAAAACGTTAAATATTTAATGAATATTATTTCAAAATTTTACATCATTATTGTAATTTTTACATGTGAGGCCCGGCCTCAGTTGCTTTATACGACGAGCCGCCACTGAGATGTACTTAAAAGGGTTGTTGACAATTTGGAGAGAGTGAATACCAATTTGTCAGGTATTAATACCGCATTAGCCAACATATTTTTGTTCTTGAAAAGTCATTAATGCACCCTGTGTTTTTTTTATATCATTTTGATCACTTGTATGAGATCATCCAAATGATATCAAAGATAAAAAAACACCCAGTTCCTACTAATTGTATATTATGAAACCTATTACAAATAAAAGAAGCTATTATAAAATTGATTTTATGTTTTTATTTCTTAATTTTATATAATAAATAGAGTAGGAAAATTTACATCCATTAGTCTTTAAATGTTTAATGGCCGTTTGCACCGACCATTCTACGGAAGCCTCAGCTATAAGTATTCCTTTAAATGACATTTTACATGGAGAAATGTCACTTTAAGGAACACTTATCGCTAAGGTTTCCTTAAAATGGTCGGTGCTAATGGCCATAAATACAATAGTATGCCCGCAATTTTTAAAACATATGTAAAATTGGAATCATTTTTTTAAATAAATTACCCTTGGTATACAACATAAAATAAAAAATATATTATCATTTTATTAGGTACCTGGATAAAGTGAAATGATAGGACAACATAACATATATGCTTATATCATCCCAGAATTAGACTTTTAGGCAGAGTCTGAGGCTTAAAACCCATGATACTATTACTCAAGAAGATAAGCTCACTTGGGCATATGCAATAATATGGTGACAAATTTTCCAGGTGGTGAATTCCATTTTATCTATGGTAAAGCATGAAATTTTTTGTCACTACATTACGTCACAGCTTCAAGTGGGTTTATCTTCTCCAGTGATAGTATCATGTTAAGGCCTAAATCACTGATCTAGCAAATTTTTAAATGTGGCCTTGAGAGTGCCAAAAGATTATTAGCTGACTTGGTAATTTTTTGATGCTCTAAACACACACTTATAAATTTAGGTGTTTACACCCCTTTGTCAGATACCTTAAGGATGATATATTTATTGAAAATATGTTTGAATGAGCCGTCTTCTTGCTTCAAGTCCTTCATGGTGGGGTATATTGTGAGGATGATGAGGTATTTGAGCAAGATCGTCAACAATAACATTTGGAATTTCTTGCAGCCTTCCTTGTACCCGAATGTTATGCAAAATAGCACAGGTATTTATAATATTTCCAACCACATCTGGTGCATATCTGAGCTTATTTTCCCCTGAAAGGCATCGAAATGTAGCCTTGAAGACACCATTGAGTCTTTCAATTGCATTCCTTGCTCTAACATGCCGAAATGTGTAATTGCCTTCAGGTGTACCTGGAGGAGCATCTACAATGGGAGTCATTAAAAAGGGCTTTTGGGGGTAACCTGAATCTCCTAAGAGCCAAGTGTTGGTATCACCTGTAATTATATTCAAGTTATGAAACATAATTCTTTTATCATTCCTACTGAATATTTTTTCTTACCCTCATTGTATCTCCGCTCTAATTCCTCAAAAATTGCCGACTGCCTGAATATGAAAGCATCATGTGCTGCTCCACCATACCTAGCATTGATGTTCAAAATTTCTAAATTATAATCACACACCTGAAAACAAAAACTGTACCTATATATTGTTGTTGTAAGTCCATATTGACTATATTAATCTTGAAATATTACATGGCCAATCGAGTGGCCAATATAAACTCCTTGAATGCACAAAAGTACAATGAGATTATGCTCGATATTATAATTATGACATGCATTCTAGATGTAAACTATACTTACAATTTGAACATTTTTGGAATGATAACCTTTGCGGTTCAAATAATTGTGCTCTTGATTTGTTGGGGCTAATATAGAAACATGAGTGCAGTCTATTGCACCCAAAACACCAGGAAAACCAGTATGTTGCATAAATGTTGCCTTGATTCGGTTTATATGATTCCTTTCTCTTGGAAACCGGATCCACTGATCACCTAATTCATTCTGAATCCAGGGAGTTACTTCTTTAATTATATTGGAAACGGTCTGCTGACTAACAGGACATTTCCAATCCAAGCCCACTCGGTTCTGATACTGCCCGGCAGCATAAAAATTTAAAGCCATTAAAATTGTTTGTTCTGGTGAAACAGCCAATGGGCTTCTCTTTTGTATATGTGGTATCAAGGCAGGAAAAAGTATATGACGAACCATTTCTTTTGTTAAGCGAAACAAATTCAGAAACTGAGCATCTGTCATGTAAAAAGGGTCACTATTGATTCGAAGGAACCTCTTTTCCTGATTAATGGTCCTCATCACTTCCTTTCTCTGTTCTTCGTGTAATAAAATATTATTTAAGATGTGAATAGGTAGCATCTAAAAAACCGAGTAAAAAACAAAACAGTTTACAAAAGGAAATTATTTCTGCCAAACATTTTTACCTTATAATATTCAAAATTTATATATCAAATCGGAAATAAATTCTTTTTTTCTAATATGCTGTACACAAAATATACATCTTTAATAAAAGACATACAAGAGGTAAGGTTAGGATTTTTATTTTGGAAGTGAAGGACAAGAAAGAGCAAATGATGATTATTATTTGCTATCCTTCTCTTATTCATTGAGGCGATGCTCCCGCGACACCGTTTAATCAGTCGCCAACATGCGACCCGATTTGTCGTCCCAAAGCGAGAAAATTATGAACATAGTGCTCTTGGCGATAAAATCACCCAGATGTCGCCGGAAGGCGTGAACATAGTTGACCCCTAGTATGACAAATCAAGGCAAAATGTTTCGTTATCCCTATACATTGATTTATGCACACAATCACACATTCATAAATGTGGTGTACATAATAAACCGCGCGGGTAGCTACAGGAGATTCTAAAGCGCGGGCAGCTAAAGGTTAATTATTTAATTTGAAAATGGAAATATTTTGAAGACGATTTGGAAATATTAGATTTAGTGCAAAATGGCTTTCCTTGACGCATATAGGTACGACAGAAATAATCACTTTGATGTTGTGGATAATCTAATTTTGATAAAATACAACCAAATTTTAAATATTTTCCAGAATTAATGCATTGAAATTTATTCCAAGGAGCCAAGGACAGTTCAAAATCAAAAACATCAAACATGATAAATACACAAACAAAAATTGAGGTTAGTTAAGGAAGCCGATAAATATTGACGAAAATACCCAAGTTTTGCGATGTTGCCAGTGCTTCTTGATACTAATAAACCATTTTCCGAATTTAGGAAATTTTAAATCCTAAATTCTATTCTATCCTTTCCTGCTTATGAAAGTTCAAACGGGCATAATTAACTGCATAAATTCACAGCGATCTACTATACCGACATCATCGATATGAAAATCTAATTCCACCTTACGCCGCAAGCTCTGAAGTAACTGCGCACTAATCACTGCGCATGTCGCATCCGCTTTCACACTTCCGTCTCCAGTTCCCGAGATTTACCGCCGGCAAAGATGTTAACACCTGAAAAAATAAATAAAAGTTTAAGTATTTTACATGGTTTTTTATAGTTCCCGCACAGAAAAAAATATACACTACAACCAAGACTAATAGCCTTAACTCAACGCTAAGTTAGACTCATATATCCGCAAAGAAAACTATACTTAATTTAATATGCACGTTATTCTTATACCGATACAGTCACTTTACTTATAATAATATACAGGGTGTCCCACAATCAGCGTTACAGGCCATAACTTTCTTATTTTTAGAAATAAAAATTTGAAAAAAAAAAAAACTAATGGTTAGTTAAGCTCTCTTCAAAAATATAAAAAAATCTTCCCCTGACAAAATCATCCCCTATTTACAACCCTTCACTTTTTTTTTTTCAAATGGCACCCCTAATTTTTTTTTTTTTTTTTTGAGAAGTTCATGAAATTGCAAATTCAATGATGTATGAAATGTTTGTTTTTCTATGTTTCGTTGGAAAAAAAAATCAAAAATGAAAATAATGATAATGGGGTTCTATTTGAAAAAAAAAGGCAAGAGTTGTTTTTAGGGGATGAGTTTGTTAGGGAAGATTTATTAAATATTCTTGAAAAGGGGTTAATTTGCACACAATTAATTTTTTTTGTCATATTTTTATTTTTGTAGACAAAAATGTGATTGTCTCTATAAGACTAAATATTGGACACCCATTTTTTTGCCCCCAAGAGATATGGAAAAACAAACTTTTTATACACCATACAAATTTGTAATTTCATAAGCTTCTCAAAACTAAAAAAAAATAGGGGTGCCATTTGAAAAAAAAAAGTCAAGGGCTGTAAATAGAAGATGATTTTTTCAAGGGATAATGTTTTATATTTTTGAAGAGAGCTTAATTAGCCATTAATAATTTTTTTTGTTTCAAATTTTTATTTTTGAAAATAAGAAAGTTATGGCCTGTAACGTTGATTGTGGGACACCCTGTATACTAAACTTGACATTAGTATAGTAAAAATAATTTCAAATTTTCCCAAAACTTCAACTGCGAGTTAGTCAAATTCAAATAAGTATAGCATAATCTTGCAGCAAAACCTTTCTTAGTTCCCCTGGAAACGACATATACTTGTTATAAGTATGCAAATAATTCATTTTAAATGTAAGTTTTACTCAATATAAGAATAAATTAAATTAAAATAACTCTAAAATCATTTGGAATAAATGCTTTTTTTAACTAAGTAATTGAAAGCTAGGAAAACTCCAAGCAATTATAGATATTTTTTAAAGGATAATTTCATGAATCCCAGAGCAAAAATAAATAGACTTAAAATGAGAATAAAAATAATTATATCAATAATAGGATAAGTTAAGTTTAATATAACTTTAATTTATTTTAATACCCTCTACATTTCATTCAAGTATAGTAAAAATTAGTTGGATACAGACATATTCGCAAAAAACAAAATCCTATTTTTCTTCTTTTAAAGCTAAAAATATCAGCTGTAACCATGCTAATTTTGATGATGAAATCCCAGAAGCACTCTATCTATAAAGCAATGTAGCGTATATCGCCTGGATCAGTCGAAGATTGTAGTGAGGTCCAGTAATGAACCAGATACCTAGAAATAACAAATCAAAAAATATGAGTACCTTATCTTTCAAAAATTAGTATACCTACCTATACTAATGTGCACATTTTGAAAGGTATATGGTGGGTTATCGGCGAGGTTATCGGTTTAAACGAAAATGTCCAATGGTAAATTTTTTACCATAATTTTTTATTCAAAACTGAGGCCTTTATTAGAGAACGGAACCCCGTCTATTTTTTTTATAAACATAAAACTACCTATATGTATTATAGGTATCCTTTTAAAACCAACCTAAAAAAAAAAGATAAATAGTATCGGGTGTTCAAAAAAAAAACCAATTAAAGATTTCTATTGATCAGTACCACCACCAGTATCCAGGACATTCAGGATGCCATTATTCAGTATTCTATTTTTACTTTTACAAGTTATAAAATGGCTCTACCAATAGGCAAAGCGGCAAGGCACGTACAGGTTAAACTGTGCTTATAGAAGGTACTTACCGTTGAATACTGGTATCAAGTCTTCCAGTTCCCATTTTCGTAGGAGCTCCTCCATTTTTTCAATATAACCAACACAATTCACAAATGAAATTATTCAAATTTAACCTGTAGCTCCAAAAAGACCGACACGGCACAAGGCACAAGCAGTACATACAGTACAACGAATAACGTAATGACCGGTCTTGGTCATGCCGTCTTGCAATCACACTTTACCCTCACTTTATCGACGGAGAGTTTATAAACTTCACTCAAGTATAAAATAATTAGAGCAAGTATAAAATAATTCCAGCAAGAATATTCCATTCTTGAGTGAAATTGTACCAAATATCCATTTGAGATTAGTTTAATTTTAACCCTAAGAAAAACTATTCTTAACATAATTAATTAAAGCATTCGTTCAAGGGTGTATTTCTTCCAATTAAAAATGAATATTTTTGGCTTAAAAATAAATTTCTTTTGATCAACACAACACAAACACTTCTATTCACTGTAAATTTTTTTGACGTAAGTTTTGCATTTTCTTAAATGAATGCGAATTAATTATCGAGCATAATTTATATCTGTTCTTCATTGTATTCTTGTCATTTTGTTAGATTGAGAATACAACATTTCCAATAAAATATATCGTAATCTTGGCGATCAAGAATATAGTAGAGTTAAGACCGTGAAATAATCCTAGAAAAGATTTTCGTCCGCACTTTATTGCTAAAATGTAAAACCTATTTTATATCGTTCCTCACACCTTAAGAAAGCAAAATCGATTGGTCGTCAAAAAATCGTGGGGTGCAGGGGTGTAGTTTGGGGTAGTTTTCCAAAAAATTGCAAAAATTTTTTTTTTCATTTTTCGAATCTACACTACGTGTTCAATGATCTGTAAAAGTTTTATTTCAAAATTCCAAGTAGAAGTATTTTATTTCGAATTTTGAATTGTTTGTACAACACGCATTTATATGGAGTACCTTAATATAAAACAGCTCGCACTGAAACATCAAAATTGCAACATCATTCACACATAGATAACTCAAAAATTCTTATTCTAATCAAAAAAACACTTTCTATAAACGCTGTAGATCAAAGATCAGGGATTAAAATGCTTTTTTATAATAAAAAATCTGATAAGTCGATTTGTCAAAAATCTGTAAAATGTAAAAGTATGTCGTGGCGACCATGCCCGGACGCGGAGATGCGAGGATGGTTGAAATTCCCTTGGCACGCGATTGATTCTGTGTGGTGCACGGTCCGTATGTATTTTCAGGCCTAGATGGTCGCTTCTCGTCTGAAACAGCGGAAAGTGCACTATTTCTGTGAAAAAGCGTCGTAATTTTCCAAGATACAGATTTAGATACATTATAAGAATATAGTGGCTTTTAGTTTATGTATTTGAGTATAATATTTAAATAAATCAATAACAGTTAGACATAATATTATATGAGAAAATACGATCATTTCAAAAAACTTGTCCATAATTTATTGACCAGTTAGGTAAAGCATTTATGCTAAAATTTGCGTTAAAATCCAAAGGTAGGACATACTTTATTTTATGTCATACCAGTACATTATTGTCTTTTTATACCTTAGATACTATCTACATAATTCATCACTTTATGCCCGTGCAGGCATAAAGTACACATTCTGACCCGCGCGGGCATAATGTACCATCGTCACCAAAAGTATCTGGGACAAAAATAATTCATATCAATCTCCTGGACTAATTCAACCGTCATTCATTTCAATGCATTTAATACATAGTTTGACACATATTTGACACTAAAATTCATATAATAGTACAAGAGCTGATATGATGCTGTCCCAGTTACTTTTGGTGACGATGGTACCATTCTAAACATCAGGTTGACAATTACGCCGCAAATGACGTCGTTTGCGTGTACGCATAGTTGCATCGATTTCAAATAAAGCCCCCCTGGTATGACATAAAAGTTTGTATGCACCACGGGTACTAATAGACATATACCCTCGGGCGACTTACGAACCTTCGGCCAGAGGCTCTCGGCATTGTAAGGCTGTCGCCCTCAGGGCATAATCATCTACTTAGTACCCTTGATACATAAATAACTATAATGAGCTTTTGATAATAGGTAGATAATAATTGTATAATCAGACATATTATTGACGCATTTGAAGTTACGATATAGCCAAGTATAGCACCTTATTTCCTATTATGGGTACTTGTGGTCGCTGTTCCATGATAGAACCTTCTATTTTTGTGTAGATAGAGAGATATTGCAAGTGCTTGTCTTTTTAAGGCAAGCCTTATTTTGACAGCTGCGCATGCGCAGTCTGCCTTATTTGGGAGAAAATAGGACCTGCTTTATCTTTGCCCTATTTAAAGTTCTTAAAGTATGTTTTTTTTAAAGATAATTCCACAAGTCAAAAATTTAGTAACTATGTTAGCAACACAAGCCTTTTCTACATAAAAAAATTTAAACCATTGACAATTTTACATTGTATTGCCAACATAATGTCATTTTGACTTTTATCTTTAAAAAAAAACAGACTATACTTGATCGGCGATGATCGGTAGCAATAGTGAACTAATTTTTTGTTGTGTTATGTGTTTTATAACCATAGATTGGATTCATGACAACAAAGGAGAACGCACACCAAACATGGGATTTTTGGGCTCTATGGATTTTGCCCATTTTTTGATATGTCGTAGAGGATTTAATTCTGAACAACCTTTAAATCGGACGAAATCTTGTATGTATTACGGTCTTTGAGATATGAGCGTTGAAAGATGAACTTTTTTGCGACTTTTTGTGTGAAGAGTATACGAAATACTGGTGCTACTGGTGTTTATCAGACAAAATATTGACAGGTTCACATATTTTACGTCACTTTAAAATTGATGTCAATCAATTTAAGGCCGGGACCGCACTGGGGTCAATGTTGGCGCCAGTGCGGTCCCGGCCTTAGCCTATGTTGACATTTGTTAGTGACGTAAAATATGTCGACCTGTCAAAATTTTGACTGATAAACACCAGTTTTTCGTATACTCTCCACACAAAAACTTGCAAAAAATTTCATCTTTCAAGGCTCATATCTCAAAGACCGTAATACCTACAAGATTTCGTCCCGTTTAAAGGTTGTTCAGAATTAAATCCTCTACAACATATCAAAAAATGGGCAAAATCCATAGAGCCCAGAAATCCCATGTTAAGTGTGCGTTATCCTTTTGACTTTTCTTGATTTTTTTTTCATACTTTGAGAATTGGAGCAAAATCAGAACAGCATCGAGGACAGAAAAGAGACAGACTGAGGTTAACGTAAAGTCTGTTTTTATTTTAAAGATAAAAGTCAAAATGATATTAGGTTGGTTATACAAGTCACTGTACAGTATTCCCATATGACACGAGAGGCTTAATAAGTGATAAGCCTTTTGGGATTATCGCGCTTGGTGGCATTTATGGCAAATTCTATTATAGACATTTTTTTTAAATTTTAAAGTATTAAAGTTTAGTTCGTTGTATAACCTTTTGAATACCACTCGATGTTTCAGGATTACCTAATACTTTTACCTGACAATCAACGCGTTACCAGCAACTGCTGCGTAACGCGTTGCGTGACAGGTAAAAGTATTATCCGGTAATCCTGAAACCTCTTGTGGTATTACATTCGACAATACAATGTAAAATTGTCAATGCTTCCAAATTTTTTATGTAGAAAAGGCTTGTCTTGCCAACATAGTTACTAAATTTTTGACTTGGGGAATTATCTTTCAAAAATAAACAGACTTTACCTATAACGATGAACTGGTTTTGCCGAGGGTTTCGTAGAGAATTTATGTCATATTCCTTCCACTGTTCTACGATTTTACACGTACTATTCAAATATTTTGAACAAATAATTTCTTATTTTCAAAATATCTAAGCATATACATTTCACAGAAAGAAAACACTTCAGGTTCGAAACTTAAAAAATTGGAGTGTTCATTTTTACTTGCTCTACCTGCTCAAATAATCAGGAAGATCTGCTAGGAACTGCTATTTATGAGCTTATTATATGGCACAAGTTAAAGCCGATCTCCTGCTGAGATCTGCTTGAAGCAAGAAATGCAGTACAAATGGACACCCCAAAACATTTACAAAAATTCAAGATTTTCAGGTTAGAAATGAGGCATCAGCTCCCAGTCATTTCTGGAAATTTGCAATATCTAAACTTATCATTCGAAGTAAGGAAATAACCTATCGCGTCTAAATAAGATTATAGCCTTATTAGGGCTGATTTGCAATATCTCTCTAATAAAGAGATAAATATTTAATAAGAATTTATTAACATTGTTATTAAACTATCTTACATCATTCAATAAGAATCCGAATTTTCTCCACTATCTGTGAAGTGTTTTTGATCTAATACAGTGTCGTTGCCTTGACTAATGTTCATACGGACCTTCGTACATCCAATGAATTTCTGTCGGGATTTTTGATGAGATTCGAACAAGTTTTTTTGACAAAAAAACGCACAGCTGATATTTGATATTTTCAGCTGTATAATAGAAATACCTACTCACAAAATATAGTATGTAAGTATACCTTCTTACAAAAAAAGAGACAATATAGGGTACCCCGAATTAATTCAGCACTATTACAAAAGTTATTAATTACCTACTAACTCCGTTATTATTGGAGCTACGAATTAAGTTAAATACAAGTTGTATGCAGTCACTAGTTTACACCAAAAAGTCATAAACGGTAGATATCTAATACGGACCGTGCACCACATAGAATCAATCGCATGCCAAGGGAATTTCAACCATCCTCGCATCTCTGCGTCCGAACGCGGTCGCCACGACATGCTTTCACATTTTACAGGTTTTTGACAAAACGACTTATCGGATTTTTGATTATAAAAAAGCATTTGAATCCCTGATCTTTGATCTACAGCGTTTATAAAAAGTGTTTTTTGATTAGAATAAGCATTTTTGAGTTATCTATGGGTGAATGATGTTGCAATTTTGATGTTTCAGTGCGAGCTGTTTTATATTAAGGTACTCCATATAAATGCGTGTTGTACAAACATTTCAAAATTCGAAATAAAATACTTCTACTTGGAATTTTGAAATAAGACTTTTGCAGATTATTGAACACGTAGTGTAGATTCGAAAAATGAAAAAAAAAAATTTGCAATTTTTTGGAAAACTACCCCAAACTACCCCCCTGCACCCCACGATTTTTTGACGACCAATCGATTTTGCTTTCTTAAGGCGTAAGGAACGATATAAGATAGGTTTTACATTTTAGCAATAGAGTTCCGACGGAATGACACGATAAAATCATTTTTGAACTCCACTAATATGCGTTTTCTTAAATTAAAAGTAATACGTTCTTCTTTCAAAAAGCAATCTTTTAAATCAAATAGCATAATAATTAGTTCAAGAATATTTTTTCAAGATTAACTTTATACTTAAATGTAAACTAGCATTTTTTTCTGTGCGGACACGAAGACACAAAAATCCTCTAATCTCTTAGGTATTCTGTTTACATTTTGACAGCTGAGTTGAGTGATCTAACCCAACTTTTTTCTGCTTATTTTCTAACTGTTATTTATCCTGAAGATTCCTGAGTTTGATTAATTTTCCCTTGGTGTTTTTTATGGAGGAATTATTAGAAATTGCTGTTTTTGCACACATAAATGGAGCGTTAACTTATTTTGACACCGCATAGCGTTACGGTAAGGCATCCGCCAAGTCCCGTTAGATAGCGTGCTTCGCTAATGCTAATATCGTAAGAACTGTCATACTTGTTAAATAGCGTTACGGTATTTGAAATTTGGACAGCACGAGCAAAGGCTGACGATCAATAATTTTTTCAAAAAATGGTCGGCCCAAGGGGTATGTTGTTTACTTCCTTGACAGAAATATTAACGTGTCATTTGAAGATAGATGAGAATGATATAGAAAGCGAGAAGAAAATGAAACTCAGAATCGAACTAGGTGTATCAATTTTTTATAAATACAAGTATATTGAATAATTCATTATGCGGCCCATATTTGCTTATAACTTATATTAGGAAAACCTATAAAAAAGTTTTTCTATTTAAGTAATATATAAAACTCAATCAACATTTATTTGACGGAAGCTGCCGTAAAATCCCAAAATATCGTCGTTTATTAGCTTTTCTGGCCTCTTTGATTCATCAACGGTCATAAATTGGATTTTATCAAACCTTGGCTTAAATTCTTGAAATTTTTTAGTCATCATAACTGAAAATATTATTAGAATTAAAATAAGTTCCTGAAATGTATTGCATCCAATTATTTAACCTTGTAATTCTGCCAAAGAATGCTCTTCACCTCCAACATCTTTAGGCAAAATGGACTTGCTGATGAAGTTTTGAAGATCTTCAATATTTGACAAGGCTTTCATCTACGATAAAATTAAGTCATGCCATGATAATTCCAAATTTGATTTACCTACCCTCTCACTTATTTTCTTGGGGAGTAATGGTTTACATACATTATTGAGGACATTTTCCACAAAAGAATGCATATTAACCAAATAGATTGCTGCATTTCTGTTGGCATATACTTTCTAAAAATTAGGGTTTTTAAACGTCATTGAAAAACTGCGATATAGTTGTTTTACTTCCAAAACAATTGCCATTTTCTTTAGAACCATGGGGCTTATTTTTTGCGCATGTGACAATTTAGCTCCTATGAAGTCAAGGACCATTTCAAAATTGTAGCAACTATCTTCTTGAAGACACACTTCTATAACGTGAGTCAACTGTACAAAAAATAGATGACTACTGAAATGTTCAGATCCGTATTCTGGATTGACCTGCACGTAAATTACTCGGTGGACGCTGTTTGTGATTTTTGGTAATGGAATACAATAGCTAGAACGAAAACACATAATCGTAAAATAGGTCCCAGACTAGGCGCTTAACGCCCGCAGCATGTAAATGACGGCCCGAAGTTGAAAGCTCTTACTCAAACATCGAGGGCGTTAAACGCTGTTAATGATCGGGATGCTAGAAAATATGCACCTTATTGCTTTGAAAGTTTGACACTGACACTCAAGATTATCGAACGAAAGCGATATTGAGCATTCAAACAAAAAATCAAAAAGGAAAATTGGAGGATTAAAAATTTTGGCCCTGGGTGCACTCGCAATGCTGAGGACGCGTGTTCGAATCCCGCCCAAGTCAAAAAAATTTAATCCTCCAATTTTCCTTAATTTTCTCTTCATTTTCAATTTCTATGCTTTTCGGTTGTTGTAACCGACAAAACTTCATTCCTTTCAAGAAATAATGTATATATTTCGTGAAATACACTTGAAAATTTGCGAAAGATGATGTTGACCATGTCCAGCGATACTTTCATCTAATAGTCGAATAGCTTTTAAGGTACTGACAGATATTTTCACATTTTTTTTTTGTTCATTTAATACTTACATAACCTTGGAATGTTTTAAAATCTCAGGCGAAAGAGGATGCGTCGCAAACACCTCGGGCATGAGTCGCCTAATAGTGTAATACATTTCTAATTTTTCTTTGGCTTTTTCTATGCTGAATTTGCATGACACAATGGAAAATCTAGTGCCATTGATTGCTAGAAAGTATAAAAATAAGCAAATGAGTATAAAACTTAAACAATTTAATACAACTAGCTAGGAAAAGTTCCTAAACCACTCCATACTCTATCTCGAGTAATTTAAAAATTCATAATTCGTAAGCAAATTGCAGTAGTGAGCAGATTATAAAAAAAAAAAAATTATGCATTCCCAATGAGTATGCTAGCGTGTGCCTTTAGCGATATAGGTACCTATGTCCTGTCCAACGTTATCGCAATAACGCCATCCTTATAAACGTCATAAAAAATAATCCTCATATCCTATATAGACTCTTCATAAACTGCTGGACAATTGCTTTCGAACAAGGTAAATATCGCCTAACTTTCAAGATCGATATTTTTGGAACCAGAATAGATATCGTCCTGCGGTTTTCACGGGCTGACAGACTGACTTTTTGTGAAAAAAATTGCTATTTAGAATTTTTTTTAAATGTCTAATTTTTTTTTATACAGGGTGTTAAAAGAGTCCATGATTTTCATCCCAATTTTGAATGTGTGTAACTTTCTCAGATAATTTTTTAAATTTTATTTCTATGCGGCGTTTTAATCAATGATCTTCTGCGAAAAAAGTAATTTCTCAAATTTTTTATATCTGCCTTAGTTTTAAAAATATCGAATTTTTTTCATAACATCCACTTTTTTCAACTTTTAAGCACCTGAACCATCCTGTAGAATAAATCTTGCATCTTATGCTGCTGTTTGATATACCCCACGATATCCTGGTTTATTTTCAATGAAAAAAAAAAAACTAAAATAATGTGTTGTCCAGTAGCGTACTAATAATCGCCCATTTTCGGAATTATTTATTAATGGTTCAACGAATTTTACATTCAAAGGTGCATAATTTTAAAAATAATCATTTGAAGTTTCATTTGTTTAGTTCACGTTAATCATTGACATATTATTAAGAAACCAATTTCTCAAAATTTTGATATTTGTCTTTGTTTTTAAAATATCGTTTATTTAACATAACCATATTAATTTTCTCAACTTTTCCGTTCTAAACCATCCCGAATCGTTCTTACCGGTGAATTTTTTTAGCAATTGTCATACCTTTCAGCCAGCGCATTTACTGTGATTAAAAATATCGAATACCTCAATGATATGCTGTACAGTGGCGTGCAAACAGAAATTATTATTTTTCATAAATCAATTTTATTAGCAATTGTTATATCTTTCGATTAGCTTATTTTTATGATTAAAAATTTCGAATACCTCAATGATATGCTGTACAGTGGCGTGCTAATAATTATTTATAGGTACCACTGATAAAATTTAAATATTCGGAACCGATTTCGTTGTGGTGAGAGGAAACCCGAACTTTTATTACCTGCTAATTTTCTTTGTAGCTTCATGTTCAAAGGTATTTCAATTAAATTCTTCCACTAATCGTAGCAGTATCAAAAAATAAAGTTAAGGATGGTAAATTACATTATCTGCCAAACAAAAAATTATATGAACAACGTTAATGCTTATTTAAGTTGATTTAAAACAAAACACAAAAAGTGTTCCTATAGGTTTTTTACGTTATATTTAGGATAACGTCGTAGAACAAGGACTGACAATGTTGTCAATGCCTTTTTTTTCCTTATAATTTGCCAGAATGTAATAATAAATTATCAGGACCACTGACAGCTAGAAATAACGAAATGAATCGACACGTGTTATTTATTTGAAAATGTTTATTCAAATCATACAACGTCGCGCGCCGTTGTCAACCGGTAACATCTGAAATATATAAATTTTTTTAGTTTACGTAGTTTATTACTTAACTTCAAGGTCACTTTGTTGTTGTTATTGAATCTTACTTTGATTAGTTTTTTAGTTCACTTATTTTGATTCGTTTTACCTAGGTATCTACCTAACTAAACTGAAGGTACTTCTTAACGCATTTAAAGTAGGGGAATTTCAGATGTTACCGGTTGACAACGGCGCGCGACGTTGTATGATTTGAATAAACATTTTCAAATAAATAACACGTGTCGATTCATTTTGTTATTTCTAGCTGTCAGTGGTCTTGATAATTTTTTATTACATTCTGGTAAATTATAAGGAAAAAATAGGCATTGACAACATTGTCAGTCCTTGTTCTACGACGTCATCCTTAACATAACGTAAAAAACCTATAGGAACACTTTTTGTGTTTTGTTTTGAATTAACTTAAAGAAGCATTAACGTTGTTCATATAATTTTTTGTTTGGCAGATAATGTAATTTACCATCCTTAACTTTATTTTGTGATACTACTACCATTAGTGGAAGAATTTTTAATTGAAATACCTTTAAACATGAAGCTACAAAGAAAATTAGTAGGTAATAAAAATTCGGGTTTCCTCTCACCACAACGAAATCGGTTCCGAATATTTAAATTTTATCAGTGGTATAAATAATTATTAGCACGCCACTGTATAGCATATCATTGAGATATTCGAAATTTTTAATCATAAAAATACGCTAATCGAAAGATATAACAATTGCTAAAAAAATTGATTTAATGAAAAATAATAATTTCTCTTTGCACGCCACTGTACAGCATATCATTGAGGTATTCGATATTTTTAATCATAGTAAATATGCTGGCTGAAAGGTATAACAGTTGCTAAAAAATTCACCGGTAAGAACGATTCAGGATGGTTTAGAACGGAAAAATCGAAAAAATTAATATGGCTATGTTAAATAAACGATATTTTAAAACCAAAGGCAAATATCAAAATTTTGAGAAATTGGTTTCTTAATAATATGTCAATGATTAAAGTGAACTAAACAAATGAAAATTCAGATGATTATTTTAAAATTATGCACCTTTGAATGTAAAAATCGGTGAGCCATTATTAAATTATTCCGAAAATGAGCGATTATTAGTACGCTACTGGACACCACATTATTTAAGTTTTTTTTTTTCATTGAAAATAAACCAGGATATCGTGGGGTATATCAAACAGCAGCATAAGATGCAAGATTTATTGTACAGGATGGTTTAGGTGCTTAAAAGTTGAAAAAAGTGGAGGTTATGAAAAAAAGTCGATATTTTTAAAACTAAGGCAGGTATAAAAAATTTGAGAAATTACTTTTTTTGCAGAAGATCATTGATTAAAACGCCGCATAGAAATAAAATTTAAAAAATTATCTGAGAAAGTTACACACATTCAAAATTGGGATGAAAATCATGGACTCTTTTAACACCCTGTATAAAAAAAAAGTAGACATTTAAAAAAAATTCAAAATAGCAATTTTTTTCACAAAAAGTCAATCTGTCAGCCCGTGAAAACCGCAGGTCGATATCTAGTCTGGTTCCAAAAATATCGAGCTTGAAAACTAGGCGATATTTACCTTGTTCGAAAGCAATTGTCCAGCAGTTTAGTTAATCGATTTAAAAATTGTCACATCACATTCCACCAATAAGGTAGGTACCTACCAATTTAGGACACGCGTTAATGGCATAAAAAAAATTGCATGATATGACGTAACATTGCGATAGCCACCTAAGACTGGTTCAAGTACAATATTTCTGCAACTATATATCATGATCCAAAAAAGTGTTGCTTATGGTTGAAGGTATCATGATACCTACCGTAATCTAGGTATGTTTTTTTAAACGCCAGGAATCAAAGAAGGCAAGAAACTGCTGAAAAATTAACGACGAAGATGCTGCTTTAATGCAATTAAACTTATCACCGTTGTGCTGCATAACAATTTGATGCTTCTAGAAGCTACCTACTCTATAGAGACTTAAGAAGCAGGTACTAGGTGAGGAGGAAAGAAGTTACAAGTCCTTTGGAAATTTGGCTGCCTAAAAATATTTCGAGAAAATAAAGAAACGGATTTAGGTAGATATCTCGCCACTTAACATGTTCGCTGCGAATATCAAATAGGATCTTTTAATCCAAGAAACGGGGATCTGAAAAGAGGGTTTACCTCAACATAATTAGAAGTTAACATTTTTTGGGGGCGATCGGTCTATTTTAATATGCTAAATAACATATTAAGTTTGCGACCTTGTACTTCCATAGGGTTTTTAGATAAGGGTGGTTTTTAGGGGTAGTAGGATTATACCTACATATCGAGTCTTCAAAAAAAAAAAAAAACAATCAAAGATTGCTATGGTTTTTAAACGTATGTCTTAGCAATATTTTTCTTCAATTTTGTCAATGAACTTTAATTTCAAATGTCATGTCAAAAATCCTGACCAATAAAAAAACAATAATGCGACATACGTTTTCGTAATCAAAGCAATCTTTGATTGTTTTTTTTTTTGAAGAGCCGATACAAATAGTAGTCGTATAAAAAAAGTTTTCTGCAAATTTTGTATAAAGCTGTAAAGAATATTTTTAATTATACGATTTGATATGTGCCATCCCAAAAACAAAAAGTGTGTTTATTTACCTCTTCTCCCCCCTTTCTGTTACCTCTCGTCAAATAACATTTGTTTAACCATGAGGCATGAGGTGTGATTTTTTTTCTAGTATAAGATCATTCTGCCAAAAAGGTCAAATTTCAAACATCCATATCTCAAAAACCAGTATAAGTTTAAATCATTAGTTGGAGATATCACAACTTTTAGAATTCCAGAGCGATCTCAAAAATAAAAATAGTGGAAATGGGGTCACAAAAAAAAAGAGCATGTTCTTGTGATGGGGGGTTTTCATTTGATTATTTCCCTCCTGTCATTTTAAAGCAATCACAAATATGCATTTTAAATTCAAATAAACTAAGCGGCAGATGAAGTGGGACACCCGAAAAATTGCCTAATTTTGACTTGCAATAACTTCGACATTTCATTGCCGATCTTGGATTTTCAGGCAGTGTTACAAAGCGCCATCTTTGGTCTATACGTCAGTGTCGTCGTACATTTTTTTAAAAAATTTCTTCTCGTTATACAGGGTGTGAATGTAAGGTGACGAAAAATTTACATTTTTTGGCGAAGAATATGGGAAAGATGGAGGGTCCAATAAAGTTCTTTCTGATGGTGACTCGATCACTAGGTCAACACCTCGGGACGTCTTTGCCATTTTTTCGATACATCGCGTTGCTATGGAAATATAGCCATTTTATGGTATTTCGTTTTTCTCTTTGAAATTAACGATTCTTTAATTGAACAATAACAGATTCCGTTTAAATTGCATCATGGAATGACTTGTAAAGAAAATAGTTAACACCAGTGGCGTGCAAAAGGGGGTTTATGAAATTAAAATAAAAAAAATCGATTTTATCTGAAATTTTTAAGTTTTAAGCTTTAAAATTTAACTCCCAAATGCACCATAAGGACTTAATCCAGATTAGTTGCTGAAACCAGGTTAGGACTTCTCTTTCATATGGAAGTTTTCGAACTAAGCGAGATTAAACTCCCAAGTGCATATGGGTGTAAAAGGTGTTATAAATAACTCTGATATGATGTCATTTTGGTCCTCCTCTAGCCTGAATAACTGCGTGACACCGCCATGCTCGAAATTATTCGGTTAATTGGCTCTACAGTAACTGACTCCCAAAGCTCCAGAATCATTTCCCCGAGATCGTCTAGAGTTTCTGGCTTACGTTCTCCCCGGGAAAGCTCTAACTTCATTCAGCTCCAAACGTGCTCAATTGGATTCATGTCTGAGGATCTAGGAGGCAATTCGGTACGATTGAACTTATGCCCTTGCAGATACCGGTTCACTGTTCACTAATAATGCTCGATGGATGAGGCCAAGCATTATCGTCTACAAGAACAAAAGCTCCGCCATAATTTCGAGCATGCCGAAAAACTTGCGGAATCTGACATTTATCCAGGGACACTTGGCCGTTAACATTGCCCCGAAATACTCCGATACGACGAGTTCTGTCCTTCCGATCAGTTAAATACCGACCCAAACTGTCAATCCTCTACCGCCAAATGCAACTTGGGGAAGCATGTTATTTTCTAAAAAACGTTCTCCCCATCTCCGCCAGGTTAGCAATCGGCCATCAGAATTGTAGAGGTTAAAACGGCATACATCAAAGACAGTCTCTCCACCTAAAATCCCAATTCAGGTGTTCCTGGACTCATCTTTTTCTGTTCCCCTAGTGAATGTTTGTAGAAAGTGGGCACTTTGCCCGACGGGAGAATTTAATCCCTGGTCATAGGTGCCTTCTAATGGTGTCTGCTGAAACATTGAACTGCAGATGCGTTAGGATTCTCTTGACATTCCAAACTCTATTTTCAATTGCAGTACGTACTACTAGTCGATCCTGACGAGGATTTGTTCTTTTTTGAGATCCTCCACCGTGTCGGTGAGCAGCAGTACCGTTGACAGGTCTGTTCAAAAGTTAACATTAAATAACATGAAAAATACTGTTTTTTTTTTCTTTTCACTAAACGCTTCTGAATATCAAAATCAAACTCATCACAGTTATTTATAACATTTTTTTAACTGTAACGCTTAACAAAACCGTTAAAATTTTCAAATAAATCAATTTTTTTTGTTTTAATTTCATAAATTCCCTTTTGCACGCCACTGGTGTTGACCATTTTCTATAAAAGTCATTCCATGATGCAATTTAAACGGAATCTGTTATTGTTCAATTAAAGAATCGCTAATTTCAAGAGAAAAACGAAATACCATAAAATGGCCATATTTCCATAGCAACGCAATGTATCGATAAAATGGCAAAGACGTCTCGAGGTGTTGACCAAGTGATCGAGTCACCATCAGAAAAAACTTTATTGGACCCTCCATCTTTCCCATATTCTTCGCCAAAAATTGGACATTTTTCGCCGCCTTACATTTACACCCTGTATAACGAGAAGGATTTTTTAAAAAAAATGTACGACGACACTGACGTATAGACCAAAGATGGCGCTTTGTAACACTGCCTGAAAATCCAAGATCGGCAAAGAAATGTCGAAGTTATAGCAAGTTAAAATTAGGCAATTTTTCGGGTGTCCCACTTCATCTGCGGCTTAGTTTATTTAATATTGTATTCAAGTGGGAAAATTCAAAAATTGTTGATAGGTCAAAAAAATGTTGGTTTTCTTGTAACTTGCAATGATAACCAGAAGGTAAGTTAATTTCTTCATTGCTTTATTTAATATAAGAATTTTGAATTTTTGCTCTTCGATTCAAAATGTCTTGAGCGATTTTGTTCAAATTTTTAGAGTGTTTGCGATGTTCTCAAGCATCCCTTTAAAAAATCCGTTTGAGTTCCACTTTTCCAGGACCGGATCTAGAGTGACTCTTATTTTCTTAACAGAGTGCAGTGTATCGAACAACGAGATTTTCCAAACAATATATTGATTTTTATTTTTTATGTCGTAAACGTCGCATCGAACAAGAAAAACTCGGGATACCTTTTCCGTTTAAAATTAAACAAGGAATTTAAAAATAATTTTCAATTCGTCAAAAATCCCAGGGGCATGACACTTTTTTCTTAAAAAAAAAAAAAGAGTCGGTCTAGGTCTAGTCCTGGAAAAATGAAACTCAAACGGATTTTTTGGAAAGACGCTTAAGAATATCGCAAAAAATCTCTCAAAGTTTCAGCAAAATCGCAAATCGATCAAGGCATTTTAAATCTAAAGGTAGAAAGTCAAAATTTTCCGAAAATTTCAACACTATGTAATTTCTTAACAAGACGTTTGCTGACACATGTACCTACTTATGCAAAAAGAGATTGTCCTACTGTACTCTATCTATCATAACAAAATGCACACTTATTTCGGACTCACCCTGTATAGCTTATAAAAATAATTGTTTTGCTGAGTCAGGAAATATTCTTTCTAAATATCATACGTGCTCTAATTTTTCCTGCGGAAATATACTTACCTAAGAAACTAATTTTCAAGCAATTTATTTAGCAAAAAGGACTCACGTGAAAACCCTCGTCTTCAAATCGAGTTTTTAATAACGCTTAACGCTCATAGTTTTTTGCAAACAAATAAGGACTCGTCAACTCGCCTTTTCAAATCTTCCCGGAAAAATAGGAAGCACGAATGATTTATAGATATTACCCCCGAAAAAATTCATGTTTGGTTGACACCTAATTTTTAACAGCTCTGTCCATACCTACTTAATGGCAAAAAACATTGGTAAAATTCTTAAAATTAGCGTAAAAAAAATTATTCCCATCACGCATGCAAAGGACACGAATACACTCACTGAATTTTATCAATAGATTTCGATGTGGAATTATATTTGCAAGTTGCACATCTTATAATATTAGCTGGAAAATTGTTTCCTGAAAATATTTTTAAAATTTCACTATGTTTTGACTAAAACAACTGCATCTGGGACAGAATCAAGCTGTTTACGGCAGACGGCTTGATTTTGAGGCGCGTTTTTTTACCATTCATTCGGAATTCTGGAGACGGTAGGCTATTATATTCTTTGCCTACCTACATAAATCATTAACCGACACAAACTCCAATTTAAAATTTACCAATTAAAACACACGTAAACAGAAATAATTATTGTTGTTGAAGTATCATAATATAGGTACCTTACCCAGATTACTCGAGCTAAAAATCGCATATATTAAAAGCGATCAATTTTTTACGATACGGGAAATAGACGTTCCTGTGGTACTCTCGCCGTGATGTTTCGGTACTGATTTTGCTATTGATTTGCATTGGTAGGCATATAAAACAAATTTATTGATGTTAACCCCACTGCCAGTTTGTTGGTCTTTTAACTAGAAAATCGCATATATTGAAAACGATCCATTTTTTACGGTACGGGAAATAGACTTTCCTGTGGTACTCTAGCCGTGATGCTTCGGTACCTACTGATTTTGCTATTGAGTTGCATTGGTAGGCATATAAAATAAATTTATTAATATTAACCCCACTTCCAGTTTGGTCTTTTAACTGAAAAAGAAATGAATACTGAGGC
Source organism: Ceutorhynchus assimilis (assembly GCA_917834065.1). Taxonomy (NCBI): domain Eukaryota; kingdom Metazoa; phylum Arthropoda; class Insecta; order Coleoptera; family Curculionidae; genus Ceutorhynchus; species Ceutorhynchus assimilis. The sequence goes on from OU892277.1 coordinate 43,824,854, forward strand.
CGGTCCCTCGGGCTTAAACGTCCTAGATTGTGTTTCAAAAATAACTCTGGACATCTAAATTCAAAGTCTAGTGCTGATGTCGCCTATGTGCGATAATTTCACCTCCTGGGGAAATAGGCCAAGCAATGAAGGAAGTTTACCTCAACATAATTAGTAGTTAACATTTTTTGGGGGGGATCGGTCCATTTTCATGTGCTAAATAACATATTAAGTTTGCGACTTTCATAGGATTTTTAGTTAGGGGTGGTTTTTAGGGGTAATTTGAGGTTTATGGAGAACGCTGCTCAAAGGGATGGTTCAATAGCAAAAAGTTTCAAATGATTGTTGTAGATGAAGTTTTTTGCTATAAAAAACTCAGCGACAGCACCCCTTTATCTTCTATAGTTTTTTTTCTGCAGCGTCTTGAATAGTAGCATGGTTTTGTTCAAGGCTCGTATTTGATGCAGCAGCAACCGAATGCATAACCCGATCTCAATTTTTAAAATACCACATTATTGCTAATGAGATGCACTCTCCAATGCATTTTTGTTCGAATTTTTTGCTATAAAATTAAGCGAGCACGGACTTGCCTAATGTGCGAGGAAGTTGTAAATTGCATCGAAAACTACCCTTTTCTTGCATTCACTGTAATTTCTAAAGGGGCCAAATATTTGGTTTTCGACAATCGGCAGCCCATTTATTCCTCTCATAATGCCCCAGCGGATTTTTTTTTCATTAATTTCTCAACGACAGGCCTGAACACGTCGCGCGGAATTTTTCAAAAAGTCAATAAAAATTGAAATTGTCGCACAGCGCTGAAATTTGCTACGATGGCTTTTTTTATTGTTCTCATGAATATACTGCAATTCTAATTGTTGCAGCAGTCATGTGGAGCAATTAAAATTGCAGTATATTCATAAGAACACTAAATAAAGTAATCGTAGCAAATTTCAGCGCTGTGCGACAATTTTAATTTTTTTGGATTTTTTGAAAAATTCCGCGCGACGTTTCAGGCCAATAAGTCATTGAGTAATTAACGAACAAAAAATCCGCTGGGGCATTATGAGAGGAATAAATGGGCTGCCGATTGTCGAAAACTGTCACCAAATATTTGGCCCCGTTTGGAAATTACAGTGAATGCAAGAAAGGGGTAGTTTTCGATGCAATTTACAACTTCCTCGCACATTAGGCAAGTCCGTGCTCGCTTAATTTTCAAGCAAAAAATTCAAACAAAAAAGCATTGGAGAGTGCATATCGTTAGCAATAATGTGGAGTTTGAAAAATTGAAATCGGATTATGCATTCGGCCGGTGCTGCATCAAATTCGCGCAAACAGGCCAAATGTGGATTCAGTGACCTTGAACAAAAACATGCTACTATTCAAGACGCTGCAGAAAAAAAAATAGAGAAGATAAAGGGGTGCTGTCGCTGAGTTTTTTATAGCAAAAAACTTCAGCTACAACAATCATTTGAAATTTTTTGTCATTGGACCATTCCTTTGAGCAGCGTTCTCCATAATCCGCAAACTACCCCTAAAAACCACCCTTATCTAAAAACCCTATGGAAGTACAAGGTCGCAAACTTAATATGTTATTTAGCATATTAAAATAGACCGATCCCCCCCAAAAAATGTTAACTTCTAATTATGTTGAGGTAAACCCTCTTTTCAGATCCCCGTTTCTTGGATTAAAATATCCTATTTGATATTCGCAGCGAACATGTTAAGTGGCGAGATATTTACCTAAATCCGTTTCTTTATTTTCTCGAAATATTTTTAGGCAGCCAAATTTCCAAAGGACTTGTAACTTCTTTCCTCTTCACCTAGTACCTGCTTCTTAAGTCTGTATAGAGTAGGTAGCTTCTAGAATAGAGTACAGTAGGACCATCTCTTTTTGCATAAGTAGGTACATGTGTCAGCAAACGTCTTGTTAAGAAATTACATAGTGTTAAAATTTTCGGAAAATTTTGACTTTCTACCTTTAGATTTAAAATGCCTTGATCGATTTGCGATTTTGCTGAAACTTTCAGAGATTTTTTGCGATATTCTTAAGCGTCTTTCCAAAAAATCCGTTTGAGTTTCATTTTTCCAGGACTAGACCTAGACCGACTCTTTTTTTTTTTTAAGAAAAAAGTGTCATGCCCCTGGGATTTTTGACGAATTGAAAATTATTTTTAAATTCCTTGTTTAATTTTAAACGGAAAAGGTATCCCGAGTTTTTCTTGTTCGATGCGACGTTTACGAGATAAAAAATGAAAATCAATATATTGTTTGGAAAATCTCGTTGTTCGATACACTGCACTCTGTTAAGAAAATAAGAGTCACTCTAGATCCGGTCCTGGAAAAGTGGAACTCAAACGGATTTTTTAGAAGGATGCTTGAGAACATCGCAAACACTCTAAAAATTTGAACAAAATCGCTCAAGACATTTTGAATCTAAGAGCAAAAATTCAAAATTCTTATATTAAATAAAGCAATGAAGAAATTAACTTACCTTCTGGTTATCATTGCAAGTTACAAGAAAACCAAAAATTTTTTTGACCTATCAACAATTTTTGAATTTTCCCACTTGAATACAATATTAAATATTTGAATTTAAAATGCATATTTGTGATTGCTTTAAAATGACAGGAGGGAAATAATCAAATGAAAACCCCCATCACAAGAACATGCTTATTTTTTTTTGTGACCCCATTTCCACTATTTTTATTTTTGAGATCGCTCTGGAATTCTAAAAGTTGTGATATCTCCAACTAATGATTTAAACTTATACTGGTTTTTGAGATATGGATGTTTGAAATTTGACCTTTTTGGCAGAATGATCTTATACTAGAAAAAAAAATCACACCTCATGCCTCATGGTTAAACAAATGTTATTTGACGAGAGGTAACAGAAAGGGGGGGAGAAGAGGTAAATAAACACACTTTTTGTTTTTGGGATGGCACATATCAAATCGTATAATTAAAAATATTCTTTACAGCTTTATACAAAATTTGCAGAAAACTATTTTTATACGACTACTATTTGTATCGGCTCTTCAAAAAAAAAACAATCAAAGATTGCTTTGATTACAAAAACGTATGTCGCATTATTGTTTTTTTATTGGCCAGGATTCTTGACATGACATTTGAAGTTAAAGTTCATTGACAAAATTGAAGAAAAATATTGCTAAGACATACGTTTAAAAACCATAGCAATCTTTGATTGTTTTTTTTTTGAAGACTCGATATGTAGGTATAATCCTAATTAACATAAAAATATTCACTCTACTCACTAATTCGAATATTGAAAATAATGCTAAATGGAGTTAAATCAATAAATATAATTGTGTGCAATTTTCTAAAATTAAATATTTATAGCGTAGCTACTTATGTACCAAGGACATTATGTAGAATATAATGCGTATTTGTTTCAAACATCCCTCATTTAAATGCATTTTGACATGGACCTGTATGTACATACAGTTGCGATCAAAAAAAAGTAGTACAAAAGTTATTGGCCCCAATTTGAGCTCCCGGTGTAACATACAAAATTTCCCAGCAAATATGTAAACAAACATTCCAGAATAGTTTAGGCAATGACATAAATTTAAAACCAAAAATTAAAAATTTAAAACCTAATTAATAAAACAAGGCAACGATGAAAAAAAAGTAGTACAAGAAAAATCTCCAAAATCTCTCTGATCTATTATACATTAGTATAATTCATAACCAAAAATTACATATTTTTGGCATTCTCCGACAAATTTTTAACCTAGGCCGTGTTCGTTTTTGTCATCTTTTTCGTCGATTTGCTCCGAAATTTTGACAGGCACGTGACTGGATCAGACATTTTCAATTTACAAATCACGTGCCTGTCAAAATTTCGGAGCAAATCGATGAAAAAGATGACAAAAACGAACACGGCCTAGGTTAAAAATTTGTCGGAGAATGCCAAAAATATGTAATTTTTGGTTATGAATTATACTAATGTATAACAGATCAGAGAGATTTTGGAGATTTTTCTTGTACTACTTTTTTGTAATCGTTGCCTTGTTTTATTAATTATGTTTTAAATTTTTAATTTTTGGTTTTAAATTTTTGCGTTTGCAACGCTCCCATTTACAAAATTTAAACAAATTCATGTTGACTAGTTTAGAAATCAAAAACATTTTGTGTTCGTAACATTTTGAATCCTTACTTCCTAGCCATTTTATATTTTTGACTGCAATTTTATTTTTAATTTTTGACCCTAAAAACTCTTGTTCTCTTATTTTCGTAAACATTTTTAAAAACACTTCCATGGATCTCTTCACTAAATTCTCGGCGTCTTTAGTGGGTACGGTTAAATATATATTTGTACTGCTACCATAATTTTTATGTAGGATTAAGAGTTGGTTATCATCATTTAATAAATCATCAGACTTCTCTAATTGCGAGGAACATTCTCTACACCCAAATTTTTCTTTAACACTTTTGATTAAGTATCCTGCATAATATACCACTACGCAATCTTCTAGCTTAGTGGAGCTGGAAACTTTATCAGTTGTTTGCTGTACAATAGTTGCTTCTGTATCAGAATCTTCACAGGAAGATTCGGTGTTACTGGAACTGGTATAATTTCTATCTCTGCAATTGTTATATGTGGTATTTTTTGACAGAACATTGCTAGAACATGGCATTAGAAATTGGGTGTCAAAGTCTTCTTCGCAATTAGCGGATTTTGATGGACAAAGAAGACTTGTAATTGTCTGTATTCTAAAAAAAAACAACCTAAATGTTTTAGCGGATGGATTCAAATTCCATCCACCGCGTTGCCTTATAATTGAAAAGAAATTTTCTAGATGATCCTGGTTTAATCTGTTGGTTAAGAGGAACCTATTAGTTGGTTTTTCTGAATCAAATAATCCAAAAATTGCGTTTATGGATTGCACAAAACCGTCAAAACAGGGAGGCCTACTTTCTCTTACTTCATCATTTATTTTCATTTTTTTAGTGGGGCTTAAGTTTTTAGGTGGTCTTGTATTTTTTATACTTATTTTGATGAGGGATTGAAAGATTTGTTTTCCCATTTCAAGAGTGTTTCGAACAAGCGGGTTTTTATCACTTAACCCACAGTTAAATGGATTTTTCGAATACAATCTTTTACTGTTAAGCGCATCGAATAAATTGTTCATATTTGTCACAAATTCAGCAGTATCCAAGGCTTCTTTATACATCTGTCCTGTTGCTACACATGTTTTTATTGCTGCAGCTACAGTATTTGAAAATACTTGCAATGCTAAGCTGCATGACATCTTCTCAAAATTATTAGGTTTTAAGTGTTTTTCAGAAAGTTTGGGAACAGCTCTAGCAGTTCCTGAAGCTTTGTCGATGTGGAAAAGTTTTTTTATAACATCAAATGAAATATATTTTCCACATAGTTTAAAAGTTCCATTTAACCAATTATTTCTAATACTTTTGAATAAATGAGGTACATCATACATTGCAAATATCTTCAAATTACCAACACAAAAAAATGGATTTACAGTAGTAACTCCAAGTAAACTTAAAGCACCCCTATTATTTGCCCCTTGGTCGCAAACAACCAATTTTGGCAAATATCCAACAGAAACTAATGTTTTAATATTGTAAATAATTAATTCTTTGAGCTTTGCCTTTGATAGAGAATTTTGCGAGAAAAAATATGAAACTGGTATTTTACATTTACCATATAACGCACGAATAGAAAATACCAACGCGCTAGTAGCATTTTTAGGAGCTCTCCCCAATGGACCTAAATCTTCCAATCCCTCTATGAGATCAAGTTTTTTTATTGAATTCCAAATATTCCTTAATACTCATTTCGTCAAATGACAAGACACATTTTCTCTGATTTTCAGTTTGTGTTTGCGCTTTCAATTTTAAATGTTGTAAAAGTCCCTCGTCAATACCGGTTTTGAAATAGTTCTGACCTATCCACCCACGAATTGTGATGGGTCCTGGCAGAATGATACCTTTTTTTCGTAGAAAAGAATACGCAGACGGGGGTTTGTAAAAAAATGAGATCGCAAATTCTTTTTCTTTTTTTCCCAAGTTCTGCGTTTTCCTCGCATCTGCATCAATACAAATATTTTTGCTACAGTGCTTAACATAGACAAGAATGGTAAAATGCTAAAATTCATTCTTGTTCTTTTGATGTTTGTTCGTAGTCGGTTGATTTTAGACTGGCAGTTTTTTATTGTTTTTGTTTGAAACGCTATCCTTTTTCTCAACTTGATTTTTCGAGGGGTTTCTAAACTGTCTGGCAAATCGGTCAACTTTTCGGCGAATCTGCAGTCATCCTCGCTCAAATTACTATAATCCAATTTCTTTTTAACTGGTAGAGTCTGGTTGAGGTGGCGGTTGGAGTATGTTTTAACAGGAGTTAAAACTCTCAATTTGTCAACATTTTCCTCCTCCTGGTAATTTTTAGGGACAGCGTCCTTTTTTAAATAAAATTGTTTTTTTGCCTCTGTACTGGTTGGGAGTGAAATGCCTTTCACATATGTACTTCTGCTTGATGATGTCTGCAGGTAAATCTGCTAATGTGGCATTTCCTGCAAATGTTTACTCTTTTAATATTTTAGGTTATAATATAAATCACATACCGGTTGCTTTTCAAACCTCGCCCACCCCTATAACTTTTTTATTTTTACAAATATACAAATGAAATTTGGTGTGTGTATTTATGACTCGAAGGTCCATTATTTGACGTATTCAATTAATTATTATTATCACTTCCCGTTTGATTGGGAGTAACTCTAACTTTCTTATTGTAAATGAGACTCCAGCTGTAGTTTACTTTATTTCAATAGAAAACTACTTTAACTTTGACATTAGGCATGAGTACAATGGGTACAATGACACCTTATTTGCCACTTTTTGACATTTTATCTCCAAACTATTTAAATTTTTACTTTTTAATCTAGAGCGCCATAAATTAGTTGAAATGCTTAATTTTGCTCCAAGAAACCTGGGAAAATTTGTTTTGATCTTATTTTGTGTTTGATATCCTCTACAGACTCATTTAAAAATAGTAGAAGCGCATTTTTGGATGTTTATCAATTTTTTCAAAAGGAAAGGGACTCATTAGCATATTCCGAACGAGAATTTTCTAACGAACAATTTAGTAGCACACAATCGCTAGTTTATTCAAGCATTGAACTAGAATTTTCCCAAAATATTTAAGTATAATAAGTAGGTACCAAAATGAACAAGTGAACTAGCGATTGTGTGGTTTTATCTCTGTTTCATTGCAGTTGGGGTAATGTGTAATTTGTACCGAAGGCAATAAAAGTACTAATTAGGCAATGCGTTTCGTACCGCTTAACTTTTCTATAATTTATTCAACATGCTGCTGATCAAGATCTAACAAGAGACTTAAAAAAAAAGGAAAGTATAATAAAAATCTTCTTGGACATGTAGGTAATTAATAATCCATTAGTACGATGGGGTACTCTAGGTAGTTCAGGAAATACCAGAAATAGGAACAAATAAGTGAAAATTAGCATAATCAATGCAATGATTCATTTTACCTGAGCGGTATATACAAATCGCTATGTACCCTGCAGTTGACACCTTCATTATAGATTCAAAACAGTGTTTGGGTGTGTCAACGCAAATTTTACCTTTTTTTTTCATTGTATACATAGTGATAAGCATAGTATTTTGTAAATTATGACCCAGGCCACCCCATAAGAAGTAAAATAACAATGAAGTCATAAAATGAAAATGAGTAATAAGGGTTGAACCCGGGCACCATTGTCGGAGTTGTATCAGTTAAGAAATCCCCATGTAATGAAGGAATTATTATTGATGGATGATGTATATTTTTTTTGGGAATTTGCTTTTAAGAAGTAATAATAATTAAGTTTATCAAGTGTTTTTATAATTAATGCATATCCTCGAAATTTACAATGGAATGGTAGTTAAATCCATTGCTACCAGTGTAAGTACCCGCTTTGTCATTTTTGACTGAAGTGTCAAATACAAAAGTATTGAGAAATTGTCAAAAGTTTTTAACTAAGGGCCGAATTTATAGTCGCTCCTTGAGGTTTCCTTGGACCTTAAGGAAGCCTTGAACGTTTAGAATTGACATGACCAACTTGTCAAATAGGGCGGATGTAATTTCGACCGGAATATGTACAGGTACTTAAAGGGGCCATGTAAATTCGACCGGAGGTTTAAGGGTTCGATCCTATGTTATGAGTATTTTCGACCCAAAGGAGCAGTTAGGTATAATAAAATATAATGATAATGATGTATAAAAGCTTCTTTATTAAACTAAAATCAAAGACAAAATTGCTGTCGAGAAAAAGGAGAACGTATGTACAACTGAAATAAATGAACTTACATACTATTACTTATAGAACTATTACTAACTAAACTATAACTAAAAATATAACGATTACATTTTTAAAAGCTTCGATGTGACACTGATTTAACAAAATTAATTCTAGAAATATTTCCAGACTGAAGCATATTTACAATGTTTTCAATAAATTTCAATTTATTTTTTACTTGCTTGTCTTTTATTTTGGCGGGAATTTTTAAACTTTTTATTTTTAAATATGCATCAATCTGAAATTCTTTCAACTTTTCTATAAAAATAAATATCGAAAGGTGACAAGAATAAAATGAAGAATTTAATCTTGAATGAAAGGATTCGCAACCGTTCGTAGTTCGTAATATTAGGATTTTCGTCTGCCCATATATTTGGTGGAAAATAGGAATCAGATGCTATATAATATTCTAATAAATAGTCTGCGTATTTATCCAACAATTCATTATTTGGTTTGTATGACATTAAATCAAATATGAAACAATCCTCAATTTCAGATGGGTTTAAATAAGTAAGCCCAAAACTGTGGATAAGCCATTGACTTTCTTTAGAGTTTTTGTCTTTATACAGGGTGTCCCAAAAAGATACCGACAAACTTTAAGGGGTAGTAGGGGACATCAAAACAAGCATTTTTGTTTATATAAACATATTTCCGCAAATGAGCCATTTGAGCTGTAGAGCAGAAAACTGTTTAATACTTTCATTCTTCGTAATAATTAAATCACTGTTTACTTATTAATTTTGCTTAATCATCAAATAAATTATGGTTTACAATAATTGTTTAAAATGTTGACCATTTACTTCAATGCAAAGTTTGCACCGTCAGGTCATTGATTGAAAGGTTTAGTCTATGAAACACCTGTTCGTAATGAGGAAGATCTGTTAGCAAGGATACTGGCGAGTTGTACCCATGTAGAAGCTATTCCCGGAATATTCCAAAGAGTTCGCGAGTTGAACAATTATTGTATAGTACCAAGTGTCCATTCTGAACTCACGACCTTTAAGGCAGACTCAAGGAATGACTATAAATTCGGCCCTAAGTCAGTTTCAATCATACAGGGTGCATCAAAAAAGTGTAGCAGAGCAAAGTTATATTTTTCTAAATGGAAGACTATGTATGTATATTGTGCGCTTCTTTATTAGTCCCCTTCAACTAGATTTCAACGATATATGGTTTGATATGTTTATCTCTCGATTTACCTTCAAAAGTGATAAAGATAAACGCGAAAATCCTTTCCTAAAGGTCTCATGTTATTTTTATTTTTCTCAATAACAATAATAACTTATGACATCTGGATTTATTATAATAACATTTAAACAATAAAGTGTTTATAAATATGTTATTCTCTGTAAAGCCTGAATGGTATAATTTTTCTTTCTTCAACATGTTTTTCCCTCTATACCTAACTATTAAAGATAGACATATTATCAAACCGTATATCGTTGAAATCAGGTTGAAGGGGACCAACTAATAAGTGTAAAATATACATGTTGTTCCATTTAAAAGAATATTACTTCGCACAAACCATGTGCCTGTCAAAATTTCGGAGCAAATCGACGAAAAAGATGACAAAAACGAGCTCGGCCTTAGTTAAAAACTTTTGACAATTTCTCAAAACATTTGTAAACGTCAAATGAAAAAGTTAGGAGGGAGTGACATTTATATTACATCACCCTGTACCTGCTGTGGCCGCGCCTATGGTTTACGATTTATATGGTTTTAATTCTTATAATCCTAACATGCTAATTATGAGCCACACCCTTTCCATTTGAAAAAATCGATAATAATTCAAAAATGCGCTTCTACTATTTTTAAATGGGTCTGTAGAGGATATAAACTACAAAATAAGATCAAAACAAATATTCTTAGGTTCCTTGGAGCAAAATTAAGCATTTTAACTAACTCATGGTGCTCTAGACTCAAAATTAAAATTTTAGATAATATGGAGATAAAATGTCAAAACTAAAAAATGAGTTGTCATTGAACCCGTAATGAACGAAATAAGGGCAAAAACCACTCATTTAAAATATGTGAGCTAGGGCCACTTCCGATCAAGACGGAAGTTATAATAAATAATTGAATACGTTAAATATTGCACATTCCGGTCATAAATACACACACCAAATTTCATTTATTTTCAAAAATAAAAGATTTATTGGAGTTAGCGGGTTTTAAAAACACCCGGTTTACCGGGTGTTAAAAAAGTACGTTGAAAAACTTTAAGGAGTGATGCGTTGAATACTCCTAGTTTAAAGTTTTTTTAATGAGAATTGATTTAAATAGTTAATTTACAATAGAATTAGATATCGTTAAAAAATTAATCTTACCACAGTTTAACACCCACTTCTTGCAAAGATCTTCGTCTTTGTAAGGAAATCGGAACATCCGAACTCCCTTTTCGCGGCGTACATGGCAATTGAAGAACTTACATCTATTGTCAGCCACCTTAGACTCCATATTAACACCAAATTGTGAAACAATTATCAAAAACTATTCGAAAGTAAATTATTCCGTTCAAGTATCACTACTGTTCGAATCGAAACTGAAACCAAACTTGAAATTTGTTTAGAGCTTGACCAAATAAAATCAAAAGTTGCGCGTCGTCTCAGCTGCAGTGGGTTCGCAACGGCAAAATTTAAAGTTTGGCAACGTTGGAATATTTTAAGCGTTTAGCAGGGTTCGTTTCAGTAGGGTAGTAGCCGCGTAATTCGAATACATTATTATTTCGGCTTGTCGCGCCATCTATCCAATTTTAATAGACCTAGATTATGCCTGCATTCCCATCGGACTTCTAGATGTAGGTATTAGTCTAGTTTTTTAATCTCAATTTTTTTAATTTAAATTTTATATTTTACAAACTGTATAACGATCTTTGTGTTTTTTAGCCTTGAGAATGATGCGGAAGGCATCGAAACGTTGGCTTTTGATTTAAAAATTTACAAATAAAGTCCAAATAAGCTGAAAACTGCCTGCCTTTTATTATCGCACGTGATTAGGCAACAACACAAACAAACTCGCAAACGGAAAAGAAAATCCGTTAGTTCAATACTCTTCTAACCCACTGACAAAAATTCGTTCACTCTCCACCAGTGCTAAATTTGTACGGAATATACAAAGCAATGCATACACTTATCGTACATAGGCGACACGCGTACTAAGGTACGTACGCTTATGTCGCCTACGAGCGACATGGGCAGCGAGAGTGTTAATCAGAAAGGCATCATTATGGATCGCATGAAAGTAGCTTGGGAATTTTGTGGGACACGGAACGAAACTTCGGTGTCTTAGTGAAAAAATATCGGGCCGGAAAATAATGGTGTTTTTTTGCACCCTGACCTAGTTCTCTGTGAGCCTGAACCAAAAAGACGAAAGGGTGATAGTTTTCATGTTTCGTGCTACTGCATAAATTGTTGGATTGGTTTCAAGGTCGTTGGTGGAAGTTTTTTTATCATACCTTAGTAACCATTAATTGTATGTTCGGGTGTGTGACTTAAAATCTGACACTTATGGGCCTGTTTTTGGACCATTTCTCTTCTATTTATTTGTCGATGATATTGTTTCTGAACTTACCATCCATTTTCTGTTAAACGCGGAAGACTTGAATCTCTATACGGAACCGAGGAGCTGTGACAACTAGAAAAGACTTCAGCTCAATCTCGAACTGGTCAGTGAATGGTGTTCAGATAACGGTATATTCCTCAACGTTACAAAGTGAAAAATTGGGTCTTTTGTGACAATCTCATCAAATGTTGAATTTTAGTATTCAATCGATAATAGGCCATTGATCTTGGTGTGACATTTGAGCAAAACAGTCACTGTACTTCACATATCTTCCAAGAATATGTTTCTTGCGCCTTGATTGGCCCATTTAAAACTCAGGTGAGTCGGTGGACCAATAAAAACTGCACGATCTTGTTGTCGTCGCGGAGCAGGTGGCGAAGTAAAGAATTTGCTCTGATTTTTATTTAAACAAGTGAAAGTAGTTGCCATTAGACCTTGAAAGGGACCATTGCTCCTGACGCGGTACGGCTGCACGCTTCTTTCTAATCTTTCTGCTCTCAGTGTTCTCTTCTCTAACGTTCTAAGAAGCAATAGATGCTGTTTTTTTAAAGAGCTCGCTCTTTTGACTTTCATTCTCTTCCTTCCCTTTCTAATTATTAATACAGTCCACTAAAGAAAAACAAAAACTTTCTTTTTTCTAGTAGGGGTATCCTGTTGCCCCTACAATTGATTCTTTTATTTACCCACTCCTAGATCTAATATTATCTGACCCAAAACATGAAACAATCAGGAAAAAGCTTAGGGTAAGATCAGGTGAGACCGACTCACAAGTTACCTCAGAATATACCAAACTTTTCCAATGCTGCCCTTAGCAAAATCGTGGAAAGGAAATAGAACATGTCGAGTCGAATAGAAGCTGGAGCAACTTTATTTCCAAAAGTGAGCGAAAAGAAATTCGGGTGTAGCAGGTTTTGAAAGTTAGTAAAAAGAGAGATCCTGCAAGTTATTTGAAATTACAAAACATATGCATTCTTCTATGACCAGTTGAGGAAATGCAGCGCTGGCTGACTTTTCATTCTGGCACTCCGAAAATAGCAGAATGCGGAGCTCAAAGGAAGAAAAAAATCATTATCATATCGCGTAGGTTGACAAATTTGAAGAGAATGATGATCTTGAACTTGAAGTAACGTATCTGGATAAAGCTAAATACGAATAAATTGGAGAGAAGGTTCAAGTTTGTGACATTTTGAAGAAATGTGATGCTATGGATCTTCCTACTAACTAACCCAAGCGGATTTTCTGAGAGATATTCTCGGATCGACTTTTCGAAAATAGCTTCATCTCAATGTTCACGAAGAATTTTTCATTCAATATTGTTTGCACATGCAGTGTTGTGAAGGATCACTTTCACTTCTAGAAAAGTTACATTTAACAGAAATATTGATACCTACGTAATAATTATGTAAAAATAAGTAGGTACCCTTCTATGTGAAAAGTATATTTTTTAGGAATATATTTTTTTTAAATGTTTATTTATTCCAAATACGTAGCACGTGGCAAAACCTTCAGCCATTTAAAAAAAGGTCCTCTACTTAAATTTAGATTTTTGACGAAATCTATTTTAGTCTAGGAAAATTGTCGATTTTCAAAAAAAAAAAATCCTACCCAAATGAATTTTTCAGGGATGATAGGGGGCGGGTGGGTGATCATAAAACCGAACGTATCACACATTCACCCCTCTGGCGTTTTGCGCTATAGGGGTTGAAAGTGCGCCATTGGCGATTACTTGGTACCTATTGATTTTACAAAAAAATGTTTCAGATAAAAGATGTGCAGCATTATTTCATCTACAATGTTTATCTAAAGACTTTTTTGATTAAGGGCCATCTGTGGTCATAAGGGCCGTTTGAAATTTTATAATGAAAATGAAAAATTTTAACCAACGAGAAAAAAATTTCTACAACACATACAACATTTTTGCTTTAGAAGTTTTTACTCACCCCCTGCCGTTTTTCAATAGGGGTAGTTTAAAGTTTTTTTATTTTTTTACAAAAAAAATTTCTTGATAAAAGTTTTATAAGATTACATTTCCTACAATTTTTCTTTATCAACTTTTTTTGTAACTCACCCCCATTCAGCGGGGGGACACTTCCCTTAGGGAAATTTTAGTTTTTAGGGGTATATATTAATTTTTTTTATTTGTCACTCATTTGTAAAACGTCATTTATCAAGTCAAAACATAAAAAACGAAAATTGATTGTTACCAGTTACTGGCTCTACTGACTTGTAAAACTGAATTACCCATGTATAAATTATTTATTAAAATTGTATTACCCATGTATACATTTTTTATTTATTGTTTACAAATGAGTAAAAAATAAATTATTGCACATCATACGCCAGGTATCAGTTTTTACTAGCTCTTGAAGGTGACAAGCTCGCCTAACGGCTCGCTAGTCATTTCCATCAGTGTCGGACTGGGGGTTATTTGGCCCACCGGGCAAATGGTGAAGTGGCCCAACCAACCCAAACCCCATTCAATAATAGTTATTTATGTATCAAGGGTACTAAGTAGATGATTATTCCCTGAGGGCGACAGCCTTACAAAGCCGAGGGCCTCTGGCCCGAGGGTTCGTAAGTCGCCCGAGGCGAGGATATACAGTGACCGCCAAAAAGTTTGCAACAAATGGGAAAATATTTTATTATTAAGATATCAAAAAAAATGTTTCGTGGGATCAATTCAGCATACCCATCAACAAATAAAAATCACTGTGACAGATGTCATGTGACCACAGCCATGGCGGCAAATTTAAAAAGTTCGCCTTAAATATGTGAAAAGTGGGGTTAGACGACCAGAAATCGAAAAATTGCAAGGAGAAAAGTTGTTCAGGATCCGATTTTACGTCCATGTGCCAATTTTTAAAAAGGTACAAGGTTTTTTAATAAATATCAATTTTTTGGCCTGTTTTCTGGTCATTTGAAAAATATCAAAAACTTTCCGTCTGGTTCACATAATTCAAAGTGAAACTAACAAAAAAAAATCCAGTGCAGTAATTCTGCTTAATTGTCCCGCGAAAAATTGTAAAAAACCAATAATTCATTTTCAGACCACTCTGATCTTGTTGCAATGACCTGCAGAAAACAAAAATTTGGAATAACAAATTTAGAATTATCATAAAATCTTTCTAAATGATCCAATACCTCTTTTCTAAATTTAATCAAGCCAATCTTTGCGAAATGTTATCGATATTTTTCAAATTACCAGAAAACAGGCCAAAAAATTAATATTTATTAAAAATCCTTGTACCTTTTTAAAAATTGACACATAGACGTAAAATTGGATCCTGAACAACTTTTCTCTTTACAATTTTTCGATTTCTGGTCGTCTTTCTCTCTACAATTTTTCGATTTCTGGTCGTCTAACCCCACTTTCCACATATTTAAGGCGAACTTTTTAAATTTTCCGCCATGACTGTGGTCACATGACATCTGTCACAGTGATTTTTTTTTGTTGATGGGTATGCTGAATTGATCCCACGTAACATTTTTTTTGATATCTTAATAACAAAATATTTTCCCATTTGTTGCAAACTTTTTGGCGGTCACTGTATATCTATTAGTACCCGTGGTGCATACAAACTTTTCTGTCATACCAGGGGGACTTTATTTGAAATCGATGTTACTTTGCGTACACGCAAAGGACGTCATTTGTGGCGTAATGGTCAACCTGATGTTTAGAATGGTACATTATGCCCGCGCGGGCCAGAATGTGTACTTTATGCCCGCACGGGAATAAAGTGATGAATTATGTAGATGATATCCAAGGTATAAAAAGACAATAATGTACTGGTATGACATAAAAACATTTTGATAATCATTTGTTGAATCTGATACCTAGTTATATTATAGGCATAAAAAAAATAGGTACCTTGGTACTTAAGGTTTACTGCAAATACCTGCTTATATGTTTTCTTGTTATTTACCAAAAATTAAGTCAGTTGTTGGCTGGATGCTGTAGCTTCTAATAATTGTCGTTTTCTCGCGATCTCTCTTTTTTCTGTACCCGTTTTATACTCCTATGGGTGAATGTATTTATTGTAATTCTTATTTTATATTATGTTGATATATTGATGATTGTTTGAAATTTTTGCAAATAATCCATAACGACCTTAACCCTGAAAAATGAAAACCAAACATATTTTTAAATTTTTCCTTAAAGATCAAAGCTGAACTCATAGTGAACTGACATATTTCAATGTCATTATGCCCCCCTTAATTGGTTGATTTCTAGTTCTGACGAGAGATATACTGACTATGATGGGTACTGTTGGTCAGAGTCATGTGACGTCACTTTTCGCGCGCGTTTTGAATAGACTCGTTTTATCGGCTAATTCAATGTTTTTTTTCTAATTGAATATCAAATAATAGTGGATCAAATTATTGGTACATATTTTTTTATTGTATTCAGGCATTTTGAAAACCCAATTAGAAAAAAAGGCGGGACGGTCCCATTGACATTGGTATACTGTCAGATTTTCAAAAAATTTCTGCATACAGCTTTTAATATATGATCGATTTGTTTCCCGGTGGGGGTGAGACACCCTGTATAACTTCCTCTTTTTTACCTTTCCGTTCTCGGACATCTAGGGTGTATAATAATAAAAAAATAGTTATAGCGAGGGAGACGCAACGGTGTAAATTTTTTATCTAGATTGACATCTTTTTTGTCACAATGGACCAAGCTTACTATCTATAATACTTTGATCTTACCATATTATATCTTTAGTTCCTCGATCCTATATCTGTGTAACAGAAATGATCAGAACAGGTTGCAAAAATTGCAAAATAGGGCAATGAGAATTATTTTACTTGAAAGGCGTGAAACGCCCATAAAAAATATGTTAAGAAAATTAAATTGGCTTTCTGTTGAAAAATTTCTCATTTACCAGAATATGTTGTTAATTTATAAAATAAAAAATGAGCTAACACCTACATATTTGACTGAAAAATTAAGAAGTCATTCTCCTGTACATTCGTACCCTACAAGGAATCGTAACAATTTTTATATTACAACAAAAAATAAAAAAGGAACTGAAAATGGTTTATACCATAAGGGTTTAATTTATTTTAATGCTTTGCCTCAACAAATAAAGGACGCCTCAAATATTAATCTATTTAAAAGAAACTTAAAGATTCATCTTATGATTCGTCTGTTGTTTGTTGTTTTTGTTAAATTTTGTATATCTTTGATTTCTGTGTTTTTCAAGACTTGCATGTTGTTTGTAAATCATTATATTATTTGTTGTTTACTATACACACTTTAAACTTAGGATTTTTTTGTTTGTTTTTTATTATGTAATATGTAATGAACATGCCATAGGATAATGACACAAGTTACATATATATGTATATTATTATATTCTATTGAGTAGTTTTTTAAATTGTTGCTATACATTTTTGTTTTATATTTTATGCTGTGTCTTGCATTATTGTAATTTGTATATACTTGCATGATATTTTATTTTAATAGGCGTATTATGTAATAATTAAGTTGACTTGTATATTCATTTATTTTTGTAATTAGCCAGGTGCTAAATAAAGGATTAATATATAAAGTTAGAACCAACTAAGACCTGACGTCATTAGATACTGACGAAGAAGGCAAATTCCCTTTTCTCTAGGGTCCTCCCATTTGAAGTGAGACAAAAGATCATGCGGCCTTATGAGGATAGGCCATCTTGAGTAGTGTATATCATCCTTGGACCTATAGTAGGGCCATTCAAAATTTTGAGGTTAGGGTGGCTACCGTTGGAGAGGTGGTTCGGCGAGAGGAGTGGGATGTTTCAATTTATTTTTATAAATATTCGAATGGCCCACCTGTCGAAGACGTCATCTGGCCCACCGGGATTTTGCCCGGTTGCCCGGTGGGCCAGTCCGACACTGCCTTCAATCACCAGTAAAAACTGATTTACCTGGCTATTAATGTAAAATACTATTTCTTTTCTCGACTTTAGTGCATATAAAAAGTTGCAATTAACATTGTTTTAAAAGGATTTTTTTTCCACCACCTTTTTGTTTTTCGGGGTAGTTCGCCTATTTTCAACTTTACAGAAAAAAATTATAAAAAAAAGTTGTTCAAAATAATAAAATGAACAAGTTTTCTCAATAAATTTTTTTTGTAAAGTTCAAAATAGGGAACTACCCCTAAAATCAAAAAAGTGGTGGAAAAAAAATCCTTTCAAAACAATGTTAATTGCAACTTTTTATATGCATTTAAGGCGAGAAAAGAAAAAAAACATTAAATTTCTAACTAAACTAAACTAAAATTTCCCTAAGGGAAGTGTCCCCCCGCTGAATGGGGGTGAGTTAAAAAAAAGTTGATAGAGAAAAATTGTAGGAAATGTAATCTTATAAAACTTTTATTGAGAACATTTTTTTGTGAAAAAATAAAAAAACTTTGAACTACCCCTATTGAAAAACGGCAGGGGGTGAGTGAAAATTTCATAAGGCAAAAAGGTTGTACGTGTTGTAGAAAATTTTTTCACGGTGGTTAAAATTTTTCATTTTCATTATAAAATTTCAAACGGCCCTTATGACCACAGACGGCCCTTAATCAAAAAAGTCTTCAGATAAATATTGTAGATCAAATAATGTTGCACATCTTTTATTTGAAACATTTTTTTGTGAAATCAATAGGTACCAAGTAATCGCCATTGACGCACTTTCAACCCCTAAAACGCAAAACGCCAGAGGGGTGAATGTTTGATATTTTCGGTTTTATAATCACCCACCATCATCCTTGAAAAGTTCATTTGGGTAGGCATTTTTTTTTTTGCAATGCATGTATTTTTCGACTATTTTCCTAGACTGTTTGCTTAGGCACAGATTATTTCCTAAATACCAGAAAACGTATTGACAAATTAATTAAAAAAATAAATTACAAGGCAACTCAAAATATTGGCTTTTCAGAAAAAAGGAGCCCCAAGGTACATGAACTTCCACTATAGCAAAAATATAGGTTCTATGTACTGTGGTAGTATTTTTAATAAAAAACATGAGCGAGTTTGTTACTAAATACTCGAGACACTGATGTGTAAACATCTCGTGAGCGGTAGCTATGTTTTTTTTATTCATTGAATCGATTATTATTAGTTAATTATATTATTATTTTTCAAAAATATAATAAAAAAAAAATATTATTATTTGTAGATTGAGTCATTTAACATTTTTTGTTTTATTTTCTATTATACAGGGTGTTTAACGAACATCGAAACAGGGGCGTTTTAGGGTATTTCAAGGTCGATTAAAAAAAAAAAAAACGCTCAGACACGTCATTTTTGTATTCAAAGAGGAAATTTTTTTACCCCATCGATATTTCGCTAGGGTGCAACCCCTGGGTCTTTTGTGTGTGACTTTTAGCCCTCTTTTTTAGATAGGGAAGATGGGTCGATTGGTACCTTGTTTTAAATGTATTTTGATTCTCAAGTGCGTATTTTCGTCCAATCGAATGATTAGTTCTAGAGATATTCACAGTTGCCATGGGCTGAATAAGAAACAATCTTCTGGCCCTGTTATTCTCAAATTAATACTTTCCTGACTTTCCTCTCGGACACGTCAATTTCAATTTTTTCAGCAGCACACACGTGTCCGAGAGGAAAGTCAGGAAAGTGTTAGTTCGAGAATAACAGGGTCAGAAGATTGTTTCCTATTCAGCCCATGGCAACTTTGACAGTAAATATCTTGGGAACTAATCATTCGATTTTCAAAAAAAATAGGCACTTGTGACGAGAATCAAAATACTTTTGAAGCAAGGTACCACTCGAACCATCTTCCCTATCTGAAAAAGAGAGGTGGAAGTCACCTCACTCAGGGGGTGCACCCCAGCCATATACCGATAGAGTCAAAAAGTTTCTTCCTTGAATACAAAAATGACGTGTCCGAGCGTTTTTTTTTTATCGACCTTGAAATACTCTAAAACGCCTCTGTTTCGATGTTCGTGAAACACCTTGTCGTATGTATGTATACATATAATTATATTCAGTTCAATGTTTATTAACTGTTTCGTAATATATTATATCATGACGAGATTCCGTAACCTCAAAATACTGCACAGTACAGAATTTATTTATAGTAATATTCTTCAATTACTTACTGGCAGCTTCAATTGGAGTGGATCGATTCACTGCATAAATTTACAACGATCCACTATATCGACATGAAAATTTAATGCCACCTTAGGCCGCAATTGCTGAAGTAACTGCGCACTAATCACGGCTTATGGGTTACAATGTCACATTTCCGACCAATGTCCCGAGATTTACCCTCATAAAAAATATTCACACATCAGAATATAATTAACTGAACCAAGTTAGATCGAAATGATCGGATCATTTATAATAATAATCCAGGAAAAAGTCTTTTTTGTATGAAATATTTTTCTAATTAGATATTATTTCTAGTAGCTCGTGATTTATTGTACTCACAAGGCATTTCTGGCCAATGGGCTTGCAGTTTGCACCATTCTTGAATTAGGTTTATATACTCTAGCACGTCCTCTTTCGTTTTCTGAAACTCCTCGTATACTTTGCTGTACAATTTGTCTTCGTTTATTTCCAGTTTTAACGCTTCCATTGCTAAAATAGATAACAAAATCTTACATGAGTGTATTAATTACTTAAGGTTCCCTTTGCTGCAACGAATAATATATTTTATTCTGGAATAAAAGTACCTAAAGAGAAGATGGATAATTGGAAAGCTTTCTCAGTTGAAATAATAAAAAAGTATTGATATGATATAAATTAAGTATTTTCCATCAAAAGTTAGTCCAAATCGTATAGTGGGCTTAAAGCTATCCTCATTCTCATCCTGCCTGTTGTGACACTGACATTTAGCTTCAACCTATTCATCTCCTGAACACCTTCAACACATTTTCCAGCTTCATAGTGAGTCTTTACGTTCCATGTTTTGATTCTCAGCCTTATAACATTTTGTTATTTCTGTTCCTCTAATTTTTTTTCTGAAATAATTTCATCTTCACTATTTTTTCTAGGTTATACATGGTTATTTTATTGTTGTCTTGTTTCAATTATTATATAATTATTATTATAGGTATTACAAACAAGCTGTCAGAGGATTTTGTTTAAATTTATTGTTGCATAAACTACTTTATCAAAATTTATCATTTATCATTTTGTATTTTAATGCCCAATTGCCCTTGCCATTTAGGTCTGTTCTCTGTTGCTTCTCAAAATTATTGTTTACGTATTTTCGAAATATTTAATTTATTCCATACCTACTTTATGTACGTACACTCTGAGTGAAGTGGCTTCACATAAAAATAAAATTTTAATTCAAACGGCTTGGGGTAGCTATCCATTTTTATGAATCTCAATTATAATTAATTAAAGCGTCCATTTGAAATTGATTGCATATTTTATGACCAGAAAGCATAAAATAACTTTAAGGTCCATCAATTTTATTGCACTTTGATTATATTTATAAAACGGAGAAATATTAGAAGTCTATTGGCAAATGTAAAGTACCCAAATTGGAAATTTACTTTATACTTGTTAATGAAAAATACCTATAAACAATCAATCAAAAACAATAAAACTGTCGTTGCGCTAAATTATATAATTTAAATTCTTTCAATAAAAAAATAAGAAAGTACCAATAAGTATAAATGTAAACTTTGACTCGAACAGGTTTTAATTATTATTACATAGGGATATTAAATCTATTTTAACATACCTTCTATCTAGCTGCCCTAACGTTCCACTTTGTAAGAATCTATAAAACTGTGAACTTATCAAAGCAAAGAAACGAATCAGTAAATAGATGATATGTGAAACTATAAATATTTTTTTTTTCCAGAAACAAATTATTTCAATTACGGCAATAATTTTTCTATAATACATGTTTGAACTGTTTTCAAGGTACAAAATAATATGATATTTCTAATTAAATTATTATTAGCGATATAGCGAGAATTAGAGAAAAAAATCCTAATTAACTTATAGTATCCTGCAAATAATAATTCCCTCAAAGATTGCTTATTCATCCTGCAATTTTTTGGCACAAAAAAGTTAAGGCTCATTTGAGATTTATGCAGGGTGGGTCATATTATAATGTAATATTAGTATATAGTACAAACTATCGTAATCTTCCAAACTAGGAAAAGTAAAAACATTTTTGAGGCTCGGAGTTGATTCTCCTTCATCGTGCCGGTTAACTGGGGTGGAGCCCTAGTACTTAACGATGCGATTATAGATTCTTTGAAGGAGCCTATAGCCTCTCTTGAAGTCAATATCGTGCTGCATAATGAAAAATAACAATCTACGAGAGGTGACCTTGTTGACGCAGAACAGAGCGGATCTAGACCGGAAGGTCAATAAAGAAACCTAATGAATAGCAGCCATTAATTACTAGGTAGTTACCGCAAGACCAAATCAGTTGAAAAAGCTAAGAAACTGCGATGCGAAAGAAAAGATGGAAGCCAGGATTTACTTAAACAGGATATTCGTCCGTCAGTTTTTATAATGTTGTAGACGAAAAAGGAAATGGCCTTAGCTTCCGGACAGGCCCTTAGTGGAGAGGAGGTACGAAGAATCCCCCAATGAATGTCAACTATACCAGGTGTCCCACTAAGGTCGGCCAGGTACGATATTATGGAAACCATAGACCTTACGGCTTCGGGATTTTTTTTTTCTTCACTAAATCGGCCAAGAGAAATTGATGGAAATTATTTTCAAGTTTCTAGGATGACCGCTAGGGGGCGCAATTACGATGATATAGCTAAAAATTCAACTTTTCTCAAGAAATCGCTGTATTAAGATACTGTTTTAACAACAGAAATCAAAAGTTCATTATTTTTTGCGCCAGTTTGGTTATTAGGCTTTTTTTCGTATCTTCAGTAATAAGGGTGGGGGAAGCTGGTGAAATTTTTTTTTTAGAAATTGCTGTATCTTCCATACCCCTCATTCAAACTCATTCAATTTGGGTTTATTTGGAAGAGAATTTCATTGTTATTAAGAACACCACTGCGTTCGAGGTCGATAGTTCCCACCGCGTCTGCTAGAGGGCGCTGTTTATTCAAGATCCAGTTTCATCCAAAACATTCAATAGCAACCTAAAACGTGAGAAATTTACTTGCAGCTGCAAAAATTGATGACCTGATTAAAGGAATAGAGAGAAAAGAGTAATCGACGTACGACGGCCTGGCAGTGGAGTGACTCAGTTGATTGGCCAGGTTTTCCACCATAGTGGTGCTGGCATCGCACATTGACATTGTGGACATGACAGTGGCATTTTGATGGGAGAAGTTGCATATCGAATATCAGCATGGTGTAAGTGTACGCTCCTACATCATATACACCTGACTAAGAAACTTAAAAATTTCACAAGAAGATTGAACAGGTCTAAAACTAATAAAACCCAAAAAAAATTAAATAAAAATGTATAACTAGTTTTGGAAGATTACAACGCAAAAATAAGCGCAGGTAGTTATCTGGGTCAGATAAACGAGATTGCGAAAGATTGACACAATTTTTTGAGAAGAACAGTTTGTCTGGTCGTTACAAGTACATGTCAGAATCTTGCCCGTTAGGCGGTTGTATGTCTGAAAATCACTGCAAGAAAATACAATAATAATCAACATATTGTTCGGTAGGTACCAGATTTATTTAATAAGAGTCAACCCCAGGTATAGAAACTGAACAACACAATTGACCTGTTACAGATCAATTCTGCCCACATCTGTAAGCAAATCTATAACTTTTTATAAGACACTTTGCAATTCTGCGGTTCCTGTAGCTTACAGCAAATCTCATAGATTTGTAAATATTTCCGATCGGGATTATGGGAATCGATGCCTCTCAGTCAATTGCGTCACTGTAAATTAAAAACATTTATGAAAAGTATCTCAGAATTGCCATTTTTACGATTCTATAAATACAAAAATTACAGATTATCGTGATTTATGGGTTTTTAAATTCACATAGAAATTTTACGAGAGAACCCATATTAGGCGACTAACATTACTACCCTTCCGAGTACTGATGCTGAATCCGATCACTATCAACTCTTGCGCAAGTAAAGCGATTAGCAAAGAGCTAAAAGGAAACACACCAACGGAAGGGCTAATCCTAAGCTGCTCAGAGACATATTTTCAATACCACTGCTCGTTTTCCAGGTGTCATTCACATAGGCTCCTAAAGTGAGAAATAATACTTAAACGTTTCCAGCTTCGTCACCGCAATAAAAATCATTTTCAGTTTATGACACCTCCAAGTGAAACTGAAATTATTCGATTTTAAATTTTACTAACTTCTCTACAGCTATTAACGTAAGGACTACGCCGCTTTAAATAATGCAAGTAGTGCTGTTTCTAAAATACGTCCACTTATAATTTTCGATGAAAAGATTTCTTTGAGAGACTTCTAAATAAGAATAAAAATTCGGACAGAATTTTAACATAGGTAAATTATATGCAAGGCATTCTTTTAAATTTTGAAAGTCATCTTATACCCATTGAACCTTCGTGCAACGTTGGTTTAGTGCTTTTCTTTTTTCAGTTCAATCAATGATGAAAAATATTATTAAATATTTCCCGGAACAAAATTTATTGAAGAACTACTCATTACTGAGTGAATGTAAAAAATAATTACAGGCCATGACTGTGTCAATTATACTCGAGATTTAACCTTATAGAAAAAAATGAATTGGTAAAGTGCAGCTAACGATGAAAATTGAAAGTTTTCCTCTGAAGCCAGTTAAATGAACGAAGAAAGTTCTCCTTTTTCAAGTACAATGTCTACGCATAACTTTGAAGCGGTTTCAAAAGCAATTTGGAAAAAGAAAGATAAAATACATCAAGAGCTTCAACATTAAAATTACCATGTACATGGTTATCAACTATTT
The DNA here is from genome assembly GCA_917834065.1 of Ceutorhynchus assimilis. Classification (NCBI taxonomy): domain Eukaryota; kingdom Metazoa; phylum Arthropoda; class Insecta; order Coleoptera; family Curculionidae; genus Ceutorhynchus; species Ceutorhynchus assimilis. The sequence goes on from OU892277.1 coordinate 43,849,591, forward strand.
TTTTTTCAAAATGGTAGCCCCTGCATATTATGACATTTCTAAATTCTGCGGAAAATTCTAGATAAATTTCATTTACAATGTAATATATACCTATCTTCAACTGTTTCGGAAACATTGACAGTTGAAAATTGGCTTTTTTGCAACTTTGACAGGCTGTAAAACCTAAACGGTTAATTTTACAGCAAAACCGATCATACATTCTGGTTGAATTTAATCTCCGGTTAAATTCAAAGTTGGGGTCAAATGATAGCTTATGAAAAGCTACAGACGAGAATGTGAAATAGGTTTTGCTGTAAAATTAACCGGTTAGGTTTTATAGCCTGTCGAAGTTGCAAAAAAAGTCAATTTTCAACTGTCAATATTTCCAAAACAGTTGAAGATAGGTATATGACATTGTAAATGGAATATGTCTAGACTTTTGCGCAGAAACCAGAAATGTAATAATATACAGGGGCTACCATTTACAACAATAAAGTTGATAACCGTACAGCGGCTCTTGGAACACCCTGTATAAAAAAATTATTGTGAAAAAATCTTAAGCAAATATCTTAATCGCCGTGTTTTTGCGTTTTGTCCACATATTTTATCCGAAGGGTCTAGCGAATGAGTTCCAGTCCCCACCCTGTAAACTTAAAGGTAAGAAATTAATCAACGATTTAATTAAAACTGTAAGCCTGAAGGGTTAAAAAAATCTTTTAGCAAAGTAGGATTGAAGGTCCGCTGGTTTTATAATCCAGAAATACCCTGAAGCTGTTGATGATTAAATGAGGCTCCAGCTCTCAATGAGATGGAAAACCCACTGCCAGAATTTAGAGGCTTGAAAGGTTCGCAAAGACAGCACAACAATACTCAAACCTTGTTAATATACACTGGGCGGGTCTAGTAGGCTCTTAGAAGGGTGAGAGGATAACAAAGTCCTCAAAGTTCTACGGGCGATCCACCAGCTCCAGGACTACTTGTCGGGAAAATAACCAATCTCCAAGTACATTCAAGGCATCTGCGAATGCTTAGCTTCCAGATAGGGTCGGATGCCACTTGCTTGATAGGGTGTAGATACAGAGACAAAGGAGGAAAACATAAAAAGGTCTAAAAGAATGAATATTGCATCAGGCTTTTGAAAAATAAGGTATGTACGTATTTTTTTAAATAAAATTTTTAGCAGTAAAGCCTCAATTTAGTATTTGAAAGTAAGAAAATAAGGAGCTTACCAATGGGAAATTGGCCTTTTTTGTACAAACTCATAAACGTGGAACTAAAGTCTAGGTTTTTTTCCAGTAATTCGATAATAAATCAGGAAACTAGTCCTTTGGTACTATAAAAGACTAATAGCCACCTTTTGACAAATTATTTGGGCCTAAACCTTTCGAAAATTGGCCAAAAAGCCACGGGAAAAGCCAAAAGCTGCTGCTCGACGAAAATGTGGTTCTGTCATCGGCTAATTTTTTTTTGGTACCTTGGCGCAGGAATTTAGGTTTTAGGAAGAAGTTAGGGCTTTCTCAATTTTAGGTTTATAGATTCAAATTTTCGAGCCAAAAATCAAACCAATAAGATCATTTATTAAATTTTCATCTAGGAAACCAAAGGGAAAACTTGAAGTTAAAATCATTGTCTAATAAGTCTTTCTTGATTTTGGTTCTTAAATGACATTGATCAACAACCAAAGTACTCAATTTATTTATATCGGTATCAATGGCTCCTTGCTTTGTTTATTATTGATATTTAATAATCTTTAATCATTTAAATTTCTTTTTTTCAGAGAAATGAGTTGAAATGACTGATGGTGGAGATATAACTGTTTTATTTAATGAAGCATTGAGCAAGGTAAGTTATATTTAGAATTCAAACAAAGGTACTTAAGAGTAAATTTCATTTTAGGATTGTTCGAGGTCCCTGAGAGATGTGATACAAAAAAAGTTTTCAAACTTGTATCAAGAAAGAGGACATAATTGATACTACTTCACCAAAACTATACGATCATCCAAAGACGGACCTTTTACAGAAAGATACATTCTATATAAAGGTTACGCTATCTTAGGCCATGCCTAAAAAGAAGCATCAATACCGGGTGGATGAGCCTTGAGGCCCAACGATCGGCCCTGCTTATCCTTAAGCTGATACGTCCAAAATATACCGGCCCCTTCATTTTCTCCCAAGTTTAGACGTGAAATTCTGAGCAGCATTCGACAAGTGATAACTTTTTTTCCAAACCTGTTGATTGACCACGAATCTCTCATTACGCCGTCTCAGATCATAGCATTTCCGGGATTTTTCATAGGCTGGGTCAACCGCTTATGGATGTCCTTGAACAACTTCGACAGACTGGCCGAACGTTCGAGGGGATCGAATCGGGTGTTGGAATTGGAAACAGGCTCAGTATCATGGGGCAAACTAATGTCACGCCCGAAAACAATATAGAGCGAATAGCACATCCTGCTTTGGCCAAAAATGTCTCCCAATGTCTGTGGTTTTTATTGACGTAACTCGTCAAGATAGTCTTGAGCACACGGTGTACTCGCGCTCAACTGGGTTAGCTTGGGGGTGGTAACTTGCTGTATATTGAAGTTCTATCCCACAGCCAGTAAGGGTATCGCGGAACAGGGAATTGCGAAACCGAGGACCATTGTCAGCTATTAACTTTTTGGGTACTCCATACACAAGGCTGACGTGGTCTTCCAGCCACTTGACTATGCCGGGAGCAGTAGCAGTGCGGAGTGGGAAAGACAAACAGAACTTACTAAACACATCACAAGCGGAAGCGAAGTTGATCGCGGTAGGGAACCAACAAGATCCACGCTAATCACTTCCGAAGGCTTAATCGCGGTGGGTTGTTGACTGCGCATCTGACCAGCAGGTGCTTGTTGAAGGGGCTTGGTTCCCAAATAAACAGTGCAGCGCTTGATGTAATTGGCAACGACATTTTTCATTTTGGGTCAATAATATTTCTGACCTATGCGGTGAAGAGTTTTAGAAATAACCAAATGACCACGGGATCGTGATGTGCGCTGATTATCTGGCACCGGCGTTCCTTTGGGACAACCAAACGCCAAAAGGAATCTGTGCTGACCAAGCTGAGGTAAAGGGTATCCCGCGCACCTTTGTAGAGCTTACCCTCATCAATATGCCATTGAGGGAAATTCGCAGGATTTTCTGATACCCGTTTCAGCATGGAAAGATACCACAAGTCTTTTATCTGAGAGAAATTCAGCATCAGTGGATGCTGCAGGCAAACCATCAACGGTGTCAAGGACAGGGACAGCACGCGATAAAGCATCCGGTACAACATTGTCTTTACCCTTGCGATGGATGATGTCAAAATCGTACTGCTTGAGACGCACGGCCCACCGTGCAATACGACCCACCGGGTCTGTTATTGAGGTCAATCATTTCAAACTGTAATGATTGTTTTTGACAGCGAACTTCGTACCTTCAATGTACGGACGCAGCTTTTCAATGGCAAAAAGAACAGCTAGACATTCCTTCTCCGTCGTGCTATACCGTTTCTCGTTTTTAGTTAAGGACCGACTAAGATAACAGATGACGTGTTCATCTCCCTCTTGATTCTGCGAAAGGACAGCACCCAAACCATAATCGGAGGCATCACACTGAACAATGAATGGTAGCTCAAAATTAGGACAAGATAATACTAGGACTTTGATAAGATTCTCCTGAATCGACCTGAACGCTTCGTCGCACTTAGTATCCCAAACAAACTTTACGTTTTTAAGAGTGCAGTACGGGGAGCAATAACAGAAGAAAAGTTGGGTACGAATCGGCGATACCAAGAGGCCATATCCACGATACGCCGCACTTCCGTAACATTTTTGGGAGGAGGATCTTAATAATGGCTTCGACTGTATCAGAGTCGACGAGTAACACATTTGAATTCACCACATAACCCAAATACTTAAGTTCGGGTTTGCAGGACTGACACTTTTCGGCTCTCAAGGTTAAACCAGCTCGCTTAAGCCTCTCAATCACTTGCTCTAATATCTCAATCTGCTTTTCGAAAGTTGAGGTGCAGATGATTACATCATCAAGATACACAAAAGCATACTGTTCAAAATCGATAGTAAGTAAGATGGAGCTAACATAGGGAAGGGGGTAAGAATCAGGAGTGGTGACCTTATTCAAGACTCTATAGTCGACACAGAATCTCCATCCTGCTGACTTCTTGCGAATCATTACAATTGGAGAAGAACACGGAGAGTCAGAAGACTCAATGATTCCGTTAGCCAGCATTTGTTCCAATTCGATGTTAACTTCTTTCTAGAGTGCGGGAGACAATGGATAATACCGCTGTTTGATGGGGGATGCTTCAGTTTTTATTACCAGTTCCACCAAATTAGTGCAGCCTAACTGGTCACCTATTGACATGAAAACTCTGTTAACAAGTTCGTCCAGAATCTGTCGTTGATCAGGCAAAAGGGACTTTTTTGGTAGAATGGCGCAGACTTGGGAAATAGCGTTGGGATCTCTCCCAAAAGACCACTCTGAAGCATGAAGATCAGGAACCATCTGCATTCTTTTCCAAAAATCTACACCCAAGATGAGGGTATGTTGAAAAGGGATGAAAAGGACTTCCTACAAGACCACTTTGTCACGTAACTGAAGGGGAGATTCGCAGCTCCGATCCCATGGCAACTGTCACCATTAGCAACAATGCGTTCAGATTGGTCTTGAGCAATCACCCTACAAAAAAGTTCGAGAGCACTCCAACGCTTAGATCCGATAATGGTACGCGTAGAACCGCTACCAAGAAGAGCCAACCGGGGAGCCAACATAGGTTTTCCATAGATAATAGTGGTGCCGCGAGACGAGACTAGACGAGACCTAAGGTTGGTCTCGTCTCGTCTCGACATCTCGAGACGAGACCGTGACTTAGTCTCGGTCTCGAGTACCAAATTCTCGTCTCGTCTCGAGTGGTCTCGTCTAGTCTCGAGTTATACAGGGTGTCCGAAAAATTGCGTAAAAGCTCTTCAACGTGGTGGAGGACTCTTCCAGGAATCCCAGAAAAATAATTTAAAAAATCTAGTGGCATTATTAAGAAAGTTATTTGCATTTTAATATTTATTAAAATTGGCAACACTGTTAATATCCCTTTGACAATGTGTCGGAGAATTAAATAAAATACCTATGTAATTACCTGTAGAATTCGAAGGTAAATTTCCACATTTACTTCTTCATATTACCAAAAATAATGCTGGAGAAGGATTTTTTTAATTATTTTTCTAGGGTTTCTCAAAGAGTCCCCTACTACCTGGAGAGCTTTTAGGCTATTTTTCGGACAACCTGTATTTATGGTTTTTATTTTTAAATTATAATGGAACTCCAAACTGCCACAGTAAAAAAGCAGTTATTTAAAGAGTGAAAAATCACAGTAAAGAGTAACCGTGATATTTGAAAAAATATGAGCGTAAAATAAAAAGAAAAATGTCGGACAAAACAGTTTTTGAAAAAAGAATTACCCTGTAATTTTTGTGTGAAATAATGGCATGCTTTTTACATACTTTATTTTTAGATCTAACTTCCAGTTTAGCCGAAAGTGCTTATGCTTTAAATATTTTTTTAAATTGATCTCTCTACTGGCTAAATCGAAAGTGGAATCTGAAAATTAAGTAGGTACAGATCGTTTCACTAGGGTTCATATATTTGATATCGAACACGTCATAACTTGAAAAAAAAAGGTCGTAGATTACCTACCTACTTCATGTTTTAAGAACCGACGAACGTTTCTGACGTCATTGATTTGTTTCAGTCAATTTCTATTTGTTAAAAAAGGAAAGCAAAAAGTATGAACCCTCGTGAACCAATGTTTACGTAGAAATCATCTCATTGATTGACCTATCTCGCATAAATAGAAAAAGATAGTTTAATTGTAATAAATACAAGTTGGAAAGTCATAAAAGATGACATGCGCGCGCAACTTATGGGTTGTAGTGTAACCAGTTTGTATTGTTGTAGAACAAATGTAGGCAATACAAACATTATACTAATAAAAAAGTGATATTTTACAATGTGTTTCACAACGCTTTAAATCAGACAAAAGGAGAGCTTTAAAGTGTATGTTAAAATCGTTTGCACTTTTATTTTGATAAATGTTTCAACCGGCAACATCACACAATTGGCGATTTCGACTACCGATGGGGGCGCTGGCGTTTGTAAACAAATATAGCAGAAAACGAGTAATATTTTGACGTTCAGCATTGTATTTATATGCATTCGTACTTTTTTCGCTAATTTTCTCGTTGTTCTCGTAGTTTTTTCGGTGGTTTTTTACAATATTTTTTAAATTTTGAACGTTGTGACTTTCTTTTGTGGAAAATGGAGGCCTGTCTTTGAGTTTGGCCACAGTTTTTGTCCGATCTATCACCTCTTCTTGTCCCAGTACATTCAAAATTTTCACGCGATCACTATTTTTCTTAGGAAAATAGTGAAAATGAATATTTCTGTCTGCATCTTTTCGGGAATGGCATTCGTATACACAGCAGTTTGTGTTGTGCTGGGACTTTGAGGCAGATGCTATCGAATACCTGTAATAAGCACCTCACAGAATCACAATAAAAGCTTTCCCTTGATTATTTCCCACTTTTCGACACAAAACACGTCGTAATTTAAATTAGGAACGAACAGAAAACATCGAAAAAGCAAGAAAATATTCCAATACGGTATGTAAACAAACGATCTATCACTCGTTAAGTTAGTTCCAAATATTTCCGCCAGGTGCCGCATTGATTTCTGAAATCGCCAATAAAAGTGCGAAAAAATATGTCAAGTATAATCTGACATAATTTCAAACAGCACTGCGGTGAGTTCAGAAGTAATACGTATAGTATTAGTTTGCACTTTGTTGAATTACACGTTAGAAAGAAAGAAGGAACGATCAATTCTGAACTGGCCCCTGATTAAGAATATGACGGAAGGCCGTAACAAACTCGCTTCTCATTGGACGGTCACCTGCAACCCACGAGTTGCGCGCGCAGTCAAGGTAAAGAAAGATAAATCAATTGTTTGTATTAAAATTTACTGATTTCATATTCAAATAACCCAGAATAGATCAATAATAAAGCTATGAAAGAAAAATTTTACTTGTAATGTCGACACTCGAGACTACACGAGACTCTCGCCGGGTTTGGTCTCGTCTCGCCGAGACTTCACGAGACGAGACTAGAAACAAGTCTCGTCTCGAAAAGTCTAGACGAGACGAGACGAGACGAGACCAGTCTCGAGTCTCGCGGCATCACTAATAGATAATGACCTCTTAATAGGGTGGAATATCCCCTTTGGTGTGAAATAGAATAAAATCAAGAATGATCTTGTTCCTGTCGACCCCAAGGTTTTCTGAATTAAGGGGAGACTGTGGGTTTAAGTCGGTCTTCCTGTTGACTAGTTTTTTGAACATTTGGGACAATTCCGGGTGATGCCATCCTTCCTGCCACATCGGAAGCAAAATGTATGGCGGGGATTAGGACACTGTCTGAAATTATGGCCAGGCTCTTGACAATTCCAACATTTACGCGTGGAAGTAATGACCGCGGGCAAGTCAATGAGGTTATCCTTGTTAGGATCAGAGCACTCAGTGTGGTCGGGTTCATCAAGGATGGCGACTTGGAGGGGAAGGTTTATGGTAAGCCAGAGCAGGCTCCAAGAGAGTTCGATAGGTGGTGGATGGAGGTATAAAGCGCCGAACTCGGGCTTCTGTTTCCTCGATAGCTCGACTGAGCCGAAGTAATTCATGCAAACACTCAAGGCGCTCGGTCGACAGACGTCGCTGAATATGTGGAAGAAGGTTGCGTCGGATAACTTGAAGTCGAGCAACTTCGGATGGAGGAGTGGAAAGTTTACGAAAAAGTGCTTCCATGGCAGCGGAAAAACTGATGACTCGCTCCTGCGCATCGTGGGTGCGGCGATGAATTTCATCCCACAGACCAAACTCATGGTTGAAAAGTGTCTCTCAATTGAAGATCCAAGTCGTCCCAACAAAGGATTTCTCTAGTTCGGAAACAGAGCAGAGCGTTACCAATCAGAAGTTCCGGCGCAGAACGCAAGAGGTTCTCTTTTGCTACATTCCTGGATATACGAAGCTCTTCAATTCGCTCCAGAAAATCGGTTACACTAGTGCGACCATCATACGTGATACCCACGGTGACGCATTTTTATACTTCGTTGGCGCAGTTGCGAGAGAATGATCGAAGTTTCCTCGAAGGGTACCAGAAGAATTTGCGAAACTCAAGGTTTTAGTGGGACGGGTAGAATTAACGTGGGCTTGCTAGGAAAAATCTGGATATCCATTCTCGAAACGAACCTGAGATGGTCTTTCCTGCGAAGGGACTGGAAGAGTATTTGTTGGTCTCGATGACCTGGAGAATCGAGAGTAGCAATTCTGGGCCACGAAAGGGGATGGTCAACTGCAGAAGAACCATATGCCGGTTCTGGATGTCCGTGAAGAAATTGTCGATATGACAAGGGAACATACAGGGGAGGCAGGGGTGGAGCTCTACGAGATTCGCGAACACGATCAGAACCAACCCACTGTCCAGAATTTAAGCCTAACCTCGCCGGGGGTTGTTCAAGAGGACCCAGTTCATCAACATCAACAATAGGATCCTCATAGGTAGGATGAGGACGATTCCTGTGTAACGAATTGTCTCGATGGAACTGATGACCTAGGAAACCTGAAAAAGAATTGTCAGAGTCTACACGGGTGCGTGCAGAGATAAATTCGTCAATTAGGAGGAGCGGGTCGATTCGAGACATTTGTAGATTGTTGTGCTACCTGAGGTATCGATGTCGACGTAAGTGTAGCTGTACCAGACAAGGGAGGACCATCGCTATCAAAGGAAATTAAATCATGTGATGTAGTCATACCCTCTGACTTGACAATGTTGACCTGTGCGATAGGATTGATATTAGGTTCGGACAATGGGGGGTTGTCCATATCTAACTTTGGTTGGGTGGCTCCAGTATCTTGGTTACGAAGTATTACCAGACGACCAAATAGATCCACACACTGCAGATCTTGTTTCACTGCCCATTCCTTGCGTGTGTACCAAGAGAGATAAAATACGACGACATTCACTTTCGTCATTTCCACGATCAAAATTAAGGGTTTCCCTTCTCAAAGTCACCAGCTTACCCTGACAAATACATAACTCACTATCTGTATCAATGCAAGAGTTAGCCGGAGCTTCCCTCTGACCATTACGCTCAAAAAATATCGCCTCGCGCAAAGTTGCACGCTTTTGAGCAAAGGTACCTGTAGTTGACAAAATACGAATCGCCAACTCATACTTTATTTTCTCGGTTCCCAATAGATTGATTTCCATGACAGTGTTACGAGAAAACAAAAAATATACAACTTACAGAGAACGAATTACAATCAATGAAATGCAACTATTTGATGTTTCCCTTACTCATCAAAATCCGACTGATACGCAAAAAAAAGCAAAAATTTAAACATGGGAAGAAAAAGAAAATTTCAAAACGACCAGACATACACCCGGACTACAAGCAAGTAACAGGAAAAAAAAACAAACCAACTATGCGTACGCAAGAAAAAAAAAATAAGTCAAAAATAAACTAAAAACAGGGAAACACAACAGCTAAACGGTACTGCACCTGTCAAACTAAAATTGCCTAAAAGTGTACAATGAAGCCTCAAATTCAGATCAATAAATGTAATCAAATCTGCCCTCAAATATTACATTTACAACAAACTGAAAATTGAATTTTAATTTCTATCTTTTGTTGTCTTTTTTTATTCTTTTTCTTTTTATGTTTATTTTTTTTTTCTTTTTTTTCTTTTTTTTTAATTTTTGCTTTGCGTTTTTACTTACTTTATAAATACACAATCGTCGAACTTTGAAGGTGGTGATCGCTATAACTATTCTTAAAAACATCTAAAATAACCAGAGGGGCTCGAATTCAAATAGGCCGGTAGTTCGCTATGGTTATATGTTCCTTACCTTTCTAACAATTCACCTCAAAATACCTAAAATAACTTTGTAAATAGGTAATTTGTTTTTTTTAATTTTTGTTTATTTTTATATCATTTTATTTTGACTTTGTACACAAGTAGATGTATATCTATATATATAAAAATTAATGCCACTTTTCGTTGTAATTTTATAACTCAAGAACGGGCTCACCTAGCCAAACCAAATGTTTAGGCTTTGTTCGGACTATTTATTAGATGGTTTATGTGAAGTTTGCACAAAATCGGTCGAGCGGTTCTTCATTTATCACATTTTTTGTAATAAATGAATTATTCAATAAATGGAGGATCATTTTGTTAATGGGGATTTAGCTGTCAAATTGAAACTTTTTTCAGCGTTGACAGTACCAGCATGTTGTTATGTCATTAATGTGGTCATTTCATTACTTATTTTATTTATTTATGAAAAAAATTTACTAAGCCCGCATACGGCGCCATCTCTTATAACCGATACCAAGTTTATTTTGTATTTTGTATTTTGTATATTGCGCCATCTCTGATACCTGGAACGAAGCTCGGCATTGCAGATACAGTAGATGCTGCTCAGGAACTGGAGCTATTTCGAACAGAACTATTCCACTATTCCGATCAGATAGAGTGGTGCAGAAAGAGTAGATCAGATAGAGTAGTGCAGATAGAGTAGAACAGATGGAGTAGTGTAGTGCATGCAGTGCAGATAGAGTGAAACAGAGCTGCGCTAGAGATTTTTTTTTGTTTTCTTTACATTCTTTGAACATTCCTGTGCCTGAGTTTATTTATTTGGTGGTACACTTTACAAGAATAATGCCCACAAGCTGCCTAAAAAAGGATGATGTAAAATTTTAATTTTAGGTGACTTCTGATCCAGAGAGTAAACATTAATTTTCTTCAACCAAAGCCAAATTCACCATCGAAAAAAACTGAATTTAATTCAGCTAATAGGTACGTTAACACAACATTTAATAGGTATATTTAATAATTCAGAGGCGGTACGAAGTTCGCCGGGTCAGCTAGTAATATTATATATTTCCAAATTTAAGGCTTTGTCTACAAATAATGTAATAATTTATTTTGACAATAAAGCATTATTATTATTAAAATAGTTTTCTTCTTTCCTGGGAACAAATTATTTCTGTGACGTTCCGGTATTTTTATTACCATCTTCACTCAGCACTTAGTGCTACTTTGAATTTTGATTAAGATGGAATCGGGAAAAAAAAAAGAAAAAAAAAATTAATTAACTAAATGGAAAATTGAAAAGCAGAATTGTTTGTCTGAAGATGGTAATAAAAATACCGAAACGTCACTGAAATAATGTGTTTTAATGCACGACCGAATCCCAGGAAATAAGAAAACTATTTTCGAAGCTTGACGGTTAGGAAAACTACCAATTAAATATTATTATTATTATTAGATCTATTTATACCTGGTGTACAGTGAGTAGAGACAATAATTAAATGTGTGATAATTTGAGTGTAATTTATATCCAAGTGATTAACATATAGGTACTTAAAGGTAAGAATTTAATCGACAATTTAATTAAAACTGTGAGCCTGAAGGGTTAACAAAAAAATAATGTTTTAGCAAAGTAGGACTTAAGCTCCGCTGGTTTTATAATCCAGAAATAATCTGAAGCTGTTGGTGATTAAATGAGGCTCCAGCTCTCAATGAGATAAAAAAACCCACTCCAGATGATTAATTTAGTCGATCCACCAGGTCCAGGAATACTTTTCGGGAAAAAAAAACAATCTCCAAGTACATTCAAGGCCTCTGCGAATGGGTTGGATGCCACTTGCTTGATAGGGTGTAGATACAGAGACAAAGGGGGGAAACATGAAAAGGCCTAAAAGAATGAACATTGCATCAGACTTCTGAAGAATAAGGTAAGTACGTATTTTTTCGAATATTATTAGCATTAAAGCCTCAATTTATTATTCGAAAGTAAGAAAATAAGGAACTTACCAATGGGAAATTGGCTTGTTTCTTACAAACTTACAAATGTGGAACCAAAGTCTAGGTTTTTTCCCAGTAATTTGACAATAAATCAGCAAAGCAAAATAGTTCTTTGGTGCTATAAAAGAGCTAATAGCCACCTTTTGACAAATTATTTGGGCTTAAACGTTTCAAAAATCGGCCAAAATGCCTCGAGAAAAGCAAAAAGCTGCTGCTTCTCCTCAACGAAAATGTGGTTCTGTCATGAATCGGCTATTCCTCTTTGGTACCTTGGCGCAGGAGTTTAGGTTCTAGGGAAAAGTTAGGGATTTTTCAATTTTAGGTTTATAGATTCAATAGAGCCAAAAATCCAACCGATAAGATCATTTATTAAATATTCATCTAGGAAACCAAAGGGGGGGTAACTTGAAGTTAAAATCATTGTTATTTGATTTGGGTTCTTAAATGACATTGATCAACAACCAAAGTACTTAATTTATTTTTATCGGTACCAATTTTACGTTACTATTTAAACAAACCCTTAACCTCAATGGTTCGTTGCTTTGTTTAATATTGATATTTAATAATTTTTAATAATTTAAATTCCTTATTTTCAGATAACTGAGTTAAAATGACTGATGGTGGAGATACAACTGTTTTATTTAATGAAGCATTGAGCAAGGTAAGTTATATTTAAAATTCAAACCAAGGTACTTAACAGTAAATTTCATTTTAGGAGGATTCGAAGTCCCTGAGAGAAGATATTCGGAGGTTCTTTAGTTGTTTAAATATTTTGTAAAGACCTGTTATTGTGACCCGTAACAATTGCTGATTGCTACCTATTTATGCCAGATAGCTTTATTTCATTATCTCTTATACTTAGTAGGACTCCAAGTACCGATTAGGGGATGTAATCAAATGTGAGTTTTGTTGTGTAGCACGGTAATGAATACATACATTTGCAAAAAAAAGCTAACGTTGTAATAATAGGTAACCCTAATGTGGATACCGGTATACGCTGGCCTTGAAGGCAATGAAATGATGGAAATCCTTGCCAGAGGGGGAGCCGAAACCAAGTTCACAGGCCTAGAGCCAGTGCTGGGTATTGCCCATAACATGGGAAATCAAACCATTAGGATCTGGGCGGACAATAAAGCCTACGAGCATTGGCTCAACCTGCCAGGGTCCTTATTCTTGAAACAGGAGAACAGCGTTCCCAGGTGAACGAGTGTTCCGTCTTTGTTACTCATATTATCATTTGCATATCATTGAGAAAGAGGGAAAGCTCGTTCTTCTGGGAACGTTGCTCCTCTGTTTCAAGAATAAGGACCCTGGGATGACACAACCGGTAAATGAACGCTCGGTTGGAAGGATGCTGGAACTCGGCGGAACTAAGCTGAAAACCCCAATCGGCTAGAACACTCCATGCACAGGGTTGGAATGGCAGATGATGCTGAGTGCAGGGTATGCATAGAGGACGAGGAAGACAGCTGCACACATTCTTCGAGAATGTCCGGCAGGTGGCAGACTGAGGCATCGTATCTTACAGTGATTTTATTACCACAGTGGCGACAATTGCTGTCTTATTTTTGATTGGTTCTTTGAAATCGTATATATTCATATGGAAAACGTCGCCATTTTGTGCCCACCCTTTGGTAAATTTGAATATAAATATATAGGATTTAAATGTACATCTATCATAAAAAATTGAAAACAATGTATTTGATGACTATTATTAGGTACATAAAATACGTTGTTTTCAATTTTTCATAATGGATGTCCATTTAAATCCTACACGGAAAAAAATGCAATTCTATATCCAAGAGTAGTAATATACTTATAATTTTATATTTGATCCAGTAATAATTTACTTAGTTCAACAATACTTTATTATACATTGAAATATTCGCTTAATGTTATTTTGAAACTCTTTAAATATTCATCTCAATTATTTTTCATTTAAATCAAGAATAAAAAATATATTTTATCAAATATAGGTTTGTTCTTAATGTAATGTTGAAATAATTTCTCATTTGAAATACCTATAGTTTGAAGAGAGTATATTATTCTTAAATGAAATGCATGTTTGTTTCAACCTGCCTTCTAGTCGCCTTTGTGCTTTGCTTCGCGTTGCGTTCTCTCCCATTCATTCCATTGAACATGAAGTTGAAGTTTGGTTGAAGGGACGCCGAAGGACGCCACGCGACGCTACCTGTGTTTTTACAGTGTTTTTCGTGATAAAATGGATTTTTTGTTGTAGAAATGGGATTTGGAATGTTTAATTCCAATATTTGAAGGTAAGTTTCACTTTTCCTGCTCAATTTCCGGGAAAAAAACAATCAAAAAATTATTAGGCATTGTTGGCGTGAGTGGCCATCATTTAGGTAAAAACTTAAACCGCGTGTTATCTTTCATCATGTAGAAGTACCTTATCCAATCTATTTGCCTTTTGCTTTAGGATAAGTTGTTGACAAAGTGTCTATAAAAACATTATTTTTGATTTTAGGAAATGAAATTGACTTGGACAATGGTTGAACATAAATGATGAACAAAGTAAAGAGCGAATTCCCATAATGGAGGTTAGATTAAAATTGGCCAAGAAAATGAATCGGTACAAAAATGGCGTTAAAGGTGAAGAAAATGCAGCATCTATAACGGATTTTCCCAACCTTCCAGTGGTATGTGAATAATTAATAAATAAATGTACCTATCTATGATTGTTATTGTACTTATCACAATTAACTTTTTTGTTATTATTCCATCAGTTTATACCTTTATATTATATTATATTAATTCTTAAAAGAAGAATTTGAAGAATAAAATATACTTCAGAGTAAACTGTGTTTCAATATTAATGATAAGTACAGGAGTAGTTAAAACAATAAGTTATTTTTGAAGTAAGAATAAGAAATATTTGGAAATAAATTGTAGTTCTTGTGATAACTATAAGTAATTTTTCGAATAAGAATAACAATACTTGATCAACAAATCTACCTTATTCTTGAAACAATTAAGGCTATTCTCGAATTCGACACTACCGTATTCTGGATATAAGTTGAACTTATTTTCAATTCTTAAGAATAGGGCAATACTAGAATTAAATATTATATTTTCTTGTGGAATAGTGAAACGAATATATTCTTGGGCAAACGCTACTATTCTTAATTATAGTGGAGTGTTTTTTCCGTGTATACATTCATATTTAAAAGTAACAAGGGGTTCGGTACAAAATGGCGGCGGTACCTCTATTATCGCCACTGTATGTAAAGGTCAATGAACTATAACCAAAAACTGGAATGCGCACACATATTGACGAACGTGAAGCCTAGTGCCGCTGCTGCGGAGGGGATACCTGTTTTTGTCGCACTCATTATGTTAAATGGCAGAAATTGCTTCCAACACGTATTCCAATTGATGAAACCTGTGAAGGTAAATATGACAAAACTTTCCAAAACGTCATATCCCAGCGAGAAACAGAAAAAAACAACATTCCCCTTTGTGGCATCTGTCTTTCATGGCTTCATTTTTTTGGCAGATATGACATTAATGTGTGCGCATTCTAGTTTTTGGCTATAGTTCATTGGTAAAGGTTTATTTAGTCACTGTATCGTATACTTAGGAGCAACGGTCTCACTGGGCGACCTGAACAACATCTCTCCATCCATTATCCTGGATTTTATTGGAGAAATATGAATAGGCATGAGCCACAATAGACCAATTAGTGGCAGTGGAGGGCCGTAGTAGGCCCACTCATTTTCGACCTAACCTAACGTTATAATAGATAGTAATTATTTAGTAATTTCATGCGCAGCCAGATTTTGATAGACATTTTTACTGATATGTTTCTCATGATTTAAATGGTTCTGTTTTCAACTTTTTTTTAAAATTATTATGTCTCGTTTTATTTGTCCTGTACAATATTTCAGCCCTTTTCCAGTTAAAACGGAAGCTATTTTTAGAAACTATGTAAATTTATTGATTTGTTACAACTTTAACCAAATAAAACTACGCTCAACCAAAACCATCCCATCTTATAATTAGATAAACATAAAATAATATTTAATCTACACTAATTTGCTTGAAGCTACCGTAATATCCTAAAATTTCATCGTTTTCTAGTGCAGCAGGCCTCAAGGATTCATCAACTCTCATTTTGTGTAGGTGATCAAATCTCGGTTTATATTGCGCAAATTTTTTCATCAACAACTCTAGAAAATAGATGATTTCATTTTGTAGATCTTATATAGCCTTCTACGAGCATCAGCGTAGATAAGGAAGGAAAAAAGGAAGCAAAAAAATATAGTAAATGCTTAATAAGCTTTAACTTAAATATCTCAGTTCTGTGCTCTGATTGGTTAATTTTCTCAAATTCGTCTGCAAAGAGAAAAAAAACTCACATAAGAATTAGCACAAATTTGGCATAAACATTCTTTGATCGATTACCTACAAGCCGAATGTTTTAGTTAAGTATCTGTTTTCTTTTTTATTTTGCGTAACCCCATTATTTTTTAAACCCTGGAATTTTCCTACTATTCAGACAACCCAGATCAACTCAAAAACTATTTTTCATTTTGAAAAAAACGCGAAAAATCGAAAAACTAAAATAATCCATCAAATAATATTTATGCCAAATTTTATAGCCAATTCCGATGTGAGTTTTTTTTCTCTTTGCAGACGAATTTAAAAAAAGCAACCAATCAGAGCACAGAACTGACAGATTTGAAATCTGAAGTTCCGTCATTAACGCCCCCTTGAAGTTAAAGCTTATTGAGCAGAATTTGTTGTCCATTTTTAATAATTACATTCAGGGGCGCAACTAGCTTGTTGATTTTGGGGGGGCTTGAGCCCCGGGTCTCTATAACTCGATTTGGTGACAGTATATGATGTTTTTCAAAACTTACTATACAGTACCGTAAAACGGGGCTACTTTGTCACCTTTTGGACATATTTTGCTCTGTAACTTTCTTGTTTTTTCGATTTTTGGCTGGAAAAAAATCAAGTATACCGACGTTACCATTTTGTTTGCGCAGCCAAAACACCAGTTGCCTAGCATCCCTAGGGAATAATTGAAAAAATAAGGAATAGGGTGACAAAGTTACCCTGTTAAAAATGCTTTTAAAACGCGTATAAATGGCTAGACTGACAAAGTAACCCCAGATATGGAATCCTCGGATAAAAATTATATATAAGATTTTTTTTTTTTAATTTTTAAATAAGATTTTACCCTTTTTTTTCAAAAAATAGATTTTATTGTACAAAATACTTCATCAGAGAGAAAAATGAGAATAACAAGCTCGGAAAACCTTAGAAATATTCTGTAACATTACCAAGAAAACTTGAATGATATTCTTTTTTGGCACATTGGCTCATTATAAATGAAAAGCCCCAATCTGCAACGACGCCAAGGGTTCTTGCAATGATGGCTTCTTCCTCCGAACTCAGGATGGTTGTATGACCTATAGGTTTCGTATGTCTACCAAGGCATCTATTAGTAAGAGTTCTTCGTGGAATTTGATGAACCCTGGACACCTGTTTTTGGTCATACCATCTTGCACTACGCGCACCGCTTCGGCCACCTGTTCTTCAATTATATGTTGTGGTAGGTACGGCTACCTGGTGTTTTTTCGTAGGTTTGCATTTTTTTTCAGTCAATTAGAACGTAAAAAAGAAACTAGACTCACAAAAACTAGCAAATAAAAACTTTTGAAAAGAAAAAAAAATTAGAAACTATCAGCGCGCACAAGGTGACAAAGTTACCCCGGGTGACAAAGTTTTACGGTACGTATTTCACAAATGCCTGAATTTGACGGAAATACTCTGCAATAAACTTTGTTCTTCGATATAATACGTTCTTAGTTGAAAAAAAAAACAAAGACATTACTATACAGGGTGACAACTTGAAAACGAGCAATCGGGAATATCTCTTAGACAAAAAATACTATCAGGAATATCTCAAATACGTGTCGGGGGATTGAAGGGGGAACCAAAATGAAGCACTTTGGTTGGGTTGCACAGACTTTAGTGAATTGGTGACTGGTACTGGTAACTAGTGTCTCCCAGAAATCGACTTTCTTTAGTGCGTTTAGTTTATTATCGATTTGCCATTATCAAACAGAGGTAAATAAAATACTGAATAAATCAGACCGGTGCAACAAACAGCGCAAAACGTTCACAAACGTTGCAGAACGTGTCGGTTTGGACTGTAGCGCGCTCAGAGCCGCTGCCGCCCGCTTTCCAGTCACGAATTTTAAGGTGCTCCACACCTGTAGCTTCATACTCTGGTGCTCCAAACAACTGTTGTGTCACTGGAACGCACCCTACTTTAAGCTTCGTGTTTTTGATGCCACCATAAAATAGCAGGTGCTAGAGAGGCCAGGAGAGAGGAAAAACAAACAGTTCAGTAGCGCGAAACTCTAATGTACTGGAACGCCTCTAAACAGTCCAGGGCGCTCTAGAGCAGCTCAGGAGTGTAAAGTGCGTCACTGGAAAGCGGCTCAGATCTGCTCGCTCGGGTTTGGGAGGGCGGATGGCTAATTTGTGTCATTACCATCATGTTTGTGACCATCAGGTTTGGGGGGGGCTAATCTTGAGTTTGGGGGGGCTAAGCCCCCCCCTAATTGCGCCACTGATTACATTTCAAAATTATTCAAAAATCTTAATGTAAATGTACTACCATAGACTCAAATACTGATTAATATTACTTGAATAATTTTTTTCCCTAACAAGTGCGCAAAGCGATACTTTCCGGCACGCAAATGCAGTTAGACGAACGACGCGAAGATAATTATTTTTTTCCACGATCGTTCACATTGAATATGCATATATTTTTTAACATAAAACAGAATTAGTTAACTGATTTTCATTCTGACGTGACAAACTAGTATCGACTACTATCAATTGACTTGGCGAATAAGAACGAGTGCGGAAGTGGGCTACTTTGCGCACGCTCGCATATATAATAACAAATAGAATAAAAATAATAATGATTTAATATTTCGTATTACTCAAGTCTATGGTACTACTAACTAACTTCCAATTTTCAATTCTGTTTCCGCTACTAAGTACCCCCTAGAAGAAAATGTATATACAGGGTATTCGATTATATGTATTTAAGCCCATACCTACAGCCTTTACTATTTAAGATAGAAAAAAATTTAAAATACAAAACTTAACAGTTTTGTCCTATATTTTCTTTTACGTTATCAGAAAAAACAAAATTGCATCGGATAATGGAGTAACGTAGACAACATCCACATTTTTTTAATAGAACGCACCCTGTATATTATGCGATAAAATTAAATATCTTTTCTTCCTGATTCCAAATATATATATATTGATCACATTTGCGTGAGCCATTTTTGACATATATTAGCTTAAATTATAAATAATTCACAAAGAAATTTCATAGGGATGTCAAGAAGATATAATTTTCATAAAATTTATTTGCAATTTATTTATAATTAAGCTAAGATATGTCAAAATGGCTCACGCAAATTTAATCAATATACATACATGCACATACAGGGTGTTTGATACATCGATAGGAAGTTTTCAATAAGTGATAGTTGGGGTCATTTGGAAGCTGTTTCACCATATTTACCCTTATGCAACGTTTTGTCGTTTTTGAGATATCAGTATATACCGGGTGACAACGAAATCGTTATACAAGGCGTCATTGAGTTGTCTTTAAATTTAAAAATTTGAAAATCGGGTGGAACGGGTAAGTCATTGAGACGCACACTTTTCATAAAAAAACAATTGAATATCACTTCCGGTTACTTTGGAAATGGACCCAAGTCACGAAACTTTTATGGAACCCTGTATATTTTTTTACACAGTTGGATAGAGCTTAAAATTCCCTTTTCAATGACATATGATAAGTGGAATTTGCTTTTAAGATGGCGGCGTGAGAAGGCACTTTCTTAAATTCAATATGGCGGCATTCTGATCTAACCTTTGCATACCTTAACCGAAAAATGAATATGCATTTTGGTAGACATTTTTCGGTAGGCCATTGGGCACAGTTTAATTCTAGAATTTGATAAGTACCTCTTCCTATTCAAAATTTTTAGAAAATTTGAAACTAAAATTTGCATTTAAAAGAAATTTTGAAATGCCCTTGTTTTTGAGCAAAATCATTTTTTTTTCAAATTCGATGTAAAACCATTTCAAATCTAAAAATTATGGATTGGGAAAAGTGTTTGTTTGACAGAAACATTATCGGTTACGTCAGAATGCCGCCATATTGAATTTAAGAAAAATGCCTTCTTACGCCGCCATCCCGCCATCTTAGAAACAAATGCAAGTTGTGATAAGTCGTTGGAAAGGGAATTTTAAGCTCTATTCAACTGTGCAAAAAAATATACAGGGTTCCATAAAAATTTCTTGATTTGGGTCCATTTCCGGAGTAACCGGAGGTGATATTCAATTGTTTTTTTTTTTTACGAAAAATGTGCGTCTCAATGACTTACCCGTTCCCCCCAATTTTCAAATTTTTAACTTTAAAGACAACTGAATGACGCCTTGTATAACGATTTCGTTGTCACCCGGTATATATATATATATATATATATATATATATATATATATATATATATATATATATATTATATATATATATATATATATATATATTATATATATATATATATATATATATATATATATATATATATATATATATATATATATATATATATATATATATATATAAATAGTGTAGGTATTCGTGACTGGCAACTTATAAATGGAAGATATTTTCTGGGGTATCAGTCTGGGTCTAAATAAAAGTCTTAAAACTTTTTAGCTACGCCGAGCTTTCGAAAATTTTTATTTTCTTCTTCAGGGCTATATAAAAAGAATAATATTTATACAAATAAATATTAAAAGGAAGGCTTACTTACTGCTATGTGTTTTAAATTGAAAAAATATCATTTACAAGAAAATTTGGCATACTTTTTAAATAAATTGTTACAATCTGACTTTTTTAGTATTACTTTCAGGTATGAGTATGATCTGAAATTTACAAATAACAATGGTTCAAGAAATGGTGGAAATGTTTTTTTAAGAAAATTTCAACATTATTCCAAAGAAAAGTTGGTTTATGTTTTGATAAATTTATAAAAGTGATATATTTTGACTATAAGTGAAGTTATTATTATTTATAGGTTTCATTGTTAGGATATCCAGAGTTTTAAAAGATAGAATCACTTCTCACAAAAGTGATTGTAGATTAGGAAAAAATACTTCTATATTATCTACACATTTCAATGAATTAGATCATAGTTTTAATTATAATGAAACCAAAATATTACATAGGGAACAAAATTATAATAAAAGATTGTTTTTGGAGATGGTTGAAATCTTTTTAAATAACAATTCTATGAATAAAAGATCAGACATAGATGCATTATCTATTCAAATATCCTAACAATGAAACCTATAAATAATAATAACTTCACTTATAGTCAAAATATATCACTTTTATAAATTTATCAAAACATAAACCAACTTTTCTTTGGAATAATGTTGAAATTTTCTTAAAAAAACATTTCCACCATTTCTTGAACCATTGTTATTTGTAAATTTCAGATCATACTCATACCTGAAAGTAATACTAAAAAAGTCAGATTGTAACAATTTATTTAAAAAGTATGCCAAATTTTCTTGTAAATGATATTTTTTCAATTTAAAACACATAGCAGTAAGTAAGCCTTCCTTTTAATATTTATTTGTATAAATATTATTCTTTTTATATAGCCCTGAAGAAGAAAATAAAAATTTTCGAAAGCTCGGCGTAGCTAAAAAGTTTTAAGACTTTTATTTAGACCCAGACTGATACCCCAGAAAATATCTTCCATTTATATATCATATATATCATCATATCATATATATATATATATATATATATATATATATATATATATATATATATATATATATATATATATATATATATATATATAAGAGAGAGGAGGACAGTAACGGGGTACTGGTAACAACAAAGGATAAGTTAATAGATGAGATTCCCCAAAATGCTAGAGGTAGCCAAAGTAAAACGATGTAATGTGCTACTAAGTGTCTGTTTATTCAAATATCAAGCTTTCGTCTACCATTGCAGACTTCATCAGGACGCTAAAAATAACAATGAAAACTCCTTACTAAGAGACAGATTAACCCTTTACTTGGAGGCAGAAGGCCCAATAAACTTACTTGAAACTTCAAGACAGCTCTATTGCAATAATAACCACTATATAATAGATAAATGCATAATGCACTTTCACAGAAGACTTAAACCTTGAGGATGTCATGTAACAATCTAGATTTCAACTAAACGCTTATCAATATAACAGAATACAACATTTAGGTAAAAGGACGGACATAATTAATTTGTAAAAAACAATTATCCAATAGGGGATTACAACAGATTAAAATAAAAAGTAGTAAAAATTAATTAATAAGTCTTAAAACGTTTAATTGAAAACACAAAACAGCTGGAGAAAGCTGACAGTCGACAGAAATGAAGTAATGACAACGTCAAAGTCTATCAATCTCCATCTGCCTGGAAACCATAAAAGAAGAAAGAAGAGGGAGAATATGTCAGGTTGATTTGAGGTTATGTTTCACTCTGTCATTCTTAACACAAAAATATCAGCTGATAGTTAGCTATTCTCCTAGATAATATATATATATATATATATATATAAGAAGAATGGACGTTGTTGCTGACAAGTACGAAGACAATTTTGGGAATCGATTTGGGGAATGCAGCAAAAAAAATATAAAGTGTACTCTTTAAAGTTTATCCGAGCTTTCGATAATGTTTATTATCATCTTCAGGGAACTATGGATCAATATACATGTTAAAGACAATAAGACAATAATATAATGTAACTTACATCTTTGGTGAGATTATTAAAGATAAATGTTGTGTAATTGATCTGTTCCATTAGCATCGAGGACAGTGAGAACTTAATTATTAGTCATTAATACATAATAAGCTTGTTAAAAATTATTGAGAAAGGATGAAAGATTGTGTAAATGGGACAATACAACATATTAAAATATTAAATAGTTACAGAGAGAGACTTTTACAATATATCACCCTGGGTTTGAGGATCATCCTGCTGGTTCTGGTTGACATTTAAATTTAAAAGAAAATTATTTTTTAATATAATAATTCCAAATTACACATTTGATGGATGATCCTCAAACCCAGGGTGATATATTGTAAAAGTCTCTCTCTGTAACTATTTAATATTTTAATATGTTGTATTGTCCCATTTACACAATCTTTCATCCTTTCTCAATAATTTTTAACAAGCTTATTATGTATTAATGACTAATAATTAAGTTCTCACTGTCCTCGATGCTAATGGAACAGATCAATTACACAACATATATATATATATATATATATATATATATATATATATATATATATATATATATATATATATATAATTATCGGTTTATAACGTTCTACGTCTTCGATTGCTGATCTCCAACCATCTCTGTCAATCCAGGCATCCTCTTCTAAGCCTCTGTCTTTCATTTCTTCGTCTACTCCGCTTCTCCAGCTTCTTCTTGGTCTGCCGCATCTTCTTCTTCCCCCTGGCTTCCACTCAATTATTTGCTTGGGTATTCTTGTATCTGCCATTCTTTGTACATGTCCGAACCAAATGAGCTGTTTGTCCTTTATATCATCTATTATTGTGTGTTTCACCTCCATAATCTCTCTAATTCTCAGATTTGTTATCCTTTCCATTTTTGACCTGCCTGCCGATCTCCTCCAAAAGTCCATTTCAGTTGCTTGTAGCATTTTTGCGGTTCTGATCTTTAGTGGACAGACTTCTGAACTATACGTGACTATGCTTTTGACTATGGTGTTGTATATTCTCGTTTTGTTAGTTATGTTGATATTTTGATCCCACAGTACACCATTCAGTAGGGATATTGCCTTGCGTCCTTGTATATTCCGATCTTTAATTGCTTCGTCTAGGGGTCCCTCATGTGAGATTTTCATGCCCAAATATTTGTTTTCAGTACATTGTTTTATTTCTTGTCCGTTATTCAATTTCAGATTTCGTTGTTCACCTCCTATAGTCATATATTCTGTTTTCGTTAGATTTACTTCCAAACCCCATTTCTCGTACTCCTCTATCAATTTTCGTGTCATGTACTCTAGGTCATCATAGTCCTGTTCAATTAATACTTGCTCATCTGCAAAGCTTAAAGTATAAAGATTGTATTCATTGAGCGGTATTCCCATGTGTCTACATTTGTTTTTCCACCCTTTGAGCGCTTGTTCTAAGTATATTTTAAAAAGTGTTGGTGATATGCAGCATCCCTGTTTAAGTCCTTTAGTTGCTATAAAGCCTTTACTGATTAAGTTTCCCTGTTTAATCTTGGACTTTGCATCACTATAGAGCGTTTTTACTGCTTTTATTAGTTCTAAGTTGATATTGGTCTTTTGCAGTGCTTCCCAAAGCTTTTGCAGCGGAACATTGTCGTATGATTTCTTTAGATCGACAAATAGTAAATGGAGTTCTTGGTTATAGGCTAGTTTCTTTTCCATTACCTGGGTCAAACTGAATAAATGGTCTTCAGTTGATCTTCCTGCTCTAAAACCGGCCTGTTCTTCTGCTTCACTATCTTTGTACACTCTGCTCAGCGTATTTGCTACTGCAATTCCTCGGTGGTTCTCGCATTTGTTTCTGTCTCCTTTCTTATATATTAATTTGTTAAATAGCTAATTTTCCACTCTTCCGGTACTTTATGTTTATCTATGCATGTTTGAAATAGTTTTGTTAAATGTTTGTAGAGTTTATTGGTCCCACACTTTATCAGTTCTCCATATATTTCTCCTGGGCCTGGTGCCCTACCATTTTTCAAGAAGTCGCAGTGTTTTTTAACTTCTTCTTGCATAACTCGTATTGGTGATCCTGTAGTTTTTATGTTTCGTGTCTGTTCCTTTTCTTCTTTAAACTCTGCCCGCTGTTCTGTCAATAATTCTTCAAAGTACTCTTCCCATTGCTAAGGTGTTATTGTATTGATAATATCGTTAGTTTGTGTTTTCCTCATGTTTTTGAGTAATCTCCAACTTTCTGTGTTTCTTTTACCCCCCAGATAAGTATTAATATGCGCACAATTTCTTTCCCATAACTCGTTCTTTTTGTTCACTATTTTATTCCGAATACTCTTGCTTGTGCTTCTTTATATATTTCTTTGTCTCGTGTCTCATTTGAAGTTAGATACTGTTGGTATTTCTTCCTTTTATCTTCTATGTCTTTCTCTATTCCTTGGTCCCACCAATAAGGTGTGGGTCTACTTTCGTTTTTTTCATATTTGCCAAGGGCTCCAAATGCTGCACTGTGAATACTCTCTTTGATATGTTGGTAATGCATTTCAAGGTTTTGGAAGTTCATACTACTCTGTAATTTTTGATCTAATCTCTTCATGTACAACCCTTTTACGCTTTGCTCTTCTAGAGATTTTAGGTTGTATTTCTCAGACACAATATTGTCTTCTTGGTTTTTCATTCCGTTTTCTTTTGCGGTGTTTCTGCCCGGGATAAAGATTTTTGTTTTTAGGAGGTAATGATCGCTACCACAGGTCGCTCCCCTATATGCCCTCACATCCTTGAATTTTATGTTCGAGCTCTGTTTTGCGATAGTGTAGTCAATAATAGATTTTTGTTGTCTAGTTTCATTTTTCCATGTGTACCTATGTATTTCTTTATGCTGAAAGTAACCGTTTAGGATTTTTAGGTTATTTTGTTGGCATATTTCTATGAGCCTTACTCCATTGTTATTCGTTACATTCTCTCCGAATTTTCCGACCACCTTGTCGTTGTTTTTTCTTCCTGTTCGTCCGTTAAAGTCTCCCAGCAATATTATTTCCCTTGAAGTTCCTACTTTTATATCAGTAATTTTAGATATTATTGGAAAATATTTGGATTGTTCCTAAAACATATTGTTTTTTTTGCTAGTATCCACTTTAACCTTTTTCAATTATTTTTTCCAATATTCCTAATATGCACTCTCTCAAAACAATACGGAAAGAAAAACCGAATAATTGATACAAAAAATATGTAACCCAAGTTATGTGTTGAAATACATAAATTCAAATTATCTAAAAATGGCGATATCTCAAGAAACGGCGAAACTTTTCATGAGGGTGAATATGGTCCAACAGCTTCCAAATGACCCCAACTATCACTCATTGAAAACTTCCTATCGATGTACCAAACACCCTGTATATTTGAAATCAGGAAGAAAAGATACTTCATTTTATCGCATATATACAGGGTGTTCCATTGAAAAAATTGAAGTTGTCCACGTTTCTCCATTTTCCGATGCGATTTTGTTTTTTCTAATAACTTTAAAAGAAAATATAGAAAAAAACTGTCAAGTTTTGTATTTGATTTTTTTTTCTATCTCAAATAGTAAAGGATGTAGGTATGGGCTTAAATGTCACGCGCCAACCTACCAGTTAGTTCTGCTAACGATTTTTCTTCTCCACCAATATCTTTTGGCATCCATGATTTGCCAAAAATCTCTAAAAGTATTTCAGAGTTGTTATAGAACTTTAGCTGAAAGCAAATAAATACATTAAAAAAAAAAAAATTAAATAAAAATCAATCACTTACCCTGCGTTTAAGTTTAGAACTTAAAAATGGTACAAATAAGTTATTTGCCACAGTTTCCAGAAAAGGGTGGAAATTAACTACAGAAATTGATGCAACGCGGTTTGAATAAACTTTCTGGAAAAAAAAACCTTGTATCAAATTATGGTATCGAAAGGTAACTTCTATATTTTGGAGAGAGTCCAAATCTTGCTCAACAGCCTTTTTAATGCCTAGTGAGAAGGGATGGGTAACTAACATTTTGGCATTAAAAAAATCAAGAGTATAGTCTGCAGCATGAAACATAAAGGACCGAAAGAATGCGACAACAATAAGAAAAATGGCTTGTACCGCTCTGTGCTTGATCAAACACAACTCCTTCGCATAATTTCTGATCTTTGTCTAGTCACAGTCTAGTCAACAGGCTATTTAGCATTTGTCGGTCGTTTTAGTAAGTTTGCTAGGTTCTTAAATTCTGTCACTACTAGTTTTTGTTGCATTTGCTTTCTCTTTCTCTTCAGGCGTCGTTCTTTGTCTTCCTTTATCTTCACATGCTCATTGCTGTGCAATAAACCATGCAATAAATCCTAGAAACTAGGTATGGTAGGTACCAGGATATGGAAGTGAGTGATCATTTCCTCGTCCATTCTAGATATTTGGAGGATATTATAGTTTTAAAAGTACCTATAGTTTTTTTATGTACAAATTATTTCCTTTTAAAGTATTGTTGATTTCATTTGACAATTTTCTTTTCGTCAATTTTATAATATACCCGATTTAAATATTAAATACGTACCTCAAGAACAATTATCATTTTCTTTACTTGCATAGGACTAAACCTGGGAATGTGAGCCATTTTCGCGTTAAGGACGTCATATATCACATGAAAATTATAACATCTATCTTCCTGGATCAGCAATTCAATCACGTTGTTGAACTGCGCATCCAATGTTGCATGGTCGAATTTCTCAGCAGCATAGTCCGGGTTTATAGAAACGTAGATGATCCTTTGAAGATTTGCGGTAGGCTTTGGTAGCGGAACAACGTAGCTTAAAATAATTATTGTATCATTTTTATCTGCAGGGCTTTTCTTTTAAAACTGCCCAAAAATATTACCGAATGGTACACTTTTTTATGTTACCTCTTGTAACTCTCGACCCCTGCGTGTTACACCCTTGAAAATGTTGAGTAGGAAGCGGGATACCTATTTTTGAAGGTTCCATATTCAACGCCTATATCCGAAATATTCTAAAAATACTTTTTTGTGTAATAGGGTAGTGGATAAGGTATAATTTCAATGAGATCGATGATCTATTCTTCATCTATGAAGTAAATAAAAAATATCTGTATTGAAAGAAATTTCAGATAAAATTACTTACTTTGTTTAAAACGGTTGTAAAAGTAGAGTTTTGGGACGCACTATTCAAACGGAAATATTTCGTGCCTTGATTCTACGTCATAGCTGCTGTATTTGAGTATGAATTAAACCAAACCCACGTCCGATATTCGACACAAACTTACTCATTAGTGCAAAAAAGAGAGATATATCAGCGTCTGTCGGGTATCATTACATCTAGGCGCACCCTCAACATAACCCCATTTGTTGAGGGATTTCCATTTGTCAAACCGTGCGCACTGAGTTTATCGGCATCTTTTTTTAAAAGCATGTAAAATACAGGGTGGCAAAATGAACGGTATGATTTGATTGTTTTATAACTTTTTTATTAAGTTTTTTAATTTCTCTTTCGTTTTAGAATTTTGTAAAGAAGACTTGGGGAATTTAAAATGGAACAATACACGATACAACTACGAACAAAAATCATGAAATTTTACTTTACGAATGGAAACTCAATTATTGTTCTTACGCAGCGTGTATATCGTCGGTATTTTAATGTGCGTGTTGGACCCTCCGTGTCAACAATAAATCGTCTGGTTGCAAATTTTCAGTAAGGAACCTGCGTGGTGCCGGAAGACCACGTAATGAAATCCGTGCCATAACTCCCAAAATTTTGCAAAAAGTTATGCAACATGTGTCGGAAAGAGCACGACTTTGCGAAGCAGAAAATGGCAGACACTTGCGAGATGTCATTTTTCACATTTGAGTCAAATATTTTCTCCATTCATAAACTGTGTTAAAAAAAAATATATTAAAAATTCAGTTAAGAATGAAAAAGTTATAAAGCATTCAAATCATAACGTTGATTTTGCGCCACCCTGTATAAGGACGCGCAGACCGCGATCTCGCCACTCGTATCAATGTCGGAATGCTTTGACGCTATTGGACATAACAGCTATGATGTAATTTCCGGGCAATAAATTATCGCGTTTGAAATAAGTAGGTACAAATTTGTAAATTTTTTTTTACGTATATTTTTGTTTTTTAAAATCAAAGAATCATCAACTACTGTTTATTTTGTTATGAAGATTAATAAAAAATATATTTCAAAAAATCGTCCACTACCCTATTGTTCAAAAACTATCACCTTTTTCGACAACTACCATCATAATCAGTGTTTTTATTGATTGCTGGGCAATGTGATAATTTTCCAGACTGAACTGGCAACAAAACCTAAGGATCCCTGTCTCTCTTATATCTACTCGTTAGAAACAAGAAACATACATGCAACAGATTCGGTGAAAGTCTTGAAATTGTGTTTATTTATAGAGCCGAAAATCAATTTGCTCGACGAACTGCAGCAAGTTTTTAACGAAAGTTATCTGTATAAGGTCACATCTACACTTCATAAATATTTTCGCCAAATTTATTCAGATTGGATCAGTCGTAAAAGAAGCTGCTCAAATTGAACCTATTTCGACATAAATCCTAATAAAACATTCTGATGACGATTTTGATAAAAGAGTTGAGTTTTGTGGACAACTCATTGATGAATAATAATAAAACATTTAAAAAAAAACCGGCTTCAGCAATAAAATTACTTCTGTGAACACAGGCACTGGGTATCATTGGATGAAAATCCGCAGAAGTTTATAGAAAATTATTGTATTAGAAAATCGAGTGGTCCATTGTGTATCAATGAAAATATAAAAACTGAGGTCTATTGGAATATGTCAGATAATGCTGTCAATCAGCAGTTCCTGAGTCTGTTAATCATCAACCCAGATGGAAATTCCCTACTTAACGAGGCCTAGTTATATTATCAACAAGTTAGGACTCACAGGTCAGCAACAGCAAAAAGTATGCCCCACATATTTCGAAAACGGATCAATCGATTTAAAAAAATAAAAACCCAAAATACAGGGACTAAGTTGTAGTTACTACCCAGGATTTTTAAGGAGTAACGCCCATAGGTAGCGAGTTACAGAAGGCAACTTAAATATGACATAAAAGCCAAACTTTTCGACATTTTTTTTTAAGCGTTTCAGCAAAAAGAAAAGTGTAAAGTGTTTAAGAAAAAACACCTTATAGTTGATCCAAAACTAAACCCTTTGCACGTCATCAATGACACCAATTGCGTTTATACAGGGTGTCTAAGGGAAAACAGAGCAGCCTGAAATTTTTTGACAATAAATTTTTTAGCTGAAAACGGCCGGACACGTCAAATTTAATATTGGGGGAACATGTTATGACATATACCTGCGTTTCTCTCCCTTCATCCCCCTACCATCCAAAGCCACAGCATGTTGTTTTTTAAATGGAAAGAGGAGTTGAGTGATACCTTGATTAAAAGGTAATTTAATTCTCTACATGACCCTATTTTTGTTTTTTATTTTCCTCGATTCGTTCTTCAGAAATATGGATGAACGAGTCTGGATATTAATTTAATTAAAGAAAATAAAAAGTTTACAATTATTTTATTAAATGTTGAAAATGTTCTCCATTGACTTCCATACAGAAATACAGGGTTATTGGTAATTCGATACATTCCTTCGGAAATGTGATAGGGGATAAGGTAATGAGTAAGTTTAACCGTAACATGATTTATGCAAAACTCAATAGTTTTCGAGATAATCCAATGTTTCTGTTTTTCTTGAAAACCTGACCTTAAAAATTAATTAGCAAAAAATCTACCATACATTTTTTCAACTTTTCTACTGGATTACTTGCCCAACACTATGGTCTTATGTTTGTGATAAAAAATATCTGGAAACATTTCCGTTATAGGAAAATTTTAAATAAAATATCTTGAAAAATATTTTTTTAAAATATGGTATAATTTTTTATCGGTTGCAGATTTTTTTGATTTTTTTTTCCATGAGGAAAATGTTTCCGGATATTTTTTATTACAAACATAAGGCAGTGTTGGGTAAGTAATCCAGTAAAAAAGTTGAAGAAATGTACGGTAGATTTTTTGCTAATTAATTTTTAAGGCAATAAGGTCTATGTTTTCAAGAAAAAGAGAAATATCTCAAAAACTATTGAGTCTTGCATAGACCATGTTACGGTTAAATTTACTCCTTACCTCATCCCCTACCACATCTCCAAAGAAATGTATCGAATTATCAATAACCCTGTACAATTGATTTTTAGATGTCCCCATAAGAAAAAATCCAAAGCCGTAAGATAGGGAGATTTAGTAGGCCTGCATCAAACTGAATTACTTGAACAAGATGATAACCTTCTAGCAAATGAATTGATTTTTCAGCAAGATGGGGCACCTCCGCATTACGCTACCCCCATTCGTCAGTTTTTGAACGAAGAATTTCCTGTATGATGGATTGGCCGGAGAGGTACCGTAGAA
Source organism: Ceutorhynchus assimilis (assembly GCA_917834065.1). NCBI lineage: Eukaryota > Metazoa > Arthropoda > Insecta > Coleoptera > Curculionidae > Ceutorhynchus > Ceutorhynchus assimilis. The sequence continues at coordinate 43,880,819 of OU892277.1, forward strand.
TGGCCTGTTACATCTCCCAATCTTTTTTAAACATTTAATATAGGTTGGCAACTGTGAAAAGAGCGTTTCGGTCTGAGGCGAAGGGGGAAGGCAAAAACGATATGGAAATACATAGTTGCAATGGAATAAAGCGTGATAAAAGTATCAGTTCGCATATTTGCCGCTGGTCGCATATTAAAATTTTTATTTTCTTTAATAAAATTAATATTCAGACTCGTTTGTCCATATTTCTTAAGAACGAATCGATAAAAATGAACAAACAAAAACAGGGTCATGTAGAGAATAAAATTATCTTTTAAACAAGATATCACTCAACACCAACTCCCATTTCAAAAAAATCATTGGGTGGCTCTGGAGGGTAAATTGGGCGATGAAGGGAGAGAAGCGCAGGTATATGTCATAACATGCCCCCCTCAATATCGAATTTGACGTTTCTGGCCGTGATCAGCTAGAAAATTTATTTTCGAGAATTTTCAGGGTGGATTGTTTTCCCTGGGACACCCTGTATGTATTTGCTCGTGGACGCATCGTGACGTGTAACGGATTTTGGATCAACTATATACAGATCAGGACCAGGCTACTAGACACATAGGCTTCAATGGGACCAGTTTACTTATACCCATTTCTCTGAAGGATCGTTATGGTGGATCCTTGATCGTCCCTCAAAGTTCGAGCATCTTCGGCAGCGCCGCCTCGATTCGCCTAAACCGGGTACAAGCTAATTGGTCTTATTACTCCCGATGTGTCTAGTAGGTTGGCCCGGTCTGTATATTGCATAGTGTAAAAAACAATCGACTTTAGTTACATAAACTAGCGATTCTAAAACCATAGTCCAATTTATTTGAACATATGTTTTACAGCCTCTCTACATTAATCAACTTTCTAAATCTCTTATAAACAATAATAGAGTAAAGGCCAAACAATTTCCGATGCTTTTCATCAATCGCCCGATAAAATGATATTCAAGCCATACCTAAACGTAACGAATAGAAAATTAGGAAAAAATAATGAAAAATCGACCTGTGGATAAATTCATGAAATTTTCTCATATTGGTTCCCGTATCTCATACAAATGTAGTCCACAATTATTGTTTAACCCGGGAGTACACGCGCGTCGGTCAAAAAGACCGACCATTGATAAAATCAGTAATTACGCCACTGGTACAAGGGTGGCAGTTTTGTCCATCCAGGAATGCCTGATGCAGGTTTTCCACTACCCATTGGCCCAGAAATATTTTGGTTTTTGGTTGAAGTATAGTTCGTTATTTTCATAGTCGGTGCTTTTGACTAGGCGCGTAAACCTGAATATCTGAAATATTTGTGTTCAAAATTGGTATTTTCTTATATTGGGAGTACTTTTGACTGTCGATGATACGGTAACTGTACTGCATAATATAATTCCCTTTGTAATGATTATGAATTCTAGGAATTATAGTGCTTGTGCACTTTTTTCGCGGAAACGATCTCAAACGTATCCTGAACGGTAAGGCATGACTTACGCAGGTAATATTTGAAAGTTTCATGTCTCTATTGATTAGTAAATCTGCGTAGGTCATGCCTTAGCGTTCAGGATACGTTTGGGATCGTTTCCGCGAAAAAAGGTAATAATTCATATATACTTTTGGACAGTCGGTCGATTTGACCGAACGCGTGTAATGACGTAAGTTTTTTGGCGCGTGTAATGCCGGGTTAAACTAAAACTAAAAAAATTAAATTTAAATCGAATTTTGTTATCGCCAGGTTGGTTAAATTGCCTCGTATTCAGCGTCGTTGCCAACGCCAGCGCCATGCGATTTCAATTTTTCAGTATTTTGTAGTGGTTATCTTTTGAAAAACGCAATTTTAGATTTTGTTTGATTGTCTGGTTTATTCTACGGAGCGGTGTTCAAGTTCTCTTTATTACAACTTAAGTTACTAGTAAACCGAGAAAATTGAAACATTAGTTTTATTTCCTTCCATTACAATCTAACAACGCTACCCCCGTTCTACGTCACTCATACTCAAAGGCTATGACGGGCATCGTAAATTGTTTGGCGTTTACTTAACCTGTATAGCTTACATTATTTTACTTTGTAAGATCATTTCGGGAGAGGAAGGGTGTTTTGAAAACATTTCTGGTATAAGTCCTCTAATTGTATAGTACATGTCTATATTCTTTTTTGCTTTTTCTATACTGAACTTCGTTACCATTAAAACAAATATCATCGCCTTTTCAGCTAAAATAGGAAAAATTAGGGAATGTCAATTTCTTAAAGAAAAAAACTAATTTAAGTGTTGTGCCTAATTTGCCAATTCTGGCCAGAAATGTTTCGCCGTAAGCGGACATTACTGCTTAAGGGCGTGAGTTTTCGATTTCAATCTTGTTTAGCGTTTTCATGGAAAATGGTATATTCAAATACATATACATTTCCTTACGCTTTTCTTGTTGTTTTCTTCCTCTCTGGTTTCGGTTGAGGTTTCTTCTTATACAGTGTCATTGCTTAAGTGTGCAACATATGGGATTTTTTTTTAGTAATAGCATAATCAAAATACAAACAAGGCCGAAAGTTGGTGCATGTCTGATAATCATATTAGGTGCACTTAGAATGGTTGCAAGTCAAACAGCATTTGTATTTGGGTTGAGCTATTACTAAAAAAAATCCCCATATGTTGCACACTTAAAAAATCACACTGTGTATAGGTGCTTATTGAAATTTGAATGATAGTCATGCAAAAAATGCCGTAAGTTGTTTTTGTACGAACCAATATACAGGGTGTTTGGCGGAGGGTTAGCCAATCTTGGTGGGAGTATAAATAGGCCCATTACGAAGATATTTTATTAATACACTTGTGGCCTTAATTCCCCCCTATTTTTTTATCATTGCTTTCATATGGTTCTCCAGAATTTTCAAAAATGCACCTTTCAACTTCTGTAACTTTTTTTTAAATGTTTATGAAAATATTTTTTTCGTGTGTTTTTGGTTTGTAGGGTATCCTTGATCTTGATGAAAGTTACAGAAGTTGAAAGGTCCATTTTTGAGAATGCTTGAGAATAATACAAAAGCAAAAAACGGGGACCTTAAGGGCACTAGTGTATTAATAAAATATTTTCGAAATGGGCCTATCTGTACACCCACCAAGTTTGGCTAACCCTCCGCCAAACACCCTGTATTATGGTTTTGGATATTGCATTTTACCTTTCCTACGGTTGTTTGGCGGAATGCGTAGGGCATAAATAGGTACGTAAATCTCGTGCCAAATATAAAAATGTTTTTGAAATCAAGAATAATCATTGAAGTTGTGCTGACATTGGATCATTGAAAATAGAGAATACAAAAGGATTTTTTAAAAAAATTATTTCAGATAGTCAACTTAGAGCAACGTATATGGTCACAAAACCAACCCAGTTTGGGTTCGTTGTAAATTTGCTTATCGCTAAACGGAAATTGATCATCAGGTGACTAAGCTCAAATAATTACAGGTGATGTAAGGTGTTCCTTGTATCTACGAAATGTAAGAGTATTTCAAAGCAACAGAAAAACTAGTAAATGTACAGAGTATACTTTCACCGATATATGAAACTTATTTGCATTTTATCACTGCCCAAAAAATCCCAACCATCATGTGCCATCGTATTATTCGAACCGTATCCTCATTAACTTCCAGTTAAATTCGTGCGTATATGAGGTCAAGTTAACAAACAATATGTGATATTAATTAATTTATTACGAAATCAATTCCACCAAACTCCTATTTCAATAAGGCTTGTAACTTGAAAATAAATTGCTTCCAGTTAGATAAAATAAATTTCATAGTTCTTTTGATAATATTAAAACCTACCCCTAAAACCGTTTTCAGTAAAATAAATGAAATTTGGAGTTAATTTGAAATTGCATGTTTGTATAAATTAGGTAGGTACATACGTGGCGTTTCTGGCAAGTGTTTTTGTGTGACAACCCATTTCTTTAGTATGTCGACATATGCTGCTGTATCCTCTTTGGTTTTCCCATAATCGGAATACACTTGCTTGTAAAAAAGTTCCTCGTCTATACTAAAATTGAGTTCCGTCATGTCTGAAGCAAAATAGGACAAAAGTATTTATAACTATAGGTAACTACATATGTAAATAAAGAAAATATATTTTTTTTTTTTTATGAATGTAAAAAAAAACTAATCTATCATATATTTGTGGAATATTATTAACAGCGCGTTATAAGAATACGCTCTACAGTTACTATTAGTGACACTAAAAATTAATATATTGCAAAATATTTATTAAAATTATAGATTCATTATCTATAATGGGCCTGTTTTTTAGAAAACCCAATAATTAAAATAATAGCAGTATAATTAAAGTATGTGAACGCAGTAAGACCTTTTTTTTGGCAATTAGTGTTCAATTTTCTCGCTGGAAGTCATGGTACACGAACTTGTACTGTGACTGCGCATTAACCAATTGAAAAAAATTCAGGCAAAAGTAGTCAAACGCATGTTCGAAGGTACAGGGTATTTGATTACACTTGAGCCCATACCTACAGCCTTTACTGTTTAAGATAGAAAAAAATTTTTAAATACAAAACTTGACAGTTTCTTTCTATATTTTCTTTCAACGTTATCAGAAAAAAAACAAAATCGCATCGGAAAATGGAGAAACGTAGACCACTTCGACTTTTTTTAATGGAACACACTGTATATTATCATAGAATAATATACGGTGAATACAAGCGTAAAGTTTACGTAGTGTTTTTTACCTATAGGCGGCGCTGCTCTCCGAATTTATTTCGAATTTATTTCGCTTTCCGTGGAGATATTAGAGAGTTATTGGACGTGTAATAAGGACAAGCAGTATTTAAATTAGCCTTATTTTGACATCTACGCATGGGCAATTGTGTCCGAAAATAAGGATTTCCTTTATAAAGTTACCTACTGCTTGTCTTTATTTGTGTATGGTTAGTGCGAGGCAGTAAACTTCCCTTATTTTAAATTTCTGACATTTTGGACGACTTTGAAGTTTCGCTTTTCGACGATGACGTAATTTTACTTAGAAAATTTATTTTTTACAGTAGTTTTCCATTTTACTGTGGGTAGCATCGAAAAATGGGTATCAGCAGAAAATCACAAACAAAAATAAACACTTTTTGATGTTGAAATTTATAAACATAGCTATCAGTTGTCAAAATTATGAATACAAAATAAGGTAATACTCTAGCACCTACTATAGTCTTCCAATAACTGTTTTTTTCTTGGAAAAATAGTGCTGATGCACTAATAAAATAACGTAGATCCTTAATACTGCGAGGCAGTATTTATTAGTTCCAATAACTCTCTATTGAGAGCAACGTTGCCATATTATTACGGCCGATACCGCGCACAATGCATGTACGTATTCACTTGGATTCAGAAAGATAAACAAGTCTCTCAAAATAATAAACAATATTAGAAAAATAGGTATTTCTTCAACTTCCGTGCATTAATTATATTCATTTTATTTTAATCGAAAAATAAAGTTCACACAAATCGGAAGAAGCGGCTTCAGGTTTTTTATTTCAAGGAATTTATTTTATGCAAAATTTACGGAAAAATTTTGATATTTAAATTTTAAAAAATTGATTCTACTATCTACTTCGTAGACTAAAAAAGCGGCAAAAATGTTCCAATATTTTTTTTCAAGGTATAACTACATGAAACCTTTGCAAAATGATGGAATAGGTCCATGGCTATCTGAAATGGCCAATTACAATTTTTTTTACTAGTTCCAATAATTTTTATATCGAAAAATGTCATAGATTTGTCAAAATTCGGTTTTCATACTTTTTCACACATACCTCGCGATATCTCCGAAACTAATTGAGATAATTTCATTATTTTTTTTTTATTCTGAAGAGAATACGTTAAACAAAAGCACTAAAAAAATTTTGTTTTTCTGAAAAACTCGCTTTATTCGTGAAACTAGGTAAAACTTTAGCTTAGACTTTTTATCCAGTAAGCGAGAAACTTTTTTGATTTAAGGATTCCTGCCATACTATCAGCGAATGAAACAAAGCTAAGACATCAAGGAAGTTTTTGAAAAAATTCGCGATACTCCGCGATGCATAGTTTTCAAGATATCATCACTTGAAGTTGAGAGTTTTACCGGCCGTGCACTAGTCCGGGTAGCTTCGCAATACTTCGCGGCGCGAAGCAATTCCCTGGATCTGCCTGTTTTTTGAGCGTGGATGCATTTTCATGATTATTCGAGCAAATGCACCATGCATATCAATTTTCACAATAATTATTAATTTTATGATGGCGGTTCAATGAAATAAGCAAAAAAAAATGAGTAATTTACCACTACTTTAACGACTTGTCGGGAAGTAGATGCCTTTATTATTGATGGTATCAGTATGGTATCAATTCAAGAACTACAACATTAGTAGAAGGAAAGCAATATTGCGCATAAACAATCATTGTTGCAGGAAAGACGTAAGCAACTATTTTCTCAAAAAAGGCGAAACTTGCAGGATCCGACCTATAACAATGACAGGACCAACACTGGGTCTTGGCCTCATCCATAAACGTATTGGACATCAACGTGGAAAATAACATGTCTTGGCGTAACCACATCACCAAAATCGCCAAGACAGCAGCACAAAAGCTAGGGGTTTTTTATAGAATAAGAAATTGTATATCCCATTTCAGCTTTTGCTACTCTTATAAGGCCCAGATAAGAGCATCCTTGGAATACTGCAAATATATATGGAAATCGGTATCCAAACACTTGCTCAAGATGTTGGACTCGATACAAAAGAGAGCAGTCCGTCTTATCGATGACCCGGAGTTGACCAAAACCTCCAAAGCCTTGAAAATCGGTAAAAGTGGCGGACCTATCATTTACTATCGATACTACTACGGAAGGTGTTCGAACGATCTAGCACTTCTGATTTCGCCCAAAGTTGCACCAAATAGAAACACTCGTCAGGCACAAGCAGCTCATCAACATACAATTCAGTTATAAATACCTAGAACATCGCTGTTTCGAGATTCATTTTTCTGTAGGGCCGCCTCGCTCTAGAATGCACTTCAAAGTCGCATCTTCCCCGAAAACTAGAACCTACAGCGACCAATGTCCATCGACACCTCCACACACACTCCACTCGTTGATATAGGACTTTCCTTTAGTGTGTGTGCCGTGTGCCGACCATGAAAAAAAAAGCCTAATAAATGGATCAACAGTCATAATAACAGGTGGATTCCAGGATTCTGAATTTTGAAAATTAGATAGTACTCAAGAAGAAGCTAATACCAGATTATTATTACCCAGCGCCGCAACTAGAACCCTCGGCGCCCAAGGCAATTCCAAATTTTGGCGCCCCTCCACCGCGGAAATATTGGCAGAAATTTTTCAAATTTGTATGTACGGTACATGTGAACAAAAACAAAACAAACTGCACTGCCAGTGCAGCACTGGCTCTCCACGAGTCTTTCTAGCTCATGCCAAAAAATGCGCACTGAGTGCATACATCATAATTGCACTGGATTTCAAATGGAAAATAAAAACTGATAATGTGCAGTCAAATGGAATGTAAAAACTGCACTGAGTACACCTCCGTGCAACAAATGGAAAACGCCATTATTTTATCGCGAACAGTTTTGGAACGAGTTCTCCAGACTGTCTTTTTTAGGTACGATTTGTTAGGACAGTGCGCGACGCAAAACCAGAGATCGCAAAACTCACAACGTAAACGTCGGCAGAATCTGTTCAGCCAATGACATTTGTTCAGCACGACGTACACCAGTTCTCTGACGTGTACGTCGCGGTCACCTGCGCAAAACCAACAAACCTGTCTATATCATTACATTCGCTTGATTATAGCAGACGTGCGCGGCGTTCAACAGAATGTGAGTTGTGCGTCGCGAATGCCCTAACAAACTGTACCTTAAAGCCGGAGTCTCATGCATACGATTTTCGACGAAAGATGTCCGATTTTTCGGCCTAATACGTAAACGAATGTTAGTGTCAATCCTGAAGTTCTTGCTAAAATCCCAGGACCGCTAGAACTGGTTCAGAAACGGTTTCGAACCGATTCTGGTTGATCCGCGAATCCAGAACCGTAACTAAAAGTTCGGAATTTTGTGATCCACGAACGCCATTACTTGAACTGCGCATGCGAAATAGTTTCGAACCAGTTCAGAATCCTTACTGCGAACGAAGCTATTGTAGAAGTGAAAGCTGTTTACGGAAACTAAGATCGGGTTAACCCGATCGCCAGCAGACGTATTTTGTCTTTTTTCAATCTTATTCATTAAGGAAAGATAGAAAACATTCAGCTACTGATCGGGTTAACCCGAATATAGTTTCCGTAAACGGCTAAATAGAAAAGAGTCGAAAGAGATAATGCATGCAGCATGCAGAGGGCGCCCACGTCGCCCACAATGCTCTTGCTCAGTTTGGTCGGATCAAAGCTCGACTCGAAGCTAATCTCTGGCTAACGAATGTTGGGCGTTACGTCATCGACACTTGAATTTATCACAGACATCGCAATTTGCTGCTGCCTTTTGCACGCGCACTGTGTTTAACTTAATTTATATGATTACTATCGATATTCGTATTGTTGATGGTTAGCAAAGAGAGATATAACAAAAGCAAAATAAATTTCCGTCCTACGACAAATGACGCGTAAAACCGTTGCATTTTTGGATTGTAAAATATGGATGGATTAAATTAGGCGCCTTCGGCGCCCCGATGCTGCGGCGCCCTAGGCGGGTGCCTAGTTCGCCACCCCCTAGTTGCGGCCCTGTTATTACCTTATGTGCTAACAGAACTAAAATCAGTTAGCACAATTCTGGTAAAATCTGTTGATATCGATGTCCTAATACCTATTGCTTATTCATGTTTACTGCACAATACCAGCAATTCCCCAAAGTCTATTTATACAGTTAGGACAAAGTAGAACTGCATATTTTTTTATCAATAGATGATATTTATATGTAGTAGGAAATTTGGAAAAAGAAATTTGTAAGGATTAAAATGTTGGAGTGATTGCGAATATCTAAACTGTCGTAACAGTTTGCGTATTTTTGCACTCCCGAACACGACGTGATTTCGCATGATGATTTAGAAGATTTTAAATTTAATGTGTATATTTTGGTGTTTTTTTTTTGTTTTTTCATAGGTACATAGGGCTTATACAAAAATACCCTATGCATTTTTTTGCTAATTATTGGGGAATTTTACAGAACAAACCCTTGCTTTTTTGTTGTTATTTACAACACGAGTCAAATTTCCAAGACCAAGTTAATGAAAATAATCAGTGAAAAGTAAATATTTATGCCATTATTATTTAAAACCAAAGGTACAGATTTTATTAATTTTAATTTGCTCAAATATATCACGAAAATGCACCCAGGCAGGCGAAAAGGGTCATTTACATCCACTTAACGTAACTTATTAACGTACGAAAAATTATAATTAACGTTCGAAACTGAGGTTTGTGTTTACATTGTATACAATGAAGTTAATTTTCCTACGTGTAATCACCAATAACATTAATATAAAAGACAAGTTCAATCTGTGTGTCATTCATAATTATTATTGAAATTAACGTACGAATTTCCTTAAGTTAAAGTTGGTTCAACTTTTCCGTCTGTTACGTTAATTGTCTTAATTTTTAGGTGGATGTAAACAACTACATATAATTACATGATCTTCAACTTTTCTTTATTATTAATTTTCCGTAGGTACGTTGAGTTAAAGGGGGTGTGCGCCAAAAAAACAACTTCATCTCAAAAAAAAGAGAAAAAAAATCTAAGAATAACAGTGAAATCCGCACCCCTCTATGACAAATAATACCGCAGATATGGCTCTATGAAGGTACCGCATCCCACCCTATGACGTCACGAAAGCTCAAGCGACGCACGAGAAAGTGGATTTAATTAAATTTACATAATGTTTTTCCTGTGTTACCTGCAATAATCTAAACAAAAACCATTCACGCGTGCCGGGAACAATCAAATTAACAATGCAGAGCGCCGCTGGACGAAGTTTTCGTGACGTCACGAGAGCGTCGTCCACACTTTAAAGCGGTATATCTCAGCGATGGTTTATCGTAGAATAACGAGGTTTGAACAGTTATTCTTAGATTTTTTTACACTAAAACTTTAATTTTTGGCGCACACCCCCTTTAAGTGGATGTAAATGACACTAAAGACGCGCGCTGCGCTAAGTGTGGGCGAAGCTACCCGGAGTAGGTAGTGCACGGCCGATAAAACTCTCAACTTCAAGTGACGATATCTTGAAAATTATGCATCGCGGAGTATCGTGTTTTTTTTCAAAAATTTCCATGATGTCTTAGCTTTGTTTCATTCGCTGATAGTATGGCAGAAATCCTTAAAACAAAAAAGTTTCTCGCTTACTGAAAAAAATACTGCATAAAAAGTGTAAGTTGAAGTTTTACCTAGTTTTACGAATAGAGCGAGTTTTTCAGAAAAACAAAATTATCTTACTGATTTTCCTCTTTAGAATAAAAAAAAATTAATGAAATTATCTCAATTGGTTTCGGAGATATCGCGAGGTATGTGTGAAAAAGTATGAAAACTGAATTTTGACAAATTCATGACATTTTTCGATATAAAAATTGTTGGACCTAGTAAAAAATTTTGTAATTAGCCAATAATATAATTCTTGTGCATTTTTCTGATCTAAGTAGAAATTAAAATAAAAATAAAATTACAAAGATAGAAACACAACGACAATGTGCTGCAATTGGCAACACGGTCTAGGTTTTCGTACTCAGGGGTCAAATGGAATCGCGCGACAGAAAGCCTGGATCCATCGGAGGGGCCCGATTTTTAACATGCAGTTATCCTTCTAGTTCGTATATTATTCTATGATATTATGCAACAAAATGAAAGATCTTCCTGATTCCAAATATATGTATGTAGGGTGACAATTTAAAAAGTAGTAATCGGGAATATCTCTTAGGGCGGGTATTATAAAACTGCTTTGACAGTTAACTTGAAGTTAATTTTTTGAATTACATGTAATTCCAGAAGTTAACTTTAAGTTAACTCTCAAAGTGGTTTTATAATACCCGCCCTTAGACAAACAATACTATCAGGAAGATCTCAAATACGTATCGGTGGATTACAGGGGGAAACAAAATGGGGCACTTTTTGAGTCACCCCCCCCCCCGCCTCACCCCTTAGGGGGTAGCTACCACCAACTTATTTTTTTTTAAATTCGAACCTACTTTGTATTGCACATCGTTGGATAGCTCGTTGCGATCCCTTTATAGTTCTATAGAAAAATCTTAAATCGTACGATTAGTTTTTGAGATATCGGTGTTTATAAGTACCCAAGCACATCTCATACAAAAAAATTCTGTCATCGTAATTTTATCGCATAATATACCATTCCATGCCATTAGAAAAAGTTGAAGTTGTCTACTTTTTTCTATTTTCCGATGCGATTTTGTTTCTTCTGATAACGTTAAAAGAAAATATGGAAAAAAACTGTCAGGCTTTGTATTTAAAATGTTTTTCTATCAGGGCCCCATACACTACGTTCTTTCTTGTCGGTTTTTATCGCCACGATGAAACACGTCGTTCCAAAACCGAAGTGTGTGGTAGAAAAACACGACGGTTTTCTACCACACACTTCGGTTTTGGAACGACGTGTTTCATCGTAGCGATGAAAACCGTCGTGTTTTATCGTAGTGTGTGGGGCCCTTTAGATAGTAGAGGCTGTAGGTATGGGCTTAAATATAATCAAATACCCTGTAAGTACCTACATATTACGATTTACTTGCTTGTAAATTAATCATGCGTCAAAAGCCGGAAACAGAGGAATGGTTTTGAAAAATTCACTTTATTAAAGCCCGGTTTATTCATCTTCAGATAAACTTGCTGGTAACTATCTGCAAGATAAAGTTCTTGTTTTATAATTCTATTGGTCGGCGACTAACTGGTCGACCAATGGGATTGCAGATTGCATTTTTATCCGTCCGATTTCATACCTGATAGTACATCAGAAGGTGAATAAACCGCGGGTAAAAATATCAATATTAAGAACTAGCGGAAAGCGTGCGACTTTGCCTCCCACTTCGCTTTGGTGTCACAAGCTAAATTTTTCAGGGAAGAAAGTAGGTACATGATAAGGTTACCCTTATACCGGAGGCAATACAAAATTGGACTGCGTAAAAGGACACTATCATCAAAAATCGAGATATTGTTACCACCGTATAGAGAAAAAAATACTTATTTATTGGTCCAATGCACAATAAGGTCTTTGTAGGGAATATTTTTTTAAAATCATTCAAAAAAAATAGTTACCATTAGCTCTTATGGCCGAAAAAAACTTCAAACGGTTTCAGGCGTGCGAAAATTTGGTTGAAAGATAATCTTTTCCAAATAAACCTTTCATTTAACGAAAAAGGCTTAAATGGAAAAAAAATATTTCTTAAAAAACTTTCGGTTCTGTATTGACCAGATAACAGTGCAAACCACATATTTTTTGCTTCTAAGTTAACGAAGATATAACAATAAACAATAAGAGATGTCAAGGGTTCATGAGAAAGCAAGATCTTACCGCCGAGTTTCTCCAATCGGTATGCATATCTCTCAGTATTGATACCTACGTATGGGATCTCTTTCACTCTGTTCAGGGATTATTGATTTTTCCACTTGAAAGCGAAGAATGTTTCATAGGGTGTATGGTGTACCTATTACTTTATAAATTGCCTTTGAGGAACATAAAAAATAACAAGATAAATTAATCATATTATCAAAATACATATACAGGGTTTTTCACGAAAATCTAAACAGAGGCGTTTTAGGGTATTTTAAAGTCGCTTGAAAAATAACGTTAGGACACGTCAAAGGTAAACTTTTTGACTGCATCTAGATAGGGAAGATGCCGAAAATGGGTCGAGTGGTACCTTATTGGTATTTTGGTGGTATTTTGATTCTCGTCACAAGTGCATATTTTTTTTTTGAAAATCGAATGATTAGTTCTCAAGATATCCACCATCAAACTTGCTTTGTGCAGGCTAAATAAGAAACAATCTTCTGGGCCTGCTATTCTCAAATTAACACTTCTTCTAGTATTTTTTACTGAATCGAGACTGTAACTCAGTTAAAAAAGCAGGAAAAAAATTATTCCTTCAATGTTAAACATTTAGAAAATGCTATTTGTTATTTGAAAGATCTTCAAAACAAGATGCCACTCAGCCTACACTCTCTAAAAAGATTAAGATACGGAGTTTCAACGAGAATCAAAATACCTTTAAAACAAAGTACCACTCGACCTTCCTTCTCTTGATGAAATGGGTAAACGTTAACCCTGAATAGAAACAAATTAAAATTATTAGAAAAGTGTTTCTGAAAAAATGAAAATTGACGTGTCCGAGAGGAACGTGTTAATTTGGCTACTTTGACAGTGAATATCTTGGGAACTAATTATACGATTTTTAAAAAAATACGCACTTGTGTCGAGAATCAAAATACCTACCTTTAAAACAAGATACCACTCGACCCATCTTCGGTATCTTCCCTATCTAAAAAGGAGGGATTGAATTCACCCCAGCCGATGGCATCTAAGCATTCCGTATATGTATTTGACACCTAGGTCTCTTCTATTGGTTCGGTGCGCTATGCGGTCGTATTTCAACTGTGATGTAGTGCCAAATTCGTATACGGAATGTTGCACATTTATAGGACTGACGATTTTGAGATTTATAAGTTGGAAAAACAAAAACATATTAATGGGTAGTCAAAAATCTATTTCGAAAAAGGAAATAGACCAAAAGAGAAATTAAATTTAAAAAATAATTAGTGCACTAATGTCCTTCTACATGTTTTGTTGCATTTGGTTGGTTTGAAGCTACGTGACGCCTTTTTAATCTCTTTTTGGGAGGCTTGTCTTTGAATGATATTCCAAATAGCGATCTTTTCGAGCCCCTCGTAGTTCCCACCTGTCGTCGACTGATTAAAGTTGATTGTACTCTTATGCTTGCCCTGTGTCCAAAACACCTCCCAGAAGAGCTTCCTATGGTACCAAACTTTCTCAAGCTGTTTTAGTTTTAATATGGGAAAATCGTTCATGCAAAACTTTTAAGGTTGAAAAATCAGTTCCATGTTTATGATTTTCATGTAATTTCACCATTATTAAATGATTATTAAATGCACTGTTTAGTTTAAAAATTTCATGAACCTTTTTTTTTTTTTTTAAAGAAAAACGACTTGTTCCGCCAGCTTTAGAAAAGTTAGCAGAACATGACTTGAAAAATGCACAAATCATCATTATATCTACATTTGAATGATTTATTGTGAATTTAGACTTTTTCTGTTTAATCGGACATCACCAAACTAACCGGGATTTCATCGGTAAGTTTGGTAAACTCTTATTAAACAGAAAAAGTGTAAATTCACAGAAAAAGTGCATTTAATTAGCATTTGATTAAACGAACATTTTAATGTAGATAGCTACATTAAAATGTTCATGATATTATGATGATTTGTGCATTTTCCAAGTAATATTCTGCTAACTTTATCTAAAGCTGCAGGGCTTCCGCCAGACCTAAAGCCGCCCGCGTGCGATTTCATATTTTGGCGCCCCCTAGTTAGGGCCAGTTTCTCAATAGCAAATCACCCCCGGGTTAAACTTCAGGGTAAACATTGCATGGACACGTTTACTCTGGCTGGAGTTAAAACCAACCCGGAGGTGATTCGCTGAACTGAATTTACACTGCAAAATTGAGAAATATCAACTGAAATATCAATATTCAAAATGTTTTTTGCTTTACCAGTAAACACAAAAAAAAATTACAAAAAATTGACTTTTCTACTTTTAATTGTGGCAAAATCTTTCAAAACATCTTCAACATTAATATAGTATCATAAAAGATCACATTCTATGGACAAAATCGTTAATCCAGATAACCTTTTTTGTAACATTGTAGATCTTAAATGGTTTTTTAATAAAAACTCTGAACTACATAAGTAATTGATAATAATCCAGAGTAATTTTGCAAGAACCAAGAGAAAAATTTAACAGGAAAATTGGCCCATTGACTGTACGGAGCTAAGAAGCGAACTGCAGCCTGATTCTCGATACGCACGAGGGCGCAGGACTGGGTTCTAATAATTTTCAGTCTTTGTCACTCATATGTATAAGATTTACATGGAACTGAGAAGGACAGGGCACTTGTTCCCAGACGAGCGCTGGGCGTTTCGAGAATCAGGTACCAGGTGCCTGGCCTTTGAATAAAAAGGAAAATAATTGAAACACTTTAGGAAAAATTTTTAATTATTAAATATAATAAATTATAATTTTTTTTTATATATTTTTTTCTCATGCGATTTGCCGCCCCTTGGCTATGCCGCCCGCGTGCGCCGCACGCCTTTGCGCTTATGTTAGCGGGGGCCCTGTAAAGCTGGCAGAACATGTCGTTTTTTAGGAAAAAAAGGAGCATTTAATTTCCAATAAGTGAATTTAATTAGCATTTATTCAGCATTCAATTATGGTACTTGTGTTCTTCTGCTGATCTTATTCTTCTAGCTTTAGGGACATTCTTTAGCATGTGTTATCAGAAATCCCGCGAAACCGTAAGCAATGCAAAGTTATCTACCGCCTAACATTTCGCATACGAATTTAGCACCAAATTACATTCCGTATATGCGTTTGGCACCTCGCCGTTTATTGATTTGAATTCGACCGCATGGTGTGACGAATGAATAGGATATGCCTGGGTGCCAAACACATATACGGAATGCTTATATACCACCCGATGGGGTCAATAAGTTTCCCCCTTAAATACCTTAAATCACCCTAAAACACCTCTGTTTCAATGTTCGTGAAACACCCTGTATAAGTATTTTGATATGATTAATAATTTACCTTGTTATTTTTTTTTTTTCGTCAAAGGCAAATTATTATAGAGTAATACACCATACCATACACCATATGAAACATTCTTCGTCTTCAAGCGGATAAATTAATAATCCCTGTATAAAATAATGTAAAAGAGTGAAAGAGATCCCATACGTATCAACACTGAGAGAGTGATGCATAGCGAGTCGAGAAACTTGGCGCTAAGATATTGCTCTCCTATAAACCCTTGACATCTCTTATTGTTTATTATTATGTCTTAGTTAATTTAGAAGCAAAAAATTTGTGGTTTGCACTGTTATCTAGTCAATACAGAAGCGAAACTTTTATGAAGAATTTTTTTTTTCCATTTAAGTCTTCGTTTTTTGTTAACAGCCATTTCCACCAACCAAAGGTTAAGTATACTTAACATTAAGTGATCCTTGGGTTAGATTTTGCTTTCCTTCACGCTTTTTTTGTTTTATTAAGGATCGCTCGACTAAACCGTCAAAATTCTCAGCTTAATGGCCACTTATCGTTAAGTAGAGATGTGCGCATGCGCTAATGCAGCGTTCAGATTTTTCCGCTCAAGTGACAAACAAAATAACCTACCCAACCTTTGATCTCAGTAATTTCCTAATTTCAAACTCCATTTCGTCTCGTATGTTTATGTGTTTGTTCGGGCTTAAAAGTTAATATGGATTTTAATAATATTCTTGATGATCTCAAAATATTAGACCTGGTAGAAGATGGGTTCCCTAGAAGAATTTATAACCAGAGAAATTATGATGAGTTTGGTGTCTGTTCTGTGTCATTTAGCATCAATAACGCTAACTAAGGAGTTGGATACGCTGATTTTGTTCTTTGTGCGTTCATAAAGAAGAGAGAGTAATAAAAATGCAAATTTGGATAAATTTTGTACTGAGTGATCAATCATTTTTTCTTCTCTTTTAAAAATGTTCTAATGTACCTCAGGTAAAACTCCTTTATTTTTATATACCTCACCCTGTTCGACGGGAGAATACAATAGAACCCAAAACCGAGAACAATAGAAGGCAAGGGATAAATTTACATTTCAAGTACCGTGGTTTATAGGTATTAGAAAAGAAAATAGTAAATATGTAAAAAGTTCTATGGAATGTGTTAAAACAAATTACTTTATTAGAAAAAATTTATAAATTAAATAATAAAAATACATTTTAGGAATAAAAGTAATATTATATTATATATATAAAAAATCGAATTGGCGTTTTAACTATAATTAATAAGCACACCTAAAAATTAAATTAAGGTTAAATAAATGGTTGGTACATAAAAAAAATGTTACGGTTGTCAATTATTATAACTACAAAAATAATTAAAATGAAATGGAGGTAGATACGTTTCTTTAAAAACAGTCAAAAAAATAGGAATAAATAAATGTAATAAAACATTAAACAGTACGTTTCTCTCAAAACAGTCAAAAATAGAATTACAAAAATAATCTTATTAAATAGGTAGATACGTTTCTTTAAAAACAGTCAGAAATAAAATAGGAATAAATTACTCAGATTCAGAAGAACAGTAAATGCTCTCATCATCACTCTCATTTTCGTCCAAAGAAATAATTAAAGGTTCCACAGTCGCTTCGATTAAACAATCAAGCTTCCACATGTTTTCTTCTACTTTTAAAACATAATGTACACATTTATGCCAATTATCTGCAGTTATTTTTGTAACTGATTCTTGAAAAAGCACCTCCACATCCTTTAATTTATAGGTAGGTAGTATTATTCCTTGCTACATACCCTTTCATTTGAGCCCATATTAGTTCTATTGGATTAAGTTCACAATGGTAAGGCGACAATCTTAATACTGTTATGTTTCGTTTTTCAGACATATCATCGACAACTTTCTTATCGAATTTTTCTTTGTGGCTATTCACCAATGATAGTAGTTCTTTTTTCACCATATCTGCTTAAAAAATTATGTTTTTTTCTGTAAGCGACTTACAAATATCAGCTTTTCTCCATGCTGTGGTTGGTACTTTTTCAAGGTTCCTGGAATGGTAACTGGCGTTGTCCATTACTATTACTGAACCAGGAGGTATTAGGTCTAACATTTGCTGAGAGTATTCTTCAAATGTATCGCCATGCATGTCCTCGTGATAATCGCCAGTATGGTTTGACGGAAAGACCAAAAGACCTCCTTTTACAAACCCTTTTTCATTGCCAATATGGACAATTATCAAACGTTTCCCCTTTCCTGACGGCGGCTTCAGCCCTGTCGACCAACCTTCAATGAATGCCTGTCAGGCACTTTTCACATTTTTGTCTTGCCAGTGTTTGCCAACAGTGTGACCTTCATTTACCCAAGTTTCATCAAGAAAATATATATTTTTGCCCTCACTTCGAAATTGCCTAATTTGCTTTAAATATTTTCTTCTCCAGCAAACTATCTCGTCACTTTCTATTAAAACCGCCTTTTTGTTATGTTTTCCCAAGAAAAATTTATTTCTCTTTCTAAGTTTTCCACAATTTCGTTCTCCCAATATTTGGAAACCCACCATCTTGTTTTATTGAAGCAAAAACTTTATCAACAGTGGGAATTTGCTTTCTAAAATAAAAGGAATGAACTAACCGCCTTAATGCATTTTTTCATCGCATTTTATTGGTTTTCTCCCAGACTTTGGTAGCGGCGATTTTAATGGTTCTAATTTTCTTTCATGTAGTATTCTGTAAATAGTTGATTTTCCAAATTGGGTAAAACTAGAACACTTCGTTACCAACTTATCCACTGTCAACGTTTTATAGTCTTTTTGCAGATTATCGAACACACTACCCACATAACAATGAAAGAACATTCATATTCTCAGAATATTCCCTCAAAGTGCTTTTTGGAATGTTCTTTTAGGAATGTTTAATGAATATTCTAAGATTGTTTCGATTGAAATATTCATTTTTAGACGTTCTATTTATGTACTAGGAATGTTGATTCTATGCACTTACCTGAAAGATTGTGCTAAGAACCTACTTTATATAACATTATCTGAATATTTTCATACGAACATTATTATAATGTACCCTAAGAAATGTTCTTACAGCTAATATATCTATCAGGTATCAAGAATATACCTACCAAGTTGTGCTGAGAAGTTTATGTAGGTAGGTACCCATGATAAGAATATTTCCATATTGTTCACTTAATTATCCAAAGTACCTACTCAAAAATTTTAATTGAACAATTAAACAATAATGTTCTATCTAGAACCTACTAAAAATGTTATAGGTATATTATTTTTCTTTTGCTTTGTAGGACTTCCAAGAGAGGGAGCCATGCGTTATTAATGATCTACATCTTGCCTCGCGTTTGAATCACCTTGGAACCTGTTTTTCTCAGTTGGCGTGCTTACCGCGATGAGAGCATAATAAGCTCGAAACTGGAGCTTTGGTTAAACACTTGTGTTTTCCAGAGAAATTTTCCAACAACTCTTTCACTGCCTTTAATATAAAAGGACTGAAAGGAGCATTATTCCCACATAACAGTGAAAGAACATTCATATTCTCAGAATATTCCCTCAAGGTGCTTTTTGGAATGTTCTTTTAGGAATGTTCAATGAATATTCTAAGATTGTTTCGATTGAAATATTCATTTTTGATCACTCTATTTAAGTACTAGGAATGTTGCTTCTATGCACCTACCTGAAAGATTGTGCTAAGAACCTACTTTATATAACATTATTTGAATATTCTCATACGAACATTATTATAATGTACCCTAAAAAATGTTCTTTCGGCTAATATCTCTATCAAGTATTAAGAATATACCTACCAAGTTGTGCTGAGAAGTTTATGTAGGTAGGTACCCATGATACGAATATTTACATATTGTTCACCTAATTTTCTAAAGTACCTACTCAAAAACCTAATTGAACAATTAAACAATAATGCTCTATCTAGAACCTACTAAGAATATTATAGGTATATTCTTTTTCTTTTGCTTTGTAGGACTTCCAAGAGAGGGAGCCACGCGCTATTAAAGATCTACATCTTGCCTCGTGTTTGAATCACCTTGGAACCTGTTTCTCTCAGTTGGCGTGCTTCGACGAAAGCATAATAAGCTCGAAGCCGGAGCTTTGGTTAAACACTTGTGTTTTCCAGAGAAATTTTCCAACAATTCTTTCACTGCCTTTAATATAAAAGGACTGGAAGGAGCATTATTTGGAAAAGAAAATTAACATTCCAAGTATATCCTTAGAATCAAACAAGAATGTTATGTCTAGGACGCATATTGAGAATGATATATGTAGATATATTCTATGAATATTTAAAGTATATTGGTATAATATTCTTTTGAGAACATAACTATAATGATAATGTCATAGAAACAGTCTTTGAATATGAGAAATTTCGAGCATATTTTTAGAATCAAACAGGAATATTCTTTTCAGGATGTACTGAGAATCTCATAAGTATATTCTAGGAATATCCTAATGGATTTCCAAGGAAGTTCTTGGGTATTGCAAACAGTATTTCTACAATCTTTTCTCAGAACATGCTCAGGACATTCGCATGGTTTTGGCGAACATTCTAGGCACATACCTACTAAAAAAGAACATTCTTAATACATTCTAAGGATGCAATTTTGTTATGTGGGTTTGGTTGGATGCGAAAATTAACATTCCAAGTATGTCCCTAGAATCAAATAAGAATGTTATATCTAGGATGCATATTGAGAATGATATATGTAGATATATTCTAAGAATATTGGTATAATATTCTTTTGAGAAGATAACTATAATGTCATCGAAACATTCTTTGAATGTGAGAATAAATATACATTTCAAGCATATTTTTAGAATCAAACAGGAATATTCTTTTCAGGATGTACTGAGAATCTCATAAGTATATTCTAGGAATATCCTAATGGATTTCCCAGGAAGTTCTTGGGTATTGCAAACAGTATTTCTACAATTTTTTCTCAGAACATTTTCAGGACATTCGCAATGGTTTTGGCGAACATTCTAGGTACATTCTTCTTAAAAAAATAACATTCTCAGTACATTCTAAGGATGCAATTTTGTTATGTGGGTAAGAACTGTTTGTTTTTCTCTAAGCGTTAAATGCGCACGACTTTTATTTGTACTCGGAGTAGAAGCCATATTTTTTTACTTTCTAGATACACAGACTGCACACACTTTAAAGGTTGAAACTATAATAAAAAGCAAAGCAGATTTGTAGTCAACTTCAATATTTCAGAGAGAATTACTCCTAATTACCTAATAAAAATCATTTTTAGAACCAACCCATAAGTACCTATAATACCAGGAAGAAACAAAATATGCTAATAATCTAAAATTCTTAAAATCATAAAATTATATTATTACATTGCCACTTAACCCTCACTTAGACTTAATCCTCTAATTATGCACCTGAAACGATTATAATGGCATTATCTGCATACTTACGTATTATAGTGCAAAAACAGAACACGCATAATAAACAATTTCTCTATCAGGTTAAAATATAATATATAGTTTTAACTGCTGTCTTTTTTCTCTTTTTTTTTTTTTAATTTAAGAGTTGGCAAAACACCTACGCCAATGGTACGCTCGAAAAAATGGGCTTTCAATCGTTTTATTACTCTCTCTTCTTTATGAATAGACTATAGTTAAATATATTTTTCTCCATCGCTGCGTTTACACATTCCATATAGATCAGAATGAAAGAAGCAATAATAATGAAGTCATAAATTAGGATTGTTCCAAAGATGTTTTTTTTTTTTTTTTAATTTATTTCAGAAAAACTCAGTTGTGAGCCTAACTGATGAAGGTCATCCAGTTTTCAATATTTCAATTGTCGACTTAGATTGAAAGTCTTTGTTTGCGTATTTCGAATGTCAGGTGTAGTTGGATGTCGGTCCTAATTAGCTTTTGCTATGATAACTAATTTGAGAGCGAGCTTTTGATGATAATGTTAAATTTGTTAGATTTTGATTTGTCACGTATATTGACCGCCATCATGGGAGAGGATTTGATCAACATAATATAATACTGGAGGTAGGTACGGTTTTTTCACTTTTTGCAGCAAATAGTTGAATAACGTTTTATAATTCTACCTCCAACTCCAAATATTTGATCAAAATAAAATTAGCTTAGGTACAATTTTTATACCGATATAAAAAGTAATTTAAAAGTAATTCCATTGTTGAGAATAAAAAAAAAACAAATTTCAAGCGGCAATTGCCGACTGCTGACTCCTAATGTACTGAATAATCGGCAATTTCCCTAAAAGCATTATCCGAAAAGAGTTTTATATCCGTGACCCAATTATCTGAGCAGTGAGCGCAATAAATTCGGATATAAAATGCACAAATATTGCTGTGCCGATATTCCACCGAGAAAAGACTATTAACCTTGTCTCTGAAAGACATTTATTATTAGATAGACGTGCTTAGTTTATGACTTTAAGCCCTTAATCCAGCTGAAATTTGATTTGACAAAATTTAAGCTGTTTGCTTAATAAACGTTACAAATTGCATATTGCATTTAGAATTAAATAGTGATATTTTCTATAGGGCTTTTCGCTAGAAAAAAAAACCAATATTGGTATTTATAGCAAAGGATTTTTTAGTTGGTTTTAAAATCCGAAATAGATCAAATTAGAAATGTGATTGTCTGCTATGTAGAATTCTCCAGTTCCCTTTCTATGATTAAAATCTATTCCCAAATAATGGGATTGAAGGCTGTGAAGGTTATGTTATGTTTGAAGAGAATGAGCTATATCAGTCCTTCCACTGCGACCTTCAATTAGGCATTAGCCGACATCACACACATAACCTCACTTTCGATGGGGAGACAGACAAAGCGTTTGAGGACTATTTACACACAGGCGCTAGCCATTACGTATTACGTCACAAATCACATAACGTCACTTTGATACTTTGATAGGGCGACAAACATGTCATTGGATCATTGAGCATTGGACAAACCTACCTCAATGGGATAAACAAACGATGTTTACATTTATGTGCGTGCTTTTTTAATCGATTTAATGAATGAAAATTAACACCAACTTAACACTATAAAAGCACTCAAAACTACCAGTTATAAGTTCCAAACTCTAAAAATATCAGAAAAGTTCCATAAATTTCACAAAACTCGAAAAACAAAACAAGGCAATAACATTAACTTTGATGTGGAAATACTTTCAGTAAAAAACACAAAATATCGTTGCCGACGGTGATAAAAATCACGGAGCGGACACTGAAGCAGCACTGCCACTGGAAACTGTGGCACTGATGATTTAAAACGTCTCTGCGCCGGACTTGTCTGAACAGATACAGGATCATTTGAGAAATACCGTTTGTTTATCCCAATGACATTTTTGTCCCCCTATCGAAATGACGTTATATGATTTGTGACGTAATAGCTATTGCCTGTGTCTTATAAATAGAACTTGAACGCTTTGTTTGTCCCCCGATCGAAAGTGAGGTTATGTGTTTGACGTCAGCTAGTGCCTAATTAGATCTATTGTGGCTTTCAAGTAGATTATGTTTCACGTTATAGATTCTTTATGAAGCTGATAGATGTATCTTGTAGGGTAAAAAGGAATTTAAGTCCGCTGTTCGGAGTTGTTTCTCCAAATACTTTATATCTGGTTTGGTTGGCAAATCCCTCCAGTGATTTTACCGAGCATCCAGTTAGATATTGTCGCTTTTGCCATACTATATGATATACCGTGGGGTCCAAACCGGATTTACACTGCTTGACATATTCGCCTAGACTAGCGTTGGCCTGCTTCGAGTAGGTCGGTTGGATTCCGATCCCTATCGTCCATTTCTGATGGACTCTATTCATCTGGTTCACTGTGGTTTGAAACCATGTTGAGGATGCTGTAGTTAAGTATGCCGTCCAGCACCCCATAAGGTTGCAGAGCGTGTTCCTGCAAATTCATATTTGTATATTGTAGCAGTCTGTATATGTTGCCCATCTGGCCTCTCTTTCTTGGAAAGGTCCTTTGCGTCACTATCGACAACACTCAGAAATATATTGGTAGTTATTTTGTATTTACATTTCTAATATCTCTTTATATCACATTTTAAACAAGCATTTACAAATTAAATTAATTAGGTACTAGCAACTATAGTTGAAATCTTGTCGGTATATAGAATTCTACATGGAATAGAGTCCAGGATGTGACACACTAGATTTTCATATTTTCAGCCCTGATTGAAGCTCGAGATATTTGTTAATAAATAAAAATCCATTTAGTGATGATATGAGGCTGGGAACTGTACGGAATAATTTTATATCTCCTCCGAATCTACAGCTTACCAGAAATAGTAATAAACTTATTGTTCGGATATAGCTTTCAATGAAATTGGTGATTATTCAGTACATTAAGTAGTGTCAGAACAGCAAACAAACATCCAAAAGCGGAGGCACAAAAACGTGTTTACTGAAAATCAAAGCAGTTTATTCCGTACCTGCTGGAATGAAATCAATGCCTTTAATGTCGCAAAAGTCTGCTTGATGTTTTATTTCTCGAATTTTGTCAACAAAGTAAACGAAAACTTTGCGAAAGGCAATGGCTTTAAGGGATTTATGCATAATTAAGTCTTTTTTTTTTTGTTGGTACGAAATGTTTAATTGACAGATCACTCTAAATTTGTTACCTACTTTTATGAATATGGCGCTTTAAAGAGAAAATCTCTAATTGAAAATCTCTGTGCAGGAAATATGAAAATAATAAGTGGACTGTATAATTGGGGTAATCAAATCGATCGCGATATGCACAAAATTTGATTTTAATAAGAACTCACTCACCTATCTTGAAGCGTATCACTAGATTCTTGAATAAGAGGGCCCTCTGATCACTTTCTTTGGGTTGCTCAATCCACCCAGCACAATAGTTGAGTTAGTAAAATTTTTTCAGTAATTTCGAAAATCCGAAAGCCGAAAGTTATTTTGTCACCACAAATTAAAGTTAATAACGAAAGATAAAGGCAAGAAAAGTGGCACGCCTTCATACGCGACGGTACTTTTCTGGTTCGCTGTCGGACGGGTTCAATCGCAATGATTTTACTATTTTTAGGACCCGTATGTAGTACCGAAAAGGTACAGGTTTTTGCGCTAGTGACGTATATGAGTTTTACCATTCAAACCTGTGCATATTATCAAAAATAATGAATGCTATGCGCGCAAATAATAATCTTCAAATTCAAAAATATTGTCACCAACGATAAGATGCCAACTTTAGTTAAACCAACGTTAATTAATAATTAACACGCTAACATAAATTTAATAAAGATTCTTCAACAATCTCTATAAATTAACCATATCTTCTTCTCCTCCTTAGCTTATTCTCAACCTCTGTTGCATGTATACCTTTTCCATTCCATCTTTCCATCTACATCCAGTTTCTTCCAGAAATCTACTGGATCACATCACTCTATTTCTTCTTTAGGCATTCCAACACTTATCTCGCCTTCTCTTGGCCGTCACGCGGTTAATTTGCAAGTTCATCTCTCTGTGCTTTGTCTTGCGATATGGCCAGCCCATCTTCACTTTAGCTGTGCTAGTATTTTGCTTACATCTATCATTGCTCGTTGTGTGACTTTAATCTCATTAACCACGTTGGATGAATTGCGAGATTATTTCGAGTGAGGAATGGTAAAACACCCGACTTGTGGATTTTTTTTTGGATCACAGACCTTTTTAATCCTACTAGCACTCATGTTTTTTAATGGATGCGATTCTATTTGATGAAACGTACAAAATCTCGAAAAAAGGCTTCATTTTCGAGTTTTTGAGGTTTGATGAGGTATGACCGAAACCCTGAATATTCCGGTTCATATGAGGTCCATATTTCGGAATTTCCGGAGTTCGGCAAAGCCGGCCAAGTTGAGCCCCACTCTTCCAGGAACTTGGACTGCATGTTTCCCATTTTCTATTTGCATTTCATATCCCAGAATTATATTGTGTCTGGTTTTCTATTCTTTGATTTTCCGTTTCAACTTGCATGTTTTCTAGGCTCCTTATTCTAATTTTCGACAGATTTATTTTGAGTGCCACCCAGTTAATGGCAGTCAAGTTTTTCTACGAGCTCCTGGGACAAGTTAGTAGATCAGTTGTCTCAAACATGAGATAAGACTCTGTGGGACAGACGCGTCTTCACTATTTTACTACTCCTATTTTCATAGCCGATAACCTCCCTGTAGGCCTTCGTAACATCAGGATAACCAAATTTTTGGGTGTCTCTTATATCCTAATTCTTCTTCAAAACCCAGTACCAGATAACCAAGCATCAATGATAATTCAATATGGAGTTTTCTAAATTGTATCATATTTTGTGTACGATATTTACAGAATTTACAGAATAGAGGTCGCAGACAAAATTTCGATATTACCAAGACAATAATTTATAGGAATTTGTAAATTTTTATTTAATTTTATGATTACTAGGATGATAAATAATTAGCAGCAGACTGGCAGATATGCTTACTGGTAGTCTTCAATCAATTATACAAACGAAGTATAATTATTATCCTGGATCGAAGTTCAATATTGAACATGTTTGAACTAAAATTGATGCGGAAGGGAACACATTCACTGTGGAATGGAATAACCCTTTGAAGTTGGACTTACTGGATACTACTCTCAATCATTTATTATTTATAATAATTTCAATAGAAACGCTTCCACTGGCCGGGTCCCTTGAGGAATAAGGATACAAGCGGATAAGACGTTTCCAAGAGTAACTAGATACTAAACTTTGATTAATTTTATTTTATTATCGGTATCAGAGAACGGATCGCGAAAAAGAATGAGAACTGCAAATACAGCACGTTCTTATGAGTTTAAAATTGAGACTGAGTATCAGTCAGAATTTTTTTTACGTCTGGCTCTACCAGGGAGCTACCTCTCTGAGTCGCGCTCTCCCGTGTTTTTTCGCAACAGAGAATTTGAGGCAGGCCGGGATTTGTTTTGATGAGGTTTGTGTGATTTGTGGCGGTGGCGAGGAAACGTGTATGTATCCCATCAAGATACTCCTGGATTCAGTCTATGCAGAGGTCCGCACGTATGTCCGCGTTCATCCTGCGGAGCATCTTATTTTGAACCAAGTCTATGATTTTTATATGTTTTCGCGGCTTGGCAAAAAGCTATAAATTCATCAAGCAAATATTAAAGGACATCGCACACATCTTATGGGTTTTCAGGGACCGGTCGATTTTTTAAAAAATCTGGTATGTTGTAGTACTAGCAAAAATAAGCATTTTTATCATTGCATCAAATCTCTAACTATACAGGGTGACCCAGTAAAGTGGGTCCGAAAATCATAAAACAAGCCTTTAAATTATCGATGTTGGCGCGACCTGCAAGCTACATATCGGGATTTTCGTTTTCGATTTCGCAAATAAATAGTCTAGATAAGCCTGATATACTATATAGGGTGGCTAAGGTTGCGTATTATTTTAGAAATCCTGCCCTATTCTTAAAAATAGTGTTGATAGAAAAGTCGCGCAAAAAAATGTGGTCCTAAAATAAAACTTATATCACAGGGATGTCATGAAATCTAAAAAAAATTATAAATGTGATAAAATTCGAGATGGCGGAAAGTGATAAAAGTATTGTAAATTGTTAGGAACATCAAACTCAGTTTGAAATTGAAAACAGGATTCAAAAGGGTAATGTTGAGAGTAATCACCAATGATGTATTAACACAGACATTACAGTAAACAAAATTTTGTGTCGCCAACATCTAGGAGAGTAATCCACCACCGGTGTATCCCCTTCAATTTGGTTGCCAAATTGTTACGGATTGATCTTCTAACCTGTTATGACTTTGCTTCAAAAAGTTGGAGGTTCAAGACTGAAAACGAATAGTGGCAACGCCGGTTCTGTAAGATAGGCGGAACACACCTGCAATCGATTGGCATGTCAACGCGCCCATCAATCTTATATCATATGACTTAGAGGTAGACAGATAGATAAACGAGTTGCACCCGTGCGCATTTCTTCATTGCTTTGGTCAAGTTAATGACGGGATTCAGAGGGGGATACGGGTCTTGTTGACACCACTTATGCATCCTTACCACGACCCCCTTGAGCAGCTCACCTCTCCTGGCCCATGGGGGGTCTTATCATCACAACAAACATCAGTTTATGAATGAGATGTGGTGTCTATCTGTGTTAAGACGTCATTCGTAATTATCTATTCACAGTTCAGTTGTCGCAATTCCTGAAAATCGGCCTGACATAATATCGCATAGGTCAATTAATTTAGTGCGTGGACATTTTCTAGGTACACTGTACAATTTATGCAAAGTCTTGGATCAAAAAATTAACGATAGTTTATTATATTAAAGGCGGGTATTATAAAACTATTTTGAGAAATAACTAAAAGTTAACTTCTGGAATTACCATGAGAAGTAATGTCATTTCAGAAGTTAACTTTTGGTAATTCTATCAAAATAGTTTTATAATACCCGCCCTTATAGTGGGTATTCTCACTTCAAAAATAGTGATAACCTTCTGCCTATTTGCACTGTCTTGAATACACCTAGTAACTTATTTGATGGGTTGGGTACTTTACATTGTTTTCATGTCGAACGTAGCTAGAAATGTGGGAGCACATTCCCAAAGTTCTAGCACCAACTTTGCATTTGCAGTATGTGCCCAATATTGGATCCCCTCCATCCGGCACAGGGAAAAGCAAAAATGACACAAAAAGAAAATGTTTCGTTACTTGTGTGATCCGCGAGAATATTTTGGCACTTATAAGACCTGGCTCTAATTTTTGAACTTGAAACAAAAATTCGTTTTTATCCTCACGGTGTATTGTATCCTGAATATACGCAGGAGATAATTTCACATGTTCCGAAAGTTTTAGTTCTTAAATGCTCAACAGTAAGAATAGGAAAATTGATATCATTTTCATATAAATCGACGTCTAACCTGAAGGTTTTCTCTTTGAATCCTTTCATGAAGTGCATTATCAACATTTCGCACCAGTTCCAACATTTTGTGTGCTAATTCATCACTTTCGACCTGCGTATGAATTGGTTGACTGCATGCATTTATCAGAGCGCAAGCTATTTTTTGAAAATCTGAAGTTATAACAACTTTGCCTAGGAATTAAATCCCTAAAAAATTTAAACAAATATTTTAAATGTTCATTTCTTGACTACACAATCCAACGTGTCTTTGTAATCTTACTAGCATTATTTGCTTCTTCAGTTGTAAATTGTTGACGATTTATGGCCAAAAAAGGCGGTATTTCACAGTGGAGGTTCAATGCTTGAAGAAACTCTACAACATCTCTATATCTCCTATTAACAACAAATATATCCCCGTCCTGTATCCATTGTCTTATATTTTGAATGTCTTGTTCCATTTCACTATGCAGTATGACCGCGTCATTATTCCTAGCATCCGAAAAGTAAGGACCGTGAACGTC
The DNA here is from genome assembly GCA_917834065.1 of Ceutorhynchus assimilis. Lineage (NCBI taxonomy): Eukaryota > Metazoa > Arthropoda > Insecta > Coleoptera > Curculionidae > Ceutorhynchus > Ceutorhynchus assimilis. The sequence goes on from OU892277.1 coordinate 43,910,081, forward strand.
AATTATAAAGCCGTCGGGAGCTGCGATAAGGCCTGATTTCAATAAAGTATATCTTTTATTGGGTGAAAATAACTGTCTTTGGATTTGAAAGTCACTACTTTTTGGTGCTTTGAGGCAGGTGCAATCCGGATAAAGAATTGCTTGATGTTGTTGGGGTATTGGGTTATATAAAATGTTTGAAAATGGAGTAACATGGCGCTCATTGAACTGCTCACGGTTTCCTTATTCCTCACATTGAAAACCAAGATTATTCTGCACAAAGTTTTGCATGAGGGTAGTTCTGATAATTGTAATTGCCAAACTAACTCCTTGTCTAGAAGTATAATTTAAAATAACTTCATTGAAATCGTCCGATAATCCCTGTCTTAGTTTCATTGGAAAAGCTATTAAATCCTTTTCAACTGGTGTTCGGTTTCTATCATAAGCAAGCACTGGTTGACACGTATTAAAAAGATGTATAAATTGCTGTTTAGTTATGGACGTCAGTTGCTTTAACTCAACTCAAACTCAAAATCTCTTTATTTTTAAATTCTTAAGTTTAAATACATATGGGTAGGAGAGTGAAGCCCCCCTCAAACAGTATATACAAAACAAATACTTATACTAAGGACATGTCTTAAAACTAGTACACTCGGTGTGCGCAGCACACCGCGTGCCACATGCGCGCCTAGCGAGCTATGTGGCACTCTTCCAGCTTGGCCGATGTTCTGGCCGACAAGCCACTGTCCTTTTCCATTAGATCCGCTCTAAACGTTCCCTGGTTGCCCTTTAACGTTCTTGGGTGACCTTTCGGTCGTTGGTGAGTACCACGAATGGCGCGCATTGGACCACTATACTGGCCCGCTCAAAAAATAAGGGATGATGCGATGGTGTAGAGTGCCGAGCGCGCAGCGCCCTCTTTGTGGGGAAAAGTTTAAAAAACCCCACTTCCAATTAACTTAGTAATATAAAAACAAAAATAAAAGTCGTGCCCCTTGGGGCGTTATGGTCCATGGACGCTACCTCAACAACAAAGTGTGAGCTCAAGGGTATGTGCGCGTAAGCGCGGGTTTGAATTGTAGGGGTCGATAGCCCTGCACCCCGACCAATCCTGAGGCCTGATGAGCATCTAGGTAATGGTTTGGGTGCAGGTGGAGGAAGATTGTAAGGGATGTCAGAGAATGAGGGTTGGGAGGATTAGGTGCAAGAATCTACCGGGATTGGGAGATGCATTTGCAGCTAAATTGGGCAGTTTTCGCCTAAGTGTAGTGGTCAGATTGGGGTTGTCCGATGATAATTAGACAAGTGTATTTCCTCATAGCCAGCGATAAAGGAGATGTTTACACACTAGATCGCTGACCAGTTGGAATTTTCCGTAGAAAAGATGATGGAAAATAGACCTTTGTATGGGATTGCCTGAGCCTCCTGCTTTTGGCTAAGGCATATGGCGCCTGCGCCAAAATACTTGTCTAATTCTGTCTTGAAGATATGATTTTAGCTGTGCATTGGTTTGGGTTATTACTTGGGGTGTGATTAGCAGGTTCGGGATAGGGATGTGTTCATGGGGGTTCAAAATAGATAGGTAGATTCTTGTAAGGCGGACCGTGAACTATGGGGTTGTCTAGATCATATCTTTGGGCGGTTATTCCGCGAGTTAGAGGGGAGCCGTGAATTTGGTGCCGATAGAATTTGTCGCTGATTTCATCCAGGTAGTCAGAGATAAGCGGAATGGATGTTTGCTCATGCATATCCGTTATTCTGGCGTACCTGGATTCCGACAGCACTCCCCTCAGTATACGATTTTGAAATCTTTGGAGGCGGTTTCTCTGAGTTCTTGAGATTATGTTCCAGACAGGGGCCCCATAGGTGAGCATTGGTCTAATAACCTGCTTATAGATTAATAACATGTTACCTGGCGATAGGGGGGAGTTAGGACCGACGAGTGGGTACAATTTCTGCTGCGCACTGAAGGTGCGAACCAAAGCATGGGATACGTGGTGGTGGAATTTCATTCTCTGATCAAAGATGATACCTAGGTATTTGGCTTTTGGGGACAGAGTGACTGGAATGTTATTGACGATAAGTGGATTGGGCATGGTGCTGTTGGTATGCTTCTTATGGAAGCATATGAGTTCCGTCTTTTGACCGTTCACACCAAGCTTCCACTTATCGTAATAAGGTTGAAGGATTGCGAGGTGGTGGGCTAGCTGGAATTTAGTTGCTTGAGTGTAAAAGGATTGAGCGTAAACAGCGGTGTCATCTGCGTACAGCGCCAGACTTGAATTTTGGAATATCCGCTGTGTACAGGGAGTACAGCAGCGGACTGAGTGCCGACCCCTGCGGTACTCCGGCCTGAATTGGTTTGGATTGTGAGAGGGCGTCCTCTTGTTTGACGCAGAAAGAGCGGCCGCTGATGAAAGACTGAATCAGGGAGATGATGTGCAGTGGGAAATTGAAAGTTGCGAGTAATTTGTAGATAAGGCCTGCATGCCAGACCCTATCGAAGGCGCGCTCCATATCTAGGAGCAGAAGTGTCGTGTTCATGCGCCTGTTGAACGCTTGGAAAGTGTCGCAGCAGATTTTGGCTGCAAGAAGAGTGGTGTTGTGACGGGGGCGAAAACCGAACTGCTCGTTTGGGAGTATGGAGAAGTTTTCGACGATCCTGTTGACCCTGGACAGGATTAGCTTCTCCACGAGCTTGGCAAAGGAGTTTAGAAGGGAGATTGGGCGGTACGAGGATGGGAGTGAATGGTTTTTTCCAGGTTTGGGGATCATAACCACCTCAGCCATTTTCCATTGAAAGGGAAAATGCTGAAGTTTGAGGATTGCGTTTGTAATTTGTACCAACTGGACAATAACTTTACGCGGGAGATTTTTGAGGACTCGATATGGGATGCCATCTGGTCCGGGGGCCTTCTCGCTTGGGAGCCGGCGGATAAGTCGTGTTATCTCGCCGGGCGTGGCAATGAGTTCAGCGAGCAAGTGCTGGGGGATGGGGTACTTCCGAATAGCAAAGGCTGTCGCTGTACGTTCGATTTCCTCCTGTTCAGGGGAGTTTGGTGGGAGACCGGAATGAATACTCTCCATGAACGAAGCCAGAGCTTCCGCCTTGTCTTGGGCAGTGACGCAATCCCTACCATTACTAGTAATGGCAGTGGTACGCACAGCTTGCCGCTTCATTTTGGACTGAAGGCGCCACAGAGAGTTGTCTTGAGGACGTAGGTTCTGGAGGGTTTGTGTCCACTTACGGTTCCGAAGCTCGCTGATGCCATTCTTAATGGCACCCTCGAGCTCCCGAACTCGTTGGCGATCCTCGTTCCTTCGGAGGCGTTGCCACCTCCTCCGGGTGCGATTCTTCAGTGAAATAAGATCTATGAGCTCTCGAGAGAGCTCGTCACGGCCTTGATGGACAGTTACCCGGTTAGCAAGAGGAGTTAGGGTCTGGTGGATGTTCCTGGTCAAGGTTGAAACCTCTTGCTCGAGAGCTTCTACGGTGTCAATTTGACCAGGAACTTGGGTACGGGTGTTGAGATTCTGCCGAAACAGGGGCCAGTTGAAGTTTTTATAACTTAGGCGAACTTGTGGGCGGGGAGGATCAAGTTCGCCCCAGGTGAAGAAGACGGGTAGATGGTCCGAGCTCAGGGCGTTGATCGTAACTAGATCGGAAAGTTCCCTGAGCCTTTTGCTGATGGCAAGGTCAATGTATGTCGGTGTCATGTTATTGCTGGGGTAATGGGTGGGCGATTCAGTACTGAGGAGTACCAACTCCGGTCGGTCGTTGACGAAATCATTTAGGATCATACCGTTGGTATTTCCTCTATGATTCCGCCAAAGTCTGTGTCTAGCGTTTAGGTCTCCAAGCAACAAGGAGCGAGAGTTTTGGGGGAAGAACGGAGTTAGGCTGGCTACTGACAGGCGGGTCTGCGGGGCGTTGTAGCAGCCATTGATCAGAACGCCATTCGCAAGCTGGATGCTCACGTGCTCTATGGCAGTTCGCCACTGTGGCATCCGCTTGTATGCGATTGAGTTTCTGATCAATATCGCCACACCACCCGCGCGGCGGCCGCCTCTGTCAGAGCGTTCGACGGAGTAGTTTTTCACCACGAGACGATCTCCATCCCCCAGCCATGTTTCCACGACTACAGCGATGTCGATCCTCTCGTGATGAAGGAAGTGGATAAGCTCACCTAGTTTGCCGTTGAGGCTATTAGCGTTCCATGTTAATACCCTGAATGTGACCTATTTGGAACTTTTTTTTATTTCGGTGCCGTCCATATTCACCAACGCGTCAAGGCGGGCAAACTTTGATTGGAACGTATTGAACGTCTCCATGGGGTTGGCTGCGGTCTGTCGGCCAGCACGTTCGGCCAAGGGTTCTCGCACTTAATTTTCCACTCGCATAGCACGATCGCGCACAAGGCCACTGGGGAAGTCCCTATCATAAGTGAATTGCGGTGGTGGGAGTCTTTGCCCCTGTAGTGGTCTCTGTTGATATTGTTGATATTGTGGTGGCGGCTGACGTGGAGCCTGGGCCGCTCTTCGGCCCCAGGCTGGGTTCTCGGGTTGTGGGGCGGGGATGTACACTGGCCTGGGGGCGTTCCGCTCATCCAGCATTTGTTTCTTGAATTTATATACCGGGCAGCTGGTAGCCATTGCCTGGTGTCCTCCTCTGCAGTTTGCGCAGACCGACTGCTTCTCCCTGTTTGGGCAGTCGGCCGTCATGTGCGCTCCTGCGCACTTTGAGCACTTGATGGCTCTATGACAGCTTGTCATGGTATGCCCCCAGGCCTGGCATCTGACACACTGAGCGATGTCCCTTTTGTTTTTTCGCTCTTCCCACTGCACTCTGGAGGCGAAGATTGTTTTGACATTGGCTCTGACTTTAGCCAATGTCCAATCGGAGGTGGTTACCACCAGGTACAGTGGGTTATCTTCTCCAGTATTTTTCATCAGATACGCCTCCTTTGTTCTCATGGCGTATCTGTCGTTTAGATATTCTCTGATCTCCTGGATAGTATAGTTGCCTCTCTTGTTCCTGAGAACAAGGGCGTGAGTTTTCTCAGTTGGGAGAGTGTACGTATGGAACTCGGCTCCGTCGTCTCTCAGGTGCCGAGCCATACTGCTGTGGTCAATAATGTTTTTGGTGTATATAATCACTGAGTTCCTAGCATATTTCAGCTCTATGGGTTCGGATGTGATGGTACCCGCCATTTCCAGAAACCGCTTATGATTATTTAGTTTGCCTCTAATAAATATTGGAGGGGGGAGGCTCTTTTTTCCAGTGGCTGCAGCTGCAGGCGCCCTAGGTGGTGTGGCTTGTGCCGCTTTTGCCCTTATTTCCTCCCTTGAGTTGTCAAGGCTTTAACTCATCTTCCTCGAAGTTTTCTTCTCTTGAAAAAACGTCGGAATTATATTGTCCTGATGCAAGAAACCATTCATGAACTTTCCTGCCATTCATGAACACATTCATAGGTAGCGACACGTTATTATTTAAATGCTCTATCTGAACATCGCCTTTAGCATTTAAATGATTATTGCAACATGGTATGTTATTGGGTATAAAAATATTAGTTTAGGCAAAGAAGTCAACACGAGCCTCACACGACAGTCTAGTTCTAACTTCATTGTTACAAACAAAACAACCTCGGCTTCCTGCCAAGACGTCCAAAGGTATCGCTTGAGGGTTTTCTGCTAACTCAATAGATCGATCTACACATTGCAAACAATTAAAACAACCTTCGCTCTTTGCATTGATCTCTCGATGTGAAATGTTATAACTCTCCCTAAAAAGAGTAGATATTTCTCTTCGTTGTGGGATATTTTCAGCTAAAATTGCTCTGAATTTATGCCCAATAGCGTTGCCCATGTAACATCTAACCATGATCCTAAAATAAAAACCTAACTTTATCTCCTATTTTTACCTAATGTACCTATCCAATTAGTATTTAATTACGATGTTCAATTAGCATTGACGAAGTAAAAATGTCACTCCTTAAAATTAAATATATTTTTTAACAAAAAAAGTTTTTTACAAAATATACTGTATCTTAACAACAGGTCTTAGTTTGTGACAATAGTACCAAGGCACCGCCTTTGTTTCAAAAATCTGTCACCGTTCATAGCCTACCCCTAATTTTTTAGGTAGTGACTACTACTCCGTGAGCACGGACGAGTTGTAATGATTGTTTCTTTTACACATGTTTCTCAAATTCCGAGAAGGTTCAGTGGCATAGTATTTGGGTTCCCACCCTCCCAGCGCGGGTTCCAGTTCCGGCCTTGATTACATTTAAGTACTCTCAACATAACATAATTAACCTTACCCTTTTGGGTCCTGTTTTCAATTTTAATCCGGGTTTGAAGTTCGTAAGATGCCAAAATCGAATAAAAAGTAGATAATATTTTTATTACTTTCCGCCATCTCGAGTTTTATCACATTTGTAATTTTTTTAGATTTCATGACATCCCTGTATGGGCTTTATTTTAAGACCACATTTTTTTGAATCGGACTAAAATTAAAAAAGTTACGGCAAATAAAATCTAGCGCGACCTTTTTGTCAACACTATTTTTAAGAATAGGACTGAATTTCTAAAAGAATATGCAACCTTAGCCACCCTGTATAGTACACACATCAAAAGAGCCTAGGGAACAAGATAACACCTATACTTATCAGAAATGGTTTGCTGATTTCATCTATATATATAAAACACAGTTGTGTTGGTATTTGAGCACTTATAACTCGAGAACGGCTGGACTGATTTTTATGATTTTTGCTTTATTGGATTTGTCTTTGTCCATCCTAGGATAATAAATCGAAAAAATACAAAAAAAAAAAAATTATCTATTTTACTTATTTATGAAAAAAACTCACTAAGCCCGCATACGGCGCCATCTCTTATAACCGATACCAAGTTTACCGTCACATTTTCATTGCAAACCATGTGGATTTTATTGTCACACACTTTGCACAAAAACAATTTGAGGAAAGCACTTTATTTTTAATTGTTCTTCACAGTAAAAATGTCCAAAAATAAATAGAATGACAATGTTTTAATTGTGTATTTTATTTTGTTGTTGGTTCGTTCATTCCGAAAGAGCGCGAACTGGTCTACCTGTCATTTCTTGACGCTTGACCATTGACGTTCTGTGGCCAAGTTCCGTTTCTCCTCTTAGGCATCCCTTGACAGCCGTGTTCCGTGTCGACTGTTCGGAGTGCTCCGTCCGGCTGGTGTCGAGTGGCAGAGAGCCAGGTTATGAGTCCGCCACAACCATTTTGTATACGGCGCCATATATGATAGGTACCTAGAACGAAGCTCGCCGTTGCGCGGTAATTTCATTGCAGATACAGTAGAACAGAATACTGCTTAGGAACTGGAGCTATTCTGAACAGAACTATTCCACTATTCCGATCAGATAAAGTGGTGCAGAAAGAGTAGATCAGATAGAATAGTGCAGATACAGTAGAACAGATGGAGTATTGCAGTGCATGCAGTGCAGATAAAATGAAACAGGGCTGCGCTGGAGATTTTTTTTGTTTTCTTCACATTTTTTGAACATTCCTGTGCCTGAGTTTATTTATTTGGTGGTACACTTTATAAGAATAATGCCCACAAGATGCCTAAAAAGGGATGATGTACAATTTTAATTTTAGGTGACTTCTGATCCAGAGAGTAAAAATTAATTTTCTTCGACCAAAGCCAAATTCACCATCGAAAAAAACTGAATTTAATTCAGTTGATAGATACGTTAACACAACATTTAATAGGTATTTAATAATTCAGAGGAGGTACGAAGTTCGCCGGGTCAGCTAGTTTATAATATATTTAAACTAAACAAGCTTGCAAAAAAAGCGGATATGGTAAATTTGATAAGATTTGTATGATAAATAATACTTAGATTATCTTTAAAAAAAAAGTCGTTTTGTCCTAAAATTAAAAGACATATTTCTTGTTCCCTAGACTATTTTGATGAGTGTATATTAGGCTCATTTAGACTATTTATTTGCGAAATAGAAAACAAAAATCCCGATATGTAGCTTGCAGAGCGCGCCAACATCGATAATTGAAAGGCTTGTTGTATGATTTTTGGACCCACTTTACTGGGTCACCCTGTATAGTTAGAGATTTAGTGCAATAATAAAAAATGCTCATTTTTGCTAGAACTACAACATACCAATTTTTTTAAAAAATCGACCGATCCTCGATAACCCATAAGATGTGTGCGATGTCCTTTCCTGTTCACGGGAGAAAGCTTTATTTATTTGGATTTATATATTTTGTGATTGAAGTGGTGCCCTTGTTAAGCTTTTATTCAGTATTAACCCTAGATAATTAATCTGATCGCTTCATACAATCTAAGAATTGTTGAGGATGGGGCTCTCAATGAACCTGTTTAGTTTTCTAGTAATTAGGACAGCTTGGGTCTGCATTAATTTTCATTTTCCATAAAACTGCCCAGTTAGCAATTTGGTTGAGGTGTGGTTGGAGGCAGCGTTGTGAAAAGGCAAAAGAGGGACATTTCTGTCCCTTCTGAGGGTGACTTCTTTGACCACCTGGAGATCTGTTGGGGGAGCATTTTGGAATCCAAATCGTTCATCAGGAAAAATATTTTGGAGATAGGAGATATTCTTTCAAGAAAGACTAGCAGAAGCTTTGAGAATGAGGAGACGGTCTGTAATTCAAGGGGAATTGGTACTTTGGCAGGACAACGTCAATTACTAGCTTCCAGAATTTTAGAAAGCAATGCAGCTGAAGGTATCCATTTATAATATTGGTGAGGGTTTCCAGGGTGTTTTTTAGTGCTGTCGTAGCCTAGAGTTTTTCTACTTTTCGTAGAAGAAATGTATGATTCCACGGCTTGGTTATCGGACTCTCTCCTCTTCGCTGTTTTATAGTGGGCAAATATCTCGCAGCTGGCCCCGATCCACATCTTATTTCAGCTCACTCTTTATCTTGTCCTATAATGTTGCATCTTCATAGCTGCATATTAAGTAGGTTATTCATCCTTGATTTTAGTTCTCAAAATATCTAGAATTGAACGAGTCTGATAAAAAATGTGCGAAAAGAATAATCGCCTATTGCGCTTAATTTCATCGGAAACATGATTACGCCCTTGAGTGTGCATCTATGAATAGCCACTGGAGTCTGGACCCTTAAATGCAAATAAATAAAGGTTTGGATACTTTTTCATTGAGTCGCAAAAAGTATTATTCCTAAAAAGGCACGTCCCTACAAAATCACGCCTCATTACTCAGACAGCCTTATACCACGCACTTAACAATTAAACTTGCAATCACACCGCCCGACCTAGCACCCCATCTTTGACGCAATATTTTACGTGACGCAAGAACTTTAACGAAATTCGCTGGGTCTATTTAACCGGTTGCCTGCGTTTTTAATGTGCGCCTCAATCCTGATAAGTCACGCGCCCCACAGATCTCTTAAATAACAGGCCACGAGATGAAGTTCGTGTACGCTTCGTGTTAAATTTTAAGCGTATTTGAGCACACTTGCGTGACCGCAATTTTACCCACAATTTAAACCCTTCGTCTTTACAATTACTATTCTTGGATAATATGGAATGCCTCGGACACGCGGTCAAGAGTTCAAATTTGATCAGTTATAGATATCTAAAATCACTTGAAATCCTTTAGAAACGCTGTTTGGCATATATTTTTGTGAAACTAGGCTATTCACCGAATTGATAGCTGGTTATTGAAAATTCCAGTTGCTTCTGCGTTCATGTGACATAAGCCTAAATGATAGATCAAACCAATTGGGACCAATTGAACCAAACTTCGATGGCCGGTAATTATTTCGATATTTGGTTAGATTATATTTCAGGAAACCGCGGTCCAAGAGCAGCCCAACCCAGAGTAATTTGTTTAGTTTTGCGAGAAAACACCGCGGCTTCACTTGAATTTTTCTTAGTCATGTGTCATCGCGCTGTTTTTAGTACCCAGTTTCATTTATTCTAATAACTGTGAGGTGGATCTTTTGCGCCGTACGCCGTGTTAGGGACCGGAGTTGACCGATGCAACTTATGTTAGGAACCCCCCGGAGTTTTCCGCTGGCTCCAATGTAGTAATGTCGGATTATTTCTAGCCTTGTACCTATTATTCGGTATTTTAATAAAGTAAAAAGTAAAACTCGAAATTATTCGAAGGTTTAGTTTATTTTAACGAAACTGATTTTATATAAGTGCGACTGCTACAACCTGTTCGCTATCGATCTTAAAAAGCGACTGCCTACTCCAATTCTAAAATCTAAAAAGGTAACCTAAATGACAACTAAGTTTAAAATTCTCAAGGCAATTCTCACCATCTGGAATAATAAAATTAGGTCTGGAAAAAGTACTCTATCTTTGGCGGCAAGAACACCCTCCATGGGTTATATTTATTTATGGTGTATTTACAATAATTTGGGTTCCTGCAATAGAGGTACCGAGTACCGACAAATGGAAACATCTTGTTGGGATATTGGTGTTTATAGGACATTTACGATCTTGTAACTTATGGGTCCCAATAAAAACGGCATTTTGTTTTTTGTTTTTTGGGAAGATTCCGGGTCCATAACACTTTAGTGCCACAAAAACCAAGAATTTTTCGATAAAAATTAGAACATTTTGCATGCCCTAGAGAGTGGCTCTTTACAAAAAAGTGCGGATTTTTTAATTTTTTTGTTGAAAACTGACTAACCCAAACTAAACCAAACAGCTGGGCACGTGCTCGTAATTACCGAAGTGCTATTATAATCTTAAGCCGCGTCCACATTAGTAAAAATTTACGTTGTGCGTGGTATTCGGCACAAATTTGTTTTTGCGATACAAATTTATATGAGTGTGGACCTGTTCGCCGCATACAGACACTCGCAAAAATTTTTGCGACATTCAACGCACGCTATCCGCGGGATGTCGGATTTTTTCAAAACATCAAAGGGATTTGCGGCGCAACATCGTTCTAGTGTGGACGCATTTTTTCGCGAACGAAACAAATAACCAAAAACAAGCAATGCGCACACTCAAATAAAATAGACACACATGCGTTGAGCAAGAACGCACGGCGCACAACACAGATATTTATGTCGGTCAGAAAACCAAATTTACGTCTCAAAAATATGTGGCGAATACGAATTCAACGCAACGCATTTATTCACTAATCGGGACGCGGCTTTACGGCCAGTTCCATAATCGCAAAAAAAGCCTACTTTATTCTCAAAGAGCACCTTTAAGTTCTAAAATCTGTTCCATAAACAGTTTTTAAAGGAGCCGTTACGTAAAAGTGACTTTTACCTTAAAGTGTCGCGTTTGTCCAATTACGCCTTAAAAAGAGTACTTTATAGGGCAATTTAACCTATAAAGTGGCAAATTACAGGTTCTGTGTTTTGATTTTCACGTCAAAATCAAAATTATGGCCAATTTCGACCCATTTAGATCAAGAGGATATAAAATTATAAAAGCGATACAGGACGAGAGTGGATTGTTTTGAAAAATATGACGACAGAATTCTCTGATCGGTTTAGGTCAACAAATCCGACTGTTAGAGCCCTGCTGATGAAAAAGCACATACAAGCTTCCTTTTTTTATTATCTTTCTGCTTCAATTGATCTACATTTCTTACAACCGCTTCACTTACATTGTAAGCTTGAGCTACCCGTTCCCAAGCCTTCTCAGAATATTTCATGCATAGGATAAAACCAAATTGAAACTACAAACATTGTCTGCATTTGTTAATTTATTTGTTTCTTTATTTTCAATAATTCTAATTTTTCCGCTCTTCATAAATAACTTTCAATAATCGAATTTAATCTTTTCTTTCATTTTGTTGTTTGCACTTATTTCAATCATTTTTGAAATGGCTAGAATTTTTGTCAACGCACGTCAAAACCAACTTCATCTCTTTAATTTCAGTATTGCCAAGTCGGGAAAACCGATAATTACTCGTTTTTGTAACAGACGATTTAAAATGTTTTATAAAACCAAACTGACTTTAAGGGCTGCTTAAAGTATACTTTAACGAAAAGTGTTCTTTTCTTAAAGCCGACCTAACGTCATTTTTATGGAACTGGCCGTTAGTTTGTTGGCATTTTAAACGAAACAGAGCAAATCCAAACTAACCGAAACTAACCCGTCCTCTTGATGATTTCTCAGAATGAAAAAAGACCCTAAGAAAAAAGAAAAACTTAAAAAAAAAAAGGTAACAGTTTAGTAAAGGTCCTTCACACAAATATCATGCTTCTTCTTCATAGATAGTTTAGTTTGATCCCAAAATACTATTTTATGATCAAAAATGTTGGCCCATATAATTATTTATTAAATAATTTTATTTTTTTTCACCATAAAGTTAAAAGCCTCATTTTAAATAATTACCTTTAAGTACTAGTTCAGTAAAGGTCCATCACAAAAGTATCATGCTTCTATTTCATAGACAGTTTAGTTTGATACCAAATTATTATTTTATGATCAAAAATGTTGGCGCATATAATTATTTATTAAATAATTTTATTTTTTTTCACCATAAAGTTAAAGGTCTGATTTTAAATAATTACCTTTAAGTACTAGTTTAGTAAAGGTCCTTCAAAAAAATATCATGCTTCTTCTTTATAGATAGTTTAGTTTGATCCCAAAATATTGTTTTATGATGAAAAATGTTGGCGCAAATAACTATAAATTAGATTCTCTAAATATTGAATGAATCCTTTTCTCGACCTTTGACACAGATCAATATATAGGGTTGTCCAAAAAAAGAACGGAATTTTGTTTTTGAGTTGTAACTTTTTTTTTGTTGACCAATTTCCTTTCGTTTTGGCTTGTTTGAAAGAGAAATGAACCGGCTAACGAATCAAAGTGAAAATTTGACATTTGAAAAAAATTCTTCAAAAATTGCCTAGTTTTGGATAGCGCTGGAACTTTTTTGTGGCACCCTGTATAATTTTTTTTCAATACAATCGTAAAGTTCATTATTTTGCGAACAGTTTAAGACCTCGACAGAAAAAAATCTGTTAAAAACTAAGTGAAATATTGAAATTTTTGTGATATCAAATTTCAATTTTCCATATTGACAGCAAAATCTACGATATGATATTTTAGCCAGATTTTTTTTTTCTACTCGACATATTCTTTCTATCTCGGGCTTGTTCGAAAGATAATTAGATAGGGTAACGATTCGAAATAAAGATTTTGACTGTTGAGAAAAAATTGAAGATATCCCAGTTTTTTTAACATAGCCAATTTTGAAAAAGTTAACGATAAGTTTACTAGCAATACGACTAATATTTTTGTTTATAAATCTTGAACAAAGAAAACATATTAAAGGGGCGATATGCCCTCCGTGAGCCTCAACAACCCATGCTAAACGTCACCGTCTACACCGAGAATCGATAGAGTTGGCAATGGTACGTTGTCCCAGTTCTCCCCACCACTCAATGATTCGGTTGCGCAGCTCTTGTAAACTTTTGAAAGTAGCCCCATTTCTGTGGACTCTTTCTTCTGAGTCCCGCCATAGGAAGTAATCTCAGGGATTCAAATCTGGGCTATTAGGCGGCCAGTGAACGGGCTGTATAAAATCCGCAACTTGCTCTCTTAGATAGTTGATAGTAAAGCGGCTAGTATGACACCTGGCTCCATCCTATACTAACAGTATTTATCAACTTTATCCATATATCTATTATACTACGTATATCGCGGGTTGGTTTGAGTTCTTGAAGCAAACATTATGAGATAGAAACGATGCCTTCTTTGTCTAAAGTAAACTTGTTATTTTCCAATGCGCATGCGTCAATTTGAAGTTATTCCTCCAATAAGATTTAATTTTAAACAGCTGATATTGCAGGGTTGCCAATAAAATTATTTTCATCTTCGAGTTATTTGAACATTCACAAAAAACATGACGAATTTTGTATTTTGGTGTGTAGCACAAACTCAATTTCGACAAATAAACCAATTTATTCATTATTGATAAAGATTGTGAGGTTTTCGGTTTTCGCGGCCCAGGTTTATTGATGAGGGGTTTTCATTCGGGCTTAATGGCCGTCGTAAGTTGGAATTTCTTCCTGACGTTTCGCTAGCACGCGTGGCTAGCATCTTCAGAGGTGTTTCCATGTCCGATTTTGGTATAGCAGACTGACGCATTCCCGTCCGTAAGTTGTCGCAATCACTCCACAACACCTGCCAACGGAGGAGATTATAGCCAGCACTGAAGCAGCCATCAGAGCACTATCTGATGTGGAAGCGGAAGAAATCCGTATTGAGACGGCCAACATTCTACGAAAGGCTCGACCACCAACCAGTAATCTCTCTAAGAAGGAACTAATGGCAATTAGGAACCTGAATTCAGCGGAAGTTATGATCACCCTACCTGCGGATAAGGGCAACGCAACTGTCTTGTTAAGAACTGAAGACTACAACGGGAAATTCAGGAACTCCTTGATCCATCTACCTACCGAAAGCTAAAGAAGAATCCCATACAAGCCACACTCCGGAATACCAACAAACTGATTATGTCATCTACCCTAACAGACACGGTTAAGAAAGGCATCATAAAAACAGAAGCAGTTCCACCACGACTCTACGGCCTACCCAAAATTCACAAACCGGAAGTCCCGCTAAGACCTATAGTGAGTGCACCGGGAGCACCAACGTACAACCTAGCAAAATATCTTGCATCGCTTCTTCAACCGCATGTAGGAAAATTAGCGCTTACGTCAAGGACTCCACTCACTTTGTCCGGAAAATTAGGGATATTATTTTTCAACCTAACGATATCCTGGTCAGCTTTGATGTCGTGTCCCTATTCACAAAAGTGCCCTTGACGGAATCTCTTGAGTTGATATCAAGTACCTTCCCCAATGACATAGTTAAGCTTTTCCGGACATGTCTCACTGGTAGTTACTTCCTGTGGAACGGCGATTTCTACGAGCAAACGGACGGTGTAGCTATGGGAAGTCCACTCAGCCAGGTCATAGCCAATTTCTTTATGGAGGAATTCGAGAGGAAAGCTATAGAATCTTTTGACCACAAACCAACGGTATGGCTTCGATACGTAGATGATACTTTTGTGGTTTGGAGTCATGGGGAAGAGAAGCTCAACCAGTTCCTAGGCCACCTGAACGAGCAACATCCTAGCATAGAATTTACCATGGAAAAGGAGAAAAACCAGGAAATCGCCTTCTTAGACGTGCTCATAAAGATATCTGGAGGAAAACTAAGCCACACGGTGTACCGAAAACCTACACACACAGACAGGTACCTGCATGCACTCTCAAACCACCATCCAAGGCAAAAACATGGAATTATAACAAAGTTAACAGAACGTGCTCGGAACATCTGCGAGCCACAATATCTCGAGCAAGAACTGGATCATCTCAAGTCGGCCTTTCTATCAAATGGTTACAATGCATCTGAAATCGACAGGGCCATGCGACCCAAAACTGCCACACGACAAAACGTGGATGAACAACCAGTGGTGGCTAATGCATATCTGCCTTTCATTTCCCGGGTGACAGACAGGATAGGGAAAGTCTTGAAGAAACACAACATAAAAACAATCTTCAAGCCAACAAGGAAAATACAGCAATCAATCAGATCAGCCAAGGATAAGAGGAACCCACTATCGAGCGCTGGAGTTTATCGTATACCATGCACATGTGGTAAGGTATACATAGGAACGACAAAAAGATCCATGGGAACCAGGATGAACGAGCACAAAAGAAACTACAGACTAGGACAATCGGAAAAATCGGCGGTTGCGGAACATGCGCTTAGTGAAGGAAATCATGAAATACTCTTTGGTGCGAGGTCAAGCTTCTTGCACCGACTTCCGGATACCATAATCGTCTTGTACGTGAAGCTATAGAAATCCACAAACATACGGCGAACTTCAACAGGAAAGAAGAAACACTAAAACTTAACCAAATCTGGAATCCGATCCTCAAAAACGCAAGAAAGATCCCATTGAGTACAGAGAGAGTTGAGATTAGCCAAGTGTCGCGAAGCCCCGCCCCTCCCACACCACAGCCACTCACACATAAATACAACTTACGGTCGGGAATGCGTCAGTCTGCTACCAGAATCGGACATGGAAGCACCTCTGAAGATGCTAGCCACGCGCGCTAGCGAAACGTCAGGAAGAAATTCCAACTTACGACGGCCATTAATCCCGAATGAAAACCCCTCATCAACATTTATTATTATTAGTGTTTTGGAATCAAAATACAATCGACCAAACTATAACCTCAAAAAATGATCCTAATTCATTGTACTTTTTAGCTTGACAACACGGCACGAAAAGCGTGTTGCAAAATGGTAACCGCCGGCCAATAAGAATCTAGAGTTTAACGCAAGCGCAGTTGTGACCTTGTTCTACTTTAGATAGACTTATGCCAGATCATATATCTTTATCTCTCTTTGTTTGCTTCAAAAACCGCACATTGAGTAAATGGGGAAGGCGCGATATACAGTGTCATTACTTAAGTGTGCAACATATGGGATTTTTTTTTAGTAATAGCACAATCAAAATACAAACAAGGCCAAAAGTTGGTGCATGTCTGATAATCATATTAGGTGCACTTAGAATGGTTGCAAGTGAAACAGCATACAGGGTGGCTCAAAAAATATGAAAATTCTACTAATATTTACTTAAATAAAATAAAACTTTTGCAATTAAGGAGAGTTTTTTTAATATGGCTATTATCATTAGTAATGTTTTAACTTGTTAAAAAAAAAATTGCGACATTTTAAAGTTGTGTTGAATATCATTGCAACAAACATGAATTTTGTGATTCCATAAAAAATTAAAAATCTAAGTTAATTTTACAAATATGCTTGAATTTGAACAAAGTTATGTAAAATTGATTTGATTTTAATTAATTTTTGAAAGTCTTAAGGGCGGAAATAAAAAATAAAAAAAATGTTGAAATTATAGGTTTTTTTCGAAAGAAAATAAAAAAAATCTTAGGAGGCTATATTTAGGCATAACTTTTAATTCCAAACAACTTTTCTCTATAACATTTTGCTAAATTTTCTAAAATAAGGGTACTTTACAGTACCAGCTTTGATATTGTTTGAGCTACCCTGTATGCTGTTTGACTTGCAACCATTCTAAGTGCACCTAATATGATTATGAGACATGCACCAACTTTTGGCCTTGTTTGTATTTGGGTTGTGCTATTACTAAAAAAAATCCCCATATGTTGCACACTTAAAAAATCACACTGTATACGTAAGTATAATAGGTATATGCGTTTATCTCATAAAAAGAGAATTACAAAAACGTACAATTTTATCAAAGTTTTAGAATTACCTGCATAAAAATGTAGTCTGGTATGAGCCATTCAATTTCGGGTAGCATATGGCTTAGCACAAGCAAAGTTTTTAGCTCCAAAGTTTTATAGCTACTTACCAAAAAACCTAAGAGATGTTATATTTAGAAAAAAATTCAAAAAATTATTGAAAAATTGGATTACACAAATAAGCAGATCAGAAATCCATGAGTTATTTAAAATAATAGCTTAGAAAATGTACCTATTTTATATAAGTTAGTGAATAAGTATTAAACTAAATAGTGCACCATACCAAATCGAAAAAGTGAAGTTTTATAAGGAAAAGCCAAATTGTGACTACTAAACCAGATTGTGACGCCAAAATATCCATTGTGACGCCAAAATACCGATTGTGTGACAGAACTCAATATAAGGACAAAAAAAAACCTACTGCCCTAACAAGTGAAAAAATCACTTCAGGGTTAAATTGTTTATTTATCATAGTCGTAGGTTATTGTTTAAATTGTACTTTTGAAAAGTCTGTAGAATCATTGAACTTGATAAATAAACTTCTTTATTATTATTATTATTATTATATTCACGTAAGTATTGTTAGCTTGTGTTAAGCCATATGCTACCCGAAATTGAACGGCTCACGCCAGACTACACTTCTATGCAGGTAATTTTATAACTTACCTAGTCAACATTTATTGGTAAGATTTGGTTCTCACAAAAACTTGTACGTTTTTGTAATTCTCTTTTTATGATATAAAGGTGATAAATACTGTTAGTATAGGATGGAGCCAGATGTCATACTAGCCGCTTTAATATCAACTATCTAAGAGAGCAAGTTGCGGATTTTATAGAGCCCGCTGACTGGCCGCCTGATAGCCCAGATTTGAGTCCCTGCGATTACTTCCTATGGGGGACTCAGAAGAAAGAGTCCACAGAAATGGGGCTACTTTCAATAGTTTACAAGAGCTGCGCAACCGAATCATTGAGTGTTGGTGAGATTTAGAACAACGTAACATTGCCAACTCTATCGAATCTTGGCGGTGACGTTTAGCATGGGTTGTTGAGACTCACGGAGGGCATACCATTGGTCGTATTGTTAGAAAACTTATCGTTAACTTTTTCAAAATTGGCTATGTTAAAAATACTGGGATATGTTTAATTTTTTTTCAACAGTCAAATTTTTTCGTTACGTTCGTTAGCCTATCCATTTCTCTTTCAAACAAGCCAAAACAAAAGGAAATTGGTCAACAAGAAAAAAAGTTACAACTCAAAAACAAAATTCCGGTTTTTTTTGGCAACCCTATATAATATCTATTCTTATCAGCTTGATATCACAATCGCTCTGGTAAGCAGATAAAAATTTAATACACATGAAAAGCATCATATGGTAGATATTCGAACGGAGAGAAGAGCTAAGTGCACAAACCATTTTTCGGAAAAAAACATTATTGAGTAATGATAAAGCGCATAATACCTGAACTGTCATACTAGCCGCTTTAATATCAACTATCTAAGAGAGCAAGTTGCGGATTTTATAGAGCCCGCTGACTGGCCGCCTGATAGCCCAGATTTGAGTCCCTGCGGTTACTTCCTATGGGGGACTCAGAAGAAAGAGTCCACAGAAATGGGGCTACTTTCAATAGTTTACAAGAGCGGCGCAACCGAATCATTGAGTGTTGGTGAGATTTAGAACAACGTAACATTGCCAACTCTATCGAATCTTGGCGGTGACGTTTAGCATGGGTTGTTGAGACTCACGGAGGGCATACCATTGGTCGTATTGTTAGAAAACTTATCGTTAACTTTTTCAAAATTGGCTATGTTAAAAATACTGGGATATGTTTAATTTTTTTTCAACAGTCAAATTTTTTCGTTACGTTCGTTAGCCTATCCATTTCTCTTTCAAACAAGCCAAAACAAAAGGAAATTGGTCAACAAGAAAAAAAGTTACAACTCAAAAACAAAATTCCGGTTTTTTTTTGGCAACCCTATATAATATCTATTCTTATCAGCTTGATATCACAATCGCTCTGGTAAGCAGATAAAAATTTAATAAACATGAAAAGCATCATATGGTAGATATTCGAACGGAGAGAAGAGCTAAGTGCACAAACCATTTTTCGGAAAAAAACATTATTGAGTAATGATAAAGCGCATAATACCTGAACTATTGAAAGGACCCCGCACCCGATACATGAGAATTTCGGAACCATACGATTTTCTGTAAATTTTAATATGGGGCTATGGGGCCGATGGGGCTAAAAATAGTTCAGGAGTAGGATGTGCAATTGCTATACCTGAATTGAATTATGTTAAAAAATACAAATGTGAAAATAATGCATCTATCTTCACTGCCGAAGCACTAGCAATATTGAAAGCATTAGATCATATATTGTCAAAGGGAAATATTTTCAAAGCTATTGTTCTCTCTGATTCTCAGTCAGTTTTGAAATCTCTCAAAAATGCGATGAATTGTAAGAATCTTATTATAGCCAAAGTATTGGAGGTATTCTCTGTTTTGTGCTCTAAAAATATTTCTGTCAAGTTTGTATGGGTTAAGGGACATACAGGTCTCAAAGGCAACGAATTGGTTGACAATGCAGCAAGAGAGGCGATCGTATCAGAAGAGATCCTGGAAATTACTCCATATTCGGACTTTTTCGAAATAACCAAAAAAAGATCTTGGGAAGTTTGGCGCAGTAATTATATTGCAATGGCAGTTAACTCCCCTAATTTATATAACTCCTTTTATCCTAGATTGAATAAAAAGCCACTAATGGAACGTTTTAAACTCTCCAGAAATGTGTTTGTTTCCTATTTCAGATTTTTAGTTGGGCATGGAAATTTTAATAAACACATGTATAAGCTTAAGTTATGCGAGAACACGCGATGCTTTTGTGATAACCAATCTGAAGATGATTTGAATCATAGATTATTTAGTTGTAGACACAATGAATTGGCAACTTCATTCTTAAGAAGAGAATTGGAAAAACTCCATCTCATACCTATGAACCACAAGGGTTTAATAAAGCTTATTTTATCAGATGATAACTTGGAAAATATATTTATTAATTACTTAAAATTATGTAAAGTCCTTATTTGAAAGATAATTAGAGATTGTTTCGATTCCTATGTTTTTTTTCCTTATATGTTACATCCTTCCTAACCGGGTTCACCTGTGTTTTGTTAAAGTTTAAAAATGTCCTGCATAGACCCCAGGACGAGAAGCGTGTGTCCATGTGTTTATCCTTTTTGCTAGATTCCTTCCTTTTTTTTTTATCTGTATATCGTTGGGTGAATGGTTAGCTAAAGTTTGAACTTTTGAATTATGTTTTCGTGGCTAAGTGAGCTATGCTCAAAGCCAAAAAAAAAGAAAAAAAAAAAAAAAAAAAAAAAATTATATGCTGTAGGTATGGATAAGTACTTCACAAATTTGAATCCCTGAGATTACTTCCTATGGCGGGACTCAGAAGAAAGAGTCCACAGAAATGGGGCTACTTTCAAAAGTTTACAAGAGCTGCGCAACCGAATCATTGAGTGTTGGGGAGAACTGGGACAACGTACCATTGCCAACTCTATCGATTCTCGGTGTAGACGGTGACGTTTAGCATGGGTTGTTGAGGCTCACGGAGGGCATATCGCCCCTTTAATATGTTTTCTTTGTTCAAGATTTATAAACAAAAATATTAGTCGTATTGCTAGTAAACTTATCGTTAACTTTTTCAAAATTGGCTATGTTAAAAAAACTGGGATATCTTCAATTTTTTCTCAACAGTCAAAATCTTTATTTCGAATCGTTACCCTATCTAATTATCTTTCGAACAAGCCCGAGATAGAAAGAATATGTCGAGTAGAAAAAAAAAATCTGGCTAAAATATCATATCGTAGATTTTGCTGTCAATATGGAAAATTGAAATTTGATATCACAAAAATTTCAATATTTCACTTAGTTTTTAACAGATTTTTTTCTGTCGAGGTCTTAAACTGTTCGCAAAATAATGAACTTTACGATTGTATTGAAAAAAAATTATACAGGGTGCCACAAAAAAGTTCCAGCGCTATCCAAAACTAGGCAATTTTTGAAGAATTTTTTTCAAATGTCAAATTTTCACTTTGATTCGTTAGCCGGTTCATTTCTCTTTCAAACAAGCCAAAACGAAAGGAAATTGGTCAACAAAAAAAAAGTTACAACTCAAAAACAAAATTCCGTTCTTTTTTTGGACAACCCTATATATTGATCTGTGTCAAAGGTCGAGAAAAGGATTCATTCAATATTTAGAGAATCTAATTTATAGTTATTTGCGCCAACATTTTTCATCATAAAACAATATTTTGGGATCAAACTAAACTATCTATAAAGAAGAAGCATGATATTTTTTTGAAGGACCTTTACTAAACTAGTACTTAAAGGTAATTATTTAAAATCAGACCTTTAACTTTATGGTGAAAAAAAATAAAATTATTTAATAAATAATTATATGCGCCAACATTTTTGATCATAAAATAATAATTTGGTATCAAACTAAACTGTCTATGAAATAGAAGCATGATACTTTTGTGATGGACCTTTACTGAACTAGTACTTAAAGGTAATTATTTAAAATGAGGCTTTTAACTTTATGGCGAAAAAAAATAAAATTATTTATTAAATAATTTTATAATTTAATAGACTAAGTGCACCTAATATGATTATGAGACATGCACCAACTTTTGGCCTTGTTTGTATTTGGGTTGTGCTATTACTAAAAAAAATCCCCATATGTTGCACACTTAAAAAATCACACTGTATACGTAAGTATAATAGGTATATGCGTTTATCTCATAAAAAGAGAATTACAAAAACGTACAATTTTATCAAAGTTTTAGAATTACCTGCATAAAAATGTAGTCTGGTATGAGCCATTCAATTTCGGGTAGCATATGGCTTAGCACAAGCAAAGTTTTTAGCTCCAAAGTTTTATAGCTACTTACCAAAAAACCTAAGAGATGTTATATTTAGAAAAAAATTCAAAAAATTATTGAAAAATTGGATTACACAAATAAGCAGATCAGAAATCCATGAGTTATTTAAAATAATAGCTTAGAAAATGTACCTATTTTATATAAGTTAGTGAATAAGTATTAAACTAAATAGTGCACCATACCAAATCGAAAAAGTGAAGTTTTATAAGGAAAAGCCAAATTGTGACTACTAAACCAGATTGTGACGCCAAAATATCCATTGTGACGCCAAAATACCGATTGTGTGACAGAACTCAATATAAGGACAAAAAAAAACCTACTGCCCTAACAAGTGAAAAAATCACTTCAGGGTTAAATTGTTTATTTATCATAGTCGTAGGTTATTGTTTAAATTGTACTTTTGAAAAGTCTGTAGAATCATTGAACTTGATAAATAAACTTCTTTATTATTATTATTATTATTATATTCACGTAAGTATTGTCAGCTTGTGTTAAGCCATATGCTACCCGAAATTGAACGGCTCACGCCAGACTACACTTCTATGCAGGTAATTTTATAACTTACCTAGTCAACATTTATTGGTAAGATTTGGTTCTCACAAAAACTTGTACGTTTTTGTAATTCTCTTTTTATGATATAAAGGTGATAAATACTGTTAGTATAGGATGGAGCCAGATGTCATACTAGCCGCTTTAATATCAACTATCTAAGAGAGCAAGTTGCGGATTTTATAGAGCCCGCTGACTGGCCGCCTGATAGCCCAGATTTGAGTCCCTGCGATTACTTCCTATGGGGGACTCAGAAGAAAGAGTCCACAGAAATGGGGCTACTTTCAATAGTTTACAAGAGCTGCGCAACCGAATCATTGAGTGTTGGTGAGATTTAGAACAACGTAACATTGCCAACTCTATCGAATCTTGGCGGTGACGTTTAGCATGGGTCGTTGAGACTCACGGAGGGCATACCATTGGTCGTATTGTTAGAAAACTTATCGTTAACTTTTTCAAAATTGGCTATGTTAAAAATACTGGGATATGTTTAATTTTTTTTCAACAGTCAAATTTTTTCGTTACGTTCGTTAGCCTATCCATTTCTCTTTCAAACAAGCCAAAACAAAAGGAAATTGGTCAACAAGAAAAAAAGTTACAACTCAAAAACAAAATTCCGGTTTTTTTTTGGCAACCCTATATAATATCTATTCTTATCAGCTTGATATCACAATCGCTCTGGTAAGCAGATAAAAATTTAATAAACATGAAAAGCATCATATGGTAGATATTCGAACGGAGAGAAGAGCTAAGTGCACAAACCATTTTTCGGAAAAAAACATTATTGAGTAATGATAAAGCGCATAATACCTGAACTATTGAAAGGACCCCGCACCCGATACATGAGAATTTCGGAACCATACGATTTTCTGTAAATTTTAATATGGGGCTATGGGGCCGATGGGGCTAAAAATAGTTCAGGAGTAGGATGTGCAATTGCTATACCTGAATTGAATTATGTTAAAAAATACAAATGTGAAAATAATGCATCTATCTTCACTGCCGAAGCACTAGCAATATTGAAAGCATTAGATCATATATTGTCAAAGGGAAATATTTTCAAAGCTATTGTTCTCTCTGATTCTCAGTCAGTTTTGAAATCTCTCAAAAATGCGATGAATTGTAAGAATCTTATTATAGCCAAAGTATTGGAGGTATTCTCTGTTTTGTGCTCTAAAAATATTTCTGTCAAGTTTGTATGGGTTAAGGGACATACAGGTCTCAAAGGCAACGAATTGGTTGACAATGCAGCAAGAGAGGCGATCGTATCAGAAGAGATCCTGGAAATTACTCCATATTCGGACTTTTTCGAAATAACCAAAAAAAGATCTTGGGAAGTTTGGCGCAGTAATTATATTGCAATGGCAGTTAACTCCCCTAATTTATATAACTCCTTTTATCCTAGATTGAATAAAAAGCCACTAATGGAATGTTTTAAACTCTCCAGAAATGTGTTTGTTTCCTATTTCAGATTTTTAGTTGGGCATGGAAATTTTAATAAACACATGTATAAGCTTAAGTTATGCGAGAACACGCGATGCTTTTGTGATAACCAATCTGAAGATGATTTGAATCATAGATTATTTAGTTGTAGACACAATGAATTGGCAACTTCATTCTTAAGAAGAGAATTGGAAAAACTCCATCTCATACCTATGAACCACAAGGGTTTAATAAAGCTTATTTTATCAGATGATAACTTGGAAAATATATTTATTAATTACTTAAAATTATGTAAAGTCCTTATTTGAAAGATAATTAGAGATTGTTTCGATTCCTATGTTTTTTTTCCTTATATGTTACATCCTTCCTAACCGGGTTCACCTGTGTTTTGTTAAAGTTTAAAAATGTCCTGCATAGATCCCAGGACGAGAAGCGTGTGTCCATGTGTTTATCCTTTTTGCTAGATTCCTTCCTTTTTTTTTTTATCTGTATATCGTTGGGTGAATGGTTAGCTAAAGTTTGAACTTTTGAATTATGTTTTCGTGGCTAAGTGAGCTATGCTCAAAGCCAAAAAAAAAAAAAAAAAAAAAAAAAAAAATAAAAAAAAAAAAAAAAAAAAAATAATATGCTGTAGGTATGGATAAGTACTTCACAAAAAAGTAAGTTAGAATATGGTGGCTCTCCCCGTTTGGCTACAGTGGCATCCCAAAGTTATGGCTATCAAAATACAATTTTGCATTGTTTTGTCATTTTGATGCTAAAAATGAGCTTATATTTGATCGATAGTAACAGCTGCGGGTATACAATAGTTATTAATTATACAACAAGTGTGTAAAGTGAACCTTTTTTCACGAATGTGAATTAAGGCGAGTGCGACAATCACATAAGTCAAAAAAGGCGCTTTACGCACGAATTGCATACAAAATTTTTTCTACTACCAATCAAATATGTGTGAAAAAATAGATTTAGACAAATACTTTACGCACTAGTGCGAGAAGTATTTTCACTTTACGCACTAGTGCGTGAAGTAATTTACCAGAAAAATACTAAATTGACAGGAAATGAAATTTTACGTCTTCTAAATAGTGCGTAAAATGAGTACTTTACGCACGGTAGTAGAAAAAATAATTTTTAATGTTTAAGTCCAGTGGCGTACATTGGAATATTGAAAAATTATGAAAAATCTTCTTTGTGCTGTGGTAATTGGAAAATGTAATTAGGTTATCAGGCTAAAAATAAGTTCATATCTGATAAATAATCACAGATGATGTTATTTGAACTTACAATACAATAATTTTAATCCAGTGCCGTAGATAACACTAATAAAAAATTGTGAACAATATGCTTTGTGCGATGGTGATTGGAAAAATTGATTAGGTTATCACTTATAAGGCTGAAAATAAGTTCATATTTGATAAATGATGACACAGGCGGATATTTAATCTTGCAATACATCAATTTTTATCCAGTGCAGTGGATAACAGTAATACAAAATTGTGAAAAATATGCTTTTGTGAGGTGGTCATTGGAAAAGTAATTAGGTTATCGGGCTAAAAAACAAAAAAAAAAAAAAAACAACAACTTTCAACACATAGATCAATCGAAAATAATAAATAATATTACCTTTTCCTAAGCTTTACTGTTTACTGTCCAGCTGCAGGACGATGATCTTGGGCATCTTGAACTACATTCAACAATCTCGTTGAAGGATAATGCACTTCATTTCCTTGATGTCTTCCGAATCCAAAATACCAGAAAATGCGGGATACATGCACACCTACACCCAGAGTTCTAGCTCCTGCTTTACATGTGCAATAGCATGATGTAATAGGGTCTGCTGCTATGGGACTCTCAATATTTACTTCTAAGTCAACGACATTGTAAGTAATGTATTAAGTATGTCTTGTTGCTTGAGTAAATCGTGAGAAAAGTCGAGTCCTTATGAGTCTAGGTTCATTTTGTTGTATTTCAATAGCAAACTGCTTGGAATTTTGTCTTAGCATTGGATCCTGAATGTAAGCTAGATATCACGAAGATAGAGAATCGTCAGATGTGGAAACTCATGTAATTCAGCATCTTCTATTGGGGTCCAAGGACCCTGTCCAAATTTGCTATTAATATCTTCTTTCTCTACTCTTTGTTGAAGAAAATTCGGCTATCTAGCAAGTTGAAGCATTGTCTCTGCTCTTGCAACGTCAGCTCCATGAATATTAATGGGATCGTGGATTCTGTTTATCACGCGTGAGCATTGATAATCAGATTCCAGGTATCGTTAGGTTCAGCTTACATGCAGGATCGAATGTTAATACAAAATGCCAACCAAATACAACAAAATGAACCTGGACCTATATGGACTCGACTTTTCTCACGATTCACTCAAGCAACAAGGCATACTATATAAATTACTTACAATGTCGTTGACTAAGAAGTAAATATTGATGATCCTCTACCAGGTCCTATTACATCATGCTATTGCACATTTAAAGCAAGAGCTAGAACTCTGGGTGTGGGTGTGCATGTATCCAGCATTTTGTGTTAATTGGGATACGGAAGACACCAAGGAAATGAAATTCATTATCCTTCAACGAGATTGTTGAATGTAGTTCAAGATGGCCAAGATCGTCATCCTGTGGGAACAGTAAACAGAATAGCTTAGGATAAGGTAATATTATTAATTATTTTTGTATTGAAAGTTACATGTTTTTTTTTTTTTTTTTGGTTTTTAGCGTGATGACCTAATTACCTTTTCCAATGACCACCTCACAAAGCATATTTTTCACAATTTTGTATTACTGTTATCTACGGCACTGGATGAAAATTATTGTATTGTAAGTTTAAATATCCGCCTCTGTTATTATTTATCAAATATGAACTTATTTTCAGCCTTATAAGTTGTATAACCTAACAGACTTGGGTCGGATACTGAAATCCGGTATTAGAATTTGAATCCTGAATACTGTATTCTAAATTGTAATCGAATCTTCAAGATTCAAATAGCAAGAAAAAAAGTACATGAATACCGCAGTATTTGAATACCTGGATTCATTTAAATATGAATACTTTTCGAATATTTCAACTAAAAACAACATATGCATAATTTAAACTTAATTTCAATTTATGTAGGTATTTACCTATTTAAATTATAAAAATATGTAAAAAAATGAAAAATTAAACAAAACTTTAAATAAAATTCTTTGGAACACCATGCGGTAATATTGGTAACAAAACGATTTAATTTTTTCAATATGAAACCAAATCGTTTTGGGCGAATTTCGGGTTTTTCCGGATATCTCCGAATCTCCGGTAGCACTCAAAATGTTTAAAATATGAAAGCGGCATTATAATGAGCACAAAATTGCAACACTTTTTTCGGATTCAACCGATGTGGTACTCTTTACGTAGAATTCCAATACAGGATTCCGAATACCGGGATCCAAATACAGGATTCGAATACAAAATGAGTATTCAAATACTGGAATTCAAAAACGGTATTCAGAATCCAGAATACCCAATACTGACCAAAAAAGTATTCAGTCGAATACCAAATACCAAATATACACACAAGCCAAAAAATGTATTCTGAATAGGATTCAGAATACCAAGTATTCGAATACTTACCCAAGTCTGTAACCTAATCTCGTTTTTCCAATCACCACCGTACAAAGCAGTTTTCACAATTTTTTAATAATTTTAACTACGGCACTGGATTGAAATTATTGTATTGTACGTTCAAATATCAACATCTATGATTATTTATCAAATATGAACTTATTTTTAGCCTGATAACCGAATTACTTTTTCCAATTACCAACGCACAAAGAAGATTTTTTACAATTTTTCAATATCCCAATGTACGCCACTGGACTTACATACTAAAAATTATTTTTTTCTACTACCGTGCGTAAAGAACTCACTTTACGCACTATCCAGAAGACGTAAAATTTGCCTTCACGCACTAGTGCGTAAAGTAGTTTCACTTCACACACTAGTGCGTAAAGTAATGTCAATGACAGATGTCGACCTGTCAAATTACTATTTTTCTGGTAAATTACTTCACGCACTAGTGCGTAAAGTAAAAATTCTTTACGCACTAGTGCGTAAAGTATTTGTCTAAATTTATTTTTTTTACACATATTTGATTGGTAGTAGAAAAAAATTTGTATGCAATACGTGCGTAAAGCACCTTTTTTCACTCATGTGATTGTCGCACTCAACTTCGGCTCGTGCGTCAAAATTCACATTCTTGAAAAAAGGTTCACTTTACACACTTATTGCATAAATAACTATTGTTTGCCCGTAGCTCTCACTATGCATCAAATATAGGCTAATTTTTAGCATCAAAATGCAAAATTGTGTTTGAATTGCCGTAACTTTGACATGCCACTGTAGCCATACATACCTACAACATAATAAAATTTAAAGAAAATCGTATGGTTCCGAAATTCTCATGTATCGGGTGCGGGGTCCTTTGTACACTTTAACCGACAGTAACCGGTCTATATCAAAACTGATCAAAAATATGCAAACTAACCCGTCTTTGTACTACGTGCTAGTCCCCGTAAACTTACCTGATCGGGAATTACAAAATAATGCAAAACAACCCAAATTGATTTATAAAACAAAATACCACCACACCAAACTACCAAACTCACATCAAACTCACCATTTCACCATAGAAACTCACAACATGCACCAATAGAATATTCGCGAAATTCCTGTACCAATAGATGGCGCTAAATTATAGCGATAATCTCCAACAAGGAAAGAGAGAGGACGCGTAACATCCTTTACCTGCACTAGCAGCTGATTGTGACCGAATGCCACCAAATAATGGCGACAAACTTTCATGGTGTCACTATGCAAATTTTAGTTAAGGCTAACATTTTTTGTGGTATTCAGCATGGTGGATTGCTAGCATTTGGCTGCAAAATCCGCAGAGAAAAAAAAGTCGACGGGATTACATTTAACAGGCAAAAAACAATATGCTTTCTAGGTTATGTTATGCAAAAAGCAGCCATTTTTTGGTGGCAAATTGCTTCATTTACACCTGCTGTGATACGAGTCCCCTCTCTTTCCTTGTCTAAGGCGATAATAAAGGTCGCGATAATATCAATATGCCCGCCGAACTCAGTGAACAAAGCCAGTGTTTTGAGGTTAGATTTTGTTAAATTAATTGTGTTTTGTGGCGTTTTGATTGATTTATATAACAGAAACTATGCATGGAAAGAATAATATTCTGTAAAAAATTGAAAACATCCAAAAACAATGCCTGGGGCCAAATGCAAATTTGCTTTAAACGAACAGAACAATGGCCTATTGATTTGGTATGTTTTTTGTTTTTCAGATGAACTTTTCAGATAATCAGCTCCATTCGCACTTTTTTGAATTGTATTATGAAGCAATTAATTATATTTACTAGTGTCTTGCTTAAAAATCGTCTTACTACGACATACCTATTACTAACCATAGCCGCCGGTTTGTTCGGTGACCATGACTGACGTGAAGAATATTCAGAAGGCGCTACAAGAGAAAACGGAGGATTGCGAAATCATTTGGAAAGGGCTGATTGAATATGCCACTGCGCAGCAGAAGGTTCTTAAAACAAGGCAACCGCTTATACGATGGTGAAGCGCTGATGAATAAGTGAGAGAAGAACTGGTAAGGTTCAGAACCTTAATGTATCAGTATACTACGTCAATTTGGTGTGGATTACGTATGCGTGCTTTTCTTATTTTAAAACGTTTTCAAAAATGCCTAAACTATATCTAATTTTATTTTATGTCTCCAGTATTTTAATTACCTTCAAAGTAAAAAATGATGAGATTTAAAAAAAATATCAAATCGTGGTTGATGCGCTTAGGAAAAGAAAACTCGTACTATAAATAAATATTTAGGTATATATAATTTTTAGTTTTCGAGCCATATTCTAGATGACGGGTAAGTCAAATTGGTTAAGTTATAGTGGCGGCGAACAATAAATAGTCTGATAGTAAATAGGGAACTGCAGTTTCAATATATTGATTTATTCCAATTATTCTATTATATCAAGGACTGAAGAGCTTCCTAGCACTAATTCGGAAATGGGGGTTAAAACAAAACGGACACACCCCGTACTTCTTCCGGCTAGTGCATGCATACAATTTGCTGATAAGGCTGCACACGCAATCCAAACTATAGCTAGTAACTTGGGTCTTGAAGCCGATCAATTCGGGCTGCTTCCGCATCGGAAAGCGATTAAAGTAAAGTGGAGGTTCTCAACCGCCTTCCACTTTTTATGCGCGGTATATAAATGGCAGGTAATTTAACTAAAAATCGTCCCATCTTTTTGGCAAGAGGTTTATTTTTGAGTTTTAATTTAGGCTCACTGATAAGCATAATGTAAAAGAGGTACTTAGTGAAGCTTCAAAGCTCCTGGAATTAGATTTTTGTACTCGAGAGACATTATAACATGCACGCGTTTTAACCAAAATCTTTTACAGGAATTACTACATAAAAGGGATTAATTACATTTGCTCCAATTACTTAAATATGACTGATCAAGCTTTTGGTTTCTGTACTTCAGACTTGATTTTTTGATGTCGACAAGGTTTTTTAAATCTGGAAATTAATCTGCACAGAAAGTTGCTAAGCTGGAGAGCTGCCTGTTTTGAAATGTTCACGTAAAACATATATTTGCGTAATAATTAAATGTAAACACACAAACTGAGAGATGTTGGGAAAGGAAGGTATCTCTCATTTTTATTCATTTTCCCGACAAAATATGCACATTAAAATGTTGCTTCAGTTCTTAGGCTAGAAATTCTGTTTTGATTCCATGGTTATCACAGCGCCACCTTGAGATATATGTAAGCGATTCAAACGTCTAGCCAGTCAACAAATTTTTCGATATTTTTAAGGTCGGGATACATACTATGTCAGGGGCATTATGTTTCGAAGAAAATCCTATCGGACAGGATACGCGGAGTTTGACTTTGGTGACGTTGCATCGGGATTTCTACACTCGCAGCAAATACTAAATTTACCTTTGGTGAAGTAGTGTCAGAATTTCTACGGTCGGAGCAAATTCTGTTGGGAATTATACGCATTACCAGAAGGTCGGTTTGACAAAAGTAACCCATTGAAAATTCAGCCAAAATGTTATGGAGTCTGGTAGACATGGCAAAACTGGACTAATCAGACAAAAGGGGGTCACGATAGATATAGAGTCCGCGTCAGCAGTTAAGAGTACGGTGACGATACGGAAAGCTGCGCGAAGCGGGTCCGATCTCTCTCCCTCGTCTATATCTCGCTGTCTGCCGTGACCTCGGCCGTGAGCTGAAACCAGCAGCGGGGTATCTTTTTAGACAAAACTTGGATAGAAAATAAACTAGATAAATATGCCTTCTGGCCGTACGACAATGAACCACGAGCTTGGCGTTCGGTAGCAGCACCGAACAATACGATAGTTCGGTTAGTCTTCAAAATTGGGTTTGTGCGCATTTGACCACCGTAGTCTTTACTCTTGACGCGGACTCTATTACCGGCTGCAGTGGCGTCTATATGGAGCGATGCCACCTCCAAACATTCTATCTATCTATATCATGTGAAAAAGCAATGTATACTTTTTTCTCAACAACACTAGGGGTGCGTTCGAAATCACCCTGGGCGTCACACCGAGTGCACACCAGCTATGAATTATTCATGCCTGGTGTGCACTCGGTGTAACGCCCAGGGTGATTTTGAACGCACTCCTGGCCATATATAATTAGGCTGTCAAGAGATTTAAAATACTCGTTAATGATGATGAACAAAGTATTATTGTGGGAATACATTTTTAGTAGAGTGCTCCTTATAATATATTTTGACTTTTGTGGGCGCGTCGCAGTTACAAGCTGAAATTTTCACAGAATGAAGATTTTATTATGTTAATTCAAAATCCCAAAGTAATACAAAATCAGAACGGGCAAAAGGGCAGTATATTTAAAAATTGAGATTATTACATGCACGTATAGAATATTAATTTATGACTGTTGTCATACACTTCGTGATGATAGATTAATCGATAGAGCGGGTCAAAATTAGTAGAAAATAACCCTGACATCAATTCCAAATGGCTATTTTGAGCAGAACCAAAAATAAAAAGGAAATCCTATTTTTGGCTCTGGAAAATTTTCAAAATCTTGACATGGTCGTGAACAATTGCTCATATTTTTGTTAAATTTTAAGCAAATTGAATTAAATTATACACCATTGGAAAGAGCATTAAATTCTCTATAAATCTGTGCAAAACTGAGTTTGATAGCTCGAATAGTTTTTGAGCACTTGAGCCTCAAAGTTGACTTTTAGTCCAAATTTTGTCAAAAACTTCAAACTCAATTCGCACAAAAACTATAAATCTGGAAATATTGTAAATTACAGGCCATTCTACGGCCGGATCCGAATTGCATCCCAAAATAATTACTCGTACCTGGCCTGAAAAAGGTACTATCCGAATTGCATCCTGCAACCATCCACTTTTTAAAATTACCTTTTTGTGGAGCACAGGTAAATTTAGCTACAACGTTGCAACATTTTGCTAAAATTCTTTAACAGCTTGTTACTTTTAAATAATAAAACTCTATTGACCTTATCGTCTTCTTGTTCTATTTCGGCTAAGTCTCCGATATCTTTTGGATCGAGGAACGCTAAACCAAATATATACGTCAAAAATGTTCATATTCGCGTATCCCCTCATGATTTATTCTGGTATGCAGATGATAAGCCAATTTCGTTAATTTTTCTATAAAAGGATTGGCCCAAATGAAATCTACAACCTCGAATGGCGGTTTGTGTAAATCCCTGAAAGATCGCTTTATGAATCGCACTTTCGAAATCTGCTGTTATAATTTCTTTGTACACTACCATCTTTTTAAAGTATTTTTGGCCAACATTTGTCATTTTTTGATAGCAAAATGTATAACCACCAATTTCAATTAAAGTTTGATATTTTTTATTAGTCAAGAATTTTGCATCCATCTTTACAACAACTGTTGGCTATAAACAATAATAACTAAGTGTAATAAATGGTGGTAAAACAATACAGGTAGGTAGGTATTAGTAATATAGGTAATAATATATTCATAGAGGCGGGTTTAAACAACATTAACAATTTGGAAATATACACTTGGCAACAATAATTTTCGTTTTGGCAAATATATACCTGCAGTTAAAATTTATTCCAGGATGCAATTCGGATGTTCGGCGGATGCAATTCGGACACTTAAAATATTACCTGAGCTAACCGGGATGCAATTGACCGGCGGCGATTCTACATTCTACAAGCTACAAATTCTGGAAATTTTAATGCAATTTGCTCAACCGCTACCGAGCAATTGAGGTTTGAATATTTTGAAATCAGAATTCAAAGGGGGGGTACCCTTATGAAAACCTCGATTTTTTTATTTTTCAGTTTTGGTCGATTTTGACTTTATTAGTCGATAAAGCGGGTCAAAATTAGTGGAAAACAACCCTGACATCAATTCTAAATGGCCATTTTAAGCAGAAACAAAAATAAAAATAAAATCTTATTTTTGGCTCTGGAGAATTTCAAAATCTTGACATGGTCATTAACAATTGCCCATATCTTTGGTAAATTTTGGAGCAAATTAAATTAAATTATATACCATTGGAAAGAGCATTAGATTCTCTATAAATCAGTGGAAAATTGAGTGTGATAGCTCAAATAGTTTTAGAGCAATTGAGCCTCAAAGTTGACTTTCAGTCCAAATTTTGTCAAAAACAGAGCTAGAGCATTACACTGGAAATGTAGGGGTCCTTTGTTAAAAGCTTCAAATTCAATTTGCTCAAAAACTATAAATCTGGGAATATTGTTAATTACAGGCCATTTAGAGCTTAATAAGAGCTACAAATGCTGAAAATTTTAATGCAATTTGCTCAACGGTTACCGAGCAATTGAGGTTTAATTGGTTTGAATATTTTGAAATCAGAATTCAAACGTATATAATACGTGAAAGGGGTTATTGTATTTTACCATTGGCGAGAGAGAGAGGGAGCTACGGAGAAAAGTGAGATGGAAGAGTACTGGTGCAGCGCGAGAGTGAGCTGTCCCGGCTAGAAGAAAATTACTTTTTTTATGTTTAATTCTATATTTGTGGTAAAATTCAAGACAAAAAAATTATTCTTGGACATATACAGGGTGGCCAATTGAAAACGAAACAGAGGTGATTTTGGGCTCCTCAAGAGATTTAAGAAAAAACCCCTCGAACCCGTCGATTTTTGATTTGAAGGGGAACCATTTTTTTGGCATTTTCACCACCTGGGGGGCAAAGCCCTAGCTGGGGTGACAAGGGCCCCCGAAATTTTAAATGAAATGAGTGGTCGAGTGATACCTTATTTTGAAGCTATTTTTATGTAGATTATAACCCCTGAGTTTCATATCGTTACTATTTACCTAGCCATTACAGGGGCTAATTAAAGCTACAAAAACATGTTGGGATATTTTGTATTTGAAAAATTGCTTTAAAACCAAAATCAATCAAGTAAATGCTGAAAATGACCCCAGAAAAAAAAATCTAACGGGCTTAAATCTGGAGAACGTGGGGGCCACTCAATAGCTCGTCTTCTTCGAATCGATTGTCCTGGAAACGTTTGGTCCAAATATTGACAAATCATTGCAGCATAGTGGGGTGGCGCACCATCTTGTTGAAATATTAGACGGTTTTCCATGTATCCGTTATCATTCTCTAGTATCTCCACCAATTTTGGATGAATCGCATCTTCTAACCACTCTGGGTACATTTCTCCTGTTAAATTTATAGGTAAAAGAGGCACCACGGTTACCCAAAATACTAGCTCAAACGCTCAAGTAATCTACATTTCCATAACGCCCTAGGACGTAATTTCACACGTATTATACCTGGAAATACAGGGCTTCCATTTCAAAAATTGCCACCCACGTTATCTGCGTAAAGAGGCATATTTGCAGAAATCGCCAAAACCCGTCAACTGTATTGAAGGGGAAGGGTTTTTACGTAAAACTGGACTTCGCCCCTTCAACCCTCTAAGCCCTAGGGTACCTTCCCAAAATTTTTGAATGAAACAGGGGGTCGAGTTAGTGTTTCATTCAAAAATTTTGGGGAGGTAGCCCTAGGGCTTAGAGGGTTGGAGGGGCGAAGTCCAGTTTTACGTGAAAAACCTTCCCCCTCAATAAATTTGTTGACGTGTTTTGGCGATTTCCGCAAATATGCCTCTTTACGCAGATAACGTGGGTGGCAAGTTTTGAAATGAAAGCCCTGTACTTCCAGGTATAATACGTGCGAAATAACGTTCTAGGGCGTTATGGAGATGTAGATTATTTGAGTGTATGGGCTAGCATTTTTGGTAACCGTATAATAGGCCCCTCTTTTACCTATAAATTTAACAGGAGAAATGTACCTCGAGTGGTCAGAAGATGCGATTCATGCAAAATTGGAAGAGATACTAGAGAATGATAACGGATACATGGAAAACCGTCTAATACTCCAACAAGATGGTGCTCCACCCCACTATGCTGCAGTGGTTCGTCAATATTTGGACCAAATGTTTTCAGATTGTCCTGAAAACATTCGAAGGAGAGGAGTTATTGAGTGGCCCCCAGGTTCTCCAGATTTAAGCCCGTTGGATTTTTTTTCTGGGGTCATTTCCAGCATTTACTTGATTGATTTTGGTTTTAAACCATTTTTTCAAATACAAAATATCCGAACATGTTTTTGTAGCTTTAATTAGCCCTTGTAATGGCTAGGTAAATAGTAGCGATGTGGAACTTAGGGGTTATAATGTACATAAAAATAGCTTCAAAATAAGGTATCACTCGACCCCTCATTCCATTTAAAATTTTGGGGGCCCTTGTCACCCTAGCTAGGGCTTTGCCCCCCAGGTGGTGAAAATGCCAAAAAAATGGTTCCCCCTTAAATAAAAAATCGACGGGTTCGAGGGTTTTTTCTTAAATCTCTTGAGGAACCCAAAATCACCTCTGTTTCGTTTTCAAATGGCCACCCTGTATAATCTAAATCTAGATACATGGCGCAAACCTTTTGCAAGAATAAAAATTTTTGATTTTAGCCTTTATTTCGGAGATAATGCGCGGTGAATGCAAAAATTTGTATATTTCAATCAGATTTTGCTCAGCTTTGAACGGAGATATTTTAATTTTTAGATTTATTTTACCGGAAGGGCCAATGTATTCGGCTTATTTGAAGCAATAATAAAAAATATAATTTGAACAAAAATATAGATAAATTTTATATGAGAACAGTCATAAATTATTATTCTATACGTTCATGTAATAATCTCAATTTTTAAGTATACTGCCCTTTTGCCCGTTCTGATTTTGTATTACCTTGGGATTTTGAATTAACATAATAAAACCTTCATTCTGTGCAAGTTTCAGCTTGTAACCCCGATGCGCCCACAAAACTCATTTTTAGAAGACTTTAACTGCGTTGGGCACTCTACTATTTCTCTTTCCTTCCTTGCCTCAGCAGCAATGACAGCATCACTATTAAGTAGTATATTGTTGTATTAGGAGTAGGAGTAGGTTTGCGAGCCGAACGTAGTGAGGCTTGCAATACTGCTGAAGCACAAAAAAGTGCTTCTACTCCGTATGCGACAAGCTATTTTTTCTCCAAACGAATGGGGTAAGCTCGGGGGCAAGTGAATGGAAAAGCGGCAGTAAAAGTACGAACGGCACTAAAAGTACTTTTACTGCCGCTGGGGTTGCCAAGCAGCATAGAAATTAAATTTCTACTACCTCGACAGGTGTTAATCTACTGAATTTGCCTAGCAGCATAGAAATTAGATTTCTGACATCTTGACAGGGGTTAACAAAGTGACGTTTTTTTGACGTTTTGAGAAAAAATAAATTATTGATTGCTATAATGCACATTTATGTGAATAACAAAATCCATTCGACATTTGAGTGCGTCAATTCAGGCCAAGCAAAATAAGCATTAAGCTGTATGCGGCACACAGCGACGCAGCTCCCACAAAAAATTAGCTGCAAGAGGCCGCTAACACGCACCGTCATAATTATTGGCGTCGGCGAGGGACGTAGTCTGATGTCGTTAAACAAATAAACGTTTTTATATTTTGGAGCAGGCGTTTGACGATACCGGGGTCGTTAAACGGCACGCGAGAACGTTTTTTAAACCACAAAAGACGCATTCGGAGCAATCGCAGCTCAACTTGTAATTAGGAAGGCTAAAAACTCCAGATAAGACCGGATAATGTTTTCAAGTTTGTTTTATTCTTTTGTCGAATGGAAAGTACATTTAAGTTTACTTATTTATGTATTATGTAGTATAAAATATTGGAGAGGTTGAAGTTTCACTAAACACGCTAACGTCAAGTTCGCAATTTTATTATGTCTTAGAGCTGCGGCTATTTGCATCCCTAATTTTATTGCGTGAAATGTTTGCGTATTCGCTAAGTTCCTATTTTTTTCAAGTATTACTCATTTCATTCGCGCTTCAGAGCTGTTTAGAGTACACCAGATTAGAAGTTTCCGGTTCCGGCTGATGTTGACCAGGGAAAAAGAGAAAAATTTTAACATGAATTATCGTGATAGAGCTGCAATAAACGCCTTAGAGCGAACTGATTTGAAGGCCAGTCAAGTACTGGACTTTTTTACTATTCCATGTATTTCTTAGAAAAAGTTCATATTATCATAAGTGTTTAATTAGAACAATTAAACAGTGATTACCCTTCGCCGGCGTAATTTGACCGAGTTCGTATATTTATATTTTATTCAATATCACGGTCAGCTTGCTATATGAGATTTTAGTTAGTCACAATGTTTGGGTATTATAAAAATATCCAAACATCATAAGTTGCATTCCAGCATGCATTTAAGTAATTACGGTCACAGTGTTTTATATTTTTGCAGTTTTTGTCACGATTAGTTTACCAAAATTTAATATAGAAAGGGATGTGAGATTCGAAATAAATCAGTATTCATCTAGCTTTAAAAGGTGTTTCACTCAAATCGTTTCCTGTGCCCTTCTTGACCATCGCAGAGATCTCTTTGCTGCTCTTTGACAGAAAACGATACAATTG
The DNA here is from genome assembly GCA_917834065.1 of Ceutorhynchus assimilis. Taxonomy (NCBI): domain Eukaryota; kingdom Metazoa; phylum Arthropoda; class Insecta; order Coleoptera; family Curculionidae; genus Ceutorhynchus; species Ceutorhynchus assimilis. The sequence continues at coordinate 43,948,352 of OU892277.1, forward strand.
TTTCGCTGCTGAACCAAGCCGAGTTGGGCAAGCGTAATCTGCGAGCACAGCTTGCATATTAGTCCTTCGAGCCTAAAACCAGTCCAGAAGACTCGCCATCCGTCCACAACGTCCGTCCATACAGACAGTCCAGAAGACTCGCCGTCCGTCCACAACGTTCGTCCATACAGCCAGTCCAGACAACTCGCCGGAGGAATGCAAGAAAGGCTCGGTCGATAGGAAAACCGAGGCCTACGTCCAAAAGCACTTGACCAATCTGGATGCGATACTACAAACAATACAAAAAAACGAGACCACGATGATAAAAATAAAGGGGTACAGCGAACATCAACAGTTCACAAAGCGATATGCCAAATTCGACGAGTTAAAGACCTACTTGCTAACATGCCCAAAGGCCAAACGAACAACAATCCAATCTGAGCCATCCATCGTCAGCATCCAAGAGAAACGGATAAAAACGCAAAACTTCAAAATACAGCAATTGGAACACACTCTCGCCCAAAAAAGGTCGGAACTTACGCTAGAAAAATTAGAATTCCGGTATAAACATCTGATGGAATCAAGCAAGAAACAATGGGATGCAATCCAAAACCTGCATGAAGAAATCGCCGTAAGTGAAGATAGTCATCAAGATAAGTACTTCAGCATGGACGTGTATAAATAAATCCAGAGCCAATTCGATCATGTTATTGAAGCGTTAGCCGCAAAAATCCAGCAGAATGTCGTCATCCCACCTCAACAAATACTAATTAATCAACCACAACAGAACCTGCAGCTACCAAAAGTACAAATTCCAATTTTCCATGGAGGGTATGAAAACTGGTTTTAATTTTTCGTCATTTTCAGAAGGGTCATTCATGAAAATTCAGCGTTGAACTAAGCCGAAATGATGCACTACTTAAAAACTTATACCAGGAGAGAAGCAAGCAAGCTAATCCAACACTTAGAAGCAATTGCGGCCAACTACGATTCAGCATGCGACCTACTGCAAAAGCGGTATGAGAACGGCTTCTAATATTTAAGCTCCTAGACAAGCTAATAGACCTACCAGAAGTCCCAAGAGAGAACGCCGAGAAGCTAAAGCAGCTGCATGACGTCACCAGCGAGTGTCAAGAAGCACTAAAAAATCTATACGTCAAAGTTGACACCCGGGGATCCATAGTAATCCGAATGACAATGAGAAAGTGGGACTCCGAAACCAGCCGTCTATATGAACAAAGTCTTGAGAAGCCTCACGACGTTCCAGAGTTGAAAGAATTTATGAAATTCTTGGAAAAAAGATTCCAGTCACTAGAAACTATTCCAGGGTCAGAACGGAAGCCAAGCTCAGAAAAAAAATACACTAACTCAAGATGTCTCTTCTGCCAAGAACAACACATGACGTACCACTGTCAGAAGTTCAAAGAAATTTCAGCACAGAAAAGAAACAGATATGTTCAAGAGAAAAGCATCTGCTACAATTGTCTCAGCCATGACATCAATAAGAGATGTTTCAGCCACGCAAAATGTAGCATCTGCAGTCGTCAACACCATACACTCCTACACATGGAAAGACAGCAACAAAATACCAACAGGCAGCCCAACTACGAAGAAAGACCGACAACTTCCCAACCGCGAAATACTCAACGATACCCACCACCAAGAAGAGCAGAACATTACCCACCAAGTGGCGCAATGTGAAATGAAGGAAACGTCCTACTCGCTACTGCTCTAGCAGAAGTGAGCACATCAAGTTCCTCTCAAGTCTTGAGGATTCTTATTGATCAAGGGTCACAGATATCCATTATTACTGAAGAAGCTGCAAATCGGCTGGGATTACCACGTCATAGCATCAGAGCACAAATCTCAGGAATTGGTGACGGAGAACCAAAAGTCTCTAAATGGTCTATTGACGCACAGTTCAAACCACGAATTATGAGCACATTCTCCATGGATGTCAATATGATTATCCTTCCAGAACTTACTCAATCTATGCCAAAACGACACCTATACATAAACAGCATAGATAGTTGGAACAATGAAGTGCTAGCCAATCCAACATTCATGACACCAGGTGCAATAGATGGTATATTAGGCGCAAAGGAATACGCCAATATCATTTTAAAAGGCATGGAAAAAGTATAGAAGGCCTGTTGAAACAAAACACAGAGTTAGGATGGATCGTTTCTGGCCCAATAGCATCCGGATCCCCCGCCATCCAAGTTGTCAGCATGATCACTCACTATGAAGAAGATAGACAGCTAACGAAGTTCTGGGAAATTGAAGAAATAACCCAAGCGCAGCACCTAACAGAAGAAGAGCAAGCATGCGAAGAGATTTTCGAGGTAACCACAACTCGAGACTTCGAGGGTAGATTCATTGTTAGAATCCCATTCAAATAGTCAGCAGATGTATTAGGTCACTCTAAGCCAAGAGCCGCAGCAAGATTCAAGAACAGCGAGAGAAAGTTACATCAAGATCCCAGTTTACAAGAACAATATTCGGCATTTATGAAAGAATAGATAGAGTTGGATCGTATGAGAAAAGTCACCCGACATGAAGGGAAATATCACATCCGTCATCAAGCAGTCATCAGAAAAGCCAGCACAACAACGCGACCAAGAGTCGTTTTCGACGCATCTTGCAAAAGCTCTACCAACATCAGCCTCAATGATATCATGCACGTCGGCCCAAGACTGCAACAAAACGTCCCCGACATACTGCTGCGTTGGAGAAAGCATGAGATTGTGTTCTGCGCAGACATAGAGAGAATGTACAGGGTGTCCGAATTTGGATGGTTTTAATAGGAAACGTCAATTTCTGAGCGAGATACAAAAAAATGAACCTCCCACTCCGAGGCTCACATTTCTTGAAATTTTGATTGGTGCAAACCGCATTTTGATATATTTAACCGTTTAGCCGCTAGAGGGCGATTCTCGATTTTGAGCAATACTGTGAAATCTTCATAACTTTTTTGTTTATTAAAATAACTGATTTCCGTAAAAACTTCCTAGAAGCACTTTGTCAAGCAGAACTCAGTGACGTTTTCAGTTTTTTTCTATTGGGCCTTGATTTCAAGATATCGACCAAAATCCGATTTTTTTTCAATGGGACACCCTATATATTAATAGCTCTCTAAAAAGCTCTGCTTTTGCTGATTTCAATGATATAAATTTCGATGGGTTTATCTCTGACAGTTTTCGAAAAAAAAAACATTTTCTTTTTTTTCCATAAGAAACAATGTGTTAAAAAAGGTCTTTATATTTGTAAGGAAAATGAGAAGGGTCTTTTCTAACTCATTGTTTCTTATGACAAAAACCAAAATAGTTTTTTTTCTGGAAAACTGTTAGAGATAAACCCATCGAAATTTATATCATTGAAATCAGCAAAAGAAGAGCTTTTTAAAGAGCTATTAATATATAGGGTGTCCCATTGAAAAAAATCGGAATTTGGTCAATATTTTGAAACCGAGGCCCAATAGAAAAAAACTGAAAACGTCACTGAACTCTGCTTAAAAAAGTGCTTTTAGGAAGTTTTTACGGAAATCAGTTATTTTCATAAACAAAAAAGTTATGAAGATTTCGCAGTATTGATCAAAATCGAGAATCGCCCTCTAGCGGCTAAACGGTTGAAGATATCAAAATGCGGTTTGCACCAATCAAAATTTCAAGAAACTGGAGCCTCGGAGTGGGGGGTTCATTTTTTGTACCTCGCTCAGAAATTGACGTTTCCTATTAAAACCATCCAAATTTGGACACCTTGTACATGCAAATCCGAATTCATCCAGACGATCAACAGTTCCAAAGAATATTATGGAGGGAGCATCCACAGCAACCAATGTATGAATACGAACTGATCACTGTAACCTACGGTACAGCCTCAGCACCATATCTAGCCATCAAGACACTACAGAAGCTTGCAATCGAAAAATCAAACAGATTTTCGGCAGCAAGCCAAGCAGCATTAGGAGACTTCTACGTCGATGACATATTATCGGGAGCAGCAGATATAGAATCAGCCCTAGAACTACAAAACCAACTTCTAAAAATGCTCAGCCTTGCTGGATTCAACCTGAGAAAATGGTCTAGCAACTCGACGACATTACTCCAAACGATTCCAGAACAGTTGCGAGAACAGAAAATATAGTTAATGTATTTTCTGTTCCTCAGGGGCCCGAGTCTCGTCTCAGGGAGTAGAGCTCCCCGATAGAACGAATGTTTTGTCTTTGTCAACGTAATCGAAATGTAAACGAGAATGATAAAGACGAAAAATTTGTTCTCTCGGAGAGCTCTACTCCCTGGTTCGAGAATCGGCCCCCAGAAAGACTTCAAGAAATCTCTGGGCGTAATATGGGCACCAGCAGACGACACCTTCAAATTCCAAGTCAAACTCTCCGAGATACGCGAATTAACAAAACGACAATTTTTTTCAGAAATATCCAAGTTATTCGACCCCTTAGGATCAAGAAATATCTTCAAGATGGATACAGTTTCAAAGCAAAATAAAAGAAGTAGAAAAAATCAAGATTCCCAGGTGGATACATCTGAGAAAAACAAAAATTGAACTCTACGGCTTTTGCGATGCATCAGAAAAGGCCTATGGTTCAGTGATCTACAGTCGAATAGAAGAAGAAGATAAGCGAATTATAACGCTGCTGCAAGCAAAATCACAATGTCAAGCAGTCCTAATATCAAAATTAATTCGAAAAACTAAGACAGCACTTCAAATGGGTGACACCCACACCTTCGCTTGGATCGACATGATCTTTCTTGCCTGGATAAAGGATGACTCTACGATATGGAAAACCTTCGTGGCAAATAGAGTTTGCGAAATACACAGAAACGACACTCAAGCATCCTAGAACCACGTCAAGTCGCAAGAAAACCCAGCAGAGGATTGGACCCAGACAAACTACAATCAGCTGATATGTGGTGGAAAGGTCCTCATTGGCTGATGTTTCTCCGTGAAATCCCCACAACAGATAACATTCCCGTCCCGACATTCAAGAAGAAGTAAAAGCCACATGTCACAAAATCGAAGTTACGATAAGGAGCTTCATATGGAAACGCTCCCCAAACTTGACAAGGATGGTCAGGATATTATCCTACTGCCGTCGATTCATCAAAAAAGGGGAAGTCTTACTCTATCCGTTCCAGAAGTTCAAGACACTTTCGGGAGAATCATAAAAATAGTTCAACAACAAGAGTTTTCCGAAGAATACGAGTCTTTACAACCGCAGAACGCAGTCGACAAGAACAGCAAGCTACAAACCCTCAACCCATTTCTCGACAGCAAGGGCATAATCCGAGTCGGAGGAAGACTCGAACACTCACCTCTTCCCTACGACCAACGAAACCCGATGATTCTTCCATAACATTCTCACATATCTACGTTGGTTGGTGGTAAGAAACGCACACAAGACCACGCTTCATGGAGGCAACCAAGCGACATTGTCGTACATACGAAGCAGATTCTGGATCATCAACGGTAAGCGGGCCGTCAAAGCAGTTATAAATAAGTGCATTGTATGCATCTGTCACAAAGCCGAGACCGCCCAGTAACTCATGGGACAACTTCCAAAATGGAGAGTAACACCAGCACCACCATTTACAAACTCAGTAGTGGACTACGCCGGACCGATTCAAGTCAGAGCAACAAAAGGGAGAGGTCACAAATCGTACAAACTGTACATCGTAGTATTCGTATGCCTAGCAACCAAAGCCATTCACCTAGAAGTAGTCAGTGACATGACAACAGAGGCATTCTTGGCAGCACTTCGACGTTTCACAGCCAGAAGAGGACATTGTGCGAATATGTACAGAGATAACGGAACTACATTTGTGTTGACAAGAGACCAACACCAAGGCCAAAACGAAGACATAGAGCTAATGTCTCTACATTCTGCCATTCTGGAGAGGCGGCAGAATGTTTAATTAGAACAATTAAACAGTGATTGACCTTCGCCGGCGTAATTTGACCGACTTCGTATATTTATATTTTATTTAATATCACGGTCAGCTTGCTATATGAGATTTAGGTTAGTCACAATGTTTAGGTATTATAAAAATATCCAAACATCATAAGTTGCATTCCAGCATGCATTTAAGTAATTACGGTCACAGTGTTTTATATTTTTGCAGTTTTTGTCACGATTAGTTTACCAAAATCTAATATAAAAAGGGATGTAAGATTCAAAATAAATTAGTATTCATCTAGCTTCAAAAGATGTTTTACTCAAATCGTTTCCTGTGCTCAAGCCTTCTTGGCCATCGCAGAAAGTGAGGCTGCTCTTTGAGAGAAAACGATACAATCGTTCCGCTGCTGAAGCAAGCCGAGTTGGGCAAGTGTAATCTGCGAGCACAACTTGCACAATAAGATTAGTCACTATAGCCACTCTATGTGTAACCAACTGTATAAGGACAAAAAATTAACAATTTTTGTAAAAAAATTACCTAATATAGGTAACGTGTGTGCGCGAGCTTCAAAAAAAAAGTGAAAAGAAAAAGCTGATATCAATGTAACAATGTACCTACCTCTCCTGAATCAATAATCATAGGGAAACACTAAATAACTTGCTTTGAATGAAATGAATGTCAGAAAAAGTATATTGCTTCGAGCAAATGCCCTATTATCCTTAGGGCTGTTCTAATGTTCTAATATTATATCACAGTCCTTATTTATTGACCAAATGTGGGTTTTTTCAAACGAAATTATAATTCATAATGAGCGCACCGAACCATAAAGGTTTTGACCACCATTCTCGTAAAATTGAAAGAAAATTATATACATTTTTGTTTCTTAAACAATATTATTCCATCACAATGCAGGAAATCGCTCCTGGGGTGACATGTGCCTCATTAAATATAGACATCCTTTGTAATAATTCACTTCATACCTAATGATTAGCTCCGTATCTTCCCATTAATATTAATTGCTGGAGCTGTTCACTTACCTTGTCGTTTTGCTTTTTATTCAAATGGATAATGCATAAGCTTATACGATTTCAACATTAGAGGGTTTCTACCTAAACTGTAGCGTTTGAAATGAAATTTATAAATCTCGGACTTTTTGTCTTGAATCCTCAAATTTTTCAGAAAGCTCGAAGCGATGAGCTTTTCAGCGCTATATACTCATTATAAAACCTACGTTTAGCAAACTTTCATAAATCCAATGTAAGCCCATACTAGTTGCATGTCATTCCAGTCAAATAAAAACAAAAAATGCTCTATTGACCTAAGAAGCTTACAAAGTTGATGATACGCCAGAATAAAAATATAATAATTGAACCAATATCACTAAAACATACCTACATGTACCTATACACCAAAAGGAAGAGAAAAAAAAAAAAACGGAACCAACTGCCAACCAATTTCCTATTTATTATAAATAATATTCTAGCTAGTCCCAAAGTTTTTTTACCAGCAACAGCAATAAAACAACATCCATCCTAGAGAGCGTCTCGATTAAACTTCTCCTGGCCGCATCTTGAAAACTAGGTAAAACTAAAACTCAAAAACAAATTCGCGGTCCAGAGAGTCCCGTGTGCTGGAGCCTCTATATGTATATATATATATGGATTCAAAGGTGTGCGCCTGTCTGGGCTTCTGCTTCGTCCTGCAGACGCCGCGCCGGTGGTGGCGTGCCACTCAGTTTGCAGCCCTTCAGCTTAGGAACGAAACTCCACGAGAGTTGCAGGATGTGTTTCGAACTCCCAGCAGCAGTCTGATCGCGCTCGTACTCCTTTGAGCTTCTCGCGTGTCGGCTAGAAGTTTCGTTGTTTTCGTATATACAGGGTGTTTGATATGTTTGACTAAAATTTTGCCTTTTTAATTCTAATACAGTGAGGATTTCAGATTAGCTATGTTTGGTGAGAAAATGTGATTTGTGATTGTTGTTATTGCTGTGTAATGCAATTTTATTAGTGTTTTATAACTGGATTTTTTGATATACTGAGTGTGTCCTGATCATGGCCTTTGGGATCCCCTTGCTGATCTTTTTGGCTATTGCTTCGAGAAATTCAGGTTTGTTTATGATATTTTATGATCGTAGTTTTTTGTGTCATCTCTAATCTTTGATTATTATCTTTATAACGAACATTATAATTAATATGAATGTGAAACCAATTCGGCAAAGTCATAATTTTTGTGAATATGACTCACATTTTTTAAGAAACAACTTATTTGGATAGAATTCAGCTTTTATGCATAACCTCACACAATGTCGTACTGGCAGTAATTTATGTGAAATGTTGGTTTTGGCTGATTTCCACAATTTTATGATAAATGAATTAAAGAATTTCTTAGGTTCACTGAATTGAATATTTATATGTTTGAATATTTCCTTTATAATATGTTAATATATACATATGTATATATTAACGACTAAGTTATAGTTGAAAATGCATATGTGTAATCAATGTGTCTAGCCGTCATCCTATCAATTGGCCAGTAAACTCAATGAAAACTTGTGTTGTTAGTAAAGGTAACGTTTCTTCGACACAGCAATATAAATACGCATATGGTGAAACAAGCATAAAAGAATGTAGGTATGCAAAAGTTTCGTATAATGTTAAATACTTTCTACAATTAAGTTTTGCGCAATTTGATTCACTAATTTCAAAATAATTATACGACTGACGCATTCTGAGAATCAATTCACCAACCTAAGTAGCTAAAAGTTTTCCACATTTGACATTTCCCGAATTTGAAATAAGAGTTTTCGGAAGTGTAGTTCATTTCGTTAACTGAAACATTTTGCCTACGACTACTTCATTAAATTCTAAAAGTGTCACTGCTTTCTATCTATATGTCAACTGAATTTACACATAAATCTACTGCGGTAAAGTAAAACAAAAATGCACAAATGCACGGGCACAGACTAATCATACGACGCCAGCAATCTTCAGTTTTGCCGCGGAATAATGTTACAAACAGTTGAAAGGAAGACCATTCCACTATTTGGAAATCTATTCAACTTCGTATGGTACAACACTCTAAAACAAAACTCCAACGACAACAAAAAATTGTTGAATAGTAAAATGAATATCTTTCTAAATGGAATGTCGAGTAATAGCAAAAAAAAACCGCTGAATTTACCACAAATTGCACATCGCAAGTTCATTGATTGGATATTGAAAAATTATTTCCGGAAATGTAATGTTAGCATACTTCCAGCATTTTATTTTATGAAAAGAACAACAATCAACTTAAATCGCCATGTCAACATTGGTTTTCCGAGCAAGACGTCCGGCCGCTAAAAATATTCAGGATTTTCAGGCCCGGCTTATTCATCTTCAAATAAACTTGCTGGTAACTATCTGCAAGATAAATTTACCGTTCTTCAATTCTATTGGTCGGCGAATAACTGGCCGACCTATGGGATTACAAATTGCGTTTTTATCCGTCAGATTGCATATACCTGACAGTTTATCAGGGGGTGAATAAACTGGCGCTTAGTCAACAGAAGTATCTATACATATACATAACCTTTTCATTTAGTGTCATTACAATGGGGAATACATGTAAAGTAGTTGTAAAGTTATGCTACATGCACATCTTTTCCATTCATGCGTAATTTTCTACTTACAAAACTCATCACATATTATACCAGCAGTTAGGTGTTCAAATGTCCACCGATTTTCGCGTTCACTGCAAACACGCGGCAATGTATTATAGAGGAACTAAATGAGAAATAGAATTTGGAGAAGTTACATTGGCTACTTGTAACATTTAGTGAAGGAAGCGACTTACTTTCGCAATTAAATAATCTTATTTGTTGTAATAATAAATAATTCTATTGTTGCGTATATTTATAAATGGCACGCAACACGAGGCTTAATACCAGCAGCGCCATTCTTGATTCACCTAAGAAATTACATTACCTACAACTAACTAGAGCTTAATATGGTTACCATAAATTCAATGTAGATTAAACATGAACTTGAAAGCACACCTAAAATACCAATAGTTTGGAATTTTACGTTACTTATTATAAATACTTTTATTTTTCCTTTCCTAGTCGGCTAAAATGGAAAAAAAAAATTAATTCTGAGACAGTCTTTATAACCCGTTTTCAGGGTTGCCTCATTGTGTCGTTTCAGAGGAAGTGGCAAAAACTGGCAGACTCTGTATACTCTCGCAGCATCGATTCAACGGGAAATTTCAGTATGTTTCATGTATAACTTCCTTCACCTGTTTCGAATATAACGACAGTTAAAAGTTAGAAATTTGTTCTTGCGCATTTTCATCTTATAGCCTATTTTGTAATACATTGTGTGTCCCAGCCCAGAGTGACCCATTTTAAACGCTTATAACTTTAAAACCACGTGTGCTAGCTACCTGCGGTTTGCGCCATCCGATTTCTCTTGACCTAAAGTTTTTTTTAAGTAGGCTTCAACTTTTTTTGCCTCTTATACAGGGCGAGTGAAATAAAAATCCGTCTTCCAACACGGAAATTCTCCACTATTTTTAATAGAACGCCCTGTATATCACAACATCAAAAAAAAGAGTCATGTTTAAAGTATCCATGTACCAACAAACATCGTCCTTTAAACTTGAAGTTTTAGCCGTAAAAAGTTGAAATCGAAATCCTGGTATTTTTTATCAGCATATTTACAAAGCTTGGAAATTATGTTTGCCTACTAAAAAGTTAATAAACACTGCATAAAACTATAAAAAAATGCTGTACATGTTAGCCAATGGATCAGTAAATAGTTGAATAAATTGTGTAACATTTCCTGGGGAATCGCTTCAATGACATTAAAAATGTTCTACTTAAGATCTTCCAGGCTATTTGGCAAAGGATTACAAGATTTCTCCTCGACATAATTCCAGAGGAAAAAGTCTGGAACTGTCAAGTCAGGAGAGTAAGGTGTCTATTCTATAGGACAAGCTCTCCCTATCCATCTTTTCCCAAATGTCATATCTACTGATTCCCTTGCTACTAAAGAATAATGAAGTTGGGCCCCATTCTGCTGAATATAGATATCGTTCAAGATACCCTCCCATCTTAATTCTCGATAAAAGAAATTTCCCAACATATCAGTGTATACAGTTCCTGTTATCCTTGGTCCAATAATGGAAAATGGTCCGTATTTTTGTTCAACAGAGATTGCACACCAAACTGTTACTTCTGGGGTATCCCGCTATTCTTACTGGAGCTCGTTAAAATTTCTTGGAAAATGTCTTTCAACTTAGTTGATATCTAACTTGATATTAACAAAATTATTTGCCATAGTGATACCAAGTACCTACAACATGAAGTTGCATGCTTTTGCAAAAATACCAGGATTTCGATTTCAATTTTTTACGGCTAAAACTTTAAGTTTCAAGGATGATGCTTATTGGTACATTGATACCTTTAACATGACTCTTTTTTTGGACGTTCTGATATACAGGGTGTTCGATTAATAATAATGGAGAATTTCGATGTGGAAAAACGGCCTGTATAAAAGGCAACAAAATTTGCAACCTACTGAAAAAAAACTTTAGGCCAAGAGAAGTTGAATGGCGCAAACCGCAGATAGCTAGCACACCTGATTTAAAAATTATAAGCATTTAAAATGGGTCACTCTCGGCTGGGACACCCTGTATAATGAACAATGAAAAATTCATATCTTGACATAATGTCACAGAAGAGATTAAAAAGATAACATTATTTCATGTTATCTGTTTATTATATTATTCTTCCATTCTAAATGATTTTACTTCGTCTGTAGCACTCTGTGCGACAAGCTTGGAGATAACAGGTTTTGAAAAAAATCATATCAATGATGGCTTTGATTTTTTAAACGTATGTCTTAGCATGTTTTTCTTTAATTTTGTCGGTGAATTTTGTGTCAAAATGTCATTTCAAAAATCCTGACCTAGGACGATGATCCAACGTACGTTTTCGTAATCAAAGCACTCTTTGATATGTTTGTTTTTGAAGACCCGTTATCATGTTACGTATCAAATCTTATCCTTAATGTGAGTCTATATGAAAAAATCCATGGGATTAAGATCAGATGACAGTGGCGGTGACGTTATTACCTATCCATCTGTATGGAAAGCATTGATTTATAGTTCTAGGTATCCTAATTTTTGCATTGGATAATGCTGGAAATCATATACCATCATTTGACTTTTAAATTTTTTTAATACTCCATTTTTTTCATCATTACCATTAATTTCCGCTTTTATTATCACATTTTCTTCTTCTGATTTTATAGAAAAATCCTGCTCTCATATATGCCTTTGGAAAATATCTAAAGTGGAAGCTCTTCTGTATATGCATTTTTACAAGTTTGAATAGGAATTTCTAATTTTTTTTGTCAATGTTCGTTTGAATATGGCGATAGGCAACCTATTAATAAGAGCCGAATTGAGCCTTACAAAAAATAAACGCATAGACTCTCGACCGGTAGGTACGTATCTACTTATACCTAGTTCTATTTTCATAAATTCGCAGCTGAAACTTTGGGAGAACCTGATGCTGGTTCTAGATGGAAAATCATCAAAGACTATCATAAACATATGCAAGTATTTCAAAAATAAACTGCTGGACAATTAATTGCTCTCGAGCAAGTCAATTTTTTCGCTTAACTTTCACGCTTTTTGGAACCAGACCAAATATCGACACGGGCTGATTGAATTTTTGTGAAAAAAATTGCTATATGGAAACCAGAGGTCGATATTTCTGGCGAGCTTGACAGTTAGGCGAAATTTTGCTTTTGCTCCAAAAGCAATTGTCCAGCGGTTTAGTTGAGAAAAAGCATAGGAACTTGCCGAAATATCAAAAAAATCAATAATAATATGTAACATTTGGAAAAAAAAAACACTTCCTCTGACGGATGTGAAAACAAAGTTGGAACTCTGTGAGCAGATGAGGAATAGCTTCTATAAATATATGATTTTTTTTTCTAATATTTTCAACATAGTAAAGGTTCCTTTCTCTGGAAAAGCAATGGTGGTAAAATAACACTTTGAAACACCTCAATATAGAAACCTACATCAAAAATGTTTTCAACTAAAAATAGAGGCATTATACCAAACATTACATTGTTCAATCATGACATCACCTGAAACTTTGTCAGGAAAAAATGAGATAAGAAAGAAAGTGGGTAATGTAATCAGCAAGAATCTTCTTTAAAAAATAAGGAAAAAGTAAACTTGGTTATTTTTATATATAATGTTCTTTTAAGCATATTTTTACCCCACATCGAAATAATTTATGTTTATTTATTCTGAACTATGCTCAACATCTTTTATTATCTGTTTCTGCTTTAAAACAAACCAGAATGTGCAGTCAATAGTTTTGTTCTAGATAGAATGAATGACAACATTATACAGGGTGTTTGGCGGAGGGTTAGCCAAACTGGGTGTGCGTATAGATCGGCCCATTTTGAAGATATTTTATTAATACACTTGTGCCCTTAAGGTCCCCGTTTTTCTTATATTATTGCTTTTGTATTATTCTGAAGAATTTTCAAAAATGGACCTTTTGACTTCTGTAACTTTTTTTAAATATTTATAAAAATGCAAATTATTTTGGTAGTATTTGTGCCCAATTATTACTTTATTAGATCAAGGATACCCCTCGTGATACCCTACAGACCAAAAACACACGGAACAAACATTTTTATAAACATTAAAACTAAAATTAATTAAGGGCACAAGTGTATTAATAAAATATCTTCAAAATGGGCTTATCTATACGCCCATCAAGTTTGGCTGACCCACCTCCAAACACCCTGTATAGATCTCGGAAATAGTATCGAATGATTTCGAGAGACAAATGACCGAATGAATAAATAAATAATCGGAAAGACATTTTGTTCGAATGGGCATTTGACCAATGATCAAACAACGATAGATTTTTTATTATAAATATGTATACATACATCGGAGTATTTAAAGCTAAGGTTATCGATCTATATATTCCTATATTTCACACTTAGATGAGCTCAAAATTACTAATAATATGTATATTTCTATACATATATACATATTTATATACACCCTATATTAAATATCTATTGATATAATATAGTATAGGGTGGTCCAAAAGAAACCCAATTTTACGTTTGACTTGTAAAATTTTTTTGCGAGTTTTTCTGTTACCTGATTTTTTTTTGTGCTAGCTTCTTTGAAAGAGGAATTTACAGGCTAATACTAAAGTAGATATTTTGAAAATAAGAAAAAATTCAAGATGGCGAACTTCTTCAAAAAGTAAATAATTTTGCTTTTTTTGTGGGACCCTATATTTTTTTTTCCATTAAATTTTTCAACTCAATCAATTTGCCAATATTTCAAGACTTCGGCAGCAAAGAACAGGTGAAAATTGAGTAAAATATTGTAATTTTTGAATCATCGAATCTCAATTTTTAATGAGAACAAAGTCTAATTTTTGATATTTTAGCGTAACCTCCTTTTCTAGTCGATATATTTTTTTTTCTCGGTTGGTTTCATCTAGCAAAGCGGTACAGGATTTTGACATAAAAGACACTGATAATAATCGGCAATTACAAATTTTAATTAAAAAATTTCTGGCATTTGAATGCATATTCAAATTATTATACTCGCTCAGTGCAAAATGTTTAAATGAAAAAATTCAGACACGGCGCTGAATTACTCTTAAATGCCCTTTCCAACGATGTGCCATTTTTAAAATACCTCTCCATTTAAAAATGACATCGCATAGTTTTATACGTGCTTCGGCGGTTCAAATGCACACGAATGAATGGACAATTGAAGTTGTATCGCTTCAGATCTTCAGAAAAAAAAAATCAATAAATGCTCGAATGTCTGTTCAAACAAATATCTATTCGATTATTTCTCCTTCAACAAATTGCCTTTTGTTATTCTGACCGGATCAGTCAGATCGACTTCCTAACAGTCGGACAAAAAGCTTTATCTTAAACGATAATTAAATTCCGCTTTTAATTAAGTGTTCTTGACGCATTTCTTTTGCTGCCTTTAAAGCTAATCTTTTTGTTAAATTTATTTTCTGATTAAAATTATATCAATTAATAATGCCAATTCATTTATGTAATTATTCGTCCCAAAATTCACAGTTAAATCAAATACGTTTTGACAGAACTGCGCTATATGAGGAAATGCCTGAGCATACTTCTAATGGGATAATCTATGAAGTCCTGAGGCATGTCATCGCAAGCAACTTGTAGGGTATCACGCAGCTGTTGTGTTCATGGGAGGGTTAGGAACGAGGTTAGGAAGCATTCCCAACCTTCGACTCACCATATCCAAAATATGTTCGATGGGCGAAAGCTCCAGATGTTGGCCTCTTGGAGGAAGTGTAATGTAACTGCTGCAATATAAGGACGGGCGAGGCCTTGTTGGAACATGACATTGTCCAGCCCCCGAATGTGCGGTATAGCAGAAATTCATGAATATACATTTGGGCATCCAAATGGCCTTAGAGAGATACTAAAGGAGTTCTACTACCTGGACTGATAGCATCCCAAGCCATCAGTCCTCTGGTAAGGGCTGTATCGCGTTCTACGGCAATTTCAAAAAGCCGCCTTTTATCTCTTGGATGCTCAACTTGCCCAACTTGCCTTCGAACATCGTGAGCACACATACAAAATCGAGATTCCTCTGGAAACACAACTCTATTCTATGTTTCGTTCCAATTTTCCCATGTGCTGCACCATTCCAACTAAGGGCGTACGATCACGATTGGTTAGACAGATTACTACTCTTGTATAAGAACGAATACGGCGATATTTGGAACTCATTGTAATTCTATGGCCTATCAATCCCAAAAATGTATCCTATCAATCTGGAGCTACTATGCCGATCCCTGAGGGTAAGCAATCTCAATCATCTCGATTTGTTTTTATTCTAGCTCGTTATCATCTGCGATGTTTCCTGCAATTTTCTGACCAGCTTCTCCGACAATGTCTAATTGTTGCACTATTTCTTTTTTTTTTTTTTGGCTTTTCCTTTTCAATAGCCCAAACATATGCACAGAATTTGGTTAGAAAATATTCACTTCTACAGGGTGTTTTTTTTTTGTCAGATCGCTACAACTAATGCAACACCAAATACTAATTAAGACAAATTATTGTTTTACAATTGGAAGTAACGCGAAAAATACTACATAATATACAATATGCATCGGATACAAATAAGGCACACACCACAAGAAACAAACAGCGTCTTTGGTAACTGCTGAAAATTGCAACTACAGAAAAGTTTGAAGATTGAATGCAAATTCTTCTTGGAGAGAATAAGATACCTCATGCAAAACTGGTTTGTAGTTTTCTTGAGCTTCTTTGAAAGATCTTGGGACGTGATTGAATATTTCCAGTGCCTTCTAGCTGCTTGAGAAAGACCACAAATGTTTGAGGTTCAGTTAAAGCTCTTGCTAATATGTGCATATCCAGAGAAAGGAAATGCCTAATTTTTCAGTACCGAGAGTATTGAACTCTCCGATAAACAATACCCAAAAAAAACTCCAATTATTTACTATTAGAATACAATGAACAGCATAAGAGGGTACAATTAAGTCTTAGCGTGCTCACTTTTAATGCCCCAGTTTGAGACCCAAATCTAATTTAATGTGGGTATCGCATGACCATAATTTTGTTTTGCTTTTGTGTTTCGTAGGCGGACTGGCTGGTTTTGCTTATATTAAAGAGATTCTAAGACAGCAAAAATAACGGCAATTTCTGTCGATGTTGTCGCTATTTTTTTGTGAAATGGGAGGAAATATATGATCACAATACTGCGCACGCCTTAATATAAAAGTAAGCAATAAGCATGGGACAAAATAGGGGGATAAAATCTTCCAATTAACAGCAACATTCGGCGTCCCTTATTTAACTCATTGTCGGACTAGGAATGCATCAATTTCATTTTATAGTAGGTTAGGTTTCTGTGAGTGGTCCGATGTCGGCCCTGCAACTTTCGCTTACGGAGTGTCATTAATCTGTTTCTCTCTCGAGAGAACAGGTGTTCCAGTCGTGCTCGTGCTAAATTTTTAATTTTGGTGTTTGTCGTGCAATTCGTAAAGTAGTCGCCTGTGTCCGGTTCGATGGTACTGCTGTCTATTGAGGCTCACTCAGCATTATGTGCTCTTAGATCCTGTGCATTTGATGCCGAAGTTTGCAGTGTGCAGTGTACAGACCCTCCAGGGCTTTGAGACTGTTCCTGCCCGTTCCCAGAAGTCAGAAGTGTGTCCGCCACTTTTTTTCTTTTTTTGTGGTGGGCACAAAGGATTTTGCATGGTTCATACCTTTAACCTCTCCCAGTATTGTTTGGGCTCTATACTCCCAGGTCCAGATTGCGTGGTTGGCCGTATCTAGGGCTATCCCCAGTACTGGTTCAATCAAGTTGTGCTCAGGTTCAACTTTCGCAAGTTGATCCGCTTTTTCGTTGCCTTCTTGTCCGATATGTCATGGTATCCAGTTAACAGTGGTTATTCTCCCCTAGCGGATTAAGGGGTTGTTTACATTTCCATACTGTTTTCGATGTACAGTGTATGGATGCCAGTGCTTTCAGCGGAGCTTGGCTATCAGTAAATATTGTTATCGACTTTTGCGTTTGTTGCATTTCGGGCAACTTTTTTTTTGTGCCAAGCTCGATGGCCTGAAGTTCTGCCTTATGGAATATGGATGCGTTTTTCCAAGGCTGGTCGAAATTTTCAGTCTTGGTGTCTCAACATATACTCACCCCTGCTCCGACTACATGGTAGGTTGTGGAGCCGTCTGTCTACAAGCAGATGTCTGCCTTCAGTAGCTCGGTCCTGTCGCCAGCCCATGGCTCTCTGTGAAAAATCATTGTTTTGAAGGGCGAACCAAATTTGTATTTCCTTGGCATTATGTCAGAAGGCACGCTTAGGGTTATTTCGTCCACAAGCACCGCGTGTTGTATTGCGCTTCCACCCTCATTTTAGTAAGTATGGAGTTTAATTTTCAAAGCAGTTTGCCAATTATCAGCGACGTAATCTGGCGTTATTTGAACGGTTCGTGACTTTGAAGTGATATTACAAGACTGCGAACAATCGCAAATTCATTCCTTAGCACAGTACCAGTGACTTTCCTGATTTTAAGAACGGATTGCAGAATCACTCATACCCTCTATCAGTTTATCGGTTTTATCCATCGAGCTCTTTGTTCTTGCTGTTCAGGCCTGCTAATATCCCTAACTCACCATAGTTGATTCTTGTCTCGTACTGCTTTCTATACCAATGCATGTCTGATACAATCGGTAGTAGAAAATACATGAAAGTCAGAGATAACGTGTCTTGATTCTCGGTTAGAACATTCTTTAAATTAGTTTTTGAATATGATTAAATTTACTAATAATGTCATTTCAAAATGTGGTTTATGTCGGAGGAGCTTGAAAGCTTATAGACAGCTACTAAAATAAGAGTCATAATTATCTCGAAATATGTAAGGAACTCTTGAAAACTAATAATAATAAATTGTAAATAATTTCCTTACCTTAGACATAGAGTAATGTATCTAAGATATACAGGTTAAAGACACTTTGACAGATTCGAAAATGTCAATTTGTTTCAACTTTTTCTTCTAGTTCTCACAAATAACATCAATTTGCTTAAATATAGTAAAAATCACTTGGTATATAAATACCAAAACTTCGATTCATGTATACTTACTTACTTACTATACGTTGGACTAAGGAAAATGTTAAATGGTTATTTTACTGGGTCAGCGGCGTTGAAACAGGGGGCAAAATAGGTCGTATTAATTGAAATTCTGGCGAATAGGCACATTTTTCGGGGCCTGCATATCTTAATATATGTTTATGTAAAAGCGAATGGGGTTTGGGCTTCAAGCGATTAGAATAATAAATTTATGTAGAAAAAAAATCCGTGCAAGGTATTTTGGGATTCAATTTTAGGGGCATAGGTATGTGGTTCTTGTAACAAATATTGTTCGCTATATCCAAGGGCGACGCCAGCTAAGGGCAGGGGCGGGCACCTAGAAATCTAGAGATTTGAATTTAACGACTTAAAAATTTTTCTTTGAAAAATCTGGTCAGTGTCTTTACATGGTACGTAGATCATAATATTGAAGGCGTCATATCAGAAGGGCGAATAAACGAGAAAAGTAATGTCTGACCGAAAATATTTATCAGTTTGGCCAGGATTCGAACCCGGTCTAACGCAATTTTAGCTTACGCGAATGAACTTTTGTCGCATTTGGGTAAACGATAAAAAGAAAAACAAGAAAAAGAAGCTTAATGACAAAAAGAAAGACAAGAAGAAGAAGCTAAACGACAACAAGAAAAACAAGACGAAGAGGCCAGGCAACAAAAAGAAAAACAAGAAGAAGGGGCTAGATGGCAAAAAGAAGAGGCTAAACGACAAAAAAAAAAGAAAAAAAGCAAGAAGCAGAAGCTAAACGACAACAAGAAAAAAAAGATGCAGAGGCCAGACGAAAACCAAAAAGGCTAGATAATCTTGGACAACTCCAGAAAATATTTCAAACCGTACAAGGATTTGTCGTTAACCTAGAACAAAATATCAAGGAAGTAAAAGCCGAAGTTAAAGACGATGTTCAAGAAGTTAATGCTATGTTCAAGAAGTTGAAGACGATGTTCAGCAATTAAGACAAAAAGTTGAGGACCAAGTTCAAGCACTTGAAGATAAGGTGCATAAATTAGAAATACAGTCCATCAATCCAGATAGTGTTGGAGCATTCTCTAGTATGAAGATAAAACCACCAACTTTTGACGGTTCTACGTCCTGGACCATGTATATACGACAATTTGAAGCTGCTGCAAATACCAACGGATGGAACGATCAAGAAAAAGCTACAGCACTAATAGTGGCGCTACGAGGATTTGCCTTAGATCTACTTCAGTCCATTCCTTCAATCTACCAAGCGAATTACCAGCATCTAAGTCAGACGTTAGAATTGCGCTTCGGAGACCATTACAGACAGGAAGTATGTAGAAGCCAAGTTAAATCAAGAATTCAAAAGCCCGGGGAGATTGTTGGATCGGAAGTTAAAAGGCTAGTGAGTTTGTCCTTTCCTGCAGCTGAGGAGGACATGCAGGAGTGGATGGCAGTTTCTGCATTTTTTGATGGTCTCAGAGATTCCAAGATACAGAAAAACCTGAGAATGTCTTAGTTCAGAAAAAGTAGCGAAGCCCTTGTCCGAGCATTGGAACTGGAAGCTATCTTTGGTGCCTCACGACCCAGAATACGAGCAGTGTCCATTGAAGACCCAAAGGATAAACAATCGTCAAAGAGGATGGTAACTTCGAGAATGTTATGAGTAATTTCAGGGAGGAAATGAAGAAACTATTACTAGAAGGTAGAAATACGGGAAACGACTCCAGACAAATACCAACACCGAGAAACCGAGTAGAATGTTATCGGTGCCATAAGCTTGGACATACTCAACGAGATTGTAGAGTGAGGATGTCCTCTTCATCTAGGGATCGTTTCCAACGCTTTTCCAGGTCTAGAGACGTCAGCCCAGACAGGCACCAACCAGTACGGAGGGGCGAATGCTGGTTAGTAATGACGAAGCCCCCAGGGTTGTTTACATGAAGTTATTGGCAGTCATTATAGAGAATTGAAATTCGAAGGACAAATTATTGGAGAATTTAAAACCATCACTTTTGATACGGGTGCTGAAGTTTCCATTATTAGAAAAACATTAATCAAGTCTCGGTTATCCAACCGCTCACTAGAAACGGTTCACTACGAACAGTCACGGGCGAATCGGCACCAATTCAAGGAGTGGTTGAGCTTACTTTTGGATCTACCACCATCAGGCATAGAGCACTAGTCGCCAATATAGAGGATGATTTTATTTTGGGAATGGATTTGATCGGCCAACAGGCTTTCTCTTACGATCTTTCTATGAATATCCTTAAATTTGGTAATGAAGAATTTGTCCTAACTACACAAGAACAATCTTCCTGGGAGTACACGGAAAAGATCTTTTGCGGAAAATTGGAAAAAAAAACGCTGAGTGTTGCGTTAAACTAACACATAATTTTATTGGGGATAAACCAGAAAAAATTCTCGTTGGAAAGACTCTGGTAAGAACAAATGGAGACATGATAAGAATTGCCAATGTTTCTTCTGAAACAGTTAAAATAAAGGAAGGAGATATTATCGGAACTCTCGAACCAGTTACTTGACATACATATATTTAATGGATAACAGAGCAGCTGTTCACGAGTGAACAGGTGAAAGTCTATCTCGAATCGTTTTTGGAAGGACACTCGGGTTATTTTCAGCATGGGAAGAACCCTACAGAATAATCAAGAGGATCAATGATTTGGTTTATCGATTCCAGCGCAACACCAAGAGTAAGATGAAAGTTGTACATCTAGACAGATTGAGGAAATATCATGGGCATGAAGTTTATCGGGACGTTCAACATTAAGAGGCAGGCAGTATCACAAATGAGTCGCGCTTCGGCCAGGGTGCACAGAATCCATACCGAAAAATCTAGAAAGTACTGCGTTATTCAGTAAAAGAGTCAAAAGATACTATTGCGTTTTTCTGGATTTCACAGGAATGGATTATGGATATATAAAGGCTGGGAATTATTAGTAGTTTTTAGTTTAAGATTAACTGTTATATGTTTTATATAGTGAATATCGTAAGGATTAAGTCGAATGTCGTTTGAGTTAATTAGTGAAGTAATTAGTGTCAAAGTATCATAGTAGTGTGGAATAAATTATTGTTGTGTTTATGGGACTTTGACTTTTGAATAAACGGACCCCAGATTTCAGTCACGCACCCCAGAGCCGTGACAATATTATGTTCAGAAGGGAGCTGCTTTCCATTTATTGTAGCACATACTCCTAAACAAAATGGCGTAGCTGAGCAAATGCATCGCATTATAACTGAAACAGCGGCTACAATGATTTTTACATCAGGGATTAAAATAAAATTTGGGGCGAAGCTCTCACAGCTACACACCTAAATTAAAAATTTTAAAAAATGCAAAAAAAACAAAATGCCACATTTTTCCAAAGACTCCCAAAAAACTCCACAAAAATGCCAAGTTATGATTTTTCTGCGGGCCAAATTTGTACAAAATAATTCAAAAAATGTCCACAATTCCACAACAATGCCAAAAAATTCCACATATAATCCTAAAAATTCCAAGAAAGTGCGAAAAATTCCAAAAAATGCAATTTACGCGTACATAAAATTCCACCAGCGATTTGTCCCTCGTTGCTTTCTTTCCAAAATGGCCAAATTTCAAAAAATTTTATGTGGAGATTTCAACATCAAACGATGAATTGGGATCCCGGAAACTCCGTACAGTGATTTATCGTGGGATTTGAAGCCGAAATCTATGAAAAAAGGATGTCAGGAAACTTCACATTCACTTCACACGGGAACTCTGAGTCCAAATGAGCTTTTCCTCAGAGGATAATAATCGCTGAAAATTTCTGCTTTCTATCTATGATGCAAAAAATTATGATTTTTCAAAATTTTCAAATATCCAAGTCAGAAGGTTTTTTTTGCACAATGCGATGAATAGAAATTTTATAAGAATCTTAAGTATATATTATTCCTAATTCTCATTCCCAACTCTTTCATCAGTATGAAAATCGATAATTTTAAAAATTTTAGATTTCCAGTTAAAGAGACTTTTTGTTAAAGAATGTGTTAATGATAGAATTATAATGTTCTTGAGGGGCTTGGTGACTGAGCCCGTGAAATAAATAAACCACAAAACAAGCCAAGAAATAAGTCTATAGATATAGATGAGCCCTTAAAACAACAGCTAGGAAAATAATATACTTTGAAATTTGAACCGTTAGGGTCGACAACACTACAGCTATTGCCGGTATACATTATGTGGGTAGCATTAAACACCCCAGGCTTAATAAATTCTGCAGATATACCTATTTGGCAGTTGTGTGTTAATAAAAACAGATTTATTTTCGCATGTTACATGAAATACTTCGATAACAAAGACGGTGATGAAGAGTCTGATCGTTTCAAATTATGACAAATAATTCGAATTAATCAGGATGTTTTTTTTTTTTTTTTTTTCAAATATTATGTAAACTCGAAGAGCGAATCTTGATCTTAACGCCATCTAGGACACGATAATCAACACTACACGCAATTTTGCTGTGCAAAATGGTGAACGTTCCAAAGGCAGACCAAAATTCAGTTCGTTTGGGTTTCACCCAAAAGTACCACTGTTTGAGAAAAGTTTTTGGATTAATTTTGGAAAAGCGGAGAAAATTAATCCAAAAACTTTTCTCAAATTATGTAAACTCTTGAGAAACCAGATATTGATTTATTTGCAAGTAAAATTATTAGGAAATGTAAGAAAATTCTGCTATAGCATAATTAAACTGAAAGTCTTAGGTACATTGGGTACTTTTACTATCAATTGGTCAAATCCTATGCCTTTCTGTATTTTTCACTAGGTAATACTAGAAGTATTGCAAAATATTAATAGTGATAAGGCAGATGGTATAAGTCGTGGTTCCCCAATTCTAGGGTAAAGCGGGTTTTTATTTATTATTTTAGGTAGGATGTTTCTCTTTCCGGATAAGTATAAAAGTAAAGTGTGTGTATGGCTTGGGTTTCAGACATCTACGTACCTCTATTCACAAGACAAGGCATGAGATATAATTAACAGATCAAACGAAGTTACCTTAGTGAATTTTGATCTTAATTATATCCCTAGCCTCGACGAAGTGAATGGGACCTTTTTTTTTTTTTTTTTTTTACGGATATGCGCACTCGCAAGGAAATGTCGTATCACGCTCGAGAAGCGGCAAGTGCGCGGAAATGTCGGTGTATGTTGGTCTTGAAACGGTTCAGGTTGTAACCTGCAGGGAAAACCGTCGCAGGGAGTTTATTCCACAGCGATGCTGTTCTCCAGAGATATGAATTCAGATATAATGAGGTTCTTGGTGCCTCTAGTTTGACAGTAAATTTATGGTTACCGTCTGTTTGACGGGTTCGCCTGGTAGGTGCTACTCTCGGTGGAATCATACGTGCCAACTCTTCAGAGCATTTTTCGTGATAGTACCTGTAGAAGAGAGATAAATCGCCCACAGATCTGCGATGTTCGAGACCATCCAAGTTACGCGTAAGTGCCGGGTCATTGATCAGCTTGATAGCTCGTTTTTGCACGGTATTCAAAAGCATTAAGGTATGTTTGGGTGCTGCACTCCATATATGTGAGCAGTACTCCATAGTTGGTCGAATCTGGGCTTTGTAGAGTGTCAGCAATTGGCTTGGTGTGTACAGATGTCTTGTACGAAATAGCACCCCCAGCTTTTGGGAGGCCCTTTTAGCAATATCTGTCACGTGACTGTGCCAAGACATGTTGGTCTCTGCAGTAACCCCCAAGATGTTCAACTGACTCTGTAATGTGACAGCACTTCCAGATAGCATGATGTTTGGCTCACCGGTGCTGGTTTTTTTTGAAAACAGAGCTGCTTGGGTTTTCTGCGCGTTGAACTGTACAAGGTTTTTGTTACCCCAGTCCTCTATTATCTCCAGGTCGTTATTTATCTGCGATATTTGAGTTAGTCTAAGATGATGGAATTCACGTGCGGAAAGACCTGTGGGTGGTATGAGTGAGGAGACTACATTGCCATCGTCTGCAAAGCAATAAAGTGGATTTACTGTTTTATCTATGAGGTCATTTATGTAAATCAGGAAAAGAGTTGGCGAAAGGATTGCTCCCTGTGGCACACCAGCATTTATTTGGTAAGAGTTGGAGTTCTGGCCATCCAGTGCAACATAAATGGATCTGTCCTTTAGGTAACTTTCAAACCAAGTGCAAAGTTTCGGCGATAATCCCATTGCTTTGAGCTTGTTGAGCAGATTTTCATGCCAAACTTTGTCGAATGCTTTAGATATATCTAAGGCAATTGTTCTTGTTTCACCCCGCAACTCAATCGCTTTTTGCCATAAGTGAGTGACGTATGTAAGTAAATCGCCAGTTGACCTATATTTTCGAAATCCGTATTGCTTATCGTTGATAATTTTGTACTTTTCCAAGTACTTGGTTAGGTGATTGTTCACAACTCTTTCCATTACTTTTGATATCACCGGAAGTAGAGCAATTGGTCTATAGTTTAACGGATCTGTCTTTTTTCCTTTCTTTGGAATGGGTTGTACTGCGGCAGACTTCCATGATGATGGATATACTCCTTGCCTGTAAGACAAATTGAATAATTTTGCGAAAGTTGGGGTGAGTTCGTTGGCGCAATTTTTGAGTACTATTGCGGGAATGCCATCCGGACCCATTGCTTTGTTTGTATCCAGCTTTTTTAGGGATTTTCGTATTTCTCTGTGACAAAAGGGTACCTCTGGCATACTATGGGAAACCCTTTCAATGAACGGTGGAGTTTTTCCGTTTGGCACTGTTAGGTTGGAGTTGGAGGAAAACATTTGGGCAAGCATATTGGCTTTTTCCTTTGATGTTGTGGCTAAGTGATTATTTTTATCTGTAAGTGGTGGTATGGATGACTTGGTGAAGTTAGATCCAACAGCTTTTGCAAGAGACCAAAAAGACCTAGAACTACTTGGACAATTCAGCAACCTGTTTTTTATTCTTTGATTGTATGTTTCTTTAGCGGAGTCAATAGTAATTTTGCAACTATTTCTGGCTTCTATAAATTCTGTGTGGTTTTGAGCGGTTTGTTGTTGTTTCCAAAGGTTATATGCTCTGTGTTTTTTCTGTACAGCCGTTTGACACTGGCTGTTGAACCAAGGTTTTGCATTAGCTCTACGTTTAGTTGTATGTGGGATATATGCGTCCATTCCAGATAAGATTACTTGTGTTATTCCATTACAGCAAATAGTGGGATCAGCTGTTTTAAAGCAAACCTCTTGCCATGGAAAATCCAGGTAATACTGTTTTAGGTCATTCCATTTTGCCGATTTATAGTGCCACATTTTACGAGGAAGTGGTTGTAGGCTTGGTGGGATGAGCATTTCGCACTTTGTTATTATAAGTTTATGATCGGACGAACCAAGTGGAGCATCTACTTGAATTGTGTACGAGTCAGGATTGGTGGTTAGGAACAAGTCTAAAAGCGCTGCAAATTCGCCCCTTTCTGAGATACGGGTAGGTTCATCGACAAGCTGCGTTAAACCACAACTTATGGCAAAAGCTTCTGCTACTCTGCCTTCGTTATCTGTTTTGTTGTGGTGTTTCAGCCAGGGTATATTGTGGACGTTGAAATCGCCTAAAAAGACAATTTCCGCCTATCCACAGGCGGATACTATCACAGC
Organism: Ceutorhynchus assimilis; assembly: GCA_917834065.1. Classification (NCBI taxonomy): domain Eukaryota; kingdom Metazoa; phylum Arthropoda; class Insecta; order Coleoptera; family Curculionidae; genus Ceutorhynchus; species Ceutorhynchus assimilis. The sequence goes on from OU892277.1 coordinate 43,974,554, forward strand.
TTTCGGATAATGTCGCGAAAAAGTTTTGGTAATCGGTGTTACTTGGCGGTCGGTAGAGGCAGCAGATAAACTTGGTCGATGACTTTGAGGTGAATTTTAGCCATATGATATCAAGGTTCGCTGGTTCTAGCTTCTCCTCTCGATGACATGAAAGGTCATTTTTAATGTACACACAGATCCCAAAATTATGTCGAAATCGGTGGTGTAGGTCATAGCCGGGATAAAGATAGTTCACAATAGGTGTTGCAGAAATGATTTTAGTTTCAGTGAGAACAAGGATGTCAGGTCTTTGTTCTTCAAGATGTTGGTGAACTGAATTCATATTTGTACTTATTCCTCTTATATTGCTAAAATCAATTCTGAGTTGAGTTTTTGATCTTCTCTTTATATCTTTGCATGAAGGACCCCCAGGATCACCCGACGCTCGGAGATCCGAGTGGTCGGGTATTTTACCTCCGGAATATTTTGATCCTGGAGGCGCCATCATGCTATCTGTTACTCATTGTTGGAACCGGACTGCCAGCGCAGTAGCGGAACGTGGTGATACCACTTAGCGCTACTCAATTCTATCCTATCTACTACACCCTTCCGCACCTCTGTCAAAGAAGTTGTGTTGATGAAAGCGCAAGTGATACTGCATATTATATCCATGCCTGTATCTATGTAACTTGTCGAGACTATGGATAGAATCAATTGAGATTGAACTTCACCTAGATAAATTCGTGTCATCTGTTATTTTTTATGTAAACCTAGTTGCCATAAATTATGAAAAAAAATCATTGCATTAAAGTTTATTGGAATTAAACCAATTACAGAGACATGAAAAGGAAGTAGACAAATGACTAAAAGCCTCCATAACATCCTATTTCACTAATCAACATAATTTCCCCAAAGTCTTTTTAAATCTCCCCTTGAGGGATACCTCCTTTTGCAGAAACCTTTCTAAATGCACATTAAAGTGATTAAACCGATCCGTTGTAACTATCTATTAGTCGTCATAACATAGTTGAACCCCCGCTGGACTACTAATAGGGATATTAACATCTGACTATACATATTGACGGGGGAAACTTAATATGCAAATTTGATTATTAATTTTATGCTGGGGCTGGGGCTGAACGTCAAACGCGGTCGTTCAAAAACCCTTCGGTGACGGAGTCTGTGTGCTTTGTATAGTTCTTATTCGAAGGGTTTCTGTTTGTTTCACCTAATGCATGTTTAAAAATGGGTACGGTTTTGCTAGTTTCACTACGATTAAAAAAAATTGGATCTTATTTTTTTTTCGGAATTAACTTTACAGCTACCTATCCAATTATTTGACAGAACAATAAATTATGCACTTGTTTTGTTTTATTAATTTTCATCAGATTATCAACATATGATAAGCTATTATTAAGTTTACACAAATGTATTTTCAGCTTGTGAAGCTATTGAATAAAATAAATAACTTCTATATTTCTCTGAAAATTATTTCTGCAGCACTTAAGGCTTGAGGTGCGATATAAGTAAAGGCCAGACATAACCAATTTACACGAGGCTATAGTATTACAGGGAAGCCGTATACAGCCGGGCTTTAACAGAAACTAAAGCCGATCGAGTACAGTCATGCAATAGGCGCATTTAGGAGGAGTTTCGTTATAAGCGGCAAATAAAAACCAGCACACGCTCGAAGTTTTATTATTTTTCCCTCTTTAAACGTTTCCAGCTTTTGTCCGAAGGCCTCTAAGCTTTCGATTTTATTAATTTAATTTGTTTCTAATTTTTATTGGCCATATTCCATAGAGGCATAAACTTTCAAGGGTGTTTCCAGGGCAATTATTAGTAGGTAGTTGAGTAACTGACCATTGTGTGTGGTGAAATAATCTATTAACGCCCAAGTTTGGAACTGCTGAAACTCGAGCCCGGCCGGCAATGTACACTTTGTTTCACGAGGGTTTATACTTTTGACATAATCTGCCCTCCTTTTTTAACGAATAGAAATTGACTCAAACAAATCAATGACATCAAAAACGTTCGTCGGTTCTTGAACCAGAAGTCATTCATTCTAATTTGTCAAAAAAATTGAATGTGTCATATGAATTAATCGACGACAACTCTTTTTTTTTTTTTTCAAGTAATGACGTCTTCGATGTCAAAAGTATAAACCCTCATGAAAGGAACTTTAGGCCTTGGGTGTTGGTCCGAATAACGGCGCTCTAACGCATAAGCGATCTAGGTATAGTTTTGTTGGGAAGCAGACGGAAAAATCCCCAACGGGCTTAAGGCAAAGCTATATACGCAATACTACAATAAGGCCTGTAGCTATGTCATCGGAGCTCCAACCATTAGTCATTGCAACAGTCTCGAACTGAAATCTGTTCAGGGTGTTTCAAATTCAAGCCACATCATTGGGATCTCGGAAACGGTGACAGATACAGGGTTGGTTGGGGCAAAGTTGCGTAATGTGATGCTTAACAAAATGCCGCTTTGATATTTAGGATATTCCGAATGCTTCCGGAGATATCCGGAAAAAACCGAAATTATATTTCGGTAGGAAATTACTAAAAAGTAAAAAAAAAAATTTTTCCAAATAAATGCGATAGGTCATAGGTTTTGGGACATCAGAAGCTCTAAAAATCTGAAACAAAAAAACCAGGGTCGTATTTAAAAAAATTAAGTTGATGATGGTGGCCCAAAGACGAAACGTCAGATTTTAAATTTGAAGCTAGCATCTTGTAGGGGAGAAAAAGTGACTATGATGAAGTGATTTTGAATATCACTTCAAATAAAGTCAGGAAAAAGTAAAAACGGTTTTTTCCGGATATCTCCGGAAGTATTCGGAATATCCTAAATATCAATTTTTTTAGGCATCAAATTACGAAACTTTGCCCTAATTTAACCAACCCTGTATCTCTCACCGTTTCCGAGATCCCAATGATGTATCTCGAATTTGAAACACCTGTACATTGCACATGATGTCTGACCAGCTTATGGTGGTGGCTCAACTTTGATACCGGTTGCAGGCATTTTTTGATAAACAAGTCCAATTTCATTACGTATGTAGTTCTTGCATTGCAATTTTGAATTAATTAGCTTGCCCTTCTAGGATTTTCTCGATTCTGGTTTGTTCCTCAGAGATCACGGCTTGATCCATGCTCGCTGAAATTTAAAATGTTCCTGAATACGGTCCTCTTCTTCTTGTTGTTTTTCTTTTTGTCTCCGGACTTCTTCTTCCTGTGTTTTTTTTCCGTTTTCGGTCTTCTTCATCTTGTTTTACTTTCCGTCTTCGGTCTGTCGCTTATTGTTTATATTTTTCCCTCCGAGCTTCTTCTAGTCTTTTGTCGTCCAAATGTTTCATGAAGTCCGCCAGTAATTGATTTACTTGCTCCATTTCGTCGGTGTGCCCTCGTGTTTACCCTAGAATACTCTGTATTTTTCTTGAAAACTTGATTTCAAATCTGTGACAAATTTCCAAATATAAAACAGTGAAACGCAAGAGAATTCCCCGAAAAGTCGCGCTAGATATAAACAACTCGTTTCCTAGAATCCGGCCGGGCTCTCGAGGGAATTTCGTGACAATAATATCAGGAATAAAATACATTTTAATTTCGCATACTGTTTCTGAGGGGTGAAAGTGCTGGAAGACCGCTTCGTACGGATGGAAAATTTGAGATGAAAATATGATAAGGATCAACATTCATTGACTTTTATTGTTTCTAATTCTCAGGGATATCCAATGAACTCTTTGCAGAAGCACAGATCACCTAATACAGATGCGTAAGTAAGTATCCTTGCCGTCGAACGATTTTGCTACGAAACCGCGGCTCCGCAAGGGGGCCAGCCTCCGGACGCATAGACACAAATCGCCCGCATCAGGACAATTAACGTGGCTGAGTGCGTGAGCGTGTTCCAGCCTGTTGTGTTTACATATTTTTGCGGGTATTTATAAATAAAGCATTATAAAAAGAACTTTTTTTTGCTGTTTGTGAACCAATTTAAGAAATAATTTTATATTATTGAACTTCCGCATTTATATGTATAATAAATATGTTCAAAATTTATTGATGCGGCATTGGTGCGGCCAGCCTATCTCCACCCAAATTGACCTTGAACCACGAATTCGCCGCTCTTTCGCATTTGTATGTAGGTGATCTGTGGCAAAAGGACAGATCAAAAGGTAGAAGGTAAAACTCAGACAGAATCAAATGAAGACAGCGGCGAATATTCTAATCATAAGTTGAAGCATCTCCACTAATAATTTTCAAATTCCTCGCGATGAGTTTGTAGTACTTGGCTTTTTTTATTTAACATCGGTACTTTCACAGTTTTAATAAATCGCCTTCACACTGTCAAACTACGCGTTATTTTTCGAGCTTTCTCTGGAAGAACTTGTTTATTCCAATACAATAGAATTCCTGAAAACCCCTCTTCCACGTATTCATGTTTTGCTTATACAATGGAATTTTGCGAAGAGTCGCGCTAGAGTTTGACGTAAACCACTGAATTCGTAGAATCTGGCCAGGCTCTCGATGCGATTTCGTGAAAATAGTAATATATTTCAAGTTGTTGAATTTCATCTGCAGGCCGTGGGGATTATTATTATTATTATTCTTTCTTGTCCTGAAGTAGGTATTTCAGCAATTTTTATCAAGCCAACAGCTTTTCAATTACAGGACGTTGGCCGCCAAAGCCTTTACCAGGTTATTTATGGAACAACGGAACAAATCAAAGTGAAATACATACATCAAAATAATTGAAAATGTTATAAGTTCTGCACCTTTAATCATAATTTTTGAGACTGACCAATTTTCTTAAGCTCTAATTCTAATGACGTCGAAGGGGATCATCTGCTTCTTGAGTGGAAGATGCATGACTGGTGGAATTCAGTAGCAATTTCTCGTTTACGCTTATGCAAACCATATTTAAGCATGTGTGATGCGGTCAAGTATCCAAAGTCAGGATTAATCTCATGGCAGTTATTGTGTAGTATAACAAACCCGGGTTCGTTTAGTAAGATTGAACGATGAGAATTTTTATTACCTTTTAAACAACAAATCTTCTGAAAAACGAAATGAAAAACAAATAGGACCTACGTTGTGGAAACTTACTCAATTTTACTGAACATACGCCCGACATAGCAAATATTAGGGAAATTTAAGGGAATTTTGTGATATGTAAAAGAAACGAAACATTTGTGAAACGTCTACTTTATTATTAAAGTAAATCGTACCGTTCTCGACCTGGAATTCTCGAGGGGAAAGAGAACGGCAGAGAAACCCTCGATCTAACATTCCTTAAAAATCGAAACATACTGTGTCAATTTAATGATAATTGTGAGTCATTAATTCAATAAAAGTTGAAACTAGGTACCGCCCCTGCTCTTGTGCTAAAATTTCAATTACACACACTAGATTCAATCAACACTACCTATAATCAATACTGAAGAGTTTTTGGTTAGTTAGCCTGTTTCCCAGCGGATACTGAGGTCCCATACGGGAAGTTACTCAGCTATAGTTGTTTTTGAGCCAATATCTCTAGATTGATTATTTTAATTTGTTAGAATATTCTCTCGTCAGGGTAGGAAAATGTTAGTAAATTCAACAAGGCTCTAATGCACGCTCTAAACCCACAAAATCAAAATCTCAGCACAAAAAGACAGCACATAATTTCTTAGGTTCTAATTTACTTCTTTATCTATGCTGTTTACAGCATGAAACGATTTTTGTTAAATATATGAACAATGCACATGTTATAAAAAATTTTATAAATAAACAAACAAAAAATACATAAAAATGAACAAAATAATAGGAACTTGTATAAATTGAACTCTCAAAAACAAAATAACATTTAATCCACTAACCTGTGAACGCTCCTTACACACACACTAATAACAAATTGGATTGAACAATCAATTTTAATGCAAAATAGAAATGAAAATTGAATAATGAATAATTACAGACACGCGTCTAAAGGAACAGACCCAGCTTGTTCTCCAGTCTCTCTAATGCCTAATCGCCTCTTCTCTAGCTCCCGTTCGGTTTGGTACCCTCGTTTTCTGTGGCGCGCCTCGTTCAAACCTAAATTTGATGGAGCAGACATGGTTGCAACATTTGCTTTTATTCAGTAACCGATTTTTAAAAGTTAAAAGGACCCCGCACACTTCTTATGGGATTTCTGACCGCGGTCAAACTTAACCAAATTTTAGTATGTAATAAATCTCACCTTTCTGATCAATAACTACCATGGGCACAACTTAAGCCTATGACTAGTTTTTGAGGTACAGGTAGTTTAATGTTCAAGAAATGCACACATTTTATACGCATTTACATCTACCTGTCACCTAATAATACCAGCATGGACAGGTATCCTCACGCTCAGGTCAACTCAGGTGACAGGTAGATGTAAATGCATATAAAATGTGTGCATTTCTGGACATTAAACTACCTGTATCTCAAAAACTAGTCATAGGATTCAGTTGTGCCCATGTTAGTTATTGATCAGAACGGTGAGAGCTATAACATACTAAAATTTGGTTAAATTTGACCGCGGTCAGAGATCCCATAAGAAGTGTGCGGTAGGTGGTTTTCCTCAGGGAACAATAAAATATCGTTTGACTAAATAAAATCTGAATAATTTTTCGTGAAATCTCCGCATTGCTAGTTGAGTTATTCGGTTTATTTATTTTACCATAGATCAGCTAACCTATAAAATAATATAGGGCGATTTGATGTACTGTCAATTTTTTACAATTCAAGATGGCACCATGGGCATTACAAACTTGACTTGTATAAGAGACTGTGCATTTCTACCTAGTTAAGTCGAAAGGTGTTTATCCAAGCTTTTTTAACCCAGAGCCGGTAAACTCTCGAGCCCTTCGAAGGTTGGCATTACTGATGCAACGTTGCCAGCTCACTTTGATTGTTTTTTTTTTTTGACATTTTCTGCTCATAACCTTGTTTATTTATATAATTTTTTTCCTTTTTTTTCCGATTTCGTAGCAGAAACTTTGGTTTCGTGTATTCTGTGCAAAATTATACAATAATATACTCGAATTCCCAACAAACAGTTCAAGTCTATGCTCGATTTGTTCTAGAACAATTAAAATAGTTTCTTTTCTCAGGCGAGAACGTGCGAAGAAGTCGACGTGACGTAGTCAAAATCGTCAAAGGGATTTGACCGAATTGACCGTAATTGTTGATTTCGTAACCTTACGTGGTAGATGCGCCGCTCAGGCATGTTCTAACAATTCTAGAACATCTCGAACATCATCACTGAAATGTATGTTCTCCATCTCTTCACAATATCAAAATTCAAGCCAAAGCAACCTTTTTTAAAAAAATTCAGATAGAAAATTTTGAGGTTAACCCATGGTCAAATACGCTAACTTGCCGTGAGAGCTCGGGTTAACTTTTTCCTGGAATAACTTTCGAAGTAGCAGCTGACCCTGGATGGATAAACACTTGTCAGAACTTTGACCCAAGGTTATCTGTAACTCATGGGGTAACCCACTATTGATAAACCGGCCCTGAAACAGGTAGAAATACCTCACATTTTCATGGGGGCAATGTTTGTTTATGTTTTTGCCCACGTCGCCATCTTGAATTATCAGCTGGTTCGAATTGCCTTCTTATGTAATACATAAAAGCCTATGTATTTTCAGATGTTTTACTGAATTCCAAAACGAATAAGGAATTTGAATGTACCTTTGTCGATTATTGTTTTTGAAATTATAATTTTAGAGATGCAATGAAAATGCAGTTTGAGAATTTAAATAGAAATAATAAGTATTTACAATAAATACCTACTTGAAATCTCATTAGAGAATAAGGAAATAAATATGCCAATACATATCTTTTTATTTTTTGTGACGAGTCACGAGATCAATACTTCTGCGTCCTTAGCTAAGAAAGGTAGAAATTTACATTAAAATTCCATGGGAAAATAAAACCGGTGTGTTTTAAAATTTTCATTATGCGATATGGGTCAACGCATATTTGCATGACTTCGTTAAATATTGTGCAGTAAGGGTGGAAATTATGATTTAATGCTACGTGATCGGAGTGAATTACTGGGACGACTTTACATTCAATGGCGGCGCTTTTAAATTAACCGTGTAATCATTAAATCGACAAAAGAAATGTTCATCTTTTAAGTTGAACGTTTAACAAGGCTTTGATTGAATTGATTGAGATCAATATTAATCTAACATTCACTTCCATAACTTGGTGATGGTATTGTCACAAGTACGTAGGTAGCATGTTATGCATGCTGATGTAGGATAGAAAATGTAGGTGAGTTAAGCCGTTTACTCTTATAGGAAAACACTTCATAAAAACAAGAAGCCTTTAAATAATCATGCGTCATAGCATATTTATTAAACTATGGCTTGTTTAATAACAGAGTGTGGTTTTTAGAATTATGCCTTTTTCTGCACCTAAAATGAAGAACTCAATTCTGATGACTGTTTTAATACACAATTGAACAAGTAAACTGTTTACAGAAAAAAAAATAATACTATTACCTAGTCTCAGTTGCTGATTTTTCTGATGAATATAACAGACCATCATCATCATATATTATTAAAATCACTTTGTTATTGTTCACATAACATCTATAAACGCACTGATCTGCTGATGGCTTGTCAAAACCAAAACTAGCTAAAGATTAGCTGAATTTTCGATTCCAGAACCGCGGCGACTGTTTTAAACCATAACGATTTTTGGAGTTTCCAAACAAGTCCGGGATCGCACTGTAGTCCAAGAGGTGGCATCATAAAGATGTCTTCCTCACCGTACAAAAACGCTGTTTTAATTCCAAATTACATGAATTCATAGTCTTTAATACTTGCTAAAGCTAACAAGGCTCTGATGGAGTCATACCTTGTAGTTGGTGCAAAAATTTTATTATAATCGACTCCTTCTTTCTGAGCGTAGCCCTTAGCACACGTAGCACACAATCTGGCTTTGAATCTTGAAATTGTCCCGTCTGGTTTTCTCCTGAATTCGAATACCCACTTCGATTCAATTTTCTTCTCATCTTCTGGCAATTCAACCATTTTCCATTTTTCATTCTTCAGTAAGTTCTTCATCTATAGCTTGTTTTCACTGAACTTTTTCTTCACATGTTGCCTCGCTGTAGGTCAGTGTAATATACATTTCTGTGAAATTTACCTCGTAGTTTTGTAATCTTGCTGGTAAACGAATATTTCTTCGAGATCGTAAGTTTCGTAAATTCACTTCCGGATTCTCCTGATCAGTTACTTCTCCCTCTTCATTATCTTGCACTTCTTTCTGATTCTGTATCTCAGGTCTCATTTCTGCTCTATCAAACACTGTGACGTCATCACTTTCTATTTCTAGTTTTAATGAGCTGTTCTGCTCTCCATTCTATTTGACATTTTCAATTCTCTCATTGAAAACAACATTTATTGAAATAGTTATTCTCTGTGTTTGTGGATTAGATAATCTGTAGTTAGTCCAGTTTTTATCATACCTAACAAGCATTAGATTTTGACTCTTTTTATCAAGTTTTCTTCGTTTCTCTTCTGGTACATGTGCACATATGTATCACTCGCAAATATTCTGATATGCTCAAGTACTGGATTCTGCCCTGTCTACATTTCATAGGGTGTAGGGCCCAGGTGCTTTACAGCCTCTGCCCATTAGTATTTTGGTATACCTGCCTGATATCAGTGTATTATCTCGTTCTGGCCTCCCATTTTGCTCTCGTGTGTATGGTGCGGTTGTCTCTTGTTCTATTCCTTCTTGCTTGATATATTCCTTAAATTCCTTGTTTATATATTCGGTTCCTCCATCTGTATGCAATATATTGACTGAGCGGCCAAACTTTATTTTCATTTTTGCATTAAATGATTTGAAACATTCGAAAACATCTAATTTATGTTTTATAAATTAAGCTACTCGATAGCCTGAATGCTCGTCTTTGAAAGTAACAAAGTACCTTCCTCTTTGCACAGATGGGGTTTGCATTGGTCCGCACACGTCACTTAAAATTCTTTCTCCAGGAGCTAATTTTACATGTGGACTGTTTCTTATTTTGAATGGTTTCTTATGTTGCTTACCATATAAGCAAAACTCACATACGAAGTTCTCTGTGCTCTCACACTTACTCCTTTTATTAAATTCATTATGATCATCTGTGTCAAGTAGTTATTATTTATATGCCCTAGGCGTTCATGCCATAACTTTAAACTTTCCTCTGTTGCAACAAATGTATTATGTAACACTGTGCGGAATAGCATTTTGTACGTATTGCGTAATATTAATCTACATACATTTTGAGGAGACCCGTGTTTTTTATTTTTTCAAATGTTATCACTAACTTCTAAAAAAAAATTATTAAAATTCATAATTTGAATTTTAATGTTTGGAAGCTCGTGACGTCATCGGCCGCAAGAGGCGCAGTACTACACAATACCACGAGATGGCGCACTGTCCTTTGTGAAGTTCACTATAGCATTTGGCATCTGTTCTGTCACTGTGATTCACGTCAAGGCAATGTGATTATTGTTTGCATTACTCTATCCCTGTAGAACAGCGGTTCCCAACCGGTGGGTCGCGACATACACGCGAGGGTACATATTTTTTTCGTTACCAGGGTTTATTTTGATTGCATACATTGAACAGTGCTATGAAAATAGTTAAATTTAACTATGCTGAAACACCAGATTGTTATTTTCTTTAAAAGCAACCGCTCTTGTACCTGTGTTGTACCAGGCTTTGCTGTAGTACCATCTACTAGGTCATACATCCTTTTAGCTCAAAGTGCACATTTAAACTGAAACTTCCACTGCTGAAAGTTTGATCCATCAAATTTATTGATGTCTATTTTATCGCTCATTTTTACTTACTCGAAGTCTTTTACCACGACAACAAACGCCACTTGAGTTCCTTACATACAGGACAAACCACGCAACTGAGGGACACCACCCTTTTTAGGCTAATCTCCAGCGTGATCTGGGTCCGTAACCTATCAAACTATAACTTGTTTAATAACAGAGTGTGGTTTGTTGAATTATGCTTTTTTCTGGACCTGAAATGAAGAACTCAATAGATTCTGCTGACTGTTTTAATACACAACTAAACAATTGAACTGTTTACAGAAAACAAAACATAATATTACCTAGTAACTGTAACAAAATGCAATCTTTAATAACAATTATTGGGGTCACAATGCTAACACATAAATTATGAACTTAACCTCGCTTGATAAAAATCAATCAAAAAAACGAGTGACACTGTCATATACAAAACTAAAAACTAAATACACTGCCTAACACAAAACAACATTACAAAATAACAATTAACTCAACATTATTTCAACAATATTGAGTTGCCGTAGACAGGCAATAGCTTCATTTATTGCACACTTGGGAATAGTTCCGAAACAGTACGGGCGCCTCAACAGTTCGTATGTGTGGCCCCTCAATTTTTGGGGATAGATTATCCCAGCCTTCTTATGCATACCTTTTATTAGTTGTTCCAAGAGAATTGAAAGAAGACGCCGGAGCAAGCAGTTGTATTTGGATGCTAAAAAGCTAACCTATAGAAGCTACCTTCCGAAGCACCGAACCTATATCGGTATTTACCCTGCACGAAGTCATCAGAGTGAGGCAATGCTATAGTAAAAAGTTGACATACATCGTAAAAAAATGCTAGTCCTCGATTGCGATTGGCAATTAGGAAGAGCGAAACGCGAGTATAACATTTAATTAACAGTTACTCGTTAATTTCGGCAGAGGGGGAGTTTATGGTAATACGTCTCATTAAGCAGGACGTGAAGAAATTGGCGTCAAAGCGGGACTTAAAATTTGTTCCCTAAGTTTCCGTTCCGTCCCTTATCTTTTCATTGAAAATCCAATTTATGATTAAAATGCAAATTGGTACAGACGCTACTATGAATATGAAAACAACGGTGACTTTTTTTAGGTACATGGAGAATTATTTAAAAAAAAATGTAGTATAAGTGAGTATAGTGAATCAAATTTATTCTTTATTGTTGCTCAACTTTCAATACAAACATATAAAATGGTGTAAATGCTCAACTGAGTAAATGGGAATTTCGCGGCTTCCCGTCTTTAACTCAAGGGTCGCTCCTGGGATGGTCTGAGAGCTAAAATACTATTAGTTTCAATCATATCATGAGGTTTTCGGACTTGCGCTAAGTCATCAATAACATCATCATTATCATCACCAATCAATTCAGTTGTGTTCACTAGTAAACATGTCCCCCGCCATTCTTTATCGTTATCGATCCTGCGCTGCTGGCATCCTAGATCGCCACCATTTTGTAGGCCTCTTATCCTTCTCTTCAATTAAGAATTCACCTTGTCGGCCTACTGTCTCCCAATCTCGCGTTGAGGCTGCCCGATCTTTTTCGAGAATCGTTATTTTCTCTATTGCTCCTACTACTACTATAACTGCCGTTGTATCTACCGGATTGGTATATCGTCTTTGAGAGGAACTCCCGGGGTTGCGTGCTCCATCACCGCACTCAGTGCTACTCGGTCTTGTCCGCTTTGAAGGCTGCATTAGTTCTCAGGTAGTGGCAATGTGAATTGACGGCGATTCGTTTAAAATATTGGGAGATCAAATTTTAAGACGTAATTCAGTTTATCAGAAGCTACGCGGCCTATTTTATGCAACGGAGAAGATTGATAGCTGGGTTTTGCTATAACTCTTCTGACCTAGATATTTGAATGACATTTCACATCTTCATGAAACTCATCTGATGGCAACCAATAATGTTTCCCGTGGGTACACTTTGAACTGATTATCTTTCCTAATTAAATATGGAACATCTTTTGGAATCCAATAATTATTCTCCATGGAAATCGATTAGGCAAAGAGGTATCAAATCATGTTGTGTCGTTTTGGCACTCTTGATTGTAGTCGGTGGGTAGTAGTACATACCTACCTTTAATAATAGTTATTGATTATCAAAACAATACTGTGATTTTTTTTTACCATAGTGGCTTTCAAGTCTCACTCTGACAGCTTTCATGTTAGGCCGAAAGTCCAACCCTATTTTACCCATATTGCTCCTTCGCCAACAATTGTCCGCTGAGTGGGCTTTGTATTTCCCATATCTTTTTACCTCCTCTTTCAGCGGCATCGCCTCAGACCGAAAAACTCATTTCTTAGTGGGAATACTTTTAGGTAGCTCTTTGTGCTTCGAAGGTAATTTTCAGTTATATCTTTATCCCAAAGGAGGTGAAACTCAGGACCACTCGATTTGAGAGAACAAGTTTGCGTTTCTCATCTATGTTTATCTTTTGGCAAGCAATGTGCCAGGTGACTGCTGTCAAATTCTTCAACATCGACTGATGTAAGGTGATTCCTCGTTTCAAAGTCGCATTGCGAAGAGAAGCAACTCTTCTCTTCTTCATTAAGACGACTCAAACTATTGTTACAAATGATGCGATTTGCTCCTGCCAAAACCGACATCTCAAATAAAAAACCTTTGGCAAGCTTAGTGTCAAATTTATCTAAGTATACGACATATAACTTGATTTTTCTACCACCATGTGAGAGAAAAAGATGCTGTTAACTGAAAAGTTATACTTCAAAATTTTTTCTTTTTTTTTGGTGGAACCCCTGTGTAAAAGCGGTACCTACCTATCTACTAAGGTAATGAAATTTATTATTGCGCAAAAAACTTGTTGAGGGAGATAAAAAAGCAGTAGATTGGACGAAATTAATATAGAGCCGCAAAATGTTAGGTTCACGATTTATTTTGACAATTAAAAGTTTTGTTGTGTCACGCAACTGCTTTGCTGCTACTGCCGCGCCACATTTCCATTACCAATAAAAATTTATCTTAGCTCGAACACAAGCAATGACAATGTAAACTATAATTATATCCTACAGCCGCGATCTGAAACCATGATACGCATAAATGTTATCAATGGTAACCAAGTAAATAAAGGCTACTGTTGCGATGCAACAGAGAAAGAGTTTACTCAGCAAAAGTTGTTTTAAAAGTTGATGAAAACAATACTGCTGTAACTACTATCGTAAACACTTTGGAAAAAGCCGTGCAAGTAAACTTCATCAACGTGGAACTCGAGAAATTTCACGAAGATCACTGTTTCATTTTTAATTCTATGCAATCAGAAATCGCATTACAACATTAGAAAATAATTTAGGATTAGAACATCTTAATTCTGAAAAAAAATTGTCAGTTTTGAATCTTTGCAGAGAATTCAACCTGTATTCACCAAATGATGACTTGACATTCACTCAAGCGATTCAATGTAAAATAAATACGACCACTGATACCCCAATTGATTTCAAAATTTATAGACTTCCAAAATGTCATGAATTTGAAATTTCAAACCAAATTGAAAAAATGTTGAAACAGAAGATAATTCAACCATCTGTGTGCCCATAAAATGCACCACTGTGGGTGGTACCAAAAAAAAAGATTCATCAAGACATCCCAAATGGCGGATTGTAGCCGATTTCAGACGCCCTAATGATGTCACTGTAGGCCAAGTTCAGCCAATTCCAAATATTGACAGATTATTAGACCAGTTAGGACATGCATCTTATTTCACAGCTTTACAGCTAGCCCCAGGCTTTGTATTAGAAAATGATACTTCAATCACATATGTTTCAAAAACTCATTTAAATCATTTTGATAAACCATCCCCTATTTTACGCGTCCAATCTACTTAAAGAAGTTAATAGTCTTTTTAAAATAAAACATACCTATTACCACGTCAGTTTATAGATCTCACAGTTACGGAGCCTTAGAATGCTCTCATTTTACGCTAAAAGATTATTTAAAGCATTTTACCAATAAAAGTCAAGACAATTGGAACGAATTTATTTAAACTGCCATGTTTTCGTATAACGTTCATTCAACTACTCAATTTACACCATATAAGTTAGTGTTTGGCCATAAGGCAGCATTACCCAATACCAATAGAATAACAAAAGACCCAGAATTTCACTACACATAATAATATGATACCTATAACAAACAATTTCAGTTGAGATTAAATAAACGCTGTGTCTAGCCTCCCGGTTATGACGCGTTTTCGATGACTCCATCAACGACCGCCGGGATTTATCGTGGATCCCGGCTATTGGATTCAAAATTCAAAGTCGTGTTTCTCTTGCTGCTTGAAGCTGGGATTAATTCCGGAATAGCTTTTGTGTATTATTGTTTCTTATTGTGGTATTGGTATTAGAGTGGTAAGTACTTCGTTAATCCACTTTCCGTAGTAGTGGTTTAAAAAGGGTATAGTATGGTTTATTTTCATTCATTATTTAGGACTATAGCTTTTTTAGCAGCCTGTATCTCTGAAATAGGGTACTCTTGGACCCATGTTTATAGGAATTTTTGCTCTTAATTTGAGATGTAGAATCCTCAGTTAAAATATTAACCTCTAATTTTGGGGCACCCTGTGTAATGTTGCCGAACATTAACGGCGTTGCTGTACAAGATCAAATGCTGAACAAACTTTCAAAATGACGCTGTACCTATATATAATAAAAAGTCATAATTTTATTTTCCATTAATAAAAGCTTATCGCGCCAGACTTTGTTTACTTTTTTTACTCTTCATAATAAATCTGCCCCAATACCAATGAACATAATAATTATTAACATCTTGTATAGCAATAGCCGGGATCCACGACAGTTACCGGTGGTTGTTGATGACGTCGTTTAAAACGCGCCATAACCGGGATTCGTATGAATACCGGTGCCGGGAGGCTAGACACAGCGTTAAATAAATCGTTTCCAATTGCGAGAGAAAACATTATCAATTCTAAAATGAAATCCAAAACCTACTACGATAAAAAAAATTAATGAATATTATGCTTTCTGTAGGTGACCAAGTTTATGTCCTAGATAAAGCTTCAACGCCCTGAATAAGTAAAAAACCTTTCCCGAATTAAAAGGGACCATATAGTATAGGATAACAAAAATAAACTCGAATAATTCGGTTCTCTTAAAAATTAAAAATAGGCTAGTTTCGTGCCACAAGGACTTATTAAAACCATTTGTTTCAGACAATGATGAAGCTGATACATTACACGCTACGTGCTCTTCTCATAATAATTATGATGTGTCGCGCCCACCTATCGCACACAGAGTAGCAGGCTTATCAGATAACACCAATTAATAACCAAGCAGGCATCTTCTAGCAATCTCTAGCCACCGTAAAATTATACGATGATTATTTCACTTTCCTTTCGTTTTCAAATATTTCCTTTTCCATTCATAAATTCGGAGTTGTGGAAAAAATATATGCGAAATCAAAAAACATGTCATGATTCAAATCTTGGAAAAAATAAAATATACGTGCATAGTTTCCATTGCACGGCTTCGGTCGCCTTGTTTGATAGGTACTCAAATTAAAACATAAGAAAAAAAACTTGATACTATTATTCATTTAGTCGCTCATATATTTGAAACCAAACGTAATCGCAGAGGTTCAATAAACGGAGTTTCAACTGCAGTTAAATGGTTATTCGGCACACGGGCACACCAGATGCAGACGATGCAGTTTATTAACAGGTCTTCAAAAAAAACAAAAACAATTAAGATTGCTTTGATTACGAAAACGTACGTCGCATTATTGTTTTTTTTTAATGATCAGGATTTTTGACATGACATTTTGACATTAAAGTTAGGTAATTGACAAAATTAAAGAAAAATATTGCTAAGACATACGTTAAAAAAACCATAGAAATCTTTGATTGTTTTTTTCTTTGAAGACCCGATATAATAACGCAATTAATTTTTTGAAAAATAAAAATCACGAGACTCAGATATTAATGCAATAACGAATAAGAGTGATGTCTTCTGCAATTGAGAATTTTAATAGTTCTGTTGCTTCTTGAAAATTAAATGAAGAAAAATTATATGTACATATAATAATTTCGAAAAATTTAATAAATTTAATGACTAAGCTAGAACACAAATGACAGAGATTTTGTATGTGAGTGACTTCAGTAAGAGAGGATATCAATTTATTATTACATATTATAACTGAATTAACTGAAGAATACGATTTGTTAATTTCTTCAATACTTTTTGCCAAGCAAAATGTTATTCACCCAAATGTAATTAATCCTAAAGATTTGAGAAATGAACTTCTCAAAACATTAAGCTGGACTCAGATTTAACTTTTCCAGTCAGTTTAACGAATGATGAAGATACATTTAAGTATTTTCTGTTTGTGATCTTAATGTTATTTATAATAATAAAATTTTAATATTCTCAATTAAAATACCGCTTGCTTCTAGATTAAGTTATAATTTATACAAATTATAACCACATCCTGTTTTCGATCCTAAGGGATCGATTTATATATTATACATGTATTGCTCCTACGTACCCCTTCCTAATCCTAAGTACGAGTAAAACTAGGTTTGCTTCGATAAAAGACCTGTCTAGTTGCAAGAACATCGACGACAAAACCCAGTTATATAAAAATTTGATAACTTACCTCACTGCCCAGAACGCAAATTGTGAAGTGAGCCTGAAACTCAATCAAATCAAGCTGATCCCTGATGACTGCAACACAAAAACCCTGAAAGCCAATTTGGGAATTTACCACAAAATGTCTCAGAATCAATGGCTGTTCCTTGTCTCTTCACCTGTTGCAGCTACTCTGTCATGTGATGCTACCGAGAACTTTATAGATTTCACATTGACGGAATCTGGCATCTTGAAGCTGAAGCCTCATTGAAAATGTTTCACTCTTCCTACTGTTCTGTCCTCGACTTCAAACCAAACAAGCAACTTTACCTATTTCGTTCCTGACATCAACATCAATATTGACGACTGTTGTGTACAAGAAATCGAGCAAATGAAGAAGATATCTACGAATCCAATACATCTAAATAACATAGATCTAGATGAATCACGTCATGCAAAGCAAAAACTGGAAATGTCCGAAGAAACTTTGCAAAAGCCATTTGGTTCCGGATATTACCCAATCTCCAATACCATCCTATCTGTAGCAATCATCTTCATAATCTTGATTGCAATATGTTGCTGCTGTTCCAAGTACTGCTTAAGCTGTAGATGGATACCTTATTTCGGCCGATTTTTCCCCGCAAAAACGGTTACACATGGAACCAGTATTTACAGTCGTGATTCATAGATATTCCAATGAACCTGTCAGATTTTTGCAGCAAATTCCGAGAGCACGCCAAGAACCAGAAGCACTCGAGTTGAAAGCAGTTGTTGGTACCACTAACATACCAAGTGCGATACTCAGCAATACCGAAACCCTCTGATGCCACGAGGAAGACGATGCATTTTCAAAGGGAAATAAAATTAATCAATCAAATCAACCCATTTATTAATTTTAATAGGGAAGGAATATGTTATGTTACGCCACTGCTTTGCTGCTACTGCCGCGCCACTGACCTATAACAGAGCCACACCACACCGCCTATTCAACATAACGCTTAATCAGCATAGTTATTAGGTTTACATATTATATTATATTTTCTAGCTTTTTCCTAAGAGATCATTCTTGAATCAACCTCCGAACAATATTGTTAATCGGGAACTAATTGTTAATCGGGTCTTAGTACTATCTAGTCTAGTACCTACTTACTCAATTAGTAGTAGACTTTTGATGTGTAATTGTTAATAAAACGTTACAACGAAATAATTTTATGCCAAGAGACTTGTTTGTTTTCCTTCACTAAAAGAACTTAACAATTTAATTACATATTATACTTTTTGTAAATTGTGTTAAAATAAAAGTTTTATTTGTCGGGGTTTAACTGATCTATTGGTGTTTTTTTTTTTTTTTTTTTTTAATTACAGATGAAGCTACCTATATTAACCATCAGAGTTATGATATTCTGTTCAAGCCTTGAAAACTAGTAGTGGGCTGGATAAGCTGATGATGATGATGATGTTGACGAATGTATTACGTCACTAGATGATGTGGCAAGGTAATTCGTTCGTGAAATATCGGGTCCTTAGAAAAAAAGCCAATCAAAGATTGCTATGGTTTTTGAAACATATGTCTTAGCAATTAACAATAATGCGACGTAAGTTTTCGTAGTCAAACCAATCTTTGATTATTTTTTTTTTTTGAAGACCCGAGGTATACAAAAAAGAAGATTGAAATAAACCACTTATTGAATCACTCAATAATGCAAGATACACTTTCTTGTCTTAATCTATGCTCTTCATTAAATTATAAGTTGTGAAATTTTAAATCCTTTGTGCGGCAGCAAAAAGTTCAACTCACTATGAACGTGCAACCAGATATAAAAGAGGCAATTCGATTGGTTCGAATGGCTTTGTTCGAAGCATAATGCAATCCGCAAAATTACTTACAGTTGCCAGATTGTTTAAATGTAGTCAATATTCAATTGAATTTTGGAAGCAATTTGAAACTGAAATTAGATTTGAATTTGCTGTATTGTTCGAAAGTTTTAAAAAACTGTTTATAATTATTTGAGCATTAAATTTTTTTCAAAAAGCTCTTATGTCAATCAGATCCATATTCATCTAACGGTTTAGTTGATGTTAATTTATTGTCGCTTATTTGTGATGATAACGGTTCTTCTAGAAAAACGTAAAAAGCTGGCCATGATTTTTTAAACGTACGTCTCAGCAATATTTTCCTATAATTTCGTAATGTCATTGTCGATTTGTCGATTGTCGATTGACTGATGTTAGAAACAAAAACAAATAAAGTCCATAATAACCGACGGGACGTACGTTTTTGTTATCAATGCAGTCTTTGTTTTTGTTATAGTTTTTTTTAAGACCCGATATCGTAATAGAAAATTATGTTTTCATTGGACAAAGTATGAGATTACTGGACAAGAGTATATAAATTATCTGGAATAAAGCAATAGTTCATAATTTATGTTTTCTAATTAAAAAATATCTATATTTGGGAAATTAATATATAAATTAAACACATATGTCCAATTTGCGAAACTGCTTTAAGATGGGACATGCTTTATGCACAATGTGACTTTGCGAATGGATCTCTTGGTTGCTTCGAGTATTTGGACCGAGATGGTTACTTGTTTGTGATATTTTTCATGGTCGGAGTAACCAAGGTTGCAACAACTGTCTTTACTCCGGGAGTTTTACGCTTTGAAACACTAGAACAATAGTGAAACCGCAGAATGTAACTCCAGATAGGATTGCCATGAACTAATGTTTCACATTAATTATAAATACACAGTATATTCATTATTATTAATGTACTCCTGTGAAAACAATCATCTATTCTTGGGAATTTCACATTTGGAACTGAAGGCAAGGCATGCAGCTGGTTGCGCTACACATGAGGCAAGACTCTGCCTTTGCTGACTTGGCGATTGAGACTTAGATTGAAAATGATGACCATGATTTCAAAAAAAAAGTATTCCCCAAATATATCAATCTCTTACTGGCAATGACAATGTGGTAGGTAGGTACTTTCTTATTCCAAGTTTTCCACGCGGATATATCAAGGACGAAGGACCAACTTACCGATCTATTGTGTTCCTTCGTTCACTTAAAATAAACCGATTTGTTCCCTCATTTTTCCATTAATTAGAGGTATTTTTCGAAGGCATGCTATGCGTGTTCAGCAGATACAATTGAACTAACTGAGGTTGCGGCGTTGCCAAACTTCAATAAGCCGTACATTGTTGTCGGTTGTAACACTGTCATATGCCCACCCAGTAGTACCTACGTACTAAATATTAATTTGGTTTCTTGAAGTACCTAACCGATTTTTTAAGCATTTAGGGAAAAATATTGCAGATTGCGGTAGTTCTTCACATGACCAGGCTAAGCTTTAAGCTTCAAATTGAAGTCTGTCTTTTAATTTGGACACGCTTTTTCTATTTTCTTCCGAGTGACTCCAATATCACCTTTTTCTTTTAATTATTCAAAATTTATTTAAAGCTTATTTCACTACCTACGTGAACAAGCCCATTGCTTAGCCTTTTCTAACTACAAGTTGAACAAGTATGAAAGGTTTTTCTAAATTTTTTTAAATTCTTCGAGCACGGAATAATCAATCAACCATTTCTATTTATCCGCATTACAGTCGCGTGTTGGAATGAGCAAAACATACAGCTAGCTTGCTTTTGTTGAGCTTCTCATTTAACGGTCCAAACCAATTTTGATTCGACTTTAACCTTTCCCTAATCTTCAATCGACAGATTTAATCCGTTGGTGTAGCACAAAGGTCCCAAAATTACGTTTATAATTCAATGGACTGTTTTACGATATAATAAATGCCACAATTGACGCAATCAGCCCGGAGTCAATTTATAGTTTGCTTAGCTATCCCAAAGCTGAATAATTAAATACAGATGTACGACCAGCAATAGAAGCTCTGTCGCAGGAATTATTGCCAAGAGGATTGATCACCAACAATATTTTACTCGAAGAATTGCATTAAAAGGTAAAACATGAAATAAAATAATTTACAGCCAAACGTTTGTTTTATTATAGGCGACAGAAAAAAAAAAAACTCCATGCTCTAAGCTCCTAAATTGTAACTCAACCTTGAAGGTGGTGTTAAGTTTGCCCTTATGACCCTCCATCAATCTCATAAATTTCATTTCGAGAAGTCCACCAATAGATACCTAAGGCGTACGACCCTAAGCGGCTGAAAATGGATAGCCTGCGTTTGTCACCCAACTTCAAGGGTGGCATCAAGTACCTCTGTTCACCCTCTACGTATCCTGGAAGTTTCAATTTAAAATTCTAGTTATTAAAAAAGTTAGACATCGACATCGATTGTGTGCACATTCCTAATCTTGATTATTTTTACGTAACTTTGCGTTGTGTTTGTTTTATTGAAATTCGATAATTTTTTGTTTATTTCAGATCGATTTTCATTACAATAGTTGCAAAAATATTTATTGAAATAACCAGGAGGAGTCAATCGAAGAACTAGCTTGACAGGAGCGACCCCGTTCCTGAAACAATTAGAAGCTGTAAACGAAGATATCTTGTAGTATACCGGCTGCCCACGAGATTACTTTCCAGCTGCCATTTTTTTATTTGTTTATCGATATCAACGAAACTTGATAGGGTCGATATGCATCTGACAAGCTTTCCCGACTTCCTCTTTCACCGAAAATGACGCAAAATTTTGATTTTCGGATGGTACACCCTGTTTATTTTTTGTATTTTGGATTCTACAGATCATTCTACGTCCTAATGTACCACTGTTGACTCGAGTTTTGTCCAAATTTTATTTTTTCAACTAGAGTGCCATGATCATCCTGAAATCACTCTACATAATAGTCGCCGCAACAGGTATTCGAGATTCCTGCAAAGAATGATTTCTTTGTCGGCGATGCCCGGATAAAAAAAAACCGCAGCAAAAACTCTACCTACAGATGAGGGTTGAGAACAAATTTAGTCCAAGAGCATCAATTAAATTCGTTTTGCATATAGTACTATTGTATTGTTCTGGATCGGACTAATAATATATATCTAATATATTCTTGTACTCAAGCGGTTCTCGACACACGCTCTGACTAGATGCAGGCCGGCTGATAATATAAACATACTTTTTTGTACGAATCTCGAATATCTCTGGCGGATACTATACTTTACTTACTTTCAGGAAAATACATACTCAATTTTATCTTTGTAAACTTTTTTGATTGAATGCTGTAAACTTCATCATTTTAGTATTTTTGCCCTAGCTCAAAAACTGAAATAGAAACATATCACTTTCATAACAATTATTAAATGCAGTACCTATTTTAAAGTGAATCCAATGATGACATTTTTCTTTATTTTCGTTTAAATATTTTTGTTTCATTATTTTAGGATGATCATGGCACTCTACTTGAAAAATTAAAATTTAACTTGAAAATAAAATTTGGACAAAACTCGATTTAAAAGTGGTGTATTAGGACGTAAAACTATCTGTAGAATCCGAATAACAAGCAATATAGAGGTTGTGCCATTTGAAAACCCAAAATTTCCGGTGAAACCGGAAGTCGGCAAAAGCTCGTCATAGATGCATGAAAATGGCGTTTCGTTAGAATATCATCCCTACCAAGTTTCGTTGATATCGATAAACAAATAAAAAACTGGCACCAGGAAAGTAGGTAATCCTGGTGGGCACCCAGTATAGAGTGATTCAAAAATAATCAAAAACTGGTTAACGGGTTAACCAAAACTATCCTCCCACCTGAAACATGTTTTTTCGAGAGCAAACTGGAGAATTTTCAGGTCAGAAATCGAAAATACTAATATGTATATTCAAAGTACCTATTCTCAATGTTTTGGTATCTGCAAGATATAAATTCCTTGTAAAAGACCCTTCTAGCCCTTTTACTCAAAATGAAGCAATAAATCAAAAAAATCCAGCTCGAGGCATTTTTCTCGACTCGCTTTTTGGCTCTGAAAGTGGAAAATAGCTTTAGGTCTTCAGACCTTTCAAAGTGTCTAGAGGCAACAATCAACAACTCACAGAGTCAAATTGAACTATTTTATGGAAAAATATAGTGTTTCTGATTTATGCAGAAAGCGACTTTTTCGTACTTAACTCGTTGAACAACTCCTGCTAAGTATCACTTTCCCTACACGCTTATTAGAAAAATAAATATTCTCAATTATTTGTGTAATATTCAATTATATTTTGTTGCTACGCTACACAGTATAATAAAATATAAAATATCAAACTAAAATTTAAAAAAAAAAACATGTGACACTGTAACAGCCTGTGACACTGTAACAGCCTCAGACGCTACGGTCTCGGATTCGGATTACTGCTTTCCATGGAATTGGCCCGTTCAGGTTCATCACTGGACTGTTCAGGTTCATCACTGGACTGTTCAGGTTCACCACTGGACAATTCAGATTCACCACTGGACTGTTCGATGATACTTTCACTCTCATTTTCCTCCTCTTGGCTGTTATAAACAGGCAGACCAAAAAATGGCATTTGAAGACGAGGGTTGAATGGCATTTGAAGGGGAGGGTTAAATGGCATTTGAAAGCAAGGGTAACCTGGCATTGTCATATGCGGTATCATCATTGGTGGAGGATGAGGAAAGATTTGCGGGTAGAAATCCGGAGACGGTTCCATAGGATTTGTAGGACCTAACTGACCATAAGCCTTTAAACAGCATATTTCAAATAAAAGAAAAATTAGTATTGTCTATTTTACCTCAATAACCTCCACAAAAACATGTTCCATCAATGGCACTACCGGCTCTGTTGGAGACCTATATAGCAGAATATTTATTTAAAAATAATACAATCTAGCCAGTGAAACACTCTACAGCAAATTGTTAACTGTAGTTTATGCTTCCTTCTTTCCTAGTAACATACCTGGGCTTCTACTTCTGCTTCTACTGCTGCTTCTAGACCTAGACAGTTGCCTTTGCTGCCTCCAAGCCAAGTCTGGATGACCAGGACGATATTCTCCAGGCCTCAATGGAGTTAGAGACCTTGTTTCATGCTCATGGGATTCACAAGGTTTTTGGCTGGGTCTTCTAGTTCTAGATCTAGATCTTCCTGATTTTTCACGTGAATCATCTGTGTGTCTTTTTCTGTCTGGACTTATGGATCTGTCGCTGCTCCTACTTTTTCTTCTAGAACTATGAGACTTTTCTTTAAAAAAATAAATTGAATTTCTTATAAACTCTTACCAACTTCTGCTTCTATCCCTATCTCTCTCCTTACTTCTTTTATAGTTATCTTCACTTCTGCTATGTCTGTTTTCATTGTGGCTTCCGCTTCTACTTCTTTAATTAGTAGCCGATCTAGACCTCCTTTGGTCTTTATCGCGCGTAAAAACTTTTCTGTCATCACAAAAGTCTTGATTGACCTTAATGTTGCCGCTGAAAATCGGTACTCTGGGCGGCGCACTTCCTCTAACGTGAACAAATGATCTTATCTGTTTAAAGTCTTCTATGCCTCTCTCCAATGGTAACGCAGGTCCATTTGTTATCAAGCCAGATCTTTTAACTGCAACATGCAATTTGTAGAGATCTCTTATGTTTAGCTTCCTTAATAAACTCTTTCTAGAGACGTCATCTGGAGACCTATAAATGTGCCACAGTATATATGTGTTTTCAATGCTTATTTAACAGTTTTCATAGGATTATTGCATATGAGGAAAAACAATTTTGAAAATGGCATGCTATACCATAGCACAAAATCTGACGGCGGCAACCAGTAGGAAAAATGAGACGAAAACTCTAAAAATTAGAAAAAGCTAGTAACAGTTCAAAGCATAGACTACGTTTCTTATACAAAAGAAACAATGCGCCAAATTAAAAATCGAATGGCTACTAATAACTTGGAAAAATATGAAGCAACCCAAAAGCAAAACAGTGAGTAGTTTCAACGAGGCTCCACAGAAGAAGATTAAGGAAGCTCTTGTTTTTAATCACTGGGTATTCTAAGAGCACTGGATTAGACTGAAGAGTTAGAAGAAGTAGATTTTTCAGACATTGTCATTCCGAAAGTAGTTGTCAAAAGAAATTGCCGAATCCAACTAAAGAAAATTGCATCCTGGAAGCACCCTCTCATAGATATAGGTCTAAATGTTTTGTAAAAAAAAGGATTAAAATGCATCCAAATGTGCGGTAATTCCAAACATGAAATCAACCAAATATTGCAGGAACATGACGACCGTAAAACTATTTTGCCTACCAGAATATTTGAAGTCAGCTGGTCAATTAGGTATCAACAATTATTTCTTACACAGTGAAAAGGGATCTAATTTAAATAAACTCAAGGATAAAATCAAAAAAAATCAGGCGATTTTAATATTACCTTTATATTTAGTGAAAGACAACAAAGTAAGATCTGAATTTGTGTTCTTTCAACCTGGTACAAACAATGACAGAAAATACGCGAAATACAGTAATGTCATCAGGTAGGTAGTTAGGTTAGGTTAGGGTCATGGAATATTTTAATTTAGATCACAAGACGCATAATATTATCTTTGAAAGAACATTGGTAATGATCCCGGGTGATAGTGCAAGTGGAATTTCTTCCCAGGAAAACAGATAATTTTTTGCGTTGTATGAGAAATTAAAACTGGGAAAATGTATATAGTATAAATAAGTAGTAATAAATGTACCTAAACAGTCAATAACATATTTTAATAATAAACAATGACAAATAATATAAAGACCTTGAGAAAGACATGTTATACGATTATCTTAGAATACTTATAATACATAGTCCGTATGAATAGGTGCGGTCGTACACCGATGAAACATCAAACATGCAACGTGCGACATGGAGTAAATACCGCAGACAGACTTGTGCTGCATATATCCATTGTAAAAATGAACAATGTCTCGGGATCATCGCACAATAGTGCAGTACACGCGATTTCTGCACCGGTGTGCAATGACCCCTAAACATTGCACGTTTCTACAATGGATCTATGCAGCACAAGTCTGTCTGCGGTGTTTACTCCATGTCGCACGTTGCATGTTTGATGTTTTATTGATGTACGACCGCACTAAAGTGTAGCAAATGCTTTTACTCTTTTTGCTGCATTACAGCTGCATATATTTATCTCAAGAAACTTAAGCAAAAGCATTTGCTTCTGTTTTATTCTATGAGCCATTATACCACATATTGGGTAAAAATGTAACATTCCAAAAAATAATCAGACGATTCCTTTAAAGTTTCTCATATCCCAAGAAGTTTGCAAAATGGCAGGTGAAAATACGAATAAGCATACTGATGGGGTTGATGAAATGCCAACTAGTTCGATAAACTGCTGTGTGGAGAAACTGAAAATGTTGGGCTTCTTACCTAACAGCCTATTCAAATTTGGCATAAAGGTACCAGTCAGATAAAAGCTTCTCTAATCAAACTTTTGTATAAAAAGGAAAATCTCCAAGATATTGATAAAACCTTCTAGTCAACCATCCAAGGACCTTTTTTTTCAGTTATACATGTAAACCCCATACTTTGTGAGTGGCTTGCTTACATCAAGTCCTACAACTTTTCCTCTACGACTTTTCTCGGAAATGGCACGTATGCGCGCAGGCGACTCGCAAACATGTCGATCTGACGTAGCTATGTTTCCTGATACATGTAGGTAAATCTAATTTTACGAATATTGTTTGATTTTTATGTCTAAATCACGGAAATCAATTTGGCCGACAAAAATAATGGCAAATTGGGGGAGTCCGATACCCCCAAAATGTCGTTCTGACGTGGTTATGTTTCTTGATACATGAAAATCTAATTTCACGAATAATGTTTGATTTTTATTTCTAAATCACGAAAATCAACTTGGCCGACAAAAATAATGGCAAATTGGGGGAGTCCGATACCCCTAAAATGTTTGCGAGTCGCCTGCGCGCATATGTGCCATTTCCGAGAAAAGTCGTAGAGGAAAAGTTGTAGGACTTGATGTAAGCAAGCCACTCACAAAGTATGGGGTTTACATGTGAACTGAAAAAAAAGGTCCTTGGATGGTTGACTATTCTGCCTGGATTTTCCACAATTTTCCAGCTAGCAATGTGTAGGTAACAAAATTGTAAAATTACTGAATCACTGTAACTTGATATATAAAAATCAACATGGCTTTAAACCTACGGAGAAATCGACGTAGACGGCAATATATTAGTTTGTACTGTCACCTGTAAATCACTTTGAAAGCGGTAAGGCAGAGCTTGGAATATTTTTACACCTTTTATAAGCCAATGACTGTCTGGAAAGGGACATATCATTGGAAACAATAGCAAGATAAAAATATCGAATAGGCGGTCAAGCCTTGAATTGGGTAAGGTCATAAGTGCAAGACAGAAAACAACTTGTAGGGTAGGGATAAATAAAAATGGCCAACTTAGTGAATGAAAAAATATTTCAAATAACTACTTATGGGGTAGCATAATGGGGACAATTATTCTGTATTCTCTTACCTATATATAAACCTTGACAAACCAGCATCAATTTTATGCTGATGACAGTGACACAAACTTAAGTACGGAGAGGAAATGAAAACTCTTCCCAACTTGCGGCTAATAGGAAGTATTTAACACCTGATTTAACATTAAAACTTGCTCAACAAAATTAGGTTAATAACTATTAAACTGAGACAAATTCAGAACTATTCAAAAAAAAGCAATAAAAAAAAAGATACATATTAAAGGTAGGTATCTGAAAACACCAAGTATTTGAAAGTTTAAGTATGCTGACAAAAATCTTGATAGCTCCTTTCACATAGTTAAATTGCTGAAAAAAGTTGGGTTAAATGGAGTACGAGTAACAGGAGGGTATATGAGTACAAAGTCATTGTAGTTACTTTGCCAACTTTGAGTCTAGAACGAGGTCTAGAGACTGAAACATGGCATTATGTTTTGGGATTGAGACAGTAGGGTTCAAAATATATTTGTTGATGATATTGGAATTTATTTAAGTACTTGATTCATAAGAAATTCTCGACAAAATAATATTTTTACCCTCTGGTGTAGATAATCTCAATACTCGTGTCAATACAAAAAATAAAATAGGTACCTATAATAGCTATTTGCAAATTAAGAGCGCAAAGTGGTACTTTACCCATCGAAAGAATAGATATTGTTATATTTTGGGCGAGATCTTGAGATTGGCAAAGGCCCTTTTCGCTCGTAATCCATAAATGATTTTTTTTACAATTGCATTTCATGAAAAATAATAAAAACAAAAATAAAAAAACAGTTTATTTCTTCCATATTCCATAGGGGCCGGATTAGGAACATCCTATACGTATAAGTTTCCGGTGTCAAAGGCAAACTCGAACCGTAGATGCACCGTATCGAACGAAAAATTGATTACAAACACACTTCGTATTCGTTTACGATTCACTTGGGCGAATCCAACTGCTTTGCTGTCAATAACGTTAATAATGTCAGGTTTGATGTCACATTGTCTAATTCCTCTGGCGCCAGTTAGGGTGATCATTTGTAGTTGCTCTTCCTGCTCGAAAAATCAGGAAGTTCTGCTAGGAGCTGCTATTTATGAGCCTATATTTGGGACAAGTGAACGCCGATCTGCTGCTGAGATCTTGAAGCAAGAAAAGCAGTACAAATGAACACCTTAAGTGTGTCTGATAGCTAGCCCGACTATTCCATCTAAAGTTTCGTATAGACTTGAAAATTACGCCGAACAAAAAACATAACAACGAACCGAACGACGATCGAAATACTAATTTGGACAAGGCTACAGCTTGGTTCAGACTTGAACATTACGCCGAATAAAAAACGGAACAACGAATCGAAAGGCAATCGAAACTCTAATTTGGTTGGACGCGTATGCAAACCGGTTCGCAAATTCTGGCCGTTTGCCGAACGGTTTGCAGCGCTCGCTTTCATTACTTGTCGTTTTTTTCTCCGACATCAATGCGTTCGCAGGATTGGACGGGTCAGAAAAAAAGGAATTACCTACTGAAAACAGTTGTGGAAACAGCACGGACGTCATTTGTGGTAGGGATCGTCAAAATCAAAAAATGCTGTTTGCCGTTTTGTTTGATGTTCGATTCGTGTAACATTCAAGTCTGTATGAAGCTTTATAATGATGATACGATTGAGGTCACTAAATTCGTCGGAAACTTTTGCCTAGATAGGTAGTGACAAGTCGATGTCAAAATTTTTCAAAACGAGTCATATGGCGTACGTGTACTTGGAAATTAAAAACATAATTAAATTTGCATTTTCGACGTCTATGATATTATCAAATTTGACACTATTGTCTTGTTTTAAAAAATTATCACATCGATTTGTCGCTACCTATCTAGGCAAAAATTGCCGAAGGATTTAGTGACTTTAGATACGATACCTGATACATACCTACATAATAAAAATCAAGGAACGATGAACGATTGAACGATAAAAACCATAGATAAAAACACATGAAAAACAAAACAAAGCGAAACGCAAACCAATACACAATGTGATAACAAGAAAAATAAAAAAAAAACTAAAACAAGTGCGTGTTCAAGAAGGACGAAAAACGATTCCGTCATTTCCGTTAACAGGTGTTATCGGCAGCTACGGTAGGTGGTTCTCGAGTTGTCTCACTTCGGGTACGTTCGTAGAAAAAAGATGGAAGATTCGAATCGTATCGGACGTTCCTAATCTAATTCGGCCCCTGGTTCTAACCAGTTTTTTTTTTTTAATCTAAATATTCAGTGAGTAATAGCAATGGGTATTTCAGAATGACTCATTTTTCATTGAAATGAAAAATTTTCCACCTGTTGTTGGCATCTGTATCAATGTTTTATTGAGGTATACTGGATTGCCGAATTACAAGTGAGTGAGTACTTTGCCGGTTTACAGCGGCAAAATGAACGTCATCAGGAAACGCCTTCTTTGTGATCACAAATCTAAGCAACAAAGCCTATTTTTTAGGGCGACTGTAGGAAAAATTATTTTAAAATATATTTGTGAGTCCACAGCAGACGATATCATGCAAAATTTAAAGTGATCCAACTCTCACAACAATAATAAGGTTGACAATACAGCAAAAATATACTTATTGCTAATTTTCAAAACAGGAACTGCGATTAATCAATAATGTTAAGAAGCATTAGTCATTAGATGATATCCGTACATATAACTATTGGGCCTTAAAAAATATTACTCGTTTAGAAAGGCTATTTTTTCCTTAACCCTGCAGTGGTGGCGCCCAGTCTCTCATGCCCGAGCTTCATAATCAATTTTATACAAAGTGTGAGGATTAATTTGCGGTCTTCGCCGTTCCAGTACCTTCCTATAATGTAGTTTACCAGCGAACGTGTTATGTGCTAAATATTTTATTGAGCGGCTTGGTAATAGTTTCGGGTCTGGTGGACTTGGCGCCACTGCTGGCGATTTGCCGATGGTGGTGTTTCCGAATATTTCCACCTCCGGTAAGTCTGTTGTAAGTTCAGTTTATATGTACAATTATTGTATTTCTTATGAATTTGTACAATTATGAGTTATGGAAAAGATTAACCTCGAGTGCTTATGTTATTGGAGGAAGTAGAGACTGATACCGAGGGAAATTTTGATGATGAGGAGTCTGAAGCAGAGGAAGACAATATTGAGGAACGATCGTGGGAGCAAGATGGTGAAGATAAACCAGAAGCGGAACCAAGTGCATAAATTCCTCGATTTCCTACTTTCATTGGAAAGGATTGTTCTGTCTGAAAAAAAAAACATGGTCAAAATCGAAAACTTTATTTGTTTATCACATGCTGTTTTTATGTGTCTCATTTTTAAGCTAATACCCTAATTTTATACGAAATATGTTTTGTAAATTATACCATTATTATACTAAAGAAAAAAAAAGTAGTTTAGGAGTCTCTTTCAAGTTTTCACTGATATATTTTAATTTCTCTTTTTTATGTTGTTTTATTGTTTACTGTTTATGGACCTTTTGTAGTTCTGTCAATTTTTAGCACTCCTAAACAAAAATTATTTTCACATTTAACAATAAAATAGAAGCAAACACTCTCTAAAATGAAAAATAATGGTCCCTGTCTCAATATTTCATCTGTTTCCAATATTCCATGATTTTTTAAGAATATGGGTCTCTCAGACTTGGCGCCACTACTATTGTTAAAAAAGAGGCGCCACCACTGTAGGGTTAATAAGCAAATTAGGTCCTGTCGGTTGGAACATTATAGGGGGTTATCAGGTTAGCAAGTTTACCTATTTACCTTGATCGTTTTCTTCCAGGCTGCATATTGGCACTCATTTTAAACATTCACACGTATTATATACGGTAATTGTAATGATACAAATTGTTTAAATCTATGTCACAATTAATCTGTTCTGTTCAGAAAATGAACAATGATACGCCTATAACGAGAAACTCTAGAAGACCCGTCTGCCGCGCCGGCCGGCCGGCGAAAATATAAACCCGCGTGATGGCGCTAGTGTCCTAGTAAATTCAGTCGTTTCTGCGATTAAATTAATTTGAGGCACCAAATGCACGCGTATTTGCTAGGCTGCGTTGCCAAGTTGTCTTTTGTATAACAAATTAAATGCCTGTGTTTTATATAGGTACTTATTATACATATACCTACCATTGACTAGGAATATTATTATTAGTAAAAACAAAATAATAAATAGGTAAATAGTTATGTATTTTTGTGGGTAGTAATTTTCTGTTTCTAATAAATCTATACTTAGGTTTAAAACACAATTTTTTTTTCTGTCTGTCTGTCTGTCTGTGTGTCTACCTATGTCCGTTATAGACTTTGAAACTATTGGACCGATATGCCTCAAACCAGTTTAATGTTTAATATGAAAGGCAATAATGAGGAGAAGGTTTTAGACCACTAATGACAGGTGTCAACTGTCAAACTGTGACAGTTGCAGATTTTGAACCATTTCTTCACAACAGATTTTGCTGAAATTTAGCATACACTTCAAGTTCAGGTGATAATACATTTTAGACCACTAATGACAGGTGTCAACTGTCAAATGTGACCGGTGCAGATTTTTGAACCATTTCTTTGCAACAGATTTTGCTGAAATTTTGCATAGGTACACTTTAAGTTCGGATGATAATACAATTTGGAATACTCAACGGCTGTCAAAATATGACAAAAGGGCGTCATATGCCTACCCGGTATTCAGAATCGGAAACGCCATAAGATGTTGAAAAAAACTGACAGATGTCAACTGTCAAATGTGACAGGTGGAGAGGTGGGCAGGTTGTCAGGACTACCCCCGTCTTTTAAAATTTGTTTTTTTCGATAAATAGACAAATTTCAAAAATAAATAACCCATAATTTTGCACACCGATTTTCAAATTTTGCACACTCTTCTGGGGAAAGTTATGAGGTGTGATTAATGTGCACTTTTTTCCCCGTTTATCTGAAACTTGAAAAATTCTTATGCTACTCGCTTCGGCTAATTTTGCACAATTTTGCACACCTTTTTTTTTAAATTTTACACATTCCTCTGTGAGTTAAATGTTGTATTAAAGATGTGCACTTATTGAAGAACTCTTGCTACTGGGTTCACTCAATTTTGCACGCCTATTTTCAACCCGAATTGAGTAACATAAGAATTTTTCATTTTCTCAAAAAACCGGCGGGAAAGTGCACGTTTTTGATACCTTATAACTTTTCCCAGAAGGGTGTGTGCAAAATTTGAAAATAGGTGTGCAGAGTTGTGCAAAATTAGGTGAACCTAGTAGCATAAGGGTTTTTCAACTTTTTTAAAAACGAGGGGGGACACAAGCATAGGATCTTTCAATTTTTCGACTAAAGGGGGGGAAAGTGCAAATTTTTAATGCCTTATAACTTTCCCTAGAGGAGTGGGCAAGATTTGGAAATACGTGTGCAAAATTGTGCAAAATTAGGTGAACCAAGAGCAGAAGAATTTTTCAATTTGGGTGAAAATTTAAATTTTTGATACTTTTTACCTTTCCCCAGAAACGTGCGCAGAATTGTGCAAAATTAGCCAAAGTGAGTAGCATAAGATTTTTCAATTTTTCGATAAACGGCGGGGATAGTGCAAATTTTTAATACCTCATAACTTTCCCCAGAAAAGTCTGCAAATAAATTTGAAAATAGGCATGCGAAATTGTGCAAATTTAGCTGAACCGAGTAGCATAAGAATGTTTCAAGTTTTAGACACACAAGGAGGAACGGTCAAGTTTGCCCCCAATTTAAAAAACTGCTCTAGTTTTCGTTGTGTTATGTGGGTGTGCAATATTTTAGTCATCGTGTGCAAAATTATGATTTATTGATTTTTGAAATTTGTTTAATACGGGCGGAAACTTGACCGACCCCAAAGTTTACTTGTTGGTAAATAAACCGATCTACTGGAAAATAAATAAATAATTCATAAGTGGCAAATTTGCCAAATATGTATATCGAAAAAACCCAAAGAAAATGATAGAATAGCATCCATCTAGGAATGATATTCTTTGGCAAACTATACAATTTGTTAAAAAATATATGTTATATCATAAATATGTTAACTTCCGAATTCCTCTTGGCACGCGTCTGTCTCCCCATGCATGCAAAGCAAATAGCAAATATTTTATTCTAATAACATCTAACACGACGGACGCTGGCTAGTCGCCGAACCAACAGCACTGACAATTCGGCAACAATGGCCAATAGACTCCAGCCGGCGTCCGCTCGGGCTAAAGTCGGCGTCCATCGAAGTCTCAAAAATCAGAATACGGACGAGACTTCTATTGGAGAAACTAGAAATCTTGTGTGTTGTTTGATAATAAATTAATAAAATACATGACATGATGACGGACGACAAATTATTTGCAAGGCCGCGTTCGATAACTTGTTGCTCGGTATTAAAACCTACCTGATCAAATCAAATCGAAATAAGAAAAGGAAAAAGTTTCATTGTTAGAGGAAATACTTGAAGGTAGACTATGCTTATAGTGGAGTGAAATCACAATGAAATTATGGCTTTGAGTGATGCGGAGGTATAACCAGATGAAACCTATACCATTTTGTAGAGGACAATTTGGAGCATAGGAAATGGGAATGTACAACTTTTTTTAATAGGACCGGACTTTGGAATCGGCCCTTAAACGTGACTGAGATCGAATTTGAAAAACTACATTTTTCTCAACATCACCCGTTGTATTACTTTAAGCATAAAATCTCAAATTCTGTTTTTTTGCACACATAGGTACTTGAAATATGAGCCCTTCTAATGACAATTCAGAAATTTCGAAAAGGTTCAAAGTTTTTTTTTTTTTTAAAGCTAGGAATATAGAATTATCAAAATCATGTGGCGAGCAATGCGAATTATTGAAAATTTCTATACATACAGCGTGTCAATTTGAAAACTTTCAATGCGAATATCTCTGAAAGTAAAGAAGTTGGAAAAACGTAATTTGGTACAAATTTTTTATAGGTAGGGGGAACTACAACCATTATATTGACAAATTGACACCTTGTATATATCGAATCAAATGTTGTTAGAACATTGACGATTTAAAAAAAAAAAAAAAGTTGCTAACTTTAACGGTTATAGAAATATAATTTTTTTTTTCCGGGAGCCTTGAAATGCGCTCTGATGCTGAAAGCGGCTAGCGGCTACCATTCTGGAAATCATCTGCGTTAGCGCTACATCTAGGAAAAAAATAAAAAAAATCTATGGATATAAACTAAGTTGTTAAATCGTCAATATGGCGGTCAATACTGATGTCACGCAATTTACCAATGAGTTGAATAAACTAACAAAAGATGAGTTTCCTAACCCTGATACTACTTCTTTTGGAATCATGTGAGATAAACGACAATAATAGCGAACTTGGTACCTATACAATAAAATAATCATGGCTTGCGATTTTTTGTAGTGAAGGTAAATAATAAGAACTTGCTGAATCCTTATTGAGACCAAATATTGCCAACGCACGACAATTTACTGATACACATGACCATGGTGGATCGAAAAATATGTATGCCTCACGTATATTGTCGAAATTTATCAAATTTAATTAAAAAAAATAATAATAATAAAAAATAAAAAAAATTATAATCTGAGAAATTTGATTTAACTTCGTACTTAAAACGTTACAGGAACAATATTTTGTAAAAATTTCCCGTTTTTTGTCAATTTCATACATCAATTGGATAATAAACATAAAATTTTCGCAATGGCTGACAAGATGCTTCATCGACGTAGCTTTAAAATATGGCGGAGTTGGTAGTTAAACTGATATTTACTTAATTTAACGAAAGAAAAAGGAATCATCACCTAAAATTACCAAGCACAACCTAAAAGGCGGAGATACAACCATTTTGGACCACACTTGAGACGTTAAGGATCCGACCTCAGTTTTGGTTCCTTGAAAATTACCAAAGACGACGACAACATAACCCAAGATAAGCTTATATTTACATTGATTTGAATTTACTGTTGGGAAACAGTTGAAATTATTTAATTCTATTTTATTTTTCGTGCTGTGCTGTGTGTGCTTATTTTTAGATGGATCATTGCGCTATGGCAAAGATAATCCTACTCCGAGAAGGATTATCTATGATTGTGGGCAACTTTCCCAGTTAAAGCTTCAATCAACAGTTTTGCTTTTTTCTATAAAAATTAGCGGTGTGCCCATAGGCCTGTTTGACTGACATTTCAAAACCAAGAAAATATATTACTATTACAACAAAATTGGAGATCAAAAATTATTGATCGACTTTGTGTTTTTGTCTTTAGTAAACAGCGATAAGGTAGAGAAGTCATGTTGTCTAACCTCCGACTCTTTATAACCTTAATTGTATACCAATGCCAACGTTGTATCCAACAACAATTTAGCAAACAACTTTGGTTTTCTTTTAACTACATTTAAAGTATACGAATAAAGACGTCTAACCGTGGTCGATATTGGTTGGATATACATTATAGCTGAAAGAACGCCCGTCAAAAGTTAACGTTCGCTCAACGTCGCGAGCTGTACCATAAAAAACTAAACACTCGACAACCTCTGACCTATGTTGACTAAAGCTACCATAAATGTCTGACGTTAAGTTAGCGTCGGCTGAAGGTCGGTAGTAACTTTGACTGAAAAGTTGATAAGTGACCTAAATTTCTACCAATTACAACGTCGGAATTAGTGAAAATCTAGTCGTGAGTCGGAAAAATGCTTCTTGAGAAATTTCATGCAGTATAAATCAAAATCTAATAATTGTTATATAGGATAAATAAATCCTATTGAAAAGCTACGTTCTCAGATTTTTATTATTTTTATTTTTGTGTTTTTCGAAAACCTGTTGTTAGTCCAGCGATTTTTTTGCTTAGAATTGTCAAATTTCGATTGTATATTCGAAAATCTTAAATCTGCGTGATACCTCAAGTCGTGATAATGAACTCATGCATGAAAAATTTATATGTGATTTGGCAGAGATTTACTGAAAAGACAAATACAGAATCAAAACTGGGAGAGTATTGTTAAAGAAAAAGATGTAACCTGTAGTTTTTACTCGTTGTTGATTCTTTAGTACAAAATATTGCAAGACATTAAGTAACCAATGCAAGCAAATGAAGCAAAACGGATAGAAAGTAAAAGAAAGGAATGGATGAATAGCTTAATGATATATGTGCAGCAATTATAATAATAATAATAATAATAGTTTATCTCAATATCATTTTCAATTCAGTACAAGATTTTAGGTACATATTTGTAATGACAGTCTACAGAATTAAAGTTGAAAAACCCTGAAAAGAAAAAAACAAAGCATCCACAAAATTTTCATTGTACGTGGGCTCATCCATCTCTCCATAGTACCTACTTAAGTTTTATTTCTGTTTTGCTCATAAATAATGTAAATAACAATTTGAAAAAAACAAACAATACGATTCAATCACATATAAATAAATAAATAAATAAATAAAAATGCCTTTATTTCCAGATTTTCTAAATTAAATTTACATACATTCATATATGAGTGGCGATATCCAACCAAGTTGCTTCTATACAACCACCCCATCAACGAAATAGATAAATGTATCTTTTTACAAAAAAATAGTCTAACATAAAACAGTTTACACTTCAAGGTTATTTCACATATTATGCATTTACGATCTCTTATTGCACATGTGCTTCTTCGACCCCCTCACAAAGGCTGAAACAGTTGCTAGATTTATTAGTTCCTCTGGTAAACTATTGTAAATTTTAGCCGCATTGTAACTAAAAGATTTTTTAAAAGTAGCGGTACGATGCTTAGGAACTACCAATCTATGGTTATGTCTTGTATGCCTCCCATGAACCTCGCAAGATTTAGTTAGTTTGCTAGACAAGTATGATGGGAGTCCAAACAAGTTTATTTTAAATACTTGACGCAATAAGTGCAATTCGTGTCTTTCACCTAATTTCAACCAATTTGATATCCTATATTTCTCAGAGACATGGTCAAACCTCCTAAGATTGTATGCAAGTCGCAAACAGGAATTCTGCAGCTTTTGCAAGCTATTCTTTTCTGTCTGCAATAATGCAGACCAATATACGGTGTCACAGTAATTTAGACGCGATAAAATTAAAGAGTCACACAACCTGAGTTTAATTGGAGTTGATAGAAAGTTTTTATGTAAATAAAGTAGCCTTAAAAGTCCATAAGAAGTTTTCAAAAGAAATGACACATGCGACCTAAATTTTAGATCATTATCAATGAACAAGCCCAAGTTTTTGACAGTAATGACAGGCATTAAACGGGTATCATTTAATTTAATATTGAAGTTGGGATCTTCCGCCATTTCTTTGGGTTTCCTACCAAATAATATTAATTGTGTTTTTTTTTCATTCAGGAGGAGGCTATGATACTTTGAGTAATTAGAGATAGATTGCAGGTCATCATTTATTTGTTGCACCGCTTGAGGCAATTCGCTTTTATCGAATGACTTGCGAAGCTGCGTATCATCCGCAAATTGATCAGATTGGCAGTTTTTTATAAATTTATGCAAGTCTGATGTGTAAATAGCAAAAAAGATTGGCGCGAGGACACTTCCCTGTGGGACCCCTCTATCAACTAGTCGATATTCTGAAAAAGCACCATTCAATCCAACTCTTTGCACCCTCGAAGTTAGGAAACTATTAAACAGCCTTAGGGAAGATTCCCCGAAGCCAAAAAATTTAAATTTAAGCAGCAATAGATCCGTACTAATAGAATCAAATGCCTTGCTGAAGTCCAATAAGATTAAACAGGTTGATTTACCTATATCCTCAGCTCGGAATATATCATCTGTGACATTCAGCAAGGCAGTCGACGTACTATGGTGAGCTCTGAACCCCGATTGTGTTGGTGGTAGTATTCTTTCATTGTTTAAAAAATCAGACACTTGCTCAGCGATTACCTTTTCTAATATTTTTGACATAACTGGTAAAACACTAATAGGCCGGAAATCAGCAGCGCTAGAGGGATTGCTAATTTTAGGGATGGGTGTCACGTTTGACTGCTTCCAAACTTCTGGAAAAATACCAGTTTCCAAACATTTATTTATGATAAAACACATGTGTTCTCTTAAAAAAGGTATCACATAAAGTAACATTTTCTTACTTATCCCATCAGACCCACATGCATTCGTTTTTATCGAATTCACAATACTAATAATTTTCTGTGAATCAATATTTTTAAAGTTAAATTTTTTTATAAATTCTTTAAAGTGTTTGTTTTCATAGTTGGTGGTTATAAAATTATCCGATAATTCAACGTTAAGCCTAGGTATACTATCCAAAAAGTAATTGTTGAAGTCCGTCGGACTAGAGATTTCCCTCAATTTATAATTCTGAGAGGAACTACAAACATTCAGCTGCCTTAACGAATGCCAGAAAGCCCCTGGATCAGTCCTGAAAGAGTGCTGCAAGTAAGCTCTTTTTTCTGCCTTCAGTGAATCATTCACCAAGTTTCTTAGTGTCTTATACTGAGACCAGTTATCTGGAGTTTTGTATTTATTGAATTTTGATCTAGCTTTATCACGTAGTCTCATCATTAACTTGACGTTGTCAGTTAGCCATGGCATGTATGGTTTTGTAACTTTCTTAGTTCGAAATGGCGCATGAAAATCAAATAAATCCAACATTTTATTGTTAAAAAATAGCACCATATCGTTGACATTTTCCAGACTATATATATGATGCCAATTAACTGTGTAAAGATCTGAAATAAGATTATGATAATTGAGTTTGGAAAAATCTCTATAAGTTCGAAAAACAGGTTCCCGCTTACCCTTCTTCAACCTCAAATCACAGGCCACCATGTGATGATCTGATATCCCATCCATAGGGCGCACCTGAACCCCTGCAACTATATCGCGAGAGGACGAAACTAGTATGTCTAATAATGTACTGGAAGAGTCTGTAACTCGAGTGGGCTCCATTATCAACTGAGATAATCCATATTTAGACAGTAAACTATTTAGCAATTTGAAGCTGTCGCCGTTAGAATTCAGAAAATCAATGTTGAAATCAGCCCCAAACAACAAGCAGTCATACTCAGGAATGAGCTCTATCAATGAGCTTTCCAACTCTTCCAAACACCGACCAACATTTTCCTTAGGAGGTCTATAGAGAGTACCAAAACAGATATTTTTCCTAGAGATTTTAAATTCTATCCAAAGTTGTTCTAATTTACCATGTCCAAATCGATTGATTATTTTATACTTGATATTATTACGAATGTAGAAAGCAACTCCCCCTCCTCTACCCAGCCTGTCATTTCTCACCAGATCATATCCTGGAATAGCAACACCATAACTAGGAAATCCATCGGAAAGCCAAGTTTCAGATAAACCCACAACATCCAAAGAATTACCAGTAACAACCTCCGCGAAAAGGTCGAAGCCTGTGCAAAGAGACCTCACATTAAAGTGCGATACATTTAAATTTGCCATAACACTTTTTTGCCTACTCCCTATTCAAAATAACTAGTTTTCAATTCAAACAAAATAAAATAAAAATTATCATACACTTGTACCTAAACAATGTCTAATTTTAGGAATGTCTCGATATCTCTATTAGACCGCCCCATACAATAATTTATTTTAATAAGATAATTCATTATAATCCTATTTTTAGATTCCACAATTCAATCAATTTCCAAAGTAAATAATAATAATCAATAAATAATGTATATTTGCGAGCGATGTTTTCTTCATAAAAAAAAAATAATTATTGCCCAGTTTACAGTTCGAGACGCATATACCTACAGAAATAAATACCACTTTTTGTCCTTTTTTGCTAGTGAGAATATCCACTATAATTTAGCTAGTTCGACCAGGTCGATTTAGTCATCCGGATTCCTATTCATCTGTCCCAATAAGTGGCCTATCTATAAATCAGTTTTTTGTGACACAATCCGTTTAGTTCCCAATTCTTCATTCCAGATATAGATTTTACCACCCGTAGACCATGCTTTATTCTTTCCATACTTCTTCTTAGCCGCTTTCAAAAGATCATATCTATATGGGGTGAGATCTTCAAAAATAGAATATTTTGAGTTTTTAAGTACCTTTTTAGCATTCAAGACCTCATTTCGTTTTAGATTTTGTACAAAGCCTACTAAAACATTTTTTGGCTCGTAATTACCAACTTGAAAAGCATAATCGATATCTCGGACACTACAATCAACTTTTAGTCTACTCTTTATGAATGTAACAACGCTGTCGTATATAGTTTCATTCTCGGAGAGAATGAGGCCATTAATTCTCAAGGAGTTTCTTTTAACATATTGATCCATAGCTTCATTTCTCTCCTCCAGTTTCTTTACTGCCAACGAATTATTGCCAACAGATATATTCGTAGCTCTCAGAATGTTATGAATCTCACCAAATTTATTATTAATTTCTTCCATTGTGTTATCCAGTTTTTTCTCCAATCTCTGAACAACAGATTCGCACACTTTCTTGATTAGCTTTTCAGTCTCCGTCTCCTCGGCAGGCTTAATTTTAGGAGGCATCACAACGACTTGATAGGCACGGAACAAATATAGTTGACTAACAACATATGACATGCACAAGGTCTAATCAGAAGGAGTAAATAGAAAATATATAATATCACAAAATGAAAGTAAAAACGAAATCAAAAAAAAAAAAAACAATAATCATTTAACCAAAAAAAAAATCAACAATAACAACAGATAGAAACATATCTAAAGAAGGATAAGCAACTGCCTCTCGTTCAAATTTTCCAAAAATTCATCAAAAGAATATAGAAAAAATTAATACATAATTTGTAAACAAACGCTTAAGAATAAAAATATATAATATTATAGATATCTTTTTGTATACAAAGTCAAAAAACTAAAAGAAGCAAAAAGTCATTTATTTTTTATAAGGCCCTTTCTAATAATAAGAGCTATGAGGAATTTAGGAAGAGATGCTTTTTTTGCGTTGTATAGAATGCTTTCAATTAACTCGGAGGATGGGGTTGGCAAATAAAGATCATGCTCCGCATTTATAAGTGGATAGTTATGCAATGGCCTTTCTGAAATACTGGATAGATGTTTGCGGATTCAAGCAGACTGATTATAATATGAATAGTGAAGGTTAATACATAATATTTTTTGAAAAAATCTCGGCAATTATTGGCTCTATTCTTCGATTTTAGAGAATATCGAATAGCTCTATTTTGTAAGATACGCTCAAATTGAGTCGCACAGCATGTACCCCCGAAATGGAAGGGCCTATCGAAGATGTGATTCGAAAAGGGCAAAGTAGACTGTTCTAGAAGTTGACAAGTTAAGTTCCTTGGAAACTGATTTTATCGCAAAACGCGCGGAACTTAATTTTTTGGATAAAGAATCGACGTGCGAGCTTCATTTCAGAGAGTTGTCTATAATGCGGCCTAAAAATTTTACAGAATCAATGACGTCAATAGTAGTGCTGCTATTAGGTCTGTTTTCACAGAAATCACAAACTAGTCAGAGCGAATTTCATTGGTTGAAAATATTCAGGAAACTGGTTTTTGGCGATTTGGACCAATCAAAAACGCTCTGACTGGCTTGTGATTTCTGTGGAAACAGACCTATTGAGAGTGAGTATTATGTAAAACTATTTTGACAGGACAGCTTAAAGTTAACTTCTGGAATGACGTTACTTCTCATAGTAATTACAAAAGTTAACTTTTAGTTATCTGTCAAAATAGTTTTATACTACTCGCCCTAAGTCATCATCATTAAAGCGATCACTCGATACCGAGTATGATTATCTTCTGTTCTTACTGTATGGCTATATAAACCAATTCTATAGCCGCACACTCTTCCACAGTCTTGGCACTCCCAGTCTCTGGCAGCATTGTCTCTCCCTCTCTTCTCTCACTCCTTCCTGCGGTCCCTCTTTTCGATCTTGTGTTTGCGTCGCTGTTCTTCAAAAGTTTGTGGTCCGTCGTGGACTACTCGACGCCAT
Organism: Ceutorhynchus assimilis; assembly: GCA_917834065.1. Classification (NCBI taxonomy): domain Eukaryota; kingdom Metazoa; phylum Arthropoda; class Insecta; order Coleoptera; family Curculionidae; genus Ceutorhynchus; species Ceutorhynchus assimilis. The sequence continues at coordinate 44,017,353 of OU892277.1, forward strand.
GAAGGCCTATCATTTGCCGTCGTCTACCAGTTGCTGGTATCGATGCGACACTTTGCCATATTTTTCTTAAAAACATCTTTGTAGCGCTTTTGTTGACCTCCTTGATGTCGTTTTCCCTCTTTCAGTTGACTGTAGAGAATATGTAGTGGGAGTCGTGTTTCGGGCATGCGGACGAGGTGACCTGTCCAGCGAAGTTGGTACTTAATGACGCGGGCTCGGATGAGGGCTTCAATGCTAGTTGTTTTAATGTGTTATTAAGTACAATAGATTGCAACGTACTTTTATATGACTTAAGTTTTCGCAACGTTGAAGCAGAGAAAGTCAGAGTCGAACTATGATTGAATTGCATACAAGTCGTTGGACATGGTTCTATGAGGATCTACAATAACATATTGCAATATCTTGAGCTGGATTCAAAAAGAGCATGATAAACTTCCTTACTGATTGAAATGTTATTCAGTTACCGATGATAACTTCTTTGTTATTTTACTCAAGTGTTCTTTCCCATTTCAGAACCCGATCAATATATATTCTCAGAAATGTATAGTCTGAAATACATTCTATTGTGTTGTCCTCTTTCCTCAAAGTCATGGGTTGCTTTTTTAAGAAGGCCATGAATTTTGTTTTGTCTACGCGCATTCAATACCAAGTTATTGATGTCAAACCATGCCCTAATCACTCTCATGTCTTTATTTATCACTGTTTCCAGAGTCAGAGTATTTATATGACAGCAGATCGACGTATAATCGGCAATCAGGGTGAGTTTTCCTGAGATATTTAATATGCCAAATTGTTCACACATTGATGTTGAGTAGAATAAAGAGAAATTTTTAAGTGGCTCCTGATAGGGATATTAGGGATAACAATTCGATTTTCCCTAACAGAAATTAAAAGGTGTCCATATTTTCACGTAAGCATTAATTAATTTAATACAAGGAAGCTTATTGAAAAAATTAAAATGTACAATGTCTCTAGCCCAAAAAACATAATGACTTGAGTGGCGCGAATGGATAGTACATTTTAGGGTAACAAGGAATATCGAATTTTCTATAAAAATATTATCTATAGGAGCCACTCGTAAATTTCCATTTATTCTACTCAACACCAATGTCCTTTTCAATCTTCTTCAAAACCTGTATGCAAAAATTGGGGCCCAAAATCTGTCACTACCTAACACGCAGGTAGAATCTGGGACTAACTTTTGTGTTCACACCTTTCTTCTACCTGAAGGTAAAGGCTGGACTTGGGGTGTCAATATATGAAGAAACACCCAGTACAGTATGGGTGGTAATTAAATGGTTGCCCAATTAAATAAAAATCAAAACAGTTCGCAGATGACCTATTTCGATTTTTGTGGTCTCAATACAAAAATACAGTTTAATATATAATATTACTGAGGCTAGCATGTGAATTGAAAATAGAAATTGTATGATAAATTAAATATAAATGTTCTATAATAATTCTCTTCAATGATATTGGCAAACCAATACAATTTGGAAAATTCAATTTCATGAAAATAATTAGCCTTTATTGAAAGGTACGTCAATACATTATTTTATTTTCGTGGAAACCGTATGCATCATCAATAAAGTAATGGATTTATTAATAGGTAGTAAATTTAATGAAGTATTTTATTATCGACGTGAAATTTCCAGACAAACCTTTTTGTCATTATCAAACATCGAGAAAAAAGCCAAGATAGAACTCATCAATATTACTTAGCTCGACGTGAGAAACCATCGTTCTTCAATGTTCGTTGTCTGGATAAATTTCCATTCTATTGATTTGTTTGGTAGTTATATCGAATAAAAATAAATTGCCCAAGATACGGGAACATAATATTTCGAATATAAAAATAATAAATGCATCTTTTCTTACCTAAAAGATGGCCAGTAGAATATATAACACTCCAGACAGTACATGGAAAGACCACGTTAAAGGAAAAAGAGGCGTCAAAAATTCGAGTTATGGCCGACACACTCATGTAAATCCAAATATAGAAGCACATCTTGCAGCAAGCGCTTTCTTTGGAACAGGGGGATTCGGACTTTCGTGAAAGCCCTGGTAGAACAAACAGTATAAGAAAGTGATTGATACAACGAGCCTAATTTTTCTGATGCTGTTAGGAAAAATGAAGAAGTTAATGTTGCCAATATTTGTAATGACCAGAAGAAAGGTATAATAACTAATGAATAAATTCAATCAACAAGTCATCGATCCAAAAAGGCAAAAAAAGTCTGTAGTTGCGCTGTACCTGTAACTAAGGATGTGTTCAAGCGATTTAAAGAAAAAACCAAAATTCAAAAGAAGCCTAAAGAGAATGGACATTATCATAATTTTAGAACAACCGGCCATATACTATGTATTTATTCTAAATGTATTACATAGTAGGCAAGACAAATGAAATCTATAAATTATCATAAAACAATTTATTAATTAGATATTGTAAATAGAAAACTAGCATAAACGACAGATTGTCAATACACTAGATTATTTCTCTTATTTTCTGATCAGTCTTTTATTGCTGTGTCGAACAGGCACATTCTATTTTGGTGATATTGGGATTGTTGATAAATTGCCCCATCAAAAGTAAGTTAGTTTTTTTTTTAAACTACCATCATTTTTGTTGATTGTTCCTCAAAACCGTCAGGTATCATCGAGTCTTCTCCAAATATACAATTGCCAATTACTGTTTTAAGTTTGTACAAGAAAAAGGTAGTGATATGCATAATTGTCAAAAGAATCAGCACAGCTGCGCAGTAACCAATTGTTGGGACGGGTTGATCCCATTTTAGAATCGGGTAGATATATCTAGATCCGTCCCTGAAAACAATGAAAATATTGATACATTTTTCAAAATAATAAATGAGACTTCACCTCATGGTTCCTCCACATACATAGAAAATGGCAGTCATAATAGTATAAGCAAATGTTATTGCGATAGGATAGATCAAATGCAAGAAGCGTACTGGATGGGCTACCAGACAAAAATCAACAAACATGAGTACTGAGTTGAATCCATGCACCATAAAATTCATGGTACTCCAATACGAACCAGTTTCTAAAATATTAGATGAATAATAAATAGTTTATTTACTAATAAAAAAAATTACTCACGTTTATAGATAAGAGTCCAATAAATAAATGTAATAGTAAAAGCAACACTGGTAGCCATAACATTGAGAACCCAATATGTTTTGTAGCATTTCAAAACGCTTTCTTTCAATGCGTCATTGTCGAGCACCTTTGTACCAATTATAGCACAAGTTAGCATAAGACAAGACAGAAATGACTGTAGCACGTTGAGAGTCATTCCCCAATTGGTTAGAAACACAGGCCATCTTGGTTTGCCAGCAGATGGTTCCATGGTATACGTTAATATCCATATGACAAAGAAGCTTACGAAAACCGCTAATCTGACGCAGAGGTAAATTAAACTGGGCGTTTCCTTATCTGACTGCCACTAGAATAAAATTGAAATTAATATACAAATATTTTTAATGAAACAATAACAAAACGTATTAGGCTAGTCGCCAATACTACCATCACACGGTTGTAAAGGGCGTCTCAACAAGAACTTGAATTTTAAATAATGCGCCATTTTTGTCTGTCAAGCGTCAAGTCGGCCATATTTGGCATGTGTTCGGTGAGAATTTGACATTTACTATAATGCCGCGTTAGGGTAAGTTTTCATACATCCGTGGTACGATGGCACGATGATAGGACGAAGCTCTTATTGGATGATCAGTTACCGGCCATTTTTCATCCAAATGTTTTAAACTTTTCCCCGGATGAAGTTAAAATAATTTTAACTTTTTATATGACATCGTATGATTTGACATTTTTGACGTATTTATAGTTCTAACTTCACTTTTTCATGTTTTGTTGGCATTATTTCGTTTCGCATTTGGCATTTGACTTGTTTGTGTTAATTTGTTATTTCCACAGTTTTTGAGTTTGTTCAATAAGCATTACCTATTAATCGCCCACGAAAAAGCAGTACTACCACGTCTAACAGCTTCAATGGGAAAGATTGAGAACTTTTACTAATAGTAAGGAAAGCATAAGCGACCTGAAAGGTTTTGGATACGAGATATCTAAAGCAACCGCCATCAACAATGTGCCTATAATAATTTGTTGATTGAAATGAGGCTCACGGACAAAGAAAAATATTTCGATGACCTGAGCTGTCAAATATATTTGACCAATCGTAAAAGATTCCTATTATCGGATATCAGATGCATGAAAACGCCAGACATCAGGAATTGTTTGATTTTCTGACGAATAATAAGTTTGAATTCAACCATTGTCGTATCATCGGATGACGGATGTATAGAAACCTACCCTTACCTATACTCTTGAGGAACGTTTATTAATTGTAGAAACTCATTGCAGAAATGGAGAAAATTTTTCAGTGACAATGAGCAGATGACGTGAACATTTTTGCGTACATAATCGTCCGTCGCGGCCCGCATTGTTGAAAATTTGATCAACAAATTTGAGCGGACGTTCGCACTGAAAGACGAGACAAGTGTTGCGTCGTCGTCAGTGTTACCAAAAATCCGAGCACTTCCATACGGCAGTGCGACCAGAAATTGAACATCAGTCGCAGTACGCTACCACAACGCTACAACAAATTCTGAAGAAGGATTTGTATCTTCATGCCTACAAAATACACTTTACACAAGACCTGAAGCCAAGTGCGCCTCATCGCTAAAGATTATGTTATTCTAGAATGCACCGTCAACTTGTTCCAGTTGGCAAAGTTTCTGCGCTCTCTATGATCGGCTGGCTTCAGCTCCTGTATCAACTCTATTTTGTAGGCATGAAGAAGCAAATCCTGTTTCAAAAAATTTGTTGTGGCGAGTGATGTTTAATTCCTGGCCGCCATGCCGTATGGAAGTGCTTGGATGTTCGGTAACACTGGCTCTAACGGCGGCGATGTTACTGCCGAGAGAACTTCCAAGACGACGACGCCTAACACTTGTCTCGTCATTCAGTGGAAATGTCCGCTCAAATTTGTTGATTTAAATCTCAACAATGGGCCGCGACGGACGATTATGTACGCCGAAATGTTTACGTAATCTGCGCATTGTCACTGTAAAATTTTCTCCAGTTCTGTGATGAGTTTTTACAATTAATAAACGTTCCTCAAGAGTGTAACGCGGTATTTTAGTAAATGTTTTCACCGAACACGTGTCCAATATATCCGACTTGATGCTTGACAGACAGAAATGGAGCACGATTTAAAACTCTAGTTGATTCGACCGAGCTCTTGTTTAAACCGCACGTGCGAATACTGAAATTTTTCATTTACCGTGAAAATACTAATTAATCCTGTGTACCCCTCCTGTTACCCCATATGTTAAATTAATAAATACTATAGAGAGAATAGGTAAGAAAATATAATTTACACATCAAATTATACCTTTTGTCATAAAAAATAGCATATAGGTGAGGAAAAATTTAAGCCTATTTTAAGAACCATGTGGGCAAAATCGGAGGATCATATTCTGATCTGTAAGAAGATATACTAGAAGTTGCTGGAAAAACAAATCCGGGAAAAAAGCTGAACAAAGAAAGCATAAAGCTTCAGTCCCATGGTGGGATGAAAAATGTCAGGAGTTTTTAAATAAAAAGAAAACTGCTATGAATAAACTCAAATATGGATATTCAATGGGGAATTTTATCCAAGTAAAGAGGCCGCGCGGGTCAGTGCTCAGACAAAAAGGAAATTCAAAAAAAAAGAAAAAGAACAGTTTCGAGGAATATTAAGGAAATATACATAGAAATACACCATTACAGAAAATTTGGAAAACAATAAGAATATTCTCAAAAGGGAAAATTAAATCAAGAAATGAAGCTCCAGAGCGGGACCCAGATTTCACAATGGATAGAAGACATGAAAATTACCAATTCGTAGAGGAAGAAGAAATAACTCTGGCTGAACTGGAAAATGTTTTGCAAGGGAAAAAAGATTCGGCCGCTGGACTGGACAACAGAGCATACTCCAATATTTACTAACTTTAGGAAAACAAAATCTACTTAGAATATCCAATAATATCCTCAAAAAGAATAAGATACTAATGCAATGGAAAGAATATACTTTTTCCCATTGTTGAAGGACAACGAAGACAGTGCAGTTGCAAAAAACTTCAGACCCTTAGCATTAATCTCCTGCCCTGGGAAAATACTTGAAACAATTATTAAAAACAGATGGGAATGGAAATTGGAAAATAAGAAGGAATTGCCGGAATTACAAATTGGTTTCAGGAAAGGCAGGGGATGTCTAGAATGTTTATCATACCTAACAGTAAAAATTCAAACAAAAAATTCATCAAAAAATTGATACACTTGTGGTTTTTCTGGATATAACAGCTGCTTATGATCAAGTAAACATACACAAATTATACAATGCTTTGAAAGAACTAGATACATCCATGGAGGTAAACAATTTTATATTATACTGTGTGACAAAAAAAACGCATCACTCATTGAAAGTGTATATTTTTTAACAAATTTTCTACCTTTGTTAGGTAATGGTGTAAAAAATAACAATTATTGATTAAATGTTACTTTATTTGTGTATTTTTAATTGAATTAAATTTCACTTTTGATAGCCCAAGCATATCTACAGAATTTGGTTAACAAATATTTATACTTCCATGGGGTGATGCGTTTTTTTTTTGTCACACAGTATAAAATCTTCTCAATAATAGAGAAGCATACATAAACGATAATAATGGGGAAATGGCAGGGCCAGAAATACTATCGACTGGGCTGGCCCAGGGTTCACCTCTGAGTCCTCTTTTTCTTAATGTTTACACAAAAAAGGTACATGAACTAAGCAAAGGGAACATAACAATTTTGCAATACGCAGATGACTTTACAATAATAGCTGAGGGTAAGGATATTGAAACTGTAATGAAAGATATGAATAAATCATTATCTAATATATCAGAATGGTTCAGTAAACTAAATTTTAAAATCTCCATACAGAAATCAGTAGCCATGAGAATTAGTCCTAGAAAAAGAATTTACCAGACATGAGTGTGAAGTACAATGGGGAAGAAATTCCTTGGGTTAGTGAATACAAATACACTTTAAATTGGACCAAGCAGACAGATAAAATGAAAACCAACGCCACCAAGGGAATGAACGTGATAAAAAGTTATACTAGAGTATGGAGCGGAGGTGATCCTACCACTCTTTTACAAATATATAAAGTTATCATAAGATCTCATTTGGATTAAGGATCCCAATTCATATACCACAACAATTAAAAATAAAGAAAAACTAGACACAACCCAATATACAGCTTTGAGGATAATTCTGGGTTGCATGAGATCAACACCAACAAATTTAGCACTAACAGAAGCAAGTGAGCAATCCCTCAAGGTAAGAAGAAAATGGCAACCATTTCTACTGAAAAACATGAAAATAAGGAACAACCCTATTATATTGTTAATCAAGGAGTTTAGGGAGCTGGATAGAAATGGAGGTTATTTTGCTTACAGAGAAGTCCCATACCTGGTACAGGAATATGAGGAACTGGAAAAACTGGAAGAGAAAATAAAAATTAATGAATACACCCCAGGTTTGAATTTGAATATAAATACCAAATGAGGAAAATACCAACCTGTAGAACGGACATCAAAAAACAGGATATAGATATTAGAGGAAAATTTGCGGAAATAATAGATGAGAAGTTTAACCGTTATAATCAGTTTTACACAGATGCAAGCGTGGAAAAAAGCACAAATGAAGCAGGATTTGGTATTTACTGCTCACAGGCAGATTACGCATTTTCGTCAAGAATACCCAATTTTACTCAGATCTGCACAGCGGAAACAGTAGCAATACACAAAGCTGTGGCTGTGTTTGGAGGAAAACATAAAAAGGAGCTTAATTTTAACAGACTCGCAAAGTGCGGTGAAAGCATTGGATTGTACACATTCTTAAAATCTAGATCACATAATAACAATAACTAAAAAACCAATAATGGAAGCAAATGAAATTGGTCTGACATGAAAATACTCTGGATCCCAGGACACTCAAACATCAGAGGCAACAGGATAGCAGACCAATTGGCTAATATAGGTAGAAAGCTTAGGGTCCAATATCCAATACAATTGGATGTAAAAGAATATATACCTAAAATTAAGAAACACCATGAAGAAATTTGGAATAATATGTGGAAGGAATTACTAAGGAAAAAAGGAGTAAAATACAGGGGGGTTTATCAGACTTTCCCAAAGGAACCTTGGTTCACTAATATGGAATACATAAATAGAAGACCCATAACTACGATAATCAGGATGAGAACTGGACACTGTCTAACTGTTCAACACTTAAACAGACTGGGTATCAAGGACAGCTCAGCATGTGAGTGTGGGGAGGAGGACACTCTAGTACATGAGTTATTTGAATGCCGTAATCTACAACCTAACCTATATGATATTCTTGTTGCTAATAATTTGCAAACGCCAATCTCACTTGACTCAATTCTATTCAATCCCCAACTGAAAACAAAGAAACTAATATTGGACGTCTAAAAAATGTGCTATCTGTTAACTAATACCTCTGCTAGAAAACAAATCGTAGTAGAATTTGAGAAAACTGAGAAGAATTGAGAAGATACTGAGTAAAACCTTGGATAAAAGAATAAGCAGGAGAACCTAAGACAAAATAAACTAAAGATTCTGAAAGCTATATATTAGAATTCACTACAGGACTGTGAGGGAGCGGGACGAACCGGAAATCTCCTTCAACCACAATTAGTTTTAGCTAGATACCCCAGACGGTGAAGCCATAATAGGGTAGTAATTCCCTAGAAAAAAAAAATCTAAGTAGTTCTTGTTAAGACACTCTTCATAATATTCTAAATTTTACGCAGGGTTCAAAAAGAATCAGGAGCAAAGGAAGGAGTCTCAATTATTGCATAGAAAATGGAGAAAACATATAGCATTATGGGAAGCAGTAAAGGAAATAATGGTAAAACTAAATGTATGTAGGTTTGGATGGATGTTAAAACCGCAATAACTTTGGCTGAGAAGATAAGCAGACAAATCATAACGCTAGCAAAATCTTTCTTGATTTTTAATATAGATACGTTTGCGGTATGTAAATGTGGGTAAAATATATAGCGAAAAAGTAGCTAGTTATTGTGAAAGTTCCACTTTACGTACAAAAATATGCTTTTCAATCTCGCGATATCTTACCTGGGACATTATAAACAATTCTGGATTAAAATGAGTCGGCCAAAAATTTGATGTTTTGAAGTTGTCTTTCCATGATCCAGTCATTTTAAATATTCGTAGAATCTCCTAAAATGATAAAAAGTACCATTAATTAAATGTATTTATCAGTTAGCTTTTCAAACTATCAGCATAATAATCAAATAGTTTTATTTTTTACTAGATGGGTAGGTATCTACTTAATTTGTAAGTTTTATTATAAGTGATTTATTTAGGGATTCATCGTATCTTACATTTTTTGTCTTGATAATAATAGGTAAGCAGATTTAGTGTTAAGAAATAATATTTGATTAGATTTAAACTATTTGATAAGAGTAAAGGTTAAATTATCATTGAAAAAGCTCTTTTTATTTAAAAAATATATTTTTGAATAATTATTTGAATTAATTATAAAGTAGCACGATTGGCAGCAAAATTTACAAACTTACAATTCAAAAAATTGATTTATAGATATGGATAAACGTATGTGAAATTAGCAACGTAGGATCTTATCTTGGAAAGGGTAAACACCCACTACACTTTTCCATTTGCCAAATAAGAAAGCTTTAAACGATTAGTAAAACGAGTTTAGGAGTTTTTCAATACAATTCATGTATTTGGAAAAAAGGGCCTGTAAATATATTTTTCCAATTTTCATGCCCACATAAAAAATAACTGCGAAAAACTTTGTGGCATGTTTTTTTCCAGACATTTTTTTTAGTAATAGAACAAATTTGAATGAGATCATTTTTTCAATCAAATTCGTAAAGTCTGGTGGTGCAAAAAACTTCTGGAAAAAAAAACTGAGGAATAAAATAACAAATCACATTAAATGATACACAAGTCGAGAGTTGTGAGATAGCTAAATGCCAATGTAATTTCGATTAAAAAATATTAACAAACAGGACTCACCCAAATTATGTTTTATGAAGTCTTTTCCAAACTAATGGAACGGTTCACTAATAACTAACTTATATCATTGTTTCGTATTTTCGAAAGCTATCTCATATCAGAATGACGAATCCTTGTTACAAGCTTCAATAGCGATTATTATTATTGAAAATCTATTTCGGAAAGTGTTTTGCTATCAAAGTTTACATAAGCGCTGATATACGTATCGATCAATCTATCAGTTGTTACAGTTTAAACTAATATTATCGACTTATTTTTATCCTGTGAATTGGGGAATTTTATAATCTTTACTAGTCACTCGCAATATGATTACTAGATAGTCTGACACATATCCCTTCACTTAAGTGCATTATTTGGTAATAAATATCGGCTTTTAAAGTTTACACGGCTTTTTTTATTTACACTAATTTATGTAAATAAGCTTTATAGGTAAAAACATTGCCGCTATTTTGTTTGCTTTGGTAATGATTATGAAATTATGCTAGCTTTTGTTCTCATAATCGTACTCTGTAGCTCATCATCAGGCAATCACTCGATACCAAGTATCTTCTATTCCATTCTTATTGTCGTCGATTGTGCGGTTTCTGATGGCTATATAAACCAATTCTGGAGCCGCACACTCTTCAACAGTCTTGGCACACCCAGCCTCTGCCACTATTGTCTCTTCCTCTTGTTCCCTCGCTCCTTCCTGCGGTCCCTCTTTTCGGTCTCGTGTTTGCGTCGCTGCTCTTCAAAAGTTTGTGGTCTTCGTGGACTACTCGACACTATGAGGGCCTATCATTTACCGTCGTCTCCCAATTGCTAGTATCGATGCCGCAATCTACCATTCTTCTTAGGAATATCCTTGTTGCGATTTTGTTGACCTCCCTGATTTCGATTTTCCTCTTCCAGTTGACTGTAGAAAATCTGTCGTGGTAGACGTGTTTCGGGCATGCAGACGAGGTGACCTGTCTATCGAAGTTGGTGATTAATGATGAGGGTTGTTGTTTTGGTCTCGTCTGAAATATTAATGTTCATTCGACGGTCTTGCCATTTAATACTTAGGATCCTTTTTAGGCCAGCGCTGGTGGTATTTTTCTAGGTTTTTTATATGTCTCCTGTAGGTGATCTATGTTTCGCAGCCATATATGAATGTTGGCATTACTGCATTGTCGGCGCGAAGTTTGGTCTCAGCGCTGATGTCGTGATTGTTGAAGCCTCTAGCTGTCGCCCGAACGCCGCGCTAGCACACTTCAAGCGATGTTGGATTTCAGCATCAATTATTGCATTCGCTGATACATGGATGGGTATACGTTCTGCAAAGAATGGTCCAGTCTACTAGTTATATTTAGGGCTTGTGGATTAGTATCTCCAGCTTGGTAAAGTTGAACTCTAGGCCGATTCTCCTGTATGCCTGGTTGAATGCATAATAATTGCCTGAAGGTCTTCCTCTGTATTGGCCATCACGACGTTATCATACGCATATTGAAGGTAAATTATCCATGTCGTCGATACTTTCGTCTTGGCTCGTAATCTGTTTAGGTTGAAAGCCGCCATCAAGTCTGTTCAGTATTTTCACTCCTGACGGCAGGGGACCCTCGACAAGGTGAACTATGGATCATCTAAATAGAGAGAATAAAGTGGGTACAATAACATAGCCCTGTCTACGCCTGCAGTTATTTGTGTTAAAACGTAAAAGCTTCAACCGGATTTAACCGCCAGGTAGGTTAGGTAATTACTTAAACCCGGATAATTTCAACAAAAGTGGACTATATATATTACTTTTGATACACATTTGCGAATGGCAATCGGCATTAAATAAAGTTAAATTTCTAATTATTGTCCGTATTTTTGCAACAGCAATTTTTCCAATTTTCGTATGTTAAAAAATATTCGACGCGACTTCAATTTGGTAGCGCAGTACCTTTTCGTGCGGCAGCCAACTCAAGACTCCCCTAATGATTCAAAGCAAAAATGGTGTGTATATATGTAAGTGTGGATGAGCCCATTACCAGAATTTGAGGGAAAGAAGTATATTGAAAACAAGAATGGGTTTTTTATGTTTTGGGAAAATTGTAATTGCCCCAATACTTGTGACCAATACAATAAAGACAAATAATTGCATCTTAATACTCTCACACGCCTCGCGGCTAGTGTGGGTAGGACGTGAGGTTAGGAGTTGCTCTTCAGGAAAAAACACAAGTTCTAAAGGCACTTTCGTATATTGCTTTCTAGTGGGTACATTACCAAGCGTAGGTATGCCACATGACTCTTGCGTTTGGGGCTCTATGTATGTACACGGGGGTGCAACTGGTTCCCCCACTTATATAGCGGCAATGCCCTAAAAAGGGATTGCTACAAGACTCTCTGGGGTAAGGCGACCCTGAAGAGTCGTGTAGCTACTGCTCCATTGGGTAAGAGGACTCTGATTAGAGAGATGCGAACCAAAAGGGATTAATGCTACATCCTAGGGTAAGGAGTCCCTGAGAAGACAAAGACCCGAATAAATGACGATACCATAGGTTGCATCGGTTTTTATATCCATTTCGTGTAAACATTAGTATACGCGTTGACCTACTTAAACTGCTGAATGTTGATAAACCGTGTTCTAGTTTTAATTAATGGGGTTTTTGATATACAGGAAGGTTTCCATCCATAGACTAGTGGACATATGCCCCTGCTGTGAAAGCGTTGGTCCCCAACGCTAAGTGCAATGTGATCATACGTTTACAGATATCTTACTTTCTATACACCTAAATTATGTAAAGAGAATCGTGCTATCTCTGGACCCTTCCTGTCTTCTCTCACTTGCTGCCAGGGTTTTTTTTTTGTCTTCAGTTTCATCCTGATTGGCCCATGCAACAATAAGATCAAAGTGTTAGTGAATTTCTTATACCTGCTGTGTATAATATATAATATTTATTTCTTTTGCTTAAGTTGCTAAATCTATCTATATCTAACAATATTTTTCAATTAAAAATCATAAATCTTAACTTGTTCGTTTTGCTGAACCTGACCTACCGCTATACTTAGTTACGTAAAAAATAGCATATGATCTAATAAAAATATAATATTACTTATCTTTGGATATATGATATCCCATATAGATGTTATAGGTACTTTGCAGCCGGCTGCGTTTTTTTGTCGATGTTGCAAGCTTCTAGTTGATCGTTAGTCGCAGCGTGGTGTCATTTCGGTTCTACTTTGTTGCTGGGTTGACAGATTTTCTAGTGAGGTTAAATCTGGAATTTCGAGGACAAATGTTCTTCTGGGTGGACTATAGTTAATGGGTCTCTGGGTCATCCGGTTCCAGATTCTTTAACCCTGCCTATTCTCCTCCGTTTATTTCTATATCGTCCGAGTTTATAGGTGATCCTTTTGTCCAAGGGTCCTTGTAGGGTAGTATTCGCCCCACATGAACGATATCCGTATTTTTATTTCTTGCATCTATGTTTCCCATTTTCCACCTTTTCCACGTTCCCCGTTTTCTTTATTACCTCGTATGGTCCAAACCATCTTAATAGTAACTTCTCGCTGCGCCCAACATCCTTATTTGTGATGTTTTCCACTGCCGTTGCTCTCATGGCCAGAGCCTTTTCCCTAATTTCATTTGCGTCAGTTTTGACGTCCTCGTCTATCAGTGCTGCTTTGCTGGGTAGCACTGGGTTTCTGGTATATACTAGCATGAATGGTGTTGTCTCCTGTACGGCAGTGTTGTATGCGAACGTTACGAATGGGAGGTATGAGCACCAATCGGTTTGTTGAGTGTTGCAGTACATGAACAACATATTATCTGCTAGGGTTTTGTTCAGCCTTTCCGTGAGCCCATTGCAGCACGGGTGGTAGGCCATGGTGAAATTTCTTCTAACCCCCATAACTTTAAGGGGCTCTTGCACCAAATCAGATTGGAACACTTTGCCTCTGTCACTGAGTATCATTTTAGGCATTCCATGGATTAGGAGTACTTTTTCTAACAAGAATTTGGCGACGCGTCCCGCCTTACCGCTTGGGAGTGCGGCTGTAATAGCAAATCTCGTGGCATATTCTGTTACCACCACGATCATTGTATTCCCTTTATTGCTTCTTCTGAATGGCTCTAGTAGGTTTATGCCTACTCTCTCGAATATTTTCCCGACCTCCATGGGTTGTAATAGTCCTGCTGGCTTTCTATACGCCCCTTTCTAGCCGGGCAGTCCTGGCACCCTTTTACATATTTCTCTAGATCCTTATTCATGTTCTCCCAATAATATCTCTCCAGGATTTTTTGCAGCGTATTTGACAGGCGACAGGCCTAGATGCCCGCTTGTTGGGGCTGCATGTAATTCCCACATCACTTCCTCTACCATTTCTCTGGGAACTACCAGTAAGTTGTCCAAGCCTTTCTGGGCATTATTAGCTTTACACAGGACGGATAATCAGTCGGAAGTGTTTTGATCTTTTTATTGTACCGATCGGAATACTCGTGGTGTCTGGGTCTTCTATGGCTTCTTCCAGATGTCCTATGCCCTCTTCTTTATCTTGCAACTCGGCGACATTTTGGCTCTCCGTGGCGTATGTTGGGATTTCGCCTACCGTGTCGTGAACTATTTCCAGCGGAAGGTGTAATACTGGATATCTGGATAGGCAGTCCGCGTCCATATGACTAGCACTCTTTTTTTACCCCACCGTGTAGTCAAATTTTGCCAATTTTGATGCCCATCTTGCCAGTCTTCTGGATTGCTCTTTTATGTTATCATTTCAGCATATTGCATGGTGGTCCGTGACTATCTTAATACGCCTTTCGTATACTAGGTGTCGTAGGTAACCCAAGCTGCATACTGCTGCTAATAGCTCCAGCTTACTTATAAAATAGTTTTGTTCTGCTGAGAGGCTCCGGCTTACGTACGCCACCGGGTGGGCACTGCCTTCGTCATTTTCTTGTAGTGAAATTATGCATTTTATTTTGTCCTCGTCTGGCTTGATCCCCTTGCTGCTTACAGTAAACCCCAAAATTTAAATTTCCTCCTACAGGTATTTGCATTTACTCGGTTTTAAGGTTAAATTTGCTTCTCGAAGTCTTTGAAAAACTTTCCTTAACTTCTTTAGGTGGCTTTCTAGAGTGTTCGAAAATATAACAATATCGTGCATGTGTCATCACCTCTTTCCACTTCATGTCCCAGAATATTCTGTCCGCCGGTTCTTGAAAAGTCGCAGGAGCGTTGCATAGCCAAAAACTTAAGACGTTGAACTCATATGAACCATGTCCTTGTGCTACGAATGCGGTGTATTGCTTTGAATGCTCCTCTACTGCTACTTTCCAGTATCCCGAAAACATGTCCAAAGTGCTGAAATATTTTGCATCTCCTAAGTATGTCAATATGTCATCAATTTGTGGTAAGAGGTAGTTTGATTTTTTTCGTTACAGCGTTAATTTTCCTGTAATCGACGTAGAATCGTGTGGAACCGTCCTTCTTTTTTACTAGTAGTACCGGGCTGGCCCAGTGGGAGTGGCATGGTCTTATTATGTCATGATTTCGCATTTCGTAGTAGTTTGACCCATGTATTTTGGTGAATTGGCGAAAACATCACCATATTCTAGTAAAATCTCCCTTAATTGACTTTTTTCTTCTTCGTTCCATATGTTTTCGAAGTCGTGATTGGTTAAGGTCACCACTTAGTCCTTTGGTTCCTCCTTTACATTGAGGTGCCAGTGGCTTGTGACTTCTTCGCTTATTGGCCTGGCGGAAAACTTTTAGATGCGAACTAAATAGTTGGGTATTCTTTGAACTTAGTTTTACCAACAAGTTTTGTCCGTCCGAGTGCATCTGTGTTTCTGGGACTAGTTTATTTTTGGTTAGAATTGCATGGTTCCACACGAATTCGAACGATCTTTCTTCTTGTCGTACCGGTTCTATTTTTAGTTTTATTTAACTGTTTTCATGAGGCGAAACCGTGTAGTCCTTCCCTGCTGTTGCTTTCATAACCTTTCCTTGTGTCTCAAGAACCATATTTCCAAGCCATTCCGTGGTTTCCGATTCCTTTGTCTGGCATGGATCTTTATCTGAACCTGTTTCTACAGCGTTTTTTGCGAGAGTTTTTTCTCTTGCTGGATTCCAGTCGCAGATAAGTATGCTTATTCTTTCATGTTTGAAGATGTCATAGATCATTCTTTCGGCTGTGTCTCGCTTAATGCCGCTTCTGTTTTCGCTGATTGGTGGTAACGCCAGATAACGCACATTATTTTGCTTGATCTTTTCTTCTTTTTCCCTGTGATGTGCTTATCACTTGCCCTGATTTCATAGGTATTTTTAGTTGTTGTGTAACTCGGAATCTTCACACGATTTCCTTTGTAACGCCTTTTTCCTGGTCTATTTGACAAGAGGTGAAGTAACCAATGGTAATTTTTTCTATGAGTTTGTAGGATGTTTTGTGATTTTTTAGTAATAAACTGATTTATATTTCCTCTACCTATTGCTTTATCTCTTTCTAGGAAGGCGTTGTATTTGTTAATCAAATCAGTGTCTTCCAGATTTTTCATAATCCCTTTTATTTGATGGAGATATTGCTCTCTGTATGTCTTGTTTCATGGTAAAAAAAATGTTGGTTTCCTCTTGCTGATGTGTCTATCCCTTGGCCGTATTTTTCTTATTTTTGCGTAATTCGCCATGCTTTCCTGAAAAAATGCCATATCTATACATGCGCCGGTCTGGTTTAAGGATTGCATGCCCAAAATGAGTGGTTGAGGAGTGTTTGTTATTACTTTTGCTCTGATTTTCATTACCAAGTTAACCTCTCGAATTCGTACTGGCAGCTGTACATCTCCTATCATGGGAATTCTGTGTCTGCCGGCTGTGACGAGTATCGAGTGGCAGGGGGTATTCTTTAAAGTCTGTACCAATTCTTCTCTGATTATGTTCATTTCTGCACCAGTATCTAGAACTGCCTCAATTTCCTTTCCCTGAACTTCCACTGGAGTGCGTTTAGAAATGGAGTGTGAAGATATAGTAGTTGCTTGTCAGAATGTTCTGACGTTATCACTTGAAGCGCACCCTGGGTGCGCTATTTCTGAACGTATTGGGGCGTTGCGGTGAATGTCAATGTCATGAATCACGTCAAACCCGGTAAAAACCAATACACCTTTTCACGTCGCTCCGGTTTAAACTAGCCGAGTTACAAAACGGTTAGGGGCGGTATGTCAAGTGATGACATCACTGAAAATGCCACTTGAGAACGAACGGTTAGAAAAATGTTATTTTAAATTCGATTTGAGGTTAGGTATAGGTGTTTGACTTGTTTTGTGTTTTTAATTTTTGATTTTTCAATATTTTCGCCAGTGCTGTTGATTCTGATCTACCTATTATGTCTACTATGGACAAAAATATCTTAAATGTGAGCAATTCACAATTAATAAAGCAAGTTTTTTTTTTTTCAAAATTGTGGAATATCCAGTATTTCATTCCTTTTTATTACAGCAAGCTAAAAAGTGAAAAGTAGGTAGTTTAATTTCTTTTCGTTCAATGCTTTAGATGTGAACCATGGGTGGATAGACCTACTAGAACCAGTTTATCTAAAGTTTATAAGTTCTCGTTACCTACAGTCTACAACAGCCCATCAAGTAGGTAAACTGGGATTGTCTCTGGTACATCTTTTGAGTATAATACAGGGTGATTTACGTAGTCCGTGCATTACCAGATAGATTAGGTGGTATTCATGCTAATCCATCTGAACAATTTCTAATGCACGGGCTACGTAAATCAGGCTGTATACAAGGGAAAACGGCTTTCGGGCTTCAAATTCATAAAATATAATAATATATACAAAACACAACTTTTTATTTAGTTTTTATACTTTTCCGAACTTTCCCGCTCTCCGTTGTTTATATTTTTTCTTCTAACCGCTCGGCGTAACCATATCGCCGCTTAGAGAAATGAAATACCGTTTTCTAACCCGGTTACAAAGTGACATCTTTGATACCACTCGAATTTGAGTAGTATGTTGCGGTTTGTTATACCGGAGCCACGTGAAAAGGGCAATAATTTGTTTAAGTTGCTCCATGTTTGTAGGGGGGGTGCATTAGGGAAGCTCGTCAACCAGTAATATTGGTAGTTGGCGTCCTCATTGTTGGAAAATCGTTTGAAATCTTGAAAACTGATTGGGGATTTATATTCTTCGTAAAGTACCTGAAGGTCGTAGAAGTAATTCCTGGTTTTTTCGTCCTTTGCCTGCTTTCGATCGTTCAGTCTTAGTTTGTCAGTAAACCTCCGTATCCTCGAACTCCTTTGTAAACGCGTCGCAGATTTCGTCCCAGGTCATATCTTGTGTTTCCTTTATATATTTAAACCACAGGGTTGCTGCTCCTACTAAAAAGGTTTCAAAATATATTATCTTGAGGGTTATCCGTCCAGTTATTTGCGGCTGCCTTCCTGTCGTACACTCTTATAAAATTGTCAGCGGCATCTTTTCGGGGGTTGAACGTTGGGGGGCTTATGAATTGTGGTACGTCTGGGTCTGCCATGATTATTGCGGGTGTCACTACTGTAAGGGCGACATCCGGCTCCTCCGGCTGATTTTTGGTTGAGGTTTTTGCGGTATTTTTGCGACCTCTGTACTGGCGTTTTCGGACGGGTTTGGGTTGGACTATCCGTATTTGTACGTGGACGTTTTTGTCGTGACGAGCTAGGGCCGACGTCGAGGGTTTAAATACCGCGTCGTCCATTTCTATATTTGTGCTACTGAGGGGAGGTTCAAACGCTGGTTCCTTACTGGCGGAGCGAAGGACGTAGTTATTTCTTGCTCATGTAGTCGCCGTGCCTGTTTTTTCTTGAAGCTGTGGCGACGGTCGCAGTATTTTAAGTGGTAGCAATTGCCTTCTCTTTGTTCTCCTGGGTACTTCGATGCTGAATATGGGGATTCAGCACGGGATTCTTAACAACGGCGCCTCCACCATATGTTACACGCCTCGCGGCTAGTGTGGATAGGACCTGAGGTTACACACAACTACAAAAGGCACTTATCGTATATTGCTTTTTAGTGGGTACATTACCAAACGTAGGTACGCCACATGACTCTTGCGTTTGGGGCTCTATGTATCTATACGGGGGTGCAACTGGTTCCCGCACGTATATAGCGGCCATGCCCTAAAAAGGGATTGCTCCAAGACTCTCTGTGGTAAGGTGACCCTGAAGAGATGCATAGCTACCGCTTCCTTGGGGATGATAGAGGTGCGAACCAAAAGGGATTAATGTTACTTCCTGGGGTGAGGAGACCTTGAGAAGAGAAAGACCGGAATGGATGCTGATACCATGGGCTGCATCGGTTTTTATATCCATTTCGTCTAAACATTAGTTCACGCGCTGACCTGCTTAAACTGCTGATTGTTGATAAACCGTGTTCTAGTTTCAATTAATAGGTTTTTCGATATACAGGATGGTTTTTATTTATGGACCAGTTGACAATACAAATTATATAAATAATCCAGTAAATAATTATTATCAAGAACAATCAGAAAATCCAACAACTTGGAAAGACTCTCCTTGTCCATCGTTGCTTAGGATGGTTGCATTCATATTATGATGTGGTTTTGCGGACACCCCACCTTTGCCAATATCTTCCAAAGAGCTTCTCTGTTAACCGAATCAAATGCTTTCACTTATGAAGGCCATGTATAGGGGACGATTTTGTTCCCTGGATTTCTCTTGCACTGAAAATCATGTCAGCTGTGCCTTGGTAGGGTCTGACGCCACACTGTGTCTCTGGGAGATTCTGTTCGGCAGTTGAGATTACTCATACGGTTTGGGTGAATAACAAACACTGGTGAATAAAGTCTACTTTATTTGCTAGCTTTTGGAGCAATAAATTGGGACATACTTCACTAATAGCAAAAATAGCGAGGTGAAGTGATACCTACTCTATTCCATTAATAAGATGCCGTTATAAATCAAAACACCTTTCCATCTTTTGATTTAGGAAATTTAACTAAAGCTCCAATAATTACCTACTCATTTAAATATAGGCACCTATTAATTAGGATGAGAATTTGCTGTTTTAACAAGCTTTTTTTTCTCGTGCATTAAATGTCCCTTACTGAACTTCTACTGCCTACTTTGGTTGAATGACATTAACTTGGGAGATTTTTTCTGATATATCAACTCTAGTAGAAATTGAGGTCTTCACCAACATTTGCCAAGAGGGAGGCAGCTTATTACTTCAAATTCATGATCTTTATAAAAGTACCTAACATTTCTCAGAAGCCGGCTTCGCGAAGAAGTTGGGCAATTTCCTCCCTCATCAATAAGTTAGATATTGCTGGATTATTATTCCTCGATATTTTGTAATATCCACATATTTGTGGATGTTAATAAGTGTTGTTTAAATAATTAAATATTTGATTCAAAACTATAATGAATTCGACTCTCCAGAACATTTTCTGGATTATTCCGAGATTAATATATCCGTTGCTTTTTCTACTTCGTTTCCATTTTCAAAATCTTTAAAGTGACAGTTGACGAAAATCAGTGAGTAAAGTGAAAATCTTACAAAAAATATGCAAATTTGAAATAAAAAGGCCACATTATATGTTTAGAAGCAATTGTAAGACTTGTTAGGCCATTTATAAACAGCAAACAAGTTGATAACCGCAAAAAACTTCCGGAGTTACTTTATTCAGCATCTATTGTGCTTTTATTTTACGCAAAAAACTTTTTTACTTAAAATGTTATTGCTGTTTTTTGTCAAAGCCACAAAGCACTTTGTGGGAGGTTTTTGAAATATTATTCTGTTCTGAAGCATAAGTTGTACTTACTTAGTTTGGAAGGATATTATACAATGTCGTTGGAGGCCATTTTACTTTCCTCCATTAAGAATTAACATTCGAATATTTAATACGTTTTTAAATTTTTAGAGCATCAAACTTTTCAAAATCCCCACAGCTGCTAATTATTATATTTTTTACTTCACAGATTCCTTGAAATATACTATTAGTAAACAAGTACCTCACATTTTAATCTGTGTCATCTAATCTCGTGACTGCACAAACACAAGATTCAAGACAACTTGTTCAGGTCTGAAAAAAAAGTTAGATCACAAGATAATATTTTCAGGCACTTATTCAGTGTGTGTTAAACTATTTTTCTACTTATGTACCAATTCAATTATCAAATTGTCGCATATGACTCAATTAGGTATGGCATTAATAAATTCAAAGCAATGCCACCAAAGCTCATTTATATAATTAAAAACATCAAAAAGTCCACAAAAAAGCCAATGACTGAAAGTGTTCCATTAGGAGAATCCACAATTTTCATTTAAAAATCATTAATATCCGTATTGGGTGGAACCATGTTCATACTGTATTGATATTCAATTTTTTGTAAAAAAAAATTGAGATAATCATTGTGATGTATACCGTAGTTGAAAGAATCATTAGGGTCGCCTCTTCCTTTTAATTAAAAAAATTAATTGAAAGCTAAACATACCACAGAACATTATGTATAAATTTTAATTAAATTATTTAACCGCTCAACAAGGCTCCTCGAGGTAGAACTTTATTTAGGAGTCGATGTCCGATCAGTGACATAACATAAAGCACACAAGCAGGAGACATAAAAAGCAACTCATACGCTGAGAAAAATGTATGAAACTGTCTGTACTTTGACTCTGATGTGAAAATGGAAAGAGGAGTTTCAAATGTATGAACTGTCTGTACTTTGACTCTGATGTGAAAATGGAGAGAGGAGTTTCACTAGTTGGCTTTACGGTACCACGCATAATATTTTTTCGAAACATTTCAAGTCGTGTAAAAAAAAATTTGATCAACTATGACTGTCAAACCTAAAAATATGACAAGCGGTGATAGCTGTCGGAAATTTCCGACGCCGATCGGTGGCCAACGTTGAATAATCGTTATGCACCGAGTTTGGTGGTTCTCGCTTCTAAGGTAAAGCGTGGGGAAAGGCAAACGACCCTATTGTATCCAATTCCGGTCGCATGATAGCTTTACAAAAAAATTCGCCTGGTGATTTGGAAGCACTTTAAAGAAATCTAAAGTGGGACGGAGTCCTTTTTTTGAAATGGCCAATTTTAACAGCTGTCAACGTCCAAAAGTATGACAAGGAGAGTCAATATCAAAAAAAGGACTCCATCACGCTAATTATTTTCGAAAAATATATCGATTTGGGGAAAAAAAAAAGTGACGAGCGGATGTGGTAGGATGACAGATGTCATGTTACAGGCGATGAAGGCCTTAATGCAGAAAGCGAATTAAATGAAGAAGAATATGGCGATAGTGAAGAAGATATCACGTCCGAATCGGATTCCGATTGCGAATGTGACTAAAAATGTTGATGTGCAGCGCACTTTTTAACCTCGTCTGCCACGGTCTTAGCCCTTATTTTTTTGTCTGCCATTTTGTAAATGGCTTTTTCAATGTTTAGACTTTAAAATACAATAATTGGAATTCATGTACCTTATGACTTTTTTTAAACTAATTTTTGCATTATTTAGCGCGATCTGCCGGCGAGTTAGCCCCTCGCAAAATGTCTGCCAATTTTTTTACACTTTCTCAAATATGAAACCAAACTTTTCCCGTAAATAGAATCCCTGTACCTTATGAATTTTTTCCCACCCAAAATTCACCCATTTCACTGCGTACCCTCCCTTCGCGCCCCAGTTTTGCAATGCCAGACATTCATATTTATATGCGCCTACACTGATACTCTTATTTTCAATATAAATTAGCCATGTACCTGATGCGGGCAATTTCATGTAGCCAGCTCTTAGTCTATAAGGCGACCCTGAAGAGAAGTGTAGCTACTGCTCTTTTGGGGAGGAGACCCTGAGGAGAAAAGGACCCAAATGGGTGCCGATACCATAGGTTGCATCGGTTTTTATATCCATTTCGTGTAAACATTAGTTTACGCGTTGACTTCCGATTGTTGATAAACCGTGTTCTAGTTTTAAATAATGGGTTTTTGATGTACAGAGTGGTTTTATTTATAGACCAGTTGACATATGCCCCTCCTGTGAAAGCGTTGGTCCCCAACGCTAGGACCCATGTGATCATACCTTCACAATAATCCTACTTATTTTATTGTTCTAAATACAAAAACCAAATACATATACTTGAATAAGTCAACAAAATCGTGAACCATAATGCAAAGATTCTAAAATCTAATTAAACCTAAAAGGACGTAAAAATTAAACACGAAAATCAAATACCTACGAATATAAACCAAGAAAATCGTGGAGCATAATGACAATATTCTGAATACAATACTGAAAATACACTGTTTGTGAATTAATCGCCAAAAACGAACTAAATATTTCATTAATATAAATAGTTTTTTTTTTGTATTATCATATTATTCTATTGAGATTCTTTTTTTTTGAAATAAATTGAAGGTCGCAGAACCTTAAATAACGCCTAGGACGTTGGTCTAATTTTGAGAAAAAAAAAAGTAAAGCTATAAGAGACGAGCAAATATATATTGAAATTGATATGACACCAAAACAACGCAGCGAGCTCCACACTGCCAGAACCGAACTAAACGAACGTACGGTTTTAACCGCTTTTGTTAATGAATTAACAAGAGGCCATAATATGCTCGGTTTGCTCAGCGAATAATTATTAGTGGTGGGTTGATAGTTTAATAAGTACAGGATGGTAAGGGCGCCACTGAATTTAAAAAAAAAATTAATAATAAAACTGCTTAAAATATGGAAGGGTGAAAATTTAGAAACACACCTAGAAAATAATCAGCAAACGGTAATTGGTAATTCTGAAAAGGAAATAAATAAGGCACATAACTCAAATTTTGACACATAGGTAAACCAATAAAACAATTAAGTAAATTTCAAATTAAAATAGTATATATTCTTGCAGTCTGTCAAAAATACAGTATTGAATTATATCAAAATATAAAATCAATTATTGTTGGTAAAACACCTTAGATCAAATCAAATAAAAGAGGTTAACTTTCAATCACATTCGTCAAGCTCAAAAAAATTAAATAATAGTATAATAACAATGCACCTCAATATACTTGCCATATAAATTCACAGTCGCTGGCCATATCATTATCAAGAAATGCAAATATAGAAGATTCAGGTTTCCAGAAAACTAATTTAAAAAAATTGAATGATTGAAAAATTGTATTGATAAATATGGTCAGCTTCTGCAAAAAAATAAATTCAAAGAAATCAATTTGTACCTGTGAAAAATCGGTTATATAACAGTTAAATGGTCTGGAGATATAAGGGAAATTCTCCAATATATAAGTTATAGGACCTTAAAAATTGATCAATTTTCGACGGTAGGCTCTTACTAAACAATTTCAAATTTAGAACATGTTGTCCAACCTTGAGTTTTGTTCAGATTACTAATCGATTATTATTGATAAAAATGATAAAATATAAGTACATTAGGTATTTAATTATGGCGATATTAAAACTTATGCAAAGACCAATCCATAATAAATTCGATAAATCGAAAGCTAATCTTCCACCATCGCCTCGGTGTCAAGAATAAGAGATTTTAAAGGTGAATGAAAATCATATAAAAAAAAAATCTTAATTTTTTTATTTGACTATAAAACTGATTTTATAAAAGAAAAGGTAATGAAACTTTATACAAGCCTCGAGTTCAACGTAAGGTAGAGCACGGTAGCCATCCATTCTCGATCATTTGACGAGGGAAACTGCACGTGGAAGTTGCAGATTCTAGCCTAGAATCGAGATACATAAGAGACTAGAAGTTTTCAGTTGTCGTCAAATGTGGGGCACATGTATCGACTCGCGAGGGCCTTGATGCTTGTAGGAATCCCTCCGGCTCCAAAAGCTCTATGCCACACTCCACGGAAATGGTGTTCTTTTTAAAAATGTGGCCTTTTAGGAATAGATTTGTTGCGAGAAACGACTCTTCGGAAGACCCTAAGTAATAGAGGCATTCCTTGAAAAGCTATTACTTGAATTTTGTTTTAAAAAAACTACCACGAGGGGGGTTGAAATTCAAACTAAAATAAAATGGTAATCACAAAACTTTTGATTCAAATTTTTTCGGTAATCAACGGATTATTGCCTCACGCAACTTTATTTCGTTAAGATAAGATAATGCCTGAAGGCCGATAAGGAACTTTATTTTTCCAGGGCACGATTGTCTCGAGAAGATAGCGATTTTCAGCCGATCGACCTTCCAGCTTGACGGCACAATTGAGAAAGAAAGGATATTGAAACGGTCAAGGTGGGCAGGCAGCGCTTCCTATCAAGGGAAAACGTTGTCAACATTAAAAGGGTTATATAAAATTAAATTTGAAATAAAAAGGGATAAGTAACTTTACAGGTTACAAGGTACGGGGCGAAGATAACATTCAGATCAAATATGTTGATGGTCAACCAAAAGTTGTGGCAGAAAACTAGTCTGTTCGCAGTCCTCAAGGTCGTCAAAAATAACCCAGTTGAGTTGCTATTATCAGAATGTTCGGGATCTCAATACTAAAATGGAGAGCTTCATGCACTCGGTCGTCGCATCGGAATTCGACATAATTGGCATTGCCGAAACATGATAAGTATAATTAAGTACTTACAAGTAATTACATTACTCAGAATGGAAAAACATTTTGCGGTATTTACTTTCAAGAGATTTCTAGCTTTTATTATAAGTAATAGCTTCTACCAAGAAGTTTTACCTTATTCTTATAAGTTATGACTTGCAAGGTAATACTTTCTTTTATTCAATAGACTGATTGTTACAAAAAAAATATATATATCAATGCATCTATTGGATAAAAAAAGATTACCTTGCAAGTCATAACTTATAAGAATAAGGTAAAACTTGTAGGCAGAAATCTCTTAAAAGTAAATACCGGATTTTTTTTTTTTTTTTCATTTTGAGTAATAATTACTTGTAAGTACTTACTTATACTTATAAGTATTTACTTCTTTCGTTGGGCATTTCGTGTTTGATGTGGTGTAAAATGCTTGCTTATATTATTTAAAACAGCAAACAATAATTTCTGGAACTTTTGTCAAAAATGTTTTAACTTTGTGTCCTAAAATGGGAAACCTTTGCTTCAGTTGTCCAAAAACTCTGTCAATTATGACCCTTTTCCTGGAGTGAGTGATATTGAATAGTTTTTCGATTCGGTTGTGGGAATTTTTAAATGGCGTTAGTTAATAACCAAGGAGTAATTCCATATCCACTATCTCCCAGAAGACAGAAATTACCCCGAAATCTTGCAACACTTTCATATATGGAACATTGTCTCCAGATTCTGGAATCGTGAACACATGCAGGCCACTGAGCGTCTACACTTGTAATCACTTCATTTGCATCACAAGTTACTTGCACATTTATGCTAGAAACTCCTTTTCTGTTAATAAAATCATCTCCAAATTCTGGTGGTTTTTTAATGTGAATATCGATCGACATCACCAACAACTGTAGGAAGTTGGGATCGATTTGACCATTTTATTCTTGCTTCTTTGTATCATTGCAAATGTTACTTGTTCTTTTTTCTTTCAAATATAATTTTATATTACCTTTACTGTTGACAGTCTTGTGACTATCATTATAAAAAAAAGGTTTCTGCTGCTAATAATTTTAGCCATTATTAAACTAGATGGCATAATTTTCGTTTAAATTTGACGTACCAGTTTAGTGCGAACGCTTTCCGTTGCTATTTTTTGAGAGGAGGCTCTGTCTGTTCATTTTTTCCATTTCGTTTCTCGGCCCTTTTAAATTTTGCCGTGCGCCTGAAAGATCGAGCCTGGCTTGGGGGCAGCTATCTTCCTCAACTGTGATTACCGTTCTCGTGAAGAGAAGTACCTGATCGGCCATCTGGCATTAGTTTGGCGAACTAAAGTTGCGCAAGGCAAAGTTCCCTTGATTACCGAAAAAATTTAAATCAAAAGTCTCGTGATTACCGTGTTATTCAAGTTTGAATTTCGAACCCCTCGTGGGTTTTTCCGAGGAGCTGTTTTTCCGAGGAGCCGTTTTTCTCAACGAATCCATTTCCAAGAGCCCAAATTTTGAAAAGAACACCATTTCCGTGGAGCGTGACATAGAGCTTTTGAAGGGATTCCTAGAGGAATCAAGTCCCTCACGTATTGACTCCTGCACCTCCATATTTGACGACAACTGAGGACTTCTAGCCTCTATCTATCTTGATGCAAGGCTAGAATCTGCAACTTTCGTCGTCAAAAAATGGATGGCTGGATGGCTATAGTAATCCACCACCATTTGTTGGAATGGGGGCTTGTATAAAGTTTCAATAATTCCTTTTAATATATATATATATATATATATATATATAGTTAGAGGGTAGTCTTGGCTGACTAGTTAACGAAACAAAGTTATTAATTTCTTGGGGTATCCGCCTATTTCTTCGGGACTAGTTCAATAAAAAACTCTTTTCTGCTACGCCAAGCTTTCGAAAATGTTTATTTTCTTTCTCAAGGCTACAATTTGAAAATAAGATGTTAGATAATAATAGGCAATACTGAATTAAGGGAATATTTACCCTGTGTGCAAAGTGAGTCAATCACATAATGGACTTTTGACTACCTTTGCCAACATTAGAGACATCCTTCCACTTATTGGTCACAATAAATATATGTTAAGTTGTTCAAACAAACACAACATTAATTAGAATTATAAAATATTAGAGAGATTACATTCTTAATTCTACTTTATTTCGGGACGTTTCTTCCCTTTCACGTGCGAAACAAAATGGAGAGCACCTAAGACAAAAATTCAAAAAACCCATTTCCTGTTACCATGAGGAATGTCATACTCGGCTATGCCACCTGTCAGAATAACATTGAAAGGTTACTGTTGTACCTATTGTTGCTAGATTATTATAGCTTTTCATTGATAGATGGCGTATCGATTGTTGTTAATAAAGTGTTGAAATTTGCTCGAAGATGGAGTGGGTGTCCCAATTGAATGATCAGTGCATTTTGGCGACTGTTCCAACATTGATAATCCAAAGTATAAAACACATCATAAATCAACATAATTAAGTGTTACCTCCAGCAGATCCCACTTCTGCTGGGGGTGAAACTCAAGGTGTAGATTCCAGTCTCCACATCCGGAAACCCACCACATCTGTCACATGAGAGCAAGATCCATCGTGAAAGACTTTTTGGCTGAAAAATTGTAATATATGAACAATGATGAATGAAAAAATGACTGTTAATCTCCAGAGAACCCAACTCTGTCCTCAGTCCTCACTTCTGGGCCAGTTTAAGTGTATTTCTAGAATTAAACACTACCTCCAGCAGATCCCACTTCTGCTGGGGGCAATATTCAAGGTGTATCTGTTAGTCTATGCGTCCGAAAACCGTCCCATCTGTCACTTGAGTACAGAGTTCGTCCACCTAGACCCTTTTGCTAACTCAGAAGGAGGTAACACAAGGACCACAACAACCTAGAAAACACCCATCATAATACCAAATATCAAAACAAACCAACACTCGATATCCTCCCTCGTACAACACGTCTCCAACAAGTAGCATAGTCGAAAACAACCAACCTATTCTGCCAAAGAATCATTATTGTCTGTACCCTTACCCAACGTCAGCAAGTGCGAATAAATAGCTCTTGTTTCATCGACATCATTCTTTTTGTTAAGAGCATTAAGATTTTGGCAAGTTTCCACCATCTCGAGGAAAAGCCTCTTTTTAGTGTGACTTTCAGAACACACCACCTTGGTTTGGTTATAGTTAGGAATGTGCCCTGTATCGATGTGATGTTCAGCCAATGCACAAGAACGTTTTTCCAGTCTACAATCACTTTTGTGACTTGTAATTCTATCCTTCAGGACTCTAGATGTCTGTCCTATGTAAGATTTGTCACATGAGGAACAAGGAATACTATATACTACCCCTGATTTTTTAAGAGGAGGGTCCTTGTCTTTAAGTTTGGTATATAAACTACCCACTGTCTTGGAATAACTTTGAACCACTTTTACTGCTGTTATGTCATTGAAAACTTTGATTATTTTATTGGTTACTTGTGGTATTGATGCGATGGAAAATCTGTAAACTGTTTCCTCTTGCTCGTTTGCAGTGCCAACCTCAGTATCGACTCTCTCTCTCCGACCCGTCACAGCAGCTAGCTGAGTCCTAGTATTATACAATAGTTTTTTTAACAAGTGATTTGGAAATGCGTTATCAAGAAGCATGTTATGGAGACGTTTTATGTTTTTTTCCTTAAGTGAGGGATGGCAAATTTTCTCTATTCTCGACTTCAACGCCAGAACCAAGTTAATTTTCATTTTCTCTGTATGATGAGAATGATAGTTCATATATCTACCAGAGGCTGTTGGTTTGACGTACCAATCCAGAA
This sequence comes from Ceutorhynchus assimilis, assembly GCA_917834065.1. Taxonomy (NCBI): domain Eukaryota; kingdom Metazoa; phylum Arthropoda; class Insecta; order Coleoptera; family Curculionidae; genus Ceutorhynchus; species Ceutorhynchus assimilis. Next base: position 44,046,801 of record OU892277.1, read on the forward strand.
TGATATTATTATCATCTGTTCTTATTAGTTTAGTGTCCAAAAAAGGTACACTGCGTTCTTGTTCTTCCTCTATGGTAAATTGAATGTTGGTATCATAGCTGTTGAAAATTCTGAGAATTTCTTCTGTACCATTTTGTGGTAATGCTAAGATTAAGTCATCCACATACTTCTTGACAAAGGGCAATTGAAAAGTGAGTCTAGGAATACAATGATCCAATAAATCATCCATGACATACTGAGCAACAATCGGAGAGAGGTTCGCTCTCATTGGTGTACCGAAAACCTGTTTGTAGTAGGCACTATCAAACTGGCAATAAGTAGAGTCCAGAATAAACTTGATTATATCCAATCTTCTCTTCAATCAATGCACCCAATAGCAAATTGTCAATTCTGGTAACGGATATCCTTACCAATGCGTACTCGAGGGACAATGAATACTATATAAGGGACTCTTTTGAGTTCGCAGAATTCATTAATGGTAAACAGCTTCCACCTAATTATGTAATAGCTAGTCTGGACGTAGTATCGCTTTTCAGTAACATTCCTCGACAACTAATTTTGGGCAGCGTTGAAAAACGATGGCCAGTCATTTCGAGAAGGACTAAAATACCTCAACAACTGTTCTTGGATATAATCAAGTTTATTCTGGACTCTACTTATTGCCAGTTTGATGGTGCCTACTACAAACAGGTTTTCGGTACACCAATGGGAGCGAACCTCTCTCCGATTGTTGCTCAGTATGTCATGGATGATTTATTGGATCATTGTATTCCTAGACTCACTTTTCAATTGCCCTTTGTCAAGAAGTATGTGGATGACTTAATCTTAGCATTACCACAAAATGGTACAGAAGAAATTCTCAGAATTTTCAACAGCTATGATACCAACATTCAATTTACCATAGAGGAAGAACAAGAACGCAGTGTACCTTTTTTGGACACTAAACTAATAAGAACAGATGATAATAATATCATTCTGGATTGGTACGTCAAACCAACAGCCTCTGGTAGATATATGAACTATCATTCTCATCATACAGAGAAAATGAAAATTAACTTGGTTCTGGCGTTGAAGTCGAGAATAGAGAAAATTTGCCATCCCTCACTTAAGGAAAAAAACATAAAACGTCTCCATAACATGCTTCTTGATAACGCATTTCCAAATCACTTGTTAAAAAAACTATTGTATAATACTAGGACTCAGCTAGCTGCTGTGACGGGTCGGAGAGAGAGAGTCGATACTGAGGTTGGCACTGCAAACGAGCAAGAGGAAACAGTTTACAGATTTTCCATCGCATCAATACCACAAGTAACCAATAAAATAATCAAAGTTTTCAATGACATAACAGCAGTAAAAGTGGTTCAAAGTTATTCCAAGGCAGTGGGTAGTTTATATACCAAACTTAAAGACAAGGACCCTCCTCTTAAAAAATCAGGGGTAGTATATAGTATTCCTTGTTCCTCATGTGACAAATCTTACATAGGACAGACATCTAGAGTCCTGAAGGATAGAATTACAAGTCACAAAAGTGATTGTAGACTGGAAAAACGTTCTTGTGCATTGGCCGAACATCACATCGATACAGGGCACATTCCTAACTATAACCAAACCAAGGTGGTGTGTTCTGAAAGTCACACTAAAAAGAGGCTTTTCCTCGAGATGGTGGAAACTTGCCAAAATCTTAATGCTCTTAACAAAAAGAATGATGTCGATGAAACAAGAGCTATTTATTCGCACTTGCTGACGTTGGGTAAGGGTACAGACAATAATGATTCTTTGGCAGAATAGGTTGGTTGTTTTCGACTATGCTACTTGTTGGAGACGTGTTGTACGAGGGAGGATATCGAGTGTTGGTTTGTTTTGATATTTGGTATTATGATGGGTGTTTTCTAGGTTGTTGTGGTCCTTGTGTTACCTCCTTCTGAGTTAGCAAAAGGGTCTAGGTGGACGAACTCTGTACTCAAGTGACAGATGGGACGGTTTTCGGACGCATAGACTAACAGATACACCTTGAATATTGCCCCCAGCAGAAGTGGGATCTGCTGGAGGTAGTGTTTAATTCTAGAAATACACTTAAACTGGCCCAGAAGTGAGGACTGAGGACAGAGTTGGGTTCTCTGGAGATTAACAGTCATTTTTTCATTCATCATTGTTCATATATTACAATTTTTCAGCCAAAAAGTCTTTCACGATGGATCTTGCTCTCATGTGACAGATGTGGTGGGTTTCCGGATGTGGAGACTGGAATCTACACCTTGAGTTTCACCCCCAGCAGAAGTGGGATCTGCTGGAGGTAACACTTAATTATGTTGATTTATGATGTGTTTTATACTTTGGATTATCAATGTTGGAACAGTCGCCAAAATGCACTGATCATTCAATTGGGACACCCACTCCATCTTCGAGCAAATTTCAACACTTTATTAACAACAATCGATACGCCATCTATCAATGAAAAGCTATAATAATCTAGCAACAATAGGTACAACAGTAACCTTTCAATGTTATTCTGACAGGTGGCATAGCCGAGTATGACATTCCTCATGGTAACAGAAAATGGGTTTTTTGAATTTTTGTCTTAGGTGCTCTCCATTTTGTTTCGCACGTGAAAGGGAAGAAACGTCCCGAAATAAAGTAGAATTAAGAATGTAATCTCTCTAATATTTTATAATTCTAATTAATGTTGTGTTTGTTTGAACAACTTAACATATATTTATCGTGACCAATAAGTGGAAGGATGTCTCTAATGTTGGCAAAGGTAGTCAAAAGTCCATTATGTGATTGACTCACTTTGCACACAGGGTAAATATTCCCTTAATTCAGTATTGCCTATTATTATCTAACATCTTATTTTCAAATTGTAGCCTTGAGAAAGAAAATAAACATTTTCGAAAGCTTGGCGTAGCAGAAAAGAGTTTTTTATTGAACTAGTCCCGAAGAAATAGGCGGATACCCCAAGAAATTAATAACTATATATATATATATATATATATATATATATATATATATATATATATATATATATAAAATGAAAATCAGTTATCGACCGTACTAATTAAATAATTTGGAGAGGATATCGGGTAGCGGTCTGGACTAGTGAAACTCATTTGTTTTTATACTCAATATTTCGTCTTATATTTTAGACTTCATCGGGAGAAACTACAAGAAAAATAATGAATAAAAATATTTTGGTATAAATAACAGAAATGGCAGTTTAAAATGAATTGTACAATAATAAAATAAGGAACAAAAATAATAAATAAATTAAATATTACTTACAACACAGAGCTAGTCGAGATTTTTGTATTTTCCTATTTTTAATAGATTTTGATGTCTTTTTTTTAGAGAAAAATTTTTTGCAACGAAATTGTCAGTCAAAGTCTACCGAAAAATTAAAATTTCAACTGGTTATTGTGGTATGATCTAAGAATATGAACGTTCCATATAATGTTTACAATAGTCAATTATTGAATTAGGTTTAAAATATTACAATAGATGTTACTTAATTGGTTAGTATCAGATTTATTATTTAATGAATGTTCTGTTTTTTGAATATAACACATGTCCAAAAAAGGCGACTTTTAGAGTTATTTTCTTTTCTCAAAATTTTTACCTCGTTGAAATTAAACTGATGTCCTGTTTTTTGGAAATGCTCAACAACAGCACAAGAGTTCTTTCCCACTCTACAATCGCTCCGGTGTTGTGTTAAACGTTGTTATATATATATATCTACAGTGCCCGCGGAAAAGTCTGCACCATATGGGAAATTTTTTTATGCTCATCCTTACTTCAAATCGGTTTTCGGCATTAGATTCTGCATGACTGAAAACCAAAAAAATAACTAAAATTTTTGACTCGAGTCTTGCCTCAAATGCCATTTGAAAATTTCAAACAAGGAAAAGTGGCATTTTTATAAAAAATATGAAAATATTTTATAAGAAAATATTGTTCCAAATGACATTTAGGAGTAGTTTATGAACAAACAATTTGAAATTTCAATTTGAGAAATCTAAAATTTTCAAAATAGTCCAGAGGCGTATCAAAATTTTAATAGAAATATTTCTTTTTGATGTTTAAACTCTCAATTAGATTATTAAGATTTAAAAAACCATTAGTCAGATATAAACTAATTATTTTAGAGGAATGGTCGCGAAATAAATCCTAAAAATATTATTTTTCCGTAGATATTCGAAAAAATTAAAAAAAAAAAATCTTTTGATGAGCATAAAAAAATTTCCCATATGGTGCAGACTTTTCCGCGGGCACTGTATATATATATATTTTTTATTACCTATCTATTTTATGATCAATTGATAAAATTTTTACTGACATTACATTTAAATATTTAAAGTTTTATTTTCGAAATTTTGACATCGAGTTGATGGTGGAATAATTAAGTTGCTGGATTTTCGATTTATCGAATTTATTATAGATATATCTTTCCTTCACTTCTGGTACCGTCATGTTTAAAGAAAATTATATTTTATTAATCATAATCATTAATCTGAACTGAGGTCAAGCTTGGACAATATGTTCTAACTTTAAAGTTATTGAGTATTTAAGTACCTATAACGTCAAAGATTGATCAATTTTTCACTTGGGTTCTATAACTTTTATACTTGAGGATTTCGGTTATGTCTCCTTTATACTTTCAACGTTTAACCTTTGATTTCATACAGTGTTAATTTGAGTTAAGTGATTTTATTTTCTGGCAGCAGCTGAACATATTTATCCATATAATATTATAATTTTCATTCATTCATTCTTTTTTTTTATAAATTTTCTGGAAACATAAATCCTTCATAGTTTTATTTCGAATTAATGATATGGTCAGCGACTGTTAATGCACTTATATGGCAAGTATATTGAGGTACATTGAAATATTATATTTTTTTTGGAATTTGATGAATCTGATTGAGAGTTAACCTCTATTTATTGATTTTATTTGAAGTGTTTTACCAGCAATTGATTTTATGTTTTAAAATTATTCAATACTTGATTTTTGACCGCACTGTGAATACTATTTTGATTTGGAAATTGCTTGAGTGTTTCATTGGTTTTACCTATGTCAAGGTTTGGTTGAGTTTTATGCCTTATTTATTCCCTTTTCAGAATTATCTATTACTGTTTGCTGATTTTTTTTTGTGTGTTTCTGAATTTTCACACTTCAATATTTTATGTAATCTAATTATTTATTTTTTCCACAAATTCAGGGGCGCCCTTGCCATTCTGTACTTATTAAACTATTGACCCTCCCCTAATAAATATTCGCTGAGCAAACTGAGCATATTATGGGCCTCTTGTTAATTCATTAACAAAAGGGGTTACATCTTCCATAGCATCTAGAGTAGATGGGAATTTTATCCAGTGGTGGGCCTTTTCGAAGATACTATCAGTTACGGCATTAATGGTTTTTCATACTGTTGAGTGATAAACGCCAGAATCTTCACCAATACCTGTTTGGAATCCGGTATCACTGACATGTCGCAGAATTATCTGCATCTATTGCCAAGCAATAAGTGCACCTCCTCCGGATTCATCTACCTCTAGTAAAAAATAATCCGGTCTATACAGGGTGTTTGGCGGAGGTTTAGCCAACCTTGGTGGGCGTATAGATCGGCCCATTTTGAAGATATTCTATTAATACACTTGTACCCTTAAGGTCTCCGTTTTTTTTATATCATTGCTTTTGTATTATTCTGCAGAATTTTCAAAAATGGACCTTTTGACTTTTGTAACTTTTTTTAAAATGTTTATAAAAATGCTGATTATTTCGGTAGTATTTGTGCCTAATTATTACTTTATTAGATCAAGGAAAGCCCTCGTGATACCCTACAGACCAAAAACACACGAAACAAACATTTTCATAAACATTTAAATAAAAAGTTACTCAAGGGCACAAGTTTGATGATAAAATATCTTCGAAATGGGCTTATCTATACGCCCACCAAGTTTGGCTAACTTTCCGCCAAACACCCTGTATTTGCACTTTCAAAACGCATCAAGACCTTAGATTTGCTTTGGCTGATGTTTCCTCTCTCCTTGTAGTTCTTCCTGTTACAAACATTTATGAAATCGACCATGATCAACAAAGAAATTAATTTTCTAACAACTACCGTCGCGAAAAAGTATGCTTTGAAGGTACCTTAAAAATCATCAAGTTCTTACAGACTGATTTGGGACAGATCTTATTTTTATTCACATAAAAATAAGCCAGTCTTGGAAAAATATGAGTAAATACTTACATTTCAAGTAACTACTTGAAACCAGTAAGAGTTTGCTTTTTGGTCATAAGTAAACTTTTTTACATAAAGTAGTCACTGACCTTTTATTCAATTTATATGGAGTAAATACTTGAATAGAAGGAAGTATACGCTTACTTTTTTTTATTCAATAGTTATATTACAAATATTAAATGTTTTTTTTTTTATTGGGTTATTATTCAACAGCGTGATTTGAGTTAACAGGCGTGAATTTTTTCTAAAATTTTGGTTTACTGATGTTGGCTTTTGTTTCAACTGCACACGTTAAAAATTGTAGAGACACAGCAAATTGAAAAGCGTTCAGGCGTTCAGGTGTTCAAGTGGTTTTGTCGGCACGGTACACTAAAATATTTAAATGCTGGGCAACCAAATATTTAAATTGTCTTCGCTTTTTTTTCAAGTTTATCTTTAAATATGTAGGCTTGTGTAGCAAATTCTAGTGCCGAGCAAATACCATGGCACTAAAATAAAATAATGAGCAAACTAGATATGTGTCACGAATAAATACTTAAGCATTAAACTTTTTCAACAGCTTCTAAATTATGTATAAAAACCCTTCCAGCTCTTTATCTCAATTTCCTTATTGTTACCAATGCACCGGAGGCTGCGGCATTAGCCTCTCGGTATACCGAGATGTCAACAAATTCCCTAACTCGCAAACCTCTAAATTATTTGTACACACTTCAACTTTCGCAATTTCTTGTAGTTTAGATTTGCTTTTTTCGAGCAACATCCGCACTTATATAGCCCTCGAGTAGTGTCGCATTTATTGATTTGATCACATTTTTTATTATATTGTTACTAGTCTAGTAATACTAGATACCTATGGTCTTTGAACTAGAGTGTCGATTTCTGTGTGGATCTCAAGGATGCGTGAAACAATCTAGTCTAGAGAATTATCGATTGGCATTTACCGGATAATTCAAGTACGGGATCATAGAGAAAATTAGGCAACGCTTGAAACGGTATGGAAGCGAACGGCGATGCATACGGAGCAGAGTTGTGGTTGTGATAGACATTGTTGATGCCTCAGAGCGAGTCACTTGAATGACGGCTCGCGTTGCCTCGTGATTAGCTTCTACTACCACTTCTAAAAAAGTAGTGCGAGACCGCTCACACTAAGGCCGTGTTTATGTTGGAGCTGTGATAAATGATAAAAGCAACGATACTAATGATACTTTACATTAGTAAACACGACCTAAGGCAGCCTCGCAGAGTCCCTAAGTACACGACTTTAAGGTGAAAATCGATTAACTTGATTTTTTAAGCGCGCGTATAAGCTGGATTATCGAATGTTTTCGCAGACTCCCAGCTCAATGAGCTTCCATATTTTTTCAACTGTTCAGGTTTTAGGTTCCAACTTAGGTAAAATATATTGTCAACTAGCTGCTTGGGAAAGGAGGACCCGGTATTCAACCTTATTAATTTAATTGCCGATTCGATCGAATATTTATTGCAATTCAGCAATAAATTAATATAAATTGCGCTGCAACCCGCAGCAAAGGCAGACTTAAACCAGTGCAAGTACCTCTCGTTGGAAAAGCCCCTCTGGAATTAAGTCTCCCCAGAGCAAGTACCTCTCGTTGGGAACGCCCCTCTGGGTATCTTCAGCCTTATCGTTGTCCAGTGCAATTACCTCTCGTTGGGAACGCCCCTCTGGACAAGGCATAAGGGTGACGATAAACTTATCTACAGTCCCCCAAGCAGAACTGACGTGTGGCCCCCTATAAGGACCCCAGTGTACGAAAGGGTCATGTACCTTATAGGATTAGCATACATGTAAGGTTATATTTGGGAAAATATATAGCATATATTTTTATATAACCTGAGCGAGTTTCTCTCCACCTACCCCCAAAGCTACAAACCCCCCATGTCACCCCCGTAAAGCGGGTAGTTGTGACAATATACAAAAATCTTTTTTCATTTAAATTCAACCTCTGACACAGAATACGTATGTGACAATTACCGCTTGGCTCTTGGAAGCCTTTTTTTCCCTTTTATACACGTGATAAAAAGATACCTGTTGTAAAAAGTCTTTCTCCTCTATGCAGCTTTATAATTACACAGGTTGCATTGACTCTACAGGTATCTTGTTTGCTCAAAAGAGCCTTTCTTTTGCAAGAGTTTTAATGAACTCCTTCCCATTGGAAACATTTTTAAAAACTGCCCTAGTTGAGGATTTCTCTTAGAAAACGGAATTAATTAACGCTATGCATAAATGAATACTAATTTTTTACAACAAATTATATTGGGCAAGTAAGCAATTAAGCTATCTGCAAAGGAACTGGTGAAATTTTGGTCTCTACTTCTGCTGTTTTTGTAGTTTATTGAAATTCGCAAATCAGATTTTTATTCAAGTTCCTGATTTTATTCGGAAAAAAAACTTGGATTGCTGTATAACCTACCTACCTGAATTACAGCCACCGAATAATTGAGGAATAAACTAAGAACAACATGTCATATTGGCCAATATTATTCCAAAATTTTAAATTAGGATCTTATATGATGTAAAATAATTCTGAATTACGATCTGTAACAATTACAAAATTCAAGTAACATGGATGAAAATAAAAAATATTAATGTTAATTTTAAGTGGTAGGTAAGTAATTGAATCCTACTTCAGTTATATTATAAACATGATTTTTTTTTTTAAACTTAATTAATTAATTATTCTGAGAACAATGCCGGTTGAATGAAGCAATATGAAAACATTTAGACTACATTTAGGAAAATAATTAATTATTAGGAAAAGCACGGAGCCGGAGCACGGCAAAGCATTTGCTTACATGGCTTACAAATGCAAATACAGAGTGAAGAAAATTGTATTTTTAGTTCCTTAATCCAATAATTACAATTTCAGAAATTAGTGAAAGAGCCCATTATTTGATTGGTTATTTTTCGACGCTAAAAACAAAAATAACAAAAAATAGAGAAAGTAATGTAGAAAGTATACTTGTGAAATAAAATAACAATGGGCTCTTTCACTAATTTATCCGCACTATACCACTACTTAAATTTGAAAATGCCAAGAAAAATAGTTGAATTAATTACTTAGGGATTCAAGAGTTTATAATTTTTTTTTTTGAATTAAACACAATTTAAATTAATTTTTTTGTAGTCAGTCTTAATTTTTTTTCTCACGACGCACCACATTTAGTCACAGCTGGCCACAGCGCAATCGAAACTTTAAGCCAGCGGCCACCGGAACAGCTGGTCGTGCTTTGTCAATGAAGTCTTCTCAAATTTGATTCGTAAAAGATTCTTATAGATACGTCATCGTCTGGCGCGTTTAAGGGTTTTTAAATTGTAGTATAACATACCCGGGTTCGTTCAGCAAGATTAAACGCTTTGAATTTTTATTATCTCTTCTTTTAACAAATCTTCTGAAAACCGAAATGAAAAACAAATAGAATCTACGTTGTTGAAACTTACTCAATTTTACTTACTTGACATGCGCCCGACAAAAGCAAAATAAGGGAAATTTAAGGGAAGTTTTGATATGTAAAATAAACGAAAAATTTGTGAAACGTCTAATTTATCATTAAAGAAAATCGTACTTCTCAACCTGCAAACTCACGAGGGGAAAGAGCACGGCAGAGAGTTTCCTCGATCTCAATTCCTCAAAAATCAAAACATACTATGTCATTTTATTAATAATTGTAATTGTAAGTCAATAATTTAAATTAGGTACCGTCCTTGTCCTTGTGCTAAAATTTCAATTCTACACACTACATTCAATCAACACCACCTATATTCAATACTGAAGAGTTTTTGGTCAGTTAGCCAGTGTGCCAGCAGGTACTGAGGTCCCGTTCGGGAGCCTACTCAGCTATAGTTGTTATTTTGAGCCAATATCTCTAGACTGATTTAATTTGTTTGCTAGGATATTCGCCCAGTCAGGTTGGGAAAGTGTTAGTAGATTCAACAGAACCTTTTGCACTCTCTGAATACCAAAATTAAAATCCCAGCACAAAAGGCAGCACATAAGTTTTAATTTACTTTTTATTTGTGTTGTTCACAGCAAAAAAAAACATAAAAATGAAAAAATAATACTTGTATAAATTGATGCTGTTCTCCAGAGATATGAATTCTGATATATTGAGGTTCTTGGTGCCTCTAGTTTGACAGTAAATTCATGGTTACCGTCTGTTTGACGGGTTCGCCTGGTAGGCGCTACTCTCGGTGGAATCATACGTGCCAACTCTTCAGAGCATTTTCCGTAATAGTACCTGTAGAAGAGAGATAAATCGCCCACAGATCTGCGATGTTCAAGACCATCCAAGTTACGAGTAAGTGCGGGGTCATTGATCAGCTTGATAGCTCGTTTTTGCACGGTGTTCAAAAGCATTAAGGTATGTTTGGGTGCTGCACTCCATATATGTGAGCAGTACTCCATAGTTGGTCGAATCTGGGCTTTGTAGAGTGTCAGCAATTGGCTTGGTGTGTACAGATGTCTTGTACGAAATAGCACCCCCAGCTTTTGGGACGCCCTTTTAGCAATATCTGCCACGTGACTGTGCCAAGACATGTTGGTCTCTGCAGTAACCCCCAAGATGTTCAACTGACTCTGTAATGTGACAGCACTTCCAGATAGCATGAGGTTTGGCTCACCGGTGCTGGTCTTTTTTGAAAACAGAGCTGCTTGGGTTTTCTGCGCGTTGAACTGTACAAGGTTTTTGTTACCCCAGTCCTCTATTATCTCCAGGTCGTTATTTATCTGCGATATTTGAGTTAGTCTAAGATGATGGAATTCACGTGCGGAAAGACCTGTGGGTGGTATGAGTGAGGAGACTACATTGCCATCGTCTGCAAAGCAATAAAGTGGATTTACTGTTTTATCTATGAGGTCATTTATGAAAATCAGAAAAAGAGTTGGCGAAAGGATTGCTCCCTGTGGCACACCAGCATTTATTTGGTAAGAGTTGGAGTTCTGGCCATCCAGTGCAACATAAATGGATCTGTCCTTTAGGTAACTTTCAAACCAAGTGCAAAGTTTCGGCGATAATCCCATTGCTTTGAGCTTATTGAGCAGATTTTCATGCCAAACTTTGTCGAATGCTTTAGATATATCTAAGGCAATTGTTCTTGTTTCACCCCGCAACTCAATCGCTTTTTGCCATAAGTGAGTGACGTAAATCGCCAGTTGACCTATATTTTCAAAATCCGTATTGCTTATCGTTGATAATTTTGTACTTTTCCAAGTACTTGGTTAGGTGATTGTTCACAACTCTTTCCATTACTTTTGATATCACCGGAAGTAGAGCAATTGGTCTATAGTTTAACGGATCTGTCTTTTTTCCTTTCTTTGGAATGGGTTGTACTGTGGCAGACTTCCATGATGATGGATATACTCCTTGCCTGTAAGACAAATTGAATAATTTTGCGAAAGTTGGGGTGAGTTCGTTGGCGCAATTTTTGAGTACTATTGCGGGAATGCCATCCGGACCCATTGCTTTGTTTGTATCTAGCTTTTTAAGGGATTTTCGTATTTCTCTGTGACAAAAGGGTACCTCTGGCATACTATGGGAAACCCTTTCAATGAACGATGGAGTTTTTCCGTTTGGCACTGTTAGGTTGGAGTTGGAGGAAAACATTTGGGCTAGCATATTGGCTTTTTCCTCTGATGTTGTGGCTAAGTGATTATTTTTATCTGTAAGTGGTGGTATGGATGACTTGGTGAAGTTAGATCCAACAGCTTTTGCAAGAGACCAAAAGGACCTAGAACTACTTGGACAATTCAGCAACCTGTTTTTTATTCTTTGATTGTATGTTTCTTTAGCGGAGTCAATAGTAATTTTGCAACTATTTCTGGCTTCTATAAATTCTGTGTGGTTTTGAGCGGTTTGTTGTCGTTTCCAAAGGTTATATGCTCTGTGTTTTTTCTGTACAGCCGTTTGACACTGGCTATTGAACCAAGGTTTTGCATTAGCTCTACGTTTAGTTGTATGTGGGATATATGCATCCATTCCAGATAAGATTACTTGTGTTATTTCATTACAGCAAATAGTGGGATCAGCTGTTTTAAAGCAAACCTCTTGCCATGGAAAATCCAGGTAAAACTGTTTTAGGTCATTCCATTTTGCCGATTTATAGTGCCACATTTTACGAGGAAGTGGTTGTTGGCTTGGTGGGATGAGCATTTCGCACTTTGTTATTATAAGTTTATGATCGGACGAACCAAGTGGAGCATCTACTTGAATTGTGTACGAGTCAGGATTTGTGGTTAGGAACAAGTCTAAAAGCGCTGCATAATCACTGAATAATCAGTTTAACACAAAATAAAAATTTAATAATGAACACCGGCGGACAAGCTTATTCCCTCTGGTCCCTCATTTTCTGTCTACCCTTCGGTACGCTTTTTGTGGCGCCTTCTCGTTCACCCCTACTTGACAACGCATACCTACATGGTTGCAAGTTGCAATATTCACCAATTGCTTTTCTATGGTAAACGTTTTAAAAATTTGAGATTTGAAGAAATAATATTTCAAATAGGTATTTTTACTCAAAATGTTTCCATTTTTGAAGTGCCCGTAGAAAACTCATTTGAGCTCAAAGATTTTTTTATTTTTGGCAGATATACCTTAAATCTACTTTTCGATTAATGTTTTGTTCTAGTTTTCCTTGCAACTTTGAAATATGAATCCAAAGACGAAAAAAACTATTTTATCAAGCGAATAAGTGTGTGTCCCGTGACTTTATTATGTGCCAAAGTGTTCCAATCTTGTCCACTTTGTTCAAGATAGTGTTTTTTTTATATCAGTTGTACCTAATCTTTTAAGAAAAAAACTAATTATTTCAGACTAGTTAGTAGTGGCAGTAGTGCCAAGATATTCTGGAAAAGCAAAAGCGCGAATTTTCTTATTTCAAATAATGACCGAAAACAAACCGAGAAATCCTTTGGTAATTTTTTACTATAGTCCCTTCACTTAATATGATAATTTCTAATTTCGAAATGATTATGTTAGAGTCCCAATAAGAGCGAAAATATTTGGCGCAAATGTTCTGATTAGGCAATTTGAAAAAATTGTTTCGTTCCGTTTCAATCGAAAAATCAAAAATTTTCAGTCGATCGACTTTTGAGGTTATAGTACTGCAATAATTTCAATAATATTCCTCACTGATAACCAAAAATTAACATTCTACGATCAAATGAAAATTGAAGCTGTACCTTTTCCTATACCTAAATTTTATTGATTTTGAGATATTTGGTGTCCTATGTTGATACACGAAGAAATTTTCGTTGGTTTGAATTTGACACCACATATCTCAAAAACAGAAGGTACATTCTAGGATGCTTTAGGTATAGGAAAATCACAGTTGGTACACTTTTGGATGCTGCAGGTATAGGAAAATGTAGGTACTGTAACCCCTTTTGATAATGAATTAAGAGGCCCATAATATGCTCAGTTGGCTCAGCGAATAATTATTAGGGGTGGGTTGATAGTTTAATAAGTACAGAATGGCAAGGGCGCCACTGAATCTAAAAAAAAAAAAAAAAATAAATTACATAAAATATGGAAGTTAAAATTTTTGACTGGCTTGTTTATTAAGTGAGATGATTCTTGAGATGCAGTCTTGGCATGCATAAAACTAGTTTTTTACAAACGCCGAGCTTTGAGAAATTTTATTGTTTTGTTTTTCAAGGGTGCAAAGTTAGTTGAATTATTGTCGAATAAGCCATTGTTGAAAAATTATTGACATTTGTTATTTTCTTTGCTCTAATCTTGGAATTTTGTGTCTAATAATGAAATTCATTTTTTAAAATTATTAGACACAAAATTCCAAGATGAGAGCAAGAGTTCAAAGAAAATAACAAATTTTAATAATTTTTGAACAACGGCTTATTCGACAATAATTTAACTAACTTTGCACCCTTGAAAAAGGAAACAATAAAATTTCCGAAAGCTCGGCGTTTGTAAAAAACTAGTTTCATTTATGCCAAGACTGCATCCCAAGAATCATCTCACTTATAAAATATGGAAGGGAGAAAATTCAGACGATAATTGATAACTCTGAAAAGGAAATAAATAAGACACATAACTCAACCAAATCTTGACACAGGTAAACCAATAAAACAATTAAGTAAGTTTCAAATTGAATTAGCGTATATTTCACAGTGAGGTCAAAAATCAAGCATTGAATAATTTCGAAGTATAAAAAGGAGTTTACTTTGATACATTCAATCAGATTAATCAAGTTAAAAAAAAAATAATATTACAATGTACCTCAATATAGTTGCCATATAAATTCATTAACAGTCGCTGGCCATATCATTATCATGAAATGAAAATATAATAGATTTAAGTTTCCAGAAAACTAATTTAAAACAAAAAAAATGAACGATTGAAAATTATAATATTATATGGATAAATATGGTCAGCTACTGCCAGAAAATAAAATAAGTAAAATCAAATTTAAACTGTATGAAATCAAAGGTTAAACGTTGAAGGTATAAAGGAGATATAACCGAAATCCTCAAGTTTATAAGTAATATAGCCCAGTTGGAAAATTGATCAATTTTTGGGGTTATAGGTTCTCACCCAATAATCTCAAATTTAGAACCTTGACCTTAGTTCAGATTAATGATTATGATTAATAAAAGATAATTTTTTTTAAACATGGCGGTACCTAAAGTGAAGTAAAGATAAATTTATATTATAATAAATACGGTAAATCGAAAATCGGAAATAAATATTTAAAGTTCACTTCGGTGTCAAGAATATAATGAATGAAATTGAAATTTGAAATATTTGAATGTAATGTAAAAATTCAATCAATTCTTATCTTAAAATAGATTTCATGAAAAAGGTAATAAAAGTGATAATTGAAACTCTATACAAGCCTCAATTCCAACAAAAAGGTAGAGTACGGTAGGCATCAAAACATTCTGCGACCCAATCTAGGCCTAGCCCGGAAACCTGACCAATCAAATTCGATGTGGCTATTTTGGGTGGCATAATGTTACTACATGCGCTGTATCAGGGGTCAGAATGTCGGGATGATGATGGAGCTATTTAAAGGGTCAGAATATTATTGCATGGGCTAGATTCAGGGTCAGAATGTTACAGGCGATAGAGCAAATCTGAATAGTTAATAATTAAAAATTTAAGTTCTAAATTTTTCAAAGACTACATGGTTTTGTACAATTTCGTTCCAGCTGTATTTAATAAAGTTTCTCATGCATTTTTCGTTTTAATTGAACTAAGTCCCGACAAGAAGTGCCAAATTGTGTATGATTTTTCTTCTTGTTGAAGGTCGCTTAATGGTTGGCGATTTTCAATATAAGGTCTGTCTCTGCAGAAATCACAAACCAGTCAGAGTGAATTTCATTGGTTGAAACTAGTTTTCTGACTGTTTTCAACCAATGAAATTCGCTCTGACTGGTTTGTGATTTCTGCAGAAACAGACCTATTATCATCCGATATCAAACTATTGTTAACAGTGGTTAAATTTTCAGGACCTTCATCCACATATTCAGTCATGTTTTGATTTGCATCTGGAAATGGCATATAAAAGTATTTTGACTCAATGGCGCACCCAGAAAATATGTTTGGGGAGGGGGGAGCTACATAGGTTTGAAGTGTCAGGGTGCCACGCCCTGAGGTCGTATTTTCGAATTTTCACGCAGACGAAATTTGATACGATCTCGAATGCTGCCCATTTAATTTACATTGCTGTCAATTAAATTTCGTGTATGAAATGTACTCGAATAAATTCGAAAATACGATTCCTGATGTTGCTACATTTTTTTAAACGTAAAAATACAGTTTTGGAGGGGCTGCCTGTTTGCACGATAAGTGTTTTAACTAACATTTGAATAAACAAACGTTGTGGGTAGTTGTATCGCATCCATCTCCATCATAAATAAATATTAAAATGTCTTCGTATAAATTTCAATAGAGCAATGAGCGGAAAATAAACAAAACATGCGGCACTTCTAACAAACATGTGCAACAGGCCGTCCCGACATTCTGACCCCTGATCTAGCCCATGTAGTAACATTATGCCGCTCAAAATAGCCACATCGAATTTGAATAGTCAGATTTCCGGGATATAGCTAGATTGGGCGGCAGAATGTTTTGATGCGTACGGTAGTCGGTAGCCATCCATTTTTGTTCACTGGACGAGAGAAGTTGCACATGGAAGTTGCAGATTCTAGCCTGGAATCAAGGAAGTTTAGTTTTTTTCGTCAAATGTGGAGGCACAGATATCGACGTGTGAGGGACTTAAGAGCTCTATGCCCACGCTGCACGAACACGGTGATCTTTATGGCTTGTTGCAAATAGATTTCTTGAGAAAAACAGCTCCTCGGAAAGAAAACGGCACGGATTATTGCCTTACGCAACTTCATTTCGTTAAGATAATTCCTGATGGCCCATAAGGTACTTTTTTGAACGAGAACGGTATTCACACTTGAGGAAGATGGCTGCCCCTAGCCAGGATCGACCTTTCAGCTCGAACGACAAAATTTAAAAGGGACTACCTAATGGACAAACTGAACAAGCTAGTACCAAGTTGGTACTTCAAACTTAAACGAAAATCTAGTTTAATAAATTGCTATTGTTATTGGCGACAAAAATATCCTTGTTTTTTAATGCCAGTCACCACACTGTCAACATTAAAGGTAATAATTTAGCTTATTATAAAATGTATAGGTATGTGAAAAAGAAAAACAGTAACATTCAGCATGTTAGCAGTAGGTAGGTACTTATACAAAATTTCCAAATTGTTTGTAGAATACGAATTTTCACACAGTTTCAAACCAATCATAAACAAATTTCAGTTTCAACTCAACGCTATACAAAATAATGTTCTGAAAAATAAAATAAAAATGAAAAACAAGAACGTCATTTCCCTAAGCCTGAACAAATGAGAAATACCTACTTGAGCTTAAACTTCAAAGCTAATCTCATTTGCTTCATTCGCCACGAGGTGTCAATATACAGTGTGGTTATTTAGGTGTGCAACATATGGGGATTTCTTTTAGTGATAGCACAACCCAAAAACAAACAAGGTCAAAAGCTGATGCATGTCTGATAATCATATTAGGTGCACTTAGAATGGTTGCAAATCAAACAGCATACAGGCTAGCTCAAACAATATCAAATTTGTAATGAATTTTTTTTTTTTAGAAAATTCAACAAAATGTTATTGAGAAAAGTTGTTTGGAATTTAAAGTTATGCCTAAATACCAAAACATGGCCTCCTAAGATTTTTTTTCGAAAAACATTGATAACTTCTATATTTTTTTTTATTCTTTATTTCCGCCCTTAATACTTTCAAAAATTAATTAAAATCAAATAAATTTTACATAACTTTGTCCAAATTCAAGCATATTTGTAAAATTAACTTAGATTTTTAATTTTTTATAGAATCACACAATTCATGTTTGTTGCAATGATATTCAACACAACTTTAAAATGTCGCAATTTTTTTTTTAACAAGTCAAAACATTACTAATGATAATATGCATATTGAGAAAACTCTCCTTAAACTGCAAAATTTTATTTTACTTAAGTAAATATTAAGTAAATATTTATTGAAAAACTGTGAAAATGTTGCACACTTAAATAACCACACTGTACATACATATTATATTACACCATTACGTGAAATGAAAAAACTTTCGAGAAATGTTGATGAAAACCGGTACCTACACCCAATATGGTTTAAAATTCAGGAAAACAATGTTTTAATGTCTCCCTCAATAAAAGAGAAACGAGACTGAAGTATTTAGCCGAAGAGCAGGGACAGCTGATAAAAATTGAATTGCATAATTCCAGGGGATTTTTATAATATGTCATCGCTTTCATCCCCGCATAATGAATACACAAGTAGGAAATACAGATAAGACTCTGGGCTCTTGACTTGAATTGCTAAAATTGCCGCACCAGCAGCATTATAAAATAACTGAGCGCAAGGTAAAGTGGCGTGCCCCGACGCGACGCTCCGATTAAATAAATATGGCCAACACAATGCTGAGCGAATAGCCAAAAGTCACGATTGCAACCGAAAGCGTGATGAGCTTTGGTTTATTAAGCAATTAATAATTCCAAAAGGTAAGAATAAATGGTCTTTTAAAAGCATTTTACTTGTGTATTTATAGCTGAATCATGATTTGTAGCAGCAGAAAAAGGAGTGTCACGAAACTATTTTTTACTCTCACGACCACAACATGAGTGCCCAAGGCGACACCTGAGGTGCTTGATAAAGTATCACCAGCGCTGCTTTAGAAGAATAAAGTACTCAAAATAAACTGGGCAGGATCGGCGAACGAACAACACGAAAATCAGGTTCGATGTGCTGATCATGTCTCCCTCTTGCCAGACGAATATTTTTATGAAAAAAAATTGTATTGCTAACTATGTAACCTCTTTCTTACTATATATTTGTTACTATATTTATTTACTTGATTAATAAAAGAAAAAAGAAAGAGTAACAATGCGAACGGCAGCTCAAATTGTCGGAGGCAGTGGGTAGCCAATGTTATAGTTTGGCCCGATTTTCCTTCACTTACCCTTTTGGACGCCTCTATTTTTTTAGGCGAATAGAGAAACCTTTAGATCAAACCTAATTATTACTTGACTTCTTTGTTAGCTGAAACGAAATTATACTGTCCAAAACTTAAATTCCAACAATAAAACTCAAAAGATATTTAATACAAATAACATTTAATGGAAATCTCCAACGATAAAAAGACAATTATCTGATTAAGACCCATCAATAATTATTAATATGATGTAAAAGGTTTAATAAAAAAATGAGGAAAAATAACTAGGAGTTACAGTATCCCATTTTAGGATTTATTAAAGAATTATGTAAGCTTCGCTTGGAGATCTTAATTCCAAAGAAGGAAACATGAATAATAACCTAATTCAGGGGCTACCTAAGTGATTTGATTCTAGAACCTTTCACGGTAATCCGCATTAATTGTTATGGGGTTATTTTAAGATCCAAGGGCCACTTTTATAGTGATAATAATATTTTGCTGATCAATTTAAATCTTAGTATAAGATTAAATAAGTTTGAAAAATAATAAAAAAGAATTTGAAATAATAAAAAAATGGTGCACTAGCCTTAATCCAGCTGGAGACTCCATAACATCACAACTTGTGAAATTCCACCCTAGGAATTCATCCCCAAAACTCCAGTGACATCACAACCACAACCATATCGTTGAAGGCCTCAACGATTTTTCCCCAAACTTAAACTTTCAATTCCAACACCAGGTAAGTATCTTCAAAACAGTTTGTGAAATTCCACATCATCCAAGGATTAGATTTAAACTGAGGCTCAAATTTAAGCTCAAACTTAGGCTCAAATTTAGGACTCTAAAAGAAATATACTCTTCAATATTTTTCCAACCACAAAAAAAACACCGAAAGTCTCACCTCTTTAGGACACTTTAGCAAGCCAAATTTAACAAAACTGATACGTCCTTGACATCTCCATAATCCAACAAGCCTTAGAGGGATTCTAAAAAAGGATGAAAATTCCTATTTACAGGTGTGCAACAGGTAATGTTGAAAAACGACCTACCTCAATAAAATCCACTAAACCTCCTCAAACAGCAGACCATCGGGCCAGGAAAATAACTGGAACCTGTCAATGGACCCAGGGCCGATTCGTTGCGGGAAATCTTGTCGGGATTTTTCCAACGAAAATTCGGGATCGGCCACCAAATTAGCACAGGCTCAGGGAGCAGGATCTTCGCCCCTCAAACGCCAGCCGACCAAAGACCGCCAGAAAGGTTCTAATGAAACCCCAAGAAACTTCCACCTGTTAATTCACCAACGTCATATGACAACCCAGTACAGGTCGTAATTGAAGAATAAATCAAACTTAGGCTTTTCGCACACAGATGTCGGCAGGTGAAACCAAGGATAATGAATTTGAACGGAAAGTTCGCAACTAGGACCATCGAACACGTCATCAGTATGCCAATATTCGGTTGATTTGTTATGGCAAGAAACGAACGATAAACAAAACCAAAACAAACATAGTGAAAATAATAAACCTTGTAGCATTTGCTACTTATCGGCAAAATAAAATGCTACAACTAAAAAGTTGCGAACGCAGCCAAAGAAGAGCCATTAAAAAAAAATGAAAAGATATCCTCAAGACAAACATGAAAGCTCATAGATCGATGTGGGTGACTTCATAGTAGTCTAGGAAAATTGTCAAAAATTGTCAAGATTTTCAAAAAAAAAAATCCTACCCAAAAGAACTTTTCAGGGATGATAGGAGGAGGGTGGGTGATCATAAAACCAAAAATATCAAACATTCACCCCTCTGGCGTTTGGCGCTATAGGGGTTGAAAGTGCGCCATTTGCGATTACTTGGTACCTATTGATTTTACAAAAAATGTTTCAAATAAAAGATGTGCAACATTATTTGATCTACAATGTTTATCTGAAGACTTTTTTGATTAGGGGCCGTCTGTATTCATAAGGGCCGTTTGACCAACGTGAAAAAATTTTCTACAACTCATACAACATTTTTGCTTTTTGCAGTTTTTACTCACCCCCTGCCGTTTTTCAATAGGGGTAGTTTAAAGTTTTTTTATTTTTTTACAAAAAAAAATTCTCAATAAAAGTTTTATAAGATGACATTTCCTACAATTTTTCCTAATCAACTTGTTTTGTAACTCACCCCCATTCAGCGGGGGGACACTTCCCTCGGGAAAATTTTAGTTTTTAGGGGTATATATATATTTTTTTTTTCTTTTCTCGCCTTAAGTGCATATAAAAAGTTGCAATTAACATTGTATTAAAAGGATTTTTTTTTTCACCACCTTTTTGTTTTTAGGGGTAGTTTGCCTATTTTCAACTTTACAAAAAAAAAATATAAAGAAAACTTGTTCATTTTATTATTTTGAGCAACTTTTCTCCATAACTTTTTTTTGTAAAGTTGAAAATAGGCGAACTACCCCTAAAAACAAAAAGGTGGTGGAAAAAAAATTATTTTAATACAATGTTAATTGCACCTTTTTATATGCACTAAAGGCGAGAAAAGAAAAAAAATATAATATATACCCCTAAAAACTAAAATTTCCCTAAGGGAAGTGTCCCCCCGCTGAATGGGGATGAGTTACAAAAAAAGTTTATTGAAAAAAATTGTAGGAAATGTAATCTTATAAAACTTTTATAAGGAATTTTTTTTTGTGAAACTTAAACTACCTCTATTGAAAAACGGCAGGGGGTGAGTAAAAACTTCATAAAGCAAAAATGTTGTATGTGTTGTGGAAAAAATTTTCACGTTGGTTAAAATTTTTCATTTTCATTATAAAATTTCAAACGGCCCTTATGACCACAGACACCCCTTAATCAAAAAAGTCTTTAGATAAACATTGTAGATCAAATAATGTTACACATCTTTTATTTGAAACATTTTTTTGTAAAATCAATAGGTACCAAGTAATCGCCAATGGCGCACTTTCAACCCCTATAGCGCAAAACGCCAGAGGGGTGAATGTTTGATATTTTCGGTTTTATGATCACCCACCCGCCCCCTATCATCCCTGAAAAGTTCATTTGGGTAGGATTTTTTTTTTGCAATACATGTATTTTTCGACTATTTTCCTAGACTATAGGTGCTACGGCAGAACTTGTTCAAAAGTGTTAGAATGCTAGTAAGAGAATGAATGCCTATGATGACCCATCGCAAGTTCTATTTTTTAGATCTGCATTCTAGATTTGCTACGAAGCGTTATTTCTGACTTGTCAAACTTAACCATACATAATCTGGTATTAAGGTTTAGTTTTTACAGTAAAATTAAATGAACCTCCATAAATCGTAAAATTGGGAGGTTATAAATAGACTTTGGTTATAAGATCGTAAACAATATTCGCGCATACCATGCTGTGATAAATATTTCAATTTTCAATTTTTGCAATTTTAAAATTTTGAGTTCCTTATAAAAAAGTTTATCGCTAAAAAAAAATGTTTTAAGTTCGAAGTAAACTTTTTATTTTTCTATTTTACGAGAACTTTTTATTGTTCTTGCTTTTGTGATGCCATATTTATTTTTATTATTTGATAGTTTTATATTTCTTATCCTGTGGCCAGGAAAGGTTAAGCCTAGAATTTATTGGTCAAGTAATGGACTGTCGCGGCAATAAAGCTTGTCCGAAGTAAATCCCAGTGCATAAAATTGGTGGAACGAATAAACTGAGTAATAATTTATCTCATGTCTCTCATTTTACCTTTAAAATCGTAAATAAGCCACACAAAAGCTGTCTGTTGGTTTTTACAGAAACTTTGGTAAAAAATGCCACTTGTCCAGGAAAACGCAAACCGCCATGAAATTTCGAGACATTTTGATGGCTAATAAATTACTTATTTACATAGTAGACTGGCCGTTTAAAATCAATACATGCGAAAACAATTTCGAATTCAAAATATTCAAGTGCCAGCAGCGTGTCGTTTCCCAGATCCTGGATTAATAATAATAACCTGCATATTAAAAAGTCCCTATTATCTAAGGCCCGAAGATATACCAGAAAACGAGACAAAAACTTCCGAAAACCATGTAGAGAAAATAAATAAGAAGGGGTGGTGTCAGCAATGTTTGCCATAAAACTGATATTTCACTCTTCACGCACCCCAGGAGAATCCACACGTTTCAGCTTTCTCCTTTTTCAGGGGTGCATCTTGGTGCGTCGTGTTAGGTTAGGTTACCAGAGGATGAAATATTATTTTAATGCTAAAAAATGTGGTTATGGAGACATTGACGTTCTTGTTCTCTACGCAACTACCGTAGCGTAATATCTCGCATTTTCTAGATATGCGGATGTTATATTCTTTTTAAATGCCCATGTCCGCTCTTTAATCATTCAAGTTCAGACAGCTAAAGGTTGAATTCCATTTCACGATGAAGAAATTGAAGCCAAAATGTTGTGCATAATTTTGCAATCAATAGGGAATAGAAATGTTGCGTAGAATCTGTTTTATTTTACAGCTTACACCAACTATTCGTAATAACCTGTACTGTCTTTCGTTTACCGAGTTGAAATTTTTTAAATATTATATTTTTTGTCACCTCATAAAATAAATATAGCTTTTTGCGATAAATTGAAATGACTAGAATGTAGGGTATCATTACCTATAATTTAAATATTATTACAGGAGATTGTAGATTTCAAACGTTTGGAAAAGGGCAAATTTCGAAGCTGTATAAACCTTTATATTTAGAGCTCAAATTGCTCTGTTGTAATTGTACATCAAAATTAAAAGTTAACTATCAATTTTTGCTCTAATTTTTTGGTCTGGTGAAAGTAAGGCAGACTATGTCGGCATGGGAAAATTATTAACATTGGCGGTACTCACCCTTAAAAGCTGTATTTTCTATGTAGGTATCTGTATTCCCAAAAACATGTCATGGAGTAGGTACTGTTAATTTCTACTAAATTAAACGAACATTACTCGGACAAAAATATATTTCAAAAATAGAAAAATTACAAGTGCCTTTCGACAAGACCATCACGAGACTACCGGCATTTATCTTTTTACACTTCAAGGGAAAAAGGGTGCCTCTCAAAAGTGTGAGTCAAGCAAAAATGGGCTTCGCGCTTGTTCAAATAAGCAATAAATTCCCACAAAAGGCAGGCAGTAGCAACCATGATATCATAATTTTCCACCATACAAAGACAAAGGGATGCTGGGTGAAAAAATAAGCGGTTTGCTTATTTTTTTAACGTCAATTTCTAACATTCGGCTCTCCTGACGTAAAGGCGACCTCGCATGTATTTCTTGCTATGTAATTATAGCAATTCACAAGTTTGCCTTTGTGAATAGCATTTCCTTAAACAAATCATTTGATACACAGGATCAATTTTACTTGTAACACACAGGGTTATATCGGAGTAGACAGGACTCTACTTAAAT
The DNA here is from genome assembly GCA_917834065.1 of Ceutorhynchus assimilis. NCBI lineage: Eukaryota > Metazoa > Arthropoda > Insecta > Coleoptera > Curculionidae > Ceutorhynchus > Ceutorhynchus assimilis. The sequence goes on from OU892277.1 coordinate 44,070,951, forward strand.
TTTGTGGAAAAAAATTTGTTCACTAAAAACATCAATTCTTGTAACACACAGGGTTACATCAGAGTGCACAGGACTCTACTTAAATTTTGCAACAAAACATTCGTTTATCATAAACATTAATGTTTGTAACACACAGGGTTATATCAGAGTGCACAAGACTCGACTAAATTTTGTAACAAAACATTTGTTTACTACAAAGAACAATTAATAAGACTGAGAACACAGGTGTTTTCTTAACAAGGTAAGTAAAACACAAAATCAGTGTGACATTCTTAAATGAGAGTAGCAAAGACTCTGATATACAAAACACGTGATATTCAATATCACCTAAGAATACTTTACTAAACACTTAAGATTACAACTTGGTATATACATCATGGTTTCGATTTAACCATTACGGCAAAACATTTGTTTACCGTACTGAAACAGTAATTTTACAAAACTAATTTTCACAGTAAATCAACTTTTTGTGCTTCAAATAATTTTAGTCGCTCACCAGCAATTACTGTTCTGAAACGACGTTTATCTTTCGATAACGAGATCACTCTATATCGATCTCTACCCAGAACTTCAGTTATTTTAACTAGACCAATATATTTGGGCACTAATTTACCACTACTAAGTCCAGGAACTAATAACGTACGCTCAACCATCACTAGGTCTCCCACATCATATAAAACTGGATGACTTTTGTTCTTATTGAACCTTTGTCTCATCCTTTCTGCTAAATTTGTCACATCGTTTCTTCGCTTTCTGTCTTGCATTCGCTAAATCGAATTTTTCTGTTGTAACAAGACGAATTTCGTTTTTAACTTCTGGTCTAATCCCATACAGTAATTCATTGGGAGATACTCCTGTTGTTGAATTTTTGGTGGAATTAATAACCCTTCTGTACCTGAACTAAGTATTTCTCTCATCCATCGTGTTCATCATTAATACTGGCTGACAGTGCCTCCAAAATTGTCCTGTTCAAGCGTTCAACTTGGCCGTTACTGCGTGGTGAAGCGATGGCGTTTTTAACATGGTTAATGCTATTTGGTTTACAAAACTCGGTAAACATTTTACAATTAAATGTATCATTAATAATTCTTTTGGATGCGTTAACCAATTTTATTAACTGATCTTAACTTTTGCATACAGGAGCGCTACAGGTATTAAGAACACCTTCGATCCAAACGAATTTTGTAAAGCCATCTATGATGGCTAAGACGTATGTGTTGCCCGTCGGAGACTTTTTGGATATACTTTCTAAAGTATGATGGTAGGCCAATAAATTGTCTAAGTGGTGAGCAGTAGAGGGAGTTGGGAATTTCTCGACTGCTTCTAATTTTTGGAAGAGGGTTCTAGGTCACCATTACAAATGTTAACTCCTAAATATTCAACAGAACTTTTAAGAAATTTGCATTTATTTAGGTTTAATGTAAATCCTGCTTGATTTAAAGCTTTTAAAACATTTTCCAAACATTTTAAAACTTCTTCTATTGAGCTTGAAGTGATTAATATATCATTAAGGTATACTAGGGCATACTGATTCCTCAGATCACCCAAGACTGTATTTATTGCCATTTGAAATACGGCAGGGGCGTTACACAAACGAAAGGCGACCCTAGTATATTGGTAGTGGCCGTCTGGTGTAACAAACGCAGTAAATTTTCTACTATCAGGCGCCATACTTATTTGATGGTAACCAGATTTTAGGTCCAATGTTGTGAATATACAGTTTTCACCTATTCGTTCTATTTGATCTTCTATTAGTGGGAGCGGAAAGTTATCTTTTGCTGTGATAGCGTTTAGACGTCTTAAATCCAGCACTAGGCGAAAGTGTCCTTTTTTTCCCAATAACAATATCGGACTTGAATATGGATAGTTGGCAGGTTCAATAATTGATTTGTTCAGAAGGTCTTTAACAATTTCTCGTACTCTTTCCTTTTTCAAAGTAAGATAATCGATAGGGTTTGCTGGTTACAAAAACGGTAGATGTTAGTTCTATAGTCGTTTGAGTGTCGATGTTGCTTAATAGTGCATTACTTTCATCAAAGCAATTAGGATATTTCGAAATAACAGCTTCCAGTTGTGGCTTAAGATATTCCTCCACATTTGACGGTGTGCTTTCTTGAAGAATTGCATTACTTCTTTCCATACACGTATTAGTTTTTATGACGATTTCTTTTGCACTTGTATTCAATATTTTTAAAAATCCTTTGGAGTTTTCCATTTTAATTTTATGTTTTGGAATAATTATAGTTGAACCATTACGTAAGTGTTCCGACTGGTTGCATTTCAAATAGTCTTCCAGTGTACTTGCTTGAATGCGTTAAAGATTTATTCCAGGATAAATAATCGTTTCTTCACACACGTTAAGTTTAAGTTTATCGTCATTTTCAAAAATATCTTTTCAAAAATATCTGTAGGAAAATTGTTCAAAATGCTTGTGTCTTCAGTGATGATTTGATAACTAGTACTTCTTCTTTATCGGTTACAGGTCTTCCTACTATAATGTCAACATCCTGTAAAGTATTTGTTACAATATAAAAATCAGATAAGATTTTTGCATCATCTATTTCTAATATTTCTTGCACTACGCCTAAAGGTTTCACACTTGTCCCCCCATATCCTTCAATAGTAACGTTTGCGTCAGCTGGTTTGACACAAAGCTGTAATCGATCTACGGTATCTGTTTTAATAGTACTGCAAGCACTACCAAAATCTATGTAGGCTGAAACGGTATGATTTTCAATGTTAGCATAGCATGCTTAAAAAAATATTTCTCAGATGCCACATCAGACACACGCTACACTCAAATGTACGAATAGTTTGTTTTAAAACAGATGATTCACGCACTCTATTATTTTTTTTTTAACAATCATTCTCCAAATGTCCTCTCAAATTGCAGAACGTGCATCGTTTAATGTTTCTATTTTTTAGACAGTCCCCTTTTTTGTGACCCTCCTTATGACATAGATAACACACTAGTTTCTTTTTAACAAAGTTTTTATACCCCTTATATTCCGCTCGATATTCCCTTTGCCTATTATTACCGCTAGTAGTACGAAGTGGAGTTGGACGTGCCTGAGGTTCGTTGTTTAAAACTAAAAAATTCAACAAATTCTGGAGTGTCTTTATAATTTGCAGCCTTAGCACTCGATTTTATGAACGGATCGTTTCTCGTATTAATTATGACATCTATTATAACAATTTGACTCAATTCACAATTTTGTCCCAACGATAAAGTCAATTAAATTTTGATTTTTTTCACCTAAAGTGTTACCAAAGTCTTTGAGTTTATAATAATACCCAACATGCGAAGGAAAAGCAGCGATAAGTTTTCTTTTCCAAGCATTCCATGATATATTTAAATCATATTGATTATTGTAACAATTTTTCACGTGTCCAGCCAAACGATTAGCCATACAAAAAATGTTTGCTTTATCGTCCCAATCGAAAATGTCACTTGTAGATTCAATTGTATTTAACCACTGATGTACTGAAATAGTCGGCGTCTGCTAGTTTAACTGTGATGCCCAGAGATAGAGCTGGACGATGAACTACCACTGTCACTTGTAGAACTATCACTTTCACTAGGAGTGTCATTGTTTCTACGTAGAAATGAAAAGCGAAAGCGTCGCTTTTGGATTGTATCGATCACGTAGTGCTGGTATACGAGCGGCCTAGGTCTCAATATTATTTAACACAAAACCCAAAAAAAACAAAAACAACACTTCTGATTTGTTAATTTCTACTAAATTATATGACGATTTCTCGGACAAAAATATATTTCAAAAATAGAACAATTACAAGTGCCTTTAGATAAGACCATCACGAGACTACTCGCTACCTGCGTTTATCTTTTTACCCTTCAAGGGAAAAAGGGTCCCTCTCAAAAGTGTGAGTCAAGCAAAAATGGGCTTCGCGCTTGTACAAACAAGCAATAAATTCCCATAAAAGGCAGACAGCAGCAACCATAATATCATAATAATTTTCCACCATACAAAGACAAAGGGATGCTGGGTAAAAAAATTAGGCGGTTTGCTTATTTTTTTATCATCAACTCCTAACAGTACCTATATTATAGTTTTTGACGCAAGGTTCAATTTAAGGATCCATAAATTTAATTTAATTGACTTCAATCCATAAAATAGATACTATCAATACACACGAAAGTGACGCAAACGGAACCGGTAATAAAACGGAGCGAACATGACAGGGAAAACTGATCTTTTATGATTTTATTACGGCAACGGATGCTGACGTTTATCTACAGAATGTAATTTAATAAAAATATATGAGCTGGAATATTCAGAGCCGACAGAAAATAGAGTCCTTGTTTCACTATATGGAGACTAACTTTTACTTATTAATAACTATACAGCGAGGACATAATAAAGTCCGTCGCCCCCTCTAACTTTTGAACCGCTCGGTTTATTGCAACGAAATTTGGAATGATGATATGTGAGCAAATTCTCCATTTTTTGAAAAACAAATGACAGCTGGGCGAAGTTTTGAAACGTTTTTTTTTTTAAATAGAAGGCGGTGTCGAGTGATATATCGTTTTAAAGGTGTCTTTATTCTTAATTTATTCCCCGATTCTGAAAACATTTGCTTCAGCGCTTTTCAAATGATGACGAAAAAACATGGGGCTGTCAAAACTGCGCCCAGCTGTCATGTAAGTTTACTGATTTCAATTTTTCTATCGGTCAATAAATCCATATCGAAATCTTCCAATACCTGAAATAGTTGTTTTCCTAACAAGTGCGGAAAATATCATTTTTCCGCACGCGATTGCCTTTTGCCGAATGACGCGAAGCGGAGTTCGGATAGCAATCGAGTGTGGAAAAATTACTTTCCGCAAATGTTAGGAACACAGTTTTTCCTACGAGCACAAATAAAAAACACAAAAATAGAAAATAATACGAATCTATGTATATTAAGCAATTAACAAAATTTTTTATTTATTATTAGTAATTTTAATGACGAATGTGCAATTTTGGACTACAGAGCTCAATAAAATAGCCAAAATTTATATTACGAATCGAATAACCTATGTTAGAATATTTGCAAGGTGAGTCCATAAGCGGTGGATTTTACAAGGAAGAGCTACAAAAAACAAAGCAACCAGGTGTATTTCTTGTAGAACAAGTTTTACGAAAAAAGGGAAATAAAATGCTTGTAAAAAGGTTGGGTTTCGATAAATTACATAACAGCTGGATTGACATGACTAAAGATTCCATTCAATACTCGCATGTGATTGGTCTAAAACATTTTCAACGGTGGTAATGGTGGTGGTGGGGCTCGTAAAAGGTATGGTGAATATACAATTTTCGGCAGATTGTAAATTTATCTGTATGCAATTGACGGTTAAGCACATTTTGATTGTATTGACCATCAGAGCCCTCCCCAAAGTTTCTACTATTAGTGGTTACTCCTAAGATATAGAATCTGCAACTTGCAACATTTGCTTCTGCCAAATTTACAATCTGCTGAAAATTGTACATTCACCATTCACTGTTATTTGCATATCGAAGATATTCCTTCAATCACGACGCGACGACGTGCGAAAAAATATTTCCAGATTAGTGTGGATAAAGTAATCTTTCCGCAAGCCAATGCGTGCTTTTTCCGCACGCTCGTAGGAAAAAGTATTTTATCGCCACTTCATTCGTCATGGGAAACAATTTACCTAGGTATTTAGAATAGTGATAGATGAAGTTTATGTTATTGAATCCTGGATAGGGTTCTATTTCTGATTTAAACGTATAAAACTTTATAAAGGCCCTTGCTCTGCGATATCATGGTGAGCGCATCCTGTGTCAACATAATATTTACAAGCGCTTGTAATTACGAACTTGCTAAGCTGTGTATATTTAATTTAACGATTGGTCTGGAGGTAATACCAATATTATCAAGAAGAAAACTGATGAGTCGTGACCTTGAACATTATTGATAAATTTGGGTTAAGAAGTGCCTTACACAATGCCCCTTTAAAATGTTGATAAAACATGTTACGGCTGGCGTCTCAAATTGCATTTCAATCTTTGAAAACCCTGTCAAATATTTGCCGACATTATATCCTTAGAACCTTATTTTTCCCATCTTCTAACATTTCATTTTCAACATCGTCCTGGGTGGTATTTACTGCGACAAAGAGACCAATACCTCTCGACATTTATGAACGTCTGCTGGTGGAAATTAATTAAATCTTGACATTTATATAACCGAACGGTTATCTGTGTTGCAGGGACAAGGGGGATCGATACAGTTTAAGATTCTTGGTATTGAATTATCAGTGACGCCTGCCTTTATAACAAATTGTTTTACTCTGTTTCAAATGCCGCCAGAGAAGTTTATTTCCTAACTGAACTGTTGAAACTCACTTAGCAGTGACGTTACTTGACTACGTCTATTTTAGCTAGATCGATTCTCGATGAGTGCTAATTTCCGGAGTAATATTTTTTTATTTTTTTCTCTAGGCTACAACTTGAATGAATTTTCGAATTAAAGCAAAAGCAATTATTGAATTTGATCCCATGCGTGTCAATCATCTAGTGCTTGAGCCGGAATATGGTTTTAATTCTACCTTGTCAGGTAATTAATTCTTGCATCGGGGACCACGGCCAACGTTCGTACCACATTTTGAAATTTCTACACAGTTATCAACTAAATTGAAAACAACACCTTCTTCGCATACGTGTGAAATTTATCAAACATGTTCCATAGGTCCGATTGAGTAAAAACATAATAAAGGTTTGTTGGGAAAGTTTTTATGAGCGAACTTGACTAATATGTAACAAAACGCCGTTTAATTTGAAAGAAATCAGATTATCTATCATTTATTTAGGGTACCTACCTCATGATAGACAAAACAATCAAGGTACATAAGCCAAACAAATTTCGTTGTTCTCGTCGGGCGACCGCCCTTGGATTTTCGTACATTAATTAACATCTCGTTTGCATCTTTCGCATTGCCTATTAGGTTAACCAAAATATAATAATATTTTCCATCAAAAGTTTATATTCTAAACTACAACCGATGGCGCAAACAACTGACGAAACATTTAATAATGTCGGCAACGGTCTAGTACATCATATTACCTTGATTCGGAAAATCTAGGCCGATAAGCCATCTTTTGTAGTTTTTGATATCCTTGCAAACTCTCAGACTGATATATCAGACATTCAACATAACCTTGCTTTTATTTGATCATGTTAGATAATTAAGTCAATCGGGCTGTGAGTGAGTCAGTGGTATTTCGCTCTTATATACAGGGTGTTTAACGAACCTCGGAACAAAGGCGTTTAAGGGTATTTTGAGGTCGATTTAGGAAAAACGCTTGGACACGTCATTTTTGTATTCAAGGGGTAAGCTTTTTGACCCCATCGGTATTTCGCTAGGGTAAACCCCCTGGGTGGTGTGACTTTCACCCCTGTTTTTTAGATAGGAAAGATGGGTCGCGTGGTACCTGCATGGTTTTAAAGGTATTTTGATTCTCGTCACAACTGCGTATTTTTTTTTTTTTTGAAAATCGAATGATTACTTCTGAAGATATTCACTGTCAAATTTGCCTTGGGCTAAATAGAAAATAATCTTCTGGGCCTGTTATTCTCAAATTAACACTAGGTACTGACTTTCCTCTCAGACACGTCAATTTTAATTTTTTCAGAAGTACACAAAAAATAGAATAACAGGGCCAGAAGATTGTTTCTTATTTAGCCCATGGCAACTTTGACAGTGAATACCTTGAGAACTAATTATTCGATTTTCAAAAAAAAAAAAAAAAATATACGCAGTTGTGACGAGAATCAAAATAACTTTAAAACAAGGTACCAATCGACCCATCAGAAGATTGTTTCCTATTTAGCCCATGGCAACTTTGACAATGAATACCTTGAGAACTAATTATTCGATTTTCAAAAAAAAAATAAAAAATACGCAGTTGTGACGCGAATCAAAATAACTTTATAACAAGGTACCACTCGACCCATCTTCCCTATCTGAAAAAGAGGGGCGAAAGTCACCCCACCCAGGGGGTGCACCATAGCAAAATACCAATGGGGTCAAAAAGTTTCCCCTTGAATACAAAAATGACGTGTCCGTGCGTTTTTTTTAAATAGACCTCAAAATACCAATGAACGGTGGAGTTTTTCCGTTTGGCACTGTTAGGTTGGAGTTGGAGGAAAACATTTCGGCAAGCATATTGGCTTTTTCCTCTGATGTTGTGGCTAAGTGATTATTTTTATCTGTAAGTGGTGGTATGGATGACTTGGTGAAGTTAGATCCAACAGCTTTTGCAAGAGACCAAAAAGACCTAGAACTACTTGGACAATTCAGCAACCTGTTTTTTATTCTTTGAAACATACAATCAAAGAATAAAAAACAGGTTGCTGAATTGTCCAAGTAGTTCTAGGTCTTTTTGGTCTCTTGCAAAAGCTGTTGGATCTAACTTCACCAAGTCATCCATACCACCACTTACAGATAAAAATAATCACTTAGCCACAACATCAGAGGAAAAAGCCAATATGCTTGCCGAAATGTTTTCCTCCAACTCCAACCTAACAGTGCCAAACGGAAAAACTCCACCGTTCATTGAAAGGGTTTCCCATAGTATGCCAGAGGTACCCTTTTATCACAGAGAAATACGAAAATCCCTAAAAAAGCTGGATACAAACAAAGCAATGGGCCCGGATGGCATTCCCGCAATAGTACTCAAAAATTGCGCCAACGAACTCACCCCAACTTTCGCAAAATTATTCAATTTGTCTTACAGGCAAGGAGTATATCCATCATCATGGAAGTCTGCCGCAGTACAACCCATTCCAAAGAAAGGAAAAAAGACAGATCCGTTAAACTATAGACCAATTGCTCTACTTCCGGTGATATCAAAAGTAATGGAAAGAGTTGTGAACAATCACCTAACCAAGTACTTGGAAAAGTACAAAATTATCAACGATAAGCAATACGGATTTCGAAAATATAGGTCAACTGGCGATTTACTTACATACGTCACTCACTTATGGCAAAAAGCGATTGAGTTGCGGGGTGAAACAAGAACAATTGCCTTAGATATATCTAAAGCATTCGACAAAGTTTGGCATGAAAATCTGCTCAACAAGCTCAAAGCAATGGGATTATCGCCGAAACTTTGCACTTGGTTTGAAAGTTACCTAAAGGACAGATCCATTTATGTTGCACTGGATGGCCAGAACTCCAACTCTTACCAAATAAATGCTGGTGTGCCACAGGGAGCAATCCTTTCGCCAGCTCTTTTTCTGATTTACATAAATGACCTCATAGATAAAACAGTAAATCCACTTTATTGCTTTGCAGACGATGGCAATGTAGTCTCCTCACTCATACCACCGACAGGTCTTTCCGCACGTGAATTCCATCATCTTAGACTAACTCAAATATCGCAGATAAATAACGACCTGGAGATAATAGAGGACTGGGGTAACAAAAACCTTGTACAGTTCAACGCGCAGAAAACCCAAGCAGCTCTGTTTTCAAAAAAGACCAGCACCGGTGAGCCAAACATCATGCTATCTGGAAGTGCTGTCACATTACAGAGTCAGTTGAACATCTTGGGGGTTACTGCAGAGACCAACATGTCTTGGCACAGTCACGTGGCAGATATTGCTAAAAGGGCCTCCCAAAAGCTGGGGGTGCTATTTCGTACAAGACATCTGTACACACCAAGCCAATTGCTGACACTCTACAAAGCCCAGATTCGACCAACTATGGAGTACTGCTCACATATATGGAGTGCAGCACCCAAACATACCTTAATGCTTTTGAATACCGTGCAAAAACGAGCTATCAAGCTGATCAATGACCCCGCACTTACTCGTAACTTGGATGGTCTCGAACATCGCAGAACGGTGGGCGATTTATCTCTCTTCTACAGGTACTATCACGGAAAATGCTCTGAAGAGTTGGCACGTATGATTCCACCGAGAGTAGCACCTACCAGGCGAACCCGTCAAACAGACGGTAACCATGAATTTACTGTCAAACTAGAGGCACCAAGAACCTCATTATATCAGAATTCATATCTCTGGAGAACAGCATCGCTGTGGAATAAACTCCCTACGACGGTTTTCCCTGCAGGTTACAACCTGAACCGTTTCAAGACCAACATACACCGACATTTCCGCGCACTTGCCGCTTCTCGAGCGTGATAGGACATTTCCTTGCGAGTGCGCATATCCGTAAAAAAAAAAAAAAAAAAAATACCCTAAAAGGCATCTGTTTCGATGTTCGTGAAACACACTATATATATTTATGACAGAATTTCAACTTTTTAAAATTAAATTAATTTTATATTTGTAGGATCTCCCTAATGATATCATTATTTTAATTTATCTGAGCGAGTTTGTCTTAGAAACGTTACAGTAAAATATCGTCGCTTCAACAATTATTTTTCTTGTGCCTAAACATCAAAGTACACAATTATAACGAACCAATTTCGTTAAGACATACAACCCCATTTTCATCGTGGGAGTACAAACCAGGGGCTTTATCGAGCCGTTCGTTAGACCTAATGGGATCGGAGTAGCGCAATTTTGATTGGTCAATATTTCAGAATATTTATCAGCAAATAATATTTTCTTGCCTCCGTATCCGTTTTAAAAGGCATGTAGTTATTAAACTTCGAGAGCTATTTGGGCTAAGGTTTTTCAAAAGAGGTCAATGGTTACCTCATACCATTTGTTCGCTCCAAAAAGACCACAGCCCAGGCTATGATTTTGAAAATGTAATGCGAAGACACGCAAACTACATGCTGTCAGGTTTTTTTGCTATGTGGATATGTGCCGTAGTTACAAAACTCCTGAGAAACAATCTGACTGTGTTCCTCTGACGAATCAGAAGAAACTCTAGCCGGTTGATGGTTCTTTAGAAGATATTCACTTCCGGGAGTCTACACGCCGAAACGTGATTTATATGGGGGATTGGGGTTAGTGAAGTCTAGATTTGGGGCTTACAGCAACCTGATTATGGCCTGTCCTTGTCTTGTCCAAAACAAAAAGCACCCTAGTTTTTTGCAGTGAGGAATTATATGAAAGAAGAAAAAAAGGAATGTTGTAGAAGTCAGAAGTCAGCGTCCGGACACATGGCTTAGAGCCAGACGGCTTCACAGACACATTCGAATGCACTGGCTAAATTGCCCTGTTGGGTAGCAGAAGCCAAGAACTCTAATAAAGGAGATGAAAATTGAATTTGTCAACACGACTCCAAATCAAAATTCTTAATTTTATCTCGGGTAAAATCTATGCCCTACGTTTTCCTCAGGGCATTTTCTGTTCAAATTATTCAAACCTATAGGATCTAAAACAGAATGATGTCCTCGGGAGGCCAAAACATATAACCCATATCCCTAGACCAGTCATAAGCGGATGTCCTAAAGATATAGGCTTTGGGTTAGTTTTTGATGTGTACGGTGGTATTATTATTGTACCAGTTGACAATATTTAATTTCAATCAAGTGAAGTTTATAGAAAATAGTTCTGTTATTTTATTCGAAATTATTACATTTGCGCGTATGTTGAGAGCTGTATCAAGATTCAGCTAACGTCCTTATGTATTGAGTATGTTTTCCGTGATACTGCGGAGAAGTTTGACTGAATTTTTGTTGCCAGTTGTCAAGGAAGAAAAAACAATTGAATATTCAAAAATTATATTATATTTAATATTAAACATCCAATAAAACATTTATTAAAAAAATTGGGCACGTATGTTATTTTAATTTGAACGGGTTTCACTGAAATTCTATTAGGTATAATTTTTATTATAGGAATAACCTTGTCTCAAGTGATTCGCTCAGCAACGCTGCGACTGAAACTTTTTCGTTGTTCTACACTTGACACGAACTGAAACATGCTCTATCATTTCCACAAAAAATCGATCAATTTTCAAACAATTAGGTACTTATGAACGAAATGATTGCTTTTTTCCTAGAAAATTATACTACCTTTGACTCACAAAGTAAAAAGCGCGCTTGGAATAAGTATATCCATCAACTGAATATATTTTTTTGATTACATTAAATCGGAGCCGCCATTGAAGGAAAACTGCCTTAAGATATTGAGCAACCTCGAAAACCGGTGCAAGCCCTAAGAGCTCTACACGTTTTTTCAACGGGCCGGAGAACTGACGGATCGGCAACAAATCACAAATTGGGTGAAACCTCTCACACGTTTTACGGAATATAGTTCAAATAAGGTATGAATATAAAAAATCATATAAATCTTGACGCACCTACATGTCTGATCGCGTCCATGAACAGGTGTTTGTTTTCAACAAATAATCCGTTGTTTTACCGGCCCGCTCTGTAGAAAGAAAAACAATATGTTTCTGGGATTTTCGTCAACTTTACCGGTCCTTCAGTTTTCCGACTCGTCGAAAAAACGGATCATGTGAGTTCTAACGGAAGCGAGTTTTTGCGAAGAGCAGTTATCGCATTGCGGATTTTTGAAAATAAAATCTCTTCAAACGGGTAATAGATTTTCTAAAGCTGCTAAGAGAGAAGCAATATTTTTGTGTTAACGATCTTATAGTTTTTACGGTTTTGACAAACCAATAACCAATAACCATAATTCAATAAAATAGAACATAATTTCGAAAATAATATTATTATAATAATGCCAGCAATTCTGAAAAGCTAACTACTCACTCTACACAATGCATTTTCCGACGCCTTATTTAGATCTCAAACCACCTTATTAAGACGCCACCAGAGAATGGATGAGTCGAGTTGCTTCGTTAAAAAATTCAAGAGGTTGAGATAAAAATTCGTTTAAGCAAACAGCACACTACTTGTGGATTCTGCAACGACTAGCCTAGTTAATCTTGTTGCCCCAAAGAATGGAAAAACCCTCTTGAGTAGCAAGTATCTTTCAAATTAGGGAAATAATGTACATTTAGGGTAAGTACAGTTTATAAATACAGAAATTTAACGTAGGGGAAGATAACGAGCTTACCTGTAGGCAAGTTCAATTTTAATGAGCCACTTTTACATTTTTCAAAAACATATTTAAATTATTCCTTTAGTCATTCTGATACTATCTGTACACTTTTTTTCCAAAAAAATAACGCTTATTTTTGAAAATAAAATTTTTAAAAATCTAACTTTCGAACTGCCGGGAAAACGCTGGATCGGTGTGTGACGTCATAAACCGGAAAATCAGTAAAAATGCGAAGATGCCAAGTTTCTCATTAGAATATCATTACACAACTCACCATCTAGAGACTATTTTCGTTTTTTACTACGTTATTAAAAAATAAAGGATAGGTATAATCATTGAACTCATTCGAATTTCACATTTTTGGATAATATGGCAACAAAAGCATGAAAATCGACTTTAGCCAATGAGACAGCATTTTCAGTCACATGATTTTTTGTTTAAATATTTCATTTTTATTTTTTAAATTATTTAATAATCTGACTAAAATCTTGCAAAATATTGTTAATTCTTAGTTGCATTCATGTATCTGCGTCAAAAAATATCATAATTTGCCATATTCCCGGCACGTGAAAGTGGCCCATTATACGAGATCAGATACGCCTTTATAGAACTCTTTATGTTGGAAGTATTACTTATTCTAGACTGAGGCAGTCATCATAGACAATCCCTCGATACCGAGTATGATTATCTTCTATTCAATTATTCGTCGATAATACGTTTTCTAATGACTATACAAAATAATTTTGGAGCCGCACACTCACAGTCTTGGCACACCCAGTATCTGGCAGCATTGTCTCTTCGTCTGGTCTCTCGCTCCTTCCTGCGGTCCCTGTTTTCGGTCTCGTTTCTGCGTCACTGTTCTTTGAAAGTTTGTGGTAGTAAACCACTCGACGCCATAAGGGCCTATATCATTTGCCGTCGTCTCCCAGTTGCTGGTATCGATGCGGCACTTTACCATATTTTCCTTAAGAACATCTTTGTAGCGTTTTTGTTGACCTCCTTGATTTCGTTTTCCCTCTTTCAGTTGACTGTAGATAATCTGTCGTGGGAGGCGTGTTTCGGGCATGCGGACGAGGTGACCTATCCAGCGAAGTTGGTGCTTGCTGATGAGGGCTTCTATGCTAGTTGTTTTGGCCTCCTCTAAAACACTAATGTTCGTTCATCGGTCTTGCCATTTTATCCGTGGGATCCTTCCTAGGCATCGTTGGTGGTACTTTTCTAGGCTCTTCAGGTGTCTTCTCTAGGTGGTCCAGGTTTCGCAGCCAAATATAAGTGTTGGTATTACAACTGCATTGTAGACACGCAGTTTGGTCTCAGCGCCGTGCTTGATGAAGACTCTTTCTAGAAGTCACCCAACGCTGCGCTAGCATACTTCAAGCGATGTTGGATCTCAGCATTTATTATTGCACTCGCTGAGAGATGGCTCCCATGGTATGGGTAGTGTTTTACGTTCTGTAGAAAATGGTCATTCATAGTTATATTTGGGGTTTGGAGATTAGTATCCGGTGCAGAATCTGCGTCTTGTTAGAGTTGTCTAGACGATTCACCTGTATGCCTCGTTGAATGGATTGATAATTGCCTGAAGATCTTCCTCTGTATTGGCCATCAGGATGTTATCATCCGCATATTGAAGTTCAATTATCGATGTCGTCGTAATCTGTTAAGGTTGAATGAGCCGCCATCTAGTCTGCACAGGATTTACACTCTTGATTCGACAAGGTGATAGATCCTATAAATAGAGAAAATAGACTGGGTGCAATAACACAGACCTGTTTAACACCTGTACTTATTTTAAAAAAATAATCCCTTGACTCATGGTTACTTACGACGGTTGCATTCATATTATCATGCAGCAGGCGGAGTGTCTGGAGTTACTTTTGCGGACACCCTGAAATAATAACTTTTTTTTTCTTTGATAATTTAAAAAAGTTTCACTCTTTGGGTTACCCTAGCTGCTCAGACAATATCAATACGGAGGCAATGGGTAGTGGGTTGAGGGATGATGTTTTAAATTTTTGGGCGCCAGACCTATAAAGGTCAAAATAAAACTAAAACTCAAAATTATATACGAATTAAATTCACCTTTATTTTCTTGTCGAAGAATTCAAGGTAGGTAGTTTTTTTATATATTTTACAAATTATTCACAGATCCAGGACTACAAGGCCAAATATAATAATATACACTGATAGATTAAATTTATCTTCCAAACTTTCTAGTCTATTTAAAAACTTACAATATGTTTGCTGTAACCAACTTTGAAATCTAAAAATTCAAATCAATCATCACATTCAATACTTAATGATTATCAAACTATGTAAACAATAGTTTACTAAATTTAATACCAAATTATACTCAAAATGTATATCATTAAAATCTGTATCAATATGGAAACAGGAATGAATTATAGCAAATTAATTTCTGTATCTGAAAACTTCACCTTATTTTGAAAAAATCTAAAATCTGAAAACGCAATACTCTTACAACTTATATTCACGTATATCACTATATTTATGAGCATATACCTTTTAAAAATTACAACATTCCTTAGATTTTTGCTATCGAAAAATCATGACTTATTGATTACAGACATCTATATTACTATTTACAAATTTAATTTACAATTAGCTGACATTCATCAATGCACCTAACTGATGAATTCACGAGTTTTAATCAAATACCTACTTCTGATGCATCGTTTTAATCATATATGCCGACTAATACAAATTAATGTATATTACTTAACAATTGTTATGAAAAATCCAAGAAAGATCCAATATTTAAAATTTACATATTAATAACTACCTAACCCCTCTAAAATTTTAGGAATTTGGATGCTGACTCATTTTTCAAGGTATTTTCATCAGGGAAACTCTCGATATAACCTTTTCACAATTATTGAAAATTTTACTTAGCTTATTTGTTTCAAATTTTTGTCTTCACATTCATACGACGCGGGAAACATCCATATAAATCCAGAAATGCATCAAACAGCAGGAAGAGTATGATTCCGCAAGGATTTACAAAGGTGAAATGATGCTCAAGCTTTCACTGACAGACTACAAATTTCCATACGCACGGAAATGCTTCAGAACATCAGCAGTTCTACGGCACCACTAACAATGTTTTGAGCTCCTCAAAACACAGGGATACGTGCCATTTAGTGTCAACTTCTCTGAAGGTACCAAAATAAACGTCCAAACAGGAACAAAATTTGAGTTTATCTCAACGTAACATACCTATTTGCCCATTTAACAAATGCTGGCTTTTGCTCCAAAAATATTTATTTACCTGGTCTTGTACCTATATACGACTTTTGGAACCATTTTAAATCATAACTAATCCCAAATAAGGTATTTTACAACTTCAATTTTTAAATCACCATGAGGTTTTTCAAAATCACTTATTAAAATTTATGCGTATTGGCTTAATGGTTCTGGGTACAAATTCCAGCAATACCAAAAAAAAAAATCTTGACACTTGACCTAATTTCAACACGAGGCCCTTAAATGTCAGATTTTTACTTCCAAATCACCAATATTGACAGTCATTAACAAAGAATTTGGGACTGATCGATAACCACTTAAAGATACGTTACTCCCAATTCATCTCAATCGCTCTTCCCTGACTGCACTGAAAGTTGCACTAATTTGTAACGAGTTCAAAAACTTGTTACAGCCCAACCTTTGCCAATATCTTCCAAAAAGCTTCTCTGTTGATCGAATTAAATGCTTTCACTAAATCGATGAAGGCCATGTATAGAGGTCGATTTTGTTCCCTGGATTTATCGTTGTCGTCAAAAAAGTGCATTAACCTTGAAATCATTATTATTGTTGTTTTATTTCATTTCCATTATAATTAAACGCACAAATGGTCAGGTGATACGACAGGCAATAAAACCGTTTGTTCCTCAAGCACGCAGTCAGTAGTCGTCAAGTATTCCATCAAACCTTCATCATTATAACTCTGAATTTTTAGCTACTCTAACCTTTTGTTTTATAATCACAAGTCCAATAAGTAAATTATAGTACATATTAACTGACTTTCTGCATTTCAATTTACCATTTTGAAACCGATTCAACCAACGACAGCTCCTGGACACTCGTTCAGAAATACCTCATTTTTAAAGTTGCGAAACCCTCACAACAACGTTATCAATGACAATGACGCCCATCATAATCCTATGAAATTGGCTGCTGTTGTTGCTATAGTATCATCATTGTGACATATTCGTCATTTTTCCTAGTCTGAACTATATCTATGATAATTTTTAGAGATTACTATAACAGCTTAGCCGGAAAAGAATGAATGACATCGTTTGCAACATTTCTTAATTCTGCACTGCAGCAAAACGTCATTTCTCATTTCCACCACTGTACTTATTTTGAATTGAAATAATGAAAGCATTTTCAAGAATTATAATTTATTACACAAAAAAAGCGTTTTCTAGCGCGCCGGCCTGCGCTAACTTGTCCCGACCAGCTTTCGCACGTAATGAATGCAAGGGTCTTGCAGAAAGAATCTTGCAAAAAGACTTTGCAAGCAAGACTCTTGCTATGACGTATGAAACAAATAATGCAAGAACAAGAAATTTCAAGAAATATTGTTTGCACGACAATATTTTTTCTGCAAGAGCCGGGCAAGCCAGAATGAATTTAATTAAACAAAACAAGAAATCTTTTCTTGTGAAACTCTCTACTCTACACTAAGTTCGGCCGGTATGGACTCAGTAATCCATATTTTACTTATTAGGATGTGGGTTTGGGCACTTAGTGTGGGGCTTCCTTGTTTGAAAAATTCAACAGGAATGCCGTCAGTACCAGCTGACTTATTGTTTTTCAGTTGTCTGCTTATCTCCTCAACCTCCTCTAATCTGGGAACCGCGCTAAGTTCTTGCTGTATTGGTTTCTGTGGAATTTCGTTGAAGATGTCATTATTAATTTCTGAATCTCTCTGTTAAGTGGTTCCTGAAAGTGTTTCTCTCAACGAGAATTGATGGAAGAACCGTCTTTGAACAGTCTTCAACCATCTTTGGATTGTAAGGGATTGAGTCCTTGAGTGGTTGGTCAGTATACCATCTTAGTAGCCTGAAAGAAGGCCCCGGGTGCTGTTGGATCCAGCTAGTTGCTGCATTTCGTTTGATTTTATTATCCACTTTGATGCTCGCGTTTGCCTTTGAACTTCTGCTTTTGCTTGTTGGTAATGCCTTTTTTCAAAGTCGAATTGGGTTCGCTTCTCCATGCATTATGAATTTCAGTGTCGTTCTCAGCAAACCTGTCTTGATGTTTCTTTTGTATGTAGCCGACCGTTTCTTCCGAGGCAAATGTTATTGCAGTCTTAAATATTTTCCCGGCTCCTCGATGCTTTCAGGGTAGCGTAATTACTGTCTGTACTATTATGCAGAACCGATCTGCAAAACAGTAGGTTTTGTAATACGAAACAACGAAACGATTCAACACAAGATGGTGTGATCCTTTCGTTGAAATTTGTCCAAAATAGTTCTTTCGTTTCATTTGTGAGACGCAAATAACTAAATGCCCCAGCGGCTTCTATTTGATGGCTGTGTTTTTTGTTATGTTAAATCTAAAAATAATTAAATATTGCATTTTCCAAATATGTGCAAAATAGCCAGAGACGATCTGTTAGAGGACGAAATATCTCACAAAATAGCAAGACAGAATATTTCTGTTTGGACGTATATGGAATTATATTGAATATCAAACACTTACGCTTATGACAATATTCAATCCCTTCTTCAATAAGTGATCGTTTTTTATGGTATTTTTGTTAATTTTTTAAAATTTAAAATGAAATGCTAACGTTACAATTTTGATTTATCACCCTACTCTCACTTCTGTTATTACAGTCCACTTCATTGAAGCTGCTATGGTGACATTTATCCCAGTTAGTTTTTGTTATGGTACTGTATCTATTAATTCCACTGTTACGCCACTGGTTGTTCTGTGTAATTCTCCTTCATCACATTTTTTCTTGGTGCGTATGGAGAATAATTATTTACATCTTCATAGATGCAGTTTTGCACTACATCCTCGGACTCTGTGATTTCTTTAATATTATATGGATATTCATCCATTTTAATAACATACATAAAAACAACAAAACAGCGTAGACAACCCAGTCGTTGGTTACTAAAGTGCAAGTGGGTGTTCGCAAAGAAGAAAATGGTTCATACCACAGAATATACATATAGCTAAACCGCAATGCATACGTCATTTTGGTAGAATAATGTGAGTACTAAGAAAACGTCTTTTGGTGCAAACGTGAAAATGTTGCGGTACGATTACATTGAGTTCACAATTGAGTACAAATTAAATTTAAAACTAGACAAAAAACTGATATAGGTACTTTTTGCCGCAAGTGTCGACTGGTAAAATATTGGTAAAAAAAGTAGAAAAGCGTCAAACATGTGACACAAAACATATCAGAAGCAAATTTTTCCAATTTTGGCTACGTTTGCTTATCTCGAGCCTTTCCTCAATAGCAGATAAATTGTAAAGATCTGAGGCGCAGTCGTCGATTTATACTCTGGACTTATTCTTCTAGTACTTAAATATGCTATTCTTAATTCACTTTAAAAACATCATTGTGCAACAAAACATGATGACCAATTAAACTTAAAGTTATTTAGTGAATGTAAATCAGTAAATTACCACGACTTTCGGTATTTATAAGAGATTATCTGACATACATTTTTCCAGTGATATAAGAAACAACGAGCAAAGAGCATCCCTATATCTTTGTAGGCAAAAAAAAAAAAATGATTGACGCCTATTTTTCCCCTAACTAACCCAATCTAACATCAGCTTTATATCGAAATCTATAACCAAACACGCCAAAAGACACAAACTTTATTCGTTGGTTTCCTTATATTCTAACAAAATTTCGCAAATGGGACACTAATCAAAGTTAGCATAATCTTAATACGAATTTCTTTTATTTAACATAGCCACACTTTTTGCCTTATTTCACCAAGTATGACAAAACAAGAAGAGTGCGACTACGATGAATAAATATTCCTTTATAAAGCGTCCTGACAAAATCTTCTGAACGTAAAATGAGATGATATCTTGATTTAGTTCCTTCGGGACGCCAGTTGGTCTGTCATTAGAGATTTATCTTTAAATAACAACGAAATGAGCCTGTCGCGCGTGTATTTGTTTTTGTCTTTGGGTAGAAGGTTGGATATAAGGAAATATGAGTGATGATACTAGTTTTCGATTTCGTTAACTATACTTTTTGCTAAATTAATTTTGGCATTTTGGGCATTCGTTACTGAAATAAAACAAATAAAATTAATTAAAACTGTTACAATATCAAATCACCAATAAAGAGACAAAGACATGTAAGGTTCGTGCCCCTAATGATATATCACAATGATTTAGTTTTGGTAGGTAAAATAACTCGCAAACATTTTCATCGCTGCGATTTCCCAAATAAGGCCTATACAGCAAATTTATTATGGGGAATGTGGAGTATCATATTACAAGATCGAATTGTGAATGTTAGACTTTTTGTCACGAAACACAAAATTGAGAAACGATAAATGGAAGTGAAACACAGATATAGTATATTTCATATATTTTTAATTATCCAAGAAGCAATTGGTCACATTAAGGTTTTTGACGATCAAATAAGCATGCATCCATCAAATTCTATTTTCGAGAATTCTGGTGGACGTCATGTATATTGTTAAATAAGTAGATCTTAACCCCTCTAAGGCATCGAGACTTTCTGTTTCTAGGAAACGGTCATCACTGGAGAACTTCATGAGGTACTGCCCATTTGTGTTAAATTTCCTCAACCTAGAAAAAACGTATATTTGACTACGTCGCATCCCGTATGATTTATAATGCTGATGCCCCCTACCTTAGAGATGTTGGCTCCAAACAGCTTCTCTTTATTGCACCCAAGTCGGTGTGAACTTGTCCCTGTATACGGAGAGCTATGTGGAAAAAAATAAAAAATATTTTCAGTCAACAGTGTAGATGTGTATAGCCGGTTGATTAATTTTGAGAACTTTTTGCGCCAGAAGATACACCAGAAATATCAACTGGCATTTATTCATTCAGATTGTGCATGATGTTGCTCTCATTTTTATTATTCTCAGTAACCTCATTATTTCGTTCGTGATTGGTGAACTTCCATCAGTTCTCCGTGTCTGGCTATGATATTGTAACGTTTTTAATTACTTTGGATTAGAAAGAAGTTATTGCTTACGGCAGCTGTTCATCGGAAAATATTTATGATCGTGTTTGAGTAGAGTTTACTGAGGATGCCACGAAGTTTTTATTTATAAGGTCTCAAACTTCGAAATAGACCTCAAAACTAAATCTGAAATATTAAGTATAAAAAATAATAATACAGCAACGCTCTTCACTTAATTATGTTTATTGAAAGTTTAATGAAAAATTACAAAACTTAGGATGTCAATTTGATGAGAATCATAAATATTTTTACTTTTGTGTAAAATAATAAAGATCGATCATTTTATTTAAATTGTGACCCTTTCTACTGGTCTATCTGCCCTTAAAACTCATATGCTCATCCGGACAGCGAACTGAACATAGAAGCGAGTCATTCCATTTATTAGAGAATGCTCAATAAAAAATATACAATATAAAATGACCTCGTTGGGTCTATCTGCTTTGAAAATTCATATGTTCAACCGAACAGCGAACTGAACATAAAAATGAGTCAATCCATTTAGGTAATGCTCAATAAAAAATATATAACGACTTCGGTGAGTAATCTTCTCTGACAATTCACATGCTCAGCCGAACAGCGAACTGAACCTAGAAATGAGACATCCCAATTAGGTAATGCTCAATAAAAATATAACATAAAATGTAAAATTTGAACGTAAAGAAATCTGTAGTCAGTACTTCAAAGACGAGGTGTCATCAGGGACGATAGGCACTATCCATCAGGGACCATGAAAATGACCTCACAAGTAGCGACACAGGAAGCTTAGGGTAGCATGCCGTCTTTATTGCACTGGCCCAAAACTAGGCCTGGATGTAGGGGTACGAGTAGGACCCCTTTCAGAAAATTAAATTACTGATGGTCTCTCTTTTATTAGAAGAAAAGGTGAAATAGACAAAAAGCTTGTCCTTAAAGTTTATAATAAGGCGCAAAGTACATGACTCACCCTGGACAAGGGGCTCCTATACCATGATTTGGTAGGCGATACGGGCACTGGCATCATCAGAAGTGGTTGCAGATCAATATAGGCTGGAGAAATAATCATAAACTTGAGGGATGTTCAAGATAAAAATGGATTTGTCACATACCTGGCATGTTCCAATAAAATCACAAAAAAAGTAGCCGAGTGGACCTATTTAATTACCCATAAATGGCACTCCGAACCACCGAGAGAAATTTGAGGGGTTCACCCCTTCAAGAAACTTTTTAGAAAACTCAGCACGTTTGCCAAAAATCAAAAGGGCGTCACTGACGTCGACTCGCTTAACCAAGCCGCCAAGAAAGAGTGACCCGTCGTAAAGGAAAGCTGTGCGCAATTCAAAAAATTGCAGCCTGAAGCTAGCCGAAAAAGGTGGCTTTAACAACCGGAAGGATCGGTATTAATCGAAAGGGTATAGAGCTGGGCGAAAATCAATAAATAGAGATGGTTTGGTGCCACCTGAATAAAAGTAGTACTTACATAAAAATCAGGTTCACTCCTAATTGCAATCTAAACCTAAATTTGAATGGAAATAAGTATACTTGCTTTAAATGCTTTACAATAATTAATATATACAGCAATACCGGTGACTACAATTAAAAACACCTAAGTAAAATATAATAAATTTACATGCTTGAAATAATAATAAAATGACAAAGTAGCTTAATTGCTACAATATTTTCCAGTATTGCTCTAGCAAGTAAAACGTCCCTATTACTTCTGACCACTTTGAAAAGTACTGAATTGCATCCATAAAATAACTTAACTGTATTTTAGCAATAAATACCTCCGATATCCACCACTATTATCTTCCAGGAAGAATCAGATAACTCTTCGAGATCGTGTCTTAAGTCTTCTCTTGGGACCACAGAGGTCGTATCTTTTGCACTATTTATCAACATATCTACGACAGTTGTTAATTTATTAATTCGATCTATCACTGGAGCCAAATTTCTATTGACTCGAAACTAGCCATTATCCCGACTACTTTGGACTACAAAGCTCAAGTATTATTTTTATCTTTCAGAAATGTTAATATTTTTTTCCCAACCTCTACTATAAGTCGTCGCAAAATTTCCGTATAATTCACCTCAAACTTTTTCTATCTCTCTTTTTCTATCTCTCTTTTTCTTTTAGCTTTTTATGTCCATGCCTGGATAAATGCCTCCTCCATATATCTTCGTGGTGGTCATCCATGTTTTTCCTGCTACCTTTCGGTGTCATCATAACAGCGCATTATTGGACGTCCTGGATTTCCCTTTTCACCCTAAGGTTTCTATTCTGGCAATATATCCTGCTCAACGCCATTTTACTTTTAAAATTGTTTTTTTTTTTTTATTTGTCTTACATGAGTTTTCTTGACAAAATCTGTTCAATTGATTTCGTATATTGAAATGTTATGTTGGATAATTATTGTCACCTATACCTACTCTTTAATTTGTCCACAGTTTTCTTATGAGTGCCGATGTTTCAACACTACACAGGTTCAAAATGAGTTTCGAGTTATTTATTTTTATTCCGTAAAATGATGTATGTAACTCAGTCCTCCAAATGCAATCCAAACCTATCGTTATTGGGTGGATAGTGTGGATGGTCACTCAGAATAATCTGTTATAGATAAACTGAGCCCGAAAAAAAATATTAATATGTCTTTTCTAATTATTGGCGAAACACCAGAATGTAGAACTATGCAAATGTGAATTTTGTTTTCAATTTACCATAAATCTTTGCTTTTGCTAGCTAGACACTATTTTGTGGTTTTATTCAGGTTTTTGTTGACATAATAATATATGCATGCTGCTTACCTTACTATACGAAACATCATTTTCACATTTCATTAGCATATTCATGATATTTTACATTATATTTAGAAAGTCGTGTACTTATAGAAATTTTGAAGATGTTACTTTTTTTTCAATACATTAGATATCCAATATAATTGGCTGGAAATAATAGTATTGACATTTTTTAAAACACTTCGATTTGTCTACGCTTACTGATTTTTCATATGTAAAATTTCCGTGGCTGTACTGTGATTATGATTGATAAATCCTATTTATCCTCACGCTGTCAGATTTCAGTCAAAGCACGAAATACTCTTGTAAAATTTGCATGACTTTTGTATAAACCGTTACATTTCCACAAGGCTGATTTATTTCGAAAATTTCGATCTTCTGCTTTTTGTTTTGCTCGGTGTCGTCCCTTGGAAATATGAAGTTTTATAGGAAAATTAAAAAAGCATCCATCTGGTTTAATTTTCAGCATTTAACCGGTTAGTTTTTTTCTTTTACCGAAAGATTTTCCCGATCAAGTATTTTTTTTCAATGCTGTAATTCAGAGTGAAAATATCTTCATCGTTCTAGAGGAAGTATTAGCAACGACAATATATATTTTTTTTTGCAGAGGGAAATGCTAATAGGTTTTTTTTCATGATTTTTTTTTAATTTGCTTATTGGATTTTTTCGGACTTGCAAAGGGTCTAAATTGCGATTTGAAGACCAAATTTCTTGGGCCCGTGACGTCACGGCACCAAATTTCTGATTGGTCGGTTTTATCCTGTGTATCCCAGATGTTATGGAATATGAATTTCATGTAAACCTTTCCTAGCGGAAACAACTGAATCGATATATCGAATCCACAGAATTGTAAGTATCGAAATATGGAATCGATTCTCATCCCTATGAAAAACTTAAACTAACTTTTTCATTCATTATTTGTAACCAGAAACCATCAACATCAAGGAGCAAACCATGATGACATAAGGCCATTATGTCAATGTTCATGATGAAATGGTATGTGCATGGAACTCACTGACACTAGAAGTATTTGTTCGATCTGAACAAACTGATCGGAATCACTTGTTTTGAAATGGACACCCTGTATAGTTGAATAGGTATTTCAATATTGCTAATTAGCGCAGAACAGTAGTATACAATATAACAACTGAATTCGATTATGCGACATCTGATTATTACATTATAACGAACAGAGTATCTCAATTTCAAAAGTAGATCTGGACTAGTAATCCCTATTAAGGAGCTTTACTTTATTTACATACGTACAATAATAATTAGAAGTCGTTATTGAATTGTAGCCAAAAAACAAAAGACAATTAAAATAAACTTATAATTATTGTAGTAGGTATTCTTATTCACCTACTAACTAATTAAGTTGAGGATGTCAAATCATCAAATATACCGGGTGTCCCACCGAAAATTGTCAATGGCCTATAACTTAAACACTATAATCGATAAAAAAAAAACCCGTTTGGAGGGTTGGAAACAAAACAAGGTACTTTACAGCTCTTCTCGAACCACCCCTCTGGCGGTAACCAGCCTAACCTCAAAATCTTAAATGACACTATAGGTCATGTGATATCTTAATTGAAAGATCTTTCAATACTCTAGACGAATCTGCGAAAAAAAAAAAAAATATCCAGATACAAATTTAATTTGACAAAAAAAAAGTCCATGCTACAATTTAACAACTTTGCCCTGTTGAAGAGGTTAAGGGTTCACAAAACCAAAATTTTGATGATTTCGTCAAAATTATTCATGTATTTATCTGGATTAAAATCGATTTCAAATCACATTTACTTTTGCACGAGTACAAATCAGGTTTTCAATAAAATTAGAGAAAAAAAGACCTTTCAAACAAGGTATCACATGACCTATAGTGCGATTAAGATTTTGAGGTTAGGGTGGCTACCACCGGAGAGGTGGTTCAGAGAGAGCTGAAAAGTACTTTGATTTTGTTCCCCCCAACCCTCCGAACGGGTTTTTCTTTTTTTTTATATCGATTTATCGTTTTTAAGATAAAGGTCATTGTCCAGTTTTCGGTGGGACACCCGGTATAATTTGTCTAGGACATTAATTGATGAACTTTTAAATAATTTCACTTGCTACATACCTACAAATAATTTTCTAGGATATATGATATTTCATGAGAATAAAAATAAAGCGACTTCACTAACCAAATCCATTTCTAGAAACCAAATGATAGGCTTCTATTGTACCATTCTGTATTGTATATGCATGGATAAAACGTTATGGAACTGAGAAAAGCACCTAACCCATACAGGCAACAATTCTTCTGACTTTTTTTTTGTCAAAATGGACGAATTTCGTGAAAAATCCAGAGCTGTATTTACTTCGACATTTTATTATGCCACAGAAAAAAAAATATGCAAAACGGGCCAACATGAGACGGCATACAAACGCCTCCAGCAAATGGCGTTTTTCTTGCAGCTGAAAATATTCCAAACCCCCGAAATAGCCAAATCTTCTGTTTATCGCTAGCCTTTTTTTCTCTATTCCTTTCCGTCTTTGGTTTATACCCGGCTGGCAGATAAAGGAAACGCGACGCAAAAGAATGAACCTTTTAGATTAAAATTATATACCCCAGAAATGCAAATCCAGCCGGGACGAAAGCCCTAAATTATTTTAGGAATGATAAAAAATTCAAATTCCTAAGGGACTGGAAAAGTTACTCGAATAAAATAATTTTGCATAGTTTCAGGTTTGGCACGATGATTCGCTTTGAATATTCAAATGTTAGTCAAAAGTAATACCGAAATATTTCTGGAAGTGTGTGTTGTGACTTTATTTATATATTTGCATCATCGACCAACGCCTTGAGTGATGGCGTATGGGACCAGTTGGGCCCCTCTTCTGCTGATGACTAGCCTTCACAGCCGCCTAGCCTAAGCTCGGCTGACTTTGTACCTTATATCACATTAATACCCAGCTCAATCCTTTAGCCCACACGCCTGATATCAGATCGCTAGTGAACATTTTTATTGGCATGGCAAAATCATCAAGCTTTATTTCCTTGTGTTCGGGGGGCTATGTTATTACCACTTCCTTTGACAAGTTAGGAATCGGTTTGACTCTTCCTAACTTCATTTAATGTTTTTAGTCGGCCGATGGAATTTAGTGGACATCAAAGATCTTTCCCACTTGCCAAACTGTGGTTATTTCGCAAGTATCCCGTATAAATATGTGCCTCTCTTCTGAACCGGTCAGTTTGTACTTAGAGCGTGATGTCTTTCATCTTTATGAGTAGGGCTCGCTGCGAGATGGTTCACGAAGCGGATAGGTTTCCTATCGAGAAAGATAGATGGACATGGGCATGGCACAGAGCTATCGCGAGGGCGACTAAAGTGCGCCAGTACAGCATTGGAGCAGCCTGAATCTCCACCTACTCTTTGCTCCTTAAGATATCTACTGTTTAGGGTAGTGTTTATTCAACGATTTGCAGGCATTTCTATCCTGCTTTCTGCGGACATGGGCTTCAGCAATGTAGTAACTTTTACATTTCCCCTGCAATTCACTTGATCGTTGTAGAATGATACAATGTTCTATGTTGTTCCCGAGGCCCTCACCATATAAAAAAAGCCAGTTGCACAGAAACAACTTTTGTTAGTGAGTTTATGGTTCTAGAGATGTATATGAACCTGTATGTTTTAACTTGTAAAATTTACACATGTTCATTTTTTTTTCTATAGGTCATGATAGAAGTATGAGGACTACACTAGGTTGCCAACTTATTTCGATTTCAACTTGAAACTAAGCTAAGCAATCTAGATCAAGGGAATCTAACGAATTGTGAAAGCTCCAACAAACAATTACTTTATTACCGTAAATGCTACAAGACTTATTATATTTCGAAAATTGAATGAACAGTTTACTCCTTTTTCCGGTGAGACTGCTCTTCAATAGTCTACGGACGGGGTTTGACTTTCGTGAAATAGTGATATCTTGGAATAGGAAACCAGAAAAGGATTAAACATTACCAGGTTCACTAGAACTATACCTACTCCAAAAGCACGCCACGATTTGAAAATAAATTTGATCATTAAGTACCCGATGGCAGTACCTACGTCAGTATCTACCTATGTACTATTATTAGTAACAAATATTTTATGCTCGTCTTTAACGTCTTCACGTTATTATTGAAATTTAAATTTTATAGCAGTATTGATATTAGGTAGGTACATAAAATTAATTAAATTACATTTTTCCCATTCTAAAATTTTGAAAATACGAATTTATACCCAAAATTAAATATATAGAGCATGTTTCACGTAAACGTTAAATTTACCGTAAGTATTTTATTTTCCTTTGAAATAAAAAAAGTTGCATAAATTGAGTATCGTTTTTACAACAGGGTATCGGTTGGGTCTGAAAATATAAAACACCCTAAATTTCAATTAGGTTTTTTTTTTACTGCGTGTCAATTTTCTATTTCGTCGTCAAGCTTGTAACAAATTTACGCCATAACTAAATTTTCTTTTATCCCGCAAATTACGTCGCCAGATGGAACTAAGTGCCGTTTCAGGGCGACCGAGCAACTTATTCTCTAAATAAATAAAAACACACCCATAATTTATTCGTTGCCCAGAAATATTGAATAAACAACGGAAAAGAAACAATACAGCGAGGGCAATTTTTCGAACGACGATGTTCGCAATGGCGCAAATTCAAATTTGGCTCCGGTAAAGTGGGGAAACTTGTAAATTTTGCAGCAGCACTGCCAAATCCTGAATTGTCTCTCGGGCATTGTGATTGAAAAATATAAAGCAAACAGATTCAAATATGAGTATCTAATTAAGTTAATTGGAAAAAAGTAAATAATTATATCGATTACATGTCACTCTAGGTCCCATAAGACCAGAAACGTTTTTCAAAACTACAGCGATAATTTTTTGCGGTCATTGTCATGATTGTTATGCTAATTTTTTGTTACAAACAACTGGTTTGCGTTTATCAGAAGTGATAATCTATTATACTTTTGCTAGTAATTCGTGAAATAATCCTCTAAATACCGCTCGAAATTAAGCGAATAATTTTTCACTTATGCGTGTTTCCATTGAAAATTTCACTCGTCCTACGGACTCGTGAAATTATAGAAAACACGCGATCGTGAAAGATTATTCGTAATTTTACAGCTCTCGTGGAATTATCAAAAAAATATACAGAGTGTTCCTAAATATCATGTACAAACGAAAGGGGCTGATTCTTTGGTTTATTTCATGACTAAAATTTCTAATAAACATAGGTCCGCAAACGCTTCGTTACCGATCTACAGGGTGTTGAAATTTTAATATTTTTTTCTTTTTTTCTTTATAGCTCCTGCAATTTTTGAGGGATTTAGCTCAAATTTGGAATAAAGGTTAAGTAATAAGAGCTGAATGATTGCACATGTCAAACGTTTGCCAGAATCTACAGAGTGATGTCTTTTCACGGGTCATGCCCCCTTTTCTACCCCTGAACATTTTCGCGGTGCGCTGCTGGTCGATTCTAAGAAACAGAATAATTCTTCTTCCTTATTTAGAAACTTTTTGTTATCTTGTAGTTTTTTCGTATCACCGACCCTTATCGAGAAAAAAATCAAAAAACAAATCTGTGTAATTAGCTAGATCAAACTAAAGTGACTCAATAAACCTTTTCTACCTACAGTGGCAACATTAGAGGTCCCACAGCCATATTCTTGCTCATTTTCAATAGGAATCTAGAGGTAAGACACCCCTCGCCGCCATATTTTTGCTCATTTTCAATATGAATACATTAAAATTTCTACACCCTGTAGATCGGTAACGAAGCGTTTGCGAACCTATGTTTATTAGAAATTTTAGTCATGAAATAAACCAAAGAATCACCCCCTTTCGTTTGTACATGATATTTAGGAACACCCTGTATATACATATGTATATTAGTATGGGTTTAAAAAAAAACTGCTGAGTACACATTTATGGTAGGTACATACCGAGGTGGAAATAGTTTCTTGTTAGAGAAATAATTACAGAGAGAAACTAAATTTTCCACCGAAGCTTATAGACATTTATTTCCTATGCAAACATTTATTAATAAGGCGAAATACCAACTAGTGATGGTGCACAACAAGAGCAAATATATATATTTTTTCAAATATGGTTTCCATGATACGGGGCTTAGTTTAATTGTTTTTTTTTTCTGGAAGGGGGTTTTGTATGTTTTTTTGACAAAGAGTGCTTGGTAAAAATCTTATCCGCCTGCCAATTTGATGACTTCAGAATGAAAATTACCAACGTTAACTTTTAGGAAAGAAAGGTCACCATGTCAATACAAAATCTCGAAACGTACCAGCCACGATTATGTATGATGATAACTGACGAGAAGTGGATTGTACACATGACTCTTCGAGAAAATATACAAAATGAGAAGCTTTCGATGCAAATTAGATTCGGAAGAATGACCACTCAAGGTATTAGATATAACAGTATATAAGTCTACCAAAAAAAAAATATCAGCTTTTTTAAAGCCCAACATAATTGAAAATTTTGAAGTAACCAGTAAATTCAAGTTAATTTTCAGTTGTTTATAATATATTGGAACATCAACTTTATTGTCCTTTAATTTGTGAAGTGAGTGTATAAAAGAAATAACTCAAAACACAAAACATAAAAATATAGATATGTACAGGGTGTCCCACGAGGTTTTTCCCAAATGATAACTTCGGAACGCATCATCCTATGTTCCACTGCATATTTTTTTATAATTTTCTTCATTAAAGCCTTAACAAATATGGCATTGCCGATTTTGTAATTTAATTTTTTAACGAAAAATGCCATAATATACCATTAGTTACATTTGAGATTCGAAAGTTGACGTAACTTGACCGAAATTGAAGCGAAAGTGGTGAAATTGGATGAAAATGGTAGAAGCGGCGCAAAAAGTTACCCAGATCCTCAAAATTTTAATTATATTGGATGACACAAAGTTATTACCTGGGAAAAACGTCGCGGGACACCCTGTATATATGTCGCAGCCATAGTGTAAATTCCGCCATTTTATAAAACGGCTAGCCACACAAAAAAACAATTTCAAAAGATTATTTTTAGAAATGATACATATTAATAATAAAAATAATACCATCAATAGTAAATCTGATATTCAAAATTTAAATATGTTTTATTGTAATTTATTAGGTATAAGTAGTAATAGAATCAATTGATATTATCCCACATAACAAAATTGCATCCTTAGAATGTATTAAGAATGTTCTTTTTTTAGGAGGAATGTGCCTAGAATGTTCGCCAAAACCATTGCGAATGTCCTGAGAATGTTCTGAGAAAAGATTGTAGAAATACTGTTTGCAATACCCAAGAACTTCCTGGGAAATCCATTAGGATATTCTCAGAATATACCTATGAGATTCTCAGTACATCCTGAAAATAATATTCCTGTTTGATTCTAAAAATATGCTCAAAATGTATATTCTCACATTCAAAGAATGTTTCTATGACATTATAGTTATGTTCTCAAAAAAATATTATACCAATATGCTTG
This sequence comes from Ceutorhynchus assimilis, assembly GCA_917834065.1. Classification (NCBI taxonomy): domain Eukaryota; kingdom Metazoa; phylum Arthropoda; class Insecta; order Coleoptera; family Curculionidae; genus Ceutorhynchus; species Ceutorhynchus assimilis. The sequence continues at coordinate 44,102,437 of OU892277.1, forward strand.
GAATATTCTTAGAATATATCTACATATATCATTCTCGATATGCATCCTAGATATAACATTCTTGTTTGATTCTAAGGATATACTTGGAATGTTAATTTTCGCTTCCAAATTATGCTCGTTTCAGCCCTTTTATTTTAAAGGCATTGAAAGAGTTGTTGGAAAACTTCTCTAGAAAACACAAGTATTTAACCAAAGCTCCGGTTTCGAGCTTGTTATGCTCTCGTCAAACTGAAAAAAACAGGTTTCAAGGTGATTCAAATGCGAGGCAAGATGTAGATCTTTAATAGCGCGTGGCTCCCTCTCTTGGAAGTCATACAAAGCAAGAGAAAAAGAATATTCCTATAATATTCTTAGTAGGTTCTAGATAGAGGATTATTATTTAATTGTACAATCAAGATTTTTGAGTAGGTACTTTAGATAATTAGGTGAACAATATGAAAGTATTCTTATCATGGTTATCTATAAACTTCGCAGCACAACTTAGTAGGTATATTAATACTTGATAGAGATATTAGCTTAAAGAACATTTTTTAGGGTACATTATAATAATGTTCGTATGAGAATATTCAAATAATGTTATATAAAGTAGGTTCTTAGCACAATCTTTCAGGTAGGTGCATAGAAGCAACATTCCTAGTACATAAATAGAACGTTCAAAAATAAATATTTCAATCGAAACAATCTTAGAATATTCATTAAACATTCCTAAAAGAACATTCCAAAAAGCACTTTGAGGGAATATTCTGAGAATATGAATGTTCTTTCACTGTTATGTGGAATGTTCTATTTTAAATCAATTATTTTACTTTTAGACACAAACATAAATTGTTAAATTTCTGATCCTCCTTATTTTTCCTAAAGTTTTGATTTCATATTTGGATTCTACTTAGAATTCTGAGCAGATTTCATGCGATAATAACCTATATCCAAGTTCAACTGCTTTGGAAATATTGACAGTTGAAAATTGACTTTTATGCATCTTTGACAGACTGTAAAACCTAAACGGTTAATTTTACAGCAAAACCGATTTCACATTCTTGTTTGCAAGCTTTCTTAAGTTATCATTTGATACCAACTTTGAATTTAATCCATGATTGAAAAATCCAATTAAATTCAATATCCGGTTAAATTTAAAGTTGGTGTCAATAATATTTTATGGAAATTTAAGATAAGTTTTCCTCTAAAATTACCTTTTTAGGTGTAGTATAACATACCCGCGTTCGTTCATCAAAATTGAACGGTGTGAATTTGTTTATTATGTCTCTTCTTCAAAATCTTCTGGAAAACGAAATAAAAAACAAATAGGACCTACGTTGTCGAAACTTACTCAATTTTACTAACATGACATGCCCGACAATAGCAAAATTATGGAAATTTAAGGGAAGTTGTGATATGTAAAGTAAACGAAAAATGTGTGAAACGCCTAATTTATTATTAGAAGAAAAACGTACCATTCTCGACCTGGAACTCACGAGGGGAAAGAGCAAGGCAGAGAATCCCTCGACATTCCTCAAAAAGCAAAACATAGTGTGTCCTTTTAATTATTAATTCTGAGTCAATAATCAATAATAGTTTTAAATTAGGTACTGGCTCTGTCCTTGTGCTAAAATTTTAATTCCACACACTACATTCAATCAACACTACCTATATTCATTACTGAAGAGTTCTTAGTTAGTAAGCCAGTTTCATCAGCAGGAACTGAGGTCCCGTACGGGAGGCTACTCAGCTATAGTTGTTATTTTGAGCCAATATCTCTAGATTGATTTCTCAATTTGTTTGCCAGGATATTCGCTCGTCAGGGTAGGAAAATGTTAGTAGATTCAACAAGGCCCTAATGTATACTCTGAATACCAAAAATCAAAATCCCAGCACATAATTTCTTAGGTTTTAATTTACTCTCTATCTGCGTTGTTTACAGCATGAAACGATTTTTGTTAAATACATGAACAATGCACATGTTATAAAAAATGTTATAAAAAAACTAAAAAACATAAAAATGAAAAAAATATTACTTGTATAAATTGAACTCTCAAAAACAAAATAACATTTATTCAAGTGACTAGTAAATGCTCCTCATGACACACAAAGTTATCACGAATTGGATCGAACAATCAGTTTAATACAAAATAAAAATTGAATAATTATGAACAATGACGGACAAGCTTTCTAAGGGACAAGCTTCTTCTCTAGTCTGTCATTTTCCATCACCCCTTCAGTACCTGCGTTTTTCCTGTAGCGCGCCCCCGTTCCCAAGAACTTCACAGCGCATACATGGTTGCAACATTTACCATTTGCTTTTCTATAGGAAACGTTTTAAAAAGTTAAGATTTGAAGAAATAATATTTTAAATAGGTGGTTTTCCTCATGGGTTTTACAGCCTGTCAAAGTTGCAAAAAAATATAAATTTTCAACTGTCTATATTTCCAAAACAGTTGAACTTAGGTATAGGGTGTATCACATGAAATCTGCTCAGAATTTTACGTAAAACCCAAATATGTAATCACATACAGAGTGTTTCATTTGAAAAAACAAACTTGGTCTGGAGAGCAGACAAACCAGAAGTGAAAGAAACAATTCGTCTAGGTAGGAATGTGGGAAATAATTTACCGAGCAACTTTCATTGAGTCGCTTTTTCGTATACGAGGTAATTAAAAAGTTACACGTATTATGCGCCACTTTTTTGCCACTCTCTATAATATTCCTCCAAGCTGTAGAAGGCCATCTCCAATAACATATTCATAGCATTTATTCGAACTGTTTATAGTCCGATACTGATTTCAATTCATCACTAAGGTGAATGGAAATTTTCTTGCTTTCATAAAATATAGAATGTTTATTCAGGGCAGATTCTGGAATTGGTAGGTAAACGTAGGTTACAATTAGCCTTACTCCCTCAGGTTCCAGACCAGAATATTTTTTATGTATGAGGCAGATAGTTTCTTTAATGAACGTAGAAGGTACAGTTAATATATTTTCTTTTTAAACAAAGGCTGACATCGTGCACGGTTTTCAGCTCTACACAAATACCGCAGCAAGTGTTCGTTTGTCAATCTCCAAAATGTAATAACATACCATACATGAAACTCGAATAAGGAGTAGGTAATAAATATACTATTTTAGCAGCCGAAGTACTAAGCCTTTCACATAACAACGCTTATTGCAAAGCAACCAGCTGCCAACTTGTTACCTAATACATTATTATATTCGTGAAACTTCAGCATATCATCCAATACAAGCCCCAATAATCTTACAATAGATTTACTTGCAATAGATTGATTCTCAAGGTTTAAATTTGCAAAGTAAAACCAATTGTTTTGGTCATATTAAAACAAAGTAGGTTTGTATCACATCAAACTTCTGCCACACAAGACTAGTGTCATCTTCAAATAGGAGAATGAACTTTGAATAATTAGGAAGGGCAAATCGTTCAGGGTATGACAAAAACATAATTGGTCCTAGCACTGAGTCTTGTGACACACCTCTTGCACTGTTTCGCATGTCACTTAAACTTAATTCTTTAAGTCTTTGTTTTTCGACGAAATAAGTCAATAATTTTTTTTCTTCTGATTATCTGTTTATTAGCCTACTCTACTTTGGTCGCCGGGAACCGAATACCTATCATTATAGGTACTGAAAAAAGAAAATGTTAGATTTCTTAATTTTTGCATTTCAATAATTTAATGTAAGTTACATAAGTTCAATTTGCAAATTTGGTACTTCAAAGGTATCTACATACTCAAAAAAATTCTTGAGAGACAATCAGAAAAAAAAAATATATATATAGAAAATCAAATTACTTCCAAGCAATGATTCTTCGCTTTGACAGAAACGAAAGGCTCGACCACAAACCAGTAACCTCTCTGAGAAGGAACTAATGGCAATTAAGAACCTGAATTCAGCGGAAGATATGATCATCCTACCTGCGGATAAGGGCAACGCAACTGTCCTGTTGAGAACTGAAGACTACAACCGGAAAATTCAGGAACTTCTTGATCCATCTACCCACCGAAAGCTAAAGAAGGATCCCACCCAAGCCAAACTCCGGAAAACCAAAAAACTGATTAGGTCATCTACCCTAACAGGAAAGGCATCATAAAAACGGGAGCGGTTCCACCACGACTCTTCGGCCTACCCAAAATTCACAAACCTGAAGTTCCGCTAAGAGTGCTAAGACCCATAGTGAGTGCACCTGGAGCACCAACGTACAACCTAGCGAGACATCTTGCTTCGCTTCTTCAACCGCGTGGAAAAACTAGCTCTTACGTCAAGGAATCGACTCACTTCGTCCAGGAAATTAGGGATATTATTCTCCAACCTGAGGATATCCTGGTCAGCTTTGATGTCGTGTCTCTATTCACAAAAGTGCCATTGACTGAATCTCTTGACTTGATATCGAGTACCTTCCCCAGTGACATAGTTGAGCTTTTCCGGACATGCCTCACTGGTAGTTACTTCCTGTGGAACGGCGATTTCTATGACCAAACGGACGGTGTACCTATGGAAAGTCCGCCCAGCCAGGTCATAGATAATTTCTTTATGGAGGATTTCGAGAGGAAAGCTATCGAACTTTTGACCACAAACCAACAGTATGGCTTCGATATGTAGATGATACCTTTGTGGTTTGGAGTCATGGGGAAGAGAAGCTTAACCAGTCCTTAGGCCACCTGAACGCGCAACATCCTAGCATACAATTTACTATGGAAAAGGTGAAAAACCCAGAAATCGCCTTTTTAGATGTATCTACTCATAAAGAAATCTGGAGGAAAACTAAGTCACGCAGTGTACCGAAAAGCCACACACGCAGACAGGTACCGGCATGCATTCTCAAACTACCATCTAAGGCAAAAACGTGGAATTATAACAACATTAACAGAACATGCTCGGAACATCTGCAAGCCACAACATCTCGAGCAAGAACTGGATCACCTTGAGTCGGCCTTTCTATCGAATGGATACAATGGATCTGAAATCGACAGGGCCATGCGACAACCAGTGGTGGCTAATATATTTTTATTTCTCGGGTGACAGACAGGATAGGGAAAGTCTCGACGAAACAGAACATAAAAACAATCTTCGAGCCAACAAGGATAATACAGCATGCAATCAGATCAGTCAAGGATAAGAGGAACCCACTGTCAAGCGCTGGAGTCTATCGTATACCATGCATATGTGGTAAGGTATACATAGGAACAAATACAAAAAGATCCATGGGAACCAGGATCACCGAGCACACGTGCTGCGAAGCCCCGCCCCTCCCCCACCACAACCACTAACACATAAATACAACCTGCGGTCGGCACGCGTCAGTCTGCTACCAGAATCGGACATGGAAGCACCTCTGAAGATGCTAGCCACGCGTGCTAGCGAAACGTCAGAAAGAAATTCCAACTTACGCCGGCCATTAAGCCGGAATGAAAACACTGTTTCAATGTTTTTGAAATTTTTAGAACTTCTCACTACAAATCCTAGTGACCTGTATGCTCTATTGATAATTTGATCATAGAGAATAATAAATTTTAAATTTGTTTGGAGATGCACTCCAAAGTCCTTAACAACCTCTACCTTTTGTAGTTTTGTATTATTTAAATAATGATAAATTTTTGTTGAATTGAGCGTGGGTGTAAGTGGTCAAGTCTTGCTGTAGTAGGTGACAGTCTTCTACTGTAGTGATTGTTTTAAAGACCTCGAAATCATGCGCACATCATTTTAAAAAATGGCAAAAAGTAGTGGCACCAAGCTACGGCCCTGAGGAACAGTTGATGTCGGAACATAAACCTCAGACTTAGTTCTCCCAATCTTAACAGTCTGAATTCTTGAGGCTAAGTACGAGTTAGAAAAAGTTAACGCATTCGATGAAAAATTAAAGAGTCCAAGCTTTGCTAGCACTATTTGGTGATCCACTTTATCAAAGACTTTTGGAGCAGTCCGTGAGAAAATTTGATATTTTGAAAAAAAAAAATCAAATTATTTGATTTATTTCGCAATTTTGCTGAAAAAAAGGTATCAAAAAAATTAGTGATATGCAGGACTATCGAGATGATAAAAATATTGAAGCACGTACCTAAAACAAAATTTCAGTGCTACTATTATTGAGGAAAATTTTTATATCATCTATGTTTATTGCGTTAATGGAAAATTTTAAAACCTTAAAGAGCCGACAGAATAAAAAAATAATTACCCATAAAACAGCTCGGGTTGTATCATTCCCTAGCTGATTACGGTTTAAAATAAAGCTCTAAAAGGACGTTTTTATCAAATAACACCAAGCTCTGTTTTTGATGTAATTTTTTTTTTTATACCGAATGTGGATTATGACCTCAGGATTGAAAATTTTTCTACTTCTGATTTCGCAGTTCGGTGTGAAATGATATTACTTAAATGGCAAAGAGTAGTTTTTTTTTTTTTTTTTTAATAAAATATATAAGAAATGGTTGTAATGGTGCTAGGAATTTTATGTAGGTATCATTATTTTGAATGGGAGAGCAAGAGTGCGTTGTGAACAAACTTGTACTTCTGTAGTGAGGGAATGTCTGATACCATGTAAGAGGCGGCTGCTCTTCTATGTCTCGGAAGCTTGTAGAGCCACAACAGCTTTTGGATCTACAGTCATAGTTACTATGTCCCTGGGAGTTAAGTACCGTGCGATTGTTGTAGTGGTTGTACAGGCGAAGGGTGGAAGAATATGGTAGAGTGCCGCATCGATACCAACAACTGAGAGACGAGGATGATAGGCCCTCATGGCGTCGAGTAGTCTACGACGAACCACAAACTTTTGAAGAATGGCGACGCACACACGAGATCGAAAAGAGGGACCGCATCAGGAAGGAGCGAGAGAAAAAAGGAAGAGACAATGCTGCCAGAGGCTGGGTGTGCCAATACTGTGGAAGAGTGTGCGGCTGAAGAATTGATTTATATATAGGAGATAATTATACTCGGTATCGAGTGATTGCCTATGATGATGACAAGCGTAGCATGAGCATATGTGAGCTCTCCGTGACAAAACAGGGAAGAGGCTAGAAAATGTGTTCTGATATTACCTCACAACCGGACTAGATTACCTATAATATTCTTTTTAGAAGGTATTATAAATTAAGAAGTTTTCGAAAACTTTAATCCAAATACTTACATAATAAACGAGTCACCTTAAAGTTTCCATGACCAAGTATTTTTCTGTTCTACGTTGCATTTACGCCGCCGCACCGCAATTTTCATAGTTTATCAACTGTCAGCACAAAAAGCCTTAACGTTTGTCGCGCCACCTCATTTTGCCCGAATATAGTTTCTCCCAAAACACGGTATACCAAAGTTAGCCACAACAAGAAATCGTGAATGAGATCCTACTTAATCTCGGCCGAGACAATGAGGCGATTTAACAGATAGTCACCCTATTCGGTCTATTACTTTTCCCTAATGTGTCTGGAATGTTCGGCATTAAATTGCCGGCGATTTTACTCCGAGTTATGTCTTCAACTGTTTCGGTTATGCGCCCCTGGAAACATGATATACGACCCGAAGTGTTGATGCTGCAAACTGGAATACTTTTCAGTTTATGTCGCTAGAAAAATGGTCCTGTGTTTATTTGATGACAATGTTTTTATTTTATTTTTTCAGCTTAAGTAAATGACTTGTTATATCTATGCAGTGGCATGAATGAACAAAATGTACGTAGCTAGTTATTTTTGGGCAAATCGATGAAAGTAGCAAATTTTCAAGTTTTCAATTAATATTTTTTAACTTTTACTCTTGCCCAGTATTGGGACCAACAACATCTAAAAATAACAAAAAGACATAAACTTCCTATTTCCAAATCGAGGCTTGCCTAGACAAATTCAGTTGAATAAAGTTCGTTAGTATTCTATTTGCATAATTCTTTATTTTCTCATGAAATACCTTTCACTGAATGAATAAATATAACAAATTTTCACTTTAAAGAAATGTTTTCTGTTTCAGAATTATATTGCATCCTTTTTTGATTACTGACTTTTGTCTGTTCTGACGTTCTCACTGTACCCTACTGTTTTTTGTTTATGCCAATTAATTCAAACAAAGCACAGATTAGGACAAAGCACGGCAGCCAGCTGTTAATAGAGAGCTAGGGTTCGTAGGTACTCAGTACTATCATTGGTACTATCCACTTAAATAAATTAATGTGGACGCCACCTAGTTAATTGTGTCTCAACTAGGAAAATTTCTAAAAGTTCTTGAACGCTGAAAACAGTATGAAAAACAATTGGAGATTGGAGGACTTATCAATAAAACACTGTGAACCAATTTAATTAAAATAAATTTAATAAGAAAATTAAAATTAAATCGTCAGAGTGAAGCTCTAAAAAAAATAGTAGAAAAAGATCTCGGAAATCACAGTACATTAACCAACAACAAAAAATATTGTTCAGGCCATGAGCAATAAGACAACCTTTTTTAAAATATAAAGAATTCGTATTCTGTAATCTAAAGAAATATGGCAAATATCTAGGTCTTAATGAGAATACGAATTTTATGATCCGCAATGACGTTATAACAGGGACTAAAATAATAATTAAACTAAGCCGGAGCCTAGCTTAAACTAAGTAGGTATGATTTAAATGTGTATACCAGTGTACCAAAAAAACAAAAGGTACAGAATTATTAACTTATGTGTACCAGTGTACCAAAAAAACAAAGGTTACAGAATTATTAACTTATGTGTACCAGTGCACCAAAAAACAAAAGGTACAGAAATATCAACTTATAAATTAATTGAAACAGTCAATAAAAAAACGAAGTATACAGGCCTGAGTTATCCTGACTATACAGGCCTGAGTTATCCTGACATCCATACAGATTGTTCTGGAAGTGAGTTTTTCTCAAACCAGAATCAAGCTCCTGATACTTTTAAAAAACTTCGGAGTTGTCTGTAAGCTGTTAGAAGCTGTGCTGTTAGATACCTCAAAACCAAGTAGCAAAAATGCGAGTTCTAACCTCCAAATTGGACCATGCTTTGAATCCAGTTTTACATCAAATTTTCGGGTTTCAAATAATGATCGGGCACAGAATCATATACATCATTCAATCCCGCCAAATAAGGGTTTTTATATGCCCTAAACTTGGACCCTAAAATCAGAAAATATTTCCCTGAATATTTATAGCCAAAGGACAAAACCAAAAAAAAAAAAATATTATTTTCTGTGAAAACTTACCCCTATGAATCTAGAGGGTCCACAAGATTTTCAAAAAGAAAGACCTTTCCACCAAAAGGAATCTTTTTGCAATTTCTCTGCACTAGGGATTCAATCGTCGGCCATGTACCAATCCGGCATTCAAATTCAAAAAAACTTAAGGCCAGGAACGATCTTTTCTCTTCAGATTGCAAAATCAAAAAGGACGAGCGTGCCGAAGTTTTGCCTTTCGACCTTTCGGATTTTTGATTTACAAAAAAAAGAATCGCACCCAACATTTTATGTTTCTCTTCAATACAGGAGAAGAAAAGAGAGAAAAAATCGACTACCAAGAAATGGAACCGCAAATGACCAAAATAAACCCGTTCCTGTATTGAGTCCACTGCCCATGAATATTGAACGACAGATGAAAGATGAAAAATCGAAATACAATAAAATTGACAAGAAGAGGAGAGCGAGATGTCAAAACAACACAACCTGAAAATATAGAAAATTAGAAAATCAATTTCCATTTTCCAAACAAAACCGTGATGAAAACAACGGGAAATTAGGATGATCATAGCAGGAATAATTAGACGAAGAAATATTTTAAAACCGCTTGAAACTTTTATAGGAAAAATAACCATGAAAAGGTTAAAGTTGCATTCAAACATATCAAACCGGAAAAAGTGGCATTTCTTTGAGTTATAATGATTAATAAATCATTATCACAAATCTGAAAATGCTACATCACCTACGTCAGAGGCTTCTTAATATTAGGTACTGAAATAACTCATCGAGCAAAGTTATATTTTAGGGATATGCTACCAAAAAACAGAGTGGATTTTTGTCTTTAAAGAACGAACACCTCAGCAACATTAGCTGAGCTGAACATAAAATAAATTTTTGTTGGGGTGGCTGAGTTTGTTTGCATTTTTTTCGCTTTTTCTATCAGATGTAGCGCAATTCAGAACTCAGAATTTGGTCTTTATTGAGATTCTAATGAGTTGGGGTATCATTTAAAAATTATGTAACACACACATTTATGCTCAAATGCGATTTATGCTCAAATAAAATGTAAAACCTACTAAAGTAGTCACTAAGCATTCTCAATCCATAGGTACCTAATTGATGATCTGAAATGAAAACTACATCAGTATCTAATTATTAGTCCTATCAATTATCACAGACAAAACACCAACCGTTCTAACACCTAAACATCAATTAGCTTCAATTTTGAAAGTAAATCACCACTGACAAGACACCGCCTCGTTTTAATAAATGATCTTGGCGGCCCCATTTTCCATCTTGGAGCGGGCACCGACTGTGTGACATTATCAGGCTGTTAAAACCGAATAAACCGCGTTGATGGTTTTGTCTTATTCTTTTGTTATCATGATCACATAATTTAAACTGCTTAGAATATATACTGAAGGTTCTTAAATACATTTCAAAATGTATTGGTGATCAACTATTTTGACAACAATTTTTTATGCGAAAGAATCTTTCAAAGAAAAACGTCATGAAGTATAAATTGGCCATCATTAGATTTTTCATCATAAATGTGTATGAGTTATTGTCTTTATTTGAAGCATCTGAAAATTGTTGCTTAAATCTAACTTAGAAAATACACTATCATGCCATGCAATTGTGTCTCCCCTGTCTATTGCCCAGAATGGAGGTCTGTCCTCTACTACACCGCCTGGATTTCATTTATTATTGTAAAAAACAACAATAGTATGCGGACACCAACACATTCAAGGCCAAGGTCGTCAAATAATTGTAAATTTATTTTCAAATTATAATGTGTTTATTTATCAACGAATCGATAAAAACAAATATCATAAGAGTATATATAGTATTTTTATTCTGATTTGAAACACTGCATTATACGAGGATATTTTAACATCACATCGCTCTCTTCTATTAAGTTCATAAAACATCTATTGCAAGTTCATATACCGTTCCCTGTACAAAATATAAGCAGCGGGAAAATATTGCTATAGTAGCTCAAAATTATAATTTAGGTCGGCTCGTGCCTATTTGTTGATAACAAAATAAACAGTAGTTGATGCTTCTTTGATTTTAGAAAACAAAAATATACCTACGTAAAAAAAATTGTACCTATTTTAAAGGCTATAATTTACCGCCCGGAAATTACGTCATAGCTGTTTTGTCCAATAGCGTCAAGGCATTCCGACATCAATAAGAGTGGCGAGAGCGCAGTCTGCGCTTCCTTATATTTTTGTGCGCAATGATTGACAAATCGAAATCTCTCAAAAAGTGGGGTTATGTTGAGGGTGCGCCTAGATTTAATGATACCCGACAGACGCTGATATATCCCTCTTTTTTGCACTAATGAGTAAGTTTGTGTCGAATATCGGACGTAGGTTTGATTTAATTCATACGCAAATACAGCAGCTATGACGTAGAATCAAGGCGCGAAATATTTCCCTTTAAATAGTACGTCCCAAAACTCTACTTTTACAACCGTTTTAAACAGAGTTAGTAATTTTATCTGAAATCTCTTTTAATACGAATATTTTTTATTTACTTCATAGATGAAGAATAGATCATCGATTTCATTGAAATTATACATTGTCCACTACCCTATTATTGGGGTAGGCTACTTACGTCTCCCCGGGAACGAATGCAGGTGCACCTGCTGACTACACTACGCGATGTCTATAATCAGTCCCAATTTATATATTATTTGCTGTTTTATTCCACGTATTATTTAGCTGTGTTGTTTGATATTGATTATTAGGTACCATTTAGGGCCGGTTTATTCACTTTTTGATAAACTGTCAGGTATGACATCTAACTGATAAAAACGCCATCTGTAATCCCATTGGCGAGTTATCCACTGACCAATAAAAGTATAGAACGGTAAATTTTTCTTGCAGTTACCAGCAAGTTTATCTGAAGATGGATAAGCCGGTCCTTAAAGATATAAAAATTATGTGACGCCAATCTCCTATATTTGTTTGATGTATGGCGACTAGATGTTTTTTGAGTGCTTCAATTCGAATTAAAAATACTATATACTTACATTTTTCAGAAAAATATATAAAATAATGATATTGTAATTTATTTTGTCATAACATTGTTTTGCGCAGTAGCGCCTAGGGCAACATAATAAAGAGAATCCAGCGAGCTGCACAAGTGGAATCAACTGGGTTGTCTCTAAAATTGACCGTTTCTCTCTGTCCAGACGATTCTCCCCTTCAATTTTCAGGATAGCATAGGAGAGATAATGAGATGATTTTTTTTTTCGACCAGGATATCCTTGATTTAGCTACTCCGGGACGCCAGTCGGTCTGTTATAGTCGATTTATAACCAGATAACAATCGTTTGACTTTTGATGGTCGAGAGAAAAACGCTTAATATAAAATATATATGCTGGCATGCTGTTTTAAATTGAAGAAATTGTTGTCTTAGACAGAGCTGAGCTAAGTACTCAGCAAATGAACTTGAAGTATTAGGTATTGAGGTATTAAATATTTCAAATATACTTACACACTCAGAGAAATTTTCGCTATCACAACCAGAAATATGTATAATGCAACAATACAATAAGTACAGTTGATATAGGCACAACCACACATATAGTTAAATGTATCATAAATATATTGTTAATTGTTATTGTTCCTTCACAAATATTATATTGTTTGTCCTACCAAAGCTGTATGCTTCTCATAAATATAAATATTTTAAAAACAACAAAAATATTGTTGCTATTGCAATCTAGTATTGATATAATTACCATTTACTAATTTCCATTAACCATATTATATATTATCTGCAATCATATCATTTGTTGGAACAATGCCAATTATTGCTCTTCTAACAATGTATTTTGTTAGAATTACCAATGCTTTTCAAATAGGTACCTACAGGAGATCAACAAAAACAATTTCAAAATATTTAAAACATTTATTTTGCAAATAAATTCAAAACCGACATAGTTAGAATACACACGCGTTATCGTTTGTATCACTTCAAATGAGAGGGCCCTAGAGAAAAGGTAATTTCCCTTCTTCGTCAGTGACGACGTCAATGGCATCTTCTTGGCCGGTTCTTACTGTACAACACTGTTCCTAAAAATATGCATATTATGTAAACTTAAGAAAATATTTGGAGTATTCACTTACTTGGTTTAGAATCACTTCACGTTTACACACAAAATATATAGAAGGGATTTAGAAGGAGAACCAAATTATTAAGAAGTAAGAGAACGCACTCGTGAGAGAGAAACTATTCCTGGTTCCTAGCCATTTTGGAACTGAATTGGTGTGGTAATCAAACGTGTTGTTAGAGCAACATGAACTTATGCCAATTCCACAAAATACATGGTCGTATACGGTAATGATATTGCTAAAGCAATTGACCGATATCGGTATCGGAATCACACAGTTACATCTATCCCACTTATACGCTATTGTTTCGGTAGCTAGATTCTATACAATTGAACCAAATAAAGCCTATTTTTGCCATCACAACATTATGTTTTTAGCAATCTTTATATTTGTTTTGACAATATATTTATTTAACAATCTATACTTAGTTACCTCAGCAATTAAATATTTGTGATTCAAACATAATAATGTCAACAATAACTTAATTGTTATTCTAACTATTTATTATATTTTTTTTTAATCTGCATAACCATATATTTTGGTATTGCGACAATTATATGTGTAACTAAATATGATTGCTGCCCTAACAATAGTTATTTTTTTGAGTGCAGTATTAAGTATTTTACCTAAAGTAAAAAAAAAAAACAGTATTAGTATCAGTTCCTATTATTTTCAGTATACGGTATTTAGAGTATGTTTTATATGCATTTAAGTAGGTACTTATAAATACTTTAAGTACTTAGAGTATTTATAATATGTACTTTCTTAAGTACCTATAAACCTATCCTAATCAATAAAATGAAATAATAATGCTATTTTGTGTATTACTACTTTTAACGCACATTTATTTTCTAGTGAATAGATCTATTGTTTACTTAAAATAATTATCAATACAATTATCAAAAATTGAAGTTTCCCTTACCTATAGGAACTTACCTTTTAAAAAACTACAACATAACATAAATAATTCACTGAATGCCAAAACCGACAAGTAAAAACGTGATAATTTCAACAATCTCAACTTAAAAGACAATTCCAAACGTCCAAGTAGATGAATTATTTCACTTGTTCTGACATGCTAAAAGGGAAGCGACTAACACCTGTTTTTTCTGCGCCACGCGCATTATTTCCTGGAAAATACTTAAACTAGATCGAGAACTAGACATACCAAATAAGTACTTAGAGTATATATTATAAGTAAAATACTGAATAGTAAGCAGGTACCTACTTAAAATAGTTTGAATACTTCAAGTACTTTTGACAACTACTTAAGTACCTACATACATATATTCAAATTTGAAGTACCGTAAAACGGGGATACTTTGTGATAGATTTTGAGTTTTTTGCAATTCTCAAACAGTTCTTTGCCACATAAAATTCTAAAAAAAATACACTATGTATATCCGTCCTTTCGCTACAAAATGGCAATAATAGGAAATTGAAAAAAAGTCGATAATTCAGCTTTTTTTTTAATTTGAAAGTGTCCCAATTTTACCCCGTGTTGCGGGGTAACTTTGTGAAAGTGCGTTTTTACAATGAAAACAGAATGTAACCCCGTTCTTTTTAGTCTGAAACGATAGGAAATGTCAAGAAATATATGCTTGATAATTTTCTGATATTAAAAACACGGGTATATTCTGATTTAGATATTTTAAATTTTTATTGTATATCATACGATATAGTATTTATCACCCTCATATTCAGCCAGAAATTGGGATGTGAACTCCACCAATAGAAAGTCGTCCACATTAGGAGACATGTCGATCTTTTTAGCGTTGTTTTAGGTTAATTATATGTCACAAAGTTGCCCAGGTAGGTTCCTCTGTTTTGTTTATTGTTAAAAAAAAAAATGTGTAAAATTAATAAATCGTAAGCGATTTCACGTAGATATCCCGACAAGTACCCAAGCAATTAGAAAGTCTTATGAATTTTTCTGAGGAATGTTCAGATTCTGATAGTACAGTAGAAAGTTTTAGGGGTTTCGAAAAAGTTGCAAAAACGAGATGCTCCCTTCTAATCAGGATGCTAGTTACCAAGGGAGCGTACCAGCTTGCCGAGCGGTCTTTGTACCGGGTGAGGTATGTGCTTTTACCTGCCGGTAGAAGAATTTGGCTTGGCACACGGAATTTAAAACGTATTGGCTTATTTGATTTGAACTTCACAATGTCACAAAGTTTCCCTCTTGTCACAAAGTATCCCCGTTTTACGGTACATGTTTAAGTAGTAAGTAGTACTTAAAATAAATTGCCAAATTTGAGTACCAGTACAAGTACTTTTTTTAAATTGTATTGATTATTTTCTCTGAAGTACCTATTCTCCTTATAAAAGTATACTTAAGTGAAATACATAAAGTATCAAATGTACTTCAAGTATATTTTTCTAATCAGTACCTCAGCTCTGACCTTAGATTAGTTGTCTAAACTATTGTTATTATTTATTATTATTAGTATTTATCAAATAACAGGAGAAAAAGTAGAAATTAACAGAGAAAGGCAACCTTTATTTGATCTCTTAAGGAGACTGATAGCTATGAGTCGGATATCCTAGAAAGTTAAAGATGGAATAATACATGTTAGTCCGGGGGCCGAGGACCTTTTTTCCAAATCATTAATAAAAAGTTAGTTTTTTCAATACAGCTTCATTTCACCGAGACGCCCAACTTTTTTCTCTTCGAAAATTGCGAAAACAGGTAGCTAACATACTGCGCAGGTGTAAAACATGTCGATTTGGTGACTATGAAAATTTAATTAATAACAGTTAGTTTTTCAGCTAAATGTTGAGATAATTTTATAAATAATTTGAAACAACATTTGTCCGACAAAATAGAGGGTTTGGTCTACGATGTCCCCCCCCCCTCAAACATGTAGCAATTACGTTGCATAAAAAATTATTAATAACAAGTTGATTTTTTCAATGTAGGTTGGTAAATATTATTACAATTAAATGGTCACACTGTCCTACAAATAAACAGGTAGCTATTTTCAGTCCTTTTCACTCAAAAGTTGTCGATTTCATGATTTAACTTTTTTCATTAATAACCGGCTAAATCTTCGTGAGTATCTTTATTTTGATAAGACGCCCAAATTTTCTGTTGCAAAAATTCCAAAAACAGGTAGCTAACAGAGTGTGCAGGTGGAAAACATATTGTCTATTTGGTGATCATACAAATGTAAATAATAACAGTTAATTTTGTAGCTGAATGTTGAGATAGTTTCATAAATAATATTAAACAACATTTGTCCGACAAAATAAATGGTTTGATCTAGGCTGTCTCCCTTCTCAAACCTGTAGCACATACGTTACATAAAAAATGATTTCTAACCAGTTGATTTTTTTAATGTAGCTTAGTAAATATTACTACAATTAAATGGTTACAGTGTCCTACAAATAAAGAGGTACATTTCTCCAGTCCTACACTCAAAAGTTGTCGACTTCACGGTAATACTTTATTCATCAATCACCGGCTAAATCTTCTCGAGCATCTTCGTATTGATAATACGCCTAACTTTTCTATTGCGAAAAGTTTCAAAAGAAGTAGCTACTAGAGTGAGCATTAGTGAGCACATGTAAAATACCTTGATTAGGTGATTATGCAAATGTAATTATTAACAGTTAACAGTTAATTTTTCAGGTGAATAATGAGATAATTTCATAAATAATTCGAAATTCGTTTTGAGCCACAAAATAAATAGTTTGGTCTGCAGTGTCCCCTTTCTCAAAAATGAAGCAATTACTGGCTCATAAAAAACGATTTATAACCAGTTGATTTTTTAACTGTAGTTTGGTAAATATAACTACAATTGAATGGTCACATTGTCCTAAAGAGGTAAGATTTCTCAGCCCTACATTCGAGAATTTCGAAAATAGCCTTATGCATATTATACGTAAATATGTACAGGGCTTTCATTTCAAAACTTGCGACTCACGTTATCTGCGTAAATAGACAGATTTCTAGAAATCGCCGAAACATGTCAACAAAATTGATGGGGTGCGTTAATTTGTTGACATATTCCGGCGATTTCCAGAAATCTGTCTCTTTAGGCAGATAACGTGGGTGGCAAATTTCGAAATGAAAGCCCCTGTATGTACATATGTACGTATACAGATGCGTGTATAATAGTATATGTGTTATGTGTTTTCTAAGTTAGAGTTTTTCTTTTTAAATAACGTGGAACTTAAAAAAATACAGGAGTTTTCCAAATAATATTTTCTCGACAGCTCAAAAATAAAAGAGATAGGTATGTTCATTTCAAATAATATCAAAAATCAAATATTTTAATAATTATATTCTTCAAAATACAAAAGGTAAAATTCTTGAATTTAATCTTTTTTTCCAGAAATCTGTCTTTTTACGCAGATAACATGGGTGGTAAGTTTTGAAATGAAAGCCCTGTACATATTTACGTATAATATGCATAAGGCTATTTTCGAAATTCTCGAATGTAGGGCTGAGAAATCTTACCTCTTTAGGACAATGTGACCATTCAATTGTAGGTAGTTATTATATATATATTTACCAAACTACAGTAAAAAAATCAACTTGTTATAAATCGTTTTTTATGAGCCAGTAATTGCTACGTTTTTGAGAAAGGGGACACTGAAGACCAAACCATTTATTTTGTGGCTCAAATCGAATTTCGAATTATTTATAAAATTATCTCATTATTCACCTGAAAAATTAACTGTTAACTGTTTGTATAATCACCTAATCAAGGTATTTTACATGTGCTCACTAGTGCTCACTCTAGTAGCTACTACTTCTGCAACTTTTCGCAATAGAAAAGTTAGGCGTATTGTCGATACGAAGATGCTCGAGAAGATTAAGCCGGTGTTCGGTGATTGATGAATAAAGTATTACCGTGAAGTCGACAACTTTTGAGTGTAGGACTGGAGAAATATACCTCTTTATTTGTAGTGTAACCATTAAATTGTAGTAATATTTACTAAGCTACATTAAAAAAATCAACTGATTATAAATCATTTTTTATGTAACGTATCTGCTACAGGTTTGAGAAGGGAGACAGCCTAGATCAAACCATTTATTTTGTCGGACAAATGTTGTTTCATATTATTTATGAAACTATCTCAACATTCAGCTACAAAATTAACTGTTATTATTTACATTTGTATGATCACCAAATAGACATGTTTTCCACCTGCGCACTCTGGTAGCTACCTGTTTTTGGAATTTTCGCAACAGAAAATTTGGGCGTCTTATCAAAATGAAGATACTCACGAAGATTTAGCCGGTTATTAATGAAAAAAGTTAAATCGTGAAATCGACAACTTTTGAGTGTAGGACTGAAAATAGCTACCTGTTTATTTGTAGGACAGTGTGACCATTTAATTGTAATAATATTTACCAACCTACATTGAAAAAATCAACTTGTTATTAATCATTTTTTATGCAACGTAATTGCTACATGTTTGAGGGGGGGACATCGTAGACCAAACCCTTTATTTTGTCTGACAAATGTTGTTTCAAATTATTCATAAAATTATCTCAACATTTAGCTGAAAAACTAACTGTTATTAATTAAATTTTCATAGTCACCAAATCGACATGTTTTACACCTGCGCAGTATGTTAGCTACCTGTTTTCGCAATTTTCGAAGAGAAAAAAGTTGGGCGTCTCGGTGAAATGAAGCTGCATTAAAAAAACTAGCTTGTTATTAATGATTTGGAAAAAAGGTCCGCGGCCCCCGGACTATGTATGAATCCGTCTTATACGGAATCCGAAATGGCACACCGATTTACCTCTACGCACTTCTTTATTGCTTGCCTTTCCTCCTCAGTTTATTGTATAACTTATCTGGTTTCGACTGCTCTACTGAAAAAAGAATCCATTGTATTCAATTTTTTTGTTACGAGCGAGTCAAAAATCTAGGTTAAGCAAGTAATCCGTCGCCAGAAAAAGGATCATCCACCGAATTTGCCCAAACCGACCATTATTCTTAAGTACACCTTTCAGCCCCCGAAACTCTGTTTACTTTTCGGGATCGCCCTTGTACTACTGCCTCCCAGCCATTTATTTTAAAAAGAAAAGGAAATTGACGAAATATAAGGCTTATATTTTTCAAAGCAAAACCAGCCACTAAGTAAATAAAGTAAATGGAAATGTTGGAATATATTTGGCAAACCTCATTGTATTAGTCAGAAGACAAAGTAGGTCAATAGAGGCTGCGAGAGACACATATTAGGTTACATCGTCAACTCGTGTTTTTAAATTAGACTAATAAATAGAAGCGTGATAAGGGAATAACGAGTTTGAGATTTACCTGAAATTATTCAACGTGGCATGTACTGTGTATGAAATTTATTCTCCCAAAAATTCACATATGTGGGTTAAAATGAAATCATATTTTCTAAGGTTTCTAATAATTGCTTACGTGCATCCTCGATTGTCTTGATAGTCTATATTATCATCTTCAACAATAATTTGCTCATTATTAAAAAACACCTAGCAGCAATTAGCTAATTTTTATTAAGACTAAAATGTAGATTCGAATGGCATCACGGATGGTGCTGTATGTTTGATTGTTGTTATTTGGGGTGTGCACCCGTTGATTCTCCTCCGAGCGTTTAGAAACACTCGATTCTTGACGAAGTTTCGTCAAAATTGCATTTGTTATTTTTGAGTATTTTCTCCTCTACTAGGCTGGTGTCTGGAATCCTCGATAGAGAACTAATGGATGCACATCCGGAATATCAACATCAACCAAATGAGAGTAACATTTGTACATAAAATAATAATTTCCTGATAATTAATTATTAGCATTCCACAAGTTAAATTGTGTATTCCGCAATAATTTTCAACAATAGCAAACTGCTCATTTTACTGGAAAGAGTGCAAACTAGTGGCAATTCTTTCAAGCGAGCAAATTGGAACCATCCAATCACAAAAGCTTCAACTCGTAAAAGTACACGATATTGTTTGAAATAGCGCGCGGAAACACGACAATATTGCCACTCGGTTAAATTAAGTACAATATATTTGCCGTCGTTTGATATGTGTGCAAACTACTCGAAAAGCGATATTCGACGAATGGAATTGCAATGCCAACAAGAGATTCAATTTATTTTTCCTACTATTCTATAAATGCATAAACGATTCTGGAAGGTAGGATATAAGTTAGGTTTTTGTGAGTTAGGGACGGACACAAGATGGGGATGGACACCAAGTAAGGACAGTGGGCAGCTAGCGCGCGTGACTGCATGTACTGTCACGCGTTCGCTAACGATAATCAATCTGCTAATGAGCTAGGTGATTTTCAGCCAAACAGTCATAGACCCACTGAACCAAGTGCACGTTCAATCCGTAACCATCAGAGATGGGGTAATTGACTTAGCTAGTCGCAGTGACATGAAGAACGTCATCCATTCCAAGTCTAGATCTGGGCCGGTATTCTCGTTCTCGAAAACGCTCACCGCTTTTCAGTCGTTCGTTACTTTCAATGTAAATTTGCATTTGAAGTGCCGAGCGACTAGAAAGCGGTGAGCGTTTTTGAGAACCAGAATACCGGCCTTGGAGGCCCCAACCCGCAGAAATTTCAACTAAAGACGCATACCCATATCAAAAACATGGACAAGATTGACGATCACGTAGCCGTTCGGCTAAAAAATCCAGGTTACTCCGCCCTTCATCCAGAAATTTCAAAGGAGACCGTGAGGACTTGTCAAGGCCCGCATCAAAAACCAATGACCGGGATGACATATTTAAAAAACAAAGAAGATCGAGACGTTCGTTCCTAAAATTTAAAAATGACTGTTTTTGTTTTCCATCCAAAAAAGACGGCATTCGCTTCAACGGATAGTTTTTGGTCCGGAGAGGCCTCGGAGGAACATTTGATAAGTTAAAGCAGGTCAAAGTTTTGAAATTTGCAGGACAGTTTAATTAATTATTACACCCTCTCAGGTGAAAATAATTTTCATTATGGATTACGGTTTTTTTTAAAAATATTTTTGATTGTAGCGGTATGAACACTTTGTTCTTAGCGTTTTGGCAAACTTCAACTCAGTACCTCATTTATGGTTTAGTACCTATTCGGGTCAGAATTTGAACTTTAGCCGCTTTCGGGTGCCACAGCTTTAGCACCCCAGAGTTACTCTGAAGTACTTTGTCCGCGCTCTGGGAGCTGTTCTTATTTTCCTCGTCCCCCCTCATCTGAAGCACCAACCTTTTTGATCGTCACATTGTCAAATTCAATTGAGAAAAGTAAAGCCTAGTACTCATAACCACGAATTGCGGATTTTTTTCTATTGGTTGAATATATTAATTTAAATTTGCCAGGGCTCGAAAATATTGCGGATATTTTTAACTTTTCGCGGTGGAAAATTAAAGTTGAATACATTTGAACTTTTTGCGAAATTCGCAGTGCTTTCTGGTGCCATCTTTGTTTATTTTTCATTTTTCTCTCTCTTTCAGCGGTAAAGAGCCAGGTTACAAATATTTTGCTTATTTCCGTTCATCATAGTTCATCCAAGTAGTATGATTTTAAGAATGAAGGAATTTGTTTAGAAAGTGTTTTAAGTTTAAAAACAAAACACAAAACATAACCTTAAATAAACAGTCAGTGAATGTCTTATGTAAAAAAAACGCAGTTATGAGTGCTGAGAAAAATTTGCGGATTATTTTCGACATTATTTTGACAGAAAAAAAAATTCGCTTTCCGCAATTTGCAGTTATGAGTACTAGGCTCAAGCGTTCGGGCGTAAAGGGTACAATACGCGTTAGGAGTGGAGTCTCAGACTAACAAGAAAACTACAGACCAAACATGCCATTTAGAAATCGCCCAATGTTTACAATCAATCATCTTTTAGTCCATGACATAAGTAAGAGAGTGATAGACCTATAAAACGGCAACACTGTCCAGTGGCGGCGTGTTCAGTTTCCTCTCAATTTTTCCCAAAATTCAATAAAAGTTTCACTCACAATAAATTACCATAAATACCTTCTAACTACGCCAATGTCAAGAGTAAAATGATGTCAAATTTCTTACCGCCGAAATATTGGAATGTGCTTGGAATCATTACAAATGATACATCGGCGTACCATTTTAACGTTCTCACACTTTCCACAGTTTTAAATCCAAAAATACCACTGATTAACACTCAAAATCACAGCAACACTGCCAAATCCGTTATGGATGACATAAGTCACATAGGATCATCTGATTGGCTGCTCGTAGATGCAACGTTACCGGTGTGCCATTTTTCTAGCAATATATTCCTGTATTATTCTGGAATTTTCGCCAATTTAAATTAAGAAAAGATTAACTCTCCTATTCAAAAAGGCATTTAAGTTATGTTTCAACAAAGATTGATATAAAAAAGCATTTACATTATGTTGAAACATATTTTGAAATATTAATTATTCGTGAAGACATTTAATATTGAAAGTCATCGGATTACCAATCTAGAATTGTTTTGGTTGGCGAATAACTGGCCGAACAAGAGGATTAGAGGCGTTTTCATCCGTCTGATTGCATTACTTGACAGTATATCAGAAGGTGAATAAACCTGGGCTCAAATCAATAAATAAGTGCCTAGGTACAAGATAAAATAAATTCCAGAATATATTTAGAAACATTTTGGATTTCGAATTGAACCTCAATAGTCACAAAGTGATATATCTTTTCAGAAAACTCGGAATAGAAACAAGAAAGCATACCAAGGTTTCGAAACAAATAAGACAAATAGGTTTTTTTTGTCTTCCTCCCCTCTAGTTAAGGTCAAAACTTCCAAAACAAAGTAGGTACTTAATTCTTAATTTAAAAAAAAAAAGCTTTCAAATATACTTGAGATACTGGGGGTAAATTTCTTTGCAGCACTTATTTCGACCACACTAGATCGATATATCTTTATTTCAGGAAAACAAAACGAAAATATACAACAAAATTGAATCGGGCTGAAACATGAACCAGGCAACCGAAAAATGTGTGGGTTGTGATAATTTTTTGCGAACGAAGTGATAAGGCGGCTACACACGGACGTGAATGTCTGAAAACATGTACGCACATACATGAACGCGCAAACAAAAACATCAATGTGTATGCAAAGTACCGTCGCGTTTTTGAATGTGCAATTTTGTATACACACTCGGAATACTGTAGCAAGAATACCAAGACTGCAGTTTTGTGCGAGCGTCTGTACAAAGGCGCCATGCACGTTCTTGTTTGCACGTTGATGTATGCACGTATATGTATTAAGCCATCCACGCCCGTGTGTAACCACCCATAGAAAGTGGGTAAAAGTTCGATTTTTTCTTTAATATTATGCTACCTCAAAAATAAAATTTGTTTTAAAATGTTAAGTAGGAACTTTCACACTATTTAACTAGAAGTACGATATACCTATGTTCATCTAAAGCCGCGTCCACATTGGTAAAAATTAACGTTGTACGTGGCATTCGGCACAAATTTATGTGACCGATACAAATTTATGCGAGTGTGGACCTGTTCGCCGCATACGGAGGCACGCAAAAATTTTCGCGGCATTCAACGCACGCGATCCGCGGATTGTCGGTTTTTTCCAAAACATTAAAGGGATTTGCGGCGCACTATCGTTCTAGTGTGGACGTATTTTTTTCGCGAACGCATCAATTTTGACAAATTGTGAATCTGTGATATGTCTTCTGATGGATTGATAATACTGCAAAAAAAATGTGCTGCTTTCATAGTTATGTGGCTTCTTATTAAGAAAGAGAAGAGAAAAAAAGAAACAAAACCAGGTGCTATTGGATTAAGTATCTGTATCAGCATAAGAAACAGTCTGATGGTAGCACAATATTGAATACTCTATCTATGGTATGAAAGTACAGGGCATTTCAAAAAAAAATTGCGTATGTCTCCAAAGAACTTTGAATTTTTGATACACAAACTTGGGCCTAGTATTGCCAGAATGGATACAAAGCTTAGGAAAGCCATACACCACCGCCACACACGTGTTGAGCAAGAACGCACGGCGCACAACACAAATATTTATGTGGTTCAAGATACCAAATTTGCGCCGCAAAAATGTGTGGCGAATCCCGAATTCAACGCAACGCATTTATTTACTAATCTGGACGCGGCTTAAGATTTGTCTATCCATTTGCCGTTATTCCTACTGCTTTTTCTCTCATTTAGAGTGTGTGAGTTCGAGTTTATTTATTTTGTATATTTTATACTCCAGAATCAAATATTTTTTTATTCGAGTAGTGGCTAACATAAAAAATACCAGCTAAATAATTCAATGATTTATCAACGTGCAATATCTGATCAAATGCTACTGAAATGAACTTAAATAAATAATCGAATACTTCAGATTGGTATGAGAAGATTCAAATAGCCCGCCGCGCAAGTTTTATAGTTACTTTTCGCCTAGTAAGATGCCGCGACTAGTCAAAGTGTATACAGAAGTTTTCGATCTATCCGTGAATTAATATATCAGGTATTCATATGAAGGGGTTCAACAGTCATCCACCAATCGAGGAAGTACTTCACTAGAAATTTTCCTAAGCGACTGCCCCATTTGTGAAAAATCCTTCCGGCAATTTTCAAGACTGATCGCTTTTATATCGATACAAAACTAAAATCCGCCAAACAAAATAATCTTTCAATTACGTGCTATTACATAAATAAATAATATTCTCTTGGGAACCTGAACCAATAAAGTGCTTTCATTCGCTGGAGAATACTCAGGTATCGATTTTGTGTCAAGTAGAAAGTAATGTATCGTTAAATGGAGAAAGGTGATTTTCGATACTGGTCGCGTCATCTGGTTCAAGTGTGTCAAAAATACAGGTGCATACATATCTAGTAGTTTCAGTTCTAGGAGGAACACTCTCTGTTGCACGTATTATGCGAAAGGGTTTCGGGAAACTATTCAAAGCGTGTAATTTGATGGAATTATAATGCAACCCCGACTGTTTGGTTTTGCGACATGAGAATCTGCTACCTTTATTTCCTTCATTTAATCATACTATACCATCTGGTGAAAGCCGGTGAAAGGTAAAGGTATATATAAGTTTTTCATTGAAATTGAAGTTTATTATTGCTGGGGCTATATACATTGAGGAAATACCTCAAATGGATATCGGCCTCATGAAAAAGAAACGTAAAAACAATCAGAAATTACACTTCCTGTGATGAATGATAACAATTACATATTGGAAGATAGGGAGTGAGTTAAGGTACCTACCGATGAAAGTTTTAATTTAGCACGACCCTTATGGAACTGCGAACACCAATATAAAATCCTCCGTGGAAAAGTTACCAATAAATCTATATAAAACCACTATGCCGTTGGTCAATTTTTTTAGCTCGATGGTCAGAGATTCTGCGAAACGCAGATGAACTTTAAACTATTTTCATATTTTTTAATTTTAATTTGATATTTTTCAAGTCTGACATGAAGTTTCTTGTATAACGCAAAGCACTGCGACTGTTACCCTATTTTATTTCGCCACAATCGGAATATCCTTAAACGGCATCCGAATGGGTTTCTAAGGCTTCCCCTTCAAATCGCACATGTTTCAACCCTCAGACACCCAAATCCTATGTTTATCGTTTAGCCTTCTCCCAATTTCCCTGCGTTTTCCGTTTTCTGTCCGGCAGATAAAGGCAAAATTGACGGAATTTAAAAAGAAATACGATTTCGAGAGCCGATACGCCACAAAAGCCCGGCCAGTGGACATTTATGGGCAACCTATACAATATATTGAGTTCCAAAGAAATTGCAAATACGACTGTACAAGATAACTATGGAAAATATATTGGGACCTAATTTTCCAAAATTATTTTGTCGGAAAAGAGACGCCAACCAAAGCAATACCTAATTATATTCACGATCTGAATGATAATTTTTTTTTTTTTTTCACTTTATATTTTTTCTGCTTTCTTGTAAACTGTTTTTATGGAAAATGTATTCTTATTCTGTATTGTTATACCAATCTAAGGTTATACCTAACTATTATTGTTTTTATTTTTTGCAGGTAACTAAAATGAATCTTCAAGCTTACAGAATCAACGTAATCTTGCTAGGTGAGTGGGTAAATTCTATTTCCATAAAATTTTTAAAAGTGCGACATCAGAAAAAAATGAATCCATATGTCTTGAACTAAGACATTGTTTTCACCAAACTTTTACCGCTCTGCCAGGGCTTGTGTAAATAATTAAGTGAAGTATATTTTTCTTTCCGAACTTCAGGAAACAACGAAATGGACATAGTACAAAACAAGATAAGTTCGTTATGAGGAAAATACTAAATCGAAAGATATTTTCTAAGTCATTTATCAACGCACCAGCTCGTGGGAAATGGCAGAACTTTGGCATAAACTTTGTTTCAGATGAGATAAAGAAAAAACTTCATAAATTATACATTCCGTTAGTGTATTTCGGCACCAAAGAAGAAGAAGAAGGTAGAATTTAGGATATTCTACAAAAGTTAATTAATTATACTTTGCCTTCAATCCAGTTATTGAGCGAACTAATTACTACAATGGACCAATTTCGATAAAAAAATGGTATTTTTTAAAATTACCCAAACGAAACCTAAACAATGTCCGCTAAATCGTTTTTTATTGAAAATCACAACGCCCCCATCGATTAAGTCGCAACCATTGACGCTGCAATCGGGCGACTCCTAGAGAGAGTCTTCAATAATCACGACATCAGCGCTGTGACCAAATCTCGCGTCCACAATGCAGCAGTAATACCAACACTTACGTATGGCTGCGAAACATGGACCACCTACGGAAGACTAGAAAAAAACTTCAGCGATGCCTAAGAAGGATCCTACTGATTGAATGGCAAGACCGACGAACGAACATTAGTGTTTTAGAGGAGGCCAAAATAACTAGCATGGAAGTCCTAATCATTATGCACTAACTTCGTTGGACAGGTTACCTCGTTCGCATGCCCGAAACACATCTTCCATGACAGATTCTCTACAGTCAAATGAAAGAGGAAAAACGGCATCGAGGAGGTCAACAAAAACGCTACAAAGATGTTCTAGAGGAAAATATGGTAAATTGCCGCATCGATACCAGCAACTGAAAGACGTCGGCAAATGGTAGGCCTTCATGGCGCCGAGTAGTCCACGACAGACCACAAACTTTTGAAAAACGGCGAGGCAGGCACGAGATCGAAAAGACGACCGCAGAAAGGAGCGAGCGAACAGAGGAACAGACAATGCTGCCAGAGACTGGGTGTGCCAAGACTGTGGAAGAGTGTGCGGCTCCAGAATTGGTTTATATAGCCATCAGAAAATGCACAATTAATAATAGTAAAGTGAAACGCAGAGCATAGGTCAATTGTGATTAGGTGCCAATAAGTTGAATTCTATCGACGCCTTTCAAAACATTATAAACTTCAGCTCAAAAGTGCACTAGAAAAGTGCGAATCTTGCATGCGTTATAAGATGCCAAGGTCTAGAAATCCACTTTTTTATATGCTTGTTCAAAAACGATTGTGAAAAATTTGAAAGCATTGATCCAACGCAACGTAGGACTTAACTATTGCGTTATAAGCTTACCACAGTTTAGCCCGTTCAATTTAAATGTTGCGGAAATTCTTTTTTCGTCCCTGAAATTACAAATACTTATTTTCTCTGTAATGTAGGTTTACAGTGCACTCTGTTATAACACATCTATGCCAAACAGTTTATGTCTATCGAAATGTATAAGCAGGCTGTAAGTAAATAATTTACGATCGTGTAAAAATCGGTAAAATCGAAAAACAAACAAAATCGTTGAATATTTTACAATCCTCACCTGCAATGACTGATATTTTATGAAAATCACCGCTCCCTTTCCGTGTGCGGTATGGAATATCCGAGGCCATAATCGGGCCGGAGGAATCAAATCTTCCCGTGGGACGACTGTGAAACTAAGGATTTATCTGCTAAACATCGAACGTCCTTGTGGCCCACTTAACACGTCTAAAGTGATTTGGGATCGTTTTGGTACAAACGCCTTGAGAGAAATTCAAATTTTCACTTTTTATTATCATTTCCATTTGAGTCACGAGAGTGATGCATTTTGTAGCAAATCTTGATTATTTTAACTCTAAAAATAATTTATTAGTAGCGCTAATGTATTTTCGACATTAATCTCTGTTGGATTCTTATTAATTTGCGATATAGGTATTTAAATCCTAGTAGGGTCCGATTTTCGTCATCTTGCAATAATTGCACACTGAGTAATTATAACTCTGTTCACGATGCCATGAGCTTTCCGTTACAAATACATATAATAAAGACGTGTTCAAGTTAATATCACAGAGGCTAAAAAACTTCCAGGTCTAAAAATATAAATATACTAGATGTGCCTTTGCTACGCTTCCCCTAAAACAATTGTTAAACTAACCCAAGCTTAGTTGCTAACCCTAACTAACCCAAGCTTTAAGCTTCAGATCTATCCCAGAGGAATTGTGCATTTTTCCTGGATAAAAAGTAGCCTATAACACTTCCATTTATATGTATAGAGACTATGTGGTATGAATTTTCCGAGTGCACCTTTGACATTGATGGAAACGCGAAAAGTCGGGTTGGATGGCAAAATTTCGAAAAAAGTTATTTGAAAAAAGTGACTAGAACGATGTTTTAGGGCTGTCTGCGAAATTTGGAGGAAAAACAACAAAAAACAGGAAATTACTTGTTTTTCGCCATGGATCTCTTATCAGCTAATATGATATAGTTTTTATTATTGAAATAGTCCAAGTAACTCAATATTTGATGTTTATTGGTAAAACAAACTTAAATTCTTCATTGGAAACATTCCTAGAGAATTAAATAAAAAATATTGATTAGCATATGAAACTTTTCTGTAGCAATACCCTATATCTGGACAGTTAAGTGAGGCGTTTTAGGACTGTATTGAAATATTTAATAAAATATCTAAATACCGAATCTTTTTAATTTTTGTATCAACATTAAGTTAATGGAAATCTCAGAAACTGTCAAGATACAGGGTATTGCTACAGAAAAGTTTCATGTGCTAGTCGAATATTTTTATTTAATCCTCTAGGAATCATTCCAATGAAGAATTTAAGTTTGTTTTACCAATACACATTAAATATTGAGGTACTTGGACTATTTCAATAATAAAAATTATATAATATTTGATAAGAGATCCATGACTAAAAACGAGTAATTTCCTGTTTTTTGTTATTTTTTTCTCCAAATTTCGCAGACAGCACTAAAAAATCGTTCTAATCACTTTTTCCAAGTAGCTTTTTTCGAAATTTTGCCATCTAACCCCACTTTTCGCGTTTCCATATATAAATTTTCGAATTTGCCGCCACGACAGTGATCACGTGACCAATGTCAAAATGTACTTTTAGGCTATTGGACATGCAGGATCGATCGCACATAAGAAAAAATTCCATATCCTACAAATAAAAAATTTCCCCATATGTAGCGAACATTATGGGGGACACTGTATATACAGTGTGTCCACTTAAGTTCGCAGCATATGGGAAACTTTTTTAATATCAATTTTACCAAAAAAAGTTATTCTTCATTAAAGTTTCTGCTTCTTGGAAAAATCATATTAAACTAATAAAACTTGAAATAACATGTTTAGGGTGGTCAGAAAATAGAGAAATATACAGGGTTTTTCTTAAGTACAGTTCGCAACTTCACGATGTGATTCCTCACAATATTTTAAGAAAAAAACTTCCCATAAACATGTGCCCGGAAATGCGTAATTTCTGAGATTCAGGATGTCAAAGTTTAAAAAAAATATTTTTTTTATTTAGGTATAGCTCAAAAACACCTTCCTCGATTTTCGATAAACTTGGCAGATTTGCTTGTGATAAGAAAAGGTATCTTTTGACTCCATTAGATTTACCGTTATTATGCCAGTGGCGCCCCAGGAAATGAGCTTTAAATAAAAAAACGATTTTTTTTAAGCTTTGACACCCCCCCGTATCTCAGGAACTACGCATTTCCGGACATATGTTTATGCGAAATTTTTTTCTTAAAATATTTTAAGTAATCACATCCTGAAGTTACGAACCGTACTCAGGAAACACCCTGTATATTTTTCTATTCTCTGACCACCCTGTACATGCTGTTTCAAGTTTTAATAGTTTAATATTATTTTTTCAAAAAGCAGAAACTTTTATGAAGAACTTTTTTGCGTAAAACTGATAATAAAAAAGTTTGCCATATGCTGCGAACTTAAGTGGACACACTGTATACATATACAGGGTGTTCATTTTAAAACTTACCACCCCTATTATTATCTCGGAGGAAAAAAAATTTCGAAAAAATTCCTGAAACACGTCAACTATAATTTGAGGGGGATGAGTTTTTATGCCAGAGTCACCCCGTAGAAAATCTCAAATAGAAAGGGGGATCAAATGATACATCATTTTGGAGGGTTTTTAATTTTGATACTAAATTTTAATTCCTAGGTTCAACTGTTTTGGAAATATTGACAGTTGAAAATTGACTTTTTTTGCAACTTTGACAGGCTGTAAAACCTAAACGGTTGATTTTAGAGGAAAACTGATCTTACATTCTTGGCTTAGATTTTCATAAACTATCATTTGACACCAACTTTGAATTTAACCAGAGATGAAATTTTAACCGGAATTTTTGATCATGGATTAAATTCAAAGTTTTTGTAAAATGAGTTTATAAAAATCTAAGATAAGAATGTAAGATCGGTTTTCCTCTAAAATTAACCGTTTAAGTTTTACAGCCTGTCAAAGTTGCAAAAATGTCAATTTTCAATATTTCCAAAACTCTTGAACCTAGGGATTGAAATTTAGTACCAAAATGTATGGCGGGGGGGAGGGGGAAATTTTGCATAAAAACTCATCCCCCCTCAAATTATAGTTGACGTGTTTCAGGTATATAGTATATGTATATAGACAGTTGATAATTTCAAATAGGCAAAAAAGGTTCTTCAAAAAAAGTGCACATTAAAAATTGCTCTAGAGCTCTTATTTTTACTTAACCCGAATTTACTAACGTAATGTTTTACGTCTTCCGGTAGCCTCGTTAGAGAATAAAGATAATGGAAAAAAGGATGTTACGACTTTCTCGGTTAAATGTACGAGCTCGATAAATTTGTTGTCCCTTTTGCAGAAATGCAGTGTATTTTCAGGAAATCAACGATCCAGAGAATAATTATTTTGCTCTTTACTGCATGTTGTTAAGGGAATTCTTACACTGAAAATGCGGTCTGAAAATGCTTTAAAGTGCCGTACTCAAGGACTTTTAAAAAACTATAGAACGCCCACAAAAATACTAAACAATTATTTGACTTAGGTACGTTTTAAACACGATGCAACAAAGTTTATTCAAATTTTTTCAGCAAACCACGCTACAAAAATGTTTGTTCTCTTTTTGATTGTGTGCGATTTTTCCTAGAAAATTGTTGAGTAGGTAGGTATTCCACTAACTTAGTGCAGGATTCCCTTTTAGGTACATATACCAAAATTAGTTTTGGTATGATAGCAAGTGGGTATAGCTATCTGATTTGACTAAGGGCCGATTTATTCACCTTCGGACGAATAGATTGTATTTAGACTCGTTACAGACAGTTCCAGCCGCTCAAGCACTGCTACCATTCTAAATATATTGTGCGTGACTCTGCTTTTAGTTGGTGTCCAAGATTTGTAGGCTTCTCCCAAAGGACTCCAGCTTTCTAGGTGGTACCTCTTGGGGTGTAAGCCGTACCCCTCCAACGTATTTCAGCCTTCTGCAGAAGTGAGCAGGGCATTCATAGATTGAATGTTGTGTGGTTTCTGTTACTTGTTCGCAAGATCTGCAGTGGTCGTTGTCTGATTTTCCTATTGTTCTTAGGTGATATTTTACCAAGCAATGTCCAGTAAGCAGACCAACGACTTTTCTAATACCTCTTCTGTTCATGTTAAGAAGTTGTTCAGATCTCTTTGCTGAGATGGATATGAACCTTCTTGCTTGTCTTAGACCCGGAATGGATCTCCAATTAGCTGGCATTCGGTCCTTTTTCCATCTGTTCATTTCCTTGGAGAATTGACTTCTCATTAGTCCACAAAAAGGCTCTGGGTTTTGCAAAGGTGTTGAAGCGCCATGCTTTGCAAGATGGCCTGCCTCCTCGTTGGATTCTATGCCCTGGTGTCCTGGCACCCACATCAGAGTTGCCGTGTTTCTCCCAGCCCGTAGCTTAAGGATATTTTTACCTTCCCAAACTAGCTGTAAATTGCACTTGATGGCTTCTAGAGCCTTTAGAGCCGCTTGACTGCCAGACAGTATGTGAATGTGCTCTCTTGGAAGGCCTCTTGGGTACAGATGTTTATAGGCTAGTACCTCAGCTTGAAATATTGTGGGCGTTTCACCCATTGCTAAGGAGAGTTTGAAGTTTGGTCCCCAGTTATTCCCGGACCGACTCCTTCCGTTAGCTTCGAATAATCTGTGTACCAGAACGATGCGTTGTCTGCTTGCGGTAGCTTTGCGTTCTCCCATGATTGGCGTTCGTTTACAAATACTTCATAGGGAATGTCACATTTCAGTGATGTTATTATATGATCTATTGATTTACTCTGGCACTCGAGCTTTATAGACTGAAGGATGTGTAGGTGGCCATCCAGATCACCAGGTTCAAATCTTTTTATCTGGAAAAGCCTATAGGCATCTACATTTGCCTCTTTTTGAAAGGAGGTAGTCAGCAGTGCTCTCTAAGGCTGCGGTGTGGCATGTTGACGTAGCCCCTATTATTCCTAGACAGAGTAGCCTTTGTTCTTCACGTAGACTGTCCTGTACAGTAATTTGCTCTGTCTTTGGCCACCATACCAACATGGCATAGGTGACAATGTCTTTGACAATAGTTTGGTAAGTCAAATGTACCATTTTTGGTCTTATCCTCCATGTTTTTCCCGCGAGTTTGCGTGGAGATCCCTAAATACTTAACTTCATCCAAGGGAGATAATTGCGTGCCGTTTAGAATGGCGACTCGCAGATCTAGCTTCCTTCTTTTCATAAACGGAACTAATGTCGTTTTGCTGGGATTTATGGAAAGTCATTCTTCGTCGCTCCAATTTTTGATTATATTCAAAGCACTTTGCATTCGACCTTTTATTATGGGGGACATTAATTCCGACGTTGCTTAATCTGGTGTGGATGCTGTCTACCACAAGTGTCCACAGGAGAGGCGAAAGGACACCACCTTGTGGGCAGTCTTCAACCATGGTGGACATTAACTGTTTCGCCGTTTAATTCCGCCGATACTGAGGGATGTTTTAGCATGGCTTCTGTCCATCCTATAATGGGAGCTTCTACACCCCAATCATCAGAATCTTTTTTGATAGATCGTTGTGAGGTGTTATCAAAGGCACCCTCCATATCTATAAAAGCTGCCAGGACCCGTATTCTCATCACCGGGGAACAGCGTTCCTTAAGAGAACGATTGCTTTGTCTTAGTCACCTATATTGTTATTTCCATAATACTGACAAAGACAGAGCAATCGTTCTCTTGAGAGAACGTTTTTCCCCTGTTACGAGAATACGGGCCAAGAGCGATTTCTTTTGCCTCGAGTATGTTTCTAGACAATGAAGTGAACTTGTTGTGGATCTGCCTGCTTGGTAGGCAATTTGTCTTGGATGAAGCGGTCTGCTATTTAGAGTTACGCTTTTGATATACCGGTCTACTGCTTTCTCCATGGATTTGAGGAGAAAGGAAGTTAGGCTAACGAGTCGATAGGATTTTGGTTCATTCTCTGGCCGACCTCTTACCTCTTACATGAATGTCACGCCAGCTTCACTCCAAGCTAGTGGAACGGAATCTAATGGATAAAAACGCAATCTGTAATCCCATTGGTCGGCCAGTTATCCGCCGACCAATATAATTATAGAACGGTAAATTTATTTTGCAGATAGTTACCAGCAAGTTTGTCTGAAGATGAATAAACCAGGCCTTACTGTTGCTTTCAAGGATACAGATACCTGGAACTGGATATTCTGTATAAAACACTTAGAAGACGAATTAGGCGTAATTTACTAAGCTGGATATTGGATTATTTTTCTCAAAATACGGTATCCGCCAAAATAAACATTACCGAAATCTAGAGCTCTGAGTAATTGCGCACGCAAGTTGCATTTATCATATATCGCTTACTTGAGATTAGTTATGAGGTTGACATTAAGTTAAGGTTAAAATCTTCGTCATTTTGTATCTTTCAACTTAAGAAACAGTTTTCTTAGTAGAGCACTATTTCCGGTCATACGGATTTGGAAGGAATAAAGGCTCAAGTTTGAAACAAGTCTCAGAAAAATTTCAGCAACCACTCCTAATAAATATTTTCAATGATTTGCAGAATCGTTATGAAGCTTTTTTGTATCGCTATGATGCATTTTTTGAACATATACGCATCATACAAATGATACAATGATATAATTTATATGTTCAGTACTGTTTATTTTGGCGGATACTGTATGATAAGGTTCATTAAAAATAACCATCGGAACCAAAAATAAACAGTTTATCACTATTTGAAGAACAAGATACACTGGAAAGTCCATTTTGAAAATCCGAATTTAAGTTTAAAACAATGATATTGCTTTGCCTTGTCCGGTCAACCGTTACTACATCAAACCGGCGAAGTTAGGAAACTAAAGTTTTTGAATCGAAAATAACATTTTATTGCGATAATCGGGACAAAGTTGACATTATTAGTCGGAATAAATTGGGATGTCAGTTTTATTATAAGCTTTATAACTTTGGGACAATAAATAACGATCGTTAAATTTGGTAAGACGGGATTTGTGTTTGCAATTTTTACTGAAATAATTCTGGGTTTTCACTTGTTTCCCATTTTGATATCTTCTCCAACGGCATAAGAAGCACGATATTTTGTATTTGCTATCTTGAACTTGCTATCTAAATCTGAATCTTGAACTTGAACTGAATTTATATTGTTTAGCGACTAGAGAAGAACCTAATTTATCTCAAATTTTAGATTGCTTTTGAATAAACTGCTGGACAATTGCTTTCGAGTAACGAAATTTTTTCGCCTAACTTTCCATCCCAATATTTTTGGAACCAGACCAAATATCGAACTCCGGTTTTCACGGGCTGACAGATTGACTTTTTATGAAAAAAATGTTTATATGGAAACCAGGGAGCTCGAAAGTTAGGCGATTTTTTCCTTTTGCTCGAAAGCAATTGTCCACCAGTTATAATCCTGGGATAATCTATGGCCTATGTTACGGCTTCATTTCCCTACCAGAGTTTTTTGTCAGAAAAAAGAAAAAATCAAATGCATAAGACCCTTTTACCCGACAAACTGTCATCTTTTTTATCCAAACCATTTAGTTATAAATTTCCAAACGTCTAGACATGACATTCAAATTCGTCTTTTCTTCGTACCTACTCTAATTCAATTACACCTATACCTCAAATTTTCATCTGAACCGGCATTTAATCGATAATTAATTATGTAGTATTACATACCCGGGTACGTTCAGTAAGATTGAACGATGAGAATTTTTATTACCTTTTAAACAACAAATCTTCTGAAAAACGAAATGAAAAACAAATAGGACCTACGTTGTGGAAACTTACTCAATTTTACTTACTGGACATGCGCCCGACATATCAAATATTAGGGAAATTCAAGGGAGGTTGTGATATGTAAAAGAAACGAAAAATTTGTGAAACGTGTACTTTATTATTGAAGTAAATCGTACCGTTCTCATCCTGGCACTAACGAGGGGAAAGAGCACGGCAGAGAAACCCTCGATCTACATTCCTCAGAAATCAGAACATACTGGGTCATTTTAATAATAATTGTGACTGAGTCATTAATTCAATAATTTAAGTCAATAAAAGTTTAAATTAGGTACCGTCCCTGTTCTTGTGCTAAAATTTCAATTACACACACTAAATTCAATCAACACTACCTATAATCAATACTGAAGAGTTTTTGGTTATTTAGCCGGTCTGCCGGAGGGTACTGAGATCCCATACGGGATGCTATCCAGCTATAGTTGTTATTTTGAGCCAATATCTCTTTCCTTTGTTTGGTAGGATATTCGCTCGTCAGGGTAGGGAAATTTTCGTAAATTCAACAAGGCCCTAATGCACGTTCTGGAAACACAGAATCAAAATCTCAGCACAAAAAGACAGCACATAATTTCTTAGGTATTAATTTACTTCTTTATCTGTGTTGTTTACATCAGGAAACGATTTTTGTTAAATACATGAACAATGCACATGCTATAAAAAAAAATGTTATAAACAAACAAAAAAACATAAAAATGGGAAAAAAAATAATACTTGTATAAATTGAACTCTCAAAAACAAAATAACAATTATTTAACTGACCTGTGATCGCTCCTTGACACACACACTAATCACAAATTGGATTGAACAATCAGTTCAATACAAAATAAAAATTGAAAAAATGGACAATGGCGGACAAACGGTTTAGGAGACCAGCCCAGAGTCCCGCTTCTTCTTTAGTCTAGTCGCTTCTTTCTTCTGTCTCCCGTTCGCAGTACCGTTCCTTGTGGCTCGAACGCGGTCACCCCTAAATTTGACGACGCATACATGGTTACAACATTTACTTTTATTCAGTAAACGTTTTTTTAAAAAGTTGAGATTTGAAGAAATAATATTTTAAATAGGTGGTTTTCCTCAATTATTTTCTTTACTTTAAATTTACCGAGAATTTTAATAGCCTAATATCCGCAACTTGACTCTAGAGTAGCCAGAAATCCCTGAAATGTTACTTGAACTTGATTGGACACAAAAGGGCCGGCCATGAGGATCATTATATTAGAAGTCAGCCTGAGAATTGGACCAAAGATTTTGTTCTAGGCACGTTTTGCCGTTTCTTATAGATAATTTGGCCCCCTAACTTCCTTTCTGGGTGGTTGAAAATATTATTTAGCACCACTATTGCAAAGTAGCAGATTTATTTTAAAAGTTAGCGGAAAAGTCGAAGCAAGCATTTTTCTTTTTTGTGTGCAGATAAGGCCACAGTATTCTGGTAAGTTGACAATTAGTTGTTACACTATTTTTTTTTTTTTTGGATTACTGTGTCTGATAAAACATGTCTATCTTATCTAGCCCAATCAGTACAATTTTATACCAAACTGCCACATCAATCGTGTTCCTTTCAATTTTTAATGCTGCCATTGGTTTGTGGGCAAAATTGGCACGTGTAAACATATTTCCGAAAAATTCAAGTAAAAAAAATATATGTGTTCATCTGATTATCTGAAGAAAAAAATGTTAATGACTTCATAGAAATCTCAAAATAAACTGAAAACTGAATTACCTACCTACAAGAAAAACCACTTACTTACGGCAACCTCAACACCACACTTTTTCATTTATTCGGGCTTACTTTCCAGTCTATTATTGCCAAGAAACCGCGAAACTCGATCTTTCTATGTGTCGGAACACACCTCATTAAATAGAGTAAACATATTGTTTGGAAGTCATATCTGCCGCTGGCATCGCGGGCGGCTGCCTTTTTGGCTCTAATGGATTGTGGTTCATCAAAGGCAGCTTTAGTGCATCGGTATATGGTGTTCAGCCTTCCATGAAATTCCGGATTTTGTAAAAAATGACTTGACGTGGATTAATAACGGGTCGGAAGATATAAGCCGATATATTGGCCTATAAAAGACGATATTTATGATTTATGGGTGATCTATTATTTATTTTCTTTAGTCATATCTCAGATACACAATTATTTCTGACTAGTAAAATACCTGACACTCGGTTTTAGGTATCCTATTAATAATTTATTGATCAATGGCAGAATGTATGTTTTCATAACCAAATATTAAAAATAGCGCATGCCTGACAAGCAGACACATTTCGGAAGACTCCCTAACTTTATCTTAAGACATATG
Source organism: Ceutorhynchus assimilis (assembly GCA_917834065.1). NCBI lineage: Eukaryota > Metazoa > Arthropoda > Insecta > Coleoptera > Curculionidae > Ceutorhynchus > Ceutorhynchus assimilis. The sequence goes on from OU892277.1 coordinate 44,140,551, forward strand.
TCGCTTTGTATATTGTCACTTTGGAAAAAATATACTGGATACATTTATTCCTAACTTTTGAAAAAAATTGTAGGAAAATTACACATTTGTCATTCGTGTGAAAACTCGTGTGAAAATATATGGGACATAATATTTTACTTTTTTGTTTCGCTCCGTCAAAAAGTTGTCGAGATACGCACATCGTCAGATATGCACGGTAACAGCTCACTATTCTGATAATAAACAATGTTCAAGAATCCCGAAAATATTTCATGTATGTATGCTAGTATGCTCAGTTTTGCTATTAGTTGGAGTAATTTGGGGAGGAATCCAACTGAGCAACTTTCTGACTTTCTAAGTCAACTCCCCAAAAATAATTGTGGTCATTGACTTGTCAAGTCCAGTGATCATCATACAACAACTAATGTTATAGGCGGTCCATAGGTACCGATTTTGTGATTGAATTAAACCTATTTATTTTTAGCTTAGTTGGTCAAAGTATTTTCCCATTTGATAGAGTCATTAGACTTAATGAACTGGATGAATTTGGTTGATCGTTGATTGATTGGCTAACCCAAGATAGAGATAACAGATAAGAAAAATACGGATGTTCCAGGATAAGCAATTCCGATTATACTTAGCAAAATATTTATCCCAACATTGGTTGTTTTAGGACGCCTTCTAGAATCGAAGTTTCGTTTTCGTGTTTTGCCAACAAAAATTACAAGAGACTACATTTGCTGTAGGTACTATAATAAAATAAATTATTGCAATAGTTTTCAGGCTCTCGACCATCTAAGACGAGTTCGCCAAGAGTTTGCCCTCATAATAAAAAAATTACTAAACAAAGGTATATCATATCCGAAAATATTGTCTTATTTACAATACGCGGAATAGACGATTTCAATTGGCCTTCAAACGGCGTGAGTAAAGTGGACGCGTCAGTACCTTTTGCGCAGTTCTAGATATAACCTTCTGGAAGTGTACAAAAGGCTCAAGGAATTTGCTTGGGTGGTCAGCGTTCCATTTAATAACCAAGCGGAAATTTACTTGGTTTCTAAGAGAAAAAGAGTATTACTATGTATACCAGAATAATATACAAATTGAGCTTAAAAGTTTTTAAATGCTTATGCCATTAAAAAACAAATACATTTTCATAAAAGGCATATTTTTGTTTTGTATTCGATCCATTGTTTAACAAATCATATTTGTAATTTAGCATACTCTCGCCCAATTTAAATGTAACAATAACCCAGAAACACAACAATAGCGTATAATGGCAATAGCTTTTGCATCGAATCAGTGAACCATATATCGAAAATATTTCTGTACACCATCAACGCGATACGTCAATTTTGTGCCTGCAAATTGTCTGTCGTATTTATCAGCATTCATTAACACTTTGCAGCATATTGCTGCGCTCCATGAGCAACAACGACTTTTATAGCTTAATGTATGACAATATTTTGCTGCATTGGCATTGATATGTTGTGTAGATGATTTAAGGGCTTAGTGATTTGAAAAATGGAACTTTTGGCAATTTTTTTTTCGGACAGTCTTCAAATGTTTGTTCAAATGGTTGATCCATTTGAATTTTGCATCACAAGTATCACATTCGAAAGGATAATCATCCGAGTTTATCTTTAAATGTCTGTTCAGACTGCCGATCAATTTAAACTTTTCATTACAAGTGTCACATTCGAAAGGATGATCATCCGAGTGCGTCTTTAAATGGTTGTTCAAATTGCCGATCAATTTAAATTTCACATTACAAGTGACACATTCGAAAGAATAAGTATCCGAGTGAGTTTTTAGATGTTGCTTCAACTCGTCGATCCATTTAAATTTCGCATTACAAGTCTCGCATTCGAAAGAATGGTCATTCGAGTGCGTCTTTAAATGATTGTTTGAATTGCAGATCACGTTGGATAAATTCAATATTGCTGTTCCTGTCACCAACCATCAAGTGCTTGCATCCCTATCTCCATCTTCGTTTATGACAGATGATATCGGATTTGTCCTAGAGTCAGCACACCCTCAGTCGGCAATTTGAAATACTAGAAATTACAGTAGTCGATGCCCGTGTTTTAGATTCTACGTCAATAAATTATTATAAGCAAATATATTTTCCAAGAAACATGCAAACTGTTTTAGAACCTAAGATCCTCCCCCCAGCTTGGGAGGCTAGGGGTAATTTCGAAAAAACACTCCTTGACCTCATAGAAAAAACACTTCAAACCACGAAGGCATGGTGTCAGTCAGTGGGACTGAATTGAAATATTCGCCTCAATGGAAGCAAACTTAACTGAAAAAAATAATGTGAAATTTCTAGGAAAAACCCGAGATTCTCATCTTTTCTGGAATTGACACGTAGAAAACACAAAAAGGAACCAATCTCGGAATGGTCTGCAAAAACTCTGCGGGTAAAACCAGGGGTGTAACCCATCCGTCATACAGTAAGAGGACATCTCAGCTACGGAACCTCTGGATATCTTAAGATTCTTGCAAGACTTAGACCTAGAGGGACTTCTTTCAGCACGAAACCTGAATTTAGCAGCAGAAGGACGGGTAGAATAGATCAACCTACGTCGCAGGGCAACTGTTGTTGGACCTGCAGTTTTTCTAAAAAATGGCAAAAAATTAAATGAGATTGATTGCCTTTGGGGATGTACCATTTCATGTAAAATGTTTTCAATTTTCCAAAAAATTCTCCATAAACAAGATAGGAACGTCTTTTAGAACCAATAACAACTTAGGTAAACTCATCAAAAATAACAAATCTAGATCGTATAAACTATTAGAATCAGGATTCCACTTAACAGAAGAACAGCTTCATAAAAAATAAAACTCTCTCACATTACGCATGACATCTAAATTCAGAAAATCAATGCCTCAGATTTTAAAATTTTACACAAAGAAAATAAATCCAAAAAATTAAATTATCTTGGGATCACTGGAAATAAAAGGAAAAAGTCTGGTACTTACCTATATTGTTAAATGAACAATTGGACGAGTACTAATAATTGATCCTATTGAAATAAAGCAAGTACGCGCTACTGGATGCAGAACGCAAAAAGCATCTGTGACCAACCGTGATGCACTTAAAAAATCTGCGGTTTCATTTTTTTTTTAAAAAAAAGGAAACTTAAAAAAAAAGGTTTCAAATAAAAGTTGTTTGAAATCATTCACACATTATTAGAAAGTTAATATTTTGTTTTATTATTAGATTTAATAATAATCGTTTTTGATTTTTTTTTGCTTTTTTAACATTGCTTATACTTTCCAACCCAAATAGCATTTGGACGTCGGCACTACGTCACCTCACACAACCCGACGTTGGTTACTGACGTCGGATTAACCATTTGCCGATCCTCTTTTTCACTAATTTGAAACATTCAAATTTAAGTCGTGTCGACGTTGGTAACCCACTTTTGAAGTGCTGCATCGTTTACCAAATGCAACGTTAATTTACGTTCAGTTATGTTAACGAAAAAATTGAAATTTTGGTTCAATTTTAGTGATTTTATTTCCACCTCGGGAGCACTAATTCTCTACTTCCTAACCCTGTTACGACTTCTTTTGGAATCATGTGAGTATGTGAGATAAACGATAATAGCTGGGTAGACTATAAAATAATAATGGCGAGCGAATTTTTGGCTTCAGGGTCATTGACCGTACCTGGCCCCAAGCGGCTCATTGAACCCACATAGCACCTCGTGACTTGGGACTTGGTTCCCCAGTCCAGGTACCTTGTACGTAACTAATAATGAAATCCGCCTCGTGCTCTGTCTAGTTGCAAATGGAAGTTGCACGAGGCGGGAGCCAACTTTTAGGTTATGAGTTTACAGTACTGTATACAGACCTTTCTCTAGACCTGTCTCTAGACCTGTATAGCTGTATACAGTCCTGTCTCTAGACCTGTATAGCTGTATACAGACCTGTCTCTAGACCTGTATTTATAGCTGTATACAGACCTGTCTCTATATCTGTATAGCTGTATACAGACCTGTTTCTAGGCCTGTATAGCTGTATACCTGTCTAGAGACAGGTCTGTATACGTCTGTATATAAGTCACGAGGTGCTATGTGTGTTCGATGAGTCGCTTAGAGCCAGGTACGGCCAATGACCCTGAAGCAGCGGCGACTAACCAGCTAGTGCGACCGATAAAAGACACGGGCTCTGGAAAGGGGGCGGGGCTTATTCCTGGAAATTTTACCCCCAATCCAACATGGTACGAGAATTTCCAGAATGGACCCTAGCGTTTTCTTATGGAAATTTACATGGGACTTGTGCTAGAACCCGTGTTGCACCTTAACTCAATAAATTAGAACTTGGTGGGCTTTTTTTAAGACCAAATATTGCCAACGCACGACACTTCACTGATACACATGACCATGGTAGGACGAAAAATATGCATGCCTCACGTTTTTTTTTCGAAATTTATCAAATTTAATTTTAAAAAAAGTAATAATAAAAAATAAAAAAATTAGGTATATAGTCTAAAAAAATTGATTCAAAATCGTACTTAAAACGTTAGAGGAACATTCTTGAAAATTCTCTGGTAACTGTCATTTCATACAACAACTGGAAAATAAAAATAAAATTTTCGTAATGGCTGACAAGATGCTCCCCCAATAAACATTTTTAGTTATATATTGGTAATTGTATATTTTACAACACCCACTTTAAATAACCTATAGTTCAATAATAATATGTGGGAAACATTTACATCACCCTTATAAAAGCCTTAAAACACTTAAATGGCGGAGTTTATAAAGGTAACCGACACCTGTGTTAGTAACGTAATATAACTGTAAGATTTATAGAAGTATTTATTTAAATATTTTCAGAAACCTTATAAACCCTTTATAAAAATATAAATTAAATGATGTTGACACCTGAAGTAACAAGTTTCTTTCTGTCTCTCTCTATTTAATTATTTTTGGTATGTCTATGTTTGTTTGATGATGATGCCTTCAGCGCCTCCGTCTCATGAAGGAATAAATAAATGCACAAGGACAAGAAGTCCTATGTTGCACCAATGGCTTCTGCTAGATTAGTACTTGTTTCACATTCACATAAAAATAGTGTTGTTAAACCATTGATCCTGGTCCGAATTTTCATTGCCAAACGATTTTTACTGATAAATATACATGTTATACCTTCAAAAAATGCGAGCGCCTTTTGAAAGAACCATATTTGATTATATTGCCATAAATATAAAAATAAAATTTTGAAAAAATAATAATATTTAAGTGACAAGTTCTTGAGAAAAAAGTTGCTTATTTAATTATATGAGGTTCTTATGCATATTTACCACAAATTGTTAGCTAAATGCCCTAAATTTTTGAATTTTACGTTGACCTGTGAAACAGCGTCCATTTTTTTTGCAAATCAAATATGGCAGAATGAAGACTAGTTTAATTTGAAAAATTAATTGCCTTTATATTACCTAAAGGAACTTTACATAAATTATGGTACCCTATATAGCTTCTTTTGATTTTATAAAAGATTCTTATAAAACTTTAAAGTTTATAATGGTTACAAAAATTACTCCAGGTACTATAACTTATAAGTTAGCAACCATCATTACACGCCGCGCATGCAGGTTTCCCAGTTTCCCATGACGTATTTCGTAATCACGTCACCCGGCATAATTGGTCTTAAAGTGGTACGTGATAGCTTTATCCACATTTCTGAGTTATGACCAATTATAATTCGTAAATAAGGGTTGAACGATTACGCAAAATACCCGCAGTGGGGCATCGGCATCAGCATAAAATGACAACAATAACCTCACTTTTTTCAGTTGACTGCACAGGTTTATTGTTTCTGTTCGGCTTGATGTGATGTTTGGTAATGCTGCTGGCCGCTGGTATTTATTTCACTCGCCCAATTTGTTTATTATAATACCCCCTGTGAATTATATAAAGCATCCTTACATATCCAGAAGCAACAAAAATTTATGAAAGACTCGTCGATTACTTCTATTTTTATAAAGGCAAAAATTATCACCATTTTATAACTAGGGAATGTAAAGTTATATAAAAAGGTAACCGCAATATGTATAAAACTTTATTATATACCTATTAGTAATAGTTACTCTAGGTTTTATAACTTGGTAATTGAAATATTTATGTCACCTAGTTATATACCTAGAGGTTGGGGGATATTATAAAACCCTTATATACTAAAAGCACTTTTCATTCCTCTTATATACCCTTTATATAATTAAACGTTACCATAAGTAACGAAAATTGTTTATTGGGCCATCGACGTAGCCTTGAAATATGGCGGAGTTGGTAGTTGAACCAATATTCACTTAATTTAACCAAAGGAAAAGAAATCACCACCTAAAATTACGAAGCATAATAACCTTATAAAGTCGGAGATACCACCAATTTGGACCACACTGAAGGTGAGTTCAGCTTAGCAGCTCTTTTGCCTTCTTTGAAACTCTCCACTGCAAAATCGTTCGGGTCAGGCCACTGGGAGCAAATAGTGCAAGCTTCTCATCGTTTGGGTACAGCCAAGTAGAGTGAAAAGAGTTAACTCTACGAGCACCACTTCGAGAGATGAAGCTCGAGGAGCGGACTTGCGCACTTCCTATATTTGCAAAAGGCGATAAAAAGTTTCCAATGACTCACTATGCTAACGATCCTAACCTAAAAAATTTAAAAAAGACATTTTTTGCTTAGGGCCTCCTGGGGCTCCTGGTAGAAAAAAATGGCATCGCTCCCCAAAATATCCGCAAAAATACATGTTCCGGTTTGTGATGAGGATAAGCGCCCGCCACATGCCTTGCTCCTGATGCGTTCGACTTAACCATTTTACTCTTTTCACTCTGTGATCACGTGACTATTAAACTGCTCCTTATCTGCTCCAACTCCGTTTTGCCAAGCCGAACTCACCTTGAGACGTTAGGATCCGACCTCAGTTGTGGTTCCTTGAGAATCATTAAAGACGACGATAACATACCTAACCTAAGATGCGTTTATTTATTTTGATTTGAATATACTGTTGGAAACAGCTGAAATTATTTTATTCTATTTTATTTTTGATGCTGTGCTACGTGTGTTAATTTTTGGATGGATCATTATGCATTGTGGGCAACTTTCCCACGTAGAGCTTCAATCAACAGCTTTGCTTTTTTTCTATAAAAATCAGCGGTGTGCCCATAGGCTTGTTTGACTGACTGGCATTTAAAAAAAAAAAATATATTACTATTACCTCAAAATTGGAGATTAATAATTATTGATCGACTTAGTGCTTTTGTCTTTTGTAAACAGCGATAGACTTGAGAAGTTTTGTTGTCTAACTTCCCTCTTTTCGTAACCTTAATTGTATACCAATTCCAACGTTGTACAGCGAACACAATTTAGCTAACAACTTTGGTTATATTTATTTAACTCGATTTAAAGTATACGATATATACCAGGTGTCCCACTAAGGTCGGCCAGGTACGATATTATGGAAACCATAGACCTTACGGCTTCGGGATTTTTTTTTTCTTCACTAAATCGGCCAAGAGAAATTGATGGAAATTATTTTCAAGTTTCTAGGATGACCGCTAGGGGGCGCAATTACGATGACATAGCTAAAAATTCAACTTTTCTCAAGAAATCGCTATATTAAGATACTGTTTTAACAACAGAAATCAGAAGTTCATTAATTTTTGCGCCAGTTTGGTTATTAGGCTTTTTTTCGTATCTTCAGAAATAAGGGTGGGGGAAGCTTATGAATTTTTTTTTTTAGAAATTGCTGTATCTTCCATACCCCTCATTCAAACTCATTCAATTTGGGTTTGTTTGGAAGAGAATTTCATTGTTATCAAGAACACCACTTCGTTCGAGGTCGATAGTTCCCACCGCGTCTTCTAAAGGGCGCTGCTTGTTTATTCAAGATACAGTTTTTTCTAATTTTCATGAAAAATCCAAATGGCATAATATTATTTTTGTATTGCTGTGCTTAAAGAGCAAAAAAATATCTACATTTTGGCGCAAACCGCAATTCAATATCTGCATTCGTTTTCAAGTTACGTAAGGTCTATGGTCTCCATAATCTCGTACCTGGCCGACCTTAGTGGGACACCCTGTATAATATTGGTTGAATACATTGCTAAAAGAACGCCCGTCAAAAGTTAACATACGCTCAATGTCACAAGCTTCACCATACAAAACTATACACTCGACAACGTCTGATCTACGTTTACTACAGCTACCAAAATGTCTGACGTTAACTTAACGTCGGCTGAAGGTCGGGTATTTACTATGGCTCAAAAGTTAATAAGTGCCTTAAATACAACGTCGAAACTAGTGAAAATCTAGTCGTAAGTCGGGAAAATGCTACTTGGGAATATTCTCCGATCAATTTAAAGAAAATTTTGTAGAAAACATTTTTTGTTTAATCCAATAATAAAGACGTCAAATGACACCAGGCTAGACAAAAATAAGAGAGCTCTACACAACTTAAGCAAATATTTATAGGTAAAACTTTGCCAGCATCTAAAGGGTGTACCAATAGCAGTGATAGAACTTTAATTTTGAATAAAACACGAACCTTCTAAGTTAGAAAAATATATTGTGTATTTATCGAAAACATATTTTATGCCATTTATGTTTTGAACAAAGCATCATTTGAATGTCATCCGCTTGATGCCCTGCAGACTCAGGCAGAAATGGGCTTTGTCGCTGAAGATAATTTTCTTCGAAAAATCTTCGTAGGTGACGAAGCCCATTTTTGAATCAATGAGTACGTCAACAAACAAAATATGCACTATTGGGAAGAAAATAATCCCCGACAACTGCTAGAGAAATAATTATACCCCCCAAAAAATTTGTGCGATTTGTGGGCTGGCGGCATTATTATTGGCACGAGTCATGAAAAATTGCACCCATCTTATACGCGTCTGCCAGGGCATCAAGAGGATGACATTCAAATGATGTTTTGTTCAAAACATAAATGTCATAAAATATATTTTCGATAAACACAGAATCTATTTTTCTAAATTGAAAGGTTCGTGTTTTATTCAAAATTAAAGTTCTATCACTGCTATTGGTACACCCTATTAGCTGCTAATGCCGTATTCTAGTGCTGTAAAATACACTTCATCTTATGCCATTTTAGTTGGCCAGATTGATGTCGCAGACCTCGAGCATCCTTCAAGTATCTTTTGAAGAACAAACATTAAATAGATTGTGAAATTATCAAAAATCCATTTTCTGGAAAAAAAAAGGATTTTTGATTATAAATATCAAATTCTACTTTACCGCACACTATGCGGTAAAGTGCACTTTACCGCACACTTTGTAGTCCACTTTACCGCATACTATGCTGTAAAGTTAACTTTACCGCATAGTGTGCGGTAAAGTGCTACTTTCCATTTGCAGATACGTGCGGTAAAGTGCACTTTACCGCACGCTCGTAGGTAAAATTAATTACAGCATGATTTCAAATAACGCCTTTGTTGTCAGCCATAAGTTATTTTAAGTGATATCCAGTTGTTTGCAGAAGCTAACCGAATCGCAAAAAAAAAGGTTTATTGGGCGAGATGAGAAAAAATGCACGTTACGAACTCGATTTGATTACCTTGTCATCAATTACAATCACAGCAATGTACAGATGAATTAGTCACCAGACTGGGAAACTTTCGCAATACTTTATTGGAATGTTTCAGAGACTTGCTCATTAGGTTTTCTTTCAGAAGTCTGGTAATAGCTTTAAATTAGAGTTCCTATTCATTAAGTTTCTATCATATAAAGCAAAACCGTAATACCTACAAGCTTTTATATATCAATAATAAAATTATGACATCATATTTTTATACTTACCAGAAATAAAAATTCCAATAAAACAATCGTTTAAATCATTTCGCTAGCATGGCGAGAAAATGTGACATATTATTATTATTATGAAGCCAGATCCTTCGATTGTAATAAAACCCAGGAAATAATCGAATTATGCGTCAATGAGGCGTGAAGAGTTTTAAAAGAGGAAAACACCGCAAGCCCTAAATTAAAGATAAGTTTGAGTGAGCTTCCGCTGGCAGCGAAAATGGGGAACCGTTTTAGAATTGCTAAGGAGATGAAAATTCGTTTTTTCTTTTGTTGATTTATAAAAGGACTTTGTTTGTTTGATTTTTAAGATGATTGGACCAACAATGTTTATTTTTGTGGTTCTCTTAAAACTCACAAGTTCATGACCCTTTTAACAGATTTTATTTATCGCTATAAAATTTAGCTAGTGAATTGATTATTATTCAGACTATAATAATTTAATTAAAATTCTGAGAAAATTGAAAGGAAGAAATCCTTCAAAAGTATTACATCTAAGTTACAGTGTGGCGGAATATAATTCAATAGCATGAATAACACAAGTGTTAAACGTAGAACCCACTGCTAATAAATTATACTATGAGCTTGAATTGATTCTGGTCACGGCCAGAATACACAATACCTGGGTCCTCATTCTTGAAACAGGGGAGCAGCGTTCCCAGGAGAACGAGTGTTCCGTCTTTCTCAATGATATGCAAATGATAATATAAGTAACAAAGACAAAGCACTCGTTCTCCTGGGAACGCTGCTCCCCTGTTTCAAGAATAAGGCCCCTGTAGTTGTGCTCTGTTAGACAATGGAGAGATACCGAATTTTCGTTTATTGGATGCTTCGATAGTTACAGACCGGATTGAAACTTAGTTCCCCATTTCTGCTATCTAAGCAAAAGCATACCTACTAAATTAGGTCAATTTTTTTTTTTAAATTTCAATTTTATCACACCATAACTTGGTTCTGGTTTGTAGTTGTTCTCCTCCAAGCTTGGTTCTTTGATTTGGTGTGCTTTCGCTTGGCTGCAAAATTTATTTCGAAACCGGTCTGTAACTCGCGAAGCTTTCGATAAATAAGAAATCGGTTTACCTTCATTGTCTCACACTGCAGAATCACACGTATATTATTCTGGCGTCCAGAATCAATACAAGCTCATAGTATGAGCTATTAGCATAAGTTTTGGATTAAAATAATTTATTGCCAGAGTAAACGAAAATCGTTTCATTTTTTATTTTGATAAAGCATTTTCAGGCTTCCTTTGTGAGATTTTTATTATTTCAAAATTAACATTTTTATTAAACTTGAACGAGTATTGCATTTTATTTGTCAAAAGCAGCTCTCCGAATTCCTAATTTAATTTGCTAAACAGCTCAAATTGAATTTTTCTTTGAGGCTCAAAAATCTAATTTAACCGTCTTATGGTGCACTTCATAAATTAGCTCATTGTTCTTTTCTTCGCGGCCCCGTCCAGAAGAAATATTAACTTTTTTAATAACGTCATTGTTCTAATCCAAAGCCGGATTTTATTAATCTCCTCGTGATTTTTTACAGTCGAGCCAGTTATAAAACTAAATTCATTTAACTTTTAATTACCCCATTTTTGTATTGGTATAGGATATTTAAACTTTTCAGAATTTTCTCCCATTCAGTGCGGCTGTTGGGGTCATATTTTAATTAGTTTTTTTTTGTTTCAGTCAGCCATAAATTAAATTAAAAAATTACCCATGTATTCTCACCTAGATTCTCGCCGAAAAAGTAATAGGCTGCCAATTGGATCATCATCATAGGCCATCACTCCATACCGAGTATGATTATGTCCTCTTCTATTATTATGGTCCTCGATTATGCGTTCTCTGATGGCTATACAAACCAATTCTGGAGCCACACACTCTTCCACAGTCTTGGCACACCCAGCCTCTGGCAGCATTATCTCTTCGTCTGTTCTCTTTCTCCTTCCTGCGGTCCCTCTTTTATTCGATGCGGTACTTTGCCATCTTTTTTTTGTAGCGTTTTTGTTGACCTCCCTGATTCCGTTTTCTCTCTTTCAGTTGACTGTAGAGAATCTGTCGTAAAAGACGTGTTTCGGGCATGCGGACCTATCCAGCAAAGGATTTCCGTGCTAGTTGTTCTGGCCTCCTCTAAAACACTTATGTTCGTTCGCCGGTCTTGCCATTTAATCAGTAGGATCCTTCTTAGCATATCGCTAGTGGTATTTTTCTAGGCTTTTTATGTGTCTTTTGTAGGTGGGTCCATGTTTCTCAGCCAAAGCTGAGTGTTGGTATTACAATTGCATTGCACACGCGAAGTTTGGTTTCAGCGCTGATGTGATTGTTGAAGAATCTCTCTAGAAGTGGCCCGAATGCTGCGCTAGTACACTTCAAGCGATATTGGATTTCAGCGTCAATGGTTGCATTCGCTGACAGATTCCAAGTAGCATTTTCGCGACACCCGACTTCACTAATCCCAACGTTCGCCATTGGTTGGATGGCGACTAAAACACTATTCATATTTCTGAAGTCTTCAGGAAGATAAGAAAAATGAATATGGATATCGTAGGACTAACGGAGACAAAAAAAAAGGAAAAGGCACAGAGAAAAGAAGGGATATATTTATATATACAGTGGAGTACCCAAAGAAAAACGTGCACGTAGTGGAGTAGCTGTAGCGATCAAGAGTCAAAACAAGAAAGATATTGTAGTATAACATACCCGGATTCGTTTAGCAAGATTGAACGGTGTAAATTTTTATTATCTCTTCTTTTAACAAATCTTCTGAAAAACGAAATGAAAAACAAATAGGACCTACGTTGTGGCAACTTACTCAATTTTACTTACTTGACATGCGCCCATTAGCAAAATTAGGGAAATTTGAGGGAAGTTGTGATATGTAAAATAAAGGAAAAATTTGTGAAACCCCTACTTTATTAATAGAGTAAATCGTACCGCTCTCGACCTGGAACTAATGAGGGGAAAGAGCACGGCAGAGAAACCGTCGATCTAACATTCCTCAAAAATCAAAATATACTGTGTCATTTTAATAATTGATTGTGAGTCAATAATCAATAAAAGTTTAAATTAGGTACCGTCCCTGTTCTTGTGCTTACATTTCAATTACATAGCCTACATTCAATCAACATTACCTATATTCAATACTGAAGAAATTTTGGTTAGTTAGCCAGTTTCACCAGCAGGTACTGAGGTCCCGTACGGGAGGAGGCTACTCAGCTATAGTTGTTATTTTGAGCCAATATCTCTAGATTAATTATTTCAATTTGCTTGCCGGGATATTCGCTCGTCAGGGTAGGAAAGTGTTAGTAGACTCAACAAGGCCCTAATGCACGTTCTGAATACCAAAAGTCAAAATCCCAGCACAAAAGACAGCACATAATTTCTTTAGAATTTAATTTACTTTTTATCTGCGTTGTTTACAGAATGAAACGATTTTTGTTAAATACATGAACAATGCACATTCTATCTGGAAATGACGAGATCCCTAGAACAAATAGGTGATCGAAAGGAAAAAGTGGTACTGGGTTGAGACCTGAATGCTGGCATAGGGTGCAAGGCAAATGACAGTATTATAGGACGATACGGCGAAGAAGTCGTGAATAACAATGGCGGAAGACTTATAGAGCTATGCCAACAAAACTCTATGAAAATACTGAACGGCTGGTTTAAGCACAAGTCAATACATAAATATACTTGGACTAGACCCAGACTCAGCCTTGAAAGTGTTATAGACTACGTCGTTGTCAAACAGGCGGCAAAAATAGTACCAAAAGACGCGAGGATGCTCAAAGGTGCTGAGGACGGATTCGACCATTACCTCTTAGTTGCTAAGATATTTTTCCATTCAAGACAGACTTCGAAGAAATTTGGCATGAAAGTCCCTTGAAAAAAGACCCAAGCCAAATTCAATATCCACTCGCTTCCTACACCAACTTGGACTAGCTCCTGAGCTTGCAAATATCATAAACGATTCTGCCAATTACATGTACGAGGCAGTTCAAAAGGCAATCCACGAAGCCGCCTTAGAAGCATTAGGAGAATACCAGAATAATAAAAAAAGGCAAAAGTGTGAGTTGTGGTTTACAGACGAAGTGGAAGCGGTTGTGGGTGAGAAGAATTTGGCGTACAACAAATGGCTGAGCACTAAAACGCGAGAGGATCTTGACAATTATAGAGACAAGAAAAAGAAAGCACAAAGAGAGGTGACGGAAGCTAATGAAATTTGATTGGAAATGGGCGACGAAATAGACAGAAATATGGGAAATACACGGGCCAACAAAGCTTGGAAATTATTGAAATCTATAAGAACCCAAGGCAAGGATGAAGCGGGTATTAGTCTCATAGGCATCGAAGATTGGATGGATCATTACAAAAACCTTTTGTCGGAAACAAGAATACCTGTTCTAGAAAAAACAAGAAATTCCAGGACTAGACGTAGATGAGAACTTACTCGTGCCGTCAGTTACCATGCAGGAAGTGAAAAAAGCAGCAAACGTCATGAAGAGTGGTAAAGCTCCAGGCCCTGGCTGTGGCTGGCTGTATATTGAACTTGTGAAAGCCGCTCCAATAACTATTCGAAATCATCGCATTTTTGACAAATGTTTGAAGGGAGATGCAGTCCCAAGTGAATGGAAAAAGATAGTTAGCCATCTCATCGATCTATGAAAAAGGCAGCAGAAAAGACTGCGCGAATTATAGAGGTATCAGCGTTATGCCGTTCATAGCTCGAATGTACGGACGCATAATAAAAGAGAGAATAGAGGCAAATACAAGAGAATCCGAAGAACAAAATGGATTCAGACCCAGACCTGGACGCTCTTGCATCCATGGTGTATTTACGCTTAGAAATCTTGCTGAAAAGAGAACGGCCAGAGGACTCACATCCTATTTAGTTTTTGTCGATTTGCAAAAAGCATACGACACGTGTAAATTATTCTTATGTGAACGCCGTTAAATCATTTTACACCAACTACACGATTATGATAATAATGAGCAACCAGCTATCTGATGAGTTTTTGGTTACAAAAGGCCTTCGGCAAGGCTGCACCTTAGCGCCAACCCTTTTTAAAATATATCTGGAAGAGGCTCTTAAAACCTGGAAGAGACGGTGCAGAGGAATGGGCATACCAATAGGAGAAGAGATTCTCTATACGCTATTGTTTGCCGACGACCAAGTTCTTATAGCTGGAGATGGTGACGATGCGGAGTATATGCTACGCAAACTAAAAGAAGAGTATGAATGATGGGGCCTAGTCATAAATATGTCAAAGACACAGTATCTGAAAGTGGGAGAAACTGACCTAGAAGATCTTGCTATTGACAGTGGCACTGTAAAAGGATGTAAGGCATTCAAGTATTTGGGCGTTACAATATCGGCTGACGGTAAGAGCCTAGGAGATATCAACAACAAAATAGGACAAGGGAAACGAGCTTTTTGACAACTGAATAGCGTTATTTAGAACAGCAATATAACCAGAAGAACTAAGCATATTATTTACCGCTTAATAGTACTTATGGATCGGAAATTTGGGAGCTGAACCAGCGACAAAAAGAACGCCTACTAGCCCTAGAAATGGACTTTTGAAGACATTGTGGAATATCTAAGCTAGACCACGTGAGGAATCGAACCATCAGAGAAATAATTGATGCACAAGGTTTCATAATAGATACCATCGAAAGAGAGCGACTCCTATGGTATGGTCACTTAGAACGCATGGGCTCCAATAGATGGCCTAAAAGAGCATGGCAGTGGACTCCGCTACAAAGACGGAAACGAGGAATACCCTCAAGATCCTGGAAAGAAGATGTGATAGAGGCGATGGAAGCAAGAGGTCTTAATGATGGCGATTGGAAAGATAGAAGAAGATGGAAATCGGGGCGCAAGAGGCGGCGACAGCCGTAAAAGATTCGATATACAGGGTGTTTCAGAAATGGTGTTACAAACTTCAAGGGCAGATAGTATTCATGAAAATAATTAAAAAAGTTCCTATGGATATAGGTCCGGAAACACTTTGTTTCCAGGATACAGGGTGATACGTTTTTTAAAAAAAAAAGTTTTTTATTAATAGCCCAAAAGAGCTTTAGCCGATTTCAATGAAATTTTCACGGTTTATTTCAACCATTATTAGACATCTACTGGACCAATTAGATTTGATCCAGAATTCCCAGGGGCGTACCCAGCGACCAAGTCGGTTGTTTTTGTACAGAAAAAAATATCACTCTGTAGTTTTTGTACGATTTTTATTGATTATTCAGATAAACACACTAAAAATACAACATTTTTGTCTCTTAAATTTTTCAATTATCTCGCTCCGTTTTCGCGGAAAAATTACAATATCGGCACGTCTCTGGACTCCATAAGGAGATAAAAATTCATAGGAATTAAGGTACATCACCCATTCATTGAGTGACAAGGACATAAATTCCATTTGAGGTTTTTTTTTTGTTTTGTTTTCATAAATTCATAAATCAACAAACTCCGATAAATTTTTAATCAATTCCTAAGCATTTTTATTTTTTCTTATGGAGTTCAGAGACATGCCGAGGTATGGTATTGTAATTTTTTGGCGAAAACGAAGCGAGATAATTGAAAAATTTAAGAGACCAAAATGTTGTATTTTTAGTGTGTCTATCTGAATAATTTATAAAAATCGTACAAAAACCACAAAGCGATATTTTTTTCTGCACAAAAACAACCGACTTGGTCGCTGGGTACGCCCCTGGGAATTCTGGATCAAATCTAATTGGTCCAGTAGATGTCTAATAATGGTTGAAATAAACCGTGAAAATTTCATTGAAATCGGCTAAAGCTCTTTTGGGCTAATAATAAAAAACTATTGTTTTTTGAAAAACGTATAACCCTGTATCTTGGAAACAAAGCGTTTCCGGACCTATATCCATAGGAATTTTTTTAATTATTTTCATGAATACTATCTGCCCTTGAAGTTTGTAACACCATTTCTGAAACACCCTGTATATATGTACATATATACATTTCTGCAACAACCGAAAGCCATTTGTCAGGCGTTGTAATCACAACGTCTAATGAACTGTATCTTATTGAGGTAGTGCCTACGTCTGTCACCCGACGAATTTACCACCGTTGTTTTAAAGTAGTAATGCGACGTCCAGGTGACGTTGTTTTGTGAAAAATCCGACAGGACTCAACATCGAGACGTCACATTATCCGGCGATCGATTTTAGTATGATCATTATGTCGCACATTAGTTGGGACCGTCTAGTTGCCGTGTTTTCAAATATATATATTTTTTGGATTATCCAATGCAGGTAGAGCAAAAACAAATGAAATCCTAAAGACATGACCTCAACTTGAATAGGTATTCAATAGGTAGATGTCGGTACATAAATTACAGAAGCCCAAAGTTTAACTGTAAAAAACTGTAATTCTGTCATCGGTCTCAAGTCGGATTGGTATGAAAAATTCAACTTCTTTTCTCCATTATAAAAATAGAGTCTTTTTAGATTAGGCTATTTTCTGAAACAAAAAAGCATTCGAATTTCTTGTCTGTATATTAATAATGGACGTATGATGTTTTTCAGCTAGAGGTAGTCTGAAAAATGATTTGTAAGTAATTCCGAAACTCTTTTGTGCATCTTGATAGTTTTGTTTTTTTGAGAAAATAAAAAATATTTGGTAAAAACAGAAAATAAATAAGCGTTGAAGAAATTTGCAGGTAATGTCAACACATTTATCAATAAAACTTGCGGGGTTTGATGTTGCTTTCCCAAGAAAATCCGTAAATGATGATATAATTACATTAAATATTTTCTAGAGGGTAGCCATGTCTACGCCCAATTTACATGACTATACATTCACCATTCAAGTTTGTTTGCAAGTCCAGTGCATCGTACGTCAGTAAATTAGTAAAGTTTTTTAAACCAAAATCAGACAAACAGGGACTAATTGGCGACTTGTGATCAATTGTTAAATCGTACCATTGCAACGGCTAGCCGATGTCGGTCCTGTTGTCAAAGCAACGCCGGCCCAACGTTGGCTTCAAGTCGTACACAACGTCGACGCTACCCAAAAATGATTCACCAAACTATACCAGATTACGGTTGCCCCGTGGTTGTCACAACGTAATCACCCGACGTCAAAGTTGCATAGGGCAACGTCATGCGGACATAATGTTACTGCTTGGAATGATTACCAAGCTATAGGTAGTGTTCTAGGTTCTGCAAAGAATGGTCATTTATAGTTATGTTTGGAGCTTGGGGACTAGTGCCCGGTTCGGGTTGGTGCAGAATCTGCTTCTTTTTAAAGCTGTCCTCTAGGCCGATTCTCCTGTATGCCTGGTTGAATGTATTGATAATTGCCTGTAGTGGCCATCATATCGATTTCGTCGATACTTTCGTCTTGGCTCGTAATCTATTAAATTGAATAAGCCGCCATCAAGTCTGTACATGATTTCCACTCCTGACAGCAGGTGATCCTCGACAAAGTAAAGTATGGATCCTATAAACAGTGAAAATGAAATGAGTGCAATAACACAGTCCTGTTTAAAGCCTGTGATTATTTGAAAACTCTCCTTGTCCATCGTTGCTTAGGACGGTTGCATTCATATTGTCATGCAGGTTCTCTGAATTTCTCTTGCATTTGTTTTGCACTAAAAATCATGTCAGCTGTTGGATCTAAAGCTACACTGGGTCTCTGGGAGGCTCTGGGATTAGACGATTTGATAATATCCTGGCGACTATCTTTCTCACAACAGAAAGTAAAAATATTCCTCTGCAGTTTCCACATTGAGCCTTGTCTCCCTTTAAAAAATGGCAACTATGGAGGCATCTCCAAGTTCGACAGGTATATTAAATTAAAATAATTCACTTTTGAGTTAAGCTGAGAAATAAAAATGTAAAATAAATATGTATGAGCCTAACCTCACTTTTGTTCGTTATCTTGTCTATAAACATGACAGCACAATATAAAATGTCAGCGGGTAATGCCATTTTACCTCGAGATGTCGGAACTTTAATAGCCTAGCGTTTTCGTGTGACGTCAAATTTAAACGATGAAGGCGAATTTTCCCCAGATAAATTATAAGATAATTAGAAGTTGGAAAAATTATTATACTTTTGAAGGTATTTAAATAGTTTTCAGGTTAAAATTAAGATGCAAGGGGCCTTTTGACGACGAGTCAGTGGGTCAGCAGATAAAAAATTAATTTGCCTATAATGCCTGAAAAGAATCAAATCCGGTTCGTGATTACCTACTGACAACCAATATTGCCGATACTTGACATTGTCAATTTTTTCTTGAAGAAGTATCATTTTAAAGCTCTCACTCATATTGCGAGTTTATAATTATTATATCACCATTAAAAAGTTTTAAATCCACAAAAACTATGAAACAATCGACAAGGAGAAATTCGGAAAACCTTCACGAATGCATACAGCGACAAACTTCCCCAGTGAGGGTGTCCACTACACGAAATAATACCGGCTTTCAATTGTCAAAAACAAGGAACAGATTTATTTGTCCTATGACTCAAACAAAGAAATTTTCAAAATGCAACAACAAACGACATGTTTATCGCTAGGCATTCCATCAACCACTTGAGAAAAATTTCCTGGGCCACATCGCTGAAAAAAATTTCTTAAATAAGAGAATACCAATAGTAACTATTATCCTTTTACCTATTATTGTTATTCAAAAGTTCTATTGAATTGTAATTGATTTCGCTCAACTTTTCAGTATCAGGTCTCTTTGTTCTATGTAATTAAATCCAAATTATTTCGCTTGCACTAATGGGCATAGAAAATCTCGTCATTGTGAAAATGGAAACAGTTTGTATTAAAATGATGACTTGCCTACGCAATGTGTTTTCCTCAGGTCTATGATGGAATGTTCCATTCCAATTCTCTAATGTCCGATGTGAACTCTATTATGCTCCGCATAATTAAGAAACAACATGCTAACAAGATCCAGGGATATCTTATGAGACAGTCTACGTAGCTCAGAGCTTTGCTTACTTTAATTTATTCCAAAAACATAGTATTGGAATTAGTCGCAACGTTCAGTTTGCGATGTCCCATTGTTCTAATCTCACGAATGAAAATCTTTATGCATTTGCTTCAAGGTGTCCGGTCATTATCCAATACAAAGTCAATGCAAACAGTTTAATAAGGTATATATTCTGTAGGGATTAGAACTATATGGTTGTATGTGGAAGGAATTAGTGACATAATCTTGTCAGTTGAAACCGCTTGGAAGAAAGCCCTACTGAAACCCTATGGAGAATATTATAATGTGTAATTAACCGGATTAAGCAGAATCTTGCTTGGCTATTCATCTCCCCAAACGGAAAGCAAATTGGTTTAATATCTAACTGTGCTTATCCAGAGAACAAGTTATTAGCTTAGCTTTATCAACCACCTTTAGAATAATAATTATGTCCATAATTTGAATTGAGTGAGCCGATACTTGGTGAAAATTGAAATCCATGATTGGGATTGAGAAAAATAGTTTAATTTTTCTCAAGCATGAATTATATTCATCAACCATCTTTAGAAAAATAGGAAATTATTTCTCGTAAAAGCCATCCTATCGCCGCAGACTAAAACAAAAAAATATTCAAATAGCTAAAAGGGGAGTTAAGTAACGAGATATCGAATAAAATTGTATTGAGAGAAAGTTGTTTTGAACTAATTTTTAAGTCCATACACAAAGTTTTCGTTGTTTACTTTAAAAAATTGAAAATTGGATTCCAAACTATAATTTTCCAGAAATATTATAGTTTTCCAATTGGAACGATTTCCATATTAAGATTTTCCAGAAATAGTATAGTTTTCCTTTCCAATTAAGTTATTAGAAATATCAATAACTAATAAATGGTAGACTTTTTTAATTTTTTGTCTCGAACTATGTCAGTAAATTCAGTTAAAAGTTTTTGCTATGCTCTCGCTTTTGTCATAGTTTGTATCACAAACATTTATATATATTAGAATAATTTCCGTGGTAAGATCGATCCAAAAAGGAGGTTCCATATTTCATAATTATTGAATTCTACTACATGCCCATAAAATTGTTCAATTTTGAATATAATTTTGAAAACTTTTTAGGTAGAGTTGAAATTCATATTCAAATTTAAACAAATTGAATGAACATGGGGTACCTACAATGATTCAATTTGCATCCATTGTAACGGTGAATTCAAAATTTATCTAACATACCTACTCTTTTGATAATACATCCTAGTTTGTATTGAGTCCATTGACTAATTAGCAAATTTGCAAATGATCCGAAGACCTTTGCAATATTCTTTTTTTATATTTAGTTTCTATTTTCCATTCCATAAACAGTTGACAGTATTTTTGCTCCTTCAATTCAATATATATATTTTTCAATTTTGAAACATGCCTGGTTTACGCTATGTCTGACAATGTGAATACCCGGGCATTTCTTTGTGACAAGTGCATGAACAATATTTAGAAGGACCTTTATTTGGTGGACAGAACCTCTTCAAAATCGAAGAGGTTCGAGTAAGTTCATTAGTACCTATCTTGTTTTGTTACTTTTCCTTTCGAGAGATTTCATCATAAAACTTCCAATTATTTTCCGCCTCATTTGTCAGTGTTTTTATTTGCCACTTGAATCATTATAGGTGAATTCATTATAATTTTATAAGAGCTAGTTAAATACAATGATCGTGACATTTAATGAGATACTTTAAATAAATTTTCAAAGAAGGTCAGAGATTTCATTGTTCCTAATTAGTTTGTTTTTTATGAAGCTCTCCAACTGCGTTATTTGTTTATACACCAATTAGTGAATTTCTACCTCTATCACTCAACTTTGTGGCGCCCGAATAAAACTGGGCCCAGAGAATTATTGACCCGAACTGATGATGACTCGCCGTAAGCATCTGTAAGCCGCGTACGGCTTTTGCGAGGCTGCCTCGCGAAGCTGCCGCAGTGCGAGCGGCCTCGCACTACTTTTGAAGTGGTAGTAGAAGCTAAACACGAGGCAACGCGAGCCGTCATTCATTGACTCGCTCTGAGGCAACAACAAGTCGCTCACAACCAGCAAACACTTACAAACTTGAGAAATCCCGCACTACGAGGCTTCTTTGAGCACGACCAAAAAACCGTCTGAGCATGGCTCACCGCGAGGCTGCCTCTTAACGCGGCAGACAGTGAGTCGAGGCAGATACTAATTTTGCGAAGCACGCCTCGGGACGTAGCCTCGCGAGGCTGCCTCGCAAAGTGCGTACGTAGCTTGCGGCTTGAGCGGTAATTTCCAAAAAAAATACAGGGTGTATCAGGTTTGACTACAAAAATTTTAACACGTGAAAATATGGCCCATTTTGAACAAAAAAAGTTTATACAACATGAGGTCTAAACTCAACCATTTTTAAGAAAAAGGACTTTGGAGTTTTGAAATTTTTTGACGAATATTTCAAATATAAAGAAAACTTTAATCATTATGAGATGTAAAAAAATTTAGTTCATTCAATTATTGAGTACCTAATCATGCATTTTTAGTCAATAGCAATAATAAAACATTGAAAAAACAACATGAAAATTTTACTTGTAATTCGGTATCTAAACATCTGGCAACATAGCACAGAAAAGAATAGGTGGTTGAACCTTTTTTTTGCAGAAAAAAAAACAAACTTAAAACTACCCCTATGGAAAAACGGCAGGGTGTGGGTAAAAACTTCATAAAGCAAAAATGTTGTATAGGTATGTTGTAAAAAATTTCTTAATAAAAGTTTTATAAGATTACATTTCCTACAATTTTTCCTTATCAACTTTTCTGTAACTCACCCCCATTCAGCGGGGGGTCCCTTCCCTTAGGGAAATTTTAATTTTTAGGGGTATATATTGTTTTTTTTTTTTCGCCTTTAGTGCATATAAAAAGTTGCAATTAACATTGTATTAAAAGGATTTTTTTTTCACCACCTTTTTGTTTCTAGGGGTAGTTCGCCTATTTTCAACTTTACAAAAAGAATTATCGAGAAAACTTGTTCAAAATAATAAAATGAACAAGTTTTCTTTATAATTTTTTTTTGTAAAGTTGAAAATAGGCGAACTACTCCTAAAAACAAAGAGGTGGTCACAAAAAAATCCTTCTAATAGAATGTTAATTGCAACTTTTTATATGCACTAAAGGCGAAAAAAGAAAAAAAACAATATATACCCCTAAAAATTAAAATTTCTCTAAGGGAAGTATTCCACCGCTGAATGGGGGTGAGTTACAAAAAAAAGTTAAAAAGAAAAAATTGTCGGAAATTTAATATTATAATTAGGAAAATTTTTTTGTAAAAAAATTTAAAAAAAAAAACTACCCCTATTGGAAAAACGGCAGGGGGTGAGTAAAAACTTCATTAAGCAAAAACGTTGTATGCGTTGTAAAAAAAATTTTCACGTTGGTTAAAATTTCTCATTTTCATTATAAAATTTCAAACGGCCCTTATGACCACAGACGGCCCTTAATGAAAAAAATCTTTAGATAAACATTGTAGATCAAATAATGTGGCACATCTTTTATTTGAAACATTTTTTTGTAAAATCAATAGGTACTAAGTAATCGCCAATGGCGCACTTTCAACCCCTATAGCGCAAAACGCCAGAGGGGTGAATGTTTGGTATTTTCGGTTCTATGATCACCCACCCGCCCTCTATCATCCCTGAAAAAATCATTTGGGTAGGAATTTTTTTTTTGCAATGCATGTATTTTTCGACTATTTTCCCAGACTGTTGAACCGGTAGAAATAAAATAAACTCCTTGCAAAAAAATCCTTTTAAATTCACCAGTTTTATTTACATTTATATCCTGGCAGAGATAATATCTGTACAATGTTGTCCCGTTGTAAACATTTTTCTAAATTTAAATTCTGCGATAAGTCCGAAAATACTAACAATTGACCCATGGTTGATAGGACAGTTTTAGCTTGAAATGGGCCATATTATCTCATGTTATAGTATTTTACATTATTAGCCAGGTAAAACAGTTTTTACTGGTGATTGAAGGAAATGACTAGCGAGCCGTCAGGCGAGCTTGTCACCTTCAAGAGCCAGTAAAAACTGCTACCTGGCGTATAATGTACAATAATTTATTTGTTACTCATTTGTAAAAGATATAGGGACAAATAAAAAATTAATACATAACAAAATTTTGAAATTTATACGTTTTTCCTTAATTTTTTCTCATACAAGTTGGTAGTTGGTATACCTATGAGAATGAGATGTTGTTAAGTCGTTGTTTCTAGTTAAAAATAGCTTTACTGACAGATTTCCATTTTTTGCAATTTTTTTTCCAGAAATGAATGTGCTAGATGATATTATTAATGAAGCTACAGTCGTAGCTAATAGTTCACCACCAGAAAAGTCTACCAGACGGTACCTACAAGCAATTATTCTTGTGATAAAACTGATTTTTTAAAAATAAATAATTCTACTGACTTGTAAAAAGTTTTTACAGTTTAGCTGTCAATTTTACAAGTCAGTAGAGCCAGTAGCTTGTAAAAATCAATTTTCGTTGTTTATGTTTTGACTTGATAAGTGACGTTTTACAAATGAGTGACAAATAAAAACATTTGTAGTCATACCTGATAGACCCTGTACATTATAAATGTTTGTTGGAAAGTTTTCGAAGGCAAAGTAGAAACTCAATAAATAAAACTGCATGAGATTTTTTTAGGGAAGAAATATAGGTGTTGCAAATAAAAAATCTTGATTAAAAATTAGCAGCAGGTGGCGAAAATATCGGAACGGAAATGGGGGCTTTATTTTAATAAACATTAGCCAGGCTAATGTACACGTGAAAATTTATTTCAAAATTTCGGTAACTTAATCCCCGAGCGCGGAGGGAGTGGACCTATTAAGTTAATATATTAACCAAAGTTTCCTAATTCGGGATTTGCGGTGTTTTCGGCAACAGTTTATTACGTATTCTCTTATCTGGTCGTAATTCTTGTATATGTTTAGTACGAAGTAAAATTATCAATGATAGAGGAACAGGCTGAACTGATTTTTTATTTTTTTTTTGCATATTTCATATCCGTTTTCAATATTGATAGGTAAAAGAATAGATAAAAAAAAATGACAAAACATGTTTTTAATTGAACTAATGATAGAGCTTATTGCCTATTTAAAGAATGAACCAATAACTTTTTTTTCAATTTATAGTGTCAAGAACTATATTACTAAAGATATTTCCGGAAAACTCATTTTTCAAGTTTTATCTAAACTTTAATTTTCTTCTGATCTACACGGTCAGTGGCGTAAGTAGGACACTTTTCAGCATCGATTTTGCTTCATCGCTCTCTTCCTTTTATTTCAAAAGTCGGACTCAATTTATTCAAAACTCTGACAACCGTATTTGATGCCAGTTAGAGATCGTAGCCCGAGTCGTAGCCTATCTAACCATCGAGTAGGGCTTAGACGTTTCAGTTTTATAGATTTTTTAATGAATTTGAAAAGAAGTCCCAACGAATTGAAGTAATATCATTCGTGTAGTATCAATAAAAAAGTATACACTTTTCCCAATTTGTTGAAAAAAGTATCTAGCTCTTCCTCGAACAGCATAGTTGATGACTGAATTTGAATAATAAACAGCATTATATAACGGGTATTCAAAAAAAAAACAAATCAAAGAGTGCTTTGATTACGAAAACGTCGTTGCATTATTGTTTCTTTATTGGTCAGAATTTTTGACATGAGATTTTGACACAAAATTTATTATTTCTTAGAAGTTTTATCGTCTGTTATATAATTTACGGTGTGCTCAATGTTAATGGCATGCAGACGTTTCAATTTAAGTTGAGGAAAAATTTTCTTGTCTCGACTAGGATTTGAACCCAGGACCCTCGCATATCCAGTGCAACGCTCTACCAACTGAGTTACCGAGACCTGTTCCATTTCTACCTTATCGATCAAGCCTTTCATCAATTTTAAGTTGTTAGTAGTGAAGACCAACGACAACCTTCGGCGGTTATCGTTCGTATGGGAGTGAGTTAGAAGGTATAAGAGGAACACATTCACAATTGATAGTTGTTTGGAATCCATTATCCCTTCAACCACGGATGCGTTGTCGACATACAGCGACATCAGCAGGCATCGGGATAGGACGCCCAACCATCAATATCAAGCCAATAATATCAAGACGATAAAACTACTCAAAAATTGTGAAATTATTGGCTTGATATTGATGGTTGGGCGTCCCATCCCGATGCCTGCTGATGTCGCTGTATGTCGACGACGCATGCGTGGTTGAAGGGATAATGGATTCCAAACAACCATCAATTGTGAATGTGTTCCCCTTATAGGTACCTTCTAACTCACTCCCATACCAACGATAACCACCGAAGGTTGTCGTTGGTCTTCACTACTAACAACTTAAAATTCTAATCCTAGTTGAGGCAAGAAAATTTTTCATCAATTTTAATTGAAACATCTGCATGCCATTAAAATTGGAACACACCGTAAATAAAATTTATTATCAAAATTTAAAAAAATATATTGCTAAGACATAGGTTTAAAAAATCATAGCCATCTTTGATTTACTTTTTTTTTGAAGACCCGTTATAATATTAGCGGTAATTTCTTTATCGGTGGTTTGTTTTTGAAAACATCCAAAATCATTTGATGAGTCCATATTAACTTATCTTCTAATTTCTGCGTATCGGTACATTGGTATTAAGAAAGCTTGGATATTTGAAGAACGTTCCCAATTGATTATGCTCCAAAAGAAACCTGATGTTTACGAGAAATTTCGAGAATGGAATGTAGCCTATAAGCCGGCATCTCACGACGCGATTTGCTGAGCCACGCGCCGTAGGAGTGGGCATGCTCACCATATTTTGCGCGGCTTGGACTTTACCGCTTCTTGGCGGTAAATTTGACATTCACGACACGCGATTCAAAGGAACGCGAAATCGACAACAACAAAAACATATCTGTAGTAAACTCCAAGAACCCTAACTTTTCGCTGGGATAACCAACTTCGTATCATTTACCGGTGTTGTTAGTGACGCATAGCTTTTGAGAAACCCTGTATATCTGCGACCAAAAACCTTTATATAAGCGTTGTCGGTAGGTGTAAAACGTGTATAACAAAGAAAATCTCGAAATCGAGTTTTTACGTGAATACAATACTTCCCTCACTACCAAGGAAAGTAAAAATCCATATGGTGGCAAAAATTATAGGTATTTTCAAGTATAATTTCAATTTAGTAAGTATTTGCTTTAATGATAAGCCTAAAAGATCAAGCCAGAAATGGAAATATTTTAACAAAATTTGATTTTCCCAGCTATTTCAATCACCAATTATTTGCCAGTAAGCTTTTCCATTAAAATACCGTCGATAATGATAACATTGTTAATTCAACAGTTATCTACGGTCCAATCAAGTGCATAAAACAATGTCGGGGTTCATTAACGTAACATCAAATTATTGAAACGAACCGCCGAAAGCCATTCTGTGATAAGTAAATCCTGTTTTTGACATTTTCCTGACACGTAATCAGTACCTGTACTATGGCTAATCACGACCCTGCGTTGACCGAGGTCAATACCGTTGACAACCATTATTTTGTTTATTATTGAAACCGCGAAAGGATTTATCTTCACTAAATAGTGGATTAAAGATAAATTTTCATTAGTGAAATATTCATATTGGTCGAGTGGATACAGGCTTTTAGGATTTGATATGTAAATGCTTTCAATTATATTAGACAAATTATCAATAATAATATTGATAATGCACGTAGAAAATTTATTGGGAAAGACCGTAGTGGAATGCAGAAAAGTCAGAACAAAAGGTATATCAGTCAGACAGACAGATGAAATAAAAAACAAATAAGCTACAAACAAAAACAGGCAGTGAAGATGTGGTTTCAGCCAGAAGACCTCGAGCTTGCAAAACGTTATTCAAGCTTCATCACCGAAGCTCAAGGCTTCGAAAGAATCTGATTCATGCTTTCATTTTCTACAGGTGCAGAAACCAATGTAGCTCCTTCTTGGTTTATGCATAGAAATCAAAAAAATATTGAAAAGGGACATCGCTAGGTTTGATAAAAAGGGACGATAAGCTGGCACGGTGCAGAGCAATGCGTGAAGTTAGAAAATCCTGAGTGTGAATTCCATAAATACACCTTGGATAATACATTTTGTCACTTTCAAGTCAGAACTGAACAGTATTGAAGGTCCCCAAAAAGGTCTTGACCAGAAAGTACCTGATCATTCGCAGGATTGGACTGGCTTGACTGTTCCCCCTTGGCAAAAGCCGGTTTGGCGACTGATGCCATGAGCGACATTAAGTCGACTAGTGCAATGCCACCGTTGACAATACAAATATTATTTAAATATTTTTCTGTCCAGCATTTTGCACTACTTATTCTAGAATACTAGGTATTTTTTGCTAAAGCTAAACGTAATATAATTTTCTTTTTCGTTTATTTATCTAATTTACTACTTGGAATCGAGACACATACTCGTAAAAGTTTGACAGCAGTAAAAAGATTATATGTTCGCCGCCTAAATATAACGGAAGTTAAAACTACTTCTACAAAGTAAAACTTACTGCTGGTAATTTTGAGCAAAATATTACAAAGATACTCCGAAGTTTAAAATCTCCTTAGATTGAGTATTTCACCTCAGTACCTATGTTTAACAATATTATATTGCAATTATTGGCTTAAGGTGTAGGATATAAGATGTAAGATTAAGATATAAGTTTAGGTTTTATTGGACTAGTGAATTTCTAGATGGCTGGCTAAGATATGAAATTTAAACTAAAATATCTGTCCGTTTGCATCCAAATAATTTAATTTGCAGGATGCCCTTATCTATCATAATGGTGACAAATTTCCTGAAATTTTTATTTTGGCGAAGACATTTTTTACCTTGCCAAAGGGGCAAAGTGATTTATTGTACTACAATGACATTTTACATGCTCAGCTCCGTCATGTATCTGAATTACCAAAGCACCAAGCCCAAATTCAGACGCATCACATTGGACACTGAAGGGTTTGTCGAAATCTGGACACGACAATACAGGAGCCTTAACTAAATGTTCCTTGATCGTACAAAAGGCAGTCTCGCAAGAATCATCCCAGATAAATTTGACATTCTTCCTTGTCAAGGCACTGAGAGGAGCTATAAGAGTTGAAAAATTACGGACGAAGCGCCGATACCAAGAGGCAAGACCAATGATTCAACGAATCTCAGTTACTGATTTGGGGGTAACGATGTTAAGAATAGCCTCTATCTTATCAGAATCGACCAGAAGGCCCAAAGAATTCACTACGTATCCCAGGTATTTCAATTCTGTCTTGCAGAAAACGCATTGGTCCTTATTTAGAGTTAGTCTAGCGCGAGTCAACTAATTCATGACTTCACGTAAGACCTCAATATGTTCTTCGAATGTACTTGTGCAGCTTATCACGTCATCAAGGTAGACGAAGACTAAGGATTCCATCTCGACACCAATAACGCGATGGATCAGCCGCTGCTAAACAGCTGGCGCGTTAGTTAAGCCAAACGGCATACGCCTAAATAGAAATAAACCGCGTGTCGGGAAAGTAAAAGCGGTCAGAGGTTTTGATTCCTCAGAAATTGGAATCTGCCAGTACGCTGACTGGATGTCCAACGTGCTGAGAAAGCCAGCATCCCGTAATTTGTCAAGCGTAGCTGAGACATAAGGTATGGGATAGGAGTCGGGAACCGTTACACGATCAAGTGCCCGATAATCCACACGGAGGACGAAGTGTTCTCTTCCGTGTTTCTCCGATGACTGAATTCGACGTTGAGGGAACTGCGTTATTTATATCCAGGGTTGTGGGCGTGGCTTGGATTACGGTATTTTCCTTGTCTCGTTCTCGGAAAGGAAGGGTCTTTGTTTTTCGGAGAACTGGCAACCAGCTTTTATTGAGGTTCATGCCCTCTTCTTTTCTGTTGAAGTTGTTGTGGTGTTTCTGTATCTCTTTGGCTTCTCTGTGGAGCCTGGTGTAGAAATGTTTGGTTCTATCCAATGTTTGGGTCTGGTCGAAACGAATGACATGGTTTGTTTGTGTAAGCACGTGTTCGGCGATTGCTGATCTATCTATTTGTCCTTGCTGACAGTTTCTTTTGTGCTCTTTGACCCTGGTGTTGATAGAGCGTTTGGTTGTTCCTACATAGACAGATCCACAAGAGCAGGGAATTCTATAGACGCCAGCCGATTCAAGAGGTACATTTTTTATGCTCTATATTCAATGCCCAGATTGATCTGCCTTTGTATCAAAGATATGAATAGTTCTTATTTAAATCCATTTGCTAAATATTCTTTAGATTATATGCCTGTATGAAACAGCAATTTCTGTCACATTTACATATGAGCATACGCTTATATTGAATTACGATCAAAGAAAAAAAAAAGATTATTGTCAAAAAATGAGTCGACTCGAGCCGACTGTACCCGAATGACCGTTACAAAGCCGAGCGTGACGGCTCAGTTTCATTCAGTACCCACAAAAAAGTGTGCTGAAAGCGCCTAAATAAGTTTTTTCAAAATTTTTTCTTGAAGTTCCAATATAATGAAAACTTTCAAAAATCAAACATTTTCATTGATTAAACATTTAATTTCATCGACTTGTCTGATGTAATTTTCTAATGTGATAAAAACGTTTGAATTTTTTCAAGGAAGTTCAATCATTACTTTGAAACTTAACTTGCTCTTCGAAAAAGGACCATAACACATGTAAAATCTATGTAGGAACTTTTTATGAAGCAAGAACAAGAAATAGCAAGAGTCTTGCAGCAAGAATAAGAAATAGGCTTGCAAGAAATTTGCAAGAACAAGAAATTGGAATTTTCTTGTCTTGCTTAGCAAGACAAGACAAGAAATAGCCGAGCAAGACAAGATTTCTTGCGACCCGCAACACTACTGAAAAGCACGGGAAAGGATATTGCTGTTTGATCGAGGAAGAGTTCGTCTTGATATTAAGCTCGACCAATTTAGCGCAACCAATTCCTCGATCTTAGAAAATGCGTTTTCTATCAGCTCGTCAGCAGCGTATGCTGCTGATCTTTTGCGAGGCTTCTCCGAATCTGGATAGCCGACACTTGAGGAGAAGAATCCTGGTGATTTCGACCATTACGAAAATGCCATTCGCCAGCATGGAGGTCTGGCACTATACTCATGCGACACCAAAAATCTACGCCTAAGATGAGAGAATGCGGCAATGTCGGAACGACCAGTGCATCAATGAGAACAAGGCGGTCTCGCAGCTGAAAGGGAACTCGGACCGAACCGATAACGTCACACGTATCTCCATTAGCAACAGTGCACTGCGATTGTTGCGGATTGAGATTGCATAAAGACTTCAGAGCTTTGCTACCTCTTCCACCAATGATGGTGCTAGAGGCACCACTGTCCAATAAACCAAGAAGTGATAGACCGAAAACACGGATTGTCAAGTAGGGTCGCTCATCGTCTTTGGCATGAGAAAAAACGTAGTCCAACAAAATTTGAGATCGAAGGGTGGCCTCATTATTTGTTATTTGAAGGACAGACGCTCGGCCTAAGTTCTCACCTTCTGTTCGTTTTTTGAACAATGCGGGCAGGACCTAGACGTAACATCACTTTTATCGCAATGGTAGCAGAAACGGTTACGAGCCTGTTCACATTGGTTGAATAGGTGACCTGGCCTGCCACAGTTCTAACAGGAAGCCTGTTTTGTCGAATCTGATACTGCGTCAACCTTAACGAAATCATCGGATGGAAGACTATCTGGAACAGAAATAAGGTGCGTAGTCTCTACGGCATTTACGCTATAGCTGGGCTTATGATAGACTAATTCTGGTTCGATTAGGTGTGTATAGTTGGTTAGAGGAGAAACAAATCGTTGAATGCGAGAATTTGTCTCTTCTATAGCTCGAGCAAGGCGAGTTAATTCCTAGACAGATGCAAAATTTTAGGTGGCCAAACGAGAAAAAGGCAATTTGCAATTTTCCATGGCGAAAACAAAACTCATGACTTTCTCCTGAGATCCCTGAGTTTTTCGCCGAATCCAGAGTGAAAACTCTTAATCATATGGCATAAAGGCATCACTGATTTGAGCGACCAAGTCATCCCAACTACTTAAAACACCAGTTCGATAGCAAAGAAGGGCATCTTTTGTAAGAAGTTCCGGAGCAAAGCGAAGCAATTGTTCTTTGGAAACTCCTCTAGAATAACGCATTTCTTCGACTCTTTCTAAGAAGTTCGATAAACTTCCCTAACTGTCATATTTTAGGGACCATTGACTAATGTCCTTGAAAGTAGGACTATGTGGCTCATATGAATGAGAAAAGGAGGGGCCACGAAGCGGGAACCATTGCAGTTCCTCTATTCTTCTGGCTAAACCTAGAACTGGATCAGTTGGTGCAATTGTCTCATGCTGAGAGGAGCAAAGCAAAGTTGTCGGGCTCAGCCAATTGTACACGAGAGTCACTGGCTTCAGCGGAAGGCATTTCTTTGATAGCTAGTTTGTCTGTTACCATCACAAGGTCTCTGATTGGGGATCACAAATGTGTTATCCCTGTCCTGGCGTAACGATGATGTACCGCAAATGTCTGTTGGGGATCCAGGCAACATAAAGTCCAGTAGATGTGGGCACGGATGGCCGCGAGGACACTAACTGACTGGGTAAGTCCGTAAGGAAAGCGTCTATCAGAGAATGATGGGGATTATCCGTTTGAAGAGAAGTCTCAGAGTGCGACGAATATGTCGGTGGAAGTGATGCACGAAACGAAGCTCGAGATTGAGAATTATGATCGACTTGAAGTGACTGGGATGCAAAATTATTGTTCTGAGCTTCCAAGGTATTCCTAGACAAATCGAAAGGGTCGTTTGAATAGAGTTGACCACGTGATCTAGAATCCAGAAAATTAGAATAATCCCAAGATTCTTTCGAAATCCTAGGGGCCGAAACCAATCTACGACCAGAACGAGGTTCGTGGATGGGAGGATCAGAAACCTCTTGATTTGTCTCCAACGGTGCTTGTCTGTCATCTAAGGAAAATAAATCTTTGGATACCTCAGGTTCGGGAGAAACCAGTTCAGAAGTGTCCGTGTATTTTGAATGTAACTGTTGGGATAGATTATTGAAGCGTTCCCATAAATTATTCTTCAGAGTCTGGTCAATATTAGCCTTGGGTAGTATTCGAATTATTCTGAATTTAATGTGTTCAAGAAGTGTGCTAATTTTTCTGAAGTCAGAGTCTCTGTTGTCATCATCGAAATTTAAAATATCACGCTCCACGGAATACAATTTCGCACCACACAAGCATAGTTCGCTAACTGATTCAAAAGGTGAAGAAGAAGGTGGTTGAACAGAATCCTCACGTTCCGACTTCAATGCATTTCGAAGGACTGCTCGTCTCTGAGCGAAAGGACCTGTTATTGGTGAACCTCGAACTGTCAACTGTCAACTCGTACTTAAGCTCGTTAAACACGTTCCAAAAAAAAAAAATTGAAATATTAATCAAAATCACAGCAAATGGAAAAATCTGATGTGACTTGTCCAAAGGAAACTCAATAATTTGTACTACCAAGAACAGTAATTGCAAAAAAAAATAAAAAAATAAATATAATTGAATTAAGGCATACCCAGAGGTACCCAGAGTATCTTTGGGCACAGTCCTGCCCAAAAAAACCAGAAGGGCAACACCCAAAAGTCAATAAAATAATTTAAAAAAACGCGCCAATCTATTACCTTGTCAAATGGGCAAAGTAATTTATTACTATACAGAAAAATGGCTGAGCTACTCCAATGACCAATATCGAGCAATTGGAGCTTCGTTTCTAGGGAGTCCGACTAACTCTCACAGCGTAGAGTGGAGAAGGTTAGCTCGAAAAGGCGCCACCTGTTTTACTTTCCTGCAGTCAAACGAAGCTACCTATCATAAACAAAAACGGAAAACACTCAATCTCAATTGGAAGCACTGCAAAAACCTAAATTGGTATCACAGAATAAAATGAAATGAAAGCGCTTAAAATCCACTCTGGTGCATGATTTTTATTTGCCAAAAAGAATAATTATTTAAAAGTGGAGTTCATATAGATGCGAATCACGAATTGCGAATTGCGGAGGCCGCTCCTATTGGTCAGTCCGCTGCCAAGAAAAGGGACATCTGTCAGAGTTCAATATTTTGCGAATTCGCAAAATTTGAAATTCAAGAGGCGGGAAAATTGGAATTGGTTTAATATTTTGCGACATTCGTTGCGGATTTTGTGTCAGCGCATGCGTATTTCAAAAATGCTGTTATTAGCTGCTCCTTCAGAGCTGTTTTGTTTACATTTCGGCTTTGGCTATTTCATTCCGGATTCTTAATTCTTTGATTTTGTCTATTCTTTGTCATTCTTGTCGTTTAGTTTTTTGTGATTTGCTGTGGCTTTTCTTTATTGTTTATTGCAATATTTTCCCTGGTAATTTTATCTATTATTTTTCTCAGTCTCATTTATTGGACTAAATTATACCTAATATTATGTTCTTTGCTATTCTATAGACACCAAATTTCTTTCTTGCGAATTCCAACAAACAATTAACCCGGGAACGGTCGCGGTGTTAGAAAAAATCTAACATTTTCAGTTTTATGCACATAAAACTTTAAATAGTGGCGTTAGTTCATTCCCCCTCCTAAAATGCCTGGAAGAGGTCCTATGTAAGCTCATGGCAAATCGGCATTTAGCTGGCTCAAAAGGGTCAGCCATATCGGGAAGATGACTAAGATGTTAGTTAAAATCTAACACGCGACCTCAGCGTACACTTAGCTGTTAGAAAAAAAACTACGCGACCAACTACGATTGAAATACCAAGACTTAATTGCATTTATCAAATTTAAGTTTAAGTTTTGATTCCGAAATTTTTTTTCAGGCCCAGTTGTAGAATCTTGGTTCAAAACATAATTCACCTAAACTCGGCTGGAACTTGAACTGCCCCATTTGAAATGCATTGCTGTCAAAATTGATAGAATTTGATTGATAGCTGCCAGCGATGTATTTTAAATGGGAAAGCTCAAGTACCAGTCGAGGTCAGTTGAACTTCGTTTTGAACCGAGATTGTACAACTGGGGCTTAGTGTTAGATAAAATCTAACACGCGACCGATCGCGTTATAGGAAGGGTAGCGACCGATCCCGGGTTAAGAAACAACAAAAACAATTATTTGAGGTTATAACCAAAGAAAACATGTAAATATTAGTTTGAACACTCCAGTGTGGCACCGAAAAATAAAGTAAATATTCCTAGAATGATTGCGAAGTTCGCATCTATATGAAAGGGCTGAAAAACGCCGATTTTTTTTCAATGAAATTCGGATTCGCAATTCGTGATTCGCATCTAAACTGCTCGCCAAAAAAAACGGGACAAGCAATTTTTAGCACCAAATTCAATTTGTAATAACTTTTTTATTTTATTCTTGTTTTTAATGCAGTTTGTGGTATTCGATAGTCCATGTTGTAGACCACGTGAGACAAGAATATTTTTTTCGATGAAATGCATTTTTGAAGTTATACAGGGTGAATAATAAATTGATGCAAAAATACAAAAAGTATGGATGTCTGCCATATAGACAATAATTTTTTTTTCGGATTTCTGTATAGGCCTTTAGTAAGTTGATATCAATATCTCCAGACGTTTTTGCCAGTTTTTTGATAAGTGCCCTTTGGCAGCAGATACAATATTAAACAACAAACTTGACAAAATCTTGTGAGCACAATATTTAAAGGGCTGTATCTTGAAAACGGTTGTATTGATTTCGAACATCTTTGCAGCTTTTGAAAGCCCATTTTTTTTAGAGGTGCGACGACTCGCTTACTTTTTTTGTAGGTGGCCCTGTTTACCATTATACAGGGGTCGAGGAAAAAATACACCTCAAATTAGGCAAATTATGATAATTGTTCTTTCAACTCTATAGAAATTGATCTGTATGCCTTTTGTTTTCTTTGAAAATTGGTTAGGTGATACTCTGGGCCAATATCGCGGAACACTTTTTTCATTTTTTGCATAAGAGTTTCCTGAAGAGCCATTTTAGCACCACAATGTTGGAACGATGTAGCTTACGGTTTATTGGATTGTGAAACGTTTGTTTGGCAATTAATCGTCTATTTTTGGAAATTTAAATTTTCTCATTATACAGGGGTTGCACAAAAGTAAGAGTGAGTTTCCTAAACATTCTCAAGCTGCTTTGGCTTGAGAACGATTTTGGAAGCTTATTTTATGGAAGTTAACTCTCCTATTTTTTCTAATGGAAAACTTTGCATTATACAGGGAAAATTATTCGGAAATTTTTGGAAAATAAAATGTTCTCATTATACAGAAGTTGCGTAAAAGTAAACCTGAGTTTGACAAAAATTCTCAAACGGCTGTAGCGTGAAAACAATTTTGGAAGATGATTTTATGGAAGTTAACTCTCTTATTTTTTCAATAAAAAACTTAGCATTATACGGGGACTACCCAAAAGTAGACTTAAGTTTGCAAAAAATGCTTGAATGGCTGTAACTTACGAAAACAATGCTATTCAATTACCAACAATATAAGAAAACTAGCGTATCTGTAGCCAAAGAGCACTAATCAACAAAGTAAAATCACTTTTTCGACGTTTGAA
Organism: Ceutorhynchus assimilis; assembly: GCA_917834065.1. Lineage (NCBI taxonomy): Eukaryota > Metazoa > Arthropoda > Insecta > Coleoptera > Curculionidae > Ceutorhynchus > Ceutorhynchus assimilis. Next base: position 44,176,952 of record OU892277.1, read on the forward strand.
CAGCAAGTTTGAAAAATTAGCCAATTCGCATAATTTCAAAACTACCAGTACTAACCATTTTTGGGCAATTTTAATTTTGTTTTTATGCTGGATCTGTGTATACTAAAAGGGTATGTTATGCAAAAAAAGTCACGCCAGGTCGTGAAAAATAAGACAAACTGATGAGTTTCCAAAAGCGTTCTCAAGTTACAGCCGTTCAAGCATTTTTTTGCAAAATTAAGTTTATTTTTCGGTAATCCCTGTATAATGCGAAGATTTCCATTAGAAAAATAAGAGAGTTAACTTCCATAAAATGATCTTCCAAAATTGTTTTCACGCTACAGCCGTTTGAGATTTTTTGTCAAACTCAGGTTTAGTTTGATGCAACCCCTGTATAATGAGAACATTTCAATTTCCAAAAATAGCCAAATAATTCTCCCTGTATGATGCAAAGTTTTCCATTAAAAAAATAAGAGAGTTAACTACCATAAAATAAGCTCCCAAAATCGTTCTCAAGCTAAAGCCGTTTGAGAATGTTCAGGAAATCCAATAAACCGTGAGCCACATCGTTCCAACATTGTGGTGCTAAAATGGCTCTTCAGGAAACTCTTATGCAAAAAATGGAAAAAGTGTTCCGAGATATTGGCCCAGAGTATCACCTAACCAATTTTCAAAGAAAACAAAAGGCACACAGATCAATTTCTATAGAGTTGAAAGAACAATTATCATAATTTGCCTAATTTGAGGTGTATTTTTTCCTCGACCCCTGTATAATGTAAACAGGGCCATCAGCAAAAAAAGCAAGCGAGTCGTGGCACCTCTAAAAAAAATGGGCTTTCAAAACCTGCAAAGATGTTCGAAATCAATACAACCGTTTTCAAGATACAGCCCTTTAAACATTGTGCTCACAAGATTTTGTCAACTTTGTTGTTTAATATTGTATCTGCTGCCAAAGGGCACTTATCAAAAAACTGGCAAAAACGTCTGGAGATATTGATGTCAACTTACTAAAGGCCTATACAGAAATCCGAAAAAAAATTTATTGTCAATATGGCAGACATCCATACTTTTTGTATTTTTACATCAATCTATTATTCACCCTGTATAACTTCAAAAATGCATTTCTCTGAAAAAATATTCTTGTCCCACGTGGTCTACAATATGGACTATCGAATACCACAAACCGCATGAAAAACAAAAATAAAATAAAAAAGTTATTACAAATTGAAAAATTGCTTGTCCCGTTTTTTTTGGCGAGCAGTTTATATGAACTACGCTAAAGGCAGTGGCGTAACTACCGAGGGGGCAGACGGAGCCGTGGCCCCCGGGCCCAGAAGCTCCGAGGCCCCATCCGAGGTCCCATGCAAAAGTAGTTTTACAGTCGAATAATATATTCGTACGATTCTCAAAATAATGTCTTACGAAACCTAAGTGTAACCAAGAAAATACGAAAATCATTGAAACTTTTGCTGACTTACCTATCTATTTACCAAGGATAATCTATTTAACCTGAGCCTATCCTCATAAGGCCTGTGTGGAACAAATCTAAAGCCCCCACCAGGCCAAATCACCAGTTGTGACGTAGGCAGCATGTCGTTTCTCGCCTTGACGTAAGCTGTTTGCACAACAGATTATGATTCCGTGGGCTCTTGCTTTATGCATACTTGGTTTTACTAAATTAAATAACATTCTAAAAGAACTCTTTTTTAGATCTCGTTTTCATCTTCCTCTTTGCCTATTTCCTATTATGTTAATCAAAATTAAATAATAATTTTCTTCATTTTACATTCTAAACTACGATCACTAATGCAAACAGCTGACGACTTAGTTATGACGTCGGAAATGGTGATACACCAATATGGCGGCGATTAGCAAAAACGAGGCCGATAAGCAATTCTTAGAAGTGTGTATTATCCTTGTCTATTTACTACCCAAATTTTTTTGGGAAATGTAGGTATTTCGCAAAAAGTAAAATCGCCCTCGGTAGTGTTAGCTGTTAGCGTGGAAGATGGTAGGCGGTTTTCGCAAAAGAATTATTTCCGGGCTCTTATGAGTTAGGGCCGTATTATTCACCTCCTGATGAACCGTCAGGTATGGCATCTGACGGATAAATACGCAATCTGTAATCCCATTGGTCAGCCAGTTATCCGCCGACCAGAATTTAAAAAACGGTCAATTTATCTTGCAGATATTTCCCAGCAAGTTTATCAGAAGATAAATAAACCAGGCCTTAGAGCCAAATTATGAACCGACTGGTCAAGGATGATACACAGGATTGGCCTATCCTCGTATAAGGCCTGTGTTGCATTCATTTTTTAGTTTCACCAGCAGGGTAAATTTGCCAGAGATGTTACCAGCGAGTCCAGAATTCGGCTCTTAGACAAACAAAATATTGCAGTATGGTGTATCGTAATTGGGCCTCGCCAAACCACTCTGCCCCCAGGTCCAAAATCTGAAGTCACGCCACTGGCTAAAGGCAGCAATCAGCTGAGGCGCACCAAAATTGAATTAACTTAACTTTAAGGTTCAGGTTTCAAGCCTTGTGAATAAATAAATAAATCACAATCTATACGCTAATTTAAAAAAAAATGGCCATAATTACATCAAATCAGCAATAAACGCTTAAATAAGTAAGTACTACTTGTGAAATGTAATGTACCATCAAATAATTCTTAAAATAGGCATAGTAGGTACCTAACTAATAATTAATAATCTGAAAATATTCACCTTCGTAAATAGGCCTGTTCAAACCCAGTTTACAACGGGCATAACCTAACCTACATCTAAAAGCTTTAATAATAATAATAATAGTAAAGCCTTAGCTAGAGAAGACGGTACAGACAACGCACTTTTGGTTGGTTCAATTAAGGGGGGCCATTAAGCGCAATATACAATAGTCAATGGTGACCAAACTTATAAAAGTGTATTTCAGAGGTCGGCAAATAAAAATATAACGGTAGAGAGTAGACACTAATGGTTGCCAAACAAACACGACACAGCAAACCTGCTCCTATAACTTCGGATGCTCCAGTAAGTCTTTATTTTTCGAACTCAAGCAGACTTCTAATACATAGGGCGGATTGGATATACTATATGGCTTTGGCCATCAACTTCAACATCCAATGCTAACCAACAACAGGTTCTGAGCGTCAGTGTGATAGGACCCAGAACAGGACTGCACAGGAAGAAAAAGGCCAATGGGCCCTTTTATTCTCCTTAAGGACACAACGAGATCGTTTGTGTGAAAATGTGGTTTCGAATTCAAAATTTCCCACTTTAAAATCAGCAACTTGCTAAGGCACTATTGAACAGTAATAGCTACCTTTCGGGAAATGATTCACCACAAATTTTGTGAGCAAATTGGCAAAAATCCACAGAAAAAAGCCAAAAGCAACGTGCTTCTTCTCTGCTCACTCACAATCTGTCACTTCTTTTGGTAGTTTTGTACCATGAAGTAGAATCCTAAATTTTGACAAATCTAGCGATTTTACGTTTACACGATTCACATTTTCGCGCACTATCAAGCTTGAGTTAATTGACTTATCCAATATTCGATAATTATTATTGTTCAAATTTATTCGACTGGTGAACTTTTACCATATATTAAATTGAAACTTGATCTCTAAAAAAAAACCAATAAAAATTTTCAACATTCCATAGATGCATTCCAAAAGAGAATGCGCTCGATTTTGACCTTTATTTCTACTGACAATAGGGACTTATTATTTTATCAAATTATTCAAAATGCGGACCATAAAATTATGAAATAAATTGAACTACCGAAAATTATGAACCTGCCAACAAACAAAACGAAAGAAACTTTGATCAATTTACCAAGTTTAAGATAAGAGGAAAGCTCAATAATATTAGTTTGACCGGAAAATATTGAATTGCCACTGATAATAATTTCAACCCGTAACACATCCCCTGCAATCATTACTGATAAATTTCAAAATTCAAATCAATTCGATAAAATACGCACCAATACATCTTGATACAATAACATATAATGTTTCGCTGCTTTGCAGTTTTACAAAACATTCGCATGAGCGAATATGAAACCGCGGATTAAAAACAAATATCATAGCAGATTAACGTTTCAGGCTATGAAAATATTGCGAATTTTGCGTTTTTTGTTGTGCTTGTCAGACCCGTGTTGTTTTTGATGTGTCAAAAATAATTCAAATTTTTCAACTGAAAATTAAACTAAAATTAATATGATTTAATTAAATTTTTCACGTTGTTGGTCTGATTTAGCTTTTGGTAATAGCTCTAAAAAAAAAAAATTGTATGGTTCTAACGCAAAATATTAAAATGTTTTTTCCCATATTTATTCACCTCAGTCACTTAGCAGTGACTATTTATTGCCAACTATCGTTCCTAGGCCCTGTTGCCTTCGCTCAGGAGATATTTTCACATCTTTAGTTGGCGTTCTTGGCCCTCATTCTACATCTCTGATCCTGCTGAGCACTGAGCTGTTTTTTTGATTACATCTGTAACCCTTGGTCTCTTGGTAGTCATTTATTTTTTATTCCATCTCGCAGGCATTCATATCGTGGTGCATTTGAGGTTCGAATGTCTAGTTGCGTTACCCATTGGTTCCATAATCGCCCAAGCTATGACTGAATCGAGAGCTTTCTCGAATCCTACAATTATTATATTTCTAATGATTTTTTGGCCGCTCATACATTACATACATATACTAGCTGACCCGGCCACGCGTTGCTGTGGCTCAGTCAGTGATCTTTGCTAAGTTTGAAGTAGGTATCCAATAATTTATTCTTAAATGCTTTGAGGAAAACCACCTATTTGAAAAATTGTTTTTTCAAATCCTAACTTTTTAAAACGTTTACTCAAGAAAAGTAAATGTTGCAACCATGTATGCGCTGTGAAATTTATGGGAACGGGGACGCGCCAAAAGAAAAGGTACCGGAGGGTAGATAGAAGAAAATGAGAGACTAGAGAACAAGCAAGTGTCCGCCATTGTTCGTTATTCAATTTTTATTTTCTATTAAACTGATTGTTCAATCCAATTTGTGATTAGTTTGTGTGTCATAAGGAGCATTCACAGGTCAGTTACATAAATGTTATTTGTTTTCAATTTATACAAGTATTTATTTGTTTTCATTTTTATGCTTTTTTGATTGTTTATAATTTTTTTTATAACATGTGTTCATGTACTTACAAAAATCGTTCCATGCTGTGAACAACGCAAATAAAATAAAAAAGGGTAAATTAAAACCTAGAAAAATTATATACTGTCTTTTATGCTGGGATTTTAATTTTTGTTAATCGGAACGTGCATTAGGGCCTTGTTGAATCCACTTTCCTATCCTGAAGAGCGAATATCCTAGCAAACAAATTGAAATAATCAATCTAGAGATATTGGCTCAAAATAACAACTATAGCTTTGTACCCTCCCACAAGGACAGGGACGGTACCTAATTTTGATTATTATTGACTCACAATAAACCTATCTATTTTTACCTGGTATGCGCACGCAACACGCGGCAATGCCTTTTTATTGGCTAACTAGTACAGGTGTGAGGTGATCATTTTGTATGCTGGGCATCTCTTTGTCCTTTTCATTGCCCGTGGTCTGACAAGAATAAACCTAAGGTTAATATTCAACTTGACAAGTGTCATTCAAAAGTTGTCTGACATTTTCATTGACAAATACGTTGCACAACACCTGGTCTTTCTCCTTCCCTTTTTATCCCGTGTAAATAAGAAGGACGGATTGCTATACGTAAATCTAACATAATTTGGTACGTTTTGCCACGCCTTGCGCAATGAGCATTCTGTGTCTTTTTTTATTTAATGAAGTTTTCGTATTATTACCTCTTTGGCTGGTAAAATAGATAGGTCTATTATTAAAAATGACAGTATGTTTTGATTTTTGAGGAATGTTAGATCGAGGGTTTCTCTGCCGTGCTCTTTCCCCTCGTGAGTTACAGGTCAAGAACAGTACGATTTTCTTATAATAAATTAGACGTTTCACAAATTTTCCGTTTATTTTACATATCACAACTTCCCTTAAATTTCCCTAATTTTGCTATTGTCGGGCGCATGTCAAGTAAGTAAAATTGAGTAAGTTTCGACAACGTAGGTCCTATTTGTTTTTCATTTTGTTTTTTTTTTAAGATTTGTTGAAAGAAGAGATAATAAAAATTCACACCGTTCAATCTTGCTGAACGAACCCGGGTATGCTATACTTGAATACTCTGGATACTTTTTTTTCTCACGCTCCACTATCCTCAGAGTGAATCCGCAAGAATAAGGTCTAGCGAGTAGCGGTAAAATTATAAAATCCTTCAAAATTTACAGAAATCTGTAATCATGCAGCGTGCAGATTTGTAATTCGTACGAAATCCGTGCGATATGCTACATTTACATAGACTTTGTGACTGTTGTCTGTGGGATTCCCCGCTAGTTATGCGTCATTCCCAATCCCAATTCTCAACAATCCCAACACATGGGTTCCAAAGTATCCGATACATTCAGTTCAATTATCCATTCGATACCGATACTTCTAAGTATCCAAGTTGCACATCACTACTTAAACTGTTTCAATCGTTCTGAAACCCTACGGAATTGAGAATAGGATGGTAAGCCATAATTCAAAAAATGTGATTGGTAAGGAGTTTTGGAGGCAAAATTAAACACAAACCTAAAATAATTATTGATAACATAATTATCTGGTGGTTTGTGTTTAATTTTAACCCTTTTGCAAATCACATTTAAATTTTCGCCGAACATTATTCTCAATCCGGTAGGGTTTCAAACCTTCTCAGCCTTATTAGTATTGTCCGTCGTTTTCAATCTGACACTTTCCGTATCAGGAGCGAGGGGGTGAAGTATATGGCAAAAATAGGTGTCACGTCAGGTGACCATTGGAGTTCTAACGTAGGGAGTCACCAGCTCACATTCCTTTGGAGTATCAGATTAAAACGACGGACTGTAGATACTTAACTCGACTAAGTATATTGAAAAGAACAGTACCCGGGTAGGCTAATATCGCTATTGGAGTGGACCACCCTTATCACTTAGGGGTATAAAAATTAGATTACGACCGATTCTAAGACCTACCGAATATACTTATAAACTTTCATAAAAATCGGTCAAGCCGTTTCAGAAGAGTATTGTTACAAACACTGTGAAACCAGAATTATATGTAAAATATTAGATTAAACCTGCCTATTAGTACTCTCTGCTCTTTGAAATGAGGTTTATTGGAGAACTCCTTGCCCTTGTCAGCATTTCTATTTAACTTGCAGTATATAGGTACTAGGATAAAATGGACAAAATAACAACAAAATGCAAAAATAACCGAAGTATTGTAAGACTCCCTGTCTATTTCTCTCAGCTTTAGATTGTTTGGAGGTGACTGATTGTTCTAAATATCTTTTCCTAAGAGTCGCTTGTGCAATAGGTTGAAATTGCTGCTGTTTTAGTTGCCTATCAATCAGAATGGATATTTGGATATTTTTTGATACATCGAGTGTCGCTTGTATTAACAAAGCGATAAGTCGATTATCATATGAATGTTGATAATTCATTTTCTCTTGTGTAATTTTTCTATATCCTCACTTGAAACGCCGATATATTATTTTTTATATAGGCTGGAAAATATTGTATTATTTCTCTCATAGTCATTAAAATATAATCTTCTGATCAAAAAAATATTTTCATCGTGTTACACTCATCCAACATTCCGTGATACAACTCGAAAACCAGCTGTCATAGGCGATATAATATATTTTTAATAAATTTATGCTTCGCATGAGAACCACCGCGATTCGAGTATTTAATTGCTACGAAAAAATAATTACACGGTGTTTGAAGCCGCAATTTAATTCTCTTATGATAGAAATTATGTATAATAAAATAACTATGCTGGCAATATTTCATATTAGTTGCGTGACTGCAGCTTGGTTTCCCTTAAGCCTCACTCGATGGTGAGCAACTTAGAGTCGAAAAGTTACTTATTTTATAATTATCAGTCGCTAACGAGTATTATGAGAACTTGGGCAGCATCATTATCTGTGGCTGAATAATTCTTTTTTTGACCCACAATTTCTCCTACGCGAATTGAACACCCAGTTATGGACCAGCACTTATCAGCCGCTCTCGTTCTCTCCTACGATTCAATTTGTCTTCCGCATATCTTCGTCTTTATCGTTCATGTCGTAGCCTCCCAGTCACCTACATCGATATGACATGTTTCCATTTGTGTCTTGAGATTCTTGATAACATCTTCGTATCATTTAAACTGTCCTCCCTGAATGCCTTGCCCTTGTCCAGTTGAAACTAGATAACTTGCTTCGGAAGAAGTAAGTCTGGCAGTCGAACGACATGACCTGCCCAGCAAAACGGACGGACCCAAGGCTGGTTGTTCGTTTGATGATTCTGCTAGTCTATTTTAGCAGCGCTGGTGGTACTTTTCCAAACACCTCAGGTATCGCTTGTAGGTGTTCCAGGTATTACGTTCATAGAGAAGTATTGGTATGACGATGGCATTATAGACCGAGAGCTTCGTCTTACCACTTATATCGTAGTTGTCAGAAATCCTCTTTAAGCAGCTTCTAAAAGCTAGCGCACTTGTGTCTGTCGGTGCCTCAACATTTGCATTTATCCAAGGATGATTTCCGAGGTATGGGAAATGTTCTATATTTTCTAGAGGTCCTTACCATCCGTTCTTTAAGAGATTTCAACACCCAAAGCCAGGTTTTCTGGGAAAAGATGAAGTGCGGTTTGCAGTAATATTCGTTGGTAAGTTCTACATCGCGCCTTGTCGTCATTCTTGAGGGACATTTTGGCAATACACCTAAGTGTGTGTCCGTCTCGCCTAGCCGCCCACTTTAAAGAGCTCAGCGGGAACTGCGTCCAACCCAGCAGATTTGTTTTACTTCAGCTGATTGATAGTTTTCTCGACCTCTCAATGGGAAGGGACGTCACTGAGATGTTGTTGTGCGTGGTTTTTTTGGAGCCGTCATCATCCAGCTGGAAATCTCTGTTTAGAATTTCTTGAGTGTGCTTCCATGGGGAGCTAAATCTTTGAGTAGATGAGTCCTCTTTCAAGATCTTATGTGCTTCTGGACTTTTGAAGAGAGACCGTATGTTGTGACGCTGAAAAAGAGTTGTTAGAGGCTGCTGAATATTCCAATTTGGTTGGTTTTATGTACTCCAGCCTTTGCATAAATGTTTGTTTTTCGTGAGTTGTATTTAAGTGTTTCGTCAGATATCACAGACTTTCCAATGGTGATCTATGAGATCAATACTGATGATTTCTTGTCACAAAGCCCGTCGGCTCTTGGCAGGCAGTCAGCATAGCTATTATATTCATAGACCTGTAATCTACTTCCAATTTCTTGTGATCGCAGAAAATTTGCCATTTAAAATCGACTACGCGGCGAATTTCGATTAGGAATTGCAAACTCACATCCTCAAAATATCTACATAACAAAATAACTGAAGTCCAGAGATCTTTTACAGCACCGTTGGTTTGCCGAATGGTAGTGCAGCGTATTTCTCATTGACTACTTTATCAAGCAGGTGACTATATAATTCATTAGACATTCTCTAAAAAAAAAAATACATAGATACACGATACACAAAAATGAATTTGGCGGCAGAGATAATGTATCGCATTTATGGGAGTCATTTCAAGGCAATTATATTTAAGGTGGTATTTTAATATATAAACCCAAAATTAGTGTTTCACAAGACAAGATTTCTTGTCTTGCTGGGCCTATTCTTGTCTTGTCTTGCAAAGCAAGACAAGAAATGAAATTCATTCTTGTCTTGCCCGACTCTTGCAGAAAAAAATCTTGTCTTGCAAACAAGATTTCTTGCAATTTCTTGTTCTTGCATTATTGTTTTGTGACGTCATAGCAAGAGTGTGGTAGCAAAACACGACGGTTTTCTACCACACACGTCGGTTTTGGAGCGACGTGTTTCATCATAGTCTGTGGGGCCCTTAAGATTATGATTGGTGTCATTGTCATTGATAACGTGGTTGCCATTTTTCCTGGTTTAAAGGCTTTTTTTCAAGGAAACAGTTTCAAAAACCCTTTTTTATTATACTTACCTGAAAACACCTCTTTTTCACCTGTCTTTAGAATAAGGTAAAGGTGACATTTCCAGAACAGCGCACGGAAATTTTTTCCCGATCTCTGTTTCCGTGCGCTAACCAGATAACACGTGTCAGTCAATGTTTCATCCTTGTCATTCATTAGAAATTAAACAAAGATATATTATAAATACATACAAGCAGGACAAATGAACCGCAGCTTCTCTTGGTTGGTTAGAATTCATGCGTTCTAAAACACATCACTTGGGTAATATATGACACATTCTTTAAAAAAACCACTGTGATGTGAGGCCAAATGGACATTTTTCGTATGACCTTATTGGAAACATGTTACATTGATAAAAAAAAGTCTGTAACTAGAAATCTAGCAAAGATATTATTCTGTACTTACTCTGTAGCTTTCTTAATATATAAATGTCTGTTAAAAAATTACCATCGCTTTATTCATTTCATAAACACGTGTATAAATTAATTAAGTTCCAGCCTCAAAGTTATAACGTGACATATGAAATATGTGGTTGACTATTTTTCGACATATAACGAGTTCCTAGGAACACTCGCAATGATTTTTGATTCGCATTATAGATAGGTATCTTTTATTTATCAATATTAAATAATAAAGGGCACTGGCCTTATTTGGGTCAGGTACCTTATATAGATATACTGAGCATGTGCAACGTCACTAATTTATTAGATAAGTGACGTCATAGGCAGATTTCATAGTGTTATATCTCCGTCAATTTTTGACTAAGAAGAAAAAGAAAAAACACGTGTTAACTTATTTTTCAGGGACTATCGAAATCAGCAATAAAAAAATTTGATGCAAGGAGCCTATTTTATGCACTACAATGCTAATAAACCTTTAAAAAAAATCGACTTGATTCTTTGATGGTTGAAAACGAAAAGGCCTTCACATTGAGCTTAAATTCAATTTTGTGTGTGCAGTGACGTTGTCCATCATGACCAAAAATTTGCCTAGCCATACTTGCTGCAAGAACTGTTAGAAACTGACATCTGTTTGAGTGTTTCGAAACTACAATTTCAAAACGTTTTGTCGCAGAAAAATGCCTTAAACTTAACAAACTGACATGCTGACATTTTTATCTTATTGTTAACTGCCACAATTACTTCAAAAATATGCAGAAAAGAGGACTTGATTTTTTTGCAAGATTTCTTGCAAACTTGCAAGAGTCTTGCAGAATAATTTCTTGTCTTGCTTGGCAACTTCTTGTCTTGTCTTGCTTTGCAAGACAAGAAATTTAAGAGAGTCTTGTCTTGTCTTGTTCTTGCAGCAAGAACAAGACAAGAACGAGAAATTTGCAAGAATCTTGTGAAACACTACCCAAAATACTGAGTACCAAAAAAAAAACATTGTGTAGAAATACACAGAATAACGTTTTACATATCCAAGCTCAATTAATTACTTCTTTGATGTGAATCAACTCCGTATACTTGATTTGCAAGTACTTGTTGGATCTAATTTACCCCTTTTTCGGTATTTGGCTTATTACGGTCATATCCCAATATAAGCACGTATAGTTCTATAAATGTCACCTTCAGAATAAATGATGGCATATTTTTGGGTTGTTACTACTGTCAAATTTGTTTATGATATGCATTCGAGATTCTGATCAAAACAATTATTATTTCTATGGAATCTATTATATTTATTCCAAGGTTTCTATATTTTTTTTTTCTGGGATAAATTCTGTTAATTATTGTTATATATTTAGAATGTTAGAAGTGATTTGAGATCGATATTATCAACCCAGCCATTCAATATATTGCGGCTTGTCAAAATTAGATCAATTGGCAACTTTTCACTAACAAAATAAGTTAATTCACTTGATTAACATTATAAAAAAAACAAATACGATGTGATTGAGGTATGAAAATGCAACATTTTCTTTTCAACATTGCTCACACCGAAACTAAAAGTAGAAAGCCTAATCCATTAAATGCTTATTCTTGTTTTTCTTCTAATGGAAAATTAGGTCAAAAAGAAATCGCGCATAGAATCGCATTTCTTAATTAAAATCCGATTTCTAAATTAAGAAATAGTTTTAGAACTATAATACCAATTTTATTGTCGAATTATTTCTCTTTATCCTCTTAAGTCCCTATTAAACTTTGCTATTGTCATCCACCAATTCTACTATTCAATCACAAAGGATTGAATTCGATTTTTTGAAGTGCTATTCATTAACTCTGTCTAGGATTGCAATGATCTCCGTTTTCATTATATTTCAACAACATAAAGGTGAAAAGCGAGGATTCCGGGAGAATAGGTCGATAACTGATGCCCTCATAAAGGCGTTCGACTAAGTTCAACTCCGTTGCCGAATATGCTGAATATGTATTAAACAAGAAACATTGTCACTATCAAACATGAACAGCACACAGAGGTAGACTTTCGAACATAGGAACATAAATACACTAACACTTGGAGAAATAAGACAGACTTATCAGTCCGTTATCGCCTTGGCCCATTCTTTTTCAAACTTTTCATTGAAATTATACAGGACAGCAATCAAATCAGCAATGTGTGCTTTGAGGACTATAAGGTAGTCTTGGCAGAAACAGAAAGCGAGTTACAAAAATAGAGACATACGTTTCACTAGTAAATAATACAAGTCGACCCCCATTGATAAAACAAAAACGATACGCTCGTAGTAAAGAGCAAGCCAATTGAACACAGGGGCGTCGCGTCGGGGGGGTACTGGGGGTAATTACCCCCCCCCCCAGGATCGAATTATCAAGAGAAAAATCACGATGCCAAAAAGAAAATACATAATATATTGAAGAAAAAACATTTTTGTTTTGTTTTATTTTTTTCACAAATGAAATAATTGTTCTGGAAAAGTGAATGACCTTGAAATTTGCGAAAAATTTCGCCTGCGGCGCGTTTTTGGAGGGCGCCCCCTCAGGTCCCCGTACCATTTACCCCCCCCAGACTACTGGTCACGCGTCCCAACTGATTGAACAGGTAGGTACCTAAAGAGATTTCGTAACTTAGAAGAGATAAATCAAATCGTAAGAGCTCAATAAATGACATCAGAGAAAGTCAACAAAAGCATCTGGAAAAATAACCATATACGCATTGACTTTTCAGTGCGGATGTATAAATTCTGTGTATTACAGTTACTAATCAGGTATCGAGATTCGAGCTGACATAATTAAAACAAATAATAATATCTGAAGAACAGCAGAGATCAAAGCATCAAGGATCAGACACAGGCGAGAATAAGCGAGATAATAGCAACGTGGTGAAGGTGAAGTATATAGTTGGATAGGATGTAGCAGATTATGTTACTGCATAATCCACTCATTATATATGGACATCAGCTCAGTGGTTCTATATAAGCTGCAGCTGTGGGTTAAAAGAATGAGTTGGACAGGGGTGCCATTGAAGTTTAGCATGCTTATAAGAAAAATACGAAAAGTAAAGTTGAAAATTTTAAAGGAGAAATAGGTAAATATACTTTATCTGCCCGTTGATATAAGCTTACCCAAGAAAACAACCGATACGTAGTTTTCAACTCGATTTATTCAAAATGTTTAAAAAAAGTAAGTATTCAAAAAGATACCTTTTCAGGGCGGATCTATAACCTCTATTTTCTCGATAGGGTCTTTTCCAACTTTCGCACTCGAGAGTTAGGAAAATATAACCGGTCTCCGAAACCACTTCCTGGCATCTATAGAAAGGATTTATCGACATGAAAGTGAAGTCTGAGATAGTGACGTATTTCTTTCTCTCTAAGTCAAAAAAGTCAGTCCTGCAGACTGACGGTGATCGGACATCACCGAGTATTAACTCGGAGACTGTCTTCGATATTAATATAACTTATACAGATAGGTCAGAGCTTTATCCCTGTTTTGTTAACAGAAATATATTGATTGACATATGGGTATAAGGTACCTAAGCTTTTAGAATCAAACCAAATTCGTTTACTTATTTACCGTCTTTTAGGTTCATCATTCATATCATTCGGGTTTTTAAAAAAAATGGTGGTTGAACTTATCCATGAAAGAAAATTACAGTATTACAGAAGAGAAGAAATAGTTGAGTATTTGCCAACCAAGTAAAATAAAATATACCAGTTCATTTTTGAATCGAACCGTCCCGTATGCGATATTTCATAAACGAAACGATTTTCAGATAAAAACGAACTCCCAACTACAAAATAGCAAAACACTTTATTTTACGAGCAAGTTTTGCCAAACATGAAACAGATATCCATATTTATGGAAACCATCTATCTTCCATTCCAGATATTTTCCTTATTTCGGCAAATCCAATCGCCGACACTCTCGTGCTTTGCCTGAACGTAACAAATTGGGCTTGTAGTTTTTATTACTTACTGAGAAAAATAAATCAGTCAGGTTTTATTCTAATACCGAAAATTATTTTATTCAAAATCTCGTTCTAAATAAAATGATACTAACGAGCTCATGGGACAAAAGTTTATGTTTTATTATCATGAATATTTCTTTATTTTTATTTTTTTACATTTTAGGTCTAGGTTGGTCATGTAATTTTATTATAGCAAATGACATTTGCACAAATACCACTTCAACCATTTTATCGCAAATCTAAATTAACTGCATAAATGGCGCTGGGCCCATTAATAAACACCGGCTTGTCCCAAATCAAATGTCGATTGATTTGATAGAACCGATTTAACGCCTCAACAAATTTTGAGCAAATGATTCAGTGCAGGATGGCAGCCTTTAATATACTCAAATATGTCAATCATTTTACATATAGTAGTATATTATTTAGGCACATTTGTCTATAAAGTTTAACTTATCTTTCACAACATTTTCAAAGCCCTTAACTAAGGCAATTCAAGAAATTCAAAAAATACGCCCTTCAAAATTATATTATAATCTCCTCAAATCCGTTGTTAGGCCTCCACTTTCATAAATAATAAAATAATTTCCGACAGATTTATGAAAAATGATTCGTAGTTTGGTTTTGAATCTTTCCCCGAATAAGACGAAATCGGCCCATTAGAATGTCTGATTCTGCATTGTTTTAATTAATCCCCCAAAATCCCCTTAATCAGCGTCAGAATCCAACGTTCGCGTAATTTAAATTATTACTAGTGTGAGGATTATCCATTTGTTTCTTAATCACTTTGAAATTCTCATTTTATAATCTGGAATTGCAAAAGTTTATGGCTAGGTATATGTAGATTTATCTGGTGAAGCTGCAAATCGCAACACCATCGTGAAATTGAAAAACCACTCAAAATAAAAATACGTATATTAAAAAGCCTAGAATTGATTACAAAAAATTTCCCAGAAAGCATCATGACTTCAATTTACTTGACATAGTTCACTTTATGCTTCTGCCACTTATGAAAACTACTTAAATATTTTACGTCGGCTCTTTATTATCTTCAGCATGAATTTTTCATGAGCCGACACCCAAATCCTGTACTACGTTCTGTTCTTGTTTACATAATAGACGACATAAATTCTTGGCTGTAAAAATGGTATGTGTGCAGAACTTAGCTTCTACAACCTATTAGGCTTGCATGTATGCATATTAAGCCGTTGCAAGGGAAGTCCGGGATAAATGGCGCTAAATTTGCATATATCTACCAATTTAAATTACGATATAGCGGTTAGTTACAGAATCCGAAACGATTATAAAGCAAACAAAGTTAAAGTAATACTCGCGGCGGATTAATAATAAAGCAATCAATTCTATTTGATATAGGTAAGCACAAGCATTGGAAGGTAAAAGAAAAAGAGAAATTTGTCGGCACAAGATTTGCCGTTTTAGAAGCACTTTTTCCGGCATTATCTCCCTTGTGTTTGTCAACTACTATGGACTACCAAAAATATACAAACGAAATGTACCTTTGGTACCAATTTATTGTAGGAGTCTTCATCTCCTTCGAAAATTCTAGAAAAGTACTTGTCCAATATGATACAACCCTTAGCGAAACCACACTTGCAGCATTTCGTCAATGTGAACAATGGCATCAAACCCAATCTCAACATCTGCGCCAGTCTGGGCATAGTCTCAGTATGTTGAGATTCTAAATTCCCAAACAAAATTAAATTAAAAATAAAAACCTATTTCTTTACCCCTATTTATTTTCCCGAAATAAGGCGCCGGTAGTCTAGCCAGTCGGGCCAGTACCTGGCACCAAAGTCTCTTTGTCGCACACACGTGAGATTTCTGAAAGTAAAATAATTTTAAAATATATTTCTATTGACCCACTTTTTTATTTCATCATTCCTTCTAATAATTATTTTCACCCTGTGAGTTGCGTATTTTTTTCCGCGTATTTCTAGGCGCGATTGTTTAAGTAATTATAGTGAAGTTTTAAATTGCCAAGTGGCAAAAACAGTAAAAAAATTGTAAATAAGTTCTTAGTCGAAGTTTTCTTGTACATAATTGTTATTCTCTGTAAATGAAATGTGGGAGAGGATTCTAATATTTCTAATCGAAGGATAACAAAAAGCATTTCTTCTCTCCTCCCCCCACATTTTTGGCCACATCGAGCCGATTCCAGTTTATTTCTTCGCAAGATGGTTTTTCTGCAATACTAATAGTCCGGGAGCTGGTGACACTGATGACAGGAGCAGCGCCTTGGTTTCTGGTATTGTATCAACAAAATAAATGAAAATACAATCTTCAGTGCTTCAGTGAGTGATTTTTAGCCTTTATTCGTACTACTATTTTTCTGGTGTTGTGAGTGAATTTTCTCGTGATTTCAAGACTCAATTTTTCACATATTATTTTATTATTTACTACAAATAGTAGAAAGTTGGACGTTTTGTAGATTTTTTATTCTATTTCTACGTATTTTCAAGTAGATACATTTTCGTTTTAGTTTGTAAAATCTATTTCTATTATCTTATAGGTAAATATTCTTATATTTTTGTAAAAACCTTCTGTAAATATATGTAAATTCGAGTGTAAATTATTAGGTCGCTAGTTAGTTATAATTTTACAAAATGTCTCTCGACAAGTTAAAAAAATCGAGATCTTCCATTAAACGTTCCATATCTAGATTAGAAACTTGGTTAGTAACAAATGAAGATGTTATGAGTGATGCTCTAGAATTTGAAAATAGACTTGATAGACTCAAAATTTTGTTTTCTAATTATGAACAAACTCAAGATGAAATAGAACTTTTATTAACTGAAGAAACTGCAGATTCTGAAGATAGGTCTAGTATGGAAGATAAATACTTTTCTTGAATAAGTAAGTTTACTAATATTATTCAAAAACTGAAAGTTGTGAATTACAGTAATCCTGCGCAAAGCGTACATCAGTCAGCAGCAGTAAAGTTGCCAGATATTAAAATTCAACAATTTTCAGGAAATATTACTGAATTTGAATCTTTTATGCAACTGTTCGATGCCCTCATTATTCAAAATAAACAGTTATCCGATATTCAAAGATTCGTGTACTTGAAAAGTTATTTAAAGGGTGAACTGTTGCAAATTATTGATTCGCTTCCTATAACTAACAATAATTTTCAGATTGCAATAAATACATTAAAATCTCATTTTGAAAATAAATTTGCCATAATAAACTCTTACTTGTCAGCAATGATAGATGCGCCTAGCATAAATAAATGTAAGCCTAACTCATTGCGGGAATTTATCACAACGATTCAAAAAAAATTCCAATCATTGAAAAATCTGAATCTTTCTTTTGAAGAACTCTTTAACTTAATTCTTATTTTTCAATTTCAGAAAAAATTGGATTATGGAACCAAAAGAGCGTTTGAGACTGAACGCGATCACTTTCAGATACCGAGTCTAGATAACTTTATAAGCTTTCTTGAGAAAAGGTGTCTCATATTAGAAAATGTTGAGATGTCGAGCCCCAAATCCCAAAGAAAAGTAATACACTCTCATCCTGCTACTTCGCCGAACAATTCTTCGGGTAGCTCGTCTAATAATAATTCAAATGCATTTTTGAATTGTATATTTTGTGGAAAATCGGGACACAAAATATATACTTGTCATAATTTTAAAACTTTGCAACATCCCGAAAAATACAATTTTGTCAAAACAAAGAATTTGTGTGAAAACTTTCTCGGTAGGCATACCATTAATAAATGCACCTCTACTCAGAAATGTCATGTGTGTGCAAAGCGTCATAATTTATTATTACACATACAAAATAATACAGAACATCAGCATTCTCCCTCCACTTCCTCTAAAAGTGATTCCTTCACACGATCTAGCTTTCGTGATCCTAAGTCTCAATCAAACTCAGGGCGAAGTGGAAATTCTCAAATAAATTCTCCAAGAAACTCTTATTCTCTAATTTCAGGTCCTTCGGAGCAACAAGAAAACAATAGGCCAAGCTCCGACATTAGTTCAATTTCTCACTCAGCTTTATCGCTGAAAAGCTCTCATGTACTTCTAGCTACGGCTAAGGTACACATTTTTTCAGGTATTGGATAAAGAATTTCAGCCAAAATTCTGCTTGACACTGGAAGTCAAAACTCCTTTGTAACCGAACATTTGACTAAAATATTACAAAGCACTTTCTATCGAACTTCTCTAAATATTTCCGGAATTAGTGGAAGTATATCCATGTCTGAGAAAATGACAGATATTGAATTCCATTCCAATACAGATTCCTCAAAAAAATTTAAAGTAAGCTGCGCCGTGTTGCAGCATATTACATGTAGGCTTCCCCAAGTCCCTATAAAAATAGATCAGCTTAATATTCCTAAAAACTTTATTCTGGCTGACGACGAGTTCGCTGTCCCTTCCGATATAGACATCCTGGTAGGCCTAGATTCCTACTATGATATTATTCTTCCAAATATAGTCAAATTGGGTAAGGATTTACCTGTTCTCCAGGAAACACACCTAGGCTGGGTATTGGCCGGTTGTTTTTCCAAAAAATATACCTCCTAACATTCATGCTCTTGTGATAATGAAGACATACAAACTTCAAACTCTTTTTTGTCCACCAGTCAGATTGACAAATTTTTAACAAAATTTTGGGAGATCGAACAGTGACGAATTGTGTGAGAAAATATTCACCTCCACTACTCAAATTCTACCAAATTCCCGATTTCAAGTGAATTTACCCCTTAAATCTTCCTCTGAAGAGAAAAAGCTAGGTGACTCTTACTCTATCGCAAAAAAGCGATTCTTCACATTAGAAAACTGTTTAAAAAAAGACAAAACCTTTTCGAGGAATATAAAAAGTTTATCGAAGAATACATGGTCATGCAAGTTACATACCCTTGTCAACACAATTCTCGAATTCAGATATCAAGTATTTCATTCCTCATTTATGCGTTATTCGGGAGGCCAGTGTAAGTACCAAGCTGAGAGCTGTGTTCGACGCCAGCTGTAAAAGTTCATCTAGCTACTCTCTTAACGATATTTGTTTTAAGGGTTACCAGGTACAACCTGACCTTTATGACATCCTGTGTAGATTTCGCATGTTCCCCTATGTATTCACTGTCGACATAAAAAAAATGTTTCGACAAATCCAAATTTCTCCTACGCATAGGCATTTACAAAACGTCTTATGGCGGGAAAACCCAAATGAAAATTTCAAATTCTTACAGCTGGAAACAGTAACATATGGGACTAATTCTGCCCCTTTCCTAGCAGCCCGTGTACTAAAAGAAATTGCCCTCAAATATATTTCTGACTTTCCTCTTGCTTCTGAAGCAATACTCAAACAATTCTATATGGATGACGGCCTCTGTGTAGCCTATGATCAAGATAGCCTTCTAAAGCTTCACAATGAAATAAGCATTGTACTACAAAAGCACGGTTTTGAGTTACACAAATATTGCTCAAACAGCGAGCATTTTCTAAAAACAGTCTGTAAAAGCCAGGACGTCGAGTATGACATAAATATAAGTGATAGCCCAAGCAAAGTCCTAGGTTTGAAGTGGTTACCAGCTGAAGATCTTCTTTCCATTTCTGTTCCAGAAAAAATAATTTCAACCCCTGTTACAAAAAGAAAGATTCTTTCCTTTCTAGCTCAATGTTACGACCCATTAGGATTAATAAACCCCTTTATTGTCAAGGGAAAAATTTTATTACAGAAACTGTGGCAAAAGAAGCTAGATTGGGATGTTATTATCACAGAAGAAGACGTCCTACAAGATTGGCAAAATTTTATAAAATATTTTCCTCTTCTATCCGAGAAAAAAATTTGTCGTTCCATTTTTCTTCATAAATGTATTGAGAAAATACAATTACATGGGTTTTCTGACGCGAGTCTTTCAGCGTACGGAGCCTGTGTGTACTTTCGTATCATGTATTCTGATGGTACTATTTCTTCTAGTTTGGTATCTTCGAAATCCAGGGTCGCCCCTCTGAAATCTCTTACTGTTGCAAGGTTGGAACTCTGCGCCATGCTCCTCTTGGCACAATTAGTTAAAAAACTAATTTTAATACTTGAAAACAAAATTCAATTTGAATCAGTTAATACATCGAGTTGCACAAATCCAAGAATTGTCAGAGAACTATACATGGCGACATATAAAATCAGCTGACAACGCAGCTGACCTCCTTTCCCGAGGCGCATTTGCCAATGAAATTGTGAATTCAACACTGTGGTGGCAGGGTCCCGGTTTCTTACTGGATAGCAATTTTGTGATTCCTGACGATGACCCAGAAGTCATTGTACAAGACGTTCCCGAAAAACGAAAGGTTCATCTTTTAACCAACGCTCCACAAACACAAAACTTCTGGGATGACATATTCTCTAAATTTCCTTCTTTTTCTCGCCTCATTAGAGCAATTTCATTCTTGTTTCGTTTCATTAATTACTTGAAGAAAAATCTCGAGAAAAATGCAATGTCTGATCCTCTAACTACTGAGGAACTGAATTTCACAACTAATTTTGTCATTAGACAAATACAAAATTCAAGATTTTCTAAAGAAATATCCGAAATTTCCCAGAAGAAACCATTAACCAATAAACAGCTTCTTTCTCTGAAACCTTTCATAGATGATATAGGGCTCCTTCGTGTTGGAGGTCGCCCCGAATACGCCAATATCTCATTTCAACAAAAACACCCCCTGCTACTTCCCTCTAAAAATATTGTTACCTCCCTTCTTTTAAAATATGAACACATCCGTCTTGGTCATGCAGGAGCTCAAACAGTATTGAGCAATGTAAGGCTGAGATTCTGGCCCCTTGACGGTTTAAGAGAGACCAAAAGGATAATTCGTAATTGTGTTCTTTGTTTTCGCCATTCTAATCAAGTTTGCGAGCAAATAATGGCTCCACTTCCTAAGGAAAGAGTAACTTTCAGTAGGACATTCCAGAAAGTGGGAGTAGATGCTTAGAAAAGCACCTTCAATCAAGGTTTATATCGCTGTTTTCATCTGTATGGTCTCAAAAGCAGTCCATATAGAATTAGTGACTGGTCTTGCAGTAGACTCTTTCTTAATAACTCTTAAGAGGTTTATTTCTAGACGAGGGAATCCCTCCCAAATTTTCAGCGATAACGCTACAAACTTTACAGGCTCCAACAATTCTCTTAAAGAACTTTACAATTTCTTTCGAAAAAGAAACAACTCGAATGCAATTTCGGATATTCTTTCTCTTAATGAGACCTCCTGGCACTTTATTCCACCCAGATCTCCCCATTGGGAAGGAATTTGGGAATCTGCGATCCGAGGTGCTAAATATCACATGAAAAGATTGATCGGCAACTCATTGTTCACTTATGAACAATTTTCAACCATACTCTGTCAGATTGAAGCAGTTATGAATTCAAGGCCATTATGCCCCCTTTCTAATGACCCGTCAGATTTGACATGTTTGACTCCGAGTCATTTCCTGATAGGCTCAAGTCTGACGGCTTATCCCGAAAGAGACCTACAAAAGCTCAACGAAAATAGACTTTCAATCTACCAGAAAATAACCCAAATGCAACAAGTGTTCTGGAAACGCTGGTCCATCGAATATTTGAATGGACTTCAGAATCGACCAAAGTGGTTGCATGACCAACGTAATATTCAAATTGACGAGTCACAATCATTTTTCCTGGTAAAGACGGGCGAGTTCGAGCTGTTGAAATACGAACTTCTGACGGAACTTACACCAGGCCCATTACTAAATTAGCCTTATTACCAACTGAGCCTTGGTAATTCTTTCTCTCTCTCTCACTCTCCCCTTGTGTTTTATGTTGAATCTGAAAGCTTCAAGCTTCAAGGCCGGGGAGGATGTTGAGATTCTAAATTCCCAAACAAAATTAAATTAAAAATAAAAACCTATTTCTTTACCCCTATTTATTTTCGCGAAATAAGGCGCCGGTAGTCTAGCCAGACCTGGCACCAAAGTCTCTTTCTCGCACACACGTGAGATTTCTGAAAGTAAAATAATTTTAAAATATATTTCTATTGACCCACTTTTTTAAGGGCAGTTTACTCTCTAGCTTTTGAGGTGTTCGCGTCAGTCAAGCGCTCATCTCGCTATTTCGCTTTCCCACGTACAATAAGAAGTACAATTTTATTCGAAATCATATTATGATTTCATCATTCCTTCTAATAATTATTTTCACCCTGTGAGTTGGGTATTTTTTTCCGCGTATTTCTAGGCGCGATTGTTTAAGTAATTATAGTGAAGTTTTAAATTGCCAAGTGGCAAAAACAGTAAAAAAATTGTAAATGAGTCGAAGTTTTCTTGTACATAATTGTATATATTTTCGTGAATTGTTAGTGGTGATGGTCGTGATAAATAAAATAAATACTTGTACATAGAAAAGAAACGGTCGGAGCTTGCGTGTTATGTTATTTCAACCTGTATCAAAAACGGAACTACCTTTTCTCTATAAATGAAATGTGGGAGAGGATTCTAATATTTCTAATCGAAGGATAACAAAAAGCATTTCTTCTCTCCTCCCCCCACACAGTATATACGAGCATTCCAATAGACAATGCCCTATGAATGACCTACTGGCTCACATAATTGAGCTAGCTGATCACTGCCTGAAAAACACGTACTTCTCTTACTTCACCTATGCACTTAGCCCTGTCCTTGGTAATCACTAACTTTTTTTTGATCTAATTTGAGAAGGGATTCCTAGAAACCAGCATTCTAATACCGAAAATCTGCACCTCGGGAAAATTCAGGCATGTTAAAATACCATGTGCAGACTGCCAGAATGCCTAAATTGGACAAAGAAATCGACGAATATTGGCAAGGCGAGACGAGCACACAGTAGCCTTGAGAAATAAACAAACAAATGCTGGCTTATTTCTTGCAGCCTTGGGAGCTTCTCGATCGTCATCTTCGGGATCTTCGTGACTTCTATGTCTGAGTCCATGCTTTCTTTATCCGACTCTCCGTACACTCGAGCCACTGGTGCGACTACCAAGGAGAAGCCTGTCGCTTTCTAGATGTGTCTGTGTTATCGCCGTCATCTTTATCATGTCTCAGGCGTGCGCGTCCATGTTCGCTTGCATCTCTATCATCCTATTTTCTGCCAGCTTCCTCAGTCTCTCGTCAAACTATCTCAGGTATCATGCAAGCAGGTTTATTACATCCAACCTCTTCATTATTTGTGTCTTCATCTTCTCCATGGTTTTCTTGTCCATGCCGTCTGCTGCTTGAACCGGAGGGATTCAGCAATGGTCAAAATTCAAACAATCCCATGCATGCGAGAATTAAATAATAATTGAGTGAACAGAAGGTTTTTGTATTTCGTGATTTTTTTTTAATTAGATTCAGTGCAAAACGCTTTCGGCCTTAAGCCATCATCAGTGCCACCTGCAAGTAAGGAAAATCTTGTATATTTCAAGAGAATAAAGAAAATTGAAATAATAATATTTCAA
This sequence comes from Ceutorhynchus assimilis, assembly GCA_917834065.1. Classification (NCBI taxonomy): domain Eukaryota; kingdom Metazoa; phylum Arthropoda; class Insecta; order Coleoptera; family Curculionidae; genus Ceutorhynchus; species Ceutorhynchus assimilis. The sequence continues at coordinate 44,200,830 of OU892277.1, forward strand.
ATCAAGCACCAAATAGTTAATATCGGTTTAAATAGCTCACTCTCGGAGTTGTTTCTGAAGGACATGGTGTCACTACAAGCGATCGCTCACTTACTGTCGCATCCATAAAGGAAACTAAGAAGAAGCCTACTAAGTGCCCAGAAAGTTGAAAGTTCCCTAGTAGATTAGTGGATAGCCGCGAAGGCATCAAAATAAATATGGTCTTTGAGGAATTCATTACTCTTTAAAGCCATAGATAAACCAAATAGAAGATAAAATCAATAGTTAGGATAGAGATACTGAATATACCTACATATAGAGATAAATTAAAAGCTAATAAGAGAGATTCTGTGATAAGTTTTTATTTGAACTTAATTGAAAAGAATTGACTAGCCTCAATGATCGCTTGCGTGATTTTACTGAGTGAATATTTTCACTTCTTGATTGGTTTCTCATTGTTTTCTTCGGTCAATTAAGAGTTAGTATGTCATTCAAAAATCACAAATAATACTTCCTAATCCGCTTCGCGGATGACACATCTTAACCAATTGAATTGGAGACATGGAAAACAGTGAGGAGCTAACACAGATTTCTTAGAATAATTAATTATTAATATACTTTATCTTCAAAATATTTTACCAATCTTGTTCAAATAAGCCTATTTTAGTTTCGAACCAACCAATCTCATCAATTGAACAAAATCTATCATCTTTATCATTTATCCGTATTTTTTGGTCATTTTTTTCTTGTTGCGAACGCATTTTTATTATGATCTCCAACAGTGCCGGCCCGAGGCTACTTTTAGTATGGAGCGAGATCTGACTTTGGCGCCCCTAGTTTAAATGTGATTCGCATACGCGAGAATGGATTTTGACCATTATCTAATTTAATAGGTTTGTTCCAACCCGTCAAAAAAACGTCCCAGAACGGTTTAGGAACCACTCTGTATACGAATTTCAGTTTCTATGCAAAAATTTTAGGTTTTGCGCAGAATCCTGACTTACGGTTTCCTGCTGGGTTGGAACAAACAAAAGCTCAATGTCTCTATTTATCTCACGAATTGAAAATTCAAAACATTTCTGTTCGTTGGTACAAAGTTCTCTTATTTACTAACATTTAGTTCACATTCTTTGGTGGGATCAATCAATAATCAACTTTAGTAATATCACTTATAACACTTATGGCCATTTCCACCAACTAGTTATTTTCGGGAAGCCTTAAACGATAAGTATTCCCTAGACTGACAGTTTTCCATGGAGAAATGTCAGTTTAGGAAATACTTATCGTAATAGTAGAGAGTTCTCGGGCCGTTCAAATTTCAAATACTGTAACGCTGACAACGCTTGACAAGTATGACAGTTCTTACGGTATAAGCGTTAGCGGAGCCCGCTATTTAACGGAAGTTACCGGATGCCTTACCGCAAAGACCTTACCGTAAGGCTATGCTCTGTCAAAACTAGTTTACGCTCCATTTATGTCTGCAAAAACAGCAAGCAGCTAATAATTCCTCCATAAAAAACACCAAGGGAAAATTATTCAAGCTCAGGAATCTTCAGAATAAATAAAAGTTAGAAAACAAGCAAAAAAAGTGGGGTTAGATTACTCAACTCAGCTGTCAAAATGTAAACAGAATAAGAGGATTTATGTGTCTTCGTGCTCGAGAACTATAAAAGACCATGTAAAATACCGTATTGTTAGCGGTAGGTACCGTATTAGCGTAGCATCTGACGCACGAGAACTTTCTAGTTTGTGGAAACGGCCATTAGGGCCGGTTTATTCACCTTCTGATAAACTGTCAGGTATGCAATCTGACCGACCGATAAAAATGCAATCTCTAATTCCATTGGTTGTTTATCTGAATATAAATAAACCGGGCCTAATAAATATAAAAATCGAACAAACAAAATACGAAATTTTTGTGTGTTTGCATACTTTTGCATTAGCAAATTTATTTATGATCTCCTCATATGACAATATCTGAGCTATAACATTTTCAGTGGACAGCAGGGCTAGATCTGAAGGTTTCTCTTCTGCTAGAGTTGACCGCTAAGGTAAGTTTTAATTAACTTAAGCTTACTAAAGCTCCGTTCACCTTTCGGCACTGTATCAGAGGAATGGTAACAAAAATACGGAGAGCTGTCCAGATATAAGGAAACGTATCTTGCCAATTATTAAATGCTAACGCCTGAAGGACTGCTTTCGGGTGACTGTTATCACTATCCGAAATATCGTGATCAAATGATCGGGTAAGGGCGCCACCACACCCACGATCCGTGCGCGTCTCAAAAAAACGTCAGGACAAATTATTCTCATACTAAGTAAGCACAAGCTTGCTCACAAGCAGAGAAGCATGATATCGAAAAGCAGAGACAGAATTCAAAGCGAAAATATACTTTTCCCTTTTTTTGTATTACCAAGGAACGAGTCGAAGGCGCCCCCCGAGGTCTGGCGCCTGGAGCGCTCGCTCAGTTCGCCTTATGGTAGGGCCGGCCCTGATCTCCAAATATAGCCGCTTCGCCCCCTTTAAATTTATTTAGTGAAATTTTATAAATAAATTCTTTAGTGGCATTTGGTGTCTGAAAGCCACTCACGAAGAATCGAAGGAAACGTACAGGCCAATTGGAAAATTGCGCGTGTCGCCTTCGGAGGGAGCTTTCGGTATCCGATTGCATTTTAGGTGCCATCTGACAAATAGAAAATCATTTAATGAAAAAGTATACTTTAGTTGTATTTGTTCGTATTTCAGGAGTATTTTGAAGTAAAGTCCTGTTTATAACACAATTTTAGCAACCGTTTCGGATATTATTTGTGAAAATCTGATTATTTTCATTTAGCTGGTATCGTGCGGAATTAAACTCGACAGGAAAACATTCATTAGCAATGTTTTCCATGTAATGAAGGGAATATTTTTTCACCTGATGGAAATCTGGAAACGCGACGACTCAAATCAACATAACGGCTAAAAATTGATTCATCAATAGCAATTATATGCCCTTATCCTTATCAGAGATAGATGGATAATTAACATAATAACTTGAATCTATTTTAGGTCACCATCAACAATATTACACGTGATATAATAATATTAACACGTAGGATCGTGGATGCCTTTTAAACCTGTACTCATTAATTTTACACGGGGAATTTTTCAGAAACATCATATTTCCGTGGCTTTTATACTAACTTGATTTTATCATTTTTGTGTCGGGTATGTGTAAAAAATAAAGGGTTTTTACAGAAATTATTTCGCATGTCGTTTACCAGAATGAAACTGGACGATGAAAAATAGGTACCCTGGTACATCGTACGCCTTTGAAGAGCAAGTCGGGCCTATTATGAAATGAGGGTTGGCCCTCTTCATTTATTAAACTTTTTAAATTTATTCATACCTATCAGGAATAATTAATTATTATTTATGGACTTTGAGAAAGCTTCTGACTCAGTCCAGCATAGCTCTATGTTACGGAGTGCAGTATTGAATAAATATAATAATGCAACAGCTACAGTCAGAATGTATCATGGGGACACTAACAAATTCCTCTGGGAAAAAGGTATTACACAAGAAGACACTACCTCTCTGAAACTATTTACTGCTTTGTTATAAAGCGCTATGAAGAACAACAATTGGGAAAATATCGGAGTAAACATCAATTGATAGTTGCAGACGACACAGACAGGGTAGATCATGCCTGTCAGCTTCTTCAGGACCTACAAAGTTTTTGTGCACGAGTTGACCTCGAAATCAGTTTCTCCAAAACAAAACCTTGTACTGGCCAAAAACATTTCAACGTATGGCAAGCCAATAGAACAAGTTGATTCCTATAAATATTTAGGTCTCGAGATTGAATTAGGAAGAGACAACCAGAACACAGAATTGAACAGGAGAAAATGATTGACATGGGTAGCCTACGGAAAACTGAAGGGTCTTTAAATCAGATATTCCCATTTGCTTGAAGAGGAAGGTCTTTGATCAATGTCAGCTTACAGTTCAAACATATGGAGCAGAATCATTGACTCTAACCAGAAACGTTGTAAGCAAAATCTAAGTGGCATAGATGGCAATGGATAGATTAATCCCTTAGAGACAAAGCTCCAAATGATATAATCAGGGAAATTACCGGGGTTGCGAACGCAGTTGAAGGAATTACAACGCTGAAATGGAACTGGGCAGGTCCTGACAGAGTTCCAAATCATATCATCAGGAAAAGAACCGGGGTTACGGACGCAATTGGGAAGGTCATGTTGCCAGAGTCAGAGATGTGAGATAGACTAGGAAAATACTAGAATGGAGACCTAGACACGATGCTTGTCGTAACCGAGGACGTCCCCTAATAATATGGTCGGACGACATCAGCCCAACTGGATGCAAAGTGGTCAAGATTTACGAGAGGCATATGTTCAGCAGCAATAATTATCAAATTCGTTTCATGGCAGCTGCCGCTGCTTACTAATAGGAGCTCTGTGTCGACTCCCTTTACTTTTCAGTCTTTTTCAGATTTGGATTATTTTGTTTATCTGAATTTATTTGGATAAATTGATTAGATTGGATGAATCAAGTGAATCGATTTCCAATCCGGGTATTTTGTAGGTACAATCTTCTTTAATTCATATTGTTCCCGGGGTAAAAGTTTTGTATTTTCGAGCGTTTGCCGGTCAAAGGTCAATTTGGTTGATTCGTGAGGTTGTGTTTTGGTTAAATTTTAATTCTGTGATAAAACTGATAAAACTAGCAACATTCGATTTCCGGCGATTATATCGATTACCTATAGTGACTATTTTCATCTCTATGTTCCCCTCTCTTGATTCGTGAGTGTGTGGCACCATTTTGTTTAACGAGGAAGTTGGGGCCTCTTTCAATTTCATCAGCCAACAAGAGAAGTTCGTCTTCACAGCCGTATTTGGATTTTATCCTAACCTCATTGAAGGGATTTTGGCAGATACGTTTTTGGTTAGCCTTTACTTTTGGTTTTTGTAATACTCCTTTGGGCAAAACCAATTTCCTACGTGGGATGTATTGCTTCTTTTTAGAGCGACGCTATTGATTGGGGTAAATATTTGATTATCTTTTAGAATTTTAATTTCTAACTGGTGTACATTTTTCAAGGGCTGTTATCTTGGACTTCATAAAGGTATTTGTCCAGTCCACCGGTCATTAACACCAGTGTCATTTTCTAACCCTCACGAACATCACAAGAGGTAACCATGCTTATTTTGTATTAATTCGCTTGTAGTAAATATTTTTGGTTCTAAGGCCTGGATTAATTTCAGGGTTTCATCACCGGGTTACACGTTTTATCACAGGATTATAACAATCCTATGTCTGGGTTACATTACCAAAACCCAGTTACAAAGATTCTTCCTGAAGTTCTTTTCTACTCCGGTTTGTTCTTACACGTCTGCGGTACAAGTACGCTTTTGGTGGCACTCATCTTCCCATGAAGAATATTTGCTCTGTAGTTGATTCATAAGAGAAGCACTTTTACGCTTATACCTCCACCAAAAATTTAATAACCAAATATTTGAACAATAACCGAACAGAAGATAAGTGAAGATAGAAGATAAGTGAAAGTAATCCGAACTACACCAGAGTGAGTCAATTAGTGTGTAACCAATTATTGTTTTCATTCATATTCACTTTTATTAACTCCTTAATCAATCATTTTCACAAGCTGAGGGTTACTTGTTATAATTTATGGATCTTCCTTATAGTTATGTGACTGTTTTGCTAAACCCCATCAGTTTGTGAAGGTTGATTCTGTTATTTTTCAATTTAGATATTTATTGAAATTTCTTCATTGGTTACTTAAATGTTAGTAACTACTTATTTTTTTTATTTTGAATACTAGCTGTTGCCCGCGGCTTCGCACGCCCTATACAAATTTTGTAGGTGTAGGGTGTAGGTAGCATTAGGTAATCTTCTTTCAAAGAGCTAAGGGGATAGTTGCGTCAGACATATGGTCATGTAACTCTTATTTTTGCAGCACCTCTCTGTAAACGATTTTCTGTTCTGCTTTGTGGCTGCAGAATATAAAGAGTATTTTTTGACAGCTGACGTTAAATTTTTTTGAAGTGCCACTTGCTAATAGCTTTGTTCGCGGATCATATTTTGAACCGATTCCGAACCAGTCCGGAACTAATTGAGGACTATCGTAGAGCGCATGCCCAGTTATAGCTGGGTTCGGCTTGCTCACTCCGTGCACTCCGTTTGATTCCGTTCGCACTTCAGCCGTTCGGGTATTACCTTTTAGCTTATCAGATAACGGCTGGAGTGCGATCGGAGTAACTCGGAGTGAGCAACCCGAACCCAGCTTGTGAATGGGTTCAGGTTCCTAAAGTCTGTTTTTTTTTTTAAAGATAATTCCCCAAGTCAAAAATTTAGTAACTATGTTGGCAACACAAGCCTTTTCTACATGAAAAATTTGAAAGCATTGACAATTTTACATTGTATTGCCAACATAATGTCATTCTGACTTTTATCTTTAAAAAAAAAAAACACATTTTATATTATCGCGAACAGTTTTGGAACCGAACAAAAACTCCAGAACCTTGCTCCAGACTGTCGAATACGCGAACGAATTGCGAATGTCATGTCTCAAACTTGAAGTTAGCTTAGCCTGGGACCGGTGGAATTTGTTCAGAATCGGTTCCGAATCGTTTCTGGTAGGGTTGCCAGACGTCCCGATTTTAACGGGACAGTCCCGATATTGGACATTTTGTCCCGTGTCCCGATGGACTATACGTCGGGACGCTAAATGTCCCGATTTCACGAAATTCTTTTAAAAGTTAGAAAAAATTAAAAGTAGGTACTTACTTATTTTTGAATTGTACCTACTTGCTACCCCGATTTTGATTTTATTTCTCAGAACTCTATAATCGTCATTGATAATCACTGTATGTGGTGGATCTGTTAGAAGATTTATCTACAAAGCAAGTAGTCTATTTTGTGAGATATCATACTGTCTGGAGTACCAGAATGGCATTTTTGTCCATTTCGATTCTTACTAATAAAAAGTGAACATTTTTGGAAATAATTTAGTTTGGGTTTGTTCCATATTTTCCATTTTATCCAGATTTTAGCCCTTTTCGCATTATTTAAGCCCCAATTTGTCAAGTGCTGACATAGACCTCTATGCTTTTCTGTGGAACATTTCTCAGTTTATTTTTAAATTTTATTAGAAATTTCATTGTTCAGTATTATTTTTATATCAAATTATTCCTTAAAAAAAAGTGTCCCGATTTTTATTCAAAGTCCCAATTTTTTAACAGCTTTTTGAATGGTATTCCCGATTTATAGATATTTCAATCTAGCAACCCTAGTTTCTGGTGAAAGCATGAAAATATAACGACAAAAACACATTTTTTTTTGCACTGATTCTGCAAATGGAAATCGCTATGAATTTGATTCTGCTTGTCATATTTCTGAATTTGACAGCTGACACGTCGTCTGTTTCTGTTTACACTTTTTTCCCCGCACTTCCGCACCACACCGTTTCTTATTTTTGGTTATTTATGGCGATTGCTTAAGGCCATGTTGATATTATTTCTTAGTGAGCATCTCCAACCTATTACCTACCTGTTTACAAAATTTCATCTCGATTGGTTTTGTAGTTTTCGAGATTTCGTGTTTAATCAGTCAGTCAGCCAGTCAGTGAGTGAGTGAATTTCACGTTTATATATATATATATATATATATATATATATATATATATATATATATATATAGATTTGCGCAAGAGGGTGATCACTCGCAAGTAAAATCTTGCTTACCAGTTGTCGTATTATTGTTATTACATTGCATAAGTCAGTAGCGGTACCTAACCATTTCCAAAACCAATAAATCAACTTGATCTGTTTTCAAATATACAGGGTGTCACGAAAGGTTTGATACAAACTTCTAGGGATGGTAGATCTCGTAAAAATAAAGCTTTTTTCTTAATAAACATGTGTCCGGAAATGCTTCGCTTTCCAGATACAGGGTGTTAAACTTTGTAAAAAAAAGCCAATTTTTTTATTAATTCTTTGAAATGCGTTGTGCGAATTAAATGAAATTTTCATAGTTTTTTGTCACCTTTATGAGGCATCTTTTGGACTGCTCAGAGTTGACCCAGTAATTCCAGGGACGTGCCACAGGTTTTGTGGGATGGTTTTTTTGCACGAAAAACATCCTCCAGTAGATTTATTTTCAATTAAGATATGTTTTTTCAATAGAACATTTAAAGATACAACTTTTTTATCTCCTTATTTTTTTCCGTATGCTGCTTAGTTTTCGAGATAAAATTTAAAAACCATTTTAGGCTAACCACGAACGGCACTGACCTCCATAAATAAAAAATAAATTGCCACAGAATTACCTGAAATTTTACCAGGCTATTTGTTGCTTAAAAATAAACAAAAAACTTTTTTTCTAAAACGCTCGCACTTCTGAGATTTAATGTAAAAATTGATTTTTTTCACAAAGTTTGACACCCTGTATACAGGGTGCCCCACGGTGGATGGCGTATCAGACGTTTATGGAGAACTAAAAAGCAGATCATTTCGAAAATTTGGCAACTGGGATGAACGACCATAATCTACACTTTAAAAATATTTTTGTTTATGCGGTGTTGCCGTTTCTACTCTCAACCAGTGGCAACATCGCTATTTTAAATGAAACACCCTGTATGTGATTGCATATTTGGATTCTACGTAAAATTCTGAGCAGATTTCGTGTGATACACCCTATACCTGAGTTTAACTGTTTTGGAAATATTGACAGTTGAAAATTGACTTTTTGCAACTTTGACAGGCTGTAAAACCTGAACGGTTAATTTTAGAGGAAAACCGATTTCACATTCCTGTCTTAGATTTTCATAAACTATCATTTGACACCAATTTTGAATTTAATCCATGATTAAAAATTCCAATTAAATTTAATCTCCGATTAAATTCAAAGTTGGTGTCAAATGATAGTTTATAAAAATAATCTAACATAGAAATGTAAAATCGGTTTTCCTCTAAAATTAACCGTTCAGGTCTGTCAATATTTCCAAAACAGTTGAACTTAGGTATAGAGTATATTGCATGAAATCTGCTCAGAATTTTACGTAGAATCCAAATATGCAATCACATACAGGGTGTTTCATATAAAATAGCGATGTTGCCACTGGTTGAGAGTAGAAGCGGCAACACCGCATAAACAAAAATATTTTTAAAGTGTAGATTAGGGTTGTTTATCTTGGTTGCCAAATTTTCAAAATGATCCGCTCTTCAGTTTTCCATTAACGTCTAATACGCCATCCACCGTGGGACACCCTCTATCTGGAAAACGAAGCATTTCCGGACACATGTTTATTGAGAAAAAAGCTTTATTTTTACGAGATCTACCATCCCTAGAAGTTTGTAACAAACCTTTCGTGACACCCTGTATATTGTTTTATTATTACTTTTTTTTGAAATTTTTTACAGCTTACGGTTGTCTTCACAATCCTTCAACTTAAACTGCACAATATCGCAGGGTTTTTCTATTTAGCCCATAAAATAGGTGGCGCCAAACTCACGTTCCAGTCGGGCTTGGAACACTTTTCTTATTCAAGAGTTAAGTTGAGGGATTGATGAGCTGATTGTGCCGGAAATGCGAAGTGTTTCAAGTTAGAACAACAGAGAGATGACCCTCACATAACCATCACTTTTGTTCGTTAATCTTTTTTCTTGCGTTTGCATTTTCAGTCTCGGATATTCATAACTCTTCTATGCATATATATGAAATTGACTGGAATTTGTTAGGGCTCTTTTAAGAAGGTTTCCGAAGACTTATTCGTGCATATGCATTAGAAAATGATAAAGCTGCCAGTCAAAAAAAAAAGAAAAAAATATAGCAAGAAAACCACCTCTTGATTCTTGAAAGTGATTTGAGCACGAAAATAAAAATAGTTCCGTCTGGGTAATTTCGATAAGAGTTTTCAGAGAAAATCGATGTATGTCCGGATTTTTGGTTAGCTTAGTAGATTTTGACTGCAAATTATTTGGCATGAAGCTGTATTCGCGCACGTCGGGTAAACTTTCAAAAGATTTTAGAAAAATTCATTTATCCAGTAGATATCAGAGCCTTGCATATAAACATATTTTCGTTTTTGCATCGCAGAATGTATACAATGCTAGTGTTTTGTTTTCCTTGCTGTGCTATTATCATAAATTTCTTTTTATACAGAGCTTCCTGAAATTCTATGGAAATTTGTATGAAGTTATATAATACCATTTAAAATATTGGTTGTAATTTTTATTGACAAAATCGTTCTGTATATTCAAAATCTCTCGTGCATGAAAAAGGTTATTCAATTTTCTATTTATAACACCATCGCATCCGATATTAGTGTAAGAAAATTAGACTATTTAGAAAAAAAAATGTATAAAGCTTGAAATTTTGATTGTGAACTCCCAGTAGGAACCCAAATACAGATTCGAAAAGTTCCCACCCCTACGGTGGGAGCTTCATCCCCTTTTGATCAGAAAACCATCCCAAACGTGACCTCACGACGTTTTTCGGCTTTAGTTCAACGTGTTTCAATAAAAAGAAAAAAAAAAAAAAAGAGTAGTGCCAACAAGTGGATGGCATTGGATCAGTGCGTGAAGAATTTTTTACACAAGTCATAATATGTTACCGTCACATGATAAGTTCGTGGTCCCATTGTTCTGTTTTTGTTACTTATAATTTTATCACGACTCATTTTGCCAAAATGACAAATTAACCGGGAAAACAATTGGAGTGGCAGAACCGCAGAGAATGGGAAACATAAAAATGAATGACGGTAACTTTTTGGGCGAGAATAAAAATTGATTTTTTTTTTGCATTTAAGCAGTTTTGACAATTTCTCCAAACAAATTGTAAATTTGGCTCAGTAGACCTGCCCCAAAGTTGATATTTTTTGTCCAAAACGCTAGCCCTAATTCTCTGGAGCCAACGCAACCGGGAGCAAATTTTTCGAAAGCTAGGGCAGCTATATCGGTCAAAAGATATGTTGCTTTATATTCGGTGGGGGGGGGGGCTAGGATTTTTCAAAAATGCTGGCACACATTCGTGACACTTGGCGTGTTATAGCTAGCGCAGCTATCGTAACTGTCATACAGTTACTGTCATAATTATTGAACGGCTAGAATGTGCTAGCTTTAAGGAAGCTTTGGATACAATGTGGAAAAATTAAACGACAGGTGTCAATAACTTGCGCTAGTGGCTTTTGCTTTAGTAGAAATTATATATATTCTAACAATTTGAATATGCTACTTGTCATAATTTTTTGATCAAATCGTTAAGATAAATTATAAAATTTTTCAATTGTGAATTAAAAAATCGTTTATCATTCCCGTCATCATCAGTTTTGGTGCATATTCTAGTTAACTTGTGTTTGTGCAGTTGCATACGTTGTAACATGCCAAATGTTACTTACTGTCTTTTTTATTTCCATGTATTATTTATTTTATAAATTAAATTGCCGCATTGAATGTTGACAGTCTGGTCTGCCATTATTAAAACAACTTAAAAGAAGATTTCTGTCGAAAATAATAATAGCAATTATTAACCTAGAGGGTAGGATTTTCGTTTAAGTTTGAAGTACCAATTCAGTACGAACATTTTCCGTTGGCTATTTTTTGAAGGGAAGCTCTGCTTGTTCAGTTTGTCTTTTTCTTAGTCCCTTTTAAATTTTGCCGTTTGAGCTGAAAGGTCGATTCTGGCTTGGGGGCAGCCATCTTCCTCAAGTGTGAATACAGTTCTCGTGGAAAAAAGTACCTTTTCGGCCATCAGGAACTATTTCAACGCAATAAAGTTGCGTAAGGCAATATTCCACGTTGAATACGATCGGCCACTATAATGGCCACAAAATGTTGTAAAAATGTACCGCGGCCACAATAGTGGCCGGTATTTTGAAGTATTTCAAATGAGTATTGAATTGTCGCGGTACAGATTAGAAGGCTTCATTAAGTTGTGTGGTACACAGAGAGGGCGAGCAAAATGCCCCCACTCCCCATGGTCACTATACTGGCCATGTAGTACCTACATGAGTCGTTTATTTTCACTTGTGCTGAATAAGTATCTTGTTCGATTTAGGCAGATTTTGTGGATTCTGGAGTGGCAAACTGCCTTAGATACCTTCAGAAAAATGGATTATCAAAATATTTGAAGCAAATAGAAATACGGGAAAACTGCAAAAACTGTAGTGCATCTTGTACCGAATTCGTTTCATTACATAAAACAACGCTAGAGCCAATCCCGAAAAAAAAAAACACAAAACTCAACCCCCTCCAAACGGTGCCAACAAGATTCCAGAAATAACATAAGATAAAGGACCAGATACATTGGTATTGGGCATTGGCCCCAAGGTGCGATGGAAGTCCAGGTTTATGCATTCATGCATGTTTTAAGATATGGCACACAAAATAAAGCTAAAAATAGGATTTTTATTCAAAGTTTTACTTTTTATTTCCTTGATTTTTTATTTTTTTTTTTCAAAAAGTTGTAGTTTATTCATGGCCATTATAGTGGCCATTTCTACATCAGGCATATATTTTTTCAAACTAGACCAGTGGTCACTATAGTGGCTCAAAGTCAGAGCTGTCAAAGTCATATTAAGAGCTTCTATTAGTCATTTCTGTCTAACTTTCATATTAATATGTCAATCCGTTTGCAAGTTATCCACTGCGGTGCAGCAGTATAGAACTGGTTAAAGCATTGTTGGTACTCAACGTGTTAATTACCGAAAAACTTATTATCGAAAGTCCTGTGATTACCGTTTAATTCGAGTTTGAATTTCGAACCCTCTCGTGGTAAGTCCTTTTTAATTTTTTTTTTAAGTAATGGTTGTTCATGGAATGCCTCTATTACTTAGGGTTTTCCGAGGAGCTGTTTCTCTCATGGACTCCATTTCTAAAAGGCCACATTTTTAAAAGAACACCATTTTCGTGAAGCGTGGCATAGAGATTTTGAAGGGATTCTTAGAGGAATCAAGTTCTCACGTATTGACTCCTGTACCTCCACATTTGACGACAACTGAGAACTTCTAGCCTCTATCTACCTTGATTCAAGGCTAGAATCTACAACTTCCATGTGCAACTTCCCTCGTCAAGTGAAAATGTATGGCTGGATGGTTATCGTAATCCTCCTTTTGTTGGAATGGAGGCACGTATGAAGTTTCATAAATAATTTTTTTAAAAAATTTCTTCTGTGAAACTATTTTACGACCAATTAACATAACTGATTAAATTTGACTGGTATGACATTCGAATAAATATTTAAAATTTTATTTTTCGCATTCTTGACACCAATGTGATGGTGGAATAATTGATCTTATGGATTTTCGATGTATCGAATTTAATATAGATTTATCATTACTTAACTTTCAATACTGCCATATTTTAGGAAGGTGAATTTTATTATTTATAATCAATAATCTGAACTGAGGCCAAGGTTGGACAACATGCTCTAACTTTAAAATTTTTGAGTAAGTACCTACATCGTCGAAAATTGATCAATTTTTCACTTGGGTTCTATAATTTATATACTTGATGATTTCGGTTATATCTCCTTTCTACCTTCAACGTTTAACCTTTGATTCCATACAGCTTTAATTTGATTTTAGTGATTTTATTTTTCTGGCAGCAGCTGACCATATTTATCCATATAATAATATTATAATTTTCAATCATTCATTTTTTTTTAAATTATTATTCTGGAAACTTAAATACTTTATATTTTTATTTCAAATTAATGATATGGCCAGCGACTGTTAATGAACTCATATGACAACTATATTGATGTACATTGTTATATTATTTTTTTTGGAATTTGATGAATCTGATTGAGGGTTAACCTCCATTTAATAATTTTTTTAAAGTGTTCCACCAATAATTGATTTTATCTTTTCAAATTTGATGCTTGATTTTTAACTGACTGAAAATATACATTAATTTAATTTGAAACTTACCTAATTGTTTTATTGGTTTTACCTATGCCAAGAATTGGTTGAGTTATATGCCTTATTTATTTCCTTTCCAGAATTATCGATTACCGTTTGCTGATTATTTTTTTAATGTGTGTTTCTGAATTTTCACCCTTCAATATTTTATGTAATTTTTTTTTTTTTTTTTTTAATTCAGTGTCGCCCTTGTCATTCTGTACTTATTGAACTATTGACCCACCCCTAATAATTATTCGCTTAGCAAACTGAGCATATTTTAGGCCTCTTGTTAATTTATCAACAAAATGAGTTACAACGTGTCCTTGAGTAAGGGATATTATCAATAATATTGAGTAATGATGTGAAAAATTTACTCATCATCAACATTATATGCGATCACTCGATACTGAGTATGATTATCTTCTAATTATTCTTATTTTCATCGATTGTGCGTTTTCCAATTCTGGAGCCGCACATTCTTCCACCGTCTTGGCACACCCAGCCTCTGACAGCATTGTTCCTTCCTCTGTTCTCTCGCTCCTTCCTGCGGTCTCGTGTTTGGATGTCTATTCTTGAAACCGGAGATCAGCGTTCTCATGAGAACGATAACTCTGTCTTTGTCAGTGTTATGGAAATATAAATATGGGTGACGAAAACAGAACCTTCGCTCTCATTAGAACGCTGCTCCCCTGTCTCGAGAATAGGGACCCTGCGTTGCTGCTCTTCAAAAATTTGTGATCTGTCGTGGACTACCCGACACTTTGAGGCCCTATCATTTGCCGTCGTCCCCCAGTTGCTGATATCGAAGCGGCACTATACCATATTTTAAGAACATCCTTGTAGCGTTTTTGTTGACCTTCCTGATTTCGAATTTCCGTCTTTCAGTCGACTGTAGAGAATCTGCTGTGGAAGACGTGTTTCGGGCATGCGAACGAGGTGACCTTTGAAGTGAAGTTGGGCCTAATGAGGACTTCCATGCTAGTTGTTTTGACCACCTCATTTAATCCGTAGAATCCTTCTTAGGCAGCGCTGGTGGTATTTTTCAGCTATCAGTAAGTGTTGGCATTGAAACTGCACTGTAGATGTGAAGCTTGGTCTCATTGCTGATGTCGTGATTGTTAGACTCTCTCTAGAAGTCGCCCGGACGCCGCGCTAGCACACATCAAGCGATGTTGGATTTCAGCTTCTTCACTCCTAGCGCTTTACTAGAAACTTTACGACTTCACCGCAGTAGATAACATGAAACGTGAATTGGTCATAAAGAACCAATTCGAAGGCCACCCAGAGGCCAAGACTCAATGTCGCTTCAGTGATCCGCATTGATTTTCAGAAAAAAAAAATATAACGAACGTCGGAACGAAGATATTGAAAAACTCTGTGCAAGAGTAATCTTACCATTCATGACAAAAATGAGAATCGCTGTCAATTTATTATTGATGCAATCATGGAAAATTGGGATGGATTATAGTGGCAACATTTATAGACACATGGAATAGTTGCGAATAAACTATTAAATAGTAATTTGTCCTTGTTTGGTCTCTTTAATGAGTTGCTTATACATATACACTGTGGGACAAAATTATTTGGAACCCAGTTTGTCTCTGGATATATATATATATATTTTTTTAATTTGGCGGATTTTTCTGAAATTTTGTGTGAATATTAGGGGGGCCGTTCCTTGATTGTAGAAAAAATATCTAATCAGAATGTACAGGAAAAGCCAAATAAGAAGCAGTATTTTTAATCATCGCCTTTGGGGCTTTTGCAAAATCAAATTTTTTACTCTAAAACTGCATAAATTATTTGAAAATATTAACTTTCCACTAGTCACGAGTTTACCTGAGACGTACACGCCTATTATTTTTGCAAATAAATAAAAAAGGAAAAATTCTATAACATCATGGCTTGTAGTAGTCCTTAGGCACCCTATACTTATTACTTTCCCAAAATTACATGGTCGTATCTGTACTTGGAATTTCCAAAAAACTAGGGGTGCGCTCGGCTTTGTACCTGACTGATACAACGCGACTTTTCTTGTTACCATCGGTGCTCCTCAATTGTAACTGTTTTCTTGGTATTTTTTTTACATAAATATTATGGTACAAGCTGTTCATCTTAGGTGAAGATGGAACTGGATGAGACAAAATTCCTCCCAAGCTGACTCAGCTCGGAAGAGACCACATAATATTATGGTAAAGCTGCCTGGCGTTGTTGGCCAAACTGCAACGACTGCGAAAACCGAATCCAACTTCTTGAATCTCTTTTCCAGTAAAAAGGGAATGTGGAGTACACGAATAAATACATAAAAATTGTAAAACCGAAATTCATCAGATGGTTCAATTTTTTTATCCATGATTTAGTACATGTATCTCTGTGATACAGCGCGACTAATGATGTTATAAAAACTCGCGCGCCTAATGGAAGGTTAAGAATATATCGGCAAAGAGAACGTATTTTTCTCGAAAACTTTGTTAAATATTAATACCGAAAATATATCTTCTTCGATATTTTCTTAATATTTTTAAATACCTAATGTATGTAGTTTTAGAGTAAAAAATTCAATTTTGCAATAGCCCCAAAGGCAATGATTAAAAATACTGCTTCTTACTTGGCTCCCCACTATATCACACAAAATTTCACAAAAATCCGCCAAATTAAAAAAATATATTATTCAGAGCCAAATTGGAATCCAAATAAATTTGGCCCACTGTGTATATGGAGATTTGAAAAAATCACATATATGTCAACCTTTGACATTGCTAACTTTCAATTTTTTTTCCGGACGATGGATTTTTGAAAGGCAGGCAAAAAGTTTATTGTTTATAGCTGAACAAATATAAAGGTATTTTAGTTAGTAAATAATGATATATTTTCTCGCCCTATTTATTTTCAAACCTGTGTCATCATAGTCTCAAACCAGCTACAGCTGCTTTCCCCTATCATTCTGTGAAATATATTATAGAAGAAAATAGCGAATTTCAGTCACGCCAAACAAAAGCGGCAAATATCTAGGACAATTTATACTGATTATCTACACCGCTGACTCCAGATATGAAACTCTTCCAGCAAACATGAACGCTTTTTAAACGACACCGCTCCCGCCGTTCTAGTTCATTCGGGGACCCCGCTGCCAGGCCGTGTAATTGTTTTTATCTTGTGCCGGTCTGGATACGATCCGGAAAGAGCCCAAAAGAATGGCATCGGCTTACGGAGAGTTAATTGGATGAGTGCGGAAGGATTTTTTTCTCGCCCGCTCACCCGGATTTGATATGTATACGTCGAATGCCCGATTGTTCGTTTTTTTTTTATTGCTAATTGGCTCGCGGTTTGGTACGGATTTTGACGGATTGGTTTTGCATTGAACGAGATTGGACTCATCCCATCAGGATTTTTATTTTATGCCGGTGAATAATAAACTATTGTGAGCGCTCCAATCTCCAATTATAAAATATAAAATAAATATCAAAACCTGCAACAATCAATTAAGTTTCTTTTATTAGTTTTTTGTTCGATAGAATTGAACCTGATTTATGTCCTCAGAGAGATGGCTATCTCAAGAAACTGATTTGAGCATCCTTGGTAAAAATTTGGAAAGTAGTATAAAAACAGTCTTTTACCAGTTATATTCAACCAATTCAATATGTAAATTATTTAAAGTTCGAACACTTCGACCAGGAATAATTTGTTTTTTAGATACCTACCATACATTTTGGTTTTTATACCATCTTATACAGGGTGTCACGAAAGTAGACGGAAAAAAATGGAGAGACAAAAAAGTTGTATTTTTAAGTGTTTTATCCAAAAAAAATACCTATCCTAATTAAAAATAAATCTACTGGACAATGTTTTTCGTGCAAAAAACTATCCGACATAACCTGTAGCACGCCCCTAAATCCCTGATTCAACTCTGAGCAGTCCATAAGATACTCCATAGAGGTGTTAACAATCTATGAAAATTTCATCAAATTCGTCCAACGCATTTCTAAGAATTAATTAAAAAAATGCCTACTAATGAGAACTAATTCTTACGAGATCTACTATCCCTAGAAGTTTGTAACAAAACTTTCGTGACACCCTGTACATTAATTTGGTATAGGTTGTTGCTATTAATCATCATCATCATGATTATAGGGCTGCTCAGTCACTGTGCTTTGGACTTGATAGTCTTATGTGTCCTAGAATAGAAGTGGAAATGCTGATGCAAAGTCAGGAGACCCACGGTTCCTAAGCTCGAGATCCAAGCCAATGGCATGGAAACTGAGACGATTGTGTCCCTCAAGCTCAGGGCTGGCTGATTGCACGATTAAGATTCCACTCGAATCGTGGGCGATGGGGTCGCCACATCCCTACGCCTACTGCTATAAATACTGTCATTTCAAGACGCATCATTATCGACCCAGCGGTAGAAATAATATAAGTCCTTTTTATTAAAATTAAATTTGAATCAATATATTTTATATCCACACAGCATTTTCCCACTTCAATTTAAATGTTGATCTCGCCAAATCGAGAACATTTTTGGGTTGTAGCTCTTTTTAATAAAACAAATCCTTGGAATGGTTTTTCAGGTTTCAGCAAACCACTAAATAAAATATAACGCATGTCGAAGCGTACAAAAGGGATTTACAGGCTACTTAAAGTTTTAGAAGCTACCCAAATTGAATAAATTTTTGAATGGTTCGGCGTAAAGAAATCCCAGTGTTTTTTATCGACTTTAAAAAATAAAACGCAATTTTGATTAATATAAAATAGATATATTATGACAAGTTAGCACAAAATTTCTTTGACAACAGTTTTGACTGTGCATCTATAGCATGCGGTTTTTTATATTAAAAGTGATGAAAGAAATTCCATTGTAAGGCCAGTGGTAGTTTATAATCATTTATTAGAATATTAAAAACATTTGGGATGGACATCCCAGACGGGGATTTAACCCCCGATTTGGGACCCATGGGAGCCATAACAGGTGGTGATTTCAACGCCCAACACATGGCCTGGGGATGCCAAGAGAGCAATAGTTATGGAGTAAACCTGTTAGAGACAATGGAACTAAATAATATTATCTTCTGAAACAACGGTAACTTTACGCGCCTCAACCCCTATGGAGGTACAAACTCAGCTATTGATGATATTACCCTCAGGGCCATCGTTAGGCTTCGGTCAAGTTGTGATATATTTTTTTTTAATTTATGGTTTTATATTGTCAGGAGCAGAAAAAAAATTGTATGTGTAGAGCCCAATGACATTTCACTAATGGACTGGCCCTTGTCATATACTCGCACAGCGGTTGCTTGCAGCCGACATTAGTAACAGAGGTCCGAGAGAGATGGAGCTATTTGTGGAATTCACGCCAAAAACCCATATATTTTATGGAATATGTCACACTTTGATTGAATTTAGCGATCATTATTAGGCGATTGCAGGCAATGTTTAATAATATAATATTTTTTAAACCGGGAATAATGCATATTTGAACTTTAAAAGAAAGCGAAATTAAACCGCAACTAATAAATGGTGACAGCTTGCCTTGACACAAGCAACAAGCACGTCAATTTCCGTTTTGCCCAATAGTTTTGCCACTATCCTTCTCGCACTGCGCTGGAGTCAATAAATTGCCACCCAGGGCCGGTCCATAGTGAAACGTAATGTGATGTCATTGGTAAAGCCCTTTTTTTCACTCATGTGATTGTGCAAAAAAAGCTCCACTTTACACACTTCTTGCATAAATAGCTATTTTAGTGGACTCGGAAAAAGAGCACAAGTTACATTGGTGTTTTGATGGTATAACTTGTATAACAGTATAACCTGTTGTTGTAGGGTAGGTGAGAACACTGTTACGCAGTGGCACAGCTAGGCGTTTTGTCTGAGGGGGCCATGCAGAAAAAATTATAGGAATATACACAGACCCACTATCCTTTGAGCTTTTTATGATATGAGCATTTGACAGCTTTTGCCTACTTTTTATCGATCTTATAACGTTAATAACTATTGCGGGATATGGTTTTAAAATATTGTGTGAACGATAATAAAAATATTTACCTATAATAAAATAAGGGATATCTTTGGCCGCCCGCTCGCCCAACCCCTAACGACGGCCCTGCTTATCCTGTCATCCCCATGCCTCCAACATATGCTGAAGTGGGGTACATTGGACAATACTTACGGATCAGATCACTTACCTATCATAATAAATTGTGACATAACCAAAATTTACTCCTAATACTACGTATAAATAATGGAATATAAGAAATGCCGACTGGAATGAACTTTACATAGAATTTAATAAAAGGTCTCATGCTACAAGCAAATATACTTATTTTTTTTATTTTTTTATTTTTTTTTTTTTATTTTTTATTTTTTTAATTAGGTAACGGCCCAATTAAGGACCGATTGAGAAGTGTTTTATCTCTGCAGGACCATCCGTGGACGCGTTTCGCTGTATCACAGCTCATCAGCACGGTTAGGTCCCGCAGAGAGAAAACACAACCCATTTTTGGTTCCATCTCGGAACTGGGTTTGATACAAGTGAGATGAAGACAGAGTCTCCATCTATTTTCTGATCGGCACACTAAAAATTGCAACCAACAACTGTATAAAACTAGTATTAAATTGGAGCAAATCGACTCGCAAAGGCATTCGCCACAATTGCGAGAATAGCTATTCTAGTTGCCAACCAGAAGTTAAGTCGGTTGGTACCGAAAAACATTGATTTTAATTAGGTAACGGCCCAATTAAGGACCGATTGAGAAGTGTTTTATCTCTGCAGGACCATCCGTGGACGCGTTTCGCTGTATCACATCTCATCAGCACGGTTAGGTCCCGCAGAGAGAAAACACAACCCATTTTTGGTTCCATCCCGGAACTGGGTTTGATACAAGTGAGATGAAGACAGAGTCTCTCTGCGGTACCTAACCGTGTTGATGAGCTGTGATACAGCGAAACGCGTCCACGGATGGTCCTGCAGAGATAAAAAACTTCTCAATAGGTCCTTAATTGGGCCGTTACCTAATTAAAATCAATGTTTTTCGGTACCAACCGACTTAACTTCTGGTTGGCAACTAGAATAGCTATTTTCGCAATTGTGGCGAATGCCTTTGCGAGTCGATTTGCTCCAATTTAATACTAGTTTTATACAGTTGTTGGTTGCAATTTTTAGTGTGCCGATCAGAAAATAGATGGAGACTCTGTCTTCATCTCAAATGTAAATATACTTATGACGAGTTTACTATTAATCCAAACAAATCATTACAATGCTCTGTACCTGTTATTTTAAACAATAAAAAGAAAAAAAAAAACTTTAAACGAAGAAATAACAAATAGGTGGCGAAGATATTGTTCATCCCTAAATAAAAATACTCTAAAAAAAGAAATCTGGGAGAAAGTAAACAACTTCAAAAACTGCAAAGAAAATGAAATACCCAACAGCTTGGAAGATACCTGGCTTCAAGAATTCCACAACAAATGCACACCTATGTACGTCGCTAATTTACCTTCCTCATCGGAAAAATACGACCCAAATAATCAACATTTCCTGACTCAACCCTTTTGCATGGAAAAATTTGAGAGAGTAATCAAAGCCAACAACAACAGTGCTCCAGGAAAAGACAATATTTACTACTGAATGCTGTTTATTTCACCACAATGTGCCAAGAAAATTCTGTTTGACATTTTCAACAATATCTTTCAGGGAATGCATCCTATTCCAAAAGAATAGAAATATTATATAATAGTTCCTATTCTAAAGTCCAAGAAGCCCCAAAATTAAGTTTCCTGGTCCAATTGCACTAGCTACAATTATGAAGAAGACATATAGAAGACTTATAAAAAACAGATTAGGATGGTGGATGGAGAAAAATAACAAATTTCCAAAAAGTCAGTTCGGATTCAGAAGAGAATATTCCACACAAGAAGCGGTAACAAGCCTGCTTACAGATATTTAAGCAGGATTCACAGAAAATAAAAGTACAACAGCTCTGTTTATTGGCATCCAAAGAGCCTACGACAATGTTAATAACGACATCTTTACAAAAAAACTAAAACTGTTAAACATACTCCCAAAATTTATTGAAAATCTCCACTCAATTTACTCTTTCCGATTACTCTTCATTAGAACTCAAGAAGGTTTAACTCAGCCAAGAATGACAAATATTGGACTTCCACAAGGCAGCTTAACGATGTCTGAAGAAAAGTTAGTAGTATGCACATTTACCAGACAGAGAACAAATTTTCCTAACTCGATAAAAATGTCCAACGAAATTGAAATTCCGTACAAAAGTACAGTTCGGTATCTAGGATTTATTCTTGATAAAAAGCTTCCATGGAAAGACCATATCCATCAGCTTACTAAAAGAACTGAAAATGCTATAAATATCATAAGAGTTTTCAGTCACCAAAAATGGGGAGCAGACCCAAATATCTCATTCTCTCTATTAATGAGATATATCGGTAACCCAAATAGTGTCATGCAGTATTAGCGCCTACGTTATTTTGACATTAAACCTATGCGCGATTCGATTTTAAGCACTACGTACCAAAATAACGTTACCGCATAACGTAATATACCCAGTATTTACGTTAAGCGCTATTTCGAATAACGCCTAGAAAAAACGCAGTGGAATAATATAGGTTATGTTATGTTTATTGTTTTTGTTTATTGTATTATTTTTGTTGTGTTCAAGTGAATATGGATTGTTCAAAAAATAGTAAAAAAGCAAATCCTCTGTCCCTGACCATAAACAAGACAACAGAAATCAAATCACAACAAGGTACAAGTTAGGGTACAGTTATAAAATAACGGTTGCGAACAGGCAAATTTTACGTTAAACTGTTTTCCGATAAATCTAATTTGAAAGTATGATACCGCTTTACTTTGAAAAAATAACTCCTGACGTTATTACCCTCCATACGCGCTATTTGAATCACCTATATCTCTCTAATGTTTTATCGCTCCTACGTCAGGTCTGTTTTGGACTACGGATGTCAGTTTTACGGAGCAGCAGCAGAAACACATACAAAAAAAATTGAAATTATAGAAAACAAATAAATCTCTTCGTCTCTGCATAGGATATCTGCAAAGTGTAGAGCCACCTCACTCGCTGAGAAGAAATTTTCTTAGTGACAAACTAATGTTGAAATTCATCGCTCAAAATAACCACTTGGTGGGTATAATACATAAACTAACTGTATAAAACTATACCCACGAAAAACGCAATATTTCTAGAAAGTATCAGTACTATCTGGTCCTATCTAGAACAAAAATATTCACCGACGGCTCTCTAAAAATGATAAAACGGGATGGACGTGCTTTTTACCACAGGAACAAAAATATATCAAAACAATTTCGATTGTTGGATGCCTCAATTTTTCCTGCAGATCTTTGGGATCGGTATTATATTGTCTAGAAAGTGACAAGGTGTATCTGTGATTTTCACAGATAGTAAAAGCTCACTTATGGCTATGAAAGATTGTAAGTTCAAAGCTCTTTCAAACATCATAAACAGTTTCAATGACCTTACAAATCAAAACCAAATTGTTATATTAGTGTTACATTAGTCAAATCGCATATAGGGATATAAGAAAACGAAGTCGTAGATGGGCTAGCTGCTAGCTCAACAGGCTACTGAAATTGAAAGTTTTTCCCAAAATTTTGACCTTCCATATACAGATTTATATAGGAAATCAGAAATGCGAAATAGATATTTACTTAACATGTCCGAAAAAGACATATTCCGCAAGAGTTGGGTACAATGTTTTTCCTACGAGTGTTTTTGTTCATATTATTTATCAAAAATTGATCAGAAGATCTGTGTACGATCTAGGTTTTCTCAATGAAAAATAATACCTATAGATATTAATTCGATTTGAAGTTAAAAAAAAATAGGTACCTATATCTTCAATTAAAATATTGTGCCTTGAAGTAAAAATCATGCATATCAATAAAAATCGTGCGGAAAAGTAAAACTCGTGCAGAAAAGTAAAATCGTGCGGAAAAGTAACTTTTCTATATAGGTAGATATATGGAAAAACATTAAAAAAAAACAAAAAAAAAGCCATTAAAATGCAATGTGTAGGAATAGAAGGATAGAGTTCTCAAAAGTTAGAAATGGGGAATTCCCGACATCTCAGTAAATTAGTCCAGAAAAAAAAATAGAAAGAGAGACGCTGGCCAGTTGGTATCCGCCAGAGCCACTGAGATATATACAGGGTGTTTCACGAACATCAAAACAGAGGCGTTTTAGGGTATTTTAGGGTCGATTAAAAAAAAAACACGGACACGTCGTTTTTGTATTCAAGGGGAAAACTTTCCGACCCCAGCGGTATTTCGCTAGGGTGCACCCCCGAGCATTTTTTTTAAATCGACCTTAAAATACACTAAAACGCCTCTGTTTCTATGTTCGTGAAACACACTGTATAAACACACACACAATATCTTTGAAAACTCACTTAGGTACTGTGGCAATTTTTGCGATGTCAAAAAGTCTTCTTAACAAGATACCTCCCTTCAAGCGTAAACTTCTTCATTTTCATAATTGGGTCCAAATTGTCTTTATCCCGTCTCCCATATAAATACAAAATAAGTTTTTTTTTTTGTCGTCATTCATCTCGTTCTTCGCTCTGCCAATTTGTCATCACATGGGAGTGAAATGAAAACGGAATTAGTAATAATGAAGTAGAGGAGAAAACGCGCAACTTTTTTTTGTGTGCTAATCATAAAAATGTGGGGCATATGCAGGGTTTGGGATACATGAAAAGTGGCATGCGACATGCGATATCACAAGATATTCGTTCGAACAAAGCACTCTATGCCTATTTTTCTTTTGAGTTATTAATCCTGACATTAACAGACAATAAACTGCTTCGAAATAGTACTTTATTCAAAAACCGAGAAAATAATTAATTTTCCTCCCTTTATAATTTTAACTAAAAGAACTATTGTAAATAGTGAAAATCGCACTGATAAGCAAAGACAATTACGATTTTCACTTTATTCACGTTACATCAAATTTTTCAACAACTGTTACTTCTTCGGACATTAGTTATTTTATATTATCTTGTATTCAATCATTCAATAACATTAGGATCGAGATTACTCTTTTGGGGCTGGGTTTTATTGTATTGATGTCATAGTTTAAGCTGATTTGTATTTCTATTCAATAAATGCCTAATATATGAATAATTAAAAAAGAAATACTAGACAGCAAGACAAATTTGAAGGACACGTCCACAACATGACCTCCGAACACAATTAAAAACCGAAACTCCTCCATATATTTTTTCATAACTGAACTGGATGTGACAGATTCGTATTTTTTCCACAGCATATACAAAAACAATCAGCAGGTTAGCTCTCACGCGCATATTTTCTGCGCACGCCGCCATTCGAGCATACCATCCTGTCATTAAACGGCAGAGGCGACGGCCGATCCCATAAATTTGGTTGGTTAAATTACACAACAAATTATTTTATTCTGTTCATAACCATAGCAGTTTATAAAAAAAATTATTTATGTCTTACTTGTGTTTTATTCGCATCTATTTTTATTTAAATGGTCATACAGTGACCGCCAAAAAGTTTGCAACAAATGGGAAAATATTTTATTATTAAGATATCAAAAAAAATGTTACGTGGGATCAATTCAGCATACCCATCAACAAAAAAAATCACTGTGACAGATGTCATGTGACCACAGTCATGGCGGAAAATTTAAAAAGTTCGCCTTAAATATGTGAAAAGTGGGGTTAGACGACCAGAAATCGAAAAATTGTAGAGAGAAAAGTTGTTCAGGATCCAATTTTACGCCCATGTGTCAATTTTTAAAAAGGTACAAGGATTTTTAATAAATATTAATTTTTTGGCCTGTTTTCTGGTAATTTCAAAAATATCGAAAACATTTCACAAAAATATTGGCTTGATTAAATTTATAAAAGAAGTATTGGATCATTTAGAAAGATTTCATGATAATTCTAAATTTGTTATTCCAAATTTTTGTTTTCTGTAGGTCATTGCAACAAGATCAGAGTGGTCTGAAAATGAATTTTTGGTTTTTTACACTTTTTCGCGGGACAATTGAGCAGAATTACTGCACTGGATTTTTTTTTTTTAGTTTCACTTTGAATTATGTGAACCAGACGGAATGTTTTTGATATTTTTCAAATTACCAGAAAACAGGCCAAAAAATTGATATTTATTAAAAATCCTTATACCTTTTTAAAAATTGACACGTGGACGTAAAATCGGTTCCTGAACAACTTTTCTCTTTACAATTTTTCGATTTCGGGTCGTCTAACCCCACTTTTCACATATTTAAGGCGACTGTGGTCACATGACATCTGTCACAGTGATTTTTTTTGTTGATGGGTATGCTGAATTGATCCCACGAAACATTTTTTTTGATATCTTAATAATAAAATATTTTCCCATTTGTTGCAAACTTTTTGGCGGTCACTGTATAAAAACTGAAACTTTTTTGACAGCCAGCATACTGTAGCGTTTGAAGCTACTTGATATTTAGTTGTAAATTTTATTTAAAAATGTCTTGTAACAGCAGGTTGTACGGGACTGTTCATGACATAGCTTAACTGTTGAAACGTATTTTTACCAGACAACCTCTTTCAGTTTGTAACCTTGATTTTGCTACTTGCCAAATTTAATACTGTTTTCAGATGATAATTCTTAACTATGTAATATTATAATTATTATTATTCTGTAAGATAATTGAGCGGCAATATTTACAATGTTACAGCTTAAGGCTATCTTTGAGGTTTAGTAATAAGATGTAAATAATTTTAAGTTAGTTGATGCTGTATACAGGCCCTTAGGTTTGGTATGTTGCTAAATCCATGCTCCGTAGACCGTAGCTTACTTCTCAGGATTATTTTAAATGTCATGTCATTCCTTCCTGTCGTTCGGCACGGCAATTTTCTGAAGGCGATCGAACGGTACAGTCGTACTGGTCAGTAAAATTATAATTTTGTCCCTCGTGCCTTCAGAAAGTCAAATTTTCTCGAGTTACCTCGACTTTTACCTTTAAATGAGTAAAGTTAAAATGCTCATAGTGGCCTAGTGCCAGTGAAAATGTTTTTCCTTGTGTTTTCGAGAAAATTCCATAACCTCATTTGAGACCATCGCCGGTAAGTTTGGTTTTCCAAATTTATCTAAGGCCTAATTTAACCTTGTATTATAGCTTAAAGTGCATTTGGACGGCCTGGGAGATGCCCTCTATCAATATTTTCGTGGTTGAGCCACTCATTTTGTGTCCAGATCCTCGATTTTCAAGGTAAGCTTGCTTCAGCTATAATATTCCTTTAAATCACCATGCAAGGGTTGCTGAGGGTGCTAAAACAAACACGCCCCAGTGCTCTCGTTTCCATATTTTATGGTAAAATATAAATGTAATTATTAGGATCTACCGAGGGGCCCAACTTTCGTGGTGCCAGTCACCGAAAACCACTACACTTACCTACGAGAGTATGCAGCTCGCAGTCCCCCGCACCTTCTTGCATTTCTTCATTGTGGTTCTTGTGAGGGTTTCTTAATTGAACTCACCCTAGCTCAATTGGCAGAACATCGATCTAGTAGCCTGAAGGACATGGATCAAACAGTTTTTTTTATACTTATAAGTTTAACTTTATACCTTGAAATCTTTGGGTTTAAGTAATAAACCTCGGTCCTGATCAGGCTAAGGGTTATTTTGTACTGTTAAATTGCACAGGGTGCAATGAATTATTAGGGAAAATTTCAGCTTTCTAGGTTTAAGAGATTTATCGAGGGATATTTCTTGCGCTCAGGCTTTAAAAAACATCAAAGCTTCAATGAAATAAACAAAAATGAGTGCAGACAGTTGTTACAATTATTTTTGGATTACCTCTTTTTCAGATTTCTTTTGTTATGCATTTTTTTGATAAAGTTCTTCTGAGGATTTGGAACTTAAAAATTTTAATCTTCTGGCGCCCACTATAGACACTTCCTTACTCACCCTAATATTGCTCTCTGGCGAACAGCTGCCACTGTAGTATACTTTTTGTTAAAAAAGAGGCTATAATACATACCATAAAAGCATGTACCTACTGTAGTATAACATACCCGGGTTCGTTCAGCAAGATTGAACGGTGTGAATTTTTATTACCTTCTAAACAACAAATCTTTTGAAAAACGAAATGAAAAACAAATAGGACCTACGCTGTGGAAACTCAATTTTACTTACTGGACATTCCCCCGACATCGCAAATATTAGGGAAATTTAAGAGAGGTTGTGATATGTAAAAGAAACGAAAAATTTGTGAAACGTCTACTTTATTATTAAAGTAAATCGTAACGTTCTCGACCTGGAACTTACAAGGGGAAAGACCACGGCAGAGATACCGTCAATCTAACATTCCTCAAAAATCAAAACATACTGTGTCATTTTAATGATAATTGTGAGTCATTAATTCAATAATTTAAGTCAATGATTCAATAATTCAATAAAAGTTTAAATTAGGTACCATCCTTTGTCTTTGTGCTAAAATTTTAATTCCACACACAACATTCAATAAAGATTACCTATATTCAATACTGAAGAGTCTTTTCATTAGTTAGCAAGTTTCCCAGCAGGTACTGAGGTCCCATACGGGAAGCTACTCAGCTATAGTTGTTTTTGAGCCAATATCTCTAGATTGATTATTTCAATTTGATTGCTAGGATATTCGCTCGTCAGGGTAGGAAAATGTAAATGAATGCAACAAGGCCCTGATGTACGCTCTAAATCCAAAAATCAAAATCCCAGCACAAAAAGACAGCACATAATTTTTCTAGGTTTTAATTTACTCTTTATCTGTGTTGTTCACAGCATGAAACGATTTTTGTTAGATACATGAACAATGCACATGTTATAAAAAAATGTTATAAACAAACCAAGAAACATAAAAATGAAAAAAAAAAAAAAAGATACTTGCATAACTAATTGAACTCTCGAAAACAAAATAACAATTATTCAACTGACCTGTGGATGCTCCTTTTGTCAGACAAACTAATCACAAATTGAAATGAACAATCAGTTTAATACAAAACAAAAAAATAAAAATTGAATATTGAACAATGGCGGACAAGCGTCCCGCCCAGAGCCCCGCTTCTTCTCTAGTCTACTCGCTCATTTTCTTGCCTCCCCTTCGGTAACTTTTTCCGTGGCGCGCCTCCGTTCTCATCAATTTCACAGAGCATTACATGGTTGCAACATTTACTTTTATTCAGTAAACGTGTTTTAAAAAGTTAAGGTTCGAAGAAATAATATTTTAAATAGGTGGTTTTCCTCACTACATAAAAAATCCATTGTCTACCTTGTAAAGAAATAACTTTATTTAAAGTTAATACATACGACTCTGTGACACGAAAGAAAAAAACTAAATTATTGTTAATCAAACCCTGTCTTGTATCCTAAAATGGCGGCTAGTGACTTCATAGTTGGAAAGAGTCGAATTTTCTGATTTGAAATACATATGGTTTACCTACTTTCAATGGAGCCGTTTTGGAAATATACCCAAACTTCAAGAAAATAATACTTCGAAAGACCTGTGTCATGTCAAACAATAACAATGCACCGCCTATCAAGGCGTTGCAATGTATTATTTTCTTGAAATTTAGAGCTCTATATTTCCAAAACGACTTAATTAGAAGTAGTTGAACCATATATATTTGAAATCAGAAAATTCGACTCTTTTCAATAATAAAGTCATAGGGGGTTCCAGAAGAAGAAACTGAAATCTGTCAAAATTTGAAATTTCTAAAAAAAAAAACAAAAAAGTTTTTGTCGTCGAATTCGAAAATTTCAGGTAAAACCCCAAAACTTTTGTATTTACAATTTTTTTATATCTTTTCACATAACCCCTGTAGTGGGGGGGGGGGACAAAATATAGGGAATGACCCTGTGCATCTTATTGAAGCTGAAACTTAAATATTTTCTCAAGTTTGCTGGTTTTGTTCAAAAGCAACTAGCGATTTTATTATTGAAAATCGTAATTTTAAAATAATAGTTTTTTTTTTTAAATTTTTACAAGGTCTTTCCATTTCACAAAAATATGTTTTTGTTCGAATATGAATTATCCCTGTAACTAAGTAAACAGAAACTGGATGACCATTAGGTTGAATTGAAAATGCAGTGGAAGTCTGGTTAACGCCCGCAAATCTTTTTCAATTTGGGGTAATTTTTGACAAGGAAGCGCTCTTTGGTGCTTACGAAAGCTAATGCTTTTTCGCTGTTATCTAATAACCGTTTCTATTTCGTGGTAAAATATCTGAATTTATAGTGAAATAATGGATTTTGCAGGTTAGCGGAAAATTAACTATTTTTGAAACAATTCACACAATAATTTAAAATATAATTGCTAGCAAATTGGAGATGACGGAATAATGAAAAACAAATTGTGTAATGCCGAAAATTCAACACTTTTTAAATTCAACTATTTCATTGACCCGCAGCAGTGAAAGTCA
Organism: Ceutorhynchus assimilis; assembly: GCA_917834065.1. Taxonomy (NCBI): domain Eukaryota; kingdom Metazoa; phylum Arthropoda; class Insecta; order Coleoptera; family Curculionidae; genus Ceutorhynchus; species Ceutorhynchus assimilis. The sequence continues at coordinate 44,231,199 of OU892277.1, forward strand.
AAAACTTTCAAATGAAATTTCCAACATTAATTGGAGTCCATTATCGTCATGCAAATTATTGGTAACGAGACAAGTTGCTGCCTGTTGACTGTCCTGTACCTCCCTCATATTTGCACCTTGCATTATTATTGCATCAATTATTCAAAACTATCCAAAATCGTTTTGTTCAGTTCAAAATAGGAAATGTTTATTTGTCAACTGTGCATTTTTACATTCTAAAAGATCAAAATTCGGTTAATGGTACTTGGTAATGCTACTGGAAGTCCACATCAATAGTTTTACGCCCCAAAATGTTTGATGGAAATTCCATTACCGCACATGTTGAAAAACAAATCTGCAAACAGTTCACAGCTAAATTGTTCATTAAAATTTGAATTTTATTTCTGCAATTTTCCGGAGATAAATTTATTTCACAATTTTGTTTGTTGACATTATTGAAAATGAAAATTATTGTGAAACAAAAAACAATACATAATTATTAAAATTTCAAAGTACCTACAACTTAATGAAGTTTTATAATCAATAGGAATATTATTTAAAATAAAATATGTACCTAATAAATTTTACTAGTTTTGCTACAATGAAGTTTATTTAGACATCAGTCACTTTCTTATTTGTATAGATTCGAGATTTTCTAGTGAAAATATTTTTCCACCTTTTACCAAAAAAAAAATATATATAGGGTGGTCCAAAAAAAACCGGAATTTTGTTTTTGTCTGTAACTTTTTTATTTGTAGACCAATTTTCTTTTGTTTTGGCTTGTTTGAAAGAGAAATGAACAGGCTAACGAATCAGGGTGAAACTTTTGACATTTGAAAAAAAATCAGAATGGCGGACTCCTTCAAAAATTGCCTAGTTTTGGATAGCGCTGGAACTTTTTTGTGACACCTTGTATAAGTTTTTGCAATAAATTCTTGAAGTTCATCATTTTGCGAACATTTTAAGACCTCGACAGAAAAAATCGGTTGAAAACTAAGTGAAATATCGAATTTTTTGTAATATCGAATTTCAATTTTTTATATTGACAGCAAAATCTAGGATATGCTATTTCAGCTAGAATTTTTTTTTTCTACTCGACATATTTTTTCTATTTCTGGCTTGTTGGAAAGATAAATAGATAGGATAAAGATTCGAAATGAAGATTTTGACTGTTGAGAAAAAATTAAAGATTTCCCAGTTCCTTTAACATAGCCAATTTTGAAAAAGTTTACGATAAGTTTTCTAACAATACGACTAATATTTTTATTTATAAATTTAAAAAAAAAGTAAACACATTTAAGGGGCAATAGGCGATATGCCCTCCGTGGGCCTCAACAACCCTTGCTAAACGTCTACGCCAAAAATCGATAAAATTGGCAATGTTACGTTGTTCCAGCAGTTCTCCCCAACACTCAATGATTCGGTTGCGCAGCTCTCCTAAATTATTGAACGTAGCCCCATTTCCGTGGACTTTTTCTTCCAAATCTCCTCATAAAAAGTGATCGCAGGAATTCAAATCTGGGCTATTAGGCGGCCAGTCAACGGGCTGTATAAAATCCGCAACTTGCTCTCTTAGATAGTTAATAGTAAAGTGGCTATTATGTCACCTGGCTCCATCTTATATACAAACAGTATTTATCACCTTTGTCTCATAAAAAGGGAAATACAAAAACGGTGTGAGCTGTTCAATTTCGGATCAAGGTTCCTAAAGTTAACAGGATGTCTGGTAATGGGTAACTTCATGACGCATCTAGAGTGCCTCATGAGGATTTGCATTATGTTCAGGCATACAGATGACGTCATAAAAGTTTTCAGGCAACCTACCTCTCTCAAACAGCCTTGATTTCGGATAGCATATGGCGAACAGAAGCTGACAATACTTGCGTGAATCCAAACGAACTCCTTGGTCGATAAGTTGTGCTTTGTGGCTTCGAGAAATTGCTGCAGATAGATACCATTGAATAACTGCTGAATTTTTCGCTTCCTTTATCTGCTTTTCGAGCTTAGAGGGAAATTCGTAGTTGGTCGTTCTGCGAATTCTTTACTCCGGATAAGGTGAACATTTTCCCATCACTGAATCACTTTTTCGGATTTCAACACGAGCTCTAAATCTAATAAGTAGGACAGTTTAAATGTGTAATCCCGCTTCACATGCTTCAGCATTAAATCGCTTTTAATTATTCTTTAATGAACTATCTAAGAGAGCAACTTGCGAATTTTATAGAGCCCGTTGACTGGCCGCTGGCTGCCTTATAGCCCAGATTTGAATCCCTGCGATTAATTTTTATAAGGTAAGGGGACTTGGAAGAAAAAGTCCACGGAAATGGGGCTACGTTCAATAATTTAGAAGAGCTGCGCAACCGGATCATTAAGTGTTGGGAAGAACTGCTGGAACAACGTAAATTTGCCAATTCTATCGATTCTTGGCGTAGACGTTTAGCATGGGTTGTTGCGGCCCACGGAGGGCATATCGCTCCTTTTAAATGTGTTTACTTTATTTTTCAAGATTTATAAATGAAAATATTAGTCGTATTATTAGAAAACTTATCGTTAACTTTCTCAAAATTGGCTATGTTGAAGGAACTCGGAAATCCTCATTTTTTTCTTAACCAGTCAAAATCTTCATTTCGAATCCTTACCCTATCTATTTATTTTTCGTCCAAGCCTGAAATAGAAAGAATGTGTCGAGTAGAAAAAAAATCTACCTGAAATTGCATATCCTAGATTTTGCTGTCAATATGAAAAATTGAAATTCGATATTACAAAAAATTCAATATTTCACTTAGTTTTCAACCAATTTTTTCTTTCAAGGTCTTAAAATGTTCGCAAAATAATGAAATTTAAGAATTTATTTAAAAAACTTATACATGGTGTCACAAAAAAGTTCCAGCGCTATCCAAAACTAGGCAATTTTTGAAGAAGTCCGCCAGTTTGGATTTTTCTCAAATGTCAAAAGTTTTACCCTGATTCGTTTGTTCATTTCTCTTTCAAACAAGCCCAAACAAAAGAAAATTGGTCAACAAAAAAGTTACAGCTCAAAAACAAAATTCCGGTTTTTTTTGGACCACCCTATATATATATATATATATATATATATATATATATATATATATATATATATATATATATATATATATATATGTTGAAAATTTTTTTTTGTGGGGATGCGGCCAAATTAAAAGAAAAAAAAAAAAAACTCTTTTTTCTTCATAAAAGCTTTCGCTATATTTTTATAGCTTCCTCAGTTATGCTACAATAATAATAATTAAAAATAATATAAATATAATAAGTAATAGTTAAAATTGAACTACTTACAGAAGGTGAGTTCTAATACATGATCTTCTTTATACAATTTTGGAGAAACATCTAAATTTTTAAAATGTTGACAGAATGTGGACAGAATGATTGAAATTGAATGAAAATCTTTTTGGCTGGTAAAGGTGTTATAATATACAGTTAAAGTATAAAATAAAAAAAATTTAATAAAAACTGAAAAATATATATATGTATAAGTGTGAGATTGTGTGTTGGTATGTGTGAGCGTATGTTAATTTGTGTGTGTTTGTGAATTACGACTTAAGTTTGTCTTGTTGTTTGATTGGTTCTATCTATGTCTAATAAATTAGAAAAAATAATACTTAAATTTTGAATATCTGTTTTTTTGTTTAAAGAAAGATCTTCTTGTTTAATGAAACACATTTCTAGAAAACATCTCTTTGATAAATTTGATTCATTGGCTAAAACAGTTGCATTTGTAAAATCCATTGAGTGCCCAGTTTGATGAACATGTTGGGTAAGAGCACAAGCATCAGGTTTAACACGTATGTCACTTTTATGTGACGTTATTCTTGATTTTAGATTTCTTGATGTTTGACCTATATAATTTTTATCACAACTCAAACAATTTATTTTGTAAACTACATTGGATTTTTGTTCTTTTATTGTTCTGTCTTTTAATTTTGAAAAAAGTGTATTGATAGTTTTTATAGTTTTATTAGCAAGAAAGATATTATTATTTTTGATGACATGGGAAATTTGTGATGTTAATTCTTTTATGTAAGGAAAAGCAATATATTTTTTAAATTCTGTATTATCATTAGGAATATTGTTATTATTTGGTAAGTTGATCGAGACTCTAGTTGAAAAAATAAGTTTATTCAATAAACTTTCTGGATAAGAATTCTCAAGGAATAAAGTTTTTAAAATTTTCAAATTTTTTTCTTTTAATGTTGGATGACATATATTCAGAATTCTATTTTTCATTCCTAGAATTAAGTTGATTTTTGTTTTTTCAGGATGATACGAAAAATAATTCATGTATCTACCTGAACAAGTTGGTTTAGTGTACCAATCTAAAATTATTTTATTATCTGTTGTTCTTATCAACCTAGTATCTAAAAATGGAACACTGTTGTTACTTTCATTTTCAATTGTGAAATTAATATGGAAATTGAAGTTGTTAAAAATATTAAGAATTTCATCTTGTGAACCTACTGGTATCGAACAAATTATGTCATCTACATATTTATACAAAAAAGGTAATTCAAAAGATAATTTTGGAATACAATTCTCAAGAAGGTCGTCTAAAACGTATTGAGCAATAATTGGTGAAATATTGGAACCCATAGGGGTTCCAAAAATTTGTTTATAAATTTTGTTATTGAAAGAAAAATAAGTATTTTCAAAAAGATGCTTTAAAATCATTATAAAATTATCTTTTTTAATGTTAGTAATTTTTTATATCATTCCAATGATTTTTTATACTATTTATTGCAAGTTCTAGTGGTATATTGGTGAAAAGTGATGTTACATCTAAGCTTATAATAATATAATTCTCAGGAAGCTGAAAATTATTAATTTTTCTACAAAAATCGAAAGAATCTTTGATGTAATAATTATTATTTGAATTATAAGAATTTTTAAGAATTTGAGTGATAAATTTTTTAAGTTTACTGGTTGGTGCATCAATGAAAGATATAATTGGTCTTAACTTAAGTTGTGGTTTATGAATTTTGGGTAATCCATAAAATTTAGGGCATATTGAGTTATAAGTTGTTAGAGTTTTGGCTACAGTTTCATTCAATTCTTTGTCTTTTTTCATTTTTTGAATAAATTGATTAGTTTTTTGTTGAATAGTTGATGTAGGATCCCTTTTAATTAATTTATAATATGTTTCATCAGAAAGCATCGTATCAGATAATTCTGTGTATTGATTTTTGTACATAATTACTGTAACATTACCTTTATCAGATTTGGTAACTATTATTTCTGGGTGTTCCTTCAAGAAAGTTTTAGTGATTGAAAACCAATGTTTTATTTCCGAAAAATGTGTTGGAAAATTATACAAAAAGTTTGTAATGATATTTGTAATTTGACAACGTTTAATATTTTTGATGTCTTCATTATTGAAAACTGATACCAATGATTCAACATCTGCTAAAAGATGTTTGATAGAAATGTCATTTTTATTAGGTGAAATACTAAATTTTGGTCCAAGAGATAAAATATTTTTTACTTCTTCGGGTATATCAATGGAAGTTAGATTTCTAAACCATTTGGAATTAATTTTGATTTTGATTTTACTACTATTTTTTAGATGTTCTAATTTACGAATATTAGTTGTTTTAATTTTTTTAAATTCACCGTGACACATGTGAATAACAACGACCATATTGTCCACTATAAAGATGCCTTTATATTACATTCCGAAAAGAATACATATAAAAGGAGGATCCTGGAAATGTGTTACATTTATAATTGTGATAACTGTCTAAATCATAAAAAAGATGTCGAGGGCCTGAGTTCAATATATACCTATTTACTTTCACAAAAGTTAACTAACAGTAATAAAAAATATCCACAAGAGTACGTCCGAAAGAATTGGGGTTAGTTTTCTCCGTCTTTGTTTGATTGTTTTTTCCAAACAGACGAAATCTTGGGAATGTAACTATTTTTAATAATATTGACTAATTTGGAAGCTTGCCTCCCTTGCATTGTTTGGTATGTTGGTAATTTTGAATTCTTTTTGATTGTATAATATAAAGTAAAGATGATGTATGGTTGAATAATATGAATATCTGTACCCTTAGTTGGGAGAATAGCTAACTGCCAGCTGATAGTTTGGTTTAAAAATGACAGAGTAAAACATAACCTCAAACAACTTGACATATTCCTTATCTTCTTTTTTTGGGCTCCAAGCAGATGAAGATTGATAGACGTTGACGCTGTCATTACTTCTGTTCTGTCTGCTGTCAGTTTTTCGCCAGCTGTTTTGTGTTTTCAATTGAACGTTTTGATGATCTATTAATTAATTATATTACTTTTATTTTAATCTGTTGTAATCCTCTATTGGATATGTGTTTTTACAAAATAATTACGTCCGTCCTTTTACTTAAATGTTGTATTCTGTTATATTGATAAACGTTTGGTTGAAATCTAGATTTTTACATGACATCCTCGAGTTATAAGTCTTCTGTGAAAGTGCGCTATGCATTCATTTATTATATATTGTTTATTACTGCAATAGAGCTGTCTTGAATTTCAAGTAAGTTTATTGGGCCTTCTGCCTCCAAAAAAAGTGTTAATTGTCTCTTAGTAAGGAGTTTTCATTGTTATTTTTAGCGTCCTGATGAAGTCTGCAATGGTAGACGAAAGCTTGATGATTTGAATAAACAGACAATTAGTAGCACATTACATCGTTTTACTTTGGCTACCTCTAGCATTTTGGGGAATCTCATCTATTAACTTTTCCTTTGTTGTTACCAGTACCCCGTTACTGTCCTCCTCTTTTATATATATATATTCAAGGGTCTATATTTTAAACTTCATTGTCTTCAAAATTTGACTCAAAAGTGATCGCTTATTATTTTTCTGTAATTTGCGCGTTTTCTTTGAACTCGTTTCACATTTTATGTTCAATATTATTAGATTTTTATATAAATAAAGTAAGAACGTAAATAATTGCTTATAATGAACTTTAAGGGTCTGCCCGTTTAAAAGAGCGTCCATGTCTCGAGTGACGTATTATTGATTTGACATTTAAAGTGAACTTGACTTGACATATATCATAAATGGCAGCCTTTTATTTTTCCGAAAATGGATGATAGAATCGTGATTAAGCTGCGAAAGGATAGTCCCTTGAAGAGAAAATGTTGCATACCATTCGACCCAGAAGGTCTTCTTGTGCTTTGCTTAATCTTTGAGCTCAGCATAAAAAGACTCACTTTTTGACCTAATGACATAAATTACTTTTTAATCTGTTTCTAACAAGCACAATTTGATAACGATTATTTTCAAATGAAAAACAATCTCAGCCTCTCTAATAAATTGCCATCAACTATAAAAGATTCTATCCTCTCTCACAAAGTTTATCGTCGCTCCAAATATCTTATCTTTTCTTCAAAATGCATTTTTCGAACAATATTTTAAGGGCATTACAAAGATTGATTTTTCAAATCACCCTGGCAGAAAAAGATTTTTCGAAAGCTTTTAGTATATTGCTTTTAGGCGGTCCTTTAGGTCTTTGTTTAAGGAATTTCCATATATATTATAGAAATCGTACACTTTTGTGTGTAAGGTGAAAAATGTAACCTTTTCTTTTGCCGCAGTTGGCAAATTTTATTTGCTTTTTGATGTAAAAAAAAATTGAAAACATCTGTGAAACGCTGATAAATATACCGATTTTAATTTATATCCACAACAAGCTCATCATATATAATATTATTTATAGCAAGTTTGAACTTATGTTTTTCAACAAGAAATGAAAACTTTCTCAAAGCTGATTCGTAGAGAAGAACTAAACGCTCTTACAAGATTTTAGGCCTAAAAAGCAGATGTCTCAAATGTGTAATTTTCGGAACTTACGGTTATAAAAAAAAAGGTCGAGATTTAATTTTCCTGCAAGGGTTAGCGAAAATAAAATATGAGAAAGGAAATTCACCATGGTGTTTACTTAGGTCGCCCGCACGCCAACTAAGTAAGCTAGTGGAATGTAAAAAGGGCAAGAGAGTATTTTTTTGTATATTATTTCAGGTAAGGTTTTGTTTTATTAGGATTTTACGCAGTGCAAATTTTTTGTTTTATTTTTGCTTTGAAGTTTCATATGTTTGTCTCAATTATAACAAGAAAAGTAAATAAAATAATAGATTAGTTAGCTAGCCAAAAAAAATATCAGCAATTTTGTATGAAAACACGCCGTCACTGGTCAGGTCCTCCACTGTGCTCCACATCAGGGTTAAGGAAAGGAAGGTGATGCGACACGAATGGTGGGGAACACTTACTTAGACACATAGAGAGAGGCATGGTCGCGCATGCTGACGAACGTTAAGAAGTACTGTAGCTAAAATTCATATTATATATATATATATATATTGTTTTGCATTATCTTATGGTTGCTTCATTAAATTAAAAGGGTGAAGTTTACAGATGCAGCGGAGGAATCTACTCTCGTGCAAATTTACTGCTTTAGTCGAAATGTCGACAATTATTGTTTAGTGAATAATTGTGTTACTTCAAGAGTGAAAAGGATTTCAAACCGTATGTGTTAAACATTGTATAAGAATAAAATTTGGTTAACGTAAAAGCCAGATAAATGTTCATTTGTTATTCTTTTCCTTCCGAATTTCACTATAAACTTTAGTTTATATGTATTTGATTTTATTTTACCTAACGAAATGTTAGAATAATCGTATTTTGTTTCCGTTATAATGAAAAAAATATTAATATAGTTATTATTAGTTGGTAGTGATTATTTAAATAGTTATTACTTAAAAACCCCGATTTTTTTAAACGTCATAGACAAAGAAATTTTAAGTTCTTTGTTCTGCGTTTGTATAATGTTGATGTTCCAGTTTACGTAAATAGTTTATCTTTCGAATTCCGTTAGAAGGGTGGAGGATTAAAGAATTGTTTATCGTTTATTATCATTAAAATAAAAGGGAGTTGTTTAGCGAACGGAAAGTTAAACAGCACAACTTTTTCTTATTTCTTTTAAATTGAATACTTAATGTCATTCTATTTGACATAATATAGGCTCATTTTATTTAGAGCAAATTAACAAATAGGTATAAGTGGTATTTTAGTCTAATGGGTTTATTATATTGATGAATTAAAAAAAATAATAATTGTTGAGTAAAATGGGTAGAACAAGACGTTCGTCACGTACAAATAAAAAGTAGTAGTAGTAGTAGCTCTAGTTCATCCGATGGAAATTATGAGAGAAGTAAAAAAATAAGTAGTTCTAGAAGAGAGAAGTAAAAGCCTCAGAAATTCAAGATTTCGAAAACCCGACACAGAGCCCAGTACACGCCGTAGTTTTACACTACCTCCCACTGGCGATAAAGTTGGTTGGTTCAAGTTGCGCGAAGAATCATGGGATCGAATTGAGCTAATCAGTGCCTGTGAAGTAAGTGGCAAAAAGGCAGTGTCATGTGTCATTGATGGTATACGTGACGCAAGTATCCAGGCAGGAGCTAGAGCAGAAAGATATGAGACACAAGATGAACTATATGCCAAGTATCTGTCCTCACTCGCACCAGGAGAACCAACACCTAGTACCTCGAAGCCAATTAAAGAACGACTGCGTTTGGGTGTGTTCCAACGAAATGAGCACAAGCGTATTGACGCTCCAAGATCTGCCACAAAATCAAAAACCTAAACCATTTAAATGTTACAACTGCAAGGATGAAAGACATCCTGCAAACAGATGTCCAAAACCTAGGATCGAATGTACAAGCTGTAAACGCCTAGGACACTTATCGAAAGATTGTCGTGTACAGCCTATTGAAAATCAAATAGCAGGTCAACGGTCAAAATATACTAACGAAACGTATTATTTTGTGTAACGTAGGTTAGTAGCGCTACATTTGATTGTTGGATAAATGGAAATTTATTGAAATGCTATGTTGATTCGGGGTGTAATGCAGTTCTAATTATAGAAGAAGTGGTCAGAATATTAAAACTGCCGATTTTTCCATTATCAGTAACCATTTCAGGCTATGGAGGATCTCTTGTGAATGTTGTTGGCACTACTACGGCCCATCTAAAATTTGATTGAGCAGAAGCAGAAGTTGAGATATTAGTAGTACCAAATGAGGTCCAAGATTTTGCAATTATGGTAGAAAAGACTTTTCTGCATCAGCCTCATATAGCCATGATAGGTTCTGGAGAAACTGTAAGGCTGTTGCCAGCTGATGAAAATATCAGCAGTTGCCTAGTTATCAAATCCAGGAAAATACCGTTATGGGCAAAGTGTTCTACAATTATTCCAGCGAGAACAAAAGCACTTCTTGCAGTCACATCGTGTGGCAATTATAATGGAGAAGTCTTTATCCATGGGGGCCTACGACCGTTTCCCGGAAAAGAACATCTCGTAGAGAATTTCATCACTAACGCAGCTGATGGTTTTACCTTCATGATGAATCTATCCAATCAAGAACTCTTGACCGCAGAACTGGGCAAAACAGATATTTTTTAAATGTCTAAACATCTTAAGGATGATACATCTGAACCGTCTTTCCTACAATAAACGAAAAGTTGTGAGACAAACTGTGAAGGATTTATTGCATAGTAAAATAATGCGTGAATCACATCCTTCTTGCTCGAGTCCTATATTGTTGGTGAAGAAAAAAAAATTGCGAGCAGCGTATGTTTGTTGACTTTAGGGCACTTAACGCTGAAACTGTTCAAGACCGATTTCCACTTCCACGAACAGATGATTTTTTGGAAAGTTTAAAGGGTTGTCAATATTTCCCATGCTTAGATCTGGCGAGTGGTTATCACCAGATTGAAATGGAAGATCCCAAGGGCTCTTTACGTTCTTGTATATACAGTATAAGGGAATTGTTCCACTTGACAAGTTAAAGGCCTATAATGTAGAAGTGACCACTGATTTTGACGATGAGAATAAGGCTCAAAGTGATGAAAGTTAAAGAGATCTCATAAGACAAGGTGAAAATAATTCATATTACGATTTCACGAAATATTTCCGTAAAAGAATCTAGCGAAAGAAAAGTTAGATTAGTGAAACTAGTTCATGATACGAGGCTATAAATAGTTTCACAATAATTTTAAATGAAGTTTCAGGCGATTTGAGGTATGGAAAGGCCATGCATACATGGATGATATTTTGTTGCCAAGCAAGGATTTTAGTACAGGATTGTCAAATCTAAGAGAGGTGTTTCGAGCATTAGCTGCTCATGGTCTCACATTACGTTTGTCAAAATGTCATTTTTTCAAAGAAAGGGTCGAATATTTAGGCCATGAGGTTTCTAAAGCGGGAGTGCAGCCAGGAAAAGGAAAAACTGAAGCAGTTAGTAATTTTCCTGTCCCCTCAGATGTTCGACCTGTTTGTCAGTGTTTGGGTCTTGCTGGTTATTCCAGAAGGTACGTGAGGAACTTTGCTACAGTCGCTAGGCCTCTAACTTCTCTGACCAAGAAAAATGCTAAATTAATAATAATAATTGAACAAAGTAGAGCTTTCAATACTACTAAAAATTTTAGTATCGAGACCTGTAATAACAATTTACGATCCAGAATTATGGACATAGGAACGGTATACAGGGATACAGGCTGAAAGGAAGATAGGTAGTTATATTAAGAAATTTTCATTTCGAAACTAACTGTATCAAGAAATACGGTGTGGAATGAAGATAGGTATAAAGAAATACCTATTTCATAAAGAAACTATATCAAGAAATACAGGGTTAACTGAAGATAGGCATAAAGAAATACCTAGCTCGCTAAGAAACTGTATCAAGTAATACAGGATTGATTACGATATTTAAGTTGTTCGAAGTAGTAGTGAGCTTAGAATCCGAATTGGATTCTGACAAAAGTGAAACAGCTTGATTACGATTTTGAAGTTGTCACTTTCTATTTTGTTTAATTGCTTACAGGGTATATAAGTGATTAGGTGGTTTGGTGAAAAGGGATCCCTTAGTTAAAATTTTAATTTCTATTAGTTTTCTTTGAATATTGTGCACATCTACTTGACTATATAATTTTCATTATCTGTGATCAACAAGGTCACGAACCATACCCCAAATTAAGGAGTATTTTTTTGAAGAAGGTAGATGATTGACTAAGGAAATTCCACGAGGTCGTGGAAAACGGTAGCATGGCCGACTATGAAAACACGCCGTCACTGGTCAGGCCTGCTACGGTGCTTCACGTCAGGGTTAAGGGCGTTAAGGCAAAGGAAGGTGACGCGACACGGATGGTGGGAAACACTTACTTAGATACAGAGAGAGGAATGGTCGCGCAGGCTGACGAACGTTGAGAAGTACTGTAGCTAAAATTCATATCATATATATTGTTTTGCATTATCTTATGGTTATTTCATTAAATTAAAAGGGTGAATTCTACATTTGGGTCAACCACCCTGGTAATGTAAAAGCGCCAACCCATAGCCAACGATAAGTAAATCTAAAATATGTTTAACGTCTTACTCAGGTAAAAATTCTCTTTTTCCTGAGGATCTGAGCTGATCTCTATCAGCATTCAGATGCCAAAACTGAAACAAGCTCGAGATGCGGATTATACTCCAAACCGCTTAAACTGAACCCAACTAAAGCCCTCGGTGCAATGCCAAATGTCCTCCAGATGAAAATTACTGGCAGTTAATCAGCAACAATATCACTGCCATAATCGTGCTAATACGACAGACTGCGGACAAGTAGCACTAGCCCTATCTAGACCACGACTCACGTCAAAACCAATACAACATTTCCACCGTACCCTCACAGAGGCGTCGATAAAAGACACGGTGATAGTCAGCTGGAGCAAAGGAAATGATCACAGCTGCAACTGATCCAAGGAACTGCTAAGCTACCCAGATAAAGCTGCAGCGAGCCAGAAACTCTCGTCGACCAGAAAAAGGCTACGCCTAATAACTGACATCTTGACTGGCCACTATGAGACAAACATTTATTTAGGTTGAATCTTAGCACCACACCCCTGTGTATGGCTTGTAATCAAGAAGACGAGACGATGGAGCACATTGTGACTGCACTGCTGTTTCGCCACTATACGCAGAGCCAGATTAGGCCAATCGTACCCGTCCCTAGAAGATCAGAGGCACCGCCTCCAGCGACGTCATCACCTACGTTACATCGCTAGGCTGGATGACGAGTCAAGGATGAACTCTCCTCTTGTGGAGGCGCATACAATGGACCTACTGTGGCCTAAGTGCTGTGGCATTCCACCCTTCCAAACTAACAGATACAGATCATCACAGATGTAAGTATCCCTTTTGCAACAACTGTAGACTCAAACTGGCTTACAGACGTGAAATACGTCTACAAACAGACTGTGAAGAAATCGTCCCCTACCAAGTTGAACCAGAAACTCGGAAGCCATAATGACGCTATAAACTGCGGAACCTCGCGAATAATTATTTCTTTCCTTGAAGCCATTATATTCCTTAGCGCATTATCAATGTTGAAGATCAAGGAAGTAAATTATCCTCTTAGTGTGGACCTACTTTACATTTCTCTTACATGTGAGCGAGCATTATTAGGCTCAAAATCTTTTAAATGAGAAATTGAATGAATATCGTCGCTTATGTGCCTTTGGGTAATAAACCTACTTTGAAAATTAGAAAAATAGAACTTTTTTTTTCCAGCGTTCACTTTATCAAACATCGATCAAAATGCACAACGATAATTTTATTAGCGCCAATATAAAAGCAATTTTAATTATTTTATGCTATAATGGATTTAAAAAAAAAAACGGCAAATAGAATAGCGATATGAACCATCCAAATTAAAATTTAGCTGACATAGGCAACCAAAGTATTTATATATTTATTAATTTAGTTAATTGCCTTTGTGTGTCGTGCGAACTTGGACATAGCATTGTTGTATTTTTGATTCAGATGAAAAATACCAAAATCAAATTGCTTCCATGTAGCTATTTCTGTATAGATTTTAATTAGTTTTTTATTATTTGCAAAAAAAAAAAACTAATGGAAATGGAAAACCGCTGTTCAAATTCTTCATAGTTAGTTTGTTACTCGAAAAAAATAAGGAAACACAGAATATGTAAGCAGCTGAAATTAGTACTCAGCAAATAGTACCATCTAAAGAGTCACAATGATCAGGATGGTTAAGAAAATCAGTGTCTATTTTTACTAAATGTCAATCAGTTTCCAATGACTCATTAGCCAGTTGGTGGAGGCTGTCCCAGTCTTTCAGAAGTGAGCCGGATTCAAGAGAATTAATGCGAGGTACATTTGGAATTTTGGGAAATAGTACTGACTGAGCGTCGGATTTGAGAAGATTCTTTCCGCTGACTTATTAATTGTGGAGAGGTTAATATTTGGCAACAAATTGGTATTTGAAATAGATAAGTTCTCATGATCCTAAGTAGTTACATAGCTTCTTTAGCTGGGAGGACGAACACGGATTGGTGTCACGATGCATCTACTTTGCCCAATGGAAACTCGCTTGCCAGTTCTGGTAATCATGAAATAAGATCTCGAATCTTTTTTGGTGTCTTGGAGTGGAGATTATGATGTCATCACGATAAGCTAGGTATTTTTTGTTTTGGATTCCACGTCGCGTAGAATAAGTGTTTGTGAGTCCAAATGGCATTCTTTAAAATTTGAAGTGAGCCTTTTCTGTATTGGATGCAGTTTGCTCAAGATTATTTTCATTAATTTATAGTTAGTGCTGCAGATGTTAACTTTGAAAGTCTCAAATCGTTCCAAATCCCGCAAATCTTATTCTTATCGGACGCGAATAGTTAAACCAGTTTCGACGTGAAACCTTCTTTTTTTTTTAAAGTAGTTTCCATATAGATTTTCATACTATTCGAATTAATCTAACATAATATAGGCCTCCTGTAAAGATGGAGAGTTATTTTTTTGTATAGCTTTGCTTGGCTTCTCCCATTTTAAGTTTGGTAAGAAAGGAAAGAATTTGTATTCCATACAAAATTCAATTTATTGAAACTTAGCGTAGTAGAGCGCTTTCGGCTTTCGCCATCATCGGTACCTACTACCTGCATGCGAGCAAAAAGAAGGTTAGTCAATATACAATCAATCGTGTTAATATGTAGTGACTCATTGGTATGGGCGTGAGGCATGGACGAGAAGATGCTAACCTCAGTAACCTCGCAGAAAAAAAAAACCGACTCAGCCAAGCGAAGTTGGCTACTAACGTATGTTTCTCTAGGTTATTCTTCTCGAGGATAATTTAATGATAGAAATTACTACTTCATTAATTCACGAAACTTCAAAAACTTTTTGGTTTGAAATGGGATGTTGCCATTTTAGAAAATTTACATATAAATTCATATTATGAAGTACAAGCTACAGAAATAATATACAACTCTAATGAAACATCAAACACAAAATGCAAACAACTCCTATCCCTAATCACTCTTCATGAATTTTTGCACCATTTGCAGATATAACGGTAAACGTTGAAATTAAATTTATGCGCATCTCAAAATCAGAAATTATAGATTAAAAAAAAAAGAAACCAAAACTGTGAATTTTACTGACTTTACTTTTTGTTTGCTTGCAGGTAGTACTGATGATGGCGAAAGCCAAAAGCGCGCTACTACGCTAAGTTTCAATAGGATGCTAAATTATTGTGAAGGGTTGCAATGTTGAAGGCAATTGATACCGGTATTTTACTTGTATCTAAATAAAAGATACACAAGAAAAATTCTGCTAAACCTTGAAGTACATTTCGTCCTACAATATTTTGTTCTCCTAACGCGATACTTGTTCCTACTATTTCTCTCATTTTTTCCACCTGGGCCAGAAAAGCATAATTATCGCACAATTTTGAATTTGACAGGTTCAGCTTTTTGAGTTAGCTTTCCTCTAACGCATACATCTTGAATTCAGAATTCCTTTCCTACGCCAATGTCATGGCGCAGCAATTCTATTCACAAGATCTTTAACAAAGCTGATAATCCAGAAGATAAGAGCACCTGCTTCCTAACCAACTTAGCAGATATAGCCGTTTAATTTATTTGGGTTGTAATATGCAAAATACAGTTTCCACTTTATACCGCAGCTTAATATAAAGGACCTAATACGCAGTTAAATTTCTGTTTCGAAGGTAATTTTCTTTGTAGAATTTAATTAAAATACCGCATCCCTATACATAGCCGAGTCAAAATTTATATGTAAATGTTATTAGGACTCCTTTGGAATAGTGCTGTATTTGCACCAGAGGCCGTTTTTGTCTATATTGAAGGGAGTAATATTTTCCAGATAAATCTTGTTTTTAGCCCTGTGAAACGTATTATACAATTGAGTGTTATTTTCCTCTTGGAAGCTTTTCCGGTTTTTCTAGTTTGACTACATCAATATTAAAATTTCTTTCAAACATCTTCAAACACACATAAGATTCATCCCATATAAAAACCAGTTCATCCCATTGATTCATTTTTATATATCCGTGTGCTCCCATGAGAAGAGTAAGTAATATTAAAATAAATTCTAATGTTTGGATTGTGGAAAGCGCATATTTTAAATTCGCTATCATAATCCAAGTAAGTTTATTCATAAAATACGAACAGATGTATTTCTGGTTCGGAATATACATTCTGCCTTTTTCTTTCTAGCGTCATCCCTGGAGCGGAAATGGAGTGATTGTATAATGTAGTTTGTGGAATGCAAATATAAAAGGAGCATTCTTAGTAAATATTCCCGTTTGAGGTTTCTAGCGCACGACGAGAACATCGCATTTTTCGACTGGAAATATTTTTTTCCTAACTTCAAATGTAATATTATTTTTATTCTCAAATAGTATAACATACATCCACGATGTTACAATCGTATTTTTTTTTTTGATTCTTGGTTAAAAAAAAAAAACAATCAAAAAAACGCGACCGAACAAAATATTGTCAGGGAATCCGTTCACATTAATAATTACTTTCATGCAACTTCTGCTTTTAAAAACTTTTGTTTTAATTAAACATGAAATTACATAGATGTTTCTACAACAAAGCTGACTTAAAGGCTAATGCTGCAAGCCGGTATTCATATTATAATAAATGCTGAATAAGTGAAAGCTTGCAATAATTCCTTATTTTTAATGAGTGGTCATATAATTCCACTAAAACTTGCTTCACAAACAGTTACAACATATATTGAACAAAACTGACTTTTCACACAAATTCACTTATCACTTATCGAAACGTACACAACAAATCTCGTAAGTATTTAAACTAAATCGTTTTTGAAATACTCCTTTTTATAGTCGACATCATACTCCGGTTTTATCTAGAAAAACCCAG
Organism: Ceutorhynchus assimilis; assembly: GCA_917834065.1. Taxonomy (NCBI): domain Eukaryota; kingdom Metazoa; phylum Arthropoda; class Insecta; order Coleoptera; family Curculionidae; genus Ceutorhynchus; species Ceutorhynchus assimilis. Next base: position 44,248,434 of record OU892277.1, read on the forward strand.
CGCCCAGACTAGAATAGAATTAACCGAATAGTCGCACCAGATGTGAACAACTCGACTCTGTATTCGCTACTTGTAACCTAGGTCTAGGTTTTAAAGTAAATTTGTGCAAGCATGATGATTGAGGTTTTAAAGCAAATTTGTGCAAGCATGATGCTTTTAAATGTCGGAGATTGTGTAGAGTCATTGTAGAGAATGTATTGTGACGAACGATCTATGTAGTTAGACGTAGATGTCCAAAATTCAAGCGTTTCGGTGTTTTTTTTTTCTCTCTCAAGCCCGTCCGACTTATTGTCCCCATGTAGCACTGAAGCCTGAGAAGTCTTATTATGCTTAACCTGTTTGCTTTATTCCAACCACTCTAGTATTTTGATGCTCTGTAGAAGGCTGTACAGGTCTTTTACTGGGTGGTGTTTCATTATTGATTCCGGGACTACGTTTGGTTGCCCGAAAATGTTGTGTCTTCTGCTATCCAGTGCCCCGCAGTTTACCAGGATTGTAACATTGCAAATGTTAATTGTTCTTTTTTCTTTCAAATATAATTTTATATTACCTTTAATGTTGACAGTCTGCAGACTAGCATTAAAAAAAAAAAAGGTTTCTGCCGCTGATAATATTAGCAATTATTAAACTACAGGGCACGATTTTCGTTTAAATTTGAAGTACCAGTTTAGTATCAACGCTTTCCGTTGATTTTTTTTTGAGGGGAAGCTCTGTCTGTTCATCTTGTCTAATCTTGTCCGTTTCTTTCCTCACCCACCCCTTTCAAATTTTGTCGTTCGTCCTGAAAAGGTCGATCCTGGGCTGAAAACCGCCATCTTCCTGAGACAACCGTGCTCGTGGAAAATAAAATTTCTTATCGGCCATCAGGCACTATTTTAACGTAATAAAGTTGTGTAAGGCAATAATCCGCTGTTTACCGAAAAAAATAAAAACAAAATTTGAGTGATTACCGTTTTATTCAAGTTTGAATTTCGAACCCCTCGTGGTAAGTCCTTTTTAATTTTTTTTTTTGGTAATGGTTGTTCATGGAATGACTCTATTACTTAGGGTTTTCCGAGGAGCCGTTTCTCTCAACGAATCCTCTCCCAACAAGCCCACGTTTTTAAAGAACACCATTTTCGTGGAGCTTAGCACAGAGCTTTTGACGGGATTACTAGAGGAATCAAGTCCCTCACGTATTGACTCCTGTACCTCCACATTCGACGACAACTGAGCACTTCTAGCCTCTATCTACCTTGATTCAAGGCTATAATCTGCAACTTCCATGTGCAAATTCCTTCGTCAAGTAAAAATGGATGGCTTGATGGCTATCGTAATCCACCTATTGTTGAAATGGAGGCTTGTATAACGTTTCATTAATAACGCTTAATTTTTCTTTATCTTTATTATATATTTTATGTTCAATTAACATAATTGATTGAACCTTTGATGATATGACATTTGAATATCTAAAATTTTATTTTCGCTTTCTTGACACCGAGGTGATGGTGGAATAATTGATTTTGTGGATTTTTGATTTATTTAATTTATTATAGATTTATCATTGCTTAAATTTTAATATTGCCATATTTAAGGAATGTAAATTTTATTATTCATAATCAATAATCTGAACTGAAGTCAAGGTTGGACAACATGGTCTAACTTTAAAATTTTTGAGTGAGTACCTACATCTTCGAAAATTGATCAATTTTTAAGTTGGGTCCTATACTTATATATTTGAGAATTTCTATCATATCTCCTGAACATCTAACCCAACTTTTGATTTCATACCGGTGTAAGTTGATTTTATTGAGTTTATTTTTTTGGCAGCAGCTGACCATATTTATCCAATAATATTATAATTTCCATTCATTCATTCTTTTTTCATTAATTTTCTGGAAACTTAAATCCTTCATCTTTTTTTTCCAAATTATTAATATGGCCAGCGACTGTTAATGAACATACATATATGGCAATATACATATATTGATGTACAATAAGCTCCTTGCATCAAATTTTTTTATTGCGGATTTCGATAGTCCATGAAAAATAAGTCAACTCGTGTTTTTTCTTTTTCTTGTGAGTCAAAAATTGACGGAGATACAACGCTTTGAAATGTCCTTCCGACGTCATAACTTAGGTATAAGACGTTGCGAGTTGTGACGTCGCACATGCTCAGTATATCTATATATATGAAACTCAATATTTGTTATAACTTCCGAAATAATCATATTTGGACAAAATAGAAAAACACGCATCGATTTTTTTTCGATTTCCTACAGTTTGCAATAAACAATAATCAATTTAATTTTTCATGCAAGTACCCTATTGTATTATTATTTTTTTGGAGTTTGATGAATCTGATTTAGGATTAACCTCCATTTATTAAATTTATTTAAAGTGTTCCACCAACAATTGATTTCATCTTTTAAAATTTGATGGTTGATTTTCAACTTGACTGTGAAAATATAGGTACACTAATTTAATTTGAAACTTACTTAATTGTTTTATTGGTTTACCTATGTCAAGTTTTGGTTGAGTTATATGCCTTATTTATTTCCTTTTCAGAATTATCAATTACCGTTTGCTGATTATTTTTTTTAGGTGTGTATCTGAATTTTCACACCCCAATATTTTATGTAATTTAATTTTATTATTATTTTTTTTAAATTCAGTTGCGCCCTTGCCATTCTGTACTTATTAAACTATTGACCCACCCCTAATAATTATTCGCTGAGCAAACTGAGCATATTATGGGCTTCCTGTTAAATTGTTAACAAAAGGGGTTACAGGATGTGTCTGGCTATCTTGGGTTCCTTTGGCTATCTCGGGTTCCTTATTGCAGAGTCTGCAGTCAAGGTCTCCGTCATACAGGTTCATCCTGTCCAGGTGGACATTTACTGGTGTGTGTTACGTTATAGCCAGCTCCTACTCATTTGTAGCAGTCCTGCGGCCTTCTTTCTACATGGTTTCTCGATGAACTCCCCACCATGATTCTGCCTGGAAGTTGACGACTGGAAAAATTATCGAACGCCATGCGATGCGCTGCTGCCGGATTGCTATGCTCCCAACCAATCAGAGTGGTCTTCGTGCTTGAGAGTTGACAAAATTATAGTTGACATCAGAATTTTTTATTTCTTGTTGACAGTTGAATGAAAGTTTGTGTTGTTTAAGTTTAGTTTCCAAGGGGAGTTTTCAATTTTTTTCTGCTTTTTGTCGGTTCTACCAGTGATGCGAATACACCAAGCACCACGGCTGTAGCCAAAGCTGAGAGAAGAGCGTGCTTCTCTTGGCTATATACACACGCAATAGGCATCAGCTGATACACAAGATGGATTGTTTTCGTAGATCAAAAATGTTCGGAGGAAAAATACCCCCCTAGTCGGATGTCCGGGGGTGTCTGCTCATCGGCTCGAAACTTTGCAGCTTTGAACATTCGGACCCTGCAAGATACTGACCCTTCAAATCACGCAGAAAAAAGACCAGTCACAGTAAGCCATGAGTGAGACAAGATTTCTGGATGACAGTAGTCTCGCAGATGGTTGCTATACTTTTTTCTAGAAGTAGAAGGTTCTTCCGCCGGTTCAAGAAAGACTAATGGAAAAGGCTTTGCTTAGCTATCAAAAAAGAGTTAGTCTCAAAGCTTCATGAACAACAACAGAATATCTCAGAATGCTTATTGTCGTTTAAGAACCAACTCCCCGATAAGAACTTTGTCACTGTAATAGGCGCCTACGCTCCAACACTAGATTCATACCAGGATTTCGAATACGCTCTCCACGAACAGCTCGAGAGCACTTTTACCCAAGTTCTCGAATAATATGGCCTAATTCTACTCGGATTTTCACGGGTAGAGCAATCCCTAAGGAGCCTCATTATTCCAGGGAACTTAGACTTCCTCTGCGGAATGAGGCCGAACAAGGTTTTTTTTTGACATGATATCCCCAGTAGGCCTTATCCAGGTTTTCGATCTTAGGAAAAGTTTTTCAACATCATCATTTTTTGCACATGCCTTCCTCCTTGTCTTCGCCGGGTTCCACTAGCACCTCGATCAAAAAATTATCTTCGTCAGGCGCTTCCTCTATATCTGTTGGCTTTATGTCTGTTGGCAAAACCTCTCTAGGCTCAATGTCACTGAAGTCTTCGATGTTTAGCAACTCTATTGACGGGTTCAAGTACGCCTGAAAACATGCATTAGGCCTACTGGAAATACCATGTAAATGCATGTTATGTTATTAATTATTTATTATATATATACCCTACTGAACCACTATAACCATATAATACCTTGGTTACGATAATCATTAACAGCGTCTTAGCTCCCGCGCGGGAGTTAGGATTTCATAACTCCCACGCGGCAGTTAAGGATTTCAAAACTCTCGCTTTTACATTCGATAGGTAATTTATGGTTTATTTATTCCTTTATAAAAATGGACAAAATACAGTAAATTAAATAGGAAATAAAATTATCTATGAACCACGAAAATTATCAGGTGTTAACACTCACGGGCAATTGGTGTCAAACTCTGCCCTGGGCTATTAACACCCTCATAATTCCCTTGATACATAAATAACTATTATTATAACAACTCCGGGAAACATCATACGTTGCGAGCTAAAATTACCAAGATTAGCATATTTTGTTTTAAAAAATGCTATTTACAGCCTAATAAGAATAAAAAATTTGCCATCTTATAGACTGCCAAAAATTGCGCTTAATAGGCTAATTGCACTCAGTAAAACTCCAATGCCTACAAAAAAAGAAAATTGGTATCAAAGACTGCAATCTTTTCTCAGGGAAATGTTGGGCTTCCACTACTCCCTAGATCACTTAAATACTAAGAAAGATGCTGAATACTTACTCAAAAAATATGTTCTTTATTCACAAACTCAAGACTGGAACAGAACCTTGCTTAGTACCTACTGTCCATTTTATAAAAATTTATCACCTCACCCATTTATAGCTAATGAATCAAATTACTTATACATGGAATATCCTTTCTTTTTAAAAAGATTTATTGCTTTAATGAAACTACACAATTCAACTTCAATTTATATTTGTATAAATCATATATCATATAAAATAGATTTTAATCAAGTGTGCACTATTTGCAACATGCACACTTTAGAAACTCTAGATCACTTCATCAAGTTTTGCCCATTATATAATCAAGTAAGGCAACACTTCTTACCAGGGATATCCTCTGTGGATTTGGACGTATTCTTGAATAAAACCTCGGAAAAAAACATTAAAGCTCTATTTGCCTTCTGCAGGGAATCACTAAAGCTCAGATCTTTCATTTTAAATGAATAAAATACCTATATATTATTGAGGTGGGAAACAGGAAAAAAAGGAAGCAAATGCAAATGGGATTTATAAATACGGTCACTGGTATGTAAACTATCAAATATTTAGGAGACAGTCATTTCAGTTGTTTATTTATGGCTTTTAGGATTAATGAATGTTAATTATTCTTAGTTTATTGGGGGTAAATGAGTACTTGGGGATTGTCAATGATTTTATTTTATTTTTTCTTTTGTTTGTACTTATGGAAAAATCTATCCATGAATGAAATAGTCATTGTGATTTTTGTTATTTTTTTTTTTTCTATGCTTTTACTTTTTAGGGTTTTTGAATTGGGAACCTCCAACCCACTGGTTTTTATTATCCAATGAGGTTTAAGTTCGTTTTCTTTCTTTATAATGTATTTATTATTATTATTTTATTTTTTTTCTCCTTAGATTAAGTAGCTTTTGTAATCTTAATTACTTGATTCTAACCTTCTTGTTATGTACGGAACTCTGTACAAGAAACAATAAAATTTTTGATTTTGATTTTTGATTTTGATATAAATAAACAAATTTCTAACAATCTTATTATTAGAAGTTTTATTTCCCAAACTAACAGATTAGGAAAAATGCAATTATAGTTATACCCCCGCAGTTTATCACGCTACATCTCGAAAACGGTTGGTCGTAGGAAAAAAATGTATATGAGGAATTTTTTAGAAAATACTTTTCCACGTTTGTCTTGTTGAGGGTTCTTCGACGTCAGATGCACTGGAAGCGAGATTTCCGGAAAAAAAAAAAAAACGATTTTCATGACCTTCGATATCTCAAGACGCACCAGGGTAGGCATATGAGATTTTTTGGTGCTTCATTAGAACATCAAAACGAAGGTCTCTGCAAATTCAGCTTGTTTGGCATCATTCCGCGGCCGGCCTTTTTTTGTCCTATTTTCCTAGAGTACATGTTAACCCTGTTATTACTCGTCTTATCTGTTCCCTTCTGTGCCTTTGAATGTATATATTTATTTATTTTTTATTTTTATTTATACCTTTATTAAAATACAAAATTGTACAATTTTTGGAATTTAAATATTAAAGATTCTGAACTTTAAAGTTATACGGATCATAAAAAAAAATAATAAACTAGAAACTAGATCTTACAAGGTACATCTTATATTATTATATTATTCTCTCGGCTATTCTAGACAAGTAGCAAGGACAACAAGAACCACACACCAAACATTCAAACAATGATGAAAAATATCAGAAAAACCAAGAGACTAAAACATAAATCTATTGATGCGTAGCACTCCAATAATATCCAATTCACCTTTCACTTAAAACACCTAAACACTAAATAATACTCATACGCCACAGAAAAATATAATATACAGTGCCCGCGGAAAAGTCTGCACCATATGGGAAATTTTTTTATACTCATCCTTACTTCAAATCAGTTTTCGGTATTAGGTTCTGCATGACTGAAAACCAAAAAAACACCTAAAATTTTTGACTCGAGACTTACCTCACACCTGTCAAATGCCATTTGAAAATTTCAAACAAGGAGAAGTGGCATTTTTATAAAAAATATGAAAAAATTTTATAAGAAAATATTGTTCCAAATGTAATTTTTAGTGTAATCTGATATTTTTACTTTGAAAAAAAAAAAGATTCTTTTTTAAAAAAAAAAATTTCGAATATCTACGGAAAAATAATATTTTTAGGATTTCTTTCGCGACCATTCCTCTAAAATAATTAGTTTGTATCTGACTAATGGTTTTTTAGATCATAATAATCTAATTAAGAGTTTAAACATCAAAAAGAAATATTTCTATTAAAATTTTGATACGCCTCTGGACTATTTTGAAAATTTTAGATTTCTCAAATTGAAATTTCAAATTTTTTGTTTATAAACTACTCCTAAATGTCATTTGGAACAATATTTTCTTATAAAATTTTTTCATATTTTTTATAAAAATGCCACTTTTCCTTGTTTGAAATTTTCAAATGGCATTTGAGGCAAGACTCGAATCAAAAATTTAGGTATTTTTTTGGTTTTCAGTCATGCAGAACCTAATGCCGAAAACCGATTTGAAGTAAGGATGAGCATAAAAAAAAATCCCATATGGTGCAGACTTTTCCGCGGGCACTGTACTATATAAAAAAAAAAACTGATTAAACATCCAATAGCACGCGTCGCATAACATCGAAAACCTTCAACGATATTCAAATCCAAACCCCATAAACCCTTTTCACGTGGCTCCGGTTTAACAAAACGCAACATACCGCTCAAATTTCGAGTGGTAGGTATCCATCACGTCACTTTGTAACCGGGTTAGAAAACGGTATGTCATTTCTCTAACCGTTTTGTAACCCGGTTAGTTAAACCGGAGCCAGGTGAATAGAACTATAGTGCTATCAGTCAGCGAATCGAGGCTTCGATTCACTCACCGATCGGTTTAATGCTACGGAATAGCTTCCGCGCTACCAAACCGACAATGCCATCACAATCGAAGAAATTCTACCGGATCGAACGGTTCGTTCGTTACAGAATAAGGCTCCAGGCCCGATAAGTCTCGTCTCTTGATCCTCTCTTTGCCAGTTCGTCAGCTTTTTCGTTACCTTCGATTCCTCTGTGTCCTGGCACCAAGATTGGTTTTATCTCATTCTGGTCCGCCAGGGTCCTGATTTCTTCCTGGCATTCCCATACTAGTCTTGATGACACTGTCTGGCTCAAAAGGTCCGTGAGTGCCGCTTGACTGTCGGACATTATGAGAATCTGCCTGTTGGCTCTCCTGTTATTCGGTGGTGTACTCTGACCTGTTTTTTTTTTGTATGCGGCAATATTGATATTCGCGTTTTTTGCGTATTTGTAATCCATTCTGCTGATGTGTTTATTCCAGTATTTTCTTCATTGTCTTACCCATGTTACTATCTTGTATCTTACTCTGTTGTCGAAATCCTCTTCTTCTGATTTTGTCGTGTAATGTTTTACCGTATGAAAATGAAAATAAAAAAGTTTCATTTTCAACGTTTGCATCCTTTGCTCTATTTTGGAAGTGTGGTTTCGTTTCAGCTGCGTATGTTATGAGCCCAATAGTTGCTCTCATATACATATATACCTACTTAAATTTCACTGTCTTTATCCAGATATTTCTTCCTTCGTATCATCGTTTGTTCTCTCCGACTTCTTTCTGTGGATTTCCAGAGCGTTATCTTAAATTCATTTGCGAAATAATCTTCTGATCGATCTCTAATTCGTATCTTGTCGCCCCTTCAAATTTTACTATGTCTGTGTAAATGATTGTATGTGTTGTTTTTTCTATTTGCTTGAAGCAGTAGTGCAATCTCTATGGGTTTACAGCAATAAGTACCGCATCATCAGCAGTGAAGCAAACAGCATTGGAACAGCTGGAAAGATAATAATTACTCCATTGAAAATCTGATCGATACAATAAAGGCTGCGGGATAATTTTCAAAATGACAGGCTTATTTTTTGATGAATACTTGATTCCATTTGGGATATTAAACTTCCCAAAGAGTGATACAGGATTTTTCGTACGGCAATAAACAAAAAGTATAAACCCGGAGTCTCGACACTGATCGATTTGTTCCTCAAAAATGTTCGCTCCTGTTCGGAGTTTGTTTTCATAATAGAGTTGGAAACATCTATGGGTTCCCTGTTTTGAACGTATCCAATTTTAATAGTGTATGCCCAATTATCGGGGATCAAAGCTTTTGGGCTGCTGCTGGTTTCTTGTATTATTTTCTAGCAATCGGCGATTGCCAATGTTGCTTTGGTGTCGTTTTTGCATTCGTGTGGATCTTGTGTTCCAATCGATAATTTTAATTAAAAAAGAATCAAGTTTTCTAAGGAAAAAATCGAAAATAAGTAAGTAATCAATATGAAGCTCATTGGTTTATAAAATATGAAATAAGTGAGGTGGTCAAAGAAAAAATTACTTTCTTGAATACTCGGTTTCTGTTTCCCGATGCCATAAGAAAGCGCCCATAAGCTATGAAGCGTATAGTTCGTGGTGTTAATGTGAGTAGGTGAAAAGTTTGCCAGAAGTTAAGGGATGCTGGCTCAAAATTATTCCTACCCAAACAGCAAATACATTTGTAATACTCACGAAAAACGATGTATAGATAAGTTTTCTTCAATTTTATTCCACAATGCAAATGCACACCTAGCCAACACCTTATGTCACCCTGTAACGAAATTGGACAATACCTATCCAACAATCAAATTATGGAAGTTATAAGAGGATTTTTTGGAAAACACAAGTGTTTAGCTAAAGCTCCAACACACTGCTAATTACTCATACTATGAGTTATATTGCTCTGACACAGTCAGATTTACGCAGTACTTGGTGGTTTTGCTTCGTAAGACAATGGAGAAATCCGAATTTTCATTCATTGGGTACTATCGCTAATTGCAGACCGGTTTCGGACTTTTTATGTCCTCGTCAGTGCAATATAAGCGAAAAGCACACCAACTCAGAGAAACAGGTTTGCAGGAGATTCAAGCGCTAGGCAAGATGTAGATCTTCAATAGCGTGTAGCTCCCTCTCGTAGAAGTCAAAGAAAGCAAAAACCGAAAACAGCCCGTTTGGGTACTAACCCAAGGTTTATAGTGTCTGCTGCCCTATAAGCGGAGAGTAATAGTTCCTAATTCTTATATGATCAGTGAATTTGACATTTAAAGTGTTATATTTTGTCCTTTTCTCGTGAACATTTTTTGATTAAAGTTTTGTGACCCATATTTATTAATGCTGGAAAGTCTGGAAATTAAATTAGAAAGTCATATATATCCACTCTACATGACCTGCAGAACAGAAATGCTGCATTTACTTTCTTTAGGGAAAATTGACATAGAGAGCTGAGTAGTGGGGTTACTATCGCAGATGGAGGATCAAATTGTAATATGGCGATAAGAAACGTTCAATAAAATCATAAAAACTGATATAATATCGGTACAAACCTTCTCGTGTCTCATTCCTCAGAAATACAAGGGTCATTGAGTTAACCCATTTCAAAATTTTAATTTTCTTTGGTTTGCAAAGACATTGTCCGCTCATCAACCATTTAGACGAAAATAATGATTTTCAACATTTCTCTATTCTCTTAAAAAAATACGCCCAAAAAGTGCGAAAAAATGTTACTATAAAACTAGCTATAAAAGTGCTAGAAAAGTAAATCGCATTGGCACAAGCAGCGGTCAGCGGTTTTTGGTCTTGAGCCAAGATCACTTAAAAATCAAAGGAAACGCGAAACTCGGAAATGCAGAGAGGGATTTTTATTTTTCCTTTATGAGGTCGTTTTGTCTTTAAAATGGTTGCTGGGAAAGTTACTTAGTGTATATGAGAGCTTATACACCAGTGCTAATGCCAAAAAGAGAGTCCGTGCGGATATGAATTTACTTTGCATCGCGCTTTTTTGTAGCAGCAATATAATGTTGGAAGTTTTCACGGCAATGTGCTCTTTTTTTCATTTCTTTTAATGGAACTTTTTTTTCTGCTATACATTTGACTTTTTAGAGTTTGTAAGAATGCCCGAAATAGCACAATATCAACATATGCACTATGTTTTAAAGCAGCACAAAAAAACAAAATATTAATTTAAAAAAGGCTATAAATGAATTATTTAGCATATGTGTTTTGGTAAAGTTAGAATTAATTTTGGATTAACCGAGTAAACTGCGTTATACCCATGAGACACGGGTCAAGTAAAATATAATCTAAATAAAACACATTTCGAGCTTTACCCAGGTAAAATGCGTTAGACAAGTTGTTGCTTGGTTAATGTTGGTTGCCTGTATTTATAATTATATCAAGTTCCATCAGGTGTATGTTAGTTTAGAAATGGAAATCTAACAGAGCGGACTTGCACGTTCATGAAGTTTCAAATGAGCTGGCGTCTTTAAAAATTATTAGTATTTACTAAAAATAATAGAAGCAGAAATGATAAAAGCACTCAAGTTATCAAAAAGTCATGAAACCTGGACCACTGTAGAATATTCAGTCTAAAACTATAGTCAGTCAAACTAGACCCAAAACAAAAAAAATTTGGAAATCGACCAATAAAAGTTCAGAGCTGTATCGAATAAGGTCCCTCTGCATATCCCGTTGGAGAGACATGACAGCGATTCAAGGAACATTGAAAATTAACTACGATGCTTTCCATAAGCTCGCGAACGAGAGAACAACTATTAAGGAAATATTTTTTAGAAACCAATTTTCTTTGCGTAGAGAGGATCGTAGTTCTTGATAATATATCTTAGAAAAATCAGAGTATACGATAGCAAACGAACAGGAGGTCAGAGCTATGAAAAATGCTAGTGTGAAACTGAATGCGTTACTGGATGAATGTGAAAGTAAAGCTACTCAAAATCCTTTTAACTTCAAATGCCATAGCAGCTATCGAAGAAGCTTTCAATGTATCGAGCTTGTTTTCAAATTCAATTCATATTTATTTCTATTGCTTCCACTTTAGAACTGGATGCGGATGGAATGAATATTTATATGGAAAGCTTTTACCTTGAATCTGGATTGCGCTGGTGAACCAATATCTTATCCTAACCTTTAATCCAAGCTCTTGTAAATTTTTTTCGATAGCTAGTTGAAACAAAGGAACCTCTGGATTCTGATGCGAATTTTTTTAGGATTTAAAAAAATATTAAAATTGTCAGTCTATTGCCAATGCAACAGACACAATTTATTTTTTTCACACCTTTACACCTGAGAATGACAACGAATCCAGCCCCATCAAAGGGGATAACTCGATACCGAGTATGATTATCTCCTATTCTATTCTAATTGTCGTCGATTGTGCGTTCTCTGATGGGTATATAAACCAATTCTGAAGCCGCACACTCGCCTACAGTCTTGGCACACCCAACCTCTGGCAGCATTTTCTCTTCCTGTGTTCCCTCGATCCTTGTCTGCGTCGCTGTTCTTTAAAAGTTTGTGATCTATCGTGGATTACTCGACGCCATGACGACCTATCATTTGCCGTCGTATCCCAGTTACTGGTATCAATGCGGCAGTTTAAATTATTTTCTTTAAGAACATATTTGAAGCGTTTTTGTTGATTTCGTTTTTCCTCTTTCAGTTGACTGTAGAGTATCTGTCGTGGAAGACGTGTTTCGAGCATGCGGACAAGGTGACCTGTCCAGCGATGTTGGTGCTTAGTGATTTTGGCCTCCTCTAACACACTTATCTTCGTTCGTCGGTCCTGCCATTTAATCCGTAGGATCCTTCTCAGGCATCGCTGGTGGTATTTTACTAGGCTTTTTATGTGTCTTCTGTAGGTGGTCCAGGTTTCGCAGCCATAATGTAAGTGCTGGTTTTACAACCGCATTGTATACGCGAAGTTTGGTCTTCAGCGTCAATGGTTGCCTTCGCTGGCAGATGGCACCCAAGGCATGAGTAGTGTTCTACGCTCCGTCAAAAATGGTCATATATAGTTATGTCTGGGGCATGGGGATTAGTATCCGGTGCGGGTTGGTGCAGCATCTGCGTCTTGCCTCTAGGCCGATTCGATAAAGATCTTCAGATGTCGTCACAACGAATATAATGGATGGTGAAGTTTAAATTAAAAATAAGTGATTCTTGGGAGATGTTTCCAAAACAATTCATTCCGACACTCGCAACTGCTACAAACTTATAGTTCATCCATTCAAAACAAAATCGGATGCAAATCACAATGTGTCCACCGGCAAATAAGATATGGTGCCATTGATGACGTGCAACGGATTTTAATTTGGATCAACCATAAGTACATTTAATTGCTGAAGGCAGGATGAACATAATTTCTCCAACTAAAAATATCAATGAAAAATAGTTAAACAAACCTACCACAATTTTAAAATAAATTTATTAGGTACTGGATGACGGTACGTTAGTACTTCTCTCAATAACAGATATTTGCATTTTTATGCTCATTTTATTTATGGATAGATGACAATACTGATATATTGAATCAATTAAATTTAGTAGATACTTTTAAAATTACCTAAGTTATGAATTAATACTTTGCTGATTCTGAAATGGCGAAAATATAACTTTATAATGAAAATTAGAAGAAATGAAACATGTTAGGAAAATGATAAATTTGTCGTAACAGAGTATAACGCCATACGTTGGCGTATCTTAGTAAGAGTTTCCGAGAATTATCCCTATGGTGTTTGGTACTAGGTGTACCGTTACTTAATAACGCTACACTTAGTACCAACTAGTGTAAGCCAATCCAGCCGATAAGGATATTTCTCGTATATTTTTACTGAGAATAGTGTTCTCCAGCGATGATGCCATACTCTGCGATAATGAGGCGCACCTGATTGACATGGTAAGTAAAGTGTTCGAATCCTGGGTATCAGTTTACCATTATGTGACTATCAATAATTACAAACCCAATAGTCGATGTCCAATGTTGTTAAAATAGCGATAACATTTGTTTGTTTTTTTATGACTAACTATTTTGTTTCAGTTTCGAAGCAACCAAAATATTTTGTAAAATATTTATTAACCATTTCGTCTCCGCGCCAGATACTAAAGTCAAGGCATATCGTCCACCGCAAGTTATTGTAGCCTAAAATCTCTGAAAACTCAAAGGCAAAGGAACGAAGAAACTTAGCAACGGAAAATGTTTTTATTGTGTTCCTTTTATGGAGGGCGGTTTTGTCTTTATAATGGTTTGCGAGAAAACTTTTGTTCGGTCGGCAAACAGGGTGAATAAATATATACTCGGAGACCTGAATGTAAATTCGTTTATATTCTCAAACTTAATGTATTCAAGGATTTTGTTTAAGAAACTAAATAGCTTCACAGGGTTTTATGTAGCTATTGTTAACGTGAGCCTTAATTAAATGGAATTTGGAATATTAACCTCGATTCTTCCTATAATGCATGCATTTATCCATTCTTTTAATGTTGCAAAATTTAGAAAAATGTAGGTGATAAGAAGTAATGTTGATAAAAGTACCAGGCATAGTAGGGAATTCGTATAGAGGAGAGTACGTAACTACGTACTATAGCTTGAATACTTTTTTACATAAAGTTGGCAGCTTTGAAAGAAGAGTGTCATTCCGAAAACCTTTCTATATTATTCGTCAAAATTTGCTTTTCAAAATGGCTGTCAAATTTTAAATGCTTTCTTTCAACCATATCATAATGAATATTGAAAAGCAGTATTTGGTGAAAATTTTTCTACTTGGTTTTGTGTCTAATAAAACTTCTTCGGGAACTAGTTTATTTTTAATGCGACGTGTTTCAGTTAGAGTATCTTCATGATTCTGATTTAGGAACACATTCTGAGTGCAATACTATGTTCTTCAGCTTGTTTTACTTCAGGTGGTGATGGAGAAAACTATCGGTAGGTACCCGTTATTTGGTATTTTTCCAATTAACACAAACTATTTTAATGAAATTATGACAAGCACCTACTCGGTAAACTTTTAGCATGTAGAGGTAATTATATACAGAAATGTTATCCACCATTAATTAATTAAATACTTTTTTTATATTCTATGTCATTTTCCTGAATAAAACTGATTCGCCTTTCGAGATTTATAAAGGCGACTAGGGTGAATTTTATGTAAAGCTAAAATATAGGAATAAATCTTAACACAGAAAAAAAAGCATCGGGGGTGACTTCCAAATAGCGGCATCCCGTCCTCGATTTTTCAATGCTGAAAACTCTCAGCCTATTAGGAGGATGAAACTCCATCTAGATATTTTTTTGTGGCGGAGATTTTTCAATGTTCATGAGTACTCAGGTACAAGTATCTATGTTAAGTGGATAAATGTAATGCAGATACAAAATTAAGTTTTAATCAAAGTAATTATTCCTTGAAGTTTAATATAGTATTGTCAAAGGGAAGAAGAAGAATTATTGTTTCACCTGGAATACCGACAATACATCAACTTACGTATAAAAAAATTGGACAATAAAATTTCTGTTAGAATAAATTTATCGCTACTCCTTGCCAGAGCTTAAGTCAGCAGAGTGAAAAACAATGTGACTGTGTAATTTAGTTTGCAGCTCGTAGATTCGAAAAAAAAAAAACCCAGACAGGGATTTAAATTGGAAGCTGCTTCTAGAACCGCCATATTAAAATACGAAAAAGGAGCAGGATAGGAGCTGTATGGTGTCGGACACTCAAAGAGATTGCTTTTGTATAGGCAGTATAAAAGTTGTTGAGGTGTCAGTGGAATTTTTAAAAAGTCGGCTAATGCTAAATATTCAATAGAACGACAATTTTTCAAGAAACCCAGGTGAATTTGGTAACATTTATACTTTTATTTTTAGAATTATAATGATCCTGCCTTTCAAAACATATTGGTTGTTTCTTTAGACTGAACATAACTGTAATAAAACATTTCAACTCTTTATGAAGCTAGTTAAATCAGACAAACCCTGTTTTTTCCCAAACTGCATTACTTCCACTCAAATAATTTCTATTCTTAAAGGAAAAAGCAAAATATATTTCCGATAAATTTGTGACAAAAATAAGTTATGGGCAATGCCCAACGGTTGAGACATTGAGTGGGATACAAAAATTCAACCAGAGGGAAGTTTATTCCATAAAATTTCATTCTAAAATGGATCCCAGGTGATATATTTCTTCTTTTCTTCTATTTTCATTGTATACCTACTCATATATTGTAAATTGAAAATTCAGTGGATTGGTTTAGAAATAGGGACAGCATGATTCAATTTTTTTTCTTTTGCATTTCAAAGATATTTTTTCAATGTATTTCGTGTGTGATTGCATTGTTATATTATTTCAAAAATTATTTTATTTGTAGCCTAATAATTGTAAAGATCTTTTTTCGATAAATTGGTTACTTTGAGTCTAATAAGGCTACTAGTAGAATAGATTAAAGCTTGCACTGCCCTTAGAAGCAGTAAAAATGTTTGTTTACAACAAAGCATTCCAGACATCAATTTCACTGAGAAGACAAAACTGATACTATTCGGAGTGGCTTATTGCGATTTTATTTTCAGCCCGCGATGCTATTCGTCTGATTTAACGATTTCCTGTTCAAAATCAGCAACATTTGAATAGCTGCATATAGTCGTAAAGCTCCATTCTCTACACTTTGGTAATTATCAGTTTATATCCTGCGAGTATTGCAACAACGGATCCGAATGATACTGTCACGGCTTTTGGGCGCGTGACAGAAACCTTGGGTTTGTTTATTCTATAATCAAAGTCCAATTAACACAACAATAATTTATTCCACGTTACTATACACTCTGAAACTAATTACTTCACTAATTAACTCAACAACTAAACTGTGTAGGAAATATGAAAATAATAAGGGGGTAATCAAATCGATCGCGATATGCACAAAATTTGATTTTAATAAGAACTCACTCACCTATCTTGAAGCGTAACACTAGATTCTTGAATAAGAGGGCCCTCTGAACACTTCCTTTGGGTTGCTCAATCCACCCAGCACAATAGTTGAGTTAGTAAAGTTTTTTCAGTAATTTCGAAAATCCGAAAGCCGAAAGTTATTTTGTCACCACAAATTAAAGTTAATAACAAAAGATAAAGGCAAGAAAAGTTGCACGCCGTCATACGCGACGGTACTTTCTGCTGCGTTGTCGGACGGGTTCAATGATACTGATTTTACTATTTTTAGGACCCGTATGTAGTACCGAAAAGGTACAGGTTTTTTGCGCTGGTGACGTATGTGAGTTTTACCATTCAAACTTGTGCATATTATCAAAAATAATGAATGCTATGCGCGCGAATAATAATCTTCAAATTCAAAAATATTGTCACCAACGATAAGATGCCAACTTTAGTTAAACCAACGTTAATTAATAATTAATTACACGCTAACATAAATTCAATAAAGATTCTTCAACATAAACTCTTTAAAACTCTCAACAATAATCACTATTTAAATAGTATCACAGTCAATCTTAAACTTAAAAACTCCTTACTAATACCGGCCTTTATATTTCCTTATTCTATTCTTGCACAATCCAGAATAAATGCGATAGACCTTTTTCCCGAAGAGCAACGTAAAATCTAGAATCAGCTGTCCAATTCTGTACACCATGGCGCTTCCGCCAGATTTTCGCGATAATACGATATCAAGAAAGAAGTCTTTAAGCTCATAGGAAAATATATGAAGACTGAGCCTCTTCTCTCTGCTAATCTATCCAGGGGCGGGTATCAGCCTTTCATGGTTCGTCAACGTAGCAAAGAATAGCAAAGCGACGAAATTCAAATTCATGGTTCAAAAAAAAAAAAATAGCCACAATGACAGATTCCATTGATTGTGTCCCTATATTTTATTTCGAACGTAGTACCAACAACTGTTCAGTTGTCGAAGTACAGGCAGATCACGACTGAATCACTCGGGGTTTTGTTTATGATTATGGTGCGTCGCATAAGACAAATCCCAGTGTGATACGGAGCACATATGCCTATTTTACATAGTTTACGCAGAAGAGGAGTTGCTTTACATAGTCGGATTTTTCGATGCGCGCATATTTGACTCTGAAAAAGTATTTCTTTCTCATCAACAATTATCATACTTTAAAATTTTGATAATAATATGGCAAAAAAAGTTTTTTAAAATTTATTGTAGTGGTTCGTGGTTTAAAACAAGACATGAAATAGAGAGCTGGAAATGATGTCAATACTCTCATCGAAAAATCCGACTATAAATATCTAACAATTGTTCACATTTTGCTGATCAAGATGGGTATTTTCAAAGCAAAAGTCGCACATAATATTCTAATATTGTAATAACTCTATTTTTATTGAACAAGAAATACAGAATATTCTGATTAAATACAATTTTGCGTTTGGAAGCTTGTTTTCCACGTTTAAAGAAATGGAATTGCTAATCTAACAATAACTGCTTACATGTTGCTGATTGCTTGAAGATAGTATGAAAGTCGTACATGAGCGATTCTATTCAATAGTCAAGAAATAAGAGGTTGCTCTGTATCGCAATGGAATTTGTTCGACGCGACGCAGCGTAATCAGAAACAAAGCCCCGAGTGATACAGAGCATCTTCTGAACCGCGCGCTTTGTACTATACAGGGGCTTGGCTTTACACGACCGGGTTTTGATTTGCCTGTGCTTCGAAAACTGGTGTCAGTAGCCTTGTTTTTTGAACAAGAATTTTAATTTTTTCTCTTTGCTTTTCCTAGACATGCTGATGAGATTTTATGAGTCGAAGCACGTCCATATGGTAGCATAGAGAAGAGAATTGACCTTTCTAGCTGTGCCTCTGTGCGATTCTCTCGATTTTCACCGACAAACTTGATTGGACCAGTAGTGATTCAACCAGTATTGCTTCTAAATCATAGACGGCCATCAATCAATAATTCCTCTAACAGGCTTGATATGCATCGTAAATTATAGTGGCAGCCAATGAACTATAGCTAAAAACTGGAATGCGCACACATTGCCATATCTGCCAAAAAATGAAGCCATGAAAGACAGATGCCACAAGGGGGAATGTTGTTTTTTTCTGTTGCTCGCTGACATATGACGTTTTCGAAAGTTTTGTCATATTTCCCTTCACAGGTTTCATCAATTGGAATACGTGTTGGAAGCAATTTTCGCCATTTAACATAATGAGTGCGACAAAAACAGGTATCCCCTCCGCAGCAGCCGCACTAGGCTTCAAGTTCGTCCTTATGTGTTAGCATTCCAATTTTTGGTTATAGTTCATTGGTGGCAGCTTTTTATTCTCCGAGAATGGATGAAAAAAACAGTGATTTAGTTTTGAAAAAAAAAAAAAACATTGCAATCCCTAGAAGATGAAATGCTGTATGCCATCCGGCCCGAAATGCCTTTCTGTACATCGTTGCTCAGCACAGAAATATAACTAAATAACTATTGAACGAAGTCTGAGATTCCAATTCCTGTTCATCTTCCTTCCTTAATCGAACAGCTTCTTTGTCAAAAGGTGTGACACTGGACTGCAATCTAAAATTTTCCCAACACTTTCATTCTTTGTGCAGGCAACTCGAGTTACTGTGACTGCAATTTCCAAACCAAGAAAATAGGATCCAAGTTTCATATTCGGTTTAAGCTCTTTTTTCAAACTTGCTAGAAAATTTTCTTCCATAGTTTAGCATGTAGGAGCCATCAAGCCATCATCGCAAGTAGCTTCGATAAACAAAAAAGGGACTGCATCACTTTTCCCGGACAAAAACTATTCGGAAAATCTGTGTTCCTCTTGTTCAAACATCTAGGAGCTTGTTTGAGTCCCTATAAAGTTATTTTAAGCCGACAAACTCGATCTGTGGAAACTTCAAACCCTTCTCGTTGCTGCACACACTGTTTTTCATTCACATACAAAATACTGTGTTTGGGAGCTAATACTTGCCTTGTATTTTTATACAGAATAGTCAGGTTTCATCTTCAGCTCAGATACCTAGGGCAGGGCCTTGTTTTCCAGCAAGCTATTTCTCCAGCACCTCTGATTCCCATGAAGTATAGTTAATTGCCATTATGCCGTTCTCTGCAAGTAATTGCGGTA
Organism: Ceutorhynchus assimilis; assembly: GCA_917834065.1. Taxonomy (NCBI): domain Eukaryota; kingdom Metazoa; phylum Arthropoda; class Insecta; order Coleoptera; family Curculionidae; genus Ceutorhynchus; species Ceutorhynchus assimilis. The sequence goes on from OU892277.1 coordinate 44,268,227, forward strand.
ACTGAATGGTTCAATAGGTTTTACAATTTCAGTAGCAACTATCAGGGCATAATCGTCAACTCTTGTTGGTCCTCGGATATCTGCTTTTTTCCGCAAATGTGGTCTTGTTTCTATTGCATCTCCTCTATCCTCATCATCTTCTGGTTGAGGAAGCTCTGGTTTGCTCATGTCTTCTTCCAGCACTTTTTTAGAGCTCCTTCCAGGTTTGTAGTTTTCTTGCAAACATGACAAAGGAAAATTAGAAAACAAAGGTTTAAATTCTCGAAAAGTTACATTCGTGGATCCGGTAACCATCATATCACTGTCATGGCTGTTGGAATCCATTATCCTCTCAACCACACATGCGTCGTGGAAGGATAATATGGATTTCAACAGCCATTAATTGCGAATGCGAATACCTCCTAATTCACTCCCATACCAACGGTGACCGCCGAAGATTGTCGTTGGTCTTCAAAACTAACAACTGATGAAAAACTTGAACGATAAGGTAGAAATGAGACAGGTCTCGGTAGCTCAGTTGGTTAGAGCATTGCACTGGATATGGCAGACAAGAAAATTTTTCATCAGTTTTAATTAACGCCTGCATGCCACTAAATTAATTGACACACTGTAAATTATATCACAGACGATAAATCAAGAAAAACTGTACAAATTTTATTTATAATAATGACTTACGGCCAATTTCATAATCAACTTTAAGTAAACTTTAAATTTAAAGCTGTCCTAGAAGTTGAAAACTGGTCTCATAACGTCTTTTTAAGGCCACTTTAATCCAAAGGCTACTTTAAAATTAAAATGTCATATTTGGTAATTTAAGGCGCTAAAGTACCTGAGCCACGATAACCCAAATCTGCCATAAATTGAAAGTGCAAGCGTTAATTCAAATACTTTTGTTCATTGTGTATATCGCAGATTTCTAACTCGTTTAAAAATTAATGTGTTTGATACTTCGTCAGGGTCTCGTTCGTCTGAAGACAAATTAATAGTTGTTTGCCGGCCTAAAATTTATGGAGAAAAGACAATCTATTTTGCTTGAAATTGTATTAGTAATGACCGTCAATAGGCTGACCAAAAATCGGTTAGCTGGGACAACCCAAATAGGAAAAACAAGTTTCTCCTATATATACACAGAATGTGAAAATGTGGGTGAATTTTTCCCGATTTTGCATCCACAGACGCGTTTCGAACTATCAGGTCTCATCACTGTAGCTAGGAAAGCAAAGAAAACCAACCCAGGTTTAGTGCCAGTAGGCAAAGTAGACACAGTACAGATGGGAGACTTTTGGTCGTGGCGCCATCTAAGAGTAGAATACAGCACTAAACAACATTTTGCTGTTTTAGTACTGACCGTCAGTAGGCAATTATATGAACTAGGAAGGTACCTTTTCTTTCCTTGATATTTTATTGGTCATTTTGCACTCTATAATATCTTTATATCTTAGAACTTCCTGAAGCAAAATAAGTTCTTCTTCTTTGGAAAAGTTGGATGTTCTATCCCTTTTTTGTATAGAAAGGAGGAGGCACTTCTCTTATGGCAAATGGATCTCCGACAGATTTTTCTGAAATTTGGATATTTTGTAGTTTTTTGAACTCTGATTAGAAGCTATCATTGGTCGAACCTCGTGCGGTTGTGAGTTCAGCCTCAAGAGGGCGCCAAAGTATAACTTAGTGTAATTGGGTAATCTGGAAGAGTATATGTTGGTCCAAGTGTGGCGGACATGCATGTGCGAGGTTGGACCGACTTCCTCAAAAAATGTGGTTCCCTGGAAAGGGGTACGTTGCACCTGGCAGGGCTGGGGTGTGGCTTTCCGTTATGATTGGAATTATGGCTGGCTGTTGTTGCTTTGGTGAAATGGTTAGTGGAAATATCGTCGAAATGGTTTCTCAGTGTTTCGCACAAACCATGAAGTTTTCGTAAAATCCTATTTTCTAGGCTAAGTAGCGGTTGGAGGTGACTGTCTGATGGTCGTGGCCCAGGCTGAAGATCCGTAAGTTATTATAGGTCTGATATACATTTTGTTGGTGTTTATCTTTGTCTGAATGTTCAGGTTGTTATGTCTTTTTAGGAGTGGGTAAAGTTGTTGTTCCTGGCATATATGACATGTTCCGCCCAGTTGAGTTTACTGTCAAAAATTATTCCTAGGTACGTGACCTTTTTTGTCCAGGAGAGTGGTGTTTTCTCCCATTTGACTTTTTCCTTTGGAGGCCTTTTCTTGTTCATTCCGAATCTATTGGCGTCTTTTTGGGGTTAACTCTCAGCTTCCACTTGTCCATCCAGGTTTGGATGCTATCGAGGTGTCTCTGTAGTCTGGCTCGTATAATTAATTGGTCTGCTTCGAGCTGTGGCTGTGATTGCGGTGTATGCTTGAAGAGTGGATTCTCTACTTATCGGAATATCTGCCATGAAAAGATTGAACAGAAGGGTGCTGAGAGGATTGGGGTACGTCGGCAAGTACTGGGTCTGGCCGTGGATCGTGCTTGGTTGATGGTTTGTTGTCCAGGGTGATCCAGAAGTTCCGGTTTGATAGAAACGAGTCAATACGTGTCACTTGGTAATGAGTTATGTATCTTTAGATTAGGCCTTCATGCCACATCTTGTCGAAGGCTTTGGAGATATCTAAGATATCTAGGAGTACTGCCCCAGTCTTCATTCTGCGGTTAGAGCCTTTTAAAACTAGCTAGATCGGATGTGGAATGCTGTGCTCTGAAACCCATCTCCTCGTCTGGTAGGTATCAGTCGCAGGTGAGAGACCGTGTCCTGTAAGTCTCTGTTGAAGAGTCGTTCTGCCACTTGGCCAAGGGCAGGCAGGAGGTTGATTGGGCAATAGCTACTAGGGTTGCTACTAGATACGATTTGTTTCCTCATAAGAATAACATTGGCCTTTTTCCATTTTGATGGGAAATGGGAGAGGCGGAGAGTGCCTTGGACGATCTTGATTAGGTCCTAAATCTGTTGCTGTGGAAGTTTTTATATGGTCAGGTTGGAGATTTGATCTATACTGGGGGCTTTTCTGCGCTTGAGACATGCTATGGGGTGTGCCTCTGGTTGTTCTAGCATGATCCTAATGATGATGTCTTCGTTGCGGTCTTGTAGGGGGTATAACGGAGGATTGTTCCGAAATTGCTCTTCGAGACTATCCGCAAAGGTTTCCGCTTTCAGGACTGGATCGGTTATTGTAATGTTGGTAACCTTAAGGTGAGGTATGCTTTTCCGTGGTCATTTTATGAGACTCGTTGCAAGTTGGAAAAGGTCCTTTCCAGTTGAGAGGACTACCTCCAGTTTCTCTTACCAGGATTCATTGTAGCAGTCGTTAACTTGACTCTGAATACTTCTGTTGAATCGGTTGACTTGATTTTTTATGGGTAGCTCTGGAAGGGAGTCTGCGTTTCTGTACGGTCACATGGACCGATGTTCAAGCTGATAGCTTCGCAGATGTTGCTAGTTAGTGTATCCACAGCATTGTGTTGCTCTTGTGAAGAATGGATGTCGCCAATCGGAGTTTTTCTTTCCAGGTAGGATTGGAAAGCTGTCCAATTTGTGAAGGCTTTCCCGATGGGTTTTGGTCCGCTGGTTTGCCGAATTCAACCATGACCGGTAGTGGTCGGAAGTGAGGTGATGTAGGACTTGTAAGTGAGTGATAGGGTGGATGTTTTTATGGAAAGAAAAGTCCAGAATGCTAGGTCTGCCGTTACCTATGCGAGTGGGTTCTTCTGGACGCCAGTTGTTACTTTTCAGATGCTCAGCATTCTTGTAACGATATTCCCCTTTGGTTGGCAGTAGTGCATATCCAGTGTTTAGCGTTGAAATCATCTCCCAACAAAACTGGCTGGTCGTGGTCGCTGAATAGGGGATCCAGCTAGTCGGCGGTGAATGCGTGGTTTGGCTGGATGTATATGGAGCCGACAACCAATGTTTGGCCTTGTTTAGACATTGCCACAAAGGTACCATCAATCTGATAACTCGGATTTGGGATTTCGTAGTGACGAATATCGGTTTTGACAACAATAAGGGTGCCCCCGCCTTTGCCATCTCTATCCGTCTGCTGACTCTGAAGTTTTGCAGCGTGTATCTGTGCTCTGGTATGAGCATAGATTCTTGTAGTAGCAGGACGTCTATTTGTTGTTCTAGAAATATCTGCAGTTCTAGTTTTTTGGCTTTCACGGAGTTCCAGGTCACTATCTTCAGGAACTTGGCTTTAGGTTGTTCAGCCATGCAGCGTTGTGGTCTTGGAGTTTATCATGGCGTTCAGCTGTTGCTGAAGATTCAACATCTGTTTCATGATAGATTCCAGAGTTGGTTGTTGTTGATGAGTAGCGGTGGGCGTCATGTTTTTCTGTTGACCGCAGACAAAGTTTGACGAAGAGGCGGGCTTGAATTGCTGTTTCTTTTGGTGCTTTGTGTGTTTGGGGCACCCTTGTTATCAGGCTGGATGCTCACCGCCAAAGTTAGCGCAGGTGGCAGCTGATTCACGTGATGTGCAGGTTTCTGAACAGTGCTCTGCTGCACACTTAACGCACTTTGGCAATGGTTGGCACCTCGATTGGGCGTGGCCAAACAATTCACAGCGATGACACTGAGTGGACCTGTCCTGGGACTTCTGGGTCCCGACTCTCACTTTGACGTTATTGATATGACGAACTTGGTACATTCCTGTCTCCGAAGCTGGCACTAGAACAAGTACTAGCGAGACCGGGTCACCGTTGGCTTTGTACACCGGAACATATAAAGGCCAGGGACTCGTTTTCGCTCGACTCCATGTCCGAGTGATTGCCTATCTCTTGGTGCAGCTGCGTAACCAGTTTGAAGAGTCGCTGTATATCTGCGGTCTTGACATCGTTCGCTGTTTTGAAGGCACTAGCGATGAGTGTCAGCTTCTGATTCTGTTTTGACAACATCAAGCTCTTGGCGGAGTGTGGCGTTATCTCTCTGAACATCATCAAGCTCTTTCCAGAATGTGGCGTTGTCTCTCTGTACTGACAGAAGCTTCTATTTCACTGCTTCGTTCTCATCTCTCAGCCCTGTGAGATTCTGGCTTGCCACTCGTCGAGGCTCTGGTACGAGTGGGACATCTTTGCGTACTGGTCGATTGTCGATTCACCTACTCTCACATTGAACTATAACTCACTGATTCACAATTTAACTTGGAAAAACTAGCAGAGTGCTAAAAACGGGTAACGATTTTTCTTCGACAACTATCTTGAAAAAGACTGTTGCCTCAGCGGATGCAAGCACTCGAAATGGTGAATATCTGGTCGTTACTTTTGCGATATTCATACGAAACATATTACATGGCACAGGTTCATAATAATCCTAAATTATTTATATTTTATATCTTATAATTACATCAAGGTATATGAAACTTTGGCGTCCTCTGGAGGCTGAACTATGAACCGCACAAGGTTCGGTCAATGACGGCTTTTAATCTGAGCCTTAAAAACTACAGCATATCCAAATTTTAGAAAAATCATTCGGAGATCCATTTGCCATCAGAAAAGTGCCTCCTCCTTTGTGATGTTCTATGAATAGAACGAATACGTCTATCCATATGAATGAAGCAATAGGTACTTGCTCAAATAATGATAAACATTTCCTTCACTTATTTTAAATAAAAATATAATTAAAACTGAATTATTTCCACTCAAAAACTGATAGCTTCAAAATTGCTTGTGATTATTATTTTAAACAATACAAGAATATAACCTTAAAACCTAAAAAGCAATGCACGGCGCAATCGTCAAATATTCACATTTCAGTGTTGCCAACAAACATGTAAATGGTTAAACGTGTCACATTAACTAAAGTTATTACTATTATGAAACCGTATAATTTCAAATAAGCTTCAAATTTGACTTTATCCTAAAAGTCTCTTTAGCTGAAATAACTTCTAGTTCTTTATTATAAAATTGGCCATAATTCAATATGAAAAGACAACTTAAAAATTATACAATGTTCAGAAATAACAAACTATTTTAAATGCATTAACATTATGCAGCAGATTAGAAGAGCCAGGTCAAAAATGAAACTAAATAATACGTTGTATTTAATTGTTTTATCCTCCCAGTGTACGTAATTTGTCGCTGGCCATTAAAGTGTCATACTCGTACAACGAGATGCTTTGCAATGGAAAGCGCTCCTGACATTTTTCTATTCTAGTTAACTTTTTAATTAAAAATAAACGTTATTAGAAATAAATAAAACAGGTTTAAATAATTTTCTTCAAATACTACCAGAGCTACTTTTTTTTATTGGATTAAGCAAAAACTGTGACCTACCAGTCTGCTGCTACGCTTCCAAAATTCAAGTATGACGCATTGCGAAAATCCGTACTGATATTTGGTTATGAACAACGCATTTTCAGGCTACTAGCTACTATAATATACATACATTTATTATTATTTCTTCGAGTTGCTTGCACATCTCCATTTTTTCGTGATTACTAATGCCTATGCCTCTGCATTATATTCAAATATACGATACACCAATTTATTGAAGGGCCTGGTCTAACTCTAGGCCATGTCTGAAAATTTGACAAATTAATATACAGATATAAACAAAGAGGTTTATTCTAGATGGAAACTTACTAACAACGATGAATATGTGGGCAGTTATTCTACTACAATGTGTAAATTGTCCCATTATATAGTTTGGTAGCATTCCACATACAACATGCAAATCTAACTAAATATTTGTCAGGAACGAAAATGCTCTTTGTAGCAGCTGTTCTCTTCAATGATAAAATGTCAAGTTTGTTTTGTTGCAATCAACCTTTTCGTTTGATGCCTGGAGCGCCACCACTTTGTCACTTTGTATGTCTGAATTCAGACAAATCAGCTCCCAATTTACGTTGCACGACGAACGAACACAGCAGGGCCGTAGTAATTTAATTTTCTCCTGTTGCTTTGTGACATGTATCACAGGAAATTTTGTACTTTTAGTTTATGTGATCTAAACCTTTTGGCATTTTGGCTTTGAGCTTGTTCGAATTAATTCGTTAGCGTTTTTGTTTATTAGAGTCTACAAATTATTAGCAGCTTATGTTACGAAATTACTCCACGTAATTCACAAATTGAAAACATCAAACGCAATTTTGTCGGTTGCGCACAGCCTACAAGGGTTGACCTCTTTTTGTATGCTACATCATTCTCAGCAAAAGCAACAAAATTCGTAACGACAGAATTTGAGAACTTTTAGAACTGAGCTACAATTAAATGGAAAGAAAAATAGGTGTACGCTTTTGATTTATTTATTTTATTATTGAGATTTGAGGTTACCTATAAGTCTGTTGATTACCAAACAACGTTTCTAATTGAAAACTAATCAGTTTTTATCACGATATACGTAGGCTTTTTTAAAATTTGTTGCTCTATTGTAGAACCTGAAATGTATGTGAAAATGAAGTATGAGCTAATTTTTGCATGGGAAGTCAAATTATTTTACCGGAAATCGGAAAATTGTTTTAAATTTGCCAGGTTCACACAAAGTGGATTTCCTATTTTAAACAAGGAACCCTTTGATCCCGAAATGGTAAAAGCGATTTAATGGATTTTTACTTTTTGTGGAAAAGTGCCTCGACCGAATAGGAGCGAAGTAAAAAGACCGCTTGCTCTGTCAACTTGGCTAGAAAAGTGAATCAAAGACCTGTCAAGACGTTCGAGTTCCTGCTGAATAACAATTGTCTCGGGCATCTGATGACTTTTTCAGTAAAGAAGAAGACGTGCTTCCCGTATTGATGTTTTTTCCTTTTTCGTTCTCGAGTGATGGTTGATGTGCCATTTATTGAAGTAACTTTCAAGTCATAGAGAAACAGACTAAAAAGAGAGTAGCGAATTAAACGAGAGAGATCGGCACCACTGTATCCCTGTAGCGCCTCCGTGAGCTACAGGATGAACTACTCTTGTGGGACGCATGGCGGGAAATTTAAATTGGTACTGAAGATTATTTGGTTTTAATGGAAATTTTTAGGGAAAAAAAACAATACCTAATTCTTTATCAAGCTAGTTTTATTGAAAAAATTATTAGCGGCATTTTTCAAGCAATAATGAAATAAATAATAACTCTTAAAATATAAATAATATACACAAACTCTGAATTCTTCAAGTAGTAATGAAATAAAACAATAACTCTTATAATACGAATAATATCAACAATGGTAATGAAATTAATAATGAATACCTCTCCGAATACAAAAAATATGTGATAGAAAACGAAAACATTGAACTATCCTCAGTCTGAAAATAATAAAAATAAAACAAGTAATAAGTATAATGTAATTATTTATGCAATATAAAAAAATACAACACTGACCTGTCAGACATATGAGAGCTCTCGGAAGCCCTTTGTTTACATTTCTTATATCACAATTGTTGACTTAATAATTAATGGAAAAATAGAAAATAATTTTTTTAAATATTTTTCCTTGAAGTGAACTGAGGTTATGTTTATCTACGTAAACATCAGCATGCGTCAGTTAATATGGAAATATCTACCGTTCTGTTTCCTTCTTCTTCTTCTGTAGTGCTTCATTGTTGCTAGAATGAGACAGAAACGAGCACGTAGGTCGAATCCCGACGCGATAAATAAAGGGACAACTTTGCGACGTCTGCGTTGCGCTACAGGCATAAAGGAATGCGGTGCCGATCTCTCTCGTTTAATTCGCTACTCTCTTTTTAGTCTGTTTCTCTATGTTTCAAGTCCTTCAACATTTTAACTCTATATAAGTATGTACATGAAATAAGTAGAAATGGTAACGATATTATTGCAGGAACATTTAGAATATATAGAAATACATATATAAAAGTCACGCACTCTCATATTTTTTTTATTCTCAAAAATAAATAGCTACCCAATTGAAATTTGGTACGTTCATTTTGTGTATTTTTATTTAATTTAATTACCAAATGTGAAGTTCTTTTAACGTTAATCGCATATTAGCAATTTTACCATGTCGCATACTAGGTTTGAAGCCGTGAGCTATACACATTTTTTGTACGTTTTGTAGGAACAAAACCCTGTGCAAAATGCTCGAAACCGGGAGGAATACGACAAGAGACAAATAAAAAACTTTTTTCCTCCATTTATTTGAGAACCTCAACCCGAAGATTTTTTGTCTAGGAAATGATAGTTTTTATTTTCTATTCCATCCACATACGCGTTTCTTTCTCCCAGATATCATCATTGACTCCCGTAAGTGCCTGCGAGGAAAAGTGCATAAACGTTGGTAGAATTTTGTTTCTACAAAATCATCATCTGTGGCATGAACGCAGCTCAACATTTCATTAATCATAGCATCAGTCAGTCTACCGCCATTCAAGTATTTTTGCTGTTAGGTCCTAGCTTGAGTTTCTTTTCTTTGGCAAGTGTTGTATGATGGCCACCTCAGCATCATCGGTTCCTCCTGTGAGTATGAGAGGGACAGAACTGTAAGCTCTAAACCAAAATTTGGATATGGGCTCAAAATTTGATGAGAAACAAGATTTCCAAATTCCGTTTTTGTTTATCCTTGAGAAATATTGCCACTTTTGCCAGATTAAATTTATGAAACGACATTGTCAACTGTTGGACTTTTTTTTGTTCTGCATTAGAACTAATAGACTACCAATGAATACAATTTCATATCGATATTCCTGTAAATACACAACCCTGTACATATTGATAATTGAAAAACTTCACCTGAAAATTTTTCACACAAATATTTCTATAAACAAACTTACTGCAACAAAGTGATGGTTGCAGCCATCGTTTCCAATGTATATAGTTGAAAACCTGCTCACGTTCGACGTGCGACTGGCAAGAAGGCAGCGTTTGCAAGGTAAATAAGGGTGTCAAGGAAAACTCAGTCACCATGTTTCTGATGATGTATTCTTTAAAGCTTTTGCAAAATTTACGATCTTTTGAACAGATATTTGACTCCGGTTTCTCGGATATGCACGCATCCAAATTTCATATTATCGCGACCGGAATTTTGATTCGAGAATGGATGCCATCTAATAGATGGTTTTTTAGATTAGATTTCTTAATAAATAGCTTCCGGATCCTAAATTGTTCATAAAAAAAGACGGTAATTTGGGTCTAACAACCAATGCCGAATGTAAGTTTCTGGTCCTAGATCAAAAATTGTAGTGGGTGGCAATTAAGTGTATTCACTGAAATTTCTTGTCAAAACTTCCGTCCAGTTTTTGCATGTTTTCCTATCCAAGCAAGAAAGCAATATGATATTTTAACGCTTCGCGGCCGAAGAGTTGAGATTGAATAACAGAATAAACGGATTAGTTCTGCACATGCAAATAGTGATTTTAACTGCCTCCAATTGCCTTAATGGAAAGGTTTTCAATCAGCAGCTTTAATTAAATTCTTCAGTGAATTTTATTGTGAAACGACTACCAATAATAGGCACTTTGCACATGTCATATTTTTAAAAATAATTAGCATAAATCGATAAAGATTTTAACAAGATAATTTCTAAATACACAAAAACTGCAATGGTTTTGAAAAATTCCTTTGGAATTCACCTAACCATATCAAGCCATAATTTTCTTTTTTTTTCCTGCCTGGGAACTTGAATAAATGTCTTTTTCGGAGTTTTTATTGAAGTATTTTCGCACAAAGGAACAATACACCAGTGATAACAAGAGTGATAAGTAGTCGAAGTTGGACTAGTTGAAGTAGATATTTTATCCATGTTATCTGTAGTGGGTAATTACCCGTTTAGTTGACCAAATTCGTCTACTGTTTAAACAAATAATCGCCCAAACTCACAAGAGCACAAATAAAAATGATACCACCAAAAAAAGAAATCATTAAATTCCACGATACACTACATTTGCCATTTACCTAAACGCCTCGAACTTGTCCTTTGATATCCGATGACGTCACAGTAGCGATGGTGTGTTTTCGCGCGCAAGTAAACAGTTCAAATTTCAATGCTAAATATAACAATGAATTAATTTAAAATATTTACAGACTGATTTATTTACCTAATAAAGATTCTAAAAATATGGAAATATTTTTTTCTGCAAGGAGCCTATTAGAAAGCGCACTTACAACTCTTGTTTATTATACGAACGTACTGTAAGATGGCAATTTCTTTATATTTTCTAAGATCAGACCCAAAAAAAAAGACAAAATCCAAAGGTTTCGGCAAATATCCATTTGGATGGATCTTAGATATCGGCAATCCAAAGTGTGTCGGTATATGTCAGATGCAGTTTTTCTCAAAGCGTCGTGACCAGAATGGCTCCCAGAGTTTCCGTTCCGGAAAACCGCTCACGTTTCGCGTCTGGCACGAAGCCGGCATTTGCAAAGCAAATGGGCATGTGTGAAAAAAAGTGACTTCTACTACGTGTATTCGAAGATATATTTCTTAAGTTTTTGATATATCAAATTTACCCAGTAGACATATTTTACTCCCTAATTCGTAATCAACTTTGACGAAACGTATTCAATGTTACTTGGTGTTCAATTTTGAGTATGTCATCAGTGCATTTACGTTTCCTGTAGTAGGTTGGTATAGCGAAAATGGCACAACTCACTAGGAGATTTGTGTACTAGTATGTGACTTGAGGCAGAATTGCCACCAGGGCGAAATGTTGGCGGCTGCTCGACGAAGGCAAGTTGTCCGTCACCCAGGAATGTCGTCGTCCATTTGGTACCGATTTTGGAATCATATAGAAATACTATGTCATTCAAGAAAACTATGCATGTTGTGTGTTCTGTAACCCCTTTTGTTAATGAATTAACAAGAGGCCCATAAGATGCTCGGTTTGCTCAGCGAAAAATATTTAGAGGTGGATTGATAGTTTAATAAGTACAGGATGGCAAGGGCGCCAATGAATTTTAAAAAAAATATATATAAAATTGCATAAAATATGGAAGGGTGATAACACACCTAGAAAATAATCAGCAAACGGCAATTGGCAATTCTGGAAAGGAAATAAACTCAACTAAAATTCTGACACAGGTAAACCAATAAAACAACCCCGCCTTTCTATTCTAATCGGTGACTTCATCGATGTTAGCTATCTTTGTTTGGTGAACGGAAAATAACAATGACCGACATAGAATGATGGATCCATCGGTAAAAATTGATAAAAATAAAAACGCAGAGAAATTAGGTGAGTTTCAAATTAAATTAGTATATATTTTCACAGTCAGTCAAAAATCCAGCATTGAATTATTTCAAAGTATAAAATCAATTATTGTTGGTAAAACACTTTAGATCAAATCAATGAGAAGAAGTTAACTTTCAATCGGTTTCATCAAACTTAAAACAAACAATAAAATATTGTATCTCAATAACAAGAGCTTGGTGGTAGCCTCAAAACAATTTATATGCGACGTTTCAATTTTTGGCATTTTCATGTTTGGACTGGAATCACCGCCACCCCACGCCACCACAGTTGTTTATTATTATTAGATATTATTTATTATTATCGCCGCCTTTTGAGTTGACAGAGAATATAATTACCTTTTATAATTTGATTGTACTGCTTATGATTGAATAAATTGAAATTGAATAAAATTGAAACTACAAATTTTGTGTTTTGAAGGAGTATAAATAAATAAATAAATAAATAAATATTTTTTTTCTACGAGCAAGCACTGGCTTTTGGACTGAAAAGTCGTTTGCTCTGCCACAGGGCGGAAACTTTTTCCATATCAAATTCGAAAAAAAATAGTTATTTTTCTAACAAGTGCGGGAAATACCATTTCTCGTAAACGTTAGGAATACAATTTCCTTTAAGGGCGTGCGGAAAAATTGCTCTATGTGCATGCCAAAAGTTTTTTTGAGATTATCGTTTTTAATCAGGAATACTTAGGTACCTGATATGACTGCTTATTGAGCTGAAAGTGTCTACCAACTCCATGTCAGCCGCAGACCTGAGCTTTTGGAGTAAAATGCATTATCCGAGTTTCAAACACTATTCCTAAACGTTAAAATAATCACCTCTTCTACATGTAAAATTGACGAAAAAAATAAATATCAAGCACAGCCTGAATCGCAGCATTCCATCGAAGTCTGCGGGTGACGTCACCTCTATTTGTGGTGACGTCACTCGCAGTCCCTGCCAACTCAAGAACGTATGAGAGCATGTTGTCCAACCTTGACTTCCGTTCAGATTACTGATCGATTATTATTGATAAAAATTATAGATAAAAGTACATGGTTCAATTATGGCGGACTGGCGGTAGTTGAAGTTAAGTAAAAAAAAAATACAGTGTCATTACTTAAGTGTGCAACATATGGGATTTTTTTTAGTAATAGCACAATCAAAATACAAACAAGGCCAAAAGTTGGTGCATGTCTGATAATCATATTAGGTGCACTTAAAATGGTTGCAAGTCAAACAGTATACAGGGTGGCTCAAAAAATAGAAAAATTCTACTAATATTTACTTAAATAAAATAAAACTTTTTCACTTTAAGTAGAGTTTTTTTAATATAATTATTATCATTAGTAATGTTTTAACTCGTTAACAAAAAAAATTGCGACATTTTAAAGTTGTGTTGAATATCATTGCAACAAACATGAATTTTGTGATTCCATAAAAAATTAAAAATCTAAGTTAATTTTACAAATATGCTTGAATTTGAACAAAGTTAGGTAAAATTGATTTGATTTTAATTAATTTTTGAAAGTCTTAAGGGCGGAAATAAAAAATAAAAAAAATATAGAAATTATAGATTTTTTTCGAAAGAAAATAAAAAAAATCTTAGGAGGCTATGTTTTGGTATTTAGGCATAACTTTTATTTCCAAACAACTTTTCTCTATAACATTTTGCTGAATTTTCTAAAATAAGGGTACTTTACAGTACCAGCTTTGATATTGTTTGAGCTACCCTGTATGCTGTTTGACTTGCAACCATTCTAAGTGCACCTAATTTGATTATCAGACATGCACCAACTTTTGGCCTTATTTGTATTTGGGTTGTGCTATTACTAAAAAAAATCTCCATATGTTGCACACTTAAAAAATCACACTGTATAGTAGATACGGCAAATAAAAAATCGGTAACAACTATTTAAAGTTCACTAAAGTGTCAAGAATAACATGAATGAAATTGAAACTTTAAAAATTTAAAGGTAATATCGATAAAAATTTAATCAATTAATTTTGCTAATTGACTATAAAACAGAATTCATAAGAAAATGATATTATAGATATTAATGATACTAATTCGATATTAACATTATAATGAAACGCGTGTAACGTTAAACCACGAGGCGTTAGCCGAGTGGTTTAGTTACACAAGTTTCATTACCAAAGTTCATATCGAACGTGTCATTCAAAATTTAATCTACGTCAGTTCAAATAGATTTTATTTGCATAGATTTGATTTGCCTTCAAATACCATACCCGAAACATTTTTGAATTGAACTTTCAAATTATCAGGTGCCTTCTAGTCGATGTCACGGTAACGGGGCTTGTTGATTGGAAACGTTGTTGTTTCTTTGCTTGACAACTTCATTATTATCGTTCAATATTGGTATATTCGTTCAGTCTATGTTCTATGTTCTTCAAAGTTCTTCCAGTTTAAGTGAAAAATAATAAAGAAAAATATGAATGATTCTGATTCTGATGAGAGTGTCCCTTCGGATATCGAAGGCATTGCGAAAAACGGAAGCCTTCGTCGCTTTGGGTATATTATTCTATGCTACGTTCAGTTATATCAGTAAAGAAAAATACGGATATTAGTAAGTACGTCCACTTAATTGCGTTTCTCAAAAGAAAGTCGGAAGGATTTCGGTCAAAAAAATCTAAAATTTTCACAAAAGAAGACCTAACTCAATTTTTGATGGAAGCGGACAATAAAACTTATTTTATGATAAAAGTTGCATTGATAGTGGGGCTTGCAGGAGCTTGCAGGCGTACTGAATTGACAAATTTGCACCTTCAAAATGTTAAAGATGAAGGCCAATGTATTCATATCAATATTCCATTTACGAAAACAAAGATACCACGAGATTTTTTCATCACAAAGGGGAATGTTGAAGGAATAAATATGGTGGAAATGGTTCGAAGATATATAGCCATGCGGCCAAGCAACACAAATCATACCCGATTTTTTGTGGCGTATAGAAATGGGAAATGTACTAAGCAGCCAGTTGGCATTAATACTTTTAGGAAAATGCCATGTAATATAGCATCGTTCCTGAATCTCCCAGATCCTGAACGTTACACTGGACATTGTTTTCGCAGATCGTCTGCGTCGTTGCTTGCCGATTCAGGAGCAGATTTATTAACTGTGAAGAGGCATGGTGGTTGGCGCTCTAACACAGTCGCTGAAAGCTACATAGAAGATTCCAAAGAAAATAAGAAAAAAGTGTCCACCAATATTTTGGGTAACGTTCCAGCTACTGATGGCCCTTCAACAAGTTTAAGCACGCGGGAAATAAATTTACTTTCCAAGAATTCAGCACTCCCTTTTTGGATATTTTTAATTTTTTTTGTTTATTTAATTTGGGTGTTATTATGAATTCTTAAACGCACTAGTGCTATTATGAACGTCCTAATGACATTTAAATGAGGTTGATAAATGTGTCATAATGACACTGACGTAGATTAAAAGTTATTAACGAAACTCTATACAAGCCTCAATTCCAACATAAAGGTAGATTACGGTAGTCGGTAGCCATCCAGTTTTTGGTCACTGGACGGAGAAAGTTGCACTTGGAAGTTGCAGATTCTAGCCTGGAATCGTGGCAGATAGAGGCTAGAAGCTCAGTTTTCTTCGTCAAAGGTAGAGGTACAGGTATCGACATGTGAAGAACTCAAGAGCTCTATTCCCAGAGATGAGGCTTGTTGAAAATGGATCCCTTAAGAAAAACAGGTTTCCGGTGAAAACGGGTCCCCGGTAAAACCCTAAGCAATAGAGGCATTCCATGAACTTAAAAAAAAAAAAATAACAAGGACTTACCACGAGGGTTTCGAAATTCAAACTTGAATAAAACGGTAATAACAAGACTTTTGATTAAAATTTTCTCTGTAATCAATGGATTTATGGCCTTACGCAACTTTATTTCATTAAGATAGTGCCCGAAGGCCGATAAGGTACTTTTTTCTACGAGAACGGTAATTGCAATTGAGGAAGATGGCTGCCCCCAGCCTAGCCACAGTCGACCTTTTTGGGGTAACGGCAAGATTAGAAAAGGGGCTCATCAATTTTATCTTCCAGAATAGATTCCACTTGATATTTTTGAAGGAAAACCTATCAACCTGTCAAGGTGTCAACCCTAAGCTATGTGAAAAGTACTACGTTCGAAAACCATTAACGAGGTTAAAGAGCAACAAAGTCCTAGGTCGAGTAGATCAAGGTAGTACAAAAGAAAGCGCCTACGCCCTTCTCGAGGTCACCGATAAAATAATTAATTCAGCCGGAAATAGATGCCGCCATATGGCTGAATAATTATATAAAATTATAAAATGTAAAAATTGAAGTAGACAAAAGCTGTAAACTTCTCATATAAAAAAAAAACAAGTTTTTGGTTTATAATATTTAAAAAAAATCCAAGAACAGCATCGAAAACCTCGCCTCTTTACCAAATTTCTATCAAAAGATATCAGTCTTTAGGGTTTGCAACAAAGCATAGACGTGACGTCACAACCGCTTTGGAGCCCAACAGATTCTGCTTTTGTGTACTTTGATTCAAAACCAAAAGCCATGCTTCACCTATTTGAGTCAACCAGTATTTGAGTGAGAGTCGCAGGATTTTATTAGAATCTGAGTCTACGGTTTCCGAGCGGTTGTGGCGTAATGCTTCCACGGCTGTTTTGCGAATATTTCGAAAACCGTTAGGCATAAAATAGTGCGGCTTGGAATGTTATTCTCAGAATTTGTTATACAGAAATTTTTATTTGTGGTTTACACACTCTTTAAAGGAGAGTGAGTCTGTGTATATTCCTATAATTTTTACTGCACGGCCCCCTTCAGACAAAATGTCTACCTGCTCTACTGGAGTGAAATATGCGATTTTCCTAAAAAAATCTTAATTATCGCAGTTGAGAGCATATTTTTCATATATACGTTTTTCCAATCGCCGCCAATTGCTCCCAAATCGTCCTCATTCCTAGTGCAAGAATCGCCTTAATAAATAATTTATGAAGCACTTTTAAGAGTCATATTGCCATTTAATAGGTTTTGTTTCAATAGAAAAGCTGGCCTGAAACTTGGAGCAGTAATAACTTTTGTCTGTCCCTATAAGAATACAAAAATAACTCATTACTTCATACATATTTTATTGTAATAGTTTTGAAACTGAGGTAAAAAGTTGTTTTTATATTTGTTATAACATAATATGTAAATATATAATCTAAGCACAAGAATATCAAGGCGAACTGAATATCTTGATATTTGGATTTAAAATATCCTTTTTGTCATCTTGCCCTGCCTTTCCATTTTTCCTGCACTGCAAGTATTTGTCTAGAAACCAATCAGAAATTTCTCTCCGGCAATCCCCGATTGATTTAATTTCTTTTAAACACTGGCAATTGTATGGATTTTCGATAAAGTTCCGCAGACTATTATTTTTAATAGAGCCACGCAAATCCCCGTCTATACATTTAATGTTGTTAAAACTAATTTTCAGTTCATTTATATGCATTGATAACGCCTCGTTCCATGTTTCCAGCAAGTTATGATCCAAATACAATTTTCCCACTGTTGTACTGTCCATGTCTGCAAAAAAAATGCATATCACACAAGTCCAGCGGTTTAGGTAAAATTTAAATTTATTTGCTAAAACCCAATCGTGTAAACACAATTTATTTTCAAATAGTTTTAACTTGAAATTATTAGTGCTGGCATTATTTCGAAATCAGCCCGCCGAATTTAATAGTGTTTCGAATGAAATTGAAATTTACAGAATAGGGCTTATAGAGGAGTATAAAATTGAAAAAAATTATGCATAAACTTATATTTTGTAGCGTTGAAATGTACCTCAACTATAACTACTAATCAGCAGTAATGGGTGAGATATTTTTTTTAAAGGGTCATAATTAAGCCTTTACCAAACTTACTGATAATAACCCGGTTAGTTTGCAATTCTTATCAGACATTATCAAACTTACCAATAATAACCGGGTTACTTTGCAATTTTGATCAGACATTACCAACCTTACCGATATTAACTTGCTTAGTTTGGGTTAGTTCACAATTTAAATCAGCAATACCAAACTCACCAATAATAACCTGGTTAGTTTGCAATTTTAATTATCAAACTTACCGATAATGACCCGGTTAGTCTGCAACTTTAATCAAACAAGTTGCCCACACGACTTATCAGCTTAATATCACTAGTGGTTCAAAAAAAAATTGACAAAAAACTTAACTTCCCTCATCAAACTCAACTAACCCAAACTTGCAAAACATAGTTTAGGCAAATAAAGAAAACCTGACAACAGTGCTTGATTGGTTTCAAAACCAGCACATATGAGAATAATCTGTGAAATAATACCCTGAGCAATTATCCACACATGACAACACAAAGTAACCCAAAATAACCAATACCCACCCAAAGTATCCCAAAATTACCAATCCTACTAGGCACATAACATCTATGAAACGTTTCATGAGCTACATTGAACTGCATTTTTGAAACATTTTGTGATACATTAAAAAAACACTTCCTAAATATTCCATCTGATACGTTTTCCATGTAACGTTTACGTTACATTTCGCAATGAATAAAATTGATCAATTACATATGCAACTTTCATGAAACGTTTCTTATTTATTGTTGAACGATGCATTTGAAACATGAAAACGCGGTAATGCCCATGCACTAAAGTGTATGGATTCGCCATGTTCGCCTCTTTTTCTAATTTCAGTTCAGCATGCAAAAAGGAGACACATTTTCTATTATTTTTTTTTTATTTGTAGGCTTTTTTATTAGCGAGTCCAATAATTCAAGGCAAAAAATATAAAATGTATCCTTTTCTCTCTTTTGCATGCTCTTAGCCGAACTGTCACCCTGTCAGTTCTTAATGACATATGACAAGCCATCAATCATATGCAACCTCCAAAATGCAACTGGCGCCAGCCAGTCAAACGCACACGGCCAAGCCTCCCGCGGTCAAGGATGATACACACTTACAGGATTGCTTATCGGCCTCGTTTTTGGTAATTGCCGCCATATTGGTGTGTTACCATTTTTGACGTCATAACGAAGTCGTCAGCTGTTTAAACAGCCTATGTCAAGGCGAGAAATAACGTGCTGCCTACGCCACAACTGGTGATTTGACGTTGGGGGGAGAGGAGGAATTTGTTCCACAACGGCCTTATGACTCTTATGAGGATAGGCCATCCTGTAGTAGTAAGTAGTGTGTATCATCCTTGTCCCGTGGTACCCACGTTTTCATATCAAATTTTTGTGAATTGTGATTGTGATTTTCCCGCGATTTTCAATTACGTCCACGATTTAGATTTTCCGGTTTTTCATTCAAGTAAATGTTCTATTCTGCTGTCGAGTGATAAATACTGGTGGAGTTTGTAGGTAAAGAAAATAAAATTAGACAAGTCAACCTAAAAATTTACAAGTATATCGAAATTTTCGATGAAAAAGTAATATTTTACATGGGAAATGCATGGAATATTGAAAATACATTGATTATTCCATGGAAACAAATTGATTTTCCATAGAGAATGATTTATTTAAAAAATATTTATGTTAATTTTCCGGAGACAGAGTCATACATATTTTTGAAATGGAATTGTCACAGGATAAGTTTCCTCGTGAAACGACACGGGTGAATTCTTGAATCGATTTAACTACATTTAGTTTTCTTTTATATAGGTATATGCCAGATTTATTATCAATATGATTAAGCCTAAGCCATTGAAAAGCAGAAACTCTTCAATATCCAAACGTCATCTCCGAAGAATAATTAGGGGGGCAATACAGAGGTTATTCTAACGTGCAGTTGGACACAAAATGTGCAGTAGGAAAAGTATATTGTGCAGTAGGAAATTAAAATCTGTGTAGTTATTTCTTCATTTATTCCAAGCAAAAAACTTAAAACTTAACACAGAACAAACTAAAAATAATATACGTGGTTGACATATTATGCTACATATGTATGAGAATGCAATAGCACTATCAATACATGTATTCTAAAATTTCTTGTTATTTTTTCTCTCAGAACCATCTCCAAACTTTCCGCTTGCTTCATCCTCATCATTAGCATTGGCTTCAGCATTAATACCTTTGTACCATCTTTGTTGTTCGGCCTCTGCAATTTCATTTTCATAATCTACTGACAAGCTACATTGACATATAGGCTTTTTAATGTATTGCTGATACTCAGTTATAAGTCTTTCCACATCTGCACCATACGATTTAGCATTCAAGACCTGTGCGAAAATATTTTAGCTGCATCCAGGAAATCCAAATAACTGGTTATAAAGTTAACCAACCCAGAATTCAAAAAGCGTCAGTTTCTGCAACTTTTCTTTCGTCATAATTTAACTTGAATTGAGTTATAGGCAAAGATCTTTCCTCAAAATACGACAAACACTTTAATTAGACACTAGCTGACGTCACACACATAACCTCACTTTCGATGGGAGGACAAACAATGCGTTTGAAGGACTATTTATTAGGTTACTGTACATTTTTCCCATATGACACGAGAGGCTTAATAAGTGATCAGCCTTTTGGGATTATCGCGCTTGGTGGCACTTATAGCAAATTCTATTATAGATTTTTTTTTTAAATTTTAAAGTATTAAAGTTTAGTTCGTTGTATAACCTTTCGAATTCCACTCGATGTTTCAGGATTACCTAATACTTTTACCTGATACTCAACGCATTACCAGCAACACCACTCCTCCTTCGGAGTCGTGGTGTTGCTGAGTAACGCGTTTCGTGCCAGGTAAAAGTATTATCCGGTAATCCTGAAACCTCTTGTGGTATTACATTCCATAATCCAATTCATCTGTCAAAATAAACATTCAATATGGCGTGGCAGCCAAGCAAGTTTGTTATGAATATCTGTTTTTTATGCGTGTTTTGGTTATTTTGCTTCGAGTTTTGCTTGCAAGTTTGAATTAGATTTCTTATAAAATATTGGTTGACTAGGTACTTATTACGTTACCCATTAAATCGCGCGGAAACTAGATATTTTTGTTGTATTTCGGGCCGGTTTATTCACCTTCTGATAAACTGTTAGGTATGCAATCTGACGGATAAAAACGAAATCTGTAATTTCATTGGTCTTGCGAATATTGGCTCTATATAATGATAATATCTCGTCGTATTGCACTTAACAGATTTATTCCTCACAAAAACACGTTAAAGCACATAAAAATGTAAAACGTCGAACAAATAGGAGACTGCACATGTAAAAAAATTAAGTTTGGGCAATAGTTTGGCCTATGTGTGGCCGCCACGCCATCTTAAATGTCACGTGGTTTGGATTGCCTAATACAAGCAGGCGCTAGCTTTTACCTTAGACTATATTCCCACAATACTGTAGAGACAGGACAAGTCATTCAAATAGTTTGATCTAACATCAACAAGCGCTTAGAATTACTTATCAATGAGTGCAGCCAAAGATTTGTTGTAGTGGGAGAACCCTGCAGCCAACAGGGGTGCGTTCCTTGACGTCCAGCTGTAGTTGTGTGGTTGTCTATCCTTGTCTTGTATAAAAAGTTGGAAAAGGACAGTACATAAATACGATGGATCTATTTTACTACGCGGAGCAATGTGGTGTTTATAATGTGTGCATCAATGTTGGAGCAAAACAAACAGGCACCTTGTCCTGTCTTTACAGTATTGTAGGTATTTAGTCTAAGGCTATTGCGTCAAAAATCACAAAACGTCACTTTAGAGTGGGGGACAACAAACATTTCATGTCATTGAGACAATCCTACATCCCTACATCAGGGACAAACAAAAGATATTTCTCAAATGAACCTGGTAATATACCTACCTGTTCAGACAAGTCCGGCGCAGTGAAATTTTTTATCATTAGTGTCGCAGTTTTGAGTGCTGTAAATAGTTCTCAAATGCTTTGTTTGTCCCCCCACCGAAAGTGAGGTTATGTGTGGGACGTCAGCTAGTGCCTAATTCTAAATTCGTGATTGGTTTTATCACTGATAGCTTATCAGCCTCTATTCCATACCTTTCGGTGAGGAATTCTACGAGAGATTAAACTACTTCCATAATAACGGCTCATAGTTAGCTTCACTTCTCTGTGCAGTGGAAAAACATCCTTAGAATAACCTCTGGGGCAATAGATAAAGAAAAGAGTTTCTACAGGCATCTCAAATCAGGGCTCCTTCTCCAATCTTTTCCAAAAATTGAATTCAGGCAACCCTCATTCAACTCAGAAAATCCTTTTAGAAACTGCATCAGAAATATCAATCCCGCCTCATCAACATGCAAATATTCAGACTTCAGCTTGTAGTCAAAATACTCCAGTTTCTGAAAATGTTTATGTTCCAATCTCATTACAACAATTTGACATAAATACATCATCGTGAGGCAGGCCAAACTGCTAATCGGAACCAGGGAGCCAAGCGAGAGCAAGGTTATCCTGGAGCTTGGGAGGAAGGGCATCAAATTGCTGACAGGACTCCTCACCGGACACTGTCACTTCAACAGACAGCTGCACGTGATGGGGATCGTAGATGACCCTGAGTGCAGATTTGGTCTGGAGGATGAAGAAACCTCTATCCATGTCCTCACCGAATGTCTAGCTATTGCCAGGATCAGAATGGTGTACTTCGGCAGAAACGTTATTGACCCCGAAGACATAAGAAAGATTAAGCCCCGAAAGCTATGTGCATTTGCCAGAGCCGTATGGGGCTAGATTAAACAAAAGTGGGCGCAGAACGGGCCCGGACAGGCGGCCTACGTGCAATGAATGTACATTCGCCCATGGAAAGGAAGAAAAAAAAATCACAAAATTCTTTTTTTTTTTAATAATTCTAATCACAATTCTCTGTTCGATTCTCACTCCAGCTCCTAAAACAACAGAAAAAATGAGAAAAATTTCTATGAAAATTTGAGGTTATAGATTTCAAAGTATAGGCATCTTCTCTCAAGGGATGCAATCAATGAATTACTATATGTTTATTTAGAGATGGAGGTTTCTCCTGTTTTCCCAAAGACTCTCGATCATTATTGAGAACCCCCAGAACTACAAGTTACGAACATGAAATTGTTGAAGTTGAGGGAGGTTAATATTATCATTTTGGAATCGAAGAGGTTCTCGTTAAAACCTTAAAACTAAATTTACCTGAAGAGAAAATATTTAACCTGAGCTTGAATATTGATGGTTTGCCTTTATCAAAAAGTTCTCTGGGCCAATTTTGGCAATCCTCCTGAAGTGTGATGATCTGGAGAATAGTCAAATAAAAAACAAACCTTTCATGGCTGGCCTGTTCTATGAAGTGCAAAAGCCAAAAAATATTCAAAGCTTTCTCAAATCTTTTATTGAAGGAATAATTAACTTACAAAAAAATTGTTTTTTAGTGGATGAGAAGATTTTTTTCCACAATTGAAAAAGATTATTAGTGATGCTCCAGCAAAAAGCTTGGGAATTAAGGGGCACAATACTTATTCAGGATGTACTAAGTGCATACAAGAAGTAGTTTTTATCAATGGTCGTATGACTTATCCAGAAATCAACCCCGTGCTGAGAACCGATGAGAGTTTCAAAAATAGAACCGATGAAGACTACATACCACAAGTTAGGTAATCCTTTAGAAAAACTTCATATTGGTCTAGTTTCAGGAGTTCCTCTTGATTATATACACTTAATATGCTTGGTGGCTAATAAAAAATTTCTTGAATTTTCGGTTAGTGTATACTAACTCAAAGTAACCCAAACTTACCAATACTAACCGAAAGTATACCAAATAATGATGCGAATTAATCGAATTTAGATTTTTCTATCACCTTTGACACAAATCAGAATTTGGTACTGAGTATTCCTCAAATCAATCAAACCTGTATTATTTTTTAACAAATGTTTATTATTATAGGAAATAATTGTATTTGGTTCGTTACATTTATTGAGCCTATATTATTTTTATCGAATATTTAATAATGTAGGAAGAATATGAATTTCTTATGGAGCAATTATTTTATTTATCGAGTGTCTATTATTTTTATCAAATATTTAATTTCCTGTCATGCATTCAGATAAATTAACTGGAAAAAGTAATATGCATTGGGAACAAAATATCGAGCGATAATCTGTACCCATTTCGAAATAAATAAACTACATAAGATACAATCATGTTTCGAGAACCACTGGCAGTTCAGACTGCAATAATGAGGATCAACGATCTATCAACTACGTTAGATATGCCGACAACACGTGTTGGATAGAGATTGAGACATTATTTAGCGAAAAGCATGCGAATAAATCTTACGACAAGACTTTTCTAGCGAATCTCGGCAACAAAGTCCATCGATATTCTTACTAATGGCTGTCTACGTGCTGGCTCACGCAAGAACGAGCACGGCATGGGCGAATGGTCCCAGACGGTGAGCAGACGTATTTATATGGCCCTGCGAGAGTGACTTAACTAGTTAGAAATATTTATTATAGGACATATTAAGACAAATGAAACTTTTCCTGTGGATATATATTTAGGGACTACCTAGTTTGAGATAATTATTTTCCGCCATGTTTGAATTTATGAGTTACCTGCCAGAAGATAGATTATAAAAATATTTTGGTCAAGATAGTGGATAGTGGAGGGTCCACTGCTCATGTAAACGACGAGCAGACAGATCGAGTTGATGTAACGACGAGCAAATTAGAGTACCGTAAAGTGACATAACTTTGACCGGTTTTCAACTTTAGACTGCAATATTGCATTACTTGAAGGCGACAAAAATCAAACAAAAGTGCCAATATTGGGGCTGTACTTGATATTATAGAGACATGAAATAATATTTTTGGTTCCATCAACACAGACAGGTTTTTTTTTTTAAATGTTGGTGGTCAAAGGTACCACCTGGGAAGGTAACTTTGACCACCGATCTAAAAACTGAAATAAACTAATGTTACAGCCTCACAGAGTAAGACTGACCACTAAAAATGTTTTTAAAAAATTTCTAAGGCTATAAAAATCATAAAAATCGAGTTAAGAATAAGAAAACTAGAACATTTTAACTCATTTATTTATTCTTTCTCCAAAAGTCAAAGACATATTAACAAAATGTTATTATCTAATCAACTTTAACTAAAATTCTAACGGAAATAATATAAAATTTTTGTTTCTAATCAGTCAGTTGCATTATATCCGCTGAAATTGCGTATTATCATTCATAAATCTGATATTGCAAATAAAATAAACCTTTATTCTTTGGTGTGAAACAGAACACATAAAAAAAAAACCTCTAACTAACCTATCTAATTTCTACTTGTTAATTTCACTCTATTTCTAGAGGATTGAGAAGAAGGTCTCCAAAAAATAACCCCTGTTTTCTATTTGAAGAATTCTTTAGTTTCATAACTATCTGCTCTTGTTCTATAATCGATTGATCCACTACCTACGTTTGGCCAGAAAAAATTTAATTTTTTATTGCATAAAAATGAAACATCAACTTCCGAATCATTTGAAATGACCCAATCACCGGTGGTCAAAGTTAGGAACACAAAAAAAAAATAGGTTAGAAAATTTTGAAAAAATTCCCTGAACTCTAAATAAAGTGTTAACGCCAAATCTAACACATGCATTTGCGAAGATACATAACAGGATACTCACCGTGAGTAATGATGACTCCTGATTATATTTTGTTTGCTCTCCACGAGGGAAAGTTTGCAAGTGACAATTTTCAATCAACTTTTGGTTCAAACGGTCAAAATTTATGGTGCATCTGATTTTTAACTGAACATGCATTCCGCAACACAGTGCCAGTTCTTAGACATTAGACTAACTGTTTGTAGGTAGAAATCGCCAGCAATATACATTCACAGTTTTTTAAGGTGCATTATATCATTTAATGATCTTTTGGTCAATGTTAGGGGAACAGTCAAAGTTAGGGGACTTTACGGTACATAATAAATAAAATTAGGCTCCTGGAGGCGTAATTACTATCTGTGCTATTATGCAGAACCGATCTGTTCTATAAAACAGTAGGCTTTGTAATACGAAATACCGCGTTTCTTATCATTTCTAACTGTACCAATGTACAATGCGAATAAGCTCTACATCGTGGTATAGGTAATAAATGAAAAAGTGCACGTGTGGGTTAGTTTGGGTTAGTTTGGCTCCTAAGCATACTTGATGGGAGTACACAAACTATTTACGCTCTATGCGATAGGTCGCAATAAAATTTTCGTCTTTTTCACTTTGCTCAACTGTTAATTCATGGTATGATTCAGCAGAAGATGGTGTCATCCCTTCGTTGAAATATGTCCAAAATAGTTCTTTCGTTTCATTTGTCAGATGCAAATAACTAAATGCCTCAGCGACTTCTATTTGATGGCTGTGTTTTGTTTATGTTCAGTCTAAAAATAAATAAATTTTCCATTTTCCAAATATGTGCAAAATAGCCAGAGTCGCTCTGTTAGAGGACGAAATATCTTACAAAATAGCAAAACAGTATATTTCTGTTTGGACGTAGGTATGGAATTATATTGAATATAAAACATTTACGCTTATGACAATATTCAATCATTTCTTCGATAAGTGATCGTTTTTTATGGTATTTGTGTTAATAATGTTAAAAATGAAATGCTAACATCAAAATTTCGAATTGGCACCCTGCTCTCACTTCTGTTATTACAGTCCACTACATTAAAGCTGCTATGGTGACATTTAAATACGTTGGTATATTCATACTTCTGAAGAACTTGTTCGATGTCGCTGCCATCTATCGAGAAAGAAACGCAAAATTAATTACGACAACATAATAGCGTAGGATAATGCTGCGACATTTGGCGAGAAAAAGACGAACTAATTATCCCATACATAACAATCTTTTCGGTCCTTGGTACGTAATAGATCACTCCTGTGTCAAGTGTTGACGACAATGAAGTTCAAATTATAGACCGCTTCTGACGGAATTATTATAGTTTATTTATCAGACAAAAATTAAGTCAATTAATCCTGTCACCTCACGCAGACGCTTTTCTGATTGAAAGCCACCTAGCGATAGGAGAGAATACAGTGCAGCAATTTTCCGAAAACTGTCGCTCTACCTTAACAACAAACAGTCAGTTAAACACCGTAAGAGCCCAAGGCTTAAACAGCAGATCAAGTCGAACAATTTATTATTGAAGCACCAGACTCAGACAAGAAGTGGCTTTTTACACAGATAATACTGAAATTTAAAATGTTTGATGCCTGTTGCAAGACCATATTGTACGTACAACTGTAGATGATGTAGAAGATGAGGGCCGCTTTCTGGCAGTATTTTTCGAAACGAAAAAATTTACAAGTCAAGAAGTTTCACAACTATTATCGATGAAAGGTGCCTATTTAAGGAATGCACTGTGTATCGCAGATATATTATTCTAAAACGAGGAAGTATGGAATTAAGACTAGTATCTGTTACGAAAAATGCTGTGACAGGTGGGATGTATTACTTATGGTGGTTTAACAAACAAAAAAAGCTCTGATTCGGAGAGTTCATAGACATGGCTCGAGACGATCTTTAGTATCTTTGCTAGAAGAACGGGAGGGGATTTTCTTACTTTAAGATCTGACAGGCTTGACAACTGCCGATATTGTTAAATTGTGTTTTAAAAATAGTGGACTTTTAAACAACATCGTCTTCCAATTACAAGAAAATAACGACCTTCTTAGGGAGAAAGTTCATTTACTTGAGGAAAAACTGGAAAAATTTGAGGAAAAATTAGCTAAGCCGAAAATGCTAGAAGAGGTTAGGTTTATCTCCGCAGCCTCCGCCCCCGCAGGAACTTGCCCCACAAGTCAAACTTCAACAAAATCATCAAATGTCAAAGTCATCATCAGTGACGTCAACACCAAGGAAATATCAAATATCAAGGCACCGGTTCCATGCGTCGTCACAAGTGGTACTGCAATTATGGTAGCAGATGCCAAAAATGATGCTGCAGAACCTGACATTGAATACCGAAGAAAAGCCAACATAACCACAAACAATAAACGTCAAAATGGCAATCGTCGTAATAATGTAAACACTGGGATTGGGAACCAAAACAAAAAAAATGAAAAGCGGAATCAAATAACTCTTGCTCAAGTAAACAAAGCAGTTGATTTAGCCATCAAACCCATCGAGAATGATAAGCAAAAACATAATGGCGAACTACAAAAATCAAATTCTGCTGAAACTACTCCAACTTCAACTGGGCAATCAGAAGAAAATTGGAAGCTTGTTAGCTACAAAACAAAACATAAAAATATAATGCTGCAACATAATCGTCCTGATCCAGTAAGAGGAACAAATGAAAAACAAAATGGTCTACAGGTAGCTGAAAAAAGGTATTGGATATTTTTGTCTGGGTTTTCAACTTCAATGGAAGTAAATAATATCAAGGATTTCCTTAATAGTCAACAACTGGGAAACGATCTATATTGCGAAAAAATGCACACAAAAAAGGACGGACAAATGAGTTCTTTTAAACTGGGTGTGCCCCAATGCAATAAAAACAAAATAATGGATCCGGAACTTTGGCCAGTTGGTATCTGCATCAACCATTTTCTGAGTCTACAACGCCATCAGATACCGAAAAACAATCTGAGAGGTTAGATAGCCAAAACAAGAAGGTAGAGCATGTAATTTTTCACCAAAATATGCAATGCCTAAAAAATAAAATCCTTGAACTTGAAGCAGTATTAGAGGAAATGAATCAACAACCCACCTTTGTTGCGGTAACCGAACATTGGTTTACGGAGATGGAAGTCCAGTGTATGAACATAAATGGGTATAAGCAAACATCCGCTTTTGCAAGGAAAGCAACGACACATGGAGGTTCTGCGATTTTTGTACATTCCAATAATGAAGCAGCAGAAGAAACCGAAATTACGGCAAGAAGTGTAGAAGGAGTCCTGGAATGCTCATCGATCGTAAGTGGGTCCGCTGAAGTAGTGGTTATTGCTATCTATAGGCCCCCGCAGGGTGATATTGATCTCTTCTTTCAAATTCTTACAGATATTCTTGCTATTTGTCAGTTGAAATTTTCAAGTCACAAAACTATACTCACAGGTGACTTCAATATTGATTTGCTGGATCAGTCCTTCAGGTCAAAGAAATTTAAAGACCTCTTAACAAGTTTTAATTTTAATCAAACTGTATTTGAGCTAACAAGAATAACAAATACATCCAAATCACTTTTAGATAATATTTTCATCAATTTTATAAACCCATTTCAAGCAGAGGTTGTAGCAACTGCTCTATCTGATCACGAGGCTCAAACTCTGAGGGTCGTGAATGCGGTCGCCCCAGAGTGCAACTTCATGCCCTTCAAAAAGCGCTCTTTTTCAGATGGTAGATTGTCTCACTTTAAGCTTGAATTGCAGAGGGTGGATTGGTTTGAAGTGTATTCTCAACAACAGGTAAATACTGCATACCATGTTTTTAGCAGTATTTTGGCTCAATACCTCAACCTGATATTTCCTGAGAAAACCATTAAAGCCAAACCAAAAAAACCTAAGTACTGGATGACTTGTGGGATTAAAATTTCTTTAAAAAACAAACGAAATTTGTACAAAGAAATGATAAGGGGTAGTATCACAAAACATTTTTTTAAAAAATATTCAAATATCTTAAGATCAGTTATAAGAGAATCTAAAAAAAGAGAAAATATAAACTTTATACAAACTTCAAAAAACCCAGGAAGAGCAATATGGACATTGATTAACTGGGTACAGGGAAACGGGGAAAAAAGAAAAGAATCGTTGCTTGAAAACTATTCCAAGAAATACCCAAACAAAGAAAAGAATGTTATACTAAATGAAATAAATGATTTCTATATAAACCTATGTCCTGACCTCAATACAAATATAGATGGCATCTCAAAAAATATACCTTTTTACCCAAAAAATTTATTTTTAAAACCTACAAATGCTAATGAGATCAAGCATGTCATATCCAAATTAAAAAATAAAAAAGCAGTAGGGCAAGATCAAATCCCAGTCATTTTAATCAAAAAAGTGGCAGATGAAATTGCTGAACCACTGTCTCATGTAATTAATTTAATGCTTGTCACAGGAGTATTTCCAGATAAACTGAAAATAGCCCAAATTATTCCAATTTATAAGAAAGGAGACGCTCAGGAAATAAAAAATTTTCGACCAATTGCACTCTTGAATAACTTTAGCAAGATATTTGAGAGGATAATATATGATCGCGTTATTTCGTTTTTTGAGAGTGAGCAGTTGCTCTCAACATATCAGAATGGATTTAGGAGGAAAAAAAGTACCACCAGAGCTATTTATCAGGCACTAACTAAAATCTTGGAGTCCCTTAATGGGAGAAACGAGACAGTGGCGATGTATTTGGATTTGTCTAAAGCTTTTGACAGTGTTAATCATGATGTGCTGCTAGCAAAACTAGAAAGGTATGGATTGAGGGGCGTTCCTTTACAACTAATATCATCTTATCTATTTGATAGAAAGCAGCAGATTATTGAAAGACACAATGGGGAAACATTAACATCAATTTCTAGCCAGGTCAAAAAAGGTGTACCTCAGGGATCAATCCTTGGACCACTGCTGTACATTATCTATACTAACGAGCTTGCAAATATAACTGATCAGTTTACGGTCCAGTTTGCGGATGACACTTCAGTAGTCTTTTCGGCAGAACGAATGGAGGAATTGAGTAACAAAATTCACACAACTTTGAGTTCCTTTCAGGGTTGGTTTGACTCAAATAACCTGGTTTTGAATGTCGAGAAGACACAGCTACTACGTTTCTCATATCAACGGGATTGGTCTCCCACTCAGTTTGTTTGCGGTGATGGTATACCTTTGAACACTACAAGATCGGCCAATTTCCTGGGGGTCAAGGTAGATTCACGGTTGGACTGGAGTGACCATATTGACTGCCTGGCTGGCCAAATATCAAGGCACTGCTATGCCCTGAGGGTGCTGGCACGTGAGGTAAATTATGAGGTTGCATTAACTGCTTACCATGCTTACATTCAATCAAGATTGAGGTATGGAGTTGTATTCTGTGGTAATAGTCCCGAAGTCTCTCGAGTTTTTATTGCACAAAAAAGATGTATAAGAGCAATATTTGCTATGTACCAGACAGATAGCTGTAAACCCATATTTAGGGCTCACAACATATTAACATTACCAAGTCAATATATCCTGGAAGCAGCATTGTTTGTTAAGCAAAATCCTGACCTTTTTCTTGAGCACATTAGGGGGCATTGCTATGATACAAGGGGAAGGACTGATCTTGTCAATGTGAGAAGCAATTTTACTTACATACAAAAAAACGTTCAATTTTCAATTATAAAAATTTTCAACAAGCTACCTTCAAATTGGCAAAGCTTGCAATTCGATAACCTTAAACATAAGTTGAAAAACCACTTACTTCAGAGGGCTTACTACTCGGTGGAGGAATTGTATGAGGACAATTTGAACAACGAAAATTGAAATGAGGTTCAAACCAATATATGTATTCTGATGCTCAGTATTGTATTTTATAGTGTATTTTCATGTTGTATTTTATTTTATATTGTATTTTTATATTCTTATATTTTATATTTTAATGTGTAGTATTGTATAAATGTTGTTTTTTCTTTTTTTTCTTAAATGTGCTCGTGACTTAACTTGTTTATGATTTTAAACTCAAAACAGTCAATTCAATTTATATTTGGCTTGTAATGTTGGATTAGGGTATTTTTAAATTGACACGTTCTATGTCCGAAAGGGCTTTTGTGATAATTTCTTTATATTTACAATTATGGAACAAATAAATGCTATGAAATGAAATGAAAATAAAAAAACATGGAGGCTGGAGGAGGATTTACTGTAGATGAACGCTGTATAGAAAAATCCGTAGATAGAAAGATTGAACTCCATCGTAGGCTATTTAGTCATTCAAAATCAGATAATGCATTAAAGTCCACGGTTACAACGAAAGAGACATCAGCTTAATCATCCTTGACTTGTGCAATGATTTTCCGTAGAAGTCACTCGGTTTATGTGAGCCCTTATCAACCAAAGGTACTAAGAAGAATGGTCATTTCTTTCGCAAGAATTTTATTATGGCTTACCGGTTTCCGCAGCGATGATTATGCTCTACTTATCGGAACTAAATTCTCTAAATATTTGCCACTATAGAATTTTTAGATCAGGCTTTAAAAAAAAATGATAAAAAATTAAGAGATTTTCTTTACTATGAAATAAAGACAGAATTTGTCACGCAATGCCAAGTACAAAATTCTACAATGCATCCTACAGAATAAAAGAACAGGATATGATATCATGATTCGCTGATCGTATAGACTGTGAGAATGTTTTGAGTTATTAGTCAGGTAATTTTATTGAGCCCTAATTCCGATCGAATATTTAACAAATCACATAAAATCGATTAAAGAATTTCATACATACCATCAAAAGCAAGAGGGTGAATAAATCTAATTTCATTAAAGCTGAAAAATATATTCACGGCATGCCGCTTGTCAATCAGGTGCCTGAAAGCTCTTTCAGGCACCTCCTTAATGGTGTTGTTTTGAAAATATAATGATTTTAGAAGGGGCGTTTTATTGAACCATTTCCAATTGTAGCGGGAAATACGGTTGCTTAATAGGTTTATTTCCTCAATATTCTGCATATAACTGAGGGCCTCGGGCTCTATTGTTTGAATTCTGTTGAACGCCAGGTTTAGGTGGGTGATAAGTAGGTCATTAAACACTCCTAAAATGATATTAATTATAATATACTGTAAAGCTCAAATACATGAGTTGTAGGAATACAAACGAAGAACATATGCTCAATTTTTCAAATATCACCAATTTCTTTCACCTAGATATTTTAATCACACAGCGATAAATGCTTTATGATAAGAATGCAAGCCTAGATTTTAATACCTCTCCACTGCATTTTGAAAGTTTATTCTTAACTCGTTCAACTATCTATTGAGCTTCGGAGAAAAATCCCAATATTGTGGTATAGGTAGGTATGCTGAATTTTTTTTTCTTGACAAAATTAATGTAATATTTCTACTATAACAAATTAATTTCGCATGTCCTTCATTCATACGACTCATTATTATTAATTTCTGTAAAATAATAATTAACTAGTTAAACATCTTAATCGATTACTTTAGATTGATCATCAAAATTGTTTTTTACCTTCTTTAATGATTTCTAGTTTATTTCTTTGAAAGTCAATTTTCAAAACTGACAAAGAACCATAAAAAGCACCAGGTTCGATATCATGGAGGCCACAATTCCATATTACTAACTCCTTTGTGTGTTTAAGTCGCGCAAAGTAAAATTTATATATCTTTGGAAACACTTGTTCATGGATTTCGACTTTTACATGTGACGTTAACATAAATTCCCGCACCGCCGTGAAGTTGTCAAAAGTTTTACAAATCCTCGAACTTCCAGATTCAAAATGATAACACAGCACATATTGATTTGAACTGTTATAATTTGTGATAATATCGTATGCACAATTTGTCAAGGTTAAACAAGCGAATAGCCATAATGCTATTATAAGACAAGATTTAAACATGATTCTGATATTTTATTTAATATTATCACTATAGTCATATCAATATTGTTTCGTAAATAACCTTGAACCCCAGTGTCAAATTTAGTTTACTTATCAAGACAAACGTATACAGGGTGACAATTTGAGAAGTAGTAATCGGAAATATCTCTCAGACGAAAAATACTATCAGGAAGATCTCAAATACGTATTGGGAGATTGGAGGAGGAACCAAAATGAGACAATTTTTGGGTCACCCCTTAGGAGGTAGCTACTCTAACTTATTTTACCTTGCGTTGTACATCGTTGGATAGCTCGTTGCTTTCCCTTTACAGTCTTACAGCGAAATTCTTAATCGTACGATTAGTTTTTGAGATATCGGTGTTTAAAAGTAAGCAACATTTTTGAAAACTGGTAATTCCGACTATCTGTTAGACAAAAGAATTCTGTCATAAAAGTCTCAAATACACATCGGAGAAACCAGATAATTTGTTTATTACCTAACCCGCACCCCTCTTGTCTTAGTAGCTAACCGCTCCTAATAATTTTTCTAAAGTGAAAACCCACCCCGTGTGATACCTTCTTTAATCCAACGATGTACAACACAAGGTAGGTTCGTTAAAAAAATAAATAAGGGTAAAGTCCATTGATAAAGTCTATAGACTTTTTCGAGTGCGTGATCTGAGATTTTGGTCGCTGATTGGCCAAAATTAGGGGTCGACTTGGTCGATCAGCGCTCAATTTAAACGATTAACCCAAGACCCTAGTGAGGCCCCAAAATTTAGCCAATCAGCGTCCAAAATCTCAGATCACGCACTCGAGAAAGTCTATAGACTTTATGCACGGACTATAGCTACCCCCTAAGGGGTAAGGCGGGGGTGATTCAAAAAGTGCCTCATCTTGGTTCCTCTCTCCAATCCCCCGATACGTAATTTAGATCTTCCTGAGAGTATTTTTTGTCAAGGGATATTCCTGAATGCTACTTTTCAAATTGTCACCGTGTATACTTTTATAAATGTATGCTTATTATTATCAAAGCAATACATGTGATAAATAATAGGTGCAGATGAATAAAATATCTTTTCCATATCCCAAGGGGGCATCAATCAATTATTATCGAATAATCCACGTCAACGGTGGCAAAAATATATAAGGTAAAATAAGAGCTACACACGGGTACATGTTTCACATGTATAAGGAATCATCAGATCTTGCCATATAAAAACCCAAAAAGATATAAAAATTATTTTACATGGAAACAAACAGTAAACAAACAGCAAGAAGACAATCAATGGAATGTCACTATAAGTAAACGATAAGCAATCAAGAATCAAGATGAAGGGGAATCCGTTGGCACTGACATTACGGGGCAATGCGCTGTAAATTGTTCAGAATATTTCTAAGGTTAAACATAGTGATTACGTTGCTATTATACAGTGTTTATCAGGCTTGACTACAAAAATTTTAACACGCGAGAATATGGCCCATTGTGAACAAAAAAAGTTAATGTAACATGGAGTTCAAACTCAACCATTTTTAAGAAAAAGGCCTTTGAAGTTTTGACATTTTTTGACGAATATTTGAATGATAAAGAAAATTTTAATTATTATGAGATCTGAAATAATTAATTTAATTTAATTATGAAGTAATTATGCATTTCTAGTCAAAAACAAGAAATAAAAATTAAAAAAAAAAACATGACAATGTTAGTCGTAATTCAGTTTCTAAATACCTGGCAATATAGCACAAGAAAAAATAAGCGGTCAGTTACTTGAAGTATTGAAAACCCGCTTACCTAATTCATTCTTTTTTTGAAAATAAAATGTTTACAGAAGTCAAATTTGCAGATATGATACTTGTTTACGGAGAATCGTTACATTAGCCGCCAGAATTTACAGGGAAAGATTTCCCAATAGGACGGCACCTAATGAAAGAACATTGTGCCCAACGCTGTTTTGTTATTTTTATGTATGTTATTAGAATGGATGAATATCCATATAATATTGAAGAAATCACAGAATCCGAGGATGTAGTGCAAAACTGCATCTATGAAGATGTAAATAATTATTCTTCAACTATGCGCACCAAGAAAAAATGTGATGAAAGAGAATTATTTAACAGCCAGTGGTGTAACAGTGGAATTAATAGATACAGTACCATAACAAAAACTAACTGGATTGTGAGATATTGTCACAACCCCTATAGGTTTCGTCCTGGGACGTCTCAACAGGATCGTGACTTGGGGGCGTAGGTGGGGTTCAGGTAGAGAGAAACTCGCTTGGTATAGGTATAATAAGATGTGTATTGAATAATAATAGTATTGCCCTAGAAATGGTATCATGACATCTCTTCTACGGAGGGACGTACTACTTATAGTCCACTCTTGTATTATGTACCCTCTGTACACTTGGCGTGACTGAAGACTGAAGCTGGCTTTGAGACAGGTCCAAAAGGGCGTTTCTCATTAAAGGTAGTTTGCACTGGACCTAGTCTGCTGCCTTCAATGCTCCCAGAAGAAGCTTAGGTTTGAGACAGGTCCAGAAGAGCGTTTCCCATTAAGGGTAAGTTGCACTGGGAGGAGACTTAGCTATAGGGGCTTTTCCCATTAGAGGTAGTTTGCACTAGCCTTAGTCTGCCGGTAATGGATTTCGGCGCTGTATTTATACCAAATAAATGCTGACTCGTCGACACACTTTGGTAAAATTGACGTACAGAGTGGTATTTATTTAAGTAGTTGACAATATACATCACCTCATCCTCAGAAGTATGAATATAAGAAGGTAATTAAATGTCATCATAGCAGCTTTAATGAAGTGGACTGTAAAAACAGAAAAGAAAGCAGGGTGAGAAATCGAAATTGTGACCTTAGCATTTCATTTTCAATTGAAAAAATTAATAAAAATACTATAATAAACGATCACTCATTGAAGAAGGGATTGAATATTGTCATAAGCGTAAGTGTTTGATAGTCAATATAATTCCATACCTACTGTAACGCTTGTGTTAGCGCTGGTTTACCTAAACGTTAATAAAAGTTAATGTTGTCTCTTTGGTGGTAGCTAACGATCGTTAAAAAAAAAATAAAGAAACCTTAGGGGTGGGTTGTTCATATAAGAAAACATAAATAAATAAAACAATATAATGCTTACTACATTGGGGAAGTATTTAATAAAGTAGGTAGGTATCTCTAATCAAGCCCACTTCTTGATTTGTACAATTTATAAATACCTTGGACAAATGGGATAATTTCGGAATCAACTTATATCTACTCCCTATACTAATTACCTAACTACTTAATACTTAACTTATAAGGAACGATGTTCAGACTTGACCCTGTCTTGTTTCGCAGACAAGGATGTACAACAGGGGCTTTGGCTACGATGCAGAAAAAGAAATCAAAAAGGTCGGAATAACGTCCACGTTTGATCTAATCGCCTGGTATCGGGCCGGGCTACTCTGTAAGCAAGTGGCCACTATGGCAAATGGTACCCACGTGGTCGGAGAGTCAATGAACTAGCTGGATGGATAATTTGGACTCCAATTATGGTGGTTACAGAAGCGATGCTAAATGGTTCTGGCATAATTTTTGTGGGAAAAGTTAGCTGACTTACCCAAGAATAGTATTGAAATTTAAAACATACCTGGATCACGATGCACACGAGGGTAAAACAACTTTTCGGCAATAATCCAGCACTGGGCTGATAAAGAAAATATCAATGATATTTCTCAAGAAAAGGCACAAATGTATAATCCTGATATCCAATATCCTATGACAATTCAAAATTCGGAAACTTAGAAAATTTGTCGCTTTTAACTCGAGTTGTTACCCAGATGGCTATTCGCACAGAAAAGAAAATGTATGGACAATCCATAGAATAAAACCCCATAATGGTTCCCATCGTAGAAATAGAGCGGAAGGTTCCGTAGTACCGTAAGACTTTGGTAGTACCAAGGTTGACAAGGACTAGACTAGGCACAGGGCGAAATAAGCGAAATAATTGCAATTGAAAAATCATTCAATGGTCAGCACACCTGCTATTAGGCTTGCCCTTGAGTACAGACCTGGGTGAGATGGTAC
Organism: Ceutorhynchus assimilis; assembly: GCA_917834065.1. Lineage (NCBI taxonomy): Eukaryota > Metazoa > Arthropoda > Insecta > Coleoptera > Curculionidae > Ceutorhynchus > Ceutorhynchus assimilis. The sequence continues at coordinate 44,305,923 of OU892277.1, forward strand.
CGATTCCACCGCGAAAATAATCCGGCCCGCGGCGTCGAACAATCATGCCCAAATATTCTACGATGTACGATGACGATGCATAGATGCTCGCAGAAGCAGAACAATGGAGATTATTAAATTCATCACAACATTGCCTGCCAGGATAAACTGTGTAATCAAAGATGCACCAATTAATATCTAGTATAAAGTACCCACATAACAAAATTGCATCCTTAGAATGTATTAAGAATGTTCTTTTTTTAGCAGGAATGTGCCTAGAATGTTCGCCAAAACCATTGCGAATGTCCTGAGAATGTTCTGAGAAAAGATTGTAGAAATACTGTTTGCAATACCCAAGAACTTCCTGGGAAATCCATTAGGATATTCCTAGAATATACCTATGAGATTCTCAGTACATCCTGAAAAGGATATTCGTGTTTGATTCTAAAAATATGCTCGAAATGTATATTCTCACATTCAAAGAATGTTTTTATGACATTATAGTTATGTTCTCAAAAAAATATTATACCAATATGCTTGAAATATTCTTAGAATATATCTACATATATCATTCTCAATATGCATCCTAGACATTCTTGTTTGATTCTAAGGATATACTTGGAATATTAATTTTCGCTTCCAAATAATGCTCCATTCAACCTTTTTATATTAAAGGCAAGTATTTAACCAAAGCTCCAGTTTCGAGCTTGATATGCTTTCGTCGAAGCACGCCAACTGAGAGAAACAGGTTCCAAGGTGATTCAAACGCGAGGCAAGATGTAGATCTTTAATAGCGCGTGGCTCCCTCTCTTGAAAGTCCTACAAAGCAAAAGAAAAAGAATATACCTATAATATTCTTAGTAGGTTCTAGAGATAGAGCATTATTGTTTAATTGTTCAATCAAGATTTTTGAGTAGGTACTTTAGATAATTAGGTGAACAATATGAAAATATTCTTATCATGGTTACCTACCTACATAAACTTCTCAGCACAACTTGGTAGGTATATTCTTAATACTTGATAGAGATATTAGCCGAAAGAACATTTTTTAGGGTACATTATAATAATGTTCGTATGACAACATTCAAATAATGTTATATAAAGTAGGTTCTTAGCACAATCTTTCAGGTAGGTGCATAGAAGCAACATTCCTAGTACATAAATAGAACGTTCAAAAATGAATATTTCAATCGCACCAATCTTAGAATATTCATTAAACATTTCTAAAAGAACATTCCAAAAAGCACTTTGAGGGAATATTCTGAGAATATGAATGTTCTTTCGCTGTTATGTGGGTACCTATGGATTTGTTTCTCTTATACAATAAAAATTATAAAAAATACAAGTCACATCACCTAAGTAATGATTTCAAATCGTAGCTCATTCTCCAATCTATCAGAAATACCACATTTCCAACCGTAATTATATACAATAGCATTTTCCTTTTTTTTTGTAAGAAATATCCAAATATCCAACCGTAACACTACGTCCAAAGAGAAATATTCTGTTTTGCTATTTTGTGAGATATTTCATACTCTAACACAGCGGATCTGGATACTTTGCTCATATTTGGAAAATGCAAAATTTAATTATTTTAAGATTGAACATAAACAAAACACAGCCATCAAATAGAAATCGCTGAGGCATTTAGTTATTTGCATCTGAAACGAAAGAACTATTTTAGACATATCTCAACGAAGGGATGGCACCATCTTGTGCTGAATCGTACCATGAATTACCACTTGAGCAAAGTGAAAATGACGAAAATTTTATTGTGACTTATTGCATGGAGCGTAAATAGTTTGTGTCCTCGCCTCGCATTACGAAGGTACCTATGCTTAGGAGCTCAAAAAGGTGCAGTTGTTGATTTACTATCTATATCACGATGTAGAGCTTGATCGCGCTGTACATAGGTACAGTTAGAAATGATAAGCAACGCGGTGTTTCGTATTACAAAGCCTACTGTTTTATAGAGCAGATCGATTCTGCATAATAGTACAGAGAGTAATTACGCTGCCCGGTTAGCAAAGATTGCGGGATACGGGAAGTGAGTGTGCAAAATGTTAATCGGGGAGCTGCAAGCAAATGACACTTGCCGATAAAGAACAGATTTAACCGATAACGGAAGATAGCCCTGGAATATGCACTCAATCCATTGCCCGACAAGATAAATATTTCCACTCAGACCGTCCGGCGAACTTTGCTTTATCCGTATCATGTATTAAGAGATACTCTAGTTTTTAATTGGGAACTTTCTGCGCAGTGTATTCTGTCTTCAACTATGGTGATTTAAGTGTTTTGAAAACCTTGCAACAAAAATTATTATTTTCAAAATCAGGACTTGGCAAGTAGCTGTGTAAGTATTATTTAATTTTTCTCTTGAATGTTAAGTGCAATTCACAACTTGATAAAATCGTCATATTTTTTTATTTTTACTACAAAAGTCATAAAATGCAAATTAATAAATAAAATAAATTTTAAATTTAAGGCTTTGTCTACAAATTATGTAATAATTTTTTTTGACAATAAAGCTTTATTATTACCTATTTACATTATTTAAAAACGAGTAATAAACCAAATAGTCCAGTAAATATATGGGGTTTTCAAGGGCAGGTTGATTGGAGACTAAGCCTTGTGCGTTCGGCCCTATTGGCCTTTTTCTTATTTATTTGTTTTAGACAAAATTACCCTAATAAAAGTTGTAGATAATTACATTCTGATCATCTTTGCTAGATATTCCAGTTTTGGCGCCGCGACCATTTTAGTGCTTCAGAATTCGGGAAAAATTAAATTGCAAACCTGCATGCAGATTATTGTACAGGGTGTTCCTTATAATTAGTGCTCCTACAACTTGAACAAAAAATGAAAAAATAAAAAAAAGGTAAATACAGAAGTTGTAGGGTTTTACTATGAGGCGCCGTTTGGGCCAAAAATAAATTTACTTTTTATTTGAAATATACATAAATCTTTGTAATATATACCTTTTTGTTTGGATATATAGGTATGTATTTTTTTGAGATGTATATTAATGTTTGATATATATGTAAAGTTGAGATATAGAAACTTTTTATGATATACCTATATTTATTTTTTGAGACAAAAAAAAATGTTTGAGATATATATAATCTTGAGAAATGGAAAGAGTAGTTCGCAAATCTACCGCAAGAGGGCGGTCTCGTTTGAGGAATACATATGGCAACTTTGTACAATATCTGGTGAGAGTGCGCATAGTGTATAAAGTGTTCGTTATTTGTTTGAGCGCCAAATCAAATTAAATATTCAATTTCTGGTGTTATACTTAAGAATTTGATTACACTGTTCTCGTATAGTAAGTTACTAATAAATTCAATTACTTTAATATATATTATTTTTTTTTTTATAATTTTAGTAACATCCGAGGCGATATCGATAATTACCAAAAACTGTTTATTCTCACAACATACCAAGAAAGAGAAAAATTACAAGTCTCTAATTCAATGGATAGGCCAAGAATCGTCAACTAATTAGAGTTTACGGTCCTTGAGGATAAGCATTAGGCGAGTAGTTAGGTTATGTAGGTATACGTCGGTTTGCATCAATAACTGTCAGATATTGTCAACGCTGTCGCCATTTTGCTCCCAGAAGTTTATAATCATTAATTGTTCACCTTTCTTTCTTTATATGCACATAAAAGGAAAAGCTATATGCATAACTAAACGAAACGAAAAACCCTAAATACGGACTTTTTTATTTGTTCATCCTAGTTTTTCTAAGTTCTCATAGATGGCGCCTACAATAAAAAATTGGTTAAGATGAATCGATGCACCGAATGGATTCTCTACTGCTGAATCGATTCGATATCACCGATGCATAGCTTGAAAAAATCGATTCAACTGTGAATCGAATCGTTCCTGGACATCCCTAGAGCACCATACCTATGTATAACTACGCGCACTCTCACCAGATATTGTACAATGTTGCCACATGTATTCCCCAAACGACACCGCCATGTTGCGGTAGATTTGTAAACTTCTCTTTCCATTTCTCAATATTACATTGTCATATATCTCGAACACTTTTATATATACTTCAAAAAATAAATATATATCATAAAAAGTTTCTATATCTCAACTTTACATATATATCATATATGTCAAACATTAATATCTCAAAAAAATACATATATATCTAAACAAAAAAGTATATATTACAAAAATGTATGTATATATTTGAAAATATATATAAATATTTATTTTTGGCCAAAACGGCGCTTCATATTTTACCTCTATCATCTTTTGCACAATGTCAAAACGGGCAATTGGCAGGTGCCAACTGTTATAACGACAAACACTTGCATTTTTTTAAATGAAACACCCTGCATATTTTTGGCTAGATCGATTGATTATTTTCTTCTGATTCCAAATATACCATATATGTTGATTTTGGTTCAGCTGTTTCTACGCTATTTGAGTTTAAAAATGCATTCACATTAACCTAAATTAGGTCTGTTCCTGGTTCCTTATAAAGGGTGATCCAATTAGTGCTTTAGGATTTTGAAGTGAAATATAGGCAGCACTGTACATGTTAAAATAAAAATTATTTGGTATAGTTTTTTAGATTAGTTTATTACAAAACAAAGTAGAACACTTCTAAAATTTATTATCAAAACCAATGCTCTATGAAGGCAACTTGACGCGGATTAAGTGCACTTTATGATCGACCCAGTGAATAAACAGTTCGTTATGATGTGAGTAAAATTGAAAATGAGTTTACGTTACTGGATAATCCAAGAACAAATCTTGTAAGAAATGTGAGAAATGCCAGAAAATGTTGAAGCTGTAAGTCCAAGTGTTCGAGATAATCCAAAGACGTCGTTCTCAGCAGCGATTCTTCCCAATAATCATTGAAAACAAAAAGGAGGGATTTTGGTTTCAACAGGATAGCGCTACGTGCCTTACCACCAACAAAACCATAGCGTTATTGCGAGAGCGGTTATTCCTGAGATACCGCCGAAATGTGTGAAAACGTAATGATAAATTGGACTGATCGAATTCGCTATTTTGAATAAAGTCGTGGAGGTCATTTCGCCGATATTATTTTTAAAAGATAATTGTAATTAGTTGGCCTTTCGAATGGAAGGAAAACATTTTGGTAACGCAGCAATCAGGGCTATGCAGTAAGCACATTGACTTGAAGTCAAGGTTGAAATTGTGACATAAAATTGAAATTGTACAGACATTTCAATATTTGCTATGCAGTAAGTCCACTTTTCAATTATTGACATTTTATAATTTCAAGATGTTGAAATGAAGTCAAGTGACCTCGTGAATTTCAATATTTGGTATGCAGTAAGGAAAAATATTGAAATAAATTCCAAGTCAACTTGAAAAAAGTCAATAATCCTAACGTAACGCAAAATTTAGCCCGTTAGAAATCTTGAAATGATGTCAACAACAAAACTTAACCTAAAACATTTGTTTTTTTGAGATTTTGTTGGGAATTTGTTTTATTTAATTATGTGAAATTCGATTTTTGTGAAGCTGTGGAAGAGAAATGCATTTATTTTTCTATATCGATTCAAAATAAAATTCAGAAATGGGTAGTTCAAATCAAATCATATTTCGCCGCTTATAGGCCTTAAAGCAGTTAAGTCTTATGTATACCCACATATTCCCACTCTCTTCATCTTCTAATAGGTAGATACCTATACCTATAATAGCCCCCCCCACCCTGTCTTTTAAAGTTTCATATTTTTTAAGCTGATGATGATGTACCTTCCTACACATAAAAATTAGTCTCAAAAGCATAATTGCCTATTAAAAAATGTACTTTCCACAATACAATACGGGTATGATATGGAATGATTTCAGCTTGATTAGGGTAGAGCTTCGACAGATAAGAAAAATCTACCGTAAAACGGGGATACTTTGTGACAGATTTGGGGTTTTTTTGAAATTCTCAAACATTTCTTTGCCACATAAAATTCTAAAAAAAATACACTATATCCGTTCTTCCGCTACAAAATGTCTAGAAAATTGAAATAAAATAATTAATTAAGTTTTTAATTTGAAAGTGTCACATTTTACCCCGTGATGCGGAGTAACTTTGTGACAGTGCGTTTTTACAATGAAAACATAATGTAACCCCATCATTTTTAGTCTAAATCGATAGGAAATGTCAAGAAATATATGCTTGATAATTTTCTGATATTAAAAACACGGGTATATACTGATATAGACATTTTAAACTTTTATTGTAAATCATACTATATAGTATTTATCACCCTCATATTCACCCAGAAATTGGGATGTGAACTCCACCTATAGGAAATCGTCCACATTAGGAGACATGTCTATCCTTTTAGCGTTGTTTTAGGTTGAGCCTAAGTTTCTCCCATACTAATTACATGTCACAAAGTTACCCCGGTAGGTTACTCTTTTTTGTTTATTGTTAAAAAAAAATGTGTCAAATTAATAAATCGTAAGCGTATTCACGTAGATATCCCGACCAGTACCCAAGCAATTAGAAATTCTGACGAATTTTTCTGGGGAGTGTTCAAATTCTGATGTACAGTAGAAACTTTGGGTGTTTCGAAAAAGTTGCAAAAACGAGATGCTTCCTTCGAATCAGGCTACAAGCTACCAAGAGAGCGTACCAGCTTGCCGAACGGTTTTTGTAGCGAGTGAGGTATGTGCTTCCACCAGCCGGTAGAAAATTTTGGCTTCGCGCGCGGAATTTGAAATTTTTGGCTAATTTGAATTGAATTTTCACAATGTCACAAAGTTTCCCCCTTGTCACAAAGTATCCCCGTTTTACGGTACTTTTAAGATGACGAAATTGAAGCTGTGAAAATCAAGTTGGAAATCGAGAAGAAGAGAATTTTGATCGTGTTGAAGGAAATTATTTTTTACAACATAGTCGTGATTGTGAAAAACAGTGTGGTGGAAAATGATTGTCCTATCGACCTAGGTATATGTTCACTATGTATTCAATGTATTCCCATCTTTATACAAAATAAATTCATCTGGCTTCCAACTTCGCTTTGGATTCTGGATTTCCATTCCCTCAAAATCTATTTGAGAAAATAAACCCAAAAGCATTGTTTTACCCATGTTCTAATTTGCCAATGATCTATTTGAATTTTTTATAAGCTCAAGAACAAATTTCCACTCGCTCTAAATCCAAAAAAAGGGTACAGAAAGTAAAATTAATAATTAGACTTGGCTAGGAAAACCAAAACAAACTTTCAGTTTCAGTTTGTATTTTTAGGTTAGGAACCCTTCAAAAACTCTTCTTTTTTTATGATTTTACAAAGAAATACAACGTTGCCACATAGAAACTTGACATCAATTTCAATGTTTTTTTATTTCAATAAAATTAAATCAAGGGTACCTACTACAGCATACCGTTTTTTTTTCAATATTGAAATGAAAGTCAAAATTTATTGAAATTATTTCAATATTGAAATTAAAGTCAATGTACTTACAGCATAAGGCTGAATGTCTGTGTTTAGTCCATTTCAAAATACTAAAGCACTTATTGGATCACCCTTCATTAATGATTAGGCTTGCTCAATGCAATTTTATACTTAAATAGCGCAAAAACAGCTGATACAAATATAAACATATATGATTTATTTGGAATCGGAAGAAAAACATCCATCAGTCTAGCCAAAATATACATGGGTGTTCCATTTAAAAAAATGCAAGTGCTTGACCCTAATCTGCAGGTTTGCTATTTAATTTTTTCCGCATTCTGAAATACTAAAATGGTCGCAGCGTCTAAACTAAAATAGCTACCAAAAAAAGTCATAAAGCAAAGTTGATCAGAATGTAGTTATCCAAAACTTTTAGTCAGGTCATTTTGTCGATAGAAAAATAAATAAGTAAAAGGCTGATAGGGCCGATCGCAGAAGGTTTTCGAGTGTGATTTTTTGACTCAATACAGCTCTGAAAAAATCAGCCTGCCCTCGTGAAATTGTTTGAAAAACGTATTGTATATTCGCTGTACTAAAAAGGAAAACAGGCGAAAATAAACTCCTTGCAAAAAAAAAAAAAAATTAAATTTACCCATAGTTTATTTACATTAAGGGAATTAATATCTGCGGAATGTTGTCCCATTGTTAAAATTTTTCTAATTTTAAAATTCTGCGATAACTCCGAAAATACCTAATAAGTATTGATCCATGGTTAATAGGACAGTTTTAACCTGAAATGGGCCATATTATTAAATTCGTATATACTCAAACCTGATACAAGCTGTAGATGCCACCATGAGTGTCGCACTTTCTGAACAAGCAAACTTTCGAATCATTCCCAAAATTTGACGTTCTTGATTGAGCTTAAATCATCCAGTTCCCTTAAAAACACTGAACTTGCTGCAAGTTATATGGACCTCCTAAGCGCACCAGTTATTTCGGTCTCAACAATAAAGACCAATACATCAAGTCTGAGAAACACTAAAAATTTCAAAAACTTCAAATCCAGCGTGATACTTGGACGTTCCGCGGACGTTTCGTGCTAGGCGTTAATTTTATGTAAATATTTATATGTACAGGGTGTCCCACAATCAGCGTTACAGGCCATAACTTTCTTATTTTTAGAAATAAAAATTTGAAAAAAAAAGTGACTAATGGTTAATTAAGCTCTCTTCAAAAATATAAAAAAATCTTCCCCTGACAAAATCATCCCCTATTTACAATCCTTCACTTTTTTTTTTTAATGGCACCCCCATTTTATTTTTTATTTTTGAGAAGTTCATGAAATTGCAAATTCAATGATGTATGAAAAGTTTGTTTTTCCATGTTTCGTTGGAAAGAAAAATCAAAGATGAAAATAATAATAATGGGGTTCTATTTGAAAAAAAAGGCAAGAGTTGTTTTTAGGGGATGAGTTTGTTAGGGAAATTTTTTTTAATATTCTTGAAAAGGGGTTAATTTGCACACAATTAATTTTTTTTTGTCATATTTTTATTTTTGTAGACAAAAATGTGATTGCCTGTATAAGACCAATGGTGGGACACCCATTTTTTTTTCCCCCAAGAGACATGGAAAAACAAACTTTTTATACACCATACAAATTTGTAATTTCATAAGCTTCTCAAAAATAAAAAATAATAATAGGGGTGCCATTTGAAAAAAAAAAGTCAAGGGTTGTAAATAGGGGATGATTTTTTCAAGGGATGATTTTTTAATATTTTTGAAGAGAGATTAATTAGCCATTAATATTTTTTTTTTGTTTCAAATTTTTATTTTTGAAAATAAGAAAGTTATGGCCTGTAACGTTGATTGTGGGACACCCTGTATATACTAGAACAAAAATACTTAGAAACTTATTTATTTTTTATTTTTTCAGGTAAGGCCAGTTTTATACATTATTTAAAGTAAGTACCCATCCACCTATACAAATTTATTAAAATTAGTTCTGCACTGTTTATTTTTTTGTCATTCTATGCTCATGCAGAATTATCTAATATCTAATGTAAAGATACAAAAATGTCGGCTTATTTTTAACAATTTTTACTACTTTTAGTATTTTCAGTATTCTAATTTTAAACCATAATCCCCGACTGTTCCGAAACAATAAACGTTTTATCTATCCACCCCTTTAATAGCATGACAAAATGTGAAAACTGGGCTAAATGCGCTGGAAAAGTATAAAAGTTAATTGAGTTTCTGTTGTTACGGCATCATTTAGCAGCTCGGAAACCAAATAAATGGAATGTGACAATCACTTCAAGTGTGAAATTACGTTGATTTCATTACTTCGACATTAAATAGATTAGTAAAAAAATAGGCTGCTCAAATCTAAAAGCTCGTCTAACTAATTGAATTTGCTGCTTAGATGTATCAAATAATTTGAAAAGTTATAAGAAAAAGTACCGGTGTATTCACCTTCTGATAAACTGTCAGGTATGCTTGTCTGACGGATAAAAACGCAATATGTTATCCTATTGGTCGGCCAGTCATCCGCCGTCCAATAGAATAATTATAGAATGGTAAATTTATCTTACCAGCAAGTATATCTGAAAATAAATAAACCGGGCCTTATGAGGCTTTGAATTGAAATGAATGAGAATTTACCTTTTTGTTATCGTCAAATCAAAATCGCGAATCAAAATAGGGATTTCACTGTCTATTATTTTGGCCAATATTGAATATTAGGTGAATTTCTGTTTACCGGATAATATCCTGTTACATGTTAAATTAGAGAAGGAATGAGAACCTAAAACTCGAAAACGTTGATTGGTATGTGTTTATTTAGATAAGTTTTCATCTGCAGAATTTAGGATTTTATGGAAATGGTGAAATGGATAACGTTTAAAATTTTTAAATTTATCAGGAATTAAAAACTCTGATGGTTTGTCAATAAATTCCCTTTTATTAATCGCGACTATTGCTCCACCTTCATTTGCCTCCGTAAGGATGGCATCAAAAGATTCAGAGTTTATTTTCTCGGAAATTTGAATTTCTCGTCTTGAAGTAATGCCTTTCATAGATTTCAATTTTCTTATTGTTGTGACAATATATTGTCCCTGATTTCACGCTTAAATATTCTAAATTTTTTGACGGAGTATTTTTTCTGAGTGGATTATTCATATTCGTTTTCTGATAATAAAGTATCAGAAAATTGAACATCGCTCGGGTTTATAAATTTCAACTTTTGTGTTTTGATATTTCAAAACAGGGTGGTTTACGTGGAACATTGTTATTAATGCTTACGGCAGCTGCTCATCAGAGAATATTTACGGCGGTGCATGGAAGATTTGTACCTTAGGGCGCCGTGATCACAATTTAAGTTTAGTTGAAATTTTTCCTTATTCGATGCTAAAATTCAAATATTACCTGAGATATTTTGAATAAAAGAAAAAATAATAACGCAACTATCTCTACTCATACTCGAATAGCCCCTCGAGCTATACTATCACGACAAAGACTAGTCGTCAAGAGATAAGGCCCTATGTGACATTACAAAATAGTAAATTCAATTTGATACGTTCAAGATGATTTTTTTTTTATGTACAATAGTATAGATAATACAGGGTGACTCAGAATAATTTTTCCTTTTCGAACGCGCCCTGTACATCGAACTCAATATTTTATGTCATTATAGGTGATCACTTGATACCGAGTATGATAATCATCTATTCTATTCCTATTGTCGTCGATTGAAGGCTATATACATCAATTCTGAAGCTGCACACTCTTCCACAGTCTTGGCACACCCAGCCTCTGGCAGCATTGCCTCTTCCTCTGTTCTCTAGCTCCTTCCTATGGTCCATCGGTGTTCGTCAGAAGTTTGTGGTCCGTCGTGGACTACTCGACGCTATGAGGGCCTTTCATTTTTAGCGGCTTCTCTATTAGGGTGAGCGGAGCGGATCCTAAATAGGGCTGCTCAGTCACGGATGCAGCGCACGAGTTGCTTTACAGCCACTTCTTGAGCAAAACAGCGATCACGCTATCTGCCGTCTCCGTGCCGGTTGGCCACTGAGAGCTTCCAAACTACACTATCCTGCTCCCGTTACAACTTGCGGATCGCCGAAGGACTTTAGTGTGCTTTAGACTTGATGGTCTTATGTGTCCAAGAATGGAAGATGCCTGTGCGTGGCTTTTATTGACGTGAAAATGCTGATGCGCAGTCAGCAGGCCCACGGTCCCCAAGCTCGAGTTCCGACGGCATAGAAACTAAGACGATTGGGGTCTTCGAGCTCAGGGCTGGCTGACTGCACGATCAAGTATTAAACTCGAATCGTGGGCGATGGGGTCGCCACATTCCTATGCCTACTTCATATTTGTGGGGGCGTTAGGCTGGCGATTTGCGGCGACTGCGTGCGGATTATCAGTTAGCATGGAGCAGTGGTCGAACGAGCAACGCGCGAGACGTATTTAAAATCGAACGATTCCAATGTCGCGGCATGGCGGAGTTTTTGTAACCGGTGCAATATTCGGCGTATACGTGATACTCCGTCAAAAAATGTATTGATATCGTGGGTTCAAAGATTCAGACGAAGTGGTGCAATGGCAAATCAGAAGCGTCCCGCCTCGACGATAAACGCGCGTTGCTCGTTCGACCACTGCTCCACATATACTGATAATCCGCATCCGCACGCACTCGACGTGAATGGCCAGCGCTAACCCTTCCACAAATATTAGGTTGGATATACAGGGCGCGTTCGAGAGATAGACAATACTTTCAGTAGCTTCTACGATTGAGAAATATGATATTACTCTTTACAATTGATTTAGATGTGTGTATAGGAAAAAGCTCCATTTTCCATTTTCCAATATGTATTTCTAAAAGAACTTTTGAGTAAATCAACATTTGAAATTAAGAAAAATGCAAAAATGGAAAATATTCCGCAGTCCGTTATTGTTGATATACTCGCCAACTCTCCAGATATTATTACTCTTGCGTTCAGACTGGCAGGAAAAGCAAATGAAGTCTGCCATTAAAATTCAAAACCCGGAGCGCACAACCATTATATTCGAAGCCGAGTTCCCAATAATTGCAGCGAGAAAATCGATCCCACCCTCATTACGAACCAATAAGCATAAGCGCACCCTACGTTTTGACGGATATTTGAAAGCTTCCAAATTCTTTTAAACCGGATCCATCCGCAATAAGTCAGATGAGAATCATTCCAGGCACGTATTCGCCGAAATGCCGGGGTCATTTGGTGCAGCCAAAGATTATAAAACCATTATGATACCATTGGCGGATTATAAAAGGTTTTATGGCGGAGTTTTTGTGAATTTAAATCGTAGATTTTTTCGAATTTTATTATTAAAAAAAGTTGCCGCAGATTCTGAATACTTTTTAGCAGCCGTAAATGTACACGGCATCATTTTATTAAAGACGTACGTATTTATGACAAAGGTACAATTTATACACCCATTTATATAGTTTTGCACCGGTCCCATTTTTCTCTCTTCGTCTTTCTGTTTCATGGTAGTTATAAAAGGCTATCCACACCATTATTTTATCTAGATCAGCATGAGCCAAGTAGCGCATAATATTGGGTAAACCCCGTTTTTTAGTTGGGCCAAATATTAGATGTTATATTATCAAAACAATATTGTAATATAATATTAATTCAATATTGGCATTCAATTTTTTATTGATATTCAAATTCACTTCAAAAACTTCTTACGGCCAATATTTATGTTCAATTTTTTTACAATATTAATAGCCCAATATAAGGCCAATATTTACATACTAATTTTTACCAAGGTTAGACTTTCTGAATTGAAAATGTTGGTTTAATATAGGCATTCAATGTTTTTTCGAAGTTCTGTCAAGCAATCAAGTGAGGAAAAGAGACTTTCCGCACGAGTTAGGAACACTATTTTTTCTACAAGATGAAAGTTAAAATTTGTACCCATTTACCCACCAATTTGAGATATTTTTTCATTTTCGCAATACCTACCAATGTTAGAATTTTCACTTCTCCGCGCTAGTGCGCACTTGCTGTGCCGACCAGAAAATAGATAGAGACTCTGTCTTCATTTTATCTGTATTTAACCTAGTTCCGGGATGGAACCAAAAATTGGTTCTTTTCTCTCTGCGGGACCCTGGCGGGACCTAACCGTGCTGATGAGCTGTGATACAGCAAAACTCGTCCACGGATGGTCCGGCAGAGAGAAAACACTTCTCAATCAGTCCTTATAATTGGTCCGTTACCCTAATTAAATATAATATAAAGCCAAGGTTTACATACGTCTTCGGGCCAATAATGGTAATTTTAATTGGCTCTATATTGCATAAAGTTATTGATATAATATTTATTATTCTTTTTGTGCCAACATTTGGTAACGTTATTGTACCAATGTTGGTATTTGTTTTTGTGTATATATTGACATACGTTCTTGAACAAATATTGCAAAATGTCCACATCTTTTATTGGGCCAACATCGAGAATCTGACTTGGGCCAATAAATCTTAGTTATTGTCCCAATATTGGCCCAACATGGGAGTGCAACTTGGGGATGTAAGATGGTCAACTTCATCTATTTCAGGAAAACTCATGGAATGTCTTGTTAGATTGGTTTTATTTAAACTTTTAAACCTACGTGAGTTCTAGTTCCTGAAGTTCAGTTCCAAAATTCATAATACTCTTTAAACCTCATACTTACTCCATCAATGTTCTCTGATTCATAAACATTAATTTACCTAGACTTTAGTGTTCATTTTTGTATTGTATTGATGTATTTGTTATTTTTGGGTACAAAAGCCTTCATTAAAACACAATTTGCTGTTGTTTTGATAACAATTTAATTGGAAAAAGACGAGGAATTCAACAAAAAATCGTTTTACAAACGTTTTCGTAACTAGAAACTTGTCAACATAATGAATGTCATATTTTGTGTAAGTGATGCCATCTATTGAAGAGAGGCTAAAACTAAGTGATTACAGGTTGTAGGTAAACAGGTATTCTTAATACTCCCCCTCAATTTAAATGTATGAAGCTAAATACTATATTTATAACAATAGAATTCAATAACATCAACATTAATACACTAACAACTAACATTGCATACATAGTATTGTTACACTAATAATACAAAAGTAAAAGAAAACTCAGATAACTACATTTAAATAGTTAATAAGTAGGTATACTATGTAGGAATAAAGAAAATTATTGTTTTTAGTTAGTAGCATAGTCCAAAAACATTGAAATTTCACTTTCCCCAATACCTTTGTTAATATATCAGGACTTTGACCTGATATATGAAATGGATAACTGATTTTTGATACAAAGATCCTTAATGAAATGATATTAATTTAATTTGAATACGTTTGCTCCTTTTAGAATTAACAAAACTTTTTATCATTGAAATTGCACTAACGTAATCAATTTTCAAGGTTACTGGTTTAAACTCATCATATTCTATACCATTTAAGTTCATTAGTTCTTGATCTGCAAAACCAGCTGAAACATATTCAGCCTCCATTGATGACTGCGCCACACAACCTTGTTTTATTGAGTGCCATGCAATCAAATTGCCTGCATGAAAACAAACAAAGCCACTGACACTTTTCCTTGTCCCTCGGTCACCACTCCAATCTGCATCGCACATGGACTCGATACCACCTTCGCCCTGCTTCTAGAATAAACCATATGTTTTTGTTGTACCTACTCAAATAGCGTAAGATGCGCTTTCCTGCTTTCCAAGCTAATATATTAGGCTTGTCTAGGTATCTACTTAGATATGAGACGCTGTAGGCAATGTCTGTTCTACTTACAAGACAAATAAACACGAGGCTACAGATTAGTCTTCTATACAGAATCTCTTCAGATACTATAGGCTCATCTGGATCGATTTGGAAATTTATTTCCATTGGGGTGAATATTTCCCATATCCCCATTCCATTACCAAAAATGACGACACCTTGATTATGTTCTTTTTTTTAAGCTCCTTGTATAGATCCTCAATTAGTTTATTATCCCGTATATCTGGAACTATTATTTGGGTATAATTCGCAAATAAAACAAGGTAAACATCATTCTTAACATAAAAACAGAAGTAATACCTTTTAAACTGTAGATCAATCATGATCTGATTGAACTTTACATTCCAGCATTTGGGTGCATTTCTTAATCCATGCAAAGCACGATTTAGTTTTTGGTACTTTGAGCCACTCTTAACACCCTCCAGTATTTTAATGTAAATATTTGTGTCTAAGGCTCCGTTCAAAAATGCTGTAGGTACACCAATTTGTTGCATCTTCCAGCTTCTTTGTACAGATACAGAAACTAACAGCCGGATTTTTCGAAGTCTAAAAACTAGAGAATAACAAAATGCTTCACCTGTGTTTGGCAACTGAAAGTCTTTAGCAACTAAACGGGCTTTTTTGGTTCCATCGTCATTCTCTTTGAAGATCCACTTTGTGTCTACTGCCAGTTCTCTTTGCGGTAATTTCTCACATGCACTCCATGTTTGTTATTTTGATATGTGATTGTATTGCGCCATCTATAGCCTGTTGCCAACCTGGAATTTCTTTTGTTTGTTTGTTTGTTTGAGGTTCGTCTTTGCTTTCACTGAGTGGACAGTACGTTTCATATATTTCATAATCTTTAAGATGTTTTAGTTTTGCTACTTGTCTTCCAGATCAGGTAAATGTTTCTTCATATTCTTCGCTTGAACTACCACTATGACTTCTTTGTTCATCTTCCCTCTCCTCTTCAATTTCTTCTCCTCCAGGCTGGTTGACTTCTTGTGTTTCATTGTGTTCTTCTTCTTCCATTTCATCAATTATTTTTGCATCTGAATTACTGGTATTCTTCTCAAGCTTATATTCCAAACTGTTTCATCGAATCGGTCATCATGTGACTTAATAATTTTATCTTGCTCAGGTAAGTACAACCGGTAGCGTCCACCACAGTAACCAACCATTACTGCTCTTCTTGCCTCTGTTTTGGTACCATTGTATACCATGTTCCGCACTCAAATATTTTTATCTTGCTAATGTCATTTCTCTTTTGTCACAATTTTGATGGAGTTTCTCCCTTTTGAGGTGCAGTGGTGGGGGTACTGTTTAGTTTATATGCTGAACATCTTAAAGCTTCGTCCCAGAGTTTCTTTCTACCATCTATTGTATTTGGTAAAATAGGTCCACATGTCGCTGTGTATAAGTCTCCTACTTCTCCTATGGCCTGTGTTTTTCTGTCATTCAGTTTAAACGGAGATCTTGTAGCCTTTGCTCCAATGTAAGTTATGCAAATTTTGGCATGTCTTGTTACAAATTAAACTTGATTTGTTACTTTAAGAAAAGATAACCTAGGAACGTGAATTGAAAGAAAAATTAAGATAACGTGTAGCCCCTTTGTGTGCAAATGAAACTACTCAAAATCCAACAAACAATTATTTTATTTTATTTTGTTTACAATGTTATGTAGTCAATGTTTTTTTTCTGTAAAATTGTAAAATTTTACAGTTGACAGCTTGGTTGTTCTGGTGAATCTGACACCATATACCTTTTCAATCTGGAGCTCTTCGTGTGGTTTCCTGTATCCAGGAAAAGGATAGATTGCTGGGGTGACGTCACTCCAGCTGATCCAGACTCCAAACAGTGATCTTTATGTAGAGTAGGTACCCAGAAAAGAATAAGGCAGTATCAGGTTCACCAATATTTGGAACATTGAATTCCTGAATTCTGTCAAAAAGTGAGTGTCTTGCATAGGAAATTGAAATTGAAATTTAGTATAAAATGATTGTTGTACAGACACTTTTTCCAACAGAATCAGGTATAAAAAACTATTGCAAGTAGAAAAAATTTATAATATTTTAATTTAAAAAAAAATTGATTGAATAATTAAGAATAATGATAAGATAATGATAATAGTAAAATAAAATAATAACAAGATCTAATTATAATGATTATAATGCTCGTTATAATTGAGCAAAAATGCTGCTTTCCTGACAGCAGTTCTGGCAGGCAAAAATACGAGCAAAAATATGAGCAAAAATAAGGTACATAAAACAATAAAAAGAAATTAAATGTTTTTTCTCCCCTAAATAGACAAAATTTTCCTCTCGAATTAAGGTAGCTACCACAGATAGGTACTAGATAAACCTGGGGTTGAAATTAATCAAATCCAGAATGTGTCAAAATTCTTGAGATGTTTTAATTAAAACTTTTTAAATGAATTTTTGACCTGTCTGGATTTCTATTAAAAAATTACACCCTTTAGTTGAGATAATAATTTAGGGAGTCAAACAGAAAATGGCTGTTCAGGCCTCTACCTGGATTCAATAAAGAGTTAATGGGGATGGACTCAAAAATTTGGTTCTCACCGACTCTATTTAGAGCAAATGGTCCAATATTCCCACACTAACCATTGATTCTGAAAACCAGAGCACGCAGTACCTATTCAAAATCCAAAAATCTGTGTTGACTTACCTCTTAACAAAACGTGGCACTAACTAATAAGCAATTACACAAAATGGAAGCCAACAATTAGATTTTAAAAAAAAACTTAAAATATAATATTTATATTTCAAGAACAGATAATATTTATCAGGTAAAAACTTAATAATGATATGATAATATGAATATTGAAAAATCTACAATGGAGAATCCAGAAATTCAAAGTAAAAATTATTTAAAAATAAAGAGGACTCGCCTGCCAGACTGTCTATCAAGGAAAGAGAACGTTTTAGAAACCAAAGCCAGCAGGAAAACGATCCCGTGTTTTTTATACTTTACTGCATTCCAACCAGCTTCAACCAATCAGACGAGTACACCCAAAAGACCATATTCACTTCACAATGAAAATACAATGAAAGACCGCATGGAATAAAACAGAATGGATAAAAATCCACTAAAATTATTTTGATTGTTTACAAATTATAATAATTTAAATTAAGGTTATGTCAAAAATAAAAAACTGTTAATTAATTAGATCAATAAGCCAAAAAATGATTATTTCAGAATCAGAAGTTAGAAAAGGACAGAAATATATTCATTTGCTAAAAGTGAGATAAACATAATTTCTTTCAATGAAAATACAAATGACTGTTAAATGCGAATTAACCAAAAATCGTGCTTTGCAAAATGAATCCATCGGGCACTAGATGGCAGTACCGGTAAGATATCCGCACTTTACGGACATGATATATAGATGGCAGCACTTGTATTATTTGAATTTAAATTTGAATTTTGTGGATATTTTTAGAATATTAGAAATTATTTTGAATTCTGAAATCGAAAAAATACAACTTTATAATGAACATAAGAAGAGATGGAACATGTTACGTAAATGATAAATTTATCGTAACAGTCTTTAGCCCAAGTTGAATCAGTGCATCTTTACCAGCCAACCCTCGATGCAACAGATCATTGTTGCAGATAATATAACAGTGTTCGTTTTTCATCATACTGAAGTAAGTACATAGAGACCACTTTTATTCTGACACTCCAATGAAAAATGTCTTCCACTAATTGTTTTATTTTTCTCAACTAATATTTGGTAATCCCTTGAAGTCAATTTTGAGGCACTCCTTTTAAAGGTTATGTTTAATATTTGGTACAATAAGTGCCTAAATGTTTATAGCTTGACCTTGAATTTTTAATTTCAAAATACCAAGTCTATTTGTTTTTACCACTTCACCGTTTGCAATGTAGACAGGAGCATTCATTATTTTAATGTCGGTCATATATCTAGGCAAGTGCTCTTGTACAAAATGACTGCTGACGCCAGAGTTTAAAACAAAAATGATTTTTTCACTGTACACAGAGAAAATCGCTAGATGCGTGAGTTATATTTTTTTTAATTATCATTACTAAAAAAATTGTTATTGCGACATAACTGTCAGTATTCGCAAGCATTTGATCTTGCTCTGGCAGTCATTTTAACTTAGTTGCAATTCTTAGGTCGTCACAACTAAGCCTCGATTTCTGATAACTGAACATTTTGGTAGCCAACTATCATTGTAGTTGTAGCAACCAGCAACATGTTGTATTAACTAAGTGGTGGAGTTTTATAAAAAAAAGCAGATAAAAAATAACCGAAATAATTAGTTGAGCAAACGGAAATCTAGTTGCAACGACTAGCACTTGGTAGTAGAATGTTCGGGAGATTCCGTTGGCCAATGGGACGCCAAGCTTTTGCAAAATTCGTGCCGATCTTTTTGGCTGTTCCGGCTTCGGCTTCATTCGAGTTCATTGCACGTCGAGTGGCCGACTGCAAGCTTGATGTGATGATGCGGTAGGTAGGCACGCGCGCAAATCGTGAATCTTTAACAAAATCAAACAAATCAGTATAAATATAAAAAAGTTTCGTGCGAGTGAAATATGGCTCCTGTTTAAGTGCGTTTCAGGGTAAGAAGGTGAACGGTTATTATTTCCTTCAGTTTCATTTAGGGACAATAAAAAAATTATAAGAATAGAATATTATTTTGGTAAAAGCTGTTGTTTTCTGACTGACTTAAAGTGTTCGGCATACTTCTTTGAAGGTTTTTTTTTTTTTTTTCAAAAATAGTTTCAAAGAATGGATGTTTATTTGTTTCTTTACTATGCATAACTTTCATGCGAGGAAGATAAAATTACTATTTGTTAGGTTAGGTTTCAGTAAAATGAAAAGTTCAATGTTATTCTTAGTTTTTAAAGTAGATTTTCAATGTGTGCTTAATTTAAGAATATGACAACGCATTTGATTGGAATTGTTACCAGTATCGGTATCAGGTTAGGTTTCAGTGAAACAAAAAGATCAATGTTATTTTTAGTTTTTAAAGTAGATTTTCAATGTGTGTTTAATTTAAGAATCTCTATTCAATTTACAATGTTACTTGTATAATGTCTGTAATATACAACCATTGCTTTCCTTAGTAATAAATATGTTCCAAACATACGATTTAGTTCTCTTTATTATTAACCGCTTCCTTTTTTTAGCAAATCATATCAGCTACCACTACTAAGCATTTACTACAGACATCAGTTGATTCAACCCGGAATATTGATTCTGCTAACTAAAAATATTAGTTAAGTTAGCCCAGACAATTTTTTGTTGCAGACCAAATATTGGTTATTTTCTAATAAATTCAGGTCTATACAACCAATTTATTTAGTAAAGGCAACTAAAAAATATTAGTTGTTGCAGCCACTCCTAAAGTGGAAATAACTAAGAGCCTATTTGGTACAACTATGAAGGTTATTCGATCACCAACTAACTTAAATTGGTTAGTATAACTAGGGGAACCCGGGGCAGAACGGCATACCGGGCACAACGGAATAGGCCTCCTAACATCAGCCGCAACCAAAATAGTAAATCGAAATCGCCTTATAAGCATACACTAGACTATACTCTATTATGTTTTGATAAATGCCAGTGCGAAAACAACAAACAAAGTCATTGTTATTATATTTTTCACGTAGTACATGATGTCAAGCATTAGTGGTGGTAGCGTTGATATTTTTCCTCCATGATATTGTTTTATTTTTTTTAAAATATTTTTAAACCAAATTTGGGGCAGAACGGATCGGGGCGGAATGGTCTAGGGTACCATTCTGCCCCGCATACAATTAGAGGGCGGAATAGTCTAGGGTACCATTCTGCCTCGCATAAAATCAGCAAGCAGTCATTTGAATTTTTTCAATTATAAGAAGAGATTCACGCATATCGATATCGTCTTTAATAAAATGCAGTCCAGATGAATCAATAGCAGAATATAAATTGGCAATAAATAAAAAACCCAAAAATAAAAAAGTTATTCGCTCGAAGATTATGCAAAAGAATAATAAAAAAAAACAAACCACGAGGATTCCTGTAAACATCGAAACAAGTTCTTCTAGCGAAAGTGAAAGCGATGATGCCCAATGCCTCTACTGTGGAGACTTTTACTCAAAATCTATAGAAGGTTAGATATCATGCTCAATCTGCAAAAAATGGGCTCATAAGTCATAATACTTGCGCGGGTATCGATAGCAACGATGATGAGACTGTGCTTGTCTGCAAATCTGGCAATGGGTTTAAAATTTCTATTAAATTGTGTATTTAATATTTGAGTGTTTCATTTGTTCTCAAAAATACGGTTACTTCATTATTTTACCCTAATGACTATTCCGCCCCAAGATAGGGCCATTCTGCCCCATAGTCGGGGCAGAATGGTCATTTTGGCAATTTTTTTTGAGCTTCAAAAACAATTTTTTTTTCTGATAATATTCAAACTGTTCTTGGATGTTATCTGAACAATAAAGAAGGGCATTTCGTAAGTTGGTTTCGAAGTTTCAAAATCCCTTGAAGAAAAGGTCTCTTAAAGCTTAGGTATGCCGTTCTTTCCCGGGTTCCCCTACATGCCGGAGCTGTCCTCTATTTTATGCACACTCCTTAGCGACAATTACTAATTTTTTAGTTATAACAGCTTTTTTTTCTCTCGGTGTATCACTTACTTTCTCGAGTACTTTCTGTTGAAATATTAGCCCCTTCGCTAGCAGCGTAGAGCACAATAGCCTCTTCTTCTTCTCTAGTTGCAGCATTGGCCTGATTTTTATAATTGCCCTGGCTGACATATCGATATCCACGTCCTCTTCCTCTTCTTCTCGGATATGAGCCCCTAGAATTGTGTTCTTGAGATTGAGGGCCAGATTGAAATGTATTTCTCTTAGGACATTGAGCCTGGAAGTGTTGTGGACTACCACAGCACAGCAACACTTTTTTGAAGATGCAGCATTGAACTTTACTTCATTTATATGCTTATTTGAGTTATCAAACTTTGAATTTTGCTTAGTTTCCTCGTCAAGAAGGCGTGCTTCAACGAAATCAATTTGAACATTTGACACCATTCCAAAGCCGTTACTAAAGTGTCGTAGTTTGGTGGTAATGCTAGCAGGCGATGACACACCTTGTCCCCTTCAGCGATGTTTGATCCAAGTTCTTTTAATTCCCTTATTATAGTGTCAAATTTTAAGAACAAGCCTTCTAGTTCTTCTTCTGAACCTAACTGCAGATGTATGAGTTTTCTCCGCAATGAAAGTTTGGTGAAGGTGCTGGTTCTTTCAAAGACTTCTTTTAAAGCTAGTATTTATTGTTTGGCAGTGACACAATCCTTTACTATGTCTAAATGTTTGTCAGACATACCTTGGACTATGGACTTGGACACTGGTTGGGGATCATCCATAGCATTTTCACACTGTTCACGCTTAAACAGAGTCGTGATTCTAAAATTCCAATTATTGAAGTTGTTTCCTTCTAATATTGGAATCGATACACTAATTAAAGACATTTTTACTTCAGTTTTTCAACGCCCCACTTTTTAGGTTATTAATCACAATTTTTATTAAACTTTTTGGATTTTCACTTTTGATTGTTCAGCAAAGAATCTGCGCCCATAACCTGTTGTTTTTGGGTCCAAAAGCCTTCATTAAAACACAGTTTGCTGTTGTTTCAATAACAATTTAATTTGAAAAACACGAGAGCAGGTAGAATACAACAAATCGTTTTACAAACGTTTTCGTAACTACTTGTCAACATAGTAATTAATGTCATATTTCGTGTAAGTGATGGCATCCATTGAAGAAAGGCCAAAACTAAGTAATTACAATTTGTAGGTAAACAGGTATTCCTAACAGTATTTTTGAAAAATAATTATCTATCTTTGGCAGCGACATGAAGTACACTCTAGATGAGACCCAATTTGGGAACATAGTGAGAATGCACGTTAAAAATTTGAAATGCCTAATATACAGTAAATAGTTTGAAGTAAGTTCTGTTGAAGTTACATTAATAAATAAATTAGTTTGTTATTCAAATACTAAATAATTATGTTTGAGGCATACGAAGCAAAACGGAATTTTAATGATACAATCGCATAGAATGGAATATTATCCATCTATCCGCGTCAGAGGCAATTCATGAGACAGAATAGATATTTGCGGCCGGTGGGACGTAAATTCCAGACATACTTTTATGCATTTAGTGCGGTTATTCCGACGTAGGAGATCAATGACTGTTTTCGGGGAATGACGGCCTTATCGAGATTCCCTGTCACGGCCTTTATTGATGTAGTTTGATGGTATTTGCCCTGCAAAATACACCATTTCACTCAAAATTTAAAGTATGCAACTAATAGGATTGATTTTTTTTTTGTAAGAATAATGTTTTGGTGCTCTAGAATAGAAAACCATTACCAAACACTGGCTTCACTTTCACAACGGAATGGTGTGTTTTATTTCTAGTCGGTAGGACGACGCTTCACCTGCTCTAAGGATCCTGCTATATTTGCATGGATGATCTTCAATAACTTATAAGCTCTTCTCCCTTGTAAAGCAGTCTTGACTGTTGTCCTCTCCCTCGGCCTATAATGCAGTCTTAAGATTAGCGGCGGAACTAGCTATTGCCCCTTTTTGAGCTTCCGATACTTAACTAAACCGCAAAACATCGATGCCCAGTTACAAGCATAAAATACTTACTTCAACATTTTTGCACCCACGTATTGAAAAAATTGAATTCACGTAAAAAAAAACCTTACTGAATAAAAAAATGTACACGCAAACTGCGTCATATCAGGATCTGGAGCGCAATCTGACCTTTTATCGGAAGACTAGTGCATTTTCCATGCCCACGAAGCTCTGCGAACGTTTTTTTATAATATAAACCGATAGGAAAAGTGACAGATATTTATTTGTTTGTTTTTATTTTTTGTCTTCTTGCCTCCGGTTAGCCGTGTATCGTGTCAGGCACACCTGTAAAGCAAACACGGGCTTCCTAAATAACAAATTGCTCCTTCTGGCCTTCTTGTCGGTAGGAGAAGCCGCCGGGTGCAGATTCTGATAAAAACGGAGTGAGTCACATAAAAAATGCTAATTTGAAATATGTTAAAGAATAATAATAGAATAGATATGATTCTCTATTTTGTGGTTTTGTTCGCTAGAGATTTTACAATTTCGGTTACGTTGGTTGAAATTACATCTAGCTTATTACTGTCTAGTGTTTGCCTCAACTCAGAGAATTTATCCGATTTTGGTTCTTTGCGGGTTTGTACAGTTGTCTGTGATTCCATTGTTTCTTGGTCTTCCTCATTTGAAATTGCGTCTGATTTTTCATTTCGTTTGTTGTGTTGCATCTTTATGAGTTTGTTTGGCCTCGGAACTGGATATTTTTTAGGATTACATTTTTTTAGACTTCCATTAAAGATATTGAGTTGATTCGTTTTGAGGATCTTGTTAAATTATGTTGTTGCTTTTTTAGTGTAGTCTAAATAGTTCGGATCGTAATTGGTATTTGTTTACAAGTTTGGCTATTATGTAGTCATTCTCGGTTATTGCGGCTTGGACTATCGATTTTCAATTTCTCGTGGAAGTGGGGATGTAATGATGTATTTCTATTTCCGGAGACTTTCAAATTATTGTCAAATATCTTGAACCATGATGTGGATTGTGAGTTGATCAT
Organism: Ceutorhynchus assimilis; assembly: GCA_917834065.1. Taxonomy (NCBI): domain Eukaryota; kingdom Metazoa; phylum Arthropoda; class Insecta; order Coleoptera; family Curculionidae; genus Ceutorhynchus; species Ceutorhynchus assimilis. The sequence continues at coordinate 44,330,766 of OU892277.1, forward strand.
GATTATTTTCACCAAACTTACCTTGTTAACGATTTCTTTTATTCTGTAATTATAATAGTTATAGTGGAAGTATTTTCAGAAGTAAGTATTATTGATCGCTACACATATGCACTAACAGCATGCTTGCCTTTTTGTTTCGAATATTTTTCCAAGTACAACCGATAATAAATCCTGCAAAACTTACCTTACTGCATACCATTTCTTGCTGGCCTAATGGTAACAAAACCTAGCAGAAAATAGTTTGCCTTTCATACTTTCGCAAGCAATTCAAGTGAAGTTAGCTATATTGATAAACGACTCCTGAGGTTTTAATAATAAAAATTAATAAACCAGCGGAGGGGCAAGTATAACTATTAATTCTGGAACATTATGCCTATCAGAGTCTCCAAGTCCTGGTAGTCAGCAGACTAATTTTCTCTAGCAACTATCCATTCCTCGTCGATGTGTTAGAAGAGAATTACTACAACTTTCATATAGTTATACAATTTTGAATATTTTTATTTGAAAACCCGATTGGATTAAGTTTGGTTGAAGATAAAATATATTTTTATTTTATTACCGCCCTAACCAGCTCTATAGTAAAAGTAAATCCAACAAATTTTCATCCATACAACTTTCTTTTCCAAAGAATACCTGCAACAAAATCGTATAAATCATAGAATAAAGTCGCCAACTTTTGATTTACGCGACTGCTTGCTTAGGGAAATGTCTGTGTTTCGAGCTATATAGGTATAAATTTGGCATCGTAAGAACGAGCCCCCGAGAAATATATTGCCGCATTCACCTGGTGGAACGCTGCTCAAATTCGAAAAACGTGCTCTACGTATTTTATCGAAACTTACTTGGAAAACCAAGTTTTGAACTAGTTTAGGCTTGCACTGGGTAAGAAGGTATTTTTAAGAACAATTTCATGTTGTTCTAGTAAGATATTTATCTTTCAACAACTAATCAACTCTTATTCATGCTTATTCTTGAAATGGGTAATGTACCATTGCGTTGAAAAAAAAGTAGTACAACAAACATTTCCAAAATCTCCTGGTATGTAATGTCTGGTAAAGTCTATGTCATTGCCATGGGTAATATTATGCCATTGCCTGCCATGCCACCATGGTGTAGGTGTCAACAATTGAATAAATACTGGTACAAATTGCTTACTTTTACCCTTCAAGAACAATTTACTGTCAAACATTTGTATGTTACACCGGGAGCTGAAATCGGGGCTAATAATTTTTGATCCATCTTTTTTTGATCGCAATAGTACCATCATATTATCATAATTTTAAAAGATATTACACTCATGTTTTTTAATTGTTTAACCACTAATAAATTATAAAATACTTCACCTTAAAAAAATTATTTCCACAGGTTTGCTGCAACAAATTATCACTTGAATTATTAGAAAGAATGATGTGTCATATTGCTAGGAAATACTATAATTTTATTGAACGCTCATGTTTCGAGGTAACGCGAACTCGATGCTTCATCCCGTTAATTAAGGGTTCAAATATGATTCGAAGCTAAAAGCATATGATTTACTACTGTGCAATTTAAATTGGTTGAAAACGTTGCACTCCATATATTTCCAGCAGTACGGTCATGTTCTATCTGCCTTTATATATATTTCGAAGTGAAGTACCGATTACCTATGCCACAAAAACAAAGAAGGGGAGTTTTTAAATTTCCTTTTGATGTTTTATAGTTAATTTTGTATTATATTTTTTTACTGTATAAAGGGATAACGAATCCCTTTTTTTCGAATAAACGTTAATTTTTCATAAGTTTTGCATAAATAAACCTTTTAATGTATTTCTTTCAAATTTAAACCTTTTAAAAAAAACATTTTTGTGTATCAAGTCACTCTTTAAAGCTTGTGAAATGATATTTATAAAGAAATAAATACGTGTATCAAATCACGCCGAGCCATGGGGCGAATTTCAAAAATGTATCAAGTCACCCCAATTGACGGTATTATTTAGAATAACATAATTAGTGTTTGGAGTATTATGTCTTGAGAAAACACAAAGAGCTGACTTTTCTGCAGATATCTCAAAACCATTATCTCGAGCCTAATCCAAAGTCTTTTGAAAATCTGTTGATATATCATTGATCCCCCTATCATAGCTTTTATTTTGATTATAAATACAAAAGTCATCAGCATAATTAACAATTGATCTTGAGAGATTAATGGGAATGTTAAAGCGATTAACCAATTTTTTTTCCAAGATGAACAAATTTACAGAATCATACGCCCCTTGTATATCCAAAAATAAGCCGTATTCAGTATCTGTGAAGCAGTTTTGAATATCTACAACTATTTGAGTAACCCATCTATTGAGCCAAATCCTTTTTTATAACCAAACTGATTCTTTGGTGAAAGATCATGATTTAAAATCCAGAATTCGATTCGATGTTTAATCAGGCGTTCTAAGGTTTTGTAGTGTACATGATAATGGGAATATAGGCCGATAGGAGCTTCCCTTATTGGGGTCCGTGCCAGGTTTCTGGATGGGCACGATTATTACATGTTCAAAATCTTTGACATGAGAAAAATAAAGATATATTTAATTAAATATATCTAACATGAAAAACTTGGCATTTAAAGGCAATTGTGATAACATACAGTATTGTCATCGTAACCGGGTGCTGTATTCTCACTTGTCTTTGAAATACACTCTAGTTCATTGATAGGAAAAGTCTTACACAAGAAGTGATTTTTATTAAGAAGCCCTGTGGTCATGATTTATATTTACTATGGGTGGAGCCACCTTGTCAAAAAACTCATCTAACCATTGATTATTATCCGGTTTACGATATACTGGTTTCCTAGACATTTTTCGTGCTTGTGACCATAGAGATACTGACGGTGTATTTTTATTTAATTTTGATCCAGCTGTCTCTTGCTTTTTTTTTAAGATTTTTTTTTTTGTTTCAGGTTCTGTTCTTTTACACAACATATAATTTTCAAGTGTTGAATTCTGTTTATAATTTACTGGGCTTTTTTTACATTTTTAAATTCCTTGTTCGCATTCTGCTGGATCCTACCAAGGTGGAGGTGGGCGCCTAGTATACGAAAAAGGTTTATGAATAGGAATACTTATTTGTGCTGCTTCATTAATAGAATTAATTAAAAAATCATATTTTCCTTGAGTATTCAAACAGTTATTAATATTTGAAATTTTTTGTTCCATATAGCAATTAAATAGAGTCCAATTAGGCTTTTTAGTATTCCATTTAATTTTTGGGAAAATTCGTCCATAGTTATAACAATTGGATACTGATCAGAGCCCAAAGAATCGGAGTCAATATCCCAAGGCACCGGTTTTGTATGTTAGCAGGCCAGAAAGTTAGGTCTACAACAGACTTATTCTCACCCGGACGTGCACGTCTTGTAGCAGAGCCTTTATTTAAAAATACAAGATCGAAATCCCCTATGACATTCAGTGGCGTATTTACGGGGGGGCTCAGGGGGCCCGCCCCCAGAAATTACTTTTAAACTTTTAATTATTGAATAAGCACTTTAACAAACCACAAACCACTCGGCTTGCCTACTCTGATTGCCCAAGGTGGGAAAGCTAGAATTATAATTATTTGGGTCAAAAATACTAAACCTGTTACTAACAGTAAGTCCCGCATATGATTTATTATACTGATCTTCAGCTTCTTCGAAAGTAGGCAATTTTATTATCAATCATAATATTTTTAATGTTTGTTTCACAAAATGCGGACAATTTTTGGAGTTGGATCTATGTGTTCCAACATTGCAATGTACGCAGAAAATGTTAAGCGGAGTTCAGTTATGTTCAATTTCTCCATCTTTACTTTTATCACAAGAAATACACAAGACCTATACTGTTTGGAAATGTGTCCAAAATTTAAATATTTGTTACACTGTGTGACTTTGCCATAAAAAGCTTCAACAGGAAACATTACACTGTCAATAGTAACTTCAGATGGCAAAATATTACCCTCAAAGGTCACCAGAACGGTCTGCTTTCCAACGATTAATGGTTCAACTTGACCCTTCTGAACTATTTTTCTAGTAAATCTATTAATATTACCCGACTTGATGATTTAATGTTCTGTAGAACATAATTGTCACCAAAAAACGTATTAATGCCCCTGATTATGCCTTTTGTGTCTAAAACATGACTTGGTATAAAAGCGCGAAGATTTTCCTGGCCCAAAGCATCATTTTTAATTAAATCATTAGTATCCTTCATAGACTTTAATTCAACTCGTGCACGATTTTTTCCCACTGCCTAATTTCAATAATATTTTTAATCGATAATTTTTTGTGTAAAATATTACCTACTTTTAGAGAGGATGTATGCTGCCAAAATTTTCAATGCTAGTGCTTCCAGTCATTACAAAAATGGAATTTAAACTACACTTACTTATCCGAATAGATGTTAAATAAAAAAAATTCCGCCTCTTTTGGATGGTTAACTATGGTGTCACGAAAGGTTTGTGACAAACTTCTAGGGATGGTAGATCTCGTGAAAATAAAGCTTTTTTCTTAATAAAGATGTGTCCGGAAATGCTTCGTTTTCCAGATATACAGGGTGTAAAGCTTTGTAGAAAAAATCAATTTTTACATTAATTCTCAGAAGTGCGTGCGTTTTAGAAAAAAAGTTTTTTATTTTTTTTTGTTTAGTTTTAAGCAACAAATACCCAACCATCCGACAGAACCTGTGGCACGTCCTTGGAATGTCTGAGTCAACTCTGAGCAGTCCAAAAGATACCTCATAAAGGTGTCAACAAACTATGAAAATTTCATTCAATTCGTCCAACGCATTTCTAAGAATTAATAAAAAAATTGGCTTTTTTTACACCCTGTATCTGGAAAGCGAAGCATTTCCGGACATATGTTTATCAAAAAAAAAAACTAAATTTTTAGGAGATCTACCATCCCTAGAAGTTTGTAACAAACTTTTCGTGACACCCTGTATATTCCATTTCACTGCTATTTTTATTTATTTTTTTCACTATTATGTGCATCACCAGACGTCCCATTATTGGTACCTACCCCCTTTTTAGTTTTATTCACTTATAATAATAGGATTGCTAGGTTTTGCCACTTAAAAAGATTTCAAACAAATGCACCAGTTCACAAAAAATCCTCGGTAGTGTTAAAAATCGATCCGATAAAAAATGTTTATTCTATCAATTCAGATATGGAACCCCCATAAACAAGTTTAACAAGGTTCTCGCTACATCATGTGTCCGCCATTTTTCTGCTCTTCGCCCTTCAGACGTCGCCGGCAAAATTAAATTTGCCAGACTATATGCTAGTAGAATATAAGATAGCATAATCTTATTGTTTTACACACGACTGTATTACTGTATTAGAAAAAAAATAAAACACGTGAAAATCGTTTGTTTTAAGTTCAAACACAATCTTTATTTTCCTAAACGGTTTTTAATATTAATCTCAGCGCAACTGTAAATACACTAAATTTGCACTACACACTATTACACTATACTTAAAACGCAATGTGTATGACGGTATACGCGATATCAAAAGGAATATTATTAAATATCTTTTACTCACTACGTGTGAGGGTACGACGAAAAGAGGAGAGTTTGTAGAAACTGCTACACCACTCTCAGCTGTTGTAGATAGTTCTATATGTAGTACTACGTAAACTTTGGTACTACTTAAAGTAGGAAAAAAAACTATTTAGGCCTTTATTAGGCGAAAATGAGAAATTTGGACGCAAACTGCAGTCCGAACACAGCCAAATCTATGCAATAACTGCGCATTATATTTATTTTGTATCTTGAGATAAGAAAAAGGGTCTAGGCGTTACGGTCGGGTGCGTCCCCTTCTTGCATCGCCGAAGTTTTGTAAGAAGATTCAGAAAAATAATATTTGATGGATGCGCCAGTCAAGGGCATTTGCTTTACAAATTGAACACTTATATAGGATGGTCATTTACATTAAAATGCTGAACACTTTAGAGAAGTTTACAACAAGACCGCACAGCCCATTAACAGAATGTTTTGGTAATTTCATGGATCAATCGGCGTATACGCGCCACAGTCGGTTGCCCATGGCATCTCCATTAAACGCCATATTAAATTGAATTGCTGTGCAGTTTAATTTGTCGATTTACAACAGATATTACGTTTACGAATTCCGATCACATCTATTTCTTTTTGAAAGTTTAATATGTAGTAGATTCCATGTTATCATCAGAGGAAGGAACCTTTCCCATTTTCTTTTGTTCCCAACTATAGTTAACAAAGGAAGGTTTCACAGACTGGCCAAATTTCTAAATAGATGAGTTCATTCATGCAACTCTTGAGTGGTGCCATTCTCACAAGTGTACCAAGTTACAAACTATCCTGCAACTCCTCTTCAAACAACCCGATCTTTGTCAGCAGTTTCTGTTGTGGCTTTGGCGATAAGACAAAGTGACCTCACTCGGCCATATTAACGTTAACTTCTTTATATTAGGAACAGATTCCAAGCACTGAACCCAAAGAGAGAACATATTCAAGTCGTCATTTTTCTGACATTTAGGTTCACTTGATTCAATAATAAAAAACGGCTGAGTTAATGTTCCATGCAACAAGCACATATTCAACACGGTCCGATAAAATAATTTCTGTATGAAAATTGCAATTTGTTATTTTCTCAAAATTGAAGCTAGCTATGTGTCCCTCAGTCAAATGTCGTAGTGGAATCTTTTTTAAAAGCATAGTTGTTCATAGAACTCTCAAACCCTGCCAAAATACTACTGCTGGTTAATTAATTGAGGTTCTCAGTCAATTGATTTTCCATGTTTCGCTTATAGACTTTTGTTAGGATGGGCAATGAAGGAAGAGGGCGAAAGTTATGATAAATAATCAAAATTATTATGGTGCTACACCACCTCCGCGAAGGAGACGTTGGATCTCCTCCTGTCGACACACTTCCCTGGATCACGCATGGATCCCCAAAGGACCAGAGACGCTGTGCGCGTGGCAGCCTGATTATAAGCTGGCGTCCAAGGTCATCTCATATGAAAGAGTGAAATGGGCGATAGACACCTTCTCACCATTCAAATCGCCAGGTGAAGATGGGGTGTTTCCGGGGCTCCTACAAAGGGCCCCTGAAAGCCTATATCTCTTAATCTTGGCTATTTTTAGACACTGCCTAGCTCTGGGCTACATACCGAAGGCCTCGAGAGCAGTCAGAGTAGTGTTCATCCCCAATTCGGAAAAGTCGGACTACCTGCAGGCGAATCGTTTCGCCCAATCAGCCTTACCAGCTTTATGCTGAAGGCGATGGAACAAGTGGTAGACCGGCACATCAGAGAAGAGGCACTGGTGCAATTTGCCTTGCACCATAATCAGTATGCCTACCAAGCGGGCAAGTCTACGGAGACGGCGCTTCACCATCTAGTTGACAGAGGGGAGGGACCGCTGGACCGAGGACAGTGCACCCTGGGAGTCTTCTTGGATATAGAAGACGCATTTGACAATAGTTCCTTCGAATCAATATGCCTAGCTGTGGGCAGGCGTGGCACTCACCACTCCATAGTGGAATGGATTAGGGCCATCCATGCTGTCAAGACGCATAGTTAGAGCAACAATCAACAACGAACCCGCAGAAGCCGAGGTAGCCAGGGGCTGCCCTCAAGGAGGGGTGCTGTAACCACTCTGTGTCTGGTGATGGGCGGACTCCTGCGGAAATTGAACGAAGCGGGATATCATATTCAGGCCTATGCCGACGACCTGGTCATTCTTTTGAAGGACCAGACCACGGAACGGCTGGGCAGACCGATGACACAGGCCCTAGGCCGAGATGGTAATTTTCACAAGGAAAAGGAGGCCGGGACAAATACACGAGGTCAACCTTTTCGGTCGTAGGCTTAGACACTCTGGGTCAGTGAAATACTTGGGAATTACCATAGACTCAAAGCTGACCTGGAGAGACCACCTAAGCAGTAAAGTGAAGAAAGCCAATAACGCTCTATGGGCATGTAAAAGAGCCTTTGGCAACACGTAGAGCCTGGAACCCAAAATCCTACATTGGATATACACGGGAATCATACGACCCATTATCACTTACGGTGCCATTATCTGGTGGCCCGGCACAAAGACGGCCAAGGCCAGGGCTCTGCTAGACAGTGTCCAGAGAGACTTGCCTGCATTGGGATAACTGGTGCTATGAGGGCGGCCCCAACCAAAAGCTATTCAAAGGCTGGTCGGACTACCACCTCTCCACCTATTTCTGGAAAACGAAGCCCTGAGGTCGGAATACAGGCTGCAGGGACTTGGATACCTATATAAATGTCTCCGGGGGCATATAAGCATTTGGCGAGAGGCAACGCAAAGCTGCCCAGCCCTGCTAATGAAACGGGATAAGACTCTACCTACCAACCAGCCATGTGGACCCCTCAAATTCTCCTATCCCAGTAGGGATGAATGGGAGAACACAGCAGACACGCCGAGGCGCGCCAACCAAGTAGTCTGGTTCACAGACGGTTCAAAGGCGGGCAGCGGCGTAGGGGCGGGCGTCTACGGGGAAACCACGGGTGCTAGGTTATCCTATGCCCTTGGCTCGTACGCATCCGACTTCCAGGCAGAGATCTATGCCATCCTAAAATGTGGTCACGAAAACCTCCAACATGCCTTTACAAATAAGGATATTTATGTCTACTCGGACAGCAGAGCGGCACTGCAGGCACTCTCATCCGAAAGAGTGGACTCAGCGTTAGTGGCAGAGTGTAAAACTACGCTGTTCACTATAGCCAAACACAACAGGGTCAACCTCGTATCGGTACCGAGACATTCCAATGTCCGAGGCAACGAAGAGGCTGAGCTTCTGGCGAGGAAAGGCTCGGCAGATTCAGTTATGGGTCCTGAACCAGTAATAGGCCTGCCATACTCGACAGCAGTGGCACTTCTAAAGGAGGCAATCCTTCACAAAGCCGAGGAGCTCTGGAGGAGCTGCAGCGGAATGAGGCAGGCCAAACTGCTAATGGAAACCAGGAAGTCAAGCGAGAGCAAAGTTATCCTGGAGCTTGGGAGAAAGGACATCCAATTGCTTACAGAACTCTTCACCGGACACTGTCAGCTCAACAGACATCTGCACTTGATGGGGATCGTAAATGACAAATGAGTGCAGATTCTGTCTGGAGGATGAAGAAACCTCCATTCATGTCCTTACCGAATGTCCAGCTATTGCCAGGATCAGAAAAGTGTACTTCGGCAGACACGTTTTTGACCCCGAAGACATAAGAAAGATTAAGCCCCGAAAGCTCTCTGCATTTGTCAGAGCCGCGGGGCTAGTTTAAACAAAAGTGGGCGCACAACGGGCCCGGACAGGCGGCCCACGTGCAATGAATGTACATTTGCCCATAGAAAGGAGAGAAAAAATAAATAAAATGGTGTTGAAATGAATTGCAGAAATATATATCAAACAGAATAAATTGAAGTTGCTAGCGAGTGCTGTACTACGATTGGTTGCATTTTGCATTGTTGCGCCTATAAATATTTTCTTTTTTTTTGCGGAAAACGTGGGGCTCATAACCAAATAATGGTGCTTGCGACCTAGAAATAAAAATCAATAAAATTTGTTTCGTAATTGATAGAAACATATCCGGAAAATAAAACGAAGTGAAATGAACACATGAGTATTGGAAGAAAATTCAGTTCAAAAATCCAGCAATGCTCGCAGCAAATCCAGAGACATTATTCCAAATTGGGCCCAGGGTCAAGACAAGAATACTATTTCATGAAACATGGATAATTGATATCGTTTTGAAATTGCCCATGGCACAATTTCGGATTTGCAATAATTGTTCTGGAACCTGTTAGATTTATTTATAGATCTTAGCAATAACTTCTTCAAGTTCATTGTTTAGTAAACCTAATAAACAAACAAACTAGGGCCCAAAAACCAGAACATCAAACTTACCCCTAAACCCCATATAAAGGGTAGTTATGTAAGATAGTTTATCTTTCTCCAAAGTTATTTCAAGTTATGTTTCCAAAATGAAAATGTCGCCATATATTTCGCAGCTTGTCTGAAATGTTGACGGCGGCGTCTCGGAAACTTGGGAGAAACAATCCCAAATAGCAGTGCAGATAACAAAAACGAATTTCAGAATATTCTGGAGTCGGTCGGTTTCCTTTTTGGGCTCGAATCGGCACTAAATGCCGGCGGACGTTTAGCGCTTAACGGGCATGTTCGTTTAGCTGTTAATTCCATTAGGTTTAGGATTTTCAGTTAAGTGTTTTGTTGTTCCGGAGCTAAAAATTATTTTATTACTTTCTCTAATATAAGTCGAAAATATATTTTGTGAGTAGATAAAGTAGGTCCTGTTGTGATTCCACGATTCTAATTGTTGAATTTTTTTTTCCCCATGATAAAGTGTGAATAAAGTATAGCAGATATGAAAAAGGGTGAATACACTTTATGCGAATCAAAGAAAAAAAAGAACGATCACCAGAAAAAAAATGCTGAATCGCTTCATATCTAATGTATGACAAGGAAGATTGTGGTTGGAAATTTTCCGGGCTTAAAATGCATTTTTCACCGCTGTGATTCCCAACCTGCTGTCATTTTCAATATGAGCCAAGAAATACGATCAACGAAACAGTGAAGCAAAAGCTTGAATAGTTTAAGGGGGCGTTAATGACAGAACTTCAGATTTCGACGTTGTCAGTTCTGTACTCTGACTGGTTGATTTTTTTAAATTCGTCTGCATACACAGTAAAAAATGACGCGGTGATAAAAAGTATATATCACAAGGTAAATTATAGAGGTGTTGAAAATAACACTTAAAAATATACTTATTTGTACTCTTTAACACTCGATGACCACTATTCGAATGGTAAATTTCGTATAAACACATTTTTATCTCTTTTTGTGTTATTCTAACACTGTTTAAATAAATTTCACATTACAAAAAGGATATTTTCTTTCACGCTGGTGTAAAAAAGTGCGTTAGTGTTAAAATAACCCGAAATTTGGTTAAAATAACACTCCTCAGGGTCGATTCAACTCTAGGCGTTGCTGGTGGTCTAACCTTTACCTAAAAATCGCGTCAGTTCGTCAGTTGTAGTTGCAGCTACAGGTACCGGTCCCGCGTGGTGCATCTTCAATCAATTTTAATCGTTTCCAAGTTTCGTGAAACGTGATTGATGCCATCCCAGGCTAAAATTCAGGTGAAAACTCAAAATGTCCATTCCAGTATTTGAATTATTTCATAGAAACAAAGGAAAGTTCTGTAAATTAAATGATGATTTTTCGTATGATGTCGTGGATCTAGGTAAGCATACTTATTTACTAAAAAATAAGGCACATACGCAATACGCCGCCATTTAAAGTACCATTATAAAATAAAGATCTGTTGTTTTAGCGAAAAAAAAAAATTGCACTTGCAAAATCAGAAGAAATAACTAGGTGATACAAGTTACAAAAATTTGGAAAGTAGTAACGCTCCTCTGAATAACGAATCTGATCATGAGTCATCAAATTCAACGCTTTCAATTGATGGAAATACACGAACTGCATCTGAACTTGATACATGGCTCCTCAACTCCAATGAAGGACCAGAAAACAGTTGTGGTGATGGATACCAGCATCAGATAATAGTCATATTGATCGAAATCCCAATTTTTACTTGATTAGTAAATACTTTTAATACTCAATACTGTGTTTTTTACATTAACCAAAATATGTTTAACACTAGGTAAATGAAATTTACCTTTGATTAAAACCTAATTTAACACTTAGTCAAGTGTACTTTTTACGTCCTCCAAAATATATTTAACACGCAAGAATGGGTCAAATGAATCTATTTTTTAAATACTATTTACCATATTTTACCACATTTTATCAGTGGTGAATTTAACACGCATGAGTGTGGACCTATATGTACCACTTTTGGGTGTTAAAATTAACACTAGATTTTTTACTGTGTAGAGAAAAGAAAACCTCACATCAGACTTGGCTCAAATTTGGCACGAATATTTTTTGATCGATTATCTACAATCCGAATATTTTAGTTTGCCGATTTTTTGCGACTTTCTCAAAATGCATGATAAATTATGTGTATATCTGGTTGCCAATTTTCCAGGATTTAGGAAATAATGAGGTACCTAACGCAAAAAAAAGGAAAACTAAAATATTCGGATTGTAGATAATCGATGAAAAATGTTTATGCCAAATTTGAGCAAATTCTGATGTGATGTTTTTTTTCTCTCTTTGCAGACGTATTTAACAGACAGATTTGAAATTTGATGTTCTGTCATCAGTTGTCGCCCAATTGGCACAAAAAAGATACTTTCTACCTATAAGGGAAAAATAGGAAAATATAGAAAAAGGTACTTATGAAAGCATTTATTCAAAACTTTGCCCTGAGTTCACGATCAATTCTGCAAATCCAGTTCTCAGCTCTCACTTCTAAAGAATCGTAAACTACTGAGTAAAAAAATCTTATACAGATTTATCAGCATGAATAGATAGATCCACCTAACACAATTTTGAGATCTTGAGTACCTATTTAGTTTTTGACCATACATTATCATTATGTTGTTTGTCATGTGAGCATTTATTTAATGACATACAGGTCTGGAAGTCAACATATTACGGAGGGCCAATTTTAATGCAATAGAATTAAATGTCTAGAAAAAATTTTCCCCTGCATGGAGCGCTGTGAATGCTGGAGGTGGAACAGGGTATCTACATGTTGTTTAAAAAAAAAAAAAAAATATCAGGCATGTGTTTAATTCGAAAACTTTATACGGAAATTGAATTACCGTTCTAAATTTCGTCAAATTTTTATAAAACGATGACACTAAATATTTTAAAGAATACGTCAAAATGTTGAAAGTTTTATAGTGCAAGACATTTTTTACTTTAACTAGATACTTTTAATATGAAACTCCCTAATCGCACTTTCGCTCTCCAACTGCGCTGAAAGAGTGATGATGTTTCTCGTAAACTTCGGCAGCTTTTATATCGAAACTTCCTAAATAACTCCGTGAATGCTTTTGAGATACTTTAGAAACTTTTTTATAATATTTATTCGAGGAACTCAAGCAGCACAAACTTTACGTATCAGCAAATTAAAATTGAATGTGGCACTCGAGAAAGTTTCGGTTCACTATTTTTTTTAGACATTCACTTCATCTGATTAAGTAAATGACATTGGTTTCACCAGGAATATTGCTTAGGCAATTACTTAAAAACTTTATGCCAGATGCCAGAACTAGGCAGAAAATATTTCGCTCCTTAACTTTCCTTGCAAATACTGATCAATTATTTATTGAATAAAACAATAATTCTCCATTTTATCCATTGATCAATTCAATTATTGTTAATTTCAAGTGAAGGGTATTTGAATTGTTTATTGATAGATAACCTAGCCACCCTAAGCGACACAAATGTCACTTTGCATTAATTTTTGTACGGCCAAGTTATAATATTACCTACTGCTACATTGCAAAAAAGATAAAATAGAGAATAGAGGATTAATTTAATTTCGCCCCAGTGAAATAATTTTCGTATTAAGCGAATATTTGCTTTTATTTATGCGATAATTATTTATAACACTCAATATGAGATATAACGGTCGCCTGAACAAAATCTGGAATCCATATTTTTCTATATTGGCCCATATTTGCCCATAATAAAAATACTGGGTTATAATCGAGATTATAATAAATAATCAATTCAAATAAAACAAGGCAAAAACCGCAATACAGTCGAGAACACAATAATTGCCGCATCAATACCAAATTTGGATTTCGATTAAAGCCGACAAGCAATTTAACGTTTAAACATATAGAATATGCCGCCCAAAACACATTTCCTGTGGTTCAATAGTCACGGTTAGTCGATTATATTTGAGTAAAGGTACAATAATTAATGGATTTGTGGAGCTCGTAGAAGATTGACAGTAGTTTACTAGGTGTAGGTAGAGTTTTTAATATTTACGCAATGCAAATTGTTGGGAGTCGATGGGCAGAGAAATAAATTCTTAAGCAAAATAAAACAGAAATTCTGTAGGTGAAATAAGACTACTAACTTATGTATTAACAACTTGACCTACACACTTTTTTTGTCATACAAACTCTCAAATACAGTCAAAATTCAATTCTTATATGCAAATCTAAATAGTTAGAGTTTCATTTTCATACCAGAGTTTTTGGCAGGAAGAAGGAAAAACAAAATGGATAACGCTCTTCCTGCAAACTGTCTGTATGTTTTAAAAATAGTAAATAAAACTACCATCTCTTTGATTCTGACTATTTTATCATAAATTTCCTGTCATTCAAGAAATGGCACTAAAATTCGCTTTTTTCTATTCTAATTCAATTTTGTTGAGTGTCGGAAATTTTCATCTGTAACGGAATTTATTTGCTAAATGAGTACTTTTTTTCCGGAATTTCATTTCCTGCTCATTTTTTTTTTTTTTTTTTTGATTGGACGCCTGGAATAAAAAGATTTTTTCGTCATTATTCTTGCCATAAATATTTGCCATAAATTTACCATTTTCAATGTCCCAAATTATTGACTCTCAAACAACCAAAAATATCTGAAATGATACTTGAACTTTATAGGAAACAAGAAGGTCATACGTTTCATTCTACTCAAGTATATTACACACTACTCAGGATAGGCTAATCGCATAAGGCCTGTGAATTTCAAATCTCAAGCTCCTCACCACGCCAAACTACCAGGGATGACGTAGGCAACGTGTCGTTTCTCGCCTTGACGTAGTGTGTTTCCGCCACGGGCTACGATTCCGCTGGCTTTTGCTCTATGCATACATCATTTAAGGACATTAATTAACATTCTAAAAAAAAAACCTTTTCAAGCTTTGGTTTGCATCTTCCGCCTTGCCTATTGTTTCAATCAAAACAAAACAATATTTTCAATCATAAATTTATATTTTAAACTACGACCACTAGCGCAAACAGCAGAAGACACCGCTGATGACGTCGGCAACGGTGCTACACCATATTATGACCTTGATTTCAAAAATCGATAAGCAATCCTGTAGTTTGTAATATCCTTGCATTCTACTAGCATGAGTATATTTTTTGATTAACCTGGGAATGTATAAGTGAGGTTAGTTTGCTGCCTAAAACGTGGGCAAATTATTGAATATTGGATTCTGTAGCATTTAGATATTATTGGTGATTTAATAAAGTCACGTTCCTCCGTGGTTGATGTAAGGAGGACCTAACTGTTAGTAGATAATTCTAAATTTGTAATGCATATTCTGATTGCTTCAATAGAGACATAGAGCAACAAGACAAAATCAATTTGTTAGGCATTCGTGTATTATGTTAATTAACAGAAATGTGGCTGACAGGTAATTGTGTTTTGGATTTCACAAATGACCGACGGTAAACGATTTAATAATTGCTTGCAAATAGTATTGAGGGCCACGATAAATATATTATCGGGTCAATAAATTGGAGTTAGGAGAATAATTTCAATCGAAATGAAATAGCTTCGTTGAATAATATAAAATAGAACTGTCTTATATTGTGTAAATAAATGTTATTACATCTCAACACGTAGTAAGAAAGTATATATTGTGAATATACAGTGGTTCCCTTGAGCAGCTTGTTACGGGATTATTTTTCCCCCTCAAGTAAAAGTGCCCCCATCTAGAAGTTTATTACCATCTAGAAGTTTATTACGTTTATTTAAACATTTCATAGTAGATATTATTACAGTTTCCTATCCTACACTTGCTTTATAGTACCGATTGTACCATTACAGTTTCCGCTATTTGGTGGGTACCGGGCATTCAGTCAGTAGCAGTACCAGTGTCTTCCAATAGATTCTGTAAAAATTCTCACAGACTTGAATTGGTACGCCCACGTTTTTTTCTGGAAGAGAAAGGATTGAAAAATCGTTTTTTTTTTTTTTTTGGTAGAAAAGAGGGCAGCTTTCAAGAGCACGTTGAGAGCTTCTTCTAAGCGTTTTTGCTAATGTGAAACCAAAAGTAAGTTTGAGCCCCTAACTCCTATTGGTGGGTTGCTGAGATTATAGCACCACAGTGCCACTATATAGACAGTTTTGGTTGTGCAAGTTTTAAAGGGTTAAAGTCTCAGATTTGGTTGTTTTTCTTTGTGTGGTCTGGAAAAGGCCAAAGTATTTTGGTAAGTTTTCAGGTAGATTCCTGGGTGTCTGTAAGACTTGCAAACAGCTAACAATCAATAAACTCCCTGTAAGTCAGTTGGGTCACATGTGTGTGTTGTCCTGGGTCCTGAAATCAGATGGTTACACTCCAGCTGATTGGTTGTCAAGCTCTGTGGTCAATAGAAATACCTAGCCCGTAATTTTTACCATCATAAGTATTGTTCACCATACCAAGGGTTTAACAATCAGAACAATGTATAGCCAGATAGAGGCATAAATTACCATTAAGAACTTTGGTGTTTTGTTTTTAATTATGGGAGTTATTACCTTATTGTTCATCCTTGTATGTTCCTATTACCTATAAGTTTTAGGCTTAACCTAAAATAGGAAGGTACTGTAAACCGGGAAAATAGGCCTATTCGGAGGGTAAGCAACGTTATTGATTGTGTATTGATTTGAGTTTAATCTAAGGTTATTTTTAATACTGAACATATTGGGGTATGGATAATTATGCCAAAATACCTTTTTTTTATTAAAACATTATTGTTAAATCCTGAACGAGCGAGTCGAGCAAGATAAACAGAACCATACAATTTAATATTCAGTGATTTTCTTCTATTTATTTTTACAGCTGATTTTTGACATTTAGAATTTTCAGTTCTGTTCAGTCTGCGGCGAGATCACGAGTTCTCCAATCCTAGAGGATTTCAGTTGAAGATGATCGCCTATATCCCTTCCTTTCTTTGGTGTTGATTCGATTCTTTGTATGCTCTAGGCTGTTTCCTGTTTTGAAATTTATTTCCTTCAGAAACCGTGTTACTGCAGGGTTGAAAAAAGGTGGCGCTTATATTTAGACCTACCCCACTCACCGGAATTTGTGGGCTAGTCGGAGCTGCCCTAAAAGTCGGATTTCTTCTTTGGACCACCTTCAAGAGTCATATCCCTCCCTTAAAGGGGGTGTGACCCTAAAAAACAACTTAGGCTACTTAAAACAAGAAAAAAAATCTAAGATCTCTCGTGAAAACCGCAGTCCTATATTCAAAATAGTTTCCGAGAAAACTTCTTGTGAAGATAAATTATGCAGGAGTTTGTTACGTCACAACCGCCAAAATCGCAGTCTTCTGTTCATTTAGTCGGCATTAAACCGTATTCCATACTTTGAGTGGTTGCAATTCGCTCTAGTGAGATAATTGTTTTTTATTTTGAAAAATTTTTACCCGTGTTAATACTGTGCCTGATAGTTCGCTGTGACGTCACAAAAACCTAGTTGTAACTTTAAACCGCCCTAACTCGAAAACGAACTATCGTAGTAAGATGCGGTTTGAATATTTATTCTTAGATTTTTTTGCACTAAAACTTTCGTTTTTGGGTCACACCCCCTTTAATTTTTTCCTCTCTTAGCTTCCCCATGTCTTTTGAGACTCGTAACAAGCTACGGTAAATAGGTAGGTACTCTTTCTGACTATCGAAAACATCGACAATTGAAGTTCAATATGGGGATGATACCGTCGTGATGGCCAATACAGAGGAAGATCTTCAGGCAATTAATTATCAGTGCATTCAACCAGGGATGCAGGAGAATCGGCCCAGAGACGCAGATTCTGTACCAACCCTCACCGGGCACTAATTCCTAAGCCCCAAATATAAATTACCACTATTTGCAGAACGTAGAACACTATACCCATACCTTGCGAGCCATCTGTCAGCGAATGTAGGTAACCATTGACCCTGAAATCCAACATCGCTTGAAGTGTGCTAGCGCGGCGTTCGGGCCTTTTCTAGAGAGAGTCTTCAATGCAGTTGTAATACCAACACTTACATATGGCTGCGAAATATGGACCACCTACACAAGACACGTCATGAAAAGCCTAAAAAAATACCACCAGCCATGCTTAAGAAGGATCCTACGGATTAAATGGCACGAACGAACATTAGTGTTTTAGAGGAGGCCAAAACAACTAGCATCTAACATCTAGCATCATTAAGCACCAACTTCGCTGGACAGGTCACCCCACCTCGTCTGCATGACCAAAACACGTCTTTCAGATTCTCTACAATCAACTGAAAGAGGGAAAACGAAATCAAGAAGGTCAACAAAAACGCTACAAAGATGATCCTAAGGAAAATATGGAAAAGTGCCGCATCAATACCAGCAACTGAGATGATAGGCCCTCATGAAGTCAAGTAGTCCCCGACGGAACACATCATTTTGAAAAACAGCGACGCAGACACGAGATCGAAAATAGGGACCGCAGAAAGCAGCGTGAGAACAGAGGAAAAGACAATGCTGCCAGAGGCTGGGTGTCCCAAGTATGTGGAAGAGTGTGCGGCTCCAAAATTCGTTTATATAGCCACAGAAGACAAACATACTTGGTATCCAGTGTTCGCCAATGATGATAATTCTTTCTGATAATAGATAACAAATGTGCTTGTATCTGAGTTCCGTTCCAGTGTAACTATCGTATATTTATTTTTATTTTTTTCAAAATCGACTAATAAACGTTTTTAGGAGTAATTCTAATGATTTTTGGGGTAATCAAGGAATTTTTTTTAAAGGTGAAGGTTGTTCGGGATAAAAATTCAGCAGACGGAAACAGTTAAGGAGGAAAATTTATTTTTGAAAATTGAGTTTTCTCCGTAAATTTAGCACAATTCTTTTCACACTATGTTGTTCAAAATAAATCTTTAATCTGTCTTCAGCTTCGACTGACGACGAAAACTTTGTTACGAAAACAATTTCTTTGCTGAAACAAGAATTTCACTCACTAACTAAAAACGCCATACTAAATCTAATATTAAGCAATATTCCCTATTATCTAACGAAGTTTAATTGAAAATAAAATATATCATTGTGTAGAAGAACATAAAAGTTTGACACAACTTCTATAGTTAGGTATATAAACCCCTCTGAAATAAAATGATTACGGATCAACATTGGACAGGGTTATTAATTAGGTGTCTTGTTAAAACGCATTTTTACACCTCACAACCCGTTACTCGGCAAAAACTCAATTAAGTGGGTGAGAACAGTGCCAAGATTGATGGCACAACTAATCCCTGGTTAAGAGCCCCTGAACGGTTTTAATTGCGTGCATGTTTAGAACTCATTATGAAAACAATGCCAACCGATGAACACCAGTGGATACAAATTTAAATTCCACTGTCGTGGTTTTAGTAGCCCGGCGTGATTTAGGGGAACGCATAATAATGCCTCGGTTTGTTAGTGGAAGTGAATTTGGAAGCTATTGGTGTTGCCGAATAATTTGTTTTATAATATTTGGAAGCATGTTTGTTTCAAGATACTCCTTCATTTCAATCTGATTTCATTTAATAATCAGTTGAGTAATAGTATTTATCATAGCATTGTAGATTAACATAAGTCTGTGAGCGAATTATTTGTTCAAGAAAAGTTTACTTATTTGTCGTTAAATGAACTATCATTGGCATAAACTAGATGTTAGGAGATCTCCTCAAATATTATTGAATCCAGGAATCTGAAATTTAGCATGTGAGATAGAATTTCTGGCAACCAGGCGTCCATTTTTTTTTTTTTTGCTGTGTGTGTCTGGCTCGGATGTTTCACAGTACCCAATGCTTCAGCAACTATGGCGTCTTTTGGAAAATATTTTATAGCAACCATGAGGTTCTTGTTTCCCGACTCTGTTCAAGGAAAATTACCTGCGATACCTACCACAATTTTTTTCTAGGAAAGACCAGACAGCTATTGTAAAATTTCTGGATCGTGACAGTCCGTTTGGTACTGTTAGCTTTTTCTGTATTTCTTTGGAGTGTTATCTGTTATATGTTAAGCTCTGGGTAGGTATCTGTTCCGTCACGCGGTTTAAATTGTTGTAGTTACTGCCACCAATGACCGTTTTCGAATTTGAAATAAGTATAACTTTACCTTGTTGGGATTTTTTTTTAAGAATAACTTTATTATGGTTATATGTTTTGAAAGGTACAAAATAACTTCTCGCTATCAGCGAGGTTCTCTGTCTAGTGTCGACTGGCTTCTCTATGATCCAGTTTAAGCTTAAAATGAATTAATATCTTAATGGTTATGATTATGATAAAATAAGGTCTAAAGATCCATGTTTAAAAACAACTTAATGGGCTTGTTTTTAGATAATCTAAGTATACAGAGTAAATTATTATGGAATAATTATAATTTAGGCATTTAAATAAATAGAATGAAAAAATAATTTAAGTGCAAACAACACTTATCTGGATCTTAAAGAAATATTATTAAGTAATTATTAACTAACTAACAATAATGGTTTTGTTAAGAAAATATGTTTAGGATATTGAAAAACATAATTATAATATAATAAGTGTTTGTTGATAAGTTATTTTATGTGCGTATGAATAGCATATATGGGATATATGTATTCACAACACCTTCCCCCTTAATGAGAGATTTTATGAAATAAAATCTCTTAACATTTTTAACTTAAAATTAATTTCATTACAATCGTTATTGCTTAAAAGTTACTTTTAATTGGTACCTAATCTTATTCATAAACATTTTTTTTTTACATTTTTACATTTGTTTTATTGTTGGTCTTCGCGAAGGTGTGAAGCCAATACATTTTCGTGATTGAGTTGAAGATTCGAAATTTACATTTTCCTCTTCTGAAAGTTCCATGTTTAAGTCACTTTGTACAGATCTATTTCTTCTGCTATAATATGCGATTTGTTTATCATTATTAGGATCATTTGGTTCAATGTTTTGGTTAACTCTTATGCATACATTAGGTATTATATCACAACATGAGGTTTTATTGCCTCTGGAGCAGCATTTTTTTGTACAACTTAAATACTATAAGTAAGAAAATTATGGCTAAAATATATGCTAAAGCAGAAGCGGTATATGTATAATTACATATATACAATTTTATTTTTTTGTATATCATCTGCCAATCTTTCTATGTTATCTAGCTTATGGCTAGCGACGTTTAATTCGGGTATGTGTCTAATTAAGGTTTTATAATGTTCGTTTAATGTTATTTCTGAAAAGTTTAAATAATTGTTTTTGACACTTTCACAGCACTTATCGTCTATATTGAATGGCGGAATAAATTCACTAAACGCTTCCGATTGAAATGCGTTGTCGTGAGGCATTAACATTGTTGACGAACTATAGCCTTTACATTTTTTATCAAGTGTGACGCTACCACAATTTGTTAAAGTTATATCTAAGAGTTTTTTTTTGTTGTTAATGCAAGAAATAGTAAGTGTTCTGTTTGAGGTACTGCGAATAACCAAGTATTACTTGTTAACAATTGAATAAAAATTCCTGTTTTTGAAAAAATTATACGTTTATAACAAGATTCGGGCAATTTCGTAGTAGTTTGTAGTAGTTTAATTTCGCAGTTGTTTGTAAGATGAGCAAGAGATACAGGTGCTTGTTGTTTGCAAATAATTTTATTTTCCATAAGTTTAATAGTCTAGGAAGATTGTCGATTTTCAAAAAAAAAAATCCTATCCAAATGAACTTTTCAGGGATGATAGGGGGCGGGTGGGTGATCATAAAACCGAAAATATCGAACATTCACCCCTCTGGCGTTTTGCGCTATAGGGGTTGAAAGTGCGCCATTGGCGATTACTTGGTACCTATTGATTTTACAAAAAAATGTTTCAAATAAAAGATGTGCAACATTATTTGATCTACAATATTTATCTAAAGACTTTTTTGATTAAGGGCCGTTTGTGGTCATAAGGGCCGTTTTAAATTTTATAATGAAAATGAAAAATTGTAACCAACTTGAAAAAAATTTCTACAACACATACAACATTTTTGCTTTATGAAGTTTTCACTCACCCCCTGCCGTTTTTCAATAGGGGTAGTTTAAAGTTTTTTTATTTTTCTACAAAAAAATTTTCTTAATAAAAGTTTTATAAGATTACATTTCCTACAATTCTTTCTTTTCTCGCCTTTAGTGTATATAAAAAGTTGCAATTAACATTGTATTGAAAGGATTTTTTTTCCCACCACCTTTTTGTTTTTAGGGGTAGTTCGCCTATTTTCAACTTTACAAAAAAAATTTATTGAGAATACTTGTTCATTTTATTATTTTGAGCACCTTTTCTTTATAATTCTTTTACTTCTGGTTACATTATAATGTCCTAATAAATGCAGAATTTGTAATTCCTTATCAATTTTATCAGTACTGTATTTTGAGGATTTTATAAAGGAATCACATATGTAATAGTGGTAATGTGCATTTTGGTTACTGCACAAATCTGATGTCAGCCTAATATAATTTTTTAAACTTAAAAGCTTATCACTAATATTATTAATATTTACATAGGTTATTATTTTCCACTTATTTTTAAATAGCCGCATTTCTCCCATTTTTTCAAAATGAATACCCGGGCTGTGATTATAGTAGGTTATATTGTATTGAAGGTGAGCCACCACACTCAGGAAACAGGCGAGTAGGATTAACCTAAAAATAATTATTTGTTAGGGAACTTAGAGCTATATATTTTTTTTTAAATTTATTATATTTTTCCTCAGTCATAGAAATGTTTAAGTCTATTTGCATGGATAGTTTCTTTATTTTTTCCTTTTTGGATAACATAATTCACATCCGAGGTTTTATCTATTATAGCATATGGGCCTATCCATAATGAAGAGAGTTTTTCACTTCTGCCTCTACGCACAGATTCATCGTACAATAACACTTTGTCACCTATTGTAAAATCTCTGGAATAGCTATTTTTATCATAGTTTCGCTTGGAAATATTCCTGCTATGTAATAGGTTTTCTCTAGCTATTTCTCTGGAATATTGCATTTTTTGCTTAAGATTTGCTATAAAATTATCGTACGTATAGCACCTTTTTGGCGGTTGGGTGATAGATGTTGGTAAAGTTGGACTAAACCCAAATAAAAGCTCAAAAGGTTGATATTTTGTTGCTGTATGTGTCGTTGTATTATACGTAAACGTAGCAAAAGGGATCCAACTGTCCCAATCTTCTTGAGTATCCGATATAAAATGTCGCAAATATTCCTCTAGGACTCGGTGAGACCTTTCCAGAGCTCCGTTTGATTCTGGATGATAACTGGTTGTCTGGATTCTTTTAATTTTTAGCATTTTGCATGTATTTTTGAAAAGTTCACTTAAAAAATTTGTGCCTCTGTCGGTAACTAAAATTTCTGGGATTCCATAAAGACAAATTAAGTTTTTTACAAAATGATCTGCTACAGTTTTAGCTTCTTGATCTTTCATGGGAATGTTTATGTTAAATTTTGTTAGATCATCTTGAAAGGTAAGAATATATTTACTTCCTATTTCTGTTTCAGGTAAGGGGCCAACTACGTCAAGAAAACATCTTTCAAAAGGTTTAGACGCTGTAGTTGTAATTATCATTGGCATTTTTGTTTTACGAGAAAGCTTATTTTTTCGGCAAAGTTCACATTTTTTTATAAATTTTTTTACATCTTTTCTCATACCTCTCCAATTGTATAATTGTGCAATCTCTTTGTAAGTACGAGATACTCCTTGGTGACCTGATAATGGGGTATTATGAAATTCTTCTGGTATAATATTTTTTTCAGTATCTGAAGGGTCTATTAAATTATTATTATATATCGTTATTTCAACTTCTAAATTTTGGAAAAGATATCTGAGCATTGGGTAAATGATTTCCCATTTTACTAAAGAGTTATAATGGTATTTTATAAATGAAATTTTAACTTTCTTATCGCATACAAGTTTTCTAAAGTTAAGTAAACATGTCCAGATATTTTCGTAACTGGCATCGTTAAAAGTATTTTTGTTGTCAATAAGCAAATACATGTTAGTATCTTGATGATATTGAGCAGAAGTTATATTAAAATCTGTGTCCTTTTTAAAACGTTCTGCGAATTTTTTAATTGTTTTGTTATTTTGTAAGGCATCAAATTTTTCTTCATCAAAGTTTTCGGGGTATAAACAATACTATGGGATCGGCTTCGCTTGTTTGAAATAAGGTCGTATTTTTTTTTTTTAGTATTTAAAACTATGTGGCTTTTTAAGTAATTTCGGAATTCAGTATAATCTGTTATTAAATTTGTATTTACAGTATTTATAATTCTGCTTAAGGCGTCGGCATTAGTGTTTCTTTTCCCTGCTTTATAAATAACTTCATAGTTGTATTCTTCTAATTTTAATCTAAAGCGTGTCAGTCGAGATCCTGGATCTTTAATATTGAAAATATAGAGCAAGGGTTTGTGAGCTGTCACGATTTTAAATTTTGTTCCGAATACATAGGGTCGAAAATGCTTCACTGCCCATACTACTGCTGCTAATTCCTTTTCAGTAGTGGAATAATTTTGCTCAGCCGTGTTTAATTTACGACTAGCAAACGCTATCGGCTTATCACTATTAATTTTGCCTTGGGACAAAATGGCACCTATTGCATATTTGCTGGCGTCAGTTGTTATAACGAATTCCTTAGAAAAGTCTGGATATTGATGGATTAATTATGCTTTCTTTCAACGTTTGAAATGAAATGCTACATTCATTACTCCAGATAAATTTTTCATCCTTTTTTAATAACTTTGTAAGGGGTTTGGCAATTTTTGCAAAATCTTTTAGGAATTTTCTGTAGTATCCAACTAAACCTAAAAATGATTTTATATCTTTTGGATTTTTTGGTTGCGGAAATTTTGATACACACTTGATTTTTGCAGGATCTGGTTTTATTCCGTTTTCTGTGATTATATGCCCTAAGTATAGACATTCTTTACGTAAAAATGAACATTTTGCTGGTTGAATTTTTAAATTATGCTGCCTTAGTCTTTGAAATATTTCAGTCAATCTCTGATTATGTTCTTTCAGATTATTTGCGTAAATAACCACATCGTCCAAGTAAATAAAACATTTCAATCCATCAAGACCGCTTAAAACAGTATTCATTAAACGCTGAAAAGTTGTAGGAGCTCCTTTTAATCCAAACGGCATACGATTAAAAACATAATGTCCTGTTGACGTGCTGAATGCAGTTTTAGCTTTATCTTCCTCGTCCATCTGAACTTGGTGAAATCCTTTTGCTACATCCAACGTAGTGAAGTAGTGAGAGTTTCCTAATTGGTCCAGAATATCTGTAATGTTAGGCAGTGGAAATGCGTCTGCTCCTATAGTGATATCGTTAATTTTTCTTAAGTCTACGCAAACTCGATATTTTGGTTTGTCGGAAGAATCAGATTTTTTTGGTACAACTATTAGAGGGCTATTCCATGGACTACTTGAAGGTGAAATTATTTCATCAGTTAACATTTGTTCTGTTTGCTCATTTATTACTTCCCTGTGCTTAAACGGTAGTCTATAGGGTTTGGTATTTATTGGTCCTTTAGTCGGATCTGTTATTATTTTATGCTTAATAGTATTTCTACAAGAAAGTTTATCACCATCTAAATAAAAAATATCGCTGAAATCATAGCAAATTTCCATTAGTGAATCAGCTTCTTCATTACTTAAGCCATCAAGATTTAAAATATTTTTCAATTTTTTTAGGCGTTCAGTATGATTAATATCTGTTGATTCAGTAATATTTTCATTATAATTGATTGGTTCGACGTTTACTCTTAACATTGAGACTCTCAAAACTTCGTCTGATGTATTTAAAACACTTACAAGACAACGGTAATTTTCTAATTTCGTTAATGTTGATCCTATATAAAGTTCATTTGAAATTTGTTTCGAATTTATTATCCCTTCCGTATCTGCAATATTTGCTACTGCGGGGATTATTGCTTCGCATCGTGCAGGTATAAACGTAAATGCTTCTGAAGGTAAAATTTTAAAATAATGATCTTTGAAATGCACAATTTCTTTTTCATAATCGATTTTTGCATTATATTTTTGTAAAAAGTCGCGTCCTAAAAGGCCGTCGTTTTTAATTGGGGTATTATCCGAAACAATATGGAATGGATGAGTTTAAGTTGAACCATCATTTAATTGAATTGAGATTATACAGATACCTAATGTATAAGTTGGTAATTCACTAGATTGTAGATTGTAGATTTCGGGGGAGTCGTTTCGGCTTTTCAGCCGCTCAGCACTGCTACCTTTGCAGATATTTTGTGCGTGACTCTGCATCTTAATTTGTCTCCAGGAAGCGTAGACTTCTGCCGAAGGAAGCTATTTTCCTGGGTGTCAGTTGGCCCACTTCTTCTGGTGACAGTGTTGCCCCCTCGAGGAATTTGAGCCTCTTGCAGAATTGGGCAGGACATTCGCAGAGCAGGTGCTCTGCGGTTTCTATTGCGTCTGAGCAGAATCTGCAGAGATCGTCTTCCGCTCTGCCCATTAACCTTAAATGGTATTTTACTGGGCAGTGTCCTATGAGCAGTCCCACCACCAATCTGATGTCTGGTCTGCTCATGTTTAGGAGCTGTTCAGCTCTTTTTGCTGAAAGGGTAATTCACTAATACCTTTTAATAATTGTAAAATTGTTTTTTTATCAATTATAGATTTATCTTTTATGTAACTAGCTTTTAATAGAGAAACGTCAGCTCCAGTATCTAACAAAAGTTGAGCTTTAGAATTCTTTGTGTTAGGAGAATTAATTTCAATTATATCCAACTGATTATGATTTTCAGGAAGTGAAATTGTTTTGCAAGAAAAATTTGATTTAGGCATACTAATATTATCCGAATAATACAAATTTGAATTATTATTATTTTTTTTTTAAACAGCTATTATTATTGATTACCATAGTTGGCTGCTTGCAACTATGGTTTCCTACTCGTTTCCCTGACTATTCCCACAGGATGTACTAGGTTTTTCAGAATTTTGCATTACAATTTCTGTCTCAATATTATGTATTTGTGCATTAGCGAGATCCTGTCTATTAGGATTTTCCTGATTAGTTCGATATTTGTTAAAATTTTGATTTCTTTGCATAGAAAAATTTTGATTACGAGACGAGTTATGAGGATAATTTTGTTGTTCATAATTATTACTTTGACAATTCCACTCATGTATAAATAATCCCATTTGAAATGTCAAAAATCGTAGTTTGCTAGCGTATAAATAGGAAGGAAGAGAAAATATAACTGGATAAAAAAATCGGATAAATTTTCTGTTGATGCAATCGTTACCGTAGTAACAATTGCATATAAAATTGGTTTTTGAATCATCTGTCAAATAATTGTCACAAAAATTCACAAGTTCTATCATTTTAGCTTATTAAAAGTGTATTTTTAAATAAAATTAAAAATATTTTCAACATGCAGCGATTTGGGACAATTAAAGATGAATTAATAGCGAAATAGAAAATTTAATTCCTGAGAACACAGAGTCTTCTTCTCTTTCTGTAGAGTCAAATTTTAAGGGGCAAAATATTTATTCTAATTGTACCTTCAATAACTGTTCATTTTAAAAAGTATTTCCATATTTTATTTTGATTATGCATTCGTGGAATTGCCGTACTAAATACCATTCGAGCTCAGATTTTGAGCAGGATATTTTTTTGCTTGCTAAATCTGAGCTCTTATGGTATTACCTACGATAAAAATTTTCTTAATTGTTTGAAAATCTTTGTCTGGAATTATTTGCATTGTATAAATTTGGATTACGAGAATTTGAATTATTATTTTTATTATTATAATTATTATCATTGAAATTATTTCTATTATTATTTCTTTGTTGATTAGAATTTGGTTGCGTTCTCTCAAAATTCTGGAGTTTTCGACACTGTGACGTTAAATGATTATTTTTATTGCAAAACATGCAAGAATTCTGATAAGTTCTGAAGCTTCGATTTCTAGTAGCTTCGGCTAATTGAATGTTTCTAGAATTTGGATTTAATTTAAATTTATCAATTTGTTCTTGTTCCATTTCAATCGATATTGAGATGGCCCTATCTAAATCATTTGTATTTTCCGCGATTATTCGTACTTGCGTTTTCTCATCGTGCAAGCCTTTTCTAAAATTATTGACTAATAAGGTTTGTACGTTATCTATTAAAACTTTTGCCTCTCTTGAATCATGATTTGAATTACAAGTTTCTTTGTATTTATTGAAATTTTTTTGAATACGTGCTCCGTAATCTTTAGTATTTTCTCTGTAATTTTGTTTAATATTCATTAAAATGTTTAAAAAATGAGAAGGAGGTCTTCTATCCGTAAAATTTTCAATTAAAAAATCTTTAATTTCATCCCAGTTTCCAAATTCCTTACTTTGAGTTACTTCTTGTGCTTTTCGTTTTAACTTTGTCGCAAAAATTAATTCTGCTAAAGTATCTTTCTCCTTTGTTTTTACAATTTTCATCATTGCATCACAACTTTTAATGAAAAAATTTAAAGAATTTGTGTCTCCGTGCCCATCAAACGAGTCAATTTGGTTTAAAACATCAAATGCGTCTTTACCGGCCATTTTACTTTATTTTAATATTAGCTTTTTCTTTATAATAATATAGTTAATTGGTTATTTGCAGTACTATCCCGAAAAAATTTAAAAAAATATATCAAAAATGTATGTATATACCAACCAAGATATAAAAGTAACAAAGAAATATGTCACGCAGATAGCAAATGAAAGGACTTACTTTTTCATCTTCTGTGATGATCCGCTGCGTCTCCACGCTCCTTCGTACCAAAACAGTTGTTGCTTCTCTGCTTGCTCGAGAATCTTGCTGCGTTCTCCGCGCACCTTCAAAATTCCCGGAATTTCCTTGCTCACTCAGGGTTTTTGTGGTAATTTTGCACAAGCCATTAGCCGAACTCCGGTCACAGGGCTTCGGAGTCGCGGGCATCACATTACTGTCAGTTCTAGCCAGCGTTCCACAGATGATCACTGATAAGCTGATTATTTGTTTATTGTTTGTTAAGTTTTAAGCCCCAAATTGTTATATGATCTGAAAATATGTACTTTCTGCCCTGCCCTTTCAGAAAAATTGACAATTTTTGAAAAAATTAAATTCAGGGTTTACGGTTCATGTTCATTTTTTGAAAACCTAAATTTGGGATTTTTTAAATTTTAATGTTTTTGATTCAAATTTTTTTGGCACGAATAGCTTCTTTCTTTTAGACAGAAAATGCTGACTAACCCAAACTAACCTGTCCATCTAGTAGGATCTAGTCCTCATGAGTTACTATTTTATTTAAAAAAAAAACAAGTTAATTTAGTTTAGAGCATAGAGTCCCTTGAGCGCGCTGTATTTTTTAAATAAAATGCTAATTTACAAATACATAGATAGCATTAGACGGTCGGTTATTTTGGGTAAGTCTGCCTTTTCTATCTAGAAGGCCTCAAGGCCTGTTCTAAATTGAACATAAAGAGAATCTGTGATAAAGAGCCAATCTTGAACTAGTGGAGATATTCCGTGCGCCAATCGCCGACCTTTAAAAAATAAAGTGAAGGTCTGCCGCTTGCGGATTTATATGAAATATGTAGTTTCACTATTCGCGGATTTTGTTTTGTTTGTTGTTTGTAAAATTGGATCCAGTTCCTGGACCTGATCCCTTTAATTTTTATAGATGAAAAAATCTCCTTATGGAAAGGAAGATATAGAAGAGTAACAATTTATGAAGAAAACACCAATATCATAACTAGCATAACAATACAAGCAAAGAAGTTAATGGTTATTAGACTGCCAATGTGCCAACACCTCTCAACTTTTGTATAATTTTGTATAATTATTTTTAAAACTCAACCTAAGATCACGGATCGCGATATCAAGCTTCAAACATAAACAAATAGCAAATGCCAAACAAAGAAATGAGAGAGGATGCGCGCGACTCCGAAGCTCTGTGACCGGGGTACGGCTAATGTCTTGCGTAATTTTGCTGCGTCTCCGCGCGCCTTCAAAACACCACAAGAAGTTTCCGCTGCCACCAATGTTGTAGTTACTGCCACCAATAACCGTTTTCGAATTTGAAATAAGTATAACTTTACCTTGTTGGGATTTTTTTTAAGAATAACTTTATTATGGTTATATGTTTTGAAAGGTACAAAATAACTTCTCGCAATCAACGAGGTTCTCTGTCTAGTGTCGACTGGCTTCTCTATGATCCAGTTTAAGCTTAAAATGAATTAATATCTTAATGGTTATGATTATGATAAAATAAGGTCTAAAGATCTATGTTTAAAAACAACTTAATAGGCTTGTTTTTAGATAATCTAAGTATACAGACTAAATTATTATGGAATAATTATAATTTAGGCATTTAAATAAATAAAATGAAAAAATAATTTGAGTGCAAACAACACTTATCTGGATCCTAAAGAAATATTATTAAGTAATTATTAACTAACTAACAATAATAGTTTTGTTAAGAAAATATGTTTAGGATATTGAAAAACATAATTATAATGTAATAAGTGTTTGTTGATTAGTTATTTTATGTGCGTATGAATAGCATATATGGGATATATGTATTCACAACAAAATGCTATCTCTGTTAGTTCATAACAATACGGTAGATTTGTAAGAGGTCCTATTTCGCGCAGCCAAATGTAGGTGTTGGTTTACAACTGCATTGTAGACGCGAAGTTTGGTCTCACCGCTGCTGTCGTGATTCTTGAAGACTCTCTCTAGAAGTCGCCCGAACGCTGTGCTAGCACACTTCAAGCGATGTTGGTTCAATGGTTGCTGACAGATTGTTCCCAAAGTATGGGTAGTGTCATATGTAAGTTTGTATTGACAGACAAATAACCTATATATGCTAAAATTATCACTGGATAAGAAGTCAGCCAAAGAGCAAAGAGCAGTAATAAAAATTGTATGTACTTGTCTCTTTAAAAGTAAACAAAACGCCGGGTCAAAACGGAAAACCACCATAAACACTGTTTCGTTGGCGCAATAAACTTCCAAGTTAATACCCGTAAAACGTGTGTAAGGCGGGTGTGGGCCCAACACCGTCTCATATTTCCACCAACTTAAATGCCCGAGAGAAAAGTGATTTATGTTATTTCGAGACTTCGCATTCCGTTTTAACGCTGCCTGTCACTTCTTTTATTGCGTAATTTTATTCGAGTCTCGTTTCTGACACACGAGAAATGCCAAAAACAGACCCTCCGCTCACGTGGACGAGTATTAGGCCGTTTACATCGTCGGTATCTTGAACGCTGACAACATACACTTAAATGCTTCAAGACCATAGAATCTTATCTGCTTAACATACACAGTATATTTTCAACACCTTATTGAATTACTTTGAATGTTTTGTCACGAGTTAAATTTGTTTATCTTTCACTATAACTTTTTTTCAAGAAAAGCAGCTGTAAAACAAAAACAAATTTCCACTCAAATACTTAGTGTTAAAAGCAATGCTAGATCTCACATTTATGTATTATTTCTCCCACTAACAGTCATGGACTCTATACAAATATTGATGTAATCTTCAAGGACCTTAGGGTATCAAATGACGAATTCAGGCCAAACAACTACTGTTAGATATTATTTAGAGGTAACTCTGGAAAAACTCTCAATTTTCAAGTAATTATGTTGATAGAATGTAAAAGAACGTATTCCATGGCATATTTCCTTTCATTTCCCAAGAGCAAAACGAATACATTTAACAAGTTGTAATTGCATGGGCTAGTAGTGAGACTCGAATTGAGTATAGGTCATAGGTCTAAAATTATGCATGGTTGTAGTGCAAGCAAATATTTTCAATGTTAAATTAGTCGAAACACTTTTGTGGGTGATATCGAAAAAACTCAATACTATTATGTCATACGGCGCACAGAGTTCTCAGAAACACCAATTTCCTTATTCAATTTACAAACTGATTTTTGTGACCGCAAAAACCAAGGCCTGAATTAATTGGGGTATTATATGAACAAAGCTACTGGTGTGTATTTTGTAAATTAATTTCGGTACCTAAAAATGTATATAACCAAACTTTATTTTCAACTAAACTGCCAATTACCGGTCTTTATCAATACCAAACATTAACTCGATCGTTAATTAAAAAATAAACTTCCATTAGAAGCCCGAAATCCACAAATAAGCCAATTTCATGAAGCGAAACTGCCTCCAATAGGTCGGAAAACAAGCGACCTTGCCCCACGTATGGTCCATAAAGAAAAATGAGGATTATTTTTATAAGCGATAGCCTTTAATCGATTCCGTTTCTGATATATTTTATTTTCATGTCATGGACTTATATTTGTCTGATGACCTTGCTTAATGGTTACCTATGAAAAACTTTATGTGCCAATGGACTGTTAAGAGTTTGACGACAATATAGTGATGAGGTAAGTTGAAAAATAATCACGAAAAATGTTTAAACTTTTTTTCCTGAAAATAAAGAAATTTCGAAAGCTTATTATAATTATAGTTTTTTGCTCCTTGTGTTTCCTACTGTAGCGATAGACGTAGTACGAGAGATTCTAATTATAAGGCTCAAGTATTCTCCGCTTGATTTTAACTGTATCATGCGATTGGCTATTTCATCCATTATTGTCTTGTTCTCCATTGTCGCAACTTGTGGTCTGAATATACATTAACTACGACTGCCAGCCACCTTGATCCTCCTTGACTGTGGGATGAGTTTAGAGTTCAGGCACCTTATAACTTCTTTATTTTTTCCTTGATCTCAGTTTCTGTCGCACCAAAATTATCTATTCGACGACCTAAGTTGGTATAGGTAAAAATATTTATACATTAGGTACATACAATAAATTCTAGATAATATGTACTTGTCCCGCCCGGGCCACTAGCACTTTCGCAACTACAAAATGAAGTGTGTATAGAAATGTTTCATTTATTTGTTTTTCTGTTCCACTGCATGATCGTCTGCATTTTCTTGATACTCCAATAAGATATTTCAAATACCGAATCTTGTAGATCTACGCCATCCTTATCGTAGACCTGTGAAGGCTAGGGAGCTTTCCGATGTTATCGTTCCAAGCCATTTTTTTTCTGATATTGTACGTATAATTGAATTAAAATTACTAAACTAATATTGAAAAAAAAAAATATATATACATACAGGGTAGTTCAACAAGCACACCTCGGTCAATAGTAGCCAAACCGTGGAACTTATGGAAAAATGTTCTCTATAAAAGTTTTGGCATTTCGTCTCTGCTATTATTTTGAAATATACAGGGTGTCTCAAAAAAGAGTAATCACAAATTTTATGTTTTATTTAAATGGAATACCGTATGTTTTTATGTGGTCTGTATTCAACTTTAAAATCGTATTTGGGTTGAATGCAGCGTTGCTAAGTTATGATTTTTCGAAGAAAAAAATAGACCAAAACTCAATTTTTTAAAATTGTCATATCTCCGCCACTGTACATTAATTTACCTCAAAAATTTACATGAAATCTAGTGTCAGCCTAGTTGCTCCTATCTTCAGTTTTCGATTTAAGTATAAAGGGTGTCCAAAATATTTGTCTAAACACGTCAATTTTAATTGAGTTTTTCAAATACAACACCCCGTATATTATTTTTCTTTCGAAAAGCTGAAAATGTCATCTTTCAGTAAATATCATATTTGCCGTATATATCTCATTATTATTTTGAGATATTAAGATTTTCCCTTAACTTTGCACAAAAAACGGTTAAAAGTAAAGTAATTTGGTAGTTTAACCTGGAAAGTTTTTCGGGAGTTTTGAAAATTTCATAGGTTTAGACGTGTTCTTTCCGAATTTCTACTTTGCCATTTCGTATTTTTGCCGCTCGCGCCGCCATATTGAAAAATTTCGCCAAAAACAGGTTTTTGAGACACCCTGTATACTTGAAAATAATTTTGGGTTATAGCAGAGATGGAATGCTAAAACTTTTATACAGAACATTTTTCCATAAGTCCAACGGTTTGGCTACTATTGACCAAGGCGCGCTTGTTGGACTACCCTGTATACAGAGTGTTTGGTACATCGATAGGAAGTTTTCAATGAGTTGGGGTCATTTGGGAGCTGTTTGACCATATTCATCCTTATGCAAAGTTCCGTCGGTTTTGATATATCAGCATTATTAGATATTTTTGAATGGGCCACTTTCACATTTTTCAAAAACATTTTTAAATTATTCTTTCAGTCATTCTAATACCTACTATCTGTGTACTTTTTTTACAAAAAAAACGCTTATTTTTGAAAAAAAAAAAATATTTAAAAATCGAATTTTTAAACTGGCGCGAAAACGCAAACTTGGTTTGTGACGTCACACACCAGAAAATTAACAAAAATGCGAGGATGCCAAATTTCTCATTAGTAAATCATCACACATTTCACTAGCTAGAAACTGTTTTCGTCCTTTACTACATTATAAAAAAATAAAGGATAGGTATAATCGTTATAAACTCATTCAAATTTCCCATTTCTACATGTGGCAAGAAAAATGTCAAAATCGGCTTTAGCCAATCAGAGAGCGTTTTCAATCACGTGATTTTTCGTTTAAATTTTTAGTTTTTATTTATTAATTTATTTAATAATCTGACTAAAATCTTGCAAAATATTGTTCATTCTCGGTTGCATTGAAGTATCTGCGTCAAAAAATATCATAATTTGCCATATTCCCGGCACGTGAAAGTGGCCCATTGTTCCTAAAACATATTGTTTTTTTTTTTCGGTGGTAAACACTTCAACCTTTCTCAATTTTTTTTTTTCCGATATTCCTAAAGCCGTGTCCAGATTAGTAAATAAATCCGTTGCGTTAAATTCGGGATTCGCCACAAATTGTTGCGGCGCAAATTTGGCATCTTGACCGACATAAATATTTGTGTTGTGCGCCGTGCGTTCTTGCTCAACGTGTGTGTGCCTACATTATTTCAGTGTGCGCGTTGCTTGTTTTTGGTTATTTGTTTCGTTCGCGAAAAAATGCGTCCACATTAGAACGATGTTGCGCCGCAAATCCCTTTAATGTCTTGAAAAAAACCGACAAGTCGCGGATCGTGTGCGGTGAATGTCGCGAAAATTTTTGCGTGCGTCCGTATGCGGCGAACAGGTCCACACTCGCATAAATTTGTATCGCACACACAAATTTGCGCCGAATACCACGCACAACGTAAATATTTACTGATGTGGACGCGGCTTAATATGCACTCTTTCGAAAAATACGGAGAGAAAAACCAAATGATTGATACAAAAAATATGTAGCCCAAGTTATGTGTTGAAATACATGGATTCAAAATATCTAAAAATGGCGATATCTCAAAAAACGGCGAAACTTTGCATGAGGGTAAATATGGTCAAACAGCTTCCAAATGACCCCAACTATCACTCATAGAAATATTCCTATCGATGTACCAAATACCCTGTATATGTATACGTATAAATACCTATGAATCACAATTGATAATTGATCGCTTTTGTATGATGCTCACCTGACGACTTAAACACAAATATACGTGTGTCCAAGATAGGGATGAGATAGCCTTAGGATCTGGAGAACGGTTAGAGCTACAATTTTGGTTGGATTAGGAAAAGTTGCGCAATTTAACGCACAATAAAATGATACCTTGACATTTGAAAAATTCCGAACACTTTCCGAGAAAATCGATTTTATTTGAGGAGATATATAAAAATAAATGTCAACTCATCGTTACCACTCTTCTCACTCTACAAGATGACATTATCAATTTTGAAATTTGACGTATCGTGTTTGGGCCACCATCATCAACTTAGTTTTTTTAAATACGGTCCCTTATTTTTAATTTCAGTTTTTGGTTTTCATAAGCTTCTGATGTCCCAAAACCAATGAGTATTGCACTTTTTCGAAAAATTTCTTTTTCGAATAAATGCGATACGTCATAGGTTTTGGGACATCAGAAGCTCTTACAATCTGAAATAAAAAATCAAGGGCCGTATTTAAAAAAAATTAAGTTGATGATGGTGGCCCAGAAATGAAACATCAAATGTTAAATTTGAAAATGTCTTCTTAGAGTAGAAAAAGTTGTTACGATGAAGTGACATTTATTTTGAAATATCTTCTCAAATAAGCTCAGAAAAAGAGAAAATATCCATTTTGCAAAATTTCGCTTTTTTTCGGATTTCTCAGAATTTTTCAAATATCAATGTATCATTTTATTGAGCTTTAGATTGCGTAACTTTTTCCTAATCTAACCAACATTGTTACTCCAACCGTTCTCCAGATCCTAATGCTATCCCATCCTTATCTTGGACACACTGTATATCATATTTTAAGCCCCATGTGTAGAGCTTAAGCAAAATATACTACATACTACAAAAGTTAAAAAGCTGTGGTATGGCACGACACACGTAAACCCAAAATATTTTCAAGCTCTAATACCCACTTTGAAGCTTAAGAGAAATATATTTGCCGACGTTGTAGCTAAGTTTAGCATAAGTAATTTCTCCCCTATGAATTATTCATCATTTAGACCAATTTATGAGTCCCTTGGCATTGTGTATTGTTATCGTTGGAAACTATCTTTGCTCTGTGACTAATAAGATAAAGATCCCAATAAACTCAAACACAAATAGATAACACTATTTTCATAAAACATTGCACATAGCTATTAATCCAAAAATACTCTCTCTAAAAT
This sequence comes from Ceutorhynchus assimilis, assembly GCA_917834065.1. Lineage (NCBI taxonomy): Eukaryota > Metazoa > Arthropoda > Insecta > Coleoptera > Curculionidae > Ceutorhynchus > Ceutorhynchus assimilis. The sequence goes on from OU892277.1 coordinate 44,367,311, forward strand.
AAAATACGTAACCATAAAGATTTTGCTTCATAATACTTCATTATAATGCCTTATATTATAATGTACAGCGTGCACGCTATGTTGAAGCTATTTCCACTATTTTAGGGCGTAATTTTGGTTTAAATCTACCATAAAATCATAACAATATTGTATTATGTCCAGAATTTGTATAAAGTTTTAGCGCAATGCTGTTTTCGTAATATTTCGTGTGAAAACGATAACGGAAGATTTCCTGGAAATTGTTCCAAAATTCTAAATTTATCACACGTAAGTTAGTTTTGTAGAAACTTCATGGTTTCTAATTTTTATTATTGTTAGTGACCAAATAAAGCTACACATTTGGAATTCAAAATTTTGATATTGGCAAGGCAGGGAAGGAACTGTAGTTTACTATTATTCAATTTTCGCGATGGGTGCGTAACGTAACTATTTTACGAACCGTTTACATTGCCTGAAGTGCATATATTCAAAACAAGTAGTGCTATTTCACGCATTGTTTAATTTTCACCCACAGTTGCGGTAACTCGTTCCAAATTTAGACATTTGTTTGTTTAAAAGAATTCGAATAATTTGAAACAAAATTATAAAAATTATAATTCATAAATTGTTATTGCAATTTGGAATATTTATAACTGATAATCCCGTGACTTAAAAGTTGCTGCTTTTTTCGCTGTGGAAATTATGACCAAAATATACACTAAAATCTTCGACGGAGCACGAGATTGCATTTTCTACATGAAGCCCAGTGAAGCGATAATAAAATACCAGAAAGAAGTCGACGCCTTTTTAGTTGTCTCCGCTTTTAGGCGGCTTTTTTAGACCTCCGCTTCAATGAGCCTTACAAAGCTGATCCGATTGTTTTTCTTAAGCGTTAGGCTTCATGGCTGGTAATAAATAAGAACTGGGGAAGATAGTTCTTTCGCAACTTCAAGGTCTTGGTGTGATACCTATAAAATATAAAAATACAGCTGCAAGTTTACTTTGTAGATCTTGCAACACATAAGTGCGCCAAAATATTCGCATAACATGGGCATTTCTTTTGTTTCTAAAGTATCGGTATATTCAGTGGCAGTAAGCCTTTCTGAAAGTCTCAGATCGATTTTGTCATATTATGACAAGTGACGATTAAAATGGAGCCAAATTCAAGAGACCAACATTGAAATGGGAAGCTGAAATCGGGGTTAGGTATAAGGTTATGACATATCAAGAAAAGTCATTAATGAGAAATAAATTATCGAAGAGAATTGACTTTTTAGTGTTATCTTGAAAATAGAATAATTTAAATATTAGTTTTTGCGATTTTCTCACCTTCGAGCCAACGCAATATTCCATTGATGATCGCGGTTCTTCTCTAGACGTTTTATTCCATAATTTCACGATAAACGATTCACAAACCTCTTGAGCGCTAGAGTAATCCGTTTTCGAGGTTGTCATTTTGATAAAGTAAAAAAATTATATTTGAGAAAAAAAAATAAGTTTCAAATTTTTTTAAATAAATAGTTGAAACATTGCATCAAGACCCATGTACAGATTTATATCTAAAAAACGTTTTCTGGTGTATTCTTTCTGAGTTTACCGCCATGTTGATTTTCACGTGTTCCGCAAACTTTCAATGTAACATTTTGAAAACTAGCAAGCATAAAATTTTATATTGTCACGAATTCCGGGTCCACTAAAAATCACTTTACAATTAAAAACAACTTTTAGATCCCGTAGTTCAATTGACTCTAATATTTTTTTTATTTAAACGGACTACAACAATACTCTTATCTAAACTGACTATAACGCGCTATTCATGGATGACATCGTATTCCGGACTTATGTAGAAGTATCTATACGAAAATAATAGAATTTCCCAAATAGATGCGCTCTAGATGTTAACAGCTGGATTCTTAGAATCTCGCCGGGATTTCATAACAATATTATTTCTCTATCGACTAATGGTCTATAGGCATCAGGTCGTGAAGTAGGTACACAGTATGGCTTACAATTGCTGCCATAACTTTTAGACCAAATGTCCAATACTTTGTTTTTCTTAATTCTGTGACACAAAGAGTTTCAGATTAACCTAAACTTGTGCAAGAAAAAAAGTTTCTCGACCCCCAACATCCATTACTTCAAATATTATCCGTTAAATTTGGAGGAACAGAATTTTGCCTAACTTCAATTGATATAATTTGGCGACTCGAATCTTATATTGCGCCAACATTTCGAAGTTTAGACAAACGTGTTTGACAAAGTTTTCAGGAACTTGCTCGTGGCTTATAATGCAAGTAAGCCTTCATAAATAATTTATTCAACATGATATAATGTAACTTATAAGTCCTTCAACTTTGTTTGTACCCTATCACCCGAATGTAGTTGCATTTAGAGTATCTTGTTTCGGTAAAGTTGTATACGGCTCGGATGAGATTTGAAAGTTGCAAGTTGTTTTATAACCTCATGCATGTATGTTGAATTAAGTGTATTGAGTTTTAATGGACTATTTCCATTAGATTCAATTTAACTTGGAATATTTCAGTGTTGTATGAAACTCCTGAAAATCAGATTCAAGTTTTTGTTCGAGTTGAGTCACAGAATTTCACATAACACATGGTTGAAAATCAGTTTTACTGTAAACTCACATTTTCAGTAAGGTAATAATATCGAGAAGAAAAAAAATAATTTAGAAGTTTTTTTATACTCTCTCTGCAAAAGACTTCGTTCGTGCTATATCAAAATGATCACAACCAGAACAAGAAGCGAACCACTGCCAGCAAACAACTTACTAAATTTTATTTTTGTATCAGTTTTATTCGTCGATTCAATTTGAATCGACTATCGTGAAGCCCCCGAAACCCGTATCTGTGACGTTTCAATTTTCTTTCAATTCGTTTTTGATTCTTTTGTGAAATAAATGCTACATAAAAAAATGACCGCCTAGTAAACTGTTTGATACCGGGGCTTACCTGAATGCTTTCCAATCAAACATAATAGGTCAGTGGCAAATGGTAACATACGCAAACAAGAGGACATATTTTTTCCTACAACTATTGAAAGCCAATTTTATTATTATTATTTAAGGATTACAGGAAACGAGGAAATGAGACAGGCTTGGATGAGGATGCCTTGGATTGACAGATAGGGTTAAAAATTGGGAATCGGAATAAGACGTAAAACATTATAGACCGATAATAATGATATATCTAAATTTCACGTACCCCATTCTTTGTGCACAAATAAAAATATTTTTTTTTAAGAAGAAGGTGAGGCGAAGACATAATACGCGGGTGAAAAACACGTGATCCAGAAAGGGTGGAATCAAAACCAAGAATCATGGAGAAGTTCGCTTTGCCTAATAATTCAAGCAGAAAGGCTGATGATACGTCATGAGAACCCTCTGCCGTGCAGTTGCACCAAGAAAGCAGGCTTATTTGCATAATATAAACTGTGATAATATTATGGCATTTGGAATGAGCTGCGTGGTGCCCAATTGCGAAAACAATCGAGGAATGAAATTTGCGCAGAATTCAGTATAAGTTTATTCATTCATATTCGTTTATTTGTTAACGAAATATTTACTGTCACAAACGGAAAGAAAACTGAACTATATGTTTTACACAATATTTGGCAACCAAATGTGTAGCTGGGAATTTTTATTCTCGATGCAAAGTTGCAAAGTCCGCAGTCTAACTTGCAGTATAAATATTCTATCTTCTTAGGTTTGTCAGTTATATTGAAAACCGGCATTATATTTTGGCATTCTTGCTATGTAATTAACTGCCGTTCTATTATTATTCAGGGGTATTCAGGCAAAGGACATTCTGAGAGCAAACCAATTTCTTTGTCGCCATTCTGGCGCCTGATTTTTGAAACGAGGGATGAGCAGCATTCTCATAAGAATAAATTATCTGTCTGTAAGCAACAAAGACGGAATACTCGTTCTCCTGAGAACGCTGCTCCTTTGTTTCAAGAATAAGGACCCTGGACAGCCTGATAGGTTTCTAGGAGTAGAAGTATTGGACAATCTTGAACATGCCTTTGGAGCTGCGCCGATCTTTGCCACTTAAACGCGCATGTAATATTTTTAAATGTATGGCAGATTTTAAATTGCCGTTACGGTTGTTCCCTAATAGATTCTAAAATAACAATATAGTTTTCAATAAACTATAAGCATTTGGTGCTTTACTTCTAAGCTAAGCCTATTAAGTAAGATTTATGAGGAATGTCTATTTTGTAGGATCAACGTATAATCTCCAATTAGAGTAATCCACTGTGTTTGTGGCGCTTTAATATGTCCTATGACTACAAAACCTACGTAAATGGGGTGAAAGCAAATAAAGTTTTGTTGCAAATTAGGCAAATAACTTATTAGTACTAATACTTTAGCGAAACCATTATTGCTATAGAAGGAAAAGAGTTGAAATGAAAGCTGGCAATTTATCAGAAAGTGAATTTCTATCTATAAATATACGCAAACGTAAGTCCGAAGAAACGTGAACTCTCTTTCATGTTTTATTTTACTTTCATTTGTTTTTTTGGCTCTCATACTACGTACTTTGCCTTGATGGTGCAATCATTTGTATTTGTGAAAACTTCCCAGATGTATTCTTTCTCCAAAAACTCGTACCCGCGATCACTGTGTTTATTCATTCACGATTTTATTTTGAACGAGGTAATCCCAAAATGATTACCTTTGACAACCGAGCCGAGAGGTCTTGAAGAAGAAACTATATGCGATATAAATACGAACATGAAGTGAATAATAAGACACATTCTCAAGAAAATAATCAATAATATAAACATTGACAAAGGACATTTTCGAAAGTAATGAATAAACTATTATTCATCCCATCATTAGCAGAGTTGTTGACATTGGAAAGAAACAAAAAATATCAGCTGATCGACCGATTAATTGAATAACATTTACCAAGACATCAATATTTTGATTAGCGAAATTTTGAAAATAAAAAAAACAAACTGCTGAATTTCACTAGAGCCCACGACTTGATTCCTATCAATTTTAGCGGAAAAAGCGTTTTTTATAACTTTGTCACCGGTATACTTCTTTTCCCGAGAGTATTTGCTTTAACTTCAAGTAAATGCCCCATTAGGTAGTTTTCACTTCAAAAAATTATAGCATTTACTCCACATAATTCTTAAAGTAAGTACTAGAAGGAATTACTTCATACTTTGCTTTATTTACTTCAATATACAGGGTGTCCCAGGGAAAACAGTCCACTCCAATTTATTCGATTTGAAATGAAAACCTGGAAAAACGCTCGGATACGTCGATTTTTGATTTGAGGGGGAAATATATGACAGCTTATCAAAATCTGGGAAATAGACTATTGTTTTAGTAGGAGTAAAAGCGGCACTTATTTCCCTTGATAAAAATACTTAGAATTTACAATTCACGTGGACACCTAATTAATAATAATAGCAAAAAACTTCAATTTCAAGTATTTTCATTAAGGGAGGTGAGTATCACTTTTACTCCCACCAAAACAATAGTGTATTTCCAAGATTCTGACAAGCTGTCATTTCGTTACACATGAAAATAATAAGACGAAATTCTAGTGCCATGGAGAACTTGATGAGACCTTTGAAAAGAAGTATGACACGACCCCTATCCCCTATTCAAATTTGAGGGGTTGTTCTCCCCCTAGCTAGGGGGTTAAAGCTACGGGGATGAAAAAAAACTGAAAAATAGTTCCCCCTCGAATCAAAAATCGACGTATCCGAGCGTTGTTTCAGATTTTCATTTCATTTCCCTGGGACACCCTGTATAGAAGTTTATACTGCAGAATTTAATAATGATTTCTAGTATTTCCTCCATTTGGGAGTATTCGGTGTAGTTTTTGAGAAGGTACTCAAGAGTAATCAATTGCTTCGATTGAAAAGGCGTTTAAATGGCTTTTTATAATAATTAAAATGGTAAGAAAAGGAAGGAAATATGTGATGGAGATATTTTTGAGGACTCTATGGGTCGATATTATAATGTCCAGTTGACCGAAGGTTGAAACCTTGGTTGAAACTCAACCATTGGCCAACCGGACATTATAATACCGGCCCTAAGTGATCCTGGATTTCAACAAGTTTATAGTTGATGTTGATGTCGGGGTACATCAAACAACCGCGTCAAAAGTAATTAAAGAAGCTTCACAAGTAATTGTGTGGAATAAAAATCTTGAGATTTATTTACCTCAAAATGCCTGCGACCTTGAATTAGCTAAAGATGGATATGGACGATACTTGGGGAAATAGAAGCGTTAGATTGTACCCATATATAAGAAACAAAAATAACCTATTCGAAGTTAAACACGTCCTAGTATTTACTACTAGTTTATACTTCTAACCTAGGTAAACACTTCCCATAAAAGAATTTACTTCGTTTGAAAGATTATACTCCACAAATTACTAGGAAGTAAAAACTCTTACTTGAAGTACAAGCAAATACTCTTTTTAATCATACTGGCCATTCATTGTGAATGCAAACATAGGACATACTTTTGTCCCATAACAAGTAATAATTAAATCAAGACTACAGAAGCATATTTCTTTTTTAATTTTATTTTCTTTGGAACAATAGCGGTATGAGTGCAATTTTTAAAATTTTTGTCCCGCTTCATGTCATTCGCTTAAAAGAAATACTAGTGTACGTATTGTAACATTGCAAATGTCACTTGTTATTTTTATATAAATAAATTTTACATTTTATAATTTTATATAATTATTCAACCATATGGCGGCATCCATTGCCGGCTGAATTAATTATTTTATCGGTGAACTCGAGAAGAGAGTAGGCGCTTTCTTTTCTACTACCTTGATCTACTCGGCGTAGTACCTTGTTGCTCTTTAACCTGGTTAATAGTTTTCGAACGTAGTACTTTTCACATAGCTGAGGGTTGGCAGGTTGATAGGTTTTCCTTCAAAAATGACAAGCGAAATCCATTAATTCTGGAAAAGAAAATTGAAGAGCCCCTTTTCTAATCTTGCCGTTGCCCCAAAAAGGTCGACTGTGGCTGGGCTTCCTCAAGTGTAATTACCGTTCTCGTGGAAAAAAGTACCTTATCGGCCTCCAGGCATTATCCTAACGAAATAAAGTTGCGTAAGGCAATAACCCGTTGAAAAAAAAAATTAAATCAAAAGTCTTGTGATTACCGTTTTTACTTAACATTTAGTACCTTCATATTTGGATAATGTACTTATATTTTATCTTTTGTTAATCATAATCAATAATCTGAACTGGAGTCAAGGTTGGAAAACTTCAAAATATTTGAGTAAATACCTATAACGTCAAAAATTGATCAATTTTTAACCCTGGGTCCTTTGACTTAAATATTGGAGAATTTCTATCATATCTCCTTCATACCTTCAACGTTTAACCTTTGATTTTTTAAAGGTAAAAATTGATTTTTTTGATTTTATTTTTTTGCAGAAGCTGACCATATTTATCAATACAATTTTTTAATTAGTTTTCTGGAAACCCAAATCTTTTATTTTTGCATTTCCTGATAATGATATGGCCAGCGACTGTTAATGAATTTATATGGCAAGTATATTGAGGTGCATTGTTATTATACTATTATTTTATTTTTTTCAGCTTGACGAATCTGAGGTTAACTTTCACTCTTTTATTTGATTTGATCCAAGGTGTAGTACCAACAATAATTGATTTTATATTTTGAATTAATTCAATGCTGGATTTTTGGCTGACTGTGAAAATATATACTATTTCAATTTGAAATTTACTTAATTGTTTTATTGATTTACCTATATGTCAAGATTTGGGTTATGGGCCTTATTTATTTCCTTTTCAGAATTACCAATTACCGTTTGCTGATTATTTTCTAGGTGTATTTCTGAATTTTCACCCTCCCATATTTTAAGCAATTTGATTATAAATTTTTTTTTTAATTCAGTGGCGCCCTTGCCATTCTGTACTTATTAAACTATCAACCCACCCCTAATAATTATTCGCTGAGCAAACCGAGCATATTATTGGCCTATTCTTAATTAATTAACAAAAGGGGGTTACACTACTTACTCAAATCATCGTGTACAATATTTTTTGTTTGTTTGTGAAAAGCAAAGAACATTTCTCTAGTTGAACAATATTGTTACTTGAATGCAATTAATGTGACGTGCAATTATTGTGATATCAGAACAAAAAATATAAAAGTAGAAAGATATAAATTATCCCCCGTCAGACACATGAAAAATTATCTTTTTTCATCAAAAAATGTCTTAGGTTTCACACACCTCAGCAAATTTTAGATTTGCACACGTGTCAGAGGACGGATTAAAAAGGAATTGTAATTACAAAAACAAAAAAAGGTTATTAAAAAAGTATGTTTAATAAAAGAAAACAGAAAACAACACAAGTTGAGTGACGATAGATAGGTTAAACAAATCCGAGATTTGTCATTTCCGACCTTAAAGGTTCCAATGCTTATGTTTCATCAAATTTTGATTTAGTTGCTGCTACATTTTTTTCTCTGGAAAATAATAATGAAACAATACTTTTTGGTAGATGCTCTTTTTTCAACATTGCAAAGTAGGTATGTCTTTAAATATTTTACGGACCAAGTTGTATTTTTGGTCTAAAACACTGCACTGAATTAACTATTATTTTTTTGTTCCAGGTAAATCACGACCAATTTCTACATAAGGGTAAGAACATAATTTATCATTCCAATTTATGCCTGTAGCACGCGGTATAAAATGAGCATCCCATCTTGGAAACATTTCATACCAGTTTAATTTTCTCTACATTCGTTTCCCAGGGATAGTATTATCTTAAGTATACAGTTTTAAAGTCTCTACCGTATGTCGAATTGTGTCTTTGCAAAAATGATTTATTAGACTCTTCGAGTTATCAACTTTTATTTGAGAATATAATAGATACGTAGTAATCTTTTAGTGTATTTATTTTTGAGGAATCTATTTTTGGCATTAGATTGTGCATGATCCAGAACAAAAAAAAATCTAATAACATATGTGATCCCAACAAGATAACCCATAAGATCCTGGAAAATGGAAATATTCTAAACACTACGTTTAGGCCTACTTGCACTAATTTCAGTTGATTTTATCTGAAGGCCGAGACTTACGTTAAAAATCACGTCTCAAGTCTTGAACCCAATCTATACATTATCATGTCATTGGGATTATTTATGTTTTTACTTAGTATTAGAATCTCCTATTCTATTCCTATTGTCGTCGATTGTGCGTTTTCTGATGGATATATAAACCATTTGGAGCCACACACTCTTCCACAGTCTTGGCACAACCAGCCTCTGGCAGCATTGGCTCTTACTCTGCTCTCTCGCTGCTTTTTGCGGCCTCTTTTCGCCCACCTATATGCGTCGCTGTTCTTCAAAAGTTTATGATCCCTCGTGGACTACTCACTTGCCATCGTCTTTCAGTTGCTGGTATCGATCGGCACCCTACCATTCTCACCCTAAAAACATCCTTGTAGCGTTTTTGTTGACCTCCCTGATTTGGTTTTCCCTCTCTCAGTTGACTGTAGAGAATCTGTCGTAGAAGACGTGTTTCAGGCATGTGGACGAAGTGACCTGTCCAGGGAAGTTGGTGCTTAATGATGAGGGCTTCCATGCTAGTTGTTTTGGCCTCCTCTAAAACAATAATGTTCGTTCGTCCCGCCTGCCATGTAATCCATAGGATTCGTCTTAGGCAGCGCCGGTGGTATTTTTCTAGGCTTTCTATTTGTCTTCTGTAGGTGGTCCATGTTTCGCAGCCGTATGTAAGTGTTGGCAGAGGTTATTCTAACGTGCAGTTGGACACAAAATGTGCAGTAGGAAACGTAAATTGTGCAGTGGGAAATTGAATTCTGTGTAGTTTTCATTTATCACGAACAAATAATTTAGTTGACATAATATGCTACACATGAGAATACAATAGCACTATTAACAAATTTACTCTAAAATGTATTGCTAATTTTCCCCCAGCACCACCTAAAATTCTCCGTTTGCCAAAATACCTTGGTACCATCTTTGCTATTTGGGCCTGTGCTGTTTTCTTGACTCTGTGCTGATGCTTAAATGAGCGTCAGCACAGAGTCAAACTAACCCAAACCATACTACCATAGTGGCTTGTCAAGGATCCCACTCTAACAGATAAGGAATGTGGTGATAAATGTACAAAAAGATGTGACACCCCCAAAAAAATTTCGCCTGCGCCGCAATTTTTTGAAGAGTTCATTCACAACCAAACTAGGATGGCACTAGCTGCCACTGTTTTTATAACACACCATATGAAAAGTATTTTTTAGCGAGTAACCGTTTGTAACCGTGTTATCACGAGCTATAACCGTACGGGTATTACCCTCACCACTGGTGTTCTGTCAAAATTACCACCACCTAATAAAGATTGTTATCCTCTTTTTCGCAAAAACGAACCTGTTATAGAAAGCGATTAAACAAAAGTGAGGTTATAGATACCTATTAGACAATTCAAAGACCTGTCAAAAATGGCGCCTAATTGACACACAATAAACAAAAAACACATGGAGGGGCGGGATTATGAATACAATGATCAAATTGAACTTAAAAACTGTTAAAAATGTACTCTTTGTGTAGGTACCTATAAAATGAAACAAGAAACCAGTTCACATATTTTTTTACTGTTAAAAAGTATATTCGCTTTGTCCAAAGAAACACAGACGGTGTAATCCTCCCCTTCATTGTTTAAAGTTACTTCAGTTAAAATTTCAATATTTTCTGCCATGTTGGTCCGCCGGATCTCCAAGGAATGGATTAAGATTGGATATTACACGTTCTACCTTACTAAGCGTTTCTTTCACCTTTTATACGGTTAAATTAACAACCAGAAACCCACGTCCCGCAATCATATTTTCTAATTTTCGGGTTTGACGTTAGAGTAAGGTAAAACCCATTGAGGTAAAACCCAAACGCCCATATTTGAATAAAATCCAACTGTCAAATGTTCTATAACCGCCAGTACCCCAGTTCCTGTATAGGTTACTGAATTCAATACCGTGTTATAAATGCGTGACGTCATTGATTTCCACTATTGACGTCATAATAACTTCCCCTATTACCGCTGCCTCGTTGAAATTTCAACGGTTAGAGATTTTCAGTTACCGCTTATAACACAGTTACAAACGGTTAGTCGCTGAGAAATCCATAATGTTAAATGGTTCATGAGTCATTATGATACCAAAATAGAAAAAATATTAAGTGAATGTGTGTTAGTAATACATATCATGGTAGTACGTATAGTGATTTATTTCCTTTATGTGCAGTAGGAAAAAATCCTTAGAATAACCCCTGAGTGTTGGTGCTACAACTGCATCGTAGAAGTTTGGTCTGATGTGATTGTTGTTTCTCTCTAGAAGTCGCCAAAACGCCGCACTAGCACACTTCAAGCGATGTTGGATTTCAGCTTCAATGGTTGCATTCGCTGACAGATAGCTGCCAAGGTAGGGGTAGTGTTCTACGTTCTGCAAAGAAGGGTCATTTATAGTTATATTTGAGGCTTCGGGATTAGTGCCCAGTGCGGGTTGGTGCAGAATCTGCCTCTTGGTAAAGTTGACTTCTAGGCCGATTATCCCGTATGCCTGGTTAAATGCATTGATAATGAAGATATTCCTATGTATTGGGCATCACGACATTATCATCCGCAAACTGAAGTTCAATTATCGATGTCGCCGATACTTTTTGGCTCGTAATGTAATCTGCTAAGGTTGAATAAGCCGCCATCAAGTCTGTACAGGATTTCCACTCCACTCCACTAAAAGCAACGTTTGCTGATCCAGGAAATATTTTCTCCCTCGCAAGCTAGAGTTTATCAACATCCTAGAATAGCAAGATTTTATTCGAAGACTTTTTTTTCCCGCTTCTTTGCTGGAGAAATGGAAGTTGATTTTATCTGTAGGTCGACTCTTGCATGAAAAAATCGTGTATTATAGAACTTAAACAAGAACATATCTATACATTCTCATGTCATGTGATTATTTGTGTTTTTACTTTCTGAATGACGGTAAATTCTTTGTTTTATTTTATTTTTTTCAATCTAATATGGAAATGCTGGCGGAAAATTTAGAATATTATGTAAATGAAATTGCGAAAAATTCATTTTCAAGAAGAAATTATGGAAAGAATAAATGCAAGTTGCAAGTTACAGCTTTTCTATCTGTTCCAATCCTACGAGCATAAAATAAACCCAGATTTAGGCATTATGAAAATTTCACTTTTCTCATCTGCGACTTTTTCTCATTTTTAATTTTAATAAAAAAAGTTATTGAATCTGAACTTCCCTTTCTCATACCAGGGGAAGCGGCAAAAAAAACTTTGGATACATTTTCTCAGGCCCACATGATGTAGCATCACTTTCAGTAATATGTTTTTCGAGTGTATTGGTTTACTCCTCTTTGGCCTCGGATCCTTCTATTTCGTTTTCAATAAAAATTAAAAATACCAATAGAACATCAAAAATTTGTCAAAACCAAAACAAAACTGAAAATGCTGAATTAAAAAGGGGATTATGCAGCCAAGTGCAAGTGAATTGAATAAAAGTTTCACCTAGCTAAGATCAATTTTAGGTGCCTTTAGTTCAAGTGGGCACTAAAGGCAGATGGATCGACAGGTCTTTCCAATACTATGGCGAGCGCACTTCGCGAGTTTGAGGCCCTATTTTTCCCGTCGATACTGTCCGCCCAGGATATCCCTTGATGCGAAGAGAGGGAGAAGAACCGGTGAAAGTTCGACAACAACAATAGAATAATATTACAGTGTCGGGCTTGTTTAAGTTGATTGATAGGTCTGTATTCGTTGAATATTAAGATTGGAATTTAGCGGGACTGAAGGACTTTGTTTCATTAACACCATCTGTGCTGTATTCACAGCAGGGTCAATTCCATCTTTCACAAGCTGATTTTTAGATTTGAACCATACTGACACAAACCATTACGCATTGATTTATGTAAAGGATCTAGAATCGTTTATTCTTTTTCTGTGTCCCTTTTTTTAAATTTAATTAACATATCATTTGTTTTTATCCTTGAAAACAATTATTACTATTCGAAACTTTTCAATGGAATCTAAGGTTTAAAGCACGCCACAGGTCAAAAATTTTATATGTCATGCAAAACCTAATGCCGTGAACGTTTTTATTGCAGAGGAAACTATTTCAAAACGGATACGATATTTAATGACGTCGTGTCTTCAATTTACTTCGATCTAGTGGAACTACAGATTCCTTAATTATTTATAATTATGACTTGGCTGATGATATTTCGCTTGTTTGGTATGCGAAGCCAAAATTAGAGTCATCAAAAAGTTTTTACAATAGGTACTTACATGTTTGTTCCGCAGATATTTTCATCCGCAAAAAGCACTCCATATCTTCTTATGCGATTCGTTTCACAAAATCGGTAATTTTTTGTCCGAATCGTATATTTTCAAATGTAAAATTGGGTTACGAATCAATTTATCTGTTCTCTATTCGACAAGCTATGGGGGCTTTATCTTTCTGGTTCGCCGTCCAATTATTGATACCAGGCCAATCAGATACAGGTTCACTGACGTGAACTGTTTTGAGTGTATGACAACAGGAAGGAAACTTTGTATAATAGACGTTGTCCGAGTTTTCACAAAATGGCCAACATAACTTTCAATAAAAACTGTAAATTCGAGAAATTTATTTCAAAAATACCCTTTTGCCATCTCTGGTCTACTATTATAAAACTTGGCAGAAGACCGATGAATTCATTTATATTTTTGGTGAAAGGCACAGCGACCAAATTTACGTAGATTAGAGTGTAGTGAACGCAACAGAAATGTGCTCGATAACATCCTCTTGTACCTATGATTTCACCGAACTCTTCGGAGGTTCGGTAAAGAAGTTTACATGTACTTTAAATACAATATTTATTCTCTATTTCTATAGAATTTTCAATACCTAGGTATTTGGAAGTACCAGTCGTTCTATTGACTTAACGTATGTCGCTTCTTGAACACACAAATAAGATTAGGTTAGGAATTTCCTATTTGTACATGAAATTGCCGTATCAGCAATCGACGTTCGTGGTACACATTATGTGTAACTAAATATGATTGCTGACCTAACAATGGTTATTTTTTTAAGTGTACCGAAAAATAAAACCTAAAACTTATAGCCCACAAAAAAAAAAAACAGTAGAAGAAAACCTATATCTACTCGTATAGATACTGTTGAATGTCTTTTCGTTGTTTATTTGTCTTCATGTTCTCTTCTGGCGTTTTCGCAATAGAATGTCCCGGCGATTTTAACTGAGATATTGTGTTCGGTTACCTACGCCAAAAGTAGGGCAACATACTCGAGCAAAAACTGCAATATTCAACTGGTTCTGGTTTGCACTGTACTGACAAGAGGCAAGAAAACTGAAAAGCGTGTGTATTTGGATCCTCAGTGAAGGCTGGGGACTGGTTTACCATGATTAGTATCTCAATTTTCATGATAGTGGTATACACCCAGAACCAAAGTGGACGCAGGAAGCATTCTCTCAGAGATTTTCATTGACAGAAACAGTTCGGATATGCCAAACATTTCAAATCGATGTGTCAACTATTGAACACTGACCAATTTTTTTTTTGATGTATCAAAATGCAAATAATTTTCTATTTATTGAACTTACCATTATATTACCGAAATACAGGAAATTCGCTGAGGCGCCAATCAATAGCCGGCTAAATAATAACGTTATACACCTTGCTCTCCTTTCCTAAGAAGCCAGTTGACAATATGACATATCAATGCCTAGGAAACAAACAAACTACTGTTCCCAAAGTCACCTCGAAACAATGTAAAATGTATCTCATGCTGCTCTGCTTGAACTTTATGACAAAATTTATGAAATATACGTTATATCCCTCATACTCGTGATACGTTTGTATCATATATTCGATTCAACCACCTCAAAGCCTGAATATTTACTCTACCGAAGTCCGAAGGGAAAATAAATTCATTTGCCAGTGGCTATGACGAAAAACTGGAAGTTATTACGGCAGGGGCACAAAGCAATATTTATTTAGGCAAACAAACCACGTCAAACTTTACGAAGTGTGTGTATGTGTGTAAGCGAGAGTTAGGGCGTTATAAAATATAGCCGCGTTTCTAATAAATTCTGCCGTCGTGGAGCCGAGGGCCATTAATAAGCTTTATTTAGAAGTTTGTCGAAATGAAGAAACTGGAGAAAAGCTTCTCGCATATCAGCTCGATGACGACGAAGGTTCAGGAGATGTACGTGCTCAGGAGCTGATTAAACCAATTCAAAATGGTATTTTGCTTTTAAGTTTTAAGTAACACGAAGAACCACTCATAGAATCGACTGTAGTAGTTATAGTGACATTTGGAGTTGAAAACATCGTCAGATTTTAGCGCTTATAGCTACTTTCTCTTGTAAGTATGTATTTGAAACTTTACATGGGCTTCTAGCGGTGTTGCCAAGCCGATAGCACCATCAGCGTATGTTTTTGATTGCTATTACATATTAGGTTTTATGGGTTACTGATAATCTACATGGTAATCTACTCTTATATTAAAACATTTAGCATTCAAATTGTGAAATTGTAAAGGTTTATTTTTCAGACGTATTCACTTTAGTTTTTCTACTATTCGATGGTATTATTCGCCCTGATCCATATATCCTCAGAGTTATTCGCTTTTATTTATATAAATTTCAATGCTGTTCACTTTGATTCTTTGACTTTATTCAGTGAACAATGTCAAAGCAACTTCTTGACGTGGATATATTTTCTCGCGATCTAGCCATTTTTGGTTGATCGTAGAAATTAAATTAGATCTATTTGGTTTTTTTTGTAATAGTGAACTCTCTGGCATATTATCAGGTAGACATGTGATAAATTTCTTTTTGTCCTGGACATCTTTCATAATTTATAGTGTGTCAATGAGTTTAGTGGCATGCACACGAATAAAATTGATGAATCTTTTTTTTTTGCCTCGACTAGGATTTGTACACAGGATCCTCGCACATCCAGAGCAACGCTCTGTTAACTGAGCTACAGAGACCTGTTTCATTTCTACCGGTCAAGTCTTTCATCAATTTTAAGTTGTTAGTTGTGAAGACCAACGGCAACCTTCGGCGGTTACCGTTGGTATGGAAGCGGATTAGAAGTTGGTAAGGTAGGTAACATGTCACTGCACTCATTGATCCTCATTCCACTAAACTCATTGACACATTATAAATTATATCACAGACGATAAAAAAAACTAGAAAAATCTTTCATAATTTTAACATTTTCTACAGCTTGATTATGTCGCCAGCCACCTGTAGCGAACCCTTAGCGGATTGAGGAATCCCTCGTTCTTCAAGGTTAGTTTGGGTTTCTTTGTGTACAGGGTGTTTCAAATTCGAGACACGTCATTGGGATCTCGGAAATGGTGAGAGATACAGGGTTGGTTAAATCAGGGCAAAGTTGCGTAATTTGATACTTAACAAAATGCAGCTCTGATATTTAGGATATTCCGAATACTTCCGGAGATATCCGGAAAAAACCGTAATTTTGCAAAATTGTTTTTATTTTTTCCTGACTTTATTTGAAGTGATATTTCAAAAAAAAAAAAATCAGCCTTTTTTTCTCCCCTACAAGATGCTACAATTAAATTTAAAATTTGACGTTTCGTCTTTGGGCCACCATCATCAACTTTATTTTTTTAAATACGGCCCTTGATTTTCTATTTCGAATTTGGGCTTCGGATGTCCCAAAACCTATGACATATCGCATTTATTCGAAAAAAAAAAATTTTTTTAAACTTTTTATTGATTTCCTACCAAAATTCTCCTCTCTGTCTCTCTCTAACACATTTAGTTATTATTGAAAGTACCAATACTATAAATTTTTCGAATAAGTGCAACATGTCATTGGTTTTGGGACATCAGAAGCTTATAAAATCTAAAAGAAAAAAATTGGGTCCGTATTAAAAAAAATGAAGTTGATGATGAAAAGACGAAACGTCAGATTTTGATTTTGAAGCTAGCATCCTGTAGGCTTGGAAAAGTGGCTATGATGAAGTGATATATTTTTTTAAATATCACTTTAAATAAAGTCAAGAAAAAATAAAAACAATTTTGCAAAATTTCCTTTTTTTTTCGGATATCTCCGGAAGTAGGTATTCGGAATATCTGTTAAGCATCAAATTACGCAACTTTGCCCTAATTTAACCAACCCTGTATTTCTCGCCGCTTCCGAGATCCCAATAATGTGGCTCGAATTTGTAACACCCTGTACATACATCTTAGGCTCGAATATTGTGCAGAGGCCAATTGTCTATATTTGTACCTTAAAATTAAAATTTTCTGATAGGATCTTACACCAGGGCTCTGATCTTATCTCAGGCTCTTGTTCCAATCCCACTTTAAACTTTCTGGCCTTGTAGTTGATAAAACTCATAAATTTCAACAGCAGTTCAGCGGTCTTGACGTATTATTTTCGCTCCGTGAGAATAACAAGTTTTGGAATGATTGATAGCAAAATATTAGTGAAGAGTGGCATCAAGTGAAAGACAAAAAAAAGCGTCATCTGATATGCTTACTTTCTAGTGGTGGGGCTCGGAAATAGAAAGAAGAAACGCGAAAGTTCCTCATGTGTTCTTGAACAAAAAATAAACTTCCTAAATCTTTATTTAAACAAATGTGTTTTTTGTAGGCATCCTTTCTGTAAACAACATTTATCGTCAAAATGGCGCCTAAAAAAAAATTTATTGGTAAACACATCTAAGGAGGTGAAGTACTGAGGCATTTGCAATAAACATTTTTTCAAGTCGGAATATAAATTGCTGTGTTCTGGAAAGTG
This sequence comes from Ceutorhynchus assimilis, assembly GCA_917834065.1. NCBI lineage: Eukaryota > Metazoa > Arthropoda > Insecta > Coleoptera > Curculionidae > Ceutorhynchus > Ceutorhynchus assimilis. The sequence continues at coordinate 44,385,130 of OU892277.1, forward strand.
TAAAAAGTGGCTATGTCAGAAATGTTCGGCCTTAAGTCAAAATGATGTCCGTAACATGATATAAAGTAAAGAAAGCTGGTATTGTGAAAGTTGCACAGTACCCAGTAGTAGTATTAGAAAATCTGTAATAGTACATAATAGCTCAGATGAGCAGTCTAGTGAGGATGAGACTGGACAAGAGGAAAACACAGATCGCAATGTTAAATATACAATAACAGATGTAGTGAGGCTGCTGGAAAAAAATCACGATTATATGAAAAAAGAAATAAAAGCTCTCAAAACTGATATAACAACTCTAAAAAATTCACTGCAATTTATGTCCGACACAGTGGATGACCTACGAGGAGAAAACAAAACAATAAAAGATTCTCTTCAGGAGGAGAAAAAGGAACTGCAACAAGCAAAGGCCAGAATAAGTATTCTAGAAGAAAAAATTGACAATACGGAACAGGAAAAAAGGGAACGAAATTTAATAATTAATAACGCCTGTAGACAGGTGGAGGAAAACACGCAAATTTCGTTCCTAAACTTATAGAAAAGGTTGGAGTTAAAATTGATACAACAGATTTTACATCTAAGCGACTGGCCGAAAAAGAAAACTCACCAATCTTGGTGGAACTAAAAAACACAAACCTAAAACAAGCTATCCTTGAAAAAAGAAAATAAATTGGTCAGTTTACAATGGAGGATTGCGGCTACGTTGGCAAGAAATCATTATACTTTAACGAAGACCTAACCAGAGTCAAGCAGAAATTATTTACCGAGACAAGAAAGTTCAAAGAGGAAAAAAATGGTTACAAATATGCTTGGATAAGAAACGGGAAAATTTATTTAAAAAAACTGATAACGACCGTCATCTGTGGATCAAAAGGGAAGAAGATCTTATCCAACTGCAAAAGCAGGACTCTTAATAACTAATTAAATACTAAGTAATACATTGAATTTTTTTGCCTTTTCAACTTAAAAATGGCCAATGTTATGGACGATTTTTTAGCTTTACCAACTACGGAAGTTGATACAACAATTGTGGAATCACCATTTATTAAAGAAGTGATTTTTCCAGGAGTGCATATACGCAGTCTTAGGGTAAATATTAATAAATTTTATTATATTTAAATTACTTAAAACAGAAACCTGGAATAATTATCTTAACTAAAATATGGATTAAAAAAAACGGACAAAATTTATATGGTATACAGGGGAAAAATTCATTTTTTGCTACAATGGAAGGACGAAAGTCCGGGGGTGTCGCTATATACGTCACCGACCAATTTGAAGTAGACTCAGCGGAAATTTTAAACATGACTACAGCAGAAGCACTGCATGTGCAAATTACATGCAATAATAAAATACTTTCAATATTAGGGCTATACAGATCTCTAGACTATGATATGAAATCATACATTGCAGAGTTATAGCCAATTTTGAATAATATTAATAAAAATGAAACAGTCTATTATACGGGAGATATAAATTTAAACATATCATCAGAAAGTGTAGACGATTACAAAGCACTTCTTAGCAGTATGGGTTGTACATCGTGTATAAACGGCATTACGAGTTCGAACGAAAATCTGGGAACTTGTGTTGACCACATATTCATAAAATGTAAAGAGAATGAACTGCACAGTGCTATAGTTCACTCAGATATATTAGACCACTTTACTATTCTAGGGGTTATACCTGCCGACACTGGAAATAATACAGTCAAGGTGTCAAAAATAAATAATGTAAAAATTAATTATAACAAACTACGATTAAAAATAACGAGATTCAATTGGGATTTTATTAGTGACAGTAGCATAAATATAAATGATAAATTTGACAGATTTCTAAACTCATTGAAAATTATGGTATCAGAAAGTTCCGAAAAAAAATAAAAAATTCCAGTTACAACAAAAAAATAAAACCCTGGATGTTCAGCGACTAACTTCTAACAATAATAAAGATCTTGTTACTAGAATTAAAGATCCAAACACTAAAGAATTAATAACTATTAAGAATGAAATCGCAAATTTACTCAATAAATATCTTGTAGAAAATATAAAAAAAGTTGTTGGAAAAAATTAAAAAGTAACAAGGCGCCAGGTTCAGACTCAATCACATCCAATATATTAAAAGAGATTAAGAAAGAGATATCCCAGGTTCTATCGGAACTTTACAATCAGTCACTTCTTGAAGGAATTTTCCCAGAATGCCTCAAAAAAGCAATCATAATTCCTGTACATAAGGGGGGGACAAAAACAGAGGCAGGAAATACCAGACCAATCGCCTTGGTTTCGATTTTCTCCAAACTATTTGAAACACTTGTTTTAAAAACATCAAAAAGTTTCTTAAGCAAACACTCATTCTTCTAAAAATATCAATACGGTTTTTTGGAGGGAAGGGGAACCGAACTAGCTCTAATAAGTTCTACTAACCAAATAATAAAAGCCATGGAGGAAGATAAATACATTACAGGGCTATTTTTGGACATATCCAAGCTCTCTCAGATGATGTTCTGTTGGGAAAAATGCACAACGCAGGAGTTAGAGGATTGACCCAATGGTTCGCATTTACAAAAGTAAAATCGACCACTTTTGATTGCGCAATAAAGTTTTATCCGCGTTATATTGAGAGTTGGGCACATGCAGCCATCTGGGCCGTTATTTGAGCGGCTTCAAATATCAAATCTGGAAGCATTACAGACTGCATTGTAGCAATGCAGCCTTCGAATACAAAAAACAACTAAATTTAACAATATCTCAAACTGTCAGAGCTTACCTAAAATTTACCCAGCCTTTAGTCAGATTAACTCTATCGTTGAATTCTTTCTTTTATCAGGGGCCTAAAAACTTTATCAGGGTTCCAGCCTCTTTAAAGATAGGGTTGTGAAAAAATTTATTAGATGTAGTATAAACAATAAATAATGCTTCTTATTGTTTTTATTATAGTTCTTCTGATACCTTTTGTGTAGGAGCTTCATGTTAACTGGTTATCATTGTTATATTGTAAATCTACTGAACTAGCAATTAAGTCAAGTAATGTATCCTAAATTCTGCACACGGGCATCTGTATGCCTTGCAGAATCACATCAATGTAATTGGTTATATGTATTAATTTATAAAATCCAATTTTTGTAATTTTGAATTTATATTCATTAAATAATAAATAAATTGAGGTTAGGATTAAGGTATTGAAATTGCGAAAATAAATAGGCGACGGAGGGGACTCATAAAGAAAACTTTTGGCAGCCTCGCATTCACTTTCAAAAAGTCTGGAGCAGAAGAAATGTCACAGCTCTGAATCACCATCCACCGGTGGAGCTGCCTGCACGCGCCATCTAGAATGGGAATCGTATACTGAGCAATACCATCTTTATCCAACTCCCACAATCATCAAACAAAGTTACAGGATGCATATAGAGGTACACTGTTTGTGAATCTGCTTGATTGAAAAACAAATTATTCTCAGCTGTAGACCACTTTTGTAATGAGGTTATCGCCATCCAAAAAATTATCGTTTTTTTTTTAATATTAGTTGTTGGCGGTGTAGTTACACAAGTTTCATTGATAAAGTTCATATCAAATCATTCAAAATTTGATTAACGGCGGTCCAAATAGATAGAATAGATTTTCGTCAAATCAACATTCCAAATTAGCAGGTGCCCATATTAGTCGGGAAATGCGCTTGTTTATAGTTAGAATTTTGACTTTGGCAGCTTTATTGTTGAAATCCATTTTCGTGTCATACGTTCAGTTTTAGTGGAAAGCCATATTAATATGGGTGATTCTGATTCCAAAAGTGCCCTTTTGGATATCGAGTGAGCATCAATGGTATCTAACTATTTTTCGGTATATTTTTTAGTTTAGAATTTGGGTGTTATTATGAATTCATAATGGCACTGAGTGCTATTAGGGGAGCCCTAATGACATCCCAACGAGGATGCTAAATGTGTCATGATGACACTTGTCTATTAAAGTATTAGCTTTTCATGTTATTGTCATCAACTCGGAGCTCTGCGTCGATAAAATAGTTTTGCTCTCTAACTAATCACAAATACTTATAAAATTTTCAATATTCTTTTTTTGCGGAGGGGCTCTAGTTTCTAACAAAAAGTAAACTATTTATAAAACAATTTCTCTAAGGCTTTGACAAAGATTCTCAGCAGGTAACAAATAACAACCAGACTGGCTGTATAAGTAAATCTATTGGCAGGGTATAATGTAGGTATCTGTATAAAGTTTAAAACATATATATTCTTTTTTTAAAAAAGTCGCAACAAGGATATTTAAAATTGAACTTACTAGCTTTATGATTTTTTAAATTTTAATTTGGTATTTTAACACCGCTCTGTGTTTGGAAAAGCTCTCAGGCAGGTTTGGGGTTTAACGTAATCCTTTCAACGCTCTGTTTCGAGCAGTATAATCATTAAAAGTGTGAATAATTTAGGTAGGATACACAGAAAGTGATCCTGAAAATTTAATAAGATTTGGTCACAGAAAAACAATGCCACAATCACGTTATTATTTATCAACAATATCTATTTGAAAATACTTAAACCTATATATAATTATGTAGGTAACTATTTCTAGTTGCATTAAAATAAGGTTTGTTAAAATTTTAACACAAGCAAATAAAATTTTCAAATAAACTTCATTCTTGGTGAACCGAATTCAAAAAATAACCCTCTCCCTAAGCGTTAATAACATCCTCGGGCGCTATATTCGGATCCCGAAGCAGAAGCGACAGGAGCGCACTAATAATCCGGCCACGATAAAAGGAACAATGGGACAAAACGGCAGGAGACACGCTTGGCAGTGCTTTTGTGAGAACGAAGGAAATTTACCACCTGAATTCCATAGTTTGGTGTTCGATTGTTAGGATTCACTGAAATGAAATATGCTGATGACAATATCGAATAGAACAGCACGAGTGGAATGATGTTGCAGAACTGACTAAGACTTGCTATTCAATGTAGTTTTCGAGTAATTCATCAAGTAAAAAATACTTCAACACTTGAGGATTTGAAGTTTGTAAAAAGCCAATTAGAAAGATAAATGAAACGAAAGGCGTATAGAGGAACTAGGGAATCTTTATGAACAATTTCTGAATTTGTCACTTTGGTAGACTTGCCTAACTTGTAAGATCCAATGTTTTTTAAGAATGACGGATTACTCGATTAATAAATTTACCTGAATAAAAATCTGATCTATCTAAGTCGCTGAATTTTAGGTATTTAGCATAAATTATGGTTTAACATATCTGCTTGGCTAGCTAGACGTAGTTGAACAATTTGCGAATTTTTTACTCCCCATAAGGCAAAGATCTTCTCATCAATGAACCAGATCTTTGAAATTTTATCCCAGGCTTTAAACCAATTAAGTTTCTCGCCTCTTTTTCACTTCTTCGGATAAGTTATGTAGCTCCGTTTCACATGCTTCAGCAATAAATTGTTTCTAATTATTTTTTTTTATGGAACTGCGGAAAATCTGGTGTTCATGTATCCTTTGTTTAAATGTCATGCTCGTATCGGGCGGCATAAAACCAAACCCCTCTGTAGTACACAGCGCGCGGTCCAGAAGATACTCTGTATTACTCGGGGCTTTGTTTTTGATAACGCTGGGTCCTGTCGAACAAATTCCAGTGCGATACAGAGCAACCTCTTATTTCTCGACTATTGAATAGAATCGCTCATGTACGACTTTTATACCTATCTTCAAGCAATCAGCAAAATGTAAGCAATTATTGTTAGGTATTTATTAGCAATTCAATTTCTTTAAAGGTGTAAAAAAAGCTTCCAAACACAAAATTGTATTATAGCAGAATATTCTGTATTTCTTGTTTAATAAAAATAGATTTATTACAATATTAGTATATTATGTGCGACTTTTGCTTTAAAAATACCCATCTTGATCAGCAAAATGCAAACAATTGTTAGATATTTATAGTCGGATTTTTCGATGAGAGTATTGACATCATTTCCTGTTATCTCTATTTCATGTCTTGTTCTCAGGGCCGCAACTAGGAGGTGGCGAACTAGGCACCCGCCTAGGGCGCCGAAGGCGCCTAATTTAATCCATCCATATTTTACAATCCAAAAAAATGCAACGATTTGACGTGTCATTTGTCGTACCACGGAAATTTATTTTGCTTGTGTTACATCTCTCTTTGTCAACCATCAACAATACGAATATCGATAGTATTGATATAAATTATGTCAAACACAGTGCGCGTGGGAAAGGCAGCAGCAAATTGCAATGTCTGTGATAAATTCAAGTATTGATGACGTAGCGCCCAACATTCGTTTGAAATAGGGGAGCAGCGCTTCTAGGAGAACGAGTGTTCTGTCCTTGTTACCTCTATTATCATTTACATATCATTGAGAAAACGGAACATTCGTTCTCCTGGGAACGGTGCTCCCCTGTTTCAATAAGGACCCTGCATGCTGCATGCATTATCTACTTTTGACTCTTTTCTATTTAGCCGTTTACGGAAACTATAATCGGGTTAACCCGATCAGCAGCTGAATGTTTTCTATTTTTCCTTAATGAATACGATTGAAAAAAGACAAAATACGTCTGCTAGCGATCGAGTTAACCCGATCATAGTTTCGTTAACAGATTTCACTTTTACAATAGCTTCGTTCGTGGTGAGGTTTCTGAACTAGTTCGAAACTGTTTCGCATGCGCAGTTCAAGTAATGGCGTTCGCGTATCACAAAATTCCGAACTTTTAGTTACGGTGTTGGATTCGCGGGGATCAACCAGAATCGGTTCGGAACCGTTTCTGAACCAGTTCTAGCGGTCCTAGGATTTTAGCAAGAACTTCAGGATTGACACATAACGTTCGTTTACGTATCAGACAGTCTGGATAACTCGTTCCAAAACTGTTCGTGATAAAATAATGGCGTTTTCCACTCGGTTTTCCATTTGCTGCACGGAGGTGCACAACTTGAATAGCGTAAAAACAGCTGAACCAAATATCAACATATATGGTATATTTGGAATCAGAAGAAAAAAAATCTATCATTCTAGCCAAAAACATACAGTTTTTTTTTTTTTTTTTTTTTTTGAAGAGCAGGATGTACACCGTCGAAACGAAATAAAACAACAGTTGTGTATTTCGGTGTAAATTTAATAAAATTGGCTGAGCGCTTTCGGTCTTATTAGACCATCTTCAGAGCCGCCCTATAACAAGCAAAGTGTACATGTTTAATTGTCTTTATAATAAAATTGGTTCTTAAGTACTTACTCGTCATAGAAATCGTGACTCAACATAGGACATTAAAAAACAAAACACCAAATAATGATACATTACAACGGAGACTTAAATAATATTAAAACACGCTTTAAAATTCTTGTATATAAAACAAACAGACACAAAAGATGAACAAATGGTAATTTTAAGAAATTTTAAAAAAGAGAATGGTACGCTCTTAATAAAAGTACGTTGTCTTTTGGAATGCAACAAATATTATTTATCGATGTAAAAAACCCCAGAACCATCCATCATCGCATGTATACGTAAAAAATTTATTATTATTTTGATGTATGATAGACTTTGCTTATTCCTATGGTTTCTATATTGAATTTTTAATACCTCATTATTTGGATCTTGTTTAACGCGCCTAAAAAGTTCATCACGTGTATTTATTGATTTTGTAAGGGCTTTGGTAATCCATGGTGTTTTTTTTATAGTTTTCCTCTGTTTTTTGGTAACTGTACTAGAACTTCTTATATGTGTTTCGAGCAAAAGTCTTGATCTATAATTGACTGGGTTTGTCTAAGAAATTTTTTAAATTGAAATTGACTAGGTTTGTGTAGAAGTGGATGGGTAGGTATTATCAGCAAAGAATTTGAAGGTAGGACTTCTGAGGTTGGTTTCATTGGTCCTTATGTTAAGGCAATGGGTGGGGTTGTTTTTAACTTCTCTGGCAATTTCAAGGTCCTCTCTATAATCTAGAGATTTAGGGTTGTTTGACCTCTGTGGAAAAATTATTTTGCTGTCCTCATAAGGGGAGAAATTATGTTTCGTGAAGTTAAGGTGGTGACCAAACGCAGAGTGTCGTGGTCTATTGATATGCTCTTTTATGCGAGTTGAAAGAGGTCGAATGGTTTTACCAATATATGTGGCAGGACAATCTGAGCATTTGAGTTTGTAAACTCCACTTTTTTGGGTATGGACTATGGTTTGCTTGTTGTTGATTAGAATGGAACCTAATGAATTAGTGCTCTTAAAAGACAGTTTGATATTGTTTTGAGAACCGCTTAGTATCCTGGATATTTTATAGGAAAAAGGGCCAAGGTAAGGAAGGGAAACATATTTATTAGTTGAGGGATTTTGGGGTTGACTCTTGTAAGCTTGGATTGCTTCTCTTTTTGTTTTAATTTTGGCAATTTGTTTATCTACTATATTCGGGTCATACCCATTGTTAAAAGCAATTTGTTTAATGATGTTAGTTTCATTTTTTATGTCTTCAGGAGACATAGGGATATTTAATAAACGATTAATATAGCAGTTGAAAGAAGCCATTTTGTGGATAAGGGGATGGTTGGAATGGTAAGGGATGATGTGATCTGTTTGTGTATTTTTACGAAATATTTTGAAGGATGTACAGTTGTCCTTTTTTGTAATGGTGATATCTAGAAAGTTGATGCTGCTGTTGGTTTCCGATTCTGAAGTGAATAAAATGGATGGATGCAAGTTGTTGAGAGAGTTCAAGACTTGCAAAGGATCACAAATAACTATTGCAAAGCAAGCGTCAACATACCTAAACCAATTCAATATTTTGTTTTCATTAAGTAGTAAAGGGACGGCATTTTTCTCTAATTTGTCCAGAAACAAGTCAGCTAAGAGTGGTGAAAGTGGGTTACCCATGGCAAGGCCTAATGTTTGGCTATAGAACTTGTCATTAAAAATGAAAAAGTCTTGTGACAGGCAAAACTTAAGAAGCAAAATAATTTCTTCGATATCAAATGGGTCTATTTTATTTAATTGTAGAGCTTGTTCAACAATAGGTATTGTTTCAAGTCTTGGAATTGACGTGAATAGATTACTAACGTCAAAGGAAGTTAAAATGGAGTTTTCTGGAATATTAGTGTCTTTTAATCTTTGTATCAGATCTGTTGAATTTTTGATACAATACGTTAGTTTGTCTTTTAGATGGGAAGAAAGTAGATTGTTAAGAAAAGTGGAGAGTTTAGAAACTGGGGTGTTAGTAAAACTCACAACCGGGCGAATAGGTATGCCATCTTTGTGAATTTTAGGCAATCCATACAGCCTAGGGATACAAGGATTGCTTAAGGTAAGCTTTTTCTCGCCCCAAAACTTTTTGATTACGAATTCACATGTTTTAATCTGTGTTTTGGTTTTATTGATGAACGAAGGGAGGGGATTGTTGGGAAGTTCAACAAAATTATTTTCCTGTAAGAAGTTTTCTACTTTTTGGATGTATGTGGGACGATCTAAAATAACTAAGCAATTGCCCTTATCAGCCTTTGAAAAAACAAGGTTATTGTCCTGAACTTTCTTCCTAATAAGACCGAAAGCGCTCAGCCAATTTTATTAAATTTACACCGAAATACACAACTGTTGTTTTATTTCGTTTCGACGGTGTACATCCTGCTCTTCAAAAAATTTAACGTCACGGTATGGTGAACCAGGTGAACTGTTATCGTGGACTCTGCAAGGGACGTGAGCTTACTACTTTGGACATATGGTTCCTACACAGATGTCTGGCCGAAGATGTGGCTCCCACCTTTGCTAAATGTAAGACTTCTAACAATGTTCCCCACAACACTAAAAGACTGATGGAGAAGAAAATTATCAAGACTGAAATTTGTAGGCATTACGCAAAATTAAATAGATTAAACATAAGGCTTAAGCTAGTATATGATCAACTATGTGAAATTATTCCTTCAGTTCAGTTATCGCATGAATTAAACTCAATTTTCGATTTTGCTCTATTTCACAAAGATCTTAAATTTAAAAAACTCAACAAAAAACTTCAGACATTGATAAAGAACAAAAAACTTTCACAAAATAGGCTCAATAACAAATGGTCTGATCACCCCTTTCATGAGAGATTAAAGAATTTGTCTAATATTTCTTTTTCGAATGATGAATTATCACTGCTCAATATGGGTTTGAAGTTTTCTTTGGAAGCTCCAACAGATAAAAAACAACTAGAAAACTATTCCACAGAAATTGACACAATCATAGATTTTATCACAAACAATAATGAAACAGAAATTACATTAAAGTCACAGGTATTCCAAATTCTTAAACAACAACTCTCTAAACACACTCATACCTTTCACCCTTCAAAAACCAATAAAATTCTCACTGGTTTAAGGAAGAAAGTTCAGGACAATAACCTTGTTTTTTCAAAGGCTGATAAGGGCAATTGCTTAGTTATTTTAGATCGTCCCACATACATCCAAAAAGTAGAAAACTTCTTACAGGAAAATAATTTTGTTGAACTTCCCAACAATCCCCTCCCTTCGTTCATCAATAAAACCAAAACACAGATTAAAACATGTGAATTCGTAATCAAAAAGTTTTGGGGCGAGAAAAAGCTTACCTTAAGCAATCCTTGCATCCCTAGGCTGTATGGATTGCCTAAAATTCACAAAGATGGCATACCTATTCGCCCGGTTGTGAGTTTTACTAACACCCCAGTTTCTAAACTCTCCACTTTTCTTAACAATCTACTTTCTTCCCATCTAAAAGACAAACTAACGTATTGTATCAAAAATTCAACAGATCTGATACAAAGATTAAAAGACACTAATATTCCAGAAAACTCCATTTTAACTTCCTTTGACGTTAGTAATCTATTCACGTCAATTCCAAGACTTGAAACAATACCTATTGTTGAACAAGCTCTACAATTAAATAAAATAGACCCATTTGATATCGAAGAAATTATTTTGCTTCTTAAGTTTTGCCTGTCACAAGACTTTTTCATTTTTAATGACAAGTTCTATAGCCAAACATTAGGCCTTGCCATGGGTAACCCACTTTCACCACTCTTAGCTGACTTGTTTCTGGACAAATTAGATAAAAATGCCGTCCCTTTACTACTTAATGAAAACAAAATATTGAATTGGTTTAGGTATGTTGACGATTGCTTTGCAATAGTTATTTGTGATCCTTTGCAAGTCTTGAACTCTCTCAACAACTTGCATCCATCCATTTTATTCACTTCAGAATCGGAAACCAACAGCAGCATCAACTTTCTAGATATCACCATTACAAAAAAGGACAACTGTACATCCTTCAAAATATTTCGTAAAAATACACAAACAGATCACATCATCCCTTACCATTCCAACCATCCCCTTATCCACAAAATGGCTTCTTTCAACTGCTATATTAATCGTTTATTAAATATCCCTATGTCTCCTGAAGACATAAAAAATGAAACTAACATCATTAAACAAATTGCTTTTAACAATGGGTATGACCCGAATATAGTAGATAAACAAATTGCCAAAATTAAAACAAAAAGAGAAGCAATCCAAGCTTACAAGAGTCAACCCCAAAATCCCTCAACTAATAAATATGTTTCCCTTCCTTACCTTGGCCCTTTTTCCTATAAAATATCCAGGATACTAAGCGGTTCTCAAAACAATATCAAACTGTCTTTTAAGAGCACTAATTCATTAGGTTCCATTCTAATCAACAACAAGCAAACCATAGTCCATACCCAAAAAAGTGGAGTTTACAAACTCAAATGCTCAGATTGTCCTGCCACATATATTGGTAAAACCATTCGACCTCTTTCAACTCGCATAAAAGAGCATATCAATAGACCACGACACTCTGCGTTTGGTCACCACCTTAACTTCACGAAACATAATTTCTCCCCTTATGAGGACAGCAAAATAATTTTTCCACAGAGGTCAAACAACCCTAAATCTCTAGATTATAGAGAGGACCTTGAAATTGCCAGAGAAGTTAAAAACAACCCCACCCATTGCCTTAACATAAGGACCAATGAAACCAACCTCAGAAGTCCTACCTTCAAATTCTTTGCTGATAATACCTACCCATCCACTTCTACACAAACCTAGTCAATTTCAATTTAAAAAATTTCTTAGACAAACCGAGTCAATTATAGATCATACATCAAAATAATAATAAAATTTTTTACGTATACATGCGATGATGGTTCTGGGGTTTTTTACATCGATAAATAATATTTGTTGCATTCCAAAAGACAACGTACTTTTATTAAGAGCGTACCATTCTCTTTTTTAAATTTTTTTAAAATTACCATTTGTTCATCTTTTGTGTCTGTTTGTTTTATATACAAGAATTTTAAAGCGTGTTTTAATATTATTTAAGTCTCCGTTGTAATGTATCATTATTTGGTGTTTTGTTTTTTAATGTCCTATGTTGAGTCACGATTTCTATGACGAGTAAGTACTTAAGAACCAATTTTATTATAAAGACAATTAAACATGTACACTTTGCTTGTTATAGGGCGGCTCTGAAGATGGTCTAATAAGACCGAAAGCGCTCAGCCAATTTTATTAAATTTACACCGGAATACACAACTGTTGTTTTATTAAAAACATACAGGGTGTTTCATTTGAAAAATGCAGGTGTTTGTCATTGTGACAGTTGGCACCATTCATTTGCCCATTTTAACATTCGCAAAAGATAATAGACATAAAACCCCACAACTTTCATGTTTAAAGTTTTTTTTCACCTCGTATAGCTAAAGCTGTAGGTAGGGGTCAAAATATAAGGAAGCACCCGTACATAAATTGAAAAATGTCTGCTATTTCCAAAGAAAAAGCTGTAGCACTTTTGGATTTATTATGTAGCATCTGCGAAGATGAATCCGATGACGAAATTATATTATTTGAATAAATTCTACAGCTTATCTAGGTTGTTTTTGGATATACATATTATTTATTGTTGTTTAAAAATATTGTCTGATGAATAACTCTAAATTATTTATAGATAGTCCAATTTGCTTTAAATTTAACAGCGGGTGGAACCGCGGGGAAGAAGCTGTTATGTTATGTTATTATCTGAACCATCGATCTAAATTTGTGAGATGACTTCTTCATTGATTCTAAAATTCATTTCAAATGTATTGGAAAAATTTCAAGCAAAAACCAAAGCATCAAAAAATATATCTATTGTTACTTTTGAGAAGGCGGTGGAGGGGCGCCAAAATTTGGACTTGCCTTGAGCGCCGAGGGTTCTAGTTGCGGCCCTGCTTGTTCTAAACCATGAACCACTACAATAAATTTAAAAAAACTTGTATTTGCCTTATTATTGTCAAAATTTTAGAGTATGATAATGGTTGATCAGAAAGAAATACGTTTTCAGAGTCAAATATGCCCTCATCGAAAAATCCGACTACATAGCAACTCCTCTTCTGCTTAAAACGTGTAAAATAGGCATGCATGCTCCGTATCACACTGGGACTTGTCTTCCGGGCTTTATTTTACTAAAAAATTATAAATTATTTTAAAAAAAATCGAACATTGATACAATACCTCTCATTTAATACTTCTATCTTCATCTTCTATCCTGAAAATAATGGAAAAAATCAAATAATGAAATGGTTTGAAAAAGTTTGTCATCTCGAAGTTTTCCTTAATGTCAAAATATTTACAATTCAGTACTTGGCCTGTTCATCCCTTTTGAAACAAGCCAAAACAAAAGAAAATTGGCATCATACAAAAAAAAGTTACAGCTCGAAAACAAAATTCCGTTTTTTTTTTTAGGACCATCCTATATCTTGTATACCCCCAGTGTCTAAGTTTTTGAGTGCTTTCAGTTGCCAAGGCGGCAATTACTCTTGTCTCGAGTCAATTATGCAGAGCCGGCACGGAAAGTTTAAATTTCGCAATTTTCCTATTCTTATACTTTCTCTTTCGCTTCCCTTTTTTGAAAGCAGCGTGTTGACATTTCAGATAACAATGAAGAAATCTTCATAGTTTCAGAATCTACGTAATTTTAGAGGCTATTGTGTCGTTTACTCTCAAGGCATTCTATTTATTAGTTTTATTTCTGGCCCCGAAACCGAAAAAATTAAATCATTTGTACATTTTATATCAAGGCAGAATCTTAGAGTATTTCTTGAATTTATCACACTTTCACGAACACCATTATACAGGGTTAGCCGAAAGTCTGGAAACGGCTTATTATCTCCAAAGGTGAGAATTTCACGAAATATGGGACCTGGGGGTTATTCAACATGAGGAATTCAAAAATAGTAGCCGCGGTGTTGTCAAAGCTTACATTTTTTCTGCAAACTTATCTAACTCAACTTTTTCGGATGGAATGGAGAATTTTTTTTCATCGCGTTACATAACCCCAGATTTTTAAAAATTTATCGTCATCAATTTCTTGATCACAATAATAATCTCAAATCATTTTTTTCTAAAATACCTGGTCTGACATTTAGAAGTACCTACCTAATACCTGCAACTACAGGTAATATTACCTCAAAGGGTTTAAGTTATACACGTCAGAATAATGCTTCTTTATGGAGATATCAAAGTCAACTCAAGGAGTCAGTCGAAAGTACTTTAATGAACTGCAATTTGAAATTATGGTGATAATTTCATTTACTTCAAATAAACTTTGGGTTTTGAATTATGAAAAATTAGAAAAAGAAAAATGTACAACTAAGTAAGATGAAAAAATGTCTTCCTTCCACGGCTTGACAGTATCCTTAGCGGTCATTGAATTCTTGAATAGCGTTTTGGAGTCATGCCGGGGGTATTCCATTCCTAATTCTTCTCATTAGAACTTCAGGATTTTCGGGCTTTGTTTTATGCACCTTCGCTTTTAAGTGACCCCAAAGAAAGAAGTCTAACGGATTTAAGTCAGGTGATCTTGGAGGCCACTCCACAGCCCCCTTTCGCCCTACTCAACCTCCCGGAAACATCCTACTCAAATAATTTCTAACAGCAGGGGCATAATGGGGTGGCGCTTCATCCTGTTGGAACCATACCTGGCCAATAACATTAGGGAGAATAGCATTTAAAGCTGGAATAGTTTCGTTCTGAAGTAGCCGCAAATAAACTGGCACAGTCAGATTTCCTGGCATAAAAAATGGTCCAGTAATGTAATTACCTATTATACCAGCCCACACATTAAAACAATTTGGGGATGCTGTGTGTGGATCTCCATCATCCAATGTGGATTGATTCAGGACAAATACCGACAATTATGCCGATTCACAAAACCGTTTAGGCAAAATGTGGTATCATCTGAAAATAGAATTCTGTTGGAAAAATTTGGGTCCGAGTTGATCATTTCCATATACTCCTATCTGGGTCGTCTTCAGATAACCCTTGAAGAAGATGTATTTTATAGGGCCTGTAATTATTTTGCTTCAACATTCTCCTAACAGAAGTTTGGCTAATATTATTTTCATCGGCAAATTGAGTGAGTTCTCTACTGCAGCGAGTAGAACATTAAGCATTTTTCCATCATTGGTAGCTGTTTTCGGACGCTCTGTTCTTGGCAAATTTCTGACATGGCCTGTTGCTGCAAACTTTTATATATTTTTGCCATGGTGGACTTTACAATTGGTGGCCTTTCCGTAAACTCTTCATTAAAAAAATTGCAAACACTCTCATACGAACGTCTTCGATCTCCGTAATTGATCATCATCAAAACTTGAAATCGTTCTGTTTTTGTCAGATTTGCAGCCATAATAAGTTGACTCGAGAACTTGAGATTACTATTGTGATTAGGAAATTAATGACGATAAAAGTTTAAAAATTTAGGGAAATACTAAAGTTGATACGAGGAATGAGACGCGATGAAAAAAATAACTCCATTCAATTTGAAAAAGTTAAGTTAGATCAGTTTGCAGGAAAAATGTAAATTTGCCAACACCGCGGACACTATTTTTGAATTCTTCTTGTTGAATAACTCCCAGGTACCATATTTCCTGAAATTCTCGCCTGTGGTTTTGGAGATAATAAGCCTCTTCCAGACTTCTGGCTAATGCACGAATACCTTGATATATTGGTCACTTTTGAGTTTTCTTTACTCTTGCATGTATATTTCCGATGCCATATGTCCCTTGATGGAGGTCATCTATCAGTCTTTGTAAAGCTCTACCAGATTCTGATTGTGGCTCAGACCATCAACTCCCTCTTTGTGAGCGTCAGCTTAAGCTGTAAACGTTCTAAGCGGAACATTTCAACAGAGATAGTTGACCCTGCCTCTTTTCGGCCAAAATGTTCCCAGCTTTTTCGGAGTGCCTTGATAACGGATGAATCTCCTTCTAATAATATGTGATAAACATTTAAAAATGTTCTTACACAGGCTGTCCAAACAAGTTAACCAAAGCGCAGCACTCAATCTAAACAGTCATGGATTACCAGCCAAACATTCTCCGTCATTGGGGCACGTAGAGACTAGACAGCTTGAGATCTCAGGTCTGAATTCTTATGCAAAGCACGTGAAATCCAAAGACTCTGCCGTCAAGATAAGAACTCCTCTCTTCAGGAATTATGCAGGCCCACGCTAAAACAAGCGATCCAGGAGAAATGTTCCTAAAGAAAAAATGTCTCTGTCGGGACTTTAAACCCAAAACTTGTTCAGTTGAGGAACGCCGATGGACATCTCGTCACCAGCTTGGACGAGGTCATTGAGGTGTAGCGTACATATTGTGAGAATCTGTATGCAGATGTTAACATTCAAGCCTCTTTTTTCAATTATGAACGTGAGCCGGATATTCTGTTTTCGGAAGTGGAAAATGTCGTTGAGAAACTGAAAGCGACAGGCATTAATGCCCTTTCTGTCGAACCTCTGAAGGATGATGATGGCCTTCATTTTCTACATTGTATTTGTTAGTAAGTTTGGTCCTCCGGTGTCTGGCCCGACGATTGGCGCACTTCAATCTTTGTTACACTCCATAAAAAGGGATCTCCGGTAAAGCAAATTTTCGTCTACGCTCATTGATCTCTTATTCAAGCAAGGTTATGCTGTATATTCTGTCGTCTCGTAGAGGGACGTGGTACGCGCGAACAGATATTGAACTTGCCAGAGAGAAAAGGCCAGAGAGCATTACTTTCCAACACAGCTCGAGTAACAGTTGACACTAACATGTCTGACCAGACTACAACAAAAAAAGGAGTTCGTCAGGGATGTGTGTTATCGCCAAATTTGGACGGTGGTGTAACTCTGAGTGGCATCAAGATATCTTATTTAAGATTTGCCGACGATACTACTTTTATTGCTTCTTCACAGGGTGAATTGTTAATCTTTCTTGACATCTTAGAACATAATAGTACAGCATGTGGTCTCAGTATCAACTACAATAAGACCAAGTTCATGATCGTTGATAGGAAACAAGGCAATCATCCTGAAATAACATCAGTAGGCCGCTGTCAGGTAGTCCAGAGTTTTTTATACCTGGACTCTTTGATCGAAAATTCAGGTGGCTCCGAGGTTATTGAAATCCCTTGGCGCATTTAAGAAGCACGGTCAATCATGAGAAGACTAACTAAAATATCGCGTGACAATTATATCACGAAAGTTACCAAAATGTCGCTTGTCCGGTCTGTTGTCTTTCCCATGTTCTTGTATGGCTCTGAGACTTGGACTGTTAGAAGGGCAGATCGCCTTCGCATAGATGCATTTGAAGTGTGGAGTTAGAGGAGAATGCTTAGGGATCCTTATAGAGCTCACTGAACCAACGTTTTCATATTAAGCGAACTCGGATATACAAAACGACTATTCTCCATTATTTCAAAGCCTGTCCTGACGTTTTTCGGCCATATCCATAGAAGTGATAATATGGAAAAACTGGTTGTCCAGGGCCATGCCCCGGAAGGATGGCGTCGTTGCCGTTCTACCACATGCTGGGTAAATGCGACAATCAATTGCTAGATGTTAGTGTCAAAAGAGGGATCGAATTGAAAAATAATCGCGTAAGATGGCGGAATTCGGTTTTCAAAGCAGTTGACAACATGCGTGATGGTAATCCTCCAGTTCTGACTAAAGCCTAATCCAGACCTACATACACTGTCCACTAACAAACGTTTGGGAACATTTGTCCGTAAAGAAAACATTTATGTTATATGGATTTCACGACTACATTGACCTCAAGACGCGTTTCATCACCACAGTGGTACAAAGTATCGCAAAGTCTAGACGCTACTTCAGCAAGTTATCCTGTGAGAACATGTCACGCCAAGAACTCTGGTTCATGGTCGCAACGCTCCCATAGAAACAGCAGAATCAACATATTTTAAATTATAAAAGATCCTGTCATTATTCGTCACTATTTTGTATAGTTGAGTTAATGTCCGATTTCATTTGTAACTTGTATTTTAAAATAAATTAGTGTTTTTTTAAAAAGTAATTTCAAGAGTTTTTGAGATAACATTTATACATGTGTGTAGGTATTTTGTTTCAAAAAACATTTAGTTTTTAAACAAGGTAGCAATTGCGTCCAGACTAAAGGCAAAAACATGTCAGTCAATAGTGAGGCAGTGGCAATTATTTATGCTCGATATATATATTTCATGTCAAAGAAAAGGAAACTCCTGCAAAACGAAATAGAACATTCTTCGAACCTATTAAGAGACCTAAAATTACATTACATCGCCCGATTTATATAAACACAATAAACAATGAACCAGCAAATAGCATCACCACTGATACGATTGCTCAAAAGAACAAACATTTGCTTTGAACGCGTCCAGACTTGCTCCAGAAGCGAGTATAAAAACAAAGTTTCCCATCCTGACGAGAAACAAAAAACTTTAAACATTTGTG
Organism: Ceutorhynchus assimilis; assembly: GCA_917834065.1. Lineage (NCBI taxonomy): Eukaryota > Metazoa > Arthropoda > Insecta > Coleoptera > Curculionidae > Ceutorhynchus > Ceutorhynchus assimilis. The sequence goes on from OU892277.1 coordinate 44,403,885, forward strand.
TCAAATACAAAAGTTTCAAAAAATGGTCGAAAGTTTCTGAGTCAGTTTCAGGCATACAGGGTGCGCCAAAAAAGTGCACCAGTGTGAAGTTATATTTTTTTTAAATGGAACACCCTGTATATTGTGCGCTTATTTGTTAGTCCCTTTCAACCTGATTTCAACGATATATTATAGGGAAAAACAGGAAAACCCCTTTCAAGGTTTCATATTGAAAAAAAAAATTACCAGTTAAGGTTTTTTTCTATAAACAGTTTATTGTTCAAATTTTATTCATTAATATGCAAGGTGAAATTTTCTAATAAATCCAGATGTCTAAGTTATTATTATTATTTAAAAAATAAATAACATGATAAATCTTGGACGGGATTTTCGCGTTTTTACCTATAACATTGGAGATAAACCGAGAGATAAGCATATCAAACCGTATATCGTTGCAATCAGGTTGAAGGAGACTAACAAGTAGGCGCACAATATACAAGATGTTCCATTTGAAAAAATATAACTTCACACTGCTACACTTTTTTGACGCACCCTGTATGCCTAAAGCTGACTTAGTTAAAAACTTTTGACAATTTCTCAAAATTTTTGTATTTTACACTTCTGTCAAAAACGTCAAATGAAAAAGTTTGCAAGGGGGTGAAATTTATAATAGATCACCCTGTACACTGTGTCCGAAATTGCTTGTAATCACAGGGTATCTCGGTAACCAGCAGAGACAAAACTTTGAGGTTTTCACGATCCTGTATCAGTTTTTCATGAAAATTTGAATGCCGCGAACAGAATTGTGCCACCTTGTTCCGATTCCGAGATACAGGGTGAAATAGAAATGTTGCGCCTTGCAATATTTCGGACATCCTGTAACATAGAAAAAGGTGAAAACTGTTATAGAAAGATATTTTTACGTAGAATCCAGCGTTGAAGTCAAATTTTTTTAAAGACAAACCCTTTCCGAGATATAGTCCAAACTTAGTATTTTTTAAATGAGACACCCTGTATTTTTTAGTCCCAAAAAATTCACTTTTTTTTCTCTTGAAAACGACTTACCACACTATGCACTTGTGACGTAAACTTACCCTAAAAAGCGCAATATTTAAAGAATAGGTAACGTAAGTTGGCCATGGAATTATATTTAGGTATTAAAGTGTCCACAAACAAAATTGAACCAAATAAAAAATAAATAAACATTTCTTACTCTGAACTTGATAAACTTAATGATTATAATAAACAAATTCTAGATGACTAAAAAAACTGTTGAAAACTGTTCTGAACACAGAATTGGCACACAGTACGAATTCTTCTTAGAGCATTCATCATTATCATATTATCATTATTCATGGCCAACTTACGTTTTTCTTTTAACATTGCGTTTTTGAGGGTGAGTTTACGTCATATGTGCATAGTGTGATGCATCATTTTTAAGAGAAAAAAAAAGCAAATTTTTTGGGAATAAAAAAATCCAGAGTGTACCATTTGAAAAATACTAAATTTGGGCTATATCTCGGAAACAGTTTGTCTAAAAATTTGTTTGACAACAACACTGGATTCTACGTAAAAATATCTATCTACAGCGGTTTTCACCTTTTGTATATCTCACAGGGTGTCCGAAATATATTATACCACCCCAAAAAGCACAAAATTTCTATTTCACCCTGTATCTCGTGAACCAAGCAAGGTAGCACAATTCTGTTTGCAGCATTCAAAGTTTCATAAAAAACTGATACAGGGTCGCGAAAACCGCAAAGTTCTATCTCTGCTGGTTGCTGGTGATTACAAGCAATTTGGGACACCGTCTACATCTCTGCAGCGCTGGCCAAGAACCTATTATCTCCAAACCGTTACGGAATTTGAATTGAAAGTTTCCAATTTGTTGATCGACTTTTGGTTTATATGTTTATGAACTACTAGCGGATACCCGACGTGTGCTACTACGCGAAAAAATAACTACATTTTGTTTATTTGTTGAAAAAAGCAAATTTTTAAAGACGGGGGTAGTCCTGACAACTTGCCAACCTCTCCATCTGTCACCTTGACAGTTGACGTTGTGGATTGAATGGTGTCAATTTTTATTACCTTTCAAACAACTAATCTTCTGAAAAAGGAAATGAAAAACAAATAGGACCTACGTTGTGGAAACTTACTCAATTTTACTTACTGGACATGCGCCCAATATAGCAAATATTTGGGAAATTTAAAAGAAGCTGTGATATGTAAAAAAAACGAAAAATTTGTGAAACGTCTATTTTATTATTAAAGTAAATCGTACCGTTCTCGACCTGGAATTCTCGAGGGGAAAGAGAACGGCAGAGAAACCCTCGATCGAACATTCCTCAAAAATCAAAACATACTGTTTCATTTTAATGATAATTGTGAGTCATTAATCAATAATATGAGTCAATGATAAAAGTTTAAATTAGGTACCGTCTCTGTTCTTGTGCTTAAATTTTAATTCCACACACTACATTCAATCAACACTACCTATATTCAAAACTAAAGAGCTTTTGTTAGTTAGCCAGTCTCACCAGTAGGTACTGAGTTCCCGTACGGGAGGCTACTCAGCTATAGTTGTTATTTTGAGCCAATATTTCTAGATTGATTATTTCAGTTTGTTTGCTAGGATATTCGCTCGTCAGGGTAGGAAAATGTTAGTAAATTCAACAAGGTCCTAATGCACTCTCTGAATCCCCAAAATCAAAATCCCAGCACAAAAGACAGCACATAATTTCTTAGGTTTTTAATTTACTCTATATCTGTGTTGTCATAAAAAATGTTATAAACAAACAAAAAATACATAAAAATGAAAAAATAATACTTGTATAAATTAAACTCTCAACAAAATAACAATTATTCAACTGGCCTGTGAATGCTCCTTTTGACACACAAACTAATCACAAATTGGATTGAACAATCAGTTTAATACAAAATAAAAATAAAAATTGAATAATGAACAATGACAGACAAGCGTCTTCTCTTTAATCTCATCTTCCATTCTCTTCTCTCCTCTTCGGTTTTGGTACTTTCGTTTTCTGTGGCGCGCCCCCGTTCAACCCTAAACGTGACGGCGCATACATGGTTGCAACATTTACTTTTTTTTCTATAGTAGATAATTTTTTTTTAAGTTAAGATTCAAAGAAATAATATTTTAAATAGGTGGTTTTCCTCAACATCTGTCAATTTTGTTCAACATCACATGGCGTTTCCGATTCTGAACACCGGGCAGGCATATGACGCCGTTTTGTCATATTTTGGCAGCTGACATCTGTCAAAAATTTAGTTTGACAGCACCCGAACTTAAATTGTACGCAAAATTTTAGCAAAATCCGTTGCAAAGAAATGGTTCGAAAATCTGTACCTGTCACATTTGACAGTTGACACCTGTCATTAGTGGCCTAAAACCTTCTTCTCATTATTGCCTTTCATATTAAACTGGTTTGGGGCACATCGGTCGAATTTTTTCAAAGTCTATAACGGACATAGGTAGACAGACAGAAACATTTTTTGTGTTTTATATACATACATATACATGTAGATTTCAATAAACATCTTTAAAGTGTAGCTTCTCAGTCCGTGGTCTTCACATTTTCGTAAAAACATCAAAAATCGAACAATTGTGAATTCATAAACAGCATTCAAAAGAATCCTTGCTACGTTTTCTGAGTTGTGGCAATTTCCAACATTTGAACTCATAGGAGCATTTTCTCTTTTAGCCCTGATGATCAGACGGGCCTAGTGTCGAACCTTTGGCTGTTAATTTGAACATTAAATTGTTCAAGAAAGCAGCCTAACGTTTATAACCTAGGTGTTTCCATTATCTGTTTTATCTAGCCACTGGAAGATGTTTTTATTGACAGACAGAAGAGACAACGGTAAAAAGAAATGCAATCTCTCTAACCTATCGAATTCTACCTCATATACATATAAAACAGATGTTAGATGATACACCAGAAAAATTATATGAAAACTTCGATGATAATTATAACCGACTCATTAATGGTGAACAAAATCTCTCGAGATTTTTTGAGTCTAATTGTGACAAGTAAATAGTTATTTTAATCAGGTAGTAACAAAGGGCCCCAGAGACGTATTCTTCAAGAAGCTTAGAAGGGGACGGGGGTTGCTACTCAGCAGCAAACTTAGTTAATTTAGATTATACATCATCATACTTTGATATCGTCTAGAGTACCTACGGCCTTTTTACATAGTAAAATGGCTGTGGTATTAGCGGAAAAGCTTTTCATTGCCAAGTACAGAAGAGATTCAAGATTAAAAGCGAGTCATTACCATTTGTGCTATCTTATTTGAGAAAATAAAGTAATCAGGAGATGAATCTGAGTGGGAGCCTCTCTACGAACGTCAGCGCAATTAGCAGACTTGTGCCCAAGATATAAATGTATGGTAAATAACTAAATTGAAATTTCACAAACTAAGTAAGCTTACAAGAAAATAATTAAACTCATTTAATTATCAATTAGATATTTTGATGTACGTTTGGCAATTTTACTGGCACTTCACTCTCAAAGTAATTTAAGGTTAGCTGGATCAGAGTTAATTAATTTTGCAAACTCTTGAAAAGTTTTTCATGCTTTAGGGAATTCAGGCCACGACAATATCAAAATAAAAATCATGGTGTGTGCTTGTCTATTTGTTTTGTATGTTTCGATGCCTTTGACACCACGATAGCATGATTTTTCATTATTTTTTTTAAATTTTAACTCAATTGTTTTTCCTCTATTCAACTAAATATTTCATTTTAATAAATTAAGCATATTGGAACAAATTATAAAGTGTAGTGTTAATTGGCCAAGTGTACTTTCTAATTCATATCTATCACCTCAAAACAAGTTGGCATAAGTATATTGATTCTAAAAGTCCGACGAATTTTGGTTTCACCAGCGTTGAAGCAAGAATTTCAAATTTCGACTGTTCAAGAGATATGAACCTTGAGCCTTTTTAAATTCTGCTAATAAAAATGCGGAAGCATATTTCAATGGTCACTTCGTCGCAAAAGCGATCGTCAAACAGCAACATCAACTCTCATTCCTTCACGAGCTTTCAGACGATTGCCGGTTGAACCAAAGTTTAGTTGAACTATGGACCACACATTCAAACTTTGTTTATTTTCCATCCGAAATCTGGAACTTCTTTAAGAATAGCACTCAGACAAATCAGCCAACTCTGCAGTCCCCTAACGGTCAGAAAACCAATTTCAATAGTCGCACACTGTGTGTGTTTTTGTAGCCCTAAACAAACCCATCAAACTGGAAAATACCAAAGAGGTATAAATTATATAACATTCTACATTTCACATTTGAAATGGTTAAAAATCTTTTGAAAACTGATAATTTCGTGATTTTTCAAACAAAACCTATCTTGTGCCTAGATCTGTTATCGGCAATGAGTGAAAGCAAAATCGATTCAGGTAGTAACATGTTTACAAAGCAAAGCAACAAGGAAGCTGATTTCACGCTTGAGGTGATCAAAATGCGCCAACGGGGTACAAATATACTTTTCGTTCCTTCTTCACCTGAAGCTGTAAATGTTGGCTAAGCTTAAAAAGCTTTTCATGGCAAGACAATGTTTAATACATAATATCCACTCTATTTTTTTAATATGTATACAGCATTTATTGAATATTTAGAAACGGAGTTTAGAGTTTATTTTTGTAAATATTTGAATATTTTATTAATTTAGATATTCTAAACATTGGACGTAGAATCTCACAGCTCGCTTTATTTGCGAGCTTTTTTAAAAAGTTTCTCCTGTAAGATGTTAAAATGAGTCAAAGGCAATCCAAGTAATTTATCTGTTACATTATTCAACTCAAAAATAACTAGTTTTCTAGGACGCTTAACAATGTTCATGCAATATAAAAACTATTTAGGGATGACTATTTAAATAAATAATGGCCACAGCTAATCCATAATCTGAAAATATTTCTCAGCTTTATGAAACTAATGAAAAGACTTATGGAAAGAAATTGTGGGATTTTTTAAATTTTTTTGTTAGTTATAGAATCATATTGAAGAAATTGTAGTTTCATTCGTTTCTGTTGAACCCTTTTTGTAGTTATGTATAACAAAAAAAACATATCTAAGTATAGGTACCTTATAATTTCACTTCTTAAGTTCCAAAACATTTTAAACAAATAAATTTTTCTTATCAGTTGACCTCCAGAAAAATAAACTGGAATTATATGGATCCACGAAAATTAAATTTGTTTTATTGCCCCTGTTCCAAAGCAGACGATTGTGCTTTTCTTTCACGCTTTATTGCCATCTATTTGCCAAGAATTTTTATTGCAAAGTAAAAAATGCCATCGTAGAGGCACTGCTTTAATGTCTGCTCAAATACGTGATTACAGAAATTGGATATAGTTACAGGCGTCCCTTTTGAGATTAGTTTTAGGTAATTGAACTTTGAGCAATCATTTTTATTAAAGCAAAAATAACTCAAATAGGTCAACGGTTGATGATGAATTTATCCGATTAAGCAGGACGCGCACTGAATGGACTCGGACCGGTCGACTCGGCGAAGAGCATTCGGTAGTTTTTGATACTCATGCAATTAAATGAGACTCGAGTCGACCACGTCGAGTCGACGAGTCCGATGCCGTGCGCGGAGTTTCATTTAATTGCATGAGTATCAAAAACTACCGAATGCTCTTCGCCGAGTCGACCGGTCCGAGTCGATTCAGTGCGCGTCCTGCTTTAATGTGGTTTAGAACAGGGGCGGATGGGCTCAGGCGAGACACTGAGACGATTCCCGGTGAGCCGGTTTAAGCAGGACGCGTACTGAATCGACTCGGACCGGTCGACTCGGCGAAGAGCATTCGGTAGTTTTTGATACTCATGCAATTAAATGAGACTCGAGTCGACCACGTCGAGTCGACGAGTCCGATGCCGTGCGCGGAGTCTCATTTAATTGCATGAGTATCAAAAACTACCGAATGCTCTTCGCCGAGTCGACCGGTCCGAGTCGATTCAGTGCGCGTCCTGCTTTAAGCAGGACATGCACTGAATCGACTCGGACCAGTCGACTCGGCGAAGAGCAGTCGGCAGTTTTTGAAACTTATGAAATTAAATGAGGCTCCGCGCACAGCATTGGACTAGTCGACTCAACGCGGTCGACTCGACGCGGCAACAACGGAGATTGCTTCGAGGGGCAAAAACTGCCGAATGCTCTGACGGCCAAAGACAATTTTTGTGTAAAATTTAGTGTAGCGACTATATCGTTTGGGACGTTTCGGTTTGTACTGTGAGTTTGTATTCTGTTTCTGGAGCGGTAGTATCTCCATAATCTCATAAAATTTCCCACTGGATGACTAGACATACTAAAATGTATAAAAAAAATTTCCTCATCTCCAAACAAGTCGGGAAATAAATGGTTGAATTTTATGTGGACCCTCCTTTTTAAATTTATATTATAGATTCAGAATCTTGGCCTGCACATTTCTCTAGAGCTATCATCAAATCTTCCTCAAAGTCTGAAGAATCCGTCATTTTTATCTTCTTCTGCTCTTCTATATTCGACAACTGGCGGACGACTACCGGCAATGCGAATTCAATGCGCGGCCGATGTTGATATTCCGATCGCTCTATTCCGAGTTGACCGGTCCGAGTCGATCCAGTGCGCGTCCTGCTTTAGGAGAAAAATAAAATATGATGAGAAACAATGCGCCGCAACTTAATAGAAAAAAATCACTCAAGGCGTAACGCGACAATACTCTACCAATTCAATAGAAAGCGGTCTTTATTTTGTATCGTTTTTCACAAGGCGTAGCGTAGAGCTGACATGCTGATATTGGAATTTTTTTTCATTAACATTACAATTAAAAATGTAAACTTTGTCTATAAACTTACACTTTTTTCTGTTCAATCAGACATTACCGAGGACATTACCAAACTTACCGATAATAACCCGGTTAGTTTGAAATTTCAATCAGACATAATCAAACTTACCAATAATAACCCGGTTAGTTTGTGTTAGTTCGCAATTCTAATCAAACATTACCAAACTTACCAATAATAACTCGGTAAGTTTGGGTTAGTTTGTGTGTAAGTTTGCAAATGTAATCAAACATTAGGTACCAAACTTTACCGAGAATAACCCTTTCGTTTGCAATTTTAATCAGGCATTTCCAAACTTACCGATAATAACCTGGTTAGTTTGGGTCAGTTTGCAATTTCAATCAAACATAACCATTATGTTTTCAAAATTTATGTCAGTTTGCAATTCTAATCAAACATTACCAAACTTACCAATAATAACTCGGTTAGTTTGGGCTAGTTTGCAATTTTAATCAGACATTTCCAAACTTACTGTTAGGAAACAGTACCAGAAGTACCAGGACATACCTGAAATTACCAATTATATTTCAGACCCCGCAAAAGTAAGACTTCTCCTAAGAAAATTAAACTCACAAATCCATGAAAGGTATGTCAATTTCATTTTACCTAATGAAATCTAATATTAAACCTTCAGTGAAGCTGTAAACAAACTAACCCAGTTGTTTGATAAAAAAAAAACTACAATTTTTCACACAAGATACCAATGCATGAAGTTGAATAAAAATGAATCGGGAGATTTTGAACCGTGAAGAATCCAAGATAAATCAAATCACACAAGACGAATTTAAATGTTTAGTTTTAACCTGTGGCTTACAATGGAGTAAAGATAGTAAAATACGAACCAGAATTTTAAACAAATTAGATTCTAATAACAATGATCAACATACATTAGAAAGTTGAATTTCTGAATGTCAGAGGATTGAAAATATAAAGAAGGACGCCCAAATGATTGAAGATCCGTCTCTCAATGTAAATGCCATTTCGAACAGAAACAAACATTTATCAAATTCAGGATTCCAGCAAAAGTTCAAGCCCGACAATAAACCGTTTCGACATGGGAAATATGCAAATGGTTCCAGGATGGTAATGCAGTTCCAAACAGCCCTTGCTGGTATTGCGGCGAACTACATTTCGCAAAAATTTTGTTCATTTGAAGAACACTCATGTCAAAGATGCCATACAGTAGGTCATAAAGTAGGGTTTTGCGATTTCAGGAACCAAAAAAAAGTTTTGAAACAAATAATAATAAGAAAAATGCAAGATCAAAAGCCATTTGTGATGCTAATCATATTGGGTCAACTTCTGAAAGAAAAAAAATCAGTAATATTCCAATCAGGCTACAAATTGATACAGCTTCAGATATCACGGTTATCTCACAAGAAATATGGACAAATATAGAAAAGCCAGAGTGTCAGTCCACAAATCATGATCACACATGATCATGGATCAAAAAATTTGGTTTATGGAACGTACCATCCAATTCAGTCTGCAATGTTGTTTAACCTTTCCTAAAGTTTTTCAAGAAACATTGGGTCACTGTAAAAAAAACAAAGTTAATCTTCATATAAAAGAAGATGCAGTTCCTATTTTCAAAGCAAGAAGACCAGTAGCCTATTCAGTCATGGATAAATTCGACCAAGAACTTCAGAGGTTGCAAGAAAAAAATATATCATTAGTTGAATATTCTGATTGGGCAGCTCCAATTGTAGTTACAAAGAAACAAAACGGAGATGTCAGATTATGTGGCGATTACTCTACTGGTCCCAATGAAGCACTTCTACCACATCATTACCCTCTTCCAACAGTCGAAGAAATTTTTTCAAAATTACAAAATGCTACAATTTTTAGTATCATTGAACTTTCTGATGCTTTCCTTCAAATTGACATCAGTGAAGAATCAAGAAAATATTTAACAATAAACACTCATCAAGGATTGTTTCAATACAATAGAATGCCATTTGGTATAAAAGTTGCCCCACCCATTTTTCAACAAGTTATGGATACCTTAGGTCAGAAAGGAACCACGGCATATATCGATGACATTTTAGTATCAGGACAATCAGAGGAAGGACATTTTAAAATTTTAAATCTTGTCCTAAGGCATATAGAAGAGTTTGGCTTCACTTAAAATTACAAAAATTTAAATTTGGAGTCAAAGAAATTAGGTATTTGGGATATATTTTAAGTAAAGGTGAGTTGGAACCAGATCCAGCAAAAACTGAAACTATCAGAAATATGCCACCGCCCCATGATATCAACACTCTAAGGCGGTTACACACGGACGTGGATGTCTGAAAACATGCACGCACATACATGAAGGTGCCAACAAAAACATCAATGTGTATGCAAAATACTGTCGCGTTTTTGAATGTGCGAGCGATAGAATGACGCTCAGGTGAATTCTGTAATCTCTGGAAATTTTGTATGCACACTCAGAACATTGTAGCAAGAGTAGCAAGATTGACAGTTTTGCTAGTTTTGTGCGAGTGTCTGTACAAAGGCGACCTGCACGTTGTTGTTTGCACGTTTATGTATGCACGTATATGTATCAAGTCATCCACGCCCGTGTGTAAAACTATAATGGTAAATTTATCAAAGAAATACATATGTAACGTCAACCACTAAACTAATTATTAAGAAAAGGAATAAAATTTTCATGGACAACAGAGAGCATTAGTTTTCAATGCATATGACTTCAAGATAGAATATATTAAAACTAGCAATTTTGGTCACGCAGATATTTTGTTAGGATTAGTTAGTCAGACACAATTAAATGATGAAGAATATTTGATTGCTCAGATCAACATCGAATCAGAAGTTTGTCATATATTTGAGAAAGAATGAAATCCGTAGCTCGTGGATATGTTTACTGGCCAAATGTAGACAGGGATATTTTCAATTTTGTGTGAACATGCAAGGAATGTGCAGAAGGTTCAAGAAAAAAATTCTCCAGTAGCATGGCCTGTTCCAAAGGGTCCATGGCAACGAATTCATATAGATTTTGCTGGTCCAATCAACGATTATTATCATTTAATTATTTTTGATGCCTATTCAAAGGAGCCTGAAGTTTTTGAAACTAAAACAATCACGTCAAGCTTTACAATATCAAAATTAGAATTCACGATTTGGAATTGTTGAAACAGTTGTATCAGACAATGGCAGTCAATTCACTTGCAACGAATTTAAACAATTTTGTCAGAAGAATGGTATTGAATATATTCGCACAGCAGCATTTGGCCACAGTCAAAATGATCAGGCAGAAAAGTTTGTTGACACCTATAAAAAAACACTTTCAAAAATTCAACGAGGGGTAAGTCATAGGCAATTACAAGATATAAACATATTTTTAAGAGTGTACAAGTCTACTCCAAATCCAAATTTTCCAGATGGAAAATCTCCGCCTGAACATATATGCTAGGAAGAAGAATGAGAATTCCACTTGATTTGTTGCTTCCTCCGAAAAATATCCAGATTAATGAAATTTCATACAAATTTAAAGAAGAAGATTTGATTTATGCTAAAATTTACAAAAATAACAAGTTCCGTTCGATTCCTGGAAAAATCATAGAACCAACTGGTAATGTGATGTACAACATACTTGTGTCTTATCCAATTAATCACAACATATTAAGAAAATGTCATACTAATCAAATTAAAAGAAGATATGTCAAAGAACCAAATCAAAGTTTTCCGATCCCATTAAATTTTTTAATCGAAGAGTTTAATTTGCAAGACAACGTAAAACAAAGCTCAGATCAGTGTTTAGATCAAGAAAATATATCAGATAATAACAATTCAATAGAATTCACAATAGATAATACAAATACTGAGGAAATGATCGACTGTCAAGAACATAGTGCAAATACTGTTAGTTCTAATGAAGCTGTTCTGAAGAATTATAATTTAGATAGTGAAGTAAGAAGATCGGAAAGGTTACGAAGAAGACCTTCGTATTTGGAGGATTTTATTTTAAAAAAAAAAGGAGAGATGTTAGGAAACAAGTACCAGGACATACCTGAAAGTACGTTAACCAGCAAGTCGAATTTCGATTTTTGTCATATTGATTATCATTGTATTTTACTGTTGAATTTAATAAAATCTTTTCAAAAACAAATATTGTTGTAGTTAATCCGAACTACAACACTTACCGATGATAACCCGGTTAGTTTGGGTTGGTTTGCAATTTCAGTCAGATATTACCAAACTTATCGATAATAACCCGGTAGGTTTGGGTTAGTTTGCAACTTTGATTAAACATAACCATTATGTACAATGGTCTCATCAGTGGATAACTGTCATGATATTGGAGATTATTTATGGAATCCCACCTGTATTGCACATTTCGGTAGTGGCGGGGATTTCATATTGATATATATTAAAATGTTTACGAATAAAGAGGCAGACTTTTATGGTAGTAAAAACCAGTATTTTATTTTACCTGTCCCAACAACTCAACATGGCGCTGCGAACAGTTCAAATTCCCAAATAAAATCTAAATTTAATTTCGAAACGGAGAAGTTAGTGCTCGGTTCGCGTTAACTGGTGTTAATTTTCCCAATTCAAAAATTTATTGAAAAATAACCACGTGAGCAAGTTCTTCGAAATGGCGACTGGAATTGTGCCGCCATCAGCTATGGAATTCACAGGCTTGTTAGATGAAAATTGGAGATTCTACAAGCAAAAATTCGAATTATTCCTGAAAGCCACAGATGCTGGCAAAAAATCGTCCGAAGTTAGGGCATCAATCTTATTATCTACAATTGGAGATAACGCATTAAAAATTTACAATAATTTCAAATTTGAAGCCGATGAGGGCAAAATGGACTACAATGAGATCATTAAAAAGTTTGACAATCACTTTAAACCTGAGAAAAATTTAACATATGAACGCCACATGTTTTTTCTCAGAAATCAGAGCGATGGCGAAACCATTGACAGCTACGTCAATGAACTACGACACCTCAGTGCGACTTGTGAGTTCGGTGATATCCAAGACTCGTTAATTAAGGATCGTTTAGTCCTAGGCATAGGTGATGCAAGTGTAAAACAAAATCTACTTCTAATAAAGGATCTGACGTTAGAAAAAGCCATCGCCATTTGCAAGACTTCAGAGAGAACCAAATTACAGATGCAATCTCTGTCAGGTGAAATGAGCTCAATGTCGCTACACAACGTCAACCGACATAAATTTTCGAATACGCCTTCTTCTACAACCCAAGATTACTCGAGACCAGGGCCTAGTGTGCAAAACCCTTCCAGTCAACGAAAAATTCATCAAAAATTTTCCAACTACCACCAGCCTACTCAGCAGAGAAATCATCAATTGGGAAATCGATTCCAAGGACGACGTTCACAATCGCAGGTATTTTTGTGTAGAAATTGCGGATCTAAACATTCAATAAATCAATGTCCTGCTTTTGGTAAAAAATGTTTACATTGTAATAAATTAAATCACTTTGCAAAATATTGTAGGTCAGTTAATAAAATTCATATTGAAGATTCTAAGCTAGAAATAGAAAATAGTTCTGGTTCAGATTCAGATTATTTCATTGATTATATTTCCAAAATTAATATTATTCGAAAAAATGATTGGAACATAAATATGAATGTTCACAATGGAACTGCAATAAACTTTAAATTAGATACAGGGGCTGAAATAAATGCTATTCCCTCAAAATTCTTAAATAAGTTAAATATTCATGCAAATAATTTAATTCCTTGTGATCTTAAAATTTCTACTTATACTGGTACCAGGATAGAGATGTTAGGTAAGTGTTCTCTTTATGTAAATATAAAAATTTTCATGACTATATTACTTTTTACATAGTAAAAAATGAATTTTCTCCTGCCATTTTGGGTAAATCTGAATGTGTAAGGCTTAATCTTCTCAAATTTGTAGACGCAATTGAAAAAAATGTTTTTGAAAGTTATAATTGCATTTCGGAACAATTTAAGGATATTTTTGAGAGTATTGGAACCCTTAAATGTCCAAAATACCATATTAATGTTGACTCTTCTATAAAACCCGTTATAAACGCACCAAGGAAAGTACCTTTTTCAGTACAAAATAAATTAAAAACCCTATTAAAAGATCTAGAGAAAAAAAAAATAGTTGCTAAAGTAAATGAACCTACTGAATGGGTTAATAGCTTAGTTTTAGTGCATAAACCTAACGGTGACCTAAGAATTTGCCTCGACCCCCAACAATTAAACAGGGCGATAATTCCTGAAAAATTTCCCCTTCCAACCTTGGATGAAATAATTTCTAAACTCACAAATGCGAAATATTTTTCCAAATTGGATGCCAGTCAAGCGTTCTGGCAAATTCAACTGGATAACGAAAGCTCTCACAGATGCACATTTAATTCTCCTTTTGGCAGATTTAGATTTTTGCGCATGCCATATGGAATTAAATCGGCATCTGAAGTCTTTCAAAAATACATAAAACAATACTTTGAGGACGTAGAAGGTGTTGTAAGTTATATTGATGATTTTTTGATTTGGGGTTCTACAAAGGAGGAGCACGACCATAGACTAAAGAATGCTCTCGAAAAAGCTCGCGAAATAAATCTTAAATTAAATTACAGTAAATGTGAATTTGGGGTTAAAAGAATAAAGTTCATGGGTCATAATTTTTCAAAACATGGGATCGAGCCTGACAATGATAAAGTTTTAGCCATAAAAAACTTCCAAAAACCGGAATGCAGGAAAGATGTTGAAAGATTTTTGGGCATAATAACTTATGTTTCCAAATTTATACCTAATATGTCATTTGAGACAGAAAATTTACGTATTCTGCTTAAAAAAGACGTACATTGGCATTGGGATCATCAACAAGAACAGACTTATACTCGTCTTAAAAATATCCTAACTCAAAATCCAGTCTTACAAATTTTTAATCCAGATAAGCCTATAACTTTATCTGTAGATGCTTCTCAAAAGCTTTAACAGATAGCCAGAAAAATTGGGCACAGATAGAGAAAGAAATGTACGCAATCACATATTCTTGTTTACGTTTCCATCAATATATTTATGGCAAAAATATAACTATTGAAACAGACCATAAACCGTTAATATCTATAATTAGAAAGCCACTAAATTCTTGTCCAATGAGACTACAACGCATGCTTATTCAAATACAACCATATAAAATAAACTTAATTTACAAACCAGGCAATCAAATTCCAATTGCTGATGCGTTATCCCGAGCACATGATTTCAAAATTATTACTGAATCCAACAAAGAGTCCGAGCTTGATAAAAAAATTGAGGCTCAAATATTATCAATTGAAACAAATATTCCCGTATCAAGAGATAATCTACATAAAATTAGAGAAGAAATTAAAAAAGATTCTATCATTTTGAAAGTTATCAATTTTGTAAAAAATGGTTGGCCAAATTGCAAGAGATTGGACGAAAAAATTAAACCTTATTTTATTGCCCGACATTGTTTATCATTTTCTAAAGATTTGTTATTTTACAATAACAAAATCGTAATTCCTGAAACGTTGCAAAATGAGATGCTTTCTAAATTACATTTGAGTCACCTAGGCAGAGAAAAAACCAAATATCGAGCACGTTCAGTATTTTATTGGCCAAACATGACCCGAGATATTGACAATTTAATTTCCAACTGTAGATCTTGTGCAATATTTTCAAAATCTCCTTCTAAGGAACCACTTATCAATCATCCTATTCCAACAAGAGCTTGGCAAAAAATAGGTATTGATCTTTTTGAACTTCATTGCAAAATGTATCTTGTCATTGTTGATTATTTTTCTAAATTTGTAGAATTAAAAAAATTGCATAAAAACACAACTTCTGATAATGTAATTTTGCACTTGAAAGAAACTTTCTCCTTGTTGGGTATACCGGATGAAGTAATTTCTGATAATGGCCCCCAATTTTCTTCTAATTTATTTAGAGATTTTGCAAAATCTTGGGGATTCTTACATACTACTAGTAGCCCTTTATTTCCTCAATCCAATGGGCAAGTAGAAAGAACAGTAGGAACAATTAAATCTATTTTAAAGAAATGTTTCAATGACAAAACTGATCCGTATTTAGCCATTTTAGAATTACGTAACACACCAATAGATAACAATTTGTATTCTCCCGCTCAGCTATTGATGCATAGAAATTTGAAAAGTATATTGCCAGTCACTGAAGAGCACCTCAAATCAAAAATAATTAAAAATAGTTTTCACCGAAATAATCTGAAGCAAAAACAAAGAACTCAAAAAATGTATTTTGATCGTAAAACTAGAAAATTGAATGACTTGCTGATTAATCAGAAGGTATTGATAAAAAATTATGGACATTTTTCTTTACCTGGTAAAATTGTTAATGTGAATCACAAACGACGAAGCTATGACATTCAGATAGATGACACAAATAAAATAGTGACTAGAAATCGCCATCAAATTAAGTTAGACCCTGAAAAACCTTTAAACTTTCAAAATTCAGGAAGAGAAGAGAATGATGGTGATTTTTATGTAACCAAATTTGGTAGAACATCGAAACCGCCTCTGAGATATAATGCATGAAAAACCTCTTCACAGGTTAATTGAAATGTATCGCCGTTCATCAAGAAATGAACTCACATATTAATTGAATTTTTTTTAGAATTTTCGAATTGAACATTGGAATTACCTATTTGTTATTGATTTCGATAAACTTGCCAAATTCTTGAATAAATTAAATTGTTTATGTTCATGGATAAATATTGTCTTCAGTAAAAAATAGTTTTAAGTGTTTTATTATTATATCTAGCTTTAGAATAGGATAATGGTTATGGAACATCTGACACATTTTTATGTCATGATTATTTTCAACTATTGTTTATTGTATAAAAAGGGAGATGTCATGATATTGGAGATTATTTATGGAATCCCACCTGTATTGCACATTTCGGTAGTGGCGGGGATTTCATATTGATATATATTAAAATGTTTACGAATAAAGAGGCAGACTTTTATGGTAGTAAAAACCAGTATTTTATTTTACCTGTCCCAACAACTCAACAATAACCATTATGTTTTCAAAATTTGTGTTAGTTTATAATTCTAATCAAACATTACCAAACTTACCAATAATAACTCGGAAACTCGGTTAGTTTGGGTTTGTTTGCAATTTTAATCAAACATTTCCAAACTTACCGATGATAACCCGGTTAGTTTGCAATTTCAATCAGAAATTACCAAACTTATCGATAATAACTCGGTCAGTTTGGGTTAGTTTGCAACTTTGATCAAACATAACCATTATGTTTTCAAAATTTTGTTAGTTTACAATTCTAATTAAATATTATCATAACTCGGTTAGTTTGGGTTAATTTGCAATTTCAATCAAACATAATCATTATGTTTTCAAAATTATTGATTCTCGAAATTACGTTTCTCAATATTTCGAAAACCAACATTTTTCGAAAAATATGTGTTCAAAATTATTGATTTTCGAAAGAACAGTAGTTATTTAAAGTCAATATTTCCCAAATGGTTGATTTTCGAAATAAAAAGCATTCGGAGAGAAAATGGAATTTCTTTTTTCGCAAAAATGAATACAGACCTGTAATGTCTGAATAAAATGGCAAACTTACCCAAACTACGGTAAATTTGGTAATGTCTGACTGAACAGAAAAAGTGTAAATTTACAGAAAAAAAGCATGGCTCTACGCTTTCGTATTTTCGAGCAATATAAGTAGGTATTGGTTTTCTGAAAAAGTAGGCTATTCAATACCCTATTTTTAAGAAACACTTTTTTGCAAAGGGAAAATGTTTGGCTATCTTTTGCTTCCAGCGTTATTCACCTCCTGAAAGCTCACAGGGCCGCTACAGCAATACCAGTCCCGGGCCGATTCAAAGTTGCCCATCCGAACCTGGATTAGAATGGATATCTGTAATTCGTAATACAACCCGCAAGGACTCCTCAATCACTATTTGATGAATTCTCGGTTAATATTACGAATTCCAATTACCTGATGTCCATTCAGATACCCAGGAGCTATAATAATTTTGACTAGACCGGTGCATGTTTGGGAGAAGCATTGTTTGAACTATAGCATCTAAGCTTTTACAATATACCGGGTTATTCACGATATTTTGACCCCCCACTTGCAGCCTTTACCTTCAGAGGTAGATGAAAGATGTAAATACAGAAGTTGTACAGTTTTAGCTAAATTTTTAGAATACATCGTCAAAAAAAAAAATTGATTGTCAGAAATTTGTAATTTTGCATCCTTTCAACTTTTTTCAGATGGAATGCCCTATATTTTATCCTATATTCTTGAAGAACACAAGTTAAAAGTACGCAAAATTTCACATTTCTAACAATAAATTTTTGTTTCTGACGATGAATTCTAAAAATTTAGCTAAAACTACACAACTTTTGTATTCACACTTGTCATCTACCTGTAAAGGTAAAGGCTGCAGGTGGGGGGGTCAAAATATAGTGAATAACCCGGTACATATAACAAAATACAGATTTTCAGTATCTGAATGTTTCAGTGGCCTAAAAAAATCCCGACATATAAAAAGGAAGCGATGTTAATTTATTTATTCAATTCTCATGCTAATTAGAATGCCATCTTCTCCAGATTCTCCTCTTAACTTCAGTTTAATAAGATATAAATACCAATTTATTTGTTGAAAATGGTGCACGAAGAAAGGTTATATGGAAGAGGGTCGAATGCCTTACTTCCAATTATTGCCAAGAAAAATGTTCTACAAAGAGACAGAAAGAGATACGTATTTATATATTCACAAATATAAAATTGGAAATTTCGAGAAAGCAGTATGTTGAAGATAAAGCTTCATTGTTCGGGAAACGAGCATGTCAATATATTTCGATATCGTTAGAAGTATAGGATCCTACTGAAAACTGAAAACATATTTATAAAAATAGAATAGGTACCTAATAATGCTCAGAGTTATACAAAGGTTGTTTAAAAATACATTATTCAAGATAGAATGAAACTGGCATAGTAATTTTATAAGCCTTTGTTATCCATATTCACTCTGGTAGCCCACGTTCACGAACAAATTCCATGTCATGCCTCCTGAATTCTTTGTGCAAACCTAACTCTATACTGATGCTAGTTAGCAAAAAACTTTTATGAAATGCCGTGTCATAAAGATAATAAATATTAAGTTACAATAATCAGATCTGTCTGTAAAATAAATATTGCCGGATAAATAATCACAATAGTTATATTTATATAATTTCCGATGCCTTAGAATTAACCTTCTCATCAACTACATTCCCTGCACGAGGTGTTTTCCCGTCTATATAGAAATGCGCCACAGTGCAGCCCATCCTGAAAAAGGGCAAGAAACTCTTTCTAGCAATAATTATCGTCCCATCTCACTTATACCGTACTTTCGAAAGTAATGGAAAAGGCGGTAACCTCTGACAAACAATACGGGTTTAGTTCTAAAAGATCTGGTGGCGTACGTCAGTCATATTTGGAACTCGACTGTCGAAAAACATGGCGAAACCAGAATTGTAGCATTAGAAATCTCAAAGGCTTTTCATCAGGTGTGGCACCTTGAAGGTCTCCTCAGCAAATTTACTTCCAGCGTATGGTCTTCTGAACGAATTTTTCCATTGGCTGGGGAGCTTTTTGGAAAACAGGTCAATACATGTTGTGGTCGATGGTGTGTCTTCTGATCATCATCATAGGGATCACTCGATACCGAGCATGATTATCTCCTATTCTATTCTTAATCTCGTCGAGTGTGCATTTTCTGATGGCTATAGAGACCAATTCTGGAGCCGCACACTCTTCCACAGTCTTGACACACCCAGCCTCTTGCAGCATTGTCTCTTCCCCTATTCTCTTGTTCCTTCCTGCGGTCCCTCTTCTCGGTCTCGTGTCTGATGCGTCGTAATTCTTCAAAAAATATAAAAACGGGTCACTGCATGTTGTGGTCGATGGTGTGTCTTCTGATACACTGCCTATAAATGCCGGCGTTCCCCAAGACTCAATTTTATCCCCAACACTCTTACTTTTTTTATAAAAGATTTGTTAAATGTGACAATAAACCCCACATACAGCTTTGCGGGCGATAGTAACGCCGCGCCCAAGAACAGATTCACCCTAACAGTGATCTTGACATCATTACCAACTAGGGCCTTAACCACCTAGTCAAATTCAATGCTTTCAGAACGCAGGCAACATTATTATCAAATAAGAAATCTTCGGCTGATAATAACCCATCAATCCCGCATCATCTCTTCTTGGGGTGAGCGCATCGACCATCCTGTCTTAGCATGACCATGTATATTTCATCGCCAAAACCGCTTCTCAAAAAGTAGGTTTTCTGTTTCGTGCAAAAAGCTTCGTTTCTTTTGAACAACTTCTTCTTTGTAAGGCTCAAATCAGACCATGCATGGTATACTGTTCCCACATCTGGAGCGATGCTCCCAAACATTCGTTGGCTCTATTAGATCTCTCGAACAAAGACGCAAGGTGGCCGACTTATCGTTATTCCATCGCCTCATTCCAGCTAGAAGAAGTTATTTGAGAACCACAAGAAACTCAGTCAGACTCGCATCCATATGTGGTAAAGTTGGCTACTCCGAGGACCATCCCTGGAACTTCTTTCCTCCTGCTTCATTTCCTGAATGATTAACCCTTAACGTGTTTAAAGGAGGGTTAATCGTCACTCAATTTAATCCGCTCATGGTACCGCTTAGGTAGTATAAAATTTGTCTTTTGTGAGCGAACCAATATAAAAAAACTATCTCAAGAATTTCTGAAAGATTAATCGATACAAGAATAACTATCCTCCATCCCCTCAAAAGAAAGGCTCAAAACTCGGGATATGTCACTGGGCACGTTATTTACAATCTTCTTATATTTACGAGTGAGAAATAAATAATAGCATAGCAATATTGTATATTATTGCCTGAATAATATGTAGCGGAATCCGATTCATAAAAGAACGTATCTATTGATGTTTCGATACACAAAAGAATGCACCAAAATATAATAAATACAATACGCCGACGTGTATACACTTTACCGGAGAAATCGTTTCTTATTTGGGTTGTATTCTCTGTGAGAGAAATTGGGAGATTTATTCTCTGAAAATAATAAAATCGGAAAAGCTTTGAGATTTAAGTGGGTACCTAATCTTAAAAAAATAAAAAAAATTAGTAACACTGTGAATATTATCAGGTATAGGACATAAAAAAGGCAAATCCCTTTTTTATTTGAATTGCTAATGGAACATCAGACTACATACCCAGTAATTTTTTCTCTATTTCAGTTGTTGAAACTTCAAAGAGATGGTGGTTATCTAGCATCTCAGAACTTCTGGACAATTGACAATTAATAATTCCTGAAGATTGAAACTGGAAATTTTCTCGAACGCAGCCTCTGATACTATCCGGTATTCCATAAAATATTTGGATTATACCGGATCCATCAGTAAGGTCAGTCACGAGTCAAATCTTTGATCCTCCATGTCTTCTGGGGCCAGTAGTTGTTGGCAAGAACAATTGGGTTGGTATGAGAGTTTTCCTTCGTAATGAAGTCCCCTATTTCCAAATCGTCCTATTTTCGTACTTACCCCAAAAGAGAAATTCAAGATGTATAAAAATAACCTAATGTCTCTTCTACTCAAACCTTGCGCTTCTCACCCAATATTCGTTCAAATAAAATTCGCATTTATTTCCTCAGATATTGTTTTTCGTTTCAAATTGAATTTGATGTCAATTGTGCTATAGGTATAAAAGAAAATTTCAACGTATTGGGGACAGAAAAAATCGTGAAAAAGGTTATCGGAGAATGAGGAATGTGTTTTGAATTATCGAAGATATGTATAGTTTATCTATTCTAAATTGAACCACTTTATTTTCAAGCTATGTATAAGGTACGATCAAATATTAGGCACCTTTGGCGTGAATAAATACTCAAAAAGCCTATATAAATGTTTTGAATATTCCCTACTAGAAACTACAATCGACAAAATGAAATACTGGTTGACGGAACCAAATTTCAAAAAGGTTTCTTCATGTTTATTTGCTTGGGGGAGCTTGGGCGACGCGACCGACGGCGCGGCGTCGGCGCGGCGGTGCAGTTTCACAGTAGTTTGTTCTCTTTGTTAGAGGTGGAGGCAGGTTTATACGTGTGTATATTTTTATGGAATAATTGTTTAAAATTTTAAAAAAATATCTCCTAAACGGCACTGGGGCATGTGTATTCCAAAGTATCTCAAATATAAATAATAAATATAAATTAAATTTTACGTAGAATAATATCTAAATTATATTGATTTATTATATTATGAAACATTTTTGGAAACCTCGCCGCCTATGCTTCATAAAGAAAACGCCGACTGTTGATGAAGAATTATTTTTTGTAGTGGTTCAATTGAGAATAGATAAACTATACTTGATAAGAGTATTATTTATGTACTTATATGTCGTAGCCATATTGTAAATACCGCCATAGATTGTAGATTGTAGATTTCGGGGGAGTCGTTTCGGCTTTTCAGCCGCTCAGCACTGCTACCTTTGCAGATATTTTGTGCGTGACTCTACATCTTAATTTGTCTCCAGGAAGCGTAGACTTCTGCCGAAGGAAGCTATTTTCCTGGGTGTCAGTTGGCCCACTTCTTCTGGTGACAGTGTTGCCCCCTCGAGGAATTTGAGCCTCTTGCAGAATTGGGATGGACATTCGCAGAGCAGGTGCTCTGCGGTTTCTATTGCGTCTGAGCAGAATCTGCAGAGATCGTCTTCTGCTCTGTCCATTAACCTTAAATGGTATTTCACTGGGCAGTGTCCTGTGAGCAATCCCACCACCAATCTGATGTCTGGTCTGCTCATGCTTAGGAGCTGTTCAGCTCTTTTTGCTGAAAGGGTAATAAACCTTTTTGACTGTCTGAGTCCCGGTGTGTGCCTCCAATATGATGACAGTTGGTCTTTCTCCCATTTGTTGAGTTCTTCCATGATGTGGCTTTTCATTAAGCCACAGTAGGGCTCTGGTCCATGGTATGGTGTTGAGGCCCCTTCCTTTGCGAGGCCATCTGCCTCTTCGTTTCCTTCTCTGCCTCGATGACCAGGCAGCCACATCAGCGTTACCTGGTTATGTGTCGCTAGTGTTTTTAGGGTCTGTTTACACTCCCAGACTAGTTTTGACGTGCATTTGAAAGCCCTCAAGGCTTTTAAGGCAGCTTGGCTGTCCGATAGTATGAAGATGTGTTTTCTTTTGAGGCTTTGGTCAAGACACTCTTGTGCACATATATCTATGGCAAGCAGTTCGGCTTGAAATATTGTAAGATGTTTACCCAATGCCTTGGAGAGCTTGAAGTTAGGGCCGGAAATGCCCAGTCCAGCTCCTACCATTAGCTTGGATCCATCTGTGTACCACAGAGATGCATTGTCTGCTTGTGGTAGTTCTTTATTCTCCCATGATTGGCGGTCGTTTATTACCACTGCGAAGGGGATCTCTAAGTCCAATCTGACCATCATGTGGTCACTTGGTTTGCTGGCATTCTCCAGTGTTATTAGATCAACGATTTTCAGATGTCCCCTCAGATCGCCAGGCTTGAACTTGTCTATTTGGAATAGCCTGTGAGCGCTGGTTATTGCCTCCTTTTTCACACATAGGTGAAGTGGGGGCATGTTGAGTAGCGTCTCTAGGGCTGCGGTGGGGCAAGTTGACATTGCTCCCGTTATTCCTAGACATATCAGCCTTTGCACCTTTCTTAGCTTAATCTGAGCGGTGACTTGTTGGGTTTTGGGCCACCACACCAATGAGGCGTATGTGACCATAGGCTTTATTATGGTTTGGTAGATCCAGAATACCATCTTTGGCTTTAGCCCCCATGTTTTGCCAACAAGTCTTCGGCATGACCAAATGGCTGATGTAGCTCGAGAGCATGTTTTCTCTAACTGTTTGTTCCAAGTGAGGGTTTGGTCCAGGGTGACCCCTAAGTACTTCACTTCGTTGGAAAATGTTAGTTGTGTACCGTTAAGGGTCGGGGCTTTCAAATTTAGCTTCCTTCTTCTTGTGAACGGGACAAGGATTGTTTTGTTTGCGTAAAGGGATAGTCCTTCGCCTTCGCTCCAATTTTTAACGATGTTTAGGGCACTTTGCATTCGGCTTGTCACTATACCTTCATGTTTGCCCTTGATTACGATGGCTAGGTCATCTGCGTAACCTATGACCTGGTATCCAGCACTACTCAGTCTGGTAAGAATTTTGTCTACCACCAGTGTCCATAGTAGCGGAGAAAGAACACCCCCTTGAGGACACCCTCTGACCGTGGTAGCGGTAGCTGATGCTCCGTTTATTTCAGCCGTAACGTGACGGTGCTTCAGCATCGACTCTATCCATTTTACAATTGGAACTTCAACATCCCATTCTTGTAATGCTCTGGCGATTGATTGATGTGAGGTGTTGTGAAAGGCACCCTCTATGTCGATGAAAGCTGTGAGAGCGATCTCTTTGCACTCGATTGTCTTTTCAATGTCTTTAACCAGGCAGTGTAAAGCACTTATCGTGGATTTGCCTGGCTGATAGGCAAATTGCTTCGAGTAGAGCGGTCTTCTCAATAGAGTTTCGCTTCTGATGTACTGGTCGATTGCTTTCTCCATTGTCTTAAGGAGAAAGGAGGTTAGACTAATGGGACGATATGATTTTGGTTCGTCCTCGGGTCGGCGACCCGTTTTTGGTATGAATATCACATTAGCTTCCCTCCAAGATAGCGGTATGTGCCCTAGGAGCAGGCTTGCCTTAAAGAGCTTTTGTAGGTGTACCTTTAAGTGCTCGTAGCCTTTTTGCAGTTGTGCGGGAAAAATCCCGACTTTGCCTGGAGATTTGTAGGGTCTGAAGCTATCGATCGCCCATTTTATTCTGTTCATTGTGAAGATTTTCCCAGCCAGCCTTTTGCTCCTGCCGTTAGGGCTTTGTGGCCCTTCGATAGGCGGAGTGACCTGGTTCAGGGCTTCAACGATTACCGAACCTGGAAAGTGAGTTTGTAGTAGTACCTCTAGACTTTCTGTATGGTCGGTACAGTGTTCTCCGTTTGGCTTTTTAAGCAGACCAATTCCGTTTGAGTGGTTTTTTGAAAGAACTTTTTGGAGACGTTGAGCTGGGGCTAATTCGTCAATCCCCTCGCAGAATTGTCTCCATGATTTACTTTTTGATTTTCTTAATTCACGGTTGTACTTGTCTAGGGCTGTTCTATAGTCTGCCCAGTTGCCGTTAGTTTTTGCCTTGTTGAACAGTTTTCTGGCATCTTGTTTCAGACGTCTCAGCTGCCCGTTCCACCAAGGCACATCCCTGTGGACTGCCTTCTGTTTTACGGGACAACTGTTCTCATAGGAATCTTTTATCGCATTTGTTAGATTGTCAGATGATGCCTCTAGCTCTTCTATTGTAGTTATGTCAGAAGGGAGTTCATCTAGACTCTAAAAAAATATCTCCTAAACGGCACTGGGGCATGTGTATTCCAAAGTATCTCAAATATAATAATAAATATAAATTAAATTTTACGTAGAATAATATCTAAATTATATTGATTTATTATATTATGAAACATTTTTGGAAACCTCGCCGCCTATGCTTCATAAAGAAAACGCCGACTGTTGATGAAGAATTAGTTTTTGTAGTGGTTCAATTGAGAATAGATAAACTATACTTGATAAGAGTATTATTTATGTACTTATATGTCGTAGCCATATTGTAAATACCGCCATAAAACGGCTAGCTGCTTTATAAAACGCGGCCACATTATAAAATAATCAGTTATTTTACATTATTTTGTATTATGGCTGATAAATTTAGCCATTTCATAAAGTGGCCGTTCAAGTACAATCCTCAAACGGAAATAATTTTCTGATGTTTTACAATTCGGCGAATATCACTATCAGCCACAATATAAAATAAAAGTGGTTATTTGTTTGCCGACAATAAACAAGTATCTTTCACGGTTGCAACTAGAAGTATTATTAGTGTTTGTTTAATTATCTTTTTATTTCTTTTATCTACCTGGAGATGGATAACCCACCTGTGGAAAGATCTTTCTTTTATAATCATTTAAATGCATTATATGCAAGTAACTCATAAATTTGAGGTGTGCAGGGCCGTTCCTACCTGCTGGGGTACCAAATTGAAGGAAATTTCGTTTAGATTGCTTTGGTCTCCTGTTTTTTCTTCGCACATTCCGCCGAAATGGAAAAGAACAGTATATATAGGAATATTCGTGTTTAAGATGGCTCGTACTTGATCGGCAGTTTATAAAATGGCTAAAAGGACTAGCCATATTACAAAATAAACAATTATAAACAAGTATTTTACAGTGTGGCCGCGTTTTACAGTGGCTAGCTGTTTTACAAAATAGCGAAATTTACAATGTGGCTACGAGATGATTTTAGCAAAAAAATAAATAAAGGACCCTGACCTGAGCGTGAGGATACCTGTCCATCCTGGTATATTATTAGGTGACAGGTAGATGTAAATGCATATACAGTGTGATTTTTTAAGTGTGCAACATGTGGGGATTTTTTTTAGTAATAGCACAAGCCAAATACAAACAAGGCCAAAAGTTGGTGCATGTCTGATAATCATATTAGGTGCACTTAGAATGGTTGCAAGTCAAACAGCATACAGGGTAGCTCAAACAATATCAAAGCTGGTACTGTAAAGTACCCTTATTTTAGAAAATAAAGCAAAATGTTACAGAGAAAAGTTGTTTGGAATTAAAAGTTATGCCTAAACACCAAAACATAGCCTCCTAAGAATTTTTTTATTTTCTTTGGAAAAAAATCTATAATTTCTATATTTTTTTTTATTTTTTATTTCCGCCCTTAATACTTTCAAAAATTAATTAAAATCAAATCAATTTTACATAACTTTGTTCAAATTTAAGCATATTTGTAAAATTAACTTAGATTTTTAATTTTTTATGGAATCACAAAATTCATGTTTGTTGCAATGATATTCAACACAACTTTAAAATGTCGCAATTTTTTTTTAACAAGTCAAAACATTACTTATTATAATAGCCATATTACAAAAACTCTCCTTAAAGTGCAAAAGTTTTATTTTATTTAAGTAAATATAAGTAGAATTTTGATATTTTTTGAGCCACCCTGTATGCTGTTTGACTTGCAATCATTCTAAGTGCACCTAATATGATTATCAGACATGCACCAACTTTTGGCCTTGTTTGTATTTTGATTGTGCTATTACTAAAAAAAAATCCCACATGTTGCACACTTAAGTAATGACACTGTATAGTGTGTACATTTCTTGGACATTTAACTACCTGTATCTCAAAAACTAGTCATAGGATTGACTTGTGCCCATAGTAGTTATTGATCAGAAAGGTGAGATCTATAACATACTAAAATTTGGTTAAATTAGACCGCGGTCAGAAATCCCATAAGAAGTGTGCTGTTAATTTACTTGTTCTAATAAGCTGTTTATTTCTAATTAGAAGGTAGCTATGTTGAAAATGCAATACATATTCTAAAATAATCTCATCTGTAATTTGGTCATCACAATCAGGAATAAACAACTTATTAGAAAAAGTTAATTAAAATCTATTGTTTTTTTGGTAAAATCAACTTTTTAGATTTTGAAAAAACATGAATTAAGGGGTTTTTGGGAATACTGAATTTAATTCTGATACAAAAAATATCCGAAATCAGCCCTAATACCCCTTTTTACCCCCCAACACCGCGCGCCAATGGTAAATAAAAATGTTTACTATGTGAAATAGTTAATTTTTTTAACAACAATTCATGAAAAGCGGGAGACACCGTATATATAAATTTTTTTTAAACTCTACTTATCATAAACTGGAAAATTTTTAGGCTATTTTTTTGTTAATGTATTGGGATAAGCTTCAAATTAGTAAAAGAGTGTAATGCATCGAAAAGCAATTATTAATTGATGATAATTAACGTATTGGTTGAAGTCTTGATTACATTATATCAACGAGTGGACCAGAAAAAGCAGAAAGGTACACTTATAAAAAAATAAGCCACAAAATCCAACAAAGGTGAACTGGTCCTAGTAGTACAGGGTACTACATTCCAAGATAGGTATGATACGTGAGCTTCAATATTAACGAATATGCTTAATAAAGATTTATTGCAGATCGACGGGTGTCCGTGAGATCAACGTCTCTGTTACATAAACGAATTAAAAATAGAGATCGGCGGAACTTCATAGACCAACGGAACTATAGAGACCAACAGGTCCACGATAATCAAGGGATATTTGTCACTCAAATGAATTATAACTGAGTATCAATAGATCTTCAAAGTGTAAAAACTCTCGACAAATAGATGGATGACAATACGACTTTCTCCTGGAGATCAACCAATCTTCATGAGAGTAAGGGACAATTTCTCCACATTATAGCCTATATAGTTCTTTTCTCATAATATCCGATCAATCAATACAAAAGTATTGATTGATCGGCCAGCTTATTCTGTAACTTGCGACCGAAGAGAATTGCGAAATTGTCGCTTTCAAGTCGCTGTCAAACGCAAGTTTTCTATTCTAAAAAAGCAACTGCGACGCGGTTGCTGGTTGCTATGTAATCGCTGTTCATAGAGAATAGGCCTGCAGATATATCGCATGGAACTTACTTATAATACTATTCGCTGCACTATTCCATATGAATCATAACTAGTAAAAAGCTTTTCCGATCACTACTCGTCGCTGAGTTGTATAAAGCCTTACACCAAAAGACTTTTCCGTGCCTGTACAATAAATTTACCAGACATCAAATTATGTCAGAAGGTGGCATTTTTGAAGCAGTCAGATACTACAGCTCACTCAATCCTAAATTGTTTTTTATTGTGAAACAGAATAGTATATTATGCAATGATCATGTTATGATAGCCATTGATACACGAGCATGTTGTAGGATACGAAACGAGCCGCAGGCGAGTATGTGAGTGTATTAATGGACATTACATGAGAGTTGCATACACTATTTTTTCTACTTCCTTAATAAACGAAATACATATTTATTCTAAGAATAGTAAACTCAACTGGTGACAATTGTTGATAACTATTGAAAAATTAAGTTCTAGACTTTATTTTGGACATGAATTCCGCACCCGATTTATTAATTTTTTGTTGTTTTTTTTGGTAAATACTAAATAGAAACAATCCAAAATTCCAAAACAAGTCTATTATTTCGATATAAGCATTGTTCATGTTCAAAGTAGCTCGATTCCAGTGGCTGAAAATCTGTATCACAATGAAAATCTGTATCATAATGAAGTTCATTATGAAACAAATTTTAATCGTTTAATAAGCGTATTATGAAACGTCAGTAGGAAAAGCATTTTTTACTGCCACAGATGCAGAGGTATTGTCTGCCCAGCGACTGTGTGTATACGGGGCAACGGTAAGGGGAATGCAGTTGTAAAAAAAAATGGCTGATTTCATTCATACAATACCCAGCTGCGTGCGGAACTTTTTGGAAATGTTATCGTATTGCAACTCGTTCACGAAAATCGACAATGACCAAACCGCCGCCACTGGATATTTCAATATAAATCGATATTCCAAGATGGGAGGATAAAATGACAAGAGCCCCTGGCCAATAGCGAGACGTAAGGTGACGTTAGCCCACTGACAATTGCATGGTTGCCCGTGGCAATGGCAATCCTGCCAAAAACTCAACCAATCAGGTTCATCCAGGCCGGATCCTTGCCAAATTGTCAAAAGCTGATGGATTCTTTAGGAAAAGTTTTATTTTTTACAATAGAGAAAATTGAAGAAATCAGTTATTAAAATAAGCATAGATCTAACAACCACGTTGAAATATTTAGCGTTATATTGTTATCTACATTTTGTTATTAAAAAATGGATTTTCAAATGAACTATACTTCATGCCTAGTATTCTCGCTTTTTTTATAATTAAACGTGGCAACATCGCACATTTACGTCCGAATTCCTTTCGTAGACTAAGATCCGCTGGGCAAACATTAGGTACGGTTTCCTGGATATGTTTTACAAACTTTTTTATTTTGGCCTAAGTTATTCAATGAGAAATAATAAATTTTATGATTTTCACTCAATAAAAAAGATGTAGCAAATCTCATCCAATATTTCACGCGTTGGGAAAAAAACTTCAATAAACTTGATGGCGCAGACATCCCCCTCACAAATAAAATTTCTCTGTCGTAAAAAATAATAAAAAATTTTATTGGCATTTATGTCCAAAGTTTCTTCATTAAATGTAAGGAACATAAAAATCGTAAAATACCTATCGATGGCGATAAGCCTACAATTTATGACAGGAACTCCGATGTTCGGGCAGTATCTTAAGTTTTTCCGAGCTTGGCCAATATATCGAATGTCTTCTCAATACCATATAAAATTTCGGTTTCTATTTGTGTTATTCACGTATTCGGTTTGGAGAAACTTTGCTCTTTGAGCTTCTTCCAAGATTATTATTTGAGGAACTAATAATCATTTTTTAAATTGAAAAATATTTTATTTTGCGTTATAGATTATTGAATTGAATTCAAATTGAATCAATTATTAGCTCTATTGGATCCCAAAAAATAAGCTTTATGAGAAATGTTTCTGAAAAGTTGAAGAAGGTGATCTATTTTTTTGGTAATAGAAACGCAGAATTACTTATTATTCACCCGTTATCGTTTTTTTGTCTGGATGTAGTAGTAGTAGTAGTACTAGTAGTAGTAGTATCATATTTTTGAAGTTATTGTGGCAGAAGTCTCTCCATGTACTCAAAACACAGATTCAAACCCTTCCGGATATTATTTATGTATACTATAATTTATAAAGTTTACTCATATATAGGTACATGTATATTGTATGTTAGCCTTTAAGTACAGAGGCAATAATTAAATTTACCTACCTACTGTATTACAGGTTAGCTGAACTTTATACTAGTTTTCGTGCTCGACAACTCCTTAAAGTTGGCAAAGCATAATAGATAGTTCGAAATTAGAATATCTTATCCTGGGGCTCTTATAGGAGGACCAACTTCACTGAGCAACTTGTTTTAAAGTTCCTTACACTGTGGAGTTGCCTACTATGAATTATTTAAAATATAATAACACCTTTCCCTAATACTCTAATTTCTATTGGAGTAATATTTGGCGAAACTGTGGTGTACTCGCTTAATTGAATTATTTATCTCTGTTAAAAAAAATAATATTGAGCGGTTACCTGCGTTTAAAATATTTATGAGCAGATTATAATCATAGTCGGTTCATAGATAAAAATATATTTTTAATGGAATATTGAGAAGGCAGGTATGTAAAAATAGATTCTAATAAAGGTCACAGTTCCAGCACGTTTGAAGCTCAATCACCCTAATAATTCTATATAGGCGGTATCACTAAAATAAATATATTCTTGGAAAACTTTTTTCCCGAATAGCCACACAAAATGTATTAAAGCAAACTTGTCCTCTATGAATTATTTAACACGTGATAGTACCTTTCCTTAATAATCTAATTATTTTTAGGTATTTGGAGAAAGTGTAGTCGCTCAATTGAATTATTTATCACAATTTTTAAATGTGAATAAACTTTTACACCTATTGCCATACCACTAAATCCACCAGAACAGTTAAAAAAATATATTGAGCGATGTATAAAGAAAACTGACCTTCTTTCACAATATATTTTTCTCAGTCCCATTAGTTTATAATCCTAACAAAATTTTTTGATGTGTTTTTGAAGTATTTTGATAGGTACTTTATCTAAATACAAAATGTTTTTTTTTTTTAATTTTATTTGTCACCAAGGCCTAGTTTATTTCAGTTAGATCAAGAATATGTTCCTTGATTGTTAATCCTCACAATCTCCATGTTATTCAATGAGACTTTTTATACATTTCTCCATTTTTGAAAACTCCCTTCAGATACATAGGTAGGTATGCGTCTAGTTCAATAGGTTTTAAAAGGCAATATAGTTTAACGTCTCTTACCTATTTGGATAAATTTAAATATTCATTTAAAAAAATTTCTTATGAAAAATTTAATAAGAATCAAAATAAATCTAATTTCAGCTGGCTTTCCTTGAGGTGTTCTGCGAAAAGGCTAGAAATGGTTATATACCTAACCTAATTAAATTTAAAAAATGCACAATTTAAATAATTGCATTCAGTATAAAAAGAATTTCGTTCATAGCACAAAGGCTTTTGTAATTTTTTGCTTTTTAAAGAAACATTCCTTTAATTTAAAAATAATAATAAACTTCTAAAGTTTGCTTAAACTTTTAATAAATTTTTAACATGAAAGCGTCTTTTGTTCAAAAGCGAAACAGCTTTAGAAGAAATATTGCAGCAGGAAACGACATGCGAGCAAGTTAAGTGAACTCAATATATTTTGTATTCACTTTATTTTACATACAAAGTCGAAGTTATTTCATCGGATATTCATAAAACTATTTCTGTGAAATTCCAATTTTTCTTGAGCCATTTTGAAATCATTCATTGGAATTCTGCTGCAACGCAAATTCTATAAAACATTTTTAAGCCGAGTTGAAAATTCTGTTGGAATATATCTCAGTACCCTCAATAAAAGTTATTCCAGATTATATGAAATTTTCTAAAAGAGTTGATTTTCGCTATGATTTGACAGGGTTTTTTTGTTTTCTAATTCATATAATTTTTTTATGATGATGACGTTCACCACTTTTTTGAGCACAGTAACATAATTTTTTTTTTTTCAAAGAACCACCCACACTTTTTGTAGGCGAATTCTTTTTCCAAACTCATACAAAACTTCCCAAAAATGTGACTTGTTCGTTACGAACCAAATCAAACTTATTTTTTTCTAGTCAACAGTTATGTTTTTAAATAAGCAACTTGCCTTTTTGGAAAAACTTCAGGAGGTGCTTAATTCGTAACATGTGAACCCAGTGAAGCGAACTAAACAGCTAACTTATTATTGACTTGCTCGTATTTATATAAAAGATTAAATGCAGAGCTAGCCTATGACTAATTGTTATTACTAATATCCTGAATTATTGGAGATGGCCATATTAAGAATCCTCCTTCCTCAAGTCTGAGAAAATTGGGGTTGATTTTCGAGGTGTTTCAATTTTATGTCCACCTTTACATTATTTTTAGATTTCATATTCTTACGATAATAATATAATAGGAGCACTGCGATAATAAACGAGCAACTTAAACTATCGCAAGTTTACCTATGTCTGAGAGTACTTCCAAAGAATTTGCTGAATGTAAACAGTGTCCGACAGTCCTCTCCCAGCAAGTCGCAAAATTGGCGGGAAGTGGTTGCGGCAAAAATCGCTTGCACGTTTAAACAAGTTGGGAGAGTGTTCTAGCAAGTCATGATTTATTTTCGGTTTTGTTGAAAGTTGTGTGCAAGTAAAATTGGCAAATTGCAACATGGAGGGAAAAGGCTCGCTCAAGTTGGCCCCCATACTCGGGAAACAAATCCGAGGGGCCAACTTAGCTCCAGCCCCCCATTTTTTTTTCTTTTTAGCAATATTTTTGGCTCATTCAATTGTGCTCGTTTTGTACTCAATTGTGCGGATGTGTATGCGAATTGTTGAAAGTTTTAACTATGATTTTTATCAGGAAAATGACACTAACAAACATTTTGCTTCACAACTTTGTTAATTTATATCCGATCTTAACGTAATTAGGCTTCAATTGAAGCCAATTAAATCCTCTACAAATCTCTTGTGAATAATTTCAATCCAGCTTGAATAGTTTTGCAGCTGCGCTGCAAAGCTTCAAAGCCTTGATTAATTTTTATCAGGAAAATGACACTAACATACATTTTGCCGCACAACTTCATTAATTTCAACCCGATCTTAACGTAATTAGGCTTCAATTAAAGCCAATCAAATTCTATCAAATTCTCCACGAATAACTAATTTCAATCCAGCTTTAATCGTTTCGCAGCTGGGAATCTGGCAATTTAAATGTAATTTAGCCCAAAATTCATGAATAAAAAGCAATTCAAGAATCTGTAATAGACAAAAATTGAAATAAAAAGAGGCGGAAAATTCTAAATTTCCAATTCTAAAGTCTAAAAACTCATGTAAAAGGCCCTTTTCGCCCTTAACTTACTCAAAAATACAACTTCCACAACGAAAATGATCAAAATGGAACAATATTATATTAAAAACAATTTTCTCCAACTTGAATTTTGAATCTGCAAGTTGTTCTGGGAGGCTCAAAATCAATCTGTAAGTCTTGGATATTCTAGAGGCAAAATCAAGCATCTTTTTCTCTGGCAGAACTAACCCAAACTAGAAACATTGGCAAGCAATTTTTTTCCAATTTGTTTTTTGTCCCTGCATATTGGAATTGGAGAACTCACTTTCAACAAGTAGGTAAAGAAAGCCTTTTAGGATTCCAGTATCCAAAATGAAAATGAAAAAACCCAGACAACAAACAGTAAGATCTTACCATATGGAGCCCAGGTTTTTTTGAAGTTCTTACCATTACTTCCTTCCTTCCACACAAATCTTGCATCAGATTTAGGATTAAACTCTTGGTTATTAGTGGATGCCCTGTAACAAAAAGTTTTATAATTTAGGTTTCTTGTTTTAGAAAACTTATTTTCAATAACTTACCTTATTAGGTTTGCCAATTGTAACTTGAATAAGCCCAATTTCCACACCACCCTAGAGATACGAGCTGTCGGTGCGTTTTTTTTAGAGTGGTATCCCCGATAGGCCTAGTCCACTCGAAATTACACTTGTACAGCCAAAACCGTCAACTATCCATTAATCCAACCTTCACTTGCCAGCTAGGAATGCACCACTGTAAACACTTACTTAGTATATAAGTGGGACAAAAGGGGTCCAGGACAACTATGGCATTAGGCTCCCCCGGGGCTTCCCTGCCTTGATGATTCAGTCGAATCATGAACTGTTTTTTGGAAATTGATGCACATATGTTATTTCACCTGGAAGAGAAAAGTAGTCAAAGTTTGGATCGATGGCCACGTCCACCAATGAGAGTCAGTTGTAGCTTTGTCCACCATTCCCAGTCATTTGTCCCAATTTCCACCATTGTTAGTAATTTGTGCCTTGTCCACCATTCTCAGTCATTTGTACGATATTCAGAAGAATACCAGTTTGCAAGAGGTGCTGTCCAATGTCCAAAGTAATGATGACCCAACTGGACAAGACGTTAAGACAAAATGGACATAGAAAAGAGAAACCTGAAATGTTAGATAAATGTTTTATCAATATGCCTGAAAAAGACAAAAATATATTATTATTATTTTTAACCACCCTTCCAAAGTGATCCATAAAGCCTCTGTTGGTCCATTTGTGTCATATCCAAAGCCAATTTTCAATTGTATAAAGACCTCACTGAAAAAGGACAAACTGAATTTAACTTGGAATCATTTAGGCGGCATTTAGGTGATCATTTATTTGTATCATATCCAGGGCCAAAACCAGATAGCTTCCTGGTTCAATTTGGATAAGGGATGCCTGGAAAAAACAACTTAAAGTTAGTGAAAATTCAATGTTTTATGTTAAAAATTACCTATTTATTCAGCTTCCAATATCCAACACCACACAAAATATCCAACGGTGTCCAGAGCATCCTAGCCTAGAATATCCAAACGGTGTCCAGGGCATCCTACCCTAGATTATCCAACAGTTTCTAGGGCATCCTAATCCGAAAAATATAATATCCTCATAAACATATCATTTTCTGAAAAGCATGAAAATCAAAACAACGCAGTTTAGGAACAGGGAAAGGGTTTTTCTTTTGTTAAATGTATCCAATGTTCTGGAAAGACCTCTGGAAGCAACTTGAAGGGGATTTATGTGCAGGAAAGATAATGTTGTCTTCATCTGAAACACACAAAAAAAAATTATTAAGCTGTTAATAATCTGGAAACAACTTATGTCCAAGAAGCTGCCTTGATGTTGATATTGTCTTCATCTGGAACACACAAATTAAAATTATCCAAGAGAGCATTCAGCTGTCCCGTGTCCCTTTGGGCTTGATCCAATATTGAAATTACATTGAACAAATACCCAACAGCATCCGCAATTTAACCCCTTCTCGCCAGTATCAGTTTTGCCGCTGCTACACATACCGTGATAGTATATTAGTGCAGCAAATGAGATCCAGGACAACTATGGCATTAGGCTTCCCCACGGCGCAGCTGGTACCGAAAAGAAACGCTCAAGCCACCAATGTTGGTGGATATTGGTGAAATCATGCAACTTCAATTTGTTGATTGAGTGAATGAAAAGTTTACAACCAAATGCTCAATAATGTGAATATGGGGCAAATGTATCGGGTCTTCAAAAAAAAAAACCAATCGAAGATTGCTATGGTTTTTTAAACGTATGTCTTAGCAAAATTTTTTCTGTCATTTTGTCAATGACTTTAATGTCAAAATGTCATGTCAAAGATCCTGACCAATAAACAAACAGTAATGCGACGTACGTTTTCGTAATCAAAGCAATCTTTGATTGTTTTTTTTTTTGAAGACCCGATACTATTAACTTGCGTTTTTTCTTTTGGGACTTACACTCCTCAATGGAGATTTTCACCAGAAATAATTAAAAGTCTATTCTACTCGATTAGGCTCAGAGGATTCTAGACTTTGTTGGGTGACGTTAAAAGGAGGCTCACCTAAGAAATAAACGTGGCACAATTTTTATGAATATCCGTGAAATACACTCTTTTACATTTTAATTTTTTTCTGGAAAACTACTAAAGGGAAAAATTGTGAAACTTTCAGGAGGAAAAGAGGAGAGTTAGGAACTCATTTCACCAAAATTTCATACTTTTTTAGTGAAAAATAACAAAATGGGAAATTAATGGAAATCAACTTGCAAAATCCAAATTAAGCAAAAATGCACCCGTTTGCATTTTGATTTTTTTCTGAGAAACTACTGAAGGGAGAATTATGAAATTTTCAGGAGAAAAAGAGGAAAATTAGGAGTTTATCATACCAAAATTTCAAACTTTTCCAGTGAGAAATAACAAAATAGGAAATTAATGGAAATCAACTTACAAAATCCAAATTAAGCAACAATGTACCCTCATACTTTTCAATTTTTCTCTGGAAAACTACTGAAGGGAGAATTATGAAATTTTCAGGAGAAAAAGCGGAAAGTTAGGAGCTCATCATACTGAAATTTCAAACTTTTCCAGAGAAAAATAATAAAACAGAAAATTAATGAATATGTAAGTACCTGTCAAGTAATACACCTGAGAAAAAAATAACACAGCAGCAGGAAATTGTTCGTGGATTTGTAGTTTGAAAACTCAAACTTGAGTCATCAATTGAAATATGCTAATAACATGGAAAGCGCATTAGATATAAATCATCAAATATTTCAATACATTAATATAAAAACACCCGATCGGAAACATTTACGATCCTATAAGATATTCTGTAATCCACAGAAAGTGCAGAACTAAAAATTGTCTATAGGTTTATAGAAATTTATAGAATTGCTTACAGATGTGCCCAGAATTGACCCGTGATTGCATATTTTCAACTTGTTTAGGTATACTGACACATAATTCAGCATTCGAAAGTCAGCTCTAATTACAGATAAACATAAAGTTTCAGCTTTTACAAACAAATCTTGAGAAAAAGCGTCCAGATAATTAATTACCTTGGCTCCTGGACTATTAGGCCTACTAATTAACTATCGACCGGATTCTCATAAATCCTTTATTGACCGGCTTTTCAAGAGTGCCTACCCAACACCTCCATAAGTGTTTCAAAAAAATTGAAAACTGAATGTATGCCTTTTTGAAAATAGCTACAATTATGATAGCTATCTTTCTCTCTAGCAATCAGCTAAAGAGTATTTTTGTATAATGCACCTGTAGATGTTTGTATCATTTTCAAAAAGCTGAAAATGTTTAGTCGACAACAATTAGCAATTACCCAAAGTGTTAATTGGGTTAATTGTGTTAGGTTAGTTGGGTTGTTGCTAGTGGTAGTGGCTTGAAATTTGCAATAATTAAGACTTATTTTGAGACACTTTCAAGACATTGGAGCATTACACAAAAACATCTTTGGGTGATTTCCAGTGACAGTAGCTAGCATTTTTTGCTATGGATTTAAAGTGGCTTAAACAGCCATCCAATTGATAACTGGGCAATAATCAATTTTTTTTGGGACACTCCAGCATTCTATTTGCAACAATACCTACATCCAGCATACAGCATTCTATTCCAACAGTACCTACATATCGAGAACCCAGCATTCTATCTCACAGCCAATTTACATCCAGAATTTTCCTGGATCATTCATCCCTCACACAACTCATCTATACTTTCTTCATGAACGCACTTTTGGAAAGCCAAGTCAAAAAAAAAGATTTTCTGGAAAACTAATTTTTGGACACCTTGTATAATTTACTAATTGCCCATAGTTATAGAGAATCAAATGAATCAAAATTTAAATTAAAAAAAAAAACATTAATAAGAAAGTTCTGGATTATTCCAGACTCAGACGTTAGAAAAATCAAGGATTGTTCATTCAAAATTCGATAAATACCAATTACCAAAAAATAATTGTTGGTAGGTACTACTCACCAAAATGCAGAAGTCAATTGGTACACTATGGACACACGACGCGATAATCGGAAAATGGAAAAATCTTAACTTGTGTGAGAAAAATCGATAATTCCCAGACGCGACTGGCGGTACTTCATCTATCGGCGATTCGTACTCGACTAAATCTAAATCCCTTGGTCTTGTCCGACAAAGAAATCCAAATCTCAACCCAAAAAAAAAGGTAAACAGATAAGGTAATAAATATGAGTAAGTGTGATAGGAAGGCAAAAAAAAAACTGAGTAGTAGAGTAGTACCCCGGCGGCAAGTCAAAATCCCTTGTTTCTTATCTTTACAGGGCCGAATTAGTATTAATGTTCAAAATGTCGCTGGAAAGTGTTCTAAATGGCTTATTGAAGTTCTAGAGTATTCTAACTTGGCTTGAAGAGTTCTGGAGCATTTAAGAAGTTTTTCAGTAACTTCTCAATTGTTCTGACAGAAGTATTTTAGAGCCCTATTGAAGCTCCAAAATGTTCTAAATTGGTTCAATCTTCTAAAAGGTCCCCAGTTCTAAATTGATTGATTCCTAATTGCTCTAAAATAACTCTGAGGCTTCTCAATTGTTCATCGATTATTTTCGAGCAAATTAATAACTATACATCATTGAAAAGCGCAATAAATTCTCTATAATACCTATGCAAAATTGGGTTTTGTAGCTTGTAGAGTTTTGGAGATATTAAGCCTTAAAGTTGAAATTTAGTCTAGTCTATATTTTGTCCAAAACTTCAAACGCGATTTTCTCAAAAACCGTAAATGCTAGCGATTTCAACTAAATACCATCATGTAGCCCTTATCAAGGGCTACAATTTCTGTTCGAGTACCGCTTTTGGTTACCGACATATTTAAGATTCAAGATTTCCAAATAAAAATCCAAAATTGAAAATTTCTATTTTTGGATTTTTCCGAGGATTTTTCTTAATTTTGACTTTAGAAATCGATAGAGCGAGTCCAAATTAGTCAGAAACAACTCTAATATCAATCAATATGGGATTACATATTGCGTTTTTATCCGTCAGATTGCATTACCTGACAGCTTGCCTGACAGTTTATTAGAAAGGGAATAAACCGGCTCTTATATGTATTAAGAGGCTCTTGAATAGCCGGGAAAAAAATTTAAGAATTGAAAGGCAAATATTAAGGGAAAATGGAGTAGATAAGTAGACTTTAGTACCTATATTATGTTGTTTCTACTCCAGATTCTTGAATTTTCTTTATGTAGACATATTTAGAAACAAACAATTCAAGAGCCGGCAATGAACAAAAATTCAGACAGAAAACTTTGATAATTGAAAAACAGGAATATAGATAAGTAGATTTAAGTATGTCGTTTCTATTCCAGGCTCTTGAATTTTCTTTATATAGAGACATTTGGAAAGAACAATTCAAGAGCCGGGAATAGAAAAAAAATGAGACGGAAAAATTCAAGAAATTAGAGAAGAAATTTAAGAAAAATTTCTTAAAAGCAGAAGTATTTGGAAGAGAAGAAGAAAACCATCATTCGACTATTTGACAATTTTCATGGGTTTGCCTAGGTATTCTCTGGTATAAAGTAAAAGCTTAAAGGTCAATTTATAAACTCGCCGTCGGGATTCCGTTTGCGTGTGCGTTTGCGTCGGCCTCGCTGGTTACCGTAGTCTCTATGCTGACGGCGAACTGAGAGGCCGACGGCGAATATAAACGATCTTATGAGATTCCTAATATTCAATTGGTAACGACGCCGGCGTGCTCGACGGAAACGCGAACGGAATCTCGACGGCGAGTTTATAAATTGGGCTTAAGCTTTCGCAGATAGTTTAGAGAGGAAAAATTGCCTAAATGAATTTCCAGATAAGGATGAGATTGATCAATCCGCCGACAAACAGCGTGAACCAGGGATAAGGTCAATCCCTAGGGAATCCAGATTGAAAGCCAGGAAGGCACCAGGTCGCGAGGCAGGTGAATGAGGTTAAGCCTAAAAAGGCTGTAGTGACCTTAACTATCATTACCTCTACCCTTCTGGGACTGGAACACTGCTAATAGAGTAGTCATAATGAGTATGCTATTATTTCCTATTTTAAGTTTTTGAATTTTCTGTTTCGAAGTATTCCGAAGAAAACAATTCAAGAGCCGGGAATAGACCAACATTTAGACTGGAAAATTTGAGAATTGGAAAGCAGAAATTTAGGGAAAATTGAGTAGATACTTGAGTGGACTTAAGTATCTTTTAAATGTTCACTTTGAGATACCCTAGCTTACCACAATGACTAGTGTGTCGTCGAAAAGACGTCCACTTTGGTCCTTTGCGACTTTTGTCCAAAATAGAACGTCGTACTGAAGACATGTTTTGGACGTCCAGCCGACGACAGTCTTAGCGACGTCTCAAGGATCCCACACACTGGCGCGATATTGGCGCGATATGGCGGTGGCAGTAGCGATATTTCTGCAGCGGTAAGCGGACAGATCACTACCGCCACCGCCATATTGCGCCAATATCGCGCGAGTGTGTGGGATCCTTTACTAACGTCCTTCCTTATTATGTCGCATCAGTTCCTCAATAATTTGTTAATAGTTGTTGTGTTTCAAATATTAACAATTTAGTGTTGTTATCTGTTATTGGTAGGTATCTAATAGCGAACAACATAGCGATGTCTGCCAGGAGCCAATAGCACTTCAGTTTTGTTCACTTCTGTTGTTGTTTGTTCCTTTCTTAACTGTTGAAACAGAGAGGTACAGTCGCGTAATCCAATGAAAACTTTCCGAAAAAATACTCGAAAGGATTATACCCGAAAAAAATCCTACCGACTGCGCCATTTATGTTTTAAATTAAGCAACTTGTCTTTTTAAAAAAACTTTATTACTTAATTCGTAACGTCATGTGAACCCAGTAAAGCGAACTAAAGAACTAACTCATTATTGACTTGCTCGTATTTATTTAAAAGATTAAATGCTGAGCTAGCCGATGACTAATTGTTGCTACTAATATCCTGAATCATTGGAGGTGGCCATATAATTCAACCAGTATATTTACATTTTCAAATAAAGGATCATTACAGTGCCTTGTACGGTGGTGAATTGATTAAAGCACATCACTTTTGACCAACGGTTATTTTGTCTGTTTTCTTAAGGGCCCAGATTTGAAATGTAAATAACTTAAATCCGTTCCTATTTTCCATGTTGTTCTGCATAAGCGAGATTAACAGGAATAGGGACCGAGTAGCCCTAAACAATAATGAACGCGCATTCTCATAAGACTCGTAAATTAAACTAACGAATAAATAATTTCTTCCCGGACGCTCACTTCATTTTAGCATATTAAAGAAAATCTCGTCTGCGAAAGGAAGTTTCTAGAAATTTAAAAAGATTGTATAATGTGTGACTTTGTGAGTGTGAGAGTAGTGAGAGGGCTGTGTAATTTTAAAAAATTAAATTGGTGAATTTATTTTGAAAAGTTTACTTTATGGGCATAAAAAGTACGAATGCTTTTCTGAATAATATATAAGATGTGTATCTACTTTTTGATTCTACGTGAGATATTTAAAATTAAATTAATCCCAAAATTGCAGTCTAGACACCATTAAAGTTTTCCAATAAATCTTTTTCCGTAAATCTTTCTATTCGCGTGATTTATAACTTTCGCGGAAAACTTTCTTATCACGTTGTTTCTTTAAATTTTCCTTGCGAAGCTTGCTGCACTTTCGGATCATATATATTTTTCAATTGAGCTTTAAGGGAAGAAGCCTGAATAATAATTCGCAACATATTTTCAACATCCCATACATCTACAAAACGGATAGTGTCTAGAATTTTTAATTTGATTTATTTTCGAGTCTATGGTCTACACGATTGCGATCGAATAGTTTTGGAAAATTTCATATGATTAGGCACCTGAGAGATGAAATACATTACTTGAGCTGTGAGAACTCATTCATTTGCAGCAGCCTCCAAAGTACGAACATCCCTAGGGTGTACATAAAGCAAAAGATCAAGAAAACTCCAAAACATTTTGTCGGGAAGCATTGAAAATGCAATGAAGTGAATTTCTTTAGTACCAGCCATAAGTGGGCAAGCCTCCCGAATGACCACTTACATAGAAATACAAATAAATTCCTCCAGAAACGCCCATTGGGAAACACTCCTCAAAATGTCCAAAAGTTTACTATCAACAGAAGATACACGGCAAGAGAAACATAATTTGAGAAATAGTTTGATTAATTAGGTATGGTGAAAAACTAGTTTATATTAATTTGTTTTCTGAAATTTCCAATGAACTTTTTTTTGATTATTTTCACGTCTTTACGATCAAGAAAATTGAACCTTGGCCAAAGTTGGTCTATTTCTATTTGATGAGACACGATAAGTTGCTGGCTCATGAATCATCATCGCTACATGTATTCAATAATTGATACATTTCTACTTGTTGACTTTTATTTAAATCACACCCAGAAGACTTTATTTATCATGTCGCTTAAATTTTATTGCCTTCTCCTCGAGCACAGATTTTCATGTGCCATAAAATGTGTTCAAAAAACGAACATCATAAAACTGAACTCAAATAAAATGTAGGAATTTGCACCAAAAGAAGCGAATGTGTAACCGTATTTGATAAAATCCTAGTCAATTTGAGGGAGAATAATATGAAATTTTATTGTTTTTTTTACGTTAGGTATATAACAATGCAACTTATGAATAGTTTCAGCAAAGCAAAATGGAAAGTAAGTACCCATCGATACTGCTATATTGCTCCCGGATCAAGTACTACTGCTGTATTTTGAATGATTTATCAATTTTATTATGATGATAATGAACGGATCTAATTCGTGCTCTGTTTCACAAAGTCAAACAACCATTCACCTGGACTGGAATCAGAGACCTGCAGCATGTGAACCAGACACGCTGACTCCTATACCCTTTGGCTCATATTAAGTGATTCACATTATTTTTGCTTTGTTGCTCAAATAATGTTTTCTTAGATAGTAACCGCGACCTTCATATTATAAAGGTACTGATTTTCTCAACACATTTATTTTTTGTTCATACATGAAATGTCAGTTATTAGTTTTGGCGAGTATGATTATCTTCTATTCTATTCTTATTGCCGTCGACTTTGCGTTTTCTGGTGGCTATATAAACCAATTCTGGAGGCGCACACTCTCGCTACTTCCTGCGGTCCCTCTTTTCGGTCTCGTATCTGCGTCGCTGTTCTTCAAAAGTTTGTGGTCTGTCGTGAACTACTCGACGCTATGAGGGTCTATCATTTGCCGTCGTCTCCTAGTTGCTGGTATCGATGCGGCACTTTGCCATATTCTCCTTAAAGGGGGTGTGACCCTAAAAAAGACTTAAGGTACTTGAATCAAGAAAAGAATTCTAAGATCTCTCGTTGAAACCGCAGTCCTATATTCAAAATAGTCTCCGAGAAAAATCCTTTTGAAGATAAAATATACAGGAACTTGTGATGTCACAACCGCCGAAATTGCAGTTTTCTGGTCTTTCAGTCGTCAGTGAACCGTACCCTATACTTTGAATGGTTGCAATTCGCTCT
Organism: Ceutorhynchus assimilis; assembly: GCA_917834065.1. Classification (NCBI taxonomy): domain Eukaryota; kingdom Metazoa; phylum Arthropoda; class Insecta; order Coleoptera; family Curculionidae; genus Ceutorhynchus; species Ceutorhynchus assimilis. Next base: position 44,447,795 of record OU892277.1, read on the forward strand.
AGGAGATGATTGTCTTTTGTTTTGGAAAATTCTTACACGTGTTTATACTGTCCCTGATAATCCAGTGTGACGTCACAAACACCTAGTTGTAACTTTAAAACGCCCTAACTCGAAAATAGACTATTGTAGTGAGATGCGGTTTAAATATTTATTCTTTTTTTTGCACTAAAACTTTCATTTTTGGATCACACCTCCTTTCAGAACATCTTTGTAGCGTTTTTGTTGACCTCCTTGATTTCGATTTCTCCCTTTCATTTGACCGTGGAGAATCTTTCGTTGGAAACGTGTTTCGGGCATGCGGGCGAGGTGACTTGTCCAGTGAAGTTGGTGCTTAATGATAAGGGCTTCACTGCTAGTTGTAAAACAACTAGCACTCCTCTAAAACCCTTATGTTCGTTCGTTGGTCCTGCCATTTAATCTGTAGGATCCTTTTTAGGCATTGCTGTAGGTGGTCCCTGTTTCACAGTGTAAGTGTTGTTGTTACAAATGCATTGTAGACGCAAGGTTTGGTCTCAGCGCTGATGTCGTGATTGTTGAAGACTCTCTTTAGAATTCGCTCTCTAGAATTCGCTCGAACGCCGCGCTAGCACACATCAAGCGATGTTACATTTCAGGTTCAATGATTGCATTTGCTGACAGATGGCTCCCAAGGTATGCGTAATGTTCTACGTTCTGCAAAGAATGGTCATTTCTAGTTATGTTTGGGGCTTGGGGATTAGTGCCCGGTGCGGGTTGGTGCAGAATCTGCGTCTCGTTAAAGTTGACCTCTAGGCAGATTCTCCTGTATGCATTGATTTGCCTGAAGATTTTCCTCTGTATTGACCATGACGACGTTATCATCCGCATATTGAAGTTTATTTTTCGATGTCGTCGACACTTTCGACGACAGTAGTGTGTACCTACTGTTTCGATTTTTTCAGATATCACCACCATAGAAAATTACATTAATATCTACGGATGAACAGAATATTGAATCTCTCTGAAAGCTCTAAAGGAAATAATGGATTGGTTCACTGATATTAAACTATTCTTAAATTTTGATAAAACACATTATATGATATTTCGTACGTCACAATCGAGAGACAATTTGGATTTAGGCTTGACATATGCAAACAATGACTTAAACAGGGAAAATTCTGTGAAATTTCTGGGTATCGTGGTAGATGATGTTCTTTCCTGGGGGGAGCAGTGCGAAACACTGTGTAAGAAGTTGAGTAGCTCTTGCTTCGCTCTCCGGAACCTAAAAACGGTCCTAAACGAATCTCAACTTATTTGTGTATATCACTCTCTTGTCCAATCCCGCCTTATGTACGGCGCTCAGTTCTGGGAAATTTCACCTCATCCTGAAAGAGTTTTTAAAGCTCAAAAGAGGGTGATAAGATGTATTGCAGGAGTTTCGCAATTAACTTCGTGCGTTCCATATTTTAAAAAATACAAGATTTTGACACTTCCATCTATTGTCATATATCAGATGTGTTTATATGTATATGAAAATCAAGATCAGTTTCTCAGGAACAAGGATCTTCATAACTATAATACTCATTTCGACAACAATTTCTTAGTGACCAAAAATAGATTAAATAAATCCAAGGTTTTTGTCAATAATTTCGGGCCAAAACTATTCAATAAAGTTTCTAACGAAATAAAAAATAGTCCCAATGTTAACATTTTTTAAAATAATTTGAAAAAGCATCTCGAAAACTGTTACTATAGTATTGATTCATTTTTGGAAAGAAGGGCATAACCTTGCTGTATAGGTACTGTTTGTCTATATTTATATAAAGGACCCCGCACACCTCTTATGGGTTTTTGGTTTTCTGTCAAACTCAATGAAATTTTGCTATGTGTTAGACCTTGACTAACTAATAAAAAGTTCTCATGGGCCCGAACGAATCCTATGATTAGTTTTTGAGATACAGGTACTTTAATGTCCAAGAAATGTACACATTTTATATGTATTCACATCTACCTGTCACCTAATAATAGGTCTGTTTCTGCAAAAATCACAAACCCGTCAGAGCGAATTTGATTGGTCGAAAACAGTCAGAAACAGTCAGAAAACAAGTTTCAACCAATGAAATTCACTCTGACAGACCTATTAATAGGTGACAGGTAGATATGAATGCATATAAAATGTGTACATTTCTTGGACATTAAACCACCTGTATTTCGGAAACTATTCATAGTATCGGGTTGGGCCCATGGAAACTTTTTATCAGTAAGTCAAGATATACCACATATCAAAATTTCATTGAGTTTGACAGAAAACCAAAAACCCATAAGAGGTGTGCGGGGTCCTTTGTCTTTTGCTTTATATTACCATGATTGTTTTATTGATGTTTTTAACTGTAACCTACTTTAGCTTTAGCTTTAGTTCTGGATAGTTTTGTGTTCTTTTTATGTAAGTACAAATGAGTGTTTGTTTTAGTTTTCTAAGCTATAGATATACATATACAATATACAGTGACCGCCAAAAAGTTTGCAACAAATGGGAAAATATTTTATTATTAGAATATCAAAAAAAATGTTACATGGGATCAATTCAGCATACCCATCAACAAAAAAAATCACTGTGACAGATGTCATGTGACCACAGTCATGGCGGCAAATTTAAAAATTGTGTCAATGTTTAAAAAGTTACAAGGATTTTTAATAAATATCAATTTTTTGGCCTGTTTTCTGGTAATTTGAAAAATATCGAACACATTTCGCAAAAATATTGGCTTGATTAATTTTAGAAAAGAGTTATTGGATCATTTAGAAAGATTTTATGATAATTCTAAAGGACCCCGCACAAATCTTATGTAAATCCGGTCCCAGTGAAAACGGCTGAATTTTTTATATGTTGTAGTTTATGACCTGCTGATCAATTGCTCCCAAGGCCGCAAAAAAATGTATCGAGCCGTTTTCGAGATATGAGCTATCAAAGTTGGGATTTAATGATATTATTGTAATTGGCAAATAAATGTCAAAAACTATTTCTATGTATTTTGTAACGTACTTTTTCACCAATATTGAGCAAAATAGTTATTTATAATATAAGTGTTAAAAGTACATTTTTAAGGCACGCATGTGAAAGTTTCACATAAGTGCCTTAAAAATACTTTTAACACAAATATCATACAATATTTTTTCTACAAACGCAATAAAAAGCAATAATCAGTAACAAATTGGATTTTTAAATGAATAATAAATTGGAAGCATGTTTCCTACATAAAATTATTGAATTTGACATTTGTCAAAAAATCCAAACAGCCAGCACCTTGTTTTACAGGTAATGAAATGTCTTGTCAGTTTCTTGAAAGTCTGTCGTGGTCAGTAATGCTTTTTGTTAAAAATGCAACAAAATACAGAAGAAAAAGAGGGTTGCATCGATCCCTTGAAAAATATAGATGAGGCGGCCAATCGGGCTACCTTAGTTGTTCAAATTTCACCATTATTATCAATATTAATAACTAAAAATACAAACTTTTTTTGACGTTCGCTCTAAAAATTTGATGTTTCATTTTTAACACTAGTTAGTCGGGAATCAGCACACCAAAATTCGATCACCTACTGTGCACTCGAGGATATACTTTTTAAAAAATATGTACAATATGGACAATGACCTTGCGGATGCAAATCCGGAGGGCTCCATTTAATTCGTAATTGCAATTAAGAATAAAAAAATATTTTCCGACTTTTTTGAATTATCGGAAAAATACTATTTTTTGTGTTTAAAACTCACGATTGTGAAGCTATTTTTCAATATTTTTCCAAAATTCTTGCACCAAATGAAAGCATAGTCACTGTAGAGTTCAACTGTATAGGTATGCAAAAAACTATTTTTTTTTATACTGAATTTGTCAGATTACTTAAAAAGAGGTGCGGTACCAAAACTGAAGTGAAAATTTCAGCATCGAGTGCATATCTGGAGTTTCCATTTGCAGCACCATTTTCGAATCTTACATCGGTATGGATACTTATTGTGGTTAATTCTATTATCTTTCAGTTCCCAACCAAAATTAACTGGGTTATTAAATTGGCTTTACCAAATGTTTGCCTTTGTGAACACAAAAAGATTGTCTTAGGGCCTTTTTTGTATTGAACTGTACGTTTCGTCAATATAAACTATTGCTTTTCTGTCTTCTAGATCAGAGTTATATAACTGATTTGCAAAATCAGAAATATGGCGGTCGGTAAACTGTTGCCGTGTAATAGAGTTAGTTCCTATATTTTCAAATACAAACTTTCCATCAAGAATTCGCGAACTGTGCTCATTGCTAAACTTACTGCTTGTCTAGTGCTATAATTGAAAATAGCTTTTAGGAAGTCGTCCGAAATACCTTGCTTCATTTTGCATAAAAATGTTGATAGGTGCTTTGCGAAATATTTCTATTCCCAACATTTACAGGATTGCAGTAATTGAAGAGATCTCGAAATTGATTCCTATTGATAGGAGACAAAGATGCAAATTCCTCAGCAGTAAAACTAAAAACGTCAATAAATTCCTATTTTTTGGTGTTGTACCTTTTTCTGAGCCCCTGCAAAAATGCGCTGAGCTGTGGACCTTTAATAACGTATGGTCTGTTGACATACTCTAAACCTCGAAGAAGAGGCCTAAGAATAATTCCGTTTTCATCTAGATGATGAATGCATGACCTGACATTTTCGGATATATAGATATTTTCGATAACAAAAACTTCTACTCGACATTCTATAGTTAATCGCTGTAGATTTTCGATATCACTACAAATTAAACAAGTGCTATTGGTAGTCTGCTTTAGCACGTTTAATCTAAAACAAGTTGGATCGTCTTCAATTAGCTGAATTTCGCTAACAATAGAATTGTAACAATTTATGCATAACCTGGTCCGTTCCGATACTTGTATGAGGGACCTTCCAGTAGCTTCTTGCTAGTCAAGGCTATTTGACGTTTGACAGCATTGTTTTTACCACCAATTCTTTTCATGGTTTTTTACTCGGCCTACTGTATTGCACAGAAAGCACATCATATGAATTATGTCTCCAAAACGGTTCATTATTATAATTATTTGGCTCACTATCTAAAACTAATAACAGCAGGTATATTGAGTCTAAAGGAAAAAGCCACACGCGTCATCGATTGGTCATCGGTCTGTCTGACTTTAAAATATTCCGAGTCGTTTCGCAGAGTGAGACAGAAGATGACTAGGCGATGGCTTTTTCTTAGTTGGATTGAGTTTCACTTACTAAACAAAATAGATCCAAAAATTCGATAGAACTTTTAAACCCGACTCATACTCACAGATTTCGCAATTCTTGCAACCATCGGAGTCATTGGAAATGAATGGAATGATAACACCATTATATGGAACCTATTTAACACATAATATATATTTATCTACGTCAGTGAGATACACAACTTGTGCTACGCACTCGTTGTGCAACTTCCACACTAATCCACACGTGTTTCTTAAGTATCCGGTTAACTCACTTGTATCGTAAATATCTATTTTTTATTGAAATAGAACATCCAATAGAACAAACGCTAAACGCTATGATTTTTGTCCCATTATATAACGCACTGCGCCCACTGCGACACGCTTCGCCTTGTACTTCTAATTCCACCGCACGCCCCTGGCGACACCGCCGTCTTTTGATCTTGAAAAAAAACTTCGAACCCCCATATACGCGAGAACATAAACCTTTCCCAATGTTAAAAAATGATTTAATTTCTTTTAGCACCCTGTATTTTGGTAACAAATCGTGTGACTCATATTTAAAAAAAAAATCTTTGTGACCTCAAAAATACGCCTGATCAGTTTTTTAAACTTTGAAAAAAAAAATATACCTATGTATTTATTTTTCTGTCACTTTCTTCCGAGACACACTGTAGATTCCTTTTTTTTGTTTGTTATGGAATAGCAAAGTATTAGAATATTGATGTTATATTGTGTTTTGCTTAATATTGGTGAAAAAGTACGTTACAAAATACATAGAAATAGTTTTTGACATTTATTTGCCATTTACAATAATATCATTGAATCCCAACTTTGATAGCTCATATCTCGAAAACGGCTCGATAAATTTTTTTGCGGCCTTGAGAGCAATTGATCAGCAGGTCATAAACTACAACATATAAAAAATTCAGCCATTTTTACTGGGACCGGATTTACATAAGATTTGTGCGGGGTCCTTTGTTATTCCAAATTTTTGTTTTCTGGAGGTCATTGCAACAAGATCAGAGTGGTCTGAAAATGAATTTTTGGTTTTTTACAATTTGTCGCGGGACAATTAAGCAGAATTACCGCGCTGGATTTTTTTTTTGTTAGTTTCACTTTGAATTATGTGAACCAGGCGGAAAGTTTTTGATATTTTTCAAATTACCAGAAAATAGGCCAAAAAATTGATATTTTTAAAAAATCCTTGTACCCTTTTAAAAGTTGACACATAGGCCTAAAATCGAATCCTGAACCACTTTTCTCTCTACAATTTTTCGATTTCTGGTCATCTTACCCCACTTTTTACATATTTAAAGCGAACTTTTTGAATTTGCCGCCATGACTGTGGTCACATGACATCTGTGACAGTGATTTTTTTTGTTGATGAGTATGCTGAATCGATCCCACGTAACATTTTTTTTGATATCTTAATAATAAAATATTTTCCCACTTGTTGCAAACTTTTTGGCGGTCTGTATATATTTTTTATGACGATGTCCATACACTTTGTGTCATTTTTGGAAAAATAAAGCATTCTAATTCTAATTCTAATTCTTATTCTAATTCTAATTCTAATTCTAATCACTTGTTTGGAAAATCCCATCTTGATATATTTGCTACAAATAAGTTCAAACTTGGAAAAGTCAATTCAAATATATCGCTTACTATTGACGCAAACGTTTGTGATAGGTAATTCACGAGCAAACTTATTTTCAAAATTAATTTGGCAGCTGGTGTAAGCTTTTTAATTATATTAATATTATTTAAAGTGATGAAAAGACCGGCAAAAGAGCTGAAGGGCAATTAAAGTTTTTGTTAGTTTTGCGTGTATTTACAATTTTAAATTAATTTCAATTTTCCAGCAAGTTCACAATTTAGACTGCCTATGCGCAAGAATTTGGGCCAGATTTGTATAACTAATGGAAATTGAATCCACTTTTAGTGGAATATAACTCTGAATTGAACAATAATCCACCTTATTTTTCAATTATGTACTTACAAATGAATAAATACTCAGTCATTTTGTATTTTAAAGGGGGTGTGCGCCAAAAAAACAACTTCATCTCAAAAAAAAAGAGAAAAAAAACCTAAGAATAACAGTGAAATCGGCACCCCTCTATGACAAATAATACCGCAAATATGGCTCTATGAAGGTACCGCATCTCACCCTATGACGTCACGAAAGCTCAAGCGACGCACGAGAAAGTGGAGTTAATTAAATTTACATATGTTTTTCCTGTGTTACCTGCAATAATCTAAACAAAAACCACTCACGCGTGCCGGGAACAATCAAATTAACAATGCGGAGCGCGGCTGGACGAAGTTCTCGTGACGTCACAAGAGCGTCGTTCACACTTTAAAGCGGTATATCTCAGCGATGGTTTATCGTAGAATAACGAGGTTTGAACAGTTATTCTTAGATTTTTTTACACTAAGACTTTAATTTTTGGCGCACAACCCCTTTAAATTTTCCCTATAATATGTTGGATTCTTTCTGCATTCAGTCAATGGCACTTTTGTTGTTGGAGTGGAATATAACCGTGTCCCACATAAACATGTATTCTTCACAAAGGTGCCCTTCCACTAGGTACAAGTAAAATAAAATTAAAATTGGAATCTGAATGTATGCTAACAAAACTCTACCAACAAATATGTTTTTCACAAGCAGGTTTTTAGGATGAAGTTTACTTTTCAAACCTAACAAAATGATTTTTTTCTCTAAATATTAGGCACACAAAAAGGTCATGAGGAGTAGAATAATTTACACAGGCAAGGTATTTCTGAAAATTTTCTATTGTGAGAAATATATTTCATTCATGGTTTAATTTTTTTTCATTTGACAACTAACGGGCATCCATTCGATTTTTCCATTACCTACCAAAAATAAAAGCGAGAATTTATCTTTCCAGCACCGTTACAGATAGATTGGCGGTTCTAAGCACCATTCGACATGTCCCAGCGTTAAAGAATTATACTTAATTGCCAGAAAAGTTTTTCGATTAAAATTCAATCGTTGAGTGACGGTGGAAATAGAATGTGATTCTGTACGTGTTTGCAGAAAAAGGTTTAAATATTTTAATCAGAGTTTTAAAACTGGCAATTTGATAATTTCATGTCCGTATATCTATGACTCCACGCAGCTCAAGAAATAAAATAACTGGAAATAAAAACTACCCTTATCTTTATTACGTTTAGAATTCAATGCAGCTTGCACAAATTGCAATATAAAAACTTATATTGGTTTCCATGATAATGTCTTACTACAAATACAAAGTAAGTATTTCACTGTTCCCACATTAAGAAAAATATCATCATAAATATATAAGACCCTATAAAATTAATGCGCAGCAATTGACAAAATGTAAATTTTATTTCCTTCTGGCAAGCGTACAAATTGATGTGTGTTAAGCAAACAAAATCTTGACTTGAAGTGCCCTCGATTTGGATTTGAACTCTACAATAATGCGGTAACAGAATTTTAAACATTTTGTTTGGTTTTGTGCCACAGATGATTTGAAAATTGCGGAGTCTTCGTGGCGTTTACAATCTAAACGAGGAAATAAAACATTTTAAATATTTGTGTTATTTTACTAGAAACATAGTTTTGTGGTGTTGCATTATTTTATTGATATCAAAATTTTGTATAAAACGCAGGGGTTTGTAGTGATTACAATACCAATGTAATGATCACAATACCGACCGTAATACCGTATAACTTCTTTTTAAAATACTTCTTATTACAAAACGATACTCATTTTTTGAGGAGAAAGTCTTACAAAATGTGTGTCTATGACCGATTTTATTTACAAGCACATAAAATATTTTGGGTTCTCAAATAGTCGATAGGGTTTACAACATAAGTAAATACAATTCACATTCTGGGTTTTATTTGGGTCCTGAATCATTATATAAAAATAGGATTAGAGAGTCATAATGTAGGATACCTGATTTAAATGTTTCCTAAAGTTAAGTAGGTATAATATGTAAATGATCAATTTCACGTTTCATCCTGTGAATAATTAGTAAGTGCAAAACACTACAGGTTTCTGTTTTTTTGAAACCACTTGTATTTTTTTTTTCATCTCTTCCATCTATCACTTGAAATGTTTTTCCATTCAGTGCAAAGTGTCATTTAAATCTAATACGCCTATATTGTAGAGGAGAGAATACTGACAATGATGGAGTGGCAATTAGGGATATTACATTTGTTGCAACTCGCGGACAATGTAATACTATTTTAATTTAGTTGGTGCTCTACCTACCATTCACATTACGGTCGAGCCATTTTCTCACAGAAAACGTGCGCTCACCGGTTATCATCGATACTCCAAGGGTGTACTAGCTGTTTATTCCAAAATAATATATAAGCTGAATTTATATTTTAAGATAGAGTAGAGATAATGGGATTAGGACTTTGGAAATAAAACTTCATTTTTCAAAAAATTATGCCGACGTTTCGACCATATATTTGGTTTTCTCTAGAAATATTTATATTTTAAGTTAGAAAATAAGTTTTTTGCTCTCTCGAGTCTTTGTGTTAAAATTGAAAAGAAGGGATAAATATATTCTTTTGGTATTTTATATAGGAGTATTTTTCAGTGTAAGTTTTATTTTTGGATGAGAAGCAGAGATTTTTGTTCAGTTTAAACGGATGTTATTTAGTTGTTTTGGTTTTACCAGTTCTACATGGAATAAAATTAAAAATTAACTAACTAACGGTGTGTTATTTGGACGGATCCAAAGAGAAGAGATTTTACTTGGGAAAAATACAGTCCACAAATTTTAAGGTTTTTGAGCTACGAATTGGAACCACACTCTCATTTCAAATAAGTTTAGAAAAGAATGAAATTTGTTTTTCTACTTTTCTAACAACTTGTTTGGATACTCAAACCTGAAAACTCAGCCCATTCAATCAATCCAACTCTAGTACGTATTAAGAAACAACGAAACATTATGCCAGATTGATTTGTAGTTACACAGTGCATGATGCTTCCGTAATATTTTTTATTTTTTTTTTGTAAAATTTTCGAGTACTCAAAAGTATGTTTCAACTCAATTCGGGATCTTGTTATTAACACTGACTGTGATAAATTACAAAACACCCAACAAGGTTTAAACAAGTTTGGAGCCTCGTGACGTAGGTAACAAGTAAGTTTGGAATCTTGATAATAATAATATTGAGGAAAACCAACTATTTGAAATATTATTTCTTCATTATTTCTTCAAATCTTAAATTTTTTTAAAACGTTTAGTAAAGAAAAGCAAATGGTAAATATTAATAATAATAATAATAATAATATTTATTTCCAGCATTTCTACATATATGTACATAAGTTAAATACTAATGGATTTCCTATTAGGAAGCCGCAAATAAATATTTCAGGCAGTTTAAAGCTTTGAGAAGCTTGTTTGCCTATGAAATAATATATTTACCTCTTCTAAGAGAATCTTTATAATTATATCTTAAACATCTTAAAACTAACAAACCACCAGCAACCATTAAACAATATTCAGAGACTCAGAGGTATGTAGGTACTTCTCTTCCAATGGCCATTGAATTTTGATAACCTTTGGAAAAACATCGTTCGGGTAAACTGACATATTCAAGAGTAAGTGTCATAATCATAGAATAAGGTCATAATCAGGGGTATGTTGCCAATATTGAGAGTCGGGTGTCATAATAGGGAGTAAGTTTTCATATTCGTGAGCATAGTGTCAAAATCGGATATATACCTAGTGTATTATTTTATTTTTATTTTTTTCACTCTTGTAAGTTTATGAAATCCAAGTTTGTATAACATTTCTAGTTATGGTTGTTAGCCATTCCTTAATTGTTAATTTAAATTTTTGTAATGAAGTTATATTCAAAATATTCTTCGGAAGTGCACTATATATTTTGGGCCCTTAATAGTAGTAACTTCTCTGGGTTATGGTTTTTTCGACCTTAGGGATTCTGTATATTATTTCTTGTTTTCGAGTGTTATAGTTGTGCTCTCTTTCAACCAAATTGGACTTAAATTTATGTTGCCTTACGGTTAATGCATAAATGAAATGTTTTCTAATGTCAAAAAATTTTGTCTCCTCAAACAACAATTCGGACGAGTAACGATATGGTTTATTAAATATAATCTTGATGCACCACTTCTGTATTTTTTCCAAGCTATTCAAATGGTTATTTGTTGTTCCACCCCAAGCCAAAATTCCGTATGTTAAGTGTGGTTCCACTAGGGCTTGATATATGACCTTTTGCTGCTTGATTTTAAAAAATGATCTTAAATGTTTCAGTTTATGCAATAAGAATCTGATTTTATTGGTCACATATTTTATGTGTTCGTCCCATCGAAGATGTGCATCAATAAAATATTCCAAGATATTTTATGTTAAGTGTTTTTTCTTTATTCAATCGTCATTGGTAAGCAGTCACAGTTCTTATTGTCGAATAAGTTGATTTTATTGTATAGTGGCAAATTATTGGCGTAAGACGTAAATGGTAAGAAAAAGGTTTTTGTAAAGTTTACAGTTAAGTTCATGTGGTTGAGAAAATGTATAATTTTTTCTGTTTCCTTTTGAGCTTTGGTTTTCAAATTGTCCCAGTTTTCTGCTGTAAAATAGATTGCCGTGTCATCTGCAAAGCTGATCAGCTTACCGTCTATGTCTATATCAAAAAGTCGACTAAGATAAATGTTGAATAAAATTGGACCAAGGACGGTTCCTTGAGGGACTCCAATTTTTATAGTTTTAGGATCGCTAAATTCATCTTGTAAGCTAACTGTCTGCGTTCTATCTTATCGATAATCTTTAAATAGTTTGTGTGCTGTTCCTTTTATTCCTATGTTGTCTGGTTCGTGGAGTAGTTGTATGTGTCCGACTGTATCAAATGCCTTTGATAAATCCAGAAATACAGCCAGTGATGGTTTTCTAATTTCTAAATTTTTAAAGACATGTGTAGTTAGGCATTCTATGGCATCTTCTGTGGATTTCTGCTTTCTGAAGCCAAACTGACTATCCGATAAAGTTTCTGTAGTTTCCAAATACTCATTTAGCCTTTTTTTAATAATTTTTTCTATAATTTTTGTAAAATTCGTTATCAAAGATACGGGTCTGTAATTTGAGACGTTATTTTTTTGTCCTGCTTTAAATAATGGTTTTATAATTGTTGATTTAAAAAATTGAGGGAATATTCCTAGCTTGAATGATTTGTTTATTATTAGCTTTAGAGGATCTGCTATATATTTTGATATTTTTTTAAATTATTTCACTTGTGATACAGTCTATACCTGGAGGAGCCTTTCTGTTTTTCAGTTCACTAATTGTTTCCAGTATTTCTTTTTTATTAGTTGCTTTTAGTTCAAATTCATTTTTTCGCTTGTTTGCTGCAGATGTTGTTACTTCTGTTGCCATTTTACATTTCTTAATATTTTGTGCTAAGTCTTCCCCAATATTTGTAAAAAATGTGGCAAATGTTTTTGTGATTTCTTTAGTATTTGTCGTTGTGTCGCCATTCTGATTTTCTATCTCTCTAACTACTGTTTTTTTTTTGTTTTTGGGCATGCTTGGTTTACTATATCCCAGATTGCTTTCGAGTCATTTTTGTTCAATTTGATTTTTTTTCCGAAGTATTCAAGTTTTGTGTCTTTTATCAGTTTGTTTAAGGAAGTTTTGTGCTTTGTGTAAATATTCTTATTGAGGTCTGTTGGATTTTCTATTTTTTTTTTGAATAAGGTATTTTTCTTCTTTATGGACTTTATCAGTTGAATTTTAACAGTTTTTGTTGAATCAGTAATGTGTTTCTTAATTTTTAATAAAAATAATTCAGTTGATTTATTAAGATTTTGTTCTTGGTAAAAACTTTCCCATTTTTCAGATTCTATTTTTTTTTAAAAATAGCTTTTCATTGAATATTTTTTTGATTATGTGTGTTTGAGTATTTTTTTGTTTCTTATTCAAAGTAATTAATTGTAAAAAAGTCATGTAATGATCTGTTACATCTGATTCGAACACAATTGGGATGCATTTTTTTGTAGTTAAAGTTTGTTTTTTTCTTTAAAAATATATGGTCCAGACAACTGAGTTTCCCGTTTTGTAATCTTGTTCCTTTGTTAATAGTTGAGACAAAATTCTCTTGGTATAGTAGATTTAGGTAATCGTTAACAGTTCCATCACTCTCCAAGATGTTCATATTTAGGTCGCCCAAAATAAAATGATTATCATGATTTTTGTCACAATTTTTCAGGTAGTCTGAAAAACTGTCTAAAAACTCATGTTCGTTGGTTGAAGGTGACCGATAAATGCCCGTTATTAAAATAGAAATATTTTGAAAGCTTAGAGACACTTCTAAACAGTTTTGTGCTCCTATCTTTTTAATTTTGTGGGAAAATAGAATTGTTTCTTTTAAGTAAATAATAACCTCATCGTGAGCATTAAAGTCCCCTTCGCTTTATAGTAATTTATAACCTTTCAAGTTATAGATTTTTATATCTGGAATCATAAATGTCTCTGTTAAAATAATACAGTCCATGTCTGATGAAATTTGTTGTATGTTTATCCAAAATTCATCAAAATTTTTTGTTTAAGCTTCTAATATTGTGTGGAACAATTTTAAAGTCATAGTCGCAATTTTGTACCATAGTACTTTTGCACTCATCGATAGTTTTTGCAACATAAGTATCAATGTAATTGGTTGTGAAATTCTCTATGTAGTTATTCTTTTTGCTATCTGTACCTTTCTATGCGTCTCTCCTTTTCTTTCTTTCTTTATTTATTTATATGCCTATAATACTACTTTTTTAATTACCTATGTATATTTATTATATATTATTATTCATGTAAACACCAAAGTTTTGGGTGACGCCTGATAATTCTAATGTCCCAAGATGAAAATTTATATTTCGTATAGTAAGATATTTGTGCAAAATTTAATTTCAAGAATGTAAGAATAGAATCAACAATTTTAGTGTTAGCAATATCAAAGTTTAAGTCTTTATTCTCTTCCTTTTTTTTTATAGCGACCTTGTTTTAATGCCTTCCGGGGTTGGCGTTTTTTGTTTTCTTTTATTATTATTTCTGTGCGACTGCTTTTTTGATGTTGATGCCTCTTTTTTGGTTAATATTTCGTCTTCTTCTTCTTCTTCTTCTGAATCAGTGGAATCCGTGATTTCTGACTCGATATCAGAGATTTCTTCCAGTTCTTCAGCGGTGTAGGACTTATTGTCTATTTCGAGCTTCAATCCTTTGATCCGTGCTTCCTTTCCTTCGTCTTTCGCTCGTCTAAGATGAGATTTCAGTATTTTTAATTCTCTCCGATCCTCTTCGCATAAGTCATTCGCTATGGCAAAGCCTGTGTCCTTTAAATTCCTTAGCTTTTGGACGTCCTTGAAAAGCTCTGCTTTTTTCAAATGGGACAAAAACTCAATCAATGTTGGAGCTGAGTCTGTTTTCCCGATTTTGTGTATGTTGTTGATATCACTAATTGTAATATTTACTGAGAATAGTTCGTTTTTTTTAATTAGGTTGCTTTTGTTTTCTAATTTTAGTCCAAATAGGAGAATATTATTTTTTCGGTTTTTTCTTTCTAGAATTATGTTTTTTTTGTTTTTCCAGTTTTTTATCGGATTTTGTTATTTGTTGCGTAATGTTTTCTGCGTTTTTTTAAATAAGTGCAGTAAGTGAGGTTGTTTGATCCTGGTTTTGTTTGACGAGAAGTTTATACATCTCATTGAATGTTGTTGGCTCCCCCATTAATTTGTTGTGTACGATGTTTTTCGTTCAAATTTCAGGATTGCTGCAGCACGTTCTTACTGACAGTAAACGTGATACTAATTCAAGGTTTTCGTCGATCCAGGTGCTAAGGCGTCTAGGTGTCTGTGAGTGACTGGGTGACTGGGCGGTACCTTCCAGTGCTTGCAATTTTCGCCTTTGTATTATCAGTTGTTTGGTTTAACATCCGGATCGTTTAGCGTTAATTATTAATTAATATGTTCCAAAAAGGCCTACCTTTCTAATGTCCTAGATAGACGGCACTTTGAAGTTTCTTTTGGCACCTCTCTTTCAATTTAATTTTCACTTTAAAACTCAGTAATATACAATTTAACTTTGACCTATTTTAACACAACACATACGCTTAGAATGCTAGGGCAGATTTGCAACCATATATGCGCTGGCAAGTAGGGGCTAGCGTAGACGCGTCACACAAAAAGGTACCGAAGGGTAGAGAAGAGAATGGAAGACTAGAGAAGAAGCTTGTGCCTTGGACCGTTTGTCCGCCATTGTTCATTATTCAATTTTTATTTGGTATTAAACTGATTGTTCAATCCAATTTGTGATTAGTTTGTTTGTCATAAGGAGCCTTCACAGGTCAGTTGAATAATTATTGTTATTTTGTTTTTGAGAGTTCATTTTATACAAGTATTATTTTTTTCATTTTTATGTTTTTTGTTTGTTTATACCATTTTTTTTTATAACATGTGCATTGTTCATGTATTTAACAAAAATCGTTTCATGCTGTAAACAACGCAGATAAAAAAAAAAGTAAATTAAAAACTAGAGAAATTATGTGCTGTCTTTTGTGCTGGGATTTTGATTTTTGGTAATCAGAGCGTGCATTAGGGCCTTGTTGAATCTACTTACACTTTCCTACCCCGACGAACAAATATCTTAGCAAACAAATTGAAATATCAATCTTGAGATATTGGCTCAAAATAACAACTATAGATGAGTAGTCTCCCGTAACCAGGGACCTCAGTACCTGCTGGTGAAACTAGCTAACTAACCAAAAACGCTTCAGTATTGAATATAGGTAGTGTTGATTGAATATAGTGTGTGGAATTAAAATTTCAGCACAAGGACAAAGAACGTTACCTAATTTAAACTTTTATTGAATATTGACTGACAATTTTTATTAAAATAACACAGTATGTTTAGATTTTTGAGGAATGTTAGATCAAGGGTTTCTCTGCCTTCTCTTTCCCCTCGAGAATTCCAGGTCGAGAACGTTACGATTTACTTTAATAATAAAGTAGACATTTGACAAATTTTTCGTTTATTTTTCATATCACAACTTCCCTTAAATTTCCCTAATTTTGTTATGTCAGGCGCATGTCAAGTAAGTATATTTGAGTAAGTTTCCACAGCATAGGTCCTATTTGTTTTTCATTTCGTTTCTCAGAAGATTTGTTGTTTAAAAATAGATAATTAAAATTTACCGTTCAATCTTACTGAACGAACCCGGGTATGTTATACTACAATATGTATATATTTGAGGAGTCGTAACATATGTTCCAGTAAATTTGGGTCTTTTTCTGTGATAAATTTGAAGCCTCGTATCAAACTTTCAACATATATATGGTGTTTTATAATTTATTCATTAACAAAACATAATAACATCCAATAATTTTTTATATCAGGTATAAAAAGTAATAATGTTTCTCCAACTTTTCAAATACATTTTGATCTCGACTGAAAAAACATCCAAGTTTAATGAGTTGTTGTTAAAAAGTTCCGCAAATAAAATCTGAAGGCATATCATCATTAAAACTTCCATAATGGAAGAAGACATTTTTGAAGTTTCAGTTACACATCCGCCACATTTAATGAGAAGGATTTGGCAACCAACAGAATTGTTTTTAAAATTTAGGAGAATTTCAAAAGTTCACATTTATAATATAAAATGTAATAATATTCTTAGGTCCGTATAAACCTTCCTCATACCTACTCTTCTAGAACAGAATAGATGTTTTACTTGGATTCATTTTATGAGATTGAATGAAAATATAAAAAGCTGGTCCAAAAATTTTTTTTTCTATAATGCAGACACAATAGGAACAATTAATCTCAGTGGAATTTTCCAAGCACAAACTAAACATAAATGGGAAACACTGCGAACTTAAGAGGCCATTATTTACTTGATAACTACCCACCGAAGGAAACTTTTGTATAAAATGGCCGCGTTAATCACTTTACTTAACTCGTCCCAAATAAAAAGCGATATTGTAAGTGTTTTGTCCGGTGGAGTTTTCAGAGAAACTTGGGCTACTATACGAAGAGTTTTTGTTAGCGCTTATTAATAATTATTAACAGTGTTCGTTGTTGCTGAAAAGCGTTTGGCTACTATATCAGGGAAGAGATATTTCTTTGTCTTTTGTGAGAACGGTTAGTCGGATGAGAGCATTAGAGACTTTTTTTCTTGGAAACATTTCGAAGACGATGGTCATGTTCTCCAGACGACCAGGGAAAAAGCAGATGCCCTCAAAAACATTGATATACGTTACTTCTACGTTTCATCAGATATTACAGTCTAATCAGTAACCTTTCAAACAACATTTAAAAAAAACCGTTTTTTTTAAATTCAGTACCGTTATCCAACCTTATAAAAATTTCGTACCGATAATAATAATAATAGACAATTTCTTCTCAAACAAAATAGGTACCTACCTGGAATTAATCTAAACCTAGTCTAATTGGTAAAGCCTATGCGTGTTTCATGAAATTAGCTTTCGCGGGTCGCATCCTGCATTGCGCTAACATTATTTACAAATCTAATTTCAACTTGGGAGCAGTTTTAAAGACCAGGTCAAGCCGACAAATTTTATTACCTCCAACTTCTAGGTCGGGCAGCAGATTGTTAAAGAACTATCTTTACAGTTTATGCCAGCTGGAAACTTTTGTACGTTGAGCTGGGTTAAAGGAAACTTTTCGGGAAAATTCCACTATAGGTAAGAGTTACAAAGTACTTTTCCTAATTATTATTTAATGAAGAAGATATACAGTGTGATGTTCTTATCGATCAAATGCAAAAATTATAAATAATTAAAAAATACATGCCAGCGACGAGGAGGGCAAATATCCATTATCTATATATTCGAATCGTACAATAAATATTTCTTCAGATAAAAAAGCTCAACAAAAATAATTATTTGATAAAGCAAACCCAGTAGAAGTTCTTGGATAGTTTGAAATTATTCCACCGTCCTCGACTCACCAGGTAGTAGGTGACTGCCGAACAGAACCACCCGGAGACACAGTGTGGCTTTAGACCCAGCCGAGGTACTGCTGAAATGATTTTCAGTGCCAGACAAATGCAAGAGAACAAAATCGCCCTCTATACAATGGCCTTTATAGATTAGGTGGAAGCATTTGATTTGGTCAACAGAGAAGCTCTTTGGAAGATATTGGGAAAGGTTGAGTGTCCGCAAAAGTACATCTAGATACTACACCTGCTGCATGATAATATGAATACAACCGTCCTAAGCAACGATGTATAAAGAGAGTATTTTCAAATAACTACAGGCACCTACTTTATTTTATCTATTTATAGGATCCATACTTCACCTTGTCGAGAGGCACCTGCCGTCAGGAGTGGAAATCCTGTACAGACAGATTACGAGCCAAGACGAAAGTATCGACGACATCGATAATTGAGCTTCAATCTGCGGATGATAACGTCATGATGGCCATTACAGAAGAAGATCTTCAAGCAATTATCAAATGCATTCAACCAGGTATACAGGACAATCGGCCTAGAGGTCAACTTTAACAACACGCAGAATCTGTACCAACTCGCACCAGATACTAATCCCCATGCCCCAAATATAACTATAAATGACCATTCTTTGCAGAACGTAGAACACTGATCATACCTTGGGAGCCATATGTCAGCGAATGCAACCATTGACGCCGAAATCCAACTTCGCTTGAAGTGTGCTAGCGGAGCGTTCGGGCGACTTCTAGAGTCTTCAACAATAACGACATCAGCGCTGAGACCAAACCGAAGACCAAACTTCGCATATACAATGCAGTTGTAATACCAATACTCACATATGGCTGCGAAACGTGGACCACCTACATAAGACACATTAAAAGCCTAGAAAAATACCACCAGCGCTGCCTAAGAAGGATCCTACGGATGGAATGGCAGGGCCGACGAACGAGACGACGGCAACTCATGGCGTCGAGTAGTCCCCGATGAACCACAAATTCTTGTGAAGAACAGCGACGCAGACACGAGACCGGAAACAGAGACCGCGGGAAGGAGCGAGCGAACAGAAGAAGAGAATAATGCTGCCAGAGGCTGGGTGTGTTAAGACTGTGGAAGAGTGTGCGTCTCCAAAATTGGTTTATATAGCCATAAGAAATCGCAAAATCGGCGAAAATAAGAATAGAATAGATAATAATCATACTCGGTATCGAGTGATCGCCTATGATGATGATGAGGTGACTAACCCTGAATAAAAAAAAAATCAAATGATAAATGCCTGTTTCAGGTTGACATTCTATAAAAGTGAAAAATAGTAAATAAATGCTTAAACCTTTCACTCACCTGGGACTTGAGACCAGCGGTCAGTCAAACAGGCGATTAAAGCTATTCTTTCATGAAAAAAAATTGAAATTTTCATTGAGGAAACTGCAGTAAGCAAGATTATTCAAATAGAATCCAAATCGGCCGCTAAACTAGTCCAACAGGTAAATTCTATCAAGTTAGCCATGTGTATCCTTTTTAGAATTAAACCATTTTGTTTCAGAGTTCACTTTTACTACATTTTCACCTTTACGGCATCTCAAACATCTTTTCCTACCTAACTGTTATTCCTATATCATATATTATTATTTGTACGAAGATAATTTTATTTGTCCCAAATTGGGAAATGCTACTCACAAAGGTTTGTCCTAGTTCGGGCCTTTTTTACCGTTGTTCTGGGCAGTTTTTGTTTGAATGGAATTCCTTTGGCGCGGTGAATTGCCTTTTACTGGCTGCTGCATTTTTGTGGAGACTCCGTGGATGTTCTACTCTGCTCTTTGATGTAAATTTGAGTCACTTACGATTCACTTCAGGACTTTTGATTGAAATTCGCTGCACAAGTTTAGTAACTTTTTATATGTACTTTTTAAATCTTTTCATAGTTGAGTGGCTCGTGAAAATCTAATCTAATTATTTTCTACCTAAATTTAATATTTCGGACTAATAATTAAGTTGAAATTAAAACTTTGCTGAATTTTCTTATCCAAGATTTTATATTTATCTAGGCGCGTTCATTGATAATTCATTCTCCTTTAATTTATTTTGAATTTTAATTCATGACAGATATCTTTAACATTGCTCCCTGTGCCTATCGGTACATTTGTCTAAATATTTCACTTCCCTTAAGTTTCGATAGATTTTGTATTTCTTTCTTTATAACCTTATTGCGTGTAACACGTTTTTGAAGAAACTTGCTTCGTAAAGGACCCCGCAATATTTAAATGGAAATTGGTTACCCGTGATATTTGGATGAAATTTAAATATGTTGTTGGGGATGCCATAAGCAACATTTTTTACCATGGGCACAACCCTATATATATGACAGGTGAGGCGTGGTTAGCTGTCAAATATTGGAATCTTATATCCAAAAGCAGAGTCACTATGGAAGATTCTGATGAACAAATAATTTATTTCTACTAAGTCGACCAAGTTAAGTCGAAAAATGTCAACCATTTTGACACCTGTCAAAACCCTGCCAAATGGCAGCACTCATCTTTTTCATTTTTCAATATTTCATGATGTCATTTTACATTTTTAACTTGTATGTAAATTCTGAATTCAAAAATTGAAAAAAAAGACAGAACTGTCAAAACCTGTCATTTTTTTTAGAAGAAAAAAATACTTTAATTTGATTCTTTTTTGTTTCAAGGTAGTTTATTGGTGATAAAATATTAAACAAAGTTTGGGTATGTCACATTTTGACAACTCTCAGAGTCAAAATGTGACATGCATGAATTTTGTTTAATGTTTTATCACTAATAAACAACCTTGAAACAAAAAAGAACTAGATTAGATTATTTTTTTCTACTAAAACAAATGACAGGTTTTGACAGTTCTGTCATTTTTTTTTCCAATTTTTGAATTCAGAATTCACATACAAGTTTAAAATGTCAAATGACATCATAAAATATTGAAAACGGGAAAAGATGAGTGCTGCTGTTTGGCAGGGTTTTGACAGGTGTCAAAATCGTTGACATTTTTCGACTTAACATGGTCGTCTTAGTATACATCGATACTTCGTTCATCAAAATCTGCCATAGTCGCTCTGCTTTTGGATATAAGTTTCCAATATTTGACAGCTAACTACGCCTCACCTGTCATATATACAGGGTTGTGCCCATGGTAAAAAATGGTGCTTACGGCATCCCCAACAACATATTTAAATTTCATCCAAATATCACGGGTAACCAATTTCCATTTATATATTGCGGGATCCTTTGTATTCTGAGTAGCTAGAGGGTAACCCAAAAATGATTATAAAAGCCTAAATTCATAAATTAATATTATCTCAATGCATTCACACGTTCAATAACCTATCATCTGCACGAAATCCGATACTTCATTAGCAATCAATTCAAACGTCAAGCAAGCGCCCAAGAAATATAACATGTTCTAAACTAAGGGCAACGCCTATTACTTCACTAAACAGGTTCAAAATCCCTAAGGCACGGCTGTTTTTGTAACTAACTTTGGAATAGCATTTCCGCACTGTCTGCTTATTCATTTCAAACGGTAAACATGTTCCTGTCTGTTTGTGCGGGGCAATCGTGCAATGAACTTGCACGTTGCCGCACCGACGTGTCGCATCTAAAGTGTTTGTCTTAGGCAACTTTTGAAATAAACTATGGGTTATATGGATCCAGCCGCAAGGTGGTATGAGTTTACGAGGAGGTGTTTTTGATGATTATGATAAAGGCTGAGAGGAAAGTTATTTTGGGAAGCTATTTTAACGAGCTTATTTTGAAACTATTTTCAGCATCTAATTGTAAGCGGAATATTACAAAATTCATCACCTCTAAAATATGTAATTAACAGCAAGCTCTAGGTAAATAATTTTGTTAGGACGGATAACGGTCTAGGCGTCTTCTGATTTCGACTAAACGATTAGGGAAAATTCCACAATGTGACAATCAAATTTTGCAATTTAACCCAGAATATTGAATAATCTTCACAATATTATGCGGCGACTTCAATGTGAAAATCTGGGTAAAACCAGACTCGTCAGAAACAGCCCTTGAAAACTTAGGAAGCGCAGGCAGAAACGGACCAACGGTGGTTCTAGAGGAAAATCAACAGGGCCGGATTGGGAAATTTTGTATAGACTTTTACAAGGAAAATCTAATTAATCTCTCAAAATATTAATAATTTGGAGTGAGTGGTTTACACCGAAGTCCGAAGTTCACCGGCCCACCGAAATGACTGGCCCACCGAGTTGTACTTGGTTACTCGCCGGCACAATCCGGGCCTGGGAGGTAATAAATAATGTAATATTTTTCATCCATATATATAAGTGGGTGAACTCAAATAAGAGGGAGCTCACCGCGCACCACAGGTGCCGCCAGAAATTTTTTTCGGGTGCCGCGCTCAAAAACCTTTATGGAAGAACGAAGACAAAAAATAAGTTACCCAAACACGGAACCACACGAGATAAGAACATACAATAGGGAAATATCAAAAGCCATTAGAAAAGGCATAAGAAAATACAGAAATGAACAAATAGTGCGAACCATCGAAGAAAATAAAAGTATGAAAATCATGAGAAGAAAAAACCGCAAACGAGAAATATTCCAGCTCAAATACAAGACCTGTAATATAGTAACGGACAGGGATAAACTATTACAGACTGTAGGAGAGCTCTATGCAATATTATATAGATCTCAGACAAACCAAGCTGGAGAAGAACCATTGCAAAAGGTAAAAAACCAAGGCTCCGAAGAGATACACGCATTTCTCAGGAATAACATCGCGCACTCCATAAAATAAAAAAACACAGGGCTTCTGGAGAATACGGTATGGTAATAGAGGCTATACAACTCGGTGGGCCAATTTTGATGAATAAAATCTTGGAACTTTTGCAATTTGCGCCTGTGCAACCAGGATATCCCTACCTTATCGATAAAGTCAACTATACAACTCCATAAAAAAGGAGATAAAACAAACCTGGAAAATTACAGACCAATAAGCTTGCTTAATTAGCTGTACAAGCCATATACCAGGATTTTAACGAACAGGCTAGA
This sequence comes from Ceutorhynchus assimilis, assembly GCA_917834065.1. Classification (NCBI taxonomy): domain Eukaryota; kingdom Metazoa; phylum Arthropoda; class Insecta; order Coleoptera; family Curculionidae; genus Ceutorhynchus; species Ceutorhynchus assimilis. The sequence continues at coordinate 44,471,008 of OU892277.1, forward strand.
ATCATAACTAACAACCAAGAGACCAGGCTGATTCTTGAGCTCGCCACGTCACCAACGATCACTACAATATTTGGAACCTCTCATCGAAAAATCTGTCGAATATAACAGCCCTCTTGTTCTGATCTTAGTCGATTTTCATAAGAAATTCGATACGGTCGTATTGAATACCATCATGAAAGCATTAAACGAATGCCGAATCGATTATCGATACTCGGATATTATAAAGAATATATACAGAGATGTCACAACAACGGTCAACTTACACTCCTCTACACAAAAAATTGAATTGGAAAGAGGCGTAAGAAGAGCTGACACTCTGTCGCCCAGACTATTCATCATCATCCTAAGGCATGCTTTTAGAAACTTAGAGTGGGAGAACACCTGTATCAACATTGGTGGGGAAAGACTTAGCCACTTCAGATTCGCAGACGATGTTGTACTTATTTCCGAGAATTCACGAAAGGCTGATATTATGATCCAATAAGTACTGACAGGCACAACACAAAAGGTAGGCCTGCAGATCAATTTTGAAAAAAAAAAAAAATAAAATGATGACTAATTTAGTCCCCAACAAGCTTATAAAGGTCGATAACAACGAGATAGATATGATGCGAAGCTACATATACAGGGTGACAATTTGAAAAGTAGCAATCGGGAATATCTCTTAGACAAAAAATACTATCAGGAAGATCTCAAATACATTTCGGGGGATTGGAGGGGGAACCAATATGAGGCACTTTTTGAGTCACCCCGCTTCACCCCTTAGGGGGTAACTACCCCAACTTATTTTTTTTTAATACGAACCTACCTTGTGTTGCACATCGTTGGATAGCTCGTTGTAATCCCTTTGCAGTCCCATAGAAAAATCTTGAATCGTACGATTAGTTTTAGAGATATCGGTGTTTAGAGGTAAGCAGATTGTGAAAACTAGTAATTTTGACTATCTCATAGACAAAAAAATTCTGTCATAAAAGTCTTGAATACACATCGGCGAAACCTAATAATGTATTTATCGTAATTCTGTCTGCTTTTGCCCCTCTCTAAAAACGAATAAAAAATCTTCCAAAGGAGCTATCACACGAGGAAGGTTCTCATTTTGAAAAAATTATTAGGAGCGGCTAGCCCCCAAGACAAGTGGTTGGGGGTTAGGCAATAAACACATTTGGTCTTCCCTATGTGTATTTGAGACTTTTACGACAGAATTCTTTTGTCTAAGAGATAGTCAAAATTAATAGTTTTCAAAATATGTTCACTTTAAACACCGATATCTCAAAAACTAAACGTCCGATTTAAGATTTTTCTATATGACTGTAAAGAGATAGCAATTAGCTATCCAACGATGTGCGACACAAGGTAGGTTCGTATTTGAAAAAAATAAGTTAGGGTAGCTACCCCCTAAGAGGTGAGACGGGGTGAGTCAAAAAGTACCTCATTTTGGTTCTCCCTCCAATCCCCCGATACGTATTTGAGATCTTCCTGATAGTATTTTTTGTCTAAGATATATTCCCGATTGCTACTTTTCAAATTGTCACCCTGTATATGGGTCACGAAGTGAAGATTGGTAGAGATAACCAAACAGCATAATTATTACTGAGGAGAATGACATTGGGATTGGCAGCACATGGCAAACTTCGAGATGTCTTCAAAAATGATGTCCCAATAACACAAAAACGAAAAGCTTTCAACGTCATGACCAAAACATCAGCATGCAAACTACAAAGAGCGCAACGTAAAATGGAACGCTCGATGCTTGGTATAAGTCATAGAGATAGAATACGAAACGTCGTAAAAAAACAGGGGTTGGTCATGTTCTGGAGCGAATAACAACAGTAAAATGGAGATGTGCAGGGAATATTGCAAGATTAAACGATAGTAGATGGACCAAGAAAATACTGGAATTGCGACCAAGAGCAGACAAACGAAGCCGAGGTCGACCGCTCACCAGATGGACCAATGACGTAAAAAAAATAAGCGCCAACTGGATAACAATCGCGCGAGACAGGAAAAATGAAAATGTCTTGGGGAGGCCTATGTCCAGCAGTGGACGAACCGAGGAACGAACCAAGGCTAAATGTTAATGACGATGATGATTGACTAAGCACCAAGCTAATATTTCAATAATATTTTAAATAAAGCTAAAACAGAAATGGAAAATATTTTTTGATTTCTTGTATACAAGATACTATAAAAACATGAAAATTATGTACCTATACCTATCGCATTGCCAGTAGTTGAGATAAAATTATTACTTTAAATAGTTTAATATCCGCTTTTGCTTAGGATTTAAATTTAATTTATCTAATTCTTTAATGCCAAGTAACAAAAGCTGCTTTTATTGCTTAAAGGATATTTCCAGAAAATCGCGTTATAAAATTTAAAGAGATAATAAAACTTCAGCTAGTTTCAAATTAATCCCTGCTGGCTGTAATTGCTGAATTTTCTTTTTTGTTGAAAACCTTCTAAATGAAAACTCACTGTACATTTTCGAACGGGTTGAACCCCAAACAACAAAACTTAATTAACCGCCCTCAGGTTTCGGTCATTTATTCGAAATTTCAATTTATTGCTGAAAAGAATCATTTGCCCTGCCAATAAATAGTATAAAACCGCAACGAAAATTTATGGCTGAGGGTGCGATGTGCATTTGAAATGAAGGCCTCGAGAATGTTCCATTAAAGCCTGAAACATTTCAGATCGGCTGCCGCGATACAAAGTTCAATTTACTGTGTCTAATTGTTATTCATTTTTATTTTACCTATTCCAAGCTCTGTTTTTTATGTAAAGGCTTGTATAGTAATGTTGTTTATTTTCCGGTTAATTTATGCTGAAAGTGAGCTTCAGACGCATTATCATTACATTTTTTTTCAACTGATGGTAATGGTGGCTTGATAAATTAGAAAATCTATTCAATCTATGAAATTTATCGAGAATTGATAGTTTTCAAATAAAATTAAAATCCACAGAAATTTTGCTACTTGAAGAAGCACTTTACTATGGCACTAGCAATTGAACTTTCATGCATTCACAAAGCTAGTGAGGAAAGTAACTCATATAAGATACACAGAGCTTAGTTCCAAGAACCTTCCAGTAGTAAAGAAATCACTCATCAATTTTCGGAATGTACCTACCCTTAGTACCTATGCCTATAATAATATTGTCAAATTTGAAAGTTGACAACTTCATTGGTACTATATCACATCATATTTTACTGAATTTTTAACATATTATTCATACCACAATAAAAAGATGGAAGGAACCGTAACTGCTACTGTTGATGAAAATCAAAATTACAAAGAACATCAAGATCAAGAATATACAAAAAGGTTGTCAGAGCTATTGAAAAATGTACCAATATCAAAAAGTGGTAGAATAAAGGAAAAGAAAACTAGAGCGGATCCGTCCATAGTAAAACCGGACACCGAGGACATGGAGCAGACTCTGGAAAAGGAAAAATAACTATCCAGCAGCGAAACATTTGACGTTAAAGGTATTCTGGAAGCAGCGAAATGCGGTTCAGCAGATACCGAAAATCCGACAGCCAAAGAGTAGGAGTATACGTCAAATAGATAAAAATTATTGTGGATGCATTTTTTCTTTAACGTAATTCAATTATTTCCAGAATATTGTGCCCGATCTCTTCATATAATAAAACAAAAAACAAAAAAATGAGTCAATTGAATTCAGGTACTTGGTTCTTGTTCTTGTTTCGGTGCCGTGCCTGTCTTCAGGCGTGGGCTATCTCTATGACAATATGGTTAAATTGCTCTCTATCTGTCGCTACTCGAAATAGTTGTTCCACTTCCAGTCCGGTCCAATTTCTAATGTTTCGTAGCCATGACAGTTTTTTGCGATCTATCCATCTTCTGCCCTCAACCTTTCCCTGGATGATCAAGCAAGGGATGCTATATTTGGTGCCTCGCATTATATGTCCGAAATAACTAACCTTTCTTATTTTTATGGTGTTCAGAAGTTCTCGGTCCCTATTTAGCTGTCTTAGTACCTCTTCATTGCTGGTATGTGCGGTCCAAGGGATTTTGAGGATTCTCCGATAGTACCACATTTCAAACGCTTCTATTTTGTTCATGGTGTCAGCTTTAAGCGTCCATGTCTCGCATTCGTACAAGAGAATGCTCCATACGTAACAGCTGAGTGTTCTTAACCGCGTCTGGACTGTGAGGTTTCTATTGGTGAAAGTTGGTTCCCATTTATTAAATGCCCTACGTGCGATTTCAATCCTCGCTTTTACCTCTTCGTTGCACGTAGCTTCACTGTTTAGCCAGCTGCCTAAGTATTTGAAATGTGGAACCAGTTCAATGTTGTGTTCGTTGATTGTAATCGGAGTTGATTCGATGTTTATTTTACCTACGGTCATCCATTTCGTTTTCTTGATGCTTATAATAATAATAATAATAATAATAAATGCCTTTATTAAAAGTTTTCAAAATTACATTGTACAATCTAGATGAAAACAAGAGTGAAAATGAGTGGCGCAGCCTAGCCAAAAAAGGCTACTCTACTGAACCACACAATTCCACGAAGAGGTTAACATAGTTATATAAGTTAAAATTAACACAAAAAAAAGAATTAACAAAAGTTTAACAATTACCAAAATAAATGCGTAAAAGTGACTAGGTCGATCTCGATTTCCGTACTGGACGAAAGCAATAGAGTAAAAGAGAGAAAAAGATGAAGAATAAATAATATTCGCTAAATGTCCACTAAGAGTTCTGAAGTTGGAGCAGCAGTTTTTTATATTCTGTTTTAAACTGCTTTTCACTAAGTTTTTTGATATCATCCGGAAGTGAGTTATACAATTTAATAGAGTTATAGGTAAACGATCTCTGAAACATAGCTGTCCTATGGTGAGGCAACGTGAGCATATCAGTAAACCTAATATGTCTTGAATGGATACTCAACCGAAAAACAAGTTTCTCTTTGAGTGTTGATGGTACCACAGGGTTTTTTATAACTTTTATCAAGAATGAACCCAAATGTAGAGCTCTACGATTCGACATATTGAGCCAGTTAACCTCTCTAAAAGTAAAGGAAATATGATCATATTTGCGTAAGCCAAAAATCAATCGCAAGCAATTGTTCTGGACCTTTTGAATTCGATCTTTTTCCAACTGGTCCAAACAGGGTCCATAAAGATAATCACAGTAGTTAAAGTTTGAGAGTACTAATGATTCACAAAGCATCTTACGCAACGAGAAGCTAAGAAAATGTCTGCTATTATATAGAAGTTTTAGAGAGAAATATGACTTTTGAATTATTTTCTTTATATACAACTTGAACCTAAGATCCGTATCCAAAACAATGCCCAAATTATTAGCTGACGCAACCCTGGGCAGAACTATATCGTCAAGAGTAACAACAAAGTTTAAATCCAGGAAGGCCTTCTGTGGACCAAACAACATAACATTCGATTTAACAGGATTTAATTTAAGGTTATGATCAAGAGAAAGCTGTCGTAATAAGTTCAAATCCTCATTTAGTAATGACATAGCATTAATGTATTCATTAGGATTGAAGTGAATATAAACCTGTGTGTCGTCAGCATAAGCCTTGAGGCTGCAGTACTTCAAGGAGTTCAATACATCGGCCGTGTATATTATGAAAAGAAGAGGGCCAATGATAGACCCCTGAGGAACACCAGACAAGATATCAGCCTCTTCCGAAAAGACGTTGTTATATAAAATTTTCTGCACCCTATTAGCAAAGTAAGATTTCATTAAGCTAAGTGAACCGTTACAGAGACCATAAAATTTTAGTTTTGAAAGTAAGAGATCATGATTAATGGTATCAAACGCTTTTGAAAAATCTAAAAGTACCAATGCTGTGGATAACTTTTTATCGATGGCATGAAATATATCGTCTGTAACTCCAACCAAGGCTACAGATGTATTAAAATTCTTCCTAAACCCACACTGGCTCTCAGGAATAATGGCATTACTGTTGCAATATTCAACCAACTGATAATGCAAGATTTTCTCAAAAATTTTAGAAATAATAGGTAAAATGCTAATAATTCTAAGATCATTAAAATTCGAAGGATTTTTAACTTTGGGTATTGGTTTCCCTATGGATATCTTCCACTGATCAGGAAAGTAGCTTACTTCTATACAACAGTTTATAATGTGAGTTATATATTTGTCTATTAAAGGACTGCAAAGTTTGAGCATTTTAGCATTAATACCATCTACCCCATATGCATTAGTTCGAATACTATGAATCAATTTATGAACTTCCGAGATGTCAGTTAGCCTAAAGGAGAATGAGAGAGAGTTACTGAATAAATTATGTTGATAAAAATTGATTTTTGTATCACAATTCCCAACGCTGTGAAAAAAGTCACTAAAGTAAGCGCTTATCTGATTAGGATTTGATAAATTATTGGGGATATTGATTTCTTTATCAGGGCACACCTTGAAAGTTTTTAAGGAATTCCAGGTTTTTTTAGAATTATTTTCGGAACAGATACCATCAAGGTACCTCCTTTTTTCCTTTCTCACTCTTGAAACAGTTAAATTTCTAAGTCGTTTGTAATTTTCCCAGTCTTGATTATCCTTTGATTGCTTAAATTTCTGTAACGCAACATCTCTTTGTTTCATAAAGATTTTAAGATTAGGAGTAATCCAAGGTGCTTTACGCTTTGTTATTCTTGATGTTGTTAGAGGCGCATGTGCGTTAAAAAGGGAGAGAAGAAGGTTATTGAATATATCAATTTTATTGTCAATTGTATTTTCATAAAATATGTCATTCCATGGAAGCAGATCAAAATCCTGATGAAACAGTTGTACATTAAAATTCTTAAAATTTCTATAGGTTACAAGCTTAGGCTCAATACGGGGTTTTTCCACCATTAAACAACAGTAAACCAAGTAATGATCAGAGATACCATCCATAGATAAAGTACCAGATTCAGCAACTAAGCTGTCATCAGTAATAAATATTGGATCAAGAAGAGAAATTGTATTACAAATTCTTGTCGGCTGACTAATAATCTGAACAAGATTATAATTTTCAAAGAGAGGGACAAGTGGATTAACTTCATTCAAAAGATCAATATTAAAGTCGCCCAAACAAACTATATGATCTACTGTTAAGTATAGGTAAGAAAAAATGTTGTCAAAGTCATCAATACAACTGCTAAAATTTGTATTAGGAGGGCGATAAAACACGCAAAATGCAAATACCATACTTTTCAATTTAATTTTAAAGACTAAAAATTCGAGAAAATTTGTTATTTCAAAATCAAATGATTGACATTCAGCTATATATTCATCCTTTATGTATGCAGCAACCCCTCCCCCCCTTCCGACCCTATCTTTATGAATAAAATTATACCCAGGAATACTAAACGCACCAACATCATCTCCGTCAGAGAGCCATGTTTCCGTGAGAAAAACCAAATCAAAATTATGAGCATCAATTACTGTTTTAAACTCCAAAAAACCAGTAAACACAGACCGAATATTAAAATTTGCTATTTTTAGTAAGTTATTCATGAAGAGAAAAAATAAATAAAATATGAAGAAAGAAACAAGAAAAAGAAAAGATCAACGAAGTCACTCCTCAGCTAGAAGAGAAAATATAAGTATTATAATGCTTGAAATCAGAAAATATATAAATGCTTTAAAGCGAAGATCTCCGCCAAAAAAATTAACAATTATTATTCCATTTTTAAAAGGTTCTTACTAAAATTAGATAGCTAGTAGAGAGAGAGGTATATAGCAAAAATCAAAGAAGGCAAATATTTATCAACAAGCAAATCACCAACAATTACCATTATTATATTTATGTTTATATTTACCCATATTTCAATGGTTCACATTTACAAAAAAAAAAAAAAATTAAATTCCATCACCTCAGTACCAATATAGTAAACAGGAACCCAATAAACCCAAACATAGGTACCTACCTAATAAAAAATAATAAAAACTGAATATATTTTTATAGAACTATTTAGATACATTCAGAGGTACTCAAACAAATCCGTACAAAAATAATACAGCAATTGCAATGAAATAATAAAATTATAAGTAGCATAATGAGTAAACGGTACCATTAAAAAACGAAAAGGAAACAGTTCATTCTGTAAAAAGCGATTTGCACTTTTGTAGTTCATCCCAAAAATAGATTCTTCCGTTCCAAGACCAAGTGTTCTTACCATGTTTCTTTTTTGCAGCAATAAGTTTTTGATATCGGTCACGAGTCAAATCCTCGAAAAAGGCAATCCCCGAATTTTTCAAAAGTTTCCTTCCAGTCATGACACTTGTTTTCTTAATGTTCGAAGAAAACCTCACCAAAACTGACGAGCGAATGTGATCCTTTTGTTTAGTGTTAGGAACAATGAAAGCAAAATCAAGGTCCCTCAAAGAGCAAGGAATCTTTAATGAGTCATTGATAAATGTAATAACCGTTTCAGGCACTTTAGTGTTATCAGTTATATCAAGTCCATAAATTCTAACACTATTATTTTTTAAATTTTGATCCAAATCATCTAAGCGGTTATTTATATTAGATATGCAAACAGAATTATGTTCAACGTCTTTTTCTACTTTCTTTAAACTGTCAACAAATGATGTTAACTTACTATCAAGTTTACTCAGTTTTTTGTCCATTCCTTCTTCTATCTGTTTAGCAAAATTGGTGCAAACCTTATTTATTAGTTTTTCCATATCTTCAGACTCGGATCTATTCGAACCCCGGGTACCATGCATTTTGAGAACCACTGATTGTTGAGAACTTATCTATGCGCAAACACAAGAACTGATTTTCACTTTATCACAGAGAACTTTGGAAAGGTATTTAACCAAAAATGTTTTCAAAAGATGCGCAACAAACTATTAACGCCACTTAGCCACAGACCCAATTTATTTCACAAAAGAACCAATCAGAATTAACAAAATTAGCGGAGCTCTCCAGCCGACGAACTTTACTCGACCGCCATTTTAAGATTTCCTTATATTAATACCTCATATTTGGCTAGCCTCATGCACTCTATCCAGCAGTATTTGCAAGTCTTCCATGTTCTCCGCAATGATGGCAGTGTCATCTGCGTATCTTACTTTGTTTATTATTTCGCCTCCTATCTTTACTCCCTCTGCCCTGTCATGTAAAGCCTCACATGTTCTCTGAATAGAGGTTGAACAACAGGGGTGACAGTACACATCCTTGTCTTACGCCGCTTTTTATTGGTATTTGGTCTGTAACGCCGTTATCCAGCCTGACTTGAGCTGTTTGACTATAATACAGGTTAATCAAAAGGCGCATATTATAATAGTCCAAGTTATATGATTTTAGACATTGAAAAAGTTTGGTGTGTTTGACTCGATCGAATGGTTTTTCGAAGTCAATAAAACATATTTAGATGTTTTTTCGGAACTCACAGCTCTTCTGCAATAATGTCCTCATGCAGAAAAGAGCTTCACGCGTTCCCAGCCCGCTGCGGAATCCAAATTATTCCCTGCCAATACTGTGTGCACATTTGGTGTGTGTTCTATTGAGAAGTATCTTCAGGAGTATTTTTAAAGTGTGACTCATTAGGCTAATTAGTCGGAAGTCATTACATCTATTAACTTTGTTGGTTTTGGGCAAGGCGATAAAGATGGATTTCTGCCAGTCGTCGGGAAGTTTCCCAGTTTGGTAAACCTGGTTGAAGAATGCCGTCAGAATAGATATGCCTTCGTCATCGAGTAGTTTTAATAGTTCTATAGGAATTTTATCGGGTCCTGGAGTTTTTCTTGCTTTTGTCTGGTGTATTGCCTTTTGAACTTCGTATTTGAAAATGCGTAGACCGTGCTCTGTCATATAATCAGTCAAAGGTTTTCTGGTGTTTCGCGAGTCTCGTCCTCGAACAGTTGTTTAATATACTGCTGCCATTCATTACCCTGATCTTCCTTTGTTAACAGTGCCTTTCCACCATCGTTATACAGCACTGGTTGTGGTTTTCTTTTTGTATATGCCAGAAAGTTCTTTTATCTTTTTATGTAAGTTAAAGTCATCGTGTATGACGTATGTTCTGAAGCTGTTCTATTTCCTTGCAGGATTCCCGGAGCCACACTTCCTTTGCTTCCCTAATTTTTTTGCGTATTGTTCGATGTATTCTGTTGTACTCACTATGATTGTTGTTTTCGTGTTTTCGTCTCTCCTCCATAAGATTCAATATGTCCTGCGTGATCCATTTTTTTTTTTGCCTTTTTTCCCCTTTGATTTTACCAGCTGCTGAACTCTTCCATTTCTCAAAGAGGTTTTCAGATCCAGCCAATTTTCTTCGACACTTTTGTTATCAAGGGGAAGTGATAATATATTAGTATGTATATTACCATTTATTTCCTTGATTAGTTCTTTGATGATTTCGGGGTCCTTTAGTATATGTTGTTGTATTTTTGAAGTCTTCTATGGTTGTTTCTTTTTTTTTTTTAATTTTACGCCTAGTACTGAGCAGAGCAAGTTATGATCAGAGTGCACGTTAGCTTCAGGATAGGCTTTCGTTGACTTATTGCAATTCCGGAATCGCTGGTTGATCAGGATGAAGTCGATCTGATTTCTTAGAATGTTGTTCTGTGTGTGTTGGAGGGACATCCATGTGTACAGTCTCCTGTTTGGAAGATTGTACCACGTATTTGTTATCACGAATTCTCTTCTTGGCAAAACTGTACAAGTCGTGTTCCTCTGTTGTTACGTATTCCTAGGCCGTACTGTCCGGTGACATCTTCTGTTGCTTCTCTGCCCACTTTTGCATTCCAATCTCCCAGAATTATAGTGATTTGGTGTTTTTTTGTCGCCTTCATTATGTCTTAAATTTGTTGGTAGAACTCTTCGACTTCGTCATCATCATGATCAGTAGTAGGGACATTGACCTGAATAATGTTCACATTTACAGGTCTCATCGCCAGCTGTAGTAGCATTACTCGGTCTGACAAGGGTACAAAGTTTCGTACTGATCTGCTGAAGGATTTATTTCGTACGATAGCCACTCCGTTTCTATGAGATGCATCTCTCGTTCCGGATGTGTAAATTGTATAATCTCCTGAGTTGAAATTGGTTGCATCCGGCCATCTTGTTTCATACACTCCTAGTATTTGTATGTTAATTCTTTGCATTTCCAACAGTAAGTTATTCAATCTTCCTGCATCGTGAAGTGTGCGAACATTCCATGTTCCTATTCTCAGATCGGATCTTCTTATCTGTCGATTTCTCTCACGAGGTTTTCGTGGGCTTACGACCTGAAAGGCCTCGTGTTGTAAGTATGTTTCTCCTCTCCTGCCGAATCTTGGTTTCCGATTTCTATGATTAGTAACATTTTGAAATTGAGGTGTCAATGTCATGGTGATTTTCCTGGGGAATCTTGAAGATCTTTAATACAGTGGTTTCTGAAAATAAGAACAATTTAATTTTTTTTTTTCAAATAAAGCAGGGCTGTATATTCTTGAAATTTCCGTTGATTGGAATTGTAGGAGCCCAAAGCTCGACGAACTATATTATTCTTTCCTCGATCTTGAAATATACATTTGGTTACAGTTTCTAGTTACATGGCTATTCAGGTTTTTCTTAAGAATTATTTTAGATTTAATTTCACCATTTAGAATTAGAATTAGCTTACATTCTTCCAGCTTGATTATCTGTTTCAAGAATTTTAAATTTGCCCACGAATACTCGTGAAGTCTTGGAAGGTTATAGAAAAGCTTTGTAACACGATTTTGAAGTCTGTAGTTTTTTGATAGGTATTGTGTTTGGAGCAGCTGCCCATAAAGTACTCATAATTATATTGCACATGTGATGTAAATAGGGATTCATACACTGATACTTTGATAGGATTTGGAAGAAAATTTGCACATTTTCCCATTGCACCGCAAGCACTGGAAAGTTTTTCTATAATTTTTCGGGGTTCGCCTAAAATGGTTTTTAAATTTAATCTCGAAAACAAAGCATCATACGAAAAAAAAAATGAAGAGACAAAAAAGTTGTATCTTTAAGTGTTTTATTCAAAAAACATATCCTAATTGAATCTACTGGACTATGTTTTTCGTGCAAAAAAACCATCCGACATGACCTGTCCGCACGCCTCTTAAATTACTGGGTCAACTCCGAGCAGTCCAAGAGATACTATACCCCATAAAGGTGTCAACAAACTGAAAATTTCATTAAATTCGTCCAACGCAGTTCTAAGAATTAATTTAAAAAATGCCTTTTTTTTACAAAGTCTTTTATTCCTGGATCAGACTGCACACCCGCTTTATGAATTGGGATAACCTTTGTGACCTTGAGACATTCCGGAAAGGCACCACTGGTTAAGATTTCATTTATTAGTTTCAATAGTATGTATAGGTAACAAATATTTTTTCAAGGTATGTAAATCCAAAGCTGTGATTTCATCTGCCCCTGGAGCACAGTTTCTTTTCCGTGCATCTTGTGGAAATATGATTTTTTCTTCTAATTCTTCTGGGAAGAATTTTCCATTCTCTACTTAATTTTTTTCCTGCTCAACTTCCTACCCAATTTTATTTCCGATTTTTAGAAAATAACTGTCAAGGGCCTCTGCTATTTCTCGGGAATCTTCAAATTTTTTATTGTTATAATTTATACAAGCTATGCAATTTGATTTAGTATTATCAGCATACCGATTTTCAATCAGTTGACCAATCAGTTACTTATTGGGTAGTTATTCTATCAACTCTAAACCTATTTATTTAACATGGGACCCCAAAGATGGTTTTTAGGCTATTCCCTCTATCCCTGAGGATAGAGATTAATTCAAATCGGTACCGATTCAATGGTTGCGTCGGTCATTTATAACCATTTTGTGAAAAGATTTCGATCGATTAACCTACTCAAACGGCTGACTGATGATCAAAATATTCTGATAATAATGGTTCGATAATATATTATAAATATATACAGAGCTTCGTCCGGAAACCTCCCGTAAGTGGAAAAATCACTTACGATTTTTCGGATCGTACCCCTTAGTATGCCATGATGATAGTGTTGTCAAATTTGAACGTTGTCAATTCACACATCATATTTCACAAAGCTTTATATACCATTTTATACCACAATAAAAATATAAAAAAGAAAAATAATGGCACAAAACAAGAAAATGGAAGAAACCGTAAACCCTATTGTTGATAAAAATCAAAATTACAAAGAACAAGATGAAGATTTTACAAAAAGGTTGTCAGAAGTGTTGGAAACTATCTCAATATCAAAAAGTGGTAAAGTAAAGGAAAGGAAAACTAGAGCGAATCCTTCCATACTAAAACCGGACACCGAGGACATGGAGAAAACTCTGGACAAGAAAGAATCTCTATTGAGCAGCGAAATATTTGACGTTGAAGGTATTCTGGAAGCAGCAAAATGCGGTTCCACAGATGCCGAAAAGCCGACAGCCAAACAGTAGGAGTGTGCTAATACAAAAAATTGATCAAAATTATTATGGATTTTTTTTCAATATTATTTAAATTCCTGATGATTTTATTGATTTTATTAAATAAAAATTGAAAATACACATTGGGTGGTTATTTTATTAGCTAATAGTCACACTGGAAACCCATTTAATTACAATGGAATCCCGGAGATAGTGTTCAGGCTACTCCCTGAGATCTAGTATTCTTGAGAGATTCAAATGGGTACCGATGCAACGGTTGCGTCGGTCTTTCAAATCAATTTAGTATAAATATTTCTATCAATCAAATCATATATTCAATCAATAATCTACTCAATCTGCTGACCGATAATAACATATTCTCTCTATTGAATTTTGATATACTGATTTGGTATTAGAGGTAATTATACCATTTGACAAAATGTTCAAGTTGCAATTGGAAGGCAGTAAATGTTCTCTTCTTTGGTTTGATAAAAATGGACAACTTAAATTGAATATTATTTGACGAGATCTCTAGACAAAATCAGTTTGATCTGCAAAGTTTAATTTCTGGTGAAAGAATAATGATGGTTTTTGAAAAATGCCTATAGATAAGGAACGCAATAAAGGATTTTCTGCTAAATAAAAATGTAGATAGGCTTGAATTCCAAAGATTGTTCCGCGGATACTTTACTTGTAGGGTTTATGACAACAAAAGTTTATAAATTTTATACCTCGAAGTCCCTTTTTGTTTCCTTATACCTAAAGAAACAGTGCCGCAAATATGAAAGCTATCCCGACCATCTTGTTTCTTAAGCAGAATGATTAAGCACACACAATATACCGCAGAAGTGCAACGCTACGCTAAGTGTAGTTACGAAGCTAAATAACGGCTTCCCCGACTCCAGGGCAACTTATTTATCATTAACCGGGGCTTAGAGATATTCCCCAGGGCTTTATTGTTACCATTGTGTTCACATTTAGCTCTGAAGTTTTGGCATTAGTTTTATGATCTATGCCAGGCCAACTTGTTAGGCCTTCCGGCCTGGGCGTTGGAATTTTACAGTATGTCATTTGTCTTTGTTTCTTTAGATTTAGTTTCAAATTTGATGGGAAGAAACGTTATTGAACAAAAATGAACGAAAAATACAGTGCAATTGATATAGCAGGCTGAAGCATTAATAAAAATCATGTAAAAATAAATTATAATGTTTTTTTTTTTTTGAAGTTTTGGTGGAAGTGGTAGCTCAGTTGGTAGAGCGTTGCACTAGAAATGCGAGGGTCCTGGGTTCAAATCCTAGTCGAGGCAAGAAAATTTAAAAATATAAATTCAGTTGATGTCATTGTTAAAAGTAGGAAAAAAAAACTGGACAGTCTTATTATAAGTTGTGATGGTACGAAGGGCGCAGAGGGTAGAATTTCATAACTCTATCCAGTTGCAATCAAAGATTAGGTAAGGAATCTTTCATATGAGCAACAACCGAGAACAAAATCGCTCTCATCCATACATGGTCTCCATAGGTTCAGAGAAAGCATTTGATTCGGTCAACACAGAAGCTCTTTGGGAGATATTGGCGAAGGTATGGTGTCCGCAAAAGTACATCCAGACACTCTCTGCTGCATGATGATATGAATGCAACCGTCCTAAGCCTTGATGGACAAAGAGAGTATTTTCAAATAACTACAGGCGTTAAACAGGGCTGTGTTATTGCACCCATTTTATTTTCTCTATAGGATCCAAACTTGTCGAGGGTCACCAGCCATCAGGAGTGGAAATCCTGTACGAACGTATCAACGACATCGATAATTGACTTCAATATGCGATGATAACGTCGTGATTGCCAATACAGAGCAAGATCAACCAACACACATAAAAAGCCTAAAAAAATACCACTAGCGCTCCCTAAGAAAGATCCTACTAGCATAGAAGCCCTCATCATTAAGCACCAATTTCGCTGGACAGGTCATCTTGTTCGCATGCCCGAAACACGTCTTTTACGACAAATTCTCTGCAGTCAACTGAAAGAGGGAAAACGAAATCAGGGAGGGAGGGAGGTCAACAAAAACGCTACAAGGATGTTCTTACGGAGAATATGGTAAAGTGCCGCATCCATGACAATAACTGGGAGACGGCGGCAAATGATAGGCCCTCATGGCGTCGGGTAGTCCACGACGGACCACACAGTTTTGAAGAATAGCGACGCAGACACGAGATCGAAAAGAGGGACCGCAGAAAGGAGCGAGATAATAGACAATGCTGCCAGAAGCTGGGTAAGCGAATGCTGTGGAAGAGTGTGCGACTCTAAATTTGATTTATATAGCCATCAGGAAACGCAAAATTAGAGTAGAAGATAATCACACTCGGTATCGAACGATTGCCTATGATGATGATGATGATGATGATTCAGAAAAGATATGGATTGATACACACACGAGATTAGAACACAGGAATACATCAATGCCTTGGTTTTGGTCAATATAATTTTATTCGTATAAAAATCTAGCTCAAATCGATACATTAAAACAAATTAAATATATCTTTTATCTACATTTAGGAAATTTCAGACCTTGTAAGAAGTCTCAACTTCAAAAATAAGGTCGGTGAAGGAAATCTTATTCCTGGATATAAGAGAGGGCTTGAATTTTATACCGACAATGTAAACGGACAATGAACAAACTCAAAACAACATTTTGTATTCGAAAATCACTGAAAACCCCATCCTTCAAGGGACAAAGGTTAAAAGACTCGAAAAAAATCTTAGATAAATTTTATGGTACGTATGAATCATTTCCTACCACATTCCTTGCTCATATTCTTCGGAAAAGGAAGCCAAAAAAAAAAACGAAAATGTTGACATTCTCTCAGAAAATTGAGTAATATGAATCTCATCAACGGTTCAGAAGGCAAATAAATCCACAAGTTAAATTGACAGAAGCAACATTTGACGAATAATTATCAATATATGAATGGATAAGAAAACTTTGTGTAATAATAAATACTACCAGAAGATAAAGATATAAGCATGATTTTAAGCATTCAGGTAGCAAGAAGGAAATTATAATAATTGAATTAAGTTAATAACATCATCGACATTCCAATATTTGTTACTTAAAATTTATAAGCAAAAACTGTCAACACGAAATAAACTGCCATAAGAAAATTCTAGTAAATTCCCAAATTATATTCAATGAAATTCTAGATAGAAAATTAAGAATTAAACCAGAGTTTCTCATAAAATTTAGTTAAACTAATGACAGTTAATTCAGTTGAAAAATGATGATCGAACGAAAAAAGGTAAAAAAGAAATATGACACTTTCTTTAGAAATTCAAATAGAAACACGCCAGCAAATTCAAAATATAATAATTAATTTACTGATAGACCAATTGAAGCGTATTTCTAGTTGATTCCCACACCACGATACTCAAAAGGAAATATTAAAATTAGCGTTTATCTGGAAAATTAATAGATAATTCTCAAAAATATTTATATGAAAAGATATCAGAAATTTTGCCTAATTAAGTTCAAAAAACAAACTATGAAAATATTGAAAAGTCGAATGGATGTTCAAAAATAAAAATTTCCCTTTGCACTTTCCCGAAAACTCGAAACTCGAGAAGCCATGATCTTGGTCTTTACAACCCAATGAACTTGCAGCCTAAAGACCATAGAGTACTAAAGACTTTTCAATGAACCTGAGCAGTTGACTTGACACAATTATAAATGTTGCGTTCAATAATATATCTATCTCTTACTATTGGACACGATAAAAGAAAAATAGGAAATAGTTCAAAGTATTAAAATCGGGTGATTGAAATATGAAATAGATCAATAAAGGAAGATGATAGAAGAATACTGCAATTTCGCAAAGACACTCTGAATAGCGTAGTACGACAAAATACAGACTCCTCCCCATTGATATCAATCGATTTTACAAGTCTTCAATATCCCTCACCTATCATAGTTATCGGAATGCCGAGGTCAAGCTTATCGAAAAAATAAACCACCCGCTCCAATACATTCCAAAAAAGATGTAACAAATGAATAATTAATTAGGTAACGGCCCAATTAAGATGGAGACCCTGTCTTCATTTTACTTGAAATGAATAATTGTTACAACCAGTTATGTGAACAAAGTTGTAGAGTTGCTTTTAATTATCAAGAAGCAGACTCAGCAAACCAGAGCTTATAAATATTTGTATTCATGCTTTTAACGTTATTTTTCGTTTAACTAAGCTTAAGGCCAGAACACTGTATTGTAATGGTTAGTGGAGAATCAACATACCAGAAATATTAGACTGACTATCAAAAGGTAAGTGTTCAATTATTCCTGTTGCCCAATTTTAATATTCCCTCGTTAGAAATCGGGAAAATTTTAAATAAGTTACTAATATTATTATTTTCTCAATTTTCAAATTTATTCGTATATCTATTCTATAACTAGTAATTATTCAATTGTAAGTGTATGATAAATAAGTTTCTTAAATTTTGATGATCGAGAGTGACGATAGTGAAATCAAAGATATAGTTATATCATTTTTCTCAATTAAAATCTCCAATAGCACTATGCCAAACTCACCAGCACCCCAACAGTAAATTACACTTTATTAAAAATGTATGCAGACACCATTATGCCGTTTAATGGTGATCCTAGTATGCTAAACAGTTTTCAATCAGCCTGTGACTTCCTTTTTGCTACCCATAAACAATCAAATGATCCAATTTCAAACAACTATCTCTTGAGAGCTGTTAGAATGAAATTAACAGATCGTGCTCAAATATTAGTAGGAAGCAGAATGGAACTCGATTGTTGGGATCATATTAAAGCTGTTTTATTTGATTGCTTCGGTGACAAAAGAAATTTGGAATGCCTAAAACAAGATCTGTTTATAGCAGTACCAAATAAAAATGAAAATCCATTAGATTTTGCTAAAAGATTACAAGTTTTACGTAGCGCTTTAGCTCAAAAAATCAAACAACTTTTCCTGACACTCATATGGATGCAGCCACTAAAATAATCTACTTGAGACAATATGATCAAGTGTGGTTACGTACATTTATTAGAGGCTTACCCGGACATCTACAAAGTATAATCAGACTTAAAAACACTGATTTTATCGAAACAGCCATGACTCAAGTGAACGAAGACGACAATTTTAACTATATGCAAAATATCTATAATAAAACTCCCACCTTGCAAACAAAGCCTATAGGTAATAAAACCCAACATCAAACACCGAATTACTATCAAAATTACCCAAATAAAATTAATTACAACCACTTTCAAGTGGCAAATAGGATGCCAAACTTCAACACTCAATTTAGACCAAATATGCAATTCCAAATACCCAATCAAACCAATAATTTTCAACCAGCCCAATTTCCAAGAGGCCCTATAAACATTCAGCCACGATATATTCCAAGAAATTACCCTACTAATAAGCAGGTTTTTGGCACACCGAAAAATGTATTTAAGCCAACAGGACAGGTACCCACAAATAAACCGGAACCAATGACCACAAGATCTCGATATACTTTACCAAATTAGAATATGCAAAGTAATCAATTCTTTAAGTCATCGGGTCCTCGAAACTTCGTTTCGCAAGAATTGGACCAAATTGATGAAACCCAAACAGAACAGCCTGTTGAAACTACTGATACTGATGCTTCAGGATTCATATCAATACCTACAGAAGGCCTTCCTGAAGAATATCAAGCCATAAATCTTGCTGATCAATACCAATCTCAATACTTTAAGGGCCGATACTTTTGCTCTCGATTAACGAATTTGATACGTCGTTAAAGTTTTGCATGGGCCAAGGTCTATAAGTATGATGGGGTTAGAGCACATTCAAACCCCTGATTATTTTTAACGGCTGTCAAATGAGAGCAAAAGTACCGCCACTAACTCATTTTATGGAGATTATTCCCAATATTATAATATGCCTGACGCATTTTACCCAAATTCTTATGAGAATGCTCAGCAATTCTATGAGTGAACAGCCAAAAAACACTGAAGATTTTCAGATAGCCAGCCCAACGAACCCTGGTAACTGACATTTGATATGCATACAGGAATAAACAACAGCTTGCCATATATTACGATACAAAATCCACCTATAAGACTTTTAATCGACACTGATGGTTGTTACCATTCTATTATACGACCATCTATTGCAGAACAATATTTTCCGGAGATAGTTTATAATCATCCTACGAAAATGAATAGAGGTATAGGTGAAAAGGAAACCCTTTTCAAAGCCAAAATTCCCACTTTCCCTGAATTCAGAAATGACTCCGATATAACTCTTATTCTCTTTGATTTTCATTATTATTTTGAAGCCATTATTTTACTGAACGAATTATTAAGATTTAATTTCGTAATTGACTTAATAAATGAAAAATTAGTCAGCGAAAATGTGACTAAATCCATCATTTACAGAGAACCGAATAAAGAAATACACAGCATCACATTAAACGCTCACGAGGTCATTACCACGAACGTACCAGTCTCACAAAATAATGTAGATATCATTATAACTGAAAGCGTCATAGATCATCTTTATTTTCCCGAAACGCTTACTACGGCAAAAAACACATGCACAAACAGAAATTTACAACTATACTGACAATCCTATAACATTACAGTTTATAGAACCCCTACAGGTCTGGACTTTACCCGATTTTCACAAAGAAACTTTCGATTTTTTCCACATGGAAGATCTCTTGCCAGAAAAATCCCACAGAAAACAAGACCCCATAAATATACAAAGTTTGATTCGATCTGATCATTTCAATACTGAAGGAAAATCCAGTCTCTTCAAACTTTTTGAAAGATTCTCAGATATTTTTCACCAGGAAGGAGAAAAATTAACTTCTACAAATAAAATAAAACACGTCATCAAAACCACCGATGGAATACCAGTACATTTAAGAACATAACGGTATCCATTTGTCCATAAAAAAGAGGTTCAAAGGCAAATAAACAAACTGTTAGATGAAGGAATAATCCGACAGAGCCAAAGTCCATGGAGCCATGGGCGTCGTTACGATGTTTCTCAGGGGGGGGGGCAGTATTATAATAAGACCATTTCCATTAGCGCCGCAGGCAACCGCCGTAGGCTAAATTTGTTTGGTACCACGCCCCTTTTTGAGCATTTTAACGTACTTATTTGATATCGATATTTAGTTTGAAATGATGGTATTTTTTCCGGAACAAATTCACTGTCCGCATCATTTGTTTAGGTAATTTCCTAATGGCCGGTATTATAAAACACTGATCGATGATTGAGTTTCAACCTTCGGTTGACTCCATGCAAATTGATAGGATTCAACCGAAGGTTGAAACTCTACCATCGGTTCAGTGTTTTATAATACCGGTCCTAAGTCAAGTGAAATTCAATTCCATTGAATGTAATGAAAATTTCAGCCAATTTCTCAAAGTAACTAACAATTTTGAAAAAATGGAAAAAAGCAATACGAATACGAACTCTCTTTTACTGCTTTCTTGTTCAAAAGACTATTTTTAGGGGGGGGCAAATGCCCCCCCTTGCCCCCCCCCCCCCCCACCAAACGACGCCCATGCATGGAGCACTCCTATATGGGTTGTCCCCAAAAAATTAGATTCCAAAAATGGAGAATATGCGTAGACTATAGAGGATGTAACCAAAAAACTATAGACGATCGCTATCCACTGCCAAATACTCACGATATTTTGGATAGGTCAGGAAGATGCACTTATTTTTCTACCATAGATTTATCCTCGGGATTCCACCAAATAGAGATGGACTCAGGATCTATTGAGAAAAAAGCCTTCAACGTAGAGAACGGGCATTATGAGTATCTGAGAATGCCTTTCGGATAAAAAAATGCACCTGCAACGTTCCAGCGCGTCATGGACAACATTCTACGGGACTTACAGGGAAAAGTATGCCTTGTGTATATGGATGACATCATCATCTTTTTATGCAGCCTGGAAGAATATATAAAAGACCTCCAACTAGTATTTGAAAAATTGAAGGAGTCAAGGTTAAAAGTGCAACTTGACAAATCAGAATTTCTCAGGACAGAAGTTGAATTTCTTGGACATGTGATTACAAAAGATATAGAATTAAACCAAATCCTAGGAAACTAATAGCAATCCAGAAATTTCCAATTCCAAAGACACCAAAAAAAATAAAATCATTCTAAGGCCTGTTAGGATACTACAGACGATTCAAAAGGACTTGCAAAGGTGACAAAATTATTCAAAAAATGCCTCAGGAAAGGAGCTACCATCGAACCTAATACAGAATTTCTAGAAGCCTTCGAAACATGTAAAAACGTGCTATGCAACGATCCAGTATTACAATACCCAGATTTCGAGAAACCATTCATGTTAACAACAGACGCCTCTAATGTCGCGGTTGGAGCTGTGCTTAGTCAAGGCCAAATCGGAAGTAATCTACCAATAGCATACGCTTCTAGGACCTTAAATCTAGCAGAAATGAATTATTCGACAATCGAGAAGGAGCTTCTGGCGATAGTATGGGCTACGACATATTTTCGGCTATACTTGTTAGGATGAAAATTCACCATCGCAACCGATCATAAGCCACTCCAATATTTATTTAACGTCAAAGAAGCGGGTTCGCGATTAGTCATATGGAGATTGAAAATGGAAGAGTTCGACTATGAAATTCGATATAAGAAAGGTAAATAAAATCTTAACGCGGACGCTTTATCTCGCATGGAGATCATTCTAACTGAAGACGAATCAATAATTGGCAACCCTGGGCTGGAACTCTGTAACGGATAGAGATCGTTATCCCTATCGCTATGGCACCTGCTATCTTCTTCTCTCTTCTCGAAATCAATAGAGAGGGGACGTCAATAGAGATAGAGAAAATTTCTCTATTCGTTACAGAATCCCAGCCCTGGCGACATAAATAATGAAATTGAAAAATATTTGCAAACAGCTGAAAATCGAGATACGACTATAGAAGAACTAGATTTACTCAAAGATGTTTTCAATCCAGAAGAAATCGAAGGACAAGATCGCCAAGCAACCAGCAAAAATGCAAATGATATATATCCATTATTTCAGACGTTCAAATTAGACCACCAATAAGTAATACCAAAAGAAAGTGATAATGAGACCGTGCATTCAGAAAATTGTATTAATAATTATGCTAATCAAGTAATTTTAATACAAGAACAGAACGAACGCTATCATGTAATTACATCAAAAATTTTTGAAATCAAACACCGATATACGGTACACTTATCGTAAAATTTCCAAGAAGAAATTATTAAATTTTTTAAAGAATATGTAAATCCCAAACAATTATTTTGCTTGTACTTTAAGAAATCGGATATTAACCTTGCGGACCAAATATCCGTAATTCTCCCAAACACATTTATAAATCACACGTACCAACTTGCTTTGTCAAAATTACTATTAACTGATGTGACAGACAAAGATAGACAAAAAGAGTTAATTAAATATCATCACGGGACTAAACATGCCATCGAGGCATAAATGAAGCTCAAATGGCTCTTAAAAAATTAGACTACTGGCCCAATATGAAAATGGACCTTACCGAATACATAAATAATTGCCCTATATGCCAGCAAACGCAATATGATAGACATCCACCTAAGATTAAATTTGCATTGACACCTACTCCAACACAACCTCTAGAGTCTATTCATATAGACACATTTCAAATTTGTAATATTAAATTTCTCACAATAATAGACGTATTTCGCGTTACGCTAGGCATACCCATTGGAACCTGCTTGCACAGCAACCATCCTTGATAATATATCAATCTTCTTAAGCCATCATGGCCTGCCTCAACAAATTACTTGTGACAATGGCACATAATTTAAACATTCCTTGCTATTAGATTATTGCAAATTACATAATATTAGTATCCATTCTACGACACCTGGCAATTCTAATAGTAATAGTCCAGTCCAAAGATTACACTCGACAATGATTGGACTATTTCGAATTCTTAAGCTGAAAGAACCAAAACCAAGTACAAAACAATTATTGCAATATGAAATAATAGGTTACAACTCATCAGTGCATATTGTAACGAAACAAAAACCATTCGACGTCAGAAATGGACGAGTTAACAGCCTAGACCCATTTGACCTTACTGACGAAGTTGTTTTGTATAAATATGTCGAGGATCGAAAAAAAGATTGAAATTAAATTATAGCCAGATTTTTGAACAATCAATAAATACAAAAACTAAATTAAATCAAAAACAAAACGAACTACGTGAAAGCCCACCAGTATATAAATCTGACAGTAAAATATATGTTACTGATAAAACAACTAAACGTTCTAAAGACAAACTTAGACGCAAACCAAACATATAGTACACCAAGACATTGGCAATAGTAAAGTTATTACCACAAAGAAGAAAGAAGTCCATAAATCACAAATTCGAAGACCTATAAGCTAATTTCTTCTTCACAGAATAAAGACAATAAACTCAAGGAAGCTACTCCTTCTTGCAGCTATGCTGGTAATGACCGGAACATCGCTAAGTAGATCTACAGATATCATCCCTCTCAGTAACCCCTTACTTGCATTCCGGTTAGGGAGCTCTAAAATAATTGAGAGTAAACACACAGTTTTACATTTCGTAGAAATTAAACCATTAATTAATAACTTAGATACTATTGAACATTCTTATAATATTTTAGAATTACTAATTAATCAAACGCTTAATGATACATCGCTTAGTTCGCATCATATTCATATCCATTCAAAGAATTTGCTTAATCATGCTAAATACCTTATCTTAGAAGTTAATACTAGGTTAAATAATATAAAACCACATATAAGCGCAATAAGCGTGGCTTATTATTAATTTAGTAGGGGAAACATCAAAATGGCTTTTCGGCATACTAGATTCAGATGATGCTGAAAAATGCGATAAAGCAATCGCAGAATTGCAAAATCAAGAATCTTCTGAGAAAGAAGTTAATTTGCAAATATCCCTAACAAAGCAGCTGATTAACAATAACTCTCCTCAATAAAAACCAATTAATAATAATTAAGAATCATATTTCAACTATAGAAAAAATTTTAATAAAAGAATTATTGATCTAACTACTTCCTTAAATGCACAAAATAGTATTTTTCAAATAATTCTTACCTAATTGTCAAAACCTAATTACGTTCTTAGATAATTTAAAGGATGCAATAATGTTTGCTAATTTAAACACATTAGCACGGCAAATTATTGTAAATTTTACTGTTCTATATGGCGAAAGTGAAATTGTAAATTTTGGGAATTTGAGATAATATTATCAAATAGCCGGGCTACAAGTAAATTTCTCTAAAGACAAAATAATATTTGCTATTCATTTCCCAATATTTCGAGAAGACTTATTTGAAATATTTCGCCTAATTCCTGTTCCAATTCACAATACGATTTTCATTCCAAACTTACCTTACCTAATAATTGACACTGACCTAAAACAATATGAAGAAGAAGCCTGCCCAATGATTCAAGATTTCTACATCTGCCAAAATCATCTTAGCCCACAATTAAATGACTGTGCTGTGGCCCTGATCAAGGAAGCAGAAATCCAGAACTGTGAAGCTGTAAACGTAACAATGCCGATAGACAACCTATCACTAGTACATCTTGGCCATACCAACCGAAACGAATCTTAAAATGCAGAAACTGTGCCAAAATACTGAAATCGCATTTATAAATAACCCCAGCCTTATTGAAGTTTCATTAAACTGTGGAATAATTATTGGAACCATCCAAATCTGGAACAAGGTCAATCGAAGGAAGACCTCTTTCTCTACCTCCAATCAAAATCGAAACATTGACGTCACCGATAAGGAACAAAACAATCCTTAAATTGAATTCTGTAGATCTGGACAAAATCAAGGATCTCCAGAAACAATCGATCCATCCGGCTACCTGGAGTATAGCTACCATATGTACCACGTTAGTTCTCATCATCATCGCTCTAACAGTAATTTGGCAACCCTACAGAAGAAGAGGTACCCAACTTCGTAGATCCAAATCCGTATTGTTTTCGACTTAGGCGGGAGGAAGGAGGAATTATGTGAACAAAGTTGCAGAGTTGTTTTTAATTACCTCGAAGCAGACTCAGCAAGCCAGAGCTTATAAATATTTGTATTCACGCTTTTAACGTAATTCTTCATTTAACTAAGCTTTAGGCTAGAACGCTACTGTAATTTTCGAAATAAAATTGATTTTTTAAAACAGTATTTTTAGTTTAAAATACGTAACTAACCTCAATACACCTTTTTTGCTATGTCGAGCACATTTTTAAAGCTGATTTGTTATAAACTGTGTTTATTTTTTATGTTTCAATATGCCGGAAAGACAAAGAAATTTTAGTGGAAGTGAAAAATTGGAAAGAAAACGAATCAAATTATTGTGGGATTACATGTAGGTACCTACACTTTTTCTTGACTTATCCAATTGTCCGGAAATCTGATTATTTAAATAGGGTCCGGCCCAATTAATCCGGATAATTGGAGTTCTGCTGTATTACTAATTATTCCGAAACAGAACGAGTTTAATTCAGTTAAATAAAAATACGTTTAGTTTCATATTTTAACTTGAAATGCCATAATAATTATTCTTGCAACAATATATTCTACTCAACAAAACCAAGTGGTGTTACGTTTCGCGGAACTAAATTCCGCTGTTCGCTTTGGCTTTGTTTACGTCCTGAATAAATGGAAACGTTTCCACTTACACATGGTGTATGATTCGCGCCGAATATCGCCCAGCGACAAATTAACATATTAACGATTTTATGCTCAACTGAAACATAGGGTGTTGAAGTATATTATTCGAATCATAAATGTATAGGCCAACGCGAATGCTCATTAAAAATGAATGGGCGACTTAATTCACAATGCAATATTACATAAGTATATTTTCAAATGTAAAAATGAAAATTATATTCTATGTGGGGGTAATATAACACGCTTACATTAGATAATTTCTAAATTGAGTAGGTAAATCCTGCTTCGTCGAAACCCAATTTAAATCCTACTCACTCAAGAGTGCTCGGAAGTAATCCGAATGCCGACTTACTTAGTTCGTAAACTGTTCTAGAGCCTAGGACAGGTTTCGAACTCTGTCTGGATGCAAATTCGCTTTTGGTTCAGGTTAATTTGTATTACTCCGGATAAGGAGAAAGTTGTTCTTATTAAAATATGATTATTTAACATTGTTGAAAAGTAAATTTAACTTTATTATTTATAAGTTTATCAATTGAGCTGTTTTAATCAAAAAAATATTATGAGTTGTAAAATTGAAACCTAAAATAAAAAAATACTGAACGGGGTCACGCTTCGAGCTAATGCATAACTACCAAGATGCCTAAGAACTTCACCAAGATGAAGTGGGATCGTTCACGGGTATCCCCCTTTTGCCAGGATCAAGACCGTTTTCCAGACAGTTTCTTTTTTCTTCCTCCCCCGCATGAAATGGAACATGAGAGTTCGGTAAGTAACGGAATACTCCAGCAGGTTTTGCCGCAAATGTGGCTAGGAACAGTCAGAGTCTCGCAAATCCAGAAATTGTACAGTCTTAAGTTCTGCTTTGAGCGTTTCCGAAAGTTCTTCTGTAAAGAGGCTTTGTCCTGCGGCAGAACGTACGTCCGTAGAGAAGTTCCTCTGGCTGCACGAATTTCGCCGTTTTCTGCCATTACCCCCAGTGACACCGTAACAACATTGCCTACTGCGCTTCACTGATTTGCTAATCAATTTATCAAACGTATCTTCAATGTTTCTTTGGAACAACCTGTGTAGAATGGAACGCAACGTGTATAATGCCTATTCAGAAATCAAGCCCGCTTGACACTCGTTTAATTTTTCCTGCTGACGATGGCTTCATTTGGCTAGGCATATCTATAGAACAAATTCAAAATATATTGAGACCTACTAACTTTCATCGATTCCAGCTTAATCTATTCGTCGTAATGTGAAAGTGGCTTCCAATTTTTAAAAAATCTTTTTTAGAGGAGCCAAAAAAAAGTTGACTTGGGCTTGGCCGTTGACAGATGATGGTGAGGTATTAAAAGGTGATAAAATTTAAATTTGGAAAAAGAAATTAAACTCCCTCTAATACTGAAGGAATGATAAATTCCACACAAACCCATTATATTCACCTGAAAGTTGACGAATCACCATTTCGAATGACAAAAATCGCAGTCCCTTAGATCAAATTTCAAAACAGTTATGCAGCTTTAAAGTTCACTTTTATATTCATGTTTTGCAAACTTCTAATCCGCATTGTAATTGGTCGGATTTGAGGGGACGCGCAAAACTCAAAGTTTCTCTTTATGGCTGCATAAATACAGTATGTGGGTGTTGCACTTAAAATTTAATTTGATTTAAGCAACGATAAAAGCTGTATAGCAGTTGCCTGTCTAGCTTAAAACTCAGGTGTCTCCTCCAGAAAATAAAGTTAATATTTGATTAGTAAGTTGGTAGGTACGCCATTAGTTCTTTTAGCGTTTGCTTAAAAATGCTGAAAAGCTTTTAAAATATTTATTATGATGGTTTATATTTAATTTAAGCTTTACGGATATTTCACAAAACGTATCAATAAATATTTCCACACTTGAAAAACTAGTTTGTCTCAAGGATTATAAAGGAGGTAAACATTAACATGTAACATAAGATCTATGAATGAAAACACAAAAATCCTAGATGAAGAATTATTGTTGAACATACATTGGGATACCATAGGCCTAGCGGAGGTAAGAGTAAAAGGAAAACAAAAAATACAACTTAACTCAGGCGCAAAGAGGCGAAACTAGGTTTTATTATAAATTGGAAGATCGTTTAGATTATATACTCTATCAAGAGCATATTGAACATATTGTGATATATCGAAAGGTGAATACTATACTTAAAATAAAAACAACATATCTAAAAATCATACAAGGATACACATCTATAGCGACCAGGATTGGAAGAAAAATAAACGAGGATAAAATAAAAAGATATGGATACGATAATAGGCATGACAGGGGGAAATATGATAAACTGACTTGAAAGACAACTTCTCTCAATGAATAATCAATAATCAATTTTTTAGCAAGGAACCAAGAACGAGATCGACTATATGATCTTAATAAACCAATATACATATCATCAGATATCAGACAGTACTAAATCACTTTTTAACTAGTACCTAGCCATCGCACACTCGTCTAGACGAACGAGGACGTTAATAGACAATTTGTTACAAAAAAGGTAATGGATAATAATTATTAGATGTTAGACATACAAAATCAAAACAAAAAAAATAAAAAAGTTGAGGAGAAATTAGTGTAAAGAATGCCAGAAGGAAGATGGAAGAAAAGAATAATAGCAGAAGATGAGAAAACATATCAAAGAAACTGAGAAGAAAATACAAGAAGAAAAAAACTTTGAATACGATTAAACAAACACAAAATTACGAAATGCTTAATAACGCAGTTCGCAACATTAACAATGAAACGGAGATAGAGTGGAATCTATTGATATGAAGGAAATTACACAAATAACACAAAAATATTATACGAACTTCAATAACACTAAACAAAAACCATCACCACAGATAATAATCAGCCAATTACATGGTACAAGTTATGCGTGGAGCTTGAGAAAATATCGAGAAAACAACACAAAGAGCCCACAGCAAATGCGATGGCCAGATGCTCTAAAGAAACAAGCTGGATGAAGATGATCGCCTACGATATAAAAGCCTGAACTTATAAAGGGAAGGCATATGTTTAGAGGTGGACGTCCGATAGATCCATAAATATTCTGTTATTGGTTTTAAATAAACTTAATGTAATTTCCTTTTATTTGAACAAATCGTTACATGATTTCCACCATTTGGGAATTATAATTACTACATTATGAATCGCAATAACACCTAAATTATTAAACAATCCTATAAACGTAAAGCTTTTATCAATATTATTTATGTGCAATATACATATAGATTTTCTATTTGGAAATAGCTTTGCATTTGATAATAGAAAAATATATAGGTACCACTATTGGTCAAATTAAAATTACACGCTAATACCTTTTCATTTATTGTACCGATTTGATTTATTTTTTTAGGGTTGGCAGGTTGCGATATTCTTGTGAGGCTTTCCGGTTTTGATGCAAAAGTTTTACCGGAAGTACACATACTTTTACTAAATAAAACGTAAATAAAATTATTTTGGTTTCAAAATGTTTTATTACGGCGCCGAAAATGGAGAAAATCGGTTGATAAATAAATAAAATAATAAATAAATAAATAAATGATAATCATTTACAAAGATCAGAAAAACAACCTAACCTCTAAAGTTCGTCGTGTGTTTCATATTTCTTGAGCCAATTTTTCAAAAATTTATACAAATTAGTGAACACAAATTACCTTTTATTACTTAATTCAAATCACAAACTTTTCATCTATCGATAAAACTCATAGTTGGTCTGACTAAGTGTAATCCTTCCATAAAAATTGTGTTGAACAAAAACATAACCCAAAACCATGAATTCATCGACTTGTTCAAATTGTAAGGAAAAGTGCTACTTTATAGACACCTCTGAAAGCAAGGAAATTGAGGAGCTATTTGGGTGCGCAGAAAAATAATTATGTTAAAGCTGCCATCACTTTACATCAAGCGAAATCTGAGTACTATGTTCAAGCCACAGCCTGAAATATTTTGCTCAGGCTGTCTGGATACTATCAATGCAAGTGTCAAGGACCTGCCAACAATCAACAACAGAATTGAAGAAAACCAAAAGAACTAAAAAAACAAATCAATAAAAACGCACCAAGTTATGCTCAGGTGGTTGCCGACACTACAAACCTAAAAAGGCAAGTTGTAGAACTCAATGCTGAGGTCACAGCACAAAAAAACCATATGTGAAAATCAACCCCTACCAGGGGATCACACCACAATTGAACCAACACTTTGCGAAATGGCCGAGCGACATTCTTCAAATGTACTGATCTTTAGAGCAAAAGAAAGCAACAATCAAAATGATCCAGATTCTGACTCACAAAAAGCATACAAGCTGATTAATTCAGTAGCATACCTAAAAAACATCCTAAAAGAATTGGAAAAACTCAAGCAAAAACGAGAGGTTGCCTTGAAGATCAGATATCTCAATAACATCCCTAGGATAGTTCTCTCCCATGACTAAACCGCAAAAAACTGAAGCATGCTACTATTTTTGAAGTCTCCTTTTGGTACAGTAACCTATGTTCCATGACCAACAAGCTCGATGAATTAAAAGTTAGTATACAGGGCACTAACGCGAGCGTCATTCTCATTACTGAAACATGGCTAACTCAGCAAAAACCAGACAGCTTAATCCATCTACCTGGTTACTCACTGTTTCGCAAAAACCGAGGAGCAGCTGGTGACGGAATTTGCGCTTTTGTCAAAAGTGACATTGCAGGATACAAAGTTCATGCGACCATATCTCAAACATATAATACAATAGAACCTGTTGAATCAATATGGTTAGAAATTTTGATAGGCAAAATTAAAATTCTAGTTGCATGTGTGTGCAGACCCAAAAAAAAAAAAAAAAACACGGAAGCAGAAAACATGCAACTCACAAAAACCATTGAAAATGCATTGTCACTAAAAGTACCAGTCTTCATCATGGGAGACTTAAATTACCCAAAAATAAAGTGGAATACACTAGAAGTACATCCAAATGATCAGTGCAGTCAAGCCTTCTTAGAAAGCTATATAAACCATAGGGAGTACCATCAAATAAATTTTCCAACAAGAATCCGCAATACCCAGATATCATTACTTATAACCAATGAAAAGTTGTCAGTTTTTATCGATATCGAATCGCATGCACCCTTGGAGAAAAGCGACCATGTTGTACCTAATCACAGGCAAATCACAAATCAATGTAGCTGCTCAACCAACCAGGAAAATTTACAAAAGGTAATTTTGGAAAGCAGATTATATCGCAGTCGATGAAACACTTGGACGGGAATTAAGAAGATTGACAAACCAATTAAATTTTAACCAATTCTATGAGGCTTCAACAAACACAATAAACAAACACATCCCAAACAAACCACGAAAAGTTAATCCGCAAAAACCATGGGTCCCAAGGAAAGTTTTCAAAGAGATTTAGGAAAAACGAAATATCCGGCATAAATATCAAAACAATAAATCTGAAGATATGTAATTATCAAATCTATCAACATCTAAACAACAGAATAAAGGCTTGTACAGTATCGGCTAGGAGAAACTATGAACACATTCTATTAGCGAATACTAAGCAATTCTATTCATATATAAGCCGTTCGCTTAACTCAAAGCAAGCCAGATTTAATCTAATGGATAAGGATACCGCAACACCGCGTAAAACTGACCAAGAAATGTATTTCGCACAACAGTTTGAGAGTGTTTTTACTATTCTGGATGCAAACAATCTTAGGCCCACACTACCACTAAATACTTATACACTAGTGGCCGTTTCCACCAACTATTTTAGGGGAGCCTTAACGATAAGTATTCCCTAAAATAACATTTTTACATGAAAAAATGTCAGTTTAAGGAATACTTATCGTTGAGGCTCCCCGAAAATAGTTGGTGGAAACGGCCATAAGTGGGATAAATCTCATTGAATTTACACCAGAAAAACTAGAATCTGCCATAACATCATTAAAATCCAACTCAAGTTCTGGAATGGATGAAATTCCTTCCATTTCTCTCAAAAACTGTGTGCTAGTTCTAAAAGCACCCCTAGCGAATGTGTTAAACATCTTATTGACAACTGGCGAATTTCCAGAATCCTGGAAGAAAGCCATTATCATACCAATATTTAAAAAAGTAGATAAACAATTAGCAGAAAACTACAGGCCAATTAGTTCAACCAGCATGATGTGTGAGTGCATGGGAAAGAAAATCATAGCAAAAGAACTTAAATCTTTCTTTTTGGAAACAAAGATCATTCCTTCACAGCAGCACGGCTTTCTTCCAAAGAAATCCACATTCACTAACCTTCTAACCAGCCTCAACAGTTGATGACAACTGGGAACCAATAGACGTACCTTGACTTCGAAAAGGCGTTTGACAATATACCAATCGAATAGGTACATTAAATACAAAATGCAGCATTTTGGAGTCAGGGGTGATTTGCTACGGCTAATCGGTGAAGGTTTTTTGTCTGGTCGTACTTTCCAGGTACGAATTGGCACTAGCCTGTCCAGGGGCGGATGAGACCACCGGGACACCGGGCAAATGCCCGGTGGGCCGGACACCAAAATTGGGCCGCCGTCTGCCACCTTGATGAAAAAAAACTTTTTTATAAGTTCTTGCGAACCTTACACCAAAAATGTCAGCTCCAATCTTCTGAATTGTTATATCGTCAAGAACGTGGATCAGTTCCTTTACTTTTGTTGCCCCAAATGCCCCAGCCCTACTTTTTAATCCTACCGTACCGCTCAGACCATGATAGGCTGGCCATACGCAGCCCTATTCATCATAAGAAAACCATGGCCGGGGCGTGATTGCTGTTCGATTTTATTTTTGTGTTATTGCCATTGAACTCATTTATTATATTCTGTTTTTATCCCCTATCACTAGTAACTTCCCCTCCAGGTGCAAATGTTTTTGAAAAATGAAAAAGATTAATAGGGCATTCCAGGAACATGTGGTTCAGGTTTTCAACCTGGCCATACTCACAGTACGGATTCTTTTTTACCCCTATCCTGCAAAGATACTGTCCTGTCGAACGGTGCCCTGTACGCATCCTAGTGATGGACGTGATATGCCGTCTATGTATGTATTGAAGATCTTTGAACCATGTTTTCATTGGGAACTCAATTTGCACCTGCCTGTACCAATTCTCCTTTTTATTGAGTGACTTCTTCCAAGAGACTGCATGTTCGCAATTTATTTTTGCTTTGATCAGAGGAAGGATGTGAGATGGTTCCAGAGGGAGCGCCCTTGGAACATTCTTCCTATGTTGGCAAGCTTGTCAGCGCATTCATTGCCAGCCAAGCCAGCAGGGCCCGGAATCCATGCTAACTTAATGTTGTTTGCAGAATTAGCTTCTACAATAAGTCTTTTGGTTTTATTATATTTCTATTCCTTTCTATCTTCTATTTCACTACTGTCAGGATTAATGTAAGTTCTTTTCAACTTGTCTATTGCACTTTTTGAATCTATCAGGATCAGTCCATTTTGTCCCTCCCTCATTTATGGCTACCATCTCCGCTGTGCAGATATCCATTTCGTCCGGCAGTCTTGCAGAGAAGTTGTATTTTTTGCTGGGGCAGTGAATACCAAATCCAGTTTTTCCATCCTTCCTAGAGCCAATCGTATAGATTTGTGTGTATGAGCAGTCCAGAGAGCCGATACTCTCCCTGAATCTATTGATAGTATTGGTTCCATGTTTTTCCAAATGGAGTTCTATGACCGGCAAACAGCTTAATTGGACTTCCCTTTCCATTTCGAAACATGGTAAGGCAGTTTTCCGTTTCATCCTTCTTCCATATGGCAGGAAGTAGTAATTTGCATTGTACATCTTGTGATAATTAATTTTTTTCTAAATGATTATAAGTGGGTGATTTTCGAAACTGTAAATTTTGGACAGGTATTTGACAGCGAGCCATCTTCTTCTGTATTCCAGATCATTCCTGCCTCCGCCATTAGTGCATATACGGGAGTAGATCTCATGCATCCCAGGATGACTCTGAGTCCTGCATTGAAGACACTGTTGATTTTCTGTTGGTTCTTTTTCGAGAGTGGCTTCAACAAAAAAGTTCCATAATGCAGATGGGATATTACTAGTCCTTGTAGGACCATTCTCAGAGTTAGAGGGCCAGAACCCCACCATACACTGCGGAAAAATTTAATTACATTGAGTCATTTTTTTGTCTTCTGTATTATATTTTCTGTGTGTTTATTAAAGTTTAGACGGTTGTTCAGATGTATACCTAGATACTTAACGGTTGTTTGGAGGGGGATGATGTTACCATTGATTTTAATGGGTTGAATTTCGTTTTTTTTGTTCCCTTTAGCAAAGTGAACCACCTCGCATTTATCATAGGACAGTCTCAGACAGCTTTCCCTCAACCATTTTCCAAAGACATTCAGGGAGAAATTTATACTATTTGCCATCTGCAAGGCGGATTTTCCCCTTAAGAATATTACAAAGTCATCTGCATATCTCATAATTTGGGTTTCCTCTGGCAGTGATTCAATTAATTCCTGTATGTATATATTGAACAAGATTGTACTTAGAGGCGAGCCCTGCGGAAGATCCGAATTCACCACTTTAAAGCCAATCAGCTGTTCTTTTGTGTTTCTGATGTAAATTTTTCTATTTCTCAAGATTTCATGTATTAGGTTGCAGACTTCTGTGGAGATGTTGCGCCTGGTCATATTTGTATATAACTTCTGCAGATTGACATTGTCGTACGCTGCTTTGATATCCAGGAAAACTGCGAGAACTGTACACCCCTCATTGAAAGCGAGCGTTATGTAGGAGACAATGTATGCCAGGCAATCATTAAATCCCTTCTTTTTCTGTATGCTGTTTGTTGCCATGAAAACATTTTTTGGTTTTCGATTTCCCATTCTAATCAAATTTTTATAATGATTTCCAATAGTTTCAGCATACATGACGCCAGTATAATGGGACGGTAGCTGTCTGGATTTTCTGGATTTTTGTTGGGTTTGCATATAACATGGATGAGATACCCTTTCCACTGATCAGGTATGGGGTCACCCCTCATCAGGTTGTTATTTATGTGTAGGAGTTGATGTTTGGCTTTTTTTGGGAGATTTGAGATCATGGAGTATGAGATTTCGTCAAGTCTCGGGGCTGAGTCTTTTTTTTTCCTTTAGTGCAGCGTAGAATTCACCGAAAGTGAATGGGATATGTCCTGTCGCATCTTGGATATTGACCTTTGCCTGGGTTGGAAAAGCTGCCAGCCTATCAAGAATTTTCACTCTTACATCGTCTGTGCTAATTGTTTGGGATTGGTTTTCGTACTTGCCAGCAAATTTTTTAACTTTAGACCAAACTACCTTGATGCTAGAGTCTCTGTTAACTGATGAACAGTAGACCATGAATTTCTGTTTTTTCTTTTTCCTGAAAAAACGTCTTGTTTTTGCAATAGTATGATTCATTTTAATAAACTTTTCCATAGATGGGTTATTTCTGTAGTCCCTTATAGCTGTTTTTCTTTTTTGGAGTTGCTCTGTGCATTCCTGGTCCCACTAGGGATTTCCAGTTTTTTTCCTACTATTATCTGATAATTTTGGTATGTGCTTGTTGGCAGCCTCTTGGATGACGTCAGATAGTGTGTTCCACACTGGGGCGTCCGCAAGGGTGTCAATATTGAGCACAACTTCATTGTAGTATTCAGTCCAGTTTGCCTTGTGGTATTTTCTTCTTGGTATGTTGCTACCTATAAAGTTTGTTGAAGGGTGTTGCCTTGTCGTGACCTGAGATTGATTCTTACCAAGGGTCTGCAATTTTGCAAAAGAAAAAACACGTGCGGGGCCCACACAAAGGATTGGTTAGTTGGGACACTCAAAAGTCGTTGATGCTCGTAGGAAATCGTGCAGAAGAATGGTTTTATTTTTAATTTTTTATTTACTAAATGTCAAAATTATCAAATGTCACTCTTGTAACTTAGTGCTAATAGATGGCGCCACGGCCTTGGTGTCTATAGCTACTACTGCTATGTGTTTGCTTGATATATCACCAGCGAATGAAAACACTGTTTTACTAATAACTCGGTTTAATTCTGGGCACTGAACATACAAATAAATCGAAATACTTTATTTTGTTAACAATAACACGATATCATAATTGCACGGCAACAAGCTGACTAGAAGTAAGCAACAACCTGGGACAGCTGTCTTCTGTCACGTCACGTCAGGCCGCCAGGGTTGTACACAATAGTTGAGCCATCCAGGGTTGAACACAACGGACTCGCGGAACAATGACGCCACATGTCCAAAGTAATTAATTTGTGATTTGTGAATAAATCTAATGTCAGAGCAAAAATTAATAGTTCGAAAAACGTCCCTACTCCCGACCACAGAATATGAACCGATTAAATCAACATTGGATAGTTCAGAACGCTTGAACTCTCAAACATCCGCAACATATTTAACCAGAACACCTGTTCCTAGTTCAAAAACATAGTCCTAAATTTAGTCCCACTTTTATTTTTGCAAATCATTCCAAATTCCACTTAATGATTCCACATGTACTATTCTACACATCGGTCAGAATAACCCAGGTCTACAACAAACACCAATAGCAACTGTTTCAAAGCAGAAAGACCTTGGAGTCACAGTGACAGCAGATCTAAAATGGGAGACTCACATTACTAATGTAACAAAAAAGGCCAATTTCAATGACATCTCATTCAAACAGCATTTAAAGACCACTCTAAAGAGATGATTTTGAAATTGTATGTCCTATATTCGACCAAAACTTGAGTATGCCCAATCAATCTGAAACCCTTACTATGCGAAGGACATTGAGCAACTCGAGCGAGTTCAAGGGCGAATTACTAAAATTCCTAGTGAACTTAAAGAACTGCCATATGAAATCAGACTGACTCAATTAAACCTGACCACACTGGAGGACCGCAGAACTAGAGGAGATCTTATCGAGACATTCAAAATTCTCAATGGATACTATGCCTGCAAAGTAACCAATATATACCCACTCAGCAATAATCAAAACTTAAGAGGTCACAACAAAAAGTTATCCAAAGAAAAGTGCAACAAAATGCTTAGACGAAACTTGGTGTCCAACAGGGTTGTGTATCATTGGAACACTTTGGGTAGCGACACGGTAAACTCAACAACCAAGAACCAATTCAATGATAAAGATATCGGAGACTGGAGCAATATGTTTGTGCATTACTCTGCATGACCAATCCAAATGTGATTATTGAAGATACTAAACAGTGACACACGTAGTACAACAGACTTAGTAGTCTCATCGGATTTGGAATCCGCCTACTACTGGAACCTATATTAATAATAATAATAATATAAAAAGAGTGAATATGCCTCATAGGAAAAAATATATATTTCTCGTTTCCTAATTTTTTTTCCACAGTTTTGCTTCAGCAGCTTTGGTAGTTTGGCTATGGAACAAAAGTAGGTATTAGCTCAAGTTTGAGTGAAATAAATCTCTTTCGCAACGACAAATGTAGCATTTTAGAAGAAACCACGTAAGTGCGGTGCTCTCTGAAACTGATCAAAACTAAGCAGCCTCACAAGAACCATTTTTTTGAATTACCCAAAAATACTATTTATTGTGTTTAAGGGTATTGAATGCGCCGTTTAAAATATATTGTAACGCACGTCGAACTATACGACTACCCAACAAGTTAATACTAATAAAGATGCGAGGTTCATCGCGATTATTGCATTGGGCTACTGTTGGGCCGGTTGGCGCTGGATCCTTCATGATAGCGATTTAAAATTTATCGCAAAACAGGCGGAGGAAAGAGCCATAGGGTTTGCTGCGGGTATAACAGAGACAGGCAAAATGACAAGAAGAATTAAGTTAATTTCTACAAAAAAAAACTAGATGATTTTTGGGATTCTGGTTTGTGCTATTGTGTTGCTAACACACATAAGATTGGCGCTAAATAAAAAAGACACTATAAATTGATTAATTTTCTCGTTTTTTTCCAGTTTAAATTACATTTTTGTAATTTTTCGAGAACTCGTTTCTATTACCGGATTTCTAAAAAGATTCTTCCCTATGTTATAAATCGAATGCAAAAAAGAAATTTCATATAACTTCAACTGCTAAAAAGTTACGTTGAAACTAAGAACGCAATGCATTCCTTGTTTCATTCATCTCATTCTCACTAAGGAGTATTAATAGGGGGGGGGGGGGGAAGAATACAATGATAGACTGCGTTAGGTGCTTCGCGCAGGAAAAAATATTTTGGCATCGAGGCGCATTCAATCCCCTTAACTCACGATTGTGACGCTATTTTTCAATATTTTTCCAAAATTCTTGCACCAGATGAAAGCCATTGTAGAGTTCACCTGTATATGCAAAAAACTATTTTTTTTTATACTGAATTTGTCAGATTACTTAAAAGGAGGTGCGGTAACAAAACTGAAGTAAAAATTTCAGCATCAGAGGCAAATTTCTTATATCAGATTTACAGGTATGAAATAGATGTGCGCATGACATATTTTTTATTTGAAACGCCTGTAACTGATGGCCTACCATACAAAATTTTGAAAAAATATAAAGGTAGCTGCGTTTTCGAAACTCATTAAATTATTGTAGTGGAGTAATCTAGAAGTGCCTTTAATTCTATATCTTACTCAAATCCATTTGCGCAAGATTTATCCGTAGATTAAAATTATTCTTTTATGACGTGTGCACAGGTGCATAATTCCTGAATGGATAACCTTTGTAATAAAGTAGAGAGATAGAACAAATATGTCGGTATCGGCCGACTCTATTATTATTTGATGGTACTGTAGGTTTGACAAGTATTGGATTATTGGATAATGGCAAATATTCTAGTGGAGCCTTATTGTGATGGGGAAAGTGTAGTTCAGGTAGTATTTTAGAAGTATTTGCTGAGGTATCTATACCATATAATTTCTAAAGTCTGTTTTTTTTTTTAAACAAAAACCTAAGTCAAAAATTTGTGTTACATTGTATTGCTAACATTAGGTACCTAATGTTGACTTTTATCTGTAATAAAAAACCAGATTTTACTTGAAAGGACCCCGCACACATGTGATTTTGGTTGAACGCGGAATTTAACCAAATTTTGGTATATTGAGTATCCTGTTGTATCCTGAGTAAAAGTTCTCATGGGTACAAACCGATCCTATGACTAGTTTCGGATATACGGGGGTTTTTCTAATACTACCTCAGGCAACCTGAAAATACTGAATTTTCATGCTTTTTGCGTTTATTTGTGGTAGGTAGCTTTAAAAAATGTTGATTAAGTTTAGACCTTTTACAGAAAGGTGCATGTTTTTAGTCAGGTGCCTATATATGTCAATGTACGAGGGTATTATGAAAACTACTTGTTTGGTGGGCCTTTGTGTGTTTTTGAAACAAACACAAATAGAAGTATGACAAACTAAAGTTCATTCCACCAAACGAGATAGTAGAGGTAAACAAACAGGCGGAGCTTAAAAATTCAGAGAAGGGCTGCAAAAATATGAATTACAACTAATGACATTTATTATTGTCAGGTTGTCATATGAGTCAATAAGTTTAATGTCGTATTTCCTAGTATTTTACAATTATTTAAATAGTGTTTGGTGAATTATTGTTAATTAGTGAGCAATTTAGATTAAAACAATATCAAGTTCAACAAATTCCGCTGAAGAATTCGTTCGGAAATATATTCAGCGAAAAGAAATACAAAACAACCTAGGACGGTGCTGCCTTGGGCGGAGTATAATCCTTTTCTAGCCAATAAAATTCGACTTACCTGTCAAAGTTTGTTTACTGTCACTATCTCGTTTGGTGAAATGAACTTTATATACTGTATTTTTCCCAAGATAGATTTTGACTTGACACTGTCAACTTTGAAACATAAACAATGCCGCTTATTGGTCGCAAGATGCCATTTGCACCTCATGCATTGTAAAACTGATTACAACCTGCAGGGACACCTCATTTTCCTATCAATCAGGGCCAAGCGTTATTGTTTATGTTTCAAAGTTTTCAATGTCAAAATCCACCTTGAGTTCTCAACAATAAAATTTTCAGTCTCAAATCCTAACTCGTTTCGACGCTTTACACACACCGTTCAAAAATTTTCTCGATGCTGAAAATTTCACTTCAGTTTTGGTACCGCACCTTCTTTTACGTAATCTGACAAATTCAGTTTAAATAAAAATAGTTTTTTGCACATGCAGGTGAAATTTACAATAACTAGGCTTTCAATTGGTTCAAGAATTTTGAAAAAATATTGAAAAATGGCCTCACAATCGTGAGTTAAACAAAAAAAAATACCTTTTTACGATAATTCAAAATAGTCGGAAAATATTTTTTTTTTCCTAATTGCAATTACGAATTTAATGGAGCCCTCCGGATTTAGATCCGCAAGGTCATTCTCCACACTGTACATATTTTTTAAAACGTATATCTTCGAGTGCACAGTTCGATGTGTAGGAGACGTCTTTTCGGCAGTCTGCTCCCCGACTAATAGCAGCCTATTAGATTTAGCTCTCCAAAAATAAATAAAATCGATGTAATGCATAAAAAGTTATTGGCTATAAAAAAGTATGGAATTTCAATTTGGCCCACTATGTATGTATAAAATAATGTACTTGTAACTTGAGTTGCTGATTGAGCTGCTGAATCATGAAAGACAGTGAGGTATTACTTACATAATTTGTAGCTGAATTAATAGTACTAAAATCAATATATCACAGTAATCAACATGTTTTGCTATTTTTCCTTACGAGAGCAATCTTATATGTATTCTCTCAAATGTTTTATTTCTGAGGAATTGAAAGTACGATATTTTTCCTATTGCAATATGTTTGGAATGATCTGAATAACCTTCCAAATTATCTTGATCAAAATCTTGTTTCTCAGAAAGTGCTGAGCTGATAGCGTATCATCAAATCCTTTCATTTGAATAAGTTCATTATATTATTCGACTTTGCCACCACAAAGTCATGGAACGTGCAACGTGATCGCGCATTTATCCAGCCGTCCATCCTGGATTTGAAATATAACAAATTACTCACAATTTTCTACTTAAGTATAATTATATATCAGTTTTATGATAAAGATGAAAGGTAATTAATTTAACCTGATACAGATAAGAAGTCTCTAATTTATTCACTTATATTTCCAAGACCGTCATAATGATAAACATCTTACGAGGGAGATTTCCTCACAATCATGACCTCATAAAATCATCCAAGGAAAGCTCCCCTTTCACTGAAAAGCTGCCCTTTTACTGAAAAGCCTATGGCTATTCTAAATTACAGCTTTCCAGTATGAATAACGGCGAAATATATTCAAAGACCAGCAATTATGGTATGTTTTAATACCGTCATAAAAAATAAAATAAACGTTCACCGCTGCATTTGAGTCATTATTACCAGACATCGTAAATAAGAATCGTTTTCGTTCGCGTTAACACTGTTTCTGATTTTATTGTCAATCTTATTTTATTGCTCTAGTATATTTTTATACTTAGCCTTTTATGGTAGTGGGCTCAGATTAGACATTAGTACCGTATTTTAGTACCCTGTTTACCACATTTGATTAGATTTCTGATAAGATAAAAAGACAAAGTCAAACTCCTTGTCTCTCGTTTGTTCCAAATGAGAGCATTGCCTATTAATGGCCGAGTTTTCTATTCGCGCGGCAAATTAATTCCTGATTGGATTTTTAGGCAAAAGTGCCCCAATTACCTAATTATCTAGGCATACGATTCAGGAACAAATGATGAAATTCTTATTTCTGGTAGGTGCTTACCTATGATACCTACCGATTAAAGGACAAAAAAATTCTGAATACTTCACCTTTGGCAATCAATTTTTCTTCACCTTCAAATGTGAAAATTATTATATGAAAGAAAAAAAATTGTTAGACCAATATACTATACAAGCTCAACTAACGAGCTTGAAGAGTTTAAAAACATCTTGGGGACTTTGCAAAATTTACCACCCATCCAATCAACGAACGATATATAAATTCTTTGTCCTACTGTATTTAACATAGTTCCAATAATAATGCCTAAAAAAGTCACTGTACTTGTTTTTAACGTCATACCTACCTACCTTACTTTCTACTTCGTCCTACCTTGTTATTATAGAGCCAATTGCATAGATATGAAAAAGTTATAGGTCTCCTCCAAAATTAATTCAAACTCAATAAGCAGAAATAGATTGAAACACACAAAACTAAAATTACACTTGATCACGTGGAGTAAATTGCGAGGAAGTTTTTGACAGTAACGGTTGCGGTGGAGATATAGGCAGAGCAAGAGTTATGTAGCAGAATAGTTTGATTATGTAGTAGTATCTATTTTACAGAGGTAATTGTGGTTGAAAATTGGACAGTAACATAACGAAAACCATTGCATTTTCGCAAACTCCTCTATATCGCAAATTAGAAGTAGTGTCAGCATTTGTTTGTCGACATGATAAATATTTGGTAGCGGTAGCTTTGTTAAAATCGTAAACCCCTCTTAAAATAGGCATAGTGATTTTCATTCAGATTCACTCATGAAATATATCCGGAAATTCAGCATTATCCAGGCGAAGACATGTCATCCCAAAAGATGATATATTATACTGTAAATTTTTCTTTGTGCGTCTTCTTATATCTTAAACTGAAATATGTTTGCCAGTAACCAGGAGAATGACTAATCCCTTTGATTTAGTTACTGCATTAATCATAAACACTCCAAATAGAAGCACATTTAATTTTGTCAAAAAGCTAAATTATTTCTTCTCTCACATACATAAAGCTACATAAATCCAATTTTAGAACGCTGAAGATAAATAAGTTTTCCGGAAACAAAGAGGCTATTGCTCGCAGTAATGCAAGTTTAACTTCTGAATTGCATCGCCTCTTTAATCATTCTGTTCCGCAAACAACGATGTTTTACCCACGAGACATTAAATAAGTGTTTGCGACATTTTCACAATAGAAACATCTTGTGTCATTTTTTGTATATTTTTGTCGCTTACGTGGAGTTGAAACGAATTTTTTCAAGCGTCTTGAATAGTTTTTTCTCTAAATTCTTGTATATGACTACGTAGTTATCACTCATTCAAATACAAGGAAGGGTGAATCGACCTTTTTTTGATTTGGTTGATGAATGTCTCATTGTCTAGTTCCTGGTGTTCAGCAGTGTCTTTGAAATCCGATTCTTGCTTTAAAAGTTTTACTTGTATTTCTTCATAATACTCACTCCGTTCGAAAATAAATTTGGGTCTAAATGGGAAAAAACCAATACAACACAACATGCTGCAAAAATAAAAGCACAAAATATTCTGGCCGCTCAATCCGTTTGGTGGGTTATGAATAGTACCATCAGGATGTTGTACAAAAAGTATTTCGCATGCTAATATGGATGCAACCGTCTTAAGCAACGATGGGGAAGGAGAGTCCTTTCAACTAGCTAAAGGCGTTGAACAGGGCTGTGTTATTCCACCCACTCTATTTTCTCTATTTATAAGATCCATCCTTCACCTTGTCTAGGGTCACCTGCCGTCAGGAGTGGAAATCCTGTACAGACTTGATGGCGGCATTCAACCTGAACAGATTACGCTCCAAGACAAGAGTATCGACGACATCGATAATTGAATTTCAATATGCGGATGATAACGTCATGATGGTCAATACAGAGGAAGATCTTCAAGCAATTATCAATGCATTCCATCAGGCATAGAGGGGAATCGGCCAGAGAGGCAAGACGCAGATTCTGAACCCACCCGCACCGGGCACTAATCCTCAAGCCCCAAATATAACTATAAATGACCATTCTTTGTAGAACATAGAACACTACCCTTGAGAGCCATCTGTCAGCGAGTGCAACCACTGACGCTGAAATCCAACATTGCTTGAAGTGTGCTACCGCAGTGTTCGAGCGACTTCTAGACAGAGTCTTTAACAACCACGTCATCACTGCTGAGACCAAACTTCGCGTCTATAACGTAGTTGTATTACCAACACTTTCATATGGCTGCGAAACATGGAAGAAGAGATGATGCCAGAGGCTGGGTGTGACAAGTCTGTGGAAGCGTGCCATCAGAAAAGGCCCAATTGAAGACAATAAGAAAATAGCGTGACTTACATGTATTATTTCCTTTTTTTATCTTAATTGACTCGAATAATAAAATGGACTTTGTAATAAATCAGTACCTAAGTCCGTTCATAAAGTCTATAGACTTTTTCGAGCGCGTGATCTGAGATTTTGGACGCCTATTGGCCAAAATTAGGGGGTAGACTTAGGCGATCAGCGCTCAATATGAACGATTAACCCAAGGCCCAGAAATCTAGCCAATCAGCGTTCAAAATCTCAGATCACGC
Organism: Ceutorhynchus assimilis; assembly: GCA_917834065.1. Lineage (NCBI taxonomy): Eukaryota > Metazoa > Arthropoda > Insecta > Coleoptera > Curculionidae > Ceutorhynchus > Ceutorhynchus assimilis. The sequence goes on from OU892277.1 coordinate 44,515,449, forward strand.
ACTCGAGAAAGTCTACATATAGGCTTAATGAATGGGCTATCTATATACAGTGTGTCCCGCTTAAGGACTGACCACCCTTCTAAAATGTTTATTTTTCAACCGATTCAATTCATTTCTTTTTGTGTTCAACTCGAATTTGGCACTTATTCGGCTCATAATTTTATTTCTGCGGCTGTACTGGTGTACAGGGTGTCCACACTTATAGGCTGAAATTTCAATAAGTACCATTAGGGATTTTTTTAGACAAAAGCATTAGGGATTTTTTTAGACAAAAGCAGATTCTTGTTTAGAATGGTCTAAAACCCAAATGTACTATTTTTTGTTCCAATCAAGGTGATCACAACAAATTTTCAAAATTTGATGGACCAAACCGGAAGAATGTCATATTTTGAGGCCTTGAGAACAACAAAACTTGATACAACATAGTTTTAGAATATCCCTAACTAAAACTTGTAGTAAGCTTGTCTCAAAATATAAAATTTTTGCGGTTTAATTCATTAAATTGTGAAAATTTGTTGTCATCACCCTGTATCGTATTGAAACAAAAATTAGTACATTCGGGTCTTAGACCATTCCAAACAAGAATCTGCTATCCGATTTTTTCTAAAAAAATGCCTAATAGTACTTATTGAAATTTGAGTCCATAAATGTGGACACCCTGTACAGCCGCAGAAATAAAATATGAGCCAAATAAGTGCCAAATTCGAGTAGATGTAACACAAAAAAAAAATTAATTGAATCGGTTGAAAAATAAAAATTTTAGAAGGGTGGTCAGTCCTTAAGCGGGACACACTGTATATTAATAGCTTTGAAATAATTTCAATAACCTAGGGAGATAAGTTGAAAATCAAATTGAAATTTGCAACAGTTTGTCTGCAAGCAAACACAGATAAGCAATCCGAGAACTCCTCGTTAACATTCTGCTTGTAAAAGGTAAAATTTATATAATTATCCTGGCCCTTGAAGTCTTAATTAGATTGAGTAAGTGCATCAAACATGGAGGAGGTATCAAAACTTCCTGTATCACCCAGTCGGTTTTATTTCCTCTTTCTCTCGGATTTGATGCTTTTATTGAGCAAATAAACCACGTTGAGTGCTTTTTGAACATCAGATTTTTCAGTTTTATTTCTATGAGTCGTAAATAAATTGAGCTGCTGAAGCTGAAACGTGAAATGTCAAAGTGTATAGATATTAAGACACATAAGGGCATCTAACATATTAGAAAACGTTTGAAGTGGAAATAGAATTACGATGTCAATTGAGAAAGGTAAAAATGAGCTCATGATGAATTTTAAGTAGAAAAAAATATTTTTCACAAAAACGTTCACTTATGTATTTTCAGTAAGGATGCGTAGATGCTACATATCCAATTTTGAAACCTCAGAAAACAAAAATATATGAGAGTACTGGGGAAAAATAATTTTTCCACTGGAATTCATTCTGACATCAAACTTTCACAAAGTATCCGATGAAAAATTATGAAAATAAACATTCAATATGCAGAATATAATTTATTTCAATGCTCAACCATGCTCTATTTTCAATAAAATAACCGTATTTGCCAGTTGGTTATATGTGTTTATTTTGAACTAAATTAAACATCGGTGAGTGGAGGTAGCATATTTTAAATGACGTTATTTATTTTGTTAGTCGATTTTCTGAATAGTTTGTGGCGTGCAATAGTGTTTTTTGGTTAATTGTTGCGTGTAGTTGCACAGCAGTTTTAAGTTAAATTTTGAATCAATTTTTGAAACGCTTTTCATTTAATTACAGAATCAATTTGAAGCCCATTGCAAAAAATTTACTGCGGTTAGCTTGTCGTGTTCAAGGTACCTACTGGCAGGTTAAGTAGGAAATGCTACAAATTTAAGATATTGTCACGGCTTTGGATTGCCTGACAGAAATCGTGGGTTCGTTTCGTTTATTCCAAAAATCAAACTCCAATTAACACAGCAATAATTTATTCCACGTAACAATACACTCTAACACTAATTACTTTAATAACTAACTCAACAATTAAACTCTTTACAACAATAATCACTATTTAGATCGTATCACAGTCGAACTGAAACTTAAAAACTACAAAGCAATAGCGGCCTTTATATATCCCTAAATTTATTCCTGTACAATCTAGAATTCACACGATAACTCTTCTTCTCGAAAATACCGCCAACATCCCGAATCCTAAGTATAATTATAATTGGATTTTTGACATCCCGGCGGCGTAACACTGCCCTCCTCTTAAGGTTGATCGTCCCGATCAACTTCACGTCCATGATATTTCGTCAATCTGTCCAAATGTACAACTTTCATCTTACTCCTGGTGTTGCGCTGAACTCGATAAACCAAATCATTAATCCTCTTGATTATTCTGTAGGGTCCTTCGCATGCTGAAGACAATTTCGGCAACACCCCTTTTTTTCTTGTTAGGTTATACAGCCACACCAAATTGCCTTCTTGAAATCCGGCTTAATTGGCTTTCAAGTCGTATCTAGTCTTCATTCGGTCACTGGCCAGCTGAATATGCTCCCGAGCAAAATCATGGATACCCAGAAGTCGTGCCCTTACTTCGTCGGTATAATCTCGGATTTCTTTTCGTTCTTCTTCAGGTATCCCAAACATCAGATCGCAAGGTAACCTGAGTTCTCTTCCAAAAACGATTCTGGCTGGACTTTCTCCTGTTGACTCGTGAACAGCTGCTCTGTAAGCCATTAAAAATAGAGGCAAGTAATTGTCCCAATGAATCGTTCTTCCATGCCTCAGACTGTGGATGTAAAGGTGTTGTCCTTGTCTTACGAATGCCCATGATCTCACAAATTTTCTTAAAGATGGCAGATTCGAAGTTTCGTCCCTGGTCTGAATGTAACTCTAGTGGCACACCATGACGACTAAAAACTTCGTCCACTAGCACCTGGGCAACAGTGATGGCTTCTTGATTGGGAATAGCGAAAACTTCTGGCCATTTACTGAAGTAATCCATGCTAAATAAGATGTATTTGTTACCACGCTATGACTCTGCGAACGGTCCGGCTACATCTATCGCTATTCTTTCAAATGGAAGACCGACGTTGTACTGTTTCATGGCCCCCCGAGACCTTAGTTTATATTAGATTTTAGGAAAATAAAACACACGTTCTCATTTGAGTGCCAGTATAAAACTAATTTTTTAATTGTCAATAATAAATCAAAATGACACAATGACAGTAAATACAAGTTTCCATAAAAGTACATCCGTTGAATGCACCTTTGATAGGAATCTACATATTCATTAAGTTCAACATCAAAGTTCTGGTGCTTACGACAGATGACACCACAAGTACAATATTATTATTTTTATAAAGATTGATGATTTTCAACACCCCCACTCAACAACTTTAAAAAATACCCATACACTTTAAGAAATATAATGTTTTTCACTGCATAAGCTTTTAGTAAGAATATCAGCGGGCATTTCATTTGTCGGTATATAGTCAACATTAATCGAACCATTAGTAATAGCTTCCCGGACAAAGTGATGCCTTACATCAATATGTTTTGACCGCTTGTGATAAACAGGATTCATCGACAAATTCAATGCACTCTGATTGTCATTATATAGAGTAATATTGTCCAACTTCTCCGTTAATTCAAAAATAAGGTTGCGCAAATATATGGCCTCTTTTGCCAGTGCCATATATTCCGCTTCCGTGCTTGACAATGCTACAGTCTTCTGCTTGATACTTGCGAACGAGACTACAGAACCACACATTTTAAAGGCATAACCTGTATATGACCTTCGATCTGGTGAATTATTTGCCAATCCAACCAGTTCTGTGTTCTCATTAGCAAACCTCAAACAATAACCTTTTGTACCCTTCAAGTACCTACCTTAGAATTGTTTTGGCGTATTTCCAGTTGGTTTCATTATGACAGTTGTTATATTGACTCAAAAAACTGACACCAAAAGCAATATCTGTTCTTGTTAGAACTGCCAAGTACATTAACGAACCAATTAATTGTTGATAAGGAATATCAGTCTCATTTTTCTCCGTTTTTTCTAGATTCAACTTCATTTCCAATGGCGTTTTTACAGTTTTACATTCAGTCATATTGAATTTAATCAATAACTGATCAATGTACTTTTCTTGACTCAAAGAAATAGACTGACCTTCCTTGTCAATGAGAATTTCCATTCCTAAAATCTGTTTGGCCCTACCCAAGTCCTTGATTTTAAATTTTGATTTGAGTTCTTTTTTCAAAAATTCATTTTCACTTTTAGAACTTGAAAAAACAAAAAAATCGTCCACATAGAGAGCTACAATGGTCAAAGATTTATCAACATTTTTCTTAATAAATAAACAACTAAATTAGATTTTTTGTAACCCAAATCTATTAAAACACTGTTAACTCTATCGTTCCAGGCTCGAGATGCCTGTTTAAGCCCATAAAGTCCACGATTGAGTTTCAAAACAAGTTTTTTATTTGAATAAGAGGGTACATACCCTTCTGGAAGTTTCATGTATACCTGTTCCTTCAGATAACCATTCAGGAAGGCTGTCTTTACATCCAAGTGCGTGATTTCTAAGTCCATTTTAATTGACAAAGCAATCAAAAGTCTCAACGTCGAATGCCGCACCACTGGAGAAAAAGTTTCTTCATAATCGACACCGTGCTCTTGCGTGAAGCCACAAGCAACAAGACGTGCACAATAGGTGACTTCCCCCTCACTATTCAATTTTTTCTTGAATACCCACTTGTTATCGACCAACTTTGCACCGTCAGAAAGTTCAACCAAGTCCCATGCTGAATTCTCTTCAAAAGAGTCAAGTTCATCTTTCATTGCTGCTTGCCATTTTTCTGCATCTGCTCCAGAAAGCGCCATGCAGGAATATGTAACATAACTATTGAACTCTTTGGGTTTCGGAACTCTACTTGACTTTCTTTTAGTGTTGTCCATAGTGTTGTCATTTACTTGTTCAACAGTGAAATCCTCATCACTGGTGTCATTGCCCTTACTTTCAGCTGAATCAGAAATATCTTCAGACTCACTCTCTTGCTCACTCTCTATTTCTGATTCATCCCCCACTGAAGCTGATTTTTTATCGTGTCATAAAGCCTGTAACCTTTAGTGGTATCGCTGAATCCTACCAAGACCATCTTTTTGGATTTTTTGTCCCATTTTTGTCTTTTTTGTTTTGGCACAAAAACCATCGCAGTGCTGCCAAGAATCCTAAGATGACTCACATCTGGCTTTTTTCCCGACCATACTTCAAGAGGTGTTTTATTGTCTAGACCTGAAGCAATGCTCCTATTTTGCAAGTAGACAGCAGTGTTGACTGCTTCTGCCCAAAATTTCTTGTCTAAGTATGTATCATATAATAAGCATCAAGCTTTTTCTACCAACGTTCTATTCATACGATCAGCGTTGCCATTTTGCTCAGACGTATAACTGTTTGTTTTCTGGTGAATTATTCCAAACTTTTCAAGCATATTTTCAATATCCGATCCACGAAACTCTCCACCATTGTCGGATCTAACTATTTTTGTCTTTCGGTTAACTTGGTTTTCCACTATGTTCTTAAATTCTAAGAACAAATTTAATGTTTCATTTTTTGTTTTACAAAAATAAACAAATGAGATTTTACTTAGATCATCTTTAAGTACTAAAAAATACTTTGCCCCTCCTATGGATTTTACCTCCATGGGCCCGCAAATATCAATGTGCACAAGGTCCAATAAATTTTCAGCATTGGAGCCCTTTTTTGGAAAACTTTTTCTTGTTTGTTTTCCTTCGTTGCAAGTAACGCAGCTGTGTTTATTAATATTTATTTCTCCTTGAAAATTTATTCCCTGCACAGCACCATTTCGCAATCTGCACTGTTTAGATGACCTAGTCTACGATGCCATGTTTCTCCTGTTACCTTTGATGTCTCTGCCAACCAACATTGTTATTGTGTACTGTTTTCAATTTGTAAACATTGTTTATAAGGTTTGCCTCACCAATCAATTCATGCTGTTTATTGTAGATTTTGCAACCCATATCATCAAATTGCACTTTGTTTCCATGCTCGATGAGTTGGCTTACCGACAGCAAATTTGTTGTTAGTTGTGGCACACACAGAACATCCTGGACTGTGACCTTAAAACTCTTGTTCCCCACTTTAGTTTGCAACTCAACATTTCCCACACATTCTACTGTAACTGTGCTTTTATTTGCAACAACAATGTCCTGCATTTCTGCTGGTTTGCTTCTGACATCTGACAACCATGCTTTGTTTGGGGTTAGGTGTGCACTTGCTCCTGAATCCACGTACCAATCCTGGCTACTAAACTGACCACTCCAAAAAACAGCACTAAACACATTTTTCTTAGTGTTTTTCTTGTCTTTTTTACTTTGGTCTTTTTCGGGACACTGATATGCATAATGGCCTTGAACCTTGCATCGGTAACAAGTAACTTCTTTTTTCTTCTTGGTGAAGGCTGCCTTAGTCTTAGCCGCAAAAGCTCCACTTGTTTTTCCTTCCACTTCCATGTCCAAAAGTTTAGTTTTGATTTTATCTGTCGTGATGTCAATGCCGGAGTGTTCGATAGCCATTAACATGAGTTCGTACTTTTCTGGCAATCCTGCTAGCAATAAGCTTCCAACCCACTTATCGTCAATAATTGAAAAACCTGTATTTTTCATTCTCAGGGCTGTATCCACCATACTGTTCACATACTCTCCCACGGAATCACAATTATCTCTTCTAATTGATATCAGAGACCGCAGTAGGCTAATTTGCCTGCTAAATCCGGTATCATCATACAAATTTTTCAATTTGTCCCACACACCCTTTGCAGCAACGGTTTCCTTAATATGTACAAATAAACTGGATTCTAGAGTCAAAATTATTTTTGACCTTGCTTTACCAATTTTTTCGGTGTTGGTTCCACTGCCATCTATACAGGCTTTTAAACCCTCTATTACCAAATAGTTTTCGACCGCAAATGACCATTCCTCGTAGTTTTCCCTGCCTCGCAATCTTGGCACACTACCCAGGAAATTTGCCGACATTTGCACAGCTTTATAGTCTCAAAAGAACGAAATTATTTTCTTTACAAAAAACCAAACGTTTTCACACTGGGAACATAACCTATTTGATTTTAGGAAAATAAAACACACGTTCTCATTTGAGTGCCAGTATAAAACTAATTTTCTAATTGTCAATAATAAATCAAAATGACACAATGACAGTAAATACAAGTTTCCATAAAAGTACATCCGTTGAATGCACCTTTGATAGGAATCTACATATTCATTAAGTTCAACATCAAAATTCTGGTGCTTACGACAGATGACACCACAAGTACAATATTATTATTTTTATAAAGATTGATGATTTTCAACAGTTTAGGGCCTTTACTGGTACCACAGATGTCGCATTTTCGGCACCAGCTTTCAACATGTTCGTGATAGTGAACCCAGTAAAAACGTTCCCGAATTTTGTCCAAAGTCTTGTTAACTCCAAAATGTGCCCCTGAAGTTCCGTCATGTATTTCTCTTAATACATCTTCCACTCGGTCTTTTGGGATAACAAGTTGGCTCTTAGTGGATTTCCCATCCGCACTTTCCCAAACCCTTTTGAGTAAACCATTTTCTACGGCCAGAGAGTTCCACTGGGACCACAACGCCTTGTAAATGAAGCTCTTGTGCGACAGTGCCCTCCATTCTGGTCTACATTCATCATTTTCCTTAAGATGGAGAATCTGCCCGATGTCTTGGTCTGCTTCCTGATCTTCTCTCATTTGTTTCGTAGTCCACTTGTCATCAACGATCAGGCCCGTTCTTCTCACAGCTGGACTAGTGTTTTTCTCATGCAGGTTTCCGATGTCTCTGGACTTTCAAAAGCTTTGGGAACGATCCCTAGATGGAGAGGACATCCTTAGTCTACAATCCCATTGTATGTGTCCAAGCGTTTGGCACCGGTAACATTTTACTCGGTTTCTCGGTGTTGGTGTTTGTTTGGAGTCGTTTTCCAATTGTCTAATTTCTAGTACTAGTTTCTTCATCTTCTCCATGAACTTACTCATAAGATTCTTAAAGCTACCATCCTCTTTTGACGTTTGTTCATCCTTTGGTGCTTGAACTTGGTCCTCCACTTCTTGTCTTAATTGCTGAACATCGTGTTTAACGTCTTGAACATCGATTTTGACTTCAGCTTTCACTTCCTGAACGTCGTGGTTAACTTTTTGCACAACGTCTTTAACTTTTTCAATCTTCTGGTCTAGGTTAGCGACAGGTCCTTGTATGGTTTGGAATATCTTCTGCAGTTTTCCAAGGTCTTCTTGCCGTTCTTGTTGTCGCCTAGCTTCTTCTTGTTGTCGTGTAGCTTCTTCTTCTTGTTTTTCTTTTTGTCGCCTGGATTCTTCGTCTTGTTTTTCTTGTTGTCGTCTGGCTTCTTCGTCTTGTTTTTCTTGTTGTCGTCTGGCTTCTCCGTCTTGTTTTTCTTGTTGTCGTCTGGCTTCTTCGTCTTGTTTTTCTTGTTGTCGTTTGGTCTCTTGAAGTTCCAAAATTTTGCGCAGAAGTTCTTTAACTTTTTGTTCATCCATTTTTGCTTGTTGTCTTGTGATAGACATATACGTTCTAGAATTTCCCTCGAACGTTCTTCAAATATTTTTTCTGGTCTTTGCTCGAAGTTCTAAACACGCCGGTGAAGTCACAAATTGGATAACTTGCTTTATTCTAGAATAGAATTTTCTAGAATTTTCTTGAAATTTTTTTTTTAGATGTCGATTGATACAGCAAACACGTCGGTGAAGTCACAATTTCGATATCTCCCTTGGTTTCCAAATAGAATGTTCTAAAACTTACTCGAAGATTCACTATCACAGTCAAAATCGGGTATAGAGTCACTTCCGGGGTAATTCACACGATCGGTTAATTCTCTTTTTGTGATTGTCACTGTTTGCACTGACTAACTGTCCCAGTGTTCAGTTTTTACAGTACACTATTGTCCCCGCAGTTCCGCAATTGGATTTCACTCTGCAGTCCTTTATGTCTCACTTCTGACACCAATTGTCATGGCTTTGGATTGCCTGACAGAAATCTTGGGTTTGTTTCGTTTATTCCAAAAATCAAAGTCTAATTAACACAGCAATAATTTATTCCACGTAACAATACACTCTAACATTAATTACTTTAATAACTAACTCAATAATTAAACTCTTTACAACAATAATCACTATTTTAACCGTATCACAGTCGAACTGAAACTTAAAAACTACAAAGCAATAGCGGCCTTTATATATCCCTAAATCTATTCCTGTACAATCTAGAATACACACGATAACTCTTCTTCTCGAAAATACCGCCAACATCCCGAATCTTAATAATAATAATAATAATAATAATAATAATAAATAATGAATTATTGAAATCAATATCGGACTAGAAACAATTTCGAACGAATGCTAAGAGTGTGTTATTGGAAAGGGCCTTCTATAGCATGGATTGTCTTCTTTTTTATTTTTTATATCTATTTTGTTTTGTGTTTTGATTTGCCTATTTTATTTTAATTTGATTTATTTATTACATTTTTATTTGTATAAGTGGTCTCGTCTTGGAAAGTAAATATGTTATAACGAAATGGTAAATTAATATCGACATTGATACTGAATTATTTTTCTCTGTTTATTAGAGACTCACAAAATCAGTCAGTAGGAGGCGCGATTGAAATCATTAATTGGAAAACTCTGGTCGCAAAAACACTAAAAAAAAAAAACCGCTGCCATAACTTTTAAGCTTTTACTAACATTCGTGCGAGACTTTGCAGTTTTTAAAAATCTTCCTTTGATGAGAAGACACCTCAAAATAAGAAAAGTTCAGATTGAGGAGGATGTCCTTAATGAAAGTAGGTAGGTACCCTAAACCAGGTACACTGGAGAAATTACTTTCCTACTAAACATTTCCCATTTTACAGTATGGAATATTTAATGAGATCACATTTATCTCCTTTATTACGTAGGACGTGTACAACCTCTTTTACTTTCTCAGAGACTTACCTTTCTCTCTTGGCTGCGAAATTGAATAGTAATGAATCCACAATTTTTATCTAGACTTTTTTTTAGATGAAGCAAGTTTTTTCCGACACGCAATCATAGATTTCCAAAATTATCATGGTATTAGCTTAAAAAATTCCTCACGCGTCTATATAAATACATTTTAAAGAGCAGTGTTCGCTGAATGTATGAATTGGAATAATAGGCGATAATCTCTTTGGACCTTACTTTTTTTTACCTAGAAATTTAGAGCACACTTTGCTCGAACTTTTAAAAGCGGTTCCACTTAGGGAAGCTTTAGCTATGGTTTATGCATGACTGCGCTATCCCTCATGTTAACCCACTTGCACATCAGCATTTAAATTATACTGATAGATGAATTGGACCTTAGTGGCCAGCTAGATCGGCTGATATAAATCCTTCGAATTTATTCCTTTGGGTAACCTCCAGGACATTGGTGAATAACACTTTCATCCAACGTGAAAAGATCTGGAGAAGAAAATAAGTAAATGATGTGCTACTATGCTATACATGGTATTCCCGAAAACCCATGCTAATCTGAATAACCACATGTATTGAAGTACTTACTTTCTGCACTATAAAATTTAAAAAAAAAAAATAACAGGTAGGTTTTTTTGATTTCTTTATGTCCGTATAATGTGTGTGTCATGTTAAGGTAAATGATGAAATAAATAAGGTTATGTATTTCGAAAAAATTAACAAAAAGATGTTGAAATGCAATAGTTACTATAACTAATATTTAAATTTAGTTGAATTAAATTTGAGGTGCTTTATCTTTAAGTGTGGATATTTTATGGAGATCGTCGGAAAATGCGTTCCTGCACCATGTTACACGAACACCCAGGAAATATATTAGTTACTCTTAATTTTATTGTGAAGTTATATAAGTACCTACGTTAAATTTGAAAAAAAAACAATTAAACAAAATTAATAAAAGGTCCCCTCGCAATTGTATGTATTATATATTTTCGTTTCCTTTCTGATTTATTAGAGTTTCACAAATTAAAGGGGCGGTTTCAATATTTCAGAAAATATCTTAGAACAGATTTACTGGCAAAGTTTCTGGAGCAGATTCTCAATATGTTAATTCGTAACTTTGGTAGGGTTTGAGGTTATAAATTGGGGCACAGTTTTGTTTTAATTAATTTCGTACGAAAGTACGCGCCACAATAATTATCTCAAGTTGAAATATGCTTTATAATTGCTCTTGTAGGTTTAAACGTTGTTTTAAATATTGATGTTGGGAAGAGTTTCGCTTTTAAATGAATTAGGATGGGATAATGGAAGTGAAGTATATTTACTTGGAGAGCTTTTTAACGCGACATTTAGATTAATTTTTAATGTATAAAGGCCGACTAGCCAGTTGGCCGTCGAGCACGTGTGAAAATATTGTAGAAACAGCCTTCGATAATTTGAAGATTCATTTAAAAAATTTAGTATTATTTTAATTCTTTCTGAGTGCTCGAAGATAAGTTGTGCTTTTACACTTCGAACAGCGAGTTGTTGAGGCTCCTTTATTTCCTGTCTACAATTATCTAATGTTTGTAGGACTTTTCTAAAGGGTAAAAGTAAAAGTTCTAACTTGGTGTTAGGCGGCTTCAATGATAATTTGGTCTAGTTCTCTCCAATTTTCTACTTTAACTATTACCTTAGAATGTGGTGGCTAAATAACATTGAAAAACAAATTTATTTTTGCTAATGTTCTATTTTACTTGTCAAATCGCACGAAAGCTATGGTAACTCATTACGATTTTGTCAAAAAGATTCCATAAATTATTTCTTGAAAGCCTAAAAAAAACGTGTGTACCGTCATTTAAAATAGTTATAGTGATAGGTTTGATTAGAGGCTTTTAGGAGTACCTATAGTTATAAATATCTAGTTGTGGAAATGTCCCTAGTTTTTATTTCTTTCAACATTCTGTAACATTTTTACTTAAACCTTTACATTCACAATTTAATTTTCTTTGTACACGGCCATAGTTTACTCTATACAAATACAAATTTGTTCAGTCTATGCTAGTCGCCGCCTGAAACACGCTTTTCTATATGCTAACTGAAAATAATTTCGGTACGTTTGCCCTTTCGCTTTTTCCGCTTTAGCGTAACAAAAAAGTTCAAAACAAGGATATAAACACAGAGCAAATATTGTATTTCAAGTTGTTCGCTATCAATTTAAAATTTAAACCTTCATTCAGCGCGCGGAAGCCTTTTGCATATTTATAAGGTTCTGCTGAGTGTATTTTTTTTTTCGGGGCAAAACTGCGTTAAACTTTGCATAAAGTGAAGCAAGTAACGCTGGATTGAAAAAGGTTATTTTACATTTTAACAAGCTTTTTAATGCATTTTTAATCTTTTGTCTAAGCGTTGAGTTTGACTTTGAATTAGTTAACTGAGTGTGATTTTTAACAAGTATTCCATATATTTTATTTTTAAATACCGGCGCCTATCTGAATCTATATATTGAATTCATCAATTTCATCTCCATACTGCGAATTCAGACTCATTATTGAGAGAATCACGGAACGATTCTAAAATGAGCGGGCAACTTAGCATTCTGTAAATGCAATGTAAGAAAACACGATAAAATTTTGAATAGTCGCTAATTGATTACGTGAACGCATAACGGTAGCTTATAGACTCCCACGGAAAACGCCCCTTTTCTAATACTTATACAGGCGATGCCTATATCAAAGAGCTTCCACCTTATTGACGAGTTCGCAATGGCAGTAATGGTTACGTAGGAAAGCAACTTTTGATGGAAGGCCACGTTTTCCAAACTATTCGTGGGGAAACGACGTCCTCTTGTAGGCAATGTTTGGAAAAGTATTCGTAGAGATGATGTTCTTCGATATGCAACATTTGCCAAATTATTCGAAGAAAACGAGGTTCGCCAATTGAGAACGTTTGTCAAAATATATGTAAAGAGGGGATATTCGTCAATGGGCAACGTTCGCCATATTATTCGCAGATATGATGTTCGTCCGTTGAAAACTATTGGTACGAGAGACACATTCGCCAAATTACTCGTAGATATAAAGTTCGTCGATAGGCATTGTACGGAAAGAAGTAAAATGCGTTAATAAACAACGTTTGCCAAATTATTCGTGGAGATGATGTTATTCCATAGCCAACGTTCGCAGACCCATTCAAAGGTGAGCAACGTTCGCTGATAGGCAACAATTGCCAAACGTTTCATAGGTTTCGACTGCCAATTTATTTATAGAAATGTGGCATTTTATCTATTTTATCTGCCTGATAAATTTCGATATCTCCAGGCATGTAGAATTCAATAAACATATTATAATGTAACCAACCACCATGGTGCGCTTCCGCACTATTGGTATAGAACCAGGTGCAAATGTCGATTTGCAGAAAGCCCGCATATGGCGCAAGGCAACGAACTCGCATCCACTTGTGGAAGCCAGAGTGGAGTCTCTAATCACTACGCAATCAACACGAAAGGCATTGGTAACAACACAGTGGCAGCGGTAAGTAACATCTATACTGATGGACCCAAAACTGGCTCGGGATGCGGAGTATACTTCAACGCCCTCAAACTGAACTTAAATAAAGCCCTCGATCCATGCCAAAGGTTCTCCAAACGAAAATTACTGGCATAACCATTGCTGCAGAATAGATAGTCAGTAACAATATCACTGACAAGATCATGCACATCCACACGAACTGCATACATGCCATACTAGTCCTATCTAGACCACGACTTCGCGTCAGAACTAGTACAACATTGCCACCGTACCTTCACAGAGGCGTCGATAAAAAACACGATGGTAGTCAGCTCTTTCAAAGGATATGATCACAGCAAAGGCAATCGGGCTGCCGATGCTCTGGCTATGAGGCCGCTAGACTACTGCCTTCTGGACCGGAGCGCCCTCCGTGGGGCTGACCATGTCGGCGGCCAAAGATATGATCAAAGGACGTTCCCACATCCATTTCAAAAAGCGCTGGGACGATGCGATTGGCTACAACTTATCCAAGGAACTACTAAGCTACCCAGATAAAGCTGCAGCGAGTCAGAAGTTGTTGTTAACCAGGAAAAGGCTACGCCTAATAACGAGCATCTTGACTGGCCACTGTCAGTTAATCAAACATTTATTTAGGAGCATTTACATTCACTTCTAACTTCGAGTTATATTTGACGTTTAATATTTTACCATTAACATTGCAGAACAAAATTCACTTTATTCGATATTAGAAATTGAGAAAAAACGTTATTATTTTATGAGAACCTAAAAATTCGACCTTTCACAAATTTCTGCTCGCCCTCGGCAAGCAGCCCGCCCAAATTTAAAGTGCACTTCGAAGTGAACTTCAAATTTATTTCAATGTAAATGGATCTGTGCTGTCGTCATATGGCAAGCACGTCAATTTCAAGACAAACTGGACTTCGAAGTGAATGTAAATGTAGCATTAAGGTTGCATCTCAGTACCACACACTTGTGTAGGGCTTTCAATCCAGAAGACGAGACGATGGAGCACATTCTTTGTGGCTGCACTGCTCTTTCGCGAATACGCAGAGCCAGATTAGATCAGGCCAATCATACCCATCCCTAGAAGAGGTCAGAGGCACTGTCCTCGGCGACGTCATCGCCTACGTAAAATCGCTAGGATGGATGACGAGCTAAGAATGACCTATTCTCTTGTGGAAGCGCACAATGGGCCTACTGCGGCATACCACCCTCCCAAACTTACAGAACCTATAATGTGGCGCCCTTATAGGCAGTGCAAGATATATCTCCATTCCAGATTTCACCATTTTTTTTTTTTAATTCATTTATTTATTTATTCACGGGATAATCCCAATTACAGTTTACAATTAACAAAATTGTTATGCAAAATAGATTGAATTATTGCCTACAAAAATACTCAATATACACCTAATTAACCTTAAAATTTAATTTTAACCTACAATCTAATATGGAGACCACACCATTGAGGCATACCAGCGTTGATCTTACTAATGAGCAATAAATTCCTCTTATAGTGTCAACAGAGAAGCACCCACAGTTTCTCAAAACAAGGCCCAGCACTTTTGATGATTTTACTGATATTGCATTGATATGTTCATGAAAAGTTAGACCTTCATCAAAAATCACTTCCAGATCTCTTATTTTAGAAACATAACTTAAAGCTTCCCCTCTCAGAGAGTATGAAGTGTTGAACTTTTTTTTACCTTTAAAAAAACTTATCTGACAACATATATTTAGATAAGTTTAAGTTTAATTATTTATGAACTGAACACCAATCTGTCAATCTATTCAAATCGTCCTTTAACAATTGTTGGTCTTCCATATCATTTATAGTCCTAAATACTTTTAAATCATCAGCAAAAGCTAGTCCAAAACTATTTTGAAAACAATCGAAGATAGAATTGACAAATAAGACGAAAAATAAGGGTGAACGGTGTCCCCCTTGCGGGACTCCCGAGGTAACAGTGATTGTGTCAGACTGAAAAGAACCTACTTTTACTGATTGATGATGTCCTGTTAAAAAACCTTTGATCCACTCTACTACATCTGCGCCGAACCCCGTACCAAAAAGACTTTTAAGAAAAATACAGTGGTCTACCCTCTCAAACGCCTCGGGAAAATCTGTGTAAATGGCATCAACTTGTTCTAAATCCTCCAAGGCATTGATTATTTTGTTTTGGTAACTCAACAAATTTTTCACAGTTGAACGCCCTGCACAAAAACCGTGTTGACTTTGGTTGATTAGGCCTCGGCACAGCCACTTAAGCTGGTCACTCACTAAGCTATCAAATAAATTAGGAATGGATGACTGAATGCACACACTCCTATAGCTACATTGCTCCTATCTCCACTTTTCGAAATCGGTACTATAAAACTATGCTTCCATCTCTCTGGAAAAGCTGTGGATACTAGTGATTTATTAAATTATAAGTGTTCAGACTTGTAAAATATTAAATATCTTTTCACATTTTTTAGGGTCTAAAAAAGCAACCACGACAGCAAAAATCAATCCAATGCATTTATTTAATTTTGCACTAGTGGAAACGAGCCCTTAATTTGACATTGCAAGGGATGCCGCACTCAGCGATTCTAAAAATAGCATGAGGCAGTACGCAATGAGCCACAGAACGAGAAGGTGCGTGTCGTGTTCGTTTTTTAACGCCTTTTTCGTTTTTTTATGAAGCCTGTGCGCTCAAATACTCAAAAATCATTATACTCAATAACCAGCCTGTGTCTGGTACTCTTGTTTTGACCCCCTCGAAAGTAGTTGTACTAATTAAATCACGTTTAAGTTAAATTCAAAATTCCGGTGT
The DNA here is from genome assembly GCA_917834065.1 of Ceutorhynchus assimilis. Lineage (NCBI taxonomy): Eukaryota > Metazoa > Arthropoda > Insecta > Coleoptera > Curculionidae > Ceutorhynchus > Ceutorhynchus assimilis. The sequence goes on from OU892277.1 coordinate 44,531,788, forward strand.
TTGATTTTCCTAAATACAGTCCACTAACGCATTTCTTCCTTTTATCTATGCTTTAATGCAAAGCCTGAAATTCAGCGATCGCTTTATAGTTGAAGAAACGGGAAAGCGGTGTTGCCGATCCAGTGCAGCATAAAGAATAAGTGTGAAGGAATCACTAGAGTGCAAATGGACTGCTTCAATAAACTATTTGGAATCCGATCAGGACCCAGTGTATCCTTGTTTGGTAAGCGAGCTATCTTATTATGAATGTCCTCTCTCGAAATGTGTGCAAGCCTGAAATTCTCCGAAATATTCAACGGAGTTCCCAAATCCAGCGAATCATCCAGGTCCCCCGGGGTATAAACAGTCTCAAAGTATTTTTTAAATAATGCAACAATATCTTGACCATTGTCAGCTCTATTCTCTCCCAAATTCATAATTTGGGGAAGGCCATTATTTGACTTGAAATCTCTTATATACTTCCAAAAGTATTCTGTAGTACGGTTGCTTAGCGAAAAAAAAACATTTGATGATACAAGCATGAAATTTGGCACAGTTGCTAAGTAGACCATTTTAATCGATTTGAGTCGAGGGCCCATCGACCCGGCCCAATGGCACTAAAAAAATCGCCATTTTTTCAAAATGGCGGTCAATTTTTTAATTTAAATTTTTATTCTGGATAGACAAGCATGATTATACTCTAGTCTATATATTTCGGGGACACAGAATAATAAAAAAATAGTTTTAGACCGCTGTGATCTTTGGATGGCCTCAAAAAAGTCAATTAAGGTCAAAAAAATAATTTTTTGAAAATAGCTGCCTGTTCGTTTCAAAGTTAAGTTTGTCTTAGCAATGCAGTCATGATTATAGTTTATTGTATATAATTTGAGAAAGAACATTTCAAAAAATATAGTTTTAGACCGATATTACGTCAAATTTACCTTGAAGAATATAAATAAATATATTTTGTTGTAAATAATTTGAGGATAAGGATTTAAAAAATAGTTATTTACGTTCCAAGCTGCGAAAGCGTACTTTTAGGTGCGAGTAGTATTCGAATAGCCGAGGCGAAGCGAAGCGCAGCCGAGGCTATTTGAAACCTCCGAGCACCTGAAAGGGCTTTTGCAGCGTGTAATGTATTAAACTTTTCATGCTTCCCCTTCAAAAATCGTGGATAGGCATGCGAAAGTGAAACATGCTAGTAGCGAAAGTGAAAGTAACTACTAGCATATTTCACTTTCGCTTTCGCTCGCTTATACGAGATAAAAAAAATCTACTTTCGTAGGGGGGAGGATGAAAATGTATTTATACAAAATTTGTATCCATACAAAACTAAAGTCAACAAATTTTTGCAGTGAATAGGGAACTTACATGAAATAACAATCATTACATTGGGCGCCGTTTTATTCACCTTCTGATAAACTGTCAAGTATGCAATCTAACGGATAAAAACGCACTCTGTAATCCCATTGGTCGGCCAGTTATCCGCCGACTAATCGGATTATAGAACGGTAAATTTATCTTGCAGATAGTTACCAGCAAGGGCCCGATCGAATAAATGGAAGGTACAGATGTTAATAAGGACATTTTTGCCAAATTTTTCGTTTATTCAAAAATACAATCCTTACGAATTTTCAAAAATGATGTTGCCGTCTCTACTCGCATTGACTTATTATACGATACTGATACTACGGAATGACGTCACATAGTATTAGTCTTTTTACTGCTGTAACTTCGTTAATTTTGGCGATATTCAAATTTTGTTTGCACAGATCAGTTCCGAGCGTTTTGAGGAATCAATTCAAAATTAAAAAAAAAGGGTCAAGTTCCCTATTAATTTGAAGTGATTATCTAAGATAAATCAAGCCTTTTTGTTTTTACAACTTCCTTGGCAAGTACCTATCACAAGCAGGAGTGCAAGAGAGACTAAGGTGGTGACAGGAACATCTCATAGTATCACATCCTGTCTTACAATTGCAGTTTTTCATGCTTCGCAACTCCTTCCACACAGAAGACAGCTCACTCCATTTTGGAGTTTATTTATTATTGCTCATCAAGGTCCAGCTCCAGTTTTCGGGAGATGGAGAAAGCGACCTGCCTCATATTTGTCCAGCTTGATAAGCTACCCTTTTGGCTTGTTCCCGAACAATACCTTGGGACGGAGGAGTTGAACTGAGTGGTCGCTCTCTAGAGCAGAAAAGAGATTCTCGAGTCTCGTTCACACTAAAAGATTCACTGTTTATGTCGTACATAAATATAGTGAATCTTTCTATGCCTTTTAAAACGTTAGCAGGAAAAATATAGCAGCTACTTCTACTGCTCAAATATTCTAATGCTGTATTGAACTCTTCCTTAATCCAGGGTCCTTATTCTTGAAACAAGGGAGCAGCGTTCCCAGGAGTTCGAGTGTTCCGCCTTTCTCAATAATATGAAAATGATAATATAGGTAACAAAGACAGAACCCTCGTTCTCCTGGGAACGCTGCTCCCCGGTTTGAAGAATAGAGACCCAGGCCATCCATGTCTGTTTTTGCTCCTGTTTGCAAAAAAAGTCACCGTGTCACAACCTGTGTTATGTGTACGCGTGTGCAATGCACTTATCACGTCCCACATTTACTGCGATAGCATGACCAGCGCCATTTCAAAAAAAATTGGGGGTCTTGAAGGTCATCTAGGTCAGCTCAACCTCGAAAGTATTATTTTTATTGTCTGTATTTACAATCGTTTATAATATTATCCCAGTACATTTTAAAATAAGAAATTACTACATTACTAAAATACTAATAATGGACGCCATTTTACAAAAATTACGGTTTTCAAGGTCATCGAAAGGTCACAGCGGTCTAAAACATTTTTTTTATTATTCTGCGTCCCCGGAATATATAGTCTAGAGTATAATCATGCTTGTCTACACCGAATCAAAATTGAAATTAAAAAATTGGCCGCCATTTTGGAAAAATGACGATTTTTTTAGTCCCAGTGAGAAAAGTCGATGGGTCCTCGACTGAAATCGATTAAAATGGCCTACTTAGCAACTGTGCCAAATTTCATGCTTGTATCATCAAATGACGTTTTCTCTTGAAAAAATCCCTTAAGCAAACAGACTACTGAATTAGTTTTAAATTCAGTATCCACTTTTGACTTATACTGAGACCAGCAGATGTTACGACACCGTTTACACTCCGACCTCAACCTGGAAAACTCAGTATAGTCCAAAGCAGACTTAGACTCCACATAGGCTCTATGTATGTTTCTCTTTTGAATCGTAAGATATTTCAACTCTGGTGAGAACCATCTAGGAAAAGAACCAGACTCGTACTTCCTGACAGGTACAAAATAGGCGATACCTATACCTAAAGTCTCATAAAAGGTTTCTAATGCCAAATTAATATCTAAATTTTGCAAGCACTGCTACCAATTACCACCACCCAAAAAATTGTTTAAACCCAAAAAGTTATCATTTTTATAGTAGAAGTCCTCACAATGTAGACTATCTTTCATCTGCTTTCCATCCAGGATCCTTATAACATATTCGTAACTAAGATAATGCAAACTATCATCAAAAATTGGGTCACTAGCTATAGTTATATTCACACTTCCATCATTTGTAAAGGCAAGATCCAAAAATATGTCTCTCTTATTAGGTAAGTGTAGTTATCTTTTCGAAAAGCTGTGTGTATCCAAAAGACTGAGCAACATGCACTGCCGATGAAGATGCTGGACATTCAACCTGCACTCCACATTTGTCATTGGACCAGAGAGCCTCTGGGAGATTGTAATCACCGAAAATATAGATCTTCTGAAATTCATAGATTTGAAAAATACTCTCTACTGTCTCGCAATGTGTGTTATAGTAAATTTCAGTCATACTTAGCGGAATACAGAGACCCCCTATCATGAATTTGAATCCCTTCAGCTCACACAAAATAAACAACTGCTCCACATTTTGCTGACTTACTCTAACCCTTAAAGACTTAATTGACTTTTTCATGTAGATAAGCACACCTCCACCACTAGATTTATGGCTAGTTAGTTCGGATCGATCACTCCGATAAAGATTATAATTAGAGCAAACTAATTCACTATCCAAAAAATCACAGTTCAAGTTACTTTCGACCAAAATTATTACATCATACATAGAGCTACTTACAGCCAGCTTCAGTCTTCCAGTTTTTGTACGTAAACCCCCTACATTCTGATAATATACTGCGAATGGGGATCCTCCTAGTTTACCTGAGATTGTACGTTGTGTTTAGTCACAATTTTAGGCACTCCCTGCATATATTTGATCATTACGTCTTCACACAAAGATCATTCCCCATTATCCTTCCTTCCCACAAGCTCCTCCCTGACTGCTTCATATGCATCTTGTTGCATTTTGGTTGAATCATAAGCTATTTTATAAGAACAGCGATTTGTTCTCAATGTAGCTTTTGCTCGCAATGCTTTCTGAACAATGTCTAAATTAATGTATATAATCTTCACTGGTCTAGGCTTTCCGTCAGTCCTTTCCTTGCCAACTCGAATGACCTTTTGTATTAAATTGATCTCTGACTGATAACCCAGCTTGTTGAGCTATGTTGGTATCATGCTTAATTTTGTCTGGTATATTATTTTCGGAGGATTCTGGGACATCAAACACCATAAGATTTTTTGACCTTACAGATCTCTCGTGGGCCTCCATTAAAATTTGATCAACATTTGGGGCTTGGTACAATTTAAGCTGCTCTATATCTTATTTTAATTTAGTGATCTCTTCCTGCAACTCCTGCACTCTGCAAATCACCATATAGGTGCCGACTTGAATGCATTTCTACAGTCAACACAAAGATACATAAGTGTTCTTTTCTGGAGCATGACGGTCCTCATTTCAGAGGCAGACAGCCCTGAACATGCTTCCGTCATGTGAAAGACTACTCTACAGCAGTCGCAAAATATTTGATGTTTTTCTTCGTCTATTGGAGTCTTGCAGTTTGAACAATGCATTTTTAACCTCACTCTCTTTATTGTTGAGAATTATCAATCTAGAAGACACAAACCAAAGATCCCCCCAATAACTGTTATTACGAGCTGAATCCAGTACACGGACGGACGGTGACAACATGGCAAGCTAGAATTGCAAAAGCGCGAAAATTTCTGTGTGAAAAATAACAAATACAATCTATCAACATAACCTTCAATCTATTATCGAATAAATATAGATCAGGTATATACAGTATGTTTCACGAACATCGAAGCAGAGGCGTTTTAGGGTATTTTAAGGTCGATTTAAAAAAACGCTCGGACACGTCGGTATTTCGCTAGGGTGCACCCCCTGGGTGGGGCTACTTTCACCCTTTTTTTTTTAGATAGGGAAGATGGGTCGAGTGGTACCTTGTTTTAAAGATATTTTGATTCTCCTCACCACCGCGTATTTTTTTTGAGAAGCGAATGATTAGTTCTCAAGATATTCACTGCCAAAGTTTCCATGGGCTAAATAAGAAACAATCTTCTGGTCCTGTTATTCTCAAATTACCACTTTCCTGACTTTCCTCTCGGACACGTCAATTTTTATTTTTTGTGTGCTTCTGAAAAAATGTAATTTGAGAATAACAGGACCAGAAGATTATTTCTTATTTAGCCCATGGCAACTTTGACAGTGAATATCTTGAGAACTTATCATTCGATTTTCAAAAAAAAAAACGCAGTTGTGACGAGAATCAAAATAGCTTTAAAGCAAGGTACCACTCGACCCATCTTCCCCATTTAAAAAACAGGGGTGAAAGTCACACCACCCAGAGGGTGCACCCTAGCGAAATACCGATGGGGTCAAAAAGTTTCCCCCTTTAATACAAAAATAACGTGTCCGATCTTTTTTTTTTAATCGATCTTGAAATACCCTTAAACGCCTCTGTTTCGATGTTCGTGAAATACCCTGTATATCTTGTGCGTCTTGCGATATATTTAGACAATATTTTGAAACAATATTCTCCCAAATTTCGCTCAGATGTAGCTTCATAGTTAGCGGCGTTTTCAAATAATTAGGAAAACAAAACAGGTTTATGTTATTCCTGGTTCGTTAACCATTTTCAGAAGATATTTGTTAAAGCCCTCGCACTTAGTTTTCTGTTGTTAACGCTTTGCGTCTTTGGAGTCTCTGGACAAGCGAGCCGATTTGAAAGTAATCTCCTAAAATGGATTAATGTTTGAGCTACTGTATTTCATAAAGACCTTATGCCTGATTCGTTGTAATCCTGTTTAGTTTTTCTTTCCTTAATATAGTTTTTTTTTTATTTTGCTCTGTACAATTTTACTAAATTAATTACTTCCAAAATTATTTCCACGAAGAAAGTAAAAATATTGTTCCAAAATGAATGGTTAATGAAAAGCAATTTTCATTTATTTTGTGAGGGGAAAACATTTTTGAATATTTATTATCTCGGTGGAACATTTTTCAACGGACCGCTTTAAATTTTACATTATCCACTGGGAATGGATGAAATTTATTTTGCTAGTTACATATTAATTGGATTGTTTTAATTAGATTTGGTTATTTATATTGCCATTTGTGCTTTTTTGTCTGTTATGTTTATTATATCATTGACACGCTTTTACTCTTTTTGCCACAATAGCATTTTAGTTTAAGCGCTAATTAACTAATTCCGTTACGTTTATAAATAAATAACTTTTATTTATTTATTTTTTCCATTTTTAATACAAATTTAGCCTCATGTGACTGTGAAACGTTTTCAACTTTTGTTGATCAACTATAATAATCAACAAGCCTTAACTCAATTGACGGTTACAATATTTCAATGCATACATATTTTTAAATATAGGTAAGTCTAAAGCTTACATAAATAGCTTTGGAATATTTATTAGGCTTCCTGCAGTTTAAAGTTTTTCCAGAAGCTTTAGTTCAAATTTTTCAGTAAAAGCACGAAAAAAATTAAGCATTCAAATTGCCTATTTAAATTCTAATGAGTTTTGAAACTATGTTAAAAATTTACATTTAATATAAACCTATTTAAGTAGGGGTAAACTTGAATTTATTTATGCGTTACTATGGGTACAATGTGCATACTAATTATTTAATTTGGCTTGAATTGTTTAGATAGGTGTGTTTGTTTCAGATTCATATTTTATAAACATATAATGTTTTATCAAACGATGTATAGCTAGGCGGAAAACATAAAAATCTCTATACGTTATTTTGTCGGTCACAGCTTTTTGAAAATAGGGTCCCTTTGATTACTAATACTAATTATAACTAACTATGAGTCTACTGAATAGGGTTGTCACTTCAAAGGGAATATTCAGTGGATACTTTTACTGCCAGAACGTTTCATTTCGTTAAAATCTCACAGGAAACAGGAAATATGCCAAATATTCATCCGCGTCGTTTTACATCGAAATCGTAGGCACACGGCATATTAAGCTTTTTCATTAAAATATAATTTAGCTGCTCCAAATTCGTACTACTTAACGTAGCGTAAATACCGGGGATTAGTCGAAGGGTAAATTTTCTTGATGAAAACTATCCCTGCTGTTTGATAGGAACCCGTCTAATATATTACAAGCGTATTAAAATATCGATGGATACTAAATCAAAGACAAGTGCTTAGACGGGGCAAAATCAAAATACGTAGTTTTCGTTTAATTAAATTGAGTCTAAGTTAGAATATTCGAGAAAGAGTGGAATGTAATTAATCGATCAAAAAACAAATCTAACTTTCCAGCTTACCTTCTTCTTTGTTGGATGCATTTTATTAAGGATATGGAATGTACAGGCTGATCTATTATGAATGTCACCCCCTCCTAACATTTTTATTTGACGTTTCTGACAGAAGTGTCAGATACAAAAGTTTTAAGAAATTGTCAAAGGTTTTCAGCTAAGTCAGTTTTGAGCATACAGGGTGCGTCAAAAAAGTGTAGCGCGAAGTTGTATTTTTTTAAATGGAAATCCATGTATATTGTGCGCGTATTTATTAGTCCCCTTCAACCCGATTTCAACGATATAAGGTTTGATATGTTTATCTCTCGGTTTATCTTGAATAGTTATGGGGAAAAACGCGAAAATCCCTTCCTAAGACTCATGTTATTTTTTTTAAATAATGATAATAATAATAATAGCTCAAGACATCTGGATTCATTAAAATATTTCACCTTGTAAATTAATGAATAACATTTGAACAATAAATTGTTTATAAACAATTCTCTCTGAAGCTTAAATGGTATAATTTATCTTTCTTCAACATGAGACCTTGAAAGGGGTTTTCATATTTTTCCCTATAACTATTAAAGATAGACATATCAAATCATATATCGTTAAAATCAGATTGAAGGGGACTAACAAATAAGCGCACAATATACATGATGTTCTATTCAAAATAATATGACTTCGCACTGCTACAATTTTTTGAGGCACCCTGTATGCTTGAAACTGACTTAGTTAAAAACTTTTGACAATTTCTCAAAACTTTTGTACTTGACACCTTTGTCCAAAACGTCAAATGAAAAAGATAGGAGAGGGTGATATTTATAATAGATCACCCTGTATGTACCGTCAACTTAGGAAAAATACAGAATCCTGAAAAAACATATTAAATAACAGACAAGGTATCGACTAATGAATCATCATAGGCGATCACTCGATACCGAGTATATTTATTTTCTATTCTATTCTAATTGTCGTCGAGTGTGCGATTTCTGATGGCTATATAAACCAATTCTGTAGCGACACACTCTTCCACAGTCTTAGCACGCCCAGCTTCTGGGAGCATCTCTTGCTCTATTCTCTCGCGCCTTCTGCGGTCTCTCATTTCGGTATCGTATCTGCGTCGCTGTTCTTCAATAGTTTGTGGTCCGTCGTGGACTGCTCGACACCATAAGGACCTATCATTTGCCCTCGTCTAAAGAATACTGCATAATTCGGATTCACAAGCTAATTAAAGTCAAAGATAGATTTTGCCTAACCAATAGATTTTTTCATATCCATCGAGAGCTATATATTCGAGATAAATCTAACAGACCGGAACTTTCTTTCTCATGTATGTATGTATGTACCATTTTGATTTTTGCAAATTAAGAATTTTAAGTCAGGCCTGTGCTATCTGAGATCGCAACTATGTTTTTTTTTATCATTTATTCTAAAAATAGAAATACAGAATTTATTTTTTCTTCGACCATTAGAGAATTTGTCTGAAAGAATATTTATTCCATCACTTGTTATGGTATGAATACCTGTGGTGCCATCTGAAGTTACAGCTGAAAGCACGGAATGACAGAATAGATGTTCGTATTTCTACACCAGTTGCGCTCGGCAAACTGCGGAAATACTAAAAACCCTCAATAATACTATAAAATAAATTTGTTTGCTGTCTAGCTTATAATAGATTTAGTTTCCACATATTCGGTATCAAATACAATCAAAACTCAAATTAAAAATAATATAACATTTTTGCATTAATAAAAGCACCAAAATGGGAATTCCGCCGGAGCAAACTTAAAGTGATTATTTTCGCAATTTTTATTTGGAAATGTTATTATCAAGTTAACCCCAAGCGTTTTATCTATACGCCAAACCGCCCTCATAACAACTTTTCGGACGACACAATCTAGCTGCGCCAAATTAATTCTGCTCAGATTTAATTTCTGTTCCTTAACAACATATTAGCCTTGGATGATGATTCCAAAAGCTTTTCATATAAAATTACCTGATAATAAATGTCTTTTTTTTTCTTTTCTGTGTATGATGGTCTGATGTTTTACTTCATCGCTGTAGCGCTTTGATACCAAAAATCATTCGCATGGCTTATGATTAATTGCCTACACTACTAAGGATACCCGCAAGTCTTTCGCCTCGTGATTAAGTTACCTCTCTGTATCGTGTTTTCGGTACCTACCTAATAATCTGATCTTTTTCTATTTGTTCTTTCAGTAATATTGAATGCCCGTTGATGAATTTAGAGGCATGCAGGCGTAATAAAATTTTCTTGTTTCCACTAACAAAGAAAAAAAATTCAAAATCCCATCATGAAATAAAGATTTTACAGGTATGTATGTTAATTCCTTGAGGTGGACAGTTAAAAATAATATTCTAATATTCTTCAAACCTAAAAATAATAAACTTGGATAGTTTTTTTGCAGGCTCCTTAAGATATTTAATTTTCCGCTTATTTTATTCATTTTAAGTTTATTTTTAAATTTATAAACCCTGCAGCAAATGGCGCAAACAGTTGCCAACTTTCCAGTAGTGCCACCTACTTTGCATGATGCAGCTGACTGCTGACAATAAATTCAGATAATTAAAATGCGGCTATTGTGTCTTCTTCCGTATTAGCGTTTAGGTTATTTCTCGGACTAATTCTTGTTTTCCTAACTAAAACGATAGTTAGAACAACTTAATTAAATTACTCGCGTGTCTTTTGCCTCAGCAGTTGCCTGCATTCTTTGGGGTCATTTTCTGGTTTGTATACGAATTTGCCCCAATCACTTTGTAGTTATTATCGAGGATAAATATTCTGGTCAAATAGTAAAATACCTAATAAATAAAATTGTCTATAATAGTTTCCAATTAACCTAATAAAGATAAGGAGCTTATCTCGAAGCCTAAATAAATATATCTAATCCAACTTCCCAAGAATCTCTTATTTAATTCAATAATTTTTTTTGTTCAAAAGGTTTAATTGGAAAACTTTCCGCAGCTCTAATATTAATTCCATACTCAACTAAACAACAAAATACAACTTGTAGGCACAAAAAAAGTTAACAAGTCTGTTATTTAACAAATAAATCCAAGTTATTGGAAAGCTTAAGAGAATCAAAAATCTTAATAAATAAATTTTCCATTTCTTATTTGGACAATTTAAATTTCAAGCTCTTTATAATATTGCTTTCATCGATGTGGTTTTTTTTTATTTAAAAGAGCTAAGGTGCATCAACCACATAAGGTTATTAGCACCAAATTTTTACCCAAAAGTCGTTAAAAAAACATGCCTCCGGTATAATTTTTTTAGGTACCTATTTTTGAAGTGAAACCTCTTTGCGTCACAAAAATTCCGATCGCGTGAGGGCCGTAAGGGGAGTATGAATTGCGCATCAGCAGCGACCGGAGTACGCTTGTCGCTTGATTGAGAGAGATACATTACGTGCCGGTACTTTTGTTCTCAGTTTTCGAATTTGACAGACGTTAAAAATAATCAGGTGCTCTTACTACATCATACAGATTACAGACTGTCCCATGCAAGACCTTGTTAAATTCAATGACGTTTCAAATTTGTTCTCAAGATCAAAAGTATCGGCCCTACATGATTCAAAATTCTAATTAAATATAATTTCCGGTTAAATTTGAAGTTGGTGTTAAATGATGGTTCATGAATGTAACGGTTCTGCTCTTAAATTAAATGTCTAGGTTTTACAGCCTGTCAAAGTTCCAAAGTTGCAAAAATAGTATATTATTCAATGATGGTTATTATTACTCACGAAGGATGAGGTTTGCACTACGAGCCGCAGGCGAGTAGAGTAATCCTCCGAGTGAGTAATAGCACTAATAGCCATCACCTACGAGTTGAATACTATACTTTTTCTATGAGTAATAGAAAATAGGCACGAGTTATGCGATTTTTTATTTAATTTTCGTAACAAAATTAATTGACAATTATTCTGACAGCTGGAGGACAAAGTGAGGTTAGGTTAGCATAAGTCTTGTCCAAATCAGCTGTCAAAATGACCGATTGGAAGGTTGAAGTATGTTGTCAACTTGTCGAATTTTCTGATTGGCTCTTAAATAGTGGAGTAAGTACTGAGACCAGGATATTTTTATTGGTTCAAAACAATTAAGTAATGAAAAAAAAAACTCACTGTATGAGTAATCATCCATATTGATCAATAGAAAATGGATGTATATTACGCATATTATTCAATACTCTTAGAAAAAAGTTAATTTTAAACTGATGTCAATATTTCCAAAACACTCAAAACAAATGATAGGGTATATCACATGAAATCTGCTCAGAATTTTACATAGCATCCGAATATTCAATAAGGGTATTCCATTGGAATAAAGGGAGTTGGACCATAACCAGCTTTTCTGAAACACTGTGGGTATATGCGAAAGTGAGTTGAAAAAAAAAATAGTTTCAACCATAAAACTTTTCTTTCGAGATGGCGGGCCGGGCCCCTACGGAACCCGGGCCCTGGTAATCTGTACCGGCCGCACCCCCCTATGCACGGCCCTGATTAGCACCTGGATACAGTGTTCACATTTTGCTATATAAATCACAATCTTTCAGAAAATTAATTAAATCCGTTGTATTCAGGTTGGTTTCCATTATATCTGTCAAAGTGTTGCCGATTTGATCTCGGTAGCTCCGTTTTATTGTTCATGGGTCAGACGTGTGTGGCCGATTCTCAGTCTCGTAATGACAGTCTCTACTGGTCTACTGGCGGTCCACGTTTTATGTGCTGTAACTAGGGATTTTTCTTCATGCAGTTTGGTATTTGAGATATTCCACTTTGCTTGCCATAAGTCGCGCACCAGAGATTTCGCGTGGCACTTAAAGTCATTGGGAGTTGGTCCTGACTGGATGATGGGTACGTTGGTTATTGCTCCTCTTACACAAAAATCGGCTGCCTCATTTCCCGGAATTCCTAAATGTGATGGGACCCAAATGAAGGCTACAGTCTTCTCATCGTTCTGGATATCGAGAAGAGAAGAGACTTTTTGATTGAGGCTTCTAAATTATCACTTGGATACACGATGGTTATTGCGTTTATCGAGCTGAGGGAGTCACTGAGTATTACATATTTTTGTGGTTTGCTGTATGTGTTAAAGTGCTTGGGATATCGCAAATAGTTCGCCAGTATATGTGGATGTTATTGGATGGAGCTTGTATTTGAACTTAATTTTGTCTGCCACTACAGCCGCACCAGTGCCATAATTTGTTCTAGAGGCATCAGTGTAAATTTTTGGTCTATGCCGGAATTTGTCCATGATTTGGTGTAGTTGTGTATGTATTACAGCTTTGTTTGTGCTATTTTTGTCGTATCTAGTTAGGCTTATGTCAACACTCGGTTTATTAAGGATCCATGGTGCTTCTAGAGTAATGTTACTTGGGGACAACTCTGGGAATTCCAGGTTCAGATTGTTGCAGTACCGCAGGCCTATTCTCTACGAACAGCAATTACATAGCAACCAGCAACCGGTCGCAAGTTGCTTTTGTAGAATGGAAAACTCACGTTTGACAGCGACTTGACAGCGACAATTGCGCAATTCTCTGCGGTCGCAAGTTACAGGAAGGCTGGTTTTGTTCGAGGTTTGGTATCGTAGATTCTTTTATATCTTTTTGAAAATACATTGCTTTATGTGAGATGACGAGCGGGAGAAAACTGGGCAATTCTTGTTGCATAACAGATGGATAGCATCATTCTTCGGAGTTTCAATGGCGGCTCACTGCTCTCACAAAGCAGACTTTCTATCGGGCTTGTGTGGAAAGCGCCCAAGGCTACATTGAGTTGTAGAGCTTGTCTAAAAGTGATAAGGTGGATTTCGTTGCTGAGTTATAGACTATGCATCCGTAGTCAAGTTTTGCCCTAATGGTTGCTCTGTAGATTTTCAGCAAGGAGGAAGTGCTTGCGCTCCAAGACTTGTTTGATAGTATTTTCATTCAGTTAAGGCCTTTCTGGCAATCTACGACCAGTTTCTTGATGTGTGGGACCCAGGATAGTTTTCTGTCGAAGATAAGTTCCAAAAATTTTATGTTGTTGACAAATTCTTCTTGGTAGAGTCCTAATTTTGTTTCTATATTTTTTCTTGAGAAAAGGACGCATTTTGTTTTTTCTGTGGAAAATTTAAAACCATGTGTAAATGACCAGTTTTGCAGATTTAGTATATATTGTTGGAGAAATGTGCACATAAACTGTATATTCTTTTTTTTTATGGTGAGAACCAAATCGTCAGCGAATAATCGGAACCTTACGGGGAGGGATATTTGATTAGAGATATTGTTTATTGCTGCTAAAAACAGAGTTATACTGAGCACGGACCCCTGCGGAGTTCCATTCTGCTGCGTGAATTTTTCCGACATGCACCCATTGAGTCTCACCTGGATTCTTCTGTTCTCGAGGAAGTTTTTTATGAACATTAACATGTTTCCTTGGATGTTCCATGATTCCAGTTGTTTCAGGATATTGTATCTCCATGCGCAATCATAGGCTCTTTTCAGATCGAAGAAGACTGCTAGGCATTTTTGGTTATTGGCGAAGGCGTCCAATATTTCAGTTTCTAGATCAATTATATTGTCTTCTGTGGACCGTTTTCGTCGAAATCCGCTTTGCTCCATAGTTGTTTATTTGGTCTGGCAAGAAATTTATTATATTCAATTTTGCACATTTACTAGTATTTATTTCGAAAAAAAACAGACGTGTGTAAAAATATTCCTGAGTAAAAAAGAGTTTTGGAAAACATTCAACGCTGCTAGGTGAACTATTTCCTATTTTCTCAGTATATAAACACATTTCTTCTGGGGACTGAATCAAAAGAAAACATGTAGGTATCATTTTTTGGGTTTAACTCCTATCTTTCTAACCAATTTTCTTATCAGACTGACTAAAACGGGCGTTCTAATGGTTTGGGGGTCTTCTTGCGTTAAATAAAATATTTAAACAAGTCTAGCCCTACCTAATATTTACCTTTCATTACTGAGAGGCGTAAACTAATTTATTCCTTTAATGAAATATTGGGAAAACTTTTATTTTGTAACTAATTGCGAGAAGTAAACCGTTTTATCATTCCGAGCCATTACGAAATAGGTCACTTTTATATATGCCATAATCGTAAATAATTATTTTTCAATGAATTTAAAACACAAGACAAAACGCTAATAGAAAAAAGTGGTAGCTAACGTAGAATTAGTTCCAGACGTCTTCCGACTTTATTTTCCTCAATTTGCACTGATTAGATCGTTATCAAGCGAAAAGACTAATATAATTTCTCAAAAGAATAAAATTATTATTTTATAACCACAATTTCCGGGGCCATAGGTAACCCAATAAACATTTTTGTTTGTATAATAGTCACCGTAAATGTTATATCACCTATATATAAATACATCACCAAAAGGTGCGGATTATAAAACTACGAAACTTTCGTATATTTATTACCTTTATATAACCAATTTTAAACTTGGTGTTACTATAAGTTGCTAAAAATGTTTATTGGGAATATTGGAATTTACGGTTGAAGGCTAAAGGACGTCGAGGAAGTTAGCAACACATTGGAAGCAGGATCTTTAAAATGCACCTCTGCTTGTGCTGCTATAGTATATTACTGCTTTGTCCTGCTTCAAACGGCAACCCAGCAACACGCATCCTTTTTGAAATATATCGATTTCCATTTTGGTTGCTAACTTTACCCTTGGCAACACATTGGATCGCTGAAACAGGTCCCTGCTTGTGCTGCTATGGTCCTGCCTCATCCTGCTTCAAATCTGACTCCGGCAACATGTAGGTACTATTTTCGAGATACAGCTATTTTTATTTTGGTTGCTAACCTAATATCAATGTATAAGGACTTATTCGATGTTAAGTATTTTTTTTTATCTTGTTGATTCCTCCTTTATATAACGCATGACTGTGACTAATTGGCAACTAGCGAATCAGATAATATACGAGGAAAAAATAGGTTGAAGAATTTCAGGCTTCTTCGCCTTCAAAGCACCAGGACCTGACGGCATCTATCCAGCCCTACTTCAGTGGGGTCTAGAGCCACTCTTGCCGCACCTGGGATTTTCAGGGTATCCTTGGCGCTGAGATACATACCCAAGGCTTGGAGAGTTGGACTACACCACCTTTAAAGCATATCGTCCCCTAAGCCTCTCATCATTTTCTCTAAAAACAATGGAGAGGCTATGCGAAAGGTACATAAGGGATGGAGTGTTGTCAACCAATCCACTCTACCCTAATCAACATGCAAGCACCCCCGGGAGATCAACGGACACAGCCCTTTACCTGGTTGCTGGGCGAGTGGAAAAATCGCTGGACAATAGAGAGTCCACCCTCGGGGTTTTCATCGACAATTTTAATTGAAACGTCTGCATGCCACTAAAATTGAACACACTGTAAATTATGGACGATAAAACTTCTAAAAAAAAATGTGAAATTATTCGCTTGATATTGATGGTTTAGCGTCATATCCCGATGTCGCTATATATCGACAACGCATCCGTGATTGAAGGGATAATGGTTTTCCAAGAACCATTAATTGCGAATGTGTTCCCCATACCTTCTAACTCACTCCCATACCAACGGTAAGCGCCGAAGGTTGCCGTTGGTCTTCACAACCGACAAGGTAGAAATGCCACAGGTCTTGGTAGCTCAGTTGGTAGAGGGTTGCTCTGGATATGCACTGGATCAATTTTAATTGAAACGTTTGCATGCCACTAAAATTGAACACACTGTAAATTATATAACAGGCGATAAAACTTTTTAAAGAAATGTAAAATTATTGGCTTTATTTTTGTTGTTTCAGGATGATAGGGAAAGTAATTCATATATCTTCTTGAAGAAATTGGTTTAACATACCAATCTAGCAAAATTTTATTATCTCTGTTTCTTATTAATTTAGTATCTAGAAATGGAACGCTATTATTTATTTCATTTTCTACTGTAAATTGAATATTTTAATTATAATAATTGAAAACATTATTGATTCTTGTTGTTTCTTTTTAAGGAATTGAACAAATTGAATATAAATGGCAATTCGGAAGACAATTTTGGGATGCAATTTTCAAGAAGATCATCCATAACATATTAGGCAATTATTAAAGATATTTTGGAAAAATAAACGTCGACAAAACCAAAGTTATAATCGTGAATTTAATAAAATAAAAGCAATTAATATTCGTAAATTGGAACACCTTAAAAATAATAATAAAATTTAAATTAAAATAAATTCAAAATGGTTTGAAAATCTAACTTCTATAAATATTTCTGATGAAGTTAAAAACATTATATCACTCGGACCATAATTTAGCTCACTTCCTGATAAAAATTACATTTCTATAAAACACCTTTTAGCTGATGTTGAATTTTAAGTATCTGATTTAGAATCCACTCCATCTTAAAAAAAGATCATACTTCAACAAAAAACTACTAAAATTATTCAGCAATTGAAGAAAAGTAAAGAGATAGTTGATAATTTCGAAAGAACTTTGACTACTTATAATTCAATTTCTTTAAAATTTTACGGGTTACCTTAAATTCACAAGCCAGAACTTAATTAAGACCAATAATATCATCAATTGATACAATAACAAGTAGGTAAACTTACCAAATATATAACTGCTTACAATTCAAATAATCCTTATTATGTAGAAGACTCCTATCTGTTCAGCAACAATTAATAATTTTTAATTCTCCAATAATTATATTATAATCAGTTTAGATGTTTTGTCAACTTTTACTAATAACCCCTTAAAACTTGCTCTTATTAGTATAGAAAAGCAATGGCATACTATTGAAGATTATTGCAAAATAAAAATAAAAACAAAACTTTTTAATGATTCTTAAACATATTTTTAATAATACCTATTTTTCATTCAATAATGAAATATATTCACAAATTTTTGGAACGCCCATGGGTTCCAAAATATCTCGAATAATTGCTCAATATGTTATGGATGATTTTCTTGAAAATTGCATCCCAAAATTATCTTTCGAATTACCATTTTTATTAAAATATAAAGACGACCAGAAATCATTATTCTTTTCAATAATTATAATTTAAATATTCAATTTACAGTAGAAAATGAAATAAATAAGAGCCTTCCATTTCTAGATACCAAATTAATAGGAAACAGAGATAATTAAATTTCGCTAGATTGGTATGGCAAACCAATTTCTTCCGGAAGTTATATGAATGTGAAAGAGGAACTTTTTTCAAACAGCCATACAAAAAGAAGAGATTTTCAAAAAATTAAATATAAGAATTGGCCGTATCCCCACTATATTCATTAATTTATTATCTTAAGTTGAGCCACGAAATTTCCTAATCTGATAAAGATAAGCGCATATTGCCTGGAGAAGCGACCCCAGCTCGACCGTAAAAAAAAGCAATACCAACAAGCAAAATCAGAAATTCAAAGGCAAACGCGAGCATTAAAGAACCAATGGTAGATAATAAAATCAACCGAAATGCAGCAACTAGCAGGATCCAACAGCACCAGAGCCTTCTTCCAGAATACTAAGATGGTATACGTGTCAACAACTCAAGGAGTCAATCCCTTACTATCCAAAGATGGCACAAGACTGCTTGAAGACAGTTATTCCATTAATTCTCGTTGGAAGGGACACTTTCAGGAGCTACTTAACAGAGAATCACAAATTGATAATGACATCTCCTACGAAATTCGACGACAGAAATCAATACAACAAGAACTGAGCGAAGAACCCAAATTAGAGCAGGCTAACTAAATGACAATAAATCAGCTGGTACTGACGGCATTCCTGCTGAAGTCTTTAAGCAAGGAGGCCCCACATTGAGTGCCCAAACCCACATCCTAATGAGTAAAATATGGATTACTGGGACCATACCCGTCGCACTTAGAGATGCCTCCGTAGTTGCCATTTTTAAAAAGGGAGACAAGGCTCAATGTGGAAACTACAGAGAAATATCTTCACTTTCTGTTGCGGGAAAGATACTCGCCATTTATTATCAAATCGTCTAATCCCGTCTGCCGAACAAAACCTCCCAGAAACACAGTGTGGCCCTAGACCCAATCGAGGTACAGCTGACATGATTTAGTACAAGACAAATACAAGGGAAATCCAGAGAACAAAATCGCCCTCTATACATGACCCTTATAGATTTTGTAACATGCCAAATATTACTGACTTTTTTATTTCCATGTATTATTTTATAAATAAAATTGGCGCCTTGAATGTTGACAGTCTGGTGCCTGCCATTATTAAAACAGCTTAAAAGAAGATTTCTGTCGCCAATAACAATAGCAATTTATTAAATTAGAGGCACGATTTTCGTTTAAATTTGAAGTACCAGTTTAGTACCAACGCTTTCCGTTGACTATTTTTTGAAAGAAAGCTCTGCTTATAGAGATTGTCCTTTTCTTGAGCCCTTTTAAATTTTGCCGTTCGAGCTGAAAGGTCGATCCTGGGCTGAAAACCGCCATCTTCCTGAAACAACCGTGCTCGTGGAAAATAAAGTACCTTATCGGCCATCAGGCATTATCTTAACTAAATAAAGTTGCGTAAGGCAATAATCCGTTGATTACCGAAAAAATTTAAATCAAAAGTCTTGTGATTACCGTTTTATTTCAGTTTGAATTTCGAACCCTCTCGTGGTAAGTCCTTTTTAATTTTTTTTTAAGTGATGGTTGTTCAAGAAATGCCTCTATTACTTAGGGTTTTCCGAGGAGCGTTTCTCCCAACGAATCCATTTCCAAAGGGCCACATTTTTGAAAAAACGCCATTTTCGTGGAGCGTGGCATAGAGCTTTTGAAGGGATTCCTAGAGGAATGAAGTCCCTCACGAGTCAATACGTGTGCCCCCACATTTGACGAAGAAAACTGACCCTCTAGCCTTGATTCCAGGCTGGAATCTGCAACTTCCACTTTCAATTTCCCTCGTAAAGTGGCCGAGAATGGATGGCTGCCATGCTCTACCGTTTTGTTGGAGTGGAGGCTTGTATAGAGTTTCATTGATAACTTTTTTTTTTAATGAAATCTACTTTATGATCAATTAACAAAATTAATTGATTTTGTCTCTTTCTGATATGACATTAGAATGTTTTAAATTTCAATATTCTAAGAATGTTTTAAATTTCATATTCTGGACACCTAAGTGAACTTTAAATATTATTTCCGATTTTTGTTTTACAGTATTTACTATAGATTTTATCTCTACTTAATTTTCAGCACCGCCATATTTAAAGAATGTACTCATCTTTTATCAATGATAATCAATCAGTAATCTGAACAGAAGTCAAGGTTGGACAACATGCTCTAAATTTAAAACTATTACCTAAGTAAGTACCTACATTGTCGAAAATTGATCAATTTTTAACCGCGGGTCCTATAACTTATATATTTGAGCATTTCTATTATATCTCCTGACCATTTAACCGTTATTTAACCCAACTTTCGATTTCTTACAGGTGCAAGTTGATTTTATTGAATTTATTTGACCATATTTATCAATACAATTTTCAATCATTTATTTTTTTTCTGGAAACTTTGATCTTTATATTCTCTTGTCATGATAATGGTATGGCCAGCAACTGTTAATGAATTTATATGGCAAGTATATCGAGGTACATTGTATCTATATAATACTATTTTTTTTTTTTTTAATTTGATGAAACTGACTGAAAGTTAACCTCTATTTATTGATTTTATTTAAAGTGTTTTACCAGTGATTGATTTTATACTTTGAAATTATTCAATGCTTGATTTTTGACCTCACTGTGAAATATACACAAATTTAATTTGAAACTTGCTTGATTGGAAAGAAGGAAAAACCAATTTTGTATTCTGTGCATGAAAATTATTTATTAATAGCAGAGCGCTTTCGGCCTTAAGCCATCCTCAGTGCTTCCTGAAAGCAAGGAAATAACCTTGTTATGATTTTAATTTATTTTGATTAAATTAGTTGGTTGATTACTTACTTTGTCAGGAGTACATTCGAGTCAAATTTTATAAAACAGCACATGGTTTGCCGTTCTTACATTTAAAATAATGTGTATAATCACAATCACAACATTTAGGTGTAAAGGGAGCTAGGGGTTGAACTTCTTGTTTTATTTTATTCCATAAATTTATAATTTTAATGATTTCTATTACAGAAACGTGTTTGTTCTTCGATAATTTGATAATGACGGTTTGACATAAGGAAAAAGATGGTAAATAATGTTTTAAGACGAATTGCGCATGTGTAAATTACGAGGGCAATTCAGATTCAAATTGTTGAATTTATTATCTATATTCGAAATTTTTTTTTTAAAAAATTTCCTTTTAAAAACATTCTTTATTTTTAAATTTTATAGAGTCAGGCTAAAAAATTGAAATCGATGATTTGATTTAAGTATTGATGTGGGTTGTGAGAGAGGAACTTGATGAGTTTGTTGAATTTGCTCCCATCATTGAGTGATCAATTTTTTTTTAGTGCATTCAATTTAAAAGGCGTCTGTGCAAAGGTATATAAATTCTATTCAAATTTACTTGAGTATTCAAACAAGAGCAATTGTCCTATAGTTCCTTTTGTATTTCAATGTCCTCTATAAAATCCAGTCTATTGAAGTTTTTTGAAGAAACGTTGTGGATTATTCTGGAATTTGATTTCGGGCTGAAATCGTGTTTAGTGGACGTGTTCACCAAAGGCTGAATTGGATCTGGTTAGATGTTCATGAATACGTGTTTGAAGAGGTCTGCAAGTTCTACCTCTATATGTGCTGTTGCAAGTATTACAATTTAGTTTATAAATTTCGCTTTTGGAGAGGGTATCTATTTTTTCCTTTGAATAAACTAAGTGTGTATGTAGATTATTTTTTGTTTTGTAAGAAATATTGACTTTTTGGACAGAATGGCGAATGGATTCTGAAATTTTTGAACTAATATTTTGATCTATAAATGGTATGGAAACATATATCGATATCTCACTTGAAAGGAGGTAGATTTCTTTTTTCAATCTATTGTGTTTAGTCTCGTTAATCAAAGTGTCCATCATGTTCGGGTCGTATTGGTTGTTGTAGGCAATTTGTTTCAGGATTCTCAATTCTTTGTTTTAATTGTCTTTAGATAATGGTATATTAAGTAGCCTATTTATGTAACAGTGGAAGGCTGCTAGCTTGTGTGGTTGTGGATGGTTTAAAGATTGTGGAATTGTGTGGTCAGTTTGTGTTGAATTCCTGTATATTTGAAATTGTAGATTGTTCAGTTCTTTTTCAATTGTGACGTCTAAGAAATTGATTTTCCTATCATTTTCTATCTCTAAGGTAAAAGGGTGAATGATGTTTAGTTTGTTAAGTAATGTTTCGGCACCTCGATTATCACCGTCCAAGAAACAAAGACAATCGTCCACATATCTGAACCAGTGCAGAATTCTGCAATCAATCTTTCAATTTAAAATTTGTTAAAATAGTTTTTAGCCTAACTATATAAAATTAAAAAATAAAAAATGTTGTTAAAAGGAAAATTTATTTAAAAAAATTCGAATATAGATAATAAATTGAGCAATATGAATCTGAATTGCCCTCGTAATTCACGCATGCGCAATTCGTCTTAAAACATCATTTACCATCATTTTCCATATGTTAAACCGTCATTATTAAATTATCGAAGAACAAACACGTTTCTGTGATAGGAATCATTGAAATAATAAATTTATGGAATAAAAAAAAAACAAGAAGTTCAACCCCTAGGGCCCTTTACACCTAAATCTTGTGATTCTGAATATACACCTTATTTTAAATGTAAGAACGTCAGACTATGTGTTGTTTTATAAAATTTGACTCAAATGTACTCCTGACAAAGTAAGTAATTAACCAAATAATTCAATCAAAATAAATTAAAATCATAACAAAGTTATTTCTTTGTTCTCAGGAAGCACTGAGGATGGCTTAAGGCCAAAAGCGCTCTGCTATTAATAAATAATTTTCATGCACAGAATACGAAATTGGTTTTTGCTTCTCTATATAGAAATGTGCACACAGCCTTCACTCACCTTTACTTACTTAATTGTTCTATTGGTTTACCTGTGTCAAGATTTGGTTGAGTTATATGCCGTATTTATTTCCTTTTCAGAATTACCAATTACCTTTAGCTGATTATTTTTTTAGCTGTGTTTCTGAATTTTTACACCCCAATATTTTATGTGATTTAATTTTTTTTTTTTAATATTCAGTGGCGCCCTTGCCATTCTGTATTTATTAGACTATCTACCCACCCCCTAATATTTATTCGCTGAGCAAGCTGAGCATAGTATGGGCCTCCTGTTGAATTGTTAATAAAAGGGGTTACAATTCTGTGAAAGTATTTGATTCGGTCAACAAAGAAGCTCTTTGGAAGATATTAGCAAAGGTTCAGTGTGCGCAAAAGTACTTCCAGATTCTCCTCCTGCTGCCTGATATTATGAATGCAACCGTCCTGAGCAACGATGGTCAAAGAGAGTCTTTTCAAATAACTACAGGCATTAAACAGGAAGGCTGTGTTATTGCACCGACTTCATTTTCTCTATTTATATGATCCATACTTCACCCTGTCGAGGGTCACCTGCCGTCAGGAGTGGAAATACTGTATAGGCTTGATGGCGGCTTATTTAACCTGAACGATTACGAGCCAAGCCGAAAGTATCGACGACATCGATAATTGAACTTCAATATGCGGATGATAACGTCGCGATGGCCAATACAGAGGGAGATTTTCAGGCAATTATCAACCAGGCATATAGGAAAATCGGCCTAGAGTTCAACTTTAACAAGACGCAGATTCTACACCAACCTGCAGCGGGCACTAATTCCCAAGCCCCAAATATAACTATAATTGAGCATTTTTTGCAGAACGTAGATCACTACCCATACCTTGAGAGCCATCTGTCAGCGAATGCAACCAGTGACGCAACTCGGCGTCCGGGCGACTTCGAGAGGGACAATCACGACATCGCGTCTGCAATGCTGTTGTAATACCAACACTTACATATGGCTGCGAAGCTACAGGCTACAGAAGACACATAAACAGCCTAGAAAACTACCACCAGCGATGCCTGAGAAGGATCCTATGGATTAAATGGCATGACCGATGAACGAACATTAGTATTTTAGAGGAAGCCAATTAATCAACTTGCATGGAAGCCCTCATTATTAAGCACCAACTCGTCCGCATGCCCGAAACACGTCTTCCACGACCAATTCTCTACAGTCAACTGAAAGAGAGAAATCAGGGAGGTCAACAAAAACGCTACAAAGATGACTAAAGCGAATATGGCAAAGTGCCGCATCGATACCAGCAACTGGAAGACGACGGCAAATGATAGGCCCTCATGGCTCCGAGTAGTCCACGACGGATCACACATTTTCAAAGAACAGCGAGGCAGACACGAGACCGGAAAGAGGGGCCGCAGGATGGAGCGACAGCAGAGAGGAAGAGACAATGCTGCCAGAGACTGGGTGTGCCAAGACTGTGGGAGAGTGTGCGGCTCGAGAATCATCAGAAAACACACAATCGATGACCATAAGAATAAAATAGAAGATAATCATACTCGGTCTCGAGTGATCGCCTATGATGGCGATGACCTATATGTTAAGCTTAATATGTTTTATACAAATATTAATGTTATCACGGATTTTTTAAAATGCTGAAAATGCATTCTCGCGAAATTTGCCGATTAGTCAATTTACAAAATTGAACACTTGTTGCTAATGTAACACTTCTGTCCCAAGATACCAGGATAATAAATAGTTTGAGTAATTAATTATTAGGTATTTAGGAGTTCAGAAAAAATTGTTCCCTTCGGAATTAATACCTATATTATGTCGATATACGATATACCAAATTTTAAATACCAACGTGTATGAATTTTGAAATTTCTGTCACTATACGACAAATTATGAATACCAACGTGTACCTACGAATTTTGAAATTTCTGTCATAGTACCACAAATTATGAATTACTTACTTGGCTTGGATTCTAGACAAATATTATAATACAAAATGTATGCATCTTCTTGCTATAAAAATCAACAGGTATATCTAGAGTTTTTTTTATCACAGCATGTATGAAGGAAAAGGTAATTTCTACGACAGATAACTCAAATCTACTATACCTACATCAATCATTTAATGTTTTCAGAAAAGTTTACTTTGTCGTGTTTTACTATCGTCGTTTTTAGGACCACATCTCGGATTTTATTATTGTCAAAAAAAAAACCCTGCTGTGGAAGGATTAAAAAGAATTGAAGAATGTAAGGTCAGCGCATAAAAGTAATCTAGAACAACAAATTTATCAATATATTCTATAGATACCTACATTTTTTTTCAAAATTTTATAAGTGATGAGTTTATTTATAATATCATAACTTATTCCTTTTCTTTATACTTATGCCATAACCATATCAAAATGTTAGCAAACCACAAAGAATAATAACGCGAGTGTGAAGATAATCTTATCTAATACTATTACCAATTCAATTAAATTTTCAATAATAGAAACATAGCATTTCTCTAAGGACTACAGTCAAGCCGCGTTCATTACCACTTAAGTATTTAGGCACTGGAGAAACCCAAATAACAATTTAGTCTCTAATGAGGAAAAGTATCTTTTCAGAAAACGATTGAGATGTTACCCCTTTAATAGAAATGTGTCATAAGTACCCGACCGCAGCCCTTTGGGGTTCTGTAAACAATGCAAGGCGATCATTTAAATTTCATAGTCGGGGTGAGGATAAATAACGGCCTGGCACTATGTGTACCCTACACATATTAACCTATATTGTATGTCACGCCGCGATAAACTTGCAATCAATGACGGATATTCAGATAAAGTATAAAACGGCGACGTTCCATTAGTGAATTCAATTTATATTCAAATAATAGATAAGATTTCTAAGCAATCTTAAATCAAATTCAGTGAATCAATCCAGAGGCTCAATTTTTCACTTGCTAAATAACGAAAACGTTAACATTATTCGGTTTTTTGCGAAAAATGGAAAAACCAAATTTTTGGTTACACCTTTTTTAGCGAGCGCACGTTAGCTGCCTTCGCTTCCCAGCGAGCACCATGCGACAAGTTTTTTTTTCAATTAATCGTCATCCTGACGTGAGTTTATTATTGTTATTATAAGCATTTGGCTTATAAAAAGGTAAAAAGTATAATGGATCATTTAATACATATTATTGTTATTGTTATTGAAAACCTAGAAAGAGTTGAACAACGGTAGTTAAATAATGCGCAACGTCGTCCAAGGAATGCATTTTTTGTGTTATCAGAAAGACAGTTTCTAAATATTTTCGTCTTTCGAAAGCTTTAACGCAATATTTTATACAGTTATCACTTTTCTTCGACATTTTCTTAGTTATTTGTAATTTACATAATTCAGCACAAAAATTGGTTACGTCAAAATTGTCAAATTAAATGGGAATTGGTTATATTTTATTGTCATTATTCACCGACCGCGACTGGTACTACGCTGTTATATATATCGTGCATTCGCTTATAAGTGAAGACGCGAAAAGTGCTTAACAAAGCGTCGTCAAGAATTGAAAATTCCCGTAGCCTTCGTTAACGCACCGTTCACTAGAAAGCGTGTCAAAAATTGAGCACCAGAAGATTTTTAATTATTGTTTACTGGTCGAAATATTAAAGATTTGCTTTTCTTCCAGTAAATTCGGCAGTACAAGGCGCTGGTGGAGGAGGCAATTCGCTTGTAGAGGCGACCACAAGAGGGCCGCATTTCGATGCAGCCGCTTCAAAGAACGTCACAGCACTATTAGGAAAGACTGCTTACCTAAACTGCAGAGTGAAAAATCTTGCTAATCGGACGGTAAGTAGTATCATCTGTAGCATATCCCCAATCTCATCCTTAGTTTCATGCACGCCTTTGGCCTAGTGATTAATATTGATGCACTAAAATACTTCTTTTATGCTGCATGAGCAATTAAAAATGCTTCAATCGAATGCATCGGCAATAGTAGGTATATTAGGCGTGAAATTAAAGCAAATATTTTTTAGTAGGGTTAGGCAGGGTATTTCAATTCCATTAGAAATGATAAAATTATGAGTAGTTATAGAGTGAGCACGTAAAGGTTGGAATGAAATCCATAAAATATACAGGGTTGAACTTTTTTAAAAAACCTTCGACACAATGATTTCGTTCTTAGTGGCCGTTTTTTCGAGACAATATCATGTTTACAGGGTGACCCATATACAAGTTATGACAGCTAATTTTACTTTTTTAAATGAGAGAACCAATTTGTTATTTCATTTTTACATTCTACGTTAAATTCAAAACCTATTTATGTATCATGTCCTATACCTATCTTCAACTGCACTCAACAGTTGAAAATTGAATTTTTTGCAACTTTTACAGGCTGTAAGACATAAACGGTTAGAGCAAAATTGATCATGCATTCTTGTCTTAGGTTTCCATAAACTATCATTTGACACCCACTTCGATTTTAATCGGAGATTAAGTTTTACCGAAATTTTTAATCGTGGAGAACTAAGACGAGAATATAAAAGTTTAGGTTTTACAGCCTGTCAAAGTTGCAAAAAAGTCAATTTTCAATTGTCAATATTTCCGAAACAGTTGAAGATAGGTATAAGACTAGGGCATGATACTTACACAAAATAGGTTCAGATTAGAATTTAATGCAGAATTTGAAAACTAAATAAAAAAATGGTGTTTTCATTTAAAAAATTAAAGATAGCTGTCATAACTTGTTTATGGGTCACCCTGTATACATGCTATTATCATCAAAAAAACGGCCACTAAATTAAAAAAGCGATGTGTCCGAGAGTTTTTGAAATATATCAACCCTGTATATTTTATGGATTTCAGGTATTCCAACCTTTATATGCTCACTGTATATTCCACTCAATCAATAATAAAAATAAAACGATAAACTAATAGAACCCGATTTTAATGGCTAGTCAGCGTAAACCAGCACCATTTGCGTTCAAAATAATTGGTGGAATAATAATAATATTTAAGTAAATTATATTGTATAATAGCTTCGAGAGCCCAAATGATTTTCCATATCTACACAAATCCATCTCATTAGGCTCGTTACAATATTTGCATTTTCATTGGTATGAATAGTAATTGCAACTGCCATTTTGATGTTATTTGGTGTTGACTCTATTAGCTAAATATAAACTATAATTTACACAATAAAAAGAGTAATTAAATAAACCACATTCAAATGAATAATGCCTGATTTTTGAAAGTGTGACTTAGAGCTTTTTGTTTTTTAAAGCTTCTAACAACTGCTAATTTTTAGAAAAGGTAAATTCTACGTCTTGAATAAAATAATTCATGTTATGATTATTGAAAGAGCGATCTGCGCAGAGTGAGTAAGGTCTTCCAATTCCAGGTAGCCGTTTGTCAAAGTCTTTTTTTCCACCAATTCACTTGTGATTTCTTATTTATAACTCCTAATTATTTGATTTTCTTAGGGCCGGTATTTCAATGTCACCTTAAGGTCCCCACACACGCTCAGTTTTCAGCACAGTTCTTTCCACAAACGCAGTTCAAGGATATTTTTTCTCTATATTGAAAATGGTTTGTGCAGGCCAAATTTCAAGCAGATCTTGAATTTACTCAGGCACAGTCGGCCGGAAATATCCACAGACGTGCCGATATGCCTGCACAAAACAGGTTTGCGCAGTCGGCCTGTGCAAAATAACCGAGCGTCTCTGGGGGCCCTTAATAACGTTAACTCATCCTCAATACAAGTTTCACCGTATATCAAACTGCCCTTAATTCAAGGTGGATCTTACGCCACCTGAATGAGCTGATTTCAAGTCCACCTTAACGTTAAGGGTAACTTAGGGAAGTCTTGATTTTAAGGTAACATTGAAATACCGACTCCTATTTTGAATATTTTTAGAGCTGCTCATGCTTCCATTGTGGTATTTTTAAACTAGAAGATCCCCACGGCATTCCACCAAGTGCCCGCAAAACTAAGGTACGATAAGAATTGGCTTCAGTTCTTTGCAAACTGTTTTGACTCTCTTACAGTCGAAGCGTTTTCTCGTCGCTTTAGAAATGTGCCAGAGTGCAGCCTATCCCGAAAAAGGGCAAGAACGGTCTTCCTAGCAATTACCTATCGTCCCATCTCACTTATATCCGTAATTTCGAACGTAATCGGAAAGGCAGTCAACTTGAAGCTGGTTAAATGCCCGAAGCCACTAAGCACATCTCTGACAAAGAGTACGAGTTTCGTTCTAAAAGATCAACAGTGGACAGGGGATCTGCTGGCGTACGACAGTCATATTCGGAACTCGACTATCAAAAAACATGGCGAATCAAGAATTGAAGCATTGGACATATCCAAAGCTTTTGATCAGGTGTGGCGCAAAGGTCTCAGAAAACATCCATCGTATGATGGTCTTCCGAACGAATTTTGCCATTGGGGAGTTTTTTGGAAGGTAGGTCACTGCATGTTGTGGTCGAAGATGTGTCTTCTGATACACTGTCTATAAATTTCGCCGTTTCCCAAGGTTAAATTCTGTCCCCATCAACACTGTCTCTCATTTTTATAACTTATTTATTAAATGTGACAAGAACCACCATATACAGCTTTGCGGATGATTCTAGCTTGAGGGCATATTTCTCTTCCAACAAACCGCTTACTGCAGCCACTCCCACATGCGTCGCCCGAGAACAAATTCACTCTATCTACAGTGACTTGACACTATCACCAAATGGAGCCTTAACAACCTAGTCAAATTCAATGCTTCTCAAACTCAAGCAAAAGTATGCTCAAATAAGAAATCTTCCGCCGATGATAACCCAATTCCAAGAATGTCGGGACAAAACCTTTCTATCAATTCCTCAGTACCTCTTCTTGGGGTAACCGTGTCGACCATTGTCTTGGCATGACCATGAAACCATGTATCTTCGATCGCCAAAACCGCTTCTCAAAAATTAGGTTTCCCGTTTCGTGCAAAAAGCTTCTTTACTACTGAACAACTTCTTCTCCTTTATAGGGCTCAAATCAGATCAGACGCAAGGTGGCCGACTTGTCGATATCCTATCGCTATTACCATGAAAGATGTTCTGAAGATTTGCCCAGCCTTATTTCAGCTAGGAGAAGTTATTTCAGAACCACAAGAACCGCACGCCGCACGGCCATCACATCCTTATGTGGTAAAGTTGGCTAAAGTTGCCCATCTCTGCAACTCTCTGCCTCTTACTTCACTTCCTGAACAGTTTAACCTTAAGTTGTTCAATTTCTTTGGCTCATGGTACCGCTCAGTGGCGCACCCAGAAAATATGTTTGGGGGGAGGCATTCATAGGTTTTGGCTTATGACTGAAAATCTAAACAAAAATTTGTGGTGTCAGGGTGCCACGATTTGATGTTGCTACATTTTTTAAACGCGAGAATACAGTAATGGGGTGGCGGCCTGTAGAGGGCCCTGTCCCTAAGCCCCCCTGGGTGCGCCACTGGTACCGCTTAGGTAATGTAGACTTTGCCTTCTGTGAGCGGACCAATATAAAAAAATATACTAAAAAATAATAAATTGAAAATGCATCATTATAAATCTGTTGAATATTTCTAATTAGCTCACAAGAAAGGACGTTATCGCAACTTCATAATAGATTTACACACCTCTTATGGGTTTTTGGTTTTCTGTCAAACTCAATGAAATTTTGATATGTGGTATATCTTGACTTGCTGATAAAAAGTTCTCAGAGGCCCAACCCGATACTATGAATAGAATCCGAGATACAGGTAGTTTAAGTTCAAAGATGTTCACATATCATATGGAACTAGCTAACCCGGCCACGCGTTGCTGTGGCTTCTAGTCAGTGATGTTTGTTAAATTTCAAGGATCCGATAAAGTTCGCAGCACGAGTCTAGCACTATGGAAAGAAAGCGGATAGAAAAATTGCAATATTGCCTATTCGACTCCCAATAAAAAATACCCTAATATTTATCTATGTTACACACCTTCATTTATAGGAAAAAAGTAATATTTAAAACCGTTGCGCGCACGCCTATAATAGGCAGCATAAAGCTCGAAATGAATGGCGTTATTTCCCCTTGCCCTTCAGACGTCTTAGTGCTAGACTCGTAAGGCGAACTATACTTTATTTTCAAATGCTTGGATACTCTGGATCCTTTTTTTTTTCACGCTCCACTATCCTCAGAGTGAGTCCGCAGGAATGGTCTAGCGAGTAGCGGTAAAATTATAAAATCCTTCAAAATTTAAAGAAATCTGTAATCATGCAGCGTGCTGATTTGTAATTCGTACGAACTCCGTACGCTATGCTACATTTACATAGACGTTGTGACTGTTGTCTGTAGGATTCCCCGCTAGTTATACGTCATCCTCAATCCCAATTCCCAAAAATCCCAACACATAGATTCCAAAGAATCCGATACATTTAGTTCAAGTATCCATTCGATACCGATGCTTCTAAGTATCCAACTTGCACATCACTACTATTGATTTAAAATGTTTCAATCGATCTGAAACCCTACGGGATTGAGAATAGAATGTTAAGCCATAATTCAAATGTGATTGGTAAGGAGTTTTGGACAGCTAAAATTAAGCACAAACCTTATTTCATTATTGATAACATAATTATATGGTGGTTTCTGTTTAATTTTAACTCTGATGAAATGAAAGGACCGCGCAATCTGACGCAGCGAGCTTCATAGAAGATATATAATATAATAGCGCTTTCGAGTTTTGTTTCGAAACTGCTCCCGATTGACCAAAACGCCATCCGAAATGGATTCACATTTTCGACTTTAAAACGAAGCGTTGCTCTCGGCGAGATTTACGTGTTCGACTTGATCAGTAAACGCTCTCAAATCTCGCACGGAGCGCTCTTTCTTGCTCCGTCAAATTCGATAGATCAAAGAGTTTGATCAAAACAATAAAGTACGTTCGGCTATTGATTTCAAATAAGGTGCCCTCGCTTGGATCCTGGATCCAATCGCTCTCGGAGCACTTCCGCAGAGGTTTGTGACGTCACCGCCCAAATAGAGAGCGCAGTAAAGCCGAACATGCTATAAGATAATACTGTTACGTCGGTTGAATGCGGAAACAAAAATAAGTTGCGTTATGTAGTGGTGAGAGGCAAAAAAAAAATTAAAAATTTTTGGGGTGGACTCTGGTAAAAAAAAATAGCTTAAGACCTATTCTCAGACCTACCGAATATACATATAAAATTTCATAAAAATCGGTAAAGACGTTTCGGAGGAGGAAGGTAACTAAAACTGTGACATGAGAATTTTATATATTAGATTACATCTACCGCCACCCGAGCGTGTGAATACCTGTCAGGCTGTCAATCCTGGTATATTATTAGGCGACAAGTAGATGTGAATACATACATATATAATATGTACATTTCTTCAGGAAATTAAAACATCACATTAAAATTTCATTCATTGAGTTTGACAGAAAACCAAAAACCCATAAGAGGTGTGCGAGGTCCTCTAAAATATTTTAATTTGATGTCTATGAGACCGAAATCAAAAATGGGAGTTCGCGTACAACCATTATTAATTACTAGAGCTTCAAGCACTTCATTATTTTCCATTTTCAATAAATCCGGCTGCCGATGCCGTGCCGGTATTTCCAGCTCATTTGCCATATTTATTTAATTACGAATGATGATATCAATAAACGGACTGTCTAGTTAATTAGTTCTAAAGATCGATACGGCATCGGCACTGACACGGATTTGCTTTACTCGACGAAAGCATAGGTGCTAAATCTCTGGTGGATTAATTATTGGATTGCACTGACATAATTTGACATTTAATTAATTATTTTATACAGACTAATTCACAGGATAAATATGTCCAGGAATATCTTTGTTGTATGTATTTTTGTAATATGAAAATTAGTAACAAAATTGAGGTATATTTGAAAAAATAATTTTTTTGTAGTAGCCAATTCTGTCACATCTTAGATGTTTTTAATTGACTATTTCCCCGCTTGCAAAAGACAAAGTCTAAGAGGTACCATGAGCGGAAGAAATTGAGTGACGATTAACCCTCCGTTTGAACACGTTAAGGTTTAATCGTTCAGGGAATGGAGTAGGAGGCAGGGAGTTCCAGAGGTGAGCAGTACGCTACCAGAAAGAAGCCCTATATTTAGAGGTCCTCGGGATAGCCAACTTCACATTCTGGTGGTTCCTAAATAACTTCTCCTAGATGGATTGAGGCTGGCCAGATCGTCAGAACATCTGCGATGGAAATAGCCATAGAATAACAACAAGTCGGTGAAGTCGGCCGCCTTGCGTCTATGTTCGAGAGATTACAATGAATGTACTGCATCTAATGCTAATGAATGCTTGGGAGCATCGCTCAAGATGTGACAACAGTATTCCATACATGGTCTGATTCGAGCCTTATAAAGTAGAAGCAGTTGTTCAGAAGTAAAGAAGATTTTTGCACGGAACAGAAAACCTAATTTTTAATGAGCGGTTTTGGCGATCGAATATCATGCCAACACAAGTTGGTCGATGCGGTCATCCCAAGA
Source organism: Ceutorhynchus assimilis (assembly GCA_917834065.1). Lineage (NCBI taxonomy): Eukaryota > Metazoa > Arthropoda > Insecta > Coleoptera > Curculionidae > Ceutorhynchus > Ceutorhynchus assimilis. The sequence continues at coordinate 44,564,980 of OU892277.1, forward strand.
AGAGATACTGAGGGATTGAAAAAAAGGTTTTGTCCCGACATCCTCAAACTGGGTTATCATCGGCGGAATATTTATTATTCGAGAAAACTGTTGCTTGGTAGTGTATCGAAGTCACCATCGATCACAACATGCAGTGCTCTGCCTTGCAACAAGCTCCCCAGCTAATAGACCAATTCGTTCGGAAGACCATACGATGGAAGTTTGCTGAGAAGACCTTTGTGCCACACCTGGTCAAAAGCCTCAGAGATGTCCAATGGTACAATAAGACAAATGTCAATAGACCAGGCTACAATAGATGTCAGTATACATAGTCTTTGGCAAAGGAAGCTTCAATTTGATCAAAGCGTAATACGAATTATTGACTTTGGAGTAGTCGTCGTTTAACTAGATAACCAGTATGCTTTTGCAGCATTGTTATCTATGGCTTCTATTCTGGACCCGTTAATTCTACATTCTACCACATTGATTACATACCTTTCCAGCCCTAATCGATTGTTGTGGCCCATCTCTTATAAAACTTTCTCACCTGCGATTCCATTAATTTGGTTTTGAGAGACAAGTATCATCATAATATAGTAACTCTTTCGGATGCAGACTTTGATAAACAATTGATAGTTTATGTTCGAACATTTTCTGATATTTAGGAGATATTTATTCATTGGAAGTTTTTGAAAATCTATTAAGTTTCAACACATTGAGACTAGAAATCAGATTTCAAAACCAAATAATGTATCGGTTTTTATTTTTGAATAATATAATTTAGGATATTTCAAGAAGTGCGTACCTACTCCTATTTCAATAATTTTGAAACGTATAAAATCAATACCTCAAATTTAAAATTGCTCCTTCTGTCAGAAAAAATCGCAACTACAAAATAACCAAAATTTTAGTCTACGTTACTCATGGGAAAAGGTAATCCGCCAATTATGTGTCTAAACCTCACACCGGAGAAATTGGATTGTTTACACGCTCTAAACACATTGTTTGCTATTGAAAGTCCCATCTGGCTCACGATCCAATATGAGCGAAACAATATTAATAAACGACATGAGTTAACCTATGTGCCAGCACTAGTATGGTTATGTTTTGATGATATTTTAGCTCTATCCGAGTAATATTACAACAATTTAAAACAGATTTTTTTATAGGAACTACCATTAAGTGCTTCTACAGCATTTACACATTTTATAACGAAAATTTGCTGATGCAAAAATCTTCCTAATTGTATATCTGAACTTTCTGGATAAACAACATTAACCAAGTTTTCTTAATTTTTTGAAATTGATGATTTCTTAAAAGATTATCTCTGCGAAAAAATAATTTCAAACTCTTATATGTAGGTAATGGGCCAATACCACCAATCACCTCAAATTCAAATGTAGGTAGTGCGACAATCGATAATATTTCTTAAAACTATATCTTGCCTATTTGGTGACAACTTTGAGGTTATAGTGAAATATTAGCAAAGTCTCTATAAAATCCAATGAACTATAAAACTAGTTTATCGTCATACAAAAAAAAAAACAAAGACATCAAAAAAATCCAATTTCAAGACGCTAAGTATCCCTCCATACGGAAGTTATTTACCAAGTCTCGGTGTGTTGGGAAAAATAATTAAGTAATTTCCCGTCGACCGATCCAAAAATATGACGGGGCCGGATGAACGGCGAAGATTGATGACGGAACTATGGTTTTCTGTCTTAAAATTGATGACTTTCTCGATCGAACGTACCAAACTGACCACATTTTTGCTGCCACCGGATTACATTCGGGATTTACGAAATCGAAAAGATGGATTTATATTTCTTTTAACGTGTAGTAGTTATTACACTTTTTTCTTTGTTTGTAGAAAAAAAAATCGTTTATTCTTCTGAAATAAATTCACTGTGGTGGAAATTCGATTGGCCTTTTGCAGACAGCTTGATACCTTTGACAATATTATTGAATGGCCATTTTGCAATTTTTTGATAAGAATTTTTTGTATTAGAATTCTTTTTTTTTATTGATTTCAGAGAGTTTTCTAAAAAACATCTTTTGGCGTCAAAGATCTTAGAAGCACTACCTAAGTGATTTAGTCGAGAAAGGAAATATTGCAGTCAGAAATGTGCGGTACTCGGGTATAAGTACTCTTCACTTGTACTCTAAGTACATTTTGAGTTACTCGGTAATCTACTCAGGCCAAGATACTTTATGAATAATGTACTTGTACTTGTACTTGAACTGCTTAAGAATATAAAAAATACCTGATACTTTTTATTGTACTGAGTAAATTTCAAAATACCCGAGTACATGCTTTTATACTCGAATACATTTGTTATACCCGAGTATTTTCATTGTTTCCGAATACATTTGCAGTTACTGAGTGAAATTATTGGACTCTAAGTAGGTACATATTTATTTGGCCACAAGTACATTTCCAGGAACGTCGAGATCTGGCAATATGTTACGAGACGACCAATTTTCTGGCCTTTCTTATGTTAAGTATACAGATGTATGATCAGCCGTTTTACTTTTTAATGTTAAGCCTTTTAATTGTAAAATAAAATATAGAATTTGCGTTTGAAATTTCAATACATATTATTTGTTACAATTTTTATTATGCTTCAACATAATAATAATTAATTAATATTCTACCGAATGATAAATGAAGTTTAAATCCCTAGGGATGCATAGGAGAAATTGCACATTAATATTATGTCTAAACATAATTTCAAATAATTTTTATTTTGTTGAGACGTAATAATAATCATTTTTTATAATCGATATTAAAATGCGACACGTTTATTTTTTAACATAGGAATATTTTGCAGTTTATATATTTAGAAAAAATTCTACAAATTATTCTGTTGGCAAATTTGTATTTGCACAACTTTCTTCTAGTTGATTTCTTATTTGATCTGACTTTTATTTTCATTATTATCTTTCAACCTATGTAATAACGTTATAACGAAAAAATACGCTAAACAAATTTTATTCGGTAAAATATTTTTGCACTACATATTTTAAGAAGCCTTGTAATCTTTTCTTGCACTCTTTTTCATTTAAAAGACCCCGCACTAATCTTATGGAAATTGGGTCCCGGCTAAATTTTCTGCCACTTTACCGTGCGTTCGTTATTTTGGTCTGAGTTCTCCGAGCTTGACTTTACCGTTCGTTTATTTAAAAAGTGTACTCGGTGCAGCCTCATTCGCGTTCGTTTATTAAAATTTCCGGTACTTTTATACAGCGTTCAACTGCTCCGTTCGCTCGCTGGTCACGTGATTACGGCTCCGCTCAGCTCGCTCTACACTTTGAGCAAAATACCGAACGCAAGGTTAGCATATGATAGTTTTTGAGCTTCTGATCAAAAGCTATCATAGCGTAAAAGTGCTACGAGAATAGAAATCCTGCAGCAACCGTTGGTGTCGAAGACGACCACGCTACCCCAGCGCCCAATTAAAAATAAGCAGATTTAAAATTATGCATTGACATAATTTTAATTCTCGAATAAAATTTAGCAACATAAAAATTAGGCTTTGAAATAATTTTACCTATAATTAGAAACATTTTTATTCTTTATTTTAAATTATGTAATAATAATAATAATTTTAATTGCAGAATGAAAATATACTAAATTGAAATTACTTATGTGTTTCCGCATTAAACCGCACCACCAAAGCGCCAAATTAAAATTATGCCCCGACATCATTTGAATTTTTACAATTTCCATTATGTGAAAACCTAATATCAATTGTATCATAAAATATAACAGAATTGAAATAATCCTTTGATATAATTTTAATTGTCAAACAAAAATATGCAGAATTGTGTATGATTATAGAAAAGACCCCGCACTAATCTTATGGAAATTGGGTCCCGGCTAAATTTTCTGCTACTTTGGCATATGATAGTTTTTGAGCTTCTGATCAAAAGCTATCATAGCGCAAAAGTGCTACCATCGCAAGTTTTCAAGATATTGGGCCTTTTTTTTGGTTTTTGTCAGAATTTTTGTCCTTATCAATTGGATTTTCAATGAGCAGGTGCTTTCGCCAATATTTTCAGATTTTGTTGAAGTTTGGTATTATGTATTATTAATCTCGGCTTGTTGAAGTTTTCACTTCTGCCGCGTGGTCTTAAGCACACATTTTTTTTTAATATTAGAAACGATCTTTCTTTGTTTATCTGGTTTTGTATTTTCGATTTGTTTCCAGTTTCGTTTTTAAAAACACTAATTCGACTGTCAGTTTAGTGAAAAACCGTCATTGAATAGTTTATCAGTGCCTGAATATTTACCAAGTATTTTTGCCGTTCTTTTGAGTTGTTTTTTCTTCTTAGTTATTCGCAGTTTTTTTCACCGTTCCAGTTTTTTGATCACGTTAGCTTTTTGCTGTTTTCTATACTTGCTTTATAGTTAGTAATTCATCATTTAGAAACATTATGGCTCATGTAAGAGGTCGTCCGAGCTATGTGTGCGAGCATATGTTCGGTGTCCGTCAATTAGCACGAATAGATGGGGAAGCAAATGCAATGAAAAGGCAGATAGCTCTTAACAGACGTGAAGAATTAGGTCGGGCTCCGCTGGCCATTGGAGAGAATACCCGGCTTTGCATCAATTGCAACCAATCCATCCGCAGAGAAATCGAAGCACTCGAAAACAACCCCGATATCGTATAGGCAATCGGAACGTTACTCCCGAGTCGCATGCTTCGACTTCGAGCAATTAGAATCCCCACGCAAAATAATGACGCTGCAATGTTAATAAATGAATTCAACGAGAACTTAGCTGGTATGCGGGAATGGTTTCAGCAGGGTGATATTGTTGTTGTAGATCGAGGCTACCGTGATGTTATACCAATGTTGGAAGCTTTGGGCATCGAACATGAAATGCCTGCTTTTTTACAGCCAGGGGAACATCAACTTGCCACAGAAGCAGCTAATAAGTCGCGTTTAGTAACGAAGACTCGGTGGATAGTTGAAGCCATTAATGGGCGTTTAAAGTCTCTGTTCAAGTTTTTAGATCAACGAATCGTGATGCCGCATGTTAGTCATCTTAATGACTTTTATCGTATTGCGGGTGCTATAAAAAACAGGTACCATGAACGTATTCATATGGAAGGTGCTAATGTGGAATTGGCAAGACAACTTATAATACGGTCAAGAGAAGTCAACATGGTCACATGCGAGTTGAAGCAGAAAACTTGAAAAATAGGCGTGCTCGTTGGATTGACTGAGACCGTCATCAACTGCTTGACTTCCCGCGTCTCGCATTGGACTTTTTGAGGGATCTGACCGTGGGCACTTACCAAATAGGTCTTGCCCCATCATATACTCAAGACAAGCAATATCAGATAGATGCGCGTAACAATGAGCCAGGGTTTTTCAGAGCACGTGTTTGTTCCCGTTTTCGTAATGCAACGATTCATCAACTGTGGATGTGGTGAATCCAGATGAAAGCCCTATTTCGGGATATTACTGTACTTGTACAGTGGGCAGAAGAACAGTGGGTACATGTGCGCATGTTGCAAGTATAATGTGGTATTTAGGGTCTGCCAGACACGAGCAAAATATCCATTACCCTCCGGTATCTCTACTAACGGACGTATTCGATGCGGCCCATAGACCACCGCCGCACCGTCCCAATGAACTAATAGAGATCTTCAATAATGAACAGGGTGTAGAAGATTAGTAGGTATATCCTTTCCACAAAACTGATAGCTGAGTTAGTGTTTTGTCCAAAAGGAGAACCTGTAGACAGTTCTGTGAAGGCATTAATGAGTTAGCCCCATCACAGCGTCTAAGAAAGTTCCTGTCAAAAAACCACTCGAACGACATTGATATAAAAAAGCCAAACCGAGAGTAATGTAACAACAACAAAGAAGGTCTAGAGGTCTTACTGAAAAATCACTTTCCGGGATCAATCGTGGAAAATGCTCAGAACCAGCCAGGCTCCCAAAGCAAAGGGCTTAATCGTCCTAACAAAAGAAGTCGGAAGCTGGCAGGGAGAATATTCACGCACAACAGAATTAAATGGGCGATAGACAGCTTCAAGCCGTATAAATCCACAGGAAGGGACGGAATCTTTCCAGCAGAATACAACAAAAGGATTACAATTTCCTAAAGGTACACCTCCAAATAATATTCAAATCTAGCCTCACCCTGGGCTACGTTCTAATAACCTGGAGAGAGGCTTCTGTGACATTCATTCCAAAGGTAGGGCGCCGACTAGATGATGAACCAAAATCCTATCGACCCATCAGCCTAACCCTTTCTCCTTGAATCCATGGAGAAAGCAATAGATCAATATATCAAAAGCGAAATTCTAAATAGGACATCGCTTCATCCTAGACAATTTGCTTATCAAGCCGTCAAATTCACAACAAGTGCACTCCATTGTCTAGTAATAGACATAGAAAAGTCACTCGAGGCAAAAGAAATCGCTCTTGCATCTTTCATAAATATAGAGGGTGCCTTTGATAACACCCCACACCAATCTATCAAAAAAGCTCTCGAAGATAGAGGGGTAGAAGCTTCCATTATAGAATGGACAGAAGCCATGCTACAACATCACTTAGTATCGGCGAACTCGAACGGCAAAACAGTTACTGTTACCACGGCTAAAGGTTGCCTTAAAGGAGGTTTCCATTCGCCTCTTCTATGAACACTGGTGGTGAACAGCATCCTTACCAGACTAAGCACTGTCCTAGGCTACGCAGATGATCTGGCGATAATTATAAGAGGCAAGCATGAAGCATAATAACAGTTCGAATGCAAAGTGCCTTGAATATAATCAAAAACTAGAGTGAGGAAGAAGGATTTTCCATAAATCCCAGCAAAACGACCTTAGTTCCGTTTACGAAAAGAAGGAAGCTGGATCTGCGAGCCCCTACTCTAAACGGAACACAATTACTTCTCTCGGATGAGGTTAGGTAATTATGGGTCACCCTAGACCGCAAAATTACTCGGAACAATCATCTAAACAAAACAATATCACGAGCTACAGCGGCATTTGAGCATACCGCAAACTTGTGGGAAAAACATGGGGGATAAGACCAAAAATGGTATACTGGATTTACCAAACAGTTATCAGTCCCATTGTCACCTATGCCTCGTTGATATAGTGGCCAAAGACTGAATAAGTTACTGCAGAGAACAGAACAGAACAGAACATTTAATTTGCGAATGCCCTGCGCACCTCTGCAGGAGACTGAAATGTCTTGAAGGGGTACGACTAACACCCCAAAAGGTGGACACCTCACCACCCAGGAAGCTGGCTTCCTTTGGGAGAAGCCTACAAATCTTGGACACCAACCAGAAGCAGAGTCACGCACAAAATATCTGGAAAGGTAGCAGTGCTTGAGCGGCTGGAACTAGCCGTAACGACTCTATATGCAATCTACAATCTAGTGTTTTGTTTATGTTTTCTAGGACCTGAAAAACAGAAACAAAACTATTCTTCCAAAAAAAATAAGTGTATATATTTTTTGTATTATATTCGTATCTAGATTATATGAAAATGAATTCAAGTCGAGAATAAAAAACCAGAAAAATAATAAGGATCGTTTCTAATAGTAAAAAAATGTGTGTGCTTAAAGGTGAGTTTACACATGCATGAATTTAGTGGCGCCAGTGGTCGCGCCAGTTCTATTTGCACGCCAGTAAAGGTTTACACTTTGTGTGAAAAACAGAAATAAGTGGCACGCCAGTTTCACTTTTAAAGTGCTTTTCTCAGTGTGCACTATGTCGAGTGAACTTTCCGAAGTCTGTAAAATAGTCGCTAAACTTCTATTAAAAGAAAAAAAGATAAAAGTAATACAGAAAAAGAAACGCAACCAACGAAATGGCCGTTTCTGGGTTGAACCATGGATTGGTCGTCGACCCACTTTGGCTGCTTCTGCAAAACTTCTAGGAGAACTCGCAGCAACCAAAATGAAAATCAAACAAAAAACTGGCCAGTGGACGCCGACGTGCAAGCACTTGTTTACACTTGCAAGTTTTGATTTTCTGTACGAATTTGTTACCACTGGCGCCAGTGATTTCAGAAGGATGCAGACTTTTTTGGACTATGCATGCAAATATAAAATGTGTATGCAAGTCCATGTTTACACTTGCTAATAAAATTTACTGGCGCGCCAGTTTTTATTGGCGCCACTAAATTCATGCATGTGTAAACTCACCTTAAGACCACGCGACAGAATTAAAAACTTCCACAGGGCGAGATTAATAATACATAATACCAAACTTCAACAAAATATAAAATGCAAACAACTCCAACATAAATGCTGAAATATTGGCGAAAGCACCCGCTCACTGAAAATCCAATTGACAAGAGCAACAATTCTGACAAAAACCAAAAAAAAGGCCCAATATCTTGAAAACTAGCGATGGTAGCACTTTTGCGCAATGATAGCTTTTGATCAGAAGCTCAAAAACTATCATATGCCAAAGTAGCAGAGAATTTAGCCGGGACCCAATTTCCATAAGATTAGTGCGGGGTCTTTTCTATAATCATACACAATTCTGCATATTTTTGTTTGACAATTAAAATTATATCAAAGGATTATTTTAATTCTGTTATATTTTATGATACAATTGATATTAGGTTTTCACATAATGGAAATTGTAAAAATTCAAATGATGTCGGGGCATAATTTTAATTTGGCGCTTTGGTGGTGCGGTTTAATGCGGAAACACATAAGTAATTTCAGTTTAGTATATTTTCATTCTGCAATTAAAATTATTATTATTATTATTACATAATTTAAAATAAAGAATAAAAATGTTTCTAATTATAGGTAAAATTATTTCAAAGCCTAATTTTTATGTTGCTAAATTTTATTCGAGAATTAAAATTATGTCAATGCATAATTTTAAATCTGCTTATTTTTAATTGGGCGCTGGGGTAGCGTGGTCGTCTTCGACACCAACGGTTGCTGCAGGGTTTCTATTCTCGTAACTGGGGAACAGCGTTCTCACGACTCACGAGTACGATTGCTCTGTCTTTGTCAGTGTTATGATACATAGAACCATCCTTTTTTCAAACTCGAACAAAGTTTTGTCTGCTCCCACTTAAGAGTAGGTGCAGATAAATCATGATTTTTGTGATCGTGATCTTTATCAGTTGCTCGAATTACAAACGAACAGAAAAATATCAGCTCTTGGGACAAGTGAACGCCAATCTGCTGCTGCGATCTGCTTGGAGCAAGAAAAGCGTTACAGAGTACACATTACAAATTAACACCCATACGTTATTTGGTCCGTTCGCACAGAAATCACAAACCAGTCAGAGCGAATTTAATTGGCTGAAAACAGTCAGAATAAGGTTTAGATCATCATCATCATCAGCTCAAAATGACAATACCCGAACGCATCGTTTGTGTTGCACTTGGACACTTAAAGCTTTATAGAACAGTCATCCCAACTATCCGAACCTAAACCCTACTTTAGCCGCTAGTGTCAAAGACCACCACGCTACCCCAGCGCCCAATTAAAATTATGTCGAAGCATACTTTTAATTGTAGAATAAAAATGTGCAGAACTAAAATTATATCAAACCATAATTTTAATCGGATGCAATTTTTATTTGAGAATTAAAATTATGTCGAAGCATAATTTTAATTGCGCACATTCTTATTCAAGAATTAAAATTGTGCCAAAGCATTATTTCAAATGTGCAATTTTTTTTCTACATTTATAACAGTGTTCTATTCCTGAGTTACCTCCTGTATCCTTTCAATCCCATTGCAGGCTGCTGCTCTCACAGTCATCCAGAAATCTCTGTACCACCGTCCACCAGTAACGCAAGCAATCCGTCCCCCAGTGACAAAAAAAAATCTATCATAATGACATTGACTGACAGTCAGTTTTTTAGCAGTCAGAAAGTTACGATATTGAGAGACTCAATTTTCCATTTTCTCCCTAGTTCACCTTTTATTTTCTTCCTAGTTCACGTTATATTTCTTTCATTTGCTCATCGTGCGAAATCAAATACCTACAATAACATCCAGTTAAGTTAACTATTGTCGTGTGCCCACAACCAACAAAAAAAAAAATCTTATAATTGGCGTCCAACTTGTGGCCACGAAAATTGTGTAAAAACTTGTGTTTTCGAAAGTTTTGCGTGTGAGACATGGCCGAGAACTATTTGGAGCAAACTGTAAGTTTTCTCTTTATTTTTCCTCCTCTTGCAAACTGGAATTGAAACAATAGGGTACTTGCATGGAAAATTAAATTGATTATTGTTTATTGCAAACTGTAGGAAATCGAAAAAAAATCGTTAATTTTTTTTTCATTTCGCCCAAATATGATTATTTCGGAAGTTATACAAATATTAAGTTTTGTATATATAGATATACTGAGCATGTGCGACGTCATAAAGTATTATACCTGATGACGTCATAGGCATATTTCATAGCGTTGTATCTCCGTCAATTTTTGACTAAGAAGAAAAAGAAAAAACACGTGCTGACTTATTTTTCATGGACTATCGAAATCAGCAAAAAAAAAATTGATGCAAGGGGCCTATTGTACAATCTGAGATCAACGAAAAAGATGGCTTCGGTTACTCTCTCAGACGAACAGTGGACGTTCGCGCTGCAGATTTTTTGTACAATACTTTTGATGAAAACTCAGCCATGGTAGGACCTCTTGTTCCGATCACAATTTGTGATCATAATGGTTACGCTTTTATAGACACCGGAGCTAAAACTTGTATTGCCGGATCATCTCTCGCGAAACTATTTGTTTAGATTTCTTTAATAACTCAAGTCATTTATTGCACGTCATCGACGGTTCACAACACGCCCTATGTTATCGAACGCCCCATATTATCGAACGCCCCTCAAAAAATAGACAAATGAATATAACCCAACATTTTAATGACAGTTTCGGTCTGGAAGATTCGATTCCAGTATCATCCAGTTTCACACACTCAGCGCAACAAGTTCCGTGTCAATGCACTTCCTCCACGTGGTTAAAAAACCAACACTGTTAATTGCTATAATTAATTTAATCATAATATTGTACTGTTCGTCTTTGCTAATCCGTTTATTTGCGGTAGTAAAATTGTTTTGAGTTGGAATTAAAACAATTAAAAACTAACCGCGTTCGAGTTTTATTAAAACCACCCAAGGTCTATCTGGTCCACTCTATCGAAGGAACTCTAAAATCCCCACACTATTATTACAAGATAGCATACCTACCTTACACTAAAGACATTATGCTAATGATTTTAGCTGACGGTCGGAAACGTAGCGTAAATGTAATTATTTTTGAAGTCGAGGTCAAGATATAATCTAAAACAATTTGTACACGTTTTATATCTGTCCTGGACCACGAAAACAGTCGGACTTTGTTGGGATGTGATTTCATCCAACAAGCGAACATTATTCTGAACTTACCTAGCAATCAGTATTATTCTGGTGAAAATCCTCAACTCACTTTTGTTTTCGATACTGAACTAGATCCTTCTTGTACTGTGAATAATGTGAAATTTGAAAATATCAAACACTGCGAGATGACGGAGCTTCTATTCTTAAGCGGGAACAAAAAAATACACTTAACGCTCTTTTACGCTTTTGCCGAATATATTGAGATTTTTGAGCCAGATGATGAGTCTATACCTTATACAGAACATTCTATCGTACTTCTAGATGATTCTCCGATAGCTTCTCCACCCTATCGAATTTCAGAGGTCAAGAAAAAACAACTTCGAGAAGAATTGGACAAATTATTAGTCACCTCCCAGTAAACACACTACATACATAAAGCGTCCATTTTATGTCATATTTACCCAAGTAACAACAGCACGTGAAAATGACGTTAAATACTGGTCATCAAGTGACGAGAAATGACGAGCTAAATGACTTAATTATGACGTGAAAATGACTTCCTAATGTCTGGGACGAATGACGTCATAGTTGGTACGTCATTTTTACGTGTTATTTGACGTCAAGTTTATGAGTTATTTAACGTGATATTGGCGTATTAATAACGTTCCATTCGCGTGATATCTATTTTATAAATGACGTCATATTTACCTGATATATTTTCTATAAATCCTTATTTTTTCAAATTTATATGACCTGTAACGAAAATGAACCAACACTATATCACTTTTGAGAAAAATATATTTAAAAAAAGACAATATAAATATTCTGTAGGCGTATTAAACATATTACTTGTAGTACTTGCTAGGTGAGGTAACAACCAGACACTTACCTGTTGGTCCATAAGTTGGCCCTTAGGTGAACAAGCAATAATAATAATGTATATTATAATATAAAATAAGGTATATTAAAACAAAAGACATATACTTACGGTTGGTGATTGTTATTAGTCTCAACACAAACACGTGAATAAAACTCACATTCGTATAGAGGCGTTTCACTTGGATGCAGCAGGATGATTCTGAAGAGAAATTAAAACCGAAAAATATATCAAGAATTAATAATTCCACGCGATACTTGCGTAAAAAAGAAATGAGGGAAACTTGGAGGGAAATGAGAAAGCAAAAAGCGAGGGAAAACCAAATGAAACACGACCACGCCATGCTACAACCACAACATAACCTCAACAAACTCCCTTACAACAATCAACGTCAACAGTCACACACACAGTAGCGAATTGGAAGGGTTAGTGCGCACTGAGTGTGTTCGTGTCTTTTCTACCGACTTCTATAAGAAAGAGATAAAAAAACATTTTTCTGCACTGGTTCTACCAATAGAATTCGCTGAATAGCATATTCGTTTCCCCACGCGGCGATGCAATATTTATTGTTGTCCCTTACTAATACTAAACTAATGCTAGAATTTCGAAACAAAAAAAATACAGGAGTGAGTGTATTTGTATTTACTCTTTTCCTTTTTCCCGTTGAGTTACTCGGAGCTGCTCAAAGTCAGAAGCTTGAACGTTTTTCGTTCGGTGTTTGTTCGGTGTCACTCGATGTATAAAAGGAATACAGTAATTTCCGCATTCACCAAACCGTTGACCAAACACAAAAACAAACCAAATACGTCCCCTTTCTGGCCTTTCCACAGTTTCTACCGTTTATTTCTATACTATTTGAAAGTCAGAGATGGAACTATGAGTATGAACTATGGGAGTTTTCCATTTAATTTTTATTCAAAGATGTGTTTTCAAACGCATCAAAGTTTTGCTGTAGTAAAAATTAAAAAACAGGATGTCGAAAAAATGCGAGGGTAGGGGTATTATTCGCATTCGATTCGATCAAAATTTTCGTGAGTAGTTACAAATGCGAAAAAAAATAATGATTTGTATCATCACTTTGTCTCCTATTCACTATAGAATACAGTATACACGGCACAACCCTAGGAATTCTAGGAATACATTCAAAACACATTGAAAAAAAAAAACTAATTCAAAAAACCAGGTTTACTGAACCACAAGCAAAATACGTGAATATTACATGATATATATTGACGTCAATGTGTATTACATTTATCACCAGAAAAACGCGTCAATATTACGTGATAAAAAGCACGTCATTTGAACGGCATTTATCACACGTCAATATGTCGTCAGTTTTTGGTCAGGTGACGAGTATTGACGAATTATCACCATATAAGGACGTCAATATGACGTACCCTTGCTGGCTGGGTAGGTACGTCCGTACGTCCATATGACCTATTCAGAACATTCAGAACGTACATAAGACGTACACTTTTGTACGTCTTATGTAGATACATATTTAAACATCCATATTACGTACAGTTACGTCCACCATTTTCGTTTTATGTTTAAAGTGTAAAATACAAACAGATCTGTAGGAATTTTAATTTGAATATTTGAATTTCGCTCTCATTTATGGTCATTTTGAAATTTGACAAATGATGATGTAGATGTTGGGGTAGTTAGCGAAGGAGATGTGTAATATCCTTGTTCCGAGATTGAGGTTATGTCTTTATGTCTTATGTGAGGTGGCGAACAACACGTTAGGTTAGAAGCCTGTTAGAAATTTTGTGCAAAAGTTATGTGAAAATTATTTAATAAAGAAAATACAACAACAATTTAGTTAATTAGACCCTTCCCCACAATTTCAGAAGTGGGATAAGCAAAAAAGTTTATGTGTTATTGTGATTTTGATGGATGTTTCCAGAACACGAGGTTAAAGGTTAGTTCTACTGTAGACCTGCTCTAAGGTTGTTATAGACAGAATATTCCCAATTTATTATTAATAACTTAAGTTCAGTCAGTTCAGTGAAACAGTGTTGTGCTAATTAGTTTACCAGAGTCCCAACCCAATCGATCCTTAACAGAATGTTGTTGCAGTTCTTTTAGTTTATACTTTATTTATGTGGGTATAGTTGCAATACTTTTGAATTAATGTTTTTCTTTTGTTGTTATTCCAGGTTTAGTAAGCTAATAGCAAATAAATAATAAACGATTTGAGTAAAAAAATCCTCTTTTATTTGTTTTGCAATATGTACTTAATTAGGTCTTCAAGATGTATTATGGACGTTCTTTATGGCTCTAAGTTGTACGTCTTTAAGACGTATTATGGAGTTGACATACGACTTGCTCATTACGTCTTTAAGACGTACTTGGCTCTTAATTCGACGTCTTACAGACGTACAGTATGTCCTAACGTTACATCCTATGTACGTCTTTTGAATGTAATTGTGTTTGTTGGGCTTACGCTGCTCCAGTTGTTCTTGTCCCTGAAAAAGGTAATAAAGCTCGCCTCACTGTTGACTATAAATCCTTAAATGCAGTCACACGTGCCGACAAATACCCAGTCCCAAGAATTGATGACCTTTTACATGCCGCCAAAAAGACGGGTTGCATGACAACCCTTGACCTTCGTAGTGGTTATCATTTGGTAAGTGTCAAAGTGACTGATAGAGACAAAACTGCTTTGGTGACGCCTTTTGGTACATTTAGGTATACACGCATGCCTTTTGGTCTTCGGAATGCACCGTCTATCTTTCAGTGTTTGATCGACCGATTCAGATCAGGCCTGCAAGAGGTTTTCATTTTGGCCTACCTTGACGATTTAATTTTCATTTCTTTCAGTTTTGCAGAACATACTGAAGACCTTCGTAAACTGTTCGAACGTCTGATCTTACATAAACTCACGTTAAATCGAAAAAAGTGCTCACTTGTATGTGAAACGGTACACTACATTGGTCACATCACTTCCCTCGAAGGCATCCCGCCAAATAAAGAAAAAGTAGCTGCCATTCTCAACATGCCACCTCCAAATAATATGAAACAGTTTCTAAGTTTCCTGCAAACTTGTTCATGGTACAGACGTTTCATAGAAAACTTTGCTCATATTTCCAAGCCCTTAACCAACCTGACGAAAACAAAAAGCCAATTGGACATGGAGCCATGAGCAAAAAGAAGCTTTCGACACACTTGAAACCCTTTTGTGCTCACCTCCAATTTTAAGACAAGCCGCTAGCCGACTACCCTATATACTACACACAGATGCGAGCGGTTATGCGATCGGTGCATGTTTACTCCAGGGGGAGAGTAAAGATGAAAGACCAGTGGAATACACATCCAGACTCTTGACCTCCGCAGAGCAAAATTACAGTACAACAGAACGCGAAGCTCTTGCTGTTGTGTCGGCTGTAAAGAAGTTTCGAGGCTACCTAGAAGACGCTGAAACCACTGTTGTCCAAAGCGACCCTCAGCCGCTCAAATGGCTGATGTCACTTAAGTCGCCAACTGGTCGTCTCGCCCGGTGGGCTCTGGAATTATGCCTTATGAACTAAGCATAGAATTGGCAAGAAAAATGTAGTTACTGATACACTTCCGCGGCCACCACGTAAAGAAACTGAGAAATCAGTAGAAATAAACTATGTTGTAGCCGATTTTCCCACTCTTAGCGTTGCTGACACTAGGAAAGAGCAGATGTCTGGCCCTGATAAGGAGAAAATTATAAAATGTCTCGAAGACCCTAACGAATCTTCTGTTGACTTCAAGAAATGGGTTGAAAGAGGGTACGTCTTGTCAAATGGAATTTTGTACTGCTATACCCCAGATATTGACGAAGAAGAGCCACAACTCGTAGTTTCTTGTGCTCGTATACCACATGTTTTAAAACAATACCATGACGCTGAGACTGCTGGACATTGTGGTATCGAACGAACATATCAGCGCATCTCAAAAAGATACTTGTGACCTGGTATGCGAAAGACGATAACTGACTACCTACAGAAATGTATAGAATGTCAAAAGTTTGAGGCAACAAACTTTAAACCTTCTGGACTACTTCAGACACCTGTGTAATCTCAACGCTTTGAACTACTCAGCATAGATTTGTTTCGACGCTTACCAAAGACCGCAAACGGTTACTGCTGGGTATTTATAGTCGTAGATGTCGCCAGTCGATGGATAGAACTATTTCCATTAAAGACAGCATCTGCTACCGCTTGTGCTAAGTGCCTAATTGACGAAGTTATACATCGATACGGTTTGCCGCAACAGGTAATAAGTGATAACGGCGTACAATTTGTTGGATCTGTTATGCAAAATGTTGCAAACCCCGTTGAGCGCAAGAATCGTGATCTGAAACCCAACTAGCAATTTTGAGCGAAAGCGGCCATACTGTTTGGTCAGACAAACTCTCAGCCATACGTTTCGCAATAAATATCTACTGCAAAATGTGAATCAACCGAATCAATTTGTGCCACGTCGTAACGAACCTTCTTCGCAATGTTACTCCTACAACCTACGAGATTGCTTTCATCAAAGAACCAGATATACCTGTCGGAAAATATCATGTATCTGCATTGGCGCCGTTTCGTGCAGATCTTGGAGAAGCTCCGCAACAACCATCTCGGCCAATACGCAAAGGAGGTCGGCCGAGAAAGAAGAACCCTACAAACTAAACATTCTTCTTGCCCCACAATCGAGACGATCACATGGTGCAAAGGGGGAGAATTATAACAGTGTTCTATTCCTGAGTTACCTCCTGTATCCCTTTAATCCCATTGCAGACTGCTGCCCACACAGTCATCCAAAAAGCTCAGTACCACCGTCCACCAGAAATGCAAGCAATCGGTCCACCAGTGACAAAAAAAATCTATCATGATGACATGACTGGCAATCAGTTTTTTTAGCAGTCAGAAAGTAACGATATTGAGAAACTGAATTTTTCATTTTCTCCCTGGTTAACCTTTTCTTTTCTTCCTAGTTCACGTTATATTTACTTCATTTGTTCATCGTGCGAAATTAAATACCTACAATAACATCCAGTTAAGTTAACTATTTTCGTGTACCCACAACCAACAAAAAAAATTTCCTATACATTTAATATTATGTTTCGACATAGTTCTAATTTCCAAATAGAAATTGCATGGAATTGAAATTATGGTTTGACATAATAGAAACTAACTACTCTCCGTATGGCAAAATATGAATGGGAAGAATGAATAAATATTTGCCACAAAAATATTGTGTCAACAAGAAATAGCAAAAACAAATAAAATATTATTTATACCAGTATGTAATAGAAATAATTGAAGTGTAAGGCTGTATGCACGTTGAGGAAGTTAATAATGAGTAAAAAATCTTTGTATTCCGTGAAAATTTCCTACCCTTATTCAACCCATAGGCAGATACATTTCTATTCCTTTTTCAACTCATGATTTAATTTGAAATTCTAACAGGTACTTCACCTTAGTGTCCCAGAACATCAGAATATCTTGCAAAACCACAAATAATCTGTCTTCATATCTTGTTAATTCCAAAGACAAAATAGACCACCTGTCAAAAAGTGGAATTTCCAAATTAAATTGCAGTTCTTGTAATTGCAGTTACATCGGCCGTACTTGCAGACCACTAAAAACACGCATACAAGAACATCTCACTGAAACTTCTCTGCCTTTGGTGAACACTCAAGGACAACCAAACACAATTTCAGCCCTAGGTCTAATTCTAAGATTCTTCATGACATTCGGTCAAAAAACTTCAATCGCTTGAATTTTATGGAAGGCATTGAAATCAAAAATGAACTTCAGGACAATTTATCTTGCCTCAATACACAAGTAAATCTTAAAAGAGCTTACATCCCTCTACACAGACGACTTCTAAAGTTTAAAGTTAATTAATAAAAGAAAAAGAAAAAAGAAAAAGTTCAAAAATCAAATTTCATTTCCTTCAGTATTTGTTTCTAACCTTTTTAAAATACAATTTGTCTTTTCCATTAATTTCAAACTCTTCACTGCCTTAAACTAAACCAAGATAGAAAATCAACTCCACTTCATGATGATAATAGGGTAGGTAGTCTACATAACGAAAATGGTCAGCTCGTCATCTGCAGGACTGTTCAATCTTTTTGGATCCTTCGGTTTTGGGTTGTTGAAAATTTGAATCTCCCGCACTCTTAAGCGGCCATTACCTTAATTTCAGTTGTCATTGTCACTCAATTCGTAACCACAAAAATCAGCATGGTTTTTTAAAACAAAATTAAAATAATAGATACAATCGGAAAATTTTATTTAAATTATTTCTTACGAGATTGTTGAAAACTACCAGAGAAACCTGTTGCATAATGGTATATTTAATTTAAAAAAAAAAATTGATATACTTTAAAATATTGTGATGTAATGTTATGTGATATCTTCGTACCTTTACACTTCGATGTTCAATGAGATGACTCCATGTACTAACCTGACGAAGTGAGTAAAAATTAATTTTCTTTAGTAGATAACTTATTGGTTCAACCGAACTCTCGGAAAAGTCCACTTCCACTTTCATTTTAAAGTCAATTTGACACTTGAGAAAGTAATTTTTCCATACTTTCAGGTTGCACTGAAGATGGCTACGGCCGAAAGCGCTTTGCACTGATATTAATTATAGAAATTTGCACGGAATACAAAGATTTTTTACTCATTGTAGGTAATAGAAATGGCACAACTTCTCGAGTATCCCTAATTTTAATACAAGAATTGTTTTCAATCTTTTATTTTTTAACTAATTAATTTTTGCAAGAATTATTTTTCTAGTAAATATTTTTAACGCCATCTAAAAGTAAAACGGCTCGCCATACAGATGCGTAGCATTCGTTCCGTTCAACGTTGTGATTTGCAAATGAAAATGAACGTTTCTGTGTAATGTGACACTGTGTCTTTACCGTAAATTTGAAAATTCTGAGCCCTTATAACGTCTGGACTCTGGCTAACCAAACCAAACTTTAAAATTGCTGAATTGATTTATATTAAACCAAAATGTGTTTTTTTAATTTTTGATGTGTGAACATCTATTCTATACCGGCGGTTTGAGGGAAATGGGACGGAAGTGTGAAAGGGGATGTGACGTCATAGCCAATGCGCAGTGATTAGTGCGCAGCTACATCAGCGCTTGCGGCCTAAGGTGGCATTAGATTTTCATGTCAATGAGCACGGCTGTATAAACGTGGAGGTTGCGTAATAGCTTTTACGACTTCATTGGTATGCAAGGTGGCATTAGAATGTATTCCTAAATGTACTCGGACTTCGAGTACTTGGGTATTGAATACTTGTAATTGTACTCTGTTCTCGAGTACATTTTGAGCTGAGTACTTGTACCCGGTACCCGAGTACATTTTACCTGTACTCGGAACAGCTCTGATTGCAGTCCATTGAAAATGTTGTATGCCGATCGACCCCGAAAGTCTTTTTCTGCTTCGCTCAATTGTAGGTCCTCGCTTCAAACGTTGAGGTCAGCACAAAAAGACTTACTTCTTGGCCTAATGGCATGAATTTTGTGCTTTGTTGTTTTGGTACTTCATTTGCTTATTCAATAATGATTCTTCATTGCTCTCTGCTCAGCCTCTTTTTGGATTTATGAAGGCTGATGCCAAAAAAGACAGCTTACATAAAAATGAAAATATTCAACAATTTCACACCGCATTACACGGCATTATTCAGTTGAAGACGCTGGACGAAATCCAATAATCAACATTTTCACTTTGAATTGATTTTTCTCCTTGAATGTGATATATTTTTAAAGGAATTTATACATGGCATAATAGGCTGAATTAATAAAAGTTGACAAAAAAAGCATTGGACTTCATGAGCTTTTCATATTAGTTTTTTTTTATTTTTCAATCAATTATTAATTAAACAACAATTATTATTGTGGATAAAGCAGTCTCTCATTCTTAAAAAGAAGCAGCAACCCGTCATTAAACCTAATTCATTCTCCAAAATTCTTATGAGATAATCTTCGACATTGCAAAAATTAAACTAAAAGTAGAGGAAAAAAAGAATAAGAAAATAGAAATTCAGACTAATGAAAACAACCAAATCACATTCAGCAGCAAAGAGTAATAGAGATTAGAGTATATTGCAGACTGACGCTCTCTCTCGAATAAAGAATAATTTCACCATTTTTTCCGGTTCAATTGCTAAAAAAAAAAAAAAAGGTTGGCGTATTATCATCATCAACACGCAAATAATTATTTCTAAAGTAAAGGTATTATTTGACTACACATTTAGTAATGACAGAACGTAAATTGCAAAAATTCTCTAAAAACAAGCACATTCCAATTTGCGATAATTAATTTGGATTTCAAAAGGTACAGTTCCAAATGACATAATTACACAAACGAGCCCCGCGCTCGATTTTCTTGTTTTTGCAATTTCTAGTATTTGCTGAACCACTTTAGCACAGAGCGAGAGATTTATTATTGCATAGTTTTGCCTTGTAGCTCTATAATTAACATAGCTTCGACTTTCTACCCTACTTTCAATAAAATTTCGAGCAATTTTATTAAGTGGCACTCGCTCTGATATATTGAACATTTTGGTCTACATTCGCCAAAATTTGTTTCAACTTTGAAAGCTAATATGGACATTTGATGAGTCAGGCTTGTGATTTCATCATTGAATGAATTTCCCTGAAATGTAAGAAGAAATTTTTTAAATGATTCGAATTGAGATTAACTTGTCACATTGGGAAAACCTCAAGATCATTAAATCCATAAACAATTTAAGTTTTTAAGCGTTTAAACGACGACATCAATTACTCTATAGACGATCTTCAGACGATCAATGTATATATTTAGTCGACGTTTCCATCTCTATGAGATTATCTTCAGGACTCTAAAAGTTTTTTACATAATTAACTGGAGTATAAGAACAATCAACAACTAAGGAATATACACATTAAAAACTCAACAATACAACTTAAATAAATCAGTAGGTGGATAAAATTACAATTCACGTTCGCAATTGAAATAATTGTTGTACATTTAAAAGTAAACCTTGTTCAGTTTTGTAAATTTGACATTAACACTAAAAATGATACAAATAAAAGAGCAAAAATATCAATTTATGAACCCTAACAAAAATCAAAAGGGATAAAAATCCTGTCAAGGCGACGGAGTCAATTATTGCCCATAGAGTATTTATAGTCAAAGAAATAAAATATTAAACCAAAAAACAAGTATCCATCGTTTCCAATTTCCATGATTATTATCATTATATCATTATGGTTCCAAGTTTAACGAGGATGGTCTATTATATATGTAAGTGTATTTTTAACCTGCCTGCTGGTTTGTGTATTTTTTTTTGTGTTTTTTTTTTTCTTTCTTGTTATCCCTTTTGATTTTTGTTAGGGTTAATTGATATTTTTGCTCTTTTATTTGTATAATAAGTGTTTATGTCAAGTTTATAAAACTGAACAAGGTTTACTTTCAAATTCATTTTAGGTCTTGAACGTATTACATAGTGATTGTTGAGTTTTTAATGTGTATGTTCCTTAGATGTTGATTGTTCTTATACTCAAGTCAATTAGTTAAAAGCTTTTAGAGTCTTGAGGATGATCTCATACAGATCGAAACGTCGACAAAATATATACATTGATCATCTGAAGAGTGTTTTTTTTACCTATATCCAACTAAAATATTTAATAAGATTATACACTGAGGTCACGAAAAGAATTGACATCAGTTAGTACAAGAGAAGTCACGGTAAATTTACATAAGTTTAAGAATTTTCGCCCCTTCTAATGGATAATTTTCAGTACTGGTTTTTATCTGTCAAAGTATAGTTCAACCCTCAGATTAATACATAAAATAGATAGGTTTATTATAATTAGAAGATGCCCCAAACATTGAATCCCATTCTAGGATCACTTGCGGACACTTATTGCAGATCTGCCATATTTATAAATTGTCCTAAGTTGGAGGGAAAATGAAATAATTGAAAAATTGGAAAAAAAAAATATCGTGGATATAAGAACTTAGATAGGTATATATGTATACAATTATAACATAAAATATCGCGATGCTTTCCAAAGTTAAATAGGAATAGTTATTATATAAAATAATAATCTATTATTTTATCTATTATCACAATAAAATTGGAATAAGAATTTGTGCTGGCTGAAAATGGCAACACTGCCTAAAATCTCGGAACCTGGTTGTATTCGTCTAGAGCGCGCACCTTAATCGTGTTATCTTTGTTTAGATAACCAGATAAAGATGGATGCAACTATTGCCAGAGCAAGCCCGACCTAATCGCTAATGTGCCCTAGTAATCGTTATAATCGTAGTAAGAAATGTCGAACGGGTTTTGTTGTCAATTGGTCCGCATTAGTCCGCAATCTTATCCCCACTCCATGTAGTTCATTCATTAATCCACTATTGACTTTCAGGATTGTTGGTCGCAGAAACCAAACGTTTTTATGAATGACTTGCCCTGTCTATTTATGTAGTGTTACTCTGAGGTTCAACCCCTCTACTCTTACGCAATATGATTAATTGTTAATTATCGATAGTTCATTTTTAAGCTCGCAAGTATAAAATTTATTTATTTCACTCAGTATAACATGAAAATTTGGAGAAAAAATTAATCATATGTGTCTCATGAGGGGCAATCGTTTGTAACACAACTTCTTGACTGTGATAAAATTTTCAGGCGATGAAAATTATTCGAGATTAAATTATTAATTAAGTTTTGGAAATATTAGCAGGATTTTAGGACTTCGTTATTGTGTACGTGCTTAATTATGAACGTCCTTTAATTCCATTACCGATTCCTTTATTTACAGAGGAATAAGCAACGCCAATTTTGCGTTTAAGAATATTTGCTTGACGTCGGTTGAAGTTATTCGTATTTTTGGATAAATTGAAATATAGTTTAGCAGATTTTTCAGGAAATATTATTGTTCGGCGATTTTATAAAATGAGGAAATCATAGCGTAATATATAATTTGAAATTAAAATAAATTACTAATAAATTAATAACAGGCCGAATTCAAAGTGCCTTGGATGTAATCAAAAGCTGGAGCGAGGAAGAAGGACTCCATAAATTCCAGCAAAACAGCTTTAGTTCCGTTTACGGAAAAAAGAGAGTTGGATCTGCGAGCCCCTACTCTAAGCGGCACTCAATTATCTCTCTCGAATGAAGTATTTAGGGGTCACCCTGGACCGTAAACTTACTTGGAACAATCATCTGAACAAAACAATATCATTATCTACGGCGGGCACTTGGACATGCCTCAAACTCGTGGGAAAAAACATGTGCAATAATACCGAAAATGGCATATTGGATTCACCAAACGGTTGTCAGACCCATTGTCACCTACGCCTACAAAGACAGAGCAAATTACTGCAAATAACAGTCTACGTAAATTACAAAAGCTAATCTGTCTAGGAAAAACAGAAGCTATGTCAACCTACCCACCGCAGCCTTAGAAGCACTGCTGAACATGCTTCCTCTTCACCTAATTGTGAAAAACGAGGCAAGAATGGATGGCTATAGGCTATTCCAGAAAATTAAACATGGTGATCTTAATGACCACTCACGCATCCTTCAATCTATAGAGATCGAGTGCCAAAGTAAACCAACAAATCATATGATAACATCACTGGACTTTGACATTCCATATGAAGTGGTTGTGAAAGAACGCCAATCATGGAAGAACGCAAAGCTGCCGCAAGCGGACAACGCATCATTGTGATACACAGTTCGAAGCTAACGAAAGAAGTCAGTCTGGAAATAACTGGACAAAACTTTGAACTCTCCTTAGTAATGGGTAAAACGCCCACAATATTTCAAGCTGAGGTACTGGCCATAAACATCTTTGCCCAAGAGTGCCCTAAAAAAGGCCTTTTAAGAGAGCACATTTACATACTGTTCGACAATCAAGCGGCTCTAAAGGCTCTAGGAGCCATCAAGTGCAATTCGCAGCTAGTTTGGGAGGGTAAAAATATTCTTAAGCAACTGGCTGGGTGGAAAAAAGTATGTGAGTGCCGGGATACCAGAGCATAGAGGGCAACGAGGAGGCGGACAGTCTCGCAAAGCAAGGCGCATTAACACATTTTAAATGCTCGGGGCCTTTTTGTGGACTAATGAAAGACCACTGCTCCGAAGAAATGAACAGATGGGCAAAGGACCTAATGCTATTTCATTGGAAATCCATGCAAAAAGGTTCATATCCATCTGAGCAAAGAAATCTGAACAACTTCTTGAAATGAACAGAAGAGATATTCGAACAATCATTGGTTTACTTACCGGGCATTGCCTGGTGGAATATCACCTAGAAACAATCGGCAAATCAGACAACGACCACTGCAGATCTTGCCAACAAGCAACAGAAACTACAGAACATTTATTCCCAATTGGACACCAACTAGAAGCAGAGTCGCGCACAAAATACCTGGAAAGGTAGCAGTGCTTGAGCGGCTGGAACAAGCTCTAACGACTTCAAATGCAATCTACAATCTACAACTAACGGGCATTCGATAATCATGTTGGCAACTGCCACTAAATATCATCTGACTTCTTGAATTTATTAGTTTTAAAAAAAAAATTATGTGAAATAGAAAAAAAAAAACTTTTGAAATCGTGATAATTGTGCACAGGCGAACAAGAATTAACTCAACAAGCTTTATCTCAGCGGAACATGTGGATTTTTGCTGATTTTCAAATGTGGTTGCCGCTAACCTCTTCAACACCTATAACCAGAACTTTCATGTAATAATTTTTGGCAAGACATACGTTTTTTTTGTAACAATTTCCATCCATAGGTCACCTGAGAGTATTAATTATTGAACACCCTTTACTTGTATTATTTTCTTGATGCGTAAATACTCGAGTCTAGAGATAATTTTTTTTATAACTTTGATTACCAGATTTCAGCTGTTTCTGTGGTGGCTGTTCTTATTTGAAGTCATGTCTGTCGAAGTGTCATTCGTCAGTTCTTATTTTTAGTGCTTCTAAAATGTTCTTCACTTGTTTCAGATAATCATATCTCGCCCAGAATTTGCTTTACATCCGTTGCCTTAAGATCTATTTATTAACAGGACTGCTGTCGTTAAAACAAACTAAAGCAAAAAAGTAACGAAGTCCCTGAACCTAGATCCCATGCATTACTGCTGTTTTAGTATGCCTAATATAATAGTTATATTAGTCCAAGAAGCGAGTATTTTTGTGCTGAGCTCAAAGATTGGCCTACAATTGAGCGAGGCAATAAATACTTTCTGGTCCGCTGACTGAAATTTAAGGGATTGGAATGTTTCCTTTCGCGACTAAATCTGCCCTTCCATCGCTTTTCGGAATAATAAAAGCCTGCCATCATAATTGATGACGTATGTTAAGTCTGTTTACTTCAAATGCCAAATCAATATTAGGTCACGTGGGTCCTCGCTCGGAATTTATTTCACTGCACGGCTAATGTCCGAACTTGGTCGTTGACGCTGCTTCCTAGCGGGAAGAAAACGCGAAATTACAAGGGCAGCCCATAGATAAAATTATTTATGATCCTAGGTACATAATGGATCACGTCTGTATCAAGTCCTGACAACTATAAAGTTCAAATCATACACCGCTTGAAGTTGAGCACAAGTCTGGCAATTTCAAAAAAAAAAATATCTGTAACGAAATCAGAAGACCCTCATATTTTATTTTTTATCTGACTACAAGCAAGTAAAGTAGACAGAGGTCCCCAAGAAGAGTCCCTACATATTTGTAAATGCCAAAATAAATAATTTTTCGCACGCACGTTAGTCCAACGAGCACGAAGTTTTTTCGATAGAAGTATCCCGGAAATTTATTGTCCGTATCCCCTTTTATGTTCATAGACTATGACAAATGCGAATCAGTGTTTTTAACGCAACCTACTTGAGGGTGGTCGTGTATCAAGCGTGTCGTATTAGTTTGAAGTGGTTAGTTTGTCGCATATTTTGATAGGATATTCACATTAACTTTACATATGGGGTACGCAAAAAAATATTAGATACATAATATACATTCTTTTGAACTTGAATTTGAGTAATGTTCACGACATTTCCAGGCATTATTTCATTTTCATAATTTTCTCTGGTTTGTATTATTTAGTTCAAAATGCAACAAACAAGTGATTAATTATTAACTTTGCGACAAAATGTCGCCTTAGGCTTTTTTGAAATTTATTAGCCTATTTAGAAATTACATTAGATTTGTCGTTGTTGAAGTAGGTAGGTACTGCCAACGTGAAATTAATTTTGAATCATCTTTTTCATTGTTTTGTTCTATCGATAATACTAAATGTAGGTACACCTCCATGACTAGTAGATAAGTGAGGCCAGTTTATTGAAGAAAAAAACAGGTTATAAATTCTTCACATTCTCCTAGTCAAATTATTTGAAGAACTACGATGCTCGATTCACAGAAATTTGGAAGTTTTCCTAGCGATAAATATTTTATAAAATATCTTTCAATTAGAAAAAAACATGGTACATATATTATTAATAAATGAACAATATGCCATTATCAATTGGAACTCGCGACACTGGAAATTGCGAAAAATACAGAGCAATATTTCAGCAGTAGCAGGACGAAAATTTTCGCAAAAATGCGATATTTTCTTTTTAAGGAACGACTTGCCTGCAATCTGGGAAACAATTGTGCTTGGGGAATCCGAGACATTTAAGAGAGGATCAAGTTTGTCGTTTTTAAAAGGTGTAAAATTGCTTTTCATAAGAAGAAGAGTTATAACCGCTTCGGCGTCTGCTGTCTAATCATGAGTTGCTTTAAAAGCACAGTTTAGGTTTTTCTTTATTTGTAATAAAGATACTCGTTAATATAGAACAAATATAACTGTGCTTTTTAAGCAACTCATTATTAGACCTTGGTCGTCCGAGCGAGGTCTATCCTTGACGATCGTCAATTGAAATTTCGTAAAAATAAAAACTAATGGAAATCTAAAACTAGTTTTGAACAGAAACATTACCTACCTTTCATCCTCAGACAAATTGGAACGCATAATTTGATTATTATGAGTTCAACCGAATAATAAGCATGTCACCTTGAAGTTTTGAGCGTGTAAAGTTCGGATTTCCATCTTTCATTCAGGAAACTTGTTTCAACTAGTGGATAGGTAATGAAGCTACATGTAGGTACAGTTAGTTTGCAAGAATGAAAATTGAGGATTGATGATTTAATGGAGAATAATATTTTGATGTTGATTATTCGTTTGGAAGACAGAGATTTGATTTTCTTCTAAAATCAAAAATTAATTCAAATAAAGGATATTATTAATCTGATATAGGTACTTAATATATCTGGTGTGTTTCAATAGTCAAATGCAGCTTAGCATCATACATGGTTCACCTAAAGCGATCTTCCACAGTCTTGGCACACCCAGTCTGTGGCAGCATTGTCTCTTCCTCGGTTCTCTCGCTCCTTCCTGCGGTCCGTCTTTTCGGCCTCGTGTCTGCGTCGCTGTTCTTCAACAGTCTGTGGTAAGCCGTGGACCGTGTTTTCACTATTGGACAAAAGCGTCTGGCAAACTTCTCTCATACTCCGATCAACCACCATCATCCAGTTTCCAGCAATTCTCTTACTGTCGTCCTTTCAGCGAGTTGGGTTAGTTTGGGTTAGGGGAGACCTTTTTCTGCATGCGTCTGAGCTTTGACGATACTCTATTATCCTCTACGCTCTATTATCCTCTATTCTGGCCACTCCTCGCTCCACTTCAGGTACAGAATTGCTTTCATGGCATCCAGAACTCCTGTATTTTGACATATTTCGCGGTTTGGGATTAATTCTATCTTGAATGATTATTCTCCCAGCATTCATCTTCCCATCTGACGTCGCGTTATTCATAATTTGCCGATATTCTTCTTTGTAAGTATAAAGTGTCCCTGCTCCATTTATTAGTACAGGTAGCACGCACCTATTCAAACACTTTCCTCATTGAACGCATTGAAATAGTTGATTCGAATACTGATTTCAGTTTGCCGAATGCTGTCCATGTCAGACCTATTCTGCACTAAATTTCGTTTGTTTGGTTGTGTCGTCCCATACTGATTTCAGGCCCTTAATACGCATATAGGTACCTGATATATAAAAACTACAAATTTTTTTGTGTTTGCCCAGTAATATTTACCAGAAAAAAGCAACAATCATGAAAAATGTAAACCTGTGAGGATCTTCAAAATCCGCAGGTACCCAATGGTTATCGCGACAAAAGAAAACCATTATCACTATCACTCTAGGGAGTTGCATTTTACAATTTCACCGCTTAACCATCAACGTTCCGTGAATAGTTGCGTTTCATTTAGAGTCCGTTCACTTATACCATTAAAAAAGAAATTTCGAAATTGGTTATGTGAAAAAGTGTATTCAGGGTGAATTCGTTTTAAACTCCATTTTAAAACATTTCGTCCGGTTTTGATGCAAATTTTATGTATAAGAAAAGCCTAATAGGCAACATCCTTCCAAGCCTGATAAAAAAACGTAGACATTTAAGAAATGGGCTTGGGCAAAAAACAACTACTACAGAAATTTGGCAAATGGCACTTATACTATTATTGTTTTGCTTACATAAGGGTGAGGATCCCCAATTATTTATTTTTAGTACCTCCTAATCTGTCCCATATTAGATCTAAATTTTTCATTTTCTAAATCATGAGTTCACAAATTGCAAAAGGTATGAGGTAGAGCTGAGATTTGTAATTTCTGTATTTTTATTTGACTGAATTTTCATTAATCTCCACCATTTCAATTAAAAGCCGGCAAACGAACGTGTATAGTTTTCATTGGGCAAATCATTGAAGTTTTTCTGGATAAGAATTTTTGATAAGAATGTACAGTCATCAACTAAAGTAATGTCCCAAATTAAAAATTTATCAGTTTATAAAAAATAAACTGTAAATAATGTAATTTCTTGTTTAACTTTAGTTCTATATGGTTGGTCATCAGCTGTAATAAAAAAAAACTATTGTAGTCAAAAGATTCTGTCTTAGAGGCCCGTGAATTTTCAATTTGGGACATTACTTAAGTTGCTGACTGTACATCACGGCTAAAAATAATGGAATGTTGAATAGATAATATCAAACACGTGAAGTGAAAGTCATTGGAGTGGCGGAATATCTCCCAAATGAAAACGATATTGGCTTTAGAAACAGACACACATGCATCTTGTTGGTAGCAGAGGATTGAATCTAATTTATTTTCTTTCACTGCCAGATTTTCTTTTAGCAACTATAAGGAGATCTTTTATCTTAGCAATTTAAAACAGATTATAACATAATCGAAATGTTTTCTTCAATTTACTTTTGGCTTCAAGGCATTTATGTATTAAAGCACAAACTCTATTATACAGTCAACAACGACGCCGTGCCGCGACATAGGAATCGTTCGATTTGATAAACGCCTTGAGAAGAACCATCTATTAAAAATATTATTTCTACAAATTTCAACTTTTTAAAAAAAGCGTTTACTGAATAAAACTAAATGTTGCAACCATGTATCCGTGGCGTTCGAGCGCGCCACAGAAACACGAAGGTAGAGAAACCGAAGCGAGCGGGACATAGAGGAATACGCAACTATACGACACAACGAGCTGTACTGGTCCCTTAGAAAACGTGTCGAGCGTCTGTAATTATTGATTATTCAATTTTCATTCCTATTTTGCATTAAATTTAATTGTTCAATCAAATTTGTTATTAGTGTTTATGTGTAAGGAGCGTACAGGTTAGTGGATTAATTATTATTTGGTTTTTAAGAGTTCAATTTATGCAAGTTCCTATTATTTTGTTCATTTTTATGTTTTTTTGTTGGTTTATAACATTTTTTATAACATGTGCATTATTTATGTATTTAACCAAAATCGTTTCATACTGTAAACAACACAGATAAAGAAGTAAATTAAAATCTAAGAAATTATGTGCTGTCTTTTTGTGCTGGGATTTTGATTTTGTGGATTCAGAGCGTGCATTAGAGCTTTGTTGAATTTACTAACATTTTCCTACCCTGACGAGCAAATTGAGAAAAAACAATCTAGAGATATTGACTCAAAAACAACTATAGCCGTGAGATTTCCGTAACAAGGGACCTCGGTACCCGCCACAGATGGGCTAACTAACCAAAAACTCTTCAGTTTTGATTACAGGTAGTGTTGATTGTATGTAGTGTGTGTAATTAAAATTTTAGCACAAGAACGGAAGGATGGTACCTAATTTAAACTTTTATTGGCTTAAATTATTGAATTAATGACTCACAATTATTATTATTAAAATGACACAGTATGTTTCGATTTTTGGGGAATCGAGGTTTTCTCTTCCGTTCTCTTTTTCCTCGTTAATTCCAGGTCGAGAACGGTACGTTTTTCTTTGAAAATAAAGGAGGCATTCCACAAATTTTGCGTTTCTTTCACATATTACAGCTTCCGTTAAATTTCCCAAATATTTGCTATGTCGGGCGCATGTCCAGTAAGTAAAATTGAGTAAGTATCCACAACGTAGGTCCTATTTGTTTTTCATGTCATTTTTCAGAAGATTTGCTGTTTAAAAGGTAATAAAAATTCTCATCATTCAATCTTACTGAGCGAACCTGGGTATGTTATACTACAGCCTCGACCATAAACGCGCGTTGCTCGTTCGACTACTGCTCTATGTTTACTGATAATCCGCGCGCAGACGCCGCAAATTGCCAGTGCTAACCACC
The DNA here is from genome assembly GCA_917834065.1 of Ceutorhynchus assimilis. Taxonomy (NCBI): domain Eukaryota; kingdom Metazoa; phylum Arthropoda; class Insecta; order Coleoptera; family Curculionidae; genus Ceutorhynchus; species Ceutorhynchus assimilis. Next base: position 44,595,846 of record OU892277.1, read on the forward strand.
TCAAAAATATCAAGTTGGAGCTACAGGGCAAGTTCGAAAATGGAAATTCACTCAAGTCACCAAAATAAAAATGTTTCAGACATTTTTTCGAGATAATTTTTTGTTGAGCTTGCTCCGTGGCGGCTTGGCCGATACTACCTATTTTAGACTTGAGCTATTCCCCATATTTTCTGAGCAGTTTGGATTCAAGGAATTGAATCGAAATACCTATTGAATATATTTTATTTCATTCTGTACTGCATGCGGTCTCCCTGATTCGCCTGAAGCTCAGAGATGGCTCATTAGAGTAGGTGAATTGAGGGTATCTGTGCAAAACTGGGAAGCTTTGATGAGGGGGATTTCCACATATGGGACTATACATGGACTGTCAACACAATGCAGCATTTTTTGTATGGCAGACATAGACTGGGCTGCTCTAGTCTTTGACCAGTTTCTGCATGTGTGAAATAGAAATTGTGTTTAGACAAAATTTAAAGGAATAAGACCTACCGGTGAATCACGCGATCAAGTGTGTATCATCATCATCTCGAACCAATGATTTATAGTCATAAAATCAACAAATTATAAGTTGAGTGAAACTATATAGCATTATTTCCTATAGTTCTTGCACTGGATAGATCGGAAAGGCTCATGTTATGAAGTGAATCACTTCCCAGGCTGTCTTTTTCTAGGCAAGAAAACATACTATCTTTCAATTTATATTCTTTGAGAACCTATATGGAATGTTCTTCATTTTGAATCATCCTTGTTCTAGTTTTGATTTCTATGGGATCTTCAATGTATTGTTCCGCCACAGATGAATTTTTCTTTACTCCATGCATGGCGTTTCAATGTTGACAGATCAGTAGCAGACAACAATCCGCGTATGTTTCTTTAGATTTTCCAACTTCAAAAACTCCCCAATTTCTTCTGTTGAGAAACACATTATCTTATTCTAAACCTAACGGAAAGTCTTCCATTATGATTTGGAATGGAGGCTTACCCCTAGGATGCATGGTACCCCTTTTACATGTTTATTTATTTTTGGCTGTTATTCTGCATTATTTCAGCTTTTTTCTTTTTTATACTCAATTGTCTTTTAACACCTCACTTATTAGTTGTTATGTCTTTTTTAAATTAAAATTATTATTTTATCTATGTTTCCCACCAGACCATGCCGAACTTGTGTTTTTCCTTCTGGTTGAAACAATGGTTTCTGCGTTTTTTTTTGTGTCGCTCTGCATTCTCGAACCAATTTTTGTTTGTAGCCTTTGAAGAAAACCAAATATATAGTAGAAATATCGGTTGAATTTTGGATTTTATCTAGGATTTTATTGAAAAAAGGGGATTTAATTTCGTTTCTTAACCCAATTCTTTGCCATTATCTACTCTTCATAAAGAAAGCAGGACATTATCATTGAACATTTGATATTTGTTGCAAAAGAAATGCAGGAAGGGCAACATGGTGTGCTGAGCGTATAAAAGTTTCAAACGGAATTTTTGCGCCTTAATAAATAATAACTTACATTTTTTATTCACCTTAGGTACCTACATTTTATTTTTGCGATTTTCAGAAAACGTATTATCAAATTTAGAAAAAAAATGCGCTATTTCGGCTCTACATGATAAATCGAATGAAAAAAATTGAATTTTTCTCTATCTGAGGCAGAAAAGAAATTTCATATTTTGTGCACGAAATAAAAAACTTCTTTTCTTTCTCAACTTTTGGACGTGCACACAGCGTTCAAATTTAATTATTTTCATATAATAAAAAGTTATTCCACAATAACGGATGCGCTGCAATCTTTTCGGTTTCGATCATCTCATTCCCACTAATCAGTATAAATATGAGAGAGAGACTAGAGAGAGTAAGTAGGTAACCTAGGTGAGAGGTGACGGCGCATCCAATCCCCTTAGGCCATTCTTTTTCTCTTGATTTGAAACTTCTCCGCCTTTAAAAATTTTACACTTCCATCTCATATAATAAAAACTTTGAGTGTTTGGATTATAGTTTCGTGTTTTAGCAAATTGAATTTTGTACAGTTTGAAGTCAATGCAACTCTCCAGGGTTGGATGGGACGACCGGGCAACCGGGCCGGTCTGGCCGCGTCTCAAATTAAAATTAATAATAAAATTTTCTTTTGATGTGAGTATGTGTCATTATTCCCGCACGCAAAATCATTGAAGAATGAAGCTCATTCTTCAACGATTTTTAGTGACATTTACTTAGTTCTCAAAATATACCTATTGGTACCTTCAAAATTGTCAAACCTTTCAAAATAATTAAATCCACCTGTCGGTTGGTTCGTAAGTAAGTATCACCAACTTACATATTTTGAAGAAAAAAAAATCCCGAACAGCGACCACAAAAAAATTTCATGAAATGAAAAATAAAATCCAAAATCGAGAAAATATTATAAAACTCACGTTGCAGAAGGCTTATTCTCGCACTCATTCGTTCGTCCACTCGCTCCTTCGTCGCTCGTGTCCAAATTTCGAATTCGTGCGGGAATATGTGGCCTTCTGCAACTTGTATTTTAATATACTATTAAAATTTATATATTTGACAAAAACATCATGAAAACTATCTAAAACAATATTTAAACTGATAGCGATTTCCATTTGTCGAACCAGTGCAAAAAAATGTATCCTTATCCTTACATGTTATATGCTTTTAGAAAAAGATGCGGATTTACTCAGTGCGCACTGACTGACAAATGGAAATCGCCATGAATATTATGCGTGAGGTCCGAAACCACTGGTGACGGTTTGTGGCGATTTCCATTTGTCAATAAGTGCGCACTGAATGTATCCACATCTTTTTCTAAGGGCATGTGAAATAGAAGGATAACGATACATTTTTTTGCACTGATTCTACAAATGGAAATCGCTATAACATAATTTTAAAAAACACTGGCGGTGAGTTCAGAAGTAATACGTAAAGTAATAGAGTTTGCTCTTTGTCGAATTACACGTTACAAAGAAAGAAGGAACGAATAATTCTGAACTGGCTCCTGAAATCTAACTCTAACATCTTTCATTTTTGCTGTCCAAGGGAGGGCTGGATGAAAAAAATTGCCAGGGCCGGTTTGTCTGAGCCCAGCCAACCCTGCAACTCTCTCCCACTTCATAATTGACAAATCTCACCGAAAGCAATTTTGTATGAACTGCCAAGCTGTTTGAAGTGAACTTTTGCCAAGAGACGCCTAGTATATAATATTCTGAGATCCGGCTGCAAATTTTTGGACCGATCGCGTAACCTCGAAATTGCGAGAATATTGAAGTTTTGTATATAGACTTTTGAAAAATGTCATGGTGCCAGTGAAGTTGTGGCCGAAAGAGCAATAACAAAAATTATTTTTCTACAAACGTCACTAAAAGTGTCATTTTTAACGGATGCTGTCAGTGTCTAAAATGCCATTTTATGACACTGGTGTTAAAAGTGATTACTTTTAGCACTAATGCTAAAAGTAATCACTTTTAGTGCGTTTGTAGAAAAAATAGTGCATGACATTCGTGCTGAAAGTGATTTTATTTTGTTCAACTAACCCAAACTTCCCTTTTCACAAAATAAAATGTCACTTTTAGCACTTATATCATAAATAACTATTATTGCTCAATTTTTCAACAATGCTTATTTTTGAGGGTAACCAAAAAAGCCCCGTTCCAAAATATGCGCAACAATTATGCGATGCGAGAAATGTATTGGTGCCACCTCCCATCTGGCCGCGTCACCGCAGGCACCAGCAGGTGAAGGGGTAGTTTTTTTCAGCAAATCATCCCCATCACGTAACCACTTGATCGAGGTATCAAATGAAAGGTACTGATCTTCCCAATAAAAAAAGCGAATGGTGCCACTTCAAATCCGGCCGCAAGTGCCTGGCGCCAATGATTTTATGCGCAATTATCACGGGACGTTATCCCGATTACTTTCCAATTTTCAACCGAAACCTGCAGTATCAAAGTTGTAGAGAATTGTGTTATTGGAACTTTTTTTTTAGATGATTAGTTCCGAACTAATCATTTAAAAAATTTGTGAAAATTGATAATTTTCAATAAATTTGCTGCAAAATAGACCACAGGGGATTTCTATGTGTAGTTTTTATACTTCTACCGCGCTATCGTCATGTTTTTGGAAAGAAATTTGTCTTGAGCAATTAGCCTGTTCAAAACACGTGATGTTGACAAACAATATGGCCGGCAGAAAGCACACAAATCATAACCCCACAAGGCCATTATGTATTATAAGATTACTTTGACAGAAAATTAAAAGTTACCTTTTGGAATCACTATGAAATTTCAGAAGTTCACCTTCAGTTTTTAGTAAGAACAGTTTTATAATACCCGCTCTCAATAATACAACACGTTGTAGACATGTTTTTCACGTTTTTAAGATCTATTTGCTACTATTTGGATGTACTATTTAAATACACTATTTCTAACAATAATAAAAATGATAGTTTCAAGTATAACAATGCAAATAATTCACAATTAGCACCATTCAAAACTCATAACACCATTTAATAACACATAAACAACGGGTTTGTGTGCCTCCTGGCAGCCATATTGATTTTAGTTTGACAGCATCCTGCGGATAATTTAATTCAGTTTTACTTCCTGAACCGTATAGTTGCTGGTTATGAAAATGAATAAGTGTTTCATATGTGAAAAAAGTGACACCGAGGTCAAGAAGTTTTCGGGTTCGGATGGAGTGAAGAAAAAATGCATAAATATCATCAAGTAGGTATCGAAAACTGAAGCATTACATTTGTATTTGTACGGAGGTGTACAACTTTCGCAGGAATCGCCAGACAATGGCTGGGATTCTGTAACGGATAGAGATTTTTTCGCTATCTCTATTGATGTCCCCTCTCTATTGATTTCGAAAAAAGAGAAGAAGACAGCAAGTTCCATAGCGCTAGGATAACGATTCTATCCATTACAGAATTCCGCGCAATATCGGATATTACGTGACCTGTTATAGAAAAATTCGAATTGTGAAGGCAAAGCAAAGAGAAGAGTACGAGAAACTTTTCACAGAAAATGCTGTACGTTTGCAGCCAGAAACGTTGAATGCTTCTGTCGATGATGCTCCACTGATTCCGGACCAGATTTCCGAAACCGCCAGGACGCAAAAATGCTCAAAAAGATGACGAAAAAAACATTGATCTTGTGAATCCATCCGAAAATTTTAGCCACACTCAAAAATGCTTGTTTTGTATCACCAAGAGAACAATAGTTATTTATGTATCAAGGGAATTATGAGGGTGTTAATACCCCAGAGCAAAGTTTGTGCCAATTGCCCGTGGGTATTAACACCTGGTAATTCCCGTGGTACATAGATAATTTTATTTCCTACTGAATTTACTGTAATTTGTACATTTTTATAAAAAAATAAACCATAAACCAAAGTTTCACCTATTCAAGGTAAAAACGGGAGTTATGGAAAAATCCTTAACTCCCTTGGGAGTTAAGCCCCTGTTTATGATTATCGTAACCAAGGTATTATATGGTTATAATAGTTCAGTAGGAAATAAGTGCTAAAAAATTTCACTGCCTCCTGGACTAGTAGAAAATTGGAAAATAATCGAGGTAACGTCCCGTGATAATTGCACATAAAATCATTGGTGCCAGGCACTTCCGGCCGAATTTGAAGTGGCACCATTCGCTTTTTTTATTGGAAAGATCAGTACCTTTCATTTGCTACCTCGATCAAGTGATTACGTGATGGGGATGATTTGCTGAAAAAAACTACCTTCACATACTGGTGCCGCGGCGACGCGGCCAAATGGGAGGTGGTACTAATACATTTTATTTCCTTCTGAACTATTATAATCATATAATACCATGGTTACGATAATCATAAACAGGGTCTTAACTCCCAAGGAAGTTGAGGATTTCATAACTCCCGCGCGGGAGTTAAGCATATCATAACTACCAAGGGAGTTAAGAATTTCTATAACTCCTGCTTTTACCTTGAATAGGTAAAACTTTGAGAAAAAATTGAAATTTTGTTTTATGGTTTATTCCTTTATAAAAATGGACAAAATACAGTAAATTCAGTAGGAAATAAAATTATCTATGTACAGGGTGATCTATTATAAATATAACCCCCTGCTAACTTTTTCATTTGACGCTTTTGACAGAAGTGTCAAATACAAAAGTTTTAAGAAATTGTCAAAAGTTTTTAACTAAGTTAGTTCTAGGCATACAGGGCGCGTCAAAAAAGTGCAGCAGTGTGAAGTTTTATTTTTTTAAATGGAACACCCTGTATATTGTGCGCTTATTTGTTAGTCCCCTTTAACCTGATTTCAACGATATATGGTTTAATATGTTTATATCTCGGTTTATTTCCAATAGTTATAGGGAAAAACGCAAAAATCCCTTCCTAAGTCTCGCATGTTATTTTTTATAAAATAATAATAATACCTTAGACATCTGGGTTTATTATTTATTATCATATTCCACCCTGTATATTAATGAATAAAATTTGAACAATAAAATAGTTATAGGGAAAAACGCAAAAATCCCTTCCTAAGTCTCGCATGTTATTTTTTATAAAATAATAATAATACCTTAGACATCTGGGTTTATTATTTATTATCATATTCCACCCTGTATATTAATGAATAAAATTTGAACAATAAACTGTTTATAAAAAAAAAATCCCTAAAGCAGTTAAGGGCTAAATTATAGACCAACTGGTGTCTGATTGTTACCTAGCAGGTACTTTCTATTCGCTAGTGCATAGAAAGAACCTGCTAAGTAACAACCAGACGTTTACAAGTCAGTCCATAATTTGAATTTAAATGGTTTACTTAATTTTTCTTTTTTCAATATGAAACTTTAAAAGGGGTTTTCATATTTTTCCCTATAACTATTGATAGACATATCAAACTGTATATCGTTGAAATCAGGTTAAAAGGGACTAACAAATAAGCGCACAATATACAGGGTGTTTCATTTAAAAAAATATAACTTTACACTGCTGCACTTTTTTGACGCACCCTGGATGCCTAAAACTGACTTAGTTGAGAACTTTCGACAATTTCTTGAAACTTTTGTATTTGACACTTTTGTCACAAATGTCAACTAAAAAAGTTAGAAGGGGGTGACATTTATAATAGATCACCCTGTACCACCAGAATTATCAGGTGTTAATACCCACGGGCAATTGGTGTCCCTCGGGCCAAAGACCCTCGGGACACAAACTTTGCCCTGGGGTATTAACACCCTCATAATTCCCTTGATACATAAATAACTATTTCGCATCGCATAATTGCCGCGCATATTTCAGAACAGGGATTTTTTGGTTACCCTCGAAAATAAGCAATATTAAAAAATTCAGCAATAAATATAGTTATTTTTGTATCAAGTGCGCTCGAACGATTTTTTGACTCCGCTACGCGTCGTCAAAAAATTTTCGTTCTCGATCACCAAAAACATTTCGCGCCCGAGTTGCAAACAATATTTTTTCTACAACTCCATTCAAATATCGATCATTCGAAGCCAAAATTGCATTTCCAATCAAAGGCAGGTGAATTTTAATTATTTTTGGCATCCTGACAGGTATGTGTCACCATGACACCAGTGTGCGAACTAGCTATTTCGCACACTAGGAAAAAAAGTGTCACTTCGCAAACTGTCATGAGTGTGCAAATATCATAATTTTTTGACAGTTTTAGAATATTTTTTTTTATTGCTCTTTCGGCCAAAATTTCACTGGCATTTTTCAAAAGTTTCTATACAAAACTTCAATATTCTCGCAATTTCGAGTGGTTACGCGATCGGTCCAAAAATTTGCAGCCGGATCTCGGACTATAAAGGGTGTATCAGGTTTGACTACAAAAATTTTAACACGTGAAAATATGGCCCATTTCGAACAAAAAATGTCTATTCATCATGGGTTCCAAACTCAACCATGTATTGAAAGGAAGGCCTTTAAACTTTTGACATTTTTTTGACGAATATTTGAAAGAAATGGAAATTTTAATCATTAATTATGCATTTTTATTCAAATATAATAATTAAAAATTGAAAAAATAACATGACAGTGTTACTCGTAATTCGGTTTCTAAACATCTGGCAACATAGCACAAAAAAGAATATTTGGTTCAGGTACCTACTTGAACCGATAATTGATTTTTCAGTTACTTGAAGTATTGAAAACGCGCGTAATTCATTATTTTTTGAAAATAAAATGTTTACAAACGTCGAATATGTTGATTTGTTCCTTGTTTACGAAGAATCGTTACGGAATGCTCATTAAGCCGCTATAATTTACAGGGAAAGATTACCTAATAAGACGGCATCTAACGGAAGAACATATGTGTCTGTTTTGCAAAGATTGCTTGACACGGGAAATGTGAGTGTGCAAAATGTTAATCGGGGACCTGCAAGACAAATGGCACCTGCCGACGAAGATCAGATTTTAGCGATACTAGAAGATTGTCCTGAAATAAGCACTCGATTACACTCAACAGTTCATCGGACCATCCGACAAAAGTTGCTTTACCTGTACCTATCATGTGCAGCGTGTACAGGCATTTGTCTCCTGGAGATTTTCCAGGCAGAGTTCGTTTTTGTGTTTCTCCAAAAAATCCAAAGATATCTGAATTTTGTACTATGTCTATTCTATCTACAGATGGTGTTGCTTCGCACGAGATGGAATTTTTAATTATCACAAACTCACACCTGGGCACAAGAAAATCCACATAGCATTCAACAAAGGTAAATTCAAGAAAAATGTTCGGTAAATAAAAGTTATAATTTACATTTAAAAGCGAATAATAAACCAGAAGGAAAACAGGTGAAAATAAACACTTTGCAAAAAAAAAAACCTTTTTTCTATGACCATTAAAAAACAAACAACTTTCGTCATATTTTACCTTAGCCGAAAATATCATTTTCATCACTGGTGATAGAATATCCCATAAAGTTAACTTCCGTCACTGGTGACGGAAATAAATCATCACAATTTTACACTTTAAATACATTCTTTCAAATCCAATTATGATTTAATTCTTTAAAGCACAATAAAAAACCATAGTTCTCATGAATTTTGCTTTATATAATGTAATAAAAGCAAAATGTAATTAAAAAGAATTATTGCGAAAACAAGAACTTGGTTTGATAAATGGCGTCTTGCTTCACGTTTTCAAGTGCGATCTATCAACCCAAGTAGATACCCTTGTGGAAAAAACCTTTACTTGAACTGTATAGCAAAACATAGTCATAGAAAAAGTATAGTGTTTTACTCGTAAAAAATCATTTTCTGCAAATTAAAAAACATTACCAAACTCGGCTCCGCCTCGTTTGGTAAACTGTTTTCCCGTTGCAAAAAATGCTGTTTTCGTCACTTGTTAAACAATATGCCATTTTTTTAAAATTTTCCCATAGTTTCTTTACATTTTATCTCAGGAGCCCCGAAGAATAAATGTCGTACAATGTTGTCACATTGTTAACATTTTTCTAAATTTAAATTCTGCGATAACTGAAATACTAAGAATTGACACATGGTTAATAGAACAGTTTTAGCTTGAAATGGGCTATATTATCTCATGTTAAAATATTTGTACTCGTACCTGATACGTCCTGTATATACTATATCACTTCAAAAGTTTCTGACCAGGAGATTTTTTGTGGTAAATTTCAATTAATCAAAGCATAATCGTCGCTCTCAAAAATTTCTAAAGTTACCGATGACCGCAATATGAATTCAATTATGAATTCCAAACATTTTCTAAAAAGACTATTGGTGAATTACCTATTTTGTAACCGATTTCGCCATTCAGATTTAATCTTTTAACTATAAAAGTGGTTGAAGTTCCAGGTTTAATTAAAACAAAAAAAAATTGTCTATTAAACTTTCATTCATTAAAATTAATTTTCGAGATAAGGTTTTACGCTCTTGCTAATACAATAAAAGAAATAAAGCTTTATTGGAGAAAGCCCTTTATTGTTTTTGCTTCATCCAAATGAAAATTAAATGTCAATTGGAGATGAAAATAAAAAAGGCAATAATTGGAAGTTAACGAAATTCTGACAAATACGACTTCTTTTTAATTAGAGAGTTGCCTGTTTATTAATTAATAAGGTAAAATTATGGAGGACTTTCAATGCTTTGCACCTAAAAGGCTGCCTTGTTTTCTTTCAAACTTTTAAGTTGTTTTGCATTAGCTAAGTTTATTGTTAGTCCATTAAATTTGTTTTGTAGATTTTCTGAGTCATAAATTATTTTTGATGGAAGGATTTTCTTTAATACAAAATTACATTATTCGATACAAATTTTGTTACGTCCGTGAAAAAAATAATGGAGAATCAGGTTGTACATGGCTGACTGAAAAAAAAAATGAAAATTCCATCGTCTTCAAACATGACACCTTTTAAGCTTCAGAAGGTTCACCTCCGTCATCATCCGTAAAACTTTGCTATTGTTGGCCTGATATTGGAGCGGATAAAGAGTTTTAACAAAACAATAGAGACAAAGAAAATGCTTTTGGTGAAAATGAAGTTTGCGAATGTGCCGCGAGCTAAATTTTCGGGAAATGGTTAACCTGTTAAAAACTTCAGGTCACTTTTGACAGAATGTTATTTCTCTGTACCGACTCTAGAAAGCACGATGGCTGTTGAAAGCTAAAGTTGCTTACAGATATCGGATTTTGGTCTATTGAGGTCACAAGATTGCGATGTTAGGATACCGAAGCGCTTCCGAATTTTCCAGGATTCTATTAAATTAGCAGTTCAGTTAAATGTGGATATCCGTAGTATATAGTAGATTCGTAACTGAAATTTATGGAAAATAATGTTTGTTACAAAATTGTTGTTTTTGTGATACTGAGTAGTAAACAGGGTTGATCAATTACGGTACCACCAGTGGCGATGAGGTAAAAATAATTAATACTTACATAATTAACTAAGTGAAGTGGAATAAATTCTGCCAAAATGATCAATAGATTAAATTAATAGGGTAAAAAAAGAGAAACAAGATCTCTAAAGACAAAATATTCTGGTTTATACCAAAAATGTAGAAACTCAAAATCAATAAAATAGGAGTGAAGTCTCTTGGTTAGTTGAGTTTGTGTTAGTTTTCTATTTATATTTAAATGTTTATATATTTTTCAACAACTTCTTTTTTGGATAATATATCTAAATAAATTTGTAGTAATCAACTTGAGCTCCATATACAAGGTGTTTCACGAACATCGAAACAGAGGCGTTTTGGGGTATTTTAAGGTCTATTTAAAAAAACAAACGATCGGACTCGGACACGTCAATTTTGTATTCAAGGGGGAAACTTTTTGACCTCGTCGGTATTTCGCTAGGGTGCACCCCCTGGGTGGGGTGACTTTTACCCCTCTTTTTCAGATGGGTCGAGTGTGGTACCTTGTTTTAGGGGTATTTTGATTCTCGTCACAACTGCGTATTTTTTTCGAAAATCGAATGATTAGTTCTCAAGATATTCACTGTTAAAGTTGCCTTGGGCTAAAAAAGAAACAATCTTCTGGCCCTGCTATTTTCAAACTAACACTTTTCTGACTTCCCTCTCGGACACCTCAAAGTCAGGAAAGTGTTAGTTTGAGAATAACAGGGCCAGAGGATTGTTTCCTATTTAGCCCATGGCATCTTTGACAGTGAATATCTTGAGAACTAATCATTCGATTTTCGAAAACAAGACGCCTTTGTGACGAGAATCAAAATACCTTCAAATCAAGGTACCACTCGACCCATCTTCCCTATCTTAAAAACAGGGGTGAAAGTCACCCCACCCAGGGGGTGCACCCTAGCGAAATACCGATGGGGTCAAAAAGTTTCCCCCTTGAATACAAAATTGACGTGTCCGTGCGTTTTTTTTAATCGACCTTAAAATACCCTAGAACGCATCTGTTTCGATGTTCGTGAAACACCCTATATTTCTCAGCTTCAGTCAGAAACTTTATATTAGACTTATTCTCTTATGGAGCCTAATCCCCAATGAAATAACACTCTCCAACAGGGATAATAAAATTTCGGAATTTAATGTTCAAATGTAAAACCGTCGTTATATAATGGCCAAGGGCTCATAATATGCAAAGCAGCCATAAACTGTATGTGATATTTTGCGCAGCATGCAAATATATTTAACGCGAAATTTGCGATTTACAAAAATAATTTTGCTGGGTTGTTTCGATTTTTAAATGTGCAACTTCATAAGCATATAAAGAGATATATAAGATTAATTAACTTATGGTTTCATAACGGTTTTTTTGCACTGAATTTATTTGATTTTGCGACCATGAAAATTGCAACAAAATTCAGCATTTCTATTGAGAGACTTATGATTTATTTATTTTTTAGAAAGAGATTCAATCTCTGATGTAAAAATATGATCTCCAAACTGCGTTATTTACTTCAAAACGGTATCTATCTACCTGGAATTTCTTTATACTTTGAAACTAGTCATAAGGTATTTACGCTTATTGGTTTACTAGGTACCATTTTTTTTTTTTTTTTTCGATGCAGTTTGATAAGTTTTAGAAACTGATACAGGGAATAGTGGCTACAATTTTTTGATTTTACAAAGGTTCTAAGTGAAATTTTTAGACAGGCAGAGAGGTGGCTGCAGGGTTCACACTACAGGTACTGCTCATCATCACAACAATAAACTTCATGATGATATGACCAAAAAACTTAAGGATCTTAAAAAACAGTCCACTTTAAATTTTTTTACGAAGGAGGTTTCCTCGTTATACTCTTGCCAATGGTATTATGTGAATCGGTTTCCGGATTGCGAAGCTCCTCAATTTATTATTAAAATATTCGTTTCTTGGATTTTCCTCGCACTCTTATCATTTCGCTCCTCTACAGAAAGGTCGCCATTTTTTTAAAGTTGCTATTACCGTCAAATTTACACCTTTTCATGTTATGAGCTGGGATAAGACATAATTTTACGGCCTTTCTAGTTTTATCGCAATTTGATGGAAATGTATTTTGTAATAAAATAAATAAAAACTATTTATTAAGTTAAACGATTTTATTGAAAAATGGGTCAGAAAAGTAAAAAATAATTTGGCAGATCTCTGTCTATTACCAAAGTTTACTATTACAGTCTAGATTTAACAATAGCGGTAACGGCACATTAAATATTTTTAAGTTCGATATAATATCGTGGCGTGATAATTAAAGATACCTATCAAATGGAGATGTATACGCGCCACGATTTTATATCAAACTTAAAAATATATAATATACCATTAACGCTATTGTTAAATCTAGACTGTAATAGACAGAGATCAGCCAAATTATTTTTTTCTTTTCTGTGCAATTTTTCAATAAAATCGTTTAACTTTGAAAACATTCTTTATTTATTTTATCTTTTACTTTTTAGTCTAATCAAAAAGAAACTGAATTCAGGATGCATATTTATTGCTTTCGCAACCTTTCCAAATCATAAATCTGAGAACCGCATGTTCGTAACTGTTTGGATTTCAAAGTTCTGGATTTACCTCCTCCACACCCATCTCCCATCCCTTACTTCCGATTGTTGTTCATAAAATTGTTATATCACCATTAACATTTAAGTATGTAAGAATGTATGTACCTACGCTATTACTAATATAAAACTATAACTAAAAATTGAAAACAAATTCTTTATTTATTACTGCATGTCAAACTTCCATGATATTTAGAAGAGTATAAATTGTTATTTTTAAAGCAAGCCCTTTGTTTGTGTGGCACTGTTTACTACTAGCCTTGCAGCTACATTTTTGAAAGCCGCGGCCTCCAAGTCGTGACTGATATGCAACTGCTTCTCTGAGAGTAATTAGTCGATCAGGAACTTCATCTTCAAAACCTACTGAGGATTCTTGAATATAATTTCTAGAAAATGAAGTTTTAAGAATTCCTTTAGAGGTACCTACTTTGTAGAGGCTGTTTTCCAGGTCGATCACTTTTCCAATTAAATTCTTGGAATCAAGAGGTACTCGATCTACCTTAGGAACTGTTAAATATAAACATATGATCCGATTGCAATCGACTTAAATTTTTTGTTGGATGCCTCAGTCATCTTTTCAGCTGCTCTCTTTTGACCAGAGTAAGATTGTTGTCTCTCAATTTCAATTTTATTTTTAGTTGCACAAAGTGAACAAATCCTCGTATATAGTTTTGAAGATGGTCCTGAACATAAAATTGTACAATTTGAATGCATTGTGGCATTACATATCTCACAAGTGAATTAAGATTTTTTGTGATTTTTTCACTACACGCACAATAATATACAATACTATCACTTAAAGTCTCAGTCGCATTTTCTTCAATATTGTCCAGTCAATGCTTCCCTTTGAGTCCGAATCAAGATTATCGTCTGGTACTTCCCGTTCAGTGTTGTTGGTTCGTGAAGGATTCATTATATCTTAATATAATAAGGCTTTATTGTCAAAAAAATTATAACATAATTTGTAGACAAAGCCTTAAAGTTAAAAATATATATTATATACATCTACATGTATACAAAGTCAAAATAAAATGATATAAACATAAACAAATAACATGAACAAATATAAAAATGAACAAATTACCTATAAACTATGATCCAGTGTGTGGAACGCTCAAAATTAAGTCAGAAAAAAGTCATTTACTTTATATAAGGCTCTCTCTGATAAATAGGATTTAGAGCTATGCGAAATTTAGGAATAGATGCTATGGTCTTGATGACTACTGGCAGATGATTGTGCATTTTTTTTGCGTTGTATAGAATGGAGCTCTTAATTAACTCGGAGGATGGAGTTGGCAGATAAAGATCATGCTCCGCGTTTCTAAGTGGATAGTTATGCAATGGCCTTTCTGAAATACTGGGTAGGTGTTTGCGGATAAGGCAGACTGATTATAGTATGAAAAGGGAAGCAAGTGTTAATCTTTTATATTTTTTGAAAAAATCTTGGCAATGAGCTCTATTTTTTAATTTTAGGGAATATCTAATAGCTCTCTTTTGTAATTTAAAAATACGGTCAAATTGAGTCGCACAGCACGAACCCCAGAATGGAAGGGCGTATCGAAGATGTGATTCGAAAAGGGCAAAGTAGACTGTTCTAGAAGTTGACAAGTTGAGTTCCTTGGAAACTGATCTTATCGCAAAGCAAGCGGAACTTAATTTTTTTGATAAAGAATCGATGTGCGAATTCCATTTTAGGGATTTGTCTATAATAAGGCCCAAAAACTACGGAATCAACGACGTCAATAGTAGTAGTGTTATTAAGTACAATAGGTTGCATCGTACTTCTATATGATAGAACTTTTGTTTTCGCAGCGTTGAAGCAGAGAAAGTTAGAGTCGCACCATGTTTTTATGGCCAACAAGTCGATGGACATGGTTCTATGAAGAGCTACAATATCCGGGTTGCTCCAAGTGAAACTAGTATCATCAGCAAAAAGACAGATTTTACCGCTGATGTCTAGACTAGCAATATCGTTGATAAACAGCAAAAATAATATTGGACCCAACACGGAACCCTGTGGAACTCCACATTCTATTGGCTTGCATGAAGACATCGTCTTATCAACCCTCACAAGCTGTTTTCTGTTGTTAAGATACGACTTGAACCATTCCAGAGGAGAGCCTCGAATTCCATAACGCTGCAATTTGTTAATTAGGATATTATGACTTACACAGTCGAATGCTTTAGAAAAATCACAGAAAATTGATGCTGTGGAGTGCAAATTGTTCAAGCTAGAGAAGACATTATTGAAGACAGAGAACATAGCATCAATAGTGCATTTGTTGGTTAAAAATCCAAATTGGTGGATAGTTAGTATATTATATTTATGCAGAAATGATAGAAGCCTTTTCTTAACCAATCTTTCAATGATTTTGGATAAAGTAGGAAGAAGTGCAATTGGACGATAGTTCGACTCTTGGTCCTTATCACCTCCCTTGTGCAGAGGAATAATTATAGCCGTCTTGAGGCAATCTGGGAACACTCCTTGTTGAAAAGATTTATTTATTAAAGCAGTGAGGAGATTTAATGTACACTCCGGTAAATTGAAGAACATTTTTAAAGTTAGTCCATCAGTCCCAGATGACACTTTGTTTTTTATGTCTTTAATTGTGCTGAAAAGCTCTAGTGTTTCTACGGGTGTTAGGAAGAAACTGTGTAAATTCATATTGGTACTGGAAAGATATGGAAGCGGATCGCGAGAAGGAGCTATAGTGGTCATCAAATTTTTTGCCACATTTACAAAGTAATTATTCAGGTTCTCAGGGGAGGTAGAGGTTATACTGGAAGAGATAGCCTTATTTCTCAAGTCGTTGACAATAGACCACGTTTCTTTGGCAATATTTTCAGTTCTAGCGATCCGGTTGTTATAATAGGTGTCTTTGGCGGCTTTTATAGTTTTATGATAAATTTTTCTATAGAGTTTAACGTAATTTTGAAAGAAGAGACTGTCTGAAAATTTTTTTAGGTGTGACAATGAGCGCATGTTCTTTGCCGATGTCCGCAAGCCTTTAGTAGTCCAGGGTTTATTTTGCTTATTTTTGATAGGCCTGAGGGGTAATGCTTTGAAAGCTAAACCAGATAATTTATTTGAAAATGTTGAAAATGCATTATTGATGTCATCAGAGAGGCAACCCCAGTCAATTGTTTGACATGAGCGCTTGAAATTGAGGAAATTTTTTTCCGAATAAATTCGGCGAAACTTACGTGGGGCAATTCTGCTATTGCTCTTTAGAGAAAAGTTTGTGATTACTGCTTCATGATCTGAAAACCCTGAACTTAAGACAGTACAGTCAACAAAGCTTGGATCAAAAGATGACACGACGTAGTCGATAGTGCTAGATCTGGTATTAGTTATTCGGGTTGGAGATTGAACATGCATGACCATACCAAAAGAGTCAAGTATAGACTGGAGAGAATCTTTTTTTTTTTTTTACGGATATGCGCACTCGCAAGGAAATGTCCTATCACGCTCGAGAAGCGGCAAGTGCGCGGAAATGTCGGTGTATGTTGGTCTTGAAACGGTTCAGGTTGTAACCTGCAGGGAAAACCGTCGCAGGGAGTTTATTCCACAGCGATGCTGTTCTCCAGAGATATGAATTCTGATATAATGAGGTTCTTGGTGCCTCTAGTTTGACAGTAAATTCATGGTTACCGTCTGTTTGACGGGTTCGCCTGGTAGGTGCTACTCTCGGTGGAATCATACGTGCCAACTCTTCAGAGCATTTTCCGTGATAGTACCTGTAGAAGAGAGATAAATCGCCCACAGATCTGCGATGTTCGAGACCATCCAAGTTACGAGTAAGTGCGGGGTCATTGATCAGCTTGATAGCTCGTTTTTGCACGGTATTCAAAAGCATTAAGGTATGTTTGGGTGCTGCACTCCATATATGTGAGCAGTACTCCATAGTTGGTCGAATCTGGGCTTTGTAGAGTGTCAGCAATTGGCTTGGTGTGTACAGATGTCTTGTACGAAATAGCACCCCCAGCTTTTGGGAGGCCCTTTTAGCAATATCTGCCACATGACTGTGCCAAGACATGTTGGTCTCTGCAGTAACCCCCAAGATGTTCAACTGACTCTGTAATGTGACAGCACTTCCAGATAGCATGATGTTTGGCTCACCGGTGCTGGTCTTTTTTGAAAACAGAGCTGCTTGGGTTTTCTGCGCGTTGAACTGTACAAGGTTTTTGTTACCCCAGTCCTCTATTATCTCCAGGTCGTTATTTATCTGTGATATTTGAGTTAGTCTAAGATGATGGAATTCACGTGCGGAAAGACCTGTGGGTGGTATGAGTGAGGAGACTACATTGCCATCGTTTGCAAAGCAATAAAGTGGATTTACTGTTTTATCTATGAGGTCATTTATGTAAATCAGGAAAAGAGTTGGCGAAAGGATTGCTCGCTGTGGCACACCAGCATTTATTTGGTAAGAGTTGGAGTTCTGGCCATCCAGTGCAACATAAATGGATCTGTCCTTTAGGTAACTTTCAAACCAAGTGCAAAGTTTCGGCGATAATCCCATTGCTTTGAGCTTGTTGAGCAGATTTTCATGCCAAACTTTGTCGAATGCTTTAGATATATCTAAGGCAATTGTTCTTGTTTCACCCCGCAACTCAATCGCTTTTTGCCATAAGTGAGTGACGTATGTAAGTAAATCGCCAGTTGACCTATATTTTCGAAATCCGTATTGCTTATCGTTGATAATTTTGTACTTTTCCAAGTACTTGGTTAGGTGATTGTTCACAACTCTTTCCATTACTTTTGATATCACCGAAAGTAGAGCAATTGGTCTATAGTTTAACGGATCTGTCTTTTTTCCTTTCTTTGGAATGGGTTATACTGCGGCAGACTTCCATGATGATGGATATACTCCTTGCCTGTAAGACAAATTGAATAATTTTGCGAAAGTTGGGGTGAGTTCGTTGGCGCAATTTTTGAGTACTATTGCGGGAATGCCATCCGGACCCATTGCTTTGTTTGTATCCAGCTTTTTTAGGGATTTTCGTATTTCTCTGTGACAAAAGGGTACCTCTGGCATACTATGGGAAACCCTTTCAATGAACGGTGGAGTTTTTCCGTTTGGCACTGTTAGGTTGGAGTTGGAGGAAAACATTTGGGCAAGCATATTGGCTTTTTCCTCTGATGTTGTGGCTAAGTGATTATTTTTATCTGTAAGTGGTGGTATGGATGACTTGGTGAAGTTAGATCCAACAGCTTTTGCAAGAGACCAAAAAGACCTACAACTACTTGGACAATTCAGCAACATGTTTTTTATTCTTTGATTGTATGTTTCTTTAGCGGAGTCAATAGTAATTTTGCAACTATTTCTGGCTTCTATAAATTCTGTGTGGTTTTGAGCGGTTTGTTGTCGTTTCCAAAGGTTATATGGTCTGTGTTTTTTCTGTACAGCCGTTTGACACTGGCTGTTGAACCAAGGTTTTGCATTAGCTCTACGTTTAGTTGTATGTGGGATATATGCATCCATTCCAGATAAGATTACTTGTGTTATTTCATTACAGCAAATAGTGGGATCAGCTGTTTTAAAGCAAACCCCTTGCCATGGAAAATCCAGGTAAAACTGTTTTAGGTCATTCCATTTTGCCGATTTATAGTGCCACATTTTACGAGGAAGTGGTTGTAGGCCTGGTGGGATGAGCATTTCGCACTTTGTTATTATAAGTTTATGATCGGACGAACCAAGTGGAGCATCTACTTGAATTGTGTACGAGTCAGGATTGGTGGTTAGGAACAAGTCTAAAAGCGCTGCAAATTCGCCCCTTTCTGAGATACGGGTAGGTTCGTCGACAAGCTGCGTTAGACCACAACTTATGGCAAAAGCTTCTGCTTCTCTGCCTTCGTTATCTGTTTTGTTGTGGTGTTTCAGCCAGGGTATATTGTGGACGTTGAAATCGCCTAAAAAGACAATTTCCGCCTGTGGATAGTTTGACTGTATACTATCACAGCTTTCGGATAATGTCGCGAAAAAGTTTTGGTAATCGGTGTTACTTGGCGGTCGGTAGAGGCAGCAGATAAACTTGGTCGATGACTTTGAGGTGAATTTTAGCCATATGATATCAAGGTTCGCTGGTTCTAGCTTCTCCTCTCGATGACATGAAAGGTAATTTTTAATGTACACACAGATCCCAAAATTATGTCGAAATCGGTGGTGTAGGTCATAGCCGGGATAAAGATAGTTCACAATAGGTGTTGCAGAACTGATTTTAGTTTCAGTGAGAACAAGGATGTCAGGTCTTTGTTCTTCAAGATGTTGGTGAACTGAATTCATATTTGTACTTATTCCTCTTATATTGCTAAAATCAATTGAGTTGAGTTTTTGATCTTCTCTTTATATCTTTGCATGAAGGACCCCCAGGATCACCCGACGCCCGGAGATCCGAGTGGTCGGGTATTTTACCTCCGGAATATTTTGATCCTTGAGCAGCACACACACTGGAAAAATCTAGGTTAAAGTCGCCACATAAAATTAATTTACTCTTAAGAGGGAAGGACTCAAGCAAGCTTAGTAAGTTTTGAAAAAATGTAACCAAGTCAGCGTCAGGTGTTCTGTAAAAACAAACAATGTAGAGGTCGTAGATATTGTTGTAGACTATAGAAAATTCGAATAATTTTTCAGATAATAAATTGTCGAACTTGGTTATCGCCGAAAAGTTGTTATTAGTGGACATTATTACAGTACCTCCATGAGATAGTATACTTCTAGTATACCTAGATACTGTAGTGTAGTTTTTGACAAACACAGGCTCGTCAATATTGAGCCAATGTTCTGTTATGGCAATAATTTCTGGAAAATGTAGGTGTTCTAATAATAAATATAATTTATCGGTTTTGTGTCTAATGGACTGAATATTGATGAGAAATACACTAAGCTTGCTATCGTTTATTGTTTCAGAGGGTGCTTGTTCCTCTATTCGCGTCAAACTATCTAAAAATTTTTGTCATTTGGAGAACCACCAGAAAAGTACTTAGAATGACTCTCCCTAATTTTTTGAAGCTGTTGGATTTTTTCCGAAGAGAAAAACGATCGAAGGCAGAAAGATCCGCTTCAACTTCAGCCGAATCGATGCCATAGGCGCTGTGGAAACGATAATACAGCTTGCGTAAGGAATCCACGTCACTCGGTAGGCCCTCTGATGCTAACGCTAATTTAATGCTGGTGTTGGTGTAACCTTCAAAACACACATTGGGGGGCTGGTCGTGGAGATAGGCTAGGTAAAGCCTAAGAGTTTTTAAGATGGAAGGGTCTCTCAATCTAGCCAGTAGATAGCGTCCATTTGCTATATCGGAGTTTCGCGATATTCGCACTATAGGTGGAGTCATCGGGTCAAAGTTGAGCATTGTGTCGTTATTCACATTTGACTCTACAATAATATCAGCGTTACTTTGGTGAATATGAGACTTACATGCAGCAATGGCCTCTCTATCGGATCCAATCTTGATTGATTTATTCTCTGTAGGCTTTTTCTTGGAACTGCAGTCTGGAGGAAGGCTTCGGGTTGCTGCAGTGGTTAGGTCGATTTGTTGAAGACTTGTTGTAGAAATAGTATGTACAGGTGATGTTAAATTTGAGGGTGCTAAAGATGACAAGGCAGTGTTTATTGAACTACCGGGCGGCCACATACTTATGTCCTTCAACTGTTCAAAATGTTTCTTGCTTTTCACGCCAATTTTGAATTCGGAAAGTGAACTGTCATCATTTTTCAGCATGGAAAAACAACGGATAAAGTCTGTTGTTCCAAGTTTTTCCTTAACATAGTGAGCAATTTGGTTTGAAGTGTAAGAGACGGGAATTTTAGACAGAATCAAGTAATGCCAATCTTCTTTTTTTAATGGTCTTATAAGTTATGGGTGTTTTAACTTCAACTGGAGTAGCCACTTTCTTGTGATGCGTGTCAGTTTGTGTCGAATTTGACTTATTTGTCCCTAGCTGAGAGGTCTTGATGTTGGGATTATCTTTAGCAGCTAATTTTTCCATCATAAGTGACATCTGATCAATATTTTTACGCAAATCACCTATTTCCTTTATTAATTCATTTTTTGATGTATCATGTACCTGGATCTTAATAGATTCATCATGATTGTCCATGAAAACAGATGACAAATTAAAAATATCTTGTTTCATTTCTCTTATAGATTTGAATAGAGATTCTTGTCCATTGTCGGAGATTTTGGTTTGGTGGCTGTGAATGTCATCTATTTTTTGGTTCAGTTGCTTCCATACGGAGTCGTGACTACTCAAAACGTCGTAAATTTCTGTAATGACAGGAAGAAGGTCATTGTTTTTTTTTAAACAGGCTCCGAGAGCTTCGACATTTTCCATGGAAATCTGGGAATTCTTCAAGTTCCTCTTCTGTTCGAAGTTTTTTAATCAGAGAATCTGGCAGGTTTGTCGATTTTAATCTAAGTTTCGGATCAGCTCCAAACAATGTACGGATGTCCTTCCAATAATGCGATGCTTTGATGAATTTTTCTGCCACTGTACACAATAGCACCCCATGGACCAACTTGAGGGGGAGTGGTCGGACCTCCAGGAACGAAGCATATTCTCAATATCTTGACAATTTTGCAATCAGGCCAGTAGCCAACAATTTCTTCTATTACAGCAGGCACTAAATGCCCGGCCAATGTCACTTTGCAATATGTGCGGTGCTCCAAACTCCAAAAATATTTTCAGTAATTCTATAGCTACCTCTGCAGCACGTTTGGTATGTAAAGGGCGAAGATGCAAAAATTTGGTGGCATGGTCTTGATAGTTGAAAAGCCATTTATAGTTTCCATCAGGAGCAGATTGGAAATCTATCAAATCTACTTTAGCGCGAACATTAAAATCTTTAGAAAGGATTGGTCGCACAACCAATCCCTTATGAGGTTGCGATTTTTTTAGTTAACATTCCTTGCATAGTGAAATGAAAGTTTCTACTGCTCTTCTAGGAATGTTATATTTATTTTTTAATGCAAATAGCATTTTATCCCTGCTACCATGACCTGTGGATCGGTGAGATTCTAGCAACACATCAAAATAGTGTTATATGGGAATTATGTAAGCAATAGGTTGATCAAAAGAACTTCGTTTCACGACTAAATGTTCATCAGTGCCGATAGACAAAATATCATATTTTCTCATCAAATGATACTGCTTATTTTTTTTTTGTTACCTGTTGAGTCTGCTAATTTACCATTCTTAATGTCTGTAATAACTTCTTTAACCCTGTCAGACGTCCAAGATTTTTCAATAACATCTTTTTCCACTATTTTACTATAAAACTTTTGTTCATTCTTCATGTTCATTAAATTGCGCTTTCATGACTTTTAAATTTCGTTTCTCATTCTCGATTTGTACGTCTTTGCGGTTTTCGCTCATTTTGATATTCTTGAACACATCAAAATAGATAAACAAAATAAAGGTTACCTACACGAAATATTAAATTACAATTGCAATGTGCGTTTTGACGTTTGACTGACCGCTGGCTGATAGCAAACTGCAAACTGCAAACGGGCAATTCCTAATATTGGTAATTATCTATTATCCGTTACCCTCTCCGAATTTGATGATTTTTTGTAGGAAGGTATATTTTTAATCGTTAATCACAAATCTGAAATCCGTTTTTGTCGCTCGCGTTTCGTTCATCATCAGGTCTATTATGTTCTATCTTCTCTGATTTCGCTATTAATTTGTACAAGGTATATTTTTGGTGGCCCCCGTTTCATTTCCGAAATATCGGCATCATCGAATTTATTTTGATCAGTTTGTGTCGCAATTGGCTTTTGACGTGATGTTTATTAGCTATATGTAATTGGCAATAGCGATATTAAGCTGGTAAGAATACATAATATTATTCATTGATCTGTGTTAAAGGTCGAGAAGAGGATTCTTATAGGTTGTTATGTAAGTAGTAATATTCGTTCTAGTAACTTATAGGGCCCAACTTCTATGGAATTATTTCGCAATTATTTCATTCAGATATCACTTTAAGAATGGTTTCTATTCGAAAAAAGTGCGGAATATTTAGTTTCCTACAATATACTAAGGTTTTAGTAAACTTTACTTTGGTTTTAGTACGTTCTAGTTACGGAAAAGACCTATACCTACCTAATGCTCATTATTTTTTTATCAATTCGTCAACAGTTTTTTATATTGCACTTACTAAGGAATGGAATAGGTGGGCGGGTTAGTTTGCATATTTTTGGTTAGTTTCGTTACAGTTCGTTTAACTGGTTATAAGTGTACTGGTTAAAAGCAAAGCGCGCGAAGCCCGTTTTGGTTTTTATAAAATCAATATTAACATACAAGGGCTAGTACGCATTAGGTGGACGGGTTAGTTTGGGTTAATTTGCATACTTTTGGTTAGTTTCGTTACAGTTCGTTTATTACTGGTTATAAGTGTACAACAACACCATCCAAGGACGCCAGTACCTACGCATTACGTGGACGGGTTATTTGCATATTTTACGAAGCGCGCTTTGTTGTCAACCAGTACACTTATAACCAGTAAAACGAACTGTAACGAAACTAACCAAAAATATGGAAGCTAACCCGTCCACCTAGTTCTTAGTGAGTGCAATATAAAAAACCGCTGACAAATTGATAAAAAAATGTTGCGCATTAGGTAGGTTTATGCCTTTTCCGAAACTAAAACGTAATAAAATTTTATCATATTACAATATGAAACTAAATATTCCGCACTTTTTTCGAATGGAACCATTCTTAAAGTGATATTAAAATGAAATAACTGGCGAAATAAAAAAAGTTGGGACCTATAAGACTTTAGAACCAATACTACTACTTATATGACAACTTACAAAAATCTTCTTCTCGACCTTTGACACAAATCAATGAATAATATGATGTATCCTTACCAGCTTGATATCGCTATTGCCGATTACATAGCTAATAAACATCACGTCAAAAGCCAATTGCGACACAAACTTATAACTTATCAAAATAGATCCGATGATGGATATTTCGGAAACGAAACGCGAGCCACAGAAAAAAAAAAATACTTCAGATCAGTGGTCAGCGACCAAAAATATACCTTGTACAAATTGATAGCGAAATCAGAGAAGATATATATAATAGACCTGATGACAAAAAATCATCAAATTCGGAGAGGGTAACGGATAATAGATAATTACCCTAATACCTAATGTACTATTCAATCGACAAAAGTCGACTTGTTTTATATCTATTCACGTTTTGACGGCACCGGTTTTAGCAAATTGTGAAATGCCTAGAATTAATCAGTCACTACATGATATATATTCTTCTGTTCTTGTTTTGCCGGCATTTTATCAGTTTGCCTGGATTGGTGTCGGCATAACGAAAAATGCATTTTATACTCGCGTTTTGCCGGCTTTCTGTAAAATGCCTAGGCAGTTCAAAAAAATCCTAAATTTGCATTATGCCTACGACATATTTATATACCTATATAATATATTTATTCAGGGTTATTGGTTATTCGATACATTCCTGTGGAGATTTTATAGAGGATGAGGTAAGGAGTAAATTCAACCGTAACATGCTTTATGCATAACTCAATAGTTTTTGAGATATTTCAATGTTTCTGTTTTTCTTAAAAACATAGACCCAAATGTCTTGAAAATTAATTAACAAAAAATCTACAGTACATTTTTTCAACTTTTCTACTCGATTACTTTCCGAACACTATGGTCTTACGTGTACGGTATCAGAATATCTTATCGGTTGTTTGTAAATTTTTTAAAAAAAACTTCCTTATTTCAATAGGAATCCAACAAGGTACAAACGATACCAAAAATGATCGTAGGTTCCGAAAGAAAAAATAGTACATATGATGCAAATGAGAGAATTTATTCACTCGGTGTCTTCTCTTGGTTACCCATTTTTGCTGATACTGCGGCAGTTTAAATTTATTTGAGGGATATGTTTCATTACAAATATAAGATCATAGTGTTGGGCAAGTAATCCAGTAGAAAAGTTGAAAAAATGCAGGCTAGATGTTTTGCTAAATAATTTCCAAGGCAATAGGTCTATGTTTTTAAGAAAAACGGAAACATTGAAATATATCAAAAAATATTGAGTTTTGCGCAAGCCATGTTAGGGTTAAATTTACTCCTTACCTAATTCCCTATCACAACTCCAAAGGAATGTATCGAATTACCACTAACCCTGTACATACAGGGTGGGCCAATGGAGACTTTCCACCCCGATTTTTTGGACTTGAAATGAAAATCTGGAGTAACGCTCGGACACGTCGGTTTTTGATTTGAGGGGAATCCATTTTTCAGTTTTTTTCACCCTTGTAGCTTTAACTCCCTTAGCTGGGGAGAACAACCCCCCAAATTTGACTAGGGGATAGGGGTCGTGTCGTACCTCTTTTTAAAGGTCTCATTGAGTTCTTTATGACCCAATAATTTCGTCCTATTAGTTTTATCCGTAACGAAATGACAGCTTGTCAAAATCTCTGAAATAGACTTTTGTTTTAGTGGGAGTAAAAGCGATACTTACCTCCCCTAATTAAATAATAAGACGACATTCTAGGGTCATGAAGAATTCGATGACACCTCTAAAAAGAGGTATGACACGACCCCTATCCCCTAGTCAAATTTGGGGGGTTCTTCTCCCCCCAGCTAGGGGGTTAAAGCTACAGGGGTGACAAAAACTGAAAAATGGGTCCCCGTCAAATGAAAAACCGACGGGTTCGAGCGTTTTTCCAGATTTTCATTTCAAGTCCAAAAAATCGGAGTGGAAAGTTTCCATTGGCCCACCCTGCATAGTAGTACAATTATGGAATCGTCAGAAAATCACAAAAAAAAAGATAAATTTAAGCGAAACTAGTAGAAATGATGAAAAAAAATATATGTTTCAACACATTTCACCAATTTTATCATTGCGTGTTATGTTACAAAATAGTATATTATGCGAGGGGTTGTTTTTATCAATCTATCAACATCACATTTCACAGATTTTTTTTATTCGTTTTGAATTTCTTTGAACTCGGAGCTCGTAAATCAGCAAAGTTTTGTGTACCCCACAAGCGATAATATTTACTTGAACAAAAAAATATTATTTCCATTATGGTTCAGAAGGCTCAATAATGATGGTAGATGCTACTAAACTGCTCCCAAATATGTAAGACAAAGAAAAGGTGAATAAGCCTAAGTAAAGTAACCGTGAAAAAATCTTATAGGGTAGCGCTGACTACGTCGCTACGTCCCTGCCACGTGAGTGCGACGTATCGGTATAGGTTTTAAGGTGGTAATTTTTACGTAACTATCACCTGCAAAATGTTCCCCCGTTGCCGTCACTAGTAACAACTAGTTTACAGTTCCAAAGATTAGTCGCCGACCGTATAAACGACTAAAAATATTGCGTGGCTATATACAAAACTCTAATTGTATTTTGAGCAGCTACAAAGCCCTTACCTTGTATTTTGTGGTTTGTAACCTGTAACTTTTTTTTTTCTTTTGTTATACATTGCCACGTATCTGTGTTCTAGAACAACGGAAGTTTAATATATCCCGTCAAAAACTAGCCCGTAATCACCCAAGAAAAAGTTCCCTAATGAATTTCCTAAAAACCATGAGCTCTAGACGAAACAAAGGAAACATTCAAAGCAAAATCCTGCCTAACCGCGGGCATATCCATAGTAAATTATCCGGGTGAGCGGTTATTCTTTGAAAACTTTGCCAGTTTTCCTTGCTCCCGACAAACTTTCACAATTGTGAGTAGAAATGCGGATTTGGATACATAATATGCCATTTCTAACTAATAAACATATCATCCTTGATTCAACGGAAAATGAATACGATAGGTGCGTTACAATATAAAATTATGTTTTTGTTATAAAATAATGCTCAGATGTTTAAACACTTTAATTTTTGTACAACAGCTGCAAGAACTTCCATCGGACTTATGTTTTTTCCACTTCATAGTCAGGCAGTTTTGATTATCCAAAAACAAAATTTTAAATTATCAACATTTCAATATTGAGTTCGACCCGTTACCAAAGGGTTCATGCGGTACGAAATTGAGGTTCCTCTTTGTCATTCAAACACACGCTGCCGAGTACGCTGCCTTCCATCCGGAGATAAATGCTGATGTTTTCATATAACTAGCCACTGCGGAGTTTTGTTTTGAACTCCAACAAAAAAAAAATGTTATGGTAACCCGATAACACGAGTTTCTTTTAATTGACTTAATTTCATTAGGTCTCTCTGCATAAGAAAATAAAAGATATGCGGCAAAAAACGAGCACGCAGTGCACATTTAATTTGTGGTTTCAACCAGAATCCCCGGAAATTTCATTGCACCCTGGATGCGAGAGCAGCATGTGCCTGCTAGGGAAGCCAAATCCCTCTAACGTGGAAATCTCCTTAGAGGAAAGTTTTTCACAGCTTCTATATAAATAATGAGAACATAACGAAATCCACACTGAAGTACAGCCAAGGCTGAAAAAAAAGTTATGGTAACCAATTGCTCCACCGTGAGGCTTGATTGATTTCTTGATACTTAGAGGGTGTTTTTGTGTTTTGGTTTGTTTTTTTTTTCAAATACATGTTCCTTCGCCCTAATAAAACCAATTAGCAAAAACACGTTCGTCGGGTTGCCATAACTTGTTTTTTTGGGCCAGTTCTGACTTCCCGGCTGATTTTTCACGATAAGAATTTGCCTTACATTTTTGAAATAATATCAGCTAAAACCCTTCGTTTGTGTATATGGATTATTGTTTATTGTTTCTTAGTTTTAAGTTATATTATATTGTTAAGTAGTATCACTGCATCCAAACCATTTATAATTATAATCGTATTAAATGAATTCACCACCTTCATTTTCTTTATGCTTAAACTGCAAAAAAGCACAAGCCATGGCCTTTTTAACTTATTACAGATGTCTCCTCAGGTGTCCTGGGTACGGCATCGTGACGTACACCTACTCACCGTTGGTCGGTACACTTACACTAGCGATCAGAGGTTTCGCGCTATCCACCAGCCACATTCAGAAGACTGGACACTTCAAATAAAGTATCCCCAACATCGGGACTCGGGAGTTTACGAGTGCCAAGTTTCATCCACACCACATCTAAGCCATTTTATTCATTTGACTGTTATCGGTAAGTAAATTTTTTCAACTTTATTTCACGGTAAATTAAATCTGAAAACTAACCAGAAAGAGTTAATTGGGTAATACCAATGACATCTTAACACCAGAGAGACACCGCATTTCATTCATCAACTGATGTTTGTTCTGATGACAAGGCCCCCATGGGCCAGGAGAGGAGAGCTGCTCGAGGGGGGTCATGGTGAAGATGCATCAGAAGTGTAAACAAGTCCCTCTCCTTTTGAACCCGCCGTTCACTTGACCAGAATAATGAAGACATGCGCACGGGTAAAACTCGTTAATCTATCTATCTGCCTCTAACTCATATGATATAATCTCGATGGGCGCCTTGACATGCCAATCGATTGCAGCGCGTGTTTCGCCTATTTCACAAAACCGGCGTTGCCAGTAGTCGTTTTAGATCTTAAAGCGCCAATTTTTTGAAGCAAAGTCATTACAGGACAAAATATCAATCAGTAACAATTTGACAACCTAATTGGAGGGGATACACCGGAGGTGGATCGCTCTCCTAGATGTTGGCGACACAAAATTTTGTTTACTGTAATGTCTATCTGTGTTAATATGTCATTGGGTAACACCCCAAACTGTGGCCTACCTCAGTTTGGCTAGGCTCAACAGTTTCACTCATTATTCACTGACCTCAAACAACCATTGGAAAAAATCACAACTAATTCTCAGACCTATCGTTCTGGATCATTGGTGATTTTTGTTGAAATACTTTAAGTTTTCAGGCTAACCGAACACGGCCATCCTGAATTAGTCCTATATAAATCATATGAAGATTACTTACAATATGTATGAAACGTTTAACGAACGAACTAAACTTCTCTGCTTTAAATTTTAAAAATAATACCCGAAAGAAAAAGCAAAATTACGAAGAAGAAATTGATAACAAAGTCTAATGAAAATTTATGTCACGTGATTTATTTTACTTGGTTTAATTTGGAGAGTTGTCAATTAGGGGGATAAATGTAGCCATTAGTTATCTGTAGGTTTTGGTCTATGATTAAGGTGAATAGTTTGTTTAAATGAAGGTGAGATTTTCTTTAGGCTTATACCTTTTTTAGATGTGACCTATGAAAGAGAAGAAACTGATTTCATTTAATGTACATATTATTTTACCAGTTTTTTTTTTTCAATAATAACTTGTCTCTGTGGTAAATTCTGGAAGGTGTTATACAAATGATTGTCTTCTTATGTTTTCGAGTGCAGTTTTTTTTGTTCAATTTGGTGAAAAACATTTTGGAACAATACAATCGTTAAAACTAGTTTCATAATTGAAAACTTATCTAATAAATTATCGCTGGGAACTCGGAATCTATTTTAAATTCGGGAAAAATATCATTTAATCAGGCAGACACATTCCCATGAAACGTTACCAAAACTTTCCACCGGAAACAAAAGTTTTGTAATTCGTGATTCACTTCGTGCAATTTGTTTTCATTGCAACTCTATCGTGACAGGCGTCGTATCCAATAGATTTTTCGATTTGGAACTGGGAGATCATTTTAGTTTGGACGATATTGACATCGTTTCGCTTTTATATTTTTATCAGGATATTTGGACCATCTGACGAGGCGCGATAGTTAATGAACACTCGCAGGCTATTGTCTAAAATAAAATAGATTTTTTTATTGCTAGGCTTAGTTTGTATAAATCTATTATATAAATATTATTAACATACATTTAAAAAAATATAAAATATTATACGTCATTAAAATATTAGTATTCATCAAAAATTTTCATGGGCATTCAATAACATGGGGAAAAAACATAAGTGTACACCTCATCTTCACCTTCAATATAGGTACTCTATTTTCAGTATGTGTATATTTAATACGTCAATGATAGCAAATTTAATTATAGGTTATCCATTAGGGGTTTTCTCGTATAATAAGAGAGAAAGTACTTGAAAACTTTTATGTTTTTACAGGCGGTAGTTTTTTTTAAATAAAACATCCTGTAAGTACATGTTATATCTCATAATTTGGTTTATTTGGTTCCGATTCGTTTTCCCCGCTATCTGGAAATGTGTCAGAGTGCAGCCCATCCCGAAAAGGGGCAAGAAAACTCTTTCCAGCAATTATCGTCCAACTCATTTATATGCGTACTTTCGGAAGTAATGGAAAAGGCAGTCAACCTGAAACTGGTTAAATACCTCAAAGCCAATAAGCTCATCTCTGACAAACAGTACGGGTTTCGTTCTAAAAAATCAACAGGGGATCTGATGCTAGCGTACGTCAGTTATATTTGGAACATGTTTCTCAAAAAACATGGCGGACTAGAACTGTAGTATTGGACATATCCAAGGCTTTTGATCAGGTGTGGCACAAACGTATTCCATCGAACGAATTTTGCCATTGGCTGGGGAGCTTTTTGGAAGGCATGTTTTGGTCGATGGTGTGTCTTCTGATACACTGCCTATAAGTGCCGGCATCCCCCAAGGATCAATTCTGTCCCTATATACTGTTTCTCATTTTCATAAGTGATTTGTTAAATGTGACAAGATACCCTATATACAGCCTTGCGGACTATGGAAGCTTGATAGCATCTTTCTCTTCTGACAAACTTCTTACTGCAACCACTTCCACACGCCTCGCCCGAGAACGGATTCACTCTTTCAACAGTGATCTTGAGACCATTATACCAATTGCGGCCTTAACAACCCAGTCAAATTCAGTGCTTCCAAAACTCAAGCAACAGTATTCTCAAATAAGAAATCTTGCGCCGATGATAACCTAATTTTAAGGATGTCGGGACAAAACCTTTCTATCAATCCCTCAGTGGGGTGACCACATCGACCAACTTGTCGTGGCATGACCCTTCGATCGCCAAAACCGCTTCTCTTCTGTTTGGTGCAAACAGCTTCTTTAATTCTGACCAAGTTCTTCTTCTCTATAAGGCTCAAATTAGGCCATGTATGGAATACTGTTCCCACATCTGTGATGCTCCCAAGCATTCGTTGGCTCTATTAGATGCAGTTCAAGGAAGAGCGATGAAAAGGATCGATAATCCAACTCTCACCGAATCATTGCAATCTCGAACAGACGCAAGGTGGCCGACTTTACGTTATTCGACGCTATTACCATGGGAGATGTTCTGACGATCTGACCAGCCTCATTCCAGCTAGGAGAAGGTAATTGAGAACCACATGAGCCTCTCGGAGGACATCTAAATATAGGGCTTTTTTTTAATGGCGTACTGAGAACCTCTGGATCGCCCTGCCTCCTACTTCATTTCCTGAACGATTTAACCTTTTAACGTGTTCAAATAGAGGGTTAATCGTTACTTAGTTTCTCCCGCTCATGGTACCGATGGTACCGCTTAGGTACCATGAGAAGTCTTTCGTGAGCGAACCGATATAAAAAAAAATGATAAACTTGCATTTAAATGTAGTTATCCATATAATGAAGACTAGAAGCTTTTCTATGCAAGAAAAACTCTACCTGGTAAAATAACTCTCTTCAAATGGAAAAAATACTGTTCCCTGTACCTATTGCCTTAAAAAATGATAATTGTCAAATTGTTGAAAATGCGAACAATGGAAAATATTGTCACAACCTCATTTGGGGCTCGGGATCTTATTCGGGGTTTTATTCAATTGAAACACTAAGAATCAAGACATAGAATAAAGTTGATTTAATAAAATTGAATACTAAAAAGGCTAAGCATGCGAAATGAACACTAAACAACTCACCGGAACTCATTTTTCTGTAGTCGATCTTGGTAGCGCTACTTTCTCGCCCGAATTCAAATTTTGTCTAAAACCAATTATTGAACCACATCGATTAAGTAGAATCAGTAAAATATCGTATTTTATATTCCAAGTGATCGAATCTATCATATAACAGCATAGATTAGCAATTTATCCATTTAAATAATGATAATGTTTCGGTACGGCTAGGTAATGTTATTTGCTTCAAACTTTTCTAAATTCCCCCAAAAAAAATTAAATTATCTACAAATCGAATCCTATCCAAATAGCACTCGCTCCACGCTGATGTGCGATTTAAGTCTTTCGCAAATCAGTAAAACAAATTTGGCCATTTCGTTAAAACTTTTAGCTGCTTTACCGACGAAACGTTCCCCATTTTATCACGCTTTTGTGTTTTACTTTTTTTTGGTGGATTAAGACACGAGATCGAACGAATTGGATCCAATGCTTTTAGATTCACATTTGATTTTATACTACGTCTGACGATTTGTATTCCGGCCGCATAACAGTAATGGATAAGAGAATGGAATTCTATTTGATTTAAAGTTATATCGAAATGAACAGGGAATCATTACTTGTTGGCAGGGAACTCGATGACTTGTAACAAACTAAAACTTTTATGATGATTTATAAACTTTGTTCTCCACTCGGATCTCCAGGTTTTCCAAAAACAAACTTAATTATTCAAGACATACTCCAAACCTAATGTGTGATATATTTTGAATACTGTCAGAAATAATACCACAAATAATGCCAATCTAAAGAGTAACAAGCATCAATAATCATCATCATCATGGACTCGTCAACCCTATCGAGTATAATAAGTATTTTCCAGCACTGTTTTCTATGGGTCCTTTGATTATAGCGGTAGCTGCTGTGGATCAGCTCTAATCAAACTTTCACGTTCTTTCCAACGCGCACGATTGTCATCCGCATGCGTTCGCCTTTCTGAGTCTCAGTCGCCACTATCGATCTAAAATTTTCCATGACAACTTTTTTGTATCGTTTAAATTCCCCTCCTTGGTCGCGTTGGCCATTTTTCAGTTGGGAATAGGTTACTTGATTAGGTAGAGACGTGATGAGTCTTTCATGCGGACGACATGATTCATAATTGGTTTCTGAATGTTGACCATACCGTGTTTTTTTCGATTTGTGCCATTAGTTAAAAATAAAATGACTGGTGTGAGCAAGAAATTGGAAAATGCGCTACTGCATTCGTAATAAACTTTAAAGTTTACTGTATCCAATAAAACCAGAAAGACTCGGAGCAAATCATCATCATGGAAGTTTGCGGAAACAAATTGAAATGGATTTTGTGACTTTCAACTTTACGAGGCCGATATAAAAATCTATAAAGAAAAACCTTAATACGTAAAAATGAATCGATTTTAATAATGTATATTATAATAGGATTGGGAATTGAAACAGTCAATACCTATTTATTTATTTAGCAGTAACGTTTAATTTGTCTTAAAACTAAAGCGCGAAAAAGAACATAGAAGAAACCACTTTGCAATCCTTTTAAAATCTTCAAAAA
The DNA here is from genome assembly GCA_917834065.1 of Ceutorhynchus assimilis. Classification (NCBI taxonomy): domain Eukaryota; kingdom Metazoa; phylum Arthropoda; class Insecta; order Coleoptera; family Curculionidae; genus Ceutorhynchus; species Ceutorhynchus assimilis. The sequence continues at coordinate 44,629,661 of OU892277.1, forward strand.
ACATAACAATCTAAAATTCGAACGAAAAGTTTACTTTAAAGTCATTTCCGAGTTGCGCTAAATGTCCATTCACAATTAACCTAATTCTTGCGAGGAAAACAAGTCGTGACAAACTATTTCGCAAAAAGTTCGTTGAAAAAGCCACGCAAATCTGTTTGCTAATCAGCCACAGTTTCAAATGCTTGGCTTCTGGGACAAAAATAATCCATCGGCAAAAACAGGATTCGAATTTGGCAATTTAAATTTATTTAAAGTGATTTATTGCAGTTGCTTTTACTTTAGTGGAAGCTTGTCGGTTAAAGAGACAAATGTGGGTTTTAGTTATCTCTATGGTTTAGTGTTTAGAGCAATTTCGGCGAATGGGTTGTAAAGTTTGGCATTCCAAATAGCTTCATCATTATGAAGCTGCTTAAAATGCCGTTATAAATTTACAATAACAAGGGAAGGTAATAAATTTTATCAGAGAATTTGTTATGTAATATTATGTTGAGGCTTTTCTGTCTGCACTTTACTGGATATTTCGAATAAACTTTCCTATTTCTGTGCTATAAAATTTTAAATTGTCACGCGATTATTGCGTCTAGCGACTGGCTGTATTCGAAAAAGCAATTTGTCGAACAATTTCCACCTTAAGTTAAGACACACGTATAAAATCAACTCCAGAAGGAGAGATCTCACCACCGTAACATCCTTATTCTCAATTACACCACATCTCACTGTTTATTTTTCGCTAATATTACTAAATTATGTATTAGCTGACCCGGCCGTGGCTGTGGCTCAGTCAGTGATCTTTGCTAGATTTGAAGTATCCGATACTTTATTTTTAAATGCTTGGATACTCTGGGTACTTTTTTTTCTCACGCTCCACTACCCTCAGAGTGAATCCGCAAGAATAAGTTCTAGCGAGTAACGGTAAAATTATAAAATCCATCAAAATTTACAGAAATCTGTAATCATGCAGCGTGCAGATTTGTAATTCGTACGAAATCCGTGCGCTATGCTACATTTACATAGATTTTGTGACTTTTGTCTGTGGGATTTCCCGCTAGTTATGCGTCATTCCCAATTCCAATTCTCAACAATTCCAAAGTATCCGATATATTTAGCTCAAGTATCCATTCGATACCGATACTTCTAAGTATCCAAGTTGCACATTACTACTACAATTGTTTCAATCGATCTGAATTCCTAAGGGATTGAGAAGTGGTGGTTTGTGTTTAATTAACTCTTCAAAACTCTTCTGCCAATCACATTTAAATTTTCGCCCAACGTTCTATTATCAATCCAGTGGGGTTTCAGATCGACTGAAACATTTTCAGCTTTATTAGTAGATAATAATTAACTCGACTATATTGAAAAGAACAGTACCCGAGTCAGCTGATATCGCTATTAAAAAATAAGGGTTGGTGGTAGAAGAGTGAAAATTTAGGGTTGTATATTAAAAAATATTTAATGTCGCATCATAGAAACATAAAAATAAAAAATGATGTCCAAAAAATAAAAATAAAAATTTGGGGTGGACCACCCTCATCACTTAGGGGTATAAAAAAACAGATTACGACCGATTCTCAGACCTACCAAATATACATATAAAATTTCATAAAAATCGGTCAAGCCGTTTCAGAGGAGTATTGATACAAACACTGTGACACCAAAATTATATACAGGGTGTTTGGTACATCGATAGGAATATTTCAATGAGTAATAGTTGGGATCATTTGGATGCTGTTTGACCATATTTACCCTCATGCAAAGTTTCGCCGTTTTTCGAGATATCGCCATTTTTATATATATATTTTGAATCCATGTATTTTAACACATAACTTGGGCTACATATTTTTTGTATCAATCATTCAGTTTTTCTTTCCGTATTTTTCGAAAGAGTTGAGAAATGTTGAATTGTTCACTAGGTACCAAAAATAAAAACAATATGTTTTAGGAACAATTCAAAAATATCTAAAAATGCTGATATCTCAAAAACGACGAATCTTTGCATAAGGGTAAATGTGGTCAAACAGCTCCCAAATGACCCCAACTATCACTCATTGAAAACTTCCTATCGATGTACCAAACACCCTGTATATTAGATAAACTAACCCAAACTAATAAAATTATGTCTTGATTGTTTTACTGAAAAACATTAAATAGTCCAAGATAATTGAATCGTTTGAAAAAAAAAATGGAGGCAACCTGATTTTTTCAGGATTGTTCAAGGGGGGTGTCCTGAGTGTGAAGACACCGGAATCTGAAAATTTCCTCTTCCGCGCCCTTAGCTATACGGGTTGTTTCTCAACATTGTGCTACAATAGAATTTCTGGTATTTTATTGTAGATAATCGGATTCTCTACAACTTTTTCCTGTGCTATTTTTTTTTTAAATTCATCATTTACTATTATAGGCCAAGCAATGAAGGAAGTTTACCTCAACATAATTAGAAGTTAACATTTTTTGGGGGGGATCGGTTCATTTTCATGTGCTTAATAACACATTAAGTTTGCGACCTTGTACTTCCATAGGGTTTCTAGTTAGGGGTGGTTTTTAGGGGTAATTTGCAGTTTATGGAGAACGCTACTCAGAGGGATGGTCCAATAGCAAAAAGTTTCAGATGAATGTTGTAGCTGAAGTTTTTTGCTATAAAAAACTCAGCGACAGCACCCCTCTATCTTCTATAGTTTTTTGTCTGCAGCGTCTTGAATAGTAGCATGTTTTTGTTCAAGGCCACTGAATCAACGTTTTGCCATTTTGCGCGCATTTGTTGCACCAGCGGCCGAATGCATAATCCTATTTCAATTTTTCAAACACCACATTATTGATAATGAAATGCACTCTCCAATACTTTTTTGTTCGAATTTTTTACTTGAAAATTAAGCGAGCACGGACTTGTCTAATGTGCGAGGAAGTTGTAAATTGCATCGAAAACGACCCCTTTCTTGCATTCACCATTTATTCCTCTCATAATGCCCCAGCGGATTTTTTTTTCGTTAATTACTTAATGACTTATCGGCCTGAAAACGTCGCGCGGGATTTTTAAAAAGTGAAAAAAAAAATTAAAATTGTCGCATAGCGCTGAAATTTGGTACGATGGCTTTATTTATTGTTCTCATGAATACACTGCAATTTTATATCATGTGAAGCAATTAAAATTGCAGTATATTCGTAAGAAGAATAAATAAGTCCATCGTACCAAATTTCAGCGCTATGTGACAATTTTAATTTTTTTTTACTTTTTGAAAAATCCCGCGCGACGTTTTCAGGCCAATAAGTCATTAAGTAATTAACGAAAAAAAAATCCGCTGGGGCATTATGAGAGGAATAAATGGGCTGCCGATTGTCGAAAACTGTCACCAAATATTTGGCCCCGTTTAGAAATTACAGCGAATGCAAGAAAGGGGTAGTTTTCGAAGCAATTTACAACTTCCTCGCACATTAGACAAGTTCGTGCTCGCTTAATTTTCAAGCAAAACATTCGAACAAAAAAGCATTGGAGAGTGCATTTCATCAGCAATAATGTGGTGTTTGAAAAATTGAAATCGGATTATGCATTCGGCCGCTGCTGCAACAAATGCGCGCAAAATGGCAAAACGTTGATTCAGTGGCCTTGAACAAAAACATGCTAATATTCAAGACGCTGCAGAAAAAAAACTATGGAAGATAGAGGGGTGCTGTCGCTGAGTTTTCTATAGCGAAAAACTTCAGCTACAACATTCATTTCAAACTTTTTGCTATTGGAGCATCTCTTTGAGTAGCGTTCTCCATAAACTGCAAATTACCCCTAAAAACCACCCCTAACTGAAAACCCTATGGAAGTACAAGGTCGCAAACTTAATATGTTGTTTAGCATATTAAAATGGACCGATCCCCGCAAAAAAATTTCAACTTCTAATTATGTTGAGGTAACCCCTCTTTTCAGATCCCCGTTTCTTGGACCCAATGGAAAATTTTCACCCCAGTTTTTTGGAATTGGAAAGAAAATCTGGGAAAACGCTCGGACACATCGATATTTGATTTGAGGTGGAACTATTTTTAATTTTTTTTCAATCCCCGTAGCTTCAACCCCCTAGCTGGGGGGAGAACAACCCCCCAAATTTGAGTAGGGGTCGTATCATACCTCTTTTTAAAGGTCTCATCGAGTTCTTCATGACCCTAGAATTTCGTCTTATTATTTACATCCGTAACGAAATGACAGCTTGTCAAAATCTTGGAAATTGACTACTGTTTTAGTAGGAGTGAAAGCGATACTTACCTCCCTTATTTAAAATACTTACAATAATTAGGTTTTATTATTATAAATAATTATTATTAATCAATAATAGTAATAGAGTATAACATTTATACGCCGCTCAAGCTGAAAGTTATTGAAGTGACTTTTATACCTTGTCCAAATTATCAACAAAATGACTGTTATATGACGTTTTAAAATAAAACAACTTTAATTGTAAGTATTTTTATCAAGAAAGGTAAAGTATCGCTTTCACTCCCACTAAAACAATAGTCTATTTCCAAGATTTTGACAAGCTGTCATTTCAGTACGGATGAAAATAATAAGACGAAATTCTAGGGTCACAAAGAACTCAATGAGACCTTTAAAAAGAGGTATGACACATCCCCTATTTAAATTTGGGGGATTGTTCTCCCCCCAGCTAGGGGGTTAAAGCGGGGATGAAAAAAACTGAAAAATAGTTCCCCCTCAATCAAAAATCGACGTGTCCGAACGTTTTTCCAGATTTTTATTTCAAATCCAAAAAATCGGGGTGGAAAGTTTCCATTGGCCCACCCTGTATAGTGGTTTAATCGGAGGTACAAAATTGCTTACAAAATGGGCGCTAGCTTAGTAATTAATGAATTTAAAAAAAAAAAAATAGTATAGGGAAAAGTTGTAGAGAATCCGATTATCTACAATTAGAGACCAAAAATTCCATTGTAGCACAATGTGGAGAAACAACTGTAACCCCTTTTGTTAATGAATTAACAGGACCATAATATGCTCGGTTTGCTGAGCGAATAATTATTAGGGGTTTAATAAGTACAGAATGGCAAGGGCGCCACTGAATTTAAATAAAATAAAAAATAAATTACATAGAATATACACTCGCTGGCCATATCATTATCATGAAATGAAAATATAATAGATTTAAGTTTCCAAGAAACTAATTAAAAAAAAAAATGAATGATCGAAAATTATAATATCATATATTTAGATAAATATGGTCAACTACTACCAGACAATAAAATCAGTAAAATCAAATTTAAACTGTATGAAATCAAAGGTTAAACGTTGAAGGAATAAAGGAGATATAACTGGAATCCTTAAGTTTATAAGCAATATAACCCAGATGAAAAATTTATCAATTTTTGGCGCTATAAGTACTTACTCAATAATCTCAAATTTAGAACACATTGTCCAACCTTGACCTCAGTTTAAATTAATGATTATGTTTAATAAAAGATAATTTTTTTCAAATTGCGGTACCAAAAGTGAAGTTAAGATAAATCTATAATAAATATGGTAAATCAAAAGTTAATTATTCCACCATCACCTCGGTGTCAAGAATGAGATATTTCAAATGTGCATCAAGTAAAAATAATCAATTATGGTAATTGATCATAAAATAGATTTCATAAAAAAAAAGGTAATAAAAGTTATAATTGAAACTCTATACAAGCCTCAATTCCAACAAAAAGGTAGAGTACGGTAGTCGGTACCCATCCATTTTTGGTCACTCGGAGAGAGAAGTTGCAGATGGAAGTTGCAGATTCTGGCCTGGAAATAAGGCTAGAAGTTCCGTTTTCTGCGTCAAATGTGGAGGTACACATATCGACACGTGAGGGACTCAAGAGCCCTATGCCCTCGCTGCACGAAAACGGTGATCTTTAGGGCTTGTTGCAAATAGATTTCTTGAGAAAAATAGCTTCTCGGAAAAAACGGCTCCTCGGTATAAAAACGGCTCCCCGGTAAAACCCTAAGTAATAGAGGTATTCCATGAACAACCCTTACTTGAAAAAAAATTAAAAAGGACTTACCACGAGAGGGTTCGAAATTCAAACTTTAAATAAAACGGTAAACACGAGACTTTGTTTAAATTTTTCCGGTAATCAATGGATTATTGCCTTACGCAACTTTATTTCGTTAAAATAATGCCTGACGGCCGATAAGGTACTTTTTCCACGAGAACGGTAATCACAATTGAGGAAGATGGCTTCCCCTCCCCCCACGGCAACAGTCGACCTTTCAGGGCAACGGCAAGATTCAAAAAGGGACCCAGAAAAGGACAAGCTGAACAAGCAGAGCTTTCTTTCAAATTAGCTAAAGGAAAGTTTTGGTACTAAACCGGTACTTCAAATTTAAACGGAAATCGTGCCTTTAGTTTGATAATTTGCTATTGTTATTGGCGAGACTGTCAACATTAAGGGTAATTAACTTTATATTATAATTGAAAGACAAAAGGAACAAATACTAACTGTAGCATTTCACATGCTACACTTCAGCCAACTACCAGACAGTAATTTAACCCTAAGGTAAGGAAATGGATAGATGAGCTGAGTTGCAGAAAATCATTGAAATCGGTACGGTACTGTGAAGGAAACAAAAACTCAATACAGAGACACGCCTCAGATAGAGACATGGTAAGGCAAACAAAAAAAATAGAAGACAATAAAGGTAAGGGTAAGGGAAGATAGTAAAGCTAAGGGATTAATCAATGACAGTGACAAGGTATAAAACAAAATTTCCATATCAACCAAGCTACAAAGATAACTTCTTGACCATATATACATCAATGAATAAGATAAATCGACAAGACAACTGTTTAATTAGAACAATTAAACAATGATTAACCTTCGCCGCCGCAATTTGACCAACTTTGTATATTTATATTTTATTCAATATCACGGTCAGCTTGCTATATGAGATTTTAGTTAATCACAATGTCTGGGTAATATAAAAATATCGAAACATCGTAAGTTGCATTCCAGCATGCATTTAAGTAATTACGGTAATTATATTTTCGATTCAGAAACTTGTATTTTAAAAAACATTTATTTTATTGATTAAAATACAGAGGTGACAAAAGAAAATATTCGGATCAAATTGCTACAGGCTAAAGCCAGAAAACAAATGAACGCTCCTTCTGGGGCTGCATCGGCTTAAATAAACATTCAATGCCGACATAGCAATTTGATGTTTACTTTACAACAATGTATTTAAAAAGTCCTAGAGGAAAGGGGTAAGCACATTAAAGCATATAAAAAATAGAATATTGATTATAAATCAGCATGGCAATTGGTTAATATAACTCCTCCCTCCTTAAGATGTTGCAAACGTGGATTGTTGTGAATTCAAATCAGACAATTCAATTTGCACATTTGCACAACCTTTTTCTGAAGTTTTTGTGGTATACATAAGCTCTTGTACCAAATTCTGTCTAGAATATTGATCACCATACTTAATTCTTAACGCTTCTCTTATATCAGTCCATGTTTGTAAATCAGGACGTGCCATAAGAAAATTTCCTGCGTCATTTATTAATTTTGATTTTATGGCGGTAACCACATACTCTTTTTGAGCATTTTCACCAGTATAATAGGTTTGATAAAATTCATTGATGTTTCTTATGAAATATTCTAAATATTGGCTTTCGCCACTGAAAGGTTTGATTAGTTGAACGATTGATTTTAAATTTTCACTCATTGTTACGGTTGATCTTTGATTTTGGTTGTTACTTCTTGAATTAGGATTGTAAAGATAAGTTAAATTAAATTGAGTCAAAAGATTCTCGATTTCTTCTTCAGAATCTGACATATATATTTCTTTGAATTGTTAAAAGAAATTATTTTGAAAATTTGAAAAATTCAAAATTAAAAAGTTTTATTTTTGTTTTAAAATTAAAATTATAATTAATTATTCAGTCTTATGCGTTGCTTTTTCTTAAAAATTAAAAGTTGTTGTGGGTTTGTAAATTCTTTGTTACTCTTTATTTTTTTTGATTTCAGTCTTTTCAGCAAACCGTTTTGGAATTGCAAAAGAACAAAAATCTGAATTTAAGTCTTCTCAGTAAATCAAAAATTAGAAATTACAAAAGATCAAAAATCCAAAAATCTTAACTATGGAACACCAATTACAAAATGTATAAAGAGAAAGGTTGTACTTACTAGGCAAAGCTAATAACAGTAGTCTTTCTTCACACGTTGTTTCTTGTTATTCCTTTTACTCAGTTAACCAATTCGAAGTGGACAGTATCTGGAACGTTTAATAGCAGCACTGATAATCCAAGTTTCACTTTTCCGAAGAATTCACTTTTTCGAACTTTCTTCAGTCTTTTGAAATTTTCGCGACGGATTACGACTGTTACAACTCCCGAAACTTAAGCACTCTGAGCATCCGAACGACTGCGCCAATTATATAATCAATAAAATAAATGTTTTTTAAAATACAAGTTTCTGAATCGAAAATATAATTCGGTCGCAGTGTTTTATATTTTTGCAGTTTTTGTCACGATTAGTTTACCAAAATTCAATATAAAAAGGGATGTAAGATTCGAAATAAATCAGTATTCATCAAGCTTCAGAAGGTGTTTTACTCAAATCGTTTCCTGTGCCCAAGCCTTCTTGGCCAACGCAGAGAGTGAGGCTGCTCTTTGACAGAAAACGATACAATCGTCCCGATGCTCAACCAAGCCGAGTTGGGCAAGCGTAATCTGCGAGCACAGCTTGCACAACAACGGTAAAAGATGACAATCCTAGGCATGACACAAGCAAAAAATATCCAAATCGACAACGGTGAGGTAAATCATGATGTATACTCGCTATCAAAACAAAAGAAAACTTGGTTAGACAAAGGAGAAAACTTAAATGTCCTAATCAATATGGAGATAACTTTTGACATTATAAACACCAAAGAAAAAGATAAATCGATAAGACAAGGTAGAGTACGGTAGTCGGTAACCATCCATTTTTGGTCACTTGGCGAGAGAAGTTGCACGTGGAAGTTGCAGATTCTAGCCTGGAATTAAGGCTAGAAGTTCAGTTTTCTTCATAAAATGTGGAGGTACAGATATCGACACTGTCAAGAGCCCTATGCCCACGCTGCACGACAACGGTGATCTTTAGGGCTTGTTGCAGATAGATTTCTTGAGAAAAACAGCTTCTCAGAAAAAACGGCTCCACGGTAAAAAAAAAAACGGCTCCCCGGTGAAACCCTAAGTAATAGAGGCATTCCATGAACAACCATTACTTGAAAAAAAAAAAAAAAGGACTTACCACGAGGGAGTTCGAAATTCAAACACAAATAAAACAGTAATCACGAGACTTTATGTTTAAATTTTTTCGGTGATCAATGGATTATTGCCTTACGCAACTTTATTTGGGTAAAATAAATGCCTGACGGCATGAGGTACTTTTTCCACGAGAACGGTAATCACACTTGAGGAAGATGGCTTTTTTTTCCATTCTCCGAAAATACAATTATCTTGGACTAAGAATATGCTTTTCCGAAAATTAATTATTACTAGTAACTATAAATAAAGAACTTGAAGTTCAATGCCATGGCTGAAAAATACTTTCTGACCTAAATTTCCTTGATGCAAAATAGGAGAAAAATGAGTTACGAATAAAAAATATGGATCCAATAATTCTTCTTGCACTAGTTGCCGCCTAGCCCAGACACCTAGGTACTTTTTCAGAATGTAAAGACGTTCCAAATATAGTATGAGGATTTCCAGCGTTCCATATCCACTCACCTTCTGGGAGTTTATGTGAGGTATTTTGTGAAACTATACTTGAACGGTACAAAATGTTAATGCAAGAAGATGTAGATTATCGTACAGATTCTCCATGAACCATTGGCAATAGAGAGTGCGCAGGGGAAGATCTGGGGGTTTCAACTCTTGCACCGCTGTCATCCTATCTATAGGCATGAAGGTCTAGATATTTTTTTTAAATGGTATGACATGTTGTCAAGGATAGTCCGACTTATTGGGAGAGATGCCGAACTGATGTTTTTTGTTGATTTTTCGTCAGCTCTCTAACTCGCTCAATGTTTTCTGGAGTACGAGCTTATGATGGACGTCCACCCCCACTTTTACGTAACTACTGCACATATTTCTGGGGAATTTTTCAAAATTTTTGGTCAATAACAAAGATACCAATCTGCTCATACAACTGCGATTTTGCGCCCGACGAGAACAAAATAAAAGTTCAAACATTTCCCAGGAAAATTGCAGATTTATAAAAATAATTTTATGCAAGTTTAGATTATAAAAACAACTGTGATATTATTCAAAAACGCCGTAAGATAAAAAAAAAAAAGTCCGAATACGTAAATCCCATCACCGAAACTCGTATTTCAGGAAAGACCAAATAATTTTCCTACATTCATAAACCTAACGACCCAAATACACAGCAGATATAAATTCACTCAGCGAAATACCCTTGAAAAAATCCATTAAATTGGCACTCTGGGTCCCGATGGCTCATCTATCAAAAAGGGACTCCAATAAAACTCTCCCTGTCGGCGGTTCAATAGATTATGTTTGCAGACGCATTTCGCTTTCATTTGCTTTGTAATGCTGGCAAGGCGCAGATCTTAAATAAGCCAGGCTCCGTCGAAGGAATATAAAGTCCGTTTTGCTTCAATGATGTAAAGCTGGTCCTTTAAAGTTTAATGAGATCGGATAGAGGTGTCACTGACGTATCATGGACAGGGGTTTTGAGATGGTAATACGATCCTCTAGGCGTTTGGGATTCTAGGTGACTGGTAAGCTCTTTATTCGAAGTTAATAAGCTCAAGATATTATGATATTTGCCATAACGCGTTAGAGCCTAAGCTACAAATAAAAGGCACCATATAATCCTAGGAAATATTTTCGAGCCTACTTGAAAATCCTACAGATCAGTGAAATAACTTTGACTGTCTTTGACATTTAAATAAATAAACTTTACAAACCAACATACCGTCAAAAATATATAATTAACTTCCATTGAAACAAGATGATTATTTGAAATTTGGTTGGTGTTATTCCGGTTGTGCATCCGTTGGTTCTCCACCAAGCGTCGAGAAACACTCGCTTCTTGACGACGTTTCGCCAAAATCGCATTTGGCATTTTCAATTCTTCTTCCTCATCGGTTGATATCTGGAGTCCTACTAAGGATCTTGTTTCCGGCTTGCATCAGTTACCTTGGTTCCTTGGATATGAGATATGAGTTGTCTTGGATTAATCCGGCATGTTCGTGATAGTCCGTGTGTAATTGTCAGCTTCTTCAGTATTTGTTGGGTGGCTGGTGGCTTGTTTTATCCGTTGATTGTTGAGTAGCTAGATGAGACGATACGTGCTCCTTCGACCTGTTTGTATAGTTGGTGTTTCGAAGGAGTAGTTTGTGTTTTTCAGGCAGTGATCGGCTAGTTCAATTATATGAGCCTGTAGGTCTTCATTCTCAGCCATTTGGTCCAGGGCTTCCTCTAATGGAATGCTCGTGAAAAGTGAGACAGCGTCTAGGCTGGCGTAGATGTCATTGGGTGATGATATTGAAGAAATGCTGAGGGTCCTTCACGTAGGACGGCGCTTCTTCCGCTAAGGGTTTCAGTATCTTGGCCTTCAAATGTTTTGCGAAGGAGATTCGAAGGAGTTGACATTTGGTTTATGCATTATGGGTAGCCCACAAAGTTTTGGGCAACTACGGTAGTTCCCTCTTGGGATGATCGTTTTCTGGGTTCTATACAGACGACTGCTTTATTTTGGCCATGGTGGTCTCCTCTAAGTACCTATTTTGTCTGGTCTCGGTTTCTCGGCTTTAAAAATCGTCAAAAAGTATGGCGGATTCAAGATGGCCGGTTGACTTTTTTGAAAATAAATCATATCTCGAATATTTTCAACAAATTTTGAGGAAAAGAAAATTGTATGTATTATTAAACTGCCAAATAAAATAATAAATATATGCAGAACATACTTCTAAATTGTTGTAGGTATCTGAAACAAAAATAACATTTGTAAGCTCTTCGCTCTATGCATATGAGTTATCTCACAATAATCGAAATCTGAATCATCATTTTCGTCTAATAATAATTTATCTTGTATCAAACCAAATCTATATTTTGACAACCAAATTCTGTGCAAAAACATGTTTCTGCACAATGAACAGGATTTTTTCTGCAACCGCAGGCTTTTGTAGTGCACCCTTTTTTGCAGCGACAGTGTACACTGTACAAGTTCTAATATTCCAGAAGGTTTTGTTAAGGCAATAGGCAGGTATGATCCCATCTTGCAGTTTTTCTCAACCAGACTCGCTTGTTTGTGGAAGATCTCGTTTCCGTAAGTGGGTACTCTTCCACAAAATCGCGATGTAATTCGCCCTACAATTCATAATTTATTCATTCATTAAATGAATAAATATTTAATTTATTTTGAAATTTATGAATGAAGAATGTGTTTTTATTTCTGCAGAACATCATGTAGACCGTCTCTGAGTTCCTTTGACGGAGATTTTGTTAGTCCCAGTTGTTGGAAAGCTTTTATGATATCATCATTTTCTTCGCACTCTAAAAATACTTTGAAGCACAAGAATTTACTTTTTTTGAAAAATTAACCTCTAACATCAGTTCCAGAGAATGAGTGTAGTCCTAGCAATGATCTGCCAAAAACTGCTCCTATTGACTCGATGACTTCTCTAATTTGATTTCTCGTCTTCTATTAGCTCTTACAGTAAAAAATTTGGTATTGATTGGCAAATCAGAATGGTAGTATAACAACAAAATAAGTACATCTGTGTCAGGACTGCCCAATGTAAGATCTATATCGCTTCCGTATAGTTTGTTTAACATCAATGAATGGTAAACAATAATCGTATCAGCTTCCTCATGGATATTATCTAATAAAACATCAAAGGGATGTTAGAAAATTTCTTTGGAAAACACAAGTGTTTTTACCAAAGCTTCAACACGCTGTAATACGTGCGGTTTTGCTTTCATAAGACAATGGAGAAACCCGAATTCTCAATCATTGGGCACTACCACCAATTGAAGACCAGTTTCGAGCTTGTCCTGCTCTCATCAATTTAATATAGGCGAAAGCACGCAACTCAGAGAAACAGGTTTCAAGGAGATTCGCACGATAAGAAATTTAATAGCGTGTGGCTCCATCTCCCCGTAGTCCCATAAAGCTAAAACCGAAAACAACCCATTCGGGCGAGAAAAATGTGTTGAAGCTTTGGTAAAAACACGTGTGTTTTTCAAAGAAATTTTAAAACATCTCTTTGATTCGACACACTGTCTAGAATTTCTTTGATTTTGTGAAAATCATCAAACGTCACCCAAAATATTGGGCTTATTGCAGTAGGTCTTATTATTTTGTGAAACATTAGGTTAATATTTTGGTAGTGGTTTCGGAAACGATGTTATGTTGGAGAATTTTCATACCAAATTATGCTGTCAATTCTTACTTGAACCGAGTTTTTGCGACGAACTACTTCCATGATTTCGTGAACACAAACTCTTTTGCGAGAAACTCATTACGTCATATTGAATGTAGTTCGCCGGAAGCATGGAAGCAGCTTTTAGCCAGCGTTCAAACTCATGACGTCACAAGAGGAACTATGGTCCGTTTTTGTATGAACTACATTCGTCGCGGAAAATTGGGTTCAGTCTTACTGCTTGAAAGAAAGTCCATTAGGGTTACATTTTTTATCAGAGTTTTGTCAGTAATTTGATGATAAACATCTTCACCTTTATTGCGTTTCTCTCTTATATTTGTCCTCAAAAGAGTTTTCTATGTTTACGCCAAAAATGATAGGTATATATATGATATGTGTTATATTCCTATATGTCTTATATTCCTATATAATTTTGTCCACAAATGCTTTTGCCAAGTCTTCACAATATATAATTTGAGGTTATTTATTTTTTTCGACTGAATCCTCAAGCCTTGCCATAATCTTTGACTTATCACTTGGCAATAAAAGTGTTCCGTCTGGAGCAAATAAAGATCGAGGCATGATCGAGGCACACTCCCAAATTCAAAATTTCCTATACAGAAGATATCGTTCTTCCCTCAATTGAGGACTTTCATTATTATGGTTTATTGTAGTTTTTACATTTGTATTTTTAAATGTCAAGACGTTTGATCATCTAATTGGTTCCCATACAGATGTTGTTCCTTCAAGAAGACAATTTTTTGTGAAATCGTCCAACAATTTCCGACCTATTTCATCCCTTCTAAGTAGGTATGTCGAGTGTTTTGCTTTGTTTTACTGCTGACATTGACACAGGACGGACACAAAATGAGCAACACGATGAGTGGGTTTCAAGTGACATTTATTTTCCAGTCGACGAATGACAACTGACTAGTGTGAAGTTAGGCAACAAGCCATAACAATAGGCGTTGAGCCATAACAATGACATCTCCCTTTTTACATATGTATTACATTTCAAAGTTGCTTCCTAGTATCTATAACTAAGTCACATAATTGTTCGTACATTTTTTTGAAATGAAAATGCTTATTATATAAATACAATATTCGATAAATGCTTATAATTATTACATAATCGTTACCGAGCCAAAAACTCAATACATTGTTATTTTTTCAATGTTGATCATTATATACATCTGTATGCAAATACAATGATTGTTTTTAAATAACACTTTTTACATTTTTATAAGCAGTTAGCATAATGTTTTTAATTTACTCCCCTATCCTTTTCCCCAAAAAAAAAGTTTTACCTTGTAAAAGTTGTAACATTTACGTACATTAAAGTAAAGAAGAATACATGGGTTTTTACAAACGTACATTAAACTTGTTCATCCCACAGTAACATCTCGTGTGAGAAGACAAATTAACAAGTGTTAAGAAATCATGAAATCTCTGTACACCAGTGCATAATTTCACCCTATTAATGGTTTAAAAATAATTCAACAATTTGTATTGGTAAATGACAATTTTTTGACTTGCCTTGCTGAGGCTATCAATATCTCGTAAGACATCAAAATCTGAAAATTTAGAAAGTGTTATTACGGTTCTTCCAGAACGAGAAGTTCTGGTGGAAGGACAAGTATTTTTTGATGGTCGCTCCTGCTCAATTTAAAAGATATTTACATTTTTTTCAAATTTGCCGCGTCTTCATCGACAGTAGTCTCGTCAGAATATTGTTGATGACAATTTTGCTCAAACTCAACATAATCATCAAAGTTCTCGCTAGTTTTATTTCAGGTTTGTCATTAATATGAAGGTTACTTTCTACACTGTTGGCATTTCCTGTCCTGCCTTCAGTCTCAAAAAGCTCCTCTGTCTGCTCGTTTTCACATACTCTGACATAATTTCTGCTGAACTGTTGTTCTGTCGTTTTTTGTTCAGAAACCGATGGAACTTTTTGCTTCTGGGCTGTATTACTTTTATTATCAAGAAAACTGCAATCCCTAATGAATTTTCCATTCCTAATGAGAACCGAACCACCATCGAGCTTAAATTTATATGCCCGTGTCCCCACTCTTTTCATGACTCTAGCATCTGTCCCAATGTCACCTGCTTTGAATTGTTTTTTTAAACTGATAGGGTACCTGCAAAAAACAAAAAACCCTGCGTGCAATCGAGAATACCGAAAATTTGACCACCTGCAAACTCTTCTCTCAGAGACTCAGAGTCTCGAGGGTGGGAAGCTTCAAATAATGCCTTTTCACCTGAACATGAAGATCTTTCGGATCCATGCCTGTTTTTTTCCGTTCAATTACCAATGGATGGACCCACTCCGCACCATCAGTAGCTTTTTATATGATTTTGTCCTGTTTCAATTTGTCCAACGCCGTTTTGGTGGCAAAATGTACTGTTCTAGTAGCATGGACTACTGGCTTTGCATTGCCGTTTAGTTCAATTTTTTACGGTCTGTCAAGGCAACCGATGCCCTTGAGAAAATGGTTATATTTACTTGAAACAAGAGAAGTGCTGTCAGATGGCTCAATGTTGTTAATCCTTTCAATTAAATTTAACTGAATACAAGAATCCAACCCCAATATAGGACTACTGTCAGTTTTAACCAGAGATGTGCCGTAGACTATGAAATCTACTTTACGCGGTTTGTCTACTCGTTGTCTACGTATAGTTTACATCCACTTTTTTCCATGTAGACTATGTAAACTATGTAGACAAGGTAGATAACAGAAAATTTTAAATATGAATAATTTTTTTGAAAGTTTGCATTGCATTAAATTTATATTGTATCAAATTAGATATTTATCCGCAGTTTAATTAACTTTAAAAAGCAAAAAACAAAACAAAGCAAAAACAGAAACATAACCTTAAAGGCCTGCCAACTGTCAAACATTGTATACTTTACGCGTTGTCTACATATTTTACACGTTGTCTACATAGATTACATAGTTTACATTGTCTACGCGTTGTTTACACCAGACGTAGACAATCTTTATTTACGCGTAGATGCCCATCCCTGGTTTTAACCACAAAAAAATATTAGATTAAAGTTTTGATTTTTGTATTCTACAAGTAAGCAACACTCACCTAGGACATTGAGTTCATTATTAGTATATGAGTTCAGTTCAACTTTGGTTTTTTGATTTTTTTTCTTTAAGTCAAAATCCATCCTGTATCGATCTTCATTGTGATTGGATTGCCTTCAACCAAGAGCTCCACAGCCCATAACTCCCCACAGCTGTTTCCTCGACCATCAACTGCGTCAATCTTATCTAGAAACATGAAATCCGAGGAATCATCTGAATTTACATCTGAATCGTTATCTATAGCATGGATTTTTTAATTTTTGTCTTTATATTTTTGTAACATTGTGAACTAAAATGGTTATAACCCTGACATGCATTGCAAACCTTTCCATAAGCGGGACATTTACCCTTATCATGTTTATAAGAACTATTGGAATATTGAAAATAAGACTTTTTGTCATAATTATTATAATTACCCTTTTTAACATGTTTTTTTAAAATTCCCTACATTTTTATACCTTTTTTTCTTAACTTCGTCTATTGCCAGCTCCGAAGAATAACTGCTACCAGAACCATTTGAAATAATTTTGTTCTTGCTCTCACTGGTTATACAAATTTTGACTGCGTCTTCCAACTTCTCGCAGTCTGATTGAAGTAGTTTTTCCCTTAGGCGGTCAGATTTTACACCGCCAATCAATCCTTGACAAGGCGTTCCCTAAGGTTACCTTATACACAAGAAAGTGATTTTTTTAAAAAAATTATGACGTACTGCTCGACAGATTGGTTATCAGCCTGTTTGAAAGATAAAAATTTATGACGTTCGTATGTAAGATTGCGTTTAGGGTTCAAATGTTCATCGAACTTTTTGAGTAAAATAATTATTTTGTCAGCTTCATCGGCAGCAAACTCGAAAGTATTGAAAATTCGCATACCTTCATCCCCAATCAGCGTCAGGAGCTGCGCGCACTACGTCTTCTCCTCCTTTTTGCATACTTCTGTGGCTATGAGATATGTCTCAAAGCGCTGAAGCCAAAACTTCCAATTTTCTGCAAACAAAATTTTTTTAACAAAATTCTGCAGGAAACGTTGGATGATCGTGGATTCTTCTTTTAGGAACATAATTCAATGTACTGCGCCATGTTTTGCTTTGTTTTACTGCTGAAATTGACATTCAAGGACGGACACGAAATGATCAACACGATGAGTGGGTTTCAAGTGATGTTTATTTTCCAGTCGTGTCATTAGGCCTTGACATCCTGAACGGTTTTTAGATCCATGGATTGGATTTGTTTGACAATGTATCCATGAAGATTATTCACGTTTATGATGCAAGCACAGCGTTGCCAGATGGAATGAAAAAATTTCGTGAGAATCGAGAAAGAAAAATCGTGAGAAATCGTGAAGCTAAAAATTGCTTAATGGTAAAAGAAAATGAAGCACAATAATATTTTTTTATAGATTTTTAATAAAGTAAACATGATTTTAAATTCATAAGAAATAAACATTTTATTATTAAATCTCTTGTATCCATGTATTTTCCGTTTTTTAGCAGGTTATTCTGGAAGCTGAGCCTCGTTTTCACGTTCACTATCCGCAGGATTTCTCATAAGGCGTACGTTCGCTAATTCTCGAATCGGCGGTAGGTCTGCGAGTGACGCCACCACTATCAGCTGCTGATAGTGGTGACGTCACCCGCAGACCTCGATGAATTGCTGGCGATTCAGACTGTGCTTGTGCTTAATTTTTTCTTCGATTTTAAATTTAGAAAAGGTGATTTTAACGTTTAGGAATTCGTTTTTTTGACCTATAGTGTTTTTAAACTCGGATAATGCATTTTACTCCAAGAGTTGAGACTGACATGGCAGACACTTTCACTTTTCAGCTCAATAAGCAGTTCTATTAGGTTAAGTTTTCTTGGGCGCGCGGCGCGCATGTACCAGGAGAGGCGTAACATGTATAGTAGATTATTTCGGTTAAGCAATATATTTAATTATCGATTTGTATTACTACAGAGAGAATTCGTAAGAATTGCTACCTCATTCGTGAGATCGTGAAATTCTGACCAAAATCGTATAATCTTACAAATAATCGTGAGATCTGGCAACACTGTGCAAGCACAGCTAAAGTAAAGTCCATTCCAAAATAATTCGTTGACTCTTCAAGTATCAATAAAATGTTGATGATACCCTCAACCACAAACTTCGACTACCTGTGAGCAGGTCCGGGTTGATTTTATTTATTATACCTGCCTAGGTGAGATGTACATGTAAATGTGGGTGAATGTTTTAGTTAAATTATTTAGTCTTTGTGCAGAACTAGAGCTGTTATATTGACAAAAAAAATGTGGCGTCCATGGGCAAATGATGGTAGTATTGCAACCGGAAGTGGTATTTCAAAAAAAAAACATTTATCGCTAGATGCCAAGGAAATTGTGAGGAACGTTTATTTAACCCTTCTGCAGAGAGGCTATAATCATAATCAAAGTGTGAGTGAATCATCCGTTTTAACCAAAACTCCATTATCTACGGTTAAAGATATCGTAGCCAAACGCATCCAGCCAAGGAAGCAACGGTGTGACAGCGGCAAGTCAAGAAAGGTTGAAGAAGCGGATAAAGAGTTGATTTGTAGGAAAATTTATGATTTGTACAGTAAACAAATAATACCTACAATAAATTCTCTAAAAAAGGTACTTATAGAAGACGAAACTGATATATTATGTAGCAGAACAAGCCTTTGGAGAATTGTGAAAGCAATGGGTTTCAAATATCAAACCATTAATAAGAGGCAAGTGCTAATGGAATCCCAGCGATTACAAGCATGGCGTCGAGAATATTTAAGTTCCATAAAACAATATAGGGCAGAAAATCGTCCGATAATATATCTTGACGAAACATGGTTTGATACCCATGACACTCCCAAAAGAGGATGGAGCGACTCAACCTCCAAATGTCAAACCAAAGCACCCTCAAATAAAGGCCAGAGGATTACAATTTTGCATGCCGGATCAGAAAATGGTTTTGTTCCAAACTCTTTGCTGCTATCCGCAAAAAAAATAGCCAATTCATCATTAGATTATCATCAAGATACCGATGCAAAATTATTTGAAGAATGGTTTCAGAATCGCCTTCTTCCGAACATACCAGAAAACAGTATAATTGTGATGGACACCGCTAGTTACCACAGCCGTCAAAAAAATAAAGTGCCCAATGCAAGTAATACAAAAGTAGAACTTCAAAAATATATGATGGAAAATGATATGTATTTCGAAGAAAATTATACAAAGAAAGATCTTTTAAACGTTTTGAAATCATATAATGTTAAAAAAGAATATATTTGTGACGATCTTGCTAGCGCTTGTGGTCATACAGTTTTGCGTCTTCCTCCATATTATTGTATTTTCAATCCAATAGAACATATCTGGCATGAATTGAAGGCAATGGTTAGGAGAGGAAACACCTCTCCTACACTTAGTACTGCTGTAATAGATTTAATTAGAAAATGTGTAGATAATATTCCAGTTCAAAGCTGGAAAAATTCTGTCAATCACGTTATAAAAGTTGAAGAAACCTATAATTCAATAGGTATTAATGTTAAGCCATTAATAATTAGTTTAGGCATAGATGAAGATGACAGTGACAGTGAAACGGAACTAAATATAGATTAGGTTTGGTTGAATTGTGTATTGTATTATATTGTATTAGATATTAGGTTTTGGTAATTATTAAGATAGTATAAGATTATAACATAAATAAATAATCTTATGAAACGCCTTTTTCGTTTTCATTATAATGGGCACAAAATCCGTACCTGTAAACCTTTGAGTGGGTATTAAGGAACCCGGTACCTACATAAAAGAACCTGGTACCTACACAATAGAGGCTAATAGCTATCTAATTTATGGTAGGGTTTTATAGCCGTGAAGTCAACGAAATATTTTGGAATGGACTTTACCGCAGCTGCATTTGCCTTAAAATTTGGTTGCCAGAATGCCAACCTTGTGAAAACGGAGCTTCAGAGCACCTTTTAACTGAATTTAGCCACAAAACCATTTCAGCACAAAATCCACGTCACCTCTTTTTTGGCCCATAGACCTTTTCAAATTAGAATAATTCTGTTACGCATGCGCAAAATATTGTTGCCGAGTGACGATCTCCATCACGCTATACAGGAAATAATCATAAATAATTTCGATTTCATTAGAACTAAGATTCAATTTCTTTATCATCAACATAATATTTGATTCAGCCGAGGACTCAAGCTATTTATTAAACAGTGGCGTAACTAAGTGCCCGCAGGCGCGGGGGGGCCCCGTGATCTTAGGGGCCCCGCGGGGCCCCAGGCCAGGCGACAAGAATATTACTAAAATAAAAGAAAATACTTTAACCTAACCTATGAACCTCATAATCCATACCAACCATTGAAAAAGTATGTCTAACCATGTAACAGATGTCAGAGAGAAATGTTTAGACATACTCGCAGATGCAAAATCAATTATGGCCATTTTAGACCCTGAGATGGGGACTGTTTAGTGGAGTCATTTTTTTTTTGTCTGGCATTTTGAGGGTTGAATGTGGCTTGTTAGCTGATGAGAATAAGTGGTGGCTCCCTGTTCGAAATGTTTCCAGAATGTTTTGCGCATTTGCTCGATTTCGAACTGTGATTTGTGTCTGGAAATTTTTTACCGTCATTTTCACAACAAAACCTTTCATTCTCTCGATTGCCAAAGAAAGTAAATACGGAAAGTTCTATACTTTTCTCTTAGAAGTTGACACCCATTCCCAC
Source organism: Ceutorhynchus assimilis (assembly GCA_917834065.1). NCBI lineage: Eukaryota > Metazoa > Arthropoda > Insecta > Coleoptera > Curculionidae > Ceutorhynchus > Ceutorhynchus assimilis. The sequence continues at coordinate 44,650,877 of OU892277.1, forward strand.
TTTTTCAGCCATTGAAAAGCATCTGGTATTTTTTATGGGTGAATTATTTATCAATGTAAATATTTTATTTATTTATAAAAGCCAGACAATTTGAGATTATTAAAAAAAAAAATTCTTCATGAATATTAATTTTTTTCTTCTGCAAATTTTCGAACGGGAGGCAGGCATCAATATCACCCACAGGGCCGAGTTCAGAAATAACGCACAGGGTGCGAGTGCGATTTTATAGGTGTGCCTGAATTGACAATTATTGGCCATTGGGCCCATAGCATTGTCTAGCATTTTTGAACAGCTAGGGCGTCGCACTGGTGTCCCACTCACACTTGGTGTGTCAGTCCTGAACTCGCCCCAGCAAACATTCACCCCTCAAAATGCCAGACAAAAAGAATAACTCCACTTAACAGTCCCTATCTCACGGTCTATTTTAAGTAATATACTATCTCCGAAACGGTAAGACCCCGTAGGTCGGTTAAATTGAACAAAAGTGGCAGATTTTTGTATCCATTGGAAGTAAGTTTACAGGGTTACCTACCAATTTTTTGTTCGTTTCCGAGTTATAAAGGAAAATGTAAACACAACTAAAAGTGAAGATAATAATGACGCCATTTTGTAGAGAAGAAAGAATCTTGAGTCTTTTGTATGAACACTTTTTTCTAAAGTTGATAGATTTTGAAATATTCATTAAATAAGTTTTTATTTTTTTTACATTTTCCCTTATATCTCGGAAGCGAAAAATTTGGCAGCCCTGTGTACTTACCTTCAATGGTTACTAAAATCTGCCACCTTTAACCATTGATTTAACCGACGTCGTCCCTCTTACCGGTTCGGAGATAGCCAGTGGTATTACTTAAAACGGACACCCTGTATAAAAAAAAAATTAAAAAAAAAAAATAAAGTGTGTTTTTTTTTTTAAAGATAATTCCCCAAGTCAAAAATTTAGTAACTCTGTTGGCAACAATGAAAAAATTTCGTGAGAATCGAGAAAGAAAAATCGTGAGAAATCGTGAAGCTAAAAATTGCTTAATGGTAAAAGAAAATGAAGCACAATAATATTTTTTTATAGATTTTTAATAAAGTAAACATGATTTTAAATTCATAAGAAATAAACATTTTATTATTAAATCTCTTGTATCCATGTATTTTCCGTTTTTTAGCAGGTTATTCTGGAAGCTGAGCCTCGTTTTCACGTTCACTATCCGCAGGATTTCTCATAAGGCGTACGTTCGCTAATTCTCGAATCGGCGGTAGGTCTGCGAGTGACGCCACCACTATCAGCTGCTGATAGTGGTGACGTCACCCGCAGACCTCGATGAATTGCTTGCGATTCAGACTTTGCTTGTGCTTAATTTTTTCTTCGATTTTAAATACAGAAAAGGTGATTTTAACGTTTAGGAATTCGTTTTTTTGACCTATAGTGTTTTTAAACTCGACATGGCAGACACTTTCACTTTTCAGCTCAATAAGCAGTTCTATTAGGTTAAGTTTTCTTGGGCGCGCGGCGCGCATGTACCAGGAGAGGGGTAACATGTATAGTAGATTATTTCGGTTTAGCAATATATTTAATTATCGATTTGTATTACTACAGAGAGAATTCGTAAGAATTGCTACCTCATTCGTGAGATCGTGAAATTCTGACCAAAATCGTGTAATCTTACGAGTAATCGTGAGATCTGGCAACACTGTGCAAGCACAGCTAAAGTACCGCAGCTGCATTTGCCTTAAAATTTGGTTGCCAGAATGCCAACCTTGTGAAAACGGAGCTTCAGAGCACCTTTTAACTGAATTTAGCCACAAAACCATTTCAGCACAAAATCCACGTCACCTCTTTTTTGGCCCATAGACCTTTTCAAATTAGAATAATTCTGTTACGCATGCGCAAAATATTGTTGCCGAGTGACGATCTCCATCACGCTATACAGGAAAGAATCATAAATAATTTCGATTTCATTAGAACTAAGATTCAATTTCTTTATCATCAACATAATATTTGATTCAGCCGAGGACTCAAGCTATTTATTAAACAGTGGCGTAACTAAGTGCCCGCAGGCGCGGGGGGGCCCCGTGATCTTAGGGGCCCCGCGGGGCCCCAGGCCAGGCGACAAGAATATTACTAAAATAAAAGAAAATACTTTAACCTAACCTATGAACCTCATAATCCATACCAACCATTGAAAAAGTATGTCTAACCATGTAACAGATCTCAGAGAGAAATGTTTAGACATACTCGCAGATGCAAAATCAATTATGGCCATTTTAGACCCTGAGATGGGGACTGTTTAGTGGAGTCATTTTTTTTTTGTCTGGCATTTGAGGGTTGAATGTGGCTTGTTAGCTGATGAGAATAAGTGGTGGCTCCCTGTTCGAAATGTTTCCAGAATGTTTTGCGCATTTGCTCGATTTCGAACTGTGTGTGATTTGTGTCTGGAAATTTTTTAGCGTCATTTTCACAACAAAACCTTTCATTCTCTCGATTGCCAAAGAAAGTAAATACGGAAAGTTCTATACTTTTCTCTTAGAAGTTGACACCCATTCCCACTTTTTCAGCCATTGAAAAGCATCTGGTATTTTTTATGGGTGAATTATTTATCAATGTAAATATTTTATTTATTTATAAAAGCCAGACAATTTGAGATTATTAAAAAAAAAAATTCTTCATGAATATTAATTTTTTTCTTCTGCAAATTTTCGAACGGGAGGCAGGCATCAATATCACCCACAGGGCCGAGTTCAGAAATAACGCACAGGGTGCGAGTGCGATTTTATAGGTGTGCCTGAATTGACAATTATTGGCCATTGGGCCCATAGCATTGTCTAGCATTTTTGAACAGCTAGGGCGTCCCACTGGTGTCCCACTCACACTTGGTGTGTCAGTCCTGAACTCGCCCCAGCAAACATTCACCCCTCAAAATGCCAGACAAAAAGAATAACTCCACTAAACAGTCCCTATCTCACGGTCTATTTTAAGTAATATACTATCTCCGAAACGGTAAGACCCCGTAGGTCGGTTAAATTGAACAAAAGTGGCAGATTTTTGTATCCATTGGAAGTAAGTTTACAGGGTTACCTACCAATTTTTTGTTCGTTTCCGAGTTATAAAGGAAAATGTAAACACAACTAAAAGTGAAGATAATAATGACGCCATTTTGTAGAGAAGAAAGAATCTTGAGTCTTTTGTATGAACACTTTTTTCTAAAGTTGATAGATTTTGAAATATTCATTAAATAAGTTTTTATTTTTTTTACATTTTCCCTTATATCTCGGAAGCGAAAAATTTGGCAGCCCTGTGTACTTACCTTCAATGGTTACTAAAATCTGCCACCTTTAACCATTGATTTAACCGACGTCGTCCCTCTTACCGGTTCGGAGATAGCCAGTGGTATTACTTAAAACGGACACCCTGTATAAAAAAAAAATTAAAAAAAAAAATAAAGTGTGTTTTTTTTTAAAGATAATTCCCCAAGTCAAAAATTTAGTAACTCTGTTGGCAACACAAGCCTTTTCTACATAAAAAAATTGAAAGCATTGACAATTTTACATTGTATTGCCAACATATTGTCATTTTGACTTTTATCTTTAAAAAAAAACAGACTTTATACATAAAAGATGGGCCCCGGAAAAATCCTTGCGGGGGGGCCCCGGATTTGAAGTTACGCCACTGTTATTAAAAAGATATATTGATTGTCATTTTGTAAAGTTTTTTTTTAAACCTAACGCGTTTTAATTTGTACAAGCCGGCAACATCGCACAATTTCACTGTCATTTCAATCAGCTGATTATTGTTCTGCGGTCCATGTTACACGTTTTCTCATGGGGAAATATTGGAAAAACCTGTTTAAAAATGAGTAAAAGCGATGGGGCACACAAATATTGTGTTTTTGGAAAGTGCAATAGTGACAGCAGAGTTGGAAGACCCGGATATTTCGAGGGAATATTTTTTTACCGCTTTTCCCAGCCATGTCTTCAATGTAAATACCTTTTAAGTTCTAATACGCTATTTTTCTCCACAATCTCATTACGTAAAATCGCACCCAGCACATTTGCTGCTGATAATTTAACTTTTTTAAAAGGAATTTGGGCCATTTTAAATTAAAAAGGTATTAATTACAACTTTTTTATAATACTTGCTATTCTTCTTCTTCTTCTTTGAATTTTGTGAGCTCGAGTCTTAGACCACCGCCCAATTAACTTTAATGATGGAAGATGTACTGGTTAGTACGTCTGAGTGATACCCATGTCTTCCATAATGTTGTCTTTAATTTTATTTTATTTTTATTTCAAATTTCGAGGTTATGTAGATTTATTCTAGTCTATTCCATTTCCGCAACGTGCGTGTGTCTTATCGCTAACATGGCGCCATGGATGGAAATCACGGTTTTTCCTCGCGGAGGCACCCGAATTTGGCCTCAACACGCTTGCAGTGCACCACTCGGTGAAGCTATTTAGCTCCTTCCGCCAACCGACTACACTCTGGCGAGAATAAAACGAGACACTAATACTTGCTATACTTTTTGGACCGCAACATATTCCTACTTTCGTTTGATGCAAGCGCAATGTGGACCTTGAGAGGGTCTATTGGAAATAAACTATTATCTTGGCATTAGGTTTGGTTTTGGACCATGTTTGGTTTGTCAGGGCTACTTCTATGCTCGATATAAGCTCCAATGGTATTATGCTTAGATGTGATTCCAAAAATAAAATGTTTAGATAACGCTGATGTTGGTCATCTGATAGAAGGTGGTCTGAGATGTTGTGTACCATTTTTTTTACGTATATCGATTGGTGTTTCGTTTCTCTAGGAGCTGTATCTCCCTCTCGGTTTTCTCTTCCTAAAGGACTGTATCCTTCTCACAGTGTGAAACTTGATCTACAGAATTAGAGAGAATGGGATGGACTCTGTTACTTGTTTGTAGTGGATGTTCGTATAATTTACGTTCTTTCTGAGAATTGGCTTCAGGTGTCGCCTAGTAGTACTTTCAATAGCGCGCGGCTGGCATTTGTGAGGTTTCTGTTTGTACCTCTGGTTCTTATATGGTGAGACGGTCTCGTGCAAAGAGGCTATAGGTTGTTGTCTCGACATCTGATAACTAGAAGTATTTTTTTCCAATCACTCACGCAAATATGGATACATAAAGAAACGAATATCTCACATACTTCGTAAAACAGTTCTTGCTTGCACTTAATTCCTTCAAAATGAAAGTATATATTTCAAAACTGAAAAAAAAACAAAAACTTTTACATGGCTTCATTCGCATATAACACAAAACTATTAGTTTAATAAGAAATTCGAGCCTCGCTTAGATAAAATGAAAAATTCTGCATTGCTATATCTCAAATAATGAAAAATCCGAAATAACGTATAGTTTTATTAAAAGCAGAGCTGAGCCCTAGGAGATAATCCAGAAGAAATTACGCTTGATGAAAATTTTAATTTCTTTCAATCTATCGTCATCATTGCGTAAGAGGAAAATTAATTTTTCAAGTTTGATCTCAACTTATTAATAATTATCAAGAAGCTTCCTGGTTCATTTGATCGTGCTCATTTCAAAATAATTGATCAATTTGTTTATGCTCTGGATACAATATAAACTCAAAAGCCAACTCGAAATAAAAAAACTTTCCATCATTCTAATCTACCTAAATTTAATTTAATCTGTAATCTGTCACATCCCTACTTGCAGGCTAAAAGCGGCTAGAATGATCGGCAAAAAAAGGAAATCCAAGATAGCTTTTTTGGGTCGTTCAAAGTTAAATAGACAAGAGCTTTTTTTAATCTTCTTCATAAGTCTGATTTGAAAATTGAAATATTTTACGCTTTAGTCAAAAATCAGCTTACAAGAATCCGATAAAAATGTTACTTTTCAGGTGAGAATCAATTTACTGAATAGATGTAAATTAAACAAAATATTCTTTGACATACAAAAAAATATCCAAATCTCATTTACATCTTGGCAACTTCATTTTGGTGCATCGTCTGAGTGAGAATTTCATATTCAATCTGTCAAAAAGAATCAAAACAAATGGTAATTTATTTGAAAAAAAAAGCCGTGAAACTCACACATCCGAATAAAATTAGGAAAGAAGATATATGGCTTGATCCAACATTATTCGAGTCAACTGACAAGTAATCGATAACCAGATAGCTCTCGTTAATAGAGACAAAAAAGTTGAGCTGCATCGTCGCATAAATCTCCTGGGGAATAGTTGTCCTAGTTATGGGCTTCGCAGCCCATATATCCAGCTCACGTCATGTCCGCGTTTTCGGTTTGGTCACTTTATATGGGATTTAATTAATATAAAGATTTGTGGCCTAATCCAGCTTTATGTCGTGCAAAAATAAACGACTAGATGAGCCAACCTGACCTTTGTCGGTAATAAATATCCACCAGCCTGTTTTGTTCTTATTCTTTACAAACGGGTCGGGTTAGAATGCTCTGTGTATTCGTGTAGCGTAGTTTTATTGTAGATCATATTTGCATAATGTTTTACTTTTTAATTATTCCAGCGTAAACAATACGATATAGGATTTGTCTTCAATTGGCGTGCGTCAATAAACTTCATTACTACTCAGAATTTTCTCCTCGTGACTAGTTCTAGGTATAGTGAATCTACTTTTGAAATAAGTATTTAAATTGATTACTTCAACCAAATTACTTCCGACATCATGTTACCATAATAGATTTGCTTATGAAGAAAATAGAAAAAAAATTAAATAGATCATCTACCGCATACAGCGTGTCCGGAATATAAACAGGTTTGCTAATATGAATCAGATAATATGTCTATCAATCAATATGTATAGGATAAGCCTATAATGAATCATATGTGACTCATATAGCAGTCAACGTGCTAACTATTATACCAATGAATCGTCATTTAGAAGCGCAAAATGGCGACTATTAAGTCTCTGACTTTTTCTACAGTTGCCTGACTAACCTGTGTTTCCAATAATTCATCTTGAGCAATCTCTGACAGTTTCTTCTAGAACATTTTGGTTTCCAGTGGGATCGAAATCATAAACCTAGTTTTTCGTAAACCTCCATAGATACAAATCTAGTGGCGTAAGATAAGGAGAGACATCGACTCGAATTTGAGCTTTGATGCTTTCTCTTTTTCTAAAACTTTTCTGTGGAACACAGAGAATACTGAAAATATGCGGATATTCATTCATGGCCATGGAAATGAATCAGTAAGAGTAGCGTTTTAATTTTTATTTCGACAGATTTGAATATACTTTTGCCTAGCCACGTTCGCCCAGTAAATCTCGCGGGAAATCGTTCTCTATCTGATAACGTCCAGTCCGGTCCATATATTCAACTTAAGCCGTGTCCGTTCGCTTAATTCTATTTTATTTGGGGGCCACAGTAAATCTTTCCAGTTACGATCATAAACAACTTGGTTTGGTCTCCAAATAGCTCGTTTACAAAACAAAACACGGTTTGGTTTTTACTTCTAAAATAGGATATTTTATCCAACATTTTTTTATTGTTTCATGGGAATGTAATTATATCATTTGTAAATGACTCTAGTCTTTTTGATTTTGACTGAAATATTTTTTCAATATCAAAATATGTATCGTATCCCATTAAATCTTGAACAATGTTAGTCAATTCTTTTCGGCTTCACCACTTAGGGCATAAAAATTTGATATCCCTCTTCAGATCATGTTTTGATTAGGTATATACAGCAGTACCTATACATAAATTATTTATTTATGTATTATGGGCACATTTTCAGATATTTGCGCAGAAGTCGCAGATTCTATAAGTGCGACTCAGCATCTAAAAACTGATGTGGTTGTTTTTTCGTTTCACATTTCATTTTCAATATTATTGCATAAATAAATGCGGATAATCTAGTTGATGTGAAAATGCGCATTTTCAACTTTTAAACTAATCATTCAGTAATATAATAATTGTATCACGGTACTGTAATTATCTATAATGATAATAAATTATTTCATGCATAACATTATTTTCTGACTAAAATCAAGGTAATAATTGTATTATTTGTTACTAAATTCAATTTACACTAATTTTCCATATTATCGATTACGAATGATATATAAAGGCAGGCAGATTGGTATTTCATTGACAAACCCCTAGCTGAGGTAGTTACGAGTTTGTTTTTACCAAACTATAGTTGATGCAAATTTCTAATTTGGCAGAATTCAAATTGTAACCATAATGAAGGAACAAAAACAATGGCAATGACAAATTTTTATGCCACTAAATTTTTGTGTCCTTGAGTTTAAAATTATTTCCTCCAGTTATCGCTCATTCATGACTTATGCTTGTTTACCATTAATAACGAAGAAACCATCAACTAGACGCTGCATGTTCATATGTCAGCCCTTATCTAGAGGAAATAGTACTAACCTTTACGATTGGTGCAAAATTAATTTCCTTTCATCCAGATATTCTGTAAAATGCCTTTGGGAATCTTCGGGTTCAATTAATTTCAAAATAAGATAATTGATTTCTCGGTAGAAAGTCATGAAGCACTTGAAGCAGTCGAATATGTACAAAACAAATCAAACTGCAAAGTTCCCATATCGTTGCAAAAACCGATAATTTTACCATTGAACCAGCAGCTGCCATAATTTGTCTGTCATTGTTGCTAACTTGACGTCGCGTCGGTATTGACCGTTTGTGATGATATAAGCTTGCTTTATTGTAACCATTCGTTCCATTATTCCGTGAAAGGCAGTTAAAGAGAACAAACAAATCGGAATTTAATAGAAATCTAATGAAATAATTCAATGGCATTGAGATATACCGGATAGATCTATTTTGCTGATATCCCATATAAACTATTTTAACTAATTTAATAAGATTTTGAATAAACTTGATGAATATATTGAAAATAACAAAATTAATGATGAAGAACTGATTCAAATTACAATATCCTCAGGTATTTTTTTGTTTCTATAATTGGAAATAATTTCATAACTGAAGCTATGAAAGCTCTTGTCGTAAATCTCCGATTCCTAACTTTGTGACCGCCGCGCCGCAAAGCTAATTATCTTGAAAAGAATAACTGAGAAATATTACCAAAGACATCTCTTGAAAAATTCAAAAAGCAATTATTAGTACAGACCATAATTTTTAGACTTAAGTACTGGGATTTATTTCTATTCTTATTGGCACTTAGGCGGTATTGGATGTAGGTCAAATTTTATTTGAATGAATGGGTTTATGGAAACTTTATGAATTAAGACCTTAGATACCAGCATATACTCTAATAATTTGTCAAGAAATATTTCATATGTCAAATGGTTGTTTTTTATCACTGGTGTATTCTTCGAGCAGCAAGGTAGAGTTCTAGAATGGCTTGATAATAAAATTTTTAAAATAGTTCCTAAGGGTAGATAAAAATAGAAGTCTCATGTGAAGCGGTACATAATAGCCTATTGATTCTAGATCGTGCAATGCAACCAACCAACCATTAGCCTAGTTGAAACGACATCAAAAGTTCCCGTGATGTTTTTAGTTTCCGACGGTTCCCAAAGTAAACAATCATAAATGCAGTAATACAACGAAATGTCGTAAATGCTAATCGCTAGGGAAAGGCCGTTATGGTCTTAATGGTTTTCAGTATTTATAAGGGAGCACATAAGCATCGTGTTTGCGTTAGCTTAGCCACAGTGTACTCACTATCGTATTACGTTGGTAACATAGGCCCTTTCCCTCAAGGGAGCTTAAGGACCTACGTCAAATTATATGTTATTTGTTTTCTACAAAGTTGTTCTTGGCAATTAATAGCTTGCCACGGAAAATATGGGTTGGCACAAATTATTATACAGGACAACAACATGTACGGTGAAAAGTTAGCTATGCATATCAGATATCGCATTTGTTGAAATTAAAACTGAATAATTAACGTGGATATTTGTTCAAGATAAAACCCAAATATAGAGTTAGTTTGGGTTGGTATTTATGGAGGTATTTCCTGCATCTCATATGTTTTTTCAGGGGAAAATCCGTTTGTATTTTCGGGGGGGTCCCACAAAAATATCACATTTGGTACCACTGGGATTTGAGGTCAGTACACTCATACACGTCATACACTCTTGTTGGAACCATATAGAATTCCTATGTATATATTATGTTACTGTAAATGCCCGAAATTCGGTAAAACCTAGGATAAGCGCGCTAAACCTAGGATTTACCAAAAGCAAGTGGTAAAAGTCCGAAAACTAGTTATTTTGTTTCCATTTCGGACTTTTACCGGACACAAACAGTAAATCTTAAGATTTACCACACCGCATTGGTAAAAGTACGAATTATTTTTCTTATAATAGAATTTAATTACTTGTGTTGTCGTCTGTGGTATCGTTTAAATTTATAATAATTGGAATCTCCTTCATTATAATGGCTGATAAAAAGCGTTTTTATGAAAAAATTAATAGCATAATTGCGGACAAGAACGTTCAGAACAATTTTTACATCAACAGTGACAAGTATGTTGCCTGTATTAACGAAGTGAAAGAAGCTAAGCAAGTAAAACCTAAAAAAGCAATGCAGTACAGGAGATTAAAACGATTCAATGTGATAAATGTTGGAGGTGTTTTGGTGCGACTTTTTGTTTCATTTATAAGGTACTTTAACCTTATTTTTAGGCATTGAAATTTTAACGATAATCGTTTCACGATATCGATTTCTGTAACGTATCAGTGGTATTCGTACTTTTACCAATGCGTTGTGGTGAATCCTTAAATTTACTGTTTGTGTTCGGTAAAAGTCCGAAATGGAAGTAAAATAACTAGTTTTCGGGCTTTTACTACTTGCTTTCGGTAAATCCTAGGTTTAGCGCGCTTATCCTGGGTTTTACCGAATTTCGGGCATTTACAGTAACATATACATCAGATTCAGCTCCATATTATAAGGCATTTAAATGACGGTAATGCCATTTTCAGCCCAAAAGCTGATAAACAAATCCTGCAATTCGAATCTGATATAGAACTTTTCAACTATTTCAATATTTTTTTTTTACTTTCCCCTGTTGAGGCGCGAAATTATGATCAGAATTTCAATGTCATCAGAAATAACTTATACGCACGTCCATTCTGGTGCCGCTTTCGTTTTTGGGTTCATCGCCAGTTTTTTCCATTCTCCTCTCAGGTTTCCATTTCTTTTTTGAATTTTCGCGGACTATTAGTTTTTTTTTTTCTTAATCCACGTTCTCCGAATGTTTCGATTCCGCTTCCGACTTATTCTCGACTCTGCTGTGATAATTTGGCGATCCTGTTGATATCTGTTCTTTCTTCCAGTTTTTCCTGTTTTTCTCGCTGCCGCCTGTCTTGGTCTGCAAAATGCTCTGGCGTCGGTCCTGTTAATATTGTTTTTCTTTAAGACGGCTTCTTATCGTTCTCGCAGCATTTCCTGAACTCGGTCATCTTATAGCTGTCTTCATCTTTTTCTTTTTGTCCCCTGGTCTTGTTTATATGTAATATTCTGGAGTCAGCACTTAAAACATTCTATAATTTTCTAGACAATTTTCCGATAAAAATCAACTCTGGATCGTTCGTGTTTCCGATTATCAATAAATTCCGCTCTCGAAAGTTCCAGTCATCGGGTATACAGCGGTCGAGGGATTGATCAATCTCTATCTCGATTATTTTCAGCCCTAAATGGTTGAGACTCATCCCTGGGGACTTCCCTGCAATGTCGCCAGATTGTGCACAATTTCCCCAACTTAGGATAAACGTGAAACGTGGCAATGTCGAATTCTGTATGGTTTACAACAGTGCTTTCAAATTTGGGGTGCTCTTTTTTTTCTCTCTATCTCAGGCGTGTCCGACTTATTGTCCCCATGTAGCACTGAAGCCTGAGAAGGCTTATTGTGCTTAGCATGTTTACTTTATTCCAACCACTCTAGTATTTTGGTGCACGGTACAAGGTTGTACAGGTCTTTAACTGGGTGGTGTTTCAATATTGTTTCCGGGACTACGTTTGGTTGCCCCAAAGTGTTGGGTCTTCTGCGATCCAGTGCCGTGAAGCCGGCTCTGGCCCGATAAGTTTTGTCTCTGATCCCCTCTTTGCGAGTTCGGCAGATTTTTCGTTGCCTTTGATTCCTCTGCGTCCTGGCACCTGGCACCCAAATAAGTTTTACTTTATTTTCGTCCGCCAGGGCCCCGAGTTCTTCCTGGTATTCTCATACTTTGGCACTGTCTGGCTTGAAAGGACCCTCAGAGCCGCTTGACTGTCGGACATTATAAGTATCTGGCTATTGGCTATGGCTCTCCTGTTATTATCTGCTGCACACTGGATTATAGCATAGACCTCAGCCTGAAAAACATAGGCATGCCCCTCCAGTGCATAAGGACTGCTGTAGCTGGCGGAGTATACCTCTGCCCCGGTACCAGCTGCAGTCTTCGCCCGAGGTGCTCTTAGCCCAGGGTTGGATGAACCCACCGGGATACCGGGAAATCCCCGGTAGGTCGCTCGGAGAGTGGGCTGATCTTTAAAACCACAGAACCTTTATCAAGACACTTTGAAACAGACGGCTTCAATAAGGTCTGTTCTCACAGAAATCACAAACCAGTCAGAGCGTTTTTGATTGGTGCAAAGCTCCAACAAACAGTTCTCAGACTAATTTCAACGAACGAAATTGGCTCCGAGTCTGAGTGATTTCTGTGAGACAAGACCGAAAGCACAAAGAATGGTCAATTCAACTTATAATGCACTGAAAAAGGAACAACACGACATGGAAGAAGTAATAAAAAGTGCTAAAATGTGTATCAATTGGGCTGATACAGGACTGGAAGCAAATGAAAATTATGTTATAATTCAAGATTTATTACCCGCAATTCGTCCTCGTGAAAAAAAAGATAAAGGAAGATGCCAAGGGAGACAACAGAGATGATACTCCTCCAGCTACTGCTGTTTTTAAATTTGAGGTGGAATAGTACATGATGTGGCCATGGATAGCATCATAACAAAAATAGGGGCATCTTATTTGAGGCATAGAGAAATTTGTGCTGATTTTTTATGTTTGGATCCAAATAATTTTTCCGAACTAATGCCAGACGTTGCTTTGAATAAAATCAGGTACCTATAGTTGAACCAAATCCAAGCGGCAGTACTGACATAACTGGTCATTTTCATTACAACCTATCAAATGTACTCCATGCATGCGCACTGGTTCTGGTAGGGCGTTTCAATGAATAGGAAGGCTGGATAACCAGCTGGTGTTTGTTTACAATTCAGGTTATTTAATGTTATTACTGCCGCTTGGATTTGGTTCAACTACAGGTGACTTGAAAAGGACGGAGCTGTATGACCTCCCTGAATTTAACAATGAAGATGAAGATGATACAGGGAATGAATCAGAACTTTCTAAATGTTCTTCACATTTACGCTGCAAACAATGTTTGGTCACAGATCACCTACACACAGATCCGAAAGAGCGGTGAATTCGTGGTTCAGGGTTATATGTAAACACAACAGGCTGGAACATGCACTATAAATGATCGCCGCGGACGATCTGTGACATGCGGCACGGGAACCGGCTGCCCTGCTTTCGTAGCTTTGTATCGTCGACGGCAAGGTAGGATTTTTAACTATCGGGCATTGCGGTGTGCGGTATCGGTGTGCGGCTTTGCGACGTGCCGGTGAGTTTTGTACCTACCATGTTGTAACATCGAGCTGTTTTGTTACCATGCGTTATGCGGCAACGGCACTGCGGCGTCGCAAACTGCCTTTGCGGCGTGCCGCTGAAAAACTCAAAAATGTTTTTCGACGAGACCGCAGTAGTGGGCGACACCCCACGACCTGGCAAAATACTACTGCAGTTTTGAGTTTTATTCTTGCGGCCATTGCAGTCATCACGTCACATATAATATTTAATCCCATCAATTGCATTCAAAATATAGTGAAACAGGTCACGTGGAACTTTCAGGTATGCTTTAAATTGAGTTTCACTATCATTCAAGTGACGATCAATGAAAAGGTTTCACGTTCTTTCTTGTGCACGAATTTTATAAATGTTTGATATTTCACTGCGATTTTCATAACAGTGAAATGCTTCTTCTTCATCTTCTTCCAGCAAGAGAATCGCAGCAATAGATCGCGACTTCAAAAATATTTGCCTGACAGTTGAAAAACAAATTTGCCGCTAATAGCATGCGGGTTGCGATATCCGCAATATCGCAGTACCACACACCGCTGAGGCATACCGCAATGTCGGATAATTAAAAATCCTACCTTTATTACTTACTTACCTTACGCATCTGTATTTAGGTGATCTGTGCCCTGTGGTTTGGTTTTCTATAAGTAAATGCCGATTTCACATCCGTGTTTAAGAATCATCTCAAGTCCTCACTTTAGCGTGCACCCAAGTAGGGTTCGAAAAATAGTTTTCAGTTTTCAGCACTTCAATACATAAAAAATCAATCAAGGAATCGATTTACAAAGGAAAATTCAGATGCGTTGGTGATAATGAAGAAAAATGTCTATTATTAGATCACATCTAGGGGTGATGATGTGCAGCATGAATCGATCAATGTATGGGCCGCTAGACTGGCGGCTTACTTCCAAAAGTTCGTCCAACCCTGTCTTAGCCCCTACACAGAGGTTAAAATAAATAAAAAAGCAAAAAGTAGACAAATTTTAAATTGAGGTTAACGTATTTTGGATGTTGGAGAAAAAGGCTTTTTCTGAAAAAATTTATTCTAGTAAAACTTTCAAACTTTTGCACAAAATTTATTTTATCTTGAAGCGGTCCATAATTTAAACTTTATTGTCGTCAACACTCGACACAGAAGTGATACATTATGTTCCTAGCACCAGAAAAATCTTAATACAGCAGCGACAATCAGCTCTATTATGTTCTTATAGTTAATTTTACGCATTTATCTCGCTAGATGGCAGCGTCAACGACCAAGTTCTCAAGAGCATATTTTATTCATGATTTGCACTAATTTGTTCGTTTTAAATTTTTTGTTCAATATTATAAATTAAATTATTGCTAAAATAATAGTGGGACTAAATTTAGGACTATGTTCTTGAACTGGAAACGGGTGTTCGGGTTAAATCTGTCTCGGATGTTTGACAGTTCGTGTTCAATAACTATCCAATGTTGATCCAATTGGTGCATACTCTGGGATCGGGAGTAGTTGGGACAATTTTTGAACTATTAATTTTTTTTTCTGACGTTGGGGTTAGATTTATTCACAAATCAAAAATTTCCATATTTATTTTGCTTGTGTCTGTATTTTAGGTAGTTCTGGTATTTTTATTTGGGGTGGGTTCGGGATGACTATTCTATAAACTCCAAGTGCACCAGTGGCGGTCCATAGATGATTTTCTGGGGGTGGTAATGGATGACGGGAAAATCATCAAAGGTGCGCGTCTCAAAATTTTGAAACATTTCTCAAAACTGGTTTGAAAACAGTTTCACAATGACGTCATAACTTCTCGGTGCGAGAAAATGATTTGAAACGAGGATTGGGATTGTATTTCGAAACGGTTTGAACTAATTTTTTGTGACGTCATGGCTTCATCGCGAGAATATACTTTTTCAAACCTGTTTTGAACCAGTTTCAAAAAAGTGGACGCGAGAAAACAGCTCAAATGTCGAAACGCTCCCCTAGGGGTGCCACGCACAAAAAGATAGGAAAAGTGGTCCCGGTCAAATCCTCTGAAATTTTGGTATGATATACTTCTCGTTATCCTGATTAAAAGCTGATATGGACGCAAAAAAATTTATCGAGGGGTTTTCGAGTTATAGCTCCTCAAAGACGTCATTTTGGATATAGATGTCAAAGTTGAAAACTGTATATTAAATATTATCTCGTTTACATGATTTGGTCAAATAATATTAAAAATAGAGTAAATAAACTTCAAAAGATCAGAAAAACTTAAATAGTATGAGTAAATATGTTACAAAATGATACAATAAAGGTGCTGTTTGTTTGTCATTAGTCCGGGTGTTCATCTGTTGTTTCTCTATACCTATAACATTAAAAAATCTGACGCGTTTATTTCAAGTTATAGCGTGTTGTGTTTTTTTTTTATTTGGTCAAGTATTATTGAAAGAGCAGTGAACGAAAAAAAAAGTTTTATTTAGGTAAGCCGCGGGTAAGCGGCTACCTAATTGAGTGAAAAGCTCATAGTTTCTCCCATATACAGGAATTACTGTGAAAGCAAAAAATGTAGTATAAAATTAATCTATAAATATATAAAAATAAATTCTATATTTTTGTTTTTAGTAACGAAAAATCTATATACACACTATGCTTGCCAATACCAACAATTCAAGATATAAAGCATTAAAAATACACATAGTTTGCTAAAAATTAGAATAAGCATAGGTATTAATGAAAATAATGAAGAAAACCTAGGTGGACCTTAGTTTCAATTGACAAACACGTACTTTATTTGGGGCTGTGTTCCCAGCATCTGATACACGATGTAGTAACTCGGTTGCTGGATAATGGATATTTGGTTGGTGTCGAGGGTAACCAAAATACCAATAATAATTGTTGTTGTGTGCACAAGTGCCCAGTGTTCTGAATCCTGACTTGCAAGCAGGTATAATAATGACCTCTCAGCCTCTTACATTATCAAAATCGTATTCAATGAAAATCTAGTGCCTAACTGCATTTCTAAAGCGCGAGAACACTCTCTACCTGATCAGATTGGGGTAATTCAGTAACAGGTCTATTTGCTCCTCTGCGCATAGTGTCCTGGATATAAGACGGTGCAAGATTTATTTGATAGACACCTACAGTTAAGTCCCTCAGATATTTTAGATCCAAATGTGGAAACTCTAAGACATGATTTTCGTGTAAGCGCCTCCACTGAGCATTTCTAACCCGCAGGTTTTCTTGTTCGATTCTAACTTGCAAATTATTTTCGGTAAGCGAACTTTGCCGTATTTGTTGGGCCAGCTCAAATGTTGCTCCTTCCATTAGTACTGGCTCCTACCTAATGATATATTTATTCTGGACCGAGGTTACCGAGGTGCCATGCCCTTGTTGGAAAGGCTGGGAATTGAATGTAGGATGCCAACTCAACTAAGGGTGCACGAACATCAATTGTCGACAGAAGAAGCTAACCTATCAAGACTAATAACTAAAACTCGATGGATTATTGAAGCAAAAAACGAACATTTTAAATATGTGTTTCGTTTTTTCGATAAAACTTTATCTGTGGCCCACTTAAAATATTTGGGCGATCTTTACAGAATTTGTGGGGCCATGTTTAATAAATACCGGGATCCAGTACTAATAGAATGACTAACAGTTGAGATGGCCCAACAAATACGGCAAACATCGCTTGGCGAAAATAATTTGCAAGCTATAGAATCGAAGAAGGAAACCTGCGGGCTAGAAATGCGCAGTGGAGGCGCTAGAATAGAGGGACTGAACTGTAGGTGTCTATCAGATAAATATTGCGCCGTCTTACACCCAGGACACTGTGCGCAGAGAAACAAATAATGAATTGCAAATAGACCTGTTATTGAATTATCCCAATCTGATCACATTAAAGGTGTTTTCGCGCTTCAGAAACGCAGTTAGGCACAAGATTTTCATTGAATTTGACTTTAATAATGTAAGAGGTCATTCTGTACCTGCAAGTCAGGATCCAGAACGCTGGGCACGTGTGCACACATAGCAGCAGTTATTTGGTATTTGGGTTACGCGCGACACAAACCAAATATTCATTATCCGGCAACCGAGTTACTACATCGTGTATATCAGATGCCAAAAACAGAGCCCCAAATACCCTTCGTTTTATCAATTAAAACTAAAATCCATCTCGCTTTTTGTTCGTTATTCTCATTAATATGTTTATTTCTAATTTTTAGCGGACAATGTATATTTTTTAATGTTTTAAATCTTGAGCTGTTGGTATTGGCATCGAAAAAATATACTGTGTATATAGTATATAGATCTTTTGTTATTAAAAACAGAAATATAGAATTTATTTTTGTATATTTATACATTTATTTTATAATATATTGCTTGCTTTCACAGTAATCCCTGTTTATGGAAGGAACTGAGCTTTTTACTCATTTAGGTAGATACACTAGATACCTACTTACCTAAATAAAACCTTTTTTTGCGTTCACTGCTCTTTCAATAATACTTGACCAAATTAAAAAAAAAAACAACACAACACGCTATAATTTGAAATAAACGCGTCAGATTTTTCAATGGTATAAGTACATATAGAGAAACAACAGATGAACATCCGGACTAATGACAAACAAACAGCACCTTTATTGTATCATTTTCTAACATATTTACTCACACTATTTAGGCATTTCTGATCTTTTGAAGTTTATTTACTCTATTTTTTATAGTATATTAGACCAAATTATGTAAACAAGATAATATTCAATATACAATTTTGAACTTTGACATCTTTTGTATCCAAAATGACGTGTTTGAGGACCTATAACGTCAGACGATTTGACCGAGACCACTTTTCCTATCTTTTTGTGCGGGGTCCGAAAGTCGTTCAAAACATGCCTCGGGCAAAAATGTATCCCGATGCCGTCAAAATGGTTATACAGGATCCACTTAGTGCAATATCGGACGATATCTAATTACACGGTGATGCAAGAAAAAAAAATTTAAATTACAAAGTTGTTTGATACTCTAAGGTGCAAAAAAAAAATTGAATCTACAGGGTGCTCCTTAAATGGAGTATGCGACAGAACTTTGTTATTTTTCATAGAACGCCCTATATTTAAGTACATTAATGGATCATTTTAAAAATCCTACATACGTTTTGTTACCTATACTACTAAAACTCAACCGTTTTTGAAATATTTGATATTTTTTGAATTTTTTTCAGAAAATCGCAGTTTGCATGTGTCAACAAAAACCAACATACTTATTTCATTTATTTGAGATCCCATAAGCTAAATCTTTTGCAGGTTGTTAGTGTATACATACATTTACTGCATGGTCCTATGAAAATCTGATAACATTCTACAGGGTGTTAGGAATACTGTACACAAAACCAGACATTTCAAACAACCATAGCTCATTTTTTTTTTCAAATGAAAAACCCTTTATTTGACTGTAGAGTAGTAGGTACATCGATACTGGTGAGCATATCAATTTATACAATGCCTTTAATGCTTTACTTTATGGAATTTGTCTTTTGTTGAAATTTTGTTGTAATTAATAAATGTCTAAAAAAATCTTTGTCTGGGGGGGGGTAATTACCCCCTCTACCTCCCCCTTAAAACCGCCCTTGAAGTGCACTAAACACTCCTGATGCGTTCGTGTATTTTCTTTTTGAGCTAAAAAAGCAACTACACTTGCTTTCGGGAGTCAAATACGCTGACTCTCAAAGCACCACCTCGTCATTAGCAAGCGCCTGCTCTGCGCGTGCCTACGCTCAGTGTGTTCGATTTCGTGATTTGGTATCATCTATCCTATTTTTTTCTTCGCGTTTGCAACAATCGACTATTCGTTTAGTCGAAGCTCAACAAAGGAATATTTCATCTGTAATTAGCCTGGCCAATAACAGAAGAAATAGAAAAATTAGAGAAGACGTAGGGAAACGTTTATTTTTAATAATAATTGTCAGTTATTGTGAGGGTTAGGTTGAGTTAAGAAACTCCAAATGCACCCTGGCCGTTCGGTTTCACTCTCCAAAAGCACTTTGGTCACGTGGTAAAAACGCCACTCCAACTCGACTCCAGGGCCGCGACCGCAAACCAACAATGACTAAAGTAAACGTTTACATAGAGTGGCGACAATAAAGGTCCCGTCGCCATTTTCTTGCTTACCTCTTGCTAATTTTAAATATGAATACCTAAACCTTGCTTTGTTTGACTATGGAAAGAGGGAGCCACACGCTATTAAAGATCTATATCTTTCTTACCGTTTGAATCCCCTGCAAACCTGTTTCTCTAAGTTGTATGTTCTTTCGCATATATTGTACTGATGAGATAATTAAAATAAAAAAATAAAGGTCCTTAATTAGTTGTGAGAGGTGATATTGCAGTCGTTGAAAATAAAATGTTGTATGTCATTCGGCTCAGAAGGTCTTTTTTGTGCTTCGCTCGATTGTATAGGCCTCCGCTTTGCGTTGGTCTTCAAACGTCGAGCTCACCTCAAAAAGTCCCACTTCTTGGCCTAATGACATAGATAACTATTAGGTAAACTTACAACCCTGTAAAATCAATAATTCGATGACATTCATAAATATTGATACGGTCAAACATAAATGTGTTCCCTATTCTACTCAAAACATCAATTTTTAGAAAATCGGGATATCCTGCTTGTATTGTCTATGTTCATTCTCAATCTAATAAATTATTTTTTGGATTATCAAGCAAAAAAAAATGGCAGAGAAAATTCCAATTAAGAATAAAGTTTGAAGTTCCGCGAAGGAAAATTTGATATTTCGTAATGTCAAAGAAAAATGTACATAAATTTAAATGCATTTTACAACGGATTAATTTAAAATTCTTCAAGTAACCCTAATTTTGAGTTAGGAACTTGTATAACTTATTAAAAACTGATTTCATGGGCTGCATTTTAAATAAACCTCTCTTTTTGTTATACACAAAATTCAGGTATTTTTTGGATCACCCTATATTTTCAGTGTCATTTCTATTGTCTTGACTCAGGCTTCATTTAATTCAACGTTTAGCATTAAGGTATGTATTTATTTTTAATTTCAATTTTGGATAGAATTATTTCGCAACAACGGAGAAAAAATGAATTACTCAATTATTTAAAGTAAACTTTTGTATAATGTATAAAAATGACCAAAATGACGGAGGACGGGGTTGAGCTGCAATTTCAGTGTAAATCGAGGCCGTCGCGTTTTCTTCTTTTTTTGAAGAAAATTATATTAAGGAACATTCTAATTTGCCCTAGGGATAATCTAAGGATATTTTACCTGACAGAACTTGGTGTATAATGAATTTTAAATTTTCTTTTGAAGTAGAGCCAAAAAAAGGAAAAAAATAAGTTTTTTAAAAACTAAAATTCAATGTTTCATGGAACATAGAACTTTGATTAGGTATCAGACTTTTTTATCACCGCAAAGTTCGCTACATTTTTTAAAATATTTTTTTTTATGCTTAGGCTCTGTCGATTTCGCGATCAGGGGAAATGATACGTTACTGGCACTAAGACTATTAAATATCTGAATTTTAGGTTTTTGTTAGGGCGAACATATTCCTGAATATGTATTTATTAGTGTATTATTTAAACTTTTTTGAGTGGAGCGACGTAACGCTGAGCGAAAATCTCAATTCAAATACACATCGAGCAAATCCCTTATGAGTTCTTTTTGTAAAGCAATGTTGAACTTTTCAAATTAAAATTAGGCAATTCTAGAAGGGCTTGGAAATAAGGTTTCAAATTCTGGGAATTGTGCGGACTCAAATAAAACAGATTGGCTGCAGGAATATTTATAAATTTTATAAATATTTCATTGGATCGTAGGATGTGTCAAAATTTCTTATCTGCAAAGAATTCAAAAACATTTTATTTAACAGTAAATTTCACAGACATAAAACGATTTTATCTGGTTTGAGGACACGTACCTCGAATGTAAGCTTTTCTTTCGAAGTTTGCAAAAGTTTATATACCTGTATCCTTTAGAAATGCTCAAAAAGCACAGTTCCTTAGATATTTACGGGGGATACTGAGCAAAAAAAAACATTTTCTCTGCGAACTTTGCCTTCCTTCCGATGATTTTTTTTACAAAGGTAAAGCGCCAAGGCGGAAATAAGGCTTCCGAAGAAAGTCGCGCCATATTGAGAATCCTAATGAGCAGCTATCGGGAGATCAAGCACATACTCAATATCGCACATATATAGGTTAATTGTTTCGCTTCCGTGTCGTGGCGAAGAAAATCTTAAAGTCGATATACCTATGCCTGCCTGGCTAATTCAGCCTTAGGCTGGCGAAATTATAGTTCGACTACACGAAATCGTCCCCCTAACTGGGGAGGTTAACCCCAGGTAGGGGACCGGACCGAGTTTCAGCGTGATTCTATGACCTCGTATTGCGAGGATTAGCAATTAACTATACTCGAAATAAACGCATCGCATTGGAAATTTCTACGGCAAACAAAAAGCAGAAAATTGATTTTTATAAAACATGTTGAAACAGATATACCGTGAGCTCAAAGAAAAATATTGGTATAGTTTGAGTCATATCAGCATTCACATTTCATTTTCGCTTTTTTCTTTTTTCTTTTCCTGCGCTTTTTCGCTCAGGGTGGTCGCCTTTAGCTTCAAGAAAAATGTGTTAACATAACAATATTTTAATATAAAAAGGATTAAATTGAAATGTTAGGCCTGATTTGTGCAAGTATTGAAATCATAAAATTGACGCAAAAGTTTATTCACAGCTTCGGAACTTCCGCGGATTAGTTATATTACTTATTTTCCTTTATTTTTTTATAGAGGAAGCGATCTGAGCCCATCATAACCGTTTTCCTCAACCAGTTAATCAATGTAAAAACACTTCTCATAAGCTTCGTGACTAACAGCTTCACTGTTGGTCCCAGTGGTTCTTGGTTCTGTGTGTTCTTTTGTTTTTATTCTGGATAATTTTGTTTATGAGAGTTTCCTTGTAGCCATTTTGATTACTTAGAGTACGCATATAATGTAGATCAATCGTTTTTCACAAATTGTCTTATCTTGAACTTCTTGATTCTCGACCGTCAATGGATAATACTTCATTGCTTTTTCAAATTTTGCACGGACAAGATTCGATTCTAGAAGAGACATTAATCTTCGACTTTCGACTTTAGACTCTATACTATATCCTCTTCTCAGTCTTCTCTCTACTTGATTGTTTAAATAGTTATTGGTCCCACCATGAATTCGCGTGATTTCGATACGTTGACCTAAATTCCCGATCTTTATAAAAGTGTTGTTAAGTTGAGCCGAGGATGTCGCAATTTCCTTCTTTACTGGAATTCATACATCATTATTAACTGGGGGAATTATTTCCTTGATATAAGTAGTCTTTTTGGTGCATGCTCTGATCTAATGATGAATTGAGGCCCTTTCATCAATCTTCCGTCATTTGTCTGTGGTTTGAGTTGGAATTCAGATACTGTAGATGGTCGTATAGATGTATCTGCCGTTTGCGGTTTTAAGTACTTCTGGAAATGGTAAACTGCCTTTTGTTTCATTTTCCATGGTTAATTTGACGGTTTAATTTCTTTTATGTGTTGAGAAATTGATTCATCGACCTAATCCCAGCCATAACTTGGGTTTCCCGTTTGCATTTCGAATTGAAGGCCATAACAGGTGATAGTGCTGTTCCCATGTGCATCTCTCGTTCTTGGAAGTACGAATTTTTCAGGCAACATTGAATCAAATATACACTGAGAAAAGTCCCAGGAGAAAACTCTTTGCTGGGTTTTTTTTGAGCTGTTACAGTTTTAGAGGTAGCAATATTCTTTTGATTCTACAGAAAAGATCACTTCACTGAAACTACTTTACTGTAACTACTGCAAAGACATTTCTTATTCCAAAAACAAATTTTGCTGTTATAGCAAAACTAAAATATCATGAATATATTTCTGCTACCCCGAAAGAGAACTTTTCTAAAATAGATAGATACTTTACTGTTAGAGCAAAAAAAATTCTTAAATTTTTTGTAGTTGTTACAGTAATGTTTTTTGCTACCCTAACGAAATAACTAAAATACCGTTCGGAACCAAAAATAAGCCATAATTATATGTTTCGTATTCATTTACTTCCATTTTAGTAGCAAACGCCAAACGCTAAGGAAGCTCCTGATGCTTGTCGAGTGTCGACTCGTGCAAGTCGTGCAAAGTCAAATTTTCGGAAGTCGTTCGAAAATATTCGAAATCACAATAATTCACAATTGAATTGTTTGTTTTGTATTTTGTCAGTGCGTGGTTATTTATGTGGTTGTGGAAGGGTATATAGGTACTGTCTACGTTCTATTTAGGTTTAGGTTTTTTTTTCTTTATGGGTATTTGATTTGATTTGTTTTTGAGAAGACTAATTTTTTTGTTTCTGGGATGACTGATCAATTAATTATACAGGGTATTGTAGTATAACATACCCGGGTTCGTTCAGTAAGATTGAACGGTGTGAATTTTTATTACCTTTTAAACAACAAATCTTCTGAAAAACGAAATGAAAAATCAATAGGACCTACGAAACTTACTCAATTTTACTTACTAGACATTCGCCCGACATAGCAAATATTTGGGAAATTTAAGGGAAGCTGTGATATGTAAAAGAAACGAAAAATTTGTGAAACGTCTACTTTATTATTAAAGTAAATCGTACCGTTCTCATCCTGGAACTAACGAGGGGAAAGAGCACGGCAGAGAAACTCTCGATCTAACATTCCTCAAAAATCGAAACATACTGTGTGATTTTAATAATAATTGTGAGTCATTAATTCAATAAAAGTTGAAACTAGGTACTGCCCCTGTTCTTGTGCTAAAATTCTAATTACACACACTATATTCAATCAACACTACCTGTATTTAATACTGAAGAGTTTTTGGTTAGTTAGCTCATCTGTGGCAGGTCCTGGTCCTGACGTCCCTGGTTATGGTAACTCACAGCTATAGTTGTTTTTGAGCCAATATCTCTAGATTGATTTTTCTCAATTTGCTGGGATATTCTCTCGTCAGGGTAGGAAAATGTTAGTAAATCGACAAGGCCCTAATGCACGTTCTGAATACACAAAATCAAAATCTCAGCACAAAAAGACAGCACATAATTTCTTAGGTTTTAATTTACTTCTTTATCGGTGTTGTGTTTACAGCATGAAACGATTTTTGTTAAATACATGAACAATGCACATGTTATAAAAAAAAATGTTATAAACAAACAAAAAAACATAAAAATTGAAAAAATGATATTTGTATAAATTGAACTCTCACAAACAAAATAATAATTAATCAACTAACCTGTGAACGCTTCTTACACACACAATGATAACAAATTGGATTGAACAATCAATTTTAATGCAAAATAAAAATGAAAATTGAATAATAAATAATTACAGACACGCGACACGTTTTCTAAAGGACCAGTCCAGCTCGTTCTGTAGTCTAGTTGCGTATTCTCTTGTATCCTGTTCGGTTTCGGTACCTTCGTTTTCTGTGGCGCGCTCGTTCAATCCTAAGCTTGAGGGCGCATACATGGTTGCAACATTTACTTTTATTCAGTGAACGTTTTTTCAAAAAGTTAAGATTTTAAGAAATAATATTTTAAATAGGTGGTTTTCCTCAGTATCCCACTAAGCTCGACGAGATACGATATTATGGAAACCATAGACCTTACGTAACTTGAAAACGAATGCAGATATTGAATTGTGGTTTGCGCCAAAATGTAGATATTGTTTTGCTCTTCAAGCACAGCAATAAGAAAAAATATCATGCCATTTGGATTTTCCAAGAAAATTAGAAAAATCGACCCTGCACGAAGTGGTGTTCTTAATAACAATGAAATTCTCTTCCAAATAAGCCCAAATTGAATGAGTTTGGATAACGGGTATGGAAGATACAGCAATTTTTAAAACAATTTTTTTCACCAGCTTCCCTCATCCTTATTAGTGAAGATACGAAAAAAGCCTGATAACCAAGCTGGCGCAAAAATTATTGAACTTTTGATTTCTGTTGTTAAAACAGTATCTCGATTTCTTGAGAAAATTTGAATTTCTAGTTATATCATCGTAATCGCGCCCCCTAGCGGTCATCTTAGAAACTTGAAAATAATTTCCATCAACTTAGGTTTTGTTTGCAGTAAAAATTCATTATCGCTTGATAATTAGCAAAAATATCTGCTGGAAATCTGTTTGGAAACGGTACAGCGCATCCATCAAAAACAGGAGAGACAACTCTTGCGCTAAACTTTTCATCTATTGACATTATTTCAGATATCAAGTAATGAAAGTTTAGGGGTTTAAATAGAGTTTGTTTATCTCCTGGTTTTGTTGGCCGCCCTACTATTTCCAAAGATTTCCAGCTAAATATTTTTGCTATTGGTGAGACAAATAACTACCCATGGCTAATAAAACACTTGGCTGGTTCTGGCAAAAACTTTTTTGTCCTAAGAAAAACGCTTTTCTGTTTTACGAAGCATTTCTAAAACCAACAACAAATATCTTTCCTATCTTAGCAATCTACTTTCCAATAATAAAAAAGGATGTTTTTGAAGGTATAGAACGTCTTTTCTAGGACAGCATAGTTACATTCCTACCCAGAACACAGCTGATACTGTTTTGTTTGCCAACGATACTACTTATTACCAGAGCTATCATCCATCTGAAATACATGACCTGGGTCTTGAGAATACTGAGAGTAAACTTATGGAATGGTTCCTATCCAACAAACTATCCCTCAATGACTCCAAATCGCTGTCGATGAATTTCACGCTGAGAAACACACAAACTGACCACCCACTTTTAGCAGACTGTGTTGAGGAGGTTAAATTTCTTGGGGTTTATCTGGATCCGGGCCTGACTTGGGAAAATCATAAAGTCCATTTATCTAGGAAGTTGTCTAAATATCTGTTCTTGTTTCGTAATCTGGTGAAGGTCACCTCCAGGCAAACTGTTCTGATGGCGTATCATGGATATTTTCACTCAAACTTGTCTTATGCCATTTTATCATGGGGTCATTCATGTCATATAGATATGGCTTTTGGACATCAGCGTAAATGTGTCCGTATCATATGTGGCTTGGGCTACAGAGAGGATTGTCGCCAGTATTTTGTGACTTTGAATATTCTCACTTTGCCATGTATCTATGTGTTGGAGTGTCTGTTGTATGTAAAGCAAAATGTCCATCTTTATAAATTGCACCTAGATCAACATAGTTATCCTACCAGAAATAATGACAAACTTGTTCCGGACTTTGGCCGACTTGGGAGAACTAGAAATGGCACCAGGTATCTCGCAATAAAATTTTTCAATTTATTACCACCAAATATAAAAATTCTCAGCATCAGCCAGTTCAAGGTGAGAGTAAAGACTTTTTTGATAAAAAATGCTTTCTACTCATATGAGGAGTATTTTGCTTCTGATTTTAATATGTAACCATATGTTTTCTATTTTATTATGTAACCATTTTTGTTATATTTATTGTGTGACCATGACCATGTATTCTATTTTATTATTTAAATGTTTAGATTTTTTAAGTTGTCATTTTAACATGTGTGTAAAGATGGATTATGTAATATCAATTGTTAGCTATTAGTGAAAATATAATAATAATATCTATAATTGTGAACGTATAAATATACTATATATAATACTTGGGTAATGTTGAGAAATTTTCCGACATTCACCCTCACATTTACCTAACTGTACTTTTGTCTTGACTTGTAAAAATGTGTTTTATACATATGTTATAACCAATAAATTATCTTATCTTATCTTATCTTATCCTACGACAGCAAGGTGGCTTTTCTATGCCAGCAAAGTTACCTTGTAGAAACTGTAAGTAAATTCTTTATAAAGTCACTTTGCTACCACAAATAAACGGTGCCAGTAAAGTTATCTCTTCGGCAGTAGTAAAGATCTTGGCTGTCCCCTATGTAGCCAAAATTTTTGGCTACGGCAGCAGGAAAATTAGCTATTACAATGAAAAAATTTTCGGTCTAACATTGCTTCTATAAATAAAGTGGCTTTGCCTTTCAGTGTGTTTTCTACATCAAAGCTCACAGCGCTGTCTTCTGGATCAAGGTCCGTGGCTTGAGTGTTTCTACAAAGGGCCTTTGAGAATAATCCGCTTGTGTTTTGTACTGGGTAATGAGAACAAGAAATTTTGCTAAATTATAATTTATCAAAATTCTCTTGAGCTGATGATCGGACGGAATGGCATGTCGACTTTGTGAATTTTTTGGCAGTTCATGAATATGGTGGCGCACTATGTTGGGGTGTGGAGAACGTCAGGGCAGCACTTTCTTTTTTTAATACTCCTCCTATTTTGGATGTTCATAATTACTTTTTTTTATCTGCAGGGAGAATTTCTATTGTATCTCGTTTTCTCGAATCTTGAGAGCTGGTTCTTCTTTTGGCGATAGATTCTTCAAGGGTTTTTCTTCCATTTCAGTTCTATTCTTGCAATTAAATTCCTCTCCATTCTGTGCGATCCTCATCGATTCTATTGCTGCTAATATCAGCCAGTATGATTTCTTTGGGGGTAGGTGCAGAATTTAGTCTTTTGGCTAAAAGTTTTTTTTTTTTTTTTTTTTCACCATATCACAACAAGAAACAACCAATATACCTAACTGCAAAACGAAATAGGTACCTATCATACCTACTAACTATCCGAGCAGTCGTCTAAATGTAGAAACTCCTGCTATTTCTTTCATATGTGCTGAAATAGAGAGGCACCTCGATTAAACAGCGGCTAAAAAAATTAACTTTTTCAAATTCGCCAACTGGAGATGATGACATCA
The DNA here is from genome assembly GCA_917834065.1 of Ceutorhynchus assimilis. Classification (NCBI taxonomy): domain Eukaryota; kingdom Metazoa; phylum Arthropoda; class Insecta; order Coleoptera; family Curculionidae; genus Ceutorhynchus; species Ceutorhynchus assimilis. The sequence goes on from OU892277.1 coordinate 44,679,272, forward strand.
TAGAAATTCACGTAAATAACCCCAAACACAACATTTTTATCCGTGTTTATGTTGCACTTAACCGACAATACCGCTTTCCCGTTTCTTCAAAATTAGTTTCTGAATTTCAGGCTTCGCGTAGACGACAATGAATAAATGCGTTAGTGGACTGTAAATTTAAGGTAAAGAAAAAACGGAATTTAATCTGAACTTTAACGTGATTTATTTCGAAATTAGGAACTATTTTTTAGGGGTTTAAGAAAAGAAAGAAACTAGTTGAGCACGATGAACAACAAGCGCACAGGCTTGGAAAGCAAATCAAGACAGAGACAAAAAACGAACATGACGCGCAATGCTTTGCCCTATCTCTCATAGCTACGGTAGGTACTTCTTGAAAAATCGATAATCAATCATCCCTCATCCCGATTCCATTTTAAACACGCGTATTGCAAGGACAGTGGTGCCACTGTTTGTAGAAGAAATTGAATTTTTGTTTGTTTTGATTCTCTTGCGAAATTGTCTTGTTTGCTTTAAAAAATGTTAAATTTAAATTTAATATTTTCCGAGTCCTAACACAGCCTCCACGTTGGAAGATATTCAACATAAATTACAAAGTGAAATAAAGTAAATGAGAACAATTGCTAGTATCTACTTAAACCTAAGAACATCTAAATGATAACTATGGCTAAAAATGAAAAGGATCTCGCCAAGTTACGAAAATCAACCTTAATCTAATGCTTAATCTAAGGGCAATGGAGCCAGTTTAACGACCGCCCGCTGTATGAGACCCGACGTGGTTTTCACACTCGCGACCCTCACTACGCCATCCGATCCTGGATGGACTTCACTAATGCGCCCAAGGCGCCACTTAAATGGAGGTAAGTCACTATCGTGCACCAGTACCATGTCTCCAATAGAAAGGTTTAGTCGCTCAATCTTCCACTTATGTCTCTGTTGAAGATTTGTAACATATTCCCGGAACCATCGTTCGCAGAAATGCTGCTTTATTTTCTCGAGCAGCTGGAAGTGATTCAGTCGATTCGAGGGAGTGTAAGCGCGGTCGTACACCAAGGAAACATCAAACATGCAACTTGCGACATGAAGAAAATACCGCAGATAGACTTGTGCCGCATATATCCAATGTAAAAACGTACAATGTCTCGGGATCATCGTATACCGGTGCAGTAAACGCGTGCGCTACACCGGTGTACGATCATCCCGAGGCATTGTAAATTCTTACAATGGATATATGCGGCACAAGTCTACCCGCGGTATTTACTTCATGTTGCACGTTGCATGTTGCATGTTTGATGTTTTATTGGTGTACGACCGCACTGAAGTCAGTGTGTGGAAGTGACTCAGATGTACGACCGATTAAAAAATGTAATGGTGTTAATGCACACAGATCATTTGGATCCGTAGACATAGGAGTCAACGGTCTCGAATTTAAAATATTCTCGACTTGGGTAACGAAAGTGTAGATAAAAGCTCTCGAACGTCAAGGTGGTGGATGAAGAAGCTAAAACTTTCAACAAAAGCCGTTTGACTGACTTGATTGCAGCCTCCCAAATTCCACCATGATGTGGTGAGTAAGTTGCAATGAAATGCCATTCAATGTTGAGATCGTCACCAAGTTGTCTAAAGATGTCGCTCTTGCTGAATTAAAAATTGGAAAGTTCCTTTAATGGGTTGTTTGCGCCAACAAAATTACTACCGTTATTGGAATGCACGCTAGATGACTTGCCTCTACGCGAAATGAACCGTTGAAATGCCTCCAAGAGGGCAGATGTAGGTGCTCAATTCTGGAACCAGTTCTGAATGGACAGCCTTGACCGCGAGGTAAAAAAAAAAGACAAAGATAGCACCTCAACGTTTTGCACCCTCGCCCCTTGTGGTCTTTATAATAAAAGAGGCCTGCGTAGTCGACTCCAACGTTCGAAAACGGCGGGTTGGCATGAACACCAGACTTACGTAGGTCTTCCATCTTCGGGTTAATGAATTCAGGATTGAACCGAAAATACATGACATATCCTCTCACTACCCTCTTTGCTTAGTTTTTTTCAGATACTAGCCAATAGCACTCACGAACAGTAGACAATAATAATTGTGGGTCACAATGGAACTGGTTTGAATGTTCACGTTTAAAAATTAAATATGTGAAATGATGTTTGTCTGGTAGTAAAATTGGATGCCTTTTTTCCAAGGCGTAAGCAGAATGGCAATAAAGCCTGCCACCAACCCTTATAATCCCATCAATAAAAATTGGGCTTAGACTTAAAAGCTTGCTGTGACTATTTACAATACCTTGTCTGGTTAAAGCAGACAAATCCTCAGGGAACGACTCACGTTGAACAAGCATAACCAATTTTGTGGTCGCTTCTCACAACTCTCCCAATGTTAACTTATCGGTGCCCCTTTGAGGCTCAGGAATTCTACAATTTTTACTGAATCTAATGCAGTAGGCCATCACACGTTTAAGGCGAGAGAGTGATGAGAATTTTTCAATGAGGATTACCTCACGAGCCAGAAATTCGCCCTGCGTTAAGGCACATACGCTTCTTCTGACCTCTGGTAGGTCTGGAATGGGAATTGGAGAGGATATAAATGTCATCTGGCCATTCTGATGATTGATAATGTAGCCATGAAGGACCAAAGAACCATTCCTTTGAGGATGCAAGTGTTTTTGGGGAGAACCCTCTTGAAGCGAGATCAGCTGGATTCTGCACTGTTCGGACATATCTCCATAATTCGGCTGGAGCAAGTGTTGGAATTTGTGCGACTAGATTTGCAACAAATACTTGGAAGTTGTTTGAGGCGGACCGAATCCAAGAAAGCGCGACGGTGGAATCGCACCAAAAATATGTATCGTCAATGTTAATAGACAAAGAGGATTTGACCTTTGAATAGAGTTGTGCTAAAAGTAAAGCAGCAGTTGTGCTAAAAGTAAAGCAGCACATAGCTCCAATCTGGGAATAGTGACACATTTAAGGGGGAGATACTCGTGTTTTCGAGATTAGCGGATGCACATGAACCTGTCTGTTTACATCGACTGCACGCAAATAAACACAAGCACCATACGCGTGCTGGGACGCATTTGAAAATCCATGCACCTGAATTTCCACGAAGTCCTTGCATGCAGCTTGTCTTGGAATCTGCAAGTGATTGAGCTCAGGGAGTTCAGATCTTAAAGCCATCCACTTGGTTGCAAATTCATAAGGCAATTCCTCATCCCATGACAAGTTGAGAGACCACAATTTTTGCAAATATATCTTTGTGTATATATATATATAGTACAACGGTCGAAATTTGATCGTGGCGCCATCTAAGACAAAACTTCAACACCAAGCAGCAATTTTCGCTGCAATATGGTGACTGAGTAATCTAATCGGCCAACCAAATTTCAGTTCGTGGGGAAACCCAGAATAGGAAAACCTATTATCCACTGATGAGAAAATATTTGGTTTGATTTTCCATGCTTTTCCATCCATAGACGCGTTTCGACCTATCAGGTCTCATCAGTATGGCTAGGAAAAGCAAAGAAAACCAAACCAAGTTTCGTGCCTGTAGGCAATATATACATAGTACAACGGTCGAAATTTGATCGTGGCGCCATCTAAGACAAAACTTCAACACCAAGCAGCAATTTTCGCTGCAATATGGTGACTGAGTAATCTAATCGGCCAACCAAATTTCAGTTCGTGGGGAAACCCAGAATAGGAAAACCTATTATCCACTGATGAGAAAATGGTTGGCCGATTAGATTACTCAGTCACCATATTGCAGCGAAAATTGCTGCTTGGTGTTGAAGTTTTGTCTTAGATGGCGCCACGATCAAATTTCGACCGTTGTACTATGTATATATTGCCTACAGGCACGAAACTTGGTTTGGTTTTCTTTGCTTTTCCTAGCCATACTGATGAGACCTGATAGGTCGAAACGCGTCTATGGATGGAAAAGCATGGAAAATCAAACCAAATATATTCTCATCAGTGGATAATAGGTTTTCCTATTCTGGGTTTCCCCACGAACTGAAATTTGGTTGGCCGATTAGATTACTCAGTCACCATATTGCAGCGAAAATTGCTGCTTGGTGTTGAAGTTTTGTCTTAGATGGCGCCACGATCAAATTTCGACCGTTGTACTATGTATATATTGCCTACAGGCACGAAACTTGGTTTGGTTTTCTTTGCTTTTCCTAGCCATACTGATGAGACCTGATAGGTCGAAACGCGTCTATGGATGGAAAAGCATGGAAAATCAAACCAAATATTTTTATATATATATATATATATATATATATATATATATATATATATATATATATATATATATATATATATATATATAAATGGAAGATATTTTCTGGGGTATCAGTCTGGGTCTAATTAAAAGTCTTAAAACTTTTTAGCTACGCCGAGCTTTCGAAAATTTTTATTTTCTTCTTCAGGGCTATATAAAAAGAATAATATTTATACAAATAAATATTAAAAGGAAGGCTTACTTACTGCTATGTGTTTTAAATTGAAAAAATATCATTTACAAGAAAATTTGGCATACTTTTTAAATAAATTGTTACAATCTGACTTTTTTAGTATTACTTTCAGGTATGAGTATGATCTGAAATTTACAAATAACAATGGTTCAAGAAATGGTGGAAATGTTTTTTTAAGAAAATTTCAACATTATTCCAAAGAAAAGTTGGTTTATGTTTTGATAAATTTATAAAAGTGATATATTTTGACTATAAGTGAAGTTATTATTATTTATAGGTTTCATTGTTAGGATATTTGAATAGATAATGCTTAAATCATCTATGTCTGATCTTTTATTCATAGAATTGTTATTTAAAAAGATTTCAACCATCTCCAAAAACAATCTTTTATTATAATTTTGTTCCCTATGTAATATTTTGGTTTCATTATAATTAAAACTATGATCTAATTCATTGAAATGTGTAGATAATATAGAAGTATTTTTTCCTAATCTACAATCACTTTTGTGAGAAGTGATTCTATCTTTTAAAACTCTGGATGTTTGACCTATATAACAATTTTCACATTGGTTACAAGGAATACTATATACAACATTCGAAGATTTTAGATTTTCCTCTTTGTCTTTAATTTTAATTATTTACAAAAATTAAAGACAAAGAGGAAAATCTAAAATCTTCGAATGTTGTATATAGTATTCCTTGTAACCAATGTGAAAATTGTTATATAGGTCAAACATCCAGAGTTTAAAAGATAGAATCACTTCTCACAAAAGTGATTGTAGATTAGGAAAAAATACTTCTATATTATCTACACATTTCAATGAATTAGATCATAGTTTTAATTATAATGAAACCAAAATATTACATAGGGAACAAAATTATAATAAAAGATTGTTTTTGGAGATGGTTGAAATCTTTTTAAATAACAATTCTATGAATAAAAGATCAGACATAGATGATTTAAGCATTATCTATTCAAATATCCTAACAATGAAACCTATAAATAATAATAACTTCACTTATAGTCAAAATATATCACTTTTATAAATTTATCAAAACATAAACCAACTTTTCTTTGGAATAATGTTGAAATTTTCTTAAAAAACATTTCCACCATTTCTTGAACCATTGTTATTTGTAAATTTCAGATCATACTCATACCTGAAAGTAATACTAAAAAAGTCAGATTGTAACAATTTATTTAAAAAGTATGCCAAATTTTCTTGTAAATGATATTTTTTCAATTTAAAACACATAGCAGTAAGTAAGCCTTCCTTTTAATATTTATTTGTATAAATATATTCTTTTTATATAGCCCTGAAGAAGAAAATAAAAATTTTCGAAAGCTCGGCGTAGCTAAAAAGTTTTAAGACTTTTAATTAGACCCAGACTGATACCCCAGAAAATATCTTCCATTTATAAGTTGCCAGTCACGAATACCTACACTATATATATATATATATATATATATCTATATATATATATATATATATATATATATATATATATATATATATATATATATATATATATATATATATATATATATATATATATATATACAGGGTGGTCCATTTAACTTGAGACAGTCTAATATCTCGAAAACGGCGCGTTTTTGAAAAAAAAAGTTCAAATAAAAGTTACATGGTATTATGTGGGAAACAAAATGGCGGTACTGATTTTTGACTTTGACAACGTTTTCAAGGTTATTTCAAGGTCAACTCTTTTTTTTCAATGGAAATATATTTTTTTATTACAGAATCTTCTACAGAAAAAAACAAGTAACTTTTACTTGAAGTATTTTTCGATCCGGTTTCAATTTAAGCTGATAAAAAAGAACGAATAATTTTTTTGTTTTCTTCTCACAAAATCGAACAGTAGAGAAAGGTTACCAAAAATACCTCAAAAACTATAACAATTGATCAAAATGACGATCGCCAACTTCAAAACACTTGTCAATTCACTTTAAGAATCAAACACACAGTTTATCAAGCGGTTCCCACAACACCGGATAATAATGAAACACATAAGAAATGCTTAAAGCTGTCAGTAAAGAAACTGTAATTTGGTGCCATGAGAGCTTTTTACAGCGAATTAACAAGTGTGTTGAAGTTGGCGGTCGTCAATTTGATCAATTGTTATATTTTTTGAGGTATTTTTGGTAACCTTTCACTACTTTTAGATTTTGTGAGGAGGAAAAAAAATTATTCGTTCTTTTTTATCAGCTTAAATTAAAACCGGATCGAAAAACGCTTCAAGTAAAAGTTACTTGTTTTTTTCTGTAGAATAAGATTCTGTAATAAAAAAAATATATTTCCATTGAAAAAAAAGGAGTTGACCTTGAAATAACCTGGAAAACGTTGTCAAAGTCAAAAATCAGTACCGCCATTTTGTTTCCCACATGATACCATGTAACTTTTATTTGAACTTTTTTTTTCAAAAACGCACCGTTTTCGAGATATTAGACTGTCTCAAGTTAAATGGACCACCCTGTATATATATATATATATATATATATATATATATATATATATATATAATAAGACAAGGTGTCTTCTTGGTTCAACCAGAGCATTCCGAGCGTCTTGGATGTTTCAGACTGGTTGAAGTAAAATTTGTCTGTTCAGTTGTGCAAGGATTTTATTTGTTCTAGAATGTTAGAATCATTGGATTTCCACTTTCTCAAATTGAGGCCTGCACCATTTAGTATGGAACTGACTTGTTTGCAGATTTCAACTACTTCATCGATTGAAAAGGAAATTGTCAACGTAGAAGTCCCTCCTGATGACCTCTGATGCTTGAGGATGTGACTCTTTGCTTTCGCTTGATAATTGCAATAAGCACCTCGTCGCCAACATGGGAGCACTGGCGATTCCATATAGGTACAACAGCGTTGAATGAAAATGTTTAGAGCTCTTTCTCGGGCACATCGGGACTTGAGCGCTATAAAATTAACTGGAGTGCTTTAAATTCATCTGCGACCAGAATTTATCGATACATTTTGCACATATCTGCCGAAACAACGTAAGAATGCTGGCGAAAATCTAAAAAAATTGAAAGAAGGTCTTCCTGAACTGTCGGACCCACCATATGTAATGAATTCTAAGAACAGCCGCTTGAAGAAGCAAAAGAAGGTCTTCCTGAACTGTCGGACCCACCATTTGTAATGAATTGTAAGAACAGCCGCTTGAAGAAGCAAACGAACTGTTCAATACCATACGTAGCTTGGTGGTACTACTTTCTTCTCGCAGAACGCCATGATGGAGCGAAAAGAAGCAAGTATCGTCATGTGCTGGTTGGAAAGGAAACATGTGGTTTAATTTGCTGTATTCGTCCATGAAGTCAGTATACAACTTCTTCAGTTTGGGATTTGAGGATAGTCTTTTTTCTAACGAAATAAATTGTCTCAGAGCGCCAGATTGGATTTCGCCGAGCTTTGAGTTGGATTCTTTAGGCGGAATGGAAACAACGAATTTTGCATCCTCGTTTCGCTTGAGAGTTTTTTGAAAATGCTCTTCTGCCTTCTGCTCCTCGCGGGAAAGCGATTTAACTGAATCCACCTCTTCAAGCTCCTAGAACATAGCTAATGAGGGTTGAAGCTCTGCATTTGTTGACATGTGACAAATAGTTTTTTGTTGCTGACTAATTGCGACAGGACCTGAAATGTACCAACCTAGTTTGCTTCTTTAAAGCACTGGCATATTTGAGCCTAAATGTTTTGTGTCTTTACATAAGAGTTTCCAGAAATGGGCAGCATCAATAAGAATATCGACCTTGTTGGGCTCATAAAATTTGGGTTGAATATTTGGTGGTATCTCAAGGAATTTTGGATGTATTCTTACTGAGGGTAAATTATTGGTGATATGTGGAATCATCAAACACTGAATATTTGTCTTGAAAGTAGAATACAAGGACCTAATGTTAACATTACATGACTTTGACACGTGAGTTAGTGCCTCATCAATACCGCAAACCGAAATGTCCACCGATTCTTGTGGCACATTAGTAGCCATGTCGATAGTGATAAAGTTGGACATCGACCCACTGTCTAAAAAAGCTCTACATACCTGTACCTGACCATGACTGCCCAGAACCTCAACCAATGCAGTAGCAAGCAAGATTTGACCTTTGAACGAGGCATTGCAATTAGTGGTGTTAGTTTTGACATCTGTCGTCGAACTACGACCTTTGAACTCTTCTGTCACTGATGTGTGACCTTTATTAGTCATTAGGACTGGTACTATTAGCAGAATGTAGCAATGAATTACGTTTTTCATCACAATGACTAGAAGAACCGAATTTGCAATCTGAAATGTCATGACCTCTCTGAAAACAATTCATGCACAACTTCAAATTCCTAATTTTCTCTTTTTTATCCTTTTACGATAATGCAATGAATTCTTCAAATTTATAAATTAAATGTGGTTTTCGACACTGATAACAAGAAAATGTCTGGTTATTTCCTTTTGAATGAGAACTATTGGTTGTTGAATTACCAGAAAAACGATTGCCGGAACTTCCCTTGAATTTAAATGTATTGTTTGATTTGGGTTTGTGAAGGCTAATTTTATCAAGGAAATCTGCACGACATGTCAAAAATGTTTGTAATTGTTGAATAATTGGGAGATCATCATCAGCCATCATTCTCGAATGGTGTCTGAATCAAACTTACTAATAACTAGATAAATTATCAAAGGATCCCAATTTTCAGTCAATGCCTATTTTTTCCAAAGATTTAATGTTTTTCAATAAAAGATCCACCAAACTGCGAAATGATTGAGATTCTTGCTTATTTTCTGGAATACCTATTAAATAAAGATTTAATGTGGTTGTGAACTACATATAAGCCTTTTGTTGTCATACCTTTGACATAAGATGTGCCATGCAAACTCATAATTTTCAGACGTTAAATCAAGACATTGGACACACTGAGATGCCGAACCCTACAATGATGCTCTCAAATAATGAAACTTTTGCAGCGGGTCAAGGTTTTCCGAATTGTGAAATAATGACATGAATATTTCTTTAAACTCAAGCCATCTATCGTAAGCTGCTGAAAACGTTGGCAACTCTATGACTGGAAATTTTACATTAAGTGTCCCATTTGAATCACACGAAGTGGGTGGTGAATTTGAAGCTTTTGCATTTTGACAGGGATTTAAAATATTGAACATATGCTCCTTAGCTAAAGAAATGGTGCGATAGTAAATATTTTCAAATTGTCACGAAGCCTCTGTTGCTCCGCTACGTAGCTCAACTATTCACCCTGAAAAGCAGAACGGGAAGGGAAAGGGACACCAGAATAACTAAATATAATATATTTAAGGTTAGGATAGATATTACATTTAGAGTAGAAACAGAAGTATTACCATATTGTTACCATCCCAAGCCAGCACGTCCCTTCGGGCTGAAAAGAGTCTAAGAGCACCTGAGCGAATCTGTCGGGCATAAGCCCAAGCTTGATCTTTGTGGTCAGCAGTTGCTAAGAAAACCAAACCAACACCACAATAGAAGCTAGGAAGCCTGAACTGTAGCGCAGAGTCTGGGTCGTCAGTTGAAATCTGCTCGGACAGAGATACGATACGCAATCCCTATTCGGCCAGATAGCTTCCGACTTTTGAGACGTGTCTAAACACCTACTGATACAGAAAAGCGCTGAGACACGACTGATTTGCCATAGTGTGGCAGTGGCTTTTATATCCAATATTTGCGGACTATAATTAGGTTAATTAGTCTGGTTGTGTTTTCTTGCTTAGTTGCAGTTATTTGTTTTAACCCGTCGTTCAGTGTATTGAATTTGGTTATAGCCCGTGGTCTCATGCATGTAGGGTTGACAAATTAAATTATCTGAATCTTCATGAAATCTCTCAAAATCAATGCCCTCCAGCTGAAACTGCACATCATTAAACTCTATAAGTAAACTACCTTCCAAATCCTTTAAACGAGTATCTAATTTAATGAGCTTTGAACTACTTGGTGAATTATGAAAAGAATTTAGAAATGAGGTGAAGCGAATTAATTTTGAGTTTAAAATATTTCTTTTTCGAATTAATTCGTCAATATGAGTCTGAGCATCACTAGATGCGTTTTGTGTAACATTACTTTGTGTTTTTCTTGGCATTTTGAATGTAATAAAAAGGAATAACTATTGTTGAAATTTAGGGTTAATTGTTGCCACCTAGTCAATTGAAAGCTTTTTCACCAATTTTTGCATGTAAACAGATGTAACGCTACCAATAAACGAACATGGACTGCTTCATAGTTCATACTAGACGTGCAAACAATTTCCTGCAAGAAAAATCTAAAATAAAATAAAAAATAGATTTCTCGGGAAATATCTAGAATATTGCAACAAGTTTATAAAGCGCAATCCGACCACGATACGACTGACTACTAACTCCCTCTAGACAGGAACAAACTGACTGGAATGACCTTCTGCACTGAAAACGCCCAAATGCAATAATGTCGTTGATTTTGGTCTGCTTCCGCACTGTAGCTCTTCTGAACTGAAGAACCGCCAACCGGTCGGTCCAGCTCCGATACCAATATATAACATTAACGAATTTACCTTGAAAGCTCCAAATGTAGGTAGTCAAAGTTCCATACAAAGCTTCATCGAACTGCAAGCTGCACACGAATGCCGCGTGCGAACGTATAGATTGTTTTTCAAGTTAAAGTTAAACCCCGAACAAGTCCGATCACGTTAAAGTAAAAATGCACTGGCCAATTCCAAATGTTAAATATTTTTTATTTATTGCTGGTTCGATCCTGCTCGTGGTACTATGTACCAGGCTCGAAGGACCATGTTTATGTTGCACTTGACCGACAACACCGCATTCCCGTTTCTTCAAAATTAGTTTCTGAATTTCATTTCATTTCATTCCATTTTAAATATGCGGACCTATTGCAAGGACAGTGGTGCCACTGTTTGTAGAAGGAATTGAATTTTTATTTGTTTTGATTCTCTTGCGAAATTGACGTGTTTGCTTTTTTAGACTTCGAAAAATGTTAAATTTAAATTTAATATTTTGCAAGTCCTAACACCGATGTCTAGATAATAATAATTATCTAGAATTACAAATTATACCTAGCTATTTTACGTATATAATCAGAATAAAAAACATTAAATGGTTAAATTAATTCCAACAAACTTCAACAAAACTGAGCTCTCGCAATAAAACGGGAAATTTTAAATTAAATTCAAATCAAAGTTGACTTTCCTTAATCCAACAAGTACTCGGCAAACTAATTTCAGGCCGAGAGTAGTAGTCTTTAAAATGAAGAAATCTAGTTTAAAATGTATGAACTAAAATCGGAACAAACCGTCACAAAGTTTTGTTTTAATTTCGGTCGTCTTGATTGAATTTGGCTGAACGGCTTTGCTCGAAAACTTTTTACTATCCAAATTCGTTTTAGTAATTTTCTGATGTTAGAGTCCGTCGCCTTTTCAGGGCGAACTTATTTTCTTTCACAACGAATTCCAGATACGATACCAAACTAATTTTGAGCTCATAAAATTGAAGGTATTTGAAGGCTTCAATGTAGTGTTCTAACCCCAATAATATATAGCACAGCAATAATTGTATTGACATTTAATTATTCTTATATTTCTGATTTGTTTTATTATAACCAATCTATTTTACAAAGAGGCCCGACGATGTCTTTGTCAGCTCAATATTATCATACCGACCTTCTTTTATTGGCCGACCCTTAGTCCCTTAGGTTACGTCATCGTCCACACTTGTACAAACTTTCTAAGTAATATAGTACCTAATAAATAGATTTTAGCACATTCATAAACTTTGTAAAAAGGATAAGTTAATTTTAGGAAATCGTAAAATACCCTTATTTAGGAAGGTCGAAACTGGTCTTCCTGGGTGGAAGATAGTTGAAGAGAAAGGTCATTCAGATTTCAAACTTCATTCTGGGCAGTCGGGTTGCCTTGAAACATTTTTATTCAATAACCGAGTTTTAATTATCGAAGTACTCAACATTCGTGGCATCGGCTAATTCCCAATTCCCAACATTGGTGGCAGCGGTAAACCGATTCCTAACATTGGTGGCAGCGGTAAACGAAAACCAGTCAACGATAAACGGTAAACGGTAAACGGTAAACGGTAAACGGTGAACAGTGTTTTTTCTGAAGGAGCGCGAAGTTACGCAACAGAGAAACATGAAAACCAGTCAGGAAAAAAAACCCCGTGCATTTCTGAAGGAGCGCCTAGAACGCAGCAGGAATCACGCCAGCTGAACTACATTGGTCTACTTGAAGGAGCGCCTAGAACGCAGCAGGGATTCCAGAAACAGAAAATCTCGATCTACTTGGACGTGCGCCCAGTACGCAACAAGATCAGAAAGAGGAAGACGACGTCAAGTTCGCCCTGAGAAAATTCGATTGCTGATCGAAGAAGCTGATCAAGGATGAAAGTGTAACTCTTTTCAAATTTTCTGTTGTGGTGACGCTATTGGTTTTTTTTTTTCTCTTGTATTTTTAAAATTTTGGTTTTTATGAAAACATATATTTTTGTGAAAGGTACTGCAAATTAACATTGTGTTGGAAAAATATTTGAAAAAAAATAAAAATAATAATAATGATAATTGAACCTAATTATAATATCTAATATATACATAATAATATCCAGAAGTAACTACGTAAAATTTAACTTATTAAAACAAAAATATAGAAATTAATCTACAAAATATCTGGAAAAGACGCTTTCGATGTATTGAATCAAATTAAATCTTTCGATGGCTATGGAGATGGCAACTCTTTACAATTCTTTATTAAAAATTGTGAGTCAATGATGTCAGTAGTTAAAGTAGGTAACTGAAAAAGATTTATTATCAAAACTTATTTTGGGGACAAACCTAGAGAGAAAAGCTCAAGAAATAACACAAAATAAAACTTTTATTAGCTGGGATGAAATTAAAGACTTTTTAGCAGAACAATTTACGGACAAAACTCCGCCTTCTCATTTTTTATCGCAAATTATGAATATTAAACAAAATTATAAAGAAAATTTGTTAAATTATGGGGAAAGATTGAAATCATTAATTAATAAATATAAAGATGTTTGTTTTCTAAATTATGAAAATAATAAATCAACAGTGCTAATCGAAAATATGGAAAGAACAATAGTTAATAATTTTCGAAAGGGTTTATTGGATGAAAAAATGCAATTGAGTGTAATCGCAGAAAATACAACAGATTTAGAAAAAACTATCACGCTTTGTGTAGAGATGGAAATTGAAAATAACGATAAATTCAAAAACACCAGAAATAATATCAATTACGTTCAAAAAAATAGTTTTAATCAAGGTTTTAATAATATGAATAATTATGCTCAAAGAAATAGCAATTTTAACATGTCACAATCAAATTTCCAAAATAATCAACTAGTTTGCCTCTATTGTTCTAAAAATAATCATTTAACTTCACAATGTAGACTTTTAGCAAAACATGAACAAAATCAATTTAATGGAATAACCTTTAATAATCACGATAATCAAAATCAAAATTTTTCGCAACAAACTTTTAGACTGAATTATAACAGTAACCAAAGTAATTTTAACCGACAAAATATTCCAAGTAACCGTGCGTATTATAATCCCAATCAAAATTCTAATCTAAAAAATTTCCAAAATCCTTATAATTCAGGAAATAATTTTTAGCATAATCAGAGAAACTTCGATAATATTATATCATCAAATAGTCAGACATCCTATGGAAGTAATCAATTGTATCATACTAACAACACTAATTCCCGAAACGATGCATCAAATTCTAAAAAGTGATAAATTTAATAATTTTAATGATAATAATTATAATAATAATGCAAATTCTTGTAATCCAAATTTTAATTATGCTAATAATTCTAGAAAGCGATCTTCAAACAATCATCAAAATTTTTATAATCAGAATAATTATGAACAACAAAATTATTCTCGTAATTCGTCTCGTAATTTATCTAGTCAGAAACCATAATTTCAATCAATATCGATCCAATCAGAGAAATCCTAAGAGACAAAAATAAAAATCTTGCCTTAATTAATTGGAGAATAAAAGCGACAAACGCATTATTACTTCAAGAGGTATTTTCACCCAATACTTGGTTATTTGCATTGCCTTACCCTGAATCGTTGACAATTTCATGTTCAAACCAAAATAAACCGTTAGATGTAATTTTCAAGTGTTTAGTGAGTTCGTTCCCCCATTAGATATTAGTGATGAGTGTTGCGAAAAAATTAAAAATAATAATATTAATCTGACCGAACTGTTAGTAAACGAAAATTATAAAACACTTTCTAAGCATATTCCCGAGCTGAACATCGCTAGCCATAAACTAGACGACATAGAAAAATTAACAATCTCCAAAAAAGTAATATTCTATCAACTTATAATATTTCTGGTTCTGTTCTAGCTTATATTGTATCGTTATGTATATTATTGTTTATTGTGTACAAAATATATATGTATAAAATGTCTAAAGAAAACTACCTGCTGTGGAATAATACCCAATATTTGTGTAAGGGTGAACCAAACTATTGAATCATCCCCATCCCCGAATAAAAATAGATACGCTGTTCAATATTCTAGTGAAACTTCAAATAGAATTGAAAATGATGATAGCTTTGAGGATGAAAGTCACGGTCAATCAGATAGATAATAGGTAACATTGTTTTTACTTTTAAATTTTGTTTCAATTTTGTATCGATAACGTTTAACCAAATGCAATTTAACGTGAATAAGTATAAAATAAAGTAGTTTACGTAATTATATGTAAGTTTATGTATTGTTTAATTTCTAGTATTAGCTAAGATAGGAGTACAATCACAATGTAATTTTTGACGAGTTTTAATATATTGTAGTCCAGATAGGAGATTTTCTAACAATTTCATTATTATAAAATCTCTCATTAAGGGGGAAGGTGTTGTAACCCCAATAATATAGCACAGCAATAATTGTATTAACATTTAATTATTCTTATATTTCTAATTTGTTTTATTGTAACCAATCTATTTTACAAAGAGGCCCGAGGATGTCTTTGTCGGCTCAATATTATCATACCGACCTTCTTTTATTGTCCGATCCTTAGTCCCTTAGGTTACGTCATCGTCCACACTTGTACAAACTTTTTAAGTAATATAGTACCTAATAAATAGATTTTACCACATTCATAAACTTTGTAAAAAGGATAGGTTAATTTTAGGAAATTGTAAAATACCCTTATTTAGGAAGGTCCAAACTGGTCGTCCTGGGTGGAAGATAGTTGAAGAGAAAGGACATTCAGATTTCAAACTTCATTCTGGACAATCGGGTTGCCTCTCAACATTTTTGTAACTAAGTGTCCCCCCTCAACGAGAATTTTAATAAACGAAACATTTTTATTCAATACCCACATTTAATTATCGAAGTACGAGATTGGAGCGCGCGGAAAACTCCAAGTAACCAACAGTAGGTACAGAGAGACCTAAGCGGAAGTCTATAATAGTTGAGCTCTTGGCCCAATAACATAAATAACTATTTTTCCTGTCAAGTTAATTTTTTTTTTTTTTTTTTTTGATACCTCATTCGATATCTGACGTTCCTTTTTGCAGCCAAATTCCGGCAATTTTGGTCGATGTTGCCGCTATTTTCTACCTCGGACAATGGTATGTGGCATACATACATTTCGATAATGCGCATATAAAATACACAAAAGGGGGAGACAGCGGACAAGATTTAAGGGGCTAATCACTCTCTATTCTCCGTTTGGATTTGGATGCCCTTGTTATAATCAATAAATGATATTTGTTGTGTCTGCGAAATGTTGTGTGAATATTAGAGGGGTCTTTCCTTAATTGTAGAAAAAATATTTTAACAAAATATACAGGGGGAGCCAAGTAAGAAGCAGTATTTTTGATCATTGCCTTTGGGGCTGTTGCAAAACTAAATTTTTTACGCTAAAACTTCATAAATTATTTGAAAATATTAAGAAAATATCGGAGAAGGCGCTATGAAAAATTGTTTCGAAAAACTTCAGGGTTTGTATTAAAAACGTATTTTTAATTAAATACCTGTTAATTTGTTATTAAATAAAACCTGTATGGTAATAGGTATTATTTAACAAATTTTTCAAAAAAAATACGTTCTCAATACAAAACCCGGAGCTTCTTCGAAACATTTTTTCATAGCCTCATCTCCGAAATTTTCTTAATATTTTCAAATAATTTATGTAGTTTTAGAGTAAAAAAATTAATTTTGCAACATTCCCAAAGGCAATGAATAAAAATACTGTTTCTACTTGGCTCCCCCTTTACATTTTGATTAGATATTTTTTCTACAATTAAGGAAAAGCTTCCCTAATATTCACCCATAATTTCACAACAATCCATATAAAAAAAAATATATATTCAGAGCCAAATTGGGTTCCAAATAAATTTGGAACCACAGTCTACATACGGTTTAGACTATATAATTTATTCATACTATAGCGATTGCCTAAATTCGTCCCCGCAGACACAAGCACACAGCCAAGACAGAGAAGACAAATCTAGGTCGAATGGATGGCAAATGCACAATGCATTGACCATTGGTAATTAGTTCATGTGGAGGGTCCTAATTGGGGAACACACCAACGATAATTCGCTGCGAATCGAATATTCACCTTAATATGCATTACGTAATCGCTTGTTTCGCATAAACAAATCGAAAGCTTTATTAATGGAATTGAATTGACGGTGACAAACGACCAAATAACTATTATCGAACCGTTACTTTCCATTCCGTGCTACTTGAAGCTTTATTTTGTTCCAGGTCTTACAATATGTATGTATAAATATTCAAGGTCGAGCATGTGTACAAGATTTTTTTCGAATTCCTAATCGGGTAGATATTTTTAACCTAGACTTTTACTTTTTCGCAACTATAACACTATGTAGTTTGATTCTATTTTTTTCGTAGTTCATCATTGGATTACTTTTTCCCATCGTCAAGAACTGTACATTTCTGTTCATTTGATCACCTGACTGATGTGTATTTCCTGTATTTAATTCCATTGAGAGAAGGAACATCTTATTCCTTAGTGGTCTAGTTTGTGGAGAAGTCTCTCTTATGGAACAGTGCCGAAAGCCTTTTGGAAGTCAGGAAACACTATATCCACTGGGTTACCTTCATCAATTCCTTTGGTCCAGTTATTGACAGAGCTCAACAGATTGGTGGTGTGCAGAAGGAATAAGACATTTCTGAAATCTCCGTCCTTCGGAGAAGATGACGTCATCTGTCAATCAATTCACCTCTCAATCATCTATCACCTTTGAATGATCTGACTTCTTTTGACCAGCTGTCTGCTTCCAAGCACTTCTCAATCACCTGTCACTCGCCATCCGCGTCATCTATCTGTTGCCACAGCTGGAAGAGAACAGGCGTGATGCGCGACTTTCGAAAATTTGTCCAGCGCTAGAAAAATTACCGAGGAAATATTGTCCACTCTACCAAGTCAGATTAGGCATATAACCAGAACGGATAGATGGTGGTGATTGACAAGTACTTGGCAGCAGACAGGTGACTGACAGGTAACTTGATTGACAAATGAAATGATCTGCTCCGGAGGACGGAGGTTGCAGAACTGTCCTATTCCTTCTACTGTGGTAGTTGACCTTTGCGGTAAAATTTTTTTATTTGTAGGATATGGAATTTTTCCAAATGTGCGATCGATACTGCATGTCCGATAACCTAAAAGTACATTGTGACATCGATCACGTCATCACTGTTGGGGCGGCAAATTCGAAAATTTACATATGAAAACGCGAAAAGTAGGGTTTGATGGCAAAATATCGGAAAAAGTTATCTTGTTTCCCATATTGTAGTATAACATTCCCGGGTTCGTTCAGCAAGATTGAACGGTGAATTTTTTAACAAATCTTCTGGAAAACGAAATGAGAAACAAATGAGAACTACGTTGTGAAAACTTACTCAATTTTACTTACTGCGCCCGACATTAGCAAAATCAGGGAAATTTAAGGGAAGTTGTGATATGTAAAATAAACAAAAGAAATTGTGAAACGTCTAATTTATTATTAGAAAATCGTAGCGTTCTCAACCTGGAACTCACAAGGGGAAAGAGCACGGCAGAGAAACCCTCGATCTGACATTCCTCAAAAATCAAAACATAGGTACTGTGTCATTTTTATAAATAATTGTCAGTGAATAATTCAATAAAAGTTTAAATTAGGTGCCATCCCTGTTCTTGTGCTAAAATTTCAATTCCACACACTACATTCAATCAACACCACCTATATTCAATACTGAAGAGTTTTTGGTTAGTTAGCCAGTTTCACCAGCAGGTACTGAGGTCCCGTACGGGAGGCTACTCAGCTATTGTTGTTATTTTGAGCCAATATCTCTAGATTGATCTTTCAATTTGTTTGCCAGGATATTCGCTCGTCAGGGTAGGAAAATGTTAGTAGATTCAACAAGGCCTTAATGCACGCTCTGATACCAAAAATCAAAACCCCAGCACAAAAGACAGCACATAATTTCTTTGGTTTTAATTTACTTTTATCTGCGTTGTTCAAAGCATGAAACGATTTTTGTTAAATACATGAACACTGAACAGGCGTCTTGCCAGAAAATTCAGATGGGGGGCACTGATCTCAAAAATAAATGGATAAATAAAGAACGCTTCTAATGCTGCTAATTTACGAGGTCATAATGTAAACAAAAACAACTGACTGGGACAGCCGTGAGCGTGCGCTGTGGATACATGTACTGTGCGTGCACAAAATCTGGCCAATAAAAATGAAAGAATTTCAAAATTTAGAACAGTTGTTCGAAAGATAAGACACTGCGCAGGCTGTTCCGTTGCACAACTGTTCGTAGAATATTGACCCCAAATTTTCGCACAAGTTTAGCCAATCGAGCCGTACGATTGTTCATCCATTTATTTTTTAGATCAGTGATGGGGAGGGGTTATCGCTATTGAAATTATGAAACATTGCATGTCCATAGGGGTGTCGCAGGCGGAAATTTTGCAGAATTTCAAGGTCAAATGCTTTATGTGAAAAGAATACAATTTTGAGGGTGAAAAAGTATATGCTAAAAAATGGGTTTCGTAAGGTGAATTTCTAGAATTTTCAGTAATGTCCCAATAGATATGTCCTTCGTGACTTCATATTTTGGATAGGAAAATTCGTTGTAAATGAGTCAATTTGGGGGACGGACGGAGCCTTCGCCCCCTTTGGAAACGCTACTGGTAAAATCAACATATTTACTAAATAAATAAAAGTCAAAATCTGACAAAATAAAAAATATACTTAGGACCGGTTGATTCACCTTCTAATAACCTCTCAGGTATACAATCTGACGGATAAAAACGCAGTCTCTAATCCCATTGGGCGGCCAGGTATCCGCCGACCAATAGAATTAAACAACGGTGAATTTATCTTGCAGATAGTTACCAGCAAGATAAATTTGAATTTGCAAATCTGAAGATGAATAAACCGGGCCTTAACAATTAAAAATAAAATCTTGTAACAAGCACTTTTAAGCAATTTAAAAGCTGTACCAAAACATAATGGAAAGAAGAAACAAATTCGTATTCTTTTTTATAGGATAATTTTTATTTTCTAATAATTTCCAAAAGTGGTTTTTAATTATACTTTCTGATCAAGTGGGAAGGGTTTTAACCCTGAAACCCCCCCCCCCCCCGTTGCTAAGCCCCTGTGAACGATGCACATGTTATATAAAATATTATAAACAAACTAAATTAAATTGAACTCTCAAAAACAAATAACATTTATTCAACTAACCTGTGAATGCTCCTTATGACACACAAACTAATCATAAATTGGATTGAACAATCAGTTTAATACAAAATAAAAATTGAATAATGAACAATGGCGGCCAACCTTCTTCTTGGTCTCTGATTTTTTCTCTACCTACCCTTCGGTACCCTTTTTGTATGGCGCGTCCCGTTCCCATAAATTTCACAGCGTATACATGGTTGCAATATTCTCTTTTCTCTAGTTAACGTTTTATTGAAAAAAATTAAGATTTGAAGAAATAATATTTCAAATAGGTGGTTTTTCTCAATATGTAGCTAACATTATGGGGGACACTGTAAAGAATGAAAGTATTTATCATTTTTTTTCTAGGATGTTCTCTTTGATCATATATTTCAATTTGTTGTTCTGTATCCTGTATGCAGTATAGTTTTGGTCTGATTTTTGTTTTGCATATTTTTCCCATAATTTCCTCTTGGGAGTCGATTCTTTTGAAAATGTGTGCATTCAGCCAAGGTTTTTGAACGTTGGTCCGGTAAATTTTTTCAGGAATCAATTTATCCATTGTAACATTAGGCTTTCGAATTCTTCGTACTTCTCGACATTTGGTTTTGTATTTACTGGTAAGTTTTGATTATATTCGTTTTAATTTAAAGAACTCTCAGCCTATATCGGGGTGTTTAAAATCGCCGCTCACGACCACTTCGCCGTTGTCTTCGAAAACCTTTTGTAGCAGTTTGTGAAGAACTGAATTTTATTCATGAGTGATTCTTCGAGGTCTATAGCAATTCCATTGGCATAGAAAGTTTTGATCTGATACTTCTACATCTAAGAACAGAGCGTCCACAGTTCCAATAAAGTTCTATTTTGTGTTAAAACTGGTCTTAATTTTGAATCTGTTCGTTTCGAATGCTGCATAGCACACCTCCACCATCTTGTGAACTTCTATCAGCTCTAAACTTTCGATTTTGTTGTTTTACAGAAAATTGCAACCAGAAGACTATAGAAAAATCACTATTTAGTTGTTTCAGTAGTAGCATTAGCAATCCACTTGATACTCGTACATACAGGTTTAATCAAACAATTCTAATACAGTGCAAAATACCAAAAACATTATTTTAACAAATTATTTTATTTCAGAGCCTGACACTGAAATTGTGGGAGGACCGGAGCTATTCATCGATCGCGGGAGTACTATCAATCTGACCTGTGTAGTACGCCATAGCCCAGAACCACCTGCTTACATATTTTGGAATCATAATGATGGGGTAAGATCAAGTCACATGTTATAATAAGATTTGAGAATAATGTATCAATATCATTTTTCAAAAACTATTTTGAACCTTGTTGTATATTATCGTTGTTTTTTATATTACAATAACTCAAGTGTTGGCAGTGGAAAAAGTTGTTACTTGAAAATATCTTTATCCCTCCCTACACCCTCAAAATTACAACCATTAAAAATATCCTATGTAATAATATTTTAATTCCGTATTTCGCATCGCATTGGTTAGGTTTATATCAAACTATTTTAAATAATCGCACGAGCACGAACATTATCAAAACCTTTATCCTAAGTATTGGTTAGCCACAGGCCAACTGTGATCCCCAAGTCCGGGATGAGAAATTGATACGTTTGCCGAAAACTATTTCCAACTCCGACTACCCTCATTCTAAAGGAAGAACTTAGGGTTGCCTAGCCATTTTGAACTTTTAACCAAAATGATTTGTGGTTCGAATTTATTACTTTTAGTGTTTACGCAATTGAAATGAAATTCTTAACATGAACCTGAAAAAAATCATTGGCATTTGAACCTTGTGTAGCTTCAAAATATAGGTAATGCCTCACATACTTGAGGAAACAGCTATTTACATTAAATAATTAACTTTTGGATTCTTGTGGTTAATTTTCGCTTAGAAATCAGCAAAGTATTTGAAAAACAAAATTCTAAATGCAAAGTCAATAGGATTATTGAATGAACTAACGAGAATCACGTAGTTGTGTTGTACATTTAAGAGAACATGTAACAAAGGTAGTTTTTTGCTTAAACTTCTCGTCCGCGGTAGGTACCTATACATTTTTTTCCGGTAATTTTTTTATAAAACCAATTCTTCTAGTCAAAATAAATTTGAACATGAAAAGTGATTGATGAATGTTTTTGCCGTCCAGATGTTAACAAGATAATAGTTATTTATGGATGACTGGATCGAAGGAAAAATAAAAGACCCTTTCTCAAATACGCGACGTTTGGAAAGATGTATTGTCTTCTTCGGGGCCCTCGAAAATTAAAGCATGAATGCGCAGATAGTTGAGAAGAGTATATAGAATTTTTAAAAGGGTTGCAAGAATGCAGAGATTGAATTAGCTTTAATTATAAATTGAAAAACAAAATATGGTTTTATCCCATAAATTCTTTTCTGCCTCCCGATCAAAAAGATTTCGTGAAACAAGAAAGTTTTTTATTGCATGACTGGGGTCTGGCGGATAATTCGAAATCAATAATTGAAATCGATAATGGAAATAATGGTAGGTACCTACTCTATCAAATGTTCAATTTTCAAAAATAAAGAAGAGCATTTTCTGAAACCTTTCAGTTTCAAAAAGTCATCGTACGCTGCAGTGACAGGCTGAATATATTATTTTAAAATATCAAATTAATTTGTGCGCAATAATTTATTTAAACAATACACTAAAAACTGTTTGGTTGGAAATGTTGTTGTACGAATTTCAGATTCAATTTCTTCCCACAGTTTCTAGATAGGGTTTAGATACATACGGTGATTGTGCCGGCCAGTGCAGAACTCGGACATTGTTCTCCTGAACCACCCCTGCACAAGACGAGAGATGTGCTTGGGGTCATTTTCTTGTTAAAATACAAATCGCAAAGGCATCTCCCACTCAGCATAAAGTTGGAACCTCGGATTAACTGGACGCATTACATGCCTCATTCCATCGAAATTTAAAAAATTTCAAAGAGTTTCGTCGCTAAATCATATTTTTTCCCAGTTTTGAACTGTCCAATTTAGATGAAGATGTGCAAATTCGAGCCTGGCACGGCGATTTCTTTCGGCTGGACGTCTGTTGTGAAGCTTTGCTTCAGCTAATCTTCGTTGGCTCGCACTTACTTTTAGTTCAGGAATTGCAACAATTATTCTTGGTCCTGACAATCACGGATCCCTTTGGCAAACTCTTTTGATTCT
This sequence comes from Ceutorhynchus assimilis, assembly GCA_917834065.1. Taxonomy (NCBI): domain Eukaryota; kingdom Metazoa; phylum Arthropoda; class Insecta; order Coleoptera; family Curculionidae; genus Ceutorhynchus; species Ceutorhynchus assimilis. The sequence continues at coordinate 44,702,706 of OU892277.1, forward strand.
CCTATCCATCCAATATGTTTCAATGTCCACGTTCATTGAAACGTGAACACTGAGGTGTCAGAATAGCAGAGAAATACAAAATCATTTCAAGGCATCTGAAAGTAATTTACCATAGAAGAACTTTCTATGTTAAATGGACGGAACCATGAAAAAAGATGATTTCGCCATGGACAATAATTATCTCAAGTCAGGAACCTTCATGACAATACTAAGCTCAAAAATGGGTGTGTAATTCAATCTATCAAACTTATTACCTGCATCTGAAACAGATTTATGTAGGACGAGCACCACAGATACAGCATCAGACAAATTACGATTATATAATATACCTATATTGGGTAGTATGAATAAAAATTTAGTAAAAGCTTTATCTTGCATTTCCTAAGCAAATACTTACTTTGCAGTGAATAAAAATGAGTATTAGCTTTAACTAAAACTTCAATTAGTAAAAGCTACAGTTTTTAGCATTGTCTTTAAATGGTGTGAATAAAAGTAAGCAATTCCTAATTATATGAAGGAAAAGCTTACATTTTTGCAAGCCTGGTAAACCTTGGCTTAAACATTTTAGTGGTGCCTAAATGTTTGGCAGAAATGGCTGTGTTTATGAATATAAGGTCTGCGAAATTTTCTCCCGAAAGAAAAGAAAGTCGTGCCGAAGAATGCCACAGTCTGTCAATTTGAGGTTGGCTTAAAATTTCTCATGAACCTCCTCCTCCAACAAATCACTTATAGAATTGTCTGAATCACTATTCATTTTCACCTTGAAGCGCTGGCGTTTGATACGGCTACTTGTTTAAAAGGGATACGTTCACCATCACTCAACTGTTGCCACCAGTTGAGTAGTTGGGAAAACAATGGGTACGTTCACCAGTACGCAGCAGCTAACTTGCAGTGTAAAGCAGTTGAGGACAGTTGAGATACAGCGGATGTAAATTTCCTGAACGCATATAGTTGAGAGTTATGACAAATGACAATTCAATAAGTTGAGTTGGTAAGCGTAAATTTTTACCACTTAGAGAAATCGGCAGCAGCTGACAAAAAGCGGTTTTTACTGACCGCCGCTGAACGCGATCGTTTTAACTAGGTACTAAACTGTTGCAACAGTTGAGTGCTGGTGATCGTACCTCGTACCCAATCGCCTTCAGCGGCGCTCAGCAAAAGCCGCTTTTTGTCAGCTGCTGCCGATTTCTCTAAGCGGTAAAAATTAACGCTTACTAACTCAACTTACGGTTTAGACATGCGCAGAAGTGTCGGGCGTTCAGGGAATTTACATCCGCTGTATGTCAACTGTACTGGTGAAAGTACCTTATTATTAACTTCAGTCAATGTTTTTACACCGCCGGTCATAGCTTTGTTCCAACACATTCAGAAGCCGTACGATTCTGCGCAAAGCCGAAAATTTGTGCGTAGAACCCGAAACTCGTATTCAGAGTGATTTCTAGACCGTTCATGGGGCAGTTTTTGAAGTGTTGGAACCAACCTCATACCATTTCCGTTTATAAAAATATTAATATCGTCGTTATCAGTATAAAAACTCGCAAACATACACTTTTTGAGAATGCTGTAGACACTTCACGAATATCCATATTTTCCAGAGACATGAGTATGAAATGGACTGCGTGTTCCGTATAGTTGCCGTACGCGGCAGTGATGGAAAGATGGTTAGGCAACCAGTCTTTCGCATTGTGGGCAAGAAGCTACACAAGCGCATTACCCACAACGAGAAATAACACATAATTTCATTTATAGGTGACATATAATTAGTTATCCATAGTGTATCATTAAAAACTAAATACCAGACGTGCTTAAATATATGTCTTTTGTGCAGACCTGTGAGGCAAAAAAATAAAACAACACTTAAACGTTAGATAAAAAAACTTGTTATTCCTAAACAATTCTTGGGCAAATTCAAAGGCACAAAATACTAGATTGTAAGGTACAAATACTTATATGTAAACTTAAATTTAGGATTTAGATGCAAAACTGATTTTAATTCTACTGGTTCTTGAAAATTACAAGTTTTTTATACATTTGCCTAACTCTATCAGTGATTCTACTTGCTTCCTTATTCTGATAATGGATTCTAACGAGAAAATAAACACGTAAAATTGCGTTGATCAGCTGAAGTAAATGATTATTAGTAGGATCTTGGTCCAATATATGATCACCAAGCTCCTTAAAATAATTGTGAATGTTCATGTCACTCATGGTCCATATTATAATTTTTTTGAGTGTAGTGTTGGGAGTGTAATGAGTACGAACATTTTTTTCGGCTAAACTGCACAGTTTTATTACATCTTCTTATGCCTTACATAATCCCCCAAGATCTTTTCTATTTAGTAAAAGTGATGACGACTCATCAGAAAACAAAAAATTACAACAAATTGCGTATCTAACACTAACGTATAACAAGTGCGCGCGGATTTCTGCCCCTAATGTGCAGTTAGGGTTGCCTACCATGTTTACATCACTGTTCGTGCCGTACGCCCAGTCCATTTCATACCACTGACCTGCTATTAGCAAAAGCTAAGTCTACCTAGTAAAAGCTGAAGCTATCACTTAATACTAAAAGTGGAAGCTTAGTTTTTATTCACACTGCCCATTGTCGAGAACACTAACCCACCCCTAGTATATCCCAAAACAATGTAAACAAATACTAAAAAGAGTAGAGTAGTAAGTATCCAACGCAATTATGTAGATTTTAGCTTCGAGTACATAAATGGCGTTTAACATAAATGATGTATTCGAAAATAACAGCTTCTCCTTTACTATTTATGACAGACAGACTATTCAGGGGAAACTCCTTTATAGTAGAATTTTACAAACAGTCACGTCCAATTCCAATACACTGTCAAATTCCAAATAGGTTCTTTGAACATCTTTGCACTTTTTCAAAATTACCATAAACTAAAATGTTTTCGATTGTGTCGGCGAGGATTTCAAAGATTCCGTTTGCTCGCATTGAGTGATTGCTGAGGACCCTCTTCTATGTTTTATGTTAATTCGCCCTTTCAATTTGTATTTCACCAATGTCTTTCTTGTAAATTACGGTCGAGTCCATTAGGCTGTGTTAAATATTCCGAGCAAGATGCTCCAGTCATGACAATCATGCTTTATCTCATTCATTGGCTTGGACAGAATTTCAAATTTTAAAGTGTTATTGAATTTGTTCAATTCCGAGTATAATTCAAGTTGTCAAAAAGATAAGCATATTTCTTTTTTATTTACATCAGCTGTCCAATTTATGCTTAATAACGCAACGTTAGAGAATTAGAAAGATGACGAGCGACAAAATGGCGAAATAATGGCAAAGAATGCCTGACAGCAAGAAAAATGGAAAAAATTAGGCCACCGCACTGCAGTTACTAGAAGGGAAATGAAGTAGTTTGGCAAGCTAGCTACGCGTAGAACATTAGGAGACGAGATAACTTGCAATATGCGCCAGGTGGAAAAAGGGATGTAATACACTGACAGATGAGGGTTTAAAATAGAAGTGAAAATTTCACTTACATTGTGCTCTGTTTTTATTCCGTTTTATGGAAAATGAAATATATGTATATGTACCTATGTACGTGCCTTATAAACATTTTAAGGTTTTTCCTGTGATTAATTCAAATTAAGAATATGTTGGATTTCTTTAATTGTTATGTTAAGATCGGAGTCTATTTAAAAATAAAGTTCGAAATTTTTTCCAAATAAAGAAAACATTTTTGGCAACACTCATCTATTTTCAACTGAATCAGTATCGTTTCAATCAAATAAGGTAAATAGAAACATAATATCTTAGGGGAAAGAAAATGGTGCCACTGACTTTTGACTCTGACATCATCTTCAAGGTTATTTGAAGGTCAACCCTTCTTTTTCCGATAGTAACATATTTTTTTACTTTTACAGAATTTCATTCTACGAGAAAAACAATTAAAGAATATCTCACATTTCTTATGGATTTCGGTCACCGACAGATTTTGTTGAAATTTTAGTATATTATTTAAGAAGTCGAAATAAGTATTTTATTTCATTGCACCGACCTTGTAGCGATACAGGGTGATATTGAAAAATTAGGTCAAAGTTTTTTTTATCTACTGGTAAAATATTGTAATTTAACTTTGGTTGATAAAATAAGAACAGTACCTATATACTCGATAAAAAATGATATTTTAATTTCTAGTTAATTGTAGTGTACTTAATGTACAGGGTGGTCCAATTTGAACACTTTTAACAGGAAAATCTTCATAACTTTTTTATTCATGAAAATAGTTGATTTCCGTAAAAACTTTTTGAAAGCACTTTTTTAAGCAGAATCCAGTGATATTTTCAGTGTTTTTCTATTCGGCCCCGATTTCGAGATATCGGGTCCGACATCCCCTATATAAGTTACTTATTGGATAACTCTGTTTTTGCTAATTCGAATGATATTGCATCAAATCTTCAAAGACCCTGCAGCAGATATGAATTTGGATCACAATCCGCTTGTAGCGAACATCCAGTTGACACTAAAAAGAGAACGAACAGCCCGAGACTGGATCTGACAATACTAAACAACTTAACAACTCTGGCCGAAGTTAGAAACGAATTAGATAAAAAACTAAACGTAATAAACAGGGCAAAGAATTAAGAAGTGGAGACTGTATGTATGTACCGGTATCAGGAAAGTCTTTGTTAGCGTCAGCTCGGAATTCCCATCGACACTAGGGTCAGAAAAAAAGCTTGGATGACTGATTAAACTCTCGAATTGATGGAAGAAAGACACCTGCAGAAAGATCCAGCCAGCATATCGTCATTTGAATCGTGAAATTAAAAACAAAGTCAGGGCAGGTAAAACAAATTGGCTAAACGAACGGTGTGAGGACATCGAAAATCGAAGACCTCGAAGCAAAATATGACAGTTTTAATATGCATAAGAAAATTAACGCTGCTGGTGTATAGAAACTTCGACAGATGGGCATTCTGTTGGATAGTCAAGGTGAGATAGTTCTTTGATGTCAACGACAAAGTAAAACAGTGGTGCAGCTACATCTAAATCCTGTTTCAGTACGAGAGATTGGACATTCCTGAAGAGTATTCACGAAAAGGACTAGATATAACTACTAAGTAAGAAGTCCAACACGCCATTCAGTTATACAAAAACGTAAAAGTGACAGGTCCAGATGGTGTTTACTCAGAACTTATTAAAATCCTAACAAATGAAGAGTCACTACACGCAATGGTGAAGCTTTTCAATATGGTTTACAGATCGGGCATCATTCTCTCTGACTGGCTTATTTCAACATTTGTGACCCTTCCGTAGAAAAGCTCTGCAAAAAGATGTAGCGATTATCGGCTTGATGAGCCACTTTTTCAAGATTGTTCTAAAGATCATCCATAAAAGAATATACTTACGCAAAGGGCGAGTCCTTCACGGGCGAATCTCAATTTAGTTTTCGTAAGGGTTTTGGCACAACAGAAGCCGTGTTTAGCATCCAAATGCTGGTTCAAAGATGTATAGATATTTCTCTTCCTGTATAAGCATGCTTCGTAGACTATGAGAAAGCGTTAGGCAGGGTACAACATGAGATGTAGGCCTAGATGATAGGGAACTCAAGATAATTGCAAATCTCTACTGGAATCAGACTGCACAAACCAAGGTGAACCAACAAATATCCGACAAAGTACGGATAAAAAAGAGTTGTTCGGCAGGGTTGCATCCTTTCACCATTACTTTTCAATATTTATTTGAACAAAATATTTGAAAAAGCATAAGAAGACTGCACTGAGGGAATTTCTATCGACCGACGGCTCGCGTGGACATTAACAATCTTCGGTGTGCCTACGATACGGTTTTAGTCGCCGATTCTCTGGAAGGTCTTCAAGTATAACTTGATCGTTTGGCTACTGAATTTGGATTAAAATTGAACGCCAAAAAACTTAATGGATGGTGATTAGTATATAAGAATCAGGTTGGAGGAAATATTCTTAAGGTACAGAATCAACAGATCAATCGGGTCCAATCATACAGATACCTAGGATGTCAGGTTATTAATGAAGACTGCGATAATATGCAGGAGGTTCGTGCCAGGATTGAACAAGCCAGAGCATCATTTGTAAAAATGAAGTCTGTGTTGTGTATAGTCAAGTCTCGCTGCTCTCCGTTCGCACTTGAGTACTACATTGATACGTCTTCAGTATTCTCTATTACGGGATTGAGGCGTGGACTCTAACAGACGCCATGTGTAAAAAGCTAGACGCTTCTGAGAGGTAGACATATTGACGAATGTTAAAAATCTCTTGGACGGACAAAGTGTGCAATGAAAATTTGCTAACGAGAATGTCACAAAACTTGAAGTTATGTTTACGCTTAAAAAGCTTAAGTTAGAGTACTTCGGACACATACTCAGGAATGGAATGACAAATCTACTTCTGAAGCTCATAATCGAAGGAAAAATCGAAGGCAGGAAAGGCCCTGTACATCGAAGAATATCTTGGCTAAAGAATTTGCGTCACTGATGTGGCGAAACCACGACAAGTCTATCAGAGAAGCAGTCGACAAAGTACAGATAGCGCTAATGATTGTCAACGTTTCTAGAGGACAAGGCACTTGAAGAAGAAGAAGAACCAGAATCATATCATATATGAGTTCGATAGGTTAATCTCTAGTTTTCTAGAAAAAAATATAGTACAACGGTCGAAATTTGATCGTTGCGCCATCTAAGACAAAACTTCAACACCAAGCAGCAATTTTCGCTGCAATATGGTGACTGAGTATCTAATCGGCCGACCAAAATTCAGTTCGTGGGAAAACCCAGAATAGGAAAACCCATTATCCACTGATGAGAAAAAAATATATATACATATGTTTTTGTCATACGAAACAATGTGTTGGAAAATGACCTTTCTTTTTTTCCTTACAGATATAAAGTCCTTTTCTAAAACAAAAGTTCTCATGACAAAAATGTATTTTGATTTTTTTCTCAAAATTTTTTAAAAATAAACCTATCGAATCATATCATATCATTGAAATCAGGAAAAGCAAGGCTTTCCAATGAGTTAGGTATTAGAATATAGAGTTTTTAGAAAAATTGAACTTTGGTCAATATCCCGGAATACTGGCAGAATACCAAAAAATTGAGAATGTCATCAGATTCTGCTTGAAAAAGTGCTTCTGGAAGGTTTTTACGGAAATCAATTATTTTCATAAATAAAAAAGTTGTGAAGCATTTCCTATTAAAAGTGTCCAAATTGGACCACCCTGTACACGCTAGAGATTAAAATAATATCACTTTTGGAATATATATTGTTTTATTTTTTAAAAAATGCCTGATTTTACCAACGAAAGTTAAATTACCTACAATATTTCACAGTAGATGCCTAATTAAAAAAAAATCTTTGACCTAATTTTTCAGTATCACCCTGTATCGCTACAAAGTTGGTGCAATGAAAAAAAATGCTTATTTCGACTTCTAAAATAATATACTAAAGTTTCAACAAAATCTGTCGGTGACCGAAATCCATAAGAAGTGTGAGATGTTCTTTCGCCTTGAACATTTTTCGAAACCATTGGAATTATTTAAGCAGATAAAGGAAAAATTGGGCTCTCTCTTTTTTTCTACTTACGAAACCAAATGAAGACACTTTTCTTTTGGGAAAAAAAGGTTACCTCGAAATAGGCTCCGAAATTATGTCAAAATTCTCAACGTCGGAAATCAGTGTTAGTAATTTCTACCTTCCATGACACCAAACAACTCTAATTTGAGTTTTTTTTTTCCAAAACGCGACGGTTCTCGAGATTTTAGGGTGTCATGAACCAACCTGTTATATCGTTATCGTTGAATTTGTGTTTTCAAAGACTATCCAAAATCACATGGAGATACAGAATATTTTATTTCAAAAAAAGTACCTACCTAACTGGATTTTACGAACCTTTATGCTACATCTAAAATAATATTCAGAAATTAATTTCTCAAACGCGCCACCCTGTAGAAGATGACTTTCTGTTTAGCCTTGGAATATTAATCAATGTAAGAAAATATTAAGGATAAAATGGCTGATTTATAAGAATCGCTGTGCAATATGGTTTTTTGCCGTATCTAGAATTTCAAAGACATGAATGCCAAGCGAATATCTGGAAAATTTCCCTATACAAATATATAAAAGATCAAACCTACGCAAATTCTATTTTTGTTTGACTTGACCTGGAAACTTAATATTCTCCGCAGAACGGTAACTTTTAAAAATTCAGAAGTTAGAATGTGCAACATCGGCCTGTGTGGTTGAATTCTTAACGTTCAAGTTTTTGTGAGTATAAAATATCATTCCTGAAACCTAGGGTTCATTTATTGTTCGTATGTTCATTTAATGTGAGTTTTTTTAATCAGGAAAACTCAATTTTTTTTCCATCCGTATGGTTTTATTGGTACCCAGTCTCGATTTTAGGCATTTTGTGCCTCTGTTTTCTATGACTTCTTCAAGAGTTGTTTATTGATTTCCCATATTCCGTTTCAATGCGTTTTTCATCACTTAGAAGAATTTTCTTCTCTGCATCAATTTTTTTGTTTTGTTTCCTTCCTACTTTCTATACAGCTTCTAAACGTTGTTAATTCAATCTATCATTGCTATTGTGTATGTCATCTTCTCATTCTTTTTCCTTTTTCTTGTAAGCTTCGCAATTTTTCCCACGGACTTTTAATGAGTGGGATTTAAGCTCACGTATTGTGTCGAACAACAACTGAAGGATTTTGTTACTGTTTGTGATGGTTTATTGTTTATATATTAAATAACAAAATTAACTTGGATTTTACGTTTTCAAATGATTCGATTTCTCAAAAGTGTAGTATAACATACCCGGGTTCGTTCAGCAAGATTGAACGGTGTGAATTTTTTATTATTTTTTCTTTTAACAAATCTTCTGAAAAACGAAATGGAAAACAAATAGGACCAACGTTGTCGAAACTCACTCAATTTTACTTACTTGACATGCGCCCGACAATAGCAAAATTAGGGAAATTTAAGGGAAGTTGTGATATGTAAAATAAACGAAAAATTTGTGAAACGTCTAATTTATTATTAGAAAATCGTACCGTTCTCGACCTGAAACTCACGAGGGGAAAGAGCACGGGAGAGAAACCCTTGATCTAACATTTCTCAAAAATCAAAACATACTGTGTCATTTTAATTATATTATGTTAGTCAATAATAATTTAAATTAGGTACCGCCCCTGTCCTTGTTCTAAAATTTAAATTCCACACACTACCTATATTCAATACTGAAGAGTTTTTGGTTATTTAGCCAGTCTGCCAGCAGGTACTGAGGTCCCGTACGGGAGGCTACACAGCTATAGTTGTTATTTTGAACCAATGTCTCTAGATTGAATATTTCAATTTGTTTGCTAGGATATTCGCTCGTCAGGGTAGGAAAATGTTAGTAGATTCAACAAGGCCCTAATGCAAGCTCTGAATACCAAAAATTAAAATCCCAACACAAAAGACAGCACATAATTACTTAGGTTTTAAATTTGCTTTTTATCTGCGTTGTTCACAGCATGAAACGATTTTTGTTAAAATACATGGACAGTGCACATGTTATGAAAAATGTTATAAACAAACAAAAAAACATAAAAAAAAAAATAATAATACCTGTATAAATTGAACTCTCAAAAACAAAATAACAATTATTCAACTGACCTGTGAATACTCTTTATGACACGCAAACTAATCACAAATTGGATTGAACAATCAATTTAATACAAAATAAAAATTGAATAATGAACAATGGCGGACAAACGGTTCAAGGGACAAGCGTGAAGCTTCTTCTCTAGTCTCTCATTTCCTCCAACCCTTCGGTACTTTCGTTTTCTGTGGCGCGTTCCCAAAAACTACCAGGAGGGTCGGTGTTTGACATTTCGGTAAATTCTGTGAATAATTTTCTCCAGGAATAAATAGTTCTAAACTAACCTCAAAGTTCCAAACAAAATAACATGTGCATGTCATGAAAACTATGGGCACCCCAAAATAGCATTGTTATTGGAACAAACACCGTAGGCTTATTGAAAAGAGGAGAAAAAAAATCAACAGATTAGTTGAACATAGACGTCTTGCTGCCTAAATTTCAATCTGTTTTACCTATTCTTTTTCGCAATATAATCTGAAACTAACAATAGAGAGACATTTAAAAACTAATAACAACGGCAACGCCGACAAAAACAGAACTAAAAACTGCAAATAAAAATTTCTAATACTGCCGTCCCAATGAGACTTATGTATTTATGAATTTCATCTAAAATAATAAGAAACAATTTGAATAACTATTTTTTTTTTTTCAACAAAACGAAAAAGGTCAAAAATATTTTATTAAAATCGAGAAACGTTGGCATCCTTGTCTACTTTACTTTTTCTTTCTATTAGTCAAAATCTCTTATAAACTCGTAAAAAAAAACATTTCAAGCAAAAAGGATAAGTAAATTTTAAACCTGAAAAATCCGGTGTTTACATTCCGAGAGTCCGAGAAAAAGGGTCATAAAAATATAAAACATGAAAAGGTCAGGTCGAATTCTTGAAGAAATTGGTAAATAAATCGTAATGCGTACACTTTACTGGAAAACAAGCTTATTAAAAACAAAATTAAACAAAAAACAACATTTCCAATCAAATTTCCAAATTTGTTTGTGGAATAAGAAGCGCATCCTGGTCACGGCACCAAAATCTGTAGTATAACATACCCGAGTTCGTTCCGCCCCTGTCCTTGTGCTAAAATTTTAATTCCACACACTACATTCAATCAACACTAACTATATTCAATACTGAAGAGTTTTTGGTTAGTTAGCCAGTCTGCCAGCAGGTACTGAGGTCCCGTAAGGGAAGCTACTCAGCTATAGTTGTTATTTTGAGCCAATATCTCTAGATTGATTATTTCAATTTGTTTGTTAGGACATTCGCTCGTCAGGGTAGGAAAATATTAGTAGATTCAACAAGGCCCTAATGCACGCTCTGAATACCAACAATGAAAATTCCAGCACTAAAGACAGCACATAATTTCTTAGGTTTTAAATTTACTTTTTATCATTGTTATCCACAGCATGAAACGATTTTTGTTAAAATACATGGACAATGCACATGTTATAAAAAATGTTATGAACAGACAAAAAAACGTAAAAATTAAAAAAATAATACTTGTATAAATTGAACTCTCAAAAACAAAATAACAATTATTCAACTGACCTGTGAATGCCCCTTATGACACATAAACTAATCACAAATTGGATTGAACAATCAGTTTAATACAAAATAAAAATTGAATAATGAACAATGGCGGACAAGCGGTCCAAGGGACAAGCTTCTTCTCTAGTCTCTCATCTTCTTCTATCCCTTCGGTACTTTCGTTTTCTGTCGCGCGCCCCCGTTCCCAAAAACTTCACTGCGCATACATGGTTGCAACATTCACCATTTGCTTTTCTATAGGAAACGTTTTAAAAAGTTAAGATTTGAAGAAATATTATTTCAGATAGGTGGTTTTCCTCAAAATCTTTCTTCTCGTCGACTACAAATATTAATTGACATAAAACCAAAGATTTTCCTCGGATGCTCTTCAATGACTTCAATATTCGAAAATTAATCTATTCAACACAGAACTGGCAATAAAAACTAAAATATCTGCCGAACAAATGATATTTATGAAATTAAAACAGCTTCAACCCCAGCTCAACTAACCAAACAGTTGAAAAAAAGTAGCCCATAACTTACTCAAAGAGACTTGATTTACAGTATCAGAAAATATTATACAGACAGGACCAGTCTGCTAGACACATAGACTTCAATGGCACCAGTTGCCTTGTACCAACTCCAATGAAATTCGCTTTAACTGGTTTGTGGTTTCTGGGAGAAGAGACCTAATATACATATAGTATATTAATTAACATGATATCGCGACTTAGTTTCTCTCAATCACCTTTTCTAATTATTTAAAATAGGGTTATGTGTTTTAGGGTTAAGCATGTAAAAAGGTACTATACTAACTTAGTTCGGACCCTTATTGACAGTTGCAGCTAAATTTTGTAAGAATTTTGATATACTTATAATACGAGCAGGTGTATTATTTGTTATAAAAAACAACTTTTTTTCAGATAATCAGCTACTCTAGTTCAAGAGGAGGCGTTAGTGTAGCAACGGAACGAGGCGAAACAAGCAGAAGTGTTTTGTTGATTCAGAAAGCTCGACCATCAGATTCTGGAAATTATCAGTGTAATCCTTCAAATGCCAGACCAGCCAACGTCACAGTTCATGTTTTAAATGGTAAGATGCCCACATGTATATCAAAAACCTAAACTACTTATGTTATCAAATTTGAATCCTGTGAGAAAGCTTAAAGGGAAAGATAATTTTTTGCCTGCAAATTTTTTTAATAAATATTGCACAGAGTTTGTTGAAATACAGAAAAAACTTATAAGGTTTTTTTATCTTAAATTATTCTATTATTCTAGTATTTCTACTTATTGTTTATTGAACTTGGTTTTTAATTGATATGGACTTGTGGACAGATGACATTATTAAAATGTTGAAAGGTAACTTGAAAATTGTTTAATGTTGGAGTAAACATTTCGATAACTTTGTAAAGTGAAAAAACACATTGGTTGTATTTCAAAGTTTTTCAATCAACTGATGTTGTAGTCAAAGGGAGTGACAAATTGAGTCCTCTCGAGCGTTTCACCGAGAGGGGCTCAAAATAATGGAATAATTAAATTTGTAAAAAATGGATTAATGAGTTCACCCGTTGGGTCTCTTCTGAGTTTTATTATACGATATACTTTCAACTCTGTTTTGTTACAAATGCTCCAATGTGGCCTACTAATTGAAATCATTTTGGCTGCTTTAAATACCTGACTTAAGTAGATTAGACAAAGACCAGTTCGAGAATATGCTCATCATAACTCCTCAAATTATGTTATACATACAGATACACCGTGTTTGATTTCGTATGTTCCATTACAGGTCCAATTTCATAATTTATCTTAAAATGTCAACAAACATGTAGAAGGTTAACTTCCGTGCTTGCGTTCCTTGCTACAAATATTTTTTTTACACACAATGTCAGCAACAATGAAACAAAACAGAAATTGCAAATTGTCTAATTTAGTTAATGAGCTTTTCATACCTAGATTTCCTTATGCAACTTTTAATAGCTCAAGGCTTTATAAAAAAAATCATGTAAAATATCAACAAAGAATAACATAAACGCTATCAAGTCTTCGCCTTATTTATTTTATTCAAACTCTAATAATTTTTCATATACCTAAGTTTGTATAATCCTAAAATCCTTTTGTTATCAGCTTACACAGCAAAAGTTGCTTAGATCGAGTTTCAATAATGAAATTAGATTCCGTAGGAATAGCTTCCTTAATCAACGGCAAAAACTACTAATAAAATTCCCAATTTGACCTCGACGGAGCTTCCGAATGTTTGCCCCGTTTATTAGCGAAACGGGTAACTTTCTGGCTATTTGTCAACAGGATCTACCCTTAACTGGCTCCCGTTTAAGATCTGGAAACGATAACATTTGACCGTTCGAACGTAAAAGAAACTCAAACAGGATTGTACATTTTATTTCCACTAGATAGACCCTTTGATTATGGAAAGTACATCAATCGCCAACAGAAGCAACCCCTCGAACTGACTTCCACTCAAAACGTGTTTAAACTGGAATGCGGTTATTGAGGGTTCCATGTCATACCAGCTGTTACAGCGACGGCTTGAAAAGGGGCTGGGAAAAGTGTCTTAATTAAAGCAAATATTGCCGTGTCGTGACAGAATGTATATTTATTCTAGTGCTATAAAGCTCTTAGTGCAACAACCCATAGATGTGGTCCTTTTAATTAGGTAATTAACTTTCCAATAAAGTAACTTGCGAAAAGCTTACGAGAATTGTCAAGTTTCTCTAATTTTTGACCATCACTTTTTTTACACGACATTAAAGTTTTCATTGTATTTCATCCCGGCATTGGTCGGTAAAACTCTGCAAAACAACGTGTTGCAAGTCGATTTTTTTATGACGCATTCTTATAATGCAAAACCAAATTATAAATTTCCCATAGCACGAACAATACGAATTCATGATATTTATCATCGAAAGGAAGGAATAACGGAATGCTGAAATCAGCTGACTCGAAGGAAAATAGCTTCTGCAATAATTATTCAGAGGAGAAGACTTTGGCGAATGGTAACTCATGCAAATGCAATTGAACCATATAAATCAGATATCTACATTTTTTTGTGCATAAATTTCGAGACAAAGTGGATTACTTTGAGCTAATTGATAATTATCAGATTGTTTCAAGCTAAACTTTTGTTGAACTGGAATAGTGATTTTATTAGATACTGATTTTCACGTCAAGAAACAAGTCCACAAAATGATTTTTCTAGGACGTTTCTACGTGTTCTATTTTAGAATTAGACAAGATGTGGAAAGTTTCACTGATGACGCCACCGCGCTTTATATTTAAAATCAAGTCTCAAGAAATATACAGAGTTGGTATTCTATGCTAAATGCACGACAATAAAAAGCTGAAGTGAAGCAAGCTAATCAAACGGTGTGAGACATGAAAAGTATCGAGAACAACAGACAAGACGAAGAATCCCGGAGACACATAGGAAAAAATTAAACAGCACCAACACTTTTATACAACAAGAAAATCGAAGAACGAAAGAATAACAAGAAGAGGAAGTATGATGACAGAAATAAAAACAAGACTGACTTGCAGCACTATTCCAAAAACATGAAAATTGGAGATAAAAAAAAAACAAGAACAGGAAAATTTCAAATTTCAGCGAGAATGGATGTAAACCGTAATCTCTGACAGACAATTCAGACTGGAACGGCAGGCAATATAATAAATTCAAGAATGCAATGGATGTGTAGGTACGTGAAGTGCGGTAGGAATTTGAAACTCTCCGTCAAGAAATCCATAGGTTGTGTTGAGAACAAAATTAAAAAGTTGGAGTGTAGCTCGAGATTAGGATGGTCAGACATTGGGGACGATGTGCAAACGTCAGTTCGCGACTCACTTATAGTTGTGACTCTGATGGCATAGCTACAGGCCTGATTGGAGCATTGCCTGGCCTGCCTTAGACCTATTAGAAATTGTTTTACCAGCTTTTCTACAAAAGTATGGTGCGCTTGTTGAGGCGTTAGAGCCTCATTATGGGGTTCTAGGAATCGAGTTGTTAACATTTAGCGTGACTTATATTCGAGTATTTTCTAGATAAATCCCGAGTACGATGTCGACTATGTTGAAGAGCCTTTAGTAGTAAGTTTGGTGTCAGTCTAAATAAGAGCCTTGTTAGAGTCAATTTAAGTAAGAGTGTTGTTGTAGTTTAGTTTAAATTCGAGATTTGTGGTGTACGTTTCGATAAGTGATAAGTAAATATTCAATAATTTTTTTTTTTGTTTGTGAAGTGACTTTTAGTGGACCCTGAATCCGGGACAATATTTTAATTGAATTATTCCATAAAATGTGTTTTGCATGGAAACTAAAATACATTATCAAATAAAAAACGAATTTCAATTAAAGCGTTTTCATTAAACAAATTCGGAGGTTTGCATACAATAACGAAGTGCCAAATTTGATTTTCCGTTAAGCATTTAGCGAAGTTAATAACTTTCTGACGGTTTAGATTAATTACTTCAAAATTGGGTCGGCGAAAATTGAGTGGCAGTTATTTATTCATTTATTTAATAGCTTTAATATACGAAACCGGGGAAATGTAGCTAGCAAAGATTCGAGTTTGTGTCATTGTTAACGCTTTTATGGTGTATTTTAAATTTAAATTAATGATCATTGCTGTTTTCAATAGAGAAAAACTATTTTAACATAATTATAATAAATGTTATGCTGTCTATTGCTGCAATATTGATTGGGGACTTATTCCTGAAACATGGGAGTAGCGTTTTTATTAGAATGCGTGTGTATCCAAGAAATCTGAACATTATTTCCATTCCTCATTAGTGTTTTAGAGGAGGCCAAAACAACTAGCATGAAAGCATCATTAAGCACCAACTTCGCTGGCGAGGTCACCTCGTCCGGATGCCCGATACACGTCTTCCACGACAGATTCTCTACAATCAACTGAAAGAGGGAAAACGAAATCAAAAAGTGCAACAAAAACGCTACAAAGAAGTTCTAAAGGACAATATGGCAAAGTGCCGCATCGATAGCAGCAACTGGGAGACGACGGCAAATGATAGGCCCTCATGGCGTCAAGTTTGTGGTCCGTGGTGGACTACACGGACGACAAACTTTTGAAGAGCAGCGTCGCAAACACGAGACTGAAAAAAGGAACCGCAGGAAGGAGCGAGAGTACACAGATATAGACTGTGAGATAGGGCCTGTTTAGTGGAGTCATTTTTTTTTGTCTGGCATTTTGAGGGCTGAAGGTGGCTACTAAGCTGATGAGAATATGGGTGGTTTTAATGCCTGCCTCCCGTTCGAAAATTTGCAGAAGAAAAAAAATTGATTTACATGAGGAGTTTTTTTTTATTGATCTCAAATTTTTTGGCTTCTAAATAAAAGATTGACATTGATAAATAATTCACCCATAAAAAATACCAGATGCTTTTCAATACCTGAAAAAGTGGGGATGAGTGTCATTTTCCAAGAGAAAAGAAAAGAACCTTCCGCGTTTACTTTTTGTTTGGTAATCGAGAGAATGAAAGGTTTTGTTGTGAAAATATCGCTGAAAAATCGCCAGACGGTAATCCCAGTTCGAAGTCGAGTTTTCCGTCGAAACATTCTGTGGACATTTCGAACAGGTGGCAAGCACTAAAACCACCTATATTCTCATCAGCTAACTAGCCACATTCATCCCTCAAAATGCCAGACAAAAAAAAATGACTCCACTAAACAGGCCCTATCTCACGGTCTAATAGAGACAATGCTGCCAGAGACTGGGTGTGCCAAGACTGTGGAAGAGTGTGCGGCTCTAGAATTGGTTTAGGGCGTCCAAGATAAGGTTTCTATCTTGGGGATCTCGTAAACGGTAACAGATACGGCAATGGTTAAATGAGAAAAGAATTGCGCTATTTAATGACTAATAATATACACGCAAGAAATTTAAAGAATTCTGACAGCTTCCGGAGATATTCTTGAAATACCGAAATTTTCCGAAATTGTTTTTATTTTTTTCTGCCTTTATTCCAAGAAATATATTTGAATCATCACAACTGATACCTTGTCGCATAGAAAACGAGACAACCTTCAGAAAACTGTAATTTGTAGAACAGGACCGTATCTAAAAAAATAAAGTTGACGATGGTAACCTGCAAACGAAACGTCATATCTCAAGTTTAATAATGCTTTCTTGTAAGGCATTAAAAATAGCCCTAATAATGTGCTGTTAGTTATCTAACACTTTCTGAAATAAAGGCAGAAAAAAATAAAAATGATTTCGGAATATTTCGGGTTTTTCCTCGGGTTTTTCCGAATATCTCCCAAAGTTGTCAAATTTTTTCAAATTTCTTGGATGCAGTTTGTTAGTCATTATTCAGCGCAACTTTTTCCCATTTAACCATCGCCGCTTCTGTTACCATTTACGAGATCCCCAAGATAGACATGCTTATCTTGGACACCCTGTATAGTCATCAGAAAACGCACAATCGACAACAATAAGAATAGAATAGAAGATAATCATACTCGGTTCAGAGACAGATTTCTCATAAATGGTTGAAAATGGCAATGGATTAAGGATAGATAATAATATACAGGGTGTTTACGGTCTTGTGATTTTAATTTTAAGGGGTGAATAAACACCTCAAAAAAATGTGATTAACGCTAAAACACCCTATTAAAAGTCAAACACTAAGGGAGATATGAATTTTTTTAAATTTATAACAATTTTATTTTCAAAGATTATGTAAACACTTAATAATTAGGAAAACACTACAACAGGTGCTCAAAGTAATCGCCCTGTTGTTGTTAAATACAAAGTCTCGCTCGACGTATCCATGAATCGGCATAACGCCAAGTCCTTGGCCTTGCTGTCTAATGGTGTTCGCAGCTAGTTCAACACGGTTACGAAGATCTGTTGGATCAAGTATTTCATCGGTGTATACCATGCTTTTCATCAAAGCCCCAAAAATAAAAATCGAGTGGAGTAAGTTCGGGTGACCGTGGAGGCCATCTAACCGGACCCTCCCTACGTCGGTAGACGTGGTTGTTATAAATTTAAAAAATTCATATCTCCATTAGTGTTTGACTTTTATTGGGGTATTTTAGCGTTAATCATATTTTTTTTAAGGTGTTTATTCACTCCTTTAAAATAAAATCACAAGACCGTAAACACCCTGTATAATATCAAGTGAAAGAAATAACATCCCTTTTACATGGTTTGGAACAGGTTTTTGTACTGGTGTACATTGAAGGCATGAAGATCCTATTTACCTGTTCATATATTCCACCCAACTCTGTATTGGAAATCTACGAAAACTATTGCACGCTGCTTGACGATATAATAATGACAGTTCAATGTGATTTTTTGATAATATCTGGTGATTTTAACCTTCCAAACATTAGGTGGTTTAATGGGGAACTTGGAGTGTGTGCTAATGGTAATATCAATAGTCAGGCTAGATGCTTAATTGATTTCTTTGCTTATCATAACCTGTACCAACAAAATCACATTCCGAATGCTTCATTGAACTTTCTAGACCTTATTTTTAGTGTTGATGGTGATTTGGATGTTTCTGTGGTCGACACCCCATTTATAAAATGTGATAGATACCACCCTGCACTTCAATTCGATGTAGAGATCCCATCTGATTTTGTACCCTTGAAGTTCGATTATTCATATCGCAATTTTAAATTAGCTAATTACGAAAGTATAAACAATTATTTGGCTTCAGTAGATTGGGGTTATTTGTTCACTCTTAAGGATGTTGATATTGCAATTGACAAGTTTTATTATGTAGTTTATTCTTGTATCGAAACATTTGTTCCTAGATCTAGAACTAAAAATCGCAAATTTCCGAAATGGTTTGATGAAAACTTGAAACATGCTATATTTGCCAAAAAGGCAGCTCATAAAAAATGGAAAACAACGGATAACATTATTGATTATGAAAATTTTTCAGTATTGAGACAAGAATGCAAAATTTTATCATCTTTAGCTTACGAAAATTTTATCAACTTGACAGAAAACGCAATTATCGACGACAAAAAGGCATTCTGGAAATTTGTGAAAGATAAAAGAAGTTGTTATGTATTACCTAATTTAATGTCGTATGGTGGCACAGTCTCGAATGACACTGATTCAATAGTTAACCTTTTTGCTGATTTTTTTGGTTCAGTTTATAGCAAGGTCAAAAGCCACAACGATTTGCACGATTCGCACAATTCGTTTGTAACGGAAAGCGAGCTAATACATTGCAAATATTACAATACGGTCGATTTAAACAACATTTCAATTACACCATTAGATGTATTTAATGCCATAGAGAATACAAAGCCACATCTAGGTGTAGGACCTGACAGCGTACCACGTGATTTTCTATTTAATTGCAGATTCATTATTTCACCCATACTCTCCCAAATTTTTAATTGGTCAATCAAATCTGGCACTTTCCCAGATAAATGGAAATTAAGCTTCATCACTCCTTTGCATAAAACCTCTGACAGAGCGAAGGTGGAAAACTATCGCCCAATATCAAAGTTGAGCGTGATTGGTAAGATTTTTGAGGAGATTGTTACTAATAAAATTACGCCGGCTTTTAAGGGTATCATAACTCCTGCCCAACATGGTTTTGTCAAGGGTAGGTCTTCAGTTACTAATTTGCTCTGCTTTGAGGAGTACCTCTCGAATGCTTTGGAGAGCAGATGCCAGGTAGATGTCATTTATACTGATTTCTCCAAGGCATTCGACAAGGTTGATCACGTCATTTTGTCGAGAAAACTGGAAAAGTTTGGCATTTCTGGACCACTACTCCATTGGCTAACCAGTTACTTAACTAACAGACAGCAGGTGGTAAAAATAAATAATGCTACTTCCTCGACCATAAATGTTACATCTGGTGTTCCACAAGGTGGTCACATATCACCTCTACTGTTCAACTTATTCATTAATGATATCCATTATGAAATTGAAAACTGTAATTATCTCTTGTATGCAGACGACCTAAAACTTTATAAAACAGTAAAGGAACTAGACGATTGTGAGGTGATCCAGAAAGATCTCAATGCGTTTTTGGATTGGTGTAAAAGAAATAGATTAGAACTGAATGTTTCTAAGTGTCAGGTAATGAGATATCATAGAATAAAGAGTCCAATTATATTTGACTACTCTTTAAAAAATGAAATACTATCCGCTGAAATTTTCCATAAAGATCTTGGAGTAATATTAGATAGTCCCTTAAGATACGATCTACAGATTGAGAGCATTTATAACAAATCAATAAAGTTACTTGGTTTTATTGGCAGAACCCTGAAAGATTTTAATAATATTGAATGTTTTAAGGCTTTGTATTGTGCAATTGTGCGATCGACGTTGGAATATGGGTCACGGGTATGGTCACCTTTCTACTCTACATACATAGACTTGCTTGAAAGGGTCCAAAAGCGATTTCTTCGACTTGTTGCTTACAAACTAAAAATCCCACCAGAACAAATTGATTATAATCAATTGCAAACTTTACTAAAGCTTCCATCGCTGCAAACAAGACGTTTAATTCTTGATTTGGGATTTTTATTTAAACTTTTGAACAACACTGTCGATTGTCCATATCTTTTAGAAGGTGTTGGGCTTGCGGTTCCCCAGCGAACTACTAGAAGTAGAAATTTATTTTCTGTCCCATACCATCGTACTAACTATGGCCAGAATTCGGCTTTAACGAGAATGTGCCGCCAGATGAACTGTGTGGCTGATGATGTTGATGTTTTCAATTGCTCAAACCCTAGTTTTATTCAACAGGTTAAGAAAATTTTATTGTAATGTAATGTAATCAAAGTTCAAGTAATTGTGTTAGTTTAAGTCTTTTGTTTTAAGTGTATTTTGTATAAGTAGATTTAGTAAAGTGGCAAGTCCGTTAATAAACATAAACATAAACATAAAGAGCAGTTTTTAATAACAAAGGAGTGTGAGAAG
Source organism: Ceutorhynchus assimilis (assembly GCA_917834065.1). Lineage (NCBI taxonomy): Eukaryota > Metazoa > Arthropoda > Insecta > Coleoptera > Curculionidae > Ceutorhynchus > Ceutorhynchus assimilis. The sequence goes on from OU892277.1 coordinate 44,723,799, forward strand.
TGGCAACACTGCATTCTCCAAAATATCTCAAGAAGATAGAGTAGTTTCATTGAGGGCCACAGCAAAATTTTCAAATCGATTCGGTCCTTCTGAATCGACCTATACCTATTATAAGGTCAAAACAACAGTTCGTATGTAATTTACCGTGAAAACGAATTTCTGTTTTTCGCATTAATTAAAATGCAATATATTTTTCCAAACAGTGAACATTCGCTGGAAATTTGATGCATTGTGAGTCGATTCTCTGGGTTTTTTTGCTTTATTTTGTGGCTTTTCCGGTACAACAAAAATACAAATTTTAATTGTATAAACTTATTTGAAAAACGAGAAACCGATTCCTATCATTTTTTCGTAGTCGATATCCCTAAACTGTGGACATTCCATTCCATGTTTCAATGGTAAATTGCGAGCGGTCGTGTTTGATGGTAATTATTTCCTTGGGCAGCTACCTTAAAATAAAATTGTGGGGGCGGGTCTATTTGCCAGTGAGACAAACAACTGTAGTACGATTTCCCATTAATAAATTTACTTTATTAGAGAAAATAAACAGAGCCCTTATACCAAATTCCTTAATTTTATATCCTAGCCAACACACACCTTTCTAATAGAATAAAAAATTCTAAAATGGTTCTAACATTACAGCTACCTTTATACTATTTCCAGAGTGAATTCAATTCGTTATTTTGATCCTTTTCCAACTTCCAACAAAGTATAAGATTTTTAATTCAATTTACTTTAATCAACATCAATAATTTTATTTATTTTTTTGCAAGATCAACAAACTAGAACAAAATTACAATCCGGCTCGACAGGCAATTTATTTAAATCTAATGATCAAAACCATTCTCAAAATCATAAACTTAGTCAGAGTAAATACTTTACAAACAATGAACACTTTATTTAAATTCATTTAATTAGATAGAGACCAAAATATTTAACTATAATCATTTACTAGACGGAACAATATTATTTACTTTTCATTACACTTCAATTCTCTTCATTGAACAAAGTTCAGAATATTCAACATCAATTTAATTATCAAAACTCTTCAGTAAATTTATTTCAATCAGCAGTAATTTGAATTGAATTATCCTATTTATACTAAGCAAGAATATTCAAAAGTCATTTCATTCAATTTAATAACATATTTGCAATAATGTTCCATAGTCACTTACAGCATAATTATTGCAATCATTGATAAAGTCTAATAAATCTGTTACTAGAGTACTTACACTTTATCCCTAAAATTCACTAAATTATTTTAATTTTTATTTACTTCAAATAGCTAGAGCACGCACATAAGATTTTAAAGATTTACTTTTTCAACTTCTCGATTTTCCGACTGAATAAAATACTTTTCCGGAGTTTTCCGAGGCCCGACAATAAATACTTTGGGATAAATCGCCACTTCTGATTTTAACTATTTGATGATGAAGACATTCATAAAAATAATTCTAATAATTCCTCTGCTTGAATTTTTGCCCCTTCTATACTATTAGGTTTGTTCGGACTTAGTTCAGAATCAATTCTGAATTGAACTGCGCATGCGCATTTGTTTATTTATGTTCGATTTGATTAAATGCGCAAGCGCAGATCAATTCAGAACTGATTCTGAACTAAGTCCGAGCAAACCTATTATTTACCCACCATAAGCGACAATATGGGCGCTGGTTGACCATCTTTTACCTCACACAATTCAATTCTATTGGTTGACCTGGATGGTATTCCAAAAAAATATAACTTGTTTAACGGAAGGTGTCGAAATTTCGATGATTATTTGGGGTCAGCCGTATATTTGAAAGAATGCGAAGGACGTCTGATTCAAAGAAATGCCGAACGCGTGTTTGGCAGTAAATAATGTTTTATTATAGTTCTGTCACTTTGGGACTCAAATAAATTACTTTAGCCTTGTTTTTAAATCTTTTCCGGGTTTTGATCCATGAGTTCAATGTGATGACACACGCCTGGTCACTGGCTATCACAATTTAAACATATTTTAATTATTTTAATTAATTTGTATGTCGATGCCAATTTATTTCATTATTTTCAATTTATTGATACTAATTTGAACTTCTCTTGAAATATTGGAGATTCAATTTACATTTTTGGATTAGATTTAAATTTACTATTTTTTTAATTTTTAAGTCCTTTTAAATTACGGGTCTATTTTTCCTGGGTCATTACATAATCATCCAATTAAAATACTTCACAGTAACTTTAAAACAATCCAAGTTTACATCGGTGGCCGAGATGCTGAAAAACAATATTTCAAATAAAACTTCTATCCGAAAAATATTACGACAATTAAACCGTCAAACCAACGAACAAAATTTCGTTAGAAATGGCTTCTGGCAAATTCAATAATTGTCAAGGTGCAGAACTTCCGTATTCCAGTGAAAACTTTTGGCAGTAAAACTATTGAAAACCTTGGAAATTGTCGGGCAATTACCTATCTGTTGAAATATTATCGAGAGACCAAAACTTCGGAACACTGTTTCAAGTTTTAAAATGATGTTTGAAATTCTTGGATTTATATCAACGGGAAGTTTAGTTTACTTATGACGTTTTCGAAAATTGATTGTTAGACAAAAGTTTCAAGTAAAATAACATATTTTATCCAGATTTACCAATGTAGGTAACATATTAAAATTAAAATTATATTGAATAAAAGAAAAATTAAAAGTAGAGAGTTACAAAGGTACCTACATACCTACTCCTTATAAAGTAAGTAAAAATGAAGCTATTATAATTATAAAACAAATTGTTGGATAAACTCGATGCAGCCCGTTTTATAGTTAAGAGCAGCGAATGAACAATTAGGAATTATTCTCACCCCTTTCTCGAAAACTTTAATATAAGCGAGTTTTCGTTGCTTACAAAATGCGATTCCGGTTAACGCTATTTGACAACTTTGACATTCGAATCTCGTGTGTCGTATATCGTAACCGCTAAACCGGTATTGTACGGACAGTAGACATAGCCGTTAACGTAGCGAAACACATGCGCAGTACACAAATAAAAAAATTCATAACCCTGATTCAGGTGACAAGTTGTCAAGTTGACTCAGAAATTTTCAAAAATGGGTCCTAATACAAATTCATACAGTGTATTGAAAATAATAAAATGAGGCATACATTGTTTTACAGAGTAAGGTGATCAAATTGCACTAGCTTTACTAACCACCTCAGCAAAATAATGTCACCGCTTTGGGTTGCCTGACAGAAATCTTGGGTTCGTTGTTCGTTTCGTTTATTCCAAAAATCAAAGTCCAATTAACACAGCAATAATTTATTCCATTTAACAATACACTCTGACACTAATTACTTTAATAACTAACTCAACAATTAAACTCTTACAACTCGCAATAATCACTATTTAAATCGTATCACAGTCAAACTTTAACTAACTTACAATTCAATGCCGGCCTTCTTATATATCCCTAAATCTATTCCTGTAAAATCTAGAATACACACTATAATCTTATTTTCCAGATTATAGTAGAATAATTCGCTAGATTCTTGACAGCCTGGCGGCGGACGCTGTTCTTCTGGCCTGGCATTAGCGATATCGTAACAATACAAATTCCTGAAACTTTATGTGGACTCTGCATTAAATTCGTTTGGAATTCTGAGTACTTCTACAAGTCTCAAGACATGGATTTTTTCGAAGCGAAATTTAACTTTACTACACTCGTTCTCTGACCACACATCTAGGTTGAACCTCCCCTAAAAGATCGCCTCTGTATTTAAATACACTGTATTTAATGTTGTTTTTCAACACTTTCAACAAGATTGCCTCTTCAAAATCAATTCGTCCTTCAACTTTTTCTAGCAAAATGTACAGAAAAACAGTAGTAAAATAAATTAAATTAAAACAATGCCGGGGGCTACCCTGTCAATTTTACTTGACTTTTTGTTGAGGTTAGAGTAATTGTTTACGGTGACGGTAAGCGGTTGTTGTTTCTTGCTCCGAAAACTATTCTTTTATATGTCAAATAGCGGCTATGGTTACGTATTCGTTAACCGTAGCGTTGGGGTTTACAAGAGCAACGAAAACTCCCTGTTTTCGGATTAACAAGGCATAAAACGTGTCCTAGCTTGAGAGAACTGATGCTGCCTTTTTGTTCTTGGGCCTTGTTAGGAGATATTTCCACCACAGGCACCACAAGCAGTAATTGATTAGCATTTTAATATTAAGTTTATCCGCTTCCTCTTTTACAATGACATTCTCTAAACTTCTGCATCCGAGGTGATATTTTCTTCTATTTCCCTTTTAGAACAGACCGTTGTTTTAATAATTGTGTGAACCGGCCTTCAAATGTCCAAAAAGAATAAATAATGATAAAAGTCCAACAAAATTGAAGAGAAATAAAGACGAACTCATCGTTTTATTTCAAATCATTTAAAGGAAACAGTTTCACATTAAAACTTCGAATTTCAACTTTCAGCTCAAACATTTCATAATAGCCACTTTGAAATTTTGGCGAATTGTTTCGTGACGGACAATCAAAATATATAAAGTTACGAACGACACCGCTGACTAAGAAGGAATTTCGTAATTGCTAACGGAATTTTAAACTGTGCAATGGAAAACTTGAAGCGTCAAAAGTACCCTGAAAACTGCCGAGCTATTTCTTAATGAAACCTTCTATCGAAAGTTGGAGGATGATACCGTGAATTGAAATTACCGAACTATTGTTCTTGAAATGTACCTAAGTTCGAAACTAAAAGGCTTTCAATAAATAAAAAACTTATTAGGGTACTTAGAAATTCCTTTTTATGTCGTTACCGTTTCAGTGATTTTGTGTGTGTTTTTTTTAAAGAAACTTGACAATATTTGCTGCTGCTGCTGGTGGAGAAGTCATTATTGTGTTATTGTTGTTGAAATGCTTATTCCTCTTTTAATGTGCAGACAAAGATAATATTTGTGTACACATCAACTGTACTTCTTAAGTGGTAGGCAACGTTTTATCGTTCTAATGCTAACCTAGCCACATACGGTCATATGACGACGTTGCAGTGACGTCCAAAGATATTGTTTATTAAATTTATGAGAGATACCTAGACATCATGCCATCGTTCAACAATTACCCGTAGGTTGTTTAAATTTACATAGGGTGAACGATGTTTCACCTGTACCTAAAGCCGCGTCCACACCTAAGTCGGCTTTGGGTGGCTTCTTTCGGCAGGTGTGGACATGCCAGATGGCTTATCTGGCGCGTCCACACCTGCCGCAAGAAGCCACCCGGCTCTGCCGATCTGCAATACCGACTTAGGTGTGGACGCGGCTTAACGCATGGTCGGAACATCGTTGTGCCAACGTTGTACTGCGACTGTAGGTGCATTTAATCCTAATACCACCACTATACACACCTATATATAGATGGGGTTGGAAAAAATGCTATCATAGGCGATCACCCGATACCGAGTATGATTATCTTCTATTCTATTCTTATTGTCGTCGATTGTGCGTTTTCTGATGACTATATAAACCAATTCTAGACCCGCACACTCTCCCATAGTCTTGGCATACCCAGTCTCTGGCCTACCCTGTCTCTTCCTCTGTTCTCTCGCTCCTTCCTGCGGTCCCTCTTTTCGATATCGTGCCTGCGTCGGTGTTCTTCAAAAGTTTGTGGTCCGTCGTGGAATTCTCGACCTCGACGCCATGTAGGCCCTCATGGCGTCGAGTAGTCCGCGACGGACCACATTTGCCGTCGTCTCCTTGTTGCTGGTATCAATGAGCCACATTGTCATATTTTCCTTCAGAACATATTTGTAGCGTCTCTGTCCCTTTCGTTTTCCCTTTTTCAGCTGACTGTAGAAAATCTGTCGTGGAAGACGTGTTTCGGGCATGCAGACGAGGTGACCTGTCCAGCGAAGTTGGTGCTCAATGACGAGGGCTTCTATGCTAGTTGTTTTGGCCTTCTCTGAAACGCTAATGTTCGTTAGTCGGTCTTGCCATTTATTCCGTAATATCCTTCTTAGGCATGGCTGGAGGTATTTTTTTAGGCTTTTTATGTGTCTTCTGTAGGTGGTCCATGTTTCGCAGCCATGTGTTAGTGTTGATATTACAACTGCATTGTAGACGTGAAGTTTGGTCCCCGCACTGATGTCGTGATTGTTGAAGACTCTCTCCAGAAGTCGCCCGAACGCCGCGCTGGCATAATTCAAGCGATGTTGGATGTCAGCGTTATTGGTTGTATTCGCTGACAGATGGCTTCCAAGGTATGGGTAGTGTTCTACTTGGAGAGTGGCGACTAGTATCCGGTGCGGGTTGGATGGGTTGGTGCAGGATCTGCGTGTTGTTAAAATTGACCTCTAGGCCGATTCTCATGTATGCCTGGTTGAATGCATTAATAATTAGCTGAAGATCTTCCTCTGTATTGGCCATCACGACGTTATCATCCGCATATTCAAGTTCAATTATCAATGTCGTCGATACTTTCGTCTTGGCTCGTAATCTGTTTAGGTTGAATAAGCCGCCATCAAATATGAACAGGACAAGGTCGACCCTTGATCCAATAAATAGAGAAAATAAAGTGAGTGCAATAACACAGCCTTGTTTAACGCCTTTAGTTATTTGAAAAGACTCTCTCTGTACAGCGTTGCTTAGGACGGTTGCATTCATATTATCATGCAGCATGCAACTAACCCAAACTAACCCAACCTTAGCCAATATCTTCCAAAGAGCTTTTCTGTTGAGCGAATAAAATGCTTTCTCTAAATCTATGAAAGCCATGCATATGGAGGGCGATTTTGTTTCCTGGATGTCAGCTGTACCTCAGTTGGGTCCAAAGCCACATTGTGTCTCTGGGAGATTCACTTCGGTAGTTGGGATTAAACGTTTTGATAATATCCTGGCGAATATCCGCCGCAACAGAAAGTGAAAATATCCCTTTATAGTTTCCACATTGAGCCTTGTCTCTCTTTTAAAAATGGTAACTATGAAGGCATCTCTAAAGTCGGCAGGTGATCCATATTTCACTTATTAGGATGTGGGTTTGGGCACTTAGTGTGGGGCCTCCTTGTTTAAAGAATTCAGCAGGAATGCCGTCAGTATCAACTATCAGCTGACTTATTGTTCCTCTAGTTGTCGATTGGCTTTTCAACCTCCTTTTATCTGATTGGAACCTCGCTCCAGTCTTCAGTTCTTGTTGTATTGGTTTCTGTGGAATTTCGTTGAAGATATCATTAATAATTTGTAATTTTCTGCTAAGTAGTTCCTGAAAGTGTTCCTTCCAACAAGAATTAATAAAAGTTTTATCGTTCTAATGCTAACTTAGTTGCAACGACATCCATATATTGTTAATTAAATTTATGAGGGATCGACATCATGCCATCGTTTAAAAATTAGCCCTAGGTTGCTTAAATTTTCATAGGGAGATTACGACGTTGCACCTAACGCCGGCCATATGTGCATGGTCAAAATATCGTTGTCTCAACGTTGTACTGCGACTGTAGGTGTTTATATTTAATCCTAACACCACTACTATAAGATCCATCCCTGATGTTGGAAAAAATGCAAAAAGATGGAAAAATGTTACTTGGGGTATTTTGTGCATAAAAGTCCAACATAGATTCGAAGCGCTTTTGGCTCTAAGCCATATGAATGCTTCATCGAAAATAGAGACCAGAAAGAGAGGCTTTCAAATCCTTTTCGAATGCCTCTCTCAACAAATTTTACTAAATATTTTGAAATACAATATGACGAAAATTTCCTTTTTTCAGGTGAACATCCTGAAGCAATGCAACATGGAGGCAATCAGCGCATGGGCCCCTCCATTGGAGTCCTCGCTTTCATTTCATACGTCCTACTGGCATACAGTTAAATGGCAACAGCGCAAAACTGAAAAAAAAAAATCTTGTAACATTTCGTGATTTCCAAAGCTGTCGAACTTTTTGATAGAATAGGGCGGCCGTTTTAACATTTCAGAACTTCAAAATAATGCATTTAATAGTTTTTGTATCAAAGAATTTTTTTTCCAATTAGGTATATATCATATTTGCGATGGGGTCAAATTTTAAAAATATGTGGGCTTGGTTATAGTTGAGGAAACGGCAACATGTTGCCTTTCTTAATTTGTAATTTTTTTGAAAGGGGACTGAGTACAATCTAAACAGAAATGCTTTTTGAGTGAGGTCCTGACCCGCTGAACAAAAAAAATTGGACGGAAATAATAATTATGCATAAATTTTATGGCGGATTTGCTTTTGTGGGCGAATTATAAAACATTTTTTTTGTGTGTATTCTTGATTTACATAATCAGTTTCATTTAATTCAAAAACATTAGCAGTAGGTTTTAGTATCTGAACAAAAATTTTAAATATAGGTAGGTACATTTACATAAACTTTCATTTATTTTCCGAAGATTTTGCTAAAATGGCTGTCCTATATTATAATACTTCAGGCTGACTAGATCTTTGACATGTGCATGTTTCCCTTCAATTCTACTAAGAAAAAAATCACATACCCATAATATGTAACGTAAAAGCTCTCCCTATAAAATGAAAAAAATTTACAAAAATAAAAATACCAGGAAAATTTTTACGGTACTTAAGTACATTCGTACAATGGTCGGTAGATTGTGATAAAATAAAACGAAAAGAATTTGTAAACAGGCAGTTTAGTCGAGTAAAGTGTTTTTGAGTAAATCTAATGAAGGGGAGAATACCAATTTTTCAAATTACAATAAATCCCAATGTGTAAATTGTAATCATATTCAATTGGGTAGTTGTATAGTTTTGATAAACTGCCAACACCCTTCAGTCATGCATAATGTATGTGTTTTCTACCAATCCTTGTACAAGCAATGCTGTGTAAGATAAAAGATGTAGCATTTGAAATCATTATTTATTTAATTTTCATTGTAAGTGTAAAGACTTTTAGGGTTTTAGGGTTTTGAATTTATTATTTATTGAAGCTCTTCTTTAAAAATCCATGAATTCAAGACCTAGCGATGAGAAGTTCAGTGCTCATATTAAATCTTGTATATACCTACCTAGTTATATCCTTGAAACATAAAATTTTAATATTTAGTAGACAAATCAAGAAAGAAATATATAGACACATTTATAAAAAAAAGGGAAGTAATGAGGTTAGTTTGATGTAGGTAATTAAGTTACATTTTAAAATTTTTGTTCGATAATATGGAAGAAGAAGATTTGCTATACAAAGTACCTATTCTTTTTTGTAATGATTCAGTATAGGCCAAGCAATGAAGGAAGTTTACCTCAACATAATTAGAAGTTAACATTTTTTGGGGGGGATCGGTCCATTTTCATGTGGTTAATAACATATTAAGTTTACGACATTGTACTTCCATAGGGTTTTTAGTTAGGGGTGGTTTTTAGGGGTAATTTGCGGTTTATGGAGAACGCTGCTCAAAGGGATGGACCAATAGCAAAAAGTTTCAAATGATTGTTGTAGCTGAAGTTTTTTGCTATAAAAAACTCAGCGACAGCACCCCTCTATCTTCTATAGTTGTTTTTCTGCAGCGTCTTGAATAGTAGCATGTTTTTATTCAAGGTCACTGAATCAACGTTTTGCCTATTCCCGTGCATTTGATGCAACAGCGGCTGAATGCATAATTCGATTTCAATTTTTCAAACACCACATTATTGCTAATAAAATGCACTCTCCAATGCTTTTTTTTTCGAATTTTTTGCTTGAAAATTAAGCGAGCATGGACTTGCCTAATGTGCGAGGAAGTTGTAAATTACATCGAAAACTACCCCTTTTTTTCATTCACTGTAATTTCTAAACGGGGCCAAATATTGGGTGACAGTTTTCAACAATCGGCAGCCCATTTATTCCTCTCATAATGCCCCAGCGGATTTTTTTTTCGTTAATTACTCAATGACTTATTGGCCTGAACACGTCGCGCAGAATTTTTCAAAAAGTCAAAAAAAATTTAAAATTGTCGCACAGCGCTGAAATTTGGTATGGTGGGCTTTATTTATTGTTCTTATGAATATACTGCAATTTTAATTGCTTCACATGACTGCTGCAACAATTAGAATTGCAGTATATTCATGAGAACAATAAATAAAGCCAATCGTACCAAATTTCAGCGCTGTGCGACAATTTTAATTTTTTTTACTTTTTGAAAAATTCCGCGCGACGTGTTCAGGCCAATAAGTCATTGAGTAATTAACGAAAAAAAAAATCCGCTGGGACATTATGAGAGGAATAAATGGGCTGCCGATTGTTGAAAACTGTCACCAAATATTTGGCCCCGTTTAGACATTACAGTGAATGCAAGAAAGGGGTAGTTTTTGATGCAATTAACAACTTCCGCGCACATTAGGAGAGTCCGTGCTCGCTTAATTTTCAAGCAAAAAAATTCGAACAAAAAAGCATTGGAGAGTGCATTTCATTAGCAATAATTTGGTGTTTGAAAAATGAAATTGGATTATGCATTCGGCCGCTGTTGCATCAAATGCGCGGGAACAGGCAAAACGTTGATTCAGTGACCTTGAATAAAAACATGCAACTATTCAAGACGCTGCAGAAAAAAAACTATAGAAGATAAAGGGATGCTGTCACTGAGTTTTTTATAGCAAAAAACTTCACCTACAACAATCATTTGAAACTTTTTGCTATTGGTCCATCCCTTTGAGCAGCGTTCTCCATAAACCGCAAATTACCCCTAAAAACCACCCCTAACTAAAAACCCTATGGAAGTACAATGTTGTAAACTTAATATGTTATTAAGCACATGAAAATGGACCGATCCCCCCCAAAAAATGTTAACTTCTAATTATGTTGAGGTAAACTTCCTTCATTGCTTGGCCTATACTGAATCATTACAAAAAAGAATAGGTACTTTGTATAGCAAATCTTCTTCTAAAAAACTTCAGCTACAATAATCATTCGAAACTTTTTGCTATTGGTCCATCCCTTTGAGCAGCGTTCTCCATAAACCGCAAATTACCCCTAAAAACCACCCCCAACTAAAAACCCTATGGAAGTACAAGGTCGCAAACTTAATATGTTATTAAGCACATGAAAATGGACCGATCCCCCTCAAAAAATGTTAACTTCTAATTATGTTGAGGTAAACCCTCTTTTCAGATCCCCGTTTCTTGGACTAGTATAGTTTTTTGGATTATTAGGATCATTTGGCTGTAGAGTTCGAAAATATACCTGCAGTACCTACTTCTTTTTAACTAATGATAGGTAGGTACCACTGACTTAATGGCTAGCTGGGCTCTCTTAGCCATCTCAAGCTATGTAAGTAGGTACATGAAGAAAAAAAAAAACAAAATATATATATTTATATGTGTCCATTTAGTGCGATATCGGACGATATCTCGTTACAGGGTGATGCAAGCAAAAAAAATTAAATTTCAAAGTTGTTTGATACTCTAAGCGGTGCATTAGTTAAAAATATTTTTGAATATATAGGGTGCTCTGTAAATGAGGTATGCGACAGAACTTTGTTATTTTAAATAGAACACCCCATATCTTATATTACTTAAATGGATCGTCCTAAATAAAATCTTACATACTTTTTATTAAGAATTACCCATACCAAAACTCAACCTTTTTTGAAATATTTGAAGTTTTTTTCAAAAAATCGCAGTTTGCATAATGTCAACAAAAACCAACATATTTCATTCATTTGAGATCCTTGAAGCTAAATCTTTTGCAGGTTGCTAATGCATATCTAGTCATATTCACTACATGGTCCTATGAAAATCTGATAACACTCTATAGGGTGTTCGCAATACTGTACACAAAACCAGACATTTCAAACAACCATAGATCATTTTTTTATTAATGGAATGCTCTTTATTTTTTGTTTAAATTTTTTTACCAAGCAATAAACTTCATATTTTATAAAATATCACCTCTACTTAACTGTGATGTTTATCGAGTCTCTTAAACTTTTTTCTATATTCTCCCTTAAAATCCAAAATAGTCACGTGTCAATTGATTTTTACGTAGGTAATTATTATTTCCACGGCAACAATTTTTCTAATTCACATATGACTATTGTGGATTTTAAGAAAGAAATTAGAAAAAAGTTCAAGAAACTCGATATTATCACAGTTAAGCACAGGACATACTTTATAAATAAGGAAGCTTATTGCTTGGTAAAAAAGTTAAGACAAAAAAATAAAGGATATTCCATTTAAAAAAAATGAGCTATGGTTGTTTGAAATTTCTGGTTTTGTGTACAGTATTGCGAACACCCTGTAGAATGTTATAAGATTTTCATAGGACAATGACGTAAATATAGGTATGCACTAACAACCTGCAAAAGATTTAGCTTATAGTATCTCAAATGAATGAAATATGTTGGTTTTTGCTGACACATGCAAACTGAGATTTTTTATAAAATAGGTATTAAATATTTCAAAAACGGTCGAGTTTTGGTAAAGGTAATTCCGAACAAAAAGTATGTAGGATTTTTAGGACGATCCATTAATGTATTAAAATATAGGGTGTTCTATTTAAAATAACAAAGTTCTATCACATACTACCCCATTTTCGGAGCACCCTGTATGCTCAAAAATATTTTTAACTAATGCACCTTAGAGTATGAAACATCTCTTTGTGATTTAATTTGTTTTTCTTCTGATATCGCACTAAGTGGACACCCTGTATATATTCAGACATTTGCAGAAGAACGCCGAAACATGTCAGAACGGGGAAACAGTGCAGCCTACGTACAACACCTTTTTTTTAGGGGTTAAAGGTATTTTTCAATTCACCTACCGGTGGCGCCAGAGGTTTGACATTTTAAAGAGTAGTGATACCTAATTGTAATTCTGTGCTAATAGGTACCGTTGTGGCCATTGGAATTGGCACACACTTTTTGAACGCACCTCGTATTGCATCAAAATCTGACTTTTTTATCAAGCCGGTAATTCCAAAATTGTGTCAAAGTGATAAGTCAGTGGTGAACTAGAACAGTTGTAGTGAGTTTTATTAGTATCTTTCATAATCATCATATTACACACGCCACTGACTACTTTTGTTGGTTACAGTTTTGGCTTTATACAGAGCGCGTTCAAAAAGTTTGTGCAAATTCCAATGGCCACAACTTTACCCACTACCCTAATAAAAACTACGAACTCCAAATAGCGCTCTCGCGCGATTTTTTTTTTTTCGAAATACCAAAGCAATCTTCGATTGTTTTTTTTTTTTGAAGACCCGATACCTAGTCCTTGCCAAGAATTTAGGGTCATCTACCCCTCACATGGTATAATGAATAATTGAAACTTGATCAAATACAAAGTGGTTACATTCTAGTTCAAACTGATTTGTGATAAAATGAAGAAACTATAAATACCATCCTAAGAAATAACCATCCCTGCGTGAAAAATAAACCTATACCTACTCAAGAAATTGATTTGAAAAAAAAATAAATAACAAATAGATGTTAATGAACGTATGGTTTTTATTATTAAGAAAAGGTATATATAGTATATTTATAGCAACAATTGAATTTCAAAATATCTGGAAGATCTCTTTCTATAGTAATGAACCTATTTGTAACTTACTAACATGTTATCTAATACAGCATTGATAGATATAAGTAGCTTGTATTCAAATAGATCACCACAAATCATTTAGATCATTGTCACTGATGAAAATGGGAGCCTTCTTTCGTTTCTTTGGCTATACCCACTTTTGTTTTTGGAAATTAGAGTAGAAACTCAGTTGTTAAAAAAGTTTTATTAGAAAACTAATCTTTGGAAAACTTTTTTTTTTACTTGACCAAAAAGACTTAAGCGGTTCAGTCCAATACATGGCACCGTTTATATTGTTGAATTTCTGGTTTCTAGAGTATGTATTTCCCAGAAATTTATTTATGAAGGCCTGTTTTTGAGATAATAATGGCCGTCGAGAATGTACTTTTCCACTGGCCAGTTCGAGCTTGAGATAAAGTTGCTTTCTCAAATTATCTTTTGATTATATTAGTATCAAATAAGACATAAAAAAACAAGATAAAAATCGGCACCCAAATTTTTAGGGTACCTACCTACTAGGTATTTATCCTAAAAGTTTGTAACAGCTGGGTATTCTTGATTTACATTTACTAGAAATAATACCTAACCTTTGGATTTGCTGTATGAAATGCTGCATCAAAAACAAAATGTCTTATTAATTCGGATGGTCTCTAAATGATTCGTGATCTATTTAATCTTAGATATCGATACATCTTTCACCACCCTCATTCCTTTTTATATGTATGATAAACCTAATTATATGACACTCTAGTATTAAAAAAGATAAAAAAAAAATATGATAAAAATAAAAATTCTCAATGTGAACTGTATATATTAAGTAATATTTAAGCAAAATATGGCAAAGTATATAGGGATAAAGTCAAATATCGTTTATTTATTTTCTTAAGTTCAAAAACACATTTATGTAATATAAACTATATATTATTGTAAAATGGTGTGATAAACCCCCAATAGATCCCCAATCCCCACGTTGACAACTGATCACACCCACACTATTAATTTTAAATAAAGTAATTGAGTTTTATATTTGGTGTTTCAGTATTTTAAACCCCTCAAACTTCGTTCGAAAGAAAATACTAACCATTCATGAACCACTGAAAATTAAAGGAGTAAGAGAGATACAAGAACTTAAATTGTACTAACTTCGTTGAACAGAGGCTGTAATGAGTGGCAGTTTTAAAGGCGTACAAGGCTTATCCAAGGATTCTTCTTCATTTTTTGCAATTATTGCTTGTCAACGATCGGACAGTTTTTTATTCCACACTACAAAAAATTTAGGCTTCACGTCGATTTCTTATTGAGGATACAAAATGAAGCACATTCAAGAGAATGGAGTAGATGTGAAATAACCTCCCAACCAAGCCTTCTTAACGGGATGCAAATGTCATAATAAAATCTCACTATACTGATACTTGAGCCAGAAGTAAAAAAAAAGCTTTACAATCTCGCTTAAACTTATCATTAGGAAACCCATTTATATCATCATATATTCTGGCAACATCAATTTTCTGACTGCATTCCTAAGTATTCTCTCTTGATCATCCAAATTTTTAACGGCAATTGATTGAACAACTGCCCACCAACAAATACAACAGTGTCTCGCCTGTGAAGAAGCAGAATGTCGGCCGAGTACTATAATTATGCTGTGAATAAGACATACCTAATAGTTCAAGACCAGCCTTCAGTTTCATCAAATTTTGTCTGCACATGTAGTTCTCAGTATTCCGGATTCATGCAGAAATATTAGTTCAACAGGATATTTTAGTAAATAATACGATAGAAGTTTCATATAAAAATATTTAGTCAATACCTATTGGATACGCCTGAAAAAATACATTTATTCAAACTTAAATTAGATTTACCTTAACTAAATTTCATTTAATTATATAAAAAAGTATAGTAGGCACTAAACAATAAAATACTTGTTTGTCTATTATAAAGTGAAAAAAAAAATTCCAATCATGTAGGTATACGTACCTACCTATGTATATGTATACATATTGGTCTATTCTGAGATTTGAATTTATAATAAAACTAAGAAACTAAGGGCTGAAGACAATTATCAATCACCAATTATTGTTTTCAAAAACACGCCGCCTTAAGGACATTTCCTGTCAATCAGTGCCTTGCCTGCTTCCTCATATTCCTGCATAGAGACCCACATTTGTTGGAATGCACCTATTGATGCTAGAATTGATCCACCCAGCCATGCGCCAAATCGCCTTTCTATTGTTCCATTGGCTGAGATCATTTTTAGTCTCATGGAGCCAGGGATTCTTGATTGCAGGTCTCGGCTGAGGCGATCAGTGAATCCCTAAACAAAACAAAAAATGCATTCAATATTGTGAACTATAGTGAGATTAGAGCATCATTTCCAATGTTGGTATTTATTATCCCAAGAAAGAAAAAGATGTGAAAATACAAATAGTTTATGGTAACATACAAACCTGAAGCAATGAGTTTCCTCCTGTTAAAACAACGGAATTGTATAAGGCAGGCCTTATGTCCACATCACACATACCGACACTTGTAGCAGCTGAGGAAAAGTAAAACACAAATAGTAATGTAAGTTCTCACAATAGTATGCATATACAGGGTGTCCCAGGGAAAACAGTCCACCCCGATTTATTGGATTTGGGATGAGAATCTGGAAAAACGCTCGGACACGTCGATTTTTGATTTGAGGGGGAACTATTTTTCAGTTTTTCTCATCCCCGTAGCTTCAACCCCCTAGCTAGGGAAAGAACAACCCCCAAATTTGAATAGGGAATAGGGATTGTGTCATGACTCTTTTTAAAGGTCTCATCGAGTTGTTTATTGCCCCAGAATTTCTTCTCATTATTTTCATCCGTAGCGAAATGACAGCTTGTCAAAATCTTGGAAATAGACTATTAGTTTTAGTGGGAGTAAAACCGATAGTTACCTCCCTTCATAAAAATACTTGAAATTGAAGTTTTTTATTATTATTATTAATGAAGTGCACATGAGAATTGTAAAATGTAGGTATTTTTACTCGTATTTTTATTAAGGGAGGCAAGTACCGCTTTTACTCCTACTAAAACAATAGTCTATTTCCAAGATTTTGAGAAGCTGTCATTTCGTTACGGATGAAAATAATAAGATGAAATTCTAGAGCCATAAAGAAATCGATGAGACCTTTAAAAAGAGATATGACACGAGCCCTATTCCTTATTCAAATTTGAGGGGTTGTTCTTCCCCTAGCTAGGGGGTTGAAGCTACGGGGATTAAAAAAACTGAAAAATAGTTCCCCCTCAAATCAAACGTGGAAGTGTCCGAGCGTTTTTCCAGATTCTCATCCCAAATCCAATAAATCGGGGTGGACTGTTTTCCCTGGAACTCCCTGTATGTACAGTGAGCACGTAAAGGTTAGAATAAAATCGATAAAATATACAGGGTTATCTTCCAAAAAACCTCGGACGCGTCGATTTTTGATTTTAGTGGCCGTTTTTTTGATGATGATATCATGTTTCCATGGTGACCCAGAAACAATTTATGACAGCTAACTAAGGGTACGCACACAAAGAAAGCAGGCAACCTGCTGGTAACAAGCGCTTATAAGCACCAATAATTAAATCCACGTTTAAATGCACCTGCAGACAGATAAAGCAGATCGGTGCTTGTTGCTAGTGCAGATCGGCGCCGACTTTCTACAGGAATGAGTTTTTAGTTCTTGGTTGCTGGTCGGAGTTGGACTCGCATCGATAATGGATGTCGAATTACTAATCTCTGCGATCTTTCAAAGAAATTAAATGTAGGACAAACGACTTAAGTCCCACAGCAACAGGATATAGTGCAGAAGGAATAAATGGCGATATTCACCATAAAGTTTTCGTTCACGATTTACTGGATGTATACCTTGCTCCGTGCGTTGCATCATCCTTAGGAATTTATTTTCCGTCAATAAAAAGTCTACCCAGACAAGAATGTATAATCGGTTTTGCTCTAAAACTAACCGTTAAGGTTTTACAGCCTGTCAAAGTTGCAAAAAAGTCAATTTTCAACTGTCAATATTTCCGAAACAGTTGAAGATAGGTATAGGACATGATACTTAGAATAGGTTCAGAATATTGCGTAGAATTTGAAAATGAAATGAATGAAATCAAATGAAATTGGTGCTTTCATTTAAAAAAATATAGTAAGCTGTCATGACTTGTTTATGGGTCACACATGACAGAATCATCAAAAAAACGGCCACTAAAATCAGAAATCGACGTATCCGCTACCTTCAAAAAAAAAAAGTTCAACCCTGTATATTTTATGGATTTTATAAAACATTTACATGCTCATTGTATACATATTTATTTATTTTTACCTATATTTCCTGCTCCTAACATGGCATGGTCAAACAATCCTTCTGCAATTTTAAAGCGTTCATTGTTAAAATCTTGATGATATCCACTGGGGAACTCATAGTGAACTGCTGGAATATTCGACAAAATTCTTTCATCATATGGACCTTCAGAAACCTAGCATATAAACAATCTCTTATCTCAAATGTGCGATCCTTTGCAAATTGAATCTTACCTGGAGTACTGTCTGTTGATAATCTACAACTGTCCGTTTTACCATGTATGACATCCATGAATTAGACACTTGGAAATTGAGCTTCCTTCTTGTGTATCTAGGCTTGTCCTTCTCCCTAACAACATCTTTTGCTACTATCATAGTGGCCGGTGTCAAATCTATACCCATTTGTTCTAACATTTCCCTTGCCCTGTAGTTGAAATAAATACATTAAACTTTTTTTGTGAAAAATATAAAGGGCACTAATTAACAAGAATCTAAGACCTATTAACACAATAAAAATAAATATGATGAAAGACAATGAGATTGAGCAAATAAAAATCGAATAAATAACACAGAAACTTCTCTAAGAGAAGTAGGAAGAACTATTTCTAAACATCGATTCTAACCGTAATAATATGACAAACGACTACTTTCTTTCTGAATTTCTAGAACAGGAACAATTAGAATTCCTTTTGAACATGTCACTTTATTCCATTCAACACAGTACCTCCTTTAACAACAGGTAAATTTACACCAAACCACTCCCTTATTATACAAGTTGAGTTTTCATTTATTATTAAACCAAACATCAAAATAAATAATAAATATCAACCCAATACAAGAAATGGATTATCTAAATTCTTTAACATGGTGAGCAATATAAATTAGGATTTCATAAATTATAGAAATTTCTCAACAGAGGAAAAACCTAAACTATTTGTACTCTTTCTTCAAAATAATATAAAAGCGGCGTTTCCTGTTGTTGAAATGAAAAATTAAGCACCTGGATCAAACTTTACCTAGCTTAATGATGAATTAAGAGAAAAAAGAGGTCTTCTGAATTTTTTTCACAGATCTTGCTGACCAGAGAAAATTTCCTATCCTCCTAGATTTAAAAAGTAAACTCAGACAATCATACCACGAATATCTAAAAAGTGCCAAATTAAGAGCATACAACACTTATCCTACAAATTATAACTTTAATCCTAAAGCCATATGGAATGTAGTAACTGCAAATACAAAAGTATTAAAGAACAAACCTAAACCTATAAATCATATCTCACCTAATGAATTTAATAATTTTTTTCTTCTACAATAGCATCTGAAATTATAAAGGAGTTGCCTCCTTTCCAATTGCCATCTGAAAACTACCCTAATCAATTTACCTTTCAACTAATCTTTCCAAAGCATGAATTCACATTTACTGAGATAACAATTATTGAACTGCGTGACCTAATCAAATCCTTTAAAAATAAAAATAGCAGAGACTCCTATGGAACTCAACTGATCAAACACATTGTAAATATCATTGTTAATCCTTTAGTGAAAATTTTGAATTTGTGTCTACGAGATTCAGTTTTTCCTAGTGCACTCAAAATCTCTAGAGTGGTACCTATTTATAAAAAGGGCCCACCACAGAAGAACCTAACAAATTTCCGGCCAATATCAATTATTGTTCCTTTCTTCTCCAAAATATTTGAGAAAGCTTTAAAATCTAGAATTACCAACTATTTTGAAATACATAATCTTTTTAGTAGTAAACAGTTTGAGTTCAGAAATGCAAAATCAACAACAATGGCTATTAACCAATTTATTGAATTAGTAAATGAGGGTCTCAAGCGGGGAGAATACGCTACTGCCACATTCTGTGATTTGAGCAAGGCGGTCGATTGTGTACCCTTCGCCACTCTTGCAATGAAACAAAAGCATTATAATTTTTCACTTTCAAGTATTAAATTGATAGAATCTTATCCTGTGGGCAGATCTTAAGTAGTTGATATTATTGGCCTGCAATCTGGATTCTGTGAATTACAATATGGTGTCCCACAAGGATCAGTGTTGGGACCGCTGCTCTTACTGGTCTATATTAACGACCTGGAGTGCAGCGACCCCTTTACATCTATACTTGAAATGTAGATTTGCATTGTCCAAATGAACCAGTAATGTTTTTAGAGGTGAAACTGGATTCAAAGCTTTTATGGGGTGCCCACATCGAATATATATGTCCAAAAATTTCTTCTGGCGTTTTTGCACTTCAAAGTTTAACTAGAAATGTTTCTCCAGTGGTTGCTAGATCAGTATATTTTGTGTGTGTCCATTCTAGGATATCTTATGGTATCCTAATCTGGGGGCATGTCTCTGATGCGAGCCGTGTTTTTTCCCTTCAGAGAAGGGCAATAAGAATCCTAAAGGATTTGCACTACAGAGCTGATTGTAAAATGTATTTCTCCAGACTAAATATCTTAACAGTTCCTTGCCTATATATTTTTATTAGCTACTTGTTACATGTAAAAGCAAATCTTGGAGATTATGAGAGGTTTGAAAATGTTCACTCCCACTTAACTAGGAATAATAGCAACATTTACACTGATTTTCATGGAATAAATCGTATGAAAACAGGGGTATCTTTCTATGGACCTCTGTTTTACAGGGTGTCCTTAGATAAACTGATACATTTTGCAGGTAAATATCTCGAAAACGGGAAAAGATAACGAGATGCGGTTTGTTCCGGGAGAATAGGGATTTTTTAAAGTTTTTTTTCACATTATTACCGAATCCTGAAATTTGCGAAAATTTGGTTTTACAGACATGCGATTTTTTGAAATAAAATTACTGCCTTATTTTTAATGAAACACCCTGTATCTTTTGTCATCGTCAGAAAGCCTAATTTTTCTACTTTACAAAAATGTATAATTTTTTTCAATTATCTTGAACTTGGATCATGAAAATTGCACTTTGTTGAAGGGAATACCATCGACTAACCAAAAAAAGAGAATTAATTTGTGCTAATACTTTTATTAACTAATTAGCACATAGTCAACTAATAATACAAGTATTAAACACAAATAAGTGCATATAAAACACAAATTAATAATTATCATTTTTTTTTTTGGCCAGTCGATGGTACGCTCTTCAACCAAGTGCAATTTTTACGATTCAATTTCATGATAATGGAAAAAAAGCATAAATTTTTGTGAAGTAGAAAAGTCACGCATTCTGACGATGACAAAATATACCGGGTGTTTCATCAAGAATAAGGCAGTATGTAATTATTTCAAAAAATCGAATGTCTGTAAAACTAAATTTCAGGATTCGTCAATACCATGAAAAAAAACTTTAAAAAATCCTTATTCTTCCAGAACAAACCGCATCCCGTTATCTTTTCTCGTTATCGAGATATTCACCTTCAAAATGTGTCAGTTTATCTAAGGACACCCTGTATAACAAATTGCCTCTCCACGCAAGGTCCTTCCCGATTCAAGGCTTCGAAACAAGAATCAAAGAGTACCTTATTTAAAAAAGTTTTTATCTATCTTTTTTTTTGACTTGTGTGAAACCTTTGTTATAGGCGGTTACACACGGACGTGGATGTCTGAAAACATGTACGCACATACATGAACGTGCAAACAAAAACATCAATGTGTATGCAAAATTCCGTCGCGTTTTTGAATGTGCAATTTTGTATGCACACTCGGAACACTGTAGCAAGAATAGCAAGACTGCAGTTTTGTGAGAGCATCTGTACAAAAGCGCCATGCACGTTGTTGTTTGCACGTTGATGTTTGCACGTTGATGTATGCACGTATATGTATTAAGACATCCACGTCCGTGTGTAACCGCCCTATGGCATCAATAAATATTTTGTATTTGTATTTGTAATTGCATTATACCCCTCGATTATATTATACCAGATTTAGATTTAATTTTTTTGTTTTCTTTTTTAATAGTACATGTGAAAGACTATTTTTCCCCTGATTTTCCCTGGTTCACAACCTAAAACTAATCGCTCACGATTATTTCTTCCCATTTACCAGAGGCAAAAATCAGTCCTCTTAAGAGTACGCTTCTCGATGCTGAAAATATAGATATTTCGCGCTCACGATTATGCTATTTTAATAAAAACAGTTGCATCTAGGAAATTTTAACAAAAACTGTTTTCAAGGATATACTTTTGTGCTTGTTTGACCAGTGAAATTTTTTTGATTTTTCTCATTTTATGAAAAACACTTTTCATACAATGCAGCATCGAGTAGCGCACCCTTAAAATTAATTTCTGAAGGCTAGAATTATCTGCAATAGGCTCTTCTGAACTCTTGACAAACCATTAACCAAAAGGCGTTCCAAATAGCAATTACAGTTGCCAAGGCAAGCATTCAAGTATTTTAAATTTGGGAAAAACTATGTAGCTACATAAACAATTGTAATTTTAGGTACATTGTACAAATTGGCCTCAATTTGCCTCCGATTTGTCTTTAGTCGACAAATGGTTGACTGAAGACAAATGTGAGTTCATCTTTTCCTATAAAAAACAAATAGTTATGTAAGTACATCCGAGCCACAATATCATTATTAATTTTAAGACATATTATAAGAGGTATCTCATTTTCGCATCAAATTGGAAGCACTTCTCTTTTAATAATATTAATATTATTTACCTCAAAATCAAATAGTCCCCTCCAAGTGGTGATTTTACCACTGCGTTTGTTATAACATAACCATCCAAAACAGGTACAGCCGAGGTATGAGTGGCACCACTGTCTATTACTAAAGCAGTAGATCTTCCATTTCCAAATGCTGCTAAAGCTGCATTTTTAACAAGGAAAAAAGCAGGTACTTTGTATTTTTCAAACATGATTTCAGTCAATTTTTCCCGTTTGGCTCTTACATTCCATGGAGACTCAGAGAATATGACTGGATGATATTGCGATACAGATTGGATGACCTATAAAATATATAACTTATATCAGAACATTCACAGTAAGAGCAAATGGGGTGTTATCTGGGCAAGATAAATTATTGAGGGGTGCCTCAAGGTTCTGCCATTTCTTGACCCTTCACTGTTTTTTATCTACATCAGTGACTTAGCAATTGACCTACAGACTGGTATTATATGCTTTGCTGATGATACAAAGCTTTATTGCAATTGAACACATGACAGAAACTAAAAGAAGATCTTCACAGTGTTTTTCATTGGACTAATGAAAGGATGCTTACTGAGAGCAAATGCACTGTTCTGCATTTTCGTAAAAATAACCAAAAGATAGAATATACAATTGGAACCAGTGTAGTTGCAGAAGTCAGCCAATGAAGGGATTTGGCAGTTATTGTTAGTATGGATTCAAAATGGGTGCCACACATTGTATGCAAGACTAAAAGTGCAAAAATCTTTGGCGACGATTCTGTAGAAATGATAGAAAATATTTATAAAACTTTTGTGCATGCTGTATGGAGCCCCTATTATCGAACCAATTTAAAGGAGAATTACTATGATACTTCCAGAAGTGAGCCATCTATACCCAGAACGACTTCAAGGATTTGGACTAACATTTAGCAAGAGCTAATAAAGAGGTGATCTCATTGAAAACTTTAAAGTAGGTACTTTCTAGTTACTTGAGCCCAAAAATCGATATGGTACTCTTTCAAATTTCCCATACACGAGAATAATTGTGCTACCACTCAAAAAAACTTAACAAAGAAAAATCTGTTCTACTTTTGAGAAAGAACTTTTTAGGTAATAAAGTTGTACTTATATAAATAAAAAAGCCTTCAGGAATCAATTATTGTAAATACATCAATTGTCAACGTCTTCAAGAAATCTCTGGATAAAATATGATCAACCAGTAAGAAATCAACTTATTCACTACATGATGTAACCTAAATACCTAAATAAATATCAACTATAAAATTAATTACTAAAGTGTATAAAAAAATGAGCTTAAAAATTTAGGTATGCATTAAAACGAGCATTAAAAAGTACTATAAAATTGCAATGGAATTATTGGTTTGAACTGCTGTACATTGCTTACAATAATGAGAATAATAATAATTATTCTTGTAACACACCAGATATACTCGATTTTGTACCTCAATGCTTACTTACCTAAATATATAATTTTTCAATAATTGGATGTTTTTGCACCAAACTTACAGAATAAAATTAGGTAAGTCTTATGAATAGTTGGGATAAATCATGGGTTATTTGAACTCACCTTATCATATGAATAATCTAGCACTTTTTCAAACATATCCCAATTCTCAATCATTCCTTCTTTCATGAAACTATGCAGTTCCATATTGGGCTGAGGCACATGTAGAAAAGTTGTGTCAACATAGTATTTGTTCTCTAAAAAAAGTAAGTAAGTTGTAATATTGAAAGCAGATGTTTCTAACAACTGTGAGGAGTTTATTGTTTAGTTATTAGGCACGAATATGATTGTATGATGTATTATCTAAAATGAAGTATCAGTATATATTTCCCAGATTGGTATAGGGTATCTTGAGGGGTATCTCCGAGGGTATTTCAAGTGCATTAAAAAAATAGCCGTTATATATCCTCATTTTATGGGTCAGATAATTTTTACATTCAAAGATGATTGCTACCATTGCATTGAGCTTTCCAGACAGTAAGTCGATGTTTTTACCCTAGCTACTCTCTGTCAGGGAATGTTGCTAATTTTAAAGATTTGAATTTCTTATTAGTTTATTTTTTGGTTTAAACCTCGGTTTGAAGGCTATAAATTTGTTTTTGTACATACTAATTTTTAGTTTGTTGGCATAAAGCCAATTAAGATAATTATCCAGGTCTTATCGAGTCTCCGTCTCTAGCTGTCCTTGATCCAACATAAACCAAAGCTGTATCATTTGCAAATGTGAAGTATCTGGCCCTAATGTTTGCCAATTTTAGAATGAGAAAATAGATGGAGTAAAAAAGTGGCTCCAAAACCGAACCTTATGGTACTCCATAGTTAGGTAATTGATAAAATATCACTTTTGCATTCCTCTTACTAGTCTTACTTAACAAATTGTTGCCTATCAGCTAAATATATACTAGATTCAAAAAGTTTGCCCGAAACCCCAGACGGGACTAATCTTAGGTATTTATGTGGCTTAAAAGTGCAAAGATCTCAAAGACAACAATCAGGTTCAAAGCTCGAAGCTTGAGTACCTAGGTTACTCAAACTCCTTTATTTAGACACAATGGCGGATACAGGGGGGGGGGGGGGGGGGCGCGGGGGCGCCCCCCCCCCCTGAGAGCCTCAAAAACTACTAAAATTTAAAAAAAAAAAATCATAGATACAAAAATTTTATGGAAGACTTTTCCATTAAAAGTTCATGGAAAAATTTTCCAATAAAATGTAATTTTTTTTTCCAAGCTACACTATTGTTCAATTTATTGTTTTGTTTTTATCAGATAAATGTGTTATATTTTTATTTGGAATAGGTATTTTTATTTGTTATTGTCGGTTTTTTGATATGTGCAGGGTTGTCCAATTTGGATACCTTTGATAGAAAACGTCAATTTCTGAGCGAGACACAAAAAAAATCGACCCTCACTCTGTTTCTCAAATTTCATGATATTTTGAACCATTTTGTGGCTAGAGAATCCAGTGACTTTCTCAGTTTTTTTCTATTTGTTCCCGAATTCAAGATATTAACCAGAGTCCGATCGTTTTGATAGGAGACCGGACACCCATATATTAATAACTGTTCGGATAGCTCTGTTTTCGCTGCTTTCAATGATATAAAGTTCGATAGGTTTATCTCTAACAGTTTTCCAGAAAAAAAACATTATTGGTGCGATTCTGTATGCGATGTAACGTACTGTAAGGGATGCAACTTTGAGAGCTGTAAGGACGTAACGAAAAAGAAATTCTGTAACTTACATTGCGCTGTAAAATATTCTTACACCTACTGTAAATTTACGTCGCGGGAAATGGAGACATACTGTTACATTTCTTGATGGCTGTATAAACCAATTTTGGAGTCGCACACTTTTCCATAGTCCTGGAACACCCAAGGCCTTTACAAAAACGCTGATCCGATTGCAATGGATTAACGCGATCACCCAGCTGCTGGTAATTTGTCTGTTTTCAACCGCCTTAATTGAAGAAAGGTGCAAAACCATCAGCCTGTGATCGGGTCGATCCTACCTCAATGGATTAATCGGTTCATGAAGATATGACACCTTCACTCCAAAATATTTCAACTTCAAAAATTGTCAAATGTCAAATTACAAAAATATTAGGTTATGAAGTTGTGAGCGCTATAAATAAAGCTCTGTAACCATGTACTTTACATCAGGCGTTACAGAATACGAGTTTTGGCGTTCAATGTAAGTTTCATTATACATCGGGATATAAACTTACGCGCTTTAAAATTTACAGTGATGTGAGGCGATTTACAGAATAGGCAGATATATCTGTTTCTGTCATAAGAAACAATGTGTTAAAAGAGGACTTTATATCTATAAGGAAAATGAGATAGGTCTCCTTCTAACACAATGGGTGTGTTCCAAGGGCCACAACCGTTGAGACCACTTAGTGAGCGTAACGTTTCAAGTGCCATAACCTTGAAGGCTCAGTCTCAGCGGCTGGCTATTTCGCTGAGCGGAAAAATTTTATGCTCACCGCCGTCCAAACAGTTGTGACATGCGCACAGCTGCTGTTTTTGTTTTTCTGGACATAACCTCATTTTAATTTTCGGGTTTTGTGGCAGTCGGCAGTAGTGATGAACTAATTCCTCCATTCTAACAGCTCTTCAACAGCATAGAAGTGGCACCAAACCAAACAAATTACTAAGAATAAAATAAATTACCATACCAACAACATGTAAACAAAAACAGCTGTAGGGATAACTGACAGTAAGCGCCAGAAAATTAAGCGGAGCGTTCCAAGCGCTTACAACTGTTGAGTGTGAGCTTTTTCCTGCTCAGTTCAGCAGCTTACGGCCATTTGCACCGCTATAACTTAAGGGATATTTAATCTAAGTGGAGCTTTGAATGTGATTCTCGTAGAAACAAAAGTCACATTCAAAAGCTCCACTCAAATTAAATATCCCTTAATATCCCTTAAGTGATAGCGGTGCAAATGGCCATTAGTCACTTAGAACGCGCCCATTGTTTCTTTTGACTGAAACATCTATAGTTTTTTTTTCTTGATAACTGTTAGAGACAGACCTATTAAACCTTATATGTATCATTAAAATAAGCAATAATATTTCAATTGGATTGCAGGTGGTTTAATAGAGATCGCACCTAATCCACCTGCAAGCTAATGCACGGGCTACGTAAATCACCCTGTAGACCTAGGGTTTTTTTTTACGCTGTGTCTAGAATCCCGGTACCGGTAACACTTTTTTTACCGGTAGTTTTGATGCCGTCACCTATATGACGAACTAGGTACCCGGGATTTAAGCAAATCCCGGTAAAAAATGTAGTCGTTGGCGGTTTTTGTTTTATCAAAGTCCAACTCAACCTAACTTTGTATGTTTTTAACTTGTTTTGTTGATGTGTGAACGTAAAGTGGAGTGTTTTCGTGAGTTTATCAACGTGAATAAATAAATAAATAAATTCTTTATTTACGGACATGCCATTTTTACAAAGGTAGACTTAAAGTGTAGGTACACGCAATAATAAATATTTGGAATAACCAGTAGGCAACAGACAAGTTAGTATAAAAAAACAACATTACATAAGCCTAAACAAATATTTTGTAGTAGGTATCAAAACACAAACAACATAATACGCTTAAAATTGAATACAAATAGAAAAAACGATCATTTTAGGATCGACTTTAAAATTCTTTTGAATCTATCCCAAACTTATGTTAAAAACATCCAAATCAGTCTTCAAAATAATATCATTCAGAGAACGACAGCTTCTAAGTAAAGGTGAATGGTAACCATAATTGGTTCTACGAAAATCAAGGTTAAACAATGTGTTTCCTCTTAAATTGCTAGATGGTACATGTAAGCCAATTCTAGCAAGTAAGTCTGGAGAATCAATAGAATTATTAACAATCTTAAACAAAGTAGGACACATATCAAAAAACTGTCGCCTCTGGTTCAGATTTTCAAGATTTAGGACAGACATTAACTCATTATAATTTATAGATTCACTTGGGATGCCCAATCGATATGCAATGGATCTTAAAAACTTTTTTTGGATTCGTTCCAAGTGGGAGATGTGCACAGCATAATAAGGGGACCAGACAGGGCAAGCATATTCTACAACTGATCTAACAATTGCACAATAAATGTTTCTTAGTGTGTAGATATTAGTAAATTCTTTTAGTGACCTGAACATAAAGCCTAGTAATTTCATTGCTTTATTAGCAGTTATTTCAATGTGCTCTGTGAAGCTTACATTAGTGTTGAAATAGACTCCCAAGTCTCTAATAGTTTCAACCCTGTTAATCTCCAAATCATTAAGAACGTAATTATGTAAGTATGGTGTTTTTTTCCGAGAAAAAGTAATAATCTTACACTTCTCAACATTTAAGGGGAGTTTGTTTCTTTGACACCAAGTCCGAAACATATCCAAGTCCACTTGCAATAATTGAGCATCCCTGACATCCCGAACAACCATAAAACACTTCAAGTCATCAGCCAAGAGCAAAAAATCGGAATTTCTGAAGACACCTGACAGATCATTAATAAATATACTAAACAGCAAAGGAGACAGGTGTCCTCCCTGAGGCACCCCCGAGGTCACCGAAAATACTGAAGAGATGTAATTCTCAATTTTTACAGCCTGTTTTCTACCTGTGAGAAGACTTCCAATCAAGCTCAATAGACCTCCATGCAGCCCCACATCGGCCACCTTCTCCAATAGTATCTGATGGTCAACCCTGTCAAAGGCCTTGGAGAAGTCAGTGTAGACCGAGTCAATCTGACACTTATTCTCCAAGCCCTCCAACAGAGCCTCCTCATAGACCAGAAGATTAGTCAATGTAGATCTACCCTTAATAAAGCCATGCTGTTCTGGTACAATAACATGTTTCAAAATTGGTGTAAGAAAATCCGTTATTATAGACTCAAATACCTTAGAAAAAATAGACATTCTGGATATGGCCCTATAGTTTTTAATATTATTTCTTTCTCCACTTTTAAACACAGGAGTTATATAGCTTAATTTCCAGATATCAGGAAACCGTCCCAACTCTAAAGCCTTATTGAATATTTTACATAATATCTCTGAAAGAATACAACTACAATTCTTAACAAATAATACTGGGATGTCATCAGGACCACAACCCAATCCATTCTTCAATGAATGTATCTTGTTAAATATATCAAGAGGGGTAATTTGAACCGAACTGATACTGCAATTAGACAAACTAGATAAATTAGAGACAGGAGTGTTTCGATCACTCTCAACACTCACCTCAGTATAAACCGAGGAAAAACTATCCTTAAAGAGATTGACAATTTCATGAGGTGTGCTACCTTCATGCTCATCAAGAAACATAGAACTGGGATATCCACGATTTTCATTTTTCGATCGTACATATCTCCAAAATCCATTTCTGTCCTGTGTCTCGGACTCGATTTTCTCAATGAAATTCCTATGGCTGATATGAGAATAAATTTTACATTCTTTCCTAATTTCTGAAAAAATCCATAATCCTGAGCGGACATAGTATTTTTATAGTTTTGATGTGCCTTTTTTTTAGACAAAAT
Source organism: Ceutorhynchus assimilis (assembly GCA_917834065.1). Taxonomy (NCBI): domain Eukaryota; kingdom Metazoa; phylum Arthropoda; class Insecta; order Coleoptera; family Curculionidae; genus Ceutorhynchus; species Ceutorhynchus assimilis. The sequence goes on from OU892277.1 coordinate 44,753,267, forward strand.
TAAACATTTCAAATGATTATCCATCCATCCTGGAAATTTTGCTGTTTTTCTTTTTGAAATGGGTGTAAAGATCTCACTAGCATGATAAATTTGATTATAAAAAGTATCGACAGCAGAGTTTATATCATCCATATCAACAAAAGAGTCCCAATCCACACAAGACAGATAAACATTTAAATCCCTAAAATTACAATTCTTATAATCTAGAAAACAATAATCATACTCCAACTTATCAGAATTATTATTTGAAATTAATACATCAAAAACCAAAGCAGGATGAGGTGTGTCCAAATTCAAAAGTGGATCGGCTGATATTGAGGTACATACATCTTTATTACTACAAAATATCAAATCCAGAAAGTTCCCATAAATATTAGAAATATTATTCACTTGATATAAGCTATGGAATGCCATGCAGTCAGCCAACTCTGTGGTTTGTTCAGATTGTTTACCAATAGCCCTAGTCCCATGCAAATCATTGATCCAGGACACATCCGGTCTATTAAAATCTCCACATAAATAGATTTCCAAGTTTTGACAACTACTACATATTTCCAACGCAGCTGTTACGGATGAGCAGTAACTTTCATAGGTATCTATAGGAGAATCTGGGGGCAGATAAGCATTGCCCAACAAAATATGATGTTCTTTCAAAGAAACCAGTACAAAAATGTGCTCCACTGATTCAAATTGAGTAGATATCTGTCTACAATTAAGAGACTTCCTCACTGCAACCATGACACCCCCTTGTGACTTATGGACACTGTTCTATCAGAACGATCACAGCGAAACATTAAGTAATTACTCATTCCCAATTCGCTCGACAAAATGTCTTTATTCAGGAAAGTCTCAGTACATAACACAAAATCATAGTTTTCCGTGGAAATATTGCACATAAGGGTGGTTAGTTTTGTTCTCAACCCCCGCACATTTTGATAGTAGCCTGTTAGAGCTACCCTGTTGCCAGAATATGTGTCTCCTGAACAAAATTTGATGGCAGATCATTTCGAGGTGTTCTATCTTGCCTGTCATTCAATTGTGAATCCAGCTTCACTCCCTCATTTCTAAACTGCCGTGGTCTAAATTGAAATTCCTTAAAAACCACTCCACGAGGCCAAAAGTTACAATCATTGATAGTATCAAAGTAGTTTTTAGCAATACCAAGCTTAAAAGATTTCATCCTGTTTCTGACCACCAGCTTCTGAACAGAAAGATTGCTATCATCCACTTTAAGTTTATTTTGCACAAATTCATGCACCACATCTTCACTAACTTCTTCCGAGAAACGACCCACGTACAGCCAGGATCTATTGGAGAACGGAACAATTTTCAATGCCTCAATTGACTGACCAGTGCCAACCAGGGTCCCTGACCTCTGCTGAGTTGCAAGTATGGATTGATTCATAGCACCAGTCATTGTACTCATATTTAACATATTATTATGTCCTGGAAGAACCCCAAACTGTGAACTATTAGTATTAGCTGGTATCACTTTTGAAATGGTTTTTAATGTAGTAAAAACATTTAAAAGTTATAAAGAAGTTGAAGAGACTTTGACACGTGAAATGTGCCAGTTTGTGTGAAATACCCAAAATGTGGTACTTACCTATTGTTCTGATTGTAAACTTATAAATAAAAAATGAGAGATATTCATTTTAATTTACATCCTAAACAGTATAGTTACATATATTGCTTGAAGTAAATTAATAAATATTAAATCCGATTATAAACTGCTATATAAAGTGAGATCATTTCAAATTCGTTTAAATTCTCAGGGATTTTCGGGAATAACAACCCTAGTTTACTATCATCCGATTGCAGATTACTTCTAATCTGGGATGAGTTGTTCGACATTTCCGAACGCAAATCATTTATATAAGGTATTTCGCACCTAAACTAACTTTTATAGTTTGAATTGTTTCAAAAAAGTGTCGAAAACATTAATAAATTAACCTAAAATACCAATCACCTGATAAATAACGATAAAAACAAAATCAAAACACCGGGATTTACTTAAATCCCGGTACAAGTGCGTCATATCGATGACGTCATCAGAAGGGACTTGCGTGCGCATCCTCAACGAAGTGTAACGTGTATTTACAATCGTCCCATAAATTGATCAAAAACATAAGTTCACAGGCCTAAAAATTGGCCAAAAAGTGGTCCAACAGTTTGGACAAAAGCTCTGCCATTCTTGCCGATGCCTAGAAGCCCTAGCGGTGGTAGGTAACTCAAGAAAATTGCATTTTTTCCTCGAGAATTTTTCTTCATGAAAAAAATTAATAAATATATACGTCAGCTGTAGAAGTAGATCACAACACCACCAGCTGACGGAAGGTCAGCCTCTAGCGTGGTTGCCAAACGTCAGATCACAGCCCCGCCGGCAGTTTGTTAACGGAACATACCAAAAATGAAGGAAGAAGATGAAAATGGAAAACTAACCTACAAATGTCACTCAAAAAACGAACTAGTGTATTGTGTGCACGGTCTGTTTTGGTGTTTTGCACATCAGCTGTTTCGAAAGGGATTTTAAAAACGGAATCAAAATTGATAACAAAACATGCATCTGCAGCGCTGAATGCAAAGAAAAACAACAGACATCACAGGGAAGAGAATCAGAGGACATAATCCTCCAATTAAGAGAAGAAATCAAAAACTTACATGCGAGGCTAGAAGAGGAACGTACACTGAAAAACAAAGAAAAAAAGAAGAGGTCAGAACTAGAGAAAATCAATCAAGATTTAAAACAACAAATAAAACAAAACCTGGAAGATGCAGCGAAAAAAGATGATATCTCTAGACTCGACTCCGAAGTACTCCAACTGAAACAGCAGCTGGATGACATCAAAGAAACAACTAAGCAATCTCTACAACTGTTAGAATTTAAGATTGATCAGAAAGCAAACAAAAACAACATAAACTATAGAACTGAACCTGAATCACCTCGACCACAGCACCCAGCAACCTCAACCACCAAAAAACCACACCAAAAGGATGTCCCCTTCAGACATTCTCGAGACTATCAAGGAGATAATAGGCCTGTTCGCACAGCAATCACAAACCAGTCAGAGCAAATTTCATTGGTTGAAAACAATCAGAAACAGTCAGAAAACTATTTTCAACCAATGAGATTCACTCTGACTGGTTTGTGATTGTTCTGCGAACAGGCCTATAGGGATTGTTATTGCTCCAAGGGGAAACCGCCACTCCTTTAATACAACAAACCTGGCCGCATTTCCTGATCCTCTAAAACCACAAATTGAACAGGATAAAGAAGACAAACAAAACTTCTCATACCAAAGGCACCAAAGGCGTACCTACAGAAAACGGCTGGGACAAGCAGAAGTTACACCAGAAAATGAGAAAAATGGATTCTCGGGATGCGATCGAAGAGTTTGGCTCTATATAAATCGCATAAAGAGGCATACCACCGAAGAAATGGTAACCACTTATATAAAATCTAAACCAGGCTTCACCAATGAAAACATCGCAGTAAAAGAACTACCTAGCGATCCAAAAAAGCAAAAATGCTTTGTTGTTGTAGCCCCTCTTGCAAAAAAAGATGAACTCTACGACACCAACTTCTGGCCAAACTCTGTAGGAATTAAAAGGTTCAATTTTACCAAACACACAGAATTTCTAAAGGAATCAGGTGATTTTTTCTTGTAAAATCACAAACCCGAGACCAAGAAGTATATAAAAAACAAAAACAAAACCAAAATCCATACCCACAAACACAAATCTTCTCTATATTTTATGCAAATGTTTGCTCTATCAGAAACAAAATTGGAGAAATAGAAGCCACCATAAAATCAAGAACAAAATATGATGTCCTGTGTTTCACGGAGCACTGCATGATGCAGGACGAGCTAGAACATCTCAAAATCCTGGATTACAAAATGGGATCATCCTTTTGCCGGAAGAACAGCAAACATGGTGGATCAACAATCATGTATAACCCCCTATGGGAATCGAAGACACATGATGAAGTCACAAGCCTGTCAGTAGCAGAACATGTCGAAGTAAGTGCCACAGAGATAAAAAGACTGAACCTATTATTATTAACTATTTACCGTCCACCCAATGGAGACTTTAATATATTTTTGAATGTTACAGATAGTATTTTGGATGTGTGTCTAAGTCTAAAGAAATATGTTGTGTTGAATGGCGATTTTAACATACATTTTGAGAGGGACTATAACCTTAAACATAAATTCTTAGATCTCACTGAATCATATGATTATAGGGAAAAAGTCTTTGTAAATACACGTAAAAACCATCGTCTTGATAATATCTTTGTAAATCTTGAAAATGTGTGTGAATGTAAAGTAAATGTTTTTAATCCAAATCTGTCTGATCATGATGGGGCAATCGAATGTGAAATAAATGTCATCCCTATTTTAAAAAATGAAAACCTAAAAATAGACCAATCTCTTTACCGTCCCATAACAAAAATAGGAATTGCAAAGATGTGCGACTTGCTGAAGGATGAAACCTGGTCATTCGTGGAAACTGACAATGCTGAAATGAGTACCACCAAATTTTTTCAGAGATTTCTATCATATCGAGACATTGCACTTCCAGTGACTAGACGACCAAAGAAAAGCACCCAGGAACCCGGAGCTGAGTGGTTTGGAGAGGAACTACAGATGCTGCGACATGAGCTAAACACATTAAATGAAATGTGCTCAGAAACTGACTGTCCTGTGCTGCGGACAGAGAGAAACACACTGAGGAACAGGTACCGAAATGAAATGGAAAACTCAAAAAAACAAGCAAATTCAAATTATATCCGTAATTCTGATAACATTGCAAAAGCATCATGGAATCTAATAAAAAAATATATGCCAAACAGCACTTCTAAAGCAAATGCAAATATAGACCCAAATGAATGTAATGATTATATTGCTGACATAGCTGAAAACCTCATTCATAATCTACCAGCAGTCGACACATCGCCAGTTCTGTATATGCAGAGCAGTAACCTAGGAGACCCAAACCTGCACTTTTCTTTCCACAGTGTAGTCCCACTCGAAGTTCTTCAAGCTCTTAATAATTTTAAAAAAAAGCACAGCAAGGACTTCTATGACCTTAGTGTAGTGCTAATACAGGCACTTGGTGGGATTCTCTGTTATCCGCTTGCAAAAATTTTCAACAAATGTATCCAAGAAGGTGCTTACCCTGAAGAGCTCAAAATTAGTAAAACTGTGCCAATCTTCAAAAGTGGAGACAAAACATCACCATCAAATTACAGACCAATTTCTTTGATCCCCGTCTTCTCCAAGATCCTTGAGGTTCTCTTGAAGGACCAACTCTACATGTACTTTGAGGGAAACCACTTATTCATAGAAGAGCAGTTTGGGTTTAGAAGGGGCAGAACCACCACTGGGGCAATACTAAAGCTCTGTGATTTCATAGTTGAGGGCTTTGAGGACGGGCAGATTGTGTCCACCACCTTCTGTGACCTCTCCAAAGCCTTCGACTGTGTATCACATGATATCCTTATAGAAAAATTAAAATACTACAGGCTCTGTGAATTCAGCGTGAATTTGATATTTGGGTACCTCTCGGGACGAAGGCAGATCACGGAGTTGGAGGGTAGGCGCTCAGAGGAGAGAGTCATGAGGCACGGTGTGGTTCAGGGATCGGTACTGGGCCCACTGTTGTCCCTTATATACATAAATGACCTTGCAGCTGCCCTGTCCGGATGCCAGGTTGTTATCTACGCGGACGATAATGGACTCTCCATAAAAGCCAAAACACTGGATGTTGCCAAAATGGAGATGACGAGACATGTCGAAACTGCTGTTGACTGGTTCAACTCCAATCTTCTGAATGTCAACCAAAGTAAAACAGAAAACATAATCTTTTCTCTCAAGAAAACTACAATTCAAGACAACCCAGAAAAAATCAAATTTTTAGGAGTTACATTGGATGCGAAGCTGACTTTCGAGCAGCATGTCAACATTATTTCAAAAAAACTTTGCTCCGCAATCTATGTTCTTCGTAATATATCGAAAATTGTAGATAAAGAAACATCAAAAATGGCATATTATGGTCTATTTCATTCAGTGAGCGTCTATGGACTCCTAGCATGAGGACACTCATGTCATACCTCTCGCATCTTTGGCCTGCAGAGAAGAGCAGTTAGAATTGTAGCTGGCATCAAATACCGAGATGATGTCAAACCATCCTTTAGGGACCTAAAAATATTAACTCTTCCAGCACAATATATCCTAGAGTCTCTACTATATTTTCATAGTAACTCTTCAAACTACACTCGTGCCGAAGAGGTCCATAATTACAACACTCGCCAACGTTATAACGTGCAGATTGACTTTTCACGCTTAAAAACCTCCTGGAGCGCAACGCGATATTATGCACCGGCATTTTTCAACAAACTGCCTCATACGATACGAAACACTCCAATAAAGCCATTTAAAAATAAAATCAAGCAATTCTTGTTAAGTAAGTGCTTTTATTCAATAGAAGAATTTTTGCAATATCAGGTCACAGATTTGGATTTTTAACTTGTTTTGAATAGTCTTAACCGTTCATAGTTACTTAGTACTGTCCTTTTATAATGTTTAAAATTTTTTATACAGATGTGATATACCCATTAAGTGATATAGTATTTTATTAATTGTAATTGTAATTGATTGTAACCTAGTTTTAAGATTTTGATAACGCTATGAAACTCTGTTTTAAGTCTGAAATATATACAACTTATACAACTACCGGTAAAAAATGTGTTACCGGTACCGGGATTCTAGACACAGCGTTTTTTTTATTAAAAACAATAATAATTGAGTACGTCATTGAATTATGCTTGGAAAAGTACCTCTAGAAAGTTTATACAGATAGGTATCAATTATTTTCATAAATAAAAAAGTTATGGAAGGTTTCATCTTTTAGCTCAAAATCGAGAAACATCCCCTAGTGGCCAAACGGTTGAGGGTATCAAAAGGCGGTTTGCAGTGTTTGCACCAATCGAGATTTTATGAAATATAAGCCTCAGCAGAGTGGGGAGTTCATTTTTTTGTAACTGGCTCAGAAATTGACGTTTCACATCAAAAGTATCCAAATTGGACCAGCCTGTACCTACATACTTTAACGTATAAGTAAAGTAGAAATAAATTTTCAAAAAATCATTGTTGATAATTCTAAGCTTGCCCCTGAAGAAAATCTTGGATCCGCCACTGTTTAGACAGTACTAAATTGATGAAATTATATAAAAATCTTGGCGTTGGGGTTCAATAAAATTAAATTTTGGCCAAAATGGATCTAACAGCCAAGATACCCATTTACCCATGCCACCTATACAGGGTGTATATTTTAAGTGATACCACTATTGCTATATCCGAAACGGTAAGAGCTACAGGGTCGGTTAAATTAGAAAAAAGTTGCCTTGTTTGATGCCCATTTAAGACTCGTTTACAGTGTTGCCAAATTTCTTTTAGTTTATGAAATACAGGGTGATTTGTAAGAAACGTCCAAAAATATTTCATCATTTATTTCGAAAACTATTGATTTTTGAGACACAATTTAAATTTGAAAGTTTTATAATTTTTTCCGCTCTACAACATGACATCTTCAAATTTCAAATCCGACGTTTCGTGATCGAGATACCATCATCAACTTCATATTTTTAAATACGGACCTGGATTATTTATGTCATTTTTAGGAAGCGCCCTTAATCCTCTTTCCAAAAATGACATTAAAAATCCAGGTCCGTATTTAAACAAATGAAGTTGATGATGGTATCTCGATCACGAAACGTCGGATTTAAAATTTGAAGATGCCATGTCGTAGAGCGAAAAAAATTATAAAACTTTCAAATTTAAATTGTGTCCCGAATATCAATAGTTTTCAAAATAATTGACGAAATAATTTTAGGCCTTTTTTATAAATCGCCCTGTATTTCATAAACTAAAAGGACTTTGCAACACTGTAAACAAGTCTTGAATGAGCATTAAAAAAGGCAACTTTTTTCTAATTTAACCGACCTTGTAGCTCTTACCGGTTCGGATATAGCCATAGTGGTATCACTTAAAATATACACCCTGTATAAGGTCAACTGTAACTTACTTTTAGATGAAATGTTGCTATCATCAGGTTTAGATTCTGGTTCGAGTTTAGGACTATCATCTGGGGCCACACCAACCACTGATGGAATATCAGCTTTTGGGGTATCTTCCTGAGCATATCCAACCCGGAATGAATTATGACCGGGGTCAAAAACCAAGGCTCCTATTTCATCTCCCCCATATAATCCTGGACCTGCCATGTTCGCCAGATATTCCCAGCACTATTTCAATAATATAACTAAACAAATAATTATTTTTGTTCAAATGCGGCTCTCATGAAAAATCAAAATTTACGGTGATATAAAAAGCGCAAATATAAAGGTTAATATAGGGGGGGGGGGGGGGGTAATAATGGAAAATGGATGTAGGTTGACGTTGACATTCGTTCTTGTTTTTTTTAGCGGCTTTCCGAGGTGCTTTCCAGTGACCCATTTGAGTTACTCCTGAGCAGCTCAGGAGTGCTCCACAATTGATTTGCGCGTTCCAGTGCTTAGTGTCGTACACTTGAGCTACTCATTTCTGTTATCCCCTGCCCCCTCGTGCACCAACCCTTTTGTCTGTGTTTCATGCTCCCGAAATCCGAAATGGTGGGGGTTGAGACGAGAGCGTTCCAGTGCAGCTTATGTAGAACAGTTCAAGAGCGTCACACTTCAGGAGCATGATACTCTAACAATTTAGGCACTGGAAAGCGGCTCAGCTGACGCTTTTGAGCACGCAATCGAGCTTTTGCGCGCGCAAATGCTTCAAGCGCGTGTCCGTGTTCCAGCCGTACTGCGCTTCGAGAGCTGCTAACTTTTGCGTTTCAAACACAGAACACTATCCTGCACCGTGCTTGAAGCACACAGCTGGAAAGCGGCTTTTTTTACACTTGAGCTGTTTTCTCGCGGTGGAACTGGTTCGATCCGGTTCAATTAGGTTCGAACCTGTACATTCTTGCGTTGAACGAGTGATATCACATTGAACCTGGTTCAGAAAAGTTCGAACCGGTCTCACGGCTTGTTCTCCGTTGACATAGGACTGTGGTTCAAACCTTCCATTTTCTCGCGTTCACAAGTGATGACGTCATCTACAAATTGGTTTTTAAACCGTAGTTCGAACCATTCGTCCCGCGAGAAAACGTCTTAGAGCTGTTTTCTCGCGTTCACTTTTTTGAAACTGGTTCAAAACAGGTTTGAAACAGCATATTCTCGCGATGAACCCATTACGTCACATCAAAATTGTTTCAAACCGTTTCGAAATACAATCCAATTTAAGTTTTCAAACCATTTTCTCGCGCTGAAAAACGATGACGTCATGTGACACTGTTTTAAACCAGTTTTGAAAAACGTTTTAAAACATTTGAGACGCAAGAAAACACCATTGACGTTTTCCCGCCATTTCGACTCGCACTAGTTGTATTCCTTTCAAGAGTTTAGAACACTCGAGCTACTCTCTCTCCGGTGTCAGTCGCCCCCGATTTGAGAGGAACAGGATGCGTGGTGCAACAAACACTTTTCGAAAGAAGCGCGTAACGCCCCGGAGCTGTTCCGGAGCTCCTCCTAGGTGTGAAAGGAATAGTTCTATAACTTTCAAGAGTTTTAGAACACGAGCTACTCACTCCGGTGTTAGTCGACCCCGATTTGAAAGCAACGGATGCGCTGGGGCATTCCGTTCACGTTTGAATGCGAGCAAATTAAGCCGATGTCGCTAGCGACTCTATCAAGCAAAGCGATTCCGTTCAGCGATTTTACATATGCAGGCGACTCCCTTTGCTACACCGAAAAGGAGCGATCGATTTGACGCGAAAAGTAGCCTTTTTTCGATCGCAACTCGTGAACAGAATCCCTGTAGCGACAAAGTCGATTAATTTCTACTAGCCTTGCGTTCGATATTTTGCTCAAAGTGTAGAGCGAGCTGAGCGGAGCCGTAATCACGTGACCAGCGAGCGAACGGAGCAGTTGAACGCCGTATAAAAGTACCGGAAATTTTAATAAACGAATGCGAATGAGGCTGCACCGAGTACACTTTTTAAATAAACGAACGGTAAAGTCAAGCTCGGAGAACTCAGACCAAAATAACGAACGCACGGTAGATAGTGTGAACGGAATACCACCCCAGCTTTCGTGCATTTAATGGCCGTTTCCACCAACTATTTTAGGGAAGCCTTAACGATAAGTATTCTCTAAACTGACATTTCTCCATGGAAAACTGTCAGTTTAGGGAATACTTATCGTTAAGGCTTCCCTAAAATAGTTGGTAGAAACGGCCATAAATGGTTTGATTCGGACTTGAGCACTTCAGGTGCAACAAACACTTTTCGAAAGGAATAAGCGCGTAACGCCCCGGAGCTCCTCCTAGGTGTGAAAGGAATACAATACTAACCATGCGTTCGGTATTTTGATCTGAGTTCTTCGAGCATAAATTTACCGTTTATTAAAATTTCGAGACCTCTGATACAGCCTTTAACTGCTCTGTGCGCTCGCCGGTCACGTTATTACGGCTCCGCACTGCACGCTCTGCAGAGTTCGCCCATTTTAGGCCGGATTTTCATGCATCCGTTTTCCGACGAAATATGTCCGAAAAATCTTCTATTTTGACATATTTTTATACGATTATGTCAGAATATAGAATATTTTTCGGACATCTTTCGTCGGAAAAACGGATGCATGATAATTAAGCTTTACGCCGCCACTCGAATCGAACTGTGCAAGCTATTCTCGGTGCGCACTGCGCACTGAAATGCAGTAAAATCGAAATCGGCATGAGTCAGCGACCGTCTCGTAATTCGAAATTGAAATTTGAAAATGATCAATTTTATCTTTTTCAAAGTTTTTAGTTTTGTATTTCTTATATTTTCAACCCGACAATAAGCATGACCAGAACATCGTGTCGTCAGGTTACTATAACTTTTTTTTACTTTAGCGCAATCCTCTGCAGTCTCTTAATAATAGTTATTTACTAGAACGACGTTCTAATCACACGAGTTTTGTAGTCATGTTTAAACGCTCGTGTGATGTACAACGTTTTATCTGCAAAGCGAAAAATAAGAATGTTTTTTCATTAATTTTCGTTTTTTAGTCGTTGTCTACCGCCATAACACCACAGTTCTTTTTATGAGTCTCATGACATAACTCAAACACTAGAAAAATGGTTATTTAAAAACGCAATAACCAAACGCTTGTAGATAAAATAAAAAACAGTATTTTTAAACAAAAGAAAAACCGACAAGTTTAACAGTCGGTTTATTCATTTCCTTCTGAAAAACTTGCAGGTATGCAATCTGATGGATAAAAGCAAAATCTGTTATCCCATTGGTCAGCCAGTTTCGAACCATTTTTTTTTTTAATTCAAACTACTACCCAGCTAACCCAGCCATTGAAAAATTGAAAATAATGAGTTCTCCCTCGAGTTTTCCTATTCCTAGAATAGAATCCAGTTCAAATTAAAAGAAATACAAAATGGCATTATATTATTTATTTGTGAATATAGGAATTTACAGTAACTTAATGAGACATAGGTTTATATAATATAGTTATGAGATTGCAGAGAGATGTTGAACATCAAAGTATAGTCACAGAGTTTTATAATGATTCGGTATAGATACATCTTTCGATCCAATCGAAATTACAATCCTACAATATTTATTTGTTCACATTTAACAAGAATTCAACAATAGTTTTAGAAATATTTTATAACTTATAATTATTATAAATAAGTACTTGTGGTTACAGACATCAAGCAAAGCATAATATTTTGTCAATAACTACTACATTTAATATTGATTATAAAGGTAAAATTAGTCAAAAATGGAGTGTGGGCACACTGGAAAAATATGAAGTCAGTTTTAAATTACCCTGACTGATAAGTTATATTAATTAATTTACCAGGTTCTCTGTATTTCTGCATAGAAATTTAATAGTGAATTCACCCATTTTTTTTATATTTCCTTATAAAAATAACAAGTATTGACATATATTTATCAGTCAATATCTAGCAGCCTTAATATAATTCGGATAAAAATAAAATCGAAAATAATACAACATACAAGTTTAATCAAAGTTTTGGGTACTGGGGGATCCTCGCTCTTTACCTTTACTCCTTTTTTTCAGTTTATCCCGTTTCTTAGAAGTACCAGAACCTCCTGAAGCACCTTCTGTTGGTGAAGAACTGCTAGACCTGCGCTCTTGAAGATCTGTCACATGCCGACGACTCTGAATCATCACTAATCGAGGATTTGCATCTTCTTCAGAAGTCCCTTCGACATCCACAGTTGCTGCTTCTGGTGAATCTGTTTCTGAACTCTTTTTTCCTTTGGTCTTCTTTCCTCCGTTTTTGTCTTTTTTCTTATTCTTCCTTGGGTTCCAGTCTTCATCGTCATCATCAGAAGGACCTCCAGTTGTATATTTTGATGCTTCGCCCTTTTCCTTGTTGGATGCTGCTCTCCTTGAAGCATTTCTTGATGATGATATGCCCATGCATTTAGCCAAGTGTCTAGCAAATCTAAGCGATGCTACTGTTTGTGCGCAGTTTGGACATACACACTGGTGCTGACTAGTTTTGCCAGAGCTTGTTGCAAGATCCTCATCTTTTTCAGTTTCGTCTTCTTTCTTACCTTCATCTATTTCTAAGCAATAGGCTCTGGTCTTAAATTTTCTATGTAGATCAAAAATTATACCCAAAGTTGATTGATCTATGATTTGGTTTATAAATTTCAAAGTACACTCATTCAGTACCTCTTTGTTGCTCATTAGGTCTTCAAAATCCTCTTTAAGGTGTTCAAGTAGTGATGGACGTTGTCCATGTTCAATTATCAAGTCATCAACTGATGGTTTCTTGGCCATAATTTGATGAATAACTAAGGGCGAATTGATTTCAGAGGTGAGCTCCTGCAAAATAGAAATTTTAGGTTAAAAAGCCACTAAGGAAATATATACAGAAGCGGTCTGATATGTATAATTTCACAATTCTTAATATCAATGAGTTGGTGATTTCGTGCGCCGAGAAGGCTAGAAATTTAGAATCATTGATTGACAGTGACTTAAGCTTTAGTGTTCATGCATCCAAAAAACTGTTGTCAGTCTATCTTAAATTAAAATTCTTATACGCATTTAAGTATTTCCTACCATGTAGTACAAAAAATTAATTTACCCTCACTTGGAATACTGTAGTGTTGTTTACTTATAGAATTTGCGTTGGGAACGTCTTTTTACTACTATAAGGTTGTTACATAATTTAAAAAGAAAGAGTTGACTTGCTAACATTGTACTTTGTTGAAGTGAAAGGAAGTTGAACTTATTGAGTAGCAACTGGTGGACAATTCCTCTTGGAGGGTAAATTCCATCCCTTCCGAAATTTAGATATTTCAAGAGTCGCCGTTCTTTATGATCTAGCTGGACAATTACATTGGTGTGCATTTCTGTGGGAATGGCAGAGGAGGGGGTGTAGCAATAGACATAAAGAAGAGTATACCTAAAATTTGTGAACTACAGAAGTCAGGACCAGAGGATATGACAAATTGGATTTGCATATGCATAGGTGAGCAAAATACTAGAGTACCTACATAAGTGTTATTTAAAAATCGCCATTGGACAATAAATCAGACAATCTCTTATGGCTAGAATCTATCCTCTTAAAGCATCGGAAAAGGCACCTAATTTTAAAAAAATCGAAACGAAATCTTTTGATATTGCTGTTGTTTTTTTTTAAGTTCATAAGTTTTTTTTTTTTTTTTTTTTTAAATTGAAAATATTTCTTTAAAAAACCTGGTCAGTTTCTTTGCATGTACCTAGATAGATAGATCTCGAGAGCGTCATATCAGAAGGGCGAATGAACCGAAAAGTAATTTTGACAGGAAATCTATGATACAAAAAAAGTTATAATTTTTCCGAGGGGCAAATCGCTGGTCAAATTTGTACAAAAAAATTTTGGAAATGCAAAAAAAATGCACTTTGCGTGTACATAAAATTCCACCAGGGATTTGCCCCTCGTGGTCTTCTTGATTGATTATTGTTAGAGGCCTTCTCGTGGAGTTCCTAAATCCTTTCGAAAAAAAACTGGAAGGAATGGAAGAATCTGTCCAATATATGTCGAATAAGTTCGAAGAACGCAAAACTGCCACAGACAATTTCATGACAGAACTAAAAGCTCTGAGACAGGAAAATAATGATCTAAAGGAGCGAATAAGGCTACTGGAGACCAGGGCTAACAACAAAGACCAGAAAGAAAAGCAAAACAACATCATTGTCGCCGGAATACCAAAACAAAAAGAAAGTGATGTAAAAAAAGTGATTCAGAAAGTAGTGTCAACTATGAAGATAAAAATTGAGAGTGAGGACATCCTGGCAGGCTATAGAATCAAGGAAACCGATGATGCACCAATATTGGTGAAGCTGAAGAATACAGAGTTGAAAGTGCAAATATTCAAGAGAGTGAGAGAACTGAAGGGATTGAAAGTGAAAGAATGTGGCTTGGACGGAATGGACAAAAATATTTACTTCAATGAGGACCTAACATATCAAAATCAAATGCTGTTTAAAAAAGCAAGAGAGCACAAGCGAAATCATCAGCTCACTGCAGCCTATTGCAGAAATGGGAAAATATATATTAAAAAAACTCCGAATGAGCCATCCATTCTGATAAGATGTGAGCAAGATCTCAAACAACAAAATTTGTAAAATAAGTAAGCCAAAAGTTGCATATAAATAATAATCTGTTAAAATGGATTTATTAACGAAACTCAATATTTTATATATTAACATCAGAAGCTTACGAAATAAAATCAATGATCTCATAGAAATAGTCAATAGTAGTCCAAAGGAAATACACATTGTAACCATAACTGAGACATGGGTATATCCCAACGAAACAAACTATTTTAATATACCAGGATATGATGCAACCCATGACTGTAGAGACAAGAGAGGGGGAGGATGCAGTATATTTGTAAAAAATGGAATAAAATTTAGCCCTAAAGATGTTAAATTCACTGAAAATTACTGTAATATTGTGACTATTCATATAAATAAGACTAACACCATTATAAACTGTATATACAGAGCACCAAAGAGCAATGGTACAATATTTCTTAATGAGCTGAGCACTATAATTGAGAAACAAAAAAGCCAATCAGTAATTATTGGGGATATGAATCTCAACCTTCTCGAAAATACAACTACAGTGAAAGAATATAAAAACCTCATGGAAATGAATGATTATGAAGTCCAAAACACTTTAAATATTGAAAATGCAACAAGACGTACTAAAACCTCAGCTTCAATATTAGATCATGTATATACAAATAAAAATCTAAGGTGCAATATTAAATTAAAGGATCACATAATATCAGATCACAAGATTATGTACATAGAGCTTGAAAAATATGTGACACAATATACAAATGAAAGGATAACTAGACAAAAACTTGACTCCCAAAAATGGATTAACATGATAGAGACAAAATTACAACAAGAAGACATACATAGTTTTCAAAGACTGACGGAAATGATGAATAATACAAAGAAAGAATGCACAAGAGAATATAGCTTGAAAATAAAACAAAATAATTATGGGATAACACCAGAGTTTATAAGGATAATAAAAGAAAGGGATAAACTTTATACAAGATGGAAACGAATAGATAACGATGAGACAAAAGAAGCTTTCAAAGGAAAGAAAAACGAAGTGAATAACCTAAGAAAAAAACTAAAGAAATCATATATTGAAAAACGGCTAAATGAAGCTGGAAATGATTCAAAAAAGGCATGGCAGGTCTTAAATGAATTATGTGGAAGAAGGAAACAAAAAACAAACAAGGTCGAACAAATTAAAAGTAGAGAAGGAGTAACTATAGAGAATGAAGCTATTATTGCCAAAGAGTTCAATGACTATTTCTCAGAAATTGGAATAAACTTGAGGGAAAAAATTACTGACAGAAATGTATATATGTTCAAAGAAGAAAATGTTGCTGAGGAAATCAAAATGGACCAAACAAACATTATAGAAGTAAAAAATATAGTGCAGGAACTCAAGGAAAACCGCTCACCTGGAGAAGACAAAATCACAAAAAAAGATGTAATACTGCTGATGGACATCATAGGAGAAAAAATAGTTACTCTGACAAATGACATATTGGCCAACGGTACATTTCCAGAAGAACTGAAGGTTGCGAAGATTACACCAGTATATAAAAAAGGTTCGCATACAGATCTTGGTAATTATAGACCAATCTCTGTATTAAACACTTTCTCAAAAATAGTAGAAAAAATCGTTAAAAAAAGACTTGTGAAACATATCGAAAACACATTCAAATTTGATGATTATCAATATGGTTTTCAACAGAAAAGCAACACCCTAGGCGCAACAGCTGACCTTATCGAATATGTAACAGAATAGCTTGTCCTCAAGAATCATATAATAATAATATTTATAGATCTGCAGAAGGCGTTTGATACAGTCGACATAGACTTGCTCTTGGAAAAAATTGAAAAAATGGGAATCAGAGGAACAGCATATAAGTTACTAGAGACTTATTCCAAAAACAGAACACATTATACAGTAATAAACAAAAGCCAAAGTGATAAAACAAAACTCAATGTTGGTGTCGCGCAAGGATCGGTATTGGGTCCTACTCAGTATCTCTTGTATGTCCACAGCCTGAAATATTTGGAACTTAAATCAAGATACTTTATGTTCGCTGATGACACCGTGCTTATACTATCACATAATGACCCAAAAACTCTTGAGAAAAGTGCAAATGAGGACTTAGACCTGTATTATAAATGGTTATGCAAAAATAAACTTTCTATAAATGAAACCAAAACAGTATATATGAATATACAACAGAAAAATAGAACCAAAAGTGATCTTCAATTGTTCCTTAACCAAACCAAATTGAGGGAGGTGACTGAATATAAATATCTGGGTCTAACATTAACAAGTGCCTTAAATTGGGACCTACACATAGAAGGCGTGATTAGCAAGATAGTTCCCATGGTTAGTGCAATAAGGAGAAGTACTGAATATTTGAGCCAAAAATCGAGACTTCTATTATATAATAGTTTTATCTTACCCCACATAAAATATTTAATTCCATGCTGGGGAAATTCTGCTAATTGTCATATAGAGAAATTGCAAAGAGCTCAGAATAAGGCAGTAAAGACAATTTTTCAAATAGACTTCTATAGGTCGACAAAGGAAGTATATAAACAAACAAAACTCTGGGACATTAAAAAAATAAAAGAATTTGAACCAACAAAATTCATTTACAGTATAAAAAATAAAGTCATAAAAATCAATTCAAATATACAACAAGTTAAAAACTACCATAGCTATGATGTACGCAATGCCGATCGATTAAGAAACCCCATGGTTAGGACTGTGAAAACTCAGAATTCTCCACTCTACAGAGGAATCCAAACATATAACCACATACCACAAAATCTATTGGAAGTGAATAATATGAAAGAACTTTGCTATAACCTTAAAAGACATTTTTCACAATCAGACTAAATTATTTAAAACAGTACAAATTAATATGTGAATATGTAGTTATAGGAATATTGTGAAAATTATTATTTGTAAATAATTGAAAAATAGGCTAAAATACCAGTGTATTTACACTGATTCTGAGTCATAAATAAATAAATAAATAAAAAAAAATAAAAAAAAAGTTTTTAAAAATCCAGATCGGAAGGTTTTTTCTTCACAATGCAATGAATAGAAATTTTATTAGAATTTTTAGTATATATTATCCCTAATCCCCAATCCCACTTCATTCATTTCGAAACCAAATATATACCTATATAGAATGTGAGGCAGGATGAATTAGAAAGTGACGATTCATCGTTTCAGGACCTAGGTAACTAAATTAACTAGCGAGTTAATTAGTGAAAGAAAAAATATTGCAACAGAATAAACAAAAGTTATCAAAGGCAGGGAAAACAATAGGTGTAATAATGGTGAACTCCTTGCAATGATAAAGCAAAGAGACAAAATTTACAAACAACTTATATTATCAAGGACCATAATAATAATTAGGTTGAGAATTAAAAAAAAAAAATAACAAAATTAATAATACTATAAAAACTTTAAAAATTATATATTTTCAAAGTAGATGGACCGAGAGATGGACTCAGGCTGGTGCTAATAGTAGGAAACAGTGGAAAAGGATCAAAATGAATTGTAACAGGTGGGTGGGTCGATTATTAAAAAATTAGACGAGTAGATAGATCTACTACATAAAGTGCTATTTAACGACAATAGGGTTACTGATACAGACTACTTATGTTAGTTAAAAGTTATAATAGGAAGTAGGAAAGTTAGATGTTGTTTTTGAAACATGAGCAATGTAAATTATAATAAAAACGAAAAAACAAAATTTGTAAGCATCCTTTTGCAGCTTGATCAAGAACATCATTATGCCAGGCAATGAGAAAAACAAATGCGTATCATAGGTTTAATATACAGTGACTAAATAAACCTTTACATACAGTGGCGACGATAAAGCTCCCGCCGCCATTTTGTTCCCAACCTCTTGTTACTTTTAAATATTAATATATAGGATTTAAATCAGCGTTGCCAGTCTAGTACAATTGTACTAGATCTAGTACCTTTTCAAAGAATCTGGTACGTTAGTACGTTTGACTTCAAATCTGGTACCTTTTTGTAAAAATTTCGACACATAAATTTTCAGATTTTATGATTTAGGTATCCTCGGTATCGCACCCCATGTTTCGAGGGCGCGTTCACAATTACGGGCTTCGGCTATATTTGCTTCTCTTTTCTTTTTTTTTTCTGAACAAAGAACGGAAACATCTTTTATAACAAGCTCCCAAAACCGTGTTTATAAAAATGTGTGTATATTATTCCAAAATATACTATAGGTCTTTTCGGAAACACTCATCCGATAAACCAGTTGATATTTTGTGTTATTTTTCAATCGTATTCATTAAAAAGAGATGAAAGGCTGCTGATGATCGGGTTAATCGGATTAGCGTTTCCGAGAAGGCCTTATTTGTATTATTTTTGTATTATTTTTTGAACCCAAACCTCAAAATACAAAAAAAATCTAGTAAATTTTCACGAAATTTAGTACATTTTTCATAAAATTCTAGTACGTAACCTGGAAACATTCTGGCAACGTTGATTTAAATGGACATCTATTATAAAAAATTGAAATCGACGTATTTGATGACTATTATTAGATCCATGAAAAATGTTGTTTTCCATGTTTTATGATGGATGTTCACCTAAATCCCATATATTGATATTTGAAATAAGCAATAGGTGGGCGAAAGATGGCGGCGTTTTCAATATAAATATATGGGATTTTAGAACCAATCAAAAATAAGACAGCAATTGTCGCCACTGTGGGTGATAGAGTCACTGTAGTTTAATAGAGCAATAAAAATATATTTAGGTACAGGGTCTTTGATTAGGTATATTTAAGCATATAACGTGATATAACTTACTAAAAAAATTTTATCTAAAAAGCTTGAATTTTTTTTCTATATTATCCTTTGAAGTTATCAGAAGAAACAAAATCGCATTGGAAAATGGAAAACGTAGACAACTTCAACCTTTTTTCAATCAAACCCTATATATTATGCGATGTAATGAAAGATCCTCCGAAAGATCTTTCCAAGGGATCGACCGATATGATTTTTGCAGCTGTAACAATATCGGCCAATACTGATATACTCATAGCCGATATCCGCCATAAAATTTTAAGAAAGCCGATATACCGTTACCGATATCGGTCGATCCCTAAATTCTTTGCTTCCTGATTCCAAATATAGGTAGGTATATATACAATATATATGTGTAACGGTTAATATGCAAACTTGGTTAGTTTGTAAACTAGCTGGATAGTTTACAAACTAACCATCCCCTTGGCAATTTGATAGAAAACGCTATTTCCACTAAAATAGCAGCTAGTTTGCAAACAAAGAGTCTTGGCTAATTTACTTGAAATTATTGAGAAAACTAAATTAGCTGGATAGTTTATAAACTATCCAACGCAGCCTGGCCTATATTTCACAGGAACAGCACAACAACAGTTATTATTGATAAAATCGACCACAAAGACAAATTTAACGCCTCTTTATTAGTTCTCTATAATAACAAAGCAAATAATTCCCAACTTTACAATAAAAGTAGATAATATGCACAAAAATCTGATCATTATTTCATTAAGCACTACGATTTAACACGTAGGGTTGCCAACTTTGTTTTTTAATTTTTCTGGACGAGGGTAGTCAAATTTCAGGACATACAATATAAATTCTGAACTTTTTTTTTATTGCAGAGAAAAATACCATTTACAAACTTAAGGGCCCCATACACCACGATGAAACACGACGGTTTTCATCGCCACGATGAAATACGTCGTTCTAAAACCGAAGTGTGTAATAGAAAAACACGAAGATTTTCTACAGGGCCCCACAGACTACGATGAAACACGACGGTTTTCATCGCCACGAAGAAACACGTCGTTCCAAAAACGAAGTGTGTGGTAGAAAACCGTTCGTGTGTACGAAATGTTGAACCGTCGTGCCAAAAATCAAGCTCGGACTCAATTTTAAACCGACGATGAAACACGACAGTTTTCTACCACACACTTCGGTTTTGGAACGACGTGTTTCATCGTGGCGATGAAAACCGTCGTGTTTCATCGTAGTCTGTGGGGCCACTGTAGAAAACCGTCGTGTTTTTCTATTACACACTTCGGTTTTAGAACGACGTGTTTCATCGTGGCGATGAAAACCGTCGTGTTTCATCGTAGTGTATGGGGCCCTTTAAAGAAACAATTCGACAAAAAAAAAACTTACTGATACACTAAAAAAAAACTGTCCAACAAGAATTCTGTGTGTAAATAGGAACTGATAATTTATTTGCAGTTCTGCCTTGATGTGTCACAATCGATTAACGCGCATCAGTCCACAAAGCTGAACGTATTGAAAAAATCCTTTCAGCGTCATCTTTGGACCCAAATATAGAAAATACAAGTTGCAAAATGATCCAGAAATTTTTCAACTCAGTATTAGTCAAAAATATTAAATTCTTTTTTCTACGAGCGCACGGGAAATGGCTCTTCCCGCACTATTTGCTGTGCGGGAAGACTTTCTTCCCGCACTAGTGCGGGAAGAGTTTGAAATAGGTAATCATTGTGACATCGAATTGTTTGTATTGTTAATACACCTTTACCTTTACCTTTTTTTGTAAATACTGGTTAATACATTTTTAATTCCACCTTCTGCACAATCGTATTTTATTTAAAATAAACTTTTCGTAACATCACCTTTAGTATGCTCGTAGAAAAAAATATACTTAGTTCCTAACTCTTGCGGGAAGAAATTTTCGCACTCGTTAGGAAAATAGCTATTTTCAAGTAATGTATGATTTTCCTTATAGCCGGCCTTATTTGACAGAATTCTTCATTAAGTTGAAAATTAAGTACAATAGGCGTCCTGCAATAGAATAGAATAGAATAGAATAGTAGATTTATTTCAAATTAAGTTTCTACAATACATATTACAGCATTACAAAATAACATGAAATGAAATGGCGTCACAAAACAATATACTTAAATTACATATCCAAGTAATCTTTCACACAATATGGTTCTATGTCTATTAACAATTTCTTGGTTTTATTTTTAAATTCCTTGTAGTTTTCTATTATTTTAAAGTCGTTTGGTAACTTATTAAATATTTTAATACAGTTATAAGATGGATTTTTTTCACTTAAAGTTAATCTATGAATAGGATAATAAATATCTGTGGTCCTTGTATTGTATGTGGTGTTAGTGTTATGTATTAAAAATTCATTTTTGTTTTTATGCAAATATAAGATGCACTTGTGTATGTATAGACCATAAACTGTTAAAATACCCAACTCCCTGAATTTGCCTCTACAGGAGTCTCTGAAACTCATGTTAAGCAATAACCTGATAGTTCGCTTTTGGACTACAAAGACTGATTGTGTTGAAGAACTGACTCCCCAGAAAATGATACCGTACCTCATCCGAGACTCAAAATTTGCATAGTAAAGGATTTTTTTAACTTTGTCTTCTACATATTTGTTTAGTACTCTGAGTGCAAAACAAACACCGTTCAATTTTTTCACTAAACTTTCAATGTGTGTTGACCATTTTAGAAATTCATCAATTATAACACCTAAAAATTTAGTGTGCTCTGATATGTCAATTTCCTGATTATGGATACTTATTGCTGATGGTTTCTCTTTTAGTTTATTAGTGCGAAAAATCACAATGCTTGTCCTGCTCTCGTTTATAACTAGTTCATTTTAGCTATAGCTCATTGCTTTTTTCTTCCAAGTCATGCCGATCCACTCCGGCGACCAGCAGATTGGTGTCATCCGCATAATTTGTTATTGCAGACTCTTCCAATCCGCTGCACACCGAACTCAGATCGTTTATCATGACCAGGAATAGTATCGGCCCTAGTATGCTCCCCTGTGGTACCCCCACCTGATTTTGCAGCCATCCTGATCTAGATGAGTTAATGTTCCTATAAATTTCCACACATTGCCAGAGATCTGATAAGTATGAGGTCAGCCAACTCAGAGCTCTTCCCTTTATACCATAATTTTTTAGCTTTTCTTTTAAATAGTTTCTGTTTAGGCAGTCAAAAGCCTTTGATAAGTCGATGAATAGCCCAGCAGCTAATTTATTTTCTTCAAGAAATTTGAGTATATTATATGTAAATTGAAAAATTGCTGTATTTGTCGATTTACCCTTTAGATATGCATGTTGTGATGAACTAACCAGATTACATTCATTAAAAAAACTTAACAGTCTAAGGGACATTGCCATTTCAAAGATTTTTGAAAAGCTATTTAGCAAACTTATGGGTCTGTAATTTTCTAATTTTTCTGGATCTCGACTTAAAAATCGGTTTTATGAGAGTTACCTTTAGCTGGTTAGGAAAAATGCCAAATTTGAATGAATTATTTATAACATAACAAATAACTATCTTTATACTTGGAATGCTAAGTTTAACAATATTCACGGGAATTTCATCAATGCCACTACTTAGTTTATTTTTAAGTTTTTGAGATATTTCTATTATTTCTTCTGGGGCAAAAGGTCTTATATATAAAGACGCATTGTTTTTTATGTTGTCACAATTGAAATTTTTACTGTTCTTTATTAGATTTGGAATTAATTCGATTAGAAAGTTATTGTAATTATTGGCTATTGATTCAGGTGTCCCCAGGATTTGGCAGTTTGCATTTCTGGGAAAGTTGCCCTGAATGTTGTTGCATACTGTCCACATTGCTTTATTTTTATTATCTGATAATCTTATTTTATTATTATAATGGTTTTTTCTCGATTCAACTAAGATTTTATCATAACTTTTTTTTTCAGCTTTGTACAATTCTTTAAAACTACTATCAGAATTGCTTAATCCTAGCAATAAATCTAAATTTTGCTTACATGCTGCCAGTTCAGGGTTGCTATAAAACATCTTATTTTTCGATTTATGTCTTACAGTTTTTTTTGGAAAGTGCTCATTGAAAAGTTTAAAAAAAATTGAAGAAAAATTATCCCACTGACTATCTACATTGTGAGCCTCTATTTTATAAACTGATTCCCAGTTTTCCTGTCCCAGCTTATTTACAAACTCTAGTTTTGACTGTTCTGAATATGTTCTCACTAATTTACTTGAAATAGTTTTGTTGTTTTGTATGTTAAAAGAATTTTTTTGTGCAAAATGATCAGAAATATGATTTGAAATTATAAAACTATTTACATGGTACTTAATATTACTAAATATATTATCTATGCTGCTTTTTGTATTATTTGTTATCCTTGTGTAATCTTCTTCAATAGGTCGTTGCAGGACACTGGACAATGAACCCCAAATGGTGGACGTTCACCGAAATGCAGGACGGTTGGCAACCCTATTAACACGTACACCGCCACCATGAGATGACCAAAACCAAGCCCTCCAGGCTACACTCCGATTTTTTGTGTTTCAGATCAGATTAAAGTTTACATATGGAATGTATGATAAAAAAATACCATAATTATTTTTTTCGGTAATTTTTCATATTTTTATTTATATAATCGCTTACTTCTAATATTTCTTTGCAAAACTCGAACAAGATTTTTTTTTCGTGAGGCAATATTTTTTTTCTGGCCCATCAGGCCACACAAAATATCGTTTCATATAAATACAGGCGGCCTGTGACACTGCAGCAGCATCACAGACCCATATAGCTTGATAAGTAGTGAGGCACATACGCCGAGTCGCAGTCCCTAAAGGTTATACTTTCTGAGGCATTAACTACGACTCTCATGGCAGTATACGTGTTAAAACAAGTTGATGCACAATAGGTATGAATCGAAATATAAATAAATAAATAAATAAATAAATAAATATATAAATAAATAAATAAATAAATAAATAAATCAATAAATATTTTATTACTGACAAGTATCATTTTGAAATGTTTACAACAACAATAATAATAACTTAAAAAAAAAATTTAAATAATTTAAACAGTAATAAACAACAAGGAACATTGCAAAATAGGATTATTCTTAAGCTACTTTATCACAAGTTTCCTATATATTTTTTTTTATATATAAATATATTCTTCAAAGTGGAAAATCATGCAAAATATTAGCTTGCATTGACATTTACTATTGAGTGTCCATGTAGCCTAGCTTTATTTGTAAATTAGCCAGAAAATTGGCTGGTTAGCTCACAAACAAGCCAAAGGTCTGGCATATTTTGCGTTACTAGAAATTATGTTTTTCATATTAGCCAGGCTGCATTGGATTATTTATAAACTAACCAGCTAATTTAGTTTCCTCAATAATTTCAAGTAAATTAGCCAAGACTCTTGATTAGTTTGCAAACTAGCTGCTATTTTAGTGAACATTGCGTTTTCTATCAAAATAACCAGTGGGTTGGTTAGTTTGCAAACTATCCAGCTAGTTTACAAACTATCCAAGTTTGCATATTAACCGTAACATGTAACATATATATTGAACACATTTGCGTGAGCCATTTTTGAGATATCTCAGCTTAAATTATAAATAATTTGCAAAGAAATTTCATAAGGATCTACCTCGGGATCTACCCAAGAGATTCAAATCTTTATAAAATTTCAAGTAAAATTTCTTTGCACTTTATTTATAATTTAAGCTAAGATTTATAATTAACAATAAAATAAATAAAAAATTAACAATAAGAGTGCCATTTTGCCCATTTTAAAGTGATATTAACTCTATTGCAAGTTAAGTTTTTTTTCGGAAAAGAAAATATGATAAAATAAAGACAACCAAAGTTTTGAAAGTAATTTAAAAACTTTTGTCATGTCACGTGCCTTTTCAAATTGCACATAACATGAAAAAATTACAATTTTTTTTGGATTGCTGCACAAAAATCATTTTAGACTACAGATTGCCAAAAATAAGTAGGGAAAATCTGGACTAGCCTTTTTTTATTCTTTTTACAAACTAAATGTTCTGCACTCGGTTCTGCATTTAGACTGAAATAAGTTAAGTTAATGCATGGCTAATTTATGTGATAATTTATGATGTTTTTCTGAATACATACTGCAATAAGGCGCCTAACAAAGGATTTGTTAGATTTGTTTGAGAAATCATTAAATCGGCCATATTTTGAAAACCAAGACTTGGTACCAAGGTAAGTTTGACTAAATAGGCTCTAAATGACCAAGGACTCAGGGCCGATACTTTTGCTCTCTATTAACCAATTTGACACATTATTAAATTTAACAAGGTTTTGCATGGGCCAAGGTCTGTAAGTATGATGTGGTTAAAGCCATTCAAACCCCTGATTATTTTTAACAGCTATCAAATTCGAAAACAGATAATAAAAGTACAGGCACTAACTCTTATCACGTCCCAAAATATATGCATCGACATACCATACACCCTGTATATATATATATTTTTTTAAATGTATTAAATTTTTTAAGAAATATTAGTTTCGGTATCTTTGACTTCAACTGACAAAACAAAATTCTACCCTTGTTCAATATATACTCACCTATATTTGGCATCAGGAAGAAAATATCTTTCATTTTATCGCTCATATACAGAGTGTGTCATTAAAAAAGTGTGGAAGTTGTCTACGTTTCTCCATTTTACGATGCGATTTTGTTTTTTATGATAATGTTAAAAGATACCTAATATGAATAACTTTCAAGTTATGTATACAGTGTCATTACTTAAGTGTGCAACATATGGTATTTTTTTTAGTAATAGCACAATCAAAATACAAACAAGGCCATAAGTTGGTCCATGTCTGATAATCCTTTTAGGTGCACTTAAAATGGTTGTAAGTCAAACAGCATACAGGGTAGCGCAAAAAATATCAAAATTGTAGTAATATTTACTTAAATAAAAAAAAACTGTTGTACTTTAGGGAGAGTTTTTTTAACATGGCTATTATCATTAGTAATGTTTCAACTTGTTAAAAAAAAAAAATTGTGACATTTTAAAGTTGTGTTGAATATCATTGCAACAAACATGAATTTTGTAATTCCATAAAAAATTAAAAATCTTAGTTAATTTTACAAATATGCTTGAATTTGAACAAAGTTATGTAAAATTGATTTGATTTTAATTACCTAATTTTTGAAAGTATTAAGGGCGGAAATAAAAAATAAAAAAAAATATAGAAATTATAGATTTTTTTCGAAAGAAAATAAAAAAAATCTAAGGAGGCTATGTTTTGGTATTTAGGCATAGCTTTTAATTCCAAACAACTTTTCTCTATAACATTTTGCTGAATTTTCTAAAATAAGGGTACTTTTACAGTACAGCCTTGATATTATTTGAGCTACCCTGTATGCTGTTTGACTTGCAACCATTCTGAGTGCACCTAATATGATTATCAGACATGCACCAACTTTTGGCCTTGTTTGTATTTGTGTTGTGCTATTACTAAAAAAAAATCCCCATATCGTCGGCATCATATGAAAATTGCCTAAGTCCATTTTTTTCAAAATTGAGATTTTAGTGCAGACTTGTGAGAAACTCAATAATCTATGTGTATATATCACAGAACCATGAAAAGAAATTTGCATTAGTCCATATAGGTAGAGTGAAACTTGCGTAAGTCCAGTCTCTTTTGTGTATTCTTGCCGCTGATTTTTCTAATATAGCTTTTCTTGACAAAGGTTTTTTGCGCCTCCTGTAAAATTTACCTTTTTGGACTTAGGCAATTTTCATATGATGCCGACGATATGTTGCACACTTAAAAAATCACACTGTATAAAAAAAAATTCTATCTTAAATAGTAAAGCTTGTAGTAAAGGTTGTAGGCTCAGCTGTAGGTATGGGCATAAATATAATCAAAGACCCTGTAATTTTACTGAGTTTCTTTTATAGTGAAGATTGTATAAGATATTATAAATTGGGTGGTTATTCTCGAGGCAAGGGTTACCAAGCACTGATTGGAGAATCTTTCCTATCATTTTATGGTTGTATTGTTTTGAATAATGTGATAATGGAGTTTTTTTCATAAAAAAGAAAGGGTAGGTTCTGTGGTTACTTACCTACCCAGTAGACGTGGTGGTGCTGCAGCTGCAATTAAAAGAATATTTTTTATTAAATTTCTGTTTTTGGCGAAATTATTTTATCAGTTTTCTTCTCAGCAGGATGTGGACAAAATTAGGAATCAACAATGGATACCAATTTGGATTCACCAATTACCGGAACTCGGAACCGGATAATACAAATAACAAACAACATGGCGGATCGGCGGATAATAGTTGTATTAGTTGTATTCCTTTCACACCTAGGAGGAGCTCCGGAACAGCTCCTGGGCTTCACGCGCTTATTCCTTTCGAAAAGTGTTTGTTGCACCACGCATCTGTTCCCTGCAAATCGGGGGCTACTAAACACCGGAGCGAGTAGCTCGAGTGTTTCAAACTCTTGAAAGGAATACAACTATTGTTGTATTCCTTTCACACCTAGGAGAAGCTCCTGAACAGCTCCGGGGCGTTACGCGCTTATTCCTTTCGAAAAGTGTTTGTTGCACCTGAGTGCTCAAGCCCGGATTCAACCATTTAAATGCATGAAAGCCGGCGCATCTGTTCCTTTCATATCGTGGTCGACTAACAGCGGAGCGAGTAGCCCAAGTGTTTTAAACTCTTGAAAGGAATACAACTATTCCTTTCACACCTAGGAGGAGCTCCGGAACAGCTCCGGGGCTTCACGCCCCTATTATTTTCGAAAAGTGTTTGTTGCAAGTGGTTGCACCACGCATCTGTTCCCTGCAAATCGGGGGCGACTGAACACCGGAGCGAGTAGCTCGAGTGTTCCAAACTCTTGAAATGAATACAACTATTTTAACAGGACCGCATCCACCGTGCGTTCGGTATTTTGATCTCGAGCTTGAATTTACCGTTCGTTTATTTAAATAGTGTACTCGGGGCAGGCTCATTAGCGTTTATTAAAATTTCAGGCACTCTGATCAGCGTTCAACTGCTCTGTTCGGACTGTTCGCTCGCTGAGCCGCTTTCCAGTATGCACATTGGCGCGCTCTGGCGCGCTCTAGAGCACCTCGGGGGCGCCACGCACTAGATTTCTACCGTTCCAGTATCATGGCGTGAGACGCCTGTCTTAGGGCGGGTATTATAAAACTACTTTGAAAGTTAACTTAAAGTTAACTTCTGGAATTACATGTAATTCAAAAAGTTAACTTCAAGTTAACTGTCAAAGCAGTTTTATAAGGTTTGTTCCAACCTGCGATAATATTACTGTAATATTATCGTCCGTAACCGCGCTAATGCGACTGCGCAATCAAAAACAGTAAAATTATCCTAAATAATTTAAAAACTTGTTGGAACGTTTTTTGAACTAGTAGTACTCACAACTCACAAAATAATTCATCTCCTGGACTAATTCTACCACATTCATTTCAATGCATTTAATTTATAGTTTGTTGAATATTCGACACTAAAAATCATATAATTGTACAAGAGCTAATATGATGCTGTCCCAGTTACTTTTGGTGACGATGGTACTTAAGTTATAAATTTCATTGCTATTTTATGGTAATCCATTATGAGGTACAGAACTTTGATATTAATTCACTATTTAAGGAATGAATTGAACATGCAAAGAAGGCATATCAGAGCAGATCAATTGAAACTTCTGATGAGGTTTTATTATCAAATATACTAGACGGAACACATGGCCAAACCAAGGAAGGTTTTAGAACGATAACCACAAGCAAACCTTTTGTACTAGACTTCCAAAAGTTCCAAAAGAATCGGCGCAGTTTATAATTACAAGAAGCCCCATTTATTTTAATATTCCTCAAAGACCAAGAATTTCATTCATTTTAGTTGAACTGAAGGTCTAAATTCTAAAAGTTTATTCTGAATTCTTTGTTTGACTTTTATTAGGGTGTTTTAGCGTTAATCACATTTTTTTAAGGTGTTTACTCACCCCTTAAAAATAAAATCACAAGACCGTAAACACCCTGTATACCATTTTAAAAATACCGTATTGTTAGCGGTACCGTATTAGCGTAGCGTCTGAGGCACGAGAACTTTCTATTAGGGATTTACATTATACGATAATTCGTCGCGTATGCGCAAATATATATTTTTTTTCAATGAGCCGCTTCAATCGCGGCGATGCGGAACTGGCGCGCAGTCTCGCGGACTCCGCTCATGTACTGGATTCGGATTGCCTGTAAGAGCCGCTTTCGAGTCCAGTGACGAATTTTAAGGTGCTCCGGAACCCGTAGCTTCACACTCTGGTGCTCCAAACAACTGTTGTTTCACTGGAACGCATCCTACTTTAGTGTCGTGATTTGATGCACCCATAAAATTAGCCGCTCTCCAGCTGACCATTTTGAGCACGCAATCGAGCTTTTGCGCGCGCAAATGCTTCAAGCGCGTGTTCGTGTTCCAGCCGTACTCCGCTTCGAGAGTTGCTAACTTTTGCTTTTCAAACACAGAACACTGGGCAGAGGAAAAACGAACAGTTCAGTAGCGCGAAATTCGAACGCACTGGACCGCCTATAAAAAGCCCGGGGCGCTCTAGAGCAGCTCAGGAGCAGGGACCTAGACCGAAATGAAATATCGGTTCCGTTCCGATTCCGGTCAACAGCGTCATGACAAATATCGGTTCCGTAACGGTTCCGGTTCTAGAGAAATCTGTCGATTCGGATTCGGCTCGGAACAATAATTTCGGTTTTAACGGTTCATACCGGTATAGTTTCTCACAAATTCTATAGGTTCGTTCCAACCCAGCCAAAAACCGTACAATGTACGGTCACGGTCATGCGCCATAGGTTAAACGCGTTCCAACCGAGAGATGATCGTTTACCGTACAGTTTCGTTGGCGTTCCAACCAAACCTGGGATCGTTCGAGAACTGGTTTTAGCACCGTCATTTCGATCCCGAGTGGAAAGCAAGAACCGCGTGGACTGATTCATGACTGACATGCGTAATTCAATTTTTGTCACCTGTTTTTGTTGTTCATGTTGTTAAACAACCAATTTCCAATCTAACTTATAAAACTGTAGCATTTTTATTTTTTCAAGTGAAAAAAAGTACAAAATTTATTATCAGCTATTTGCGAATCCTTGATGTTATCAGCTTGCAAGGATTCAGTTTTAGATTCTTGATAATGAATCAGCGTTGGTGTTCGATTTTCCTTTTTTATATATTATTTTGTAATCCTAATCCTATATTCTTCTATTTTAATTTGCAAACAAACAAATTTAGGGTTAAAGTTATTTGAACTGTCGTCATTACGAAAACGATCATGAAACCGTTCCAACTACCCGTTGTTTCTGTACCAAGATAAAACCGTGCAAGGTCAACGCATGCGCCTGCAATCGATCCTAACAGTTCCGAAACCGTTTCATGACGATACGAAAACGGGGGGTTGGAACGAACCTTATATCTAACAGAAAAATGTATGTTCCTGTAATTGGTGGTTTATTTTTTTATTGAATTTCTCTGCCTGTCTGCATCAACATCAATAATAATAAATATTATAAATAATAATAAAATTATTTTCGATCAGTTAAATAATAAAAATCTCAATCCCTCCACCAGGCCAAAGTACCAGTGATGGCGTACACAGCGTGTTGTTTATGTTGCCTTGACGTAGGGTGCATGGCCTATCCTCGTGAGGCCTGTGTGTAACAAATCCCCCCCGTCTCCCCCGCCCCAACAGTACTAGAAAATGGTATGTCCAATGAACTATAGCTAAAAACTGGAATGCGCACACATTGCCATATCTGCCAAAAAAATGTAGCCATGAAAGACAGATGCCACAAAGGGGAATGTTGTTTTTTTCTGTTGCTCGCTGTCATATGACGTTTTCGAAAGTTTTGTCATATTTCCCTTCACAGGTTTCATCAATTGGAATACGTGTTGGAAGCAATTTTCGCCATTAAACATAATGAGTGCGACAAAAACAGGTATCCCCTCCGCAGCAGCCGCACTAGGCTTCACGTTCGTCCTTATGTGTTAGCATTCCAGTTTTTGGTTATAGTTCATTGGGTATGTCATTTCTCTAACCGCCTCGGCGATATGGTACGTCGAGCGGTTAGAAGAAAAAAATATAAACAACGGAGAGCGGGAAAGTTCGAAAAAGCGTAAAAACATTGGTAAAAACAAAAACTAAATAAAAAGTTGCATTTTGTATGTATTATTATATTTTATGAATTTGAAGCCCGAAAGCCGTTTTCCCTTGCATACAGCGTGATTTACGTAGGCCGTGCATTACAAATTATTCAGTTTGCAGGTGGATCAGCATAAATACCACCTAATCTACCTGCTAATGTACGGACTACGTAAATCACCCAGTATTATGCTCAAAAAAGATTATGGTATATCCTAGTTTACCTACTTGATGGGCTGTTATTGTAGACTGTAGGTAACGAGAACTTATAAACTTTAGATAAAGTGGTTCTAGTAGGTCTATCCACCCATGGTCCACATCTGAAGCATTGAACGAAAAAAAATTAAACTAGCTACTTTTCACTTTTTGGCTTGCTGTAATGAAAAGGAATGAAATACTGGATAATTCCACAATTTCCTCGTTATCAAATGGCATTTTCAGTGATGTCATCACTTGACATACCGCCCCTAATTGTTTTGTAACCCGGACCGGTTAGTTTAAATCAGAGCGACGTGAAAAGGTGTTTGGTTCGTTAGCGTGTTCAATTCCAAACAAGTAAAAGCAAAAGGAAATTGGTTAACAACAGGGACAGGGGCGGACATATCACCGGGCAGTGGAAGAGAAATGAAATCAAGAAAAAAACCGAAAACACAAACCAAATTAATTTTTTTTGACAATATTTTAGGTTATAATTTTCCAAAAGTGACAGTTGATGGTTCTCTATCCATCCATCACAGGGAAACGAGAGCGAGCTCAGGGTACGGGCTGGATTTTAACCCGAACGCAAAAGAGAACACTCTGATGGTTAAAACGAACAGGATCTTATCGTTTCGAGCGCCCTCGGAGTTTACCGAGTGTAAAGTCGAACTCAGTCTGTAGTTCCTTGCTGCTCTCAAGGCTGCGGCTACGTTCTTTTTTCATCTGCGAGTGACTCGAACTTTTCAAGTGGCGCTTTCTTTTTAGTACATTTAGCTGGTAATAACAATACTCACATAAACTACAAAAAAACAAAGCAAAAGAGAGTTTTCCTAGAAACTGTTCTATACAAAACGGTTCAAAATGTTTTAAGCACTTCATTGGTTACTCACCGGTAGAGTGGTAGATTATACGGTGAATTCTGAAAAATGCCCTGAGCCGCTTTCCAGTGCCTAAATTGTTAGAGTATCATGCTCCTGAAGTGTGACGCTCTTGAACTGTTCAACATAAGCAGCACTGGAACGCTCTCGTCTTAACCCCCACCATTTCGGATTTCAGGAGCATGAAACACTGACAAAAGGGTTGGTGCACGAGGGGGCAGGGGATAACAGAAATGAGTAGCTCAAGTGTACGACACTCTAAGCACTGGAACGCGCAAAGCAATTGTGGAGCACTCCTGAGCTGCTCAGGAGTAACTCAAATGGGTCACTGGAAAGCACCTCTGTATGGGAGGTTTCCGCTTGTCAGAAATGATTGATTGTTCTTGACATTTGTCGTTTCCCCCAAATTTCCTTATCAAAACATCCCAAAAAAAAAGTGTTTGTGTTTTTATTTTTGTCCCATAGAATGACCATAAGAAGATAAGAGCTTTATTATCGTTTTATTAAGTAATTATTTACAAAAAAGTTATTACTGCCGAGATGTCCGTAGCGGGTGCGTTTTCCCTGGCATTATTATCAAAAATGGTCTTTTCTTTGTGGACTTTCCTTTGATGTACAGAAAATTTCCATATTGTTATCCATATTTTACATATACAATTAAAATTATTTTTCTAGTATTCTGAACTTTTAGCAAAATGTTTGTGAAACCCGAAGAAGTTCTTATCGCTAATGCATTCTGGTAAGTATGAATTTAATTCAGACTCCAGTTTCCCATTTATTTCTCGAGCTAGCTATTATTGTAATAAATTATAACAACTGATAAGACAAATAATGCCTATTATAATATTTACTCGAATATTTATTCAACTTGTTATCTTCCTGACATAAGCATTCAGTTATTTTTATTGGCGCTTCTAGAATGATTGGTAGGTATGCGAAGGTATAAATCTAAATGCATATTACACGAAACCAAGAGACTCGTCTAAATTATTGGTTCAAAAATTAAGCAAATGAGTATACTTTGTCACTTGTCACATATTTGGAAAATGATCAGTGTACTAGTAAATTATCTTCAGTCGCTTGGTCCAATGTAGATAAATATTTAGTTGTACTGAAACAGTTGTAACATTATGTTTTTTTTAAAAATATAGATGACAACAAATCCTATTGTTTCATTTTAACAGGCCAATCCATCAACATTTGTGTGAGGTAAGCACCCAAATCTCAACAACGATTTTTCAGGAGAAGCGCATTACGGCAATTTAATAGTGATAGTAAGTTCAAACATTTTGGACAAGGGCAATGATAAGATGTTTTTTTTTTCCCTTATTCTAAGTTTTTTAAAATAAAGGTAGGGCCTATGCCTATAGGAACAGGCTTCCATAATTTTGTCCAAATTTTTTTCCAAAAATGTGTCATTCTAATTTTTGTTCAGAATCAGGGCTTACTCCACACATGTTCCATCAACCATCAATTCTACATACATTGTTAAATAAAAGCAGTAAATGTGAGAAAAATCAAAAACCAAGTACCTATACCCTATACCTACTTATTCCTCGACTTATCCTTATAACAAGCTCATCATCTGAATGAGGAATTTTCAGCCTCTTCCCTGGAAAATATGTTTGACTTCTTGTCACTGTGTCCGACACTCGGTCCGACAAGACTTAATTTTTAAATATGTCATTAGCTTTGTATTTGCTTAGGTATAGCTATATTGTTTTTGATGTTTTGGCACTAGATCTAAAGCATAGTTCTCATGGAGCAGAAAATCCCGTTGCGAACGCGGAATTTTTAAAATTTGTTCCGCAGTGGGGAAATGTCAACTTTTATCCTCTGTCACTTTTTATTGTCACCTGTGAGATGTATGGTATGACATTTGATGAAAATCACTAAAATATAATGTGAAATACCCTAAATATAACTAAAAATCTGCTGCTCGTTTCATGTGAAACACGACAAAATTAATTTTTGAACGGAAAGCGATATTCCGCACCCGACGCGATTTTTCCACTATTTTTCTCTCCATAAAAACTAGGCTTTGCATCGAGTAGTAACTCAACACGATGGTTTGATTTATTTTAATTTGTCCACGAAATATGCAAGCGTTACCTCTGTATTTATTCTTTTAACTAACATCCTCTAATGCACACTTATCCATGAAAATGTTATTTTTCTTTTTATATCTGTCCCTTGATTTTTCTGGCAACCCAACATCTTGTTTTACAGAAAGAAATCATCAATATTATTGGGGAATGCTGTTATTACTGAATGTTTTATGTTTAATTGTCACATTCTGACTTTTTTGACATTACATAATTTAGATATTAGTCTGATTTCAACTTGTTTATTTTGTTGTCACGTTCTGCATTTTTTCAGCAAGTCACTTTTTAGGTATATCTTAATGCTTTTTTTTCGACTTTTTTATTTAACGGGAAGGAATTTTGAAGATCATACTTCATCATTACTATACTCATAACTCAATCAATAAAAATAATAAAATGTTTGATCCACAATAAGCTTATTCAATTAAATTATAATTAAATTTATACTAAACAAAATTTATCTTGTAGCACCTAGTTGTTGTACACATCTGTAAGTATGTAGGTACTTTATATATAAACTTTAATAAAATCTATATAAGTAAAACACAAACACTTTTCAACTTTCAAACTTGATTCAAACACATTGTATTTAATAGATTAAACCATGCCATCCCCAATTTTGCAAACCATTTCTCAGATTCAAACAGTGGCGGCTCGTCGTATAAAGCAGCTGAGGCTGGGCCTCACATGTAAAAATTACAATAATGATGTAAAATTTTGAAATAATATTTATTAAACATTTAACGTTTTGAACTATTTTCAATCATTAAAAGTATCAAAACATCGAATTTTCATTAAAGTATAATACTATTTCTTGAATTTACCGCGCACTTCTACCTATTTATCCTTATAGGCGCTCAAATCGTTGCCGGACAGCATAAAAATGATATAGCAATACCAAAAATTTTGGCCTCATGTGCGTCACAGAACGCCGAAGCGATGCCATGGCACTCCCCACCACAACCCGTCAACTGTAGGTGAGACGATAGCGAATTTTTATAGGCACTGAGGCGCACAATTTTGGGCTTGTTAGATAGAAACCTTGCATTTCTTGCTGTTGCGACAAGTAGCAAATGCCAGTGCGTGATTTAATTGGCTCATACTTTTTATTTTGGTCTGTTGCGGGTTGAAAAACTGTTTTTTTGGAATTTATTTTGTTAATTTGAAACTCAATATTTGTATTAAAATAAGAATTATGTACTGCTGTTGTTTTGCAACTGTAAGAAATGAAAAATTTTATTAGAAATATATAAAAAAATAAATATCCGAGGTGTTCTTTTAATGAAATTTTGGGTCAAAATTTGGATGTAACACTTGAAAATTTTGTTTGGGTTTGTTTGGGTTAACTCGATGGGCCATGGGCCTCACCAGTTTGGATTGTCACGAGCCGCCACTGGATTCAAATCATTACTTGCAATCAGATATCACTAGACATTCATTAGCTCTTGTTTCTATAGAATGAGTATAACAAAATCATTAATTTCCTCCGAGATTTACTCTATAGTCCCAAGATTTTCAGGAACAACCTTGCAGCCCAAATGTCTGTCAACCTAGCATGACAACCCCAGCAGAATTCGAAAAAAATTAGTGGAGATTAGTTGCTAATTATTTACCATAATTTTGATTTTTTTACTCTTGCCGATTATGAAATAATGTGACTCTTGCTAGCTTGATATCAAGCTAGCAGAAATCTTTTCAAATTCCTGGCAAAATTCGAAAAATTTTAGTTGAGAATTTGTTGCTATTTAATTGCTAATTATTTAGGTACCATATTTTTGATTTTTTTTTCGCTTGCCGATTTCGAAAAAATGCGACTCTGCCAGCTTGATATCAAGCTAGCAGAAAAAAAAATCCCAGCGGAATAAAAAAAAAATAGTGGGGAGTTTGTTGCTAATCATTTACCATATTTTCAATTTTTTTACTCTTGCCGGTTTTGAAAAAATGCGATTATACCAGCCTGACATTCAAGCTAAAATGTTATTATGTATTATTTTTTATCAAGGTACCTAATTTTGCTTGAAAATCTATGGCTATTTTATTGATCAGATCACTAGTCCACAGTGCGAAAGTATTTGAAATAATTTGGACTAATTTTTCTCGTCCTCTCATGCTGAATACGCACAGATGACGAAAAGTTATTATTACCTAGTTTAAGTTTTTATGATTGGAAGCCATAAAGATAAGAATGCTATTCTACCAACTAATGTTGATGTTCACTTAGTTTGTTGATAGCAAGCGTTGAAAATATTGGTTT
The DNA here is from genome assembly GCA_917834065.1 of Ceutorhynchus assimilis. NCBI lineage: Eukaryota > Metazoa > Arthropoda > Insecta > Coleoptera > Curculionidae > Ceutorhynchus > Ceutorhynchus assimilis. Next base: position 44,790,424 of record OU892277.1, read on the forward strand.
TAGTGCTGTATCCTGAGCCATTTAGTATCACTACGTAATAAAAATAATAAAAGTAAACGTATCAATATACTTTATAGCAAAATGTCTCGAAAATGTGTGAATAATCCCCATAATTTTTGTTACATTTGTGGTGACGCGAAATTTAGTAAAAAAAAGTGTTCTATATCGCCTACAATACAAAAAGCTTCAAATCAAATCAAATCAAAAAATGCTTTATTGTACAAAAAGGCCTTAAGACCCTTATTTACAAAGCTAAAATGGAAATAATACAAAAATAATACAAAAACATTATGAGGAGACACTGAAACGTTACATGTTAAAATACTAAAAACTAACAAAGACAATCAAGATAAAAACATTAAAAAACCAAAAACTGCTACTCAAAATGTCATTCACAAATCCAGTCAAGCTCTTATATATGGTACATACAAATAAAAAAATAAAAAAGCGAACAAACAATAATAAAGATCAAAGTATTTTTCAAGTTACAGATAGACATCATAATTCATACAATCGCCAAAGCTAGAGCCTATCGCCATAAAATTCTTCCAGAGAGTAATATGCTTTTAAGAGCAGAAGCTGTTTCACCTTTCTAGCAAAAAGGATACTATTGTCTAGATATTTGATCTCAAGAGGCAGGTGGTTATACATCTTTTTCCCCTCATATATTATTGACTTTTTTGTTAATGCACTCCTTGGGATGCACAGACTAAGATTGTTGCTGTTGAACCTAGTTGTCCTGGTGTCATTATTGTCATCCGATCCTTTATATTTTTTGTGAACCATGCCCACCGTCAGTAAAATAAAAATACAGGTCAATGTAAGAATTCCCTCCCGGATGAACAGAGGCCGGCAGTGTTCCCTAGAGCCGACTCCACACAATAAACGAACAGCCCGTTTTTGTAAAACTAAAACTGAATTAACTATTTGACCACTGGCAAAACCCCAAAATTCAATGCCATATCTGAGACGTGACTCAACAAGTGCAAAGTACACACCCCTTGCAATGTCATGACCCAACTCATTACGAACCGTCCTTAACGCATAACATGCAGGAGCTAGTTTTTTTCGCAAGTCATTGATATGCTCACCAAACTTCAACTTAGAGTCTATAGCTAAGCCCAAGAACCTCGAACAATCCCTATTAGCAAGTGGCTCATCATTTAAAGTTATATTTGCCACAGAACACTTAAAGGAAAGTAAATTTGTTTTCGATATGTTGAAAGATAGTTTATTGGAGTCACACCACTGCTTTACCTTGCGAATATCTTGCCCAATCCTATCCTCCAATGTGACTTTGTCTGATCCCAGCCATAAGATGGTAGTATCATCAGCAAAAAGTGTAATTGATGCATCAATGTTGGTGCAAGCTAGATCATTAATGTAAATCAAAAATAATAGGGGACCAAGCACTGATCCTTGGGGCACCCCATGCTCAATGCTCCGTACCGATGATACATCGTTGTGGCCCTTAACAATCTGTTTTCTGTCTGTCAGATAAGACTGTATCCAGCTCAAAGTGTTACCCCTGAATCCATAATGAAAGAGTTTCTGGAGTAATATCTTACGGCTTACACAATCGAAGGCTTTGGAAAAATCTCAAAAGACCGCAGCCGCGATCTCCCCCTGATTCAGTCCAAGATACAGCCTCTGAAGAAAGTTGAATACTGCATCACTAGTGCTCTTCTTGTCCTGAAATCCAAACTGGTTGACATTCAGCAACCCGTGAGCCCGAAGAAAAGAGACCATCCTAGACTTAACAAGTTTTTCTATTATCTTAGAGAGTGTTGGCAGCAGAGATATAGGGCGGTAACATGATGGATCGTCCGTACTTCCGCCTTTGAAAATTGGTTTTACCAGAGCGGTCTTCAGACTCTCGGGAATGGTACCCATATCAAAAGATAAATTAATAAACCCAGCAAGCAACTCCAGCACACAGTCGGGCAAGTTGCTAAATATCCTTAATGACAGGTCATCTATCCCCGATGAATTTTTGTTTTTTATTTCCCTAAATATAGTTTTTATCTCACCAACATCTGTGTGGTAGAAGCCAAAGAAATTTGGAACAGAAACATTCCTTAGATAGCTCATAGGATCTATATCTGATGACAACCCAGACATTAAGTTTTCGGCCACTGAGCAATAAAAAATATTAAATGTATTAGAATCTATTTCAGTCACACAAGCAGGCTTTACATTACTGCCTCTCAAACTGTTAACAATATTCCAAATTTCTTTACTCTTACTTTTTGCATTATTAATTTTGTTAGAGTAAAACATTTTTTTAGCTCTTTGTATCACTTTCCTGTACACTCTTCTATATTCATTATAATAATTTTTCAGAAAATCTGTAGGGAAGTTTTTTTTAAGAGTGTTCAAAAATCTTAAATTCCTAGACGAGGTTTTTATTCCTTTGGTAACCCAAGGTTTTTTACTTTTTTGTTTTATTGCTTTTAATGGGAAATGTTTGTTGAATAGATTAGTTATTTCAATGCTAAAAAGATCAAGTGGGTCTGACAATGCCTCTATTTTAATCCAATCTATTCTTTGACAATCCGTTCTAAATTTATTAAAATTGGACCTGTTGTAAATTCGTCCCATTCTAATGCTTTTAGTTTTTCTTGTCCTTAAAGTTATGCTTGCTAAAATTGCTTCATGATCCGATAATCCCGAAGGTACAACCATTGCCTCACAGAGGTGCTTGTCCCAAAAATTTACGCAAAAATAATCAATTATGGTACTTGAACCCTCAGTAACACGGGTAGGGTTTTTGATCAGCATTTTAAAGTTTGAAGACAGAAGCAAATCGACTAAATTTTGTGTCTGTATCGAATTATTATCTAAGTAATCTATATTAAGATCTCCTGCTAATAAAATGTCTGAACCATGGAAGAGAGAGAGCAACATCTCCAGTCTACTCAGAAACTCACCAATTGAACTACTAGGAGGTCTGTAAATACACAGGAAATAAACATTATTCACTTTATCGTACACAACTGAGAACTCAAATTCTCCTTCTACACACAATCCATCAAGCTCACTCACATGCATACAGTTCACAATTCCACACAAATCCTCACGGATGAATATTGCTGTGCCTCCCCCCACGCGATCAGCCCTGCAAAAGGAAGACAGCATTAAATAATTCGGGATCCTCAATGGTTCATCCCTCCTCAACCAGTGCTCCGTCACAAACAAAAACCCCGGATTATCATAGCACTCCAAGAATACAGAAAATTCATCCACCTTACCACGAATTGAGCGAATATTCAAAATTAAAAAGGATAGTCCTTCCTGGGCATTACGAGTGGCCGGGGCTGTTTGTCTAAAAAATTTGTTTCACATTCGTGCCCTGGGAGATGAGCCTGGCCTTCCAACATAAGAGGCTCAGAGTCCAGAAGATTCGCCTCCCCTGAATACTCAGGGAAGGACCCACAATCGTCAACCTTGACCTGTAATAAAGTTCTAAATCTGTCAGCTACAAAGAAGTTTATAATTTTTTTAAATATTAAATTTGCTAATAACCGCCTGCCCCTGCGATTTAAATAAATACTATTCCTGAAATAGCATCTTTGGTCAAATTCATTTTGCAAATTCAGATACTTAACATTATTTGAGTAAAATCCTAAACTTAAAGCACTATTAGAAATCTTATCATTTACAAGATAAAACCTATAAGCGTCTCTACATTCTATATTAACAGGTATATTACACAAGAGTAAGTTAGTGAAGAAACATTTGTTTGCCAGTGACAGTATATTTTTCATTGAAATATCATCATTATTCACGCCAGCCAGTACTATTACAAAATCTGACATTGTTAACTCGGTTACAAGACAATTGATGCTAGATGCTACATCATTGAATTTGGCAAATGGTTTACATATAATCTGAACATAAAAATCATCACTAAAAAAATCCTTCAGATAGTTGTACATATGTTTACCATAATCATCTGTTAAAAACACTACCTTATTCTTCGTTTGTTTATTTACTTTAGCACAGTCAGCTTACTATTACTACTTTAACGATAAAATAAAACACCAGGATAAAAGCTGGATTCCACATTTCTGCTGCAATCCCTGTGCTACAGGTTTGAGAAATTGGCTGAGCGGCAAAAAAAAACATCATTTTGTTTTGCAGTGCCAATGCAGTGGCAGGAACTGACAAGACAAATCACGTCATAACTTGTTATTTCTGTTCGACAACTCATATATGTATTTGTAAAACGTAAGGGTTTTTCTAGAAAAAAGAAGACTGCCTTAATATATCCAAATGTACCAACGGCTACTCCTTCTCAGCCGCACAGCAATCTTCACCCAATCCCGAAGCGTCCTAACACTGACAATGACGAAGAAGATGAAAGCACAGCAGTTCACCTTCAACTTTATCAATGTCGGAATTCGAAGCACCTAGTAAATCATCACAGCCACACAAGATAACACAAGCTGAGTTAAACGATCTCGTAAGGGAGTTAGCATTGTCAAAGAGCAAAGCAGAACGTCTAGGCTCGAGACTGCAACAGTGCAACAGCTTCTAGAAAGCGACGTGGCCGTAACTTCTTACTAGGCAAAAAGAGTTGATGCAATATACATCAAGAAGGTGTGGCCTTATCGTCAGTCACTTCGACCTGGGCAAACAAATATTCTAAATAACCCTTTAGTTGATCTACAATAAGTGTTATTGCCACCGTTGCATATTAAACTAGGGCGTATGAAAAATTTCGTAAAAGCAATGAAGAAAAATGGAGCTGCTTTTCAGTACCTTCGTCAGAAATTTCCAAGATTAGGAGAAGCAAAGATCAAGGAAGGTACATTTTTCGGTCCTCAAATTAGAACACTATTTAAACATAATAACTTTGACTGTGTTTTGGAAGGTACAGAAGAAAAAGCCTGGCAAGACTTTGGTCTTGTGGCAAAAAGCTTCTTAGGAAATAAGGGGAGTGACAACTATGCTGACCTAATCAAAAGATGTTATCATCGTTTAAAGAACAAGGTTGCAACATATTCCTGAAAATCCACTTTTTACATTCACATTTAGACTTCTTTCCAGACAACTGTGGGGCATTGAGTGAGGAGCATGGAGAACGCTTCCATGAGGACATTGCAATTTGCAATCATGGAAAAACGATATCAGGGCAAGTGGAATGTTGCCATGTTGGCGGATTATTGGTGGACTGTTTGTTGAGATGTTCCAGAAGCAGAATATAAGAGAGCAGCGAAAAAACCACTTCGCCATTCCGCAAATGAGTAAAAAATGTATAATTTCTGTTAATTTTTGAAAAAAATGGATTATATTTTTTTCACAAAACTAAAACTAATTTTGAAATATTTTTATTATTATGATGTTTATGTAAGACTAATGTACACTGATGTAAAATGACGGTCATTTAAAATCGTGACGGTCATTTGCGTCATGACATGTCATGACGGTCATGATCATGGGCATAGTTCATAGTAATTATTTCAATTTAGAACGCCACTACCCACAGTCTATGGTCTTTAAACTCACAAATGGGTTTAAAATAGGGACAGTCAATTATTGATTGAGTTTTGACAAATAATTGAGGATTTCAGAACAGAAGAAATTTCAACAAATAAAAAATAAAATAACAAAAATAATTGCTTTTCACCTAACAAATGCAGTAAGTGATACTTCACCGCATTCAAAATTATACCTATGAGCATCTATCTCCAAAAAAAGGCATTTTTGAAATTTCTGAACGAGAAGGGATTTTTGAGAGTACCTGAACACCGAATCTACTTTACCGCATACTATGCAGTCTACTTTACTACTGCACATTTACACACTATGCAGTAAAACGGTCATGACTAACGGTCACATTGAATGTGACGTGACGGTCATGACCGTCATGACCCGCCGTCATGCGCGCTGGTCATGACTCACTAACATCACTGCTAATGTATAATGTAAGAATTATACTTGTGATTTTGGCAGTTTGATGACATATGTTATTCCCCCAGGAAATAATGATGAGTAGCGGGATTATTGGTCATTATTCCTCAAAAGTGTCAGTGTCAAACGTGTTGTGCTATGGTGTAGTGCTTGTGGATTTGTATTGAGAATTTAGATGGATGAAATTTGTTCATTAAAAATCTCAAATAAATTAAGTAATTTGTCGTAAAAAAGTAGAGTATACTACTCGCAATAATGGCTATTATTTCCTCGGAATGTTACTCCCTCGCCGCTAACGCGGCTCAGTGCGTAAATAATCCTCGGGAATAATAGCTATCAATATTGACTCGTGGTATAATCTACTATTATCATGTGGAAATTAATAAAAAAAGTTACTTTACTCAATGAATACTTTTCCAATGTAAGAATTTGTAGCCTAGTGAATTAGAGGAACCAACTTTCGAAAAGTCAACTTTCTCATCTATTCATTGTTCATCAAAATGCGCGAACAAAAAACGATAGTCACAATATAGAATAAATTTTTGAGCTGATGATAATACATAGATATTTTTAACTGTTTAAGGACCGGTTTATTCATATTCAGATAAACTCACTGATAACTATGTCCACAAGAATCATTCACCAATCTCTAATCCTATTGGTCGGCGGATAACTGGCCGACCAATGGGATTACAAATTGCGTTTTTATCTCTCAGATTGCATTACCTGACAGTTTATCAAAAGATGAATAAACCAAGCCTGAATAAGAGTTATTTATACCTTATTGCCTTTTTGAATACTTTTCTTCTTTTATCGTCTCCCGTATTTACCTGCAGGAAAGGTCTCTAGAAATTCCATTTTCCGTCAAAATGTCTGATGTAGGAATCTTAACTTATCTAGCAATCTGATATATTTATTTTGGAACACACTTCGCGCTTCTTTCCTGTTAAAAACGCACCCTTCATAATAATTAAGCACTGAATCTTGCGGATTTAAATGCGCTCTTCAATTAACCTAAATAGATTTTTTTTCTAAAATAATTAGGGATGCCAATAATAATTGATTCAATTAAAAATTACATAGAGTTTTCTTTATCCCGCCCGTCGATGCAATACCCTGTATAGCGATCCATATTAATCTGAATAGCTGTACAATACAATACAAAATAATTCTGCTGACGGTAAATAAATATTTACCAGCCAAAAAGACTCCATATTGGTCTAAATTGCTGTATATTATAATATAAACTCATTTTGCTAATGGTAAATAAATATTTACGAGTCAAAAAGACTCAAAATCGATCGATGCTGGTCTGGGCCGTTGTTTATTACTTAATAAGATTCTGCTGGCGGTAAATTGATTTTTACCAGTCAAGAAGGATCCATATTGGTCTTAATCGCTCTATAATATAGACTTATTCTGCTATATCGATCGATGCTGGTCTGGGTCGTTGTATTACTAGATAATACGATTCTACCAGCGTCACCCGATATTCGTACAGAAGTTTTATTGAGTGGATAGTTTGTCTTGAATTTGTCGTGCAGAAAAAAATTGTCGGGTTTTTTTTTAAGTACCCTTTGGTAGTGCTAGTTTGATATCAAGTTAGCACTACCAACGTCACCCGATATTCCTACAGAAGTTTTACTGAGTGAACAATTTGTCGCTTTTTTGTCGTGCAAAAAAAAAAATCGCCTCTATAAGGATAAGAATTGCTGAAAATTTCAACTTTCTATCTACCTATAATAGAAAAAAAGTTATGACCTTTCAAACTTTTCAGAAATTTAAATCCTAAGGTTTGCCTGGCAAAGTTCTTTAGCATTCGGCTATTCTTATATGACCCAGTAGGCTCAATCCACTCGGAATCACATTGTGCAGCTGACATCGAACAGCAAATCATAATTCAACCATTTCTCGCCGGCATTCGGTAGTGCCCCACTGCTACACTTACCTTAAATAGTATAATCGTGCAACAAATGAGATCCTAACCTATTATGGCGTACGGCTTCCCCGGGGACACCAATTACCAAAAAGAAATAATCAAACCGGAAATTGTTGGCCTGGATGTTAATGAAACGCAACTTCAATTGGCACAAAATGATAATCATTTAAAAAGGAAGTTATTGAAAACATTTACAGCCAAATGCTCAAAGCTCAATACCAAATTTGCTCAACTAAGAGTAGCGTACCAAAGTTCTGATTTCTGTACCCTATCACTCCTAAAAAAAACAGAAGGTAATTTCCTTTGAAAAGTTTATAAGTGCATAAAGGGACTTTTCTAGGACCTGTGGTGTGACTGAAGGGCAGGATAAGAAGGCTATAAATAGATGTTTGTACTTATGAAATTTAATAATTTGTACACTCATCAATTATTAGAAAATTCGGTCAAGAATGCTCACTAAACTCGAAATGCTTATATAATTATTATTTTCTTTAAGAGTGCGCTTCTCGATGCTGAAAAAATAGGTATTTCGCGTTTGCGACTATGCTGTTTTAATAAAAACAGTTGCATCTAGGGAATTCTAACAAAAACTGTTTTTAAGACTGTACTTTTGTGCGTGCTTGTTCAGTAATTTTTTTTTTGATTTTTCTCATTTTTTGAAAAAAAAAATTCATAAAATGGGAAAAAACGAAAAAATTTTACTGGTCAAACAAGCACATAAACATATCCTTGAAAAAAGTTTTCGGTTAAAATTTTCTAGATGCAACTGTTTTTTAATAGCTTATTTCACTGCCGAATTCCGAATGACGAAAATTAAAATAGATAAGAAAAGAAAGGAACAAGCTTGTTAACATTACCCTGGTCACCTTTTTTTTTATTACTTCATAGTCACAGTCATAGTGATGATTCATCGATCAGATAAGTATAATAATATTGAAATAATAAATTCTTGCTAAAATGCACGAAACATCAATTTCAGATTGTTTCGAAAATGTGTTGAAAAAACCTGGAATAATTCTGATTTTGAGATTTGAGAATGATCCGAGGAATGATCATTATTCAAGCGGCTAAAATTGCCAAAGCAATTATCATTCTTTTTTTATGAAGGTACCAACTGAACTTATCCTATGCATCAGTCAAAAAGATAAAATAATATTCTGCTGGCGATAAATAAATTTTTACCAGTCAAGAAGTCTCCATATTGGTCTAAATCGCTCTATATTATAATATATAGACTTATTCTGCTAGCGGTAAATAAATATTCACCAGTCAGAAAGACTCAAACTAGATCAATGCTGGTCTGGGTCGTTGTATATTACTAGATAATACGATTCTGCTGGTAGTAAATAAATATTTACCAGTCAGAAAGACTCAAAATCGATCGATGCTGGTCTGGGTCGTTGTATATTACTAGATAATACGATTCTGCTGGCGGTAAATAAATATTTACGAGTCAAGAAGTCTCCATATTGGCCTGCTAGCGGTAAATAAATACTTATAAGTCAAAAAGAATCGAAATCGATCGATGAAACCAGTCTTTAAACAGTTAAAAATATATATGTATTATTGTCACAACTGCCCGCTTTACGGGGGTGACATGGGGGGTTTGTAGCTTTGGGGGTCGATGGAGAGAAACTCGCTCAAGTTATATAAAAAGGTAGATATATATTTTCCAAATATACCCTCACATATACACTAGTCCTATAAGATGCATGACCCTTCGAACACTGGGGTCCTTATAGGGAGCCACACGTCAACGCTGCTTGGGGGACTGTCAACTTGTTATCGTCACCCTTATGCCTTGTCCAGAGGGGCTTTCCCAACGAGAGGTAATTGCACTGGACAACGATAAGGGTGAAGATACCCAGAGGGACTTTCCCAACGAGAGGTACTTGCACTGGGGAGACTTAATTCCAGAGGGGCTTTCCCAACAAGAGGTAGTTGCACTGGTTTAAGTCTGCCTTTGCTGCGGCTTGCAGCGCAATTTATATCCGTTTATTGCTGAATTGCAATAAACATCCGATCGAATCGGCAATTAAATTAATAAGGTTGAATACCGGTCCTCCTTTCCTAAGCAGCTAGTTGACATTATCATCAGCTCAAAAATTTATTCTATATTGTGACTATCGTTTTTTGTTTGCGCATTGCTCTGTTTGTGTACATTGAATGCATGAAAAAGTTGACTTTTTGGAAGTTGGTTCCTCTAATTATCTGATCAATAAAATAGCCATAGATTTTCATGCATAATTAACTTGATTAAACATAAAAATAATACATAATAACATTTTTCTGGTAGGTAGCTTGAATGTCAGGCTGATATTATGGCATTTTTTCGAAACCGGCAAGAGTAAAAAAATTAGAAATATGGTAAATAATTAGCAACAAAATAGCAACAAATTCCCCACTTTTTTTTTATTCCGCCGGAAAATTGATTTTTTTTTCTGCTAGTTTGATATCAAGCTAGCAGAGTTGCATTTTTTCAAGATCGGCAAGAGTAAAAAAATCAAAAATATGGAAAATAATTAGCAACAAATTCTCAACCAAATTTTTTCGAATTCTGCTGGGGTTGTCATGCTAGGAAGACAGACATGCAGCCCAAGTATATCCAGTTTCTCAAGAAGCTTCCCGCAGTTGTTCTGGCCACACGAAAATTGTGCTTAAGGTAGCAGTTGCTCTCGTATCGTACAGCAATTGTAACATAATTTTGAAGCTGCTTATAGTCTTTTCAGTGTTGTTTGGGTCTTTTGTGAGAAGGAATCTAACATGTGATAGTCCCTTATTAAGTTTTTCATGTAAACAATTAACAAATTAGCAGTTTTTTACTTGAGAGGTTTTAATTTTGGTATACTCATCTGTTGTATAATTCCGAAACAAATTGTATCTTTTAATATTTCAGGGAGACTGAGGAAACTTCCTTATATTTTGTCTTGCAACACAGGAAAGGACATGGGTTAGTTAAAGGATTTTCTTCACTTTTGGTCGGTACCATAGACAGTATTTTAGATACTAAACCACCTCCCTATAGGATTTTACATCAGACACCCAATTCTGAGGTTTACTTGTGTGAGTGAAGAAAAACAAAATTTTCCATTGCAAATAGTTAAATACCTAACTAAATCTTTAGTGGTGGCTTGTGCGATGACGAAACATGAAATCCTTAAAGATTGGGAATGGCTATTCTCCAATGTATGTGCAACTTTGCATTCTTTCGAGAGTGAAGATGATATTACCGATTTTGTGAATTGCAAAATTGAATCAGTAATTGCAGCATGCCAAGAGGTGGAAATAGAAGGTAATAAACTTCAAATATTTATTCTTAAATCAATAATATAGTTAGATTAAATTAATATACATGCGAGTATGCATGTATCCTTAGATTATCAACAAAATATTTGTTAAAATATTATGAATCAAACTTATAAAAATGTATGAATATCTTTAATCTTTTAGTTCATTAAATATCCATCGACATCTAATTTATTCGATACAATTATCAATTTTAGATGAGGATTCAAAATCATTCAAATTAACTTCAGAAAAATTCCAGAGGCTATTTGGCTTACCAAAGGATGAAAAATTAGTGAATTATTATTCCTGTAGGTAAGTGAATTGCCTTAAAATTTCCAGTAAATTTAAACACACCTTATTTCCCTGCAGAAAATTGAAATTTAACTCTTCTGATTTAGTCAATAATTAGATCAAAATATTATCCAAATAGCCAAATATATTAAGATCAAGTTTCTGTAATCAATTTTTTTTTCTGCATCTGAAGATCTATCACAGCTTCTTACAAGCTCAGCAATAAATATTCCCTAATGAACATGTCACATTGGGAACTTCAGCCCCAACTACACAAGTGCTGTACTTGTTCTGTATTTCTCATTTTAATTTTTTTATATCATTTTTTTTTTAGTTACTGGAAGGGAAGATTGCCAAGGCAAGGCTGGATGTATCTATCTATAAATTATTGCTGTTTTCATGCATTTATTTTGGGTATGGATACCAAAGTGTGTATAAGGTGGTCAGAAGTTACCGAATTAAGCAAGAAGAACAGCTTAGTTTTTCCAGATGCGATAAAAATAGCTACAAGGGAAAAGGAGTATTACTTTAGTATGTTTCTAACTAAAAATGAAACATACAGTCTTATGGAACAATTGGTGGACTTAGCGGTCAAAAGGTACCTACTCCATAACTTTCCTTTGGGACCTTAAATAATATCAATATTATTATTTTTAATTACAGGTTAATAGATGATAAAAAAGGTTTTAGAGAAGATAAGGAACTTTTGAATAAATTGAGGTAAATTCATCTATAAATTGGATTGTAACCTAAAATCTTACCTGTGTATTGTCTTTTAGTAAGAATGTTCCTAAAAAAGCGTCTTTTCTTAAACGTGATCTAGATGCTAGGGCACAGTCTGAAGCATACAGAATGATGTTTAGGCTACCATCAAGTGAAAAACTGGATGGTTCCATCGATTGTACGTTGATGACCCCTTACAATAGGAAACATGTTGCTGGTAGATTATTCTTGTCCCAAAATTATATATGTTTTGAAAGTAGGGTAAGTGAGCTCCAACAAAAAGCTTTTGAATTTGTACTAACAATTAACAATATTAAAATTTTGCGTAAAAAATTGAGTGGCCATCTAATATCAAATCAATTTTACAGGTAAAAGCACAAGTAAGTGTGGTTATTCCTTTGAGAGATGTGATAGTTGCTGAAAAAATAGAAACAAATTCATCAAATCAGGCTTTGGATAAGGCTATTATAGTTACTACAGGAAATTCTTTGAGTAGGACCAACTTTATTTTTGCACAAATTTTGGATCGTGACTTTGTTGTCGAAAAACTGTCGGAGCTATTGGCCAGAACTCAGGAATTGCAAGTGTAAGTAGGATAATTGTCTTTTTTTGCTTTAATAATGACTATGTTCATTTCGCGCGTTGTATCCTGATAATAAAAGGATTGGAATAATAATGGGGATTATTAATCTTGAAATAAAGATCCCGGATTAGTTAGTTCATCCGGATCGGAGTACTTAATCCAATCCTCCAAATTTGAAGGATTGGACTTAAAATGCTATATCTCAAATTTGAAATAAACACCTTGAATCTCTGAATTAAGAAGTTTCAGAAGGTAAAACAAAAGTCAAAGTCTCAAATATGTATATTTGAAGTCTCAGAGAACCATGGACTATTTCTTCGAATTTAAGAAGTTACTAACTTCAAGAAAAAATGCCATTTGTCATTTGTAATTTTTTTGAGGGTTGATATTATTTAGTTTTATTTGAATATTTTTTGATAAAAAACCGGTGTGAGATAAGAAAATGTTAACCTTTTAATTGTTAATTAAAACTGTTTTTCATTATTGTTGCTTCTAATGAAGTTAGACACAAAACAATTTGCGCTTGCGCTTTTTACAAGGCTCAAGAAAGGATTAGCACTAATCTTAATCCATGTGATAGTTATAGATTAAACGAATATGGATTAATAATCCTTAACCCATTTAATATCCTGATACAACGTGTGAAATAAATTTAGTCACTGTTGAGGATCCTCTCATCAACATGCATTATATATCTATAAGGTGTAGTTTTGCTAGACTCAATTGAAAGAGGCAGTTTCACAATGACTGCTCAACATTTTAAAAAACCTCATGATCTCTTGCTTATAGTTATTGATTGATTTTATCTAATAAAAAAAAGTCTTATGTTGAATATAATGTACAGGCCGTCAAGACAAACAAAAATCTAACATTGATAACCTGATTATCTATCATATGCGTGGGGAAACGTCTTTCTTATTATGTTGATTTTTTTTGAGAATAGAATTTTGGATGGCATTAAGTTGTCTCAACGCACTGTTATAATAATCCACCTCATATTAAGATACCAGGATACCTGATCAATGATTTTACAAGCGATGTAAACAAAATCGCCAGCCTTTTGGGTATTATTTCAAGTAGTTGATACGATTTGTGTATTAATTTCCTAACTTTATTGTATTGTACTTGCAGCATAATTATTGATTGAATGGCGAAATGGTTAGAAACTATTTCGGTTAATAGTTAATGAGAGAGATTAATTAACCAATAGCCAATAGGTACTATTGTATTACCACAATTTAAAATAATATTAGTGCATAAATCGCTTGTGTAATAACCAGAACAAATAGTATAATTAGGTCATGTCTAAATGTTTGATAACGTTTCAAATTTTGTTTTGCAGGTTTAAATCTGACAAATCAGAAGCGAGACTTGTAAGCGATGACGAAATATGGAAACCCCAAAAATCTCTTATGGGGATGTTTCCTTTAAGCCCTATTCCAGAAGTAAATAGAAGGCAGCAGCAGAAAGCGAAAGAATGGGAGGAACATTTCAATACCTATGGTAGAGGCGTCTCTATGTACAGAACCACCGAAGTAGCAAAATTGGTATTGGAGGGTATTCCTGATCATCTCAGAATGGAAATATGGATGTCGTTTTCAGGTCAGAACTTAGGCTCCTCTCTTAGACTATAAATAACTCCATTCGTTTTTTTAGGGGCTTTAAATGTCAAGGCCTCACATCCTGGTTATTATCGTTCTCTAGTAGATAGAGCGCTGAGACAGCAATCAACAGCGAATGACGAAATAGAAAGAGACTTACATAGGTGAAATAAACATAGTTTTTTTTAATTACCAACTATAATATTATATTTACTTAATAGATCTCTCCCAGAACATCCAGCATTTCAAAATGAAATTGGGATAGATGCCTTAAGAAGAGTTTTATGTGCTTATGCACTCCATAACCCCAGCATTGGATATTGTCAGGCTATGAATATAGTTGGTTAGTTGATGAATTGAAATAATAAATTCCTTCTACCAACTAAACTACTCAGTAATAGGTTCGTTCCAAGCGTACATTTCATCAGTTTTTGAGACGCGACAACTTTTTAATGAATTAACGGAAAAATATGCCGTTTCCACCATTTTTGAAAGCGATTCCTTGTTAATCATCTGCGAATGATTATTATGTTCATCCCTCGAAACGTTTTTGGTTTTTTTCTTATATCTTTTTTTGTTTATAAAATAATGCAAATTTAGTGTTATAATGACACCCAGAGCTTCAAACCCATCGTGAACAAGTTTGAGCAGTGACTTTTAGGATCTGCTAGTTTAAATTTACTTGCTATGATCACAATTAAAACTAACTGACGTAAAATACAGGGTGTGCGAGGATACTTTAAACTTGAAATTTCTAGTTTTGCATAATTTTGCCATTTTCTACAGAAAAGAAAGTGTCACGGACGGAAAATAAATTTTGAGTTACTTTGAAGGATTTATATCACTTCTGCAATGTAATTCCAAAAAACAGTTGCAAAGTTTTTTTTGTCATCCATTTTTTCAGGAAGTTACGTCATAATTTGTAAACCTATCAAACAATTGTTTCCTCAATTTCTTGATATTTTATGTCATCAACAGGTCCTAAAAGAATGATTATTTTTTCTTGCTAACATTTTGGACGAATTTTTACTTGGGTGTCCTCAAATCATCACCCAGTGACTGCATAGTCTCCTTTGAATTTCGCAATTTAATAAAGGTAGGTATTTAATTTGTTTATTTTGTGAAACCGATCATACAGTGAGTGGCATCATCTAAAAATATATGATTTGGAGACACCCTGTACACAAATGATAATTTGTCCAAAATGTTAGCAAGTGAAAATTATTATTCTTTTAGGCCTTATTGATGGCAGCAAACATCAAGAAATTCAGGAAACAATTGTTTTATAGGTTTACAAATTATGACATAGGTAACTTTCTGAAAAAACCGATGACAAAAAAAACCATGAAATTGTTATTTGGAATTACATTGCAGAAGTGACATAAAGCCTTCAAAGTAAGTCCAAATTTCTTTTCCGTCCTTGACACTTACTTTTCTGTAGTAAATGGCAAAATTCAAAATTATGCAAAACTTGAAATTTCAAGTTTAAAGTATCCTCGCACACCCTGTGCGTTTTGTATGAAGCTTTTTTACGTCATTTAGTTCAAATTGTGATCATAGCAAGTAAATTTGAACCAGGGAATCCTAAAACTTACTTCTTAAACTTGTTCACGATGGGTTTAAAGCTCTGGGTGTCAATATAACACTAAATTTGCAATATTTTATAAATAAAAAAAGATATAAGAAAAAATCCTGTAAAAATAACTGTAGAAATGGGGTGGCAACAAAAAATTTGTATTTTTACAGCACTTCCTATACCACCCTGTATAAAAAAAAAAACACTCAAATTCTATTTTTTTTTTGTGTGTAGACCAGATTAACAAGGAATCGCTTTCAAAAACTGGTTAAAATTATGCTTGGAACAAACCTATTGTTGAGTAGTTTATTTAGCTAGACAGGTCATCTATATCGTACAACATGTGTAATTTCAATCAATATGATAAGCATTTTAAATTGCCTATCGCTTTTCTAGAACAATGTATTTTTTTATAACAAATACTTATTTTTAGCATCGGTAGTTCTCATATATTGCAATGAAGAAGAAGCGTTTTGGTTATTGGCCACATTATGTGAGAATTTGTTGCCAGATTATTATAACCAGAGAGTAGTTGGGGCTGTTGTAGACCAAGGCATTTTAGATGAGTTAACTTTAGAATATTTGCCTAGTTTACATGATAAATTACTCCAATTAGGTAGGCATATTTCGGATTAATAAATTCAACATATATTCGTCTAATATTTCTCTTAGGCATGATGAATATGATTTCATTATCATGGTTCCTAACTATATTCCTTTGTGTGATGCCTTATGAATCTGCTGTTAACGTTATGGACTGTTTTTTCTATGATGGTGCTAAAGTAATTTTTCAAGTCGCCCTGATGTTGTTGGACTGGAATCAAGCGAAGTTGCAACAATGTAAAGATGAAGGTACCTAGATATAAATTTAAAAAAAAAAATATAATCAATAATTTTTTTTTTTTACACTATTATCATAGGTGAAGCCATGCAACTTCTGTCAGAGTTTTTAATGGGCATCTTCAACGATCAAGGGCGAGGTGCTATTAGGAATAAGAGTTATGATGAACAGAAACGGGTAAATAAATTGATTATAATCATTGAAATATTTTTACCAATTTTTTAAAATTACCTTTTAATTTTAGACAGTTTCGATACAAGTCTTAGTATATGAAGCGTATAGAAAATATGGATTTTTAACGACAGGTCAAATAGAGAGATTAAGGCTGAAGCATCGATTACGAGTCGTGCAAGATCTTGAGGATACTTGCGAAAGAAACGTTTTGAGATGCGTCTTGGGTGATGGTTATTTCACCAAATCAGAGCTACAAGATTTATTGGGTCTAGTTAGGGAAGAGATTATATGTCAAAAGAAACACATTCCGGATAAACATGATCCCACCTTGCAACCTTATGAAGCATACAAAGTGGATTTTGATTATTTCAAGATTTTATTTGCCGCTTTGTCGCCCTGGGGTAAAGGAGAAACCGCTGAGTCATTAGCTGCTAGAATATTTAACGTGAGTTGAACATATTGTTGTAGGTTTTTGGAGAAGCGTCTATTTAAACAAATCTTTTTTGTATATATCTTTCAGCTTATGGACTGTAATTGTGATGGGTACCTAAATTTCCGTGAATTAGCTGCCGCCTTGGGCCTCACCTCTACAGCAGAGGCCTCTCAAAGACTGAAACTTCTGTACACCATACATCTGCCTCCTTTACTGAACATGTCTGACATCGAATCGCCTGTTAAGCACGAATCAGGAGCAGAAATAGCGTCAGAAGCTACCGACTTTTTCAACAGCGTAGAGAAGAGCATGGATCATTTGGGAATGTTGGATGATCTTTCACCAGTCACACCTCAGAGCAGTAGTGGGTTCCAATGGCAGTAAGTTGAGTTCTGGTCTCCTCGATTTGTTTTTTGCGGTTCTTTTTGAATTACAGTCTACTTTACGAGAACACTTACATTTTTTTAAATTATTTTTTCTGTGAAGAATATTAATAATAATAATAATAATAATCCTTTATTTAGCACATGGCTAGTACCTACATAAAAAACCAACAGAAAATACACATGCAAATTCTTACACATCTATAAGATCTGACAACTAAATTATTACTTATTTCGCACAAAGGAAAGAAAAAACAATAAATAAAGTGTATACTCCCTACTCCCCTAAAAATCGCTAACATGAAAAAATTACAAAACAGAAATATGAAAAAAATGGTCATTCACCCTGCAAGTGACTCTTCAATCTATTTTTTTTGCAGATAATTAACCCCTTATGATAGACTGCCCTTTCTGAATAACTTTTATTTTTCCTTTTAACATAAAAATTATCCTTATTTCGTGTTGGATATTCATGAGTTAGTGAGGAGTATCAGTCAAATAGTTCGGCGCTAGCCAATTTTTTATTTTGTAAATATTCACCAACACCTGAAATTTCAAAATTTTTCTATAGAAAGCCAATTTACCTTATCTAACATTAATTTTATGGGTGTATCTCTTTTTTTCTCCCAAAATTATCCTCATGGCTCTATTTTGCTAATCTATTTATTTCATTCTTGTTCGCCAGATATAGCACAGTTGAACCATACACTAAAGTGGGATAACACCAAAGTATTGAAAACCGCCATCCTTGATCACTGTGTCAAAAACCTGGACACTCTATACAAAAAATTAATGTTTTTTGTTAATTTGCCAATTGTACATATTATATGTTCCTTAAAGTTGAGTGCTCTTTCAACTATAAAGCCCAGATACTTTATTTGCTCCACCAATTCGACTTTATTCTGTTCAATAAATATGTGAAAATCACCTGCCCTGTATTCATTTTGATATCTGGAATTCCCGATCAACATAAATTTTGACTTGCTGTTATTCAACCTAAGTGAATTTGAATCGAACCACTTATTTAATTCGTTCATATCCAAATTAATTTTATCAACCAAACATTGCAAATCCTCTGAATAAAAATATATGAGTGTATCATCTGCAAACAAATGAACCGAACAGTATTTTATGGCCACCCCAATAAATAAATAAATAAATAAATAAATAAATAAATGTTTATTAACGGACCAGCCATTTACAGAAATTGGACTAATACTAAAAATAAGCATCAAAAATACAATAATCAAACAATATAACATATAGACATATCAGTTAAATCAGTTAATACAGTCCCCAGCATCACATTAACACCAATTCAAAAATTAAAGTTGTTAAAAAATGAATAGAAAATAAGTACAAGTTAAAAGATTAAAATTCAATAAAACTAGTTTATAGGTATCACAGGCTCGATCACAGGATATTTTTTATTTTTGCGCCAAACACATTTAAAGAATCATTAAAGATGTCTACATCACCATTTGCAAGCAATTTATTTGCTCTATCTGAAAAGCGTGTCAGAGATGAAGATAAACCATAATTCGTTCTATGAAATGGAACATTAAACAGGTTTACCCCTCTCAGATTTCTCTGTGGCACTTTAAGCCCTAACAAAGATAGCAATTCTGGACAGTCTATGTAGCCGTTTAAGATTTTATATGAGGTTCACATATCAATATATTTTCTCCTATTGCTGAGAGTTGTAAGATTAAGAGAGTTAAGTATTTCTTCATATACAATATTCTCACTTGGTATACCCAATTTAAACCCAACAAACTTCACAAACCTCTTCTGCACTCTTTCAATTTGTTGAACATACTGACCATAGTAAGGAGACCAAACCTGACAAGCATATTCCAAAATTGACCTTATGTAAGAGCAAAATAGAGTTTATTTTATTTATTTATTTATTTATTCAATCCTTAGTCCATCTGATACATTGGTATATTGGATGTGTCGATTACACTAGTATAAACATTAAAGCTATTACTATAAATATTAAATAAATTTGAATAAAATGTCAGATTTATAAAGATATGCACATTAAGTACATTTGTCGTTACAATAAATTGATTTTTTTTAACAAATTACACAGTACTACATAGCATTTCACGCAGAGCAACAAATAACAAAATATTCAAAATCACATGAACCAACATTACAATACACAAAATGATATTTAAAAGTTTACATTAAAAAATTGATTGTGGTTGTAAAGAGGATTATCCATAAGCACAGCCTTAATCCTATTCTTAAAACTATTAAAACCTTGGATGTTTCTTACATCTGCAGGAAGATAATTGTATGCTTTTGTAGCCATATAAAGTGGAGATGACTGAAATAATGATGTTTTGTGAATAGGGATTGTTAACTTTTGAGAAAATCTGGTTTTGATTCCCTTGTTAATTTCACTATTGGTTTTAAAATAACTTTGATGTTTTCTAACAAACAACAATACCCTATAAAAGTATAAAGAATACATGGTCATCAGTTCGTATTTTCTAAAGATTGGGACAGCATGATCATTCCATTTAGCTCTATCCAAGACACGTATCAAGCGCTTCTGGAGTAAAAACAGTTTTTCAATTTTAGATGTTGATCCCCAAATGATGATTCCATAGCTGATGCGACTCATTACATGTGAATGGATGTACAATAAGGTTGTTTTTGCATCTAATTCTTGTTTCAAGTTTTTTACAGCAAAACATGATGTCGCTAGTCTTTTAGCAAGAGTTCTAAAGCAATCAATACTACTAAAGTCTTGCAGAGTTCTTTTAACAAAACCCAGCAATTTTAATGCTCTATTAGTTATATAGTTAACATGAAAGTTGAAACTCAAGCTACTGTCAAAAAAAACACCTAGGTCTCTTAGCTCTTCTTTACTTTTAAGTGAAGTATTATCTAGGGAATAATCGAATTCAATAATATTTTTCAATCTATAAAACCTTACAATAAAACATTTATCGACATTTACCCAAGTAACAACAGCACGTGAAAATGACGTTAAATACTGGTCATCAAGTGACGAGAAATGACGAGCTAAATGACTTAATTATGACGTGAAAATGACTTCCTAATGTCTGGGACGAATGACGTCATAGTTGGTACGTCATTTTTACGTGTTATTTGACGTCAAGTTTATGAGTTATTTAACGTGATATTGGCGTATTAATAACGTTCCATTCGCGTGATATCTATTTTATAAATGACGTCATATTTACCTGATATATTTTCTATAAATCCTTGTTTTTTCAAATTTATATGACCTGTAACGAAAATGAACCAACACTATATCACTTTTGAGAAAAATATATTTAAAAAAAGACAATATAAATATTCTGTAGGCGTATTAAACATATTACTTGTAGTACTTGCTAGGTGAGGTAACAACCAGACACTTACCTGTTGGTCCATAAGTTGGCCCTTAGGTGAACAAGCAATAATAATAATGTATATTATAATATAAAATAAGGTATATTAAAACAAAAGACATATACTTACGGTTGGTGATTGTTATTAGTCTCAACACAAACACGTGAATAAAACTCACATTCATATAGAGGCGTTTCACTTGGATGCAGCAGGATGATTCTGAAGAGAAATTAAAACCGAAAAATATATCAAGAATTAATAATTCCACGCGATACTTGCGTAAAAAAGAAATGAGGGAAACTTGGAGGGAAATGAGAAAGCAAAAAGCGAGGGAAAACCAAATGAAACACGACCACGCCATGCTACAACCACAACATAACCTCAACAAACTCCCTCACAACAATCAACGTCAACAGTCACACACACAGTAGCGAATTGGAAGGGTTAGTGCGCACTGAGTGTGTTCGTGTCTTTTCTACCGACTTCTATAAGAAAGAGATAAAAAAACATTTTTCTGCACTGGTTCTACCAATAGAATTCGCTGAATAGCATATTCGTTTCCCCACGCGGCGATGCAATATTTATTGTTGTCCCTTACTAATACTAAACTAATGCTAGAATTTCGAAACAAAAAAAATACAGGAGTGAGTGTATTTGTATTTACTCTTTTCCTTTTTCCCGTTGAGTTACTCGGAGCTGCTCAAAGTCAGAAGCTTGAACGTTTTTCGTTCGGTGTTTGTTCGGTGTCACTCGATGTATAAAAGGAATACAGTAATTTCCGCATTCACCAAACCGTTGACCAAACACAAAAACAAACCAAATACGTCCCCTTTCTGGCCTTTCCACAGTTTCTACCGTTTATTTCTATACTATTTGAAAGTCAGAGATGGAACTATGAGTATGAACTATGGGAGTTTTCCATTTAATTTTTATTCAAAGATGTGTTTTCAAACGCATCAAAGTTTTGCTGTAGTAAAAATTAAAAAACAGGATGTCGAAAAAATGCGAGGGTAGGGGTATTATTCGCATTCGATTCGATCAAAATTTTCGTGAGTAGTTACAAATGCGAAAAAAAATAATGATTTGTATCATCACTTTGTCTCCTATTCACTATAGAATACAGTATACACGGCACAACCCTAGGAATTCTAGGAATACATTCAAAACACATTGAAAAAAAAAACCTAATTCAAAAAACCAGGTTTACTGAACCACAAGCAAAATACGTGAATATTACATGATATATATTGACGTCAATGTGTATTACATTTATCACCAGAAAAACGCGTCAATATTACGTGATAAAAAGCACGTCATTTGAACGGCATTTATCACACGTCAATATGTCGTCAGTTTTTGGTCAGGTGACGAGTATTGACGAATTATCACCATATAAGGACGTCAATATGACGTACCCTTGCTGGCTGGGATAATGTCATTCCATTTCTATTACACCATTCACTTAAAGCATTTAAATCTTCTTGGATTTTCAAACAATCATTCAAATCTTCAATAACTCTGAAAATCTTTAGGTCGTCTGCATACAAAAGACATTTGGAATATTTCAAGCACTCTGTTACATCATTGATGAAAATATTAAATAAAAGTGGACCCAAATGTGAACCTTGCGGAACGCCAGAGGGGACCAATATCTCTTCAGAAACAAAACTGCCTACCTTCACCTGTTGTTTTCTGTTGGTCAGATAACTATGGAACCATTGCAGGAGATTGCCAAACACACCATACCTCTCAAGCTTTCCCACAAGCAGAGTGTGGCTAACCTTGTCGAAAGCCTTTGAAAAGTCTGTGTAGATGGCATCCACCTCGTTACCCCCTTCAAGAGAACTATTCAAGAAATGCTCATAAACAAGCAAGTTACTCACGGTGGATCTTCCAGCAATAAAGCCATGTTGGTTTTCATTTAAAATTGATTGTAGTGCAGTCTTGATTTTAGAATCTATAATAATCTCAAAAACTTTTGCTATCAAAGACATTTTGCTTATTGCCCTGTAGTTAGTAACATCACTTTTTTCGCCACCTTTAAATATAGGAGTTACAAATGACTTTTTCCACACATCTGGATAGATACCAGTTAACATTGACTTAGAAAAAATAATGTTTAAAATAAAGGTCAAAATACATACACAATTTTTCAAAAATATCACAGTTATGTTATCAGGCCCTGCAGACAAATGGTCTTTAAGGCATTGTAGACATCAATTTCATTAAAATCACAAGTACTTATTGATAACGACCTAACTACATTAAAATTATAAGTATCACAATTATTATTATCACCATAAACAGTTGAGAAAAAGTCACTAAAATAGTTTACCGTAATATTTCCATCATCAGAAGATTCAGTCTTGTAAAACATGGTTTTAGGGATATCAAAAGTGTTATTTTTTTTCTTTACAAATTTCCAAAATTCCTTACTATTTTGGGTAATGCAATTTTCAGTTTTCGTGATGTGTTCATGGTAGGCAACTTCAGACAAGCGCTTGCATTCAGCTCGTAAATCAGAGAAATATTTGTAGTCATTCACATTGTTCGATTCGTTAAATATTTTATGAGCCGCCCTTTTCCTAAGAATACATTCCTTCAGAGAATCATTGTACCATGATGGAAATATTGGCCGTTTTGATATTTTCTTTGGAACAAACATTTCGAAGCTATAATACACTATCTCATAAAATATGTCCACATCAGTATTTACATCATCTGAGCTCAGAACCTGAGACCAGTCAAAAGTACCAAGAAAATTATTCAGACTGATGTAATCACAATTTTTAAAATCAAAATATTCATGCGACGAGTTTAAGGTCTCAGATTGATGACTGATACGAATACTGAAGGACAGAGCCGGGTGGTAGTTGTCAAGGGGTAGTAGAGGTTCAGACATGCATGAAACGTTCACAGAGTGAACATTAGTCACTATTAGATCTAAATAGGCACCAAAAATATTAGCAATAGTGTTTTTCTGATTTAAATTTAGGTATGCAAAAAAGTCTGAAAGAACTCTACACTGTGGTGACATCACACCAACCGCCCTAGTCCCATACTCATCATTTTCCCATTCCACACCTGGAATGTTAAAATCACCACAAATTACAACATCATTACATACAGTCTTCTCCATTACATTTTCGACTATTTTACAAAAAGATTCATAAAGTTCTAAGTTTGATTTAGGAGGTAAGTATACAACACAAATTAGAATCTTACTTGCTCCTTTCCCTAAAAGCACAAACAAACATTCAATTGACCTATCATCACAAATAACTCTAGTCACAGGTACTGAATACTTAGCTGCTAAGAGTAATCCTCCATCTCTTGATTTGTCACTTGTTTCATTGGTTCGGTCACATCGAAAAACATTAAAACCTTCAAGTCCTATTTCCGCATCCTGAATATCATCATTGAGCCAAGTTTCCGTAAAGATAACAATGTCAAATTCAAATTTTTCGTGAGATGTCCAAATATCACGGAGTTTAGTCCTGATTCCTCGCACATTTTGATAGTATAAAGAAACTGACTGGTCCGTTGAATTTAAAACCTTCTGTTTCCTGTAGGTCGTCGTTGAAAATTTGAGGAATTTGGAGTGGACCTGTGATGGTATCCCTGTTTAAATCCATTACCGTTATGGTATTGACCTTGCATGGGTTGAGCTCTTCCATAATATTCATTCCTCCCGAAATGCCTTTGATCACCATTGTTGAAATTGGTGTTATTGTAGTTGTTGTTGTAGTACTGGCCCCTTCTAACAGTATTACTTCTAATGTCAAAGCCTGGTGCCCCCCTTTCAAAATCGAATTTTCGAAAAACTATGTTTTCTGGCCAGAATGATTCGGTGTCGAGGCTATCACAGAATTTCGAATCAATGCCCAGTTTGAATGTCTTAATATACAAAAGGAACAGCAAAGGGTCCCAAAGTGCTTCCCTGCGGAACACCATTATCATTCGAGAGGTCTGGAGACGTTTCTCCTTTAACTCTCGTTACCTGTTTTCTATTTTCCAGATAATTTTTCAGCCACTCTAATGCATTCCGCACTATTCCATACTGCTTTAATTAATTTTTCAGGTTCTCGGTATTTCTTGTCTCAAAGGCTCGTTTTAAGTCCAGGAACACAGCCTCAATCGCATAATTGTCATCCAAGGGATATTTCCATTTGTAAATTATATTCTGGATAGCAGACTCACAACTATGTTTCTTTCTAAAGGCTGATTGATTATCAATCAATATATTATTTTGGATAATAAAATCAAGCAGCTGTCCATAAACCACCCTTTCCAATATTTTTTCTGTGGCAGGCAACATATTTACTGGTCCTAAATCCTTTGCCTCTATGGATCTCTTGACTTTCTGAATTGGAATCACTGTTGAGACCTTCAGTGTGGATGGCACCTGACAGCTTTTTAACGATGAATTAATAAGATTTAAAAGAGGATCTTTAATTGATTGAAAAGTATTCTTCACAAATTGAGAGACAATCTTGTCCGGACTTTCCTTATCTGGCAATGAAAAAACAATATCCTCCAATTCTTTCATGTCAATCAGCTTGAAAGTACTCAACTGTTGCAGCTGATTCTGTTCCATTCCTTCCTCCGAAACTTCCACAGTTGAACCATCCACTCTATCACATCCCATCTTACTCACTATGATATTCACGCTCTCTATAAAGAACACATTAGGTTTTTCTGCCATATCCTTTGGTGATATGCTAATATTATTATCTTTTTTTACCCTATCAATTGATTTCTTATTTCTGTCAGTTATTAAGTAACTTAATGTTTCCCACATTTGTTTTGGATTATTCCTAGAATATTCAATCTAATTTTGGTAGTACTTTGTTTTTTCTTCTCTAATCTTCCTTTACTACCTTGTTTCTATATTTTTTATATTCTTCCCTATCTTTTTGGTTATTTGTAGTTTTAATTTTTTTATAACTTTCATCCCTGTCCGCAATTGCTTTTCTTATATTTTCGTTAAACCTCTCTCTATATATTTTCTTTATTACTCTGTTTTCTCTTGGTGCGACTTGGTTTAAAATATTCAATAATGTTTCCGGAAATATTTGATACTTTGAATTTATATATCATTATTTCTATAATCCCAGCAAACCAGTTGTAATCTCCTATTGATTTTATCAAAATTTATCTTTCCCCTTGTGTTAATAAATAAGTCGTCCTTCCATGTCCCTGTAGGCTGCAGATGTACCTGCACTATACAGGGTATCCTTAGGTAAACTGACACATTTTGCAGGTAAATATCCCGAAAACGGGAAAAGATAACGAGATGCGGTTTGTTCTGGGAGAATAAGGATTTTTTGAAGTTTTTTTTCACGTTATTGCCGAATCCTAAAATTTGCTCAAATTTGATTTAACAGACATGCGATTTTTTGAAATAAAATGACTGCCTTATTTTTAATGAAACGCCCTGTATATTTTGTCATCGCCAGAAAGCTTGATTTTTCTACTTTACAAAAATGTGTATTTTTTTTTCAATTATCTTGACCTTGCATCGTGAAAATTGCACTTTGTCGAAGGGAATACCATCGACTAACCAAAAAAAAAATTGAGAATTAATTTGTGTTTAATACTTTTATTAACTAATTAGCGCATAGTTAACTAATAATACAAGTATTAAACACAAATAAATGCATATAAAACACAAATTAATTATTATCATTTTTTTTTTGGCCAGTCGACGGTACGCTCTTCAAACAAGTGCAATTTTTACGATTTAATTTCATGATAATTGGAAAAAATCAAACATTTTTGTATAGTAGAAAAGTCACGCTTTCTGACGATGACAAAATATACCGGGTGTTTCATCAAGAATGAGGCAGTATGTAATTATTTCAAAAAATTCAATGTCTGTAAAACCAAATTTCAGGATTCGTCAATACTATGAAAAAAAACTTAAAAAAATCCCTATTCTTTCAGAACAAACCGCATCCCGTTATCTTTTCTCGTTTCCGAGATATTCACCTGTAAAATGTGTCAGTTTATCTAAGGACACTCTGTATAATGATCACTTATCATTGGCGTCTCCACCATCACCAAATCTATTAAACTCCCTCCAGTATCCGAAGGCCGAAGAACACATCATTGTGAGTCAAAACATGTGATAATAAATAATTTGTGAACTTTTACTAAAGCCTTTTCATAAAGTATATACTCAAAGCAAACCACATATTCAATTCGTAATTGAATCAATTTTTCTCATTATTTAGAGCTGCTGTTATATTTCCGATTTTTGATTTACATATTTTATTTATCTTATTTTTTTTTTATCTCAGAAAAAGGACCAATTCTCAGTCATCGATGGAAAATTCTATCAGCAGTCAAACGAGCAATGCGGATATAGCCAAAGATTGGGAGAGTAAAAGTTTGATGCATCTACGAAACCTTGTGCAGTCGAAAGACAGCAAATTTAATCTGAAAACCGTCCCGAAAATGTCTCAACCCCATTTTATAACGCTGTGGAAAAATGTCTACGATATTTTCCAAACTGAACCTGAGGATTTGGTTAGTACAATATTCTGTTACAAAAATAAATTAAAATTTAAATGTCGTTTTTGCTTCTATTTTAAAGGAAACCTACCACGCGATAGCTGATGTAGGAACACTGCTACTAGAACTAGGAGACGTGGGCAAACAATTTTTTGTTAATAGAGATGAAAGTGAGGATAGTTTAGCCTCAGCAGCAGCTGCTGCTTGTGTAACGTCATCTGTCCCAGATGGGGAAGAGGTATGTATATATTTTCAATTTCATATTGCATTTTTTGAAAATAATGAATTACACTTTCATTGGCAAAGTTTTGTTTATTTATCCAACCTTAAACTTTGACCATTTTTTCAACAGACTCCAGACAAAAACGGCAATCCTTCTACGCCAAAAACAGAAATCCAATGGTACATCACAGTTCAACAGTTCCTGGCTTCGATTCTGAACGCTCAACCTCTAGTCGACTTGTTCTCTAAACGTCCTTCATTGAGCGAGAACATTAGGCTTTTGAAAGGTCGCAAAATTAATCGTTACAGTTCTTTTGTTGAAATACCTGCTACTGTTCAAATTTAAATTTTCTAATTAATATATTGGGTAAAAACACCCAATAAAATTGTCATTTCAAGTAATGTTATATTTTATTCTTGTTTCAAATAATAAAAAAAAAACTAAAAAATAATTTGTGCGAAATCTTTCTGTTTAATTATTTACACTGGTTGAATTTCTTAGGAAGGCACTTCTCATTTTTTAAATTATTGGCACTGCAGTTAATTTATAATTGGCACGAGTTTAATTTGTTAGCACCTTGGAAATTATTGCCCTCATCATTCAAAAGAACTGAACAATAATTGGTTGATCCAGGAAGTTTTTTTTTTTCTCAAAGATAAATAGAAATAAGTCTCTAGTCAGTCAGCTATCCATATAAAATATCAAAAATTACATATTCAAATAAAAATAAATGCTTGTATGTTCATGTGCAAAATACTTTATTACTGCAGTGCAACATGCCCCTTTCTAAATTATTTCATTATAATTATCTATAGAGATTCAATGGCAAGAGAAGAAAGGTAAGCTCAGTGAAGTACATATAAACAATTATAATATTATTTCTCGCCTTTTATTTCATCATTAAAATTATGTAAATATGTAAAGTTCTTGCACACCCAATTGAAAAAATATTAGGCTGTAACAGGTGACGGGCTGGCAAATTGATTGGAAGAAATATTCATGCTATTTCTTGAATTGAAATTACAAAAAAAAAAAATAATGAAAACTGAAGCAGCAAACAAAAAACTTGAGCAAAATTAAAATTAAAAGCATCACCAAATGATTTGGCCTCGAGCAACCTGACTGCACAGTGCAGTGATTCTTCGTAAATTCCGAAATAAAATGCTCAGATTATCTATCTCACAGATGGCCAGTCATTTCTGAAAGTTACTTGCTTTGAGTGATCCATATTATCCATTTGATCAGCAAGAGTTTTTCTATAGTCAAATAAATAAACCTGGTCTCTAATTAAGCTGTTATTAGTCGAATTGGGTTTGCAAGAACTTTAAAACTTAGGGTTTTTTCTATGAAGACGATAAAAATATAATTCAGTCTAGAGAAAAACGTTTATTGGGCAAGATGTTTTGACAACAAAAAATATATTTTTGTAATGATAAAGATAAACATTGTGCAATATTAGCCTGATTATTAATTAATTGAGATTAAGTTTTTATGTTAGTATGATGAAAAAATCATTTCAAGGAGTTTGTTAATATATTGGACTTGGATTTTGATTGAATTCTCTCATTGTTGAGATTTGCGAGTTTGAGAGGTAAATTTTGCAAAATATATTGGTGTGGTGAATATGTCTGGGTAATACCAAAGATTAGGATATAGTAATCCATTAATAATTTATATAATTTTCTAGTCGTTTAGGACACAATATTTACTTGGTGCTCTATATGTCTTGTAACAAAAATCAGAAACGATTGGTATAGACAATAATAACATGATATCTCGATATTAGCCCCTTGGCAAACCAAATAAAACAGCCCCATCTTGCTTGCTCAGCTCATGCGTTGAATGAATCTAGGAGACACAGCTCAGCTCTTTGATGCTGATTTGTCTCCAAATAAAAATGTTTCCCGGAAGCAACATGATGCAGTTTTATGAAAAAAATAAGTGGGCGAATTGGGTATAATTTATATATCTGATCAATGGACTGTTTCACTAGAATTTAACTACGTAATTTAAGTGTAAAATCCTTAAGCCAGGGACTATTTTAGGCATATATACCAAAAAAAAAAAAGATCTACAATGTTAAATAAGTTCTTTCCAGGCACTTCAAAACTGGCCAAATTCAAAACGATTAAAACGCGTCAACTGATGACGCCATACGAACAATTTTCGTTTGCGAGCAGCTGACCGGCTCGGCTGTGTTGCTGTCTAATAAAAGGTTCGAATGCGCTGTTGTCGGTTGTGACTAAATATAGTCCGACGTAAAAAAAAAAAAAAAGATAAATATAAAAAATAAATTTAAATTGTGTTAAAGCATAATTAAAAAAAAAAAAAAAATATTAAATCTTGAATCCATAATTAATTAATTTAACTATTTTTCATGGTATTTTGCCAACATTTTTTATCTATTACAAATTTTGCTTTATCCAATTATGCCAATTTCAAAAATTAGTGAAACAGCCCATTATAATAAACTTCCAACTGCTTGGAAGAAACTACTTCGATCCCAACATTGAAGGACTCGTGATCACAATATGGAGAAGTGAGTAGTGACCTGAAATTTTGATTATATGATTAGAATAATAGCATGGTAAATGTGGATTTACCATTGATAGTCTTGAGAACCGACAAAGTATTCGATTTTCTCGTAGAATGTGGTTTAACTCATCATCCAATACAGGAATTTCAAAAACGGGGTAACAGTTCGATTAAACCGTCGGTCATTAAAACCATTGAATTGACTGTAGACGGGCTTCCTTGGAAGAATTTGGACGTTGGGACCTCAAGCTTACGGATAAATTCCAGGGTAGCCTGCCAAATCTTTTATTGAGGAAAATCTTACCATATTTCATCAATACATAATCATTATATTTCTGGTACAAGACACGGTGAATTTATTTAACGACTTCTCAATAAATTATAAACTCAAATATGTAATATTTGCACACCAAATTTTGCAACAATCTACAGGCATCAAAATCCCTGCGAGGAAATTAGTTTATTCATCATATTCCTTCATTTTTAAATATGTTATTTTAAGAAATGATTTTTGTACCATTCCAATTCTAATATTAGTTAATTGTTTGAATAAATATATTGAATAAAGAAAATATTGTTGCCATTTTAAGATGATTTTTAACATAACTTGAATTAAGCTTTGAAATATACTTATTTATGTTAGAAAACTTTTTGTTTCAATTAATTACTTACCAAAAACCTAGAAACTATCCTTAAAATAATACAAAAAATTTATTTAAATTATTACTAAATTTAATTTCAAAAAAAAAACTTTTAAAATTAAAAAAATAAATAGTTCAAGAGGACATACATATACAAACAGTAAAATTGATAAAACTATATACAAGGTGTATAAATATAGACTAATAAAAAAAATTGGCAGCAATCAACAACAATTATTCAGCTTCAATTATTGCTAAAATAAAATATTAAAAATAGCACTTAAAATTACAAAAATAAATATTCTCAAGACATATAATATGTACATTTCAAAATAAGAGGAGTGAAATTGTAAAAATAAAGAGAATGTGTATAAATATATCTTTTTTTAAATTATTTGAGCAATTACAAAACAATTTTTACAACCCTCATAATAACATAAAATACAGTGTCTTGTTTTGTACAAGGTCTGTTCCTTAAAAAGAAACAAGCCCTGTACAATCAAATAATTTTTATGTATTGTTTCAAGATAAAATAGGTTCAATATCTATGTAGCAAATTTATTTGAACTGCATATTGGTAAATTAAATATTGAAAAAATAGCTCCTTTAAAATTACAAAAATAAATACCTAGAAAAAAAAATCCCTACACAAAAAGTAAAAACAGTAAAATTCATAAAATTATATACCTACAGTGTGTATTGTGTATTGAATACATATAAGTACCTAATAAAAAAATTGGCAGCAATTAAAAATATAACGATTATTACGCTTAGGTAAATTATCGCTAAAATATCTATTGAAAATATCAATTAAAATTACAAAAATAAATAATTTAAAAAAAAAGACAAACATTTTAAAATGAAGAGAGTAAAATTGTAAAAATATACATACCTATATGAATAATGTGTATAAATATAAAATATTTTTTGCAGAAAATTATGTGAGCAATTACAAAACAATTGGGTCCAATTAACTTTTAACTGCCATAATACCATAAAATATCATTTGGTTTAATAATTATTATATCAATTAATTTGTATTTATTGTTTCAAGATAAAATAGCTTATAATATTATCTATATGAAGCAAATATAAAATAGTGTGACAAACTACAGTTGAAACTCAAAAAAACTATAAGACAATTATTAAGAGAGAGACTCTTAAGAGTTCGTTAGTTACTTTCCATTTCATAGTCAAACAATGATAATAATTATAGATGCTGTTTCCCTGTTTATAAATATTTTACCAATTTCAAGGGAGACACATCACCTGGTTTTGAATATCAACAGAATCGCTGTTATGCCAGAATATGATATTTAATTAACTAGTCGTAACAAAATAATCGTTTTTAAATATAATAATTAGGTGAGACTGATTTAGCCTATAGATACTTGATGGAAACCTATTACAAATTTTGGAGGGAAACAAGAAAGTTTCTAATTTTTTATTTTTTTTTTTGATGCTGACATCCAATAAAATAGTTGAAATCTAAAAACTTTCAATTTCCTTTGAAAAATTCATAATTTGGCATAAGAATTTGCTTATAACTGAACATTTGACCAAAAAATTTTTATGAAAAAAGCCCTCTATATCAAAAATGAATAGAACGTAACAAAAGAAAACTGAAGGGAATGACCTGAAAAATTATTGTATGTATAATTGAATTAGGAGTTACCTATAATGTAAAACAGGTTCAGTGTCACTAACCTTACTTAAACTCGATAAACCAGGATAAAAAATAAAATATATAGTTTAAAGTTATTAGAAGGACTCCTGAACTTTTAACGGTCAGTGTAATTTGAAAAAGCTCAGCTCAACCTCAGTGTTGATCGGACAACTCCAAAGCTATTTCGATATTGAAATATTTACAAGGCTCAAATGATGAGTATGCAGGCTATAGTTACAAAACTTATGTTAAACAATACAACACCACCTCTACTCCTGTTTTCTTATTGATGGTTAACCCAGGGAAAGGATATTTGGTGCTTTTATGTTCGAATTTTACGTTATTTTGACAGTTACAACACTGACACGCGTGAGATATATGTAATATTAAATGTCCTTTGTGATAAATGGTTCATTTTAGATCTGTTGCAAGTGACCCAATAGCACAAACTTACAATATCAGTGGTTAAAGTAATTTCATGAGTTCACTTAGAAATATGCATCTAAAAAATAAATAAAAATAATAACAATAGAAAATTATGCTTAACTAAGCTTCCACATTTGCTTGTTTACTTTTGTCTGCCCTATCTTTGAAAAAACCTTTTTCCGTCTTACATTCCCTAATTGTGACACTTTTTGAATTGACACTTACATCAGTGATAAATACTTGATTTGCCACTGGATTCCTTGCCAACCAATACTCAGAACCAGGACTGGTGAATTCTTCATACTCATTTTCGTCATTGTAGGTATTCCGAGATTGTTTAGGTTGCTTCTTTTCTGGTTTAATCTGAAAGTTGGTCATATTATGTATGTTTTATTAAGAGGCTAATATCAGCAGACAACTAGATGGCGCCATATCCATTTACGACTAGAAATATGAAATTTGTGTAAAGCTCTAACCTCCATTTTTTCTGGTCGTTTTTCGGTCTCAGCGGGAGAAGCTGCCTCTTCTGTTGATACGTGTGGCAATGCAGCATCTGTGATTGTCTTGTTATCTGACGATTGTGTTTTCTCCTAAAGGAAAAATTATAATGAAAGCTCAAAATATCTGTTCGGGTTGAACTGGTTAAAAGTTAATTTTTTTCACAGAAACAAGTGTTGAACATGATAAATTTCTTCTACAATTGTTAGAAAGATTTTTTTTCAGGTAATGACCAACGTGAATACAGGAACACAACGCTCCCTGTTTGGGAATCGACCCACTGAGCAGTGCAGACTTCCCGTGCCAATCCTTGACGCGTTTCGTCCTTGTTAGGACTCATCAGAAGGACATAGGCTGAAGCTCCCTGTCCAAGCAAAATTGAACTTCGTTGACCAGTCAGAAACAACTACTCCGAGGGCAAATACCCCTACCGGCGTTGAACTACACTGATTGGTCTGAGCTTTCGTTGGCAATGAAAATTGTTAAAAAGATTTTTTTTTTTTTTGTTTCTGACTGGTCAACGAAGTTCAATTTTGCTTGGACAGGGAGCTTCAGCCTATGTCCTTCTGATGAGTCCTAACAAGGACGAAACGCGTCAAGGATTGGTACGGGAAGTCTGGGTCCACTGCTCAGTGGGTCGATTCCCAAACAGGGAGCGTTGTGTTCCTGTATTCACGTTGGTCATTACCTGAAAAAAATCTTTCTAACAATTTTCATTGCCAACGAAAGCTCAGACCAATCAGTGTAGTTCAACGCCGGTAGGGGTATTTGCCCTCGGAGTAGTTGTTTCTGACTGGTCAACGAAGTTCAATTTTGCTTGGACAGGGAGCTTCAGCCTATGTCCTTCTGATGAGTCCTAACAAGGACGAAACGCGTCAAGGATTGGCACGGGAAGTCTGGGTCCACTGCTCAGTGGGTCGATTCCCAAACAGGGAGCGTTGTGTTCCGGTATTCACGTTGGTCATTACCTGAAAAAAATCTTTCTAACAATTTCCATTGCCAACGAAAGCTCAGACCAATCAGTGTAGTTCAACGCCGGTAGGAGTATTTGCCGTCGGAGTAGTTGTTTCTGACTGGTCAACGAAGTTCTTCTACAATGTTATTAAGACTGATTTTCATGTCCCAATTAGACAAACTACTATTACCATGAATCATAGGATAAACTATGTATCAGTGTATCTGCAAGCAAGAATATTTAATTTTTCTATTATTTTTATAGTCTCCCAGAAGATGAACTCTTTGTTAAACAGGCAATAAAATGTTGGCAGTTTACATTACATGCAATTTCATAGATCAATTTTTAGATAACCGTATGCAATGTCAATTTCGCCCTTATTTTAAACCAGTTTTAAAATAATTTAACCCTACCTGATTAGATATTGGAGCTGTGGCCGTCAAAATTGTAGGACTAGCTGTAGCTGGAATCACTGTAGTTGTAGCAGGTAAATCCTCTTCAGGCTTAACAGGTTGTTTGGGCTGAGATTTTGGAGACTCTGTGATGTGTTGCTTCAATGTGAATTTCGAAGACTTAGCTGGAGGAGCATTTTCAGTGATCAAGCTACTAGTAGTTATCGTAACACCTATTTTGCCACTTTCTTTTGAAAGAACCTCGGCTTTCCTTTTTGTACCAACATCCAAACGAGGTGGTAAGGGAACTTCCTCTCCTTCTTTTATCAATTTGGAAAGCTTTTCTTCAGTTTCTGGTGGACTAATTGTAGTATCGATATCAAGAGACGGCTTCACCTCTACAAAGAAAGTATGATTAGCAATTGAATTCAAAATATGTACTGAAATTTACCCTTGGATGGTTTTGATCCCTTTTCTTCTGTCTTGTTATCACAGATTATTTCTTTCTCTTCGTTTTTTTCATTTCTATTTTTTTCCTTTTCTTCTACAGGTTCTGTTGGAGGACCTTCATCTTGGCTCTCATCACCGCTTCTTCCTTAAAAGGACCAAAAGAAAAACTCTGTCAGCGTGCCATATTTTAAACAATTATTTAGTTAGATGAAGTCAATCAGCTATGAATGATTAACCGTCGTACCAAACGCATCGCTGTATATCGCTCCATGTAAAGATAAATTAACGGAAAAATTTCGAACAAAAACAAGATGAGTAATGAAAGTGTTTACGGCATTGGACCTGCAAAAAAAGGTAATTAGTTATATCCCGTGAGAACTCCAATTCAGCATTTATATTGTTCTATTCAGCTTATTTTTTATATTATGAAAGGAGTTTTTAGATTTAAGTCAGTTCTATTGTATTAGTCAAATAAAGTTTTTTAAAAACGCTCTCTCGTGTACACCCCTCGTAAGTGGCGCAGTCGGTAGGACTTTGACGGAGACTTCGGTAAAAAACAGTCCAGTTCAGTCGAAAATTTGGATTTTGCGGGCCGTAAAAAACCATCGTCTTTTCGTGCTAACGATTTACCGTCAAATCGAAAAATACGTTCGTGGTATACGAAAGACTTTTGACAATCAGTGAACTCGCGACCAGGGATCGGAACAAAAATCGTCCATTAATCCTATTGGTGCGGATAGCGGAACTACATCGTCCAAAATCCATAGAAGATAAATTCATGTACTTCAAGATTAATCTGGTATTGCTGTAAGTGATCCCATTATTCTTTTCCTTTTATTTTAATATTTTTTGATTTTATTGATATATATTTCGATCTGGAAGGTGATAACGAGCTTGACAATCTTATAAACATTTTTAACAATAATTTTCAACCTAATAATCAGATTCAAAATCTTGTTAATATGGCCAACCCAAATTATCAGCTTATTAGATACCAAGCCGATAATATTCCAAATTTTGATGGTAACACCAAAACACTTGGCAGATTTTTAACATCTTGTGAACATTTTCTACAGAATCACCAAAATCGACAAAATGCCGCAGATCCAATAAACATCTGTTTGTTCGATACGGTAATTTGTAAATTGACAGGTAGAGCTGCCGAATTAATTGCTTCTCGCACGGAACTCGATACCTGGCAGAAAATTAAAGATTCGTTAATTGTCACATTTTCTGACCAAAGAACTGAAGATTGTCTTGTCCAAGATATCATTAATATGAAACCGAATAAGAACGAATCCTTACATTCTTTTGGATTAAAATTGCAAGATTCTAGAAGTTTATTATTTGCTAAAATTAATAGCTCTAACGATCCTAATAATATGAAAATTCTAAAAATCGAACAATTTGATAATCTGTGTCTAAAAACTTTTATACTGGGTGACTTTAATGTCGACTTCTTAAATAATAACATTCAACGAGATTTACTTCAGCACACAACGGATTCCAATGGTTTTGCAATTATTAATCAGACTGTTCCGTCAAGAGTGACAAGCAACACTAGTACTTTGATTGACTATGTGATAACAAATAATCTAAAGTACAGCAACAAACTTTCGTTGACGGATTGTGCTTTGTCTGATCATCGGCTGCAGTTTTTGAGTGTGGACCTGAATAAAAAGGGCTATCTTCATAGTCGTACTTACACTTTAACCAATCTAAATAAAGCTGCATTTCAAAGAGGCTTAATACAGTTGAATAATGTTTTATGGAATGATCCTAACCTGCTGTGCGATGAAATAATTCGAACATATCTAAACTGTTTATATCATAATTCGTATGTCAGCAGGTTTCGGAAGAATAGCGCACCATGGTTTAACATAAGATTACATCGCTTATTAAAGCAACGTGACTATTATTATAAAAGACATAAATTCTTCCCTAACAGTGACCTTGTACTGAACAGATATAAAGCATCCCAAAAAGAATTAAAAAGTGCCATAGACATATCTAAGAAAGAATATTATACTAGTGAAGTTAATAGGGCAGAGGGCAATAGTAAAAAACTGTGGAATGTACTCAACACTATAATACATAATTTCAAGCAAAATGCAGGAAACATTAAAACTCCTAAACTTTTAATCTCAGACACTTTGGTTTCTGAGCCACTTGAAGTAGCTGATAGCTTCAATAATCAGTTTTCTGGAGTAGCAGCAACTCTTGCAAACAACATAAGCGCTATACCCTCAAACTTCGTATCACAGGCAAACCAAAACATGGTAAGATTGCGAAATTGGGACAATGCAACAATTGATGAAATAGTCAATGTAATAAGGAATCTTAAACCAGGCAAGTCCCCAGGAAACGACAAACTAAGTATCGATATAATTAAAGAATTTTGCTGTGAAATATCTCCACTCTTGTGCATGCTCACAAACCTTACATTCAGAGAAGCAACCATTCCCAATATGTTGAAGATGGCAAGGATCATTCCATTATTTAAGGGAGGAGATAGCACCTCACTAAACAACTACCGTCCGATCTCACTTTTGACTGCTATTTCAAAGGTGTTGGAGACTTGTGTCAATAATCGTCTGAATGCCTTTGTAACTTCAACCAGTTTCTGGTACCCTCGTCAATATGGCTTTAGGCAAAACAGCAGCACAGCGTCAGCAACAACAGATTTGTTAAATAACATAAACAATAGAATTGATAAAAAGTTCAAGTGTGTTTTGGTCTCCTTAGATATAAAAAAAGCGTTTGACACTGTAAACCATCAGGTATTGTTGTCCATTCTTGAAAGGTCTGGTATAAGTGGTTCAGTTCTGCTGTGGTTTCGGGATTACTTGAATGGTAGAACCCAGTTTGTTGCTTGCGGTGGTGAAAGGAGTGCTATTGGAGACATTCAGCATGGTGTCCCGCAAGGCTCTATCCTTGGACCGTCTCTATTCTTGGTCTACATAAACTCCATTTCACACCTTTTACTACGTGGAGAACCATATTTATATGCAGATGATACATGCCTATTATATTCTGGTAGGAGTCTGGTTGAAATGAAAGATGCCATTGAGCGAGACTTGGAGACAGTGAGTGACTGGTTATGCTT
The DNA here is from genome assembly GCA_917834065.1 of Ceutorhynchus assimilis. Classification (NCBI taxonomy): domain Eukaryota; kingdom Metazoa; phylum Arthropoda; class Insecta; order Coleoptera; family Curculionidae; genus Ceutorhynchus; species Ceutorhynchus assimilis. The sequence continues at coordinate 44,828,952 of OU892277.1, forward strand.
TCATAAATTAACTTTAAATATAGAAAAATCTTGTTACATGGTTATTTCCAAGAGTGATGATTGGCCGGACTTAGTGATAACATTTCAAAACCAATTACTACAGCGCAGTTATTGTATTAAGTATTTGGGACTTGACCAATGTAAAGTCAATACTCAAGACTCAATTGGGAACAGCATATCTTGCTTTTGTGTAAAAAAATCGCACCAGCAGTAGGAATCCATCCTAGGCAGAGTAGCAAAATTCTTGCCAATATTACATCGCAAAATGATTTACAATTCTCTAATACATTCCCATCTATCATACCTAACACTGCTGTGGGGAAATGCATCCAAGAATAAATTACACCCATTGTGTGCCCTGCAGAATAGGGCTATCAAGCGCATATTCAATCTGCCTTTCCGTTTTCCCACAATTGATCTGTATAAACCCAACAAAATTTTGGATATATACTCGCTCTATATTTATCAATCCTGTATATTTCTTTATCGCTGCAATTCATCGACTGTACAGACATCAATCACACTTACTCCGGGAAGCATGATTCATCATTATGGCACGAGACCAAATTTCCCAAATATGCCATTCAATAACCAATTCCAAAGACATCAAAATATCAATAATTCCAATAGACCATTCCCATGGGCGTCGTTACGAGGTTTCTCGGGGGGGGGGCAGTAGTATAATAAGACCATTTCCTATGCGCCGCAGGCAACCGCCATAGGCTAATTTTTTTTTGATGCCACGCCCCTTTTTGAGCATTTTAACGTACTTATTTGATATTGATATTTTGTTAAAAATAATGGTATTTTTTTCCGGTTCAGTGTTTTATAATACCGGCCCTAACCTAAGTCAAGTGAAATTCAATTCAGTTGAATGTAATGAAAATGTCAGCCAATTTTTCACAGCACAGCATATTCATTGGAGGTCGTTACTCAAATAGGTAATCGCTAATCTTTCATCAAAATATATGTTTTACTAAAAATACCTACAGACACAATTGCACAAATCAGGGACAAATTACAAGTTTTACAAAAATAGGAACGAAAAACCAAATTTTTCACCATTTTAAAACAAAGATTCACCAAGATTCTTATAGATAAATATTATTGATGGAAATTGGAAACCCGAACAACCAACAACCAGTGTTGTCAATCGGCTGAGAATTCTCCGTTTTTCGGAGAATTTTGGGGTCTGCGGAGAATTGTGCGGAGATTCGCTTATTGCGGAGAATTGTGTGGAGATATTTTTTTATCAATATTTACGTAAAAATTAAAATTTATTCAAAATTTTCAGGTAAAATAAAAATTTAAGAATATATTTGGGTCTTGGGATTCAGAGATTCGGAACAAACAGATGACTTATTGGACATAAATGACATGACATACCATAGCTTTGTTCCAACTTCAATGGTTCCAACCCAGCAGGAAACAGGGAATCGTACATTTCACCGTCAGGATTTTGCGTAGAACGTAAAATTTGTGCGTAGAATCCGAGATTCGTTTACAGTGTGGTTGCGAAACCGTTCTAGAAACGTTTTTTTGGCGGGTTGGAACAGACCTCTTAGTCATCGTCCATCCATTTAATTTAAAATTAATGAATTTCTTGATAATAGATAAATGGTTAATGGGGCACGTTCTAAAGTAAGGCCAACGAGTAACAACAATCATTGACAAACGGTTGGACTTTTTCTCAAGAAACACGAAAATTATCGCTTTGTTCCTAGTTCCTACACAGTAGGAAACCGTACACTGTACCGACACGATTCTGCGCAAAGCACAAAATGTATGTGTAGAATCCGAAATTCATATGCAGAGTGGTTTCAGGACCGTTCATGGGACGGTTTTTGGCTTGTTGGAACAGACCTTATAAAAACGGAGAATTTCAGCAAAATGCGGAGAATTTTATTGGTCAAGGTGGAGAATTTAGGCGCGAAGGATTGGCAACACTGCCAACAACACAACCTCAACGTCCCCAACTCAATTTCAACAACCTGTCCGCCTGTCCCCGCGAATCGCATATTTACACCGTTGCCAGACTATAAAATAAGTACCTAACAAATTTTGAAAAAATGGAAAAAACCGATACGAATACGAACTCTTTTTTAATGCTTTCTTGTTCAAAAGACTATTTCTAGGGGGGGCAAATGCCCCCCCTTGCCCCCCCCAAACGACGCCCATGACCATTCCAAAGACCGAATATCACCCAAAACAATAGTGCTCCAGAACCAATGGACACATCGTCTGGTGTCACTATAAGACCAAATACAGTTCAAAGATCTCGCCTGAATAATTTCACTGTGCAAGAACTTTCGAACCAATCCGCAAATACTTTGTCCCCTAATACTATCACCGAAACTCAAACTCAAGACACAAATATCGATGTTAATTCTACTCCCAATAATGATGAACAATTCGATTTCAGTAATTATTACCAAATGCCAAATTCTGAAATGTTCAACTCATACAATGTTCCATATGAGCCGATTAAACGCGATGGAATTTTAATAACCGAGTTAAAAATGGTATAACCATTCACGTAAACGCGGTTTTGGTTATTTTTGATCATTCCATAGTGACGTCATCATTTGGCCCTTTGTGACGTATTAAATCAGCTGTTTTTATCTTTGGTTCAACCATTTTTAACCTACCTTTGGAGCTAGGTTATTATGTTCTGTCCTTGTCTGAAAAAGTAAATAAAGGAGAAATACCCGATATGGCGGATTTTGACGGGTTTTTCGTTGTTCTGTTGTGTTTTGTGTGTTGTTTTTTGTGCAACCCCAAAAATGAACTTCGAACCAATCGAAAAATCAATCTTTGAGGATTTGATTTAGGTCAACACTAAACTTCACTAAATAATAAAAATAATAATTATGTAGTACTGTACTTCAGGTAAAAATTCAACAAAAAAACAATCACAAGACAGCACAGAACGGAATAAACAAAAAAAATGGGGTTAACGGAATAACCATAGCATAAACGCGAGCTCTCTCAGGTTAATCAAAAAGGGTCGAAAATCGCTGTTTCAAGGATAACCAAAGGACTGACCAACGATATAACCGCGGTTATCAATATTCCATCGCGTTTAATCGGCTATGATTATATGTTTATATTTAAAAAAAATGGTTACCACAAATTTTACTTGTTTAATTTATCTAATAAATTCGACGGTTTGATAGGTGTCGATTTTCTAATCGATATCGGTGCCAAAATAAATCTAAAGAATTTTGCACTCGAAACGTCACAAGTAAACTTACCCTTGCATTTTCAAAACAAATTATTTTTCCCACAAAACACAACGGAGCCCACACAGTCATATGAAACTGTTATACCTCCTCGTGTTTCACAAAAGGTTAAAGTACCTGTAAACAAAACAGATGGAATAGGAATACTAAACCATATTAACTTTGATGATATCGCAGAAATGCCAGAAGCCTTGGTAAAAATTGAAAGTAATTTTGCATTGACAACAATCACGAATTTATGTGAAAATCCAATAAAAATTAGTTTCAACGAACCCTTTGAAGTGGAACCTATAAACGAAATTGAAAATAATTTTATTGAGGAAATGGAAACCGATATGGATATCGAAGTAAATCAACCAAATGATATGAAACTAAAACAAAATTTGAAGAACTTACGTTTAGACCACTGTAATCAAGAAGAATATCAAGCGATTCGAGATCTTTGTTATGAATACCGAGACATATTTTACTGTGAAGGTATTCCATTGACTTTTACGAATCAAATCAAACATAAAATCAATCTTACAAATGAAACACCTATTTTTACAAAGACCTATCGATACCCTGAGATTCATAAGAAGGAAGTCAGCACCCAAATGGACCAAATGTTGAAAAACGGTATAATACAACCATCTAATTTCCCATGGTCTAGCCCAATTTGGATAGTACCAAAAAAGCTAGATGCATCTGGTACAAGAAAATGGAGAATAGTAATTGACTACCGAAAACTTAACGACAAAACAATCGAAGACAAGTACCCGTTACCCAACATCTCTGATATTTTAGATAAACTAGGTAAAGCTCAGTACTTTACGACGTTGGACCTAGCAAATGGTTTCCACCAAATAGAGATGGAACCGGAAGACGTACATAAAACAGCATTTTCCACCGACACAGGACATTACGAGTTCAAACGTATGCCCTTCGGTTTACGAAACGCCCCCGCCTCGTTCCAGAGGGTAATGAACAACGTTCTTCGTGGCCTCCAGAACGAAAAACGACGCCGACCAGTATAGAACGGCAATATTGTTGTCTGTGCAGATAATCAGTGAGATCTCAGAAAAAAAAAGTGCATTTTTAAGTCCTTAACTAATAAAAATCTCTCGACGAAACCGGCCGGTTGGACTTTGGACCCCATCTTATTTTATTTATAATAAATTTACCTCGAAGCTCACGCACTGAAACTTTGCGCTGTTGTCACACTGAATCAATCACAGAATATTAAATGGCTAATTCAAAAACTTGCAAACTTTGTCACCGTAATATTGGCAAGATGAGAATGAAATTAGTATGTGGGATATGCAAAAGTTATTTCCATTTGGATTGTGGGGAAGTAACTGAGATTGATGCCCGAATTATGCAGCAGGATAAAACCTCTTGGTTCTGTGAAGATTGTACTAGCGAGAGAAAAATAAGCGCAGTAAACCAATCTGCTCGACCCCGCAGATCATCCATTCTGCCTACTCATTCAAGCCCAGTTGGAAGGGATGAGGGAGGTATTTATGAACTAAAGAGCATTCTTAGAGAACTGCAAAGCGACGTTAGAGAGATGAAGCAGTCTTTTGAATTTCTCAACGAGAAGTATGAGGAGGAAAAAAGACGCAACAAAGTCATGTCTGACATGGTTTCCGAGATATCCAAAGAAAACGAAATGCTTAAGGTGAGAGTCACTAAACTAGAGCAAACAGTAGGTGTGCAAGAAGCGAATAAAATAAGAAACAACATATGCATCAGTGGTCTGGTACTCAGCGAATCCAGAAACGACTCCACCGCTACAAAACTGGTCACCTTATGTGACTTTCTTGGGGTGCCCACTTCGGAGAGTAAATTCGAAGTTGTCAAGCACTTCAAAACCAACAATACAATAAGGTCCATAGTCAAAGTTGCAGATTTGGATTTGAAACATAAAATCTTAAAGGCTAAAGCTCAAAAGGGAAGGGTTACCAGAAGAACAGTCGGCTTAGATGAATCTGAAATTGTGATCTATGTGTCAGAAGAACTCACAAAGGAAACCTACAATTTCCTTAAGGAATGTAAACGTCTCAGGAGTGAAGCAAACTACAAATACATTTGGCAGAAAAATGGGAAGGTCTTGGCGCGCAAGGCTGACGGAGATGACCATATTGTAATCTCCGACGAAGATCACCTCAGGGAACTTTTGGGTTAGGTATGCCTTAATCCCTTTTCTCTTTGTTTTTTTTATTTTTTTTTTATTGTTGGTTTTTTGTTCAATTACCACATTGTATAAGTGCCATTTAATAAATTTAATTTTCCTATTTTCCGAAAATGAGTTACAAGCAAAAAACTATATTAATAGGTCATGTTAACTCAAGATCTTTTTTTCCCAAATTTAATCAAGTAAAAATCTATTTGGAGGATAACGATTTTGACATATTAGCTATAACTGAGACCTGGCTAACTGACTTAATAAATGATTATAGATTAAACATAAATGGCTATAAACTGCTACGAATTGATCGTAGGCATGGCAGAGGTGGGGGTATCGTTTTGTATGTTCGAACTAGTTTACAATGCGAAATAATAAACAATCATGCAACTAACCATTTTGAGCAGTTATGGATAGAGCTCAAAGAGCATAATATCAAATCCATCCTGGGGGTAATCTATAGGCCTCCAGGGTTTGCAAACTTTGATGAGTTCCTCGAAGAATTTGAGTTGAATGTATCCCAAAATCTGCTGGGATCTGACAATCTTATTTGTCTTGGAGACTTCAATATCAATGGGTTAAACTTAGACTCGGTATATACCCAAAGATTTTTTTCAGTTCTGCAGTCTTACAGTCTGGAACAAATTATAAATGAGCCTACTAGATTCGGTCAAACAAGTGCAACTCTGATAGATTTAATTATATGTTCCAACTCCGAGTTTCTGGTGAGTAGTGAAGTTGATCCTACCCTCAATATCTCTGACCACTTGGTAATTAAATGTAAATTGAAACTACAAGTATTCAAACAAAAACCTTTTTTCTTGAGTTACAGAAACTTTCGTAATTTTAATAAGGAACATTTTTGTGATGACCTGTTCTCTATTCCGTTCTATGAAATATTTTACACTTGCGACATTAAGGGAAAACTGGAATTGTTTAATGCCTATCTGACTGAACTTTTTAACAGACATGCACCGATGCAAACAGCTCGTATCTCGAAAAGAAAAGCACCCTGGCTTACCCAGGAAATAAAAAACGCTATGTGTCTCCGAAATAGAGCCCTCAATAAATATAAAAGAAATAAATCTCCTGAGAACTGGCACGAATACAAACTGATTCGTAACCAGGTGACGATTGCAGTAGAGAATGCCAAAAAGCAGCACCTTACCAATAACATTACAGTCTGCAACTCGAAAAACAACTGGAAAGTCTTGCGAGATCTAAGCATATACTCCAAACCCAAAAACACAATTCCGGCTACCCTAGCAGATGTGGAAAAGATCAATCGGTACTTTATCGACGCAGCCGCCTCAAAGAATCCAGATCCAGACACCTTAAATTTTTATCTGCAAAATAAAAGTGACAACGCAGGTGACTTTAATTTTAACTTGGCTAGCGTGGACGATATTGAACGGGCATTGATCTCCATAAAATCTGAGGCCATTGGTACGGATGGTATTGGAATTAAAATGCTCTGTCACTGTTGTCCACATATCCTACCAATTATTTTACATCTGGTCAATAGCTGTATAGAAACCCATACGTTTCCTGATCTATGGAAAATATCTATTTTGCTCCCGATTCCAAAGGTTTCAAACCCTAGCGAACTGAAAGACCTTCGGCCCATAAGCATCTTGCCAACTATGTCAAAGATCCTCGAAAGAGTCCTAGATGCTCAGATACATAAGTACATTGAAACCCATAAGCTGCTACCACCCATACAGTCAGGATTTCGCAAGGATCACAGCTGTACCACTGCTCTCTTAAAAGTGACCGACGACATCTTGGAGGCAACAGACCGTGGTGAACTTACTGTACTTGTTTTGTTAGACTACTCCAAAGCATTTGACAAGTTGAATCATCAGTTACTTTTAGCTACTCTAAAATATCTAGGTTTTAGCAGTGATGCCTGTCTTATGATAAAGAGTTATCTCACGGGACGCCTACAGTCTGTGAAACTGAATGGACAAGATTCCAAGCCAATAAAAAATAGTAGTGGCGTTCCACAAGGGTCTATCTTGGGGCCTCTTTTGTTCAGTATCTATACATCCCAGCTTTGTACCTACCTTAGATATTCAAAATTACATCTTTACGCTGACGATTCGCAAATATATCTGAGTTTTAGGCCAGAGCAAATTTTGGAGGGGAACAATAAACTTAATGAGGATCTTGGACTCTTGGTGAATGCCTCCGGAAAACACTGTTTGGAATTGAACCCCAAAAAATGCCAGATGCTTGTGTTTGGGCGAAAATCTATAAGAAATCAATATTCAAACCACTTCAACATTTTTGTAGGTACAGAGAAAATAGAAAACTCCGATAATGCCAGGAACTTGGGTCTAGTAATGGACGTAGACTTAAGATTTACAACACATTTAAATCATTGCATCAAAAAGGCGTTTACCAATCTAAAACTTATATATAGCCAACGCCATTTATTAAATATGGAACTAAAAAAACTTTTGTGCGACAGCTTAGTTCTGTCACAATTCACATTTTGCGACGTAGTATATGGCCCATGTCTCCTTGAATATGATGCGAAACGTATACAGCGTATTCAGAACCACTGTGTCCGGCTTGTTGGTGGTATAAGAAAGTATGATAGGGGTGTGACTGCGAAAATGAAAGAAATTGGGTGGCTTTCCATGAAAGAGAGAAGACTGCTTCATAGTCTAGTATTATTCAACAAAATAATCTTTAAAAAATGTCCAAACTATTTATACCAAAAGATAAAGTTCAGGTACGATGCTCATAACCTGGATTTAAGGCATAAACAAAAAATATCCCCGCCTTTGCATAAAACGGAACAATATAAGGGATCATTTAGTTACCAGGTCTATAGTTGTTACAATAAAGTTCCAGATAGTTTGAAGGGACGTGATAGCTTGAAATTTAAAAATGAAATTTGTGGGATCATCTCATTATTCCTATGAATAATTATTGTACTCATTGGTTTATTTATTTGTTTTTTACTGCAGATACAGAATATGTTCTTTCGATCTTATAATATGTATATTAACATCATTTTAATATTATTGAAAATTATGTACCTCATGCTTAAATGTCTTTAATAGACGTTGCCACAACAAGTTTGGGTTAGGTTAATTTAGCTTAGGAATAATAGGTTAAGATAGGAAGCTAAGCTTCAACTTCGCCTTTTGTAATATTACATAGTATTGCAATAAAGTCATTATTATTATTATTATTATTATTATTAAATATGTTGCGTTTACTTGGATGACGTCATAATATACAGTAAATCACTCCAAGAGCACATAGAACGCTTGAGATTAATATTTGAACGGTTCAGACAATCAAATTTCAAGATTCAATTGGATAAGTCCGAATTTTTACACAAAGAAGTCAATTACCTTGGACATTTAATAACCAAAGAAGGCGTGAAACCCAACCCAGATAAGATAGAAGCTGTAAAAAACTTTCCTATACCCAAAACACCAAAAGATATCAAATCATTTTTACGACTAGCTGGGTACTATAGAAGATTTATAAAGGATTTTGCTAAAATTGCCAAGCCAATGACATTATGTCTTAAGAAAAATGCTAAAGTCGAACATTCCCCAGCATTTTTATCGTCATTCAACCATTTAAAAAATCTTCTAATTAATTCCCCAATCCTTAAATACCCTGATTTCACACAGCCCTTCGTATTAACAACCGATGCTTCTAATACAGCTCTCGGTGCAGTTTTATCTCAATCAACGCCCCCCAACGATCATCCCGTAGCGTATGCTTCCCGCACGCTAAATGAAACAGAACAGAGATACTCGACAATTGAAAAAGAATTGCTCGCTATCATCTGGGCATGTAAATACTTTAGGCCGTATTTATTTGGAAGGAAATTTCAAATATATACAGATCACCGACCTTTAGTCTGGCTTTTCAATGTTAAAGAGCCAGGTTCAAAACTTATTCGATGGAGATTAAAGCTTGAAGAATACGACTACACCATTATATATAAAAGCGGCAAACAAAATACAAACGCCAACACTCTTTCAAGAATTCCACTGAACGCTTTAGAAACAGAATCTCTCCTTAATAATCCACGAGATATTACAACTGACATCGATAAATTTCTAAACGAAATCGATAAAAATCTTCTAGAAAAAGTTCACACTGAAGAATATAACAAAATCATAAACGAACTTAATCGACCGGTTGAATTACCTCCAGTGCCTTCAACTTCTCAAGAGCCTTCAACCTCTCTAATAAAAATTCTTGAAGATATCCGAAATAAACCACCAATTGATAATACGTCCCGTACTGACACTGCTCATAGTACAAACGCAGACGAAACCCTAAATGAAATCCCAATATTAGACGAAATAATTAACAACAAAACGAATCAATTAATTGTGAAAAAATCACCATACGACGCCTACATAAAAAGAGAATTTGAAATCTTCGACGGTAATAGGATAATCCGAGCAACGATTCCCACGAAACAAGAAGCGATAGTACATTTTCTGAAAGAAAACCTCACAGAGAAAACTACCTATGTGCACTTTTTATCAAAAGAATTACGTGTTTTATTTCAAGAAGCATTATCTAAACACTTTTGTAATTTCAAGCTTGTAGAATGCACAAAACTCATTAATATTGTTAAACCAGAGGAAAGAGAAATGATAATAAGATTTTCACACGAAGGCAAAACTAACCATCGAGGAATACAGGAAACCCTAAAACGCCTGAAAATTAATTATTATTGGAAACCCCTGAAATCTGACGTCACTAAATTTATTAATGGATGTGAAATATGTCAAAGAACTAAGTATAACAGGAATCCACCAGACCAACCTCTTGTATTGACAGAAACACCTTCAAAACCCTTCGAGATTATTCACCTCGATACACTCCTTGTAGATAAACAAAAATTCCTAGTAATTACTAGGAATTTTTGTATATAATTATAGACAAATTTTCCAAATATGGACAAGCCCTTCCTTGCGTTGGCACAGCCATATCAGTATCCCAAAATCTAATCCATTTCTTTTCATTTTTTGGTATCCCTAAATTGATTGTATCTGATAATGGAACAGAATTCAAGAACGAAGTAGTTAAGGATTTATTGAAAACACATAATATTAAAATCCATTTTACTACTCCGAATCATCACGAGTCGAATTCGCCCGTTGAAAGGTTAAATTCGACCCTGATAGAACACATAAGAATACTACGAGAAAAAAACAAAAATACTGACGTATCAACCCTAATGTCCTATGCTGTAATTGCTTATAATAGCACAATCCATTCAAGCACAGGCTTTACTCCCTATACATTGATTTTAGGGCACACTTCTTCTAGTGACCCTATGCAACTTATGCCCGCACAAATATTCACCGAATATGTCCACAATCACAAAACTAACACGGAAGTTTTGTATAACAAAATACAACAAGACTCAATTAATTTAAAACAAAAACTTATTGACAAACATAATCAAAAGAAGACCCCTCAAAAACTAACCATAGGGTGTCAAATATATAAAAAACAAGACAAACGACGTGGTAAATTACACCACAGATTCACAGGTCCATTCATCTTAACAAAAATATTAGAAAACAACAAGATTGAAATTGAAAACCCCGAAACAAATCGAAAAGAGATTTTGCATATCAACGAAACCAAAATCAAATCTATTGTTACAGATGGATCCGAATCTTCAACATCGGAGCAGTAGGAATAAACTTCCATAACCTGAATAAATATCCTGGACTCCTACCCTATAAATTGGGAACTGCCAAAATAGTTTCCAATCATTGGTCATTAATACAAATTCACGACCTAACACCCCTTGTAAACGAATTTTATTTGATCAAAGAAAACGCTAACTATTTAATTAAAAACATTACAAATAATGTATCCTATGAACGAGAATATAAAAACACGTTGCTGCCTTCAATGGCATTAGAAAAACGCATAGAAAACAACATAAGGCAAATTGACCCAACGAGTAGTTACTCAAAAAGACAAAAACGTGGCATCTTGAATCCGTTAGGATCATTAATAAAATGCATTACTGGCAATCTTGATAAAGATGATGCAGATCGTTATGATAGGCAAATTAGACAGTTACAAGAAAATCAAGATAAACTTAAAAAATCATCTTTTAATCAAATTAATTTATTAGGGAAAACCATTGAACAGTTTCAAAACGTTATCTCTAATATATCTGCCAATCAAATAACGCTAAAATCGAGAATACTGCAAATTGAAAGCACAATTAAAAAGGTAGCTCTATCTGCTATTGACAACCATCAATACTTCCAAACTCACATAATAATTAATCAGATATCAATGCTATATCAAACAATTTACGATATCTTAGAAAAAACGGAAGTAGCTATCTCATTTGCTAAAATCAATACGCTCCATAATTCAATAATCGATCCATTAGTGCTAATAAAAGAAATTTGTAGATTTAAAAAACAATTAGTGCATGACGTGTTACCATTAGAAGCCAATATTGATAACATATTGAACTACGAAAAAATAATCGAGATTAAAGGTTATTCAAAGGGCCTGATTATCACCTTCATCTTGGAAATACCATTGGTCGAATCGGATGTCTATCACTATTATCAATTATTTCCGATACCAATTCCAAGCGAACAAAATCCTGATTTCTTTATGAACTTTCCACACAAACCATACCTTGCACTTAGCAACAACAAATACTCTTATATGGACCAAACCTGCAATCAATTCTTACCCAACGAGTACTTATGTAAAGAAGCCCATACTGCATACATTGATCATGAGCCTCCATGTGCAGTCCAATTGATTTTATACAAAGAAAATGCCACTACTTGCCACCCTTTCCGTATCAGACTACAAAATGTCCAAATCACTAAAATAACGGACGGAAAATGGATAATCACAACGCCCGAACAACTAATTGTCTCAGCATCTTGTCCAAACTCTAAGGACAACGTTCCGCTTCATGGTTCCTACTTAGCCGAATCTACAAATGAATGCAGCTTACAAATAAAGTCAATTACTCTACGAACTTATAAGCCCAATCGTTTGACTTATGATGATGTATCCTTGCCTACACTGAATTTATCGATGAATTATGACCAAACAAAGGAGTTTGCTTTTAATCCACCTACACTTGACCTGAACTCCATCAACTTGAAGGAAACCAATGAAATTGCCACAACGCTTCAAGAACAGAAGAGACGAATACAAGAAATATCCAACCCAATGGAAATGCACCAAATAAATTTTTGGATAATTTTACTTTAATGTATTTTAGGAATACTATGCATTTTTACTGTCTATAAATTACTTTTGAAACATCGCCTTAAACGTGCCCAAAAAGCCTCGTTAGAAGACGATATTGTAATTTAACAATTTTACTTTTACTTATTTAGTTTAATCATATTTTTCTTTTAGCATTTTCTTTATTTTTTCCATTGTATAAAACCATACCTTTTTTGGTATGCTTTTAACTTAGGATGGAGGAGTTATATCCCGTGAGAACTCCAATTCAGCATTTATATTGTTCTATTCAGCTTATTTTTTATATTATAAAAGGAGTAATTTTTAGATTTAAGTCAGTTCTATTGTATTAGTCAAATAAAGTTTTTTAAAAACGCTCTCTCGTGTACACTCCTCGTAAGTAATTCCATATAGGTAAACAATCCCGGCGCCGGCAAAAATACAACTCAAGGGCAAATAAGAAAACTGAACATCGATTTACAGGGGGCCACTGATAAGAACTATACCAAGTGAAATAGTGGAAATACCTATTAATACATGGGACACATGGCGAGAAGTTCAATCGCCAGAACGCCGCCTAACCTAAAGGAAACGCTGATGGCGGAAGTGTACAGAAAAGGCCAAGGTCTGATTCCAGTCCTCCTAGTCTTGACTACGATCGGCAAAAAATTCGTAAACACTGTGCAGAAATCAGACTCAGCCATACCCAAGAAAATAGCCACGCCATTGCACAAATATACCAGCAGGAGCAAACATCAAACTCAAGTCACAACCTTATAGAATTAGCCTTGGAAGCCTTGGGAAACATTGGCACATTCTCGGAAAAAAACACAGTTTAAAGAAAATGATTTTAGGGCAATGAGAATGAGCTGCTTTCAATTACATAGTATGGTCACCAAACTAGTATATAAACTGGGACAGCTAGAAACAGGAAATATGATGCTAAAAAAATGCGATATTCCACACCAAAATCAAGCTGACATAGACAAAATGATCAGAGACCACAAAGGACTTACAGATAGTTGTGAACAAACTGAATTCCTGAACCAAAAAACAACATATGCAGCCATAACACAGATACAACCAATACACAATTCGCCAGAAGTGGAAAAAATGGAGAAATCTAAGCCCTGAACCACAGCAGAAGTTAAAAAAAAAGAAGTTGGAAACAATTATTCGAATAAATAATATCAACGATCCTAAGGAAACCACACGCCAACTAAAAAATGAGCTGAAAACAGATGACATAGGTGGTGGATTTAAAAATATAAAACATTTAAAGAATGGAGCAATTGTGGTCAAGAGCTGCAGCGAGGTGCAACAACCAAAACTCAAACAGACACTTCAAAACAAAAATAATATCAAACTGAAGGATCTCAATGAGCAAGATCCAATGTTTGTCATAACTGGGATAGAAAAGGGCTATTCTGATGCAGACCTTATTGATGAACTCGTAAGGCTAAACCAAGAAATAGAGACTACACTACAGGACAAAGTTATGGGTAAAATCAAAATTGTAACAAAGAAACAATGCAGAAATCCATTGAAAGAAAACTGGGTTCTCCAAGCTCCCGCGAACATTGGTGAATGGTTTTTAAAAAGAGGAACTGTCACATTTGATTTGGTAAAGGTGTATGTGCAGGAACATTTAAATTTGGAAATTTGTTTCAAATGTTGCGAATTTGGACACATAGCAAAGTACTGTAAAGAAAAGCTGTGCTGTCATAAATGTGGAGAAGAACACGCTGGTGGAGATTGTCAGGCTATACAATGGAAATGCACAAATTTTAATAAAAAGAAATATAAACCAAAAGAAAGTATGCATTCCGCTAGAGATATGAAGTGCCCACTATATGAAAAGGGACTATCACAATACAGAAACCACATAAATTATTCAGGCTCTTTTTTACCGCATGCAAAGAGCAGGGCCGTAGCGATATGACTATCCATAGGGGGGGAGACTGAGATCCGGCGCCCCCTAAGCGTCGCGAAGGCAATTCAGAGGCGAAGAAAATGGGACTTTTTTGCAACTTTGATAGACTATAAAACCTAAACAGTTAATTTATGACTTTAGAACAAAACCGATTTGACATTCTTATCTTAGATTTCCATAAACTATCATTTGACACCAACTTTAGATTTAATCCATGATTGAAAATTCCTTACAGCCTGGCAAAGTTGCAAAAAAGTCCATTTTCAAGGTATAGGGTATACCACACGAGATCTGCTCAGAATTTTACCATAGCATATGCAAAAACAAACAGCAGGTTAACTCTTACGCGCATCTCTTCTGCGCACGCCGCCGCCCGCCATTCAAGGATACAGACCTCGAATTAGCCTGCTGATTGTTTTTATATATGCTGCGATTTTAGTACAGGGGCCACAGGGGGTGAACTTCATAACCAATAACCCTGTACGTCACCGAAAGCATCGACTCAGCGGCTGGGTTCGGTAATTGCATCTGCGAGCAAAAAAAGCGAATTTTGACGGACGTCACGGTATCACTTATTTTTTTTCACGTGTCAAATCACGCAACATCTGTCAAATTTTGCTCTTTGCTCGCAGATGCAATTCCAATTACCGAATCCAGCCGGTGATTCACCGAGTTTCCGTTGCCCCGTGCATGCTAAATTAGCATAAAAATACTATCCTTTCTGAATTATAATAGTTGTAAAATAGTATTTAATTACCTACTCGGAAACTTGCCTTTTAGCTTTTTTTTTGTTGCACTTTGCCTATTTTGGCGCCCCTGTGCCAGCTGCGTCCTGGGGGGGAGATTCCCTCTTCTCCCCCCCTGTTGGCTACGCCCCTGGCAAAGAGCAAGTGTAGTACATACCAGGAATCATGAGCAAGAACTTCCCGAAGTTTCAAACAAAAAAGTGATAAGCATAATTCATCAAAATGTCCAGTCTATTGGGAATTCAATAGACCGAGTCAACGACATGATGAGAGACAATTCAAATTGCAGAATTTCGTGTTTGACTGAACATTGGAAAAGTGCTGATCAATTGAAACACTATGTGATAAATTACTTTAGTCTAATGTCAAATTCTGTCGGAAAGAAGGTGAGCACGGGGGATCCGCAGTTTATGTTAGAAAAAATCTAAAATCTAAGGAAAGAGTAGATATTGGGAAAATGGCAGTGAACGGAGTGTTCGAGTGTGCCGCAGTAGAATGCAGTTTCGGTAAGGCAGTGACAATTTTTAGACAAAGTAGAATGTCTGCTAACAAACATTTTTCAAGAAAACAAATTATTTATTGCAGGTGATTTAAATATAGAATTTTCAAAGGACAACAATACAAAAATGGAGCTCTGTCTACATTAAATTCTTTTAATGTAAACCAAATTATTTTTGAAAATACCAGAATAGCAAAAAATGCATAAAGCTGTATTGACAATATTTTTACAAATGCTGAGTTTTTTAAAAGTGGGGTGTTTGAAATTTTTTTTGTCGGACCATACTGCACAGAAAATTGAACTTGAGATCATTTCAAATGAAAACTATCCCCCTGTATATGCTAGATTATTCACTGAGGCAAACCAAAATAATTTTCTGAGCAGTTTGAATGAGCAGGACTGGCTAGAAGTGTATAATATGCAAAAAAGTAATGTTAATGAACAATGGAATAATTTCATGAACACTGGTTTAGGACTGTTTAATCAGGAACTTCTCTCGAAAACTGTTGAATAAAAAAACATCAAAAAAGCCTACCTCAGATAGTACAGTATTAAGGGCCCCACACACTACGTTCTGCCTCGTCGTTGTTAATCGCGACGATGAAAACCGACTCCAGTGGTTCCCAAACTTTTTTCTTTTGCGCCCCCTTTCTGAAATCAACAAGTGGTCGAGCCCCCCTTTCTTCCGCTATTGTACAAAAACCTTTTTTTTCACTTACTGTAACTGGTCTGAACTGGACTTTGGAAAAGGAAAAATGGATATGACAGTGCGCTGTAGCAATTACTGTATTCCTTTTATACATCGAGTAACACCGAACGTGTCGCTCTAAAGCTCCTCGGAGTTACTCCAAAATACACAATTCAGAATAATTCAGATATTATCATTATACTTTAATATTAACATTAGGAACCTAAAAAAGCTTCTTGCACCCCCCGCAAATTTGGTGCATCAGGGGAAAGGGGGATGCACTATGAGCGACTCGAGTGCTTTCACGTATTTTTAAAAGGAACGATCACGCTTTTGACACTAAGCAGCTCCAAGTAACCCAACGGGTAAAAAGAATACAGTAACAGATCGCATGGCAAAGCTGCTTTGGCTTATTAGACTTACGCCCCCCTCAATGTTGCTTCACGCCCCCCTAGGGGGGCGCGCCCCCCAGTTTGGGAACCACTGGACTAGACAGAACCTAGTGTGTGGGGCCCTTAAGAGTGTAAACGCAGGCTAGACAAGCTATTAATGCTGTCGAGATTTGATGTAAACTTCAAGCAACTATACAATGAAGAAAAAATATCCTATGAAAGAGCATTAATATCACTTCGAAAAAGAAGCTATTAGAATCGCACAAGAAAGTCGGATAATAAGACTAAATGTATGTGGGCAATTTGCAAAGAAATAACAAGAAAAAATTCTAATTTATCAGAAATCAAGGTCGAGGGAAGTCCTGAAGATATTGGCAATAGTAACAATGAATTTTTGTTATCAGTTGTTCCAGAACTTCTGGATAGCTCACGATATGTCCCCTTTTCTTGCAATATAAATAACAATGTCCGTTCAATTTTTTTGCCAACAAATATTGTAAAGATAGCGGCCCCAACAATAAAACATATATTGTCATATTATACTTCACAATTCTTTCACTTTTGGAGTGTTTCCGGATAACTTAAAGATTGCTGTCATTAAATTATTGTACGAAAAGGGTGATGGAAAGTCTAGACAGATACAGGCCTATATAAGCCTACTGTCCGCGTTCTCTACATTTTTTGACCATAAGCAATGAATATCAGGTTAATGGATTTTTAAACTGACTGTGACATCCTTAGTAACCGTCAACACGGCTTTCTAAAATATAGATCTACATAAACGGCAATCTTGGAATTTTCAAAACATGTAGTGAATCACATTGAAAATGGCGAGTTGGCGCTCGGCATGTTTTTGGATCTATCCAAGGCCCCTATGACTGTCTAGACAGACATTTACTCATTAGAAAATTGGAATTTAATGGTATTAGGGGTAATGTTAAAAAATGGCTAATTTCATATTTACAGAACAGAAAACAATGTGTTGGTATGTATAACAAAAAAATGGGAAAATATCAAGGTCTAACATGTTAGAAACAATATCGGAATAGCACAGGGTAGTATTTTGGGTCCTCTTCTGTTTATTGTTTTTGCCAAAGATTTTTCCGCTGTTATCACTGATCCATTTCAACATAATATTGTAAAACATTCAGACGATACAAATCTAATTACAGGAAGTAAAAAATTAGTGGATGTAATTTCGAAATCAAAAATATCTTTTGAGTTGGCCACAGAGTGATTTTATAGGAATAGGCTGGTTCTGAACAAAGAAAAAACAAATGCTATTGTTTTTAGCACAAAACAGTCGAAAATAATTAAACCCGAAAAGATTGAAATAGACAATTTGGACATTTCAGTCTGTGATAATGTCAAATTCTTGGGAGTTTTTATTAATGAGTTTTTAGAATGGGCATATCATATAAATAGCACCATGGTATACGAATGATAGGAAGATACATGGATGAAAAAACATTAGGAATAACTTACCTGGCGAATTTTGAATCAGTGTTGAAATATGGAATAATCTTTTGAGGAGACATAATTTAGCACAATTGTTGTAGAGGTGAATTTAAAAACTCAGGAATAATGACTGTACATGCAATGTATATTTATGAATGTTTATTATTCTTTGGTAAAAACAGGGAGCGTTTCGGAATTAAATCTCAAAGCAGATATGAAACACGAATATTAGAAGTGATGTACCCAACACACAAACTTACACTGACCGAAAGATGCCCCCAGTACATGTGTTTGAAGTTATTTAATGCCTTGCCTCAAGAGTTAAAGACAATAAGTGCATCAAGAATATTTAAAAAACCCCTGAGGAAATACTTGATGGAATTAGAACCTTATAGTTTGAAAGAACTCATGCTGTTGACTGATCACAATCTGATGAAATATTTTTGAAAGAATATTTTCAACACACTGCTCAAATAATTTAGGAATTGCAGACAGGATGCCGATACGTCTGTAGTTTGTTACATCATTCTTGCTGCCTGACTTGTGAATAGTACAAACATTAAAGATTCTCAAATCGATCAGCAAAAGTTCTGGCGTTCGAATTTCTCTGGGGGTTATAGACAGAGGAAAAATAAACACCAAAAAGATTAGCCAACACCGTTGGACGCTATTTCTGTCGCCAGAAACATTTCCTTAGGAATAGTACCCTGATTGGATTGAGAATGGACAAAGTTCCAGAAGACTTTCACATTAGTGCCTATTGCCCTTTCAGTATCACTTATGTATAATTTGTAGCACTCCTTGGAGGTTTTTACAATCCCTCCGAAGTGTATTAAATGCAAAATAATCCACTTCACTATTCGAATGCTTGTATTGTTTGTGAGTAATTTTCTTTCGAAAAATCAGGTTTTTTAGTTCGTAAGAAAACCAGATAGGAAATTGATCGCTGTAACAATGTCTCTTGGCGAACAAACATATTAAAGCAGTCGAACAGCACCGAGTAAAAGTTATTAACAGTTCCGTTTAGATCCTCCGTCATAATGGATCGCCAATCAAAGGAAAGAAAATATTTAATTTAAAGTCATAGGAAAAATAATTAAGAGGCTTCAGAAATTTGGCTTTATGAACAGGTATGAACAGGTAGAACTGGGTGATAACGATCACAGCCCACCAGACCGTCAGATATTACAATTGAAGCAAGCTCCAAGTTGGCAAAGCATAAACCCAGGATTGAACCATGATCGTAAGTCACCCCATTGTATTGGGACAGATTAAGAGAGGCAGTACCAACATAACAATATTTCCTTAGTTGACCTTACAATTCCAGGTAATAAACCAGAGAGATCCTCACTAGTGCCATGTTATTTGAGAAAGATTATAATCACCAAGAACAAGCACATTATCAAACATTTCCAAGCACTCACAACTGATTTCGAGGGGTTTTCATAATACGAAACATCCATGGTAGGTGGAATGTAGACACAGCCAATACAAAAAACCAAGTCACCCAGCGTGACCGACACCCATGTTTCCTCCATCTATGCTTCCCACCGATACTTCACCAATTGACAGACGATTAGATTTAAATCAATTATTTATTGGCGGAAGCACCCCACCCCCACAGCCTTTAGCACTGTTTGGACTGCTCCTATCACAGCGATACACCGTGTAACGTGAGTAAAGAAATTCAGCATCACAGATTCTACAGTCCAGCCAGGTTTCCGTAAGTGACTGGTACCCTCTTTCTCCCCTATGAAAATTTGCTGTGGAGGGTTTTGCCCCCATAGGACGGGATGAATCTCTTTGATAGCAATGCATACAGGCCAGAGGTTTGGATCTAGCAGGCCCTTCAGAAATGATTCCTTAACACCAATTTTAAATGGAACCACATCGTCATTTTTGTCCAATATAGAAGAAGAAGACAAAAAGAACAGGAGCGGCTTGCAGCATTTTCACAACAATAAGATGATTGAAGACAGAAAGAAAAACAAGAAGAACAGGACCAGCTGGATGCAGACCGTAATCTCTGAGGAACAAACTAGACTGGAAAAAGTTCCGAAAGTAAAAACTGATAAATCCCTATTCGTTGTCGCTGTTGGTGTCATCTGTTGTGACGCACTGTGAGCATTTATAAACTCTACATCATTGCCGTTCCCGCTGACAAACTTTATTATTAGTATTATTATTTTGTCCAATAGCAGGCGGTAGAAACCGATGAGGCGATTGCCAAATTGTCTAAGTACACATATTTGACGTATTGCACTATAAAAGAGAAGGCTTTCTCAAAAAACGATTTCTATGCTCCATAATGGACTAGTCTTGAGGTGAATTCCTATATTGCTTGATCAAGTCTGTTTTTGAACTGATCCACACTAGACGCACCAACTGTATCCTCCTCCAAAGAGTTCCATGTATACACTATTCGATTAGTAATAAAGTTTTTTCTAGGAAATTTCGCTGATTTCTCTTTGGAAAGTTGAGTGACCTCTTAAGTGTTAATTATTATTGAAATGAAAAATGTTTGTTAAACAACACACATAAAGGTCAATTCTCACTTACGCTTCACTCAGCTCGGCGACGCAACACGACGCCGCGCTGCAAATTGTCCGAGAAATTGTCGCTAGATAAATATTTCATTGTTTTGAATGAATAGATTCCCACCTACACTGCACTACACTACACTTTACGACGCGTCACATTTAAACTAGGGCTCGGGATTTTTAAAATTCAAGTATTCGAATAGTCGTTTGGTATTTTATTCGAATAGCTGAATAATTCGAATAGCCGAATATTCGAATACCTATTCGAATAGTCATATATTCGAATAGTCGAATAGTAAAATATTCGAATAGTCTAATATTCTGATAGTCAAATATTCCGATAATCATTTATATTAGTTAGTTCGTACTTCGTCGTACTGTTAGTTGTGGTCTATTTTCAATTAAATACCGGTAACCGGAATAGTCGTTTAGGTAACTATTGAAAATCTAAACATTATTTTATTCAAATTTGTAGTGTATAGGGTGAGTAATTGCATTGTTAAATAGTCCCATATTCAAATAGTCGAATATTTGAATAGTCGAATATTCGATTCGAATAGTCGAATATTCCAATAGTCGAATATTCCAATAGTCGAATATTCCAATAGTCGAATATTCCAATAGTCGAATTTTCGAATAGTCGAATATTCGAATAGTCGAATATTCAAATAGTCGAATTTGCTAACTAACAAAAAAGTCGAATTTAGAATAGTCGAATATTCGAATACAATTCCGAGCCCTAATTTAAACCAATGAAATATTTATCTAGCGACAATTTTCAGTGTCACTATATGGTTTGTTCCTCAATTCTAACAGAATTTTAGTAACGCGTCTCTGCACTTTCTCCAAGGCCTCAATATCCTTGGCATAGTAGGTGTCGCCTTCCTTCGATGGAAGCGTTGAGAAAAACGAATTCTTTTCCAGGCAATAATCGTAAAAACGTTGTTTAATAAAAATAAAAAAAATAATAATAATGACAAATTTATAATAACTCTATGGAGATTGTTAATACCATATGTTTTTTCAGCTCACTCGACAATAAAATTAATTTTTTATAGAAACAGGTAAAATTGCAAGTTGTTTGCTGGTGGGATTTTAAATCATTTGGTGGAAACATTACAATAATTGAAAAATATATGGCGCGATATATCCTATAAAAGTTCGTTCGGAACTAATTTTGGTTAACAATCAGACAGTAGGGATACCAGACGCTATAAGCATATTCTAACCTGGGTCTTATGTAGGATTTATAGAGCAAATTAATGGTATTTACTGAATGGTCTTTAAATGTTTTCTGTATTAAAAAAATGAATTTATTTGCTTCTGGTCCAATAATAGCCACTTTAAGCAAACCCTAAATTTTTCTACGTATCCGTATCCGCATCCGTAAACGCATCGACTTACGCTGACCGTTTGAAAGTCCTTTTAAGCATGGCCATACATTACGTAAACGATTGTATCCTTGGATGAAACGTTTTCTAACCTCAAAAAGTGTTGTATTGATTTTGTAGCTGTGTTTGTAGGTTTTCTTTATATCTATAAGTACTGTGTTTATGCTGTTGAATATATTTTAGTGATAGCCGACAGGCAAATCTCTCAATAGTGTCCAATGATTGAGATACGTTCTTGGATATGGATACGAGGTGAGGCCCGTAACGATACGGACAACGCAACGTAACGAAATCACCGTATCTATTCTGCGCATGCGCAGCTCGAAGCGGATACGGATACGTTTGAAATTCAGGACCTGCTTAAAGTGTCTACTTTCAGATTTTTCTTCTATAGAACTGTTGATATTTTCGTAATTTGCAGACCAAAAATTTGTTTTCTTAATAATTTGAGTTGGTGGTTCAATTTTAATATGAGTTTTAGCGGTTAAGACAATATGATCGCTTTGGCCAATAGGCATATGTTTTCCAATGTTCATAACAGACTTTTTATTGTTGGTTGAAAATAAATCCAATAACGACTCCTGACCTTTTCTATATCTAGTCGGAAATGGTACCATTTGATGTGCATTTATCTCCTGTCTAGAAAATCCTCAGTTTTTTTGTCGGACCCATTAATTGAATACTAGGCCAATTTATGAGAGGACAGTTGAAGTCTCCAAATATGAATGTAGGGGTCTCAGTAGAAAATGCACTCTTAACTGCATTATTCATTTGTAAATTGCAAGTTTTGGTGGTATATCCAGGTCTATAAATACAAGCAATGGTCATCTTAATTGTGCCTATTTTAACATCTAACCAAACTGAATTAACTGGTGTTTCTATATTTGATTTATCTGACAATTTTGCATTTACTTCATGTCCACCCAAATGACTTTTAACATAGACACAAACCCCACCCCTTTCTGATTTATGCGATCTTGTCGAAAATGGCAACATTCATCCAATTAAATAAAGCTGTCTGTTAAAGATTCATACAGCCATGTTTCTGTTATCAGAATAAAAGTGGGTGAAGCAAGGTTAGAAATGCATATTTTGAATTCATCTGTTTTATTTACAAGAGAACAAAGGTTAGTATACATAAGGGGAACCTCACACACCTCTTCGAAATTTAATTTTTCGGATGTCTGTCAGTTACAATAGTTAGAATGCCTCTTATATATTCTATGATTAAATTTTGTTTACCTTCACTATTTTCTTTCTCTAATTTTTCTATAACCCGCCTCAAATAGCTTTTCTGCATAAATGTCTGTTCATTTCTCATGTACGTTCCAGTTTGGTTCTCCATTGCTTTTCTGTTTCTTAGCACTTGCAAAGCTTCTTGCTTTGAAGATAAAATTACTTTGATTGGTCGCTTTTTATCTGCTGTATAATTTTCAAGCCTAATGATTCTTGCTGTATCAGGTAGAATTTGCGTAATTTTGGTGAACAAAGAAATTACTTTTTCTCTATCATCTTCTTTCCTTCCTGCCTCTTCATTCTTTCTGGATTCCTCCACTCCAAACATTAATACATTGGTAGCTCTTTCCTCTCTTTCCTTTAGTTCAATTAGTGTTGGTTCTAAAGCTGGCCTATCTTCCATACTTTCAATGTTGTCAACTTTTTGTTCCAAACCTTTCAGCGCAGCGCATCCGCGTAGCTCTCTGTGGGCATTTTTCAGAAATAACCTCTACTTCCTTTTTCAGCTCAGTTATGGTTTATCTCAATTCTTCGTTATTTGCTTCTTGGCTTTCGATAACGTCCTCAAAGCTTTGTGATGGTATTCTATCTGTAAGCGCAATAAGATCTGCTTTCATGTCACCTATAGATTTACGTACTTAGTGTTTCCCATTCACTTTCTTGATCTTGAAAATGCTTCTATACTTTTATCTTGAAAGAGTCAAAGTCGTTCTTGAACCTTGCATCATTTTTAACTGGTGACTTCATTGCTTCTAGATCATCCAAGGCTTAATCAAGATTCTCCTTGAACTTAGGTAGCTCCTTGATCAACATAGAGCAGTCGGGACCGAGGTCCGGACATAGAAAGATCATTGTTCTGAATGAACTGGGTTAATATCCAATCTCCTGTGCATGCAGTTTAGAGCAACCGGAGCAGATAACTTTTTTGCAGAAATCTTTTTGCTTTTTCCTCCTTTGCCTGGCAAACCCCATTGCATTTGTAGCAGTTGTGTTGACCCATTGTTTTATTCTCAAAACAAAAAATGCAGAACAAAACACTTTCCGGTCCTGTATTGTTTTTTTTTTATTGTAGGTATATGGTTGTTTTTGAAGGATTTTATAATTTTACTGGTACCCGCTAGACCTTATTCTTGCAAATTCACTCTGAAGGTAGTGGAGCGTGAGAAAAAAAAGTATCCAGAATATCCAAGCATTTAAAAATAAAATATCAGATACCTCAAATTTAGCAAAGATCACTGATGGAGCCACAGCAACGCGTGGCCAGGTCAGCTAGATAATATAAAATTAAATGGTGGAATAATGATTTGAATGTGATTGAAAAAATATAAATTGCTTACCCTCATCTTCTGTCTCAATTTCCTTTATGGGTCCTTTTCTGTCTTTCTTCTTTGGCCGCCCTTTGGTTCCACCCTCAGATCTCTGAGACTGTTCAAACTGCTCTATAAGTCTTCCATCTAAAATATTTTCTTCAGGCTCCCAAGTGTTATGTCTTTGACTCCAGCCTTTCCATTTTACATAATATTCAACTACTCCCTAAAAAGTGAAATAATTTGAAGGTTGTTGAATTTGTTTAATAGCGAGGACACAGCACAATGTTTACATAAATATAGGTAGGCAAATAATGCTTATTGAAGGTACTTGTGGTGTTTATATAAATATTTCACTTCCACCACAAGTGTAAGTACAGAAAAATTTTTACCTTGCGAACCCTCTTCTTCATAATTCTCTCAGCAGCATAAACTCTATCTCCTAAGCTCTCCATGGCTGTACGAGTTTTAATTTTGGTTATTTGGGAAAAACGTCTCCTACAAAGATTTTGTTTACCACTTTTACTAAACAGCTGTACCTTGATAATTTTGTACACAAACGAAAAAGAGATGCGGTTTTTCAGTAGTTTCAATATATTTTCATATCGAAAATGTCTGTTACCTTATAAGCTTTGGGATCCAGGAATTTCCTTATTAGTTTTGTGCCCACAAAGTCAAAATTGTCGGATTCAGGACACCAACCGAGAAGGAAGAAGATTTGAAAATGCCAAATGCGATTATGGCGAAACGTCGTCAAGAACCCAGTGCTTCTCAATGCTCCGTGGAGAACCAACGGATGTATACTCGGAAAAAAGCAACCAAACAAAATCAAAATTTTGAACACAAAAATTAAAATGAAAAACAAAGGGAGCCTTGTTTATTTTCTGTTTTTTCTTATGGGGTTCCATTAGGCGTTTTCGAGTAGTTTGTGATTGGATTCAACATTGACGTTGACGTATTGACCAGAATGGGATTAGTTGTATTACTTTCACACCTAGGAGCAGCTCCGGAACAGGTCCGGGGAGTTACGCGCTTATTCCTTTCGAAAAGTGTTTGTTGCACCTGAGTGCTGAAGCCCGACTCAAACCATTTAAATCAGAGATGGGCATCTTCGCGTAACCAAGATTGTCTACGTCTGGTGTAAACAACGCGTAGACAATGTAAACTATGTAATCTATGTAGACAACGTGTAAAGTATGTAGACAACGCGTAAAGTATACAATTTTTGACAGTTGGCAGGGCTTTAAAGTTATGTTTCTGTTTTTGCTTTTTTTTGTTTTTTGCTTTATAAAGTTAATTAAACTGCAGATAATGTCTAATTTGATACAATATAAATTTAATGCAATGCAAACTTTCAAAAAAAATACAAACTTTCTGTTGTCTACATTGTCTACATAGTTTACATAAGCCGCTTTCCAGCTGTGTGCTTCAAACACGGTGCAGCACAGTGTTCTGTGTTTGAAACGCAAAAGTTAACAGCTCTCAAAACGCAGTACGGCTGGAACACGAACACTCGCTTGAAGCATTTACGCGCGCAAAAGCTCGATTGCGTGCTCAAAAGCGTCAGCTGGAAAGCGGCTATAGTCTACATGGAAAAAAGTGGATGTAAACAATACGTACACAACGAGTAGACAAATCGCGTAAAGTAGATTTCATAGTCTACGGCACATCCCTGATTTAAATGCATGAAAGCCAGCGCACCTTTCAAATCGGGGTCGACTAACACCGGAGCGAGTAGCTCTAGTGTTCAAGCTCTTGAAAGAAATACAAATTTTGAAAGCGGTTTCCGTTGGCTCCGGTTCAATGTTCACATTCGAGTGGTATCGGAAACATCATGTTCGTTTCAAGCCTTGGAAGTCGGAGTGGAACGGTAAGCTGCATCTGCATGGTTGTCGAAATGGACACAGAGTTGTTCTACAAAGTTTCGTTTTTTTTTTAGATTATTTTATTTGAATTATCGTCATGTTGCAAATAAACTTCATCAATTCCTTTACGAAATTGGCGCAAAATATGATATTGTTTTTTTCGACATTTTCAAATTTTACGATTTACATGTTGCTGGGTTGCACTCTGGTGCGTTCACTTTGGATGCCGAACGACCGACGTCGGACGCGTTGAGTGAAACTTGCCAGCGTTCAGTTTGATGGAAGATAACGTCGGGCGACTTCAAGGATTAAGGATGATACACACTACTATCATCATAAGGCCTGTGTGGAACAAATCCCTCCACCCCCAACCCATCGTCAAATCACCAGTTGTGACGTAGGCAGCATGGGATTTCTCGCCTTGACGTAGGCTGTACAGCTGACGACTTAGTTATGACGTCGGAGATGGTGACACACCAATATGGCGGCGATTACCAAAAACGAGGCCGATAAGCAATCCAGAGCTGCTTTCTTTTCAGGGGCTTGGGCGCCCTGGATCACGATGTTGAAATGTGTCAACCGTTCTTATTAATCGCAACGTCAAGCCCCGGGGTCGTCTATCCCCACCGCTAGCGCCTCAGTGAGGCGTCGAAGGTCCACAGCTCCAGTGTCCGAACTGTCACTAGTGTCAGATAATTAAATGTCCCTACTGTTCTTTTCAGAGCGTGCGCTGACGCGCCCCAGGCCGTGGAAGCCCGGCTGTAGGTGTGTATCATCCTTGGGGCGACTTGCCATCGCGTTCACCTCGAACACATGGACGAAAGTTGCCGGACTTGGTTGGGAATGTTGGCGATCAGCTGAATAACATTAACAAAATGGAAAGGAAAAATTATTCCGAATTTACTTCCCAATAATTTGACCTAAATATTACGTAAATATGCCCAAATTACAGTTGGAAGTACTTTTTGCACTTTTCACTTTTCGTGGTCACTGGTCAGTATAGCTTAATTCATTCTCAGTTGCGCGATATTCGTTGGTTTTTGACATTGCTTTGACAATTTGACTTCTGGAATTACATGTAATTCAAAAAGTTAACTGTCAAAGCAGTTTTATAATACCCGCCCTTAGCCACTGGTAGGTTCCAGTAATCACGTTCTTTTGTTTGAGCGTGTATTTCAAGTGGCGAAGGACCACCCTGTGCTCAGGGAAAACAGTGGACTGCAGACGAGCTTCTTAAATGTTTTATTAAAAAAATTATATAAAAAAATGCGTGGCAGCGAGCAAATTGACAAACGTGTTTCAAACTTTTTCTATTTTTTCAAAAAAGTCACGTCTACTTGTTTTTTATTTGCTTGGTTACTTCTGTTTTGTTTTTTTTCTTCTCCAGCTCTTGATTTTCTTTTTCATTAAATACCTACTAACCGGAACATGCCGCCCGCGTTGAAAAGTATACTTTTCAAAAAAGTTATACATTGATAAATACTTAAATAAAATGAACAAAATTTATGCAAAAAATTGCAATTTTAAACAACGTACATCTCTTCTAAAATTTTCGAGAAAATCTAACTTTTGAGAGGAAATTAAATTCTTAGACAGTCGTATCAATAGGTAAAACACAAATTTTTGATAGTGATCGTTTCACAATAGTTCCACTAGATAACTTCACTGATACCACTCTCACAATGTTATCTGCACCGGGATGTAAAGCAATCACCTTTGCCATAGGCCATCGTAGAGGGGGCAGATTGTCTTCCAACAAAATCACAATGGAACCAGCTTGTAGATTACATGGGAGTTTTATTAACCATTTTGAGCGAGCCTGGAGCTGACTTAGGTATTCTCGTGACCAACGAGACCAGAAACTTTGCAACATTTGTTGTAGATGCTGGTATCTGAAGAGCCTGTTAGTATTTTGATCCAATATGTTATGTTGGGGCATGCTAGCTAAGGAATCCCCAATCAAAAAATGGGCTGGCGTCAGTGGCATAATCATATCGTTGGCATCGTGGGATAATGTTGTTAGTGGACGTGAATTAAGACAACCCTCTATTTGTACGAGAAGAGTATTCATCTCTTCGTAGGTTAAAATAGTATTTCCGAGCACGCGTTTCATATGAAATTTTGTCGATTTAACGGCGGCTTCCCACAAACCACCTACATGTGGAGATTTGGCTGGTATGAAGTGCCACTTGATCTGATCTTTTGCGAGAAATGCCGACACATTATTTTGAAGTTTTTCATTATTTAATAACTCGTATAACTCTGAGAAATAATTATTGGCTCCTACAAATTTTAAACCGTTATCAGAGTAGATATCTGTAGGACGACCTCGTCTAGAAATAAAACGCTCGAGTGCATTCAAGAAACTTTCTGTAGTTAAATCGTGGACCAATTCAATGTGAACAGCACGCACCGCAAAACAAACAAAAATGCAAATATAGGTCTTCACAGTTTTGCTTCTACGAAGCGTACCTTCCTTAATAAAAATCGGTCCTGCATAATCGATGCCACATTTTGAGAAAACTCTAGCTGGTGTAACTCTCGCGTGAGGCAAATCGCCCATTAAAAATTTTGAAACTCTTGGGTTAGCTCTAAAGCACCGTACACAAGAACGAATAACTTTTTTGATCGCGTTTTTACCATTTATTGGCCAAAACTTCAATCGCACAATAGATAGCAGATTTTGAGCTCCAGCGTGAAAGTTTTTCAAATGTTCGTGAGAAAGCAAAAGATTAGTAAATTGGTGTTTAAATGGAAGAACTATAGGATATTTGTGGTCATATTCAAGTTGTGAGTTGGATAAGCGTCCTCCTACTCTTATTAAATTATTTGAATCCAGAAAAGGATTCAAGTTAGCCAATTTACTATTTTTATCTACCGACTTTGAATTTTTGAGATCAATAATTTCTTTGTTAAAAGCTTCTAATTGAGCAAGTCTTATGAGAATATTTAAAGATTCTGATAGTTCATCAATTGATAGAAATTTTGAAGTAGATTTTGAAATCTTTTTCAATAACCGATTCTTGAATCTGCACATGTATCCAACCACATGCTGTAACTTTATGAAAGTGGAAAATTCATTGAAAATTGTAAATTCAGAAATTTGAGTAGTGGTTAGCATTATAGAAACTGTTTTGATTTCGGGTAGTGCTTCTTGAAAGGAAACGTGTAAATTTTCATAATTTTTTTCTTTGAGAAAAGACGGACCTGTCCACCAAAGGTCGCAATTTTTTAAATATTTTACGTCAATACCTCGAGTTATTATATCCGCAGGATTATCTTCACTCCTGACAAAATGCCAATCGTCCAATTTTGTAAGTTCAGTAACTTTCATTACTCGGTTAGCAACAAATGTTTTTAATTGACTTGGATCGATTTTCAACCATGATAAAACAATAGTCGAGTCAGTGAATAAAACAATTTCGGAAATATTTACATCAAGTGCATTTTTTACAATATTGACTAACTTCGCAAGTAAATGAGCTGCGAGTAATTCGAGACGTGGTATGGTAAGTTTTTTAATTGGGCAAACTTTTGATTTTGCTGTGAGTAATCGCACTTTCCGTTCACCCTTTTCATTAATTGAACCTAAATAAACACATGCGCCATAAGCCTTTTCAGACGAATCGCTAAACCCAAATAAAATTACTTTATTTTGAGAAATTTGTACCACCTGTCTGGAAATTCTTATGTCATTTAATAAAGGTAACTCCTTCACAAAGTTTAACCATGATTCTGTTAAATTTGGAGGAATTTCTTCATCCCAATCGAGCTTTAAATTCCAAATATTTTGAAGTAAAATTTTAGGTTTTATTAGACAAACACTAACTAGACCAAGCGGGTCAAATATTTGGGCTATCGTGGACAGAATAATACGTTTGGAAACTTTCTTGGGATTTATGTTTACTTTTATCGAGTATTTTAAAATATCTTCATCTGGAATCCAAGAAATACCTAAAGTTTTGAATTCTTTACTGACGTGGGGATGAATTAAGTTGTCATTGTTAATTTTATTTGATTGCAAAATAAAGTCCAATATAGAAGTTTTGTTTGACGACCACTTCCTTAATTCAAATTTAGCTTGCAAAAAAATATCAGTTATTTCGCGGTAAATATCTAAGGCTTCTTCTTCTGAATTAACACTAACTAGAAGATCGTCCATATAAAAAGAATTTTCAATTATTTTACAAGTACGAGGATAAATGTCTTTATTATCTAAAGCGAGCTGCTTCAGACAACGTGTCGCGAGAAAAGGTGCACACGATGTGCCATAAGTCACTGTATTGAGCGTGAAAACTTTAAGTGATTCTTGAGGATTTTCGCGCCAAATAATTTGTTGAAAAGAACAATCGTCTGGATGTATTAGGATTTGCCTGAACATCATTTTGACGTCAGCATTGAGAACAACCTTTCGTAAACGTAGTCTTAATAAAATAGAGTAAAGATCATCTTGAACCGTGGGACCTGATAATAAAAGATCGTTTAGAGACCTCCCTGTATCTGATTTTGCGGAAGCATCGAAAACCACTCGACACTTCGTGGTAACTGATGAATCTCTCAGAACAGCTGTGTGAGGTAGAAAAAATGACGTTCTCTCCTTAGAATTATCCAGTTCAAGATTACATTTTAAAGACATATGATTTAATTGATGATATTCTTGCATAAATTGAATATAACATTCCATTAAATTTTGGTTGTATCGAAAACGAGACTCTAATTTTTTGAATCTTTTCAAAGCCATAGATTTTGAATTGCCTAAAATTTCGCATTTACTTTCGGAAAACGGTAGTCGAACTACAAATCGACCATCTGAATTTCTGCTTGTGGTTTGCTGAAAATAATCTTCACAAAACTGAGACTTGCGTGACAAAATTTGAATTTTAGGTAACTCTTCGATTTGCCAGAATTTGTTTAACTTTTCGTTTAAATCATTATTTGACACCTGATTGATGAAATTGCATACTGATTTTTGAGAATTTATTTTGCCTGTACTTAAAGTTCCCGTTAAAATCCAACCTAAAGAAGTTTGCATTAAAACAGGTAGATTTTGACCTAATTTGATTTTTCCGTTCTCAATAAGTTCATAAAATATATTTGCACCCAACAATAAATCGATTTTCTTGGGTATATTAAAATTTTCATCAGCGAGGGGAATGTTTTTTGGCAAAGGGATTTGAATTTTTTGAAATCCAAATAACGGCAATTTTTCAGTAATAACTGGCAAAACTAAGAATGTTAATTTAGTTTGAAAATTAGTGAATCGCGATTTTATTTTAGCTTGAGTTTTTTCGTGAACATTCATTATTATTTGGTTTATACCTGCTAAAGGAGCGCGGATTTCTTCAGAATCCAACATCAGCCTTTCACGAAGTTCGCGGGTCATTAAATTGGATTGACTTCCAGAATCTAACAAAGTTACGCATTCATGCAACTTTCCAAATTTATCTTCGATTAACACCACAGCTGTAGATAGAAGAACTTGACTGGCATTTACATTAACAAACGATAATTCTGAAAAATTCGGTAAATGAGATGACATACAAACATTTTCATTGAAATTCTTATCCTTCACTGACTCAAACTCGTTACTTTGACCAGCTGCCGCGTCATAACGGTCGACTCTCATGTCCGCGCTTTCGTCTGTCATAATTGGAAATTTGTCGCGTAGTTCGTGAGCTATGAGGGTCGATGTTGCGACGTAGTCCTTTTTTTCTGAATTACTGGTGACTTTGGGCTTAAAAGGAGCAAAATTAGTTTTTGTTTGTGGATTATCTTCATGTAATAACGTGTTATGTTTTTGGGAACATTTTTTGCAAACACCTGAATTGCAATCATTTTTGAAATGACCTCGACGCAAACAATTACTACATAATTTATGTTGATGAATTATATTGTATTTTTCGTTTATTGATAAATTTGTGAAATTCGAGCATTGATAAATATAATGAGCTTCATTGCATATAGGACAAACTAAATTGCCTGTTACTGTAAAACATTGTTGTGGTGATGATTTATTATTTCTGAATGAGAAGTTTGATGTGTGTTTTGAATTCAAGTTTCTGATGTTTTGTGTGTCGTGTATTTTTTGAGTTTTAGACGCTTCGTACTGCAATGCTTCGAGGGAAAAACACTTTTTACTTAAAAAGTCTGTTAATTGATTTAATGTGGGTAATTTGTCATCATCTTGTTTAACTTCCCATTCGCGTTTGGTTCTGTAATCAAGTTTGCTCAAAATAATCGGAATTAATAAAGCGTCCCAACTGTCCGTTGGTAAGCCTAACTTTTTCAGAGAGGTTAAATGCTGAAAAAGTAGATCTAACAATTTTCTCAAATTTGTGGAGGATTCTTTTTGAATATCTGGCAATTTAGAAAGTATGCTGTTGACGTGATGATTTACGATAGCACGTTTATTTTCATAACGTTTGTGCAGTATATATCGAGAGCAATTTGATAATTACTCGCCGTAACTTCTAACGAGTCTATTAACCTGAGCGCGTCATCTTTGCAACAAACTTTTAAGTAAAGAAACTTGTCAACTTCACTTAAATTGCTTTGATTATGAACAATCGAATTAAAGATATCTTTGAAACTTAACCAAGTTTCATAGGTACCGTAAAAACTGGGAAGACCGATTGCTGGTAATTTGGCAACAGAACCTGAAGAAACTCCCAAGGTACCTACTGATGGCGATACTAGCGTCGTGCTTGCTTGTTTCACTGATTCAATGCACGATTTTGCAAAACCAATTACCTCATAAAACTCATTTTCGATGTCTAAACGGTTACTTTTTTCTGCCCTATCCAAGAATTCTAAACTGGTTTGTGTTTTATCAAATTCAAGAAAATCCTCTTGAACACTCTTCAAGCGGATTTCAACCTGAATTGAATTTTGATTATTTTTATCCGTGCTTAAAAAATCTTTGAAACGTTTCAACCTATCAATAATAACTTCTCGAGCATGTTTGAGTTGTGAATTTTCTTCCTCTGACTTTTTCGGTGGCATTTTGCTAATGAATCAGATCAAATGTACACTTGAATACGCAAAACCGTAATTATTTGATTAATGAACAAAAACCGCTGGTAAATCAGGTAAAAAGGTGAATGTCAAAAAAAAATTGTCAAAAAATCGATATTTTTCCGTCAAAAACAAATTGAGGAATGCAATGCTTTTAAAATGTATGTTGTAGCGTGTGGAGCGTATGACAATAACTTGGAATGGACTCACGAGACTTGTACTTATTTTTCTTCCTGCGCGTTTCTTCACTGGTCAATTCAATATCCGGTTCGTTGGGACCAATCTTTTGTTTGAGCGTGTATTTCAAGTGGCGAAGGACCACCCTGTGCTCAGGGAAAACAGTGGACTGCAGACGAGCTTCTTAAATGTTTTATTAAAAAAATAATATAAAAAAATGCGTGGCAGCGAGCAAATTGACAAACGTGTTTCAAACTTTTTCTATTTTTTCAAAAAAGTCACGTCTACTTGTTTTTTATTTGCTTGGTTACTTCTGTTTTGTTTTTTTTCTTCTCCAGCTCTTGATTTTCTTTTTCATTAAATACCTACTAACCGGAACACACGTACTTTCGCATTTTGATATTTGACAGTTAGCGAATCCAGAGGTGCTTTCCAGTGATCCATTTGAGTTACTCCTGAGCAGCTCAGGAGTGCTCCACAATTGCTTTGCGCGTTCCAGTGCTTAGAGTGTCGTACACTTGAGCTACTCATTTCTGTTATCCCCTGCCCCCTCGTGCACCATCCCTTTCGTCTGTGATTCATGCTCCTGAAATCCGAAATGGTGGGGGTTAAGACGAGAGCGTTCCAGTGCTGCTTATGTCGAACAGTTCAAGAGCGTCACACTTCAGGAGCATGATTTTCTAACAATTTAGGCACTGGAAAGCGGCTATGATCCGAGAAATTCTGAACAAATTAAACGTTTTTTTTTTTTTGTGATTAGTTTGTTCCGATCACGAAAATCTGGACAGCGTTCTTTCGGACCTTAAAATTGAAACATGTTCCAATTGAACAAACGGATCAGGATCTCGGAATCATGATTCAAATATATTGCGAAAGAATGCGGCTCAGTTTAACGATCGCCCGACGACTCGTCCATGACCTCATTGTTCCGGTAAGTTACCTTGTCGGACGTTCATGAACGCAGTCCTAGGGTAACACCCGGTGTGTTTTCGAACGTACCCGACGATGCAGGTACAAGAAACAGTTGATAAATGACATTTCTGTTTATTGTTTATTTTTTAAAATTTAAAAAGCTACAAATTTAGCTACTAGGTAAACAACTTGGAAATTTACCGCCTTTAGAAAACATAGAATTGCAAAATGCTTTCATCAATGGTAAAGGAACATCACACCAAGCAAAGTGTCAAGAAACAAATTCAAGGTACCTACCTCATCCAACCTATTTCTTTTCTAAGTAGGGGGTGTCTATTTGGACACTATTTGGGTCCCAGAACATTTTGATATTTTGATTATTCGTACCTAGAAAGTAGAATGCCGAGCCCTCGGCCGAGCCTCACTTAATATCGTTATATTTTTTCCTTGATTTTTTTCCAAAACATGTATGTGAATCCAGCCCCTTATAATTATATATTGGTTTGGGAACACAGTTGTTACTGTGAAGCTGGCTCCTTGGCTTCTTTCTTGTTATTTCATTGACTATTTTTGCCATTATTGTAAAAATTAAACCAAAATAAACTAAAAAATAACAATATATTGAGCGTTTTCGAGGACCAGAATATCGGCCCTGAGCGTTTTTGATTGATGCAAATCGCCAACGACCAGTTTTGACTCTTTTGAACCAATGAAATTCACTCTGATAGGCTTCTGATTTCTGTGAGACACACCTTATTTGGGTCTCGTGGGACATTTTGAAATTTTGACTGAGGTACCTAGAAAGTATAATGTTTTATGTTTTTACGAAGCCTGCTCCTAAAATACATGCCCGTTGATATACTGCTTTAGAAACTCAGTTGCTAATGTGAAGCTGCCTCTTTGGCTGACTCATCGTTATTCTATTGACTATTTTTGCAATTATCATCTGCTTTTGAAGCAATTGTGCATTTTCAAGCATTTTCAAGCTGATCAGGCTCCTGCTAGTGCTATATCCACATCACAAGTAATTGTTGATGGAACCATGTAGTAGTTCGCATGTATTGTCTAAGTTGCTGTCTTCTGGCAATTGATCCCTATCCCTGATAAATGGATGAACTCCTGTCTTAGAAAAACCTGATAGAATATTTTTTAGGGTACACGTATCCACAAACGCTTGGTTTGCAAGCTGCGGAACAGCAATAATGGCATTCTCTAATGCCCACAAACAGACCCAAACTCTCTGTTTGCGGTGAGACATATATGGAAAGAAATTACTGCTAAGACTTTTTGATGACACATTTTAAATGCAAAGGTTTTTTCTTGTAGCTCTTGGGACTATTTGGATATGTTCAAATATCCCCAAAAAGCATGTCACATTAGCCTCTTGAGTAACTACGTTTGAAGAACAAAATCAGAATTAAAAAACAAGCGGCGTTGCCATTCAAACCACTACTTAGGTATATTTTAGGATAGATAACTTCACAAATATGAATATTTACTTGATCAATTAAATGCTTGATTGAATGTAATTTATTATTCACTTGAAGCACAACACTAATAATTTTCTGCTGCAAGTTTGATAACGATCTTTTGCGCCTTGGCAACGAAAGTGGCTGAAATAAAAAATTCTCTATTTTTCATGAGAACTCCGCGAGTGAATACTAAAAATTTTGTATTCATTTATATGGTTCATACCTCGTTTGTTCAATTACACATTTAGGCGGTTACACACGGACGTGGATGTCTGAAAACATGTACGCACATACATGAACGTGCAGACAAAAACATCAATGTGTATGCAAAATATCGTCGCGTTTTTGAATGTGCAATGTTGTATGCACACTCGGAACACTGTAGCAAGAATAGCAAGACTGCAGTTTTGTGCGAGCGTCTGTACGAAAGCGCCATGCACGTTGTTGTTTGCACATTGATGTATGTACGTATATGTATTAAGACATCCAAGTCCGTGTGTAACCGCCCTTTGTCCTTATTTCCCCCATTTTACTCTATGATTTTGTATATCTATTTTCTCTTATTTAGAAACCAAACGAAAGGAGGCATGTGCTGCAGCTAGTGATTTAACTCAGGCTCTTGTAGACCATTTGAATGTTGGGTGAGTACTTCCACAAAACAAAACTTTCTCTAAAATATCATGTTGGGCTCTGCGGTGTAATATACTCATTACTTGTTTCAAGGTTCATTGCATACTTCTATTTAATAATTCATAATTCAATGTATGCATGGCCACTGGCCACTTGATTTGAATTTATATCTTATGATGTATGATCTCTCATAGAATGAATGCGATTTGGAAGTTGATATCATTTTGCCTTTAGTTTCTGTAATAACAGTGCCCAATAAAGATTGATGAAAAGTAGCTGACACTTTGAAAGTGTCACTGCATGATTTTTAAATGATAAGTTATTGCCTCATCTACGCTACTTATACAGTTGATACTATTTATACAAACTTTAGTTTTTGTTACTGTAGTTTGTTGGTGAAAACGTGCGACTATAATATAATGTGTTTTTTTAGGGTGGCTCAAGCCTATTTAAATCAAAAAAAGCTTGATGCAGAAGCAAAGCAATTACACACTAGTGCCTTAGCATTTTCAAAGCAAACTCAACACTGGTTGAGTTTAGTAGAATCATTCAGTGGTGCACTCAAAGAACTAGGA
The DNA here is from genome assembly GCA_917834065.1 of Ceutorhynchus assimilis. Taxonomy (NCBI): domain Eukaryota; kingdom Metazoa; phylum Arthropoda; class Insecta; order Coleoptera; family Curculionidae; genus Ceutorhynchus; species Ceutorhynchus assimilis. Next base: position 44,866,438 of record OU892277.1, read on the forward strand.
GATGTGGAAAATTGGGCCAAAACAATTGAAGGTGATGTAAGGACTATTACTACAGCATTAGAAATTGTTTATAAAAGTTCGCAGGATCAGAGCAGTAGTAGTCAGTAACAGTGTTTTAAGGTTCTGTCAATTTTTTTTTTTGGGAATGAAGTTGTTAGGTTACAGATCACTTTAAATTTTTGGAGCTTTTTTTTGTCCACATCACTTCAAAAAATTAAACTCCGTTTCTGGCTTATCGGACGTTAGATTATTAGACTGAAACATCGGCATTGATTTAATAATTAAATAACCGTCCAATAAGCCAGAAACTGTTTTTCAATATTTTTGTTAACTCATCTCATTTGCTTTAAAAAAACTTGTTCTGGACTAAGGTCTGGACGAATTTCTAATACTACAAGAAACGTTTCAAAATAAACTGCTCCACAGGAGGTGAGGATATGGATGCTTTCCTTGTAAAAAAATCAAGGAACCTCTTTTTTTATGTAGATATAAACTTTAGTAAAATGAATAAACAAATATCCCTAACTCTTGTGGTTAAACATGATATCACCTGAAACGTTTAAACTTGTTGGGGAAGATAATTTAGGGTAATTTATCTGGAGCTATACATATACTCCTTGACAAAATTATCGCACCACTGCACATAAGCATCACCATAAGCAGTGGTGTGATAATTTTGTCAAGGAGTATATAATACATTAGGTAAATTTAAAAACAAACGTATAAACACTTTTTTGAATAAAGAATAGTTGGATATATTTTTAAAAAATAAATACACGTGTCCTAATGACAACTTTAATGTGATTTTTGTTTAGAAAAATCTGGACCTAATTTATAATTTAATTTTGAAATTTACTGGTTGATTTACAATATTGATTGCTTTATTTATTTATTTATTTATTTACCTTTCAATGGGTTGGGAACCCATCCAATATTCACCGCTCATGTAAGTAATGTATATTGCTTTTTTTGCATAGGATTCACAAGAACAATGCATTTGATTATGATAATATTTTTATTCAGAATTCTTCACATATTACAATGATATTTTTTATTTCTTGTACAAGAAGAAGTTGAAAATTTCACGAGACAGCACATCTCGGTTCTCCAGTGTCACCTAGAACAACAATAACAATAATTGAAAAAAAAATTATCCAATTCAAAGTAAAATTTTTAAGGTTGTAAAAAGAACTGTCTTGGTATTATAATGGAGATAATAGAAGGCTCAAAAGTACTGTCTCTATAAATGTAAAAGTTCTGTTATTCTGGTGGTTAGTGTAAGATTTTGGCAAATTTCTGTTTTTTTTCCATCTTGAAAACAAAAAGTACAAAAAAAAGTCTTGACACATTATCAAATTTATAGAAAATCAGTTTTTGCTATGCTCCTTTTATCGAAGCTAAGTTTAGGGAAACATTTGGTTTTCAATTCCAAGCTCAAGGACAGCATTTTTTTTACACCTGAGGTCAGTTCTCACAATATTCTCTGACTGTTTGCAACCTATCAGAAACAATCGCTCAGCTAAGTTACCGACTTACCTTAGAATGATGGCATTGAAAACATGTTTGGGCTCTGGCAGTTTGCAAACTGTCAGAGACTCCTGTGAGAGCAGACCTTTGGACTTTCACGAAACGAAAATTTTACTCACATTTATAACTTTGGTATTATTGTTCCTTTTCAGTTTTTCTACCATTTCTGGTCCTTGATTAGGAACAATAGCCAAAACTTGAACATTTTGTCTGTTAAACAACAATGGTATGGCTTCTTCAAATTTTCTGCTGCATAACTGCATTCTTCCGATTTCAATAATCAGAATTCCTTGTTGCTAAAAAAATGTTATTTGAATTAATAGAAAAATGGGCAGAGAACTACTCACAAATGAATGCAGCATTGGCAAAGTAAGGTCCTCAAAGTTTTTCACGTAAATTGTGTAAGATCCTAGTCTGGCATATCTTGGACCAACTGGATGATGCCTGGAAAAAAATAATCAATTTACCGAAGTGTATTATAAAGTCATTATAAAGTCTACTTTGGACTTGAATAATTTTAGAAACCCTAAAATAGTGTTTTTATTTTTGTGTTTTTTTTAAATAAATTTAAAGGGGTTAACGTATGTTAAAAAAACTAAACTTTCATGCATGTACTTATATGCTGCTTGAGAGTGTAGTTATTATAAAAATTCTGAACAAACATTTTATGTGCCAATATGGTCCTTCCTTCTGGACGAATGCGAATAACTCCAACGCCGGCCTTTTCGAATCTTTCATCCTCGCTTACTCTGATATCTTCAGTCAGAAACCCATTGAAAGTGAGTTTAGTTGTTCTCAAGTTCTCAACTATTCTTCTGATTAATGTTGTCTTGCCTATTCCTAAAATAAAATAATAAACATAGTTAGATTATTATATGTGCAGTCACCATTAAGGCCCACACCATATAATTTTATTAAATAAATCATACATGTTTGACTTTGGAATTTTTAGTTTCTCCATCAAAAATAATTCAAAAACCATGTAGAAGTTTGAAGTTTTAGAAAATGCACTAAAAGTTGTCAAATTTGATATAAAAAATCTAGAAAAACCATAAAATATTTTCATTTTTCCGAGCTTATTTGACAAGGCATTTCAAAATAAATCACACTTCGCTGCCACTTTTTCGCCTCCACAAGACCAAATTGACAAATTCAGAATCCGACGTTCCGTCTTTGGGCAGTCATCGTCAACTTTTGCTTTAATACAGCCCTAGATTTTGTTCTTATGTCTCGTTACCTTTTGACTTGCCCAAAGCAACAACATACCGCAACCATAGAAAAAAGTATAATTTTTACTAAAAATAACACCTTAAAATGCATGAATCTCGTTCTTAACCTTTTCTAATATCAAACTTTGGGAGCTTTTTTCTCCTTCTTCAGGGCTTGTGATGAGTTAATGATTTTTGGTTGTTTACCTATATTTTTTAACATCAATAAAAAATTAAGCAGAACCTTGAGCAGGACCTATAAATTTCATATAAAAATTTATATCACAATGTAAATGAAACGATAGTGAATTTATTTTTATCCAAATCCAAAAGCATTGTGAACTAGTATCTAGTTCTTTTGATTTAGCGGGGCCTTGGGTATTGCAATAGAAAAATGGAAACGAATGAACACAGATTTTTTAGCAGAGATAATGATGTAGGGCTTATGAGGAGTGCACACCTAAATTGGTCTTGCTTTTGCCTTGCCATTATCGGCCAATTCTTGATTCCCATTTGTTAGAGAAACTCGAGAAAACTATATTTATGGTGTAAGAAACTAACCAAGACACTGCCTTCACGACAGTGACAAGAAAACGATACAGAAAAGAAAAGGATCAGGAACAGCTACAATAAATGAAGAGGGTTTTTCAAGACCTGAACGAAAAGTATGGCTCAACATATACAGAGTGAACAATAATGTGACCAAAGAAATGGTAGAAAACGCATCAGAAAAGAGGCAGGCTTTGAGACTGAGAAGCTGACTGTATCAGAACTTACCACGCAAACAAACCTAAAGAGCTCCGTAGTAACAGCACCCCTAACTAGAAAAGATGAAATGTATGAACCATCCTTCTGGCCACCAAACGTCGGCATTAGAAGGTTCAAATTCGAAATGCACAATAGAAGCAGTGGAAATTTTTTAGAATAAATTGGCCCCCAAAAAATAAAACTAATCAAAAAAATCAATCTAAACATAAAGGCTTTCCCATTAGTCCAATCCACCAAAATGTGCAATCTCTGGGCAACTCAGTAGACCAAATAGAGTATGAACTAAACAACCGAAAAAATTGCAAAATCTGCCTAACAGAACATTGGAAATCAGAGAGCCAACTGCAAAATCTGCCCATAAAAGACTACAACCTTCTGTCAAGCTTCTGCAGACCTGAAGGCCACCATGGGGGATCTGCAATTTATACACGCCTGGCAAGTAAACATCTTACAGGCCAATTTTAATGCGATAGAATGAAATGTTTAGAAAAAGTCCAAGGTTGAATAGAGAACGGAAACGATTTCCCCTGTTCCACCTCCAGCAAAAAGCGCCGGGAATGCTAGAGGTGGAACAGGGGAAATCGTTTTCGTTCTCTATTCAACCTTAAAATTTCTCTAGACATTTCATTCTATCGCATTAAAATTGGCATCCAAGATGTTCACATGCCAGGCGTGTATATACAAATCAATACATGGGAAAACTTTAGGAGAATTTCAAAAATATTCTGAAGACAATCAATTTGAGTGCGCTGCAGGTGACAGGAAAAAAAAAACAATTGTAATACTTTCAGTATATAGACCACCAAATGGACACTTACAACTTTTCTTCCAGAAAATAGAACATCTGTTAGAAATAATACAAGCAGAAAACAAGACGACAGTGCCGGTAGGAGATTTTGGCATAGAGATGGTTGATGCAATTGATCCAAATAGAAAGAGAAACATATTTTTAGATACTACAATCTTTTAACCTAAAGCAGATAATCAACCAGTATACGAGAATAACCGACAAGACCAGCAGTTGCATAGATAACATCTTCACAAACATAGAACAATGGGAAAGTCATGTACTCGACATGCATATCTCGGATCACTCTGCACAGAAGTTATGCTTTTTAAACAATACTGACACAAAACCACAAGTAAAATTTCATAGAAAATTTTGTGAGAGGGAGAAAACAACCTTTAAAAACAATCTAATGGACCAAAACTGGGAAACAGTTGGAGAGCAAGAAAAGAAGGATGTAAATGGACAATGGAACCAGTTCATGTCAATATTTTTGGGTATTTTTGATGAATGTTTTCCCAAGAAGCCAAGAGGAAATAGCAAACATAAACACATACCAACCAGCCCAGAAATTGATGGAATTAAAAATAAACTGCTGGACAAATGAAGCGGAACAACGAATTTTTAGTTTAACTTTGGATTCCAATATTACGGGAACTAAAGAAGATATCAATGAGTGGTTTGCATAATTTTAAAGTTAACCTAAAAATTCGCTTGTTCCGCTTGATTTAAACAGCAGTTTTGATTAGATCTCCTATTCATGTTAAAGAATAATATCCTATGTACAATGACATATATAAATATACAAAAAAGCAATATAACTGTCTGAAAGTAAGTAAAGTAAGAAATTATGAAGACAGGGTCAATCGCTCTGACAGATAAAAATAAAATAATGTGGAATATTTACAATTAAATAACAGGGAAAGAAATAATGAGTCAAAACTATAAGATCATTGGAAATCCTGAAGAAGTCGCAAACAGTTTTAACACTTATTTCAATGAAATAGCAAATGATCTTTTAGGGAATTTGAATGATATTCCAATAGATCATAGTCATGTCAAGAATGTAAAAAAATTGTTATATTTAAAGCCTACTTTTCCTCGAGGAGTCAAAGATGTTTCTAAATCTATTAAAAACAAGTACAGTAGTGGTGAAGATGAGATACCGATATCTATAGTTAAATTATCACTGAACTATGTGAGTGAAATTTTGTCATATATCATAAACAACTCATTCAAATATGGCATTTTTCCAGACCAACTAAAACTGGCGCTCATTGAACCTCGCTTCAAAAATGGGGAACCTGAAAATATTGAAAACTATAGACCCATAAGGTTATTGCCAAGTTTTTTTTGAGATGACTATGTGCACAAGACTATCAACCTTTTTCTATGAAATTGATATATTCACTAACACTCAACACGGTTATATTAAGGGGCGGTCAACTCAGACACCAGTCTATCAGTTCACTCAGGATATCCTGGCATGCCTTGGGGGTGACAAGATGGCTTTGGGCATATTCCTTGATTTGTCAAAAGCGTACGATTCCTTAAATAACAACTATCTCATAGAAAAGCTGGAAGCATATGGGATAAGAGGAAATGCAAAAAGTTGGATAGAATCGTACATCGGTGATAGAAAGCAAAATCACCAAGAACAACACAATTTTTAAATCCAACATATTATCCAACACCATGGGAATAGCCGAAGGGAGCGTAATTGGACCCTTTCTGTTCATTGTCTTTTTGAAAGACCTGAGTGGTGTACTGCAGAATTTGGACGACTATGCTGATGACACAAATTTAATTATGGGTGCAGAAACCTTTTGCAGCCTGGAAGAACGGGCTTATGACATCTACATGAAATCCAAAAAATGGTTTGATCAAAATAAATTGATTTTAAATGAGCAAAAGACAAAGTTAGTAATTTTCGACACAAACAGTTTGATTAGATGACCTTCCAATCACACAACTTTCACATTTCACATATCAGAGTCCGCAAAATTCCTAGAAATATATCGACAAATTTTTGAACTTTAATGAACACACTGAACACCTTAGGAAAAAACTGAATAAAACCTGTTCTGCCATCAGGAGTGTTATCTAGATACATGAACGAGAAAACTTTGAGAACTTTATATCCAGCAAACCATGAATCAGTATTTAGGTATGGCATAATCTTTTGAGGAAATAGTTCAAATTTGAGTCTTGTAGATCAAAATTTAAACAGAAAAATGTACTTACGGTGAATGGAATATATTTGTTAGAGTGTTTATTGTTTTTTGATAAAAACAAGGGCAAATTCACTATAAATAATTTCAACTCAAGATATGACACACATACTCTAGACAAGAATTTTCCAATCCATAGACTTGCTCTTACAGAAAGAAACCCTTCCTATATGTGTATCAGAATATTCAATAATTTGCCATATAACATAAAAAACTGAACTGAAACTGAATATTTCAAGGCCTTTAAAAAAGCAATAAAAACATTATTAATTAATTTAGAACCATATAACCTTAACGAATATTTCTCGGAATATTTTGATGCAAGATGGCAAACATAGGGCAACTTTTGAATTGTATACACTTTCTTTTGACAATAATTGACCCTAGCCTAGTTGAATTTTATGCAGGTAATAAAAAAATCAGTGCAAAGCGTGAATAATTATGCGATAAAAATATGTGATAAATTTTATGATGAAATTCGCATCGCTAACAATCATTATGGTACGACGTCTGAAGGTACGACTTGGCGTTATCAAGAAACCGATAAAATTTACCGCAGTGTTTTTTTTCAATGAGTCAGAATATTATCGCCTTTTCAGATAGCAATAATTGAAAATGCATTGGTCAGCATTAGAGTGGTTTAAAAATTTTCTTTTGCCATGTTAAAAATGCTATGTAGGTAGTTGTGCAAGGGCAATAACTTGTTTTCTTATGCCTCAAAGGTTATAATAATTCATTTGGGGTACCTTAGTTTGAAGTCATTTTTCTAATTAGTGGAAAGTGACTCCTTCTCGCGCCACACTAATAAGGAACCTTATATTTTTCTCGAGATTTTTCTATAATAAAAATGTATTAGTAAACTAGTTCTTTCAGAAAAGTTTACTTCATGAGTGCGAAAAAATGGCTAATACCTTTATCGTTAGCCGCATTCATTTAATAAATCTTCACTTCTATATCCCTGGGGCAAGGTTGTTTGAGGGCCGGTTTCTCAATAGCGAGTCACCTCCGGGTTGGTTTTATAACTTCAGGGTAAGCGTGTCCAGTTGCTATGTTCATCCTGGAGTTACGCTTAAGCCGGGGGTGACTCGCTATTGAGAAACTGGCCCTAAAAGAGGTACGTTGCCTGATTACTTTTATGACGTCATCTGGGGTGCCTCAACATAATGCAAGTCTCCATAAGGCACCCTAGATGACGTCATCGCGTTACCCATTACCAGACAACCTATTATCCGGAACCTTGTCCCTGTGGTACCTTAAATAATCGGATATGCATAATCCAGACAAAGACTAAAATTATTAACATGAAATTTAAATTTGATGAAACGATTAAAATATGATATGCCGAATTTTGCAGCAGTCAGCTACCTTGACTGGCTACCTACTTTTTAGGCTCTTTTCAAAAATAGCTCTATGCCACAAATAGGCGACTTTTTAGCATAAACATTTAAATTATGTTTATTTTTCAACAGAAAAATAAACTGTTTATGCATTTTTTAGTACATCCTTCATACCCAAATTTAATTTAGGTAACTTGCCATTAAAAATATTGTGGCTGATATCTACCTACTCATTAAAAATGCTTCACAAACAAACAACTGGCTAGCAAAAATGCATTGCTCAGGAATCACGGGAATTAAAATTTGGTTTAGGTCGTTTAGGAAATGTTCCAAATACTTATCAACCCTTAAAAGCGTCAAAATGTACGCAGTAAAATAAATGGAACAAGCTCAGAATTTAAATTATTAAAAAACAGTGGACAAGTTACCCCAAAAACTCAAAAAAGTTAATATTTTCACTCACCAGGAACTCCAGTAACAAGAATATGCTGCATCTTGTAGGTTGCAAATTAATTTTATAAACGGAAATTTTCTGCGATACGCAAACCGTCACTACCGCACCGTGTTCGCTGTACCTCTGAACTCTGTCGTCTAGCACTGCAGACTGCGGGCAATACACTAACTAATAGATCTCAAAACTTCGAATCGTCACCTGTAGATCCCATTTGACAATTGCGTTTGTTGCAACCCACTATAGCATTAATGCAACGAATTGGAAGGCTAGCATTGCAGCAGAAGTGAGACTTAAAGGTTGAACCAGATGTTTTCTCCTTCTAACGCGCTGCTTTAACAAAGAAATCGCTAATCGGGCATTTTATTGACGAAAAACCGCTGTTTGCTATTTCTATTCAAACTGCACCATAGAAAAAAAACGCATTTCATCCACTGTGCTCTCTCTAAGCTTCACTTACACTCGTGCGCGTTTTTCGCATCGCGGACTTTCCAGTTACATCTGGCAACAACCTGTTTCTAACAGGATAACTATATTTGACATTTTCACTCTGCTGAAACCTGCGAAATTGGCATAGCATGCGCCTGATTCTCCAAATGAGGTAGCTGCATTTCTATGAGAGCAAATGCCTTGTGCTTTTTCCATTGAAAATTTTATTAATGTCAGTTTCTCAATAGCGAGTCACCTCCGGGTTGGTTTCAACTCCAGAGTAAACTTGTTCAGTTGTATTGTTTACCCTGGAGTTATGCTTAACCCGGGGGTGACTTGCTATTGAGAAACCGGCCCTTAGAGTGACAAAAGCAAAAGATTTCATTCGTATCAAAACGCTGCTCTATCGTTTCGAAAATCGAGCTGCAGTTCAATTACATATTCGCTTTCCAGTAGGTAGAGGTACAAATATTAAATAATTGCATAACTTTTAATTCTGCAATCAGGCGCAGGGCAGGAATGAGGTTCAATTCTTCAGGTTGAATGAGGTTCAATTATTCAGGGTGCTTTTGTTAACTGCGCAGAACTGCTTACGCGCTGTAGATGGTATTGAAACTGGTCTGTTACGGTTCAAAATTTCATGAACGGTAATTAACCTAATTTCAATTTGTTGTTTTTGCCAGTTGACAATGTTGACATTATTTGATGAAAAAAGAAAGAGGGACACTACTTTCCTGGTGCTTCCAAATTGCGAAATTATTGCTAAATTATTAGGATAAACAGTCTCTTCTTCAAAAAATTCGTTTCTGAAATCTATGGTACAATAGTTATAGGTAGGTAGGTATTGTTGAGAAATTGCATTGTGATTGTGCGGGAAAGCCATCGTCACTTCGTCACTGTCAGGGCCGTCTCTCTAGTCATCTGGGGGCCCTAAGCACTTTTAAATTTGGGGCCCCTATCCCCCTTTTTGAAAATGTCAAAAAAGGCAACAATAATTATTCGGAACAGAATTTATTTATATAGGGTGTCCACTTAGTGCGATATCGGACGATGTCTCCTTACAGGGTGATGCAAGTAAAAAAAATTAAATTACAAAGTTGTTTGATACTCTAATATGCAATAGTTAAAAATATTTTTGAATATACAGGGTGCTCCGTTTAGGGGGTATGCGACAGAACTTTGTTATTTCAAATGGAATACCCTGTATGTGATTGCATATTTGGATTCTACGTAAAATTCTGAGCCGATTTCGTGTAATATACCGTATACCTAAGTTCAACTGTTTTGGAAATATTGACAGTTGAAAATTGACTTTTCGCAACTTTGACAGGCTGTTAAACCTAAACGGTTAATTTTAGAGGAAAACCGATTTTACATTGCTCCTAATATGATGTTCATAAACTATCATTTGACACCAACTTTGAATTTAACCGGAGATTAAATTTAACTGAAATTTTTAATCATGGATTAGATTCAAAGTTGGTGTTAAATGATAGGAATGTAAAATCGGTTTTCGTCTTAAAAAGCCTATTAAAGTTGCAAAAAGTCAATTTTTAACTGTCAATATTTCCTAAACAGTCGAATCTATAGGTATAGGGTGTATTACATGAAATCTGGTCAGAATTTTACGTAGAATCCAAATATGCAATCACATACAGGTAGATTATATTCAAATAATTATTATTTGAATAATATTTCATTTGATATTATTGATATTTTCATTTATTATTTGAATACTTTTTTATAAAAATTAACGACGGTGCCCCCTATTACAGGGGGCCCTGGGCCAGGGCCCAGCTGGCCCATGCATAAAGATGGCAATGGTCACTGTGCCCGACCGGTGCAGTGGCGTGCCTGACGGGCCCGCAGGGCCCGCGGTGCGGGAGGGTCCCGGGATATTTGGGGCCCCCAAATTAAACAAGGTATTCTCACACAAAATATTTTTCCACTTATGTCAGTTCAGGCCATCAGATGCATAGGAAATGATAGTGATAATTTAGCGTAAAATCTTAAAACGTAACTTTATATAAAATCATTTAATTTTTATTCCACCCCAGACTCCAAGGCACCATAATTTTGCTCACACCGGCAACACTGACCGTGTTGTGTCATGGCTGTGCCAGGGGTTAATTAAGTTAGCCCCCCCATAGAAAATTTCTGGATGAAAATTATCCCATAATTTTGCTCTCATTTTGCTCCATTTTGCTTCACTAATTTCGATTTTTGCTCCATTACAGTGGAGAGACTATGTGGCCTATTAGGTGGGAGGGGGGGGCTGAATAAACGCTAGCCCCCCCACTGAAAATTCAGAAATTTGATCATGCTCATTTTGTTCTCCGAGTTTTGCTCCATTTTGCTCCATTATCGGCGTATTTTGCTCCATTACCAGGAATGACCTACAGAGCTCCCTCGAATCTCTCCCAGCCCCCCCCCCCCCCACCAGTGGAAATTTTGAAATTTGATCCTGCTCATTTTGTTCTCCGAGTTTTGCTCCATAATCGGCGAGTTTTGAGCCCAGAAGAGACCTACAGAGCTCCCAAAAATCTCTCCTAGCCCCCCCCCCGGAAAAAAATTTGAAATTTGAACATGCCCATTTTTGGGAGCTCTGTAGGTCTCTCCCACTGATCTCAAAAAAAAAATGGATAAACAAAGAACGCTTCTAATGCTGCTAATTTACGAAGTCATAATCTAAACAAAAATAACTGACTGGGACAGCTGTGAGCGTACGCAGTAGATACATGTACTGTGCGTGCACAAAATCTGGCCAATGAAAATGAAGGAATTTCAAAATTTAGAACAGTTGTTCGAAAAATAAGACACTGCGCAGGCGTTAGGCTGTTGCACAACTGTTCGTAGAATATTGACCCCAAATTTTCGCACAAATTTTGCCAATCAAGCCGTATGATTGTTTATCCATTTATTTTTTAGATCAGTGGTCTCTCCTGGTAATAGAGCAAAACTCGCCGATTATGGAGCAAAATGGAACAACTCGGAGAACAAAATGAGCATGATCAAATTTCAAAATTTTCATTGGGGCGGGCTGGGAGAGATTCTTGGGAGCTCTGTAGGTCATTCCTGGTAGTGGAGCAAAACTCGCCGATCATGGAGCAAAATGGAGCAAAACTCGGAGAACAAGATGAGCATGATCTTTTCAGTGGTGGGGGGGGGCTAGCGTTTATTCAGCCCCCCCCCCCACCTAATAGGCCATATAGTCTCTCCACTGTAATGGAGCAAAAATTAGTGGAGCAAAAATCGAAACTGGTGGAGCAAAATGAGAGCAAAATTATGGGATAATTTTCATCCAAAAATTTTCTACGGGGGGGGGGGGGGGCTAAATTAATTGACCCCTGTGCCAGTGCCCACAGTGTGCCGCTTTTTTTTATGATGTTTTTTGTTTAATTTTATTTTTACCAAAACTGTTCGGGGCCCCCATGGAAAATCTCGCGGGAGGGCCCCCAAGAAACTCGGCACGCCCCTGGACCGGTGCTGGAATATTCGGAAATTCGTTTCCATTGTGTGCATTGAATAAAGGAGAAATTTCTCAGTTGACTCGTTTCGTACGGCGCGTAAACGTTAGGTGACAGGTGATTTTTGTATTCAATAGGTCCAATAAAAATTGTTGTAGAGTTTTGACTTGCAGAATTTGTGTCAATTGGATATCAGAACTGGAATAATTCGCGAGATATTTAATGAATTAGTTTGGCCTAATGGGCCACTTTAATAATTTTCAAAAACATTTTGAAATTATTGCGTTAGTCATTCTAATAACATCTCTATATTTTTTTCCGTCCGAAAAAAAACGCTTATTTTTAGAAATAAAACGATTTGAAAATCGAATTTTTAATTTGCTGTAAAAACGCGGGCTCGGAAAGTGACGTCACTTTCCTTAAAATACGAGGATGCCGAATTTCTCATAAGTAAATCATTACACAACTCACTACCTAGAAACTATATTTTTGTCCTTTACTACTTTATAAAAAAGTAAAGGATAGGTATACCTAATCGTTGTACTGATGTTTTTAAATGTGGCCACAAAATCATGAATATCGGCTTTAGCCAATGAGACGGCGTTTTCCTTCACGTGATTTCTTGTTTAAATTATCTATTTTTATTTTTTAAATTATTTAATAATTTGACTTAAATCTTGCAAAATATTGTTCATTCTATTCATTCTCGGTTGCATCTGCATCCATGTAGGTATCTGTGTCAAAAAATATCATAATTTGCTATATTCCTGACATGTGAAAGTGGCCTAGATTATAAGGGTAATTACTAAATTGATTTGAGCTGATATTAGGAAGAAATTGTTGAACTGAAACATTGACATCAATACCAGATTTGACACCGTTTGTTCATAAACGGGTTCTCCAAAAAATTCCAGAACACTATGTAGTTTTCTAATTGGAAGCCGTAAGATACAGAAATAGTGACTTTATTGCTGGATTTGACACTGAACAGCAAGCTCACATTGGGTTTTTTGAAAAGTTCCAGAACACTCTAAACATAGTGCATAGTATTCTATTTGGAGACGAACAAGTAATACCAGAATACTGACTTTATTGCTGGTTTTGACATCGAAAATCAAGTCCATGGAGTGATTTTTCTAGAACATCCGATTATGTCCTATATTTGAAAACTAAACAAGATATGGGAATTTTGGATCGCAACAGGACTTTATATTCAAAATCAAGTTTCCAGAAAGATACAATGGTATATACACGGCAGCGCAAGTTAGAATAGCTATGAATATGATTAGGACGGACAAACAACATAGATCTCAGTGGCGCAGCCAGGCAGGGGGGCAGGGGGCCCGGGCTCCCCAAGGCTTCACAGAAAAATAGAAAAATAATGAAGTAGACAAAAGCTATAAACTGCTCATATCATAAAAAGCTTAGGGGGTGTAAATCAAAAATATGTTTTTGGTTTATAATATTTTAAAAAAATCCAAGAAAAACATTGAAAACCTCGCCTCTCTGCCGGATTTCTATCAAAAAATATCAGTCTTTAGAGTCTGCTATAATACTTAGACGTGAGGTCACAACCGCTTGGAGCCCAACGGATTCTGCTTTTGTGTACTTTGGTTCAAAACTAAAAGCCATGTTTCACCTATTTGAGTCAACCCGGTATTTAAGTTAGAGTCGTAGGATTTTATTAGAGTCTGAGTCTAGGCTATCCGAGCGGTTGTGACGTCACGTTTCCACAGAAAGGCGATTTTCGGTTGTTTTGCAAGTATCTCGAATACCGTAAGGCATAATGGTGCTGCTTGAAATATTATTCTCAGAATTTGATATAAAAAAATTTTGATTTTTGGTTTATACCCCCTTTAAAGGATAGTGGGTGGTAGCTGCGCCACTGCAGATCTAGAAGAAATTATTTCCAAAGACATCGTGGGATGTGGGATAATGCTAATGAAGTTAGAAGGATGCGGTTTCGCGAACGTGGGCTACTTTTTTGTTAAACGAAAGATGCCATCAACAGATTTGTCATCGCCCTTTTTGTGTTTCAGTTACAAGGTGTTTTTGAAAATGTTGCATTCTGGGACGAATTTGTGACAACGGGTTTTTATAGGTCTTTCTACTTAGATTCCAGTGGCGTAGTCGGTTTTTTTTTTCATAAAAAGGATAGTTGTTAAATTATAAACCAAACATTATACATTTTTTCAAATGAGTCACCCTCATTGGATAGCTGTGCTTCTGCTAATTTCAATGATATTATTATAGCTCGATAGGTTTATCTCTAACAGTTTTCGAGAAAAAAAATGTATATGTATTCTGTTTTGGTCATAGACACAAAGTGTTATTTTTTTAGAAAGAGACGTTCCTCATTTGTCTCACAGATATAAAGTCCTTTTCTAACACATTGTTTCTTATGACAAAAACAGATATACCTAAACCTAATGTTTCTTCTTGAGAAGTGTTGCAGATAAACATATCGAACTTATCATTGAATTCAGCAAAAGCTAGATATATCCAATGAGTTATTAATATACAGGGTGTCTGATTTGAAAAAATGTATCTATCTAAATCTTCCAATAGCGACCGAGTTATCCCGCTCTTATGTTTTATGTACAACCAAAATGGGACACCCTGTAAAATAATTTTTGAAACTTAGGCGTAAGTATTTAATTTCGAGTTTAATTTACAGCAGGGTAGGTATCAAATACAGGGTGTCCCCGTTCAACTCAACTGGTCAAAAATGCTAGGGTATATAGAGGAACCATAGACAAGTGGTTTGAGATAGGACACCGATGGTCGGAAGTGCGTCGTTTCCAAAATACAGGGTGTAGTGGAATTTAAACACCCTCTTTTCATATCATATCATCTAAAGGGCTAAAAATGCTAGGCTGTTCAAATTTTCAGGGATCATTGATGTAGGAATGATATTTAAAAATTCGTATAATGCTCCTCCATTTTCTACCTGGAACCACCCCATAAAAAAAAAAATTAAAAATAAAATTTGAAGAAAAAAAAGCAATTTGTTCCAAATTTTTTCTTTTTGGGGTGATTCCACGTAGAGAATGGGGGTGCATTATACGAATTTTTAAATATCATCCCTACATCAATAGTCCCTGAAAATTTGAACAGCCTAGCATTAGCCCTCCAGACGATATGAAAGGGGGTTAATTAAGTTTCAACACCCTGTATTTTGGAAACGATGCACTTCCGACCATCGGTGTCCTATCTCAAACTACTTCTCTATGGTTTCTCTATATACCCTAGCATTTTTGACTAGGTAAACGGGGACACCCTGTATAATTCATTCATTAAATCAAACTTGAATACCTATACTAATTGGTTGCTTGATTCAGATACGCTACTGCTCACTGCTCTAAAGTGGCATGCTAAAGAAACCATTGGCGTGATATTTTCATTGTTCGTTCTGGTGTTTGGGAGAAAACCGAATAATATGCATTTTTGGCCTTGGAAATTTTCCCAAGCTTGATAACAAATATTTTGATTATCTTTTCATTTGCTTGCAGAAATCAGGATATTTAATACGGGTAAATTAATCAGGTCATTGCAGCAATCATATTCCACTTTTCCTTCGTTTAGGAACGGATGTTTTTGTTTAGGTGGCAAATATTTCAATAATTTTGTTACCTATGTTGTACAAAACAACAGAAAAACTGTATTTAAATTATTTAATTTCATTTTTGTTTCTACTTTGATAATATTATTTTGCCTTTTTTTCGATCTGCTCCGAAATTCAAACAATCACATTCATTTAATTGAATCATACTTAGAGATGTAACGTGAAAAAAACAATCCGTTTTTTTTCAGGTTTTTTTTTATGGATTTTTTTCAAATGGTTTTTTGTCAGATTTTGTGTTTTCTTTCTAAACTTAGCACCATATGCGCATTTTTTACGTTTTTTTTGCCTGATAAACTTTTCTTGGGACAAAAAATTGGTTTCGGCAGTGAAAGATGGATAAAACGCAAAATAATGCTTTATTCTAGAAATAAGATAGGAAAAATATTAGGCCTATTCGGGTTTGGAAAAAGGGCGGTTCTAGCACGGTTCAAAACGATGGCACAGTTTATTATTGAAATTTGTGATAGCCGAGCTGTTGTCATTTTGTTGATTGAAAAACTGTCCGACTGTTTTGAACCGTTCTAGCAAGGTCCGTGAAGTTGGCCCCTAAAGTGTTAATTTTTTTTTGGAAAAATATGTTGTTTGTTAGTGCTTCGTTAGTGCTGCTTAGTGCTTCAATTGTTTTCGTTAGTGCTTTTTTCGTTTTCTGTATATCGATTTTTTTGTAGTTTCAAGGTCAGCCCTGACAATCTGTCAAAGTGAACGAAACTTGTTGCTATGTTTTAGTGCTTCGTTAGTGCTTCTTAGTGCTTCAAATAGTTTCGAAAGAGCTTCAAATAGTTTCGAAAGTGGTTTTCTTATTTCTTAGATATTTTAGATTTTCACTGCAAGGTCAGCCCTCAAAAATTTTCCGAATAACCCAATTTTGGTGTCAGTTTTTAGTGCTTCGTTAGTGCTTCTCAGTGCTTCAAACAGTTGCATTCGAGAATATTTCCTTTTTGAGATATTTAACTTTAAATTTTCAAGGTCAGCCCTCAAATTATATGGGATTGAGTTAAATCTAGAGTCGTTTTTTTGCGCATCGTTAGTGCTTTTTAGTGCTTTATATAGCTTTCTTAATGCTCTTTCCGTATTCTGATTATTTAGTATTTTTTATTTTAAAATTAGCACCCAAACTTATTCCAAATATACAAAAAACACAGGAACGCCACTGAAGCCAACATCGGTTCATAGCAAGGATGATACACCAAATCACCAGTTGTGACGTAGGCATGTCCTTTCTCGGATGAACCTTTTGCACTACAGGTTATGATTCCGCGGGCTTTGGCTTCATGCATACTTGGTTTTATTCACGGTTTTACTACATTAATAATTAACATTCTAAAACAACCCTTTATTTAGATCTCGTTTTCATCTTCCTCTTTGCCTATTATATTGATCAATATTAAACAATATTTTTTTATCATAAATTTGAATTATTCTAAGCTACGACCTCCAGTGCGTGAGTTTTCGGCGTAAATTGCCATAAGTAGCTCCATTTCTCTTTCGGAGCTCCCCTACTTATGTTCTCTGCAGTCAAAAGCTGTGCCAGAATATAACCCAGGGCTGGGATCACGACAAGTAGAATTCTACTACAATTCTACTTTCATGACGTCAGGTTGCCTAGCAACTATCATCATCGCCTGTACTGTACGCGATAAATAGGTCGCGAATGACGTCATGAAAGTAGAATTCTACTCGTCGTGATCCCAGCCCAGGAGTCGTATTATATATCGAATATGACACAGGTATCAAATTTACTGATACTGACCTAAGCCTAGTACTCATAACTGCGAAATTCGCATTTTTTTGACATTGCTTCGACAATTTGACGTTTGATACACGCATAAAACGTCAAATTGTCAACGCAATGTCAAAAAAATGCGAATTTCGCAGTTATGAGTACTAGGCTTTAAGCACTAAAAAGCACTAACGAAGCACTAACAAACAACATATTTTTCCAAATAAAATTTAACACTTAAGGGGCCAACTTCACGGACCTGTTCTAGCACTGTCCTTTTTGCAAACCCGAAAAGGCCTATTATTATGTAAATGAAACATGTTGTTAGGTCAGGTACATGGTACCAGGGACCCGGACCGAAATGAAATATCGGTTCCGTTCCGGTTCCGGTCCACAGCGTCATGACGAATATCGGTTCCGTTACGGTTTCGGTTCTAAGAGAAATATTTCGATTCGGTTCGGACCAATAATTTCGGTTTTAACGGTTCATACCGGTATAGTTTTTCACAAATATCTAATGGCCATTTGCACTGACCATTTCAAGAAGCATCCCTTAAAACGGTCATTACAGAAAAATTTATGTTTCTATAATTTGTGGTTTATTTTTTTTGGATTTCTCTGCCTATCTGCAACAACTTTAATAATCATAATAATTACTATTAATAAAATAAATTTTTGTGTTTTCGATCGGTGATGACGTAACAGCGTGTCGTTTCTCGCCTTGACGTAGTGCTTGCACCAGTTGCACCACGGATTAGGAGGTGTTTTCTCGCGTCTCAAAAGTTTTGAAACATTTTCCAAAACTGGTTTAAATCAGTTCACAATGACGTCATAATTTCTCGGCAAGAGGAAATGGTTTTAAAACGTGGATTGGATTGTATTTCGAAACGGTTTAGAACCATGTACATTATTTAATATTCTAAAACAACCCTTGTTTAGATCTCATTTGCATCTTCCTCTTGTCTATTGACTATTATGTTAATCGTTAATCAAATTTAAATTATATTTTTCATCATACATGTATATTCTTAACGACGAACGCAAACCGCTAACGAGACCGTTGATGACGTCGGCAACGGATCAACAACATATGAACTTGATTCCAAAAATCGAAGCCGATGAGCAATCCTGTAGTAGTATGTAAAATCCTTGGTGTGTAGCCTAGCGCGCTCAATGTCCAACGCTCTGTTTTTTAAAGTGTTAATTTTATTATGATACAACCAAACAGCAAACAGCTTAATTTATAAAATCTTGGAACCGAAAAATACCGGTAAGAACCGATTAATTTATATCGGTTCCGGTTCTGCCTGCCCTACAACATTTCTATGAAATATGGGTTTCGTTCCGGTTCCGGTCCGCAAAAAAAAAAACGGTTTCGTTCCGGTTTTCGGTCCAATATCGTTCCGGTCCGGGTCCCTGCATGGTACATCAATGTATCAACTATCATATTATGTCACATCATACATTCATCATATTCATACAACATACATACTAGAACAGAATATCACTGATGTGAGACACTTTGGAGATACTCACGAATTTTAAAATTGAATTATTTTGAAAAAAAAAAAACACAAAAATGTGTTTTTTTTTCTAGTTTTTTTTCATGTATTTTTTTTCAAATCTGAAAAAAAACTGTTTTTTTTTACATTTGAATCATTTAGAAAAAAAACGTTTTTTTTCTGTTTTTTTTCAAATCTGAAAAAAAAACCGGTTTTTTATATCTCTAAATTATACTCATGTTGCTTTCCAGTCCGAATCAACAAAAGAATGAAGATAAATTACCTCAGAATTTGAAATTCATTTAAATTTGGCGGTAGTTTGCGGTAGTACATGAAATGGCCGCTACACTATTCGCCATGTAAAATTACAGTGACTAAATAAACCTTTACATACAGTGATGACAATAGAGGTCCCGCGGCCGCCATTTTGGGGCTTATCTCTTGCTAATTTTAGATATATAGGATTTGAATGAACATCTATCATAAAAAATCGAAAACAATGTATTTGATGACTATTATTAGGTAAGTACATCAAATACGTTGTTTCCAATTTGTTATGATGGATGTCCATTTAAATCCGTTATATTCACATTTATAATTAGCAAGAGGTTGGGCACAAAATGGTGGCGTTTTCCATATGAAATTATAGGATTTTAAAGAACCAATCAAAAATGAGACGGCAATTGTCGCAACTGTGGTAATAGAGTCACTGTATGTAAAATCATATATGAAGGTGTTTTCGTATTTCATAAGCTTGGTTCGGCATTGAACACGAAATTGGTTGGAGTCGGAGCAGTTTTCTGTCCAGTGTTCTTAGAGTAAAGAGGGCTTCAAAATATATGGGCCCCTATTCTCGTAACCGGGAACAGCGATCTCAACAGAACGATTGCATTTACTGTATTCCTTTTATACATCGAGTTACACCGAACGAGCTCCTCGGAGTCACTCCAAAACACACAATTCAGATTTTATCATTATTTTTTAATAATAACATTACCGTCCTTACCTAAAAGGGCTTCTTGCACCCCCCGCAAATTTGGTGCATCAGGGGAAAGGGGGATGCACTATGAGCGACTCGAGTGCTTGACGCACTTTTAAAAGGAACGTTCAAGCTTTTGACATTGAGCAGCTCCGACTAACTCAACGAGTAAGGAATACAGTATCTGTCTTAGTTACGGAAGCCCGGTAGCGCAATCTGTCTTCCGAGTTCTTAGTTCATAGTTCTGACGTCATAACTCGGAATTTCTGATTTACTACGAAGTCGCGTTAATTATCGATGCGTTGAGAATTGTAAATGGTAATGGGTTGGGACTCTGTAACGGATAAAGATCGTTATCCTTATCGCTATGGCAATAGAGAGGGGACGCCAATAGAGATAGAGAAAATATCTCTATTCGTTACAGAGTCCCAGTCGTAATTTTTAACATAAGAAAAACTCCATAGCAAAACCCTAACCATTCTAAATGAAGCAGATAACCATCATTTTAGAGGCCTGTGTCTTCTGTCTCTCAGAACTTTAAAATAGTTGATCCACCAATTTCTACCCAGCCGTCTCATTTGAGACCATCAATATTCAATTCTTTGATTAGATATGCTCTTGCCTTGTACAGGGTGTCCCAAAAAGATACCGACAAACTTTAAGGGGTAGTAGGGGACATCAAAACAAGCATTTTTGTTTATATAAACATATGTCCGCAAATGAGCCATTTGGGCTGTAGAGCAAAAAAACTGTTTGATACTTTTATTCTTCGCAATAATTAAATCACTGTTTACTTATTAATTTTGCTTTATTATCAAATAAATTATGATTTAGAATAATTGATCAAAATGTTGACCATTTACTTCAATGCAAAGATTACACCGTCGGGCCATCGACTGAAAAGTTTAGTCTACGCATCACCTGTTCGTAATGACGAAGATCTGATAGCAAGGAAACTGGCGAGTTGTACCCATGTAGAAGCTATTCCCGGGATATTCCAAAGAGTTCGCGAGTTGAACAATTATTGTAAACCATAATTTATATGCTATTAGAGCAAAATTAATAAGTAAACAGTGATTTAATTATTGCGAAGAATAAAACTAGATACCAAACAGTTTTTTTGCTCTACAGCCTAAATGGCTCATTTGCGGACATATGTTTATATAAACAAAAATGCTTGTTTTGATGTCCCCTACTACCCCTTAAAGTTTGTCGGTATCTTTTTGGGACACCCTGTATAAAGCTTTTTTGGCGTGCGAGTGTATCCGCGTGAAAATATCAAAAATAGGTTGGCAATAGAGCAACCATTAGGCAATTTTTCGCAAGGATAATCAAGCATAATCTGATTATGCTGGGTTATATTATGTGTCGATTGTGTCATACTCCCTCTCCATCAAATTCTGGGCCTACGAGTGACGTCACTATAAGCAGCTTTTAGTGATGACGTCACCCGCAGACCTCGATGGAATGCTTGCGATTCAGGCTGGTGCTAGTGAGTTAATTTTTTCGTCGATTTTAAATATAGAAAAGGTGATTTTCTGTCTGTTTTCACAGAAGAAGTGTTCTTGATCCTCGAGTATTCGAGAATTTGATGGTGAGGGAATTAGGGGAGTTTGACACAATTGACACATCAATCCAGCAAAAGATTATGCTTGATTATCTTCGCGAAAAATTGCCTATTGAGAGCAACACAGATAATTATTTTCTGTCCCTAAATCAGTTCTCACAGACTCACAGATTCACAGACAAAAAATATTAAAAGATGATATATCTCGTGGTTGCGTCATATTCACTCATGTGTTTGAAAATGTAAAATTAAAAAAAAAAAAAAAATACAACTCCCAAATTATGTCAGTAATAGGCGCTGACTGAACAATAAACTTGCTTACTGTGCTTTTCACCTTTATATAAGTAATTTCTTGACAATGTTCAGTTAGTCCGTTGAATTCTATTGCAAAAATTAGTTAAGTCTTGAAATTGTAATTTTTAAGTCGGAAATAAAAAAAATTAACAACACCCGGTCTACGACGTGTTAACGCCCACAACGCTACAATTTTTATGTTTTAGTTTACATATTATGCTTAAACGTAAAAAAAAATATCAACCTATTTTAAGGGTTGCAAGTTGCAAGTAGGCATGTGCCAGACGATAGCAAAGTTGTTATAGGGTCAATAATCTATATTCTGCTCTCACAAGGCTGAAATTTTAAGGGAATATTCTTTTATTGATTTAAAAAGTATATGTAAACAGCCAGCCTATTCTGGCCGTTGCGAGTATCTGCCAGACGAGTATATAATAGTCATGATGCTCGTGCAAGCGCAACAGACTAATGCCTTTCTCACTTGCGCGAAATTCGCTCTTTTTTTGACATTGCTTCGACAATTTGACGTTTAATGCGTGTA
Source organism: Ceutorhynchus assimilis (assembly GCA_917834065.1). Lineage (NCBI taxonomy): Eukaryota > Metazoa > Arthropoda > Insecta > Coleoptera > Curculionidae > Ceutorhynchus > Ceutorhynchus assimilis. The sequence goes on from OU892277.1 coordinate 44,888,871, forward strand.
TCAAACGCCAAATTTTCGAAGCAATGTCAAAAAAGAGCGAATTTCGCGCAAGTGAGAATTAAGCTTTATACGGTTTCCAATGTCAGAATGAGAGGATACGATATGATTATTATGTATATACTTGTACTACTATATTTTCAATTTTCACCAAACTAGTAATAAATGAGCATTTCCGAGTTATTATGACGTAATAAATCAGAAATTCCTAGTTATGATGTCAGAACTATGAAATAAGAACTCGAAAGACAGATTAAGCAATGGAACGGAACGGGCTCTACCAACTGAAACTTACCCAAACTAACCCAAATTAACTCGAACTAACGCGAATAACCTAGCATGCACGCTCTTTCTTGCTACGTCAAATTCGATGGATCAAAAGGCAATTTTTCGCGAGGATAATCAAGCACAATCGATTATGCTTGCTGGATTATGTGATCTGTCAGTTGTGTTATACGCTGTCAGTGTAGTTATACTCCCCCTAACTCCCCCACCAACAAATTCTGGGATTCTCGATGATCATGAACACCTAATTTCTTTTGTGAGGACAGACCGAAAATCGCCTTGTCTACATTTAAAATCGACGAAAAAATTAACTCACTAGCTCAGCCTGAATCGCGAGCATTCCATCGAGGTCTGCGGGTGACGTTTCACTCTAATCTGCTGATAGGGACGTCACTCGCAGGCCCAAAATTTGATGGGGAAGGAGTTAGGGGATTATGTGATGTTTCAATTGTGTCATACACCCCTAACTCCCCCACCATCAAATTCTGGGATACTCGAGGTTCAAGAACACTTAATTTCTTCTGTGAGAACAAACCGAAAATCACCTTTCCTACATTTGAAATCGACGAAAAAATTAACTCACTAGGTTAGCCTGAATCGCAAGCATTCCATCAAGGTCTGCGGGTGACGTCATCACTATAAGCTGCTGGTAGTGACGTCGCTCGAAGGTCCGGAATATGATGGGGAGGGAGTTAGGGGAGAACGACATAATTGACACATCACATTACCCAGCATAATCGATTATACTTGATAATCCTCGCGTAAAATTCTCAAGAGTGGAATCAGAACAATAGATATCCTCACTTTTTATTATTTTTATTTTGAGACTTTTTCGAGATTTTATTGAGAACCAATGTCACGCTGACCACCCCTCTGCTCTTTCTATATTCACTCTGGTAATGATTTTTTATTTTATTTTTTGTTCACCAAACAAAAACATATACAGTGTGTCCACTCAAGCTCGCAGCATGTGGGAAACTTTTTTATTATCAATTTTACGAAAAAAAGTTATTCTTTATAAAAGTTTAATTCTGCTTCTTGAAAAAATAACATTGAACTATTGAAACTTGAAATAGCATGTACAGGGGGATCAGAAAATAGAAAAATATACAGGGTTTTTTGGTAAAAGTAGCAAAAAATGGCACGTCACTATTTTTTAAAACTTTCTATATTTTTTTCAGATTAAGCAAGTCATATTACAGTCAAAAAATACCTTTCATTTTCATAAATAAATTTGCCAAATTTGAAAGAAAAATTGGAAAAGAAGAGTTGAAAGAAGAGTTGAAAAAACGATTTTTTCTAATACTTTGACACCACAGGTGCTTTCTTTTCAGAGCTTTGAAACCCCGGGCTTCGACGCCCTGGGGTGCTTCAGAGCACGCTCTGAAAAGAACGGTAATTAAGGGACATATAAGGTCTGTTTCTGCAGAAATCACAAACCAGTCAGAGCGAATTTCATTGGTTGAAAACAGTCAGAAAGTCAGCAAACTAGTTTCAACCAATGAAATTCACTCTGACTGGTTTTTAATTTCTGCAGAAACAGACCTATAATTATCTGACACTAGTGACAGTTCGAACACTGGAGCTGTGGTGCTTCGACGCCTCGCTGAGGGGCTAGTGGTGGGGATAGACGACCCCGGGGCTTGACGCCCCGATTAAAAAGAACGGTTGACACACTTCAAAATCGAGATCCAGGGCGCCCTGGGGCGCCCAAGCCCCTGAAAAGAAAGCAGCTCCTGTATCTCAGAAACTACGCATTTCCGGACACATGTTTATGGGAACTTTTTTTCTTGAATATTGTAAGGAATCAGATCCTGAAGTTACGAACCGTACTTAGAAAACACCCTGTACATTTTTCTATTTTTTGACCACCCTGTTCATTCTATTTCAAGTTTTAATAGTTTAATATTATTTTTTCAAGAAGCAGAAACTTTTTTATAATATATATACAGTGATTTTTTAAGTGTGCAACATATGGGGATTTTTTTTAGTAATAGCACAACCCAAATACAAACAAGGCCAAAAGTTGGTGCATGTCTGATAATCATATTAGGTGCACTTAGAATGGTTGCAAGTCCAACAGCATACAGGGTAGCTCAAACAATATCAAAGCTGGTACTGTAAAGTACCCTTATTTTAGAAAATTCAGCAAAATGTTATAGAGAAAAGTTGTTTGGAATTAAAAGTTATGCCTAAATACCAAAACATGGCCTCCTAAGATTTTTTTTATTTTCTTTTGCCAAAAAATCTATAATTTCTATATTTTTTTTATTTTTTATTTCCGCCCTTAAGACTTTCAAAAATTAATTAAAATCAAATCAATTTTGCATAACTTTTTTCAAATTCAAGCATATTTGTAAAATTAACTTAGATTTTTAATTTTTAATGGAATCACAAAATTCATGTTTGTTGCAATGATATTCAACACAACTTTAAAATGTCGCAAATTTTTTTTTAACAAGTTAAAACATCACTAATGATAATAGCCATATTAAAAAAACTCTCCTTAAAGTGCAAAAGTTTTATTTCATTTAAGTAAATATTAGTAGAATTTTGATATTTTTTGAGCCACCCTGTATGCTGTTTGACTTGCAACCATTCTAAGTGCACCTAATATGATTATCAGACATGCACCAACTTTTGGCCTTGTTTGTATTTTGATTGTGCTATTACTAAAAAGAAATCCCATATGTTGCACACTTAAGTAATGACACTGTACATATAACTTTTTTCCGTAAAATTGATAATAACAAAGTTTCCCATATGCTGCGAACTTAAGTGGACACACTGTATAAATAAATGTGTTCTGAGGTCAACAGGCTGTGAAATTTTGAGCAAGAACTATGCAAAAGTACAATCGGCTATTGATTTCAAATTGGGTGCCCTCGTTTGGATTATAATATAGTCGGGGAGCTGGCGTCGAAAATATGCAAGAGTTTTCGCAAGGCTCATATTTTCAGAATGAGTAGAATTTTAGTACTACAAAGCTAGGCTACAGTCAGCAGTTCCAGTTCCGGGACACCTGGCGCTGAGATGCGCGCAAAGGTGTATTTTTAATCAACACCTCGCAACAGTTTTCGCAAAGCTGAAAATTTGCAGAGAGCATGCGAATATAATGTAGAACCATAATTTAACAGTCAGACAAATAAATACGGGGACACGTAGAGTCAGCGCGACTTTGAAGTGGTCAAAAAAATGACGTCACCGAAAGTGTTTTCGCATGGCTGAAATTTGGCAAGGTAATAGTAAAAACAATATATTTATTGAAAAAAACAGTCAGACACTTCTATGTCGGGACCCCGCCAGTCAGCAGTCGATTAGAGTGATATAGGTGGTAGCGCGCGTCAATAGGCATATATCCATGTCGAATAATAATTTCACCAAAAGTGTTTTCGCCTAGCTGAAATTTGGCAAGGTAATAGTAAAAACAATATATTTATTGAAAAAAACAGTCAGACACTTCTATGTCGGGACCCCGCCAGTCAGCAGTCGATTAGAGTGATATAGGTGGTAGCGCGCGTCAATAGGCATATATCCATGTCGAATAATAATTTCACCAAAAGTGTTTTCGCCTAGCTGAAATTTGGCAAGGTAATAGTAAAAACAATATATTTATTGAAAAAAACAGTCAGACACTTCTATGTCGGGACCCCGCCAGTCAGCAGTCGATTAGAGTGATATAGGTGGTAGCGCGCGTCAATAGGCATATATCCATGTCGAATAATAATTTCACCAAAAGTGTTTTCGCCTAGCTGAAATTTGGCAAGGTAATAGTAAAAACAATATATTTATTGAAAAAAACAGTCAGACACTTCTATGTCGGGACTCCCTCAGTCAGCAGTCGATTAAAATGATATAGGTGGTAGCGCGCGTCAATAGAATTTTACTCTATATATAATATCCATTTCGATGAATAATTTTATTTTTATAATTTAAATTATTTGGAATCGGAAACGGTAAAATAAAATTGTACATGCAGTTAAAAAGTTTGCGGTTAGAAAAAAGCCCGATTCGTATAAATATTACTTGACCATTTAATCAGCAGTACTGTGATAGTATACCTATAGTAAGTTTCATTAAATACTTATAATCGTCGCCGATTTTATAAAATACAAAAAAAAAATTCTAATCACATCTGCCGCTTCCCATCCCCTAATCTCGACCTAACAGTACCATAATGAAGTTTCCGAATTCGAATGCATATACGCCTTATTCAAGTATACGCGCTTACGCTTGCAACTTACAGGTTTACACTTACTCATTAAGAGAAAAAAAAATGTATTTTACCGTTTCCGATTCCAAATAATTTAAATTATAGAAATAAAATTATTCATCGAAATGGATATATATAGACGAGCGCTACCACCTATATCACTTTAATCGACTGCTGACTGAGGGAGTCCCAACATAGAAGTGTCTGACTGTTTTTTTCAATAAATATATTGTTTTTACTATTACCTTGCCAAATTTCAGCTATGCGAAAACACTTTTGGTGAAATTATTATTCGACATGGATATATGCCTATTGACGCGCGCTACCACCTATATCACTCTAATCGACTGCTGACTGGCGGGGTCCCGACATAGAAGTGTCTGACTTTTTTTTTCAATAAATACATTGTTTTTACTATTACCTTGCCAAATTTCAGCCATGCGAAAACACTTTTGGTGACGTCATTTTTTTGACCACTTGAAAGTCGCGCTGACTCTACGTGTCCCCGTATTTCTTTGTCTGACTGTTAAATTATGGTTCTACATTATATTCGCATGCTCTTTGCAAATTTTCAGCTTTGCGAAAACTGTTGCGAGGTGTTGATTAAAAATACACCTTTGCGCGCATCTCAGCGCCAGGTGTCCCGGAACTGGAACTGCTGACTGTAGCCTAGCTTTGTAGCACTAAAATACTACTCATTCTGAAAATATGAGCCTTGCGAAAACTCTTGCATATTTTCGACGCCAGCTCCTGGACTAATAGGTCTGTTTCTGAAGAAATCACAAACCAGTCAGAGTGAATTTCAGTGGTTGAAACTAGTTTTCTGACTGTTTTCAATCAATGAAATAAATTCGCTCTGACTGGTTAGTGATTTCTGCAGAAACAGACTTTAGACCTAATATTAGGTCTGGTTCTGCAGAAATCACAAACTAGTCAGAGCAAATTTCATTGGTTGAGAACAGTCAGAAAACTAGTTTCAACCAACGAAATTCACTCTGCCTAGTTTGTGATTTCTGCAGAAACAGACCTATAATCGCCCTCGGAGCACGTCCGCAGAGATATGTGACGTCACCGACCAGACAGGGAGCGCTCTGGGAGTAGTGGAACCGAAAGCGCTAAAAATTGTTCCACTTATAGTTGTACTTCTTTGTCTCATTTAACTACTTTCACACCTAGGAGGAGCTCCGGGGCGTTACGCGCTTATTCCTTTCAAAAAGTGTTTACTGCATCTGAGTGCTCAAGCCCGAATCAAACCATTTAAATGCACGAAAGCCAGCGCATCTGTTCCTCTCAAATCGGGGTCAACTAACACCGGAGCGAGTTGCTCCAGTGTTCTAAACTGTAGAAAGGAATACAGCTTATAACGGAACGCTCCTTTACCCCCACTACTAACTTTGTTCGGTTTGTAATTAGGCTTGTTCGCACAGCAATCACAAACCAGTCAGAGCGAATTTCATTGGTTGGAAACAGTCAGAAAACTAGTTGTACTTTACACAGAAAAAACTTCCGTTTTCAACTTTTTCATACACACAAAGGTTTTTAATTTTTATTCCATTGAAAATATCTTTAGGTTAGGTTAGGGATCAGGGATCGTTAAATAATAAATTTGAAAAGAATGACAAAACGCGCCAAATTCATGTTCTTTTGGAATTGCACTAACCGTGAACTGATTCAGTGTTGAGTGCAGAACTCGGACAGCACGAGTTTTACCAACAGAAAACGCTATAATCTAAACCTAACCTCAACCTCATCATTTGTTTTGTTTTTCTACTACAAAAGAAAAACAAATTTATACATTTTATAATCGACTTCCTTTTCTTTCTCTGCTGATTATTATTTTCATTTGTAATTCAGAATCTCTCGTAAAATGGATCCGGACATTGAAATTCGTAAATTGCCACCAAGCGTGGTAAGAGAATTTTCTTCGATACTAGATTATGATGACTCTTGGAAGAGGCTTATGGCTATTATACCCAAGCAATTAAGCAAAAATGGATACAACAGTGACATAAGTGCAGATAACTTAGCAAAATATAATTCTGAACACTTTAAGTAAGAACCAAATTAATATTACATGCTTATATACTTTATAATTTTAAAAATAACTTCAATTATAAGTACTATACATCTATGAATGCCAGAAATATCTTTCTTATTAAACCATTAAACCGCGTTTACAATGTCTATTTCTCATTTCTCATCCCATATTTATGAGGTATTTGATACCTGTTTTGGGAACTTGCTGCACTACAATCTTGACTACCATACACAGAGAAATTTCTAATTAAACAAGATAAATTATTGAAAGTTTTATTTGATTATATTTTATGTTAATACAGAATCGTTATACCTACCAGTGTGTTCCCATTTAAATTCTTACAGTTAGGATCTTTGTTATGAGAGATAGCATAAAATTCTCTAAAATTTTCCAAATTTAATCAAGAAATCTGAACAGAATTAATCTATAAAATATTGGGAAATCTATGAAAATGTAATTTTGGAATCACACATAGTGAAATACACAGTTATAGCACAAGATAAGAGGTTTATGTATATATTTTAAGCGCCAGGATACACATAGGTCTAAACTATCCTCTCAACTCAGCATTTAGAACATATAATAGTCTACCAGCTGAGACGAGGGGGTAACCACTCCTTCAAAAAATGTACACGTATTGTGACAATCCTATGATTTCCTGGCAGTCGCTGCTATTTTTGCGACTGTTGAGGATTGCCATGAAAATCGCAGTGATTTTCAAGGATTGTCATAGATTTCCTGCTGATTGTGGGTCTGCCAAAATGATTGTGAGACTGTGAAATGATTGTGAGACTGTCAAAATGATTTCTTGAAGAATTTCCAGGAAATGTCTTGATAATAATGTAGTAGACTTTTCAAATAATTAAATCAAGGTATGGTTCATAAGTCAGGGTTTACTTTCTATATTTTCGTGGAGATTGTAAAATTTTTGTCAACCTATTTAAAAAGAAAACACACTACAAAATCTTCAAAATAATACTTTTCTGCGATTGACAAGAAATGTCAACATCTTCGACCGGTTGACAGGCCACAAAACTCAATATTCTGGTATTTTAAATTATCTTTCAATAGTTGCTAAGAAATCGATGGATAACAGTACGGAAATAGGGAAAACTAGGCCGGGAAAGTGATTGCCGTAACTACTGCTGAATAATTGGAACAAGAAGACAAGCATTTGAGAGATATTTTAGCGATCGCAGAAAAAATGGTATGTGTATTTTGGAGCAAAAGCACATTCTCGGCCCGAGTCTCGGTCTTCGGTGTTTTCTGGCCTCGCCCGGCATATGAAATGGTCGGCCGAGAATGTGTCACTTTTCCACCTAAATACACAATGTACTATTATTTTTTATTTGTTAGTTATTTCAATTTTCTAAATTCTCCTTCGATACTCAACTTGTCACATTGTTCTTAAACAAATGGTGCATTTCCAACCAAATCTATTGGCCGAAAAAAATATAAACTTATTAACTCTTTGAATATCGTCTTCTCTTGGCCAATAGAATTGTACCCCAGGGAAATTAGACCAAAAAAGGGCCATCTGCGGAATGAGGCCGAACAAGCTGAATTTTTGCAGAGACCTTCGTTTTGATGTTCTAATGAAGCACAAAAAAAATCGAATATGCCTACCTTTGTCCGTCTTGAGATATCGAAGGTCAAAGGTCACGAAAATCGCTTCCAGTTCATCTGACGTCGAAGAACTCAAAACAAAACTTACGTAAAATAGTATTTTCTACAAAATTGTTCCTATACATTTTTTTGTACGACCAACCGTTTTCGAAATATAGCGTGATAAAGCGGGAGCGCGCATTCAAAGTAGGTGATACTATTATACAGGGTATCCCCGTTCAACTGGTCAAAAATGCTAGGGTATATAGAGGAACCATAGAGAAGTAATTTGAGATAGGACACCGATGGTCGGAAGTGCGTCGTTTCCAAAATACAGGGTGTTGAAATTTAAACAACCCCCTTTCATATCAGCTGAAGGGCTAATGGTAGGCTGTTCAAATTTCTAGGGATTATTGATGTAAGAATGATATTTGAAAATTCGTATAATGCAACCCCCATTTTCTACCTGTGACCATCCCAAAAAAAAATATATCCATTTTTTTTGGAGTTTCCAGGTAGAAAATGGGGGTGTATTACATGAATTTTTAAATATCATTCCTACATCAATCATCCCTGAAAATTTGAACAGCCTAGCATTAGCCCTCCAGATGATATGAAAGGGGGTTGTTTAAATTTCAACACCCTGTATTTTGGAAACGACGTACTTCCGACTATCGGTGTCTATCTCAAATTACTTCTCTATGGTTCCTCCGAGGGTTCCTCTATATACCCTAGCATTTTGGACCAGTTGAACGGGGACACCCTGTATAATACAGTATCACCTATTTTGAATGCGCGCTCCCGCTTTATCACGCTATATTTCGAAGGTCGTACAAAAAAATTTATATGAACAATTTTGTAGAAAATACTATTTTACGTAAGCTTTGTTTTGGGTTCTTCGACGTCAGATGCACTGAAAGCTAAGAATGTAGGTGATTGCCGCAATTGTCGAAAGATTGTGAGATTGTTAAAGTAATTTCCGCGTCTACCACAATCATTAAAAACCCGCCCTTCCATATGGGATTTCCCCTACTGTGGCCGCGATTACGGAACTGCGAAGGCGATTGGGGGATTGCGGAATGGATTTCCAGCGATTGCCGCGATTGCCCCTTGAGAATGTGGGATTTTCTTACGACTGCGAGGGATTGCCCGCAATTTTATCAGAAAATTTACACGTAGTGCGGGAGTGGTAACCACCTCGAACTGAGACTAAAAATTCAAGTGACTTAAGTATATGAATGTATTTCAAAAATTGTTAAGGTGTTTAGCTGAGTTTTTAGCAGTTAACTGTTGCAAAGTAACTTCCACTACATCACTGTAATCTAAATTTTTGATAAATATAGATACCCGTGTTCCACACTGTTTCAGGTATAGAGTATAGAGCTACAGATACTTCAAAAATTGTATACTTACTTATTTATAATAAATGATTTTCAAACAAAAAAAAATTAACTATGAGTACTTGTATCAGGTATACCAATTTAAATATATGTATTATTTTCAGAATAGTTGAATTGGGCGGAATCAGACTCAATAGATCTTGTACTGAAATCTTATTTGACGAATGGGGCACTTCTGGAAGACCTCGGGCCACCATTGGCCATGTAAAATATCTTCTCACAAAAGCACAGCTTTTCAGAGCTGCTGATTACGCATCTAAGCTCTTGGGCGAAGATCCACCTCCTAGACCTGCCAGTGGTCCTGCTGCAACTATAAAAATTAATTCATCAGAACTTGCCGCTTCTATCGATGTTGAGAGGCATTTGGATGAAATTAATTATCCCCAAGTGGCCATACAACAAATAAGAAATAAGGAATCGGAAATTAAGAATCTTGTCTCAGTGAGTACCTAGTAAACAGATTTATTTTTATTCATAATCAGAATGAGACACCATGTACCTAATAATTGTACACATACAAAATTGCTCCTATAATTATATACAACAAACAAACATTTGTTAATTAAAATCAGTTTTGGAATTGCGACAAATAATTAAATTTACAGTGATCAGCGGGCTTTATTAATTTTTTAACTAGAACCCATTTTTATCAAGTTTTATATCTTATGGTACTTGTTATTTTCAATTTTTCCATAGTTGATATAGTAGAGCATCTTATGTTTATTTCTTTTTCAGGTCATTCCTGCAATATTTGTTAGCGAAGTAAAAACTACTGCAGAAACTGTTCAAATTCCTTTAGTAGTTCCAAAAGAAAAACCACACACTTCAGAAGAAGAAACTGCTAATGTGGACAGTTTAGCTTCAGTATTAGTTCCTGATATACCAAATCTCTTACAAGGTACAATAATATTAAATAAAATATCATTTAAGTAGTATAATGAGTAGTAGAAGAAGTATGTTTTTTAGGGAAATTCGATGGTAAATTATAAACATATTTTTAGGGTCAAGTGAGTCACAAATTGAACCAGCCTCTACCCACCTTATGACAACCAATTCCAATTCCAATAATGAAGATTTTATTCCAGCAATTAGTCAAATGTTAAAACAAGAAAGTGCTGATATTAGTTCTACCACCAATACAGAAGAATCAATAGAAGCATCAGATACTTCAAGCTATACCATAGATAGTGACATCATTCTTGGCTCAACTGCAATGAACTCAAACAAAATGAATACAAATTCTGATTTGATACCCAAATTTGATTCAGATATAGTACCAAAAATGTATTCAGACTCTATACCCAATTTAGATTCAGAATTGATACCAAAATTAGACTCAGAATTAATACCGACATTAGATTCAGAATTGATACCAAAATTAGACTCAGAATTAATACCCACATTAGATTCAGAATTGATACCAAAATTAGATTCAGAATTATTACCCACATTAGATTCAAACTTGATATCCAAATCACATTCAGATTTAATACCTAACTTTGAGATGTTGCAACTGAGCAATGAAAATGACCATTCAAATATATCACTGACAGGCTCTAGTTCAGACGCTTCAAGTTCCGTTTTGCCTAGTATCTCTCTCAATACTCAGCTTCCTCATTTTGACTATAGCAAGCTGGAAGATGCTACAAATAGGTTCTCATCTGACAAAGAAAATGGAAGGTTTTTGGGTGCTGGAGCTTTTGGATCTGTTTTTCTGGCTACAGACCTGTTGGATAAACCAGTTGCTGTGAAGAAAATATTTCTAGATCATGAAAAACTATCAAACGAAATAGAGCAAATCACAGAACAATTCAGGAACGAAGTAGAGCTTTTATGCAAATACAAACATGACAACTTGGTTTCATTACTTGGTTATTCTTGTGATGGTCCTACATACTGTTTAGTGTATGAGTATGTATCTGGAGGCTCATTGTTTGATGTATTACAGGTGAGAGATGCATCCTAGAAAATAGATTTCTAGTTTCAATAACCATGAAAAAGTCGGCTTCTAGAAAGAAAAAAAATACCTTTTAATTTTTGACAATCGCAATTTTTGAGTTGTGGAAGCTCGCACATAAGATAATTTTTTGAAATGATCAAATTTATTTGTTATTAGAATAATCCCCAAAAAATATTGTGGAAATCAAGAATACAAATCTCACTAGGAACTGCAAGAGCGATTGCTTACTTACACACAGCTTTTTCCACACCTCTTGTTCACCGAGATATTAAGTCGGCCAATATTTTATTAGATGACAACAACAATGCAAAGGTAATAAAATTTATTCTTAGCTATTTTATTTAATTCTTTTGTTTTTAAATGTTTGCAGCTTGGCGATTTTGGCATCGTAAAACTACTACCAAGTCAAAACACCGAGTTGGAGTCAACCCCTTGTGGTACTTCAGCATATATGCCACCAGAGTATCATAATGGAGAAATTTCTGTTAAACTTGACACATTTAGTTTTGCCGTGGTTCTTTTGGAGCTTTTAACATCCCTTCCACCACTTGATTATCATAGACCAGGAGGTGACTTGGTAACTAGGCATAATTTCTAGCACTTTCATCATAAATTTGAGTGGTTAGTAGCAGTAACCACTCAAATTTATCATAGTAGCAGTATTTTAACTGATTTCTCATTATTTTTGAAAGAAGGCCCTTCAAATATAAAACGACCAAACATTTTTTCCCAAATTTTTACCACATCAGAAAACACTGGTTATGCCAGTATCGTGTTCTTCAGTTGTTACCTTTATGTCTACTCTATTTGATTTAAATTTGTCACTTGGTTTTTGGGGCTAGATGCCATTAAATACAAATCCAAATTAGAAATGAGACAACAAAAAAAAAAGCAAGACTCTCCTTAAATTACATAATTATTAGATACACTATCACAATAATTAAGTAAACTCAAAAAATGTGTATTTTATAGGTTACATATGTAGAAGATCACTGTGAGGATTCAATTGACGCATTATTAGATACAAAAATTGGCACTTGGAGAGAAAACAGAATAAATTTCGCACAAGAACTGTACTATTTAACTCTAGAGTGTTTGAAAGAGAAGATGTCAAGGCTCCCAATGGTTGACGTATTAAGATTGTTAGAATGCATACACGACAAACTAGGAAAGTAGTTTTTTTTAACGTAGGTGTTTGCACAGAAAAACAAATCCCGCCAAATTAATAAAATTGATGACATGCCGATTTTTTATTTGATGCTAGTCAGTATTTTCTTTTCGATTCAGTATTCTTTGTTTTATAAGTTCCAGTTTCATAAATAAAAGTAACTGCTCGATAAAAATGCACCAATGTGAATTTCTGATTATTGCTAACCCATCAAATTCCATACCATGGAAGTAAAGCGTTTTGAACACTAATTGAACACATGCCAAATATCTTTTATTCTTTGTTTCGGAACTTTACTCATCACACTGATCCTTTGATTTTTTACAATCAATACTGAGTCACACAGTATCCCACCAAGCCAAAATCTAACTGAAAGTGTTGAATCCTCATATAGCGTGGTTTTTGTTCGAAAACAGTTAAAGCGAATAATGAACCTTCAAAATAGTTTGTAGGTTTCTTTGTTCAACAAGACACTGTACATACTTTAGACAAAAACCCGCTATCTTGCGGGCCTCTAAAAAGTCTGAATGTTCCACTAGAATATTCTCTCAAAAATTGCGTATTTCCGGGAAATATCGCGAGTTGACAATTCAGTCATTCTGGAGGCCTGCCACTGCGGATTTGCATAGCACAATCAGAATTTAATTGGCATATCTCTCTCGAAAAGATGCTACATAATTATCAAATTAAATGAATTTTAAATAATCGATGTTGGTATAATAGTACCACTAATACTTGTGCAAATACCTACCTGAAAAAAATTTAAAAAAATTAAGGCTGTTAGAGAAAAGAGTTATATTTTAATGAAACAGCCTCCAAGACTTGAAGCGACACAAAACTTTGACACATTTATAAAATAAAACCCTTTTCTCCATTTAAATTGTTTGTAATCATCTCTGTTATTGTTAGTTGTTCGGGAGAAACGAAAATGTATTTTTTTTAAATGTAAAAAGATAATACAGCTTTTAGATTTATTTACAGTTTAGACAATAATCATGTATGTAACGTATAGGGGAGAGTGTTACACCTTTCTATATTGTCGAATATATATACCAAATTGGGTCTTTCACTGCAATTGTTACAACATACTTCACTTACATTGATTAAAATCATGACCTTTTTGCAAGCAATTACACAGTTTTATTAATTTTATTTATTCCTTTTTTTATTTTTGAAGGAAGTGCAATAAAATCAGCACATTTGTAAAAAGAGTGCTGTATGATGTGAACATGGCTATCGGTCTAACTGTTTTGCAGCTACGGCCTTTCGGAGATTGTCCTTACAAAATGTTGGTACATTTTCTTGTTTAAAGTTGTACCCGCTGCAAAATACTGGCAAATACTTTCTCTGGAGGCCCATTAACCATTAAATTGCTTTTAGGATTTTTCTACAGACCAATTCATACAAAAGCAAATTATGGTTTTTCCAGGTATAGGCTCTAGTGTCCTAAATGAATCACTTCTGAGACCCTATTCAGGACGCCACAAAAAGACCGTTTTTATTATTATTTTTAAAGATAGAATGATGAACGGACCAGTTCGATGTAACTATCAGTCTGTAATATATTTTCTCCTCTTTTTTTTTGAAACTCGAAAGCATTTTTGGCCCTGCCTTATACTGCATCTATTCGATTCTAAGATTTTAGGCGGTGCTAAATTTGATTTTTATATATGGAGCAAAATTTAATTTTCAGCTAAAATATTTCAATAGATCTTTCTAAGGTGATACTGTAATAGAATCATCTGTTTAAAAGATACTGTGCCGGTGTTATATCGCCGATTTATATATAGGTCTATCCAGTTTCTATTTTTATTACAACCTACGAAAATTTGCCTCCTGCAGTCATTCATTTTAATAGCCCCACACCATTTTGTGTTCACGAAAAAAAATTAGAGACAATAATTCTTCAACGTAATATATTATGGAATAAAACTTACAAAATCCTAAAGCGAATAAACTTCAAACTATACTAGATAGGTACAGGTCCCGCAAAATAACCTGGCGAGAGCTGGCACAGGCAAAGCTAAAGCTGTATACAAAAAAGTTTACACCCCTAACATTTCCTAATTTTGTCTAATAAGCAAATTGCTTTCTCGCCACCTCATTTTGCGGGGCATGTGAAGAATAATTACGTGCAGTACAGGGTGGCTGAAATTCGAGCCTCATCATTGGGATTTCAGAAACCGTAAGAGGAAATATCCGGAAAATTCCGAAAATTGCGATTTTGGTTTTTATTTTTTCCTGACTTTATTTTAAGAGATCAAGAAAAATCAAGAAAACTTTCTTGAAGCACTTTTGGGTGGACTTTACTGTGGTGATATTACTTTAGAAATTCGACGTTTTGGCATCCCAATGCCATCATCAACCTAATTTTTTCTAATACGCATCTGGATTTTTTTTTACATAATTTGTTTCGTTTTGACATTCTAAAATGCGTCATATAACACGTTATGAAATTTCGACCGAAAATATTCATCCTCAGGCAAAATTATTAGTATAATTTTTGAATATGATTCCGAGTTTTAATCCACATGCCAATTTTAGTTAAAAGACATGATATAATGTTTCTTGTATCAAATTAAAAAAAATAAAAACCAGAATCACAATTTTCTGAATTTTCCGAATGTATTAGGAATTTCTGAAATTTTAAAACAAATTTTGTTAAGCATCAAAATTTCTCAACTTTGCCATAATTTAACCGACCCCGTATCTCTTACGAAATCTCAATGATGAGGCTCGAATTTGAGCCACCCTGTACAAAATACAACCATTTTTTATGTCAAATATTCATAAACAATAATCTGCATAAATCTGAGATAAATAAAGGCATATTTGCTGATGGCAGCACAGCAAATGTGTAAAGTATAATAAATACAGATTCATATTAAATTATAAAAATGTGTAATGTTATTATTTATCCAAGCAAAATTATTATTTTTGTAAATTTTAAATAAATTACCAGCTTGGGAGAAAAAATAATTTTATGAGCAAATTATTCAAATCTAAAATAAAGTATAAAATAATATTGTCAGTCTTCTCACTATCCCTTTTTCCCTCAACCATGTAAAGCTTATTAAAAATATAAATATACTGAAAACACATACTTATTGGTATAACAGTGATTAAGTGTTTTGTGCCTACATAATATATTCAATATAATATGTATGGTGAAAAGATACAACACAATTTACCCTTACACCAAAAAAAATTATGTAATCTTGCCAATTCTAGGTTAAGACATTCGGCATGAAAAAGCATTATTTCGATTTTGTTTTTAATACAATATTTGAGTTTCTCGATTTAAAAAATCCAGAGCCATAAAATACTTTTTCAATGAGATTCCCTTAATACTGTTTATATTTCGTACAAAAAAAATGTGTCAAACTAAAGGAAAAATAAATATTTATTTATTGAAACCAATACTGACTGTTTCGAAATACAGCACAGTTAGCAAAAATCTTGTAGCAATATTGCTTATTATTATTACAATAATTACAAGTGGGTCTTTTCTGTAAGGCTGCCGAGTTCTGGTCTGCCGTTGCTGACAGGTGAAGACAACGGTTTGGATTTAAAGCCGTGTTCTAATAAATGATAAATTTCACATGAGTCTCGGCCTTTGGTTTCTGGGAGATAGATCCTATAACAAATAGAATAGTTTCATTAACCAAAAACGGATTAACTGAAATGTGTTGAAATTCGTTTTAAATGGATATCTACACGTAAACCATGCCCCATGGCATTCTGGCCACAATCGGATTTTTTGCATAATTTATACAATACAGTAATGCATGCCCCTAAGGCTCAAAATAATAGAGGTAGCCTTAAAACCAGTATGTCATACTTATTGATCAACACCTGACTAAAATTTTTGACAATGGAATATCGACGCTTATCAGAGATTAGCAGAAGAGAATTGTCTAGACAGTTACAGAAGAATTGAAATGATATATAAGCAGCTTGATATGTCAATGCATCTTAGTTTTTGAATTGGACAATAAATTGATCAGTTATAGTGAATAGTTAAGCTAAATTCAAATAATCAATATTCAAAGTTTTGTAGTAATGCTGTTATTGTTTTAAACAAAAGTTGTTTTTAAAGTTTATGGAATAACAGTCAAATGAGACTTAGGAGCAGTTGAATTCAGCCAAAACAATCAAATACCTGCCAAAAAGTTAGTATGGCAGCTCAATAAGCATTGATGGAATCAAAGAATCCCATAGCTGTAAGTTTTAAATTATTTTTTGCTTCTTGATTTATTTTGCTAGTTTGGCTGTGTTTTATATGCAAGTATTCATTTTTTTCTGTATTAAATGTAATCTACAAGTTGAATATATTAGACTCAAGTGTGGTTGGGTTGGATATTCAACAATTATTAATGATTATGACTTTGATTATTTATACATAATAATTTTTTTTTTACTCACCTAATAAATACCAACAAGACAACAACAATGCCAGCAAAAATGAAAAATGAGGCAGCACCAATGTATGCCTTCACTGTAGGGAACGTGAGGCCTATAATGAAATTTCCGGCCCAATTTGCCATGCTTCCTAAAGCCATAGCACTCGACCGAGGGCCAACTTCAAATAGTTCTGAACCAACAAAGTAGGGAATCGGCCCAAGACCGAGACCGTAGCAAAGCACGTAGCCTAAGACACCTACAATGCACAGATAAGGCATCCAGGTGAAAGTTTTCTAGAAAAAAAAAAGAAATAGTATAGTTGGGATACAAACAAGAATATGGCTTACTTACGATGAAACCAATGGAAAGCCCCAATAAGACAAGAAAAATGGCAGACGAAATCAAACTTAATTGCAAAATTGTGCGTCTTTTAAACCAGGACATTGTCTGGATAGATAATACTGCCATAAATATATTGCAAAGACCAGCGCCGATGGTAGCCCATTCACTGCTGCTTGTAGACAAACCTGCACTTTTGAAGATTTCGGTAGAATAATAAAATACCTGTAATGAGATTCGAATTAGTGACTTAATGTGTAATGTTAACCATATAGCATCAATAAAATATTTGATTTGATTTAGATTTAAAGCTTTGTAAAATTATGAGAATTCCAATCCTCCCTGTTTGTTTAATCTACTCACTGCATTGACTCCGCTGAGTTGTTGTCCAGCCTGCAAAGCGCACACCAGTAGAAGAGGCATCATAAGGGATCTGCTTTTTAATACTTTTCTAATACTCCATGTATCCCCCTGTCTTATATTCTCTTGTTCTTCTAGACGCAATATCTCAATTTCATCACTTAAAAATTCTTCCTTGGCATTCCTAATTCGTTTAAGTTCTGAAAAAAAAACACACATTTTTAACAATTATGACCCGCATCCCGTAACGAAAAACACTTACGTTTTAAAGCTAAATGAGGTTTTTTCTTAATTATAAATAAGTACTTTGGACTTTCTGGCAGCATTGGGATTATTAAGGCACATATTGCTTGAAGGATGGCAGAAAATGCCAGGCAGTGTGACCAATTATTCTCATTGCCTACAAAATATATCCTCCTACTAATTTCTGTTGAAAATTAACAAAAATGATATAATTACCTAATACACGATACATAGATAATATCTGACCAAGTAAAACTCCAACTGTAACTCCTAAAGGGCAAAAAGCCCCCATAGCCCCTTTCAGTCGTGGCGGGGCTAGTTCCATTAAGTACATCGGCATTATTGTAGTTGTCAGACCTAAATGTAACCATGTTCACAGATGACGTCCTTAGTTATTCATTCAGAACAGAGATATTGGGTTATGTTTGATATCAGTTCATTCATGGATAAGTTAGCTGGCACCAAACTCTTCGGATTTCCTACTTCCGAAATGTCTGATTGGAACATATCGGTATCAAAAGAAAAAAAAATTGAGATCAAAACAAAAACCAACGGTTTTACTGAAGAATTCTTAAACAGTTGGACGTGTACACGCTGATATACCACCATTTCTTCCTATAGTAAGTATCTATAACTATTTTTTTGGAAAGTCCTCGCTTTTCTGTTTGAGAATATTCATGCCATTGAAAACGACCAAATAGATGGTCCAAACATCGGAATAACTGAATAATTGCGTAAAGAAAAGGAGTTTTGCCTTGATTCCTAGACCCAATATCTCTGATGTGAACTGTTTAACACATTTAGCATACAAAAGTTGACAAATCAACTACCTGCTGATAAACCGATAATAAACCTTCCAATAAACAACAGCTCAATTGAATTGGCATTTTTGGAAGTCCAAAACATAACGCCAGAAATAACACCCAATGCAGACGAAACGACTAGGCCTCCTCTTCTCCCAATTCGATCAGCCAATAAAGAGCCCGTTAGTGAACCTATAGTTCCACCAATAAGGAAAATAGAAACAATGCAAGCCCATAGTAGATCTAATCCGCTCTCGGTTAATGGCAAATTGTATCTCGAAGTCGAGCTTTCGTTGCAAAATTGTTTTATAACCTGGACAGAAGCGAGATTTCAAAAATTATTTGTTAATAATAGTACAGCTTACCATTCCGGGAGTATTGATAACGCCTATAGCGAAACCCACGGGAGTTGATGACCCCAAAATTGTTACAATACCAGCTAAAACTAGGAGCTTACTCCATCCTGGTTGTTCCACAGAAATATCCTTAAACAAAATATATTTTATTAACTATACTGCAAATATTGATTAGAATGAAATAAGGATTTACCTTTGCCTCTTTAGTAGAAGTATAATGACCATTATGTATGATTAAAAACAAAAAAACATTCTTATTAGTGCTCTTTATTTTGTACTGAACAAAAAGTTAAAAATTAATGCAAATGTTAAATCTAGTCATTTATGGAATCAGTAGAAAACAGATCAACATACTCTGTTAGTAACTTTTTTTTTTTAAGAATTAGGAGTGCGTTTCGAGGAAAACTTTTTTAAAAATGTATTTACTTAACATCAGGGTAGTTATGTTTTTGGTATAGTTAAGCAGGGTAAGTGGGTATTCTCTTTTTTTAAATTTTAGAAAGTAACTTTCGATATCTGGGACCACAAAATGTATTTCAGATCTTCTCTGAGCCACAGGTGTATTCGTTAATTTTAAAAGACCCTTCAAAAATCATGTTGTAGCTTAAACCACATATTACAAACTCACTTGCCCCAGAAAGATGCAATGCTGTGTATATGCAGTTTACCAAGAGGAAACCTACTTGCCCCAATAGCCAGGGCAAGTGGGTAGGAGAGACCGCATTTTTTTTTTTTAATATCTAATTGAAAATAGCTACAATACCAGGATAGGTATATTAACTACATACCAGAAATCAAGTCTGTATCTTTTTTTTTTGTGAAAATTACATGATCTTAAAGCTCGTCTTAAAGTCAACCTTTTACATTTGTAGCATCCACTTACCCCACTTGGTTAAACCAGCAGGTGTGACAGGAAATATGTAACTTAATCCTATCATGAATATTTTTTAAATGAATTGAACAAATTAATTATTTTCTGATAAAAAACACATAAATATTTCAAGTTACATCTTTTTCTTTCTAAGATTTGCTTCAGTTACAATTCTCGTTTTTTAAAAATATGTCCGTTTAACCGTCTTATACAGATCTGTGCCTTTGCTATTCGGCTCCTAATCATTTCTATAGATCAGTCACCATTTCCTTCTGATTAGTATGTGTATGATATAAACGATATCAAAAAGTGCAGGCAGAATAGAACCAAAAGTAAAAATCCACCAAAACCATCCGTACTGCCATCCATCAATAATGAAGAGTGTAGTCATTAGACAGGCAAACGCATGTCCAAAAATAGCTAATGGTTAGTTAAGGAATAAGTACCAAGTTGATAACATGCATCATGATAAGCAACAATAATAATATAAAACAACTTTATTTTTCAATTATTAAAACTGCTGGAAAAAGGATAGATTAAATTTAAAAAGTTTTGCGTAGCGATTAATTACGATCAAATTATGTAATAGTGTTGAAATTCTATTTTTATTACATCATTGATAACTTTGACTAATTTAACAGACGACATGAAAATATATTACAAATATGTTAAAAGGATACATAGTAACGCAGATGTAGTGTTAAACATGGTAAAACCAAAAATGAAAGCGACAAATTCGAAGCATATTAGTCCAACAGTCACATTCAACCCCAACCTGAAAATAAATATACAACAGGTCTCATCATAATGTAATATTAGGTAGGTATATCGTAAAAAAAAAAACTACTAAGATATTAAATATGTTAGCTACCGGGTTACCAAATATAAAGAAAGACTGCCCAAGATAAGATTAACCAGCGAAATATAACATAATTTAAAACACCGTCCGCGAAATGAGCTTTCGCGGCTGCCACACCTTACATGCAAAATGTGTCAATCCTTGTCGAATCTATACAGTTTTTCTGTTACTTTAAATAATTTTCATAGTTGCACAAAAAAAAAATGTATATACCATGACCGCCTCGATGACTCGAGACTCGAGATTATTCTACCTCGGCCACAAGCGGCCTTGGCGATAACTTTTCTCTAAGTACGCTAAAAAGGTTGGTATACAAATAACTATTTGGCAGCAGCTTTCTTAATTTAGGCCCCTTGATCTTATCTTGGGCGGTAATTTTCTTTTTTAAATTAATCATGAAAATAATACTGCCACCTCTGCCACAGAACATAGAAAAAAAGATTAGGCAATAGAGGAAATATCTGAAAATCAGCAAAGCTTGTATTAGTTAAATTATCATAAGGTTTTTTTTTTTCAAGTTTATGGCGTTTCTTCTGATGCCCTTATTGTTTGTGGACGTGGACAATAAGCAGTAATTGAAATGTTTACTGAATGACTGCAACAGAACAAAATTTGCCATTCTAGAATTAAACCTCGTGAGTTAAATCAAAAGCTATTCTTATTCACCAAATTATTTCAGATAGTTTTATTTAGCACTTACACATTGGAAATTGTTATCGTGAAAGTTTTTGGAAGAATAAAAATATTTGAACTGATAAGTTCGGTCATTGCACCAAAATAAACACAGATGCCTTTTTAAGCTTTTATCAATGTAGGTCTAAATGTAGGTATACATTTTTTTTCTTCAATGAATATTTATAAAAAAAAACAATAAAGAAAAATCACAGGCACGATATTATTACTATCAGCATTTGCAGATGTAGCCAAAATCCAGACTAATGAGGGTTTCCTTATATTTCCCTGAGTATTGAAGCAAAGACAATTTAATTCAACACAAAAATTGAATGTCATTAATGACATTTGGTTTACCTATTTATAGCAAGGCTCAAAGGTTTGTAACAAGCATGAAAATTAATACTACATTCAACGTACCTTCATTGCAATACTTAGCCGATATACGTCGCTGGTGGGTTTAACAACAACTTAACAGTCAAAATGATAACTCGCTCGTTACAGACAATAATTATTATTATCGGTGGGAACTCTTTCAATTTACGTCGAATATCGTTGAGTTCCGAAATTGTATATACAAATTAGATAATTTTTGTTTAAATTTAATATTTCAGATTATTGTTTTTATCGAGGTTTTTATGTGATAAAATAACTTTCAATTTGATAATGATTCGCAGATTCATGCAGCAGTTGGAAGTGACAAACCCTCACTCATGCATTTAAATTTTTAGGAGGATTCTTGGCGTTAAAACTTCAATAAACAAACAAAACAAATATAAGATAAGGCAAATAAATTTAGAATGAAAATTGATCTGGGAAAGATAGAAAATCTGCTCAGATGCTTAAAGTTGGGTGTGATATTCTGATCGAGATTCTGATGAATGTGGATATAGAGATAGAAAATATAGATGTGGAATTCTTATTAACAAAGCCTGGTGCTCACTTAGGCTAAGCTAACACACAGTTTATATAGAACACAGAATAGAATTTTATAGAAATTCCAATAAATCCAGAATAAATCTCAAAATCTTACATTTTGACAAACAGTGCTCGAATAATATTCACACTCAAAAGACCCCTAGAGAATTCTAATTTCTAGACTCCCCCAACAAACTGGAGGCATAGAAGTGGAGTAGGCGGGTTTCTAAAATGGCTGACAACCCAACTGAGACATCAACTTTGGACTTTGAGGTTCAAAATGAGGTTCAAAAATGAAAAAATCCAACAAATATAAAACCTATCTACTGTTCAATTTGAATGTTAAAATAGTTCCAGATTTAAATTGACAATAGCAAACATAGGGTCTTGTGCATTACAAGAATGTCAGAGTTTTGTGTTATCGCGAAAATGTATAACTCGCAGTTACGAAAAAAAAAAAACGCTGTGTCTAGCCTCCCGGCACCGGTATTCATACGAATCCCGGTTATGACGCGTTTTCGATGACTCCATCAACGACCGCCGGGATTTATCATGGATCCCGGCTATTTTTTTTTTTTTTTTTTTTTTTTTTTTTTTTTTTTTTTTTTTTTTTTTTTTTTTTTTTTAACGGATATGCGCACTCGCAAGGAAATGTCCTATCACGCTCGAGAAGCGGCAAGTGCGCGGAAATGTCGGTGTATGTTGGTCTTGAAACGGTTCAGGTTGTAACCTGCAGGGAAAACCGTCGCAGGGAGTTTATTCCACAGCGATGCTGTTCTCCAGAGATATGAATTCTGATATAATGAGGTTCTTGGTGCCTCTAGTTTGACAGTAAATTCATGGTTACCGTCTGTTTGACGGGTTCGCCTGGTAGGCGCTACTCTCGGTGGAATCATACGTGCCAACTCTTCAGAGCATTTTCCGTGATAGTACCTGTAGAAGAGAGATAAATCGCCCACAGATCTGCGATGTTCGAGACCATCCAAGTTACGAGTAAGTGCGGGGTCATTGATCAGCTTGATAGCTCGTTTTTGCACGGTGTTCAAAAGCAATAAGGTATGTTTGGGTGCTGCACTCCATATATGTGAGCAGTACTCCATAGTTGGTCGAATCTGGGCTTTGTAGAGTGTCAGCAATTGACTTGGTGTGTACAGATGTCTTGTACGAAATAGCACCCCCAGCTTTTGGGACGCCCTTTTAGCAATATCTGCCACGTGATTGTGCCAAGACATGTTGGTCTCTGCAGTAACCCCCAAGATGTTCAACTGACTCTGTAATGTGACAGCACTTCCAGATAGCATGATGTTTGGCTCACCGGTGCTGTTCTTTTTTGAAAACAGAGCTGCTTGGGTTTTCTGTGCGTTGAACTGTACAAGGTTTCTGTTACCCCAGTCCTCTATTATCTCCAGGTCGTTATTTATCTGCGATATTTGAGTTAGTCTAAGATGATAGAATTCACGTGCGGAAAGACCTGTGGGTGGTATGAGTGAGGAGACTACATTGCCATCGTCTGCAAAGCAATAAAGTGGATTTACTGTTTTATCTATGAGGTCATTTATGTAAATCAGAAAAAGAGTTGGCGAAAGGATTGCTCCCTGTGGCACACCAGCATTTATTTGGTAAGAGTTGGAGTTCTGGCCATCCAGTGCAACATAAATGGATCTGTCCTTTAGGTAACTTTCAAACCAAGTGCAAAGTTTCGGCGATAATAATAATAATAATAATAATAATAATAATAATAATTTATTAACGATCAAAGACCATTTACAATAACATTCATTTACATTAAACTTAAGTAATTCTTAATGTCTATCTTAAACTTATTGAAAGAGGAGTTAAAAAAATCAACAGTAGGTGGAAGCCTATTTGCTTCTCTGCATATTCTAGATATAGGTGAATAAAAACCATAATTTGTTACATGGGAGGATACACCAAAGGTTATATTTTGTCGAGTTTGTCTTGTTGGTACCTTAAAATTAATTAGTTGCAATAATGCCGGTGAAACAATTAAACCGTTCAAAACCCTGAACAATGTGCATAGATCAAAATACAATCTTCTTTTTTCCAGTGACGATATTTCCAAGAGAGCCAATATGTCACTATATTGAAGTTCATCTCTTGGAATATTTAGTCGATATCCTACATGACGCAGAAACTTTTTTTGGACTCTCTCAATTTCATCGATCCATTTTTTATAATAGGGAGACCATACAGGACAAGCATATTCAGTGACAGATCTGACTACTGCACAGTAAACATTTTTCAATGCATATATGTTATTGAAATCTTTCAGTGAACGAATGACAAATCCAAGCAATTTAATCGACCTATTTTTTAGGTATTCTATGTGAGGTCCAAATGTGAATTCTTTATTAATCATCACCCCAAGGTCCTTTATAATCCCATTGCTTTGAGCTTGTTGAGCAGATTTTCATGCCAAACTTTGTCGAATGCTTTAGATATATCTAAGGCAATTGTTCTTGTTTCACCCCGCAACTCAATCGCTTTTTGCCATAAGTGAGTGACGTATGTAAGTAAATCGCCAGTTGACCTATATTTTCGAAATCCGTATTGCTTATCGTTGATAATTTTGTACTTTTCCAAGTACTTGGTTAGGTGATTGTTCACAACTCTTTCCATTACTTTTGATATCACCGGAAGTAGAGCAATTGGTCTATAGTTTAACGGATCTGTCTTTTTTCCTTTCTTTGGAATGGGTTGTACTGCGGCAGACTTCCATGATGATGGATATACCCCTTGCCTGTAAGACAAATTGAATAATTTTGCGAAAGTTGGGGTGAGTTCGTTGGCGCAATTTTTGAGTACTATTGCGGGAATGCCATCCGGACCCATTGCTTTGTTTGTATCTAGCTTTTGAAGGGATTTTCGTATTTCTCTGTGACAAAAGGGTACCTCTGGCATACTATGGGAAACCCTTTCAATGAACGGTGGAGTTTTTCCGTTTGGCACTGTTAGGTTGGAGTTTGAGGAAAACATTTGGGCCAGCATATTGGCTTTTTCCTCTGATGTTGTGGCTAAGTGATTATTTTTATCTGTAAGTGGTGGTATGGATGACTTGGTGAAGTTAGATCCAACAGCTTTTGCAAGAGACCAAAAGAACCTAGAACTACTTGGACAATTCAGCAACCTGTTTTTTATTCTTTGATTGTATGTTTCTTTAGCAGAGTCAATAGTAATTTTGCAATTATTTCTGGCTTCTATAAATTCTGTGTGGTTTTGAGCGGTTTGTTGTCGTTTCCAAAGGTTATGTGCTCTGTGTTTTTTCTGTACAGCCGTTTGACACTGGCTGTTGAACCAAGGTTTTGCATTAGCTCTACGTTTAGTTGTATGTGGGATATATGCATCCATTCCAGATAAGATTACTTGTGTTATTTCATTACAGCAAATAGTGGGATCAGCTGTTTTAAAGCAAACCTCTTGCCATGGAAAATCCAGGTAAAACTGTTTTAGGTCATTCCATTTTGCCGATTTATAGTGCCACATTTTACGAGGAAGTGGTTGTTGGCTTGGTGGGATGAGCATTTCGCACTTTGTTATTATAAGTTTATGATCGGACGAACCAAGTGGAGCATCTACTTGAATTGTGTACGAGTCAGGACTTGTGGTTAGGAACAAGTCTAAAAGCGCTGCAAATTCGCCCCTTTCTGAGATACGGGTAGGTTCATCGACAAGCTGCGTTAGACCACAACTTATGGCAAAAGCTTCTGCTTCTCTGCCTTCGTTATCTGTTTTGTTGTGGTGTTTCAGCCAGGGTATATTGTGGACGTTGAAATCGCCTAAAAAGACAATTTCCGCCTGTGTATAGTTTGACTGTATACTATCACAGCTTTCGGATAATGTCGCGAAAAAGTTTTGGTACTCGGGGTTAGATGGCGGTCGGTAGAGGCAGCAGATAAACTTGGTCGATGACTTTGAGGTGAATTTTAGCCATATGATATCAAGGTTCGCTGGTTCTAGCTTCTCCTCTCGATGACATGAAAGGTCATTTTTAATGTACACACAGATCCCAAAATTATGTCGAAATCGGTGGTGTAGGTCATAGCCGGGATAAAGATAATTCACAATAGGTGTTGCAGAACTGATTTTAGTTTCAGTGAGAACAAGGATGTCAGGTCTTTGTTCTTCAAGATGTTGGTGAACTGAATTCATATTTGTACTTATTCCTCTTATATTGCTAAAATCAATTCTGAGTTGAGTTTTTGATCTTCTCTTTATATCTTTGCATGAAGGTCCCCCAGGATCACCTGACGCCCGGAGATCCGAGTGGTCGGGTATTTTACCTCCGGAATATTTTGATCCTGGAGGCGCCATCATGCTATCTGTTACTCATTGTTGGAACCGGACTGCCAGCGCAGTAGCGGAACGTGGTGATACCACTTAGCGCTACTCAATTCTGGCATGGTGGTATCTCACCGGTCGACGCCCAATGAGTAAAAAGCGTCTACCACCTACCCTATTGGATTCAAAATTCAAAGTCGTGTTTCTCTTGCTGCTTGAAGCTGTGATTAATTCCGGAATAGCTTTTGTGTATTATTTTTTCTTGTTGTGATATTGGTATTAGAGTGGTGAGTACTTCGTTAATCCACTTTTTGTAGTAGTGGTTTAAAAAGGGAATAGTATGGTTTATTTTCATCCATTATTCAGGACTATAGCTTTTTCAGCAGCCTGTATCTCTGAAATAGGGTACTCTTGAACCCATGTTTATTGGAATTTTTGCTCTTAATTTGAGATGTAGAATCCGCAGTTAAAATATTAACCACTAATTTTGGGGCACCCTGTGTAATGTCTGTGAACATAACGGCGTTGCTGTACAAGATCAAATGCTGAACAAACTTTCAAAATGACCCTGTACCTACATATTATAATAAAAAGTCATAATTTTATTTTCCATTAATAAAAGCTCATCTTTGTTTACTTTTTTTACTCTTCATAATAAATCTGCCCCAATACCAATGAACATAATTAATTATGTATGATTCTGATAAATGTACCTTTAGAGATGCAGCATAGAACGAACTATGGCAGATCATCGTTTGTAAATAGATCATGTGAATTGTGTAATGTTCATTGTTCAGATGTTAATATGTTTAATTCTAGTCTACCTCAACTAAAAACTGCAATGAAAAACAGACTGTTTTACTGTGATGTTAGTATGCCCTAAGTTATTTGTTTATTTATTTGTTATTATCATTTTTAGCTAAATTAGTTTTAATTTATATTGTTACATTATATTTGTAAAATTTATATTTGTAAATGGCTGGTTCCGTAAATAAACATATTATTATTATTATTATTATTATTATATTATTAACATCTTGTATAGCACTAGACGGGATCCACGACAGTTACTGGTTGTTCTTGATGACGTCATTTAAAACGCGCCATAGCCGGGATTCGTATGAATACCGGTGCCGGGAAGCTAGACACAGCGAAAACAAAAACAAATCATTGTTTTGTCATCTGCCAAGAACAAAGATTCTGAAAAACAGATACTTACCTAATGTGTACTGCTGTTATATTTTGGTTTTTTGTTAAACAAAGAGGATACATGCTTTATGTTCTGGTTCCAATCAGATTAGGACCCTTCAAAATAGTTGAGCAATTTAGTTTCGGTTGCTATTAACAATTATAACTTGGAACTAATGTGAATACTTCTTTGTTCAACTGTGTTGAAGGCAAAGCCATAATTGGCCAATTTTCGAATAGCCTATCTTAAGTTAAATGAAGAATAGCTTTTGATGAATGAATATACTTTACATTTTCACATTCATAGGTGTATGCTCAGGTGTATGAAAATTGAAATGTGCAAGTCTCTACAAAGGCTTCATGTTCTCAGTGAAAATTGAGGTATAATAAATACTTTATGACAATCGTAAGGCATCCTGTTGGTTATACCCTCGAATATACCACATATGGGTATGTATACCTTAACAAGGAAGTAATTAACAAATGTTTGTTCACACAAATTGAAATGTAACCTCAAATACAGTACTTGCTAGTCATAGGTTTTAAGGTATAATAAAATAAAATGTTAATATCTTACTCTGTAGGGTGATGGGGACTGCTGGGGCCTGATTCGGGCAGATTGGCCATTGAATAAAACTTCGGACTCTCTCGGCTGGTCCATAATAAATTAACACAAATGGAAAAATGAGCAATTAAAATCAAAAATCTTGAAGGCACTAAACCGGGGGTCTTATACATATTCTTGTGACCTTTTTAACACATCATCATCTTGTACTCTAAAATATTTTAAATTTTAAAATCTGAAGGAAATTGCTCGGGAAATTGCTAGGAATGATACTGATAAACACCAGCATTAATATACTTTAACAAGATACTTACATTCTACTAAGCTTATTTTATTTTTAAAGAAAAACAAGTGAATTTGTAGGCTTGTAAATAAAAACAAAAAAAAAAAGAGGTAAACACTGGCTGGGTAACAGGAGGTCAAGTGTCAATAAACTAAAAGGCTAGGCTACATGCATAGTGGTGGGAGCTATTGCGTCATCAGACTAACCAGTCAGCCACAACATTCTCCTCTCCTTTGAGTCTCCTTTATGCCTCGCGGGATGACGGGTAGGATAGTCGTAGTTTAGAATAGGATAAAAAACTTTCTCCCAACCAAAAAATGAGAGAAGAAAGAGAGAAAATTCTAATCATCTGTAGTGACGTCACGCGGTTTTTGTAATATCCTTGAGATGGCGGCTAGTACAATTGTCCAACGTCAAGAATCGTAAACTCTACAGGATTGCTCAATCGGCTAAATTTGTTCACAATTGCTGTGACGTCACGCGCATGCCGGATTTTCAAGATGGCCGCTGATACGAATGATGTTTAGTTTGTGCTGACAACTATTTTAACGTAAATTCGGATTTATCTAGTGTTATAAGTGTAAATTTAAAGTTTCATTTAATGTGTGTAAGCATAAAAGACTCGTGGATGAAAATACTCGCGAAAACCCCAAGCATTTTCTGGTTTTATAATACTGGATTTGTTGTATCAGGACATCGCTCTTTTATTTGTGTGTATTGCTAGTTAGTATTTCCTAGTCAAGCATTTGTTTTGCTTTTTTTTTATAAATCAAATATCTACTTAGTTGTTTACTAATAAAAATTAGGGTTTGTGAAGAGTGAATAAATAAATATGTAAATAAATTCCTTTTGGCGCGTTTACTATGAAAACGCATGGAAAATATGGGAAACTTGCAATTTTTTTCTGGAATATGATTATGAGAATCTAAATTAGGTATCACTATTTGGCTTTGTGAAATAAGCTCACTTTGAATGTCCATATTAAATCGTTCTAGTACCTATTAAATTAATGAATAATAATTGAGAAGTACCTAGGTAGGGTCAGTAAAAAATAAAGCACACTATTGCAACCCCGTTTCGCTTATATTTTGATATTGAAATGCAAAAATTAAACCGGCTCGGCACCCCACATTTGGTTTTCTACTGTTTCTCAACTGTAGTCAATTGTGCCCGTTTTGTGCTCAATTGTGCCAGTATTTATGCGAATTGTGCTCATTTTCATACACAAAAAAAACATTGAAACGAATCCGGGGGCCAGCTTGACTCCAGCCCTTCGTTTTTTTGACTTTTTGGCAATATGTTTGGCTAATTGATAAACAAAAGCAAACAAACTCGTCTTTCTAATTAGCAATTAGCCAACCACTCAAGCCTCAAGGACACAAGCTTTTGAAGTCTGCTAATTTTAAAATCAATAAATTAATTACAAAATACAGTTTTCAAAGGAAATAAAATAACAATTTTTCACGTTTGAAAATGCAAGGATCAGTCTCGTTTTGTCCTCGCCAGAGTGTGGGCGGTTGGTTTAAGGAGCTCAAAGAGCTTCACCGGGTGGTGCACTAGAGGCGTGTAGAGACCAAATTTTGGCTCACCTCCGCGAGTAAAAACCGAGATTCATCGCCATCCGTGGATTTGTTTGCGTCTTTTTGACTAAGCCGGCTTAGATTCCTAGATAAACAGAAGGTTTACACGCGTGGTTACGTTGGCAAAATGGCGGCCAGAGTCTGAGACTCGTGAAAACGCTGTTTGTTTTGACAGAAAAAGGTTATATCCGGTGTCAGCGATTGATCAAGGCAAATCCTGGATGTGCCTTTCATATTAAGAAAAATTGAAGATAGAAGAAAAGAGTGAAACAAATAGGGGACCTATGATATGGCCTAGAGCCAGACAATATCAGGGTCGCCACGAAATTGTGCTGGCAAATTGCCTCAGTAGCAGTGCCATTAAAACAAACAACAACAACAACAAATGCAAGGATAGTGCACTGTCAAAAAAAACACAAACCGATCAAGGACTGCGTGACGTCATTCGCATACCGCCATCTTCGATGTTTTTATGAACGTTTGTCTTATGGGATTGAGCAATCCTGTAAAGTTTACGATTCTTGGTCCAACGTCTAATCCTTTGGGGCGAGTTCAGAAATAACACACCGGGTGTGAGTGCGATTTTATGGGTGTGCTTGAAATGACAATTCTTAGGCGACAACTTTCGTATGAATTTCTGAACGCTTAGTGTGTGTGACCAATCGAGTATCTCCCCAAAAAAATTCAGCAAATGTATTAAGGGCCCCATACACTACGATGAAACACGACAGTTTTCATCGCCACGATGAAACACGTCGTTCGTCGTTCTAAAACCGAAGTGTGTAAAGGGCCCCATACACTACGATGAAACACGACAGTTTTCACCGTCACGATGAAACACGTCGTACTAAAACGGAAGTGTGTAATATAAGCCTGCCATACGTCCCGTATTATACGGTACAGTCCCTTATTCCAAGGTCCATGTCCCGCGTCCCCAAATTTGTTGTCGGGACGCGTTAATGTCCCGTATTCTCTGATATTTCAAAAAGCGTGAAATAGGTAATTCGATTTTGCCCCTCATTCCCTCATCTCTATTCTCAGCAAACCGCAACGTGCTGGTTATTCGACAGCATTTAACATTTGACAGTTAAGAATTTGGCGAATTCGGCCCAAAGGGTAATAATCACCACTAAGGATTGCCTCATTTTTGGTAATGGCCGCCATATTGGTGTATCACCATTGCCGACGTCATCAACTAAGTCGTCAGCGACGTCAGCTGTTCGCGCCAGCAGTCGTAGTTTAGAATTTAAATCTATGATGAAAAATATTATTTAATTTTGATTAACATAATAGGCAAATAGGAAGATGCAAACGAGATCTGAAAAATAGTTGTTTTAAATGTTAATTAATGTAGTAAAACCAAGTATGCATAGTAAAAGCGTTGATTCCTGTGGTTCAAACAGCCTAGGTCAAGGCGAGAAACGACATGCTGTCTACGTCACAGATGGTGATCTGGTGGGGTAGGGGCATTGAGCCATGTCACATCGTCGGTTTAAAATTCAGTCCGAGCTTGATTTTTGGCACGACGGTTCAATATTTCGTACACACGAACGGTTTTCTACCACACACTTCGGTTTTGGAACGACGTGTTTCATCGTGGCGGTGAAAACCGTCGTGTTTCATCGTAGTGTATGGGGCCCTGTAGAAAACCGTCGTGTTTTTCTATTACACACTTCGGTTTTAGAACGACGTGTTTCATGGTGGTAGTGAAAACCGTCGTGTTTCATCGTAGTGTATGGGGCCCGGATTACTTTTTTTTGTTGTTCATTTTTTTAATTTGAAGAAAAAACTTTAATTCTTATTTGTGTTCGGTTTATATTTGGTGGGATCAATAACCCTTTTCACGTGGCTCCGGTTTAACAAACCGCAACATACCGCTCAAATTCGAGTGGTAGGTATCCATCATGTCACTTTGTAACCGGGTTAAGGGCCTCATACACTACGATGAAACACGTCGTTCTAAAACCGAAGTGTGTAATAGAAAAACACGACGGTTTTCTACAGGGCCCCACAGACTACGATAAAACACGACGGTTTTCATCGCCACGATGAAACACGTCGTTCCAAAACCGAAGTGTGTGGTAGAAAACCGTCGTGTTTCATCGTCGGTTTAAAATTCAGTCCCAGCTTGATTTTTGGCACGACGGTTCAACATTTCGTACACACGAACGGTTTTCTACCACACACTTCGGTTTTAGAACGGCGTGTTTCATCGTGGCGGTGAAAACCGTCGTGTTTCATCGTAGTGTATGGGGCCCTTTAGAAAACGGTATGTCATTTCTCTAACCGTTTTGTAACCCGGTTAGTTAAACCGGAGCCACGTGAAAAGAGCTAATGGGATTATGGGAGGAATGGTTGACGTTGACATTATTACAAAAGCACACTGCAGCCACACCCAAAAAATTATGGTGTGACCGGTGCGACACCTGAGCCGCTTTCCAGTATGGGAGTGTGACGCCCGGAGCTACTCGGGGCGTTGAGCCCCCGAGCTGTACGTACGCGTCAACCTATCAGCTGTCACATCCGTGGGTGGCTATTTATCTATTTATTTCTTGTTATATCTCAAGATTGAAAATTTTAAAAAATATAGTTTTGATTCTCTTTCATTTTTGATAAATAAAAAAACAAACTGCACAAACAAACAGATAATTATTTTTAAAATTTGACATATTTGACACTAAAACAGGCGTCTCACGCCATGATACTGGAACGGTACAAATCTAGTGCGTGGCGCCCCCGAGGTGCTCTGGGGCGCGCCAGAGCGCGCCAATGTGCATACTGGAAAGCGGCTCTGGAGCGCGCCCGAAGTACTTTCTTAACGGAATAGAATGCGCGCACTCGGAGTGTCAATAGCATTTATGAACGGCTAGTGCGTCGCACCGGTGTCACACTCACCCCGAGTGTGTCATTCCTGAACTCGCCCTTGTATTTACCGCGCGTTCGGTATTTTCATCTGAGTTCTCCGAGCATGAATTTACCGTTTGTTTATTCAAAAAGTGTACTCGGTGCAGCAAATTTGCGTTGGTTTATTAAAATTTCGGGCACTGGGATACAGCGTTCAACTGCTCCGCTCAGCACGCTCCTGCTCTTCGAGCAAAATACCGAACGCAAGGATAATCGGAAGAAGAAAGTAAGAAACTAACCTCACTTTTCTCCCTGTTTTGTTTTGTTTGTGGTTGGTGGTGGTGGTGGTTCATTAGATTAGTTCATTTGTTATTGTTGTGTGTTGTGTCTTCCCAAATTTTTTTGGTTTTCAAATATTTATCGGATTTCACTGATTTTTTGTCAAGCAAAATGCCCAATTCCGCTGTTTCCAATAATTATCTTCAAACAGAAGACGATCCCGATACCAACAACTTGATTAAAAGCCGAGAGTTTTTGTACCGGCTTATCATAGGGTAAGCAATATTACTATTTTTTTTACTATTTGTGCTTTTTCGTATTTCTCAGGTTTTTTTCCTTTATGCAGGCTCAAAAGAATAGTGCATGAAAGAAAGCCCCCTACATTTGCTTCTAAAACATTTTCTTACATCCTTAAAATTTGGAACTCGAATTTTCACTTTAGTACTCGCTATAGTATTTGCGAGATATTCGTGATTTTATACAAAATCTATCCATGCGTATTTCACTAAGTATCACGTTTCACTTTTAGTATTTCTCATTTCATACTATAAAGAAAATTATGCGAATTGGCCTGAAATTTCTTTTTATTTCAACGTGATGAGACAATTGATCCTCATATTATTTTTTGTTTTTTATTTATTTATTTATTTATTTATTTATGACCCCAAAACAGTATTGATACTGGTAACAGGGGCTAGGAAAGAAGTTTACACATATCAGGAATATTAACAAATGTAATGAATTTTAGATGTAACTTTACTGACATCTGTCTGAATGACAGTTTATTATCTCCATCTGTGGAAAATAAATTTTTGGGTCTCTGGATAGATAATGGTCTGAAATTTGAAGCACACTTGAAGTGTTTGAGGAATAGGTTGGCATCTAATTGTTTTGCACTTAGAGTTATTTCTAGGGAACTGGAACCATGTATTACCAGAAATACTTATTTTGCTCTGATAGAGTCTCATTTGAGGCATGGGCTGTGTTTCTGGGGTACTTGCTCTAAGCAGTTATTTAATGGCATTTTTTTGCTGCAGAAGAGAGCAATTAGATATTTATATGGAGCCAACCCACGGATTCTTGCAGGCTGCTATTCATTTCTAAAAATATTTTGACTCTCCCTGCATTATTTGTGTTGGAATCGGTCTGCTTAATTCACAGGAAACACAAAAGCAGTCTATTCAGAAATTCAAAAATTCAGAGCCTCAAGTTATTGTATGGTCTCACTCATAATACAACCGATTGCCCGTTTCTTCTTGGGGAGTTGCCATTCCGTGTTCCTCGCCCTGAGTCTCGGCATGCTTCAGCTTTCTATCTCAGCTCAGCAAGATCCAATATCCTTATGCAGTGTCCGATATATTTCATGTGTACAGTCTTCAATTTACTGTCTCATCAATGTGATATACATGCTGACACGCTGAATAGTATTATTGAGTCTCTCTTACGTGTAGAGTGATTGATTTTTTGCTTCTGTTGATGTTATTATTGCTAATGGTGCCGCTGCTTATATTATTGTGGCCGTATTGTTAGTATTCCCAATGACGCTTTTACTGATATTGCTATTGTTATAATTAGTATTTTAATTTATTATAATTGTAATTAGTATTTTGCCATTATTGCATTATCACTTTTTTTTCTCATTCTTTTTTATTATTTTATTTTATTTTTATTTTTTCTTAAAATTGACTTCAATTTGTAGGTAATTACTGTTTATGTTATTTACTACCAATTTATTTATTATTTATATTTATAGAATTTCCTGTAAGTGGGTTTAAGTACCTGTTGGAAACAAAGACTGTTTATTTATTTATTTATTTATTTATATTCATATCGCATACAACCCATAATACTCGACAGAAAAATGATGTTAGCCTTCCTATACCCACGTCCAGCTAGGTAAGAGACTCTATCATTTTCAGAAGTCGCAAGTTGTTCAATCATTTGCCGTCAGGTCTTAAACAAATAAAGACTGAACAACAGTTTCGTAGAGGCGTCAAGGTGCTGCTTGCCCAAAAGACATATTACGAAATTGACGAATTTCTGGAGGACAGGTTTTAGATTTTTTTTTTTTCTGGATTGTTCTTTTTGTAGTGTGCGTCATAGTTGTTAATTTGTTTTATTGTTCGAACTCCTGAGTCCGTTGTCTATTTTTTACTTTTTTTATTTTTGTTTTATTTTTTAAAGACGACTGAAAACGACTGATTTTTAGTTTTTAAGGCAATAATAATGGTAGATTGTGATAGGAACAGTATTGTTGTAATGTAGTACTTAAGGCATTTAAAAGATTTTTTCTCATGTTATGATTATGAAGCGGCCTACAGACGACATGGCAAACATACGCCAACTTCCGCATTTGTGAACATTATCGGATCGTGTGTATAGAAAACGTGCTACGAACTCCGTCCAACGTTGGCGCTGGCCAACGTTCGCCTCGGAGGCGGTATTTCGGGCACACATCAAAGGGATCAGGTCTCGACTGGCATATATTGGCCAATGCCATTTTCTCCATACACACGAGCGTGCACATTTGTTTGTATGTTTTTGCGAAAGTAGGACCATAGTTGTGGGACTAGTTAACTTTTGGGTTTTTATGATGTCTAGCAGTGCACTTGTGGATAATAGCAACGTTGATGCAGCCGCAATCACAACTTCCAGCTCATCGGAATCCATCTTGTACCGGCATTGAACCAATGCTGGTACAAGTTCGCTATTTTTCACACATAACCAACATTCGCCAACGCTGGCACGTCGTGTGAATGCTTTCAATTTGCGAATGATGACGAATATCCGATTGTTGGCCTCAACGTTGGTCCCAACGTTGGCTGACGTTGGCACACCGTCTGTAGCCACCTTGACATAGTATTAGGGTTGTGCCGGTTGAAATTTTCAAATGAAATTTCCATGTTTGAAATATTCAAATTGGAAATTTTCAATATTCGGAAAAAGTGAAATTTCACAGAAATTACAGGTGAAATTTTCAATTTGAAATTTCCCAAAACTTTGTAGAAAATTTCATATGTTTCACTGGAAATTTCATAAATTTCATCGAAATTTTCAAAAAGTGTACATGTTTCACCGGGAAATACCAGGAGTTATCGGCAATAATGACAACGCCGTAACTAGCAACGCTGCTCACTGGCTGTATAATGTATTGGCGGGTTGTCTTGCTTTGGATTGTCGGAATCTTTGAATTTTAATCCTTAGCTGAGGTTGGAATTCATTTGCCACGATTCAATTTAACACGACAAAACAAGTTTCCGAGGCAGGTGAATTTCATGTCGGAACCCCTTACCTTATGATAAATACAGTTAAATCAAAAAACAATATTTGGAGCTACTTCACTCAACTGACTACGAAATAAATAACGGAAAGGTGGAAAGTTTTATTTCTACGAGCGTGCGGGAAATGGCTCTTTCTGCACTATTTGCTGTGCGAACAGACTTTCTTCCCTCACTTTTACCTTTTTTTATAAATACTGTTCAATCAATGATCTTTCAATACATTTATAAATTTACCTACTGCACAGTCGCATTTTATTTAAATTACATTTTTTGTTACATCACCTTTGGCTTGTAGAAAAAATATAGTTCCTAAAGCTTGCGGGAAGAAATTTCCGGCACTTGGACGCTTCGGACACTCGTGCCGGAAAATTTTCCTCCCGCACTTGTTAGGAAAATAGCTATTGTTTAGTGTTTTCATTCGACACTTGAGCCAGAATAAAATGTCTGAAGAATGTCCAACCATTGTAGGCTTATTTATTTTTGTACCTACCCTACCACCACACCACCTCATAAAGATAATACTAAACTAATACGCAAAGTCACAGTCATGTCACATCACAATAATTGAATTGTGTTGAAAATTTCATCGAATTTCGTGAAGTTTCACTGAAAATTTCATAGTGAATCATTCGATTTTGAAAATTTCATGATTTTTTGGAAATTTTCTGAAAAATTCAGAAATTTTGAAAATTTCATGGAAATTTCAAAAATTTCAATAGTTCCATGAAAATTTCAGAGTAAAATTTCCAGATGAAGTGAAAAGTGAAATTTACCCAACCCTACATAGTATAAGTACTGATGTTAGTTAATAAGGCTGCTTTGTCAATAACAATTTAGTTGAGACAATAAAGCATAATTTGATTTGATTTGATTTGATTTGATTTGATTTGATTTGATTTGATTTGATTTGATTTGATTTGATTTGATTTGATTTGATTTGATTTGATTTGATTTGATTTGATTTGATTTGATTTGATTTGATTTGATTTGATTTGATTTGATTTGATTTGATTTGATTTGATTTGATTTGATTTGATTTGATTTGATTTGATTTGATTTGATTTGATTTGATTTGATTTGATTTGATTTGATTTGATTTGATTTGATTTGATTTGATTTGATTTGATTTGATTTGATTTGATTTGATTTGATTTGATTTGATTTGATTTGATTTGATTTGATTTGATTTGATTTGATTTGATTTGATTTGATTTGATTTGATTTGATTTGATTTGATTTGATTTGATTTGATTTGATTTGATTTGATTTGATTTGATTTGATTTGATTTGATTTGATTTGATTTGATTTGATTTGATTTGATTTGATTTGATTTGATTTGATTTGATTTGATTTGATTTGATTTGATTTGATTTGATTTGATTTGATTTGATTTGATTTGATTTGATTTGATTTGATTTGATTTGATTTGATTTGATTTGATTTGATTTGATTTGATTTGATTTGATTTGATTAATTCTGAGTTAGGTATAGCTATATATTAACATTAGCTGCTTACGATCAAGCACTTCTCTTACCTAACTTGAAGAATCTAACTAAGTTGCGCGTACGATTTGTCACAACTAAGTTAGAATCTGCCCTCCCCCTTACCCCTGCTAAGACACCCGGATATTTAACTGAGATAACTTAGCTGACCTAAGTTGGCGCGAAGTACGCATTTTTTGAATTTTTGACGTTCAATAATTTCTAAATTGAGGTTATATTTCTTTATTTTTGTTTTGTTAAAAGTTGGTCCTTGGAACAGGAACTTTGAAAAGGTGTTTAGTTTAATGAAATTAATTAATTATTCATTATTGCTATTGCACAAAATGGAATATGAAACTTTCAAAGTCAGTTTTAAATTTAACGACGAGGAAATGATAAGTTTAAATATACCAGTCGATGGAACAGATCACATATACAAAACAACGAGATATGAATTGCGCGTACTATCAACCAACTTAGCTCAGCTAAGAAACTAACTTTAACTTAGGTAAGAAAAGTGCTTGATCGTAAGCAGCTATTGTAATAGGGAAATATCTCAGGAAATATAAAGTATTTTAATAATAATAATAATAATAATAATAAGCCTTTATTTCCAACAGGAATAAACCCAATTACAGGAAAAAACACATACAATTTAAAGAAAAACTATATAGAAAATCGTGCACCACAGCACACTAAATTATAGATAAATAACAAAAACTGAGCAAAAAATAATAATAATAATAATAAATGCAACAAACAAAAGAAAAAACAAAAACATTTTTTTTTCACCAATGCAAGAAACCTAAAGCTAATAATCAATCAATGGAAAGAGCACCAACAATCCGCGACAGCATATCATGATTAATATCACATTCGCCCGACACAGTATTGTAAACAGCGCACATTAGATACACTGGGCTCTGTGATAAGACGTTAGATCTAGCTGTGCACAGATGAAATGTCCGACTATATCTGCCCCCAATGCGTGGAACATGAAACAACACCTGAGCGACTAGGTATGGGCAGTCTATAATATGATGCAAGAGATTATATAAAAACCTCACTGCCTGAACCTTTCTTCAGTCGGCCAAAGATTGAACGCTGAATCGCTCAAGTAGCTGATGATGATCCACGCCCCTTGGGGGGTGAACACCATCTACCTTAACTGCCAAATATT
The DNA here is from genome assembly GCA_917834065.1 of Ceutorhynchus assimilis. Lineage (NCBI taxonomy): Eukaryota > Metazoa > Arthropoda > Insecta > Coleoptera > Curculionidae > Ceutorhynchus > Ceutorhynchus assimilis. The sequence goes on from OU892277.1 coordinate 44,928,344, forward strand.
TAAGAAATAGTCTCTGGGCAGTTTCAATAGATTTAACATGACAATCATATATAGGACTCCACACAATTGCACCATACTCAAGCTTTGACCTTACAAAAGTGTAATACAAAAGTTTAAAGGTGAATAGATTTGAAAAATGTCTGCTGTTTCTGAAAACAAAGCCAAGCGTCTTGGGGGCTGATGCACTTGTTGCGTCAACATGAGGTACAAAAGTTAAACGGCTATCGAATATCACTCCTAAATCCTTGATTTGATTGAGCCGAGCCAATATAGTACCTTCAATGGTATAGTCAAATACAACAGGAATTTTTTTTCTGTGGAAACTGATAATATTGCACTTCTCAACATTCAAAAGAAGCCTGTTTTCCTTGCACCAATTATTCAAAATATCCAGGCACGACTGTAACGTAATACAATCCTGGGTAGTAGTAACTGTGGCAAAAAGCTTAAGGTCATCGGCATATGCAAGCTTCGAACAAGGCAGTGTCTCAATAAGATCGTTTACAAAGATGTTAAAGAGGAAAGGGCCCAAGTTAGACCCTTGCGGGACACCAGATGAGAAATTGAATAGGAATGATCTGAAGCCCTCACACTGTACAAACTGACTTCTATCCAACAGGTAAGACTTAAGCAAATTCACCAGCCTATCCGAAAAGCCCAAGGCGTGCAACTTATTGGTCAAAATATAGTGATCAATACGATTAAAGGCCTTACGAAAATCGGTGTATACTACGTCGACTTGGCCGACACTGTCCAAAGTAGTGCACAAATTATGGGATAAACAGGACAAGTTGGACATGCATGACCGGCCACTCATAAAGCCATGTTGCTCCTCAGACAGCAAGCCCCTAACCAATGGATAAAGTTTATTGTGTATAACCATTTCGAAAATCTTAGAGAAATTACAGAGTAATGATATAGGTCTATAGTTAGTTATTAATGAGCGATCGCATTTTTTGTGGATTGGAATTACCTTTGCCACTTTCCATCTTGAAGGAAAACAGCTGGTTTTAAGGATGAGGTTAAAAATAAATTGCAGAGGGTCAGCCAGAACACCAAGGCAATCTTTAACTATAAAACTTGGTATAGAGTCCGCTCCCGCGGTTAACTTGTTATTGAGCCTTTTACCCGCTCTGATTATATCATTTAATTCAATAAATGGTAAGTCAATGTTACTATTACATAATGGAATTGACTCACCGTAGCTTGGAACGGACTCAGTGTAGACGCTGTGAAAAAATGTGCCAAAAGCATTAACTATGTCCTGCGCATTTGAGTGTTGTGCATTTTCAAAATGCATCTCGCCTGGAATTGTGGTCTGGTTTTTTTTACTCTGGATAAACGGCCAAAAGGTTTTGGGATCATTTTTGATAGACAGCTCAACACCTTCAATGTACCCAATATAGGCTTTTTTAATTTGAGACTTCACTAGTTTACGAAGTGTGTTAAACTGTTCAGAGCAAAGTTGAGTTCGGAATTTAAGGTACCTTTTACGTGCAACTTCCTTTTTGCGGATGTTATTAATTTTAAGTTAAGGTAGTAAATAAACTTTAAGATTGCGGTACAGTTTTTGGGTTTTCTTGGCATTTATAACACTTCCAGGTATTTTATTGTATGCTTCTTTATATAGGAGAGTCTTGAGCTTTTTTGTCCTCGCATATTGGTTTCTTTGGTCCCCCTTCCTTCATTCTTATGTTATGACTATAGATGTCCTGCACTTGTTTCAGTTTAGTCGAGAGTTTAGAATTCGTTTTGATATTGTTGGTTTTTATGCTATGAATAAGTCAAGGAATAAACTTGTTCCAATATTTTTAAACTATTTATGTTTAAAGTCTTGGTTTTTTCATATACATCTTCTGTAGAGGTATAAAAATCAATCGAGTATAATGCTTTAACTGCCTTATTTTGGACTCTTTTAATTTTGCTTAGAAGGTACTGGCCAGCATTTTCCCAACATGGTAGCAAGTATCTTATGTGGCTTTCTATGAAGCTGTTATAGAGAAAAGTGCAAGTTTTTTTTATTCACAAATTTTGAGCACCTTTTCATCGCACCGATAAACGGGACTAGTTTGTCTATCAAACTTCAGATATGGAGTGTCCAAGTTAAGTTGTTGTCTACATCAAGTCCAAGATATTTGTACTCGGTCACTTGTTTCAGTTCAACGCCATTAAGTTTCACTTTTATGGTACCTCCTGCTTTGTTTAAGTATCATGTAAACTGTTTTTTTAGTGTTGATAGTCAATCTATTTCTGCACAGCCAGTTAAAATAAAGATTAAGGTCTCTCAGTAGATAAGGTATTTTTTGGGGTTCTTGGATCAGGAATAATTAAAACCCAATTTTCATATGCCGACGTTTCGAAAATTATATTTTCTTTTTCAAGGCTCTGAAACAACGAGATAGTTCGTAAGAAATAAGTCATTTGAACTATTATAAATGGTAAAAATATTCAACAATAATGATTTGGACGGAATCTTTCATAAAAAGCAAGAAACGAAATCGATAAAAAACACAATTGAAAACAATAATAAATAAAAAATGAATCGTAATAAAACTACTTTGACTCAGACGTGGACCTATCCTATCGTTACATACACAAACAAAATAGCCACAGCCGAACATGAAAGTTAAAAAAAAAACAAACCAAAACTTACAATTAAGAGAGGGTCTCATTTGTCACACACGAGAATTTTTTGTAGAACATTATGCATATAGGTATCGGTTCTTCAAATAAATAACCAATCAAAGATTGCTATGGTTTTTAAAACGTATGTCTTAGCACTATTTTTCTTTAATTTTGAGAATAAACTTCAATGTCAAAATGTCAGGTCAAAAATCCTGACCAATAAAGAAACAATATTGCGACATCTAGCACCTAAGTGTTATAATATTTTACCAACAGAAATTAGAAGCATAAATAGAATTAAGATATTTAGGCATGAATGTAAAAAGTATGTTGATACAAATTGGAATAAATTTGAAGCTCTTTTCTAGGATAGCTTACACTGTCCATGTTAGATAGTTGCCATTATAGAAATATAGTTTGTGATCTTTTTTTTGACCGTTTTTTGAAGCTATATACATACATAGATACCAGTTTTTCTACTGAACGCAATACATACAGATGACTTATCATCTAGGTGTTGCAACTTCAATTTCTGTGAAGTGAATAGTGAATCAAGATCAATTGCATTGTAATGTATAGCAATTGTATTTGTTAACTTAACTAAAAATATTATAGATATGTTATATATTGTGAATAATTTATACATTCAATAAAGTAATTATTAATTATTAATTATTAATTAATAATACATTTTTGTATTCAAAGCAATCTTTGATTGGTTTTTTTTTTGAAGACCCGATATAAGGACATTTCTTTTCTAAAAAACACCGTATCACGAAAATTATATAGCCACCAACCACATACAGCAAGGCACACTAGTTTATAGCAAGAACCCCAAAAAATACCTTATCTACTGATAAAATTAAAAAGGATCAAAAACAGAGTCGTTTTAAATTAAGGTCTCTGTTGATAGCCGATTTAATATTATGCAGGTCATTATCTGAATATACTAGCGCGGTATCATCTGCAAACATAAAGTACCTTGCTTGGAGTACAGCACAGTTTGCTCGATATTTTGAGTTGTGTACGTAAAGTAGGTACTCCAAGGGCCTGACGACAGACCCCTGGGGCACACCCACATTGATGACTGAGGTCTTACTTATGCATCCATTTGCAGTTGTGTAATGTTAGTCTGCCCTTTGAGTATGATTTTAGCAAGTTGTGTGCTACTCCCCTTGGTCCCATTTTCCATAGCTTATCCAGCAGCAGATTAATGTCCACAGTATCAAAAGCCTTCTTAAGATAAACATATATGACTGTCACATACTTGTTTTTATCTAGCTCTCCATTGTTATGTCCCAGAAAGTCCACTGTGGCACTCAATGTACTGCTCTGTTTCTGGAAGGCATACTGAAAATTGTCAAGCTTGAACTTGTTATCAATTAAACTTCAAAAGTCTGGTCTTCAAGGTGTTTTCTGCTATTCTTGAGAAAGTATTTAATATCGATATAGGTCGGTAATTGTTCAGGTCGTTGTGTTCTCCGCCTTTGTGTATTGGTGTAGTAATTTTCAATTCTTCAGGAAAAACTCCGGTTTCTGAAATGTTGTTCACTAGTGAAACTATTTTGTCCCCAATAATGTTGAATAAGTCTAGTATGTCCTGCTTTGAGATATTATCTGTTCCTGGTGATGCTATTTTGGGTAAGATTGGTTGGTTCTAGGTAAACAGTACTTTCGACTTCTTCATCCGCAAATTTGTCGTTTGTTAGTGGGCTTGATTGGCTAATTTTACTCCTACATTAGAGAAATGACGGTTCATTTCCTCCACGTTTTCTATTATATTTCCGTTTGTGCTTTTGATTTGGCTTATATGGCTCTCTTTTTTTTTTGCTGTCTTGCGAGGATAGTTCATGTGTTCTTGATATCACTTCCGGCATTCTCGAATTTTCTTTGTGGATATTGTTTTTTGAGCCTATTTCCCAACTTGCTGACATAGCTTTTTCTCTTTTAAAGTTTTTTTTTCGTATATTTATTCGGGTTTTGTTTCCATCTGACGTATAATTTATCTCGCTGTCTAACCTTTTCTTTATATTCCTGGGTTATTCAATGTTGGTTTTTGACGATCTTAATTTTGTACTTTGTTGTGTTTTCGTCGCGGGTTGTGTTAATTATTATAACAAAATTAGCATCGTATGGTATTGTTGATGTCTGCGTTGGGTTGGATTAATAACTATTTAGACTACAGATTCCATAAAAACAATAATAGGCGATATTTCAAAAAAGAATAAAGCTTGGTGGGTTTACCTTTGGGTGTACCCCAAGAAAGTGTCTTTGGGTCCCATTTTATTTGTGATATATCAACGATCCCATTAGGGTTTTTGAAAACTGTTTTGTTAATTTATTTGCGGATGATACTCTTATATCTGCAGTTGGTGAAAATTATTTAAAAATTGCAAATATTTTAAATGGCAAGCTTAATGTATTGTATGGATGGTTATGTGCCGCAGGCTTTTGTGGTGATTCCGGTTTTATTTTCTAAATATGTCAATGAGCTGTTGAGTCCGAGGTTGAGTCTTTTGCCTTATATTTTTATTCTCGAATTGGTCAGTTTGATATTTAGAAAGGTTACTGGTTTTGTGCAAGAGAGAGCATAATATATGGTTTTTCGACACAATCAATTGCCCCTACATATCCCCAAACTCGCATTGACTAAAAAATCAATTATTTACGAGGGGTAGTTAACTCCTTAAAATATGTACACAGATTTCAAATCCTCATTGGTTCTGTAGAATTTTGAGGATTTTGAAAATCTTCACACGATTTCACAGGATTTTAGAAGATTTTAGATTTTCAAAATTTAAGGTATTTTGGAGCATTTTAGGCTCGATTTTAGTTGATTTTGAAGGGGTTTTAGAGCTTCCAAAGGATTTTTGGAGATTATGGCGGTTTTTTGGGGACTCTAAGGGATTTTTGCGAATTTCAAAGGATTTTTGAAAATGTTGAAGATCTGCTGTCATCATTATCTACATCTATCTATACTGTATAAAAGGCAAAATATGTCTGTGTGTCCAGAAGGTTCACCTGCTTCTAGATTAGCATTGAAAAAAAATTATGACATTATGCAAATTTCACCCCTAAACACCCTTAAGTAGAGAGAGATGAAATGCTAATTTTTCGTTTTTCTCCAGTTTTATACTACAGGTGAAGCCTTTAAGGGTAGTGTTGGATTAGTCTGAGCAAGCATTGACTATATGAATACCGGGCTAAAATAGGCGCGTGCAAAGCCGCGAGTACAGCCGCGAGGAACAGTTAGTAATATAAAGCTAGATTAGACAGTTAGTCTAAACTGATAACGTGCTTTTGTGGTTTCATAATAGATGAACTTCAAAATAAACATACTGTCTGTCGATTTTAATCTGATACTCCAAAGGAATGTGAGCTTGTGGCTCCCTGTTAGAACGCCAAGGGTCACCTGACGTCATACCTGTTTTTGCCATATGCTTCACCCCTTCGCTCCTCATACGGAAAGTGTCAAATCAAAAACGACCGACAATAATAGCTTTGTTCCAACCGAGGTTCCAATCCAGCAGGAAACCGTACATTTCACCGTCAGGATTCTGCGCAAAACGTAAAATTTGTGCGTATTTTATAATGATAGAGATTCTTATGAAATTTCTTTGCAAATTATTAATAATTCAAGCTAAGATATGTCAAAAATGGCTCACGCAAATGTGATCAAGATATACAGGGTGGTCCATTTAACTTGAGACAGTCTAATATCTCGAAAACGGTGCGTTTTTGAAAAAAAAAGTTTTAACAAAAGTTACATGTTATCATGGGGGAAACAAAATTGCTGCACTGATTTTTGACATTGACAACGGTTTCAAGGTCAACTCTTTTTTTTCAATGGAAACGTATTTTTTTTATTGCAGAATCTTATTCTACGGAAAAAACAAGTAACTTTTACTTGAAGCATTTTTCGATCCGTTCTCAATTTAAGCTATAAAAAAGAACGAATCAATTTTTTTTTATTTTCCTCCTCACAAAATCTAAAAGTAGAGAAAGGTTACCATAGTGAAAAACTACCTGAAAAACTATAACAATTGTTCAAACTGATGTCCGCCAACTTCAGTACACTTGTCAATTCGCTGTAAAAAGCTCTAAGCATTTCTTATGCGTTCCATCATATTTTCTGGTGTTGTGGGAACCTCTTGATAAACTGTCTGTTTGATTTTTAAAGTGAATTGACAAGTGTGTTGAAGTTGGCTGTCATGATTTTGAACAATTGTTATAGTTTTCGAGGTATTTTTTTAATATGATAACCTTTCTCTACTTTTCGATTTTGTGAGGAGGAAAAAACAAAAATGATTCGTTCTTTTTTATCAGCTTAAATTTAAACCGGATCGAAAAATGCTTCAAGTAAAAGTTATTTGTTTTTTTCCGTAGAATAAGATTCTGCAATAAAAAAAATATGTTTCCATTGAAAAATAAAAGAGTTCACCTTGAAATAACCTTAAAAACGTTGTCAAAGTCAAAAATCAGTGCCGCCATTTTGTTTCCCCCATGATACCATGTAACTTTTGTTAGAACTTTTTCTTTCAAAAACGGACCACTGTTTTCGAGATATTAGACAGTCTCAAGTTAAATGGACCACCCTGTATATTTGGAAAATCGTCAGTGTGAAAAACATCTAACTACACTGATCAAAATGAAAAAGGAGCCACTTCTGAATATGTTCGTAGTTTTTAACGAAAGTATTTTATCTTTTTATTTGAATATAGGTCTGTTCCAACACGTTAGAAACCGTCCCATGAATGGTTTGAAAACCACTCTGTATACGAATTTTGGATTTTATGCACAAATATTAGGCTTTGCGCAACATCGTAAACAAACCGTCATAAAACAACCTTTTTGGTTTCATATGGAATTGCGTTTCGGCTGGGAAAACAGACATTTTTCTCTTCAATGCCATACAGAAATTATATTAAATTACTGAAGTGGCTCCTTTTTCGTTTTGATCAGTGTATTTTCAATTAACCCAGGACCAAGAATTCCCATGGAAAAATAAACTCAAAATTCCAAAATTATATTATATTTCAGCCAATTATTCTACGATGGTCATCAGCAGTTAGGTCAGAATCTAGCACAAGCAGTCCAAGCAGAACCAGCCTGCCCGCCGAGCGATAGACTGTTTAGATTAATCCTGACTGGTTTGGAGCATGAGCCAAACAGAAAAGACCGTCCCCATAATTTTGGCATTGGAAACAATGACATTGGACCAGGACTAGGTTACAATCAAATTAATGCTCTTCAAATTTTTGTTTCAAATTTATCTTCCAACAGATTTGGAATTTGAAACTGACTCAAATACCCTTGCTCCAGAACCAGCCTTGTATGAAACAGCTTATGTTACTTCACATAAAGGTAACTGTAGAGCAGGCTGTTTTTCAGCTGACGGTCAACTTATTGCCACCGGCAGTGTGGATGCCAGCATAAAAATTCTGGATGTTGACAGAATGTTGGCAAAGTCTGCTCCAGATGAAATGGATCCTTCAAGAGCTGTCGAACAGCAAGGACATCCCGTTATCCGAACATTGTATGATCACATGGAAGAAGTTACTTGCTTGGAATTTCATCCTAAGGAACCGATTTTGTGTTCAGGATCAAAAGATCATACTATTAAATTGTTTGATATATCAAAGGCCAGTGTTAAGAAGGCATTTAAAACAATATCAGTAAGGAAAATAATTTAAATGGGGATCTTTCGAAGTTTAGTTTTTTTTTTAATAGGAATCAGAACCAGTTAAATGGTTTTCTTTTCATCCAAGTGGAGATCATTTGATTGTATCCACAGATCATCCAGTAATAAGATTGTATGACGTCAATACTTTACAATGTTACGTGTGTCCTTTTCCCAATCAGCAACATTTTGATACTGTTACATGCCTAAAATGGTCTCCAGATGCGAAATATTTTGCTAGCTGTAGTAGAGATGGGGCCATAAAGTTATGGGATGGAGTTTCCAACAGGTAATTTTTAACTTGAAAACAAGAATTGTGAAATCCATTATTTACCTATTATTTTAGATGTATAAACACATTTGCTCAGGCTCACGATGGTTATGAGGTTTGCTCAATAGTATTTTCACGAAATGGAAAATATCTGCTATCTACCGGCAAAAATTCTATTTGTAAATTGTGGGAATTATCTACTAGCAGGTGCTTAATTGCTTATACAGGAGCCGGTACAACTGGAAAGCAAGAATATGAAGCACAAGCAGTTTTCAATCATTCAGAAGACTATGTTCTTTTCCCGGATGAAGCAACAACGTCTCTATGTGCCTGGAATTCTAGAAATGCTTCTAGAAAGCAACTGATGTCTTTGGGACATAATGGGGCAGTGAGACTTATAGCTCATTCACCCACCCAGGCTGCATTTTTGACATGTTCAGATGATTTCCGAGCCAGATTTTGGTATAGGAGATTACCTATTTTGTAGATGATTTTAGCTTAAGTGTTTGACTGTTCATAATATAAAATTAATGGAAATAAATCGTCGCCTGACGCTATACCTTCTGTCAAATGTCATAGTAAACCAAAAAGTCTTCCGTGTTTCTGTGGTTCTTATTCAAATTTATATTTCCTGAGGATTTGGATAAATTTAATGTTGTTTTTTTCTAAATCTTCTCAGTGAGCTTCAAAATTGAACTGAGAAATCTGAAAGCTTGGAAAAAAAATGTATGAATAATTGATATAGAAGAGAATAGAATAATTGAACTATTTTTTGAGGTTATTTACTACCTAATGACTAATTATTTCAATATCTTTTTTTCTCATTTTAAGAGCACAACCAGTGTAAATCTCTATTCTCAAAATTGGGATTAGGGAAAAGAGCAAATTATTCGGAAAAGATACGAAGTTTTTTTCTGGGTAAATATCTTTTTTGACTAGTAGGAGTTTCAAGAATATGAAAATATTCGCTAATATAACCCAATAAGCTTCTGCAAAAATTTTTGGATATCCAAAAAGAAAATAATCGCCATATGATGGAATTTGAATAATCGCCAGTTACACTTTACTTGTATGGCCCTGTGAATCAGTTTTTTTCGTTGTTTTTTCCATATGAACAGTTTATGAAAAGTTCTTCAACAATAATGCAACAATATTGTTGTCTTGCATTTTTTTTTTATTTACAATGGTTTTATTTAACAGATTTTTAACAAAATATATGTATTTTCACAGTTTCCAAATCCTAATAATCCTAAATTACCTATTAACATTCTATAAGTTACCTACCTAGGTATGCGTTTCGAAAAAATAGGAATATGTTAAGGCGTGTATATTAATCTAGGAAATAGTAAACTTTGCATATTTTTATACCTACATATGTAGATATGTTTTTGCACCAAAAATTAATTACTTTCAAGGTTTGACGTATGGAATGTTTTGGTAAAAATACGACCAAAAAAAATCTATAATTAGAATATTACATAATTGTACTTAATTACCTTCGACCACATTCATAAAATATCACTGTCTAGTGTCTGGGTAGTGGGTGGCTGTAGGGTGTAATACAACATAAATAAAAGGTATCTTACACACTATTTCTTATTATATTTGATAATTACACCTGAAGTAAACTAGCATACCTTCACCTTCTCTGGAATTAAGGAGATATCGATTATAACCCAAATGGAGTTATGCAGTATTAGCGCCTCAGGTTAGTTTGACATTAGGCCTATGCGCGATTCGATTTTTAACACTACCTAGGACTAGGAACATCATGTTATGAAGCATTTACGACAAGCACTATTCGAATAAACTTGACATGAATTGAAATGCGCGGGGATATTTTTATAGGTTTTAATTTTTTCAATTAGGCTTTAATTTGTTTTTAAGTTTTGTCGTTAAAGAAATAAAATATTTGTTACGAAAAAAATTATATAGCTAAGATAGATCCTTTTTAGCCTGTAAAAACGAATAATTTGTTTTTATTGTTAGAAACAATTGTACAAATTGTTTATGTGAAAAGTCAAGATCGGGTTCAAAACACGCTGTGGAAATATATTGAATTTGAATAAACTGAAAACGTAGTATCTCTCTATTATTTTTAAGAGTGTCAAGCCCTTCACATTAAATTTGTACAGTCACAGTCTAGACAAAGAGTAGGTCAGGCTATTTTGCATGCATTACTTGGTGTTTGCATTCGTGCTCAAGCGAGTACTGGGCTTTGTATGTTTAGGTATAATGCAAATAAGACATAGCTGTAAAATATTGTAATATCATTTGATTCACTAATAACTAATAAAATATATAATTCTATTGTATAATTATTTGTATGTAGGTACAGTCAGAGTCATTGCAATTTGCACACACTATATAAACATCCTCCATCATGTGTCAAAATCAGATTGATAAATCATTTATAGTTTTAATAAACTGTTGAAGGAAAAAAAATATTTGTACACCACTGCACTAAATAGATTTATTGGTTAGAATTTTGACTTAATACGAGGGATGTTAAAAGAGTACCTATAGTATGTGCCAATTGCAATGATCAATCAAAGGCCCTTAGCATAGCCAGAACCATTTGCTGTGTCTCAGGCCTCACGACATTCTTGGAACATGAATAAGATGCTCAATTGATAGGGCTCAAGGCTCAAATTATAATGCCATATGTCAGTTTTTGCACAAATACACACGTTAATAAATACATTTTGAAATTCTTTTGAGGGTAGTTGTTTTATCCTATTCCGTGGAAATACTTACTAATAAACATACCACAGGAAAAATTAAAAAAGAGGGTAAACAAAAGAATGTCAAAACTCTGTAAGAACTACCTTTGTGATCCTTATTGTTGAGCACTGCATACAAATAATTATACATACTAATCTATAAAGTAAGGCTGCAGCGGATTTAGGACAGCTACAGGTGCAAGCGAAATATCTTGAACAGGTAACTTATTCCATTCAGATACCTATATCTACTCTGAGTCCAAAATAAGTGTCAGTGACTCAAATAATGCCGCATACAATAATGACAAGTCAAACTAGGGTACCTACCTACGTATTACTTGATCGATTAAATATACATGCCACTGGAATTGTGTGGTGGATGTGAGGAATAAGTCACTCACACTTATTTTGGACTTAAATTACTTAGTTTATTATGTTTATTCTTCTGTTTCTTAGAAATTCCGCCCCTGAGTTAATAAATAAACTATAGAAAAATAAGGATTTACTAGAATTTCGAGTAGTTATAAATGTGTGGTATAAATCATGAAAAAGCTTTATCTTGATTCGTTTTATGTTTAGGGACCAAATGAACTTGATATTTTACCTTTATTCTTGACATCTAAATTCGAAACTTCTTTACCTGCTCTGTGTTTATAAACTTGCCAAACGTTAACAAAGCCTATACCTACCTACTTATTGGTAATCGTAAAAATTAAATAATATAATATCACTTATTTTTTGTTCTTATTATTATGATTATTTAAAATATTTCCAAATCGTTCGTTAACGTTATCATATTGGCTAACATTATCGGTGTTATTGTTTTCTGAGCGGCTTGAGTTTTCTGTATTCTGATTTGAATTTGAGCTTGTGGCGTTGTTGTAATTGCTAGCAACTGATGGCGTATAAATAGGCGTTCCACTCTGTAAAAATTAGGCAATTTTAATTTTCGTATGTTTTTTTTTTCTCTGCCCAATCTCATATTCCAAAGAATTTGAAACAAACTTAAATTTTCGGTCTGTACCTGTATATTCAAATCCCTCCTAATTTCTGGGTGCGCTTGCATAACTAACATTGGCCTGATTTCTTCGTCTTTTATCACACAGTCGCAATCAGTTTCTTCGCATTTCGGACATTTGTCCATTAAATCAGATTTTATGGAATTTTTAAGTTTCTAGAAATAAAATATTATATTATTGGATGCCCTATAACTAACTCATAATTTTCAGATTTATATTATTAGAATTAACCAGGACACTCACTTCCATTAAAGTTGAACCTGGAGCTTTCACAAACACAAGAATCATGTAAGCTGGAATGCAAATAATTGACAATGAACAGATAATCCAACCAATCGCAATTGCCCATTTAGGATAGTGGTAAGCTCCATTATTATATGTTGGTGGTTCATAATCTATTATTAGGAACACCCATAGCGCAAAAATCATTAAAGGAGTGATTACCTAGAAAAAAATATGAGCTTATAAATAAATATGTAGGTAGATAATAATTTTACTTACCAACCAACACATTTTGATAAAATAGCCAGGATGTCTGCCGGTCATAGTTTTTACATTTTTACTCAATCTAAATGCTCCATAGAACCATGATATTGCAATTACTTCAAAAAAAGCTAGATACATTATGGATATAGAAGCTGCATAATGATCGATGAGTTGGAAAAAGTATATGCCACCCTACGGTGTTATTATTTCAAAATAACCTATATATTCAACTATAAAATCCATATCGAACTGACCTGGGTGACATTTGGTAAGCCGCACAAAAACGAAATTACGCATATAATTAGTACCAGGACCTCGTGGCACATTAAGTGTTTCTTAATCCAACCAGGAAAGCCATCTTGAATTGACGTCACGACAACTTCTACAATGGCAAACTAAAAAAAATCTGAATGAGATTATTTACAACCTGAATAAAAACAAAATTTGTTATTACTTGGCTGTTTAGTGCCAAACAGATTAGCATGAAGAAAAAAAACACAGCCCATAGTTGAGAAGTGGGCATTTTCGCCATAGTTTGTGGATAGACTACGAAAATTAAACCAGGACCTGCAACAGAAATTTAGTTCAAAATAAATGCCTTTTGATTTTATATTTTAAAAGGATGTTTAAATGTACATTAGTAAGTACCTACCCTATGAATTTTTTGAAATAATTCTTCATTTTTGTACTAAAAAGACAAGTCTTTTTTTTTTAAAAGGGGAATGTAAGTGCAAAATTCACTGTGCGTACCGGGGGTTAGTTTGCATATCTATAGATCCTATATATTGGCCGAATTGTCGAATTTTGGAAAAAAATATGTAGGAAAAGGTATTTTGTACAACTTCTGTTTACATTTTTTTCGAAGGGTAAACCGCCAGTCAAATTTGTACACTGAATACATGGAGTACAAAGGAATCCATGAGAATACATAAGAAGACAAGGTAAGACATGCGATGGCAGAGACAATACAAAGCTCTACAAAGGAGCGCATGTAACTAAGTACTATACTGACAGAAAATATGCTGTCTTTACATGAACATCCAGATAAAAATAATAGATAATTTAGTAGCTATGATAAAAATATCGGCCAGCGAATGAAAGAGTTCAATCGTTTAGTGTTTAGTAAGTTTTACTATAACATCGAATAATACAAACTCGAATATGAAGGAATTATAGTTGTTAAAATTCAATATGATATACAATGCAAAACTAACTATTGATCTAATTATTATAACTGTTTTGTCTTATAATCTGATGCTCGATCTTAGTTTTTGGGAATGCATAACGCGCCAGCTTTTTTCAGTTGAAATGGATCGTTACCTAATTACTCATTAGGACCATGAAATATGTAGATTCCATTTGAAGTACATGTCTTCTTCACTTGAGGTTTCTAAAGGCATTCCGCCATCTGAAGAATCGTCAACTAAATGCTTCATTTGTACTTCATCCTCAGATGTAGATGTAGAGCTCATTGTAAATTCGGTCCCTACAAAATTTTCAATTTTCTTTTTCTTCATCTTTTTAATTCCTTTTTTAGGATTTCTTGTAAGTTTAGGTTTTTTGATGCGGCTAGATTGACTGCTGTAATAAAACCTTCGGAGTCTGTCTGTCCTTATTTTACTCGAGGACTCATCTATAGAAGCCAACAAAACGAGGAGTTTTTTATTATCATGACATATTTTTCCTTTAGATTTACCCTAACATAAGGAGATTTTTCTGTCATATCGACTTTGGTAAATTTATTGGAGAAATCTTTCAAATTCAATGAAAATTCCTCTTCAGGTGGAATATTGTTTCCTCTCGTGTTTTCTTGAGCCATAGTGTGATCAGTAAGGTTTTCAACTTGGTTTTCAAGTTCGCCTATTCAGTGGCGCACCCAAGGGGGGGTTTTAGGGGTTAAAACCCCCCCCGAAATTTAGCACTGGTACAAAGAATTTTCCGGAAAAATACTTTTTTTGCGATTTTGGTTAATAGGTAGGTACCGTCAAACTTTCCATTTCAAATTTTAAAAAAAGCCTATTTACGTTACGCGAAATTACTGAAATCTGGAATCGAAACCAATAACATGGGAATCTGGCAACCAGGCCCTACATCGTACATCGCGATGGCATGTAATATTGACAGTTGATTTGTAAAGGGCGCTACTGTACTTGGAGCTCTTCAAATTTTGGCGCGTAAATAATCCAGTGTAATTTAAACATCAAAGGCGTTTTTTCGCGTCTCAAATGTTTCAAAACATTTTTCAAAACTGGTTTAAGTAATGTCACTGTGACGTCATAATTTCTCGGCGCGAGAAAATGGTTTGAAAACGTGGATTGGATTGTATTTCGAAACGGTTTGAACCAATTTTGACGTGACGTCATGAGTTTATCGCGAGAATGTACACTTGGCCAATCATAAAACTAGTACGCCTTCTCTTATTATGTGGTATTGTGTAAATCGACCTTTCTTATCACTTCAAAATTGACAAAAAGAGTCAAGTCAGTGTCATATTTAAACCAATCATAACATAAAAACATGTTGCGTATACTTTTGTTCAGCTTTGACATTGACAAAAACTATCTGACCTAGGTTTTTCAGAAGAGACTTTTTGTTGTTAAGCCTGACTCACATTAGGCAACTGTCCATTTTTAGCATTGAACTAAACAAACACTCTGGAACGGGCGCACTGCTTTATGCTAGTGTGCCGAATTTTGATATATGCAACTCAGCAATACAGTGGGATTGTTGTCTAGCTCGCACTCATTACGATTAACGTAAAAGAAAGAAGAGCTTCTTCATCTTCCGAACCTCAATGATCTAAACACTTCAAACAGCTGTTCTCAATAGCCGCCATAGTGCAGAGAGAGATGCAAATCCCACTTGTTTGTTGTCCTTCCTGGCACAAACCCTTGCATTAGAAACATTATGCAGCCACCGTTCCAGTGTGTTTGTTTAGTTCATTGGTATTTAGTCATCTTTCCTTCTACTCAGTTAAACGGTTTAAAACTATTGACATTTACCGCAAAAATTGAAAGCACTCCAGTTCACTCGCGCCCTCTACAAAATTTTGGGGAACTTACTGGATGTTTGCTGCCATTCGCGGTCATGGTAAAGGTGTATTTCCACCAAGCGCGCAAAACGATTGCAAATTTGCGAATGATCAGCAATGTTTGTGATTTGTGAACATTATTTGATTGGTGGAGACGGAATTTAGAATGTTTGCAACGATGTAGGAAACTATCTTTCTTTTAAATACACATGATTATGAAAACAGTGGCGGTGACAATAGCTTTTTTTCGTGCAGCTATTTTGCTGCGAGCGTTCGTTTTTATTGTTTTTTGATGGAAATTACCTACAAAAAGTTATTTTTCGAAGGCTTAAAATAAACGTTTTTGGGCGTGACACCGGATAAAAAAAATTTCTTATGGCGGCCGGCCTACGGCAACGCCTGTCTGCGATGAACCTTGATCATTATGAAACCCCCCCCCCCCCCCCCCCAAATGAAAAACCTGGGTGCGCCACTGCGCCTATTTCAATCAATTTCGTTGAAATCGACATATGTATATCATCATGATTAGTGACAAATCTAAATTATTGCAGTAATTTTCATCAGCAGTAATATGACATTATGATAACGTCATTTAGAGCTGCATTTACACAATTACTGTATTCCTTTTATACATCGAGTTACACCGAACGAGCTCCTCGGAGTCACTCAAAAACACACAATTCAGATTTTACCATTATTTTTTAATTAACATTACTGTCATTACCTAAAAGGGCTTCTTGCACCCCCCGCAAATTTGATGCATTAGGGGAAAGGGGGATGCACTATGAGCGACTCGAGTGCTTAACGCACTTTTAAAAGGAACGTTCAAGCTTTTGACATTGAGCAGCTCCGAGTCACTCAACGGGTAAAAGGTATACAGTAACTATGACTACGTTTATGGACAATTTTTTTTCTGAGGTATTACTATGGAACAAAAAATCATCCCAAAACATTCTTTGAGTGATTTGTTTTGTCATACTCGAGGTCATTTCATAAAAAAAATGTATATATTATTATTATAATTCTTTTAAAAAGGACAAAAAAAGGACTAGGACGTAAATTTTAGGGGCATATTTAGATTGAACAGGCTCGAAATAGCCCAAAAAGGGTTATGTAGGTAACAATGGATGTTTGTTTGACTTGCGGAGATAATCACATCACAACTCAAAAAATAGTGGTGAGTTGGTGAGGACGCGCGTAAACATTAGAATTTTGAAGGAATAGGTTCACTCCAGAATACATAAGAATACATGAGAATACAAATTAATACATACAAATACATTAGAATACATAGGGCATAGGTACAGAATATACATTGGATAACATGAGAAAATTAGAATACATTAGATTACATGCGATTACGCGAGGCTTGTAAACTGGACGGTTTACCCTTCGATTTTTTAAATAGCTGGTTGTAGGATAAAAGTTACCACAAAAAGAAAAGCGTCAACTGAGCATTGAAAGAATGTTGAATTAAAGCCTAAGAATACCAAGATAAAGGGCGCCAAAGCTAACTCCCTCTGTTTTTGTTTTGAATCACAGTAGAAGCCAAGAATACGAGAGGATTGAGCGCTCTAAAATTTTTTTTGAATATTTTTTTAATAAAATTAGTAGCACGAGCCTAGCAGTCGTTTCTTCCTCGGCAGGTATTCACATTTTTTTCACAAAAATAATTAGCTTTTTACATACCTAACTCAAACAAAACTCGACCAATAGGAGCAGATTGCCATAAGCTAACCCATATTTTCAAAATGGTCTCTGACGCAAAGAGAAATTTTATTGGAGTTGTGAAATCAGGTATCTTCTTCATCAACTCACCTCCAAAAAATTTACTTGTCCGTTTTTAGATACGGTGTTTTGGATACCTACTAGTTTGAAATTCTTTTTAAAGGTGACTCAGTTGGAGAACCTATTTATGGTTTTCCTTAATCTACGAGTTTCATCATTATGGAAACAACTATATTCGCACAATCCTAGTTATAAAATTCAAAACCAATATTTGCATTGTAATTTTCAGGATGTGTAGGGTCATAAAACACATCATGTGCAAATAATGTGTAGATATATAACGTCATAATCATAACAAATCAAAAAAATAAATAAAACCTATTTCTATAAAATACTTCAAATTTATTAGAGAGTGAACTCTGCGCTACCGGTAGGTCCCGTTTGTTTCATTGATTGTTTGCCTACCGTATATGTATAACGCTAAAACATGGTAGGTCCCCAATTGCCACATTATATAACGCCTATCGGTAGGTAGGTACTGTTTGTGAAAAAAATCCGAGCCTACCGGTAGGTTCATATTAATTTAAAAATCCGTCGCCTTATATTGTGCGTATAATGTGCATTTACGTTTGATAGGTGATATATTTGAAAAAAAAATTCCACGTTTTTGGAGGATTTACGCTTTTGAGAATCTTTTCTTTGAAGTTTGACGAGCAAAGCGAGCAATCAGGGACTCAAAAATAATTAATTAATTTAAATTTCAAGGTGTTATAATTTAATAAAGGTTTTTCACGTTTTTGGTGGATTTACGTTTCCGAGGATATTCTCTTTGAGTTTCAGCGTCCGGCGAGCTGCGGCGAGCAGAGCGAGGCGAGCAATCGGAAATTTAACAATATTTTGAACAAGAAGGTGAAAAGGTTTTTCACGTTTTTGGTGGATTTGCGCTGCCCAAGATCCTCTCTTTGAGGTTTGGCGAGCGTAGCGAGCAATCGAAGACTCAAAAATAATTCCAAGGTGTGTGCAGAAGGATTTTCAATAGGTTGCCGTCAAGAATGAAGTAAATTCCTAACATCAACAAGCTTAAAGCCCAAATTAGAAAGATATTAGGTACTAATGAAGACTTATTACTCAGTGGACGAATTTCTTAATGACAATGCTAGGTACATACAAACAATTTTATTAGAACGCATTTAGCTAGCAAGAGCTGGCTGGTAGGATATACGGATTCTGAAGTGATAAAACACGTTCCAGTAGGCGCTTGATCAATTAACAAAATTTATCAGTAGGCGCACAATCGGTGGATGAAAAAGACCTACTGGTAGGCGTACGACCGTTGGATAAAAAAGGACCTACCGTTAGGCGAAGGGTTCACTCCCAAATTAATTATCTTTTTGGGCAACGTCATACATCGGATACTTAGATATGTATTTTAAAAATTGATCTATACTTATGTATCAAACGTTATTCTTAGGAGTTAAATAAAATGTTGATAAAGAAAGATATTTACCGTCATCAATGACATCTTCTATTGATGTTCCTTGTTCATTTGCAATATTACCAATAGTTGCAAAGGCAAAAATACCCACAATTAAACTTGTTATACCGT
This sequence comes from Ceutorhynchus assimilis, assembly GCA_917834065.1. Classification (NCBI taxonomy): domain Eukaryota; kingdom Metazoa; phylum Arthropoda; class Insecta; order Coleoptera; family Curculionidae; genus Ceutorhynchus; species Ceutorhynchus assimilis. The sequence continues at coordinate 44,947,513 of OU892277.1, forward strand.
TGACCAACCAAACTGCGATGGTATCATGCAGAATACTATTGTTGTACTTGTTATAACTGGCAAAAGATATCATAGATCCAAAAGCGCAACCCATGGAATTGAATGTTTGACTGGCTGCATTCACCCATACCTAATTAATGTTTGTTTGATGTTCGATACAGCAAATATGTTATTTGATTGTAGTTACCTTAGCATCTAACAGTAACTCAAATCTGGGTTTAAAGAAATATCTCATGCCTTTGTCAGCTCCTTCCAGCGTCAAAGATTTAATCAGCAAAACAATAATGATTACAAATGGGAACGTCGCGGTAAAGTATCGAACTTTTGCAGATGATTTGATACTTTTCCATATTCCAAAGTAAATTAACACCCAGGCACAAATTAGACAAGCTACGAGTTCCCAACGAAGAATATCAAATTCTTCTATGCCTTTACCAATTTGCAACACTTTTCGACTTAAAATGAAATCCTCTCATAAGTATCTATAGGAACATAGTAGGTAATATGAACTTACTCATAAAATTCCTCAGCTGGACTTTGGCTGAATAATGGTTTGGTGATATTCTGGCTAAATTTTGAGGGTACCCAGCAATACTGAGTATTCCATCGGTGCGTACAATCATCCCAAGGTTGTTTCGTTCGAAATGATGTGAAGAAATAATATACACCGTATGCTATTATTACACTATAGTAGGTTGACATTAGGAAAGAGATTACTACACTACCAAGACCAGTACCTAAAGAAAAAAAGCAATACTCGCATTTATTTTTTAAACTAATGAGAGGATTGTTATTTAATAGTGTCGGTTGATCAAATTTTTTCTCATTAAAAATCCAATACTAACCTTTTAACAAGGGGCATAATTGCCCTAGAGCACCAATAGGGCCCCTTCCAGTAAACTGACCCACAGCTAGTTCCATGTATAACATGGGACCCCCTATAAACACCATTATTATGGCATAGGGGATTAAAAATACGGCTGGAACAAAAATTAGAAATTATTATTAAGCGAGTTTCTATAATGCAACTACAGCTACAGTTTGGTAGGTAGGTATAAAAAAAATAGTTAGGCATTTGACTTGCAGCAATTTGATACTTTGATTTGGTATATCCATTTCATTTAGGGCTAGAACTACGGTCATTTGAAAACCTGTACCTAATGATAATTACTGTATTCCTTTTATACATCGAGTTACACCGAACGAGCTCCTCGGAGTCACTCCAAAACACACAATTCAGATTTTATCATTATTTTTTAATATTAACATCACCATGATTACCTAAAAGGGCTTCTTGCACCCCCCGCAAATTTGGTGCATCAGGGGAAAGGGGGATGCACTATGAGCGACTCGAGTGCTTAACGCACTTTTAAAAAGAACGTTCAAGCTTTTGAGATTGTGCAGCTCCGAGTCACTCAACGGGTAAAAGAAATACAGTAATTGCTCTGTTGCTCGAGTTTAATACGTCCTTACCTCCTCCACTTTTGTAACACAAGTACGGAAATCGCCATATTGAACCCAATCCAACGCTGTAGCCTATACAAGCCAATACGAATTGCAGTTTGTTGGACCAATGTTGTCTTCTTGGCTTTATGTACACGCTATCTTCATCGTCTCCGCTCCCATCATCACTTTCATCGTCATACACATATTCTTCTGGTGGCCTGGAAAAAATAATTGTCAACAAATATATTTTTTAATTCACTTAATATATGGGCGATAAATTATTTAAAGTTTATGACATAATATTATCTTATCCAAGCACGGATTGCTTTATAAATTATATTTTTTTCTAAAACCTTATTGTATTGTTTACCGTGCGTAGTATGTATTTACAAAAACATAATTCTAGTAAACGTTGATTGAATAAGTTGTTTAATCAACGACGTAAACAAGGTAAATTTTGGGGTATTATGCTGGAATTATAAAGGGTTTTTTTTTATCGACGTTTCTATCTATTTAGTTTAAAATTTGCTCCAAGTTTCTAATAGCAAGAAACCGAATTTATTTGGTTTGTTAGTAGAAGCACGAGTCATTCTTGTTTTAGATTTGAAAATTTTCAATTCCTTATTTATCTAGATTTTGGAAAAAGCATTGTAGCAAACGTTGAAAGCGGCAAAAAAGATTGATGCAGGCCAAATTATTATAAAAGTCCTTAGTTCCCTTTCATCATGAAATTAAAGTTAAAAAACTGCTAATGGTAATTAATGGTAATTGTTCTATTAAAACCTATTATTTTTGATACTTTGTATCCCAGTTCACCTCATATTACCATGCAAAAAGACGCGTTTTCATAAAATAAATGGGTGTCCGTGTCTACTCGACACATATGCGATGATAGCGGAAACTATTCAGTGTGAGAAAATAGGTATTTTACCTATTTATTGGAAGTAAATTTTGTTTTTTATTACAGTGTATTAGGGAGACAATTTTTTTTTTCAATTTCAATCAACTGTAGAACAAAAAAACCTTGAAAATCGTTTAAGTTTACCCCATAATGACAATGAAGAATTCTGCAGAAAGCTTTGGCATAGAAAACACCATTGTCAAATAGATCTGTATCATGCTAGAAGGCAAAATCGTTACAAGCTCGATTGGAAGTGCGGAGATTCGTACCGTTACCGTACCGACCGTAGTCGGACTTTGCCCGCAGGGGGGGTGTACTATCGCCCTTTCTGTGGTGCCTAGTGCTGGAGAGGCTGCTCCACACTCAAGTCTACGCGGACGATTTTGTTATCGTCGTGGCTGGTAGAGTACGCAGCACCATTAAAGGGATCATGCAAAGAGCTCTTAACATGGTCGAAGGATGGTGCAATAATCACGGGGTCTCGGTAAATCCGGACAAGCAGTAGTAGTAGTACCATTTACAAAACGAGGAAACGTGGGTCTGAAGGGCTGATGCTGTTTGGATTCTGCATCCGATTCGGTCGAATATCTAGGAGTCATCATTGACTCGAGGCTGACCTGGAACGGTCACGTCAACCGGGTCGTCCAGAGGGCCACTGCTTGCCGTTGGGTCTGTAGAAGATCTATCGGACGCACCTGGGGCTACCAACCCCATATAGTCCACGGGCTTTACACAGCAGTGATAAGGCCAATCATTACGTACGGCAGCCTAGTTTGGTGGAACGCTCTTAGCAAATCCACCTACCGGGCAAAGCTGGACAAGCTCCAAGGACTTGCCTGCATGCCTACAATTAAACCTTTGGAACCACCCCAACGCTGGCATTGGAGACCATACTGGGAATAATGCCTCTTTATCGCTTTATGGAGGCACGGACCCGGGAGGCTCCAGTCAGACTCAATGATTAGGGAGAATGTGTTCATAGAGGGCTGAACATGGGACATGCAACGACTTTGACTGATACTTTCAGACAGGACCCCCTTCTCACCAGAAGGTATGCAATGCCTTCCCTAGACAATACAAGGTCGCCATTCCTGCAAGGGACGACTGGCTATAGACCTTGACCCAGGCTTCCTCAAGCTGAAAGGGCTCATCTGGTATACAGACGGGTCTCTGATGGGACAGGGGGGAGGTGCGATGAGAATCAGTCTTGCACTGTGTCGATACCGAACAGTATACCAGAGATATACGCCATACAGTACCGCTTTCTAGCTGGCCGTTTTATGCACGAAATCGAGCATTTGCGTGCACAAACGCGCGAAAATTGCCTACCTCTCCCCTGCCTCCTGATGGACAACCTCACAGCTTCGAGCAAGCGGGAAATATTTAAGATTTCAGAAGCGTGTTCCAACTGACATAAGCGCTCCAAGCTTATGGGGTTCGAACGGCGCGCTGCCAAACCTACGCACGTTTTCAGCTGGAAAGCGGCTCAGGTGTGTGCTCAGGAGAATCTCCAGAGAGCTTACTCAGACAAACATATTTATATATGCAGCGACAGTCAGGCAGAACTCTGAGCCCTTTGCTCAGACAAGGTCAACTCAAGACTCACGCTTGACTGTATGCCAACCCTAAAACTACTCAGTCGGTTCAACAACGTCACCCTTGTTTGGGTTATGGCTCACATGGGCATAAAAGGAAACGAGGAAGCAGACCAGCTGGAGCGTAGAGGTAGCATTTGGGGTTGCTTCCTGCTTAGTGGAAACCAAGATCAGGAACTGACCCAACAACCAGTTCCAAGACGAATTGCTGAATCAAAGAGGCCTCAGACAGTCAAGGATCTTTATACAAAGTCCCTCAAACTGCAAAAAGGCAAAAAGCCTCCTCCTCAAACTAAACAGAAGCCAACTAAAAACCATCACAAATGTCCTGAAAGTACCAAGCATATTATTGACTGCGAATGTGACGCCCTCGTCAGTCGCAGACTACGATACCTAAAGGGTAGGTACAGGTTTCTGGAACCTGATGAAATAAAGCATGTAAAACCTGACAGGGTCTGCACCTCTCCTAAAAGTTGCGGGCTCCTAGAGTAAAACAGGGCTGCATCGAGAGGGGGATAACACAATGGGCCACATGCGCGTCTACATGCTGCCTATAAAGGCTCCCATTTCAAATCAAATTACCCCAAATGACGCAAATGACCTTACCTCCTAAAATGTAGTTCAAAGGATGGTAAGGAAAATACCTAGGTATCTGAATTAACACTTCAAATGATACTCTATGAATTATTATCGGAGTGAGACAAGGGCTCCGAACTCAGAAATTTCGACAGTAATCGAAAAGTTTCAACGCATTTATGTCGCCAAAGTAGAAATAACGTGAAATTTCATTTCTCATTGTCAAATATTGACTACATTTTTCCGATCTACATACGAAAACGAAGTTTTATGACAAATCATTGAACTAAATGATGCATAAATCTTCTGGGGTTGGTGACATATGGGTAGAATGTCTGAATGAGTGTTCTATCTATACCGGGTGCCCACGAGATTACTTTCCAGCTTCCATTTTTTTATTTGTTCATCGATATCAACGAAACTTAGTAGGCTTGATATTCTAACAAAACGCCATTTTTGTGCATCCACGACAAGTCTTCCTGACATCCGGTTTTACCGGGAATTACCGAAACTTTTGATTTTCAAATGGCACACCCTGTATATTTTTTGTTTTTTCGATTCTACAGATCGTTTTACGTCCTAGTGTACCACTTTTAAATCGAGTTTTGTCCAAATTTCGTTTTCAAATTAAATTTTAAGTAGAAAAAAAAATTACCTACATAATAAATCAAAAATGTTGGAGTGTATTATATCGTTGGATTCGCCTTAAAATACTGCATTTAGTGATGTTGTGAAAGTGATATGTTGATATTAAGTAAAGTATGTAGAGTCATTTTAGGATGATCATGGCACTCTAGTTGAAAAATTTAACTTTAATTAAAAAACAAAATTTAGAAAAAAATCGATTCAAAAGTGGTGCATTAGGACGTAAAACGATTTGTAGAATCCGAAAAACAAAAAATATACAGGGTGTGCCATTTAAAAATCAAAAGTTCCAGTCATTTCCGGTGAAACCGGAAGTCAGGAAAACTTGTCATAAATGCATAAAAATGACGTTTGGTTAGAATATCAACCCTACCAAGTTTCGTTGATATCGATAGATAAATAAAAAAATGGCAGCCGGAAAGTGATCTCGTGGGCACCCGGTATGTAGGTATACTTAGTACCTACCTAGATCTAGTTACTGTAAATAGTATTTTATATAGAGCCAAGAAATTACCTTCATTCTAAATTGAGCACAAATCTAATGAAATTGAAATAATTATGACCAAAGATCCTAGATACTTGCCACTAATTCTGTTTATCAATAATCTCACGACGAAGGTCAAGAGCATAGGAAGGTCCTCAGATAACCCATGTTTATGAAATCTGTTTCAAGAAAAAAGGGAATAGACTCCCCAAAACCTACAAAACTGTAAGATAAAAAAGTAAATTCGTTCCTAGTCCTTAACTTTATTACGAATTACCTACAGAAATGAGAATGTTAAATTCACAAACCTTAGTTAGGCAAACAGTAAAATTCTGCATAAGTCATAGTCATATAGACTAATTGATATTAAAAACACATACTATCGCGATAGATAAAAATGATGAAGCAATTGGGATTTTTTTTTTCCTCTTAAGCATAGATTATCCATTTTCGCGAATTTTGTAGAGAAAGTGCTAATTTCAATGATGGAGTTGAGAATAGAAACAGATGGGACTTATGGACAGGGTGCTTCAAATTCCAGCCATATCATTGGGATCTGGGAAACGGTGAGAGATACAGGGTTAAATTCAGAGCTGTCAATACTTCAAGTAAATTACTTGGAAAATGTATTTCAATTACTTTTTAGTATTTGAAGTACTATAATTCAAATACTTTTGTTTTTGGATATTTGTACTTGAATCTGCAAATACGTTTAATAAAGTTTTTGTATTTGGTACTTGGATTTACAAAAAAAAGTAATTCAAATACTGAGCATTTGTACTCAATATATAAGTACTAGATAAATTTTAAATCGTTAAATTGAAAGTAATGAAAGTAACTACAATCTGCAACTGGAATCTTGTAATTTGGAATCTCTGTAGTACTTTTTTAGAGATACCGTAAAACGGGGATACTTTGTGACATGTTTTGAGGTTTTTAGAAATTCTCGAACATTTCTTTGCCATATAAAATTCTGAAAAAATAAATACACCATGTACCTATATCCGTTCTTTCGCTACAGACTGGCAATTCTAGAAAATTGAAAAATTAATGATAATTCAGCCTTTTTTAAATTTGAAATTGTCCCAATTTTACCCCGTGCTGCAGGGTAACTTTGTGACAGGGCGTTTTTACAATGGAAACATAATGTAACCCCGGCATTTATAGTCTGAAACGATAGGAAATGTCAACAAATATTTGCTTGATAATTTTTTCATATTAGAAACACAGGTATATACTGATTTAGACATTTTAAACTTTCATTGTATATAATACGATATAGTATTTATCACCCGCATATTCAGCCAGAAATTGGGATGTCAACTCTATCAATAGGAAGTCGTCCACATTAGGAGATATGTCCATCCTTTCAGGTTGAACATAAGCTTCTTCCATTCACTAATTATATGTATGTCACAAAGTTGCCCTGGAAACAGGGCCGATCGAAATCGGAAAGTTACTCTATTTTGTTTATTGTTGAAAAAAATATGTTAAACTGATAAATCGTAAGCGTATTTACGTAGATATCCCGACAAGAAGGTGGTACCTAAGCAATTGGAAATTCTTACGAATTTTTCTGAGGAGATTTCAAACACTTGCGTCTACATCTCAACGTGGCTCCTTCATCAAAACAAAACAGGAAAACCTAACCTTAAAATCTTCTGTGGAAAGTACGCGCACGCGCATACTGAAGGAGCCACGTTGAGAAATAGACGCAAGTATTTCAAACCCAGTTTGCCAAGCGGCTTTTGTAGCGAGCGAGGTACCTATATGTGTTTCCACCTATCGGTAGAAAAATTTGGCTTCGCGCACAGAATTTAAAATGTTTGCCTAATTTGAATTGAATTTCACAATGTCAAAAAGTTTCTCCCTTGTCACAAAGTTTCTCCCTTGTCACAAAGTATCCCCGTTCCAATTTTCAGCCTTCAATACAATTTAAATAAAATCCTTGAATAATTTGAATTCCTTTTTAGTGGGTACTTGAAGTACTTCTTATTATTTCAAATACATACACCATAGGTATTTCAAATATTTAATTAAGCACTTGAAATACTTACAGAGTATTTCAATTATTTTACTTGAAAAAATCAAGTACTAAATTAAAGTAATTGAAACTTGAAATACTTTTCAAATTGAAAGTATTTAGTATTTGTACTTGCAACACGAATTTCCCGTAATTGATACTTGGTATATGAAATACTATTTTCCAGTATTTGTGATAGCTGTGGTTAAATTGGGGCAACGTTGCGTAATTTGATGCTTAACAAAATGCCGTTTTGATATTTGGGAGATTCCGAATACTATATCGGAGATATCCGGAAAAAACCGAAATTTTGCAAAATTGTTTTTATTTTTTTCTTGACAGTGATATTTAAAAAAAAAATTTACTTCATCATAGCCATTTTTTTGCCCTACAAGATGCTAGCTTCAAAATTGGCCACCATCATCAACTTCATTTGTTTTTTTTAAATACGGACCCCTATTTTTCATTTTAGATTTTATAAGCTTCTGATGTCCCACTTGCACAGACAGAGAAGATAATTTTGGTAGGAAATTACTAAAAAGTTTAAAATAAATATTTTTTCGAATAAATGCGATACGTTATAGGTTTTGGGACATCAGAAGGTCTTACAATCTGAAATAAAAAAATTCAGGGTCGTATTTAAAAAAATAAAGCTGATGATGGTGGCCCAAAGACAAAACGTCAGATTTTAAATTTGATGGTAGCATCTTGTAGGGGAGAAAAAGTGGCTACGATGAAGTGATATTTTTTTTGCAATATCACTTCAAATAAAGTCAGGAAAAAATAAAAACTATTTTGCAAAATTTCGGTTTTTTTCCGAATATCTTTGGAAGTATTCGGAATATCCTAAATATCAAAGCGGCATTTTGTTGAGCATCAAATTACGCAACTATGTCCTAATTTAACCAACCCTGTATCTTTCACCGTTTCCGAGATCCCAATGATGTGGCTCGAATTTGAAACACCCTGTACTTATCCATTTTGATTTGCGAAACTGCTGAATACGATTCAATCAAAATCTGATTTCATATTACGTTAACGCTGTCACACAGTTGTTTTTTAAGCAGCAATGATTACCATTTTGTAGCTCAGTCATTAAAAAATAGAATATGTTACCTCTTCAAGCATGCGTTCTGTCTCTTAAACATCTCGGCTGATTTCTCGGAAAAACAAGTTTGATGCAAAACTTGTTACCTACATCGATCAGATTCAGTGAATCGGATTTTTGCCAGAGGCTTAGGTCGTACCGTACATATCAAAATTTTATGAGCAATTAATAGTTTATTAAGAAGGTGATTTACTCTTAGATTTACTCAATTTGGTTTATTCAACAAAGTACATTTTCATAAAGGCAATAACAACGCCGGCAATAATAAAATACATCGAGCGTTACTGTATGAAAACAGTTTATAATTTACATGACTTTAATTGCGGCAATCGTAATTATTTAATTTGTTTAACAGATTCTTTAATTTATTACGCTGCTATTGCAGTACTTGTCGGCGGTAGACAGGAACAATACAAAAAATTGCGCATGTAAGCCCTGACAGGATATGAGTTTTTTACGGTGTATACCTCATTGTTGATACTTCATTAATGCGATCTTCCGAAAATCATATTATGATGAGTTAATTGTTAGTTAAAATGAGCCGGTATAACCTCCAAAGCGAAACGTAAAATTGGAAATTTATGAATTTTTATTTAGGAAAAGAGAAATTTCTACTTCGTTAGGTGAATATTGGATCTATGCGATAAAATTTAATAGAATGATAAATCAACTTTTGGAGATGTTTTTTAAAGACACGTGGCCAATTAATCGAGGGGAGTATATTTTAAACATGACTGTGTACGGCTGAGATCTCGCTCTCGTTCTGGTGACTGGTGACTCTCCTCAGCCTTCAATTAGAAACTTGAAAGGGGGCATCGAATGTTACCGCTGCGGAAGAAGAGGACATTTTGAACGTGTCTGTAGAGTATCGCTGAGATCTTGCTATGCTACACTTCTTCATGGGAACAAGAACCACGCTGGCAGACAGGGAGGAGTGGATGCACAGGAAGAGATGTTAAGCATGTGGACAGTTCGCATGGCATGATGAAGATGATTATGACGAAGAACATAGCTCTGGAGGACATTAATTCCAAAGACCTGGTTCTAAGGGCGCTGAAAGGCTGCTGGTCTGGTAGTAGGAATACAGGAGAAAGATAGATGGGGTATTTCAGATTTGAGTAGAAATATGGATGGAGAAGGGAGGGTACTACAAGGTGAAAGCTTACTACGATCGAAATCATGAAGCCAATAATATTCAAGCGTTCAAACAATCTTTATTGAAGTCGGATGCGTTCTTCGTGAACATGGCGAATCGTTAATGCCAAAATGGCCATCTTTGGGATGAAAAAAATAATTTCTTTACTCGACATTTGTGTGCTGTAGAAATGATTCCAGCGGCACTCGATGGTTTCTCTGCTGAACGTAAACAAAATTATATGTCGGAACTGGCCGTTCTACTTGACACCCCATTTCCTTTCATCAATAATTTAGGTGCACGAACCTTTGCACAAATTGAAATTAAATTAAAATAATTAATAATTTGACACTGTAACAACTTTGGCATATGCCTACAAAGTTATGCCCAAACCACTTTTATCCTGGAAACGAAAAAAAAAAAGAAACGAAAACGTTGAAATTTTACGTTGATAACACAGTTTTAAACTTTAAACATAATATTAGCCAGTGAAATTTTTCTATAACTATATAATCTTGTTTTTTAACGGCGCCTATTAATACACTAATTCGTTAAATAACTACCTATTTCAGGAACCGGGTTCACTCACTGCCTGAAGTGATTTTTTACATTTTTATTAGTGTCATTGCCAACTGTCGCTATATCATATCAGCCTTCTTGATGATAATTCTACTTACTGTTTGAGTGTTTATTTTTGTATCAATAGAAAATAAGATTCATTATTTGCAAAGATTGTTCAACTTGATGTATTTATGTTAAGCTAATAGCAAGGGGCGTAATACAATAAATTGTAGTCACTGACAGATATAGTTAAGAAAATGTAAAACAATAATTTGTAAATATTTATTTTGATGTAGTGTGTAAGAGAAATAAAACGATTTCAGTAAGGAAATAAATTGTTAATTAGGCACTCCAACGACCTGTCCAAATGGCGTTTGGTTGGCAAACAATAAACAAAAAACATATGTTTTTCTTTTGGCAGGATTAAGCCTAGTACTCATAACAGCGAAATTCGCTCTTTTTTGAGATTGCTTCGACAATTTGACGTTTTATGCATGAATCAAACGTCAAATTATCCAAGCAATGTCAAAAAAGGGTGAATTTCGCGGCTATGAGTACTAGGCTTTATTAATCTGACACTTTTCTGACATCGTTGACATGTAACAACCCGTATTCTAACCTCATAAAAATTTCAAAATGCCGGCTGGTTGGCAAAAGTCACGTGGTTTGGGTTTGGATTCCCTAATTATTCTTTAGGTTAAACCAGTTTCAACATACCCGCTTTTGGCACTTTTCACTGACACCGACCACAGATATTGTTTCCTTTTAGGAATAATGTATTCCGCTTTGGCCATTTTATGATTATAGAACAAAATTACAACTAAACTCTCCAGAAACAAACACCTTCCCTTTAACCTTATTTCATATGACAAATTGAGGCAAATAATGTGCAGGTCAAATTAGTTATACCAAATCTGAAAATTTGTTGAGCAAACATGGCATTTGGTTGTAGATATACACGGAAAAAAAAAGCTTCACTGTGTCAAAGAATAGTACCGTTTGTATAAGAATATGTTAGTTTTGCTGTAATGCTTTATTCTTAAATCCTAATCACACCTTTCACTTCCATTAAAAATACTCTAAATCGTAAAATTGAGGAAATAGTTGATATTGTTCTAATGTTTTAGGAATAAGCCTGATTTCATTCACAAGCATACATCACTCTTACTTTGAACATGAACTTGCCTTATGACAAGAACTTCTATTCTTAAAATAAGACGGGATATTATTTATTCTGAGCTACGACTTATTTGTCTTTAAATATATTTATTTTTGATTAAAAAATAGTTTTTATCTCAAGTTTGATAATAGAATATAATAATAATAATAATAATATAATTAATTATTATTATTATTTATTATTAGAATATATTTCAACTTGTGTCAACACCAAGTAATATTTTCAGAGGAAATTTGGTTGGATTTAGGTCGAATAAAACGAACGTAGAAGATCAATCACATTTCTGTATTAGATGACGAAGTGCTTAGCTTATAGAATAAACCATTTACATATAAGGTCTGTTCCCACACGGCAAAAACCGACCCATGAACGATGAACGATTTGGAAACCATACGAATTTCGGATTCTACAGTGACCGCCAAAAAGTTTGCAACAAATGGGAAAATATTTTATTATGAAGATATCAAAAAGGATGTTACGTGGGATCAATTCAGCATACTTATCAACAAAAAAAAGCACTGTGACAGATTTCATGTGACCACAGTTATGGCGGGAAATTTGAAAAGTTCGCCTTGAATATGTAAAAAGTGGGATTAGATGACCAGAAATCAAAAAATTGTAGAGAGAAAAGTGGTTCAGGATTTGATTTTACGTCCATTTGTCAATTTTTGAAAAGATACAAGGATTTTTAATAAATATCAATTTTTTGGTCTGTTTTCTGGTAATTTGAAGAATATCAAAAACTTTTCGCAAAAATATTGGTTTGATTGAATTTAGAAAAGAGGTATTGGATCATTAAGAACGATTTTATGATATTTCCAAATTTGTTATTTCAAATTTTTGTTTTCTGTAGGTCATTGCAACAAGACCAGAGTGGTCTGAAAATGAATTTTTGGTTTTTTACAATTTTCCGCGGAACAATTAAGCAGAATGATTGCACTGGTTTTTTTTGTTTGTTAGTTTCACTTTGAATTATGTGAACCAAGCGAAAAGTTTTTGAAATTTTTCAAATTAGGTACCAGAAAACAGGCCAAAAAATTGATATTTATTAAAAATCCTTGTACCTTTTTAAAAATTTACACATAGACGTAAAATCGAATTCTGAACCACTTTTCTCTCTACAATTTTTCGATTTCTGGTCATCTAACCCCACTTTTTACATATTCAAGGCGAACTTTTCAAATTTCCCGCCATAACTGTTGTCACATGACATCTGTCAAAGTGCTTTTTTTTGTTGATGGGTATGCTGAATCGATCCCCCGTAACATTCTCTTTAATATCTTAATAATAAAATATTTTCCCATTTGTTGCAAACTTTTTGGCGGTCACTATACGTATATGCACAAATTTTGGGATTTGCGCAGAATCATGATTCGTGACGGTATATTGTACGGTTTCCGGTTGTGTTGGAACAAAGCATTGAGAACAAAGCTATAATTGCCAAAGATAAATTTGCAACAAATGGATCAACAAAAATAGAAAAATGTCTGGAGATGGAGCCAATACCACGGCAATGCTACAGTGCCTCTATACAAGACAGTGACGACAATAGAGGGACTCATTTTTGATTGGCTGCAGAATATCGGCTATGTTTTGTCGAAAGTTATTTGTGTTTACCGTTTGATTCTATGGAGATTTATGCAATTTTGTGTTAATATATTTTTGTTTTTGTTCTTTGTGCATGTTATTGACTATGTTGTGAGAAAAAATTAGAAAAGAAAAGAAAGAACAAATACATTATTGAATGAGTTCGACAAAACATGGCGGGTGGGCGGAGCTTAGGCGCTAAAGTTATATGTGTAAAACCATTTGATCCTATGGAGATTTATGCAATTTTGTGTTAATATAATTTTGTTTTTGTTATTTGTGTCTGTTATTGACTATTTTGTGATAAAAAGTTAAAACAGAAAAAAAAGAAAAAACAAATACAATATTGACTGAGTTTGACAAAACATGGCGGGTGGGCGGAGCTTAGGCGCTATTGTCGCCACTGTCTTGTATAGAGGCACTCTAGGCAATGCAACGCGATAGCGAATAGAGCAAGTCGTCAGTCGGGTCGTCGACTTGTCCACACAAGTCCATACTTTTTGATCCAAGAACAGTACATTTTATGATTTTATGTGAGTTTTAATAATACCATTCTATACTTTAGACAAAGATAATTATTCTTGAATGAATAAAGTTATTCTCACGGTTACGTTATATAAAATTAATTTTGAAATAAGTAGAAACATTTGTTTGAAGTACCAATATTGAATTTGATGCAGATATATTCAGTTTAGTTCATAGCAAAAATTACTTTACTTAATTCAAAATTTTTGAAGGTTATTTCATTTAATAATTATATGGTATTTTGTCAAGAAAATTGTTTTATTTAGTTTAAGTATAGTCGTTTTATTAATAAAAGTTTTTTTTGTTTTTTTAAATAAAGAATTCTTCAAAAAAATAATAAAATACTTGAAAATTGATTATAACTATATGTATATTTCAATTAAGTATGAAATATGGCTGTAACAAGTACCTAAATTGGTATTGCGTCAAATGAAAACTTACAAGTATATGACTATATTGTGATGTAGTGGAGCATTTTTTTCCGTGTAGGTGGATTAGAATATTTTTTTGGGACGATACATAATACCTAACGAAAATTTAATGTAAAACGAACGAAAGCGAATTATCTAGACAATTCTAGAATCAACGAAACTCACCGAAAAAGGGGTGACTGATAAATTAGACGCCACTTTATCAAGAGCCAGTTAGTGGTAAATTGAATGCGAAAAAGTTAATAATCTGATAATTGGTGGAACAAGAGACGATAGTAAGACAATCAGTCGTATGAATAGAATGGAGCAAATGCTTTTACTCCTCCTCCGTCTCGTTTTACTGCATTTGAGCTGAATATGTTTATCTCAGAAAGCTTGAGTAGAAGCATTTGCTTCTGTTTTATGCATATGAGCCAATGAGTTGTGATTCAGTTGTGTGACTAGTTACACTTGATCGTAGTTGAACGAAGTGTCGAATTAATGCTGTCTTGATTTTTTTCTTAATTTAGTGAATCATTAATCTGTGTTCTCCATTTGTCCATTTTTTTATCCGAGGTCCCTAATCCACAAATTCTAAATTTGCCGTAGTCTGGTGAAAGGTGAAAAGAAAATGATTTTGATTTATCTCTAGTGGCTCGAGACATGCGTATTTTGTTTGTAATCTGTTCATAATTTTTGTAAAAAGCTGACCTTGTCAACTTCTTAATACTTCTTATATATGAATCAAGAACAGGGAAAACAGCATCAAGAATTGAGAAATTGGATGATCCCAGCCTGAAGCCAAAATAGAGTTCGGTTGAAAAAGAATTGCATCACAATAGGTACAAAGAAATACTACTAAGAGGAGGCGTAAAAACTTTGATAAAACTGGACCTTTTCCCGTTATAACGTTGTGTGAATTTTTTGTTTTGAGAATAACTGAATTTCAGTTTGCAAATCGATCTCGAATTTTTACAATGCCAGGCTCCTGGCTGACCTTAATTATCAAAATGCTTCTTTTAATGAGCAAATTTTATAATCGGTGAAAGGCATGTGGTGCTCAATAATCGCAAACTCAATCAACATAAGCGTTTGCTTCCTGCAAGTTCGCAACCTTCGCAAAGGCTACGCGTTGACCTTGCGTTTAATAATTTGAGAATTTTTTCTGTTTTTGACGGTTTTAATAGAAAAATTGGACTCGAATAAATTCAACTACGGCTCTAATGGATCCAAAATTGGTTGACAATGTAATGGACCTGTTATTTAATGCTAATGGGTCAATTTAGAGCTTGAGAAAACTTATGGCATTTTCAAATTAGGGCGTTACCAGTACCGAGTTCCAAATAGTTATTTTACTCTGATTCCTGCAAAAAAATTGAATAATTCAATTTGTCGCGTCATGGTAATTCACATCCATGTTCGTCCCTGACGTACAATAATTTGTTGTTAAATATTTGCTCTTCTTGTAATAACAAATCATTATATATCTTGTATTCGATAATTTATTGATTAAATAAAAACAGTGAGCTATAATTAGTTATTGGTTTATCTTGTTTATTATATCTCAACTTTAAATAAATTGAACTCAAACTGATTTGAGCTATTATTTCGATTCGAGTCGATAAACAATGCCTAAATAAATGACTTAATATCACGGAATTGATCCTTTCTAGCTCTACCAAAACACAATAAATTGGATAAAGCATTCTGCCATTAGAAATAAACGAAAACAAAATTTCCAAAAGAATGTACCTTACTCCATTTTGGTGTCCTTACTCATTTTTCTGGGACTTTCATCATCAGAGATATTCCAAAATTTACAACTCCTTGGCAAATATTTGTATTAAAAAAAAATTAAAAAACTTAATACCTATGTCTGCCTCTAAATCATTGAGCATAATTAATACCTGTCCAGATAAGACCTACGCAAAATCAATCAGAGGATCAAAATTAAATCCCTATATGTCATAAACCTCATAAAAAGATTTTTGCACTTGCATCTCAAAATACTTAATTGCATCACATTATGTAAAGCATATTTTTGCTGTCAGAGTGTTGACAGATGCATTACGCAAACTAAAATTGATTCACCCAAGATAAATATGACTATTTAAAAAAAAATTACACATGCATACCTGCTGGTAGTTGGAATGCTTCGGTAATCCCTATTAAGCCTTTCAGTAAAGTAACTATAAGTTAAATTTTGTCCAACCATTGTTAATGAATATATCGAGACACTAGATCAATTAAAACTGAAAATTTTCTAGATGGAACTTTTAAAAGTTAGCAGCATCCTTTGACGTGCAATTTTATCTTGGTATATTGAGGAAACCACGCATAACACGTTCATAAATTTCATGGATAGGTATATAATATATGTACATAATGACAACACCCTATGTATTTTGTCGGACAGGGTTATTTATTAAACTAAAATACTTCAAAGAATTCCATAATAATTAGGGAATTATAATTGTTTTAATTTTAAACCTTGACTGACATAAATCAAGTGGCTTTATGTAAACTTGGATTTTCCGGTCCAAGGTTAAACGTATGAAAATAAATTATAATGTCTGAAAAGCTTACTTAAATGGTATTTTACTACGCTATCTTTTTTTAGCTAGATAAGGAGAGCACAGAACGCATGTTGAGTGGTATGCTATATTGAAGATAGTTAGGTATGTCTACCTACAAAGTTGCATGGTTTATTTGGTCTTATCTGACACAATCAGGACAAATTCATCTGTTTCTAGAATGGCATCCCCTTAATTATTTTAAAATACCATATAATCGTTATTAGATTCGTAGTGAAAATAATTAATTATTTCGTTTATTTATCGTGTACCTACGTACTGAATGTGTAGTTTGACGGTAAATTTGGATTAAGAATCAGTAGGTTTTTCATATAGGGCATAGAAAATGTCAGGATTTTCATATGTGTGTCTTGATGTCTGTATGTACCTATGCCAATCTTTACAGTCTAAAATTAGGATTTAACTTCAGTCATCTGACACCTTGAATAAAATTTATAATTTGTTTCAAACTTAATCCAGTCCCTGCAAATAGATAAATTATATTTACACTAATTGTCACATTAATTAATTATACAATAAAAAATAATGAATACATTTGTAGATCTGCACTTGCAGCTAAATAATAGCGACTTTACATTTATTCTCAATATATTAACAGAAGAAAACGGCTCTAATACTCGTACAACAAATATAAAATCGCTTGTAACAAATTTAAACCTACCTAACGCAGACATATTTCAAAAATCAAAAATGTGGGTTGATAAATTGGAATCTGATAAGGGTATTAGGTAAATTCGAAAAGGATTTAAAAGATGAACAAAAGCCCATAATTTCATGTGGAAACTGACTGTCGCCTCATAAGATGGATTATATGCTGAATGCTTGAAAAAAGTTGGATTTCAATATGGAGAGGCAACATTTTTAAAGCGACAAAGCCTATTATTTAGTACCTTTCTAGATATTTTTTGCTTGACTCTAGCTTCTATAGTTGATGTCCAAGATTTATAGGCTTCTCCCAAAGGAGGCCACCTTCCTGCGTTTATCTTGGACTGTTAGCCGTACCCCTTCAAGGTATTCCAGCCTTTTTCAGAAGTGAGCAGGATATTCACAGAATAAATGTTGTGTAGTTTCTGTTGCTTGTTCGCAAGATCTGTATAGTGGTCGTTGTCTGATTTACCTATTGATTTTAGAGGATATTTCACCAGGCGATGCCCGGTGAGCAGACTGACGACTATTCTAATGTCTCTTCTGTTCATGTCAAGAAGTTGTTCAGATCTCTTTGGTGAGATGGATATGAACCTATTGCCTGTCTCAGACGTGGAATGTGGAATGGATCTCCAATGAGCTAGCATTCGGTCCTTTTCCCATCTGTTCATTTCTTCGGAGACCTGGCTTTTCATTAGTCCACAAAAAAGTTCTGGGCCGTGAAAAGGTGTTAAAGCGCCTTGCTTTACGAGCTAGTCTGCCTCCTCGTTGCCCTCTATGACCTGGTGTCCTGGCACATCAGGGTTACTTTGCTCCTCCCAGCCAGTTGCTTATGAATATTTTTACTACCAACTAGCTGCGAATTGCACTTGATGGTTCCTAGAGCCTTTAGAGCCGCTTGACTGTCGGACAATATATAAATGCGCTCTCTTAAAAGAGGCACTCTTGGGCACAGATGAAATATTGTGGGCATATAACCCATTGCTAAGGAAAGTTTAAAGTTTGGTCTAGTTATTCCACACCGACTCATTCCGTGAGCTTCGAACCATCTGTGTAGGTACTACAATGATGCGTTGTCCGCTTGCGGTAGCTTTGCTTTCTCCCATGATTGGCGTTCCTTTACAACCACTTCATATTATGGAATATCAAAGTCCAGTGATGTTATCATATGCCCTGTTGGCTTACTTTGACACTCGAGCTTTACCTTAAATCTTTTTGTCTGGAATAGCCTATAGGCATCTATTGAGAATAGTAGGATGTCATTAAATAAGTATCTCCTTTTCGAATTCCCTTCACAATTTTTCTCAACTGACCTGTTTCTTCGTGAGGGTTTGGAAGATATTTGAGAATTTGAATACAAATCGATGCTATGAGTCAACACTAACACTTAGGTACCTAGTTTTCACGAATTTTAAAAATAGCCCATTCAGTATAAAACTCCGTGGCAGACATAACATAAAAAACTGCGACCACAGTGAGATTTTATTACATAAATAGGAAAACGTATTATATTCCAAGTTACAGGGAAATGATCGGCATTTTTTCTGCTTCCCAAGCATCTCTCGTAAGTCCGAGCCTTGGTAGCAATAAATTATTTAATTTAAACAATCCAGTCATGCCTTTTCTAGGTAAGCTCAGTCAGGAACGTTGCCACTGACCATTTTTAATCAATTTTAACAATACCTAATTAGTTTTGCTTACACTCAACAACACGTTGTCATTTTTTACGTGTTATGTTTTATTTATATTATATTTAGCGCAATATTATTTGTATAATTTATGATTTATGCCATGTACATATTACTAAGTTATTGATCTGTATCATACAAAAAAAAACATTAATAATTTTACTGATTTGCATTTCGTACCATATCGTTGTTGTCGTGTACCTAGTGATTGTTTTAAAGCTTACACAAGCCAAAAACTTACTAGTGGGTAGTTATTCGGAAATTAATCACGCCTTGACCATTGAAACTGTATGGAATACAATGGGAAATAACAAAATATTGTTGCAGATTAATGAGTATGGGTAACTAAAAAGCTAAATAAGTGTGATGAAACTTCTGCCCTTGAAATATCATTTCACAGAAAATCTATCGTTAGCGTCATGCTATTCCAAAACGAATTATTTCTATAAAACAATATAATATACAATGAGTCATGTGCTGATTTCTATTCATTTTGATGATATCTCGATTATAAAATCCCATTTTGGGAGGGGCCAAATACCTATTTATTAAAACATCGTTAATTTTTCTACTGCGAGCTAGTTAGTATTTAGCAACATACCTACTATAATGTAATATCAGGTCGAGTAACTGTTTATAGATTGTTATGACAACTAGCTTGTATAATTACAGACTGTAATAAATAATGTTCTTAATTAAATTTTTTGATGATTTTTGAAAGCTTCAATTTGTTATAAATTTATTCTTTATTAACTCTAATACTATTGAGAACCATTGAATTAGTTATACAGGATGACTCAAATTAGATGCTCATCATTGGGATCCCGAAAACGGTATAATGGATGCGAGGTCGGTTGAATTAGGACAAACTATTAATTTATTGCTCAACAAAATATACCGCTTTGACATTCGGCTTCCGAAGATATCCGGAAAAAAAATAGATCTTGCAATTTTCAGAGGTAAGCTTGACGATGTTACCAGGATTTGTGTAACAATTAATCTCGTGGGGTTCACATGCGGACGATTTCTTAAAATACATGTCAATTCCATACAATGGCATTGGCGGTACGCAGAAAGATGGAGCTATACTGAGACAACAATGTTATTAAAAACCTCACGGATGGTGGATTGATTTGTGAATTTTTGGTTTATTTTTTCCTTGAAAGACTAATTTTATATTGAATATCAAGCATGTCGCCAAATCGTAATCATCCAAAGGTATACGAAGAAGACAAAGTCCTTCCTCTCGCAAGAAGTTTGCTAGGGTTTACCAGTTTCGGAAGCTTTCATTATGCTCCCTTCATCAGAACCAATTTCTCTACTAGCAAATACTACTATTACCAGCAAGCAAAGAGTTTTCCCAGTCATAGAAAATCTTTCGAAAAGTGTGGTCGTTTTTCTAAAACGAGACTACTATTCTGTAAAATCGAAATTGAACAATAATTTAGTTTAGACCAGAAATTAAGGTCTAAGTCTCGTTACCCAATGCATTCTTAACGGCAAGGCAAGGAATGTCATTTACCCATCGACATAAATGTCGAGTCATAAACCGCTACTAAAAACAGCTTAAAAAGATTTGATAAATGTTTCTAGAGAGACCACCATGACATTGGGAATAGGCAGTATGAACTGTGTAGTGATAGTTGGTGACATATATACCTAGTAGATGAGCTTTCATTGGGTGCGCATCAATTTCCTATATGCGGACTTCAATGATAAAATGCTGAGAGTGGGCAACGGAGAATTAATCTACTTATCGCTATGAAAGAAGGAGTGAAAATGATGAAAAATGATGTGTAAAGGCACACCTAGATCTGATGATACTATTCAGTCGACTCCAACAAAGTTCCACCAGTGAGGGTAGCTAATCTAACGACAAACTTGGTGACATTGAAGAAAAGGGAAGTCATCGATAGACGTACACCAGCTATCCGAGTAGTGAGATGGCAAAGGAGAATCTTGTCAATTGGAGCACACTTATCTATAGAACTTATCACAACTTCATAAAGAGGCCAGCGAGAAATATAGAAAGCCATTGATTTTGTGGAAGAAGGGGCTAATGTCTATGCAAAAATGTCTTGACTGTAATCTATTGGGACATCCTCAACAAAGGAAGTGCCATACCTATGGCCAACAGGCTCTAAGAAAGATACAAATTAGAACCGAGTATTCTAAATCACAATACTTATAACCTTTACTTCAGAGACAGTATAATATTGCGACAAACTAACGGGTAAAAATAGACACAAAAATTTTTCAAAAATTACTACTTACGTTGGAGGATTAACAATATTAAACAGCTCCACAGGAGATGTTGGCACCCTTCTCACAATCATCTTTTTGCCATCGGTAGATCCCATACCAACTGAAGCCCAAGATCTCGCTGAACCAGCATCATAAAACGGCCTTGCACTCATGCCGTATCCTGAATCTAAACTGCTTGGAGGTTTATTACCTTGCATGACTAAAAAATAAAGTTACATTATTATTTTTAGAATCAAGTTTACATTAGAATTTAGATAACTCACCGTGCAAATCACTCATAACGTGATGATAATTTTTCAAAGACCTTATGCTGGGATCCCTCCGAAAATTGGGGCTACTTATACTTGAAATTAGTGTGCCTCCGTTTTTATTACTTGTACTTGTGGAAGCTTGTTGAGAATCCGGGTATTGTCTATTTCTATTAGTTAATCGTCTGATTGAGCCTGCAGGGCTTGAGCTTTTACTATCTGCCATTACGTTATCTCTTTTTTTATGATCTAATACTGTTACAGGTACTGGGTCTGAGCTTCTGAGTTCTTTCATTTCGAGACGTTCATCCTCCTCATCTGATGTAAAGGAAAAATATTCGTAATATACAGGTCTGGCAAATCAGCATGCATATTGCAATATAATGAAATTTCTAGAAAAAGTCTATAAGGTTAAATAGAAAACGAAAACGATTTCCCTTGTTCCACCTACAGCATGGAGTGCTGGAAATGCTGGAGGTGGAAATCGTTTTCGTTCTATATTCAACCTTAGACTTTTTCTAGACATTTCATTCTATTCCATTAAAATTGACCCGTGTTCACTTGCCAGATCTTGTTACGTTTTGAAAATACAGGAAAATTGAAAAAGTGTATCCCTGATGTAACGATCAAGGCTGGTTATTATTAATATTATTAATATCTGATGCGGATTTTGATTAATAAGGCTAGTATTATTACTGTTGCAACTATCACTCAAGCTTGTTTTTATGGCCTTTAAGATTAAATCGTGTGTGTATGTTTGTTGCATATAGTCCAGTAGTTGTATGTAACTTTATACGCCGTATAAAATAGCAGGTAGACAAAATAATGATTATAAGATATTTATTTAATAATGGACTTATTATTAACTGAATAATTCTGCCAATTTATCAATTACGAAGACTTATCTAGAACCAACACGAAATTTGAAAAAAGTACATTCCATGGTTGTCAATATAGCAGATAGCTAAGACGTCTCCTACTGGAAAACAATTCAAGCTCAAAATTTCGTGTGGAAATACTATTGATTGTATTTTGTATTCGAAGAATCAGTGCTCTAGTTACTCGGGGTTTATAAACTTTGTAAAACTCTTTTATCATTTATTATGCTGTTGGCGACAAGTTCGCATTCATGAAATTTTGTGTAACTATCATCTGTCCAACCAGCCTACGGAGTAATAGAATCACCCACCCTTCCAGAGGTTTATAACTATTGGACAATTTTCAGCCGGCTTTACACTGTAGAGTACCTTATTTACTGTAACATTTTGAAATAAATAAATACCATAAATCAGAATATATATTCACAGTTCTGTGGCGAGTGCTTTTCAACATTATTGTATGGCATTTTTTTCAGTGTACTTTAGTAGTAAAATATTTTTGCAGTGTAAACCGGGCCGACCAGCCCTGCCATGTTTACTCCGTAGGTTCGTTGGACAAAGAATAGGGAATAATGGACTGCGCATACTGCTGAGCAACAAATTTCTTCTTATTTCCAGAGGAACGTTCTCGAGTAGTCACGGTAGTTTATTGATTATGATTCGCAAATACATTTGACCATTTAAATGTCCCTCAAAAATATGTGGTCCGATGATCCTTTCATCCATGATATAGCATCAGACATTTACTGACTATCGATGAGGGTTATGCGCTTGTCGCATCCAGTGTGGATACAGCCTGGTCTGCATCCATCAGACGAGGTTTTTGCTGTTGCATCATGATGTCAGTATTCTAAGCCGTCCAAAATTAATAATAAAAGGTCTCGTCCACAAATCAAGTTGAAGGGTGAAATAAATCATAGCTTCTTTACACAACTTTATTGAAAATTCGAATCAATCAAGTCAACGTTTCGATACTGATTGGTGTCATCTTTAGGGCTGCTGTCGCAAAGCAAAAAAGTGTGTACGACTCAAAGTTTCAGCCCGGCGATTCGGCCGATTCGCTCGCAAATGGGGGGACTAATTTTTTTTTAATGTTCGTATTTGATATTTGGCTGTGCCAGGACTTATTCATAATATTCTCAATGAGGTGTACAATTTTGCCTTTCGAGTACTTGAAGTCTATTCAAATCCATGGCGATCTAAAACAAAAACCGCCAGACGCGTGATCAATCGTTTGCAGGTGGAAAGCAAGCTCCTTACTGGCCGATTCTAGTTTTGTGGCTCGTGCCGAATTCCAAAAGAGCATTCTCGCCAGTCGATAATGTGAGCAGCGCATAAACAGCGCGTGATTGTGTTTACAGTTAGTTCGCCTTGGAAACTTTAGGTTTTCTCGGATATTATCAGTTCATTGAAAATAATCTGCAATGAAGCCATTACCTACTGATGCTTCTCGGTTAACTTCTACTAGGTACTGTGATATGGGTGTTGTCTTCTAGAATATCACCTGCACCTGAGTCTTTTTTGATTTTGCGCTGAGTAATTTTTATGTCTCTTTCGTCAAGTTCACACACGTAGACCAAATTGAAATGGAACATATGCAATTTTTTTAGAATTGATTCATTTATATTACATACATACCTACAATATTATCATTTGAAGAAGTTTTTTTTAAATATAGCTATATTCTTACTAGGCAGCGAACTGGGAACTTCTTTTGATGCTATGGCAAGGTCTTCACAATGCAAATATCCATATTGTGAATCAATCAATATTTTTTTTTTTGGAGAGTGAATTTTGCCACGCTTCCAAAATGGGTACACGATCACTTTTGCTTTACGTGTATGGAAGATTATATAAAAAACTCACCTTGAGTACCATTACTTTCCTTATCACCAAAATCATTTTCTTCTGGCACCGTTTCCACATCACTTTTCAAGTTCAGTGTTCGTTTTCCCAATCGCGAATTTGATGGTTTTTCGTCTGCCATCTGGAGCTGCCCACTGTTCGCGTTAAACTGTAGATTGAGAGGCGGCTGGACTTGTACCGAAGACATATTTTTTTATTTCAATTGGAAAATTGTCACTGCAATTTGTTTAATATATTATTATTTCGGCCTCAGTAAGTGCTGTTATCACACGGTGCTTTGCGGAACACTGGTAGTTTTAGGTTATTGCTTGTAGACTGAATAAGGTATTCATTCTTCTGAAAACAAACAAAAAAAATCTTTTATTATAGAATAGGTAATAGATAAACTGATCTAATTTTGTTGAACAATTTCATAAATATTATAAATAACCTTTTAAGTTCATAATCTTTCAAAACTATATTTGCTTCATACAGACCAGAATGTCAGAGTTGAAAATAACTGCGATATCTACTGAGGAAAAGTGATAGTTAATAGGGGACATGTACAGAGTGTCCCGTTTCTCAATTCAGGTAATTTTGACCGAGATTGTGACGTTATTTTCTGCGACCAGCTCCCAACTTTTATTAACAAAAACAGGAATTGACTCTTGAATTCACATCGCCTTAACTTAAATGTAGTTATGTGTTCTATGTGACTACTTGAAATTATGGTATTGATAATTTTGACCTGATATAACACGTGGAAGTGTCCCTTATTATGGCCTATTATTTTTCTATAATTATTTCTTGGGGCTTATTGTTGGTTACCATGATTTCTGGTTGACATGTATTTTGCACGGATTAAGTTCAATTATGTCAATTTTTGTCACATAAATGTCGCTTGGGTAGCCCATCTCTACTCTTGGAATATCTTGAAATATGCGAAAATCTCTTACAAAAGATAAGATAGATTTTCTTCACGATTTTTTACCTAAACATCGTATTAATAAGTGGATTGGAAGTTCCATTCCTAATTTTTAAGAAGACTCTGCGCAGCCAGCCACTAATTATTATTGCGCTGTTCAAGTACGATACTAAAAACGAGTGAATTTTCGGTAAAAAATTAGAAAAACTCCCTCGTTCTCCAGTTAATATCGTAGTTGAATAGCTTAATAAAGTGTAAATAATACCTAATTTTTATTTATATTGGTTAACCTCATCATCTACTGGGTTTTCAGGATTACTCACCAGGATAAAGCGTGGCCTGTTGCTCATTAATATGCTGTTCAGATAGGTATGAGTGAGTTGCTACAAAACAACAAAACTCACTAGGCTCATCCCGCAGAGCTCCACTCATGGCTTCAATCCACTCATTAATACGCTTACGCTAATCTGTACCTGTTTTACTTCACCAAACGGAAATTTAGTAGGTACCTAATAGATATTCTTAGATTTTAAGCCGTACTGCCTACTTTTAATTGCTCAGCAATCTAGCGAGTTTTGAGGCAAATAAACTTTTTTCAACAGATGTCAAATAGCATGTTTTGCGAACTCAAAGTCACATTTTACTTGATAAATTTTTGTTAAATTCTTCGTGAACTTAATTTACTTTTATATATTTGGTACCTACTGATACAATTAGGATGCGAATAATGTCTAAATTAATGAAATTAACTATTATTTCAAGAGCTATAATGAAATTGAATTAAAAAGTACGAATATTAAATTAATTAATTATAGGTATCTGCTTTTCTTTTATCATAAATGCATAACTAGCGATAAGTAAGTAATCTATATTTCTATAAGTACCTATATGATTATTGATTATATTATATGCATTGTTTTTTTTTGGTAGGGTTTTTACCACATCTTTTGCTTACTGTATTGACCTAGAGCCTGTACCGTAGACCAATTTGTTGATCGAGCCACCATCAGGAACTACAAACTGTACAAGGGTACGGTACCCTAAATTACTGAAATGTAGAATCAAAAAGACTTTTCTACATGCGTGACAACTGCCTCGCACGAAAATTAATAGTTTGAAAACTTGCCGTCGGAATCAGCATTTTCGGACGTTGTGCCGGAAGGTATGAAACACACCATAATGCATCATTATTGTGCAGAATACCTTCTCATGCATAACTGTATATTTAGTAGAAAAACATGAAAATTAAATTGATTCTCGACACGACAGTCGATAATTATTGACGATCATCGAATGACAAGAAATTCAAAATAGATTTGTCCAATTATAAGCATCAATGCAAAGAGAAGTTGCATTCTGCTAACATAGGTACACTAAACTTGAAATCGAAAGAACAATTTGTAGAAAAATTATCCTGAAGATTGCCCCAGCTCAGACAAAATTTGTCGACTGAAAATCAATTCAATCAAAGAAACTGTATTATAGACAATGATTGTAATCTGGAGATTACTGGCCTCCTATATGGGTGCCGAGAAGTTTATGGACTTCGATAACAAATCGAACCACTCGTCATCGGAATGGAATCTATTTTAAAAACGGCTTACTCAGAATCGAACATGGAATCTGATCGCTAGCAGATTATATTGTAGGATCCTGATTACACAGACAGGTTTAGTAAATCGATGCTATGCGATAATATTTGTTTAAAGGTTGAAAAAAATTAATACATAAAGATAATTTGTTGGTCTAGCTGAATAGATTTCAAAAGTACAGTCTCGGCTTATAGATCTATTTCGATGTAATAAATAATTTGTTTATCTATGATAATTCGTGCCTTAGTTTTGAGAGTTCTACCAATCAAATTATTCATTTACGAATAACCCATCATATCATATCTATTCGAAGTATAACCGAAACTTTAAAGACAAAATTGACATATAGTGCTCGCTTTAAGTAGATACGATTTCAATTTCAAGGGATGTTATAAAAGTGTTCGATAATAGATGATATCAATAAATTATGTTTAATATTATGTTTATAGGTTTTGGATAATAATATAGTCATAAGTTCAAATTATTGCCTATGTTGCAATCATTATGAAGAAAACTGGTAATAGTTCATATATTGCGTTACTTGAACAACAAAAAATTTCAAGACAGGAAATATATTTGAATAGAAGTTATTTTTACATAATTTACATTATCAACAAATGTAGGATTCTAATTCAAATGTAAAAATTTCATTAGAACTTTTTAGGCAACCAAATGGAGAACTTTATCAAATAAAATAATTTTATCCCAGCATGTCATAGAAAAAACACATATTAAGTAAACATAAGAAGCTATAACATGGCACTCTTTTGCTTAGTCATATTCCGCTTAATTAGTTTTAAAATAAAATATTACTTACCTATAATTAATTCATGGCAAGGAACTAAATGCAAGGTGGTAGGTAGGTACACAACACAAATTATTTGAAACGTAAGTATGTTAAATAAATTACTAAACAACACAATGGCAATATTTTAAACGGCGCTCAATGACGAAACAATGTAAAAAATACACACAAGAAACGCGTAACTTTCACGGCAGGCCGTTTGTTCGTTTTAAACCGTACCGTTAAAGTCCATCGTCCGTTTTCATGTGATGCCGGCAAAAGACTAAAAACGGAATTATAAATTGTTGATGTCGTTAATTATTGCAATCGGAATGAACTAACGTCCCACCACTCATATTTGTTTCGGTTCTGGATTAATAATAATCTTTCTTTTATCTCTCGCTGATGATGGCGCTCAATGGAGTGTACAGTGTACCGTCCTGATAAGTTCTCTTATCATGAGTTTTTTTGCCTAATTTTCGGCACGTTTGCATACAGCATCTATAACAGAATATCATAAATAGGTACATATATTTTTTTCTAATTTAACTAGATGCCCCTCTATGCATATACATAATACGAGTTTTAGATTTAAATGAGTGCACCAGATATATTTTTGGGCCACCGGAAAAAGAAAAGATGATCGACGAATAACGTTAGGCAAGAAATTAATGATAAAATAGTGTTATAGTTTAGATTCAGACGAAAAAGGACAATGTGTCAAAAAAAAACCTTTTTTATATAGGTATGCTGTGGTAATAGACAGAACGGTAGGCATCAAAACATTCTGCCACCCATAGCCCGGAAACCTGGCCAACCAAATTCGATGTGGCATAATGTTACTACAGGCGCTGCATCAGGGGTAAGAATGTCAGGAGGATGATGGAGCTATTTAAAGGGTCAGAAGTCAGAATGTTATTGCATGGGCTAGATTCAGGGTCAGAATGTTACAGGCGATACAGCATTAGTATTGAATTTTTTTAAAAAATCTATAACTGTCTTTTGTACGTGTGATACAATTCAGAAATTTAGATTTTAATAATTTAAAAGGTCGGTAACTGACGTGCAACCAACTGCTATTGCTCGACGAAGACCAGAAGTAGTGAGGGGCTTCAAAAGAGCTCCCCTATAGGTCGCCCAGCCCAATGCGAACCATTAAGAAGAAGAGCAAAACGGCGACATAATTTGGCAGAAAATGTTCTGCACATTAAACTTCCTTTTCAAATTAATGGTCGTTTGCACCGACCATTTTATGGAAGGCTTAACGATAAGTAGGTATTCCTTAAAGACCTTAAAGTGCTCCCATGTAAAAATGTCATTTTAAGGGTAGACTTATCGTTAAGGCTTCCTTAAAACAGTCGATGCAAACGGCTATTAATATAGGTATTTACTATTTTTCCTTTTTTTATTTTATGTAGGTAAAGACCTAATAAATGTTTATTTTATATATTTTTTTCAATATGTACCTACATCTATATTATAATGTAATTATTTATTTAAATCTCTTATATTTTGTAGATGATACCGCTACCTCTCCTAAGGCTTAATTTTATTATAAAATTATTTTCTATAAAAGTGATATCTTCATATTTCAGTAACAAGAAGTAACTATAAATACAAGCTTATTCAGAAAATTAAAAAGGGAAAGAAAATTTTACAAAAACGTGTAGTCTTTGAAAAATTTAGAACTTAAATTTTTAAATATTGGGAATTCAGATTTTGCTAAATCTAAATTTATTAACCCCTTATATCCAAAATCCAAAACTAACAATTCAATCAATATATTCATGAAAAAATCTATAGGGATAAAAATAAAATCTAAATTTCTGAATTGTATAACACTTACAAAAGATAGTTATAGATTTTTGAACATCAAACATTGTTTCTTAAATGTTATACTAATACTCTATCGCCTGTAACATTCTGACCCTGAATCTAGGCCATGCAATAACATTCTGACCCTTTAAATAGCTGCATCATCGTCCCGACATTCTGACCCCTGATGCAGCGCATGTAATAACATTATGCCACCCAAAATAGCCACTTCGAATTTGATTGGTCAGGTTTCCGGGCTAAGGCTAGATTGGGTGGCAGAATGTTTTGATAGATCAGTGATCCTGAAACTAAAAAGTTAGTTGAGAGCCCATTCACGCTCCAGACTACTCCAGACATAGGTAAATTTAAAAATAATGCGGCAGTTGATTATGGAAAAAGTATAAACTAGAAAAAGAAAACATATCATTCCGCCGCAATTAAATTATTGGAGGTCAATCTTTTATTCTTCACCTGTACCTAAGTAATTTTTTTTAAATTCTTCTCTGAAAATGTTTGAATTTAAGATACTAAACTAGCGTTCCAGTCTTAATTTTCTCTAGAATGAAAAAATAAAATAAAAATCTGCTGCACTATACCGGGTGCACATGAGTTCATTTTCCGGCTGCTATTTTTTTAATTGTCTATCGATATCAACGAAACTTGGTAGGGTTGATATTCTAACCAAACGCCATTTTTATGCATTTATGACAAGTTTCCCTAACTTCCGGTTTCACCAGAAATGACTGGAACTTTTGATTTTTAAATGGCAGACACTCTGTTTTTCGGATTCTACAGATCGTTTTACGTCATAATGCACCACTTTTGAATCAAGTTTTGTCCAAATTTGGTTTTTAATTAAATTTTAATTTTTTAACTAGAGTGCCCATGATCATCCTAAAATGACTCTACATACCTAGTTTAAGAGTTTACTTAATTTCAGAAACATACAGACTCAATTTTATCTTTGTATACTTTTTTGATAGAGGGCTAGCTCAAAAGCTAGAATAGAAACATGTCACTTTCATAACATTACTAAATGATGCAGTATTTTGAAGCGAATTCAACGATATTAGAGAATTATGGCACCTTCAAATAGTGACGATCACTAATATAAACGTTCTTATTTTGACATTATTGACACCTACGCATGCGTATTTGTGACTAAAAATAGTGGCGATAGTAATAAAATAAGGATCATCCTTATTTGTGATTGGATAATGAAAGGCAGTATTGATTCCACTATTTTTTGAGACATGCGCAAATGTCAGTTGTCCAAGAATTTTTCAGATTCTAACCTCATATAATCTGTCTATATTTTTTGTTTGTGTTTTGTGAATGGATAAAACCGAAAAACATCATTTGCACCCCCCAGAATGGCAGCTTCTAACATTTCTTCCATTACAATTGAGTAAACAACGTGACACTGACGCGAAAAAATTGTCAAAACAGTGGACATTTAACACGTTGTGTCATAATTCTTTTAATTCATAAGAAATAGTGACTGTCAGTAATTAAATAAGGCTGATCAGTAATAAAATCGATCACTATTTGGGAAGTGCCATAATTCTCTATTATACACTACGACATTTTTCTTAATTTTCGTTCAAATATTTTTGTTTTATTATATAGGTTTTTTTTTTTTCTACTTAAAATTTAATTTGAAAACGAAATTTGGACAAAACTCGATTTAGAATTACATTAGGACGTAAAACAATCTGTAGAATCCAAAAAACAAAAAATATACAGGGTGTGCCATTTGAAAATCGAAAGTTTCGGTAATTTCCGGTGAAACCGGAAGTCAGGAAAACTTGTCGTGATTGCATAAAAATGGCGTTTCGTTAGAATATCAAGCCTACCAAGTTTCGTTGATATCGATGAACAAATAAAAAAATGGCAACCGGAAAGTAATCTCGTGCGTGGGCACCTGGTATAAGCTCAAGTCCATTCTTTTTTTTTTTTTTCGGGTGATATACAGGGTGGGCCAATAGAAAGATTCCTTGTCGGTTTCCTTGGGTTTTACGTAAATTGTGGCTTGTTTATTTCAGGGGGATTATTTAATTCGGGTTTTTCAACCCTTAGGCGGCGATGATAGTTACTTTTAATATTTTTGATTGGAAGGGGGTTATTGGGTAGTGTGAATAAAAATTTAGTGAAAGCTTTATCTTGCATTTCCTAAGCATATACTTACTTTGCACTGAATAAAAATAAGTGTTAGCTTTAACTAAAAATTCAATTAGTAAAAGCTACAGTTTTTAGCATTGTCTTGAAATGGTGTGAATAAAAGTAAGCAATTCCTAATTATATGAAGGAAAAGCTTAAATTTTTGCAAGCCTGGTGAACCTTGGCTTAAACATTCTACAGTGACTTTATTGACTTTATTACCACAGTGGCGACAATTGCTGTCTTCTTTTTGATCGGTTCTTTAAAATCCTATATATTCATATGGAAAAAACCGCCATTTTGTGCCGAACTTTTTGCTACTTTTAAATATGAATATATAGGATATGGACAGCCATAATAGGAAATTAGAAAAAACGTATTTGATGTATGTACTTAATAATAGTAATTAAAGATGTCGCTTCCAATTTTTTATGATAGATGTTCATTTAAATCCTATAAAATCATATTTAAATGTAACAAGAGGTGGGGCACCAAATGGCGGCAGGACCTCTATTGTCGCCACTATATGTAAAGGTTTATTTAGCCACTGTAAAACATTCTAGTGATGTTCAAAAGTTTGGCAGAAATGGCTGCGTTTATGAATGTTTGCGAAATTTTATCCCGAAAGAAAAGAAAGTCGTTCCGGAGAATACCAAAGTCCGTCAATATGAGGTTGACTGAAGATTTTTCAGGAACCTCCTCCTGCAACAAATCACTTATAGAATTGCCTGAATCATTATTCATTTTCACCTTGAAGCGCTAGTTTTCGATACCGCTTCTTGTTTAAAATAGGTACGTTCACCAGCACTCGAATGTTGCCAACAGTTGAGTAGTTGGAGTTGGGGAAACAATGGGTTCGTTCACCAATACTCAGCAGCTAACTTGCAGTGAAGAGGAGTCGAGGACAGTTGAGACAGCGGATGTAGATTTCCTGAACGCATAGTTAAGAGTTATGACAAATAACAATTCAATAAGATAAGTTGGTAAGCGTAAATTTTTACTGCTTAGAGAAACCGGCACCAGCCGACCAAAAGCTGCTGCCGATTTCTCTAAGCGGTAAAAATTTACACTTACCAACTCAACTTATGCTTTAGACATGCGCAGAAGTGTCGGGCGTTCAGGAAATTTACATCCGCTGTATCTCAACCATCCTCAACTGCATTACGCTGCAAGTTAGCTGCTGAGTACTGGTGAACGTACCCAATTATTGACTTCTTTCAATATTTTCACGCCGCCGGTCATAGCTTTGGTCCAACCATTGATGTGTTCCAACACATCAAGAAACCGTACAATGTGCAATGTACCGTCATATGACTCTGCACAAAACCAAAAATGTGTGCGTAGAATCAGAAATTCGTATACAGAGTGGTTTTTAGACCGTTCATGGAACGGTTTTTGACGTGTTGGAACAAACCTCATACCATTCCGGTTTATAAAAATATAAATATCGGCGTTATCAGTATAAAAACTCGCAAATACCCTTTTTGAGAATGCTGTAGATACTTCACGAAAGCTCAGTATTTTTAGCAAACGCTTCATATACATATATAGCTTTTGCTAGTAAGTAAAAGGAAAAGGTTATTCACTTCAGTTTCAGCAAATGCTATTAGCAAAAGCTAAATCTACCTAGTAAAAGCTATAGCTATCACTTGATACTAAAAGTGAAAGCTTAGTTTTTATTCACACTGCCATTGAGTAGGAGTGGAAGCGATACTATTATGACGAGTCTGTATAGGTTTACAATACAAAGTTTTTTTTTTTTAATTTTGACATTTAAAGTGACATTTTTCAAAACTCGTTGACTATATCAAATGCCTTATTTTTCATCACCAGTTGCGAAAAGTTTTACTTTTCGCTGATGATGAAAAGTAAATTTCACCATTAGTTGGAAAAAAATACATGAACAAAATCTGTGATACTTTTGGGGCTGAACTACTTGAAGTACTTTGTTGTTATTATATTCTTTGTACGTAGGTACATATTATGAAGATTTAATTTTATTCAAATTAGTTACATAATATGACAATGTATGGAAAAAAAACTAATTAGTTATAAATATTAATACTTAACACAGTATGAACACTAATTATAGATGATATTGACAACATAGTTTTCTGTGTATTATTAATTAAATGAATAAATTGAATGTTTTTTCCATGGAAGTCTCTCCAAGGATGTTGGTGACAATTTTCTGTTGATTATAGTTATGGAATTTTCCACATAGCCCTTAGCGGCTTTATTAGACTTCCACCCTCCATATACTATTTAATTCTCAGCAAATCATCCACAAAATCTACAAGCAGAGTAGTAGTCGATGATCGCTGAAAGCAATGACCGGTTTGAGTCGCCAAACATGACAATAAACAATACTGTCTTCCATAGCAACGGAATAGAAAACATCTCTGAACTTGCTTGACGATTTAGAAATAATTATAGAAGGGACATTTTTTTATGTTTTTGACTCGAATTTGAATGGATCAGATCATAATATACAAAATAA
The DNA here is from genome assembly GCA_917834065.1 of Ceutorhynchus assimilis. Taxonomy (NCBI): domain Eukaryota; kingdom Metazoa; phylum Arthropoda; class Insecta; order Coleoptera; family Curculionidae; genus Ceutorhynchus; species Ceutorhynchus assimilis. Next base: position 44,981,628 of record OU892277.1, read on the forward strand.
GAAAAAATATTGTGTGAAACACGTTGGGAAACACTATTTTTCGTAACTCGCTTTCTTTTGCGGAAATCTGCTCGTTACGAAAAATAGTGCTTTTCCGAACTGGTTGCACAAATAACTATTTCAATAGTTTTTAACTAATTGTTTATGAAAATGTTGATGATGAGCACCTTTTGAAATCAGATTATCTAATCAATTGAGGGTCAGTGTGTCAGGAGGCAGTGATTTAGTAAAAGAAAACAAATAGGTCGACTTTTTCCCAGTCATCAATCCTCTAGATTTTTTTAATTAGATCATGAAACTTACTAGAAAAACAGTCTGGCTTACATCAATTTGAGGCTGCAAATTTGCGGATCGGAAAATTTGACCGTCTTTCCAGATATTTAACCCTAATTTTTACATGCTTGAAATTCACATATACTGTATATACAGACAGGATCAGGCTACTAGACACATAGGCTTTTATGGGACCAGTTGCCTTATACCCATTTCACTGTAGGATTGTCTATGGTGGATCATTCATCGTGCCTGTATTATTAAAATTCATGCATCTATGGCAGCTCGGCTATACTTGGCTTCGGCAACACCGCCTCGATTTACCTAAAGGGGGTACAAGCTGATTCGTCTTATCACTCCCTATGTGTCTAGTAGGATGGTCCGTTCTGTATAAATTGACACTATCATAAACTTCTATTAAAACTAAGTTTGGCTGACTTAACGAAGCTGGCATATAAGTCTGTCGGCATCTCCAAAATTGCAAAAATATAAAGTTTCTGCTCTTATCTTCCCTGCTCTGAAAATCTTTCACATAATAGTTTAAACTACACTTTCATAAACCAACTCTCACTGTTATTTACACAAAATGGGCATAGATTTGGACGATTTTCCAACAGTTGCAGCCGATCTAGTTATTCCTTCCACGTTATTAAAAAAATAATACATCAATCAGAATTTTTTAAATTCAAGTTCCTTTAAGAAAATTGACAGTTCAAAGTTTCAAGACCGTATAACGGTTTCTACATATTCACGAACTATCACTAAGTTGTGCCTCAAATAATTTTCAAAAATTTAAGGTTTTATATTGAAAAAAAACTGTAAAATAATTGGTAACTGTCCAATGTCCAACATTTGAAACTTTTTAATAATAATCTTGAGAATATTTTTGCTGATTCGATTGATGAAAACCAAGGAACAAGAGTCCTGAGGCAAATTTTTCTCCATATCGAGCGCAATGTTCTGATGCTACGAGAGCACAAGAGAACAACCAAAATTTTCTTGAAATCCAGAATGACGGGACTAATTCTATGGACTTGTAGAACATGTGTAGGTACAACACCAATAATTATCACTATAATTCACCATATTAGTTAGGTTAGGAAAAATCGGGCGCGAAATTTAAAATGGGTTCCTAAACACATTTCAACAAATTTGACAGCAATGTATTTCTTATGGGGGATTCAAAAGAGTGATTTTCAGACGGGAATATCTTGGGTTCTGGGCATTTCTTAGTATTTGAACCTATTATACGTCAAACTTTGAACATATTTCTCTATAATTCATGCTCTAATTGTTTTCTTAGACCTATGAATTAAAAATACAAATGATTTTAATTATAAGTGTCTGTTTTCGGTGGACGTACGTCGGGTCTAAAACCAGCTGTAAGAAAGTGAGGTTTTGTGTTGTGTTATGATTGTTGGTGAATTGCTTTTATTTATTTATCACTAGTTCAGTCATTTGTTTTTCCATTTTTTTGGATTATTGAAGTACATCTACTAACCAAGTATGTAGGTACATTTTTATTTCATTAGAATTATAGGTAGGTACCCATATATACTCGTGGATCAAGCAACGACATACGTATTTTATACAAACATCGGCTTCTTAAATTGGTAATATTTTTATTTTAACAATGTTTATTCAACTTTCAAACACTCTCTCAGTTAATTAACATATTAAAAAAACTATTTATACAACTCACTTCCCTAACAAACGTTCTATCACGTCTACAGACGCTTTTAAAATTGAGTTCCCATAAGACATCAATGTATTAATTTTTAAACTAGGAACCCGCGCCAATTTGCGATTCTAACCTAACTAATATGATGAATTGAATGTATCGAATTGAGTGAGCCTGACAAGCAATGGACCAGTCTCACTGTTGGATAAACTGATATTCATATCAGTGTACCAAAAATTAATAAATTAAACTTCGATTATTAGCCTATACTTTGCTAATTTATATTGCAGCTATGTAGTCCAGTCACGTTGTGGTTTCACCTACCAATTTTGAAGTAAGAAGCTGAAAATTGGTATACACCTTCATTATGACGTTCTAATAGTTGTCCCAAAAGTCACAATAAATGTGACCAAGGCTTCTTTAGTCATTGCAGGTCAAAGGTCACAGAAATCGATTTTTTTGTTTGAAGTTCTTTCTTTATAAAATGAACCGTTCTTGAGATAGAGCGCGAAGAGTGGTAAACCCTATGCTCCAGATTTTGACCAATAAATGGAAGGGACCTAACGGTGAATTTTTGCATACACGTTGTTGTTATGGGTCTAAATAATTGCTAAAGTTTCTCATCGATTCGGTGATTATTTGGGCCATTACGGAGGGTCAGAGGTCAGGAATGCGTTTATCAATATCTCGAAAACGGTCATCCTTTTAAAAAAATTCTTCTTAAAAAAGTTATAGATCATTAAATTTGGTCTGTGTATATTGCTCTACAATTAGCCCTTCTTGAGATACAGCGCAAAGTTTAGACAAACATGAGGGGCCATTGTCCAAATGGAGGGGAAACAAGCTGTAGACTCGTATACACTTTCATTTGGCCATTCTCAAAGTTGGCCCAAAAGTCAAATAAAATCACGTGTGCGTGTCGTAGGTCCAATGATTTTAACATCTATTATAAAAATTGTGGATTATAAAATTCACGACAACTTTTGTTCTAAACATTTTTTCATATTTCATGCGCTCAACCGTTTTTGAGTTTGAGACGGCGGCGGCAACCGCGCAGCGCTTAGCAATCCAAGGTCAACAGTGATTCTTGGTGAATACAGTTTTTAAATCATACATATCATTAACAATGAATAATTTCTATTATTTACTAGTTTATACATTGTATTTGATAACACTTTACATATAAATATCTAATCTATTTATTTGATCATACTTACCTACTCACCAATTTTAAGAATGGCCAAATGAAGGTGTGTACGAGTTTACAGTTTGTTATCCCTCATTTTGTGAATGGCCCCTCATCTTTGTTTAAATTTGTATGTCAAGAACGGCTAATTGTAGACCAATGTACATGATGTAATTTAATGATCTATAACTTTTTTAAGAAGACGTCATTTTTTTGAAAGTTGATCGTTTTCGAGATATTGATAAACCGCATTCCTGATTTTTGAGCCTTCTTTGACCCTCCGTAACGGCCCAAATAATCACCGAATCGATGGGAAACTTTAACCAATTATTTAAACCCATAACAATAACGTGTACGCAAAAATTCACCGTTAGGTCCCTTAAATTTATAGGTCAAAATCTGGAGCATAGGGGTTACCACTCTTCGCGCTCTATCTCAAGAATGGTTCATTTCATGAAAAAAAGTTTCGAACAAGTGCTTGGGAATTTTATTATCTCTTACTTTTGTAATAAGTGTTAATATCGTTGGAGCTATAGGAACCGAGATAATCGCAAAAATAGCGGTTTCTGTGGCCTTTGACCTGCAATAACTGAAGAAGCCTTGACCATAACTGCACTAATGGATGACTGAATGTGTTTATAATAGTTTTTATATGCAAGATAAACAGATGAAGAATGGTTCACTTAATAAAGGGTTTGTAATTCTTTGTCTTTTGATGTTCAGTCAGTTTCTATAGTTAATTCTATTTCACTCGCTCTGCTTTCCACGCTGTGTTCGATCGATATAATAAATAAATTGAGAATCGATAATTAACAAGCTCTTTCATTTCTTAGTCCATTTCCCAATACTCACAATAAGGCTTTGGGGCAGGGCCGTATCTAGACCAAAATTTTGGGGGGGTTACACAAAGTGGCAAAAAAAAATTGTTACACTAGTAATAAAAATGAAAAAAATAAATAAGCATTTAATGAGTGTTGTTTGTTTTTAAGTTAAATTTTTTGAATTTTATTATTTTGGGGGGGGGGGGGGTTTGAACCCCCAAAACCCCCCCCTAGATACGGCCCTGCTTTGGGGTCTCCTTTAACAGCCACATGACTTTCAAAGCTCTTGATAGAATGTAAACTATCTTCTGAGGAATTTCCAGAAGTGCCAAAATAAGGGAAAATATGTTTTCAAATATTTTCCAGTGTCCTACCTGTCAGACGCATTTGTCACGCTTACAGATCAAATAACTTTTTTTCCCTTAACTTTAGTATACCTACCCCTTGCTACTATAACTGCTTGGGCTGTGTTATTGCACGCACTTTATTTTCTTTATTTATAGGATCCATACTTCACATTGTCGATTCGAGGGTCACCTGCCGTCAGGAGTGGATTTTACGAGCCAAGACGAAAGTATCAATGTCATCGATAATTGAACTTCAATATGCGGATAATAGCGTCCCGATGGCCAATATAGAGGAAGATCTTCAGGCAATTATCAATGCATTCGAACAGGCATAAAGGAGAATCGGCCCAGAGGTCAACTTCAACAAGACGCAGATTCTGCACCAACCTGCACCGGGCACTAATCCCCAAGCCCCAAAAATAACTATGAATGACAATTTTTTGCAGAACGTAGAAAACTACCCATACCTTGGGAGCCATCTGTCAGCGAATGCAACCTATTGACGCTGAAATTCAACATCGCTTGAAGTGTACTAGCGTAGCGTTCAAGCGACTTCTAGAAGAGAGAGTCTTCAACAATCACCACACCAGCGCTGAGACCAATCTTCGCGTCTACAATGCAGTTGTAATATCAACACTTACATATGGCGGCGAAACATGGACCACCTTCAGAAGACACATAAAAAGCCTAGAAAACTACCACCAGCGATGCCCATAAGGAGGATATTACGGATTAAATGGCAAGACCGACTAACGAACATTAGTGTTTTAGAGAAGGCCAAAACAACTAGCATGGAAGCCCTTATCATTAAGCACCAACTTCGCTGGGGGGTCGCCTCGTCCGCATGACCGAAAGCAAGTGGTCCACTACAGATTCTCTACAGTCACCTGAAAGAGGGAAAACGAAATCAAGGAGGTCAACAATAACGCTACTGCGGGAACACATTGTGTTCGATATAGTCCTTCCGAAGAACGACGAGACTAGCAATTGAGTGAGTTAGTTGTAAGCTTATTTGTAGTACCTAACTCCAAGGTTGAGGGATGCGAAGAAATAAAAAACTTTTCGATTAGCATTACGTAGTTTAATTTAAAGCAACAATAACAACAACAACAAAGTCTCACCAAAAAATAAAATACCTATATTTGAAAACCTGACAATATTCGATATGGCAGGGCTAAGAATTAGAAATATATCCACGGGCGATAGACGATAGCAACAAACTATACACAAATATTTCCAAAAACTCTTGCACATACCTCACTCTGCATTTCCAGAAAATAATATACTTTGCTATAATTTCACACATTTTTATGCTAATTAGGTAGGTACTTACTGGCTACCTTTTTCTATGTGCAAAAAAAAAATCCGTTTCAAAGCAATTTTCTATAACGGTCCCAAAGCAACTCTACGGTGAACATCAAAATACTTATGGCGATTCCAGCTGACCAAAGATAAAACACATTGTGTAGGTGGGATAATTTTAGCTTGGTTACAACTGCTGTATCTAAGTTGGGGATATTGATAGTTCCCCAATCCTTGGATTGATAACCATAAGCTAGGCCTCTAAGGGACATTTTATTTAGGACTTCTTTGTAAGGGCAACCAGAGCTCAAATAAAAAACCATATAGCCTGATCCAATTAATTCTGCCACCTTCAAATAAAATTATGTTAATTTTAAAATATGAATTCAATTGAAATTAACAAAGAATACCTGATGATACACATTATCAAGTTTCATTTTGGGACGTAGGTAAGGGATATTTTTTATAAAATCGAGCGTGACGCCATAACTTCGATTTTTTACTTTTCCTTCTAATATTGAATCAAAGTAATTTATTTCGGTGAAATTATACTGGTCTTGAAGTCTGGTAGTCAACATAGATTTCCACAGCCGAACGACTTGTAGTTCAAGTTTGCTTTCGACTAAGTCACTAATGGTATTGATTTGTTTGACTGCTTTGGGATGTACCAAAAAGGTTGTAACCCAGCCTAAAATTGAGATAGAATAAGAAATCTTCTTTAGGGAAAAAACCTTGATTTGAAATTTTCCAACAAACACTCGTCGAATTATTTTTCAAATGAGGGAACAGGTCAGTCAAGTGGGAAATGCCTCAATTTAATGCAATTTTGGAATTTGGCTGACTACCATAACATAGAGGTCTAGGTCTAAATCTGAGTGTACAGGGTTTTCCCGTATATTTTTGCACCCCACCTGCAGCCTTTACCTTTACAGATAGTACCTTTACAGGTAGATGATAGGTGTAAATACAAAAGTTACACCGTTTTAGCTAAATTTTTAGAATCCATAGTCAGAAACAAAAATTTATTATCAGAAATTTGAAATTTTGCGTACTTTCACCTTTTTTCAAATGAAATACCCTATATTTGATTTTATAGTCTCGAAGAGCACAATTTTCCGATTCCAAAAATATATAGTTTGTCTATATTTGGTTGAGCCGTCTCCAACATATTTGGCCAAATATATTCGAGACCAGCTTAACCAAATATAGACAAACTATATATTTTTGGAATCGGAAAATTGTGCTCTTCAAGAATATAGAATCAAATATAGGGCATTCCATTTGAAAAAAGTTGAATGTACGAAAAATTTCAAATGTCCGAAAATAAATTTTTGTTTCTGACGATGGATCTAAAAATTTAGCTAAAACTACACAACTTTTGTATTTACACCTATCATCTAGGTACCTACCTATAAATTTAAAGGCATAAGGGCTGCAGGTGGGGTGCAAAAATATACGGGAAAACCCTGTACGTATGTATGTTCGTTTTCTTGATGCCTCGGCGAGTGTGACTATGCTTCACTATTTTCTGTTTTTCCGTTTGGCAGCCTATCAGAAAAATTTAATTGATTCATTACAACGGCGCCTTCACATCACTTTCGCCTTGCCCCTAGAGACGGTTTGGGGTGAGGATAGCAGTTGCTTTTCAGGAAAACACCCACGTGAAAAACGCCTAATGTGTACGTAGGTACTATAATTTGGACAAGTTTCGTAATGACAAGAAACTTATTTACATTTTCTCCCACTATTCGAAAGTACCAGCTACTTACTCAATATTTTAGCCAATATGTACTTACATTGAAATGCTTGCGTGAAAATTATGTTGAAAACTGAAAACGAGAAAATTAAAATTTTCAATCCAATATCTTGGTGACGTACAAAATTCATAAATTTCAATCTTATTCGTTTCAAAACTTGAAACACTACGAACACGCAAATTATTAAGATCCATGTGAATTTGTCAAATATCAATAGTAAATTTCCAATAGATGATATATCCTTGGTTTTTTCAACTAGTACGGACAAATGCATCAAACGAGAAGGATATGCCGATTGCGAGAGCACTTTTTCGAAAAGAAACCCAGTTAAACATGCTATATCAGCTTCGCCATTAATAACTGCCTCACAACCATCACCATAGCTTTCTTTCTTAACTAATTTAGCAGTTGCATTAATTGCTTTTAAAAATGTCATTACAAAATCAAATTCAGTTCCTCTCATAGTACCATCTTTTTTATAGGCATAAGGATAAACAATCCAATAAGCTACTTTTATTTTATGTCCGTACAAATTATTAAGCTTATTTGGAAATATCGTTGTCGATGCGGATAGTTTTAAGCTTCGAATTTCATCTTTGAAAGGATTATAGGTAACTACTTGAAGATCATTAGAAAAATCTATGTGGACTATTCCGAGGTTGACTAACTTGTTTTCTATCCACATAGCTTTGAGTACAGACTTGAACGTGTCGGCTTCATCAAACTCATTTAATCCAATTAAAATATATTTTGAATAAATATCCCAAGTTTTGCAACAACTCAATACCTTTTTAACAATATCAACACTGTCTTCAATATAATCAACGAACACAATTGTCAGTCTTAAGGTCATACCTCCATTCAATTGATATTCAGGTATTTTATTTAAAATAATGAATGAAGTTGATTGATGGGCTGGTGGTGTTGTTGATAAAAATGAATTTATTATGTCATCTGTTTCTGGATTCTCACTAGCTTCGAGAATACCAACAGTAGGAATATCTTCTAGATGTTGTAAGACCAATAAATTATTTTTCAAAAATAACGATATTTGTTCGATTTTTCTGTTATTACTTGTTTTGCTGAAGCACTCATATTTTTTGGTTAAAATAATAATAAATAATATTATGTAATACATTATTGCAGGACGGCTCATCGGAAATAAAACCTTGCTGGGCTTTATTTTGAACAAATATAAATTTGAAAGCTTTAGAGTAATGAACAAATAATGTAATTTCCAAATTGTACACAAATTCAATAAAAGATAGGTAATTTAAGATATGGAAAACAAATTTATTATTATTAGTAGGTGATTTTTTTGCTGGTAGTATGTATGTTATCATTTATCAATATCAATATTCGTCACAATTCCAATATATTAATTCTCAAGAAAAAAAACGTGTGTAAGTACATGAGACAGTAGCATATTGAAAATTCATTTTAAAAAAACTTCTTTGGGGACACAAATTATTCAAATGTCTCTAAATTCGTTTTCGGACAGAGCGCCGACTTAAAAATATATCATCATGATGTATGATTTTTTTTTTTTTAAATTTCGTAGTGTTACCAATAAAGTCTCTTTGGCTTTGTTTCGAAAATCTACCGGAAACGAGTCATTGTGCCCGGCAGGATGCAAACATTTTCACTATACCTACCTACAATTCAGCAATCGTCTCTATTTCTCTATAGTTCCTAGTGGCGCCAATTAATCGGGTAGCGGAATGAGGAAATGGCGTGAAATCGATCACGAAGTTTTTGAAAACCATGGCAAAGTTAAAATCGCATGATGTTGGTTCTACATTCTCCATCAAATACTGTTTGGCTAAAAGTATGTAGAATATTTATGCCATTTTTTTTTTCTTACCAAATTTCCAATAACATGAATACCGTACATCCTGAATATATTTCATAATTGTTATTGCCAATGTAAGGATATTCTTGTATCTATAGGTAGAGACAATATGTTACTTTCTGGTGCTTCGTTTAAAATTTTAAACGAGGGGACGTATTTTTTGGTACCTTTGGATAGGAGAAAATATTTTGTTTTGCAAGAATAGAGTCATGTATTTTTTCAAATTGTAGTGCAGAATTTATTATTTAAGAGATAATACTTTTTATTTTATTTTAAAACTTGGTATTTATGTAGGGGAAAGTGTTCCATAATGCGACAAAAATTGCGTTTTGGTGAATAGCCAGAAGTTATGATTCAATTTTGTAATTTAGATGTTGCATGCTCATAAATTGACATGTTTCATGTAATTTCACGCAATAAAATTATTCTTATATGGATTCAAAAAATAAATTTTTTCAATACGCGATTTTCGTCTCATTGTGGAACAAGTATGTGAGACAAGTCCTTTTAGTTTCACACCAAAAAACACTATAAAAAATATTGAAAAAAAAAACATTTATAAAAGAAAAATAACCATTCTTTTAAAAAAAAAAAGTAGAGCAACTTAAAATATTAATCCGACAAATCAAAAATATATTAAAACCCTTCAAAATATGGACGCACATTTAATGAGGTTGAATTTACTTCAAAACTTATTAGAGACTGTTGCCTCTTAGTGTTTCCAGTCGTTAAATGATTGAAAAGTATTAGCATGATGTTTTTTGGTTCGACCATATAATATGTACTTATATCTTCTGTTACGGGGTAGAAAAAACAGTTGTCAGATCGTCTCATTGTGGAACAAAACCAGGTGTCTCATTGTGGAACTTTTTCGATATTTTTTAAAGAAGTTGGCAAAAATTTATCGATTGTTTTGAACATCCCTACTTCATGCAGAATCCTAACCTAGACATGCCTAAACAATTTCGGAATTTCAAATTTATCAAAAAAGCACCAAATTTGATTTAATCACCAATTGAAATATCGAGTATAAAAAAAATAACCCCAATTTGAGCAATGGTAGTCACTAAATAAGTTTAAAATTTGCTAAATTTCGTAAAAACTGTAGGAGCACATGCACAAGTAGTTATGTTCGACGGTCATCATGTTTCATTGTGGAACATGTCTCATTGTGGAACACTTTACCCTACAACTATTATTTTTTTAATTTCAAATCAAATCAAATATAATAATATAATTTGTATATTAATAATTTCTAAGTATGTTTGTAAAATTGTGTACCTGTTAGTTAAGTTAGCCATATAAAAAGTGACCCACCATATAGTTTTAAGTAGTCTGATGAAGCTACAGTGTAGCGAAACATGTTACTGTTCAGAGCTGGGCAAGCTACTTGGAAAAAGTAGCTAGCTACAAGTTACAAGCTACTTTATATTGTAAATAGCCAAGTTACTCAGTAGCTCAACTACCTCTTTAAAAAAGTAGCTATGCTATTGGTAACTTAACTACATATTAGTGGAAGCTACTATTTAAGCTACTTTTTTGAAAGTTAAATTAATAAAAACAAAAAAACGTGCACAATCGTCACCATCAATGTATTTGTATGTACATACCTTACCTAATTTAATTTCATAATATCATCATACGAAAATAACATTTTAACTTTCCCTAGGAAGTAGTATTCATATTTTTGTTAAAAACCACTGGACATTAATTTATTAGGTTCACTTTGATCACAGTAATCTGCAAATGCGAGAATAAAACAGGACACATAAAACATAGGTACCTACAGAGATAAGTAGGAACTAGTCTAAGCAAGGCAGGATAAGATTTTTCCGGAAAATGATAATTGTAGCTTCAGCAATTAAAGTATAAAGTTACTTTTATCGAGCGGTAAATTCAACTTACTGCCCGCGTAGTTGATCTCACCGTCTCTTTTAGAAGATAAATCAGCTAGAATTATTAATTATATTCACTCAAGAACTATACCTACACATATTATTACCAAAATCGGTGTGGATAATCATGGAAAATATAAAAGTTGTTGATTTTTGGAAGATTTACAAATACAGAAGTTGCTATTTTTTTAGAGGAAACGTGTCTTTATATAAAGGGGAAGACTGTTTATTTTTGAACTAGAAGAGTCCGCTGTGCATAAAACCATTGGGTACATTCAGGCGGTGCCAGCGGCTTAGTTCAGCTACTCAGCAGGAACTTTATTCTCGAAACGGGGGAGCAGCGTTCTCATTGGAACGAAGGTTCTGTCTTTGTCGTCCAGCATAACACTGACAATGACAGAGTAATCGTTCTTATGAGAACGCTGTTCCTTGGTTTCGAGAATAAAGTTCCTGCTGAGAGGCTGAGCTAAGCCGCTGGGACCGCCTGAATGTACCCATTGTTAAACGTAATAATTATTTTGGGCGTTAAGTGTCGTTAATCACACTCTCGGGCGGTAAATAACACTTTCCTCAATTAATACCTAAGTAACTATTAACTATCTACCACAAAAGTATCTTAAATAGCTGTTTTAGTAGCTAGCTACTTTTCACAGTAGGTAGCTTATGAATACATGGAACACATTACCAAAAGCTACAGCTAAGCTACTTTTTTCCAAAGTAGCTTGAATAAGTTATTAGCTACCAAAAAAGTAGCTAAGTTAGTAGCCTAACTACTTGGTAGCTAGCTACTGCCCAGCTCTGTTACTGTTGTAAATAAATTAGTGAAAATTAAGTAAAAATACTTGTAATTACTTTTTCCAACCATGAAAAAATTCTCATCTTCACTTAAGCCGTGATGACCTCTAGTGGAAAAATTGAGATCTTCAGCTAAGTACTTTGGTCTTCAATGGAGTCGAATAAATTTCTTGGTACAAGAAAATTGGAAAATTAAGTACCTTGGGACAAGGAAATTGTTTTTAATACACTGGGATAGTGTTCTTGAGACAAGAACTTATTTCTTTTCAGTAAAGTTTTCGAACGATCCTGTCGATCCTATGAGAAGAAAATATTTACCTTTTTTGAAGAGAATATTCACTTGGCCATATCCAAAGTCACAATTTCATTGAATAGAGTGCGTATTTTTTTGAATTAGGGAATCCTTTTTTTCAGTGAATGCTAGGCACGCCGACTCGCATGCAAGCCAGGGACGGAATTCTCTCGGTCACAAAATAAGGCTTGCATAATTGCCTAGGATTAAGCCCATACAAATACCTCAATGCTCTCTTTTGGATAACGAAGACCTGCCGAAAATAGGTATGCCGCACAAGATCCCCAAAAACAGATGCCATATCTCAAATGGCTCTCCACAACAGAGAGATATACGCTTCTGGCAATAGTCCTATCCAAATGGGATCTGAAAGCCCGGACAGCACAACACCCCGATGAGAGCCTGCCGCACAAGGCTGTTATATGAAAATTAAACCGTAACCTGGAATCCACAAGTAGACCCAAAAATTGCGCTGGAGAGCCAGTCTCGATCACCCCGCTGGCAACCGAAACCTCACCCAGATGTCCCTTGAAATTAGGAATAAGAATTTGTTTTGGAGAAATTAAAGCTGAGCTTATTTGATACACACCAATCTCTAACTGCCCCCAGTTCAACTTCAACAATGTCACGAAGGTTCCTGTGGTGCCAGAGAATGGTAGTGTCATCAGCAAATGATGTGAAATGGCCCTGAGAAATTGAGTGTGGAAGGTCATTAACGTCGATAAAATATAGCAGGAGTCCCAAAACTGACCCCTGCGGAACTCCAGCAGTCAAGAGACCCACCGCAGACTGCTCACCCAGAAACTCCACAACCTGCTGGCGGCCTGAAAGATAGGACCTGAACCAGCGCAAAATTGTTCCTCTAAAGCCATAGGTGTCAAGTTTCCTCAGCAAAACCTCGTGATCAACACATTCGAAGGGCTTTGCTATGTGGCAGAAGACTGCCGAGGCTGCTTTACCTTCATTGAAACTGAGATAATAGTATTTCCAAGAGATTGAAAATTGCATCTTTTGTGTTCTTCGAACACTGAAATTCAAACTGGGAAGGTGAAAGCAATTGATGATGATTCAAGAAATCACGCATTCTAGTCTTGAGGAGGCCTTCAATGATCTTCCTGAGCGTAGGGAGCAAGGAGACTGTTCTGTAGTTTGATGGGGACTCCTTTTCCCCCGCGTCATAGAAAGGTATTACAATAACCTGTTTCAAGAAGAGTGGAAAGTTGCCAGATTTGAAAGAAGTGTTAATGGCACCAGCAAGGGCATTAACAGCAGGAGGGGTTAGGGAAGAAAATATCTTGATAGACATATGATCACACCCGCTAGTTTTTTGTTTTCAATGTTACGAAAAACAGACACTCGCTCCTCAGCAACCACAGGCTCAAAAAAGGAAGAGTCCGGCACAGACAGGTGTTGGAGATATTGCACAGGTTAGACCCTGTGCTCAACCCCATTGGACAGACACTGCGCTATTGAACAGTAATATGTGTTAATGTCATCTGCTGTCATGTTTGTAGTTTTGATTGTTTTGTTTGGGGCAGGGCCGCGCAGGTCGTTAATGATCTCCCAGGTTTCTCTCTACTTATAAGGCGCTGCTGCCAACCTCCCATCATAGTACAAATGCTTAGCAAGCTTAATAGTTTTCCTGTAGATGCTCCTATATCTATTATAATATGCCAAGAAAAAACTTTCTCAGAGTATGCCAAGATCACAGGTTTCTGGCTGAATCCTTGAGCCCACTAGTATACCAGGCCTTTTGAGGTTTGTGCCTTATGGTACAAAGAGGAAATGAATTATTAAAAATCCCTGACATGCTCAAATGAAAAGACTCAATTGGGTTCTCACTACTCAAGTCATCGTTCCACTCATGTATGCTGCAGCCCTCCTGAATGCGCAAAGTAATTGTGTGCCCCAGAAATCAGTCCAATTTTCCTGACCTTCCCTGCGGGGGAGTTTATTTCCCATCAACTCAAATTGGAAATACACAGCATGATCTGATAGACCAGCGTTTTTAACACAACAGTCTATAGGCTCAGTGGGCAAATTGGGGCAAACATAATCCAGAGTAGTCGCCGTGACGGCCGTGACCCGTGTAAAATCGTTAACGTGCATTTCAAGATCAAATGAAATCAGGAGATTCTTTAAGTAGGTACTGGACATTTGGTTGAGTTTGATCAGGGGGAGCGGTAAATGCAAATTATATAAAGATTCAAGCGAGAAGAGAACACCGCCGAAAACTCGAAATCCTTCTCGACACACGAGTTGAGCCCATCCACCGCAAAAAAATCGCACTGGTCACGCACCCCATTGTGTACCAAAATTAGACTTCCTCCTAGCAAAAAGTTAGTCCTGCAAAATGTTGAGAGCACACTGTAGTTAATCAGACAAACTGGTTCATGCTTCCTTAACAAATGCTCAGTTAGCAAGACAATGTTAGGGTAATCCAAGCCTTCCAAAAACAAGTCTAGCTCGTCGACTTTTGATCTAATCTAACAGATTGGATATTTATATTCTGTTTTTTTAGTAGGTGCCTAACATACCACTGGTCGAGGAACAATAATAATTTAATATACCTATATTATTATTTAGATAATGTTCATGTTCAAACAAATACAATCAACTCTGATATATTTTTAAGTATAGGTAGTTATAAAATTATATATGACCTGCTTTATGTCTATAAAATTGCTGGTTTGGTTTACACTTTCATGTGGTAGGTAGGTAGGTAAATAGTTTGCTTGTATTGAGTAATCTTTTTTCTAAAATCGATTGATACATTGAGATTCACTAACGTAGTAATAATTTCGGAAATACAAGGTGATTCACGGGGCGTATAGACGTTTATAGAGGAAAACACAAAAAAGTTATAGTTATAGCTAAAGAGGTTAGAGATAAGCATTTAGAGATTAGGGATTTAAGATTAGAGCATATAGACACATACAGATGTTTACATCTAGGTGCAAACGCAACTTGATATTAGATACCTACAAAGAAAACAATTTACTAAAAATCCAACAAATTGTTACCTACCTCAAAGTTTACAGCCTCGAAGCAATTACCTACAATTAATAACTACCATAATTTGAAGTTTGAATGCCTGGAAAAAACCTAATCACTAAGAAGAAAGAGACATCCTTGTCATCAACAAAACAAGAAATGTAATACTTACCTACCACAGATACCTCTACTATTTTCACTCATTAATCTTATCAGTGTTTTTGTAACCTTGACGATATGGTTGTTGGAGATTTGTTGAATAGTTTGTCAGTTATAGGATATTATCATAATGGTGAACTGTGTTTCACGCGCTAAACCTACAAACTGAACAGGGTGTCCCAGGGAAAACAGGCCATCCTGAAAATCTTTGCAAATAAATTCTCTAGTCGAATTTGATATTGAGGAAGCCATATTATGGCATATATTGGATTCCACTCACTTCATCCTCCTACCCTCCAGAGCCACCCCATAGTTATTTTTTAAATGGGTCGAGTGATATACCTGACCTCCATACAGAAAAAAAAACTCTTCTTAAAAACATCTGCGTACATTCGCTAATTTTTCGGTCATTATTAACTGACATATGTCATGTGGAGAATATACACATACCTTTCTAACATGGTATCCCCGACCCCTTTTCCAAAAAAAAAAAAAATCATGGGGCGGCTCTTGATGGTAGAGGAATGAAGTGAGAGAAACGCAATATATGCCATAACATATCCCCCTCAATATATTGAATTTGACGTGTCCGGCCGTTTTTGGCTAGAAAATGTATTTGCAAAGATATTGAGCAGTAGGTTGGTGGACTGTTTTCCTTGGGACACCCTGTATGTCCTACCTAGGGTAATCAACTACCAGAGAGCTCCAAACTAACGAGAGGCGATAGTAGCATCAGCATATCTTTAACACACAAATGGTGTCATATTTTGGTGAGATTGACCGCTTATGTTTGACGTAAAGCATTGGTAGAAATAGAGACAAATTTTAACGAGCGCTGAAAACCCTATCTACACTGACAGAACTGTATCACGAGGAAAACCAAAAAAGCTGCAGCATCAAGACGGTGTAAAATGATTTGAAGAAATAGGCGTCTTATCCCGTACCTACTATACCTACCTATGACATATACAGGGTGAAAATTTGAAAAGTAGCAATCGGGAATATTTCTTGACAAAAAATACTATCAGGAAGATCTCAAATATACGTATCGGGGGATTAGAGGGGGAACCAAAATGAGGCACTTTTTGAGTCACCCTGCCTCTCCTCTTAGGGGGTAGCTACCCTAACTTCTTTTTTTTCCAAAATGAACCTACCTTGTGCTGTTTACGTTGGATAGCTCGTCCCTTTACAGTCCCATAGCAAAGTCTGAAATCCTACGCCTAGTTCTTGAGATATCGGAGCTTAAAAGAAAGCACATTTTGAAAACTAAGTAATTTTGACTAATGATTATCTCTTAGACAAAAGAATTCTGTCATAAAAGTCTCGAATGCACATCGGCCTCGACATCGGCGAAACCAAAGGCGAAACCAAATAATGCGTTTAACGTAATTCTATCTGCTTCTGCACGCCTCCAGAGAGGAATGAAAAACCTTTCAAAGGAGGTAGGTATCACACCAACACCTACCCCCTTATGCCGTGTTCTCATTTAAGAAAACTTATTAGGGGCGGTTAGCCCCAGTGGCGTAACTACAGGGGGGCCTAGGGGGGCTGGGCCCCCCCCAGAAGTTGCCAGGCCCCCCCCCAGAAAAAAACCTTAATAATTTGGTATTTTATGAAAGCTATCGGGTCTTCAAAAAAAAAAACAATCAAAGATTGCTATGGTTTTTTAAACGTATGTCTTTAAAAAATATTTTCCAAACATAGTAGTGGTGCGTTAATTTTGCTGGCCAGTGTAATTTGATGTTATTACCTACTAAATTTGGACGGCCTATCCGGTCCTTCGATCCACCAACGAATGGTGATGTGTGCCATTGTGCCACCACAAGGTCAGTGCAGAAGTAAGACAGTATACCACAGCCATTAAATTAGCATTAGCAATATAACAAATTAGTTTGACTAAATATTTTTCCTGTGAATCCGTGAATCGTTGTTGCTGATATTATACTATACAGTGGCTGATAAGCTGAGTTAGCTAGGTAAGTGATTTAAGCCCGGTTTAGCCAGCTAATTGTCTATAATGCACTGTTCTACTTTTTTTTAAGATTCCAATAAGTCACAATAACAGGCCCTCAGGCCACTGACGCGAATTACATAGGGGTATTGGGGCAGGTGCTCCGTGCTCCCATGATCAACCTCGGATGGGTGCTTGGAGCTCTCGTGGGGAATGCGGAAGTACAAGCGTATTTAATGATCATTCCGTTCCGTGTGGTAGTATCAGTATCATGTAATTCAAATCTATACAATTTTGTATAAGAATTATAAAAGTGGTATTCGTCTTAGATTAGGGAGGTATTAGTATTCTGTCTTTTCGTTATTTGTGGTCAATTCTATGCTCTATTACTTTATATTACTAATGTTAATGTTGCTATTCTCCATCTCTATTCTTTGATAATAATCGGGACATGAAGCATTTTGGGACATAAAAGTACCAGGGTTTACATTGCATAATTATTTTAGTGATTCTTTCATGACCTAAAATCCGTGCAGAAAAAAGCACTTTTTGCACGGTCGTAGAAAAAAATAGAAAAATATATACACTATAAGGCTATTTGCACACACACCGATTTTGGACGGCCGGTAAAATATCGGCCGATATTTTATCGTTGGGGGCGCTGTACACACACGCCGGATTTTTACCGGCCGTAACGAGCAGTTTTGCTTGGTTGTCGTAGTCCAGTTGAAATGGATTCCAAAAATAAATTATAAAATGAGTCGCAAAAAACGAATTGTTGGAATGTGGTTACTGTACCGTCGGTCGTATCAAGCGCCGCAGAATCAAGCGAAAGTACTGGATTCATCCAATTAACCAAAGTAGGGAACATATGGGAATATTCTACACTATTTTTGAAGAACTTCGACGTGATGGAAGTAAATTTTTTAACTTCTTCAGAATGTTTGCAGCATATCGTTTGATGCACTCCACGAGAAGCTGAAAAATGAAATCCAACGCCAAAATACTAAAATGAGAAATTCTATTCCATCACAAGAAAGGCTTGCTCTTACGTTAAGGTAAGTTTAAAAAACTACCTTAGTTTTTAATGGAAGTGCCGCATGTCGTAAATTTGAATAAATAAAAACATGTGCCATTTTTTCATTTATTAAAAATGGAATAGTCATCAACATAAAAGTACCCCATTCTGTTTTCTTTTATCCCATAGAACTGGTCTTGCTTCCACTAGCGAAATAAGTATATCATTGTCTATCACTATCTCGTCATCCATTGCAAGCAATGCAAATGTAGGTATCTACGTGGTATCTACCGAATTAACTATCATATATTATTGTTGTCCTATGCTGAAGTCTGCGCAGTGAATGAAAGAACGACGCCCTCAGCCGGTCAGCCATGAAAAGTGTGCAAGCTCCGATTTGAATACATGCGCCACTATGTTCTCGGCACCGGCTCGGTGCCGACGATCGCAGTGGCAAGACCGGCTGCTCACTGGTTTTTTTCTGGTGCCGGTCTGTGGTCGGCTAGTGTGCAAGCTCCATGCCATCCCAATGGTTCACTGCTGAAATGTTGACGGCCGATATTTTACCGACCGTCCAAAATCGGTGTGTGTGCAAATAGCCTAAAATAGACGTTTTTAGGCGTGGCATCCGGAACAAAAATTTCGGCTACGGCGAGCTTTCCCCCCCCCCCCCTATAAACAAATTTATAAAAATATTATCCTGCATCTATGAGGTTTTTCAAAAATCGACGCCGCTGCCAGGCCCACCCTAGGCCCCCTCCCCCAGGTCAGATGGCTAGTTACACCAGTGGTTAGCCCTCAAGACAAGAGGGGTGGCGGTTAGGGAATAACACATTAGGTTTCCCCGATGTGTATTTGAGACTTTTATGACAGAATTCTTTTGTCTAAGAGATAGTCAAAATTACTAGTCTTCAGAACGTCCTTACTTTTAAACACCGATATCTCAAAAACTAAGATTTAAGATCTTGCTATAAGACTGTAAAGGGAAAGCAACTAGCTATATCCAACGATATGCAGCACAAGGTATAGGTTCGTATTAAAACAAAAATAAGTTAGGGTAGCTAGACCCTAAGGGGTGAGGCGGAGTGAATTAAAAAGTGCCTTATTTTGGTTCCCCCTCCAGTCCCTCGATGCGTATTTGAGATCTTCCTGAGTAAGTATTTTTTATCTAAGAGATATTTCCGATTGCTACTTCTCAAATCGTCACCCTGTATATTACATGTCGGAAAGAAAGTACTCTGCTTTTATAATTTTTACTTTTATTTCCATATTAGATGCTATTCAATTTTATTTGCAGGCACTTCTTGTAGTTATATTTAGTGGGTGTATTAATATAACTAGGTAGGTATTTGAAAAAACTCACATTAAGGCCCGGTTTATTCACTTTCTGATAAATTGTCAGGTAATGCAATCTGACAGGTGAACACGCAATCTGCAATCCTATTGGTTAGCCAGTTATCAGCCGATCAATAAGATTCTAGATTGGTAAATATGTCTTGTAGATAGTTACCAGCAAGTTTATCGAAAGATGAATAAACCGGTCTTAAGTAATTTTTTCATTTTTTTTTTTTCGTTTTTTTTCTGCCTTAAGTTTTTTTTTTTTTGAATTAGGTGGTTCGGTTGTATAAGCAGCTGAAAACCGCGACCAACCTGAAATTTTCTTCTTGGTATTTTCATCTCCATACTGAATAAAGAGTGTTTATTATTACATACTAGCTGACCCGGCGAACTTCGTACCGCCTCTGATTATTAAATACCTATTAAATGTTGTGTTAACGTATCTATTAGCTGAATTAAATTCATTTTTATTCGATGGTGAATTTGGCTTTGGTTGAAGAAAATTAATGTTTACTCTCTGGATCAGAAGTCAGCTAAAATTAAAATTTTACATCATCCTTTTTTAGGCAGCTTGTGGGCATTATTCTTGTAAAGTGTACCCACCAAATAAATAAACTTAGGCACAGGAATGTTCAAAGAATGTAAAGAAAACAAAAAAAATCTCCAGCGCAGCCCTGTTTCACTCTATCTGCACTGCATGCACTGCATTACTCCATCTGTTCTACTCTATCTGCACTACTCTATCTGATCTACTCTTTCTGCACCACTCTATCTAATCGGAATAGTGGAATAGTTCTGTTCGGAATAGCTCCAGTTCCTGAGCAGCATTGTGCTACTGTATCTGCAATGAAATTACCGCGCAACGGCGAGCTTCGTTCTAGGTATCAGAGATGGCGCCGTATACAAAATGGTTTGCAATGAAAATGTGGCGGTAAACTTGGTATCGGTTATAAGAGATGGCGCCGTATGCGGGCTTAGTGAATTTTTTTCATAAATAAGTTAAAATAAGTAATTTTGTTTTCTGTTTTTTTTTGTTTTTGGATTTTTTCGATTTATTATGTTACTAGGGACAAAGACAAATCCAAAAAAGCAAAAATCATAAAAATCAGTCCAGCCGTTCTCGAGTTATAAGTGCTAGAACCAAAACAACTGTGTTTTATATATATAGATTATTATTATTATTATTAATATTATTTGCACACTTTTTTTAAAATGAATTCGGTTCAATTGTGACAATCTGACCATGGGTACATTCAGGCGGTGCCAGCAGCTAAGTTCAGCCAGTCAGCAGGGTCTTTATTCTCGAAACAGGAGAGCATCAGCGTTCTCATGATAACGAAGGTTTTGTCTTCGTCGTCCGTATCCATATTTCCATAACACTGACAATGACAGAGCAATCGTTCTCATGAGAATGCTGTTCCTCGGTTTCGAGAATAAAGTCCCTACTGGGTGGCTGAGCTTAGCCGCTGGCACCGCCTGAATGTACCCAATGGTCTTCAGAATTTGAAATTCACTTTGAACTCCATTCGAAATTTGGTTTCAATAATTCAAAACCACAATTTCTAACAATCCACAATTCAAAATTTGAATTTAAAAATATAAAGGAACTGTCTAGAGTACCGAACGCGGGATCGCTAGAAAAACGCAAAAGAGGCGTAGCTTAACAACGGCGCCGGCGTTCGAGACCTTCCAAAAATAATAATTCTAATCCCGTCCTCTGAACCATGATAACAAAAGTACCTAAACTCCCGAATTCGTAATAATTGTTTATGTATTATTTGTTCATCCTATACACCTAGATAAGATTAGCCAACTGCTCTGCTGTGTGTTTTGGGCAGTTTTGGCTGAAAATTTGTATCCTTTATTATGGGGTTGAATACAAATAACAGATAACACATTTATTTCATATAAAGAATTACGAGATGCTATTGATTTATATGAGAAAGAAAATAGAGTGCAATTTTGGAAACGAGATGCAAAAACTATCACATCCGCGAAGCATCATGCCCCTAATTTATACAAGACAGTTTAAGATAAACTTGATGTTAGATACTATTAGTCTTACATAAAGAATGCATGGTGGGCAGCCATTTCGTCCCAAAAATAAACAACTATCTTCTAAGAACCAAAAAAATCATAACGGGTAAGTCACAATATTACAGAATTAATTAAATTTGTCATGATAGGTACACATTAGAGGGCCGGTATTTCAATGTCACCTTAAGGTACAAAATAACGTTGTCATCTTTAATACAAGTTTCACCATATCAAAGTTCCTTTAATTGGAGCTGGATCTTAAGCCACCTGGATAAACTGATTTCAAGTTCATATTAATGTTAAGGGTAGGTAACTTAGGTAAGTCTTGATTTTAAGGCAATATTGAAATACCGGCCTTTTTTGAAGAACATACAAATAAGACTGTAATGCCTCAATCACTGTTGGATTAAAAAAAGGAATTGCTGATAATTAAGGACATTCTCAGTACCTACTCATATTCATGACATACCACAAGGTAAGAATATTGGGTAGGTACCTAGTTAGGCGTAGTATTTTATTTTCCATTTTTATTTTCAGTAAAATGTTTAGGCAATTAGCAAAACAGAGAAGATTGTCGATTGATAACGTGAAGAAATAAATGAGTTTAAAAGAAAACTAAAAGTTATTGCAAGCTTATCTAATTTAACGAAATATTCAAAAAATTATGGAATTCCTAGAATTGCCCCTTTACCCGAGAGAATTAAAACAAAAAAAAAAGCCATCTGCAAAATGAGGCCGAACAAGCTGAATTTTTGCAGAGACCTTTGTTTTGATGTTCTTATGAAGCACCAATAAATCTCATACTTGTGCGTCTTGAGATATAGAATGTCTAAGGAAATGAAAATCAGCTTTTCGCGAAAATCTTGCTTCCAGTGTATCTGACGTCGAAGAACCTACGACAAAAGTTACGTAAAATAGTATTCTCTACAAAATTGTTTATATACATTTTTTTCGTAGGACCCACCGTTTTCGAGATATAGTGTGATAAAGCGGAAGCGCGCATTCAAAATAGGTAATACTGTATTATACTGCGCAGTACGCAGCTATAACTATAAATGCATTTTTCCTAATAGATTAGACTGGAAAATAAAACTTTCAATGATGAAATTGTTAGAAATTTGTTTATTTATAATAATAGTTATTTATTTATGAAGGGAATTATGAGGGTGTTTTTTTTTATGTCCTCCTGAATTTACTATAGATATTTTGTCCATTTTTATAAAGGAATAAAACCATAAACCAAAATTTCCATTTTTTCTCAGAGTTTTACCTATTCAAGGTAAAAGCGGGAGATGAAATCCTTAACTACCGCGCTGTTTATGATTATCGTAATCGTAACCAAGGTATTCAGGCCTGATGTATCATTTTTTGTTATTTTAACAGCAACGTTAAGTTATCTGTCACACGTAAAAATAGAGACAGGTATATAGTCGGGCCACCGAAGAAATATAGCAATAAAACCGGGCTAAACCTTCGAGGGGTCTGACAGGCGATAGACGAGCGGGTTTTCACCCACTTATACCTTCTCATGATTAATCAAATTTAATAAAAGCATGAATTCATTTTATCAGTATGTGAGCATATGCAGGAATGCGATTCCAATAAATTATTTTGGGTTAAAATTACAATGAAAATCTATATACCTAATTTTAAGTATTCTCTAATTCAGGTAACCTATATAATTATTAACTCATTATGGAATATAAATTTTCTAGCTTCGAGAATGTAGGTAGGTACTCAGTAATTTCTTGCTCAGGTAAAATGATGATTTTATATAATAATTATGGTGTACTCCAACTTTATTTTTTTTTTAAAACTTCTAGAAATTGTTTTCTAAAACCTTTGACCCACCAAATGTTTTTCCTAAACGGTTAAAATTTCATGACCGCCCAAAAGGCCACCAAATATTTTGTATACCTACCTGTTGCTGTTAACTTTGGTTTACACATTTATTATAATTTTACATAAATTATCTTAAAGGTAAGATGGGTACCTATTTTATTACTGAGGGATAAATAGAAAAAAAAAATTACAAATTTATGTGTATGCTGAGATTGAGAAACACTCGATTTTAAATAAAACAAATGTTATCTATATATATATATATATAAATCAATGTTCACGGGGTATCCGGATATGCGCTCTAAAACCACTTATCCAATTACGATGAAACTTTGGTAGGTTATTATGGCCATCCCAAGGAAGGTTTGTGGATAGGTTACGCATCTCGGAAAAAGAAATTAATTTTGAATTAATTATTAATTTAATTGTAAACAAACTCATTCACATTACATAACAACATAACCCAACTTTTTTTGACAGCATGAAATAACGTTGACATATTTCATTTATTTAGGCTTGCATTCAACCGACGTAACTTTATTATTTTTTGAATTCAAGAACGGCTGGACCGATCTTGAATTAATACCACGTATCTCTATATAAGGTGAATTCGATTGACCCAGATTAGATCGATTTGGGTTAAATTGAACTTCTTCTGATCTAGATCATTTTTTTGTTGATGAGGGTGCACTGATCCAGCTTGAATCGAACACAATGTGGTTCATTTAAATTGAACCAGATCGATCTAATCCGGTCAATCGAATCGGCTATAGAGGAGAGTGATATAGGCTATTTTTTATCCCGAAAAAAAAGTTCGGTTGCGTAAAACTCTGATACACTGGAACGCCTATAAACAGCCCGGGGCGCTCTAGAGCAGCTCTGGAGTGCTTAAAATGCGTCATTGAACTCACTGGCAAGCGACTCTGATATCGGATTAAAAAAAAAAAATTAAATAGAAAATCAACAACAAAATTTGAAAAGAAGTGTATTATTTCAAAATGTATTTACACGCTGGCAACGCAGCGGGTCATTAGCTAGTTATTTATAACAATGAGTAATATATTTATAAGTATTTAACTATAATCACATAATTTGTTTATTTGGCATAGACAATTTGTTTAATATTAAAATAGCGATTTGGATAAAATGTATAGGTGACTACCTACCTAATTTAATAACAAATGCAATTTATTAGGAAAAAAGCTAAACATGAAAACGCGGATGCGGAGAAATTATTCCGAGTCGGATGACGATGATGATGATTCATCGCCATCAAAGTTAACAATCAGGGGCTCTATTCTGGTTTCCATCATAGCATCCATAGTCCACATACTTGCCTCCACTTTCAGCACATGCCCAACAGCATTTTTCCAATTTTCAGGACTAACGTTGTAGGCTGCTTCATTAAAAAAAATTTTAACATCTGCAATTTTAAAGGTTGTATTTTTTCGGGCCACTTCTCCTTTGATTTGTGCCCATATCAACTCAATAGGATTTAATTCGCAGTGGTACGGAGGTAATCTTTCGACTGTTCTATTGCAGGCTCTGGCCATTTCATCAATTACGTATTGGTTCTTGTGAAAACTTTCGTTTACGAGCGTTAATAGTTCTGCCTTCACCATATCCTCTTCAAAAGCTATATTTTTCCTAGTTAGCCAGGATTGTATATCAGCTTTTTTCGTAGATGATGTCGGTTTCTTATCAATTTTTCTAGAATGGTAAGATGCATTGTCCATCACTATGACACAATTTTCTTCCAAGCGAGGTAAAATATTTTCAAACCATTGCTCGAAGACTTGGGAATTCATTTCCTCGTGATAGTCTCCAGTTTTCTTTGACTGAAAGAGGAGCAAGCCGTTCTCAACAAATCCATCGTCTGAACCAATATGTAATATAATGAGTCTTTGTCCTTCCCCTGTGGGATTCTTCAGTCCTGTAGATAGTCCATTTACGAAAGCTTGCCTCGCCGTAGTGACAGTTTCGTCGCTCCATACTTTTGGAGTGACATGATCAAATCAAATCAAATCAAAATATGCTTTATTGTTTAAAGATACAAATCTTGATAACAAAGCTTCCAAATATAATATAATTAAAATTAAAATCATCAACAAAGTAGTTACGTAAAAATAAAGATAATAAACAGGAATAAAATAGGAATAAAAACAACTGGATAAAATAGATCGAAAGACTGCTCAACATTAAAATTAACAACAAACTTAAAATTAAAACTTAAAATTATTGACCATTAAACAGAGGAGATGAGAAGTATTCCTCTACAGAGTAAAAACCCTTAACCAAAAGTAATTTTTTGACTTGTCTCTTGAAACATCTACTCTCCTTTATTGTTCTTATGCTATGAGGTAGGTGATTAAACATTTTCTTACTCCTATAGTGAATAGATTTTTGAGTTAGCGAGGATGTGGGAATTGGTAGATCAATTACATGTGAACTTCTGGTATTGACCAAGGAGGGAGCATGAATATTAGAGGAGTACTTCTTCTGCATGAAACACACCGATTCTAAAATCAAGATACAAGGCAAGGTTAAAATACGTCTGTCTGTCTATAAAGAATGGTCTGCAAGAGTTCCGTGGACTAAGACCACATAACGACCTTATAGCACGCTTCTGGCCTGGCCTGGCTTCATGGCCAGCATTAATCCAGGTTTCTTCCAGATAATAGATCTTTTTTCCACTCGCCCTTACTGCTCGGATATTCCGTAAATAGCGTCGCCTCCAGCTTTATTTTTTTCTTTTAGCATGCTATTTCGACTTCTTCTACCATACCGAAAACCAAGTTCACGGAGCAAATCTTCAAACGAGCTTTTCTTGAAATTAGGGATGTCCTCTCGCTCTTGAATAGCTGCTAATATTGCCTTTACACTAGGAGACTCGTTCTTGATAAAAAATTAATGAATTAATCTCCGAACTGAATTTTTGAAGTGAAAACTTCTTTAGAATCGTTGGGAGTGATTTGAGACTCGATGAAACGAAAAAGCGACCCTATATATGAAACGAAAAAGCAACACTTTTTTAACACGCTTATATTAACACACAACACACAACAAGAACCTGGAACAAGCCAAGTGAGCTGGAACAAGTCTGGATAAATCTGGATGAAGTCTGGAAAAGTCTGGAAATCTCTGGAAACGTCTGGAAAGAGCCTGGAAATTTCTGGAAAGGGTCGGAAAAATTCCGCCAAAGGTCCCAAAAGACCTGGGGATCATTTTCTAGAATCCGGATCAGTCTGTACAAGTCTGGATAAATCTGGATAAAGTCTGTAAAACTCTGGATAAGTCTGGTTATTGTCTGGAAATGTCTGGAAATCTGTGGAAACGTCTGGAAAAAACTTGGAAATTTCTGGAAAGGGTTGGAAAAATTCTGAAAAATGTCCCAAGAGACCTGGGGATCATTTTCCAGAATCCGGATCAGTCTGAACAAGTCTGGATTAATCTGGATGAAGTTTGGAAAACTCTGGAAACGTCTGGAAATTTCTGGAAAGGGTCGGAAAAATTCTGCCAAAGGTCCCAAAAGACCTGGGGATCATTTGCCAGAATCCGGATCAGTCTGTACAAGTCTGGATAAGATCTGGATAAATCTGGATAAAGTCTGTAAAACTCTGGGAAACTCTGGATAAGTCTGGTTATTGTCTGTAAAAGTCTGGATGATGAAGCTACAGCTTAAACATACCAATATTTGATTGGAAAAAAACCAAAGATAACGAATCTACGATTTTTCAATCTCAAAGAGACTCTAAGTGATATTTTTAGGATACAGATTGTGGCGGACCCAGAAAATATGTTTGGGGGGAGGGGGCTACATAGGTTGTGGCTTGTGACTGAAAATCTGAAATGTGCCACATTTTTTTATACGTAAAAATAAAGTTTTGGAGGGGCGGCCTGGGGGGGGCCTTGGCCCGATGGCCCCCCTCTGGGTGCGCCACTGAAGTCTACAGAGGTTATTCCCAGTGGGCCTAATCCATGTTTTCAGGCATGCCTGAACCCGTCAACAGAGTTGCTTAACATCGAAGACTTCAGTGACCAACATACATAAAGCCAACAGATATAGAGGAAGCGTCTAATTTGTTGATCTAGATGCTGGTGGAACCCGACGAAGACAAGGAGGAAGGCATGCGCAAAAAATGATGATATTAAAAAACTTTTTCTAAGATCGAAAACATGGATTAGGCCTACTGGGGATACCATGTCAAAGAAAAAACCCGCCTCGCATTCTACTTGGAAAGTGGTGCGGAAAAGAATGTATTTTTTGTTATGCGTCTTATTTTATCAATTATTTATTTTATATTTTACTAGCTGACCCGGCGAACTTCGTACCTCCTCTGAATTATTAAATACCTATTAAATGTTGTGTTAACGTATCTATTAACTAAATTAAATTCAGTTTTTTTCGATGGTGAATTTGGCTTTGGTTGAAGAAAATTAATTTTTACTCTCTGGATCAGAAATCACCTAAAATTAAAATTTTACATCATCCCTTTTTAGGCATCTTGTGGGCATTATTCTTGTAAAGTGTACCGCCAAATAAATAAACTCAGGCACAGGAATATTCAAAAAATGTAAAGAAAACAAAAAAAATCTCCAGCGCAGCCCTGTTTTATTTTATCTGCATTGCATGCACTGCAATACTCCATCTGTTCTACTGTATCTGCACTATTCTATCTGATCTACTCTTTCTGCACCACTTTATCTGATCGGAATAGTGGAATAGTTCTGTTCGGAATAGCTCCAGTTCCATTCTGTTCTACTGTATCTGCAATGAAATTACCGCGCAACGGCGAGCTTCGTTCTAGGTATCATATATGGCACCGTATACAAAATGATTGTGGCGGACTCATAACCTGGCTCTCTGCCACTCGACACCAGCCGGACGGAGCACTCCGAACAGTCGGCACGGAACACGGCTGTCAAGGGATGCCTGAGAGGAGAAACGGAACTTAGCCACAGAACGTCAATGGTCAAGCGTCAAGAAATGACAGGGAGACCAGTTCGCGCTCTTTCGGAATGAACGAACCAATAACAAAATAAAATACACGATTAAAACATTCAAACATTGTCATTCTATTTATTTTTGGATATTTTTACTGTGAAGAACAATTAAAAATAAAGTGCTTTCCTCAAATTGTTTTTGTGCAAAGTGTGTGACAATAAAATCCACATGGTTTGTAATGAAAATGTGACGGTAAACTTGGTATCGGTTATAAGAGATGGCGCCGTATGCGGGCTTAGTGAGTTTTTTTCATAAATAAGTAAAATAGATAAATTTTTTTTTGTTTTTTTTTTGGATTTTTTCGATTTATTATGTTAGGATGGACAAACACAAATCCAATAAAGCAAAAATCATAAAAATCAGTCCAGCCGTTCTCGAGTTATAAGCGCTTCCACACCAACACTACTGTGTTTTATATACAGTGACCGCCAAAAAGTTTGCAACAAATAGGAAAATATTTTATTATTAAGATATCAAAGAGAATGTTACGTGGGATCGATTCAGCATACCCATCAACAAAAAAAAAGCGATCTGACAGATGTCATGTGACCACAGTTATGGCGGGAAATTTGAAAAGTTAGCCTTAAATATGTAAAAACAGGGGTTAGATGACCAGAAATCGAAAAATTATAGAGAGAAAAGTGGTTCAGGATTCGATTTTACGTCTATATGTGAATTTTTGAAAAGGTACAAGGATTTTTAATAAATATCAATTTTTTGGCCTGTTTTTTGGTAATTTGAAAAATATCAAAAACTTTTCGCTTGGTTCACATAATTCAAAGTGAAACTAACCAAAAAAAAAATCCAGTGCAGTCATTCAGCTCAATTGTCCCGCAGAAAATCGTAAAAACCCGAAAATTCATTTTCAAACCACTCTGATCTTGTTGCAATGACCTACAGAAAGCAAAAATTTGAAATAACAAATTTGGAATTATCATAAAATCTTTCTAAATGATCGAATACCTCTTTTCTAATTTCAATTAAACCAATATTTTTCCGAAAAGTTTTTAATATTCTCCAAATTACCAGAAAACAGACCAAAAAATTGATATTTATTAAAAATCCTTGTACCTTTTCAAAAATTGGCACATAGACGTAAAATCGAATTCTGAACCACTTTTCTCTCTACAATTTTTCGATTTCTGGTCATCTAACCCCACTTTTTACATATTTGAGGCGAACTTTTCAAATTTCCCGCCATAACTGTGGTCACATGACATCTGTCACAGTGCTTTTTTTTGTTGATAGGTATGCTGAATTGATTCCACGTAACATTCTTTTTGATATTTTAATAATAAAATATTTTCCCATTTGTTGCAAACTTTTTGGCGGTCACTGTATATAGATTATATAAATAAACAAATTTCTAACAATTTTATTATTGAAAGTTTTATTTTCCACACTAACAGATAATGAAAAATGCATTATTTGTAGTTATAGATTCGCAGTATAATACAGCATTACCCATTTTGAATGCGCGCTCCCGCTTTATCACGCTATATCTCGAAAACGGCTGGTCGTGCGAAAAAAATTTATATGAGCAATTTTGTAGAGAATACTATTTAACGTACGTTTTGTTTTGAGTTCTTCGACGTCGACGACGTCTGATGCACTGAAAGCGAGATTTTCGCGAAAAACTGATTTTCATGTCCTCTGACCTTCGATATCTCAATACGCAAGGGTAGGCATACTTAGGAGATTTTTTTTGTGCTTCATTAGAACATCAAAACGAAGGTCTCTGCAAAATTCCAATACTTTTTGGAAAGTCTCGAACGCCGTTATTAGTTGTATTCCTTTTACACCTAGGACGAGCTCCGGAGCAGCTTCGGAACGCGCTTATTGCACAGCTTATTGCTTTCGAAAAGACGTGTTTGGCTGAGTTCGGCGTTAAGCTTATGGCGATTTCCATTTGTCATCAGTGCCGCACTGAGTGTATCCGCATCTTTTTCTAAAAGCATGTAACATGAGCCGCTTTCCAGTATGCACATTGGCGCGCTCTAGAGCACCTCGGGGGCGCCACGCACTAGATTTGTACCGTTCCAGTATCATGGCGTGAGACGCCTGTCTTAGTGTCAAATATGTCAAATTTTAAAAATAATTATCTGTTTGTTTGCGCAGGTGGCGGATTCTCATCCTCTAGTCGCAACCTATCGTCCCGACTATCCCATTGCCTTTCTACGGGTGAGTCAGGACGATAGGTTGCGACTAGAGGATGGATGAGAATCCGCCACCAGTTTGTTTTTTTATTTATCAAAAATGAAAGAGAATCAAAACTATATATTTTAAAATGTTCAATCTTGAGATATAACAAGAAATAAATAGATAAATAGCCACCCACGGATGTGACAGCTGATAGGTTGACGCGTACGTACAGCTCGGGAGCTCAACGCCCCGAGTAGCTCCGGGCGTCACACTCCCACTCCCATACTGGAAAGCGGCTATGTAAGGATTATTGATACATTTTTTTTACCCTGATTCGACAAATGGAAAAAGCTATTAGTACTCATAACTGCGAAATTCGCTTTTTTTTTATATTGCTTCGACAATTTGACGTTTGATTCACGCATAAAACGTCAAATTGTCAAAGCAATGTCAAAAAAGAGCGAATTTCGCAGTTATGAGTACTAGGCTTTACACTCTGTAAACTCTGAGCGCGCTCGAAAAGATAAGATCCTGTTCGTTTTAGCTCTCAGAGTGTTCTCTTTTGCATTGGGCTTATGACCGCGTGACTTCACGATATCTATTTCATACCGTTCCGCTCCGTGGAGTGCAAAGCCGAACTCAGCCTTTGTTGCACCTGAGTGCTCAAGCCGCAAGCCAGAACTCAAACCTCAAACCTCAAACCATTAATGCACGAAATCCAGCGCATATGTGGGGCTGTATTTTCGAATATTCTCGCATACGAAATTTGATACGATTATTTCAAATCAGGGTTGACTAGCACCGAAGCCAGTAGCTCTAGGGTTCTAAACCTTGAAAGAAATACAATTATCAAGCGACGCCTCTTCTGGATTTTGCTTTTTTCTAGCGATCCCGCGTTCGGGACAAAGCATTTTTAAACGTTTTTGTTCGGTTGTGATCGGATCGCATATACACAATTTGTTACTCCATCCTGCACTAATATATCTACTAATTCTACTCTACACTTTCTGTATTATACGGAGCTCCAACAAACTCCACTCTACAGCGATTCGAAAGCGCCTAACCATAATATCCTAACATAACCTAAAAAAAAATGTACACAAAAACAAACTTGTCCTTGTCCTACTTTTTCCTCTAGTTTCTAGTTTATGTTATGAAAATGCCACGCGAATTTCTTGTTCCTATTTGAAAATATGTTTCACTAGCTTCTGTTTTTCTGTCTTTTTTTTTTAAATTAATGGCTGCGCCAGCGATATTCACAGAACAACAGGGATTTGATGGACCTGTATTAACTTTCTATCAAAGTAAGGAAAAATTCTTGTTAACCCTGGGTCGGGCGGGCGCCAATGCAAGGAACTCTCACATCAGGCGCAAGGCAGTAGGATTTACTTCAATCTCAGATTAGATCAAATGCGCCCGACATAGATTTTAGTATTATTTCAACATTGAGAACAACTCTTCTACCCTTGATTCTACCTTTTCTTATTTATCAGGCAGAAACAAACTTTCCACAGAAGGGTATAAGAAGAACTTTTCGAACAGATTTGTTGGATTCTTCAAAGAAGTTTTACTTCCCTATGGCTACCCGGAATCAGTCAGTAAAGACTATTCGACGTATCAAATATGGGACACTCTCCAAGCTTTTTGCAGTACTATTATTGGATCTTTTAAAACTCGAGCAGTGCTAACAAGCGTAGGAGTTGGCAATAGCGAAGCTAATGCTATTTCAGCTGCTACAACATGGATTTTGAAAGATGGTACTGGAATGGTTGGAAGAATTTTGTTTGCATGGTGGAAAGGGTAGGTTTGTGTCTATTTGTAAAAAACGAGAGATAATATTTTTATTTTATAGGAGCGGCTTGGACTCCGACTGTAAGAAGTGGAGATATTTTGCAGATATTCTTAATGATGCTGCTATGTTGATGGAGTTATGTTTATGCTATTATAGTTCTTGGTCGATGGAGGTTCTTTGCTTAAGTGCAACAATGTATTCAATTGTAAGTATAGTAGTATATAACTATATTACCTTTTTTATTTATTTAAATATGTGCAATGCCAGTATGATGTATTCCTGTAGGTACCTAGAAAACCTAATTTCTGTACGAACAACAATAACAATTCAATCCAACATCCCAAACACAATTAAAATAAAATCCCAGTCTGTGCCACTTGCTTTTCATTTACACACAATGTACACTTGGTCAAACATAAAACTGGTATGCATTTTCCTATTGTGTTGTATTGTGTAAATAGACCTTTTTTTATCACCTCAACAATGACAAAAAGAGTCAAATCAGTGTCATATTTAAACCAATCATAACATAAAAACATGTTGCATATACTTTTGTTCAGGTTTGACGTTGACAAAAACTTTCTGACCTTAGTTGTTCAGAACAGACTTTTTGTTGTTAAGCCTGACTCACACTGGGCAAATTTAAAAAATATATATTGCCTGTACCAGTTTTATGTTTGGCCAAGTGTACCCCATAAAGCAAGTCACTAAGTCGAGGACCAAGTGTATAAAAAACAAAATAATTTCAATGAAAGAAGAAGACTCAATAGTCAACTTATCAATATTAATTGCTATAAAGGACATACATCTTTGGTTAAAAACCTCAATAAAAACTCTTTTGTCAGTGGTCACTCTCACTGCCACTGGTAAAACATTGAATATTTCTGCACCAAGATAGTCAATGATCCAGGATATAACCTGGTAGAGTAAGACTGATTGACATGTTCTCCCATTGTGGGATTCTGATACATGTGAGTACAAACACTCAAAATGAACAATGATCCCTTTCGAGAATCCTTTCACCATAAAGTCGACATGTTGGGAACATTTTACTCTTTCTAAAGATAATTTTAAGAATATAGTTTTGGATTGTTTTTGAAGGGTTTAACATGTTTTCATATGAACTACTTCACACTTATTATGGCATATCTTAGCAAAGATTCCACAAGAGCCTTGTAAACACATATTAGAAAATGTTTCATAGTGTTGTGTTTAGTGATGTGCCGAAGGGAACGTTCCCTAGGGAACGTTCCCATTCCCAGGGAACGTTCCGGGAAGTTTCCTTTAAGGTCGGGAAAGTAAACAAAAACTGGGAATGTTTTTGAAAAAACAAAATTGAATGATATTTTATAGTCTATAACCTACTACATCAAAAAAACTAAATCATAACGATGAAGTGGGCAAACCCGAAACCCTTGGTGAAACCAGCTCTTCCAACTCACCGGACTATAGTAGTAACGAGTTAGACTCGGACAATTAGGTCCTTCCTTCTAGATTAAATAACTAGAGTGAAGCGCAACAATTAACAAGTTGTCTTTTTTTTATTAGCACTTCGAGATTTTCAGGGTTTAGTACAATATTTAGTTTTTCTTCTACTAGGTAAAAAATAAAATGTAGCTTTTATTTTTTTATTACTTAATATGTGTGTGCGTCTATTCTAGTTACAATATGTTCAATATTGCAGTACACAGTAGTAATGTACCTAGTAATGTTTAAGTTTTTTCATTGATCTCAAGAGTCAAGAGTACAAAGACATAGGTATACATTTTTTTTTTCTGTGACGGGAAAAAAGTAGACTTTTTGTACCTGTTGACAGGGGCAAAAATGTGATTTATTTTTTCCCACGGGAAAAAAGTAGCAAGTTCCAAACAATTTTTTTTCTCAAAGGGAATAATGTATAGATGGAAAATGGTAAGATTTTCGCGTCACAGAAAAAAAATAGTGTATTATATATGGGAAAAAAGTAAGATTTTAGCGCGAGGTGTGGTTTGTCTCTCAACGTTAAGCGGAGGGAGACAACACAGCGAGCACTTTTTTCCCCTGTATAATAAATAACTATTTTCAAAATTTTGTTTTTTTTTTCAATAGATGCAGGCAATTTTGTTTATTGTTTTGGTTTTTGCAAACATTCCCTCACATTCACAATTTTAGGGAACGTTCCTGGGAATGTTCCCGGGAATATTCCCAAAAAACACTTTCCCGGGAATCTGCCCATCACTAGTTGTGTTTAAATGTTGTTATGATTTCCCAATATTGTTAGTTTATCTAAATACATGTTGTTTTCCATTTAAGGCTCCAAAATATTTAATGTATTGTACCTCCTTTATTTCATATTCAAACCCATTTACTTTTATGCTTGAAATAATCCGCTTCTATTATTATTATTATTATTTTTTAATCGTTAATGTGAACTAGTATTTTGTCTAAAACTCGGGTCTAAAAGTTTAGGAAGAGTTTCTCTATCACGGAGTTTATTACTATTGTACGGCCAATAAAGCATTACTATCAGTTATTTATGTTGATGTATGATGATACAATGTATAATTGTCATAGCACGTCCTATGTCACACTACACTGAAAAATCACTTCTTTTTGTTTTGTTCAACAACTTTGCAGTATGTTCATTTATACTGTAACTCAAAGGAGCCTCCAATTTGAAATTACGTATAATATTTATAGTATTCGTTTCTCGATCATCCGATGTTCTTTGATCATAAGTGGAATTTTTTTGCCTCTAAGAAAGCCTAATGACTCAATTTTAAATAATTATATATGCAGAATTTTCAAGTTTAATCTCGAGTTTAATGTATAGAATATGTAATATATTGCATATATAGGGTGACTGGTAAGTGGACGTATCCCTTCGAGGAGATCGATTAAACATTATTCAGCTCTATACTCTATTTTTTTGCGAGGTGAATATTTAAAATGAACGAAATAATAAAGAATGTACCTAATTGACGTTAATTTCAACACCGATATTTGACAACCTTTCTTTTGCAACACAAATAGTATTAAAAACAAATCGAGTATTTTTTTCTTAATATAGGTTACTCTTACAAATAACACTCATCTATTTAATAATAGAACAAAAAACTATTTCTGAAATAATGTGCCTTATTCTGAAGACAATAAAATCGAGAACTTTTAAAATTTTAACAATAGTTTGTACGTTTGATGCACTATGAAATTTTCGAAATTTTTAGGCATAAAGTAACCATTAGTTGATAAGAAAAGTTAAGTTTATACCGGATCAATTTAATAGTTAACTTTATTGTTTCCTCGATTGTTTCAATAATAATGCTGATATTTGTGTGAGTGTGTCAGCTTATAATTTGAAAAGCGACATTTAAAAAAGCTTTTATTATTTTCCTTAATTTTATATATTCACCTCACAAAGAAGTGAATTTCTTGGAAATTGAAAAATAATAAATATCTCATAAACCGTTAAGAATGGTATAGAGGTGAATAATGTTCAATCGGCAGCAAATAGGCTCTACTTTCACCTCCTCAAAGGAATACGTCTACAAACCAGTCACCCTGTATATACAATATGTAATGTATTGATTTAAAAAATACATTGGCGTCTTGAAATAAAAAAATGCAAACCTGAAGTTTTTTTTTTTGCTAAAGCTTTTAGGATACACCTAATAGTAATCTTTGTCCATTAGCATAATCGAAGGGCATTAAAGAATTATGTATTTTACAGGAGGAAAGTCTGAAGCAACCAAAATCAATCAGATTTAACTTAGGTTAGTTTAGGTTTAGGTTTGGTGTCGTTTTTTAACCTTAGCTGGATATTTTGTTCATGTCTGTAACTACTAACACTCACTTTCTTGACTCAATTATTTTAAAAAGAAAAAAGTAGTAGGTACCTACAATTATCAATTGATGGCTAGTAATTACAGTTGTCTATGTAGTGACTAGGAGATACAATTATATTTAATCAAATTAAGTGTTCATCAAGGATTCTCAAAGTCCTTTTAATGCAGTGTTTTATGGAGCCCATACATTTTTGGGGATATTTACAATTTTCCATTTTGTGATTCAAAATTCAGTACAGTTATAAGAACTATCTTCAAAAATTTAAAGTGGTCGGTGAAAAATTGATCTATTTAATGTTTGTTTCCTTCTTAACATTGGCTATTTTTATTCTATAAACCATTCTGTAGTCCTAGTAGGTAAATGTCACAAATTATGACCCAAACTGTCCTAAACTCTCACAAATAGGTTTCATTTTATTTTGACCTCACAAACCAAACATATGTTTGTTTATCATTTTTAGCTTTTTTAAAATCTTCTAAGGAAATTATATGGGATGGCGCCTTCGATTAGATTGAAACAAATTTGGCTAGTTTCGTTAGTTCTATTAGTTATAGAATAAGATATTGTTACGTACTTGGGTTCATAGATAAGTGAGACTACTTTTTCAAACTTAAATAGGTACATTTCATTTAAGACAGTAGCACATCACAACAAAACCAGCGCTACTGCAATAACTACACAAAATTACTTAAATTTAATTAAACTTGACTCCGGTAACGCTCAACAATATTTCGTCATTTTGGTCTGCTAGAATATTCCTTCAAGGACGAATTCCTTAAATATTCCAGTCACTGAGCATACAGGCTCTACTGATGTTACACTAGGGCGACATTTCTTCCACTTAAGATGATTTTTGTTAAAATCTGTATCTGTAAGTTGGGGAGGGTGGTATGCCACAGCACTTAGGCCACATTAGGGCCATTGTGCGCCTCCACTGTTCCTGACTATTTGTTCGGCCGCTATGGTTATGCCAGTAATTTCTGTTTGGAGGACATTTGGCATGGAGCCAAGGTAGCTAGGTTCAGTTTAAGGGCTTTGAAGTATACTCCGCATCCCGAGCCTGTTTCAGTTTTGGATACATCAGTGTAGATGTTACGACGAACATGGTGTTGCAGAGTCTACTCTGGCCTCCAACAATGGAACCGAGTTCGTTGCCTTACGCCATATGCGGGCTCTCTGCAAACCGCGACTTCTGCACTTAGTTCTATTCCAATAGTGCGGAAGCGCATCATTGTGGTTGAAACGACCTCCTTGACATTAGTATCCAGGAGCGTCAAACATAGAATTACTTCCAAAGCCCTAGTTGGTGTGATTTTCATTGCACCAGTTATGTTGAGGCATGTCATTCCTTGAACGTGGTCTAGTTTTCGACTTATAGTAGTTTGTTCAGCCTTATATGTCCCCAGACAATAGCCCCATAGGTAAGCATAGGCCTGATGATGATTGTGTAGATCCACATAACTACCTTGGGAGAGAACCCCCAGATCTTACCGATAATACGTCTACACTGTTCATATGCTTCATGCATTCTCTTAACAATATGGGAGTTCCATGTTAGTTTGCAATCGAGTGTCAATCCCAGATATTTGACCTCGGCGGCAAACCTTAGTTTGGTGTTTCAGAGTCTGGGTGCTGTCGGAAGTACCAGTTTCCTCTTTCTTGTGAATAGGACCATTTCAGTCTTTTTGCGGTTGATGGACAGAGTGTATTCCGTGCACCATCTTTCTATAATTCGAAGAGCACGTTGCATGCGTTCGCAGAGCGAGTTCTCGAATTTACCTCTATGCAAGATGACTATGTCATCCGCGTAAGCTATTGTGTATTGGTTGTCATTGTTTAGGCGGACAATGAGGCTGTCCAGAACCATGTTCCACAGGAGAGGTGATAGCACACCTCCCTGCGGACAGCCTCTTGTGACCATTCCTTTAATGTTGACGTCCTGCACACTTATTTGTACAATTCTTTTGGAAGATATTGAATATCCATCCGGTAACAGTTTCTGGAGTATTCCTTTCTGCTAGCGAGTGACAAATTTTTTGAAAGGTGGTTTTGTCAAAGGCTCCCCAATCTCGACGAAACCCCCGAGGGTGGACTCTCTGTTGTCCAACTATTTTTCCACTCGCCTAGCAACCAGGTGGAGGGCTGTGTCCGTTGATCTCCCGGAGGTGTATGCGCGTTGATTAGGGTGAAGTGGATTGGTTGACAACACTTCATCCCTTATGTACCTTTCGCATAACCTCTCCATTGTTTTTAGAGAAAATGATGAGAGGCTTATGGGGCGATATGCTTTGGGGGTGGTGTAGTCCATCCTCCCTGGTTTGGGTAGGAGCACCATTTTAACTTCTATCCAAGCCTATCCAAGAGTGGCGCCAAACCCCACTGAAGTAGGGCTGGATAGATGCCGTCGGGTCCTGGTGCTTTGAAGGCGGAGAAGCCTGAGATTGCTCAACCTATTTTTTTCCTGTAATATTATCTGATTCGCTAGTTGCCAATCAGCCACAGAGGGTATGTATGTAACCTGCGTCTGATCCGTGGGTTGCTAGTAATAACTCTGTGCTTTCTGGGAGGTTGGCAGTGAAGATGCCACCCTCCTTGCACAGGATACTAATTTCCCGGAATGGTTCTTTATTAAGACCTTTCTGAAGTCTCGCCGCTTCTGTATAGTTTTCTATTTCGTTGCAGTATGTCCTCCAGGCATCTCTTTGTTTTTATCCTACGACTTACTTATACTGGTTGAGTTGGTACCTATAAATCCAGTCCTCAGGTAGTTTGGTGTTTTTAGCTTTATTGAAAGTATTTCTTGTCGTCGCCCTGAGGTGTTCCAGTTCCTGACACCACCAATCAGAGGTGTTACCAGAGTTTTGGGACATCCTCAGTGGGTTTGACATCTTATAGGATGTTATGGTGACAGCTTGGATGGTATTTATTGGCATAACGCTCCAATTCTTGGTCATCATTGGGTGTTTTAACTGCAACCTCTCGTAGAGCCCTTTCCAGATCTTGCACGTACTGTGCAATGTTGGTTTTTCTAGGGTCACGGTAAGGTCTTGTAGTTTCAGGCGAGCAGTTTAGTGTGAAAGTTATCCATCTGTGATCCGATATAGAAACTTCATCAGATACGCGCCAATTATGGATTGAATTTGATATCAATACTGAGTATAGTGTTATATCTATTACAGTTTGACTACGAGAGTTTAAGAAAGTTGTGATTGTGCCGTTATTACACATGAACAGATCATTACTTATTATAAAGTCATACAGTGACTCTTGTACTGTGGTGCAGGTTACACTGAACGAGATTTCCCTTATTAGCCGCTTCCTCAAGTCCAAAATCAACACAAAAAAAAAGTTACTCTTGATTTAATATTGCATGTTCAATTATTTAATTTTGTATAGTTTGCTTCGACTATTCAAATTTAAAATGCTTTTTATCCGCCATTGACTTTGAGAACTCAGTTTTTAGAGTTTTGCACAAAATTTAAAATAGCTTGCTTTTGATGAGGTTTCAGTCAAAGCAAACTGTTTTACCATTAGCTTTTGAAATGTCTTGCATGTGTAGGTAATAATAATTGGACTTTCATATGGCGGACACTTAAAAAAACGAATGAATGTTATTATTAACTGTTTTTAATAAATTTTAGGTTGGTATTGCTGGCGGAGCTACTAGAGCTTCTATAACTCACCACCAAGCAATAAGAGATAATATGGCTGAGGTATCAGCAAAAGATGGCAGTCAGGAAACCATTGTCAATTTGATTGGAAGTTTAGGAAGTATTTTTTTGTTGAATATCATTTCATCCACCAGGTAAGAATAGTTGCTCCTTTTCCCCTTAATATTTTGCTGGCAAGAAATTCCTGCATCGATCAGACCCAGTACGCACGCAAAAGAGGGAATGACCCCGACTCCCTAGTTGAGCGACCCCTGTCGGTTTTTTGCGGTGGTGGGAAGAGGGTAAAGTGAAGTATAATTAACTATGATTTTTTAATATTTTTTTTTTGAGCGACATGTGTATTCAAATAAGTACCTCATCAGTTTTCTCTACAAAATTGCTTCTCGTCACATTCATTATCAAAAACACAACCGTTCACGTGATATATCAAATAAACAGAAATGTATCCACTTTTCGGCTATGGTCCTTGTAGTCGGGGTAATCCCCCCTTTCTACTGTACTAGATCGGATTAACTCCTACCCCTTTTCGGCAGATGCAGTGCCTCAGCGCAAACCTGCCAGGATCGAAAAACAAGCTTAAAGATCATTATTATTTTTCTTCTCTCATACCTTTCAAAGTAAAATCAGTAAGTATAACTATTTATTTTAGTATGGAATGGGTGCTCGTTTTGGTTTTAATGATATTACATTTGTATACCAACTATATGGCAGTGAGGGGTTTGGTATTTGACACTTTGAATGAAGAAAGAATGGCCCTGACGATTAGAAGATATTTCACTACAGGAACTGTTGGATCCCCATCTACAGTTAATGCTCAGGAGTCACTTTTAATTGGATGCGGATTGAATAGTAAGATTTTTCTATTGATATTATCTGGATGTATGAACTTTAAGCATTTTATGTAGATCCAGATGCAGATATGATTTGGAATTATCAAATTCCATTACTGAAATTTCTAGGGGACATCAGTATATGGGGGTTAATTAATAAATAGTAAAGACTGGTTTGAGGGCAATCTCTGGTATTTTCGGAACTATGGGGTTGAATGTCTGTTTTTCTCCTATGCGATGTTGCACTCCTTATAGCCGGAGAGCCAGCGCCAAAAAAATTCTCTGAATTTACTAAAGCCAGTTTTGGTCAGTTGATTACAATATTTACGTACATAAACATACCTCGGTCAGTCAAGCGAAACTTGGGACAAGGACCTCTAGAGTGTCTGGTTAAAGTTGTCGAGATAGCTAGGTAATGCAACGAATTTACTAAGGCTGAAAATCGCTATACATATTATATATAACACATAAATAACAGTGATGTTTGTCAGTCAGTTGAATAGCGGAACTGGGCCGGTCATTCAGCCCTATTGAGGTAGTTCAGCCCCAATTTATGTAAAAAAAATAATAGGTCTATTTTTTTTAGAGTGACAGCGTGACAGTGACAATTCAAAATTGTAGGTTGAAGTTTAAATTAATAGGTTTGTTCAGTAATATTAATATTTTTTGCAGATTTTTACATTTATTGGGGCTAACTGACCAGCACGGTCCCGCTATTCAACTGACTGACTAACACTACTGTTATTTATATGTTATATATAATATGTATAACGATTTTCAGCTTTAGTAAATTCGTTGCATTACCCAAGTTATCTCGACACCTTTAACAAGACACCCTGGGTCCTTGTCCCAAGTTTCGCTTGACTGACCGCGGTATGTTTATGTACGTAAATACTGTAATCAACTGTCCAAAAACTAGCTTTAGTAAATTCAGAGAATTTTTTCGGCGCTGGCTCTTAGACTATTATGATTTTATCACGGCATTAAATAAAGCTGTAAACAAATAAATCTTGTGCGCGTTGTCAAGCTGCCATTGCTCCCAACAGAAATGTTTACCCCTTTCATATAGTATTTTGGCCCTATGACTTTAAGTACCAGAGAAGTCCGCTAATTTACAACTAACGACGATCACTTTCACAAGGATTAGATACCTATATATTATGTATATGTTCATAAAACTGGATTGCATGATTTGAATTTATTGTTTATTAACAATACCAACCTCTGAAATGGTAATAATTTTAAATTTCGATTTTTAGTCAAAGACATATGTGGCTTCAAAATAGTCATGGGTCAGTCGACGAAAAAATTCATGGAATACTGCAGTATCGATAAGGCTCTACTCCTTCAAAAAACATATGAAAATGATTCCTACATTTTGTTTGTGAGCCCTAAAGAAAAAAAAATATATGTCGGACTAGAAAGTTCGGAAAGTGTAAGTGAGAGGCCACTTATCTTACTTTCTGCGTATTTTCATGCTGTCTGTTTGGGTATCGCTTCAAGTATTTTAAATTCAGAGAAACTGGTAAGTACCTAGGTACTTTGAAATCAGTTAATGGATATATAGAAATCAAGTTTATTTCAGACAATCTATCGCAATAGACAGTTACATCTTAAAACCCCGATAACAAGACTGAAGTCTTTTATTGACAATTTTATAAGGCTTGAAGAAACTTCAGCTGACCATATTTTACGTTTGCTAAGTTCTTGGGTGAGACGGGAAGAAAATATGTATTTTACAGCATTGACTACCAGTGGTAAGAAATTATGGAAATAATAATTCTATTATTTTCAGTCTACAGTCAAATCCACCCTTTTGGAAACGTTTTCTATGCTACAAAATAATTTTTGACTAAGTGGATTTTCATTTTGTTTTTCAAACTTCGCATAGACAAATTTTGTAGAGTTTCAGGTTTTGATTGATGAGCTATACTTTATTTTCAGATTGGAATGTCGACTCCCACAACCTCAACGTTGGTGAGTACAGGATGAATTGGAAAAAAGGTGATAAAAATAATTAAAATTTTGTTTTATTTTGTCAAATTTGTTGGGATAAGTATGTATATAAAATAAAAATGGCATTCCAAAACTTGATCAACAATATGTATTTTTAATTACTTTCAAATATTCCATCACATTTTGGTTCTAGGGAAAAAAATTCTTCTAATAATAATAAATAAATAAATAAAATAGACCCTGTATTCTAATCATTACCTGCCTGCAGGTAAACGACTAGCTAACTATAACATAAAGTCAAATTTGACTACTGCTATATCATTAGAAAATTTTTTGTTCAGTGAATAAACAATAGTTTTGCATAAATATTAGGATTTATATCACTTCAAGTGCATAAAAAACATGTTTGTCAATAATTTTATTTTTATTTTTGTCACAAATTAAAACAAAAGATACAAGTTATTGTTTTGAAAAATTTAAGAGTTTTTCATCATTAACACAGGGCTTTGCTATGAGCAATAAATCTTCAACAAAGAAAGTGACTTAAATTGTTGGCATTACAAAAAATTGATTGATGTAATAAAAATACTTAAATTTGTCTTTGTAATTTCAATAAATATTGCCATTTGAATATAGAGGGTGGGCTTAAAAAAACCAGAATTTTGTTTTTGAGCAGTAACTTTTTTTATTGTTGGGCAATTTCCTTTTGTTTAGTTTGTTTAAAAGAGAAATAAACAGGCTAACCATTCAAAGTGAAATTTTTGACATTTGAGAAAAATTCAAAATGGCGGACTTCTTCATAAATTACCTAGTTTTGGATAGCGCTGGAACTTTTTTGTGACCCCCTGTATAACTTTTTCTAATAATTTCTTGAAGTTCGTCACTTGGCGAACATTTTAAGACCTTGACAGGGGTTGAAAACTAAGTGAAATATTGAAATTCTCGTAATATCGAATATCAATTTTTCATATCCAAAACTAGGTAATTTTTGAAGAAGTCCGCCATTTTGAATTTTCCCAAATTTTGAGAGTTTCACTTTGATTCATTAGCCTGTTAAGTTCTCTTTAAACAAGCCAAAACAAGAGGAAATTGCTCAACAACAAAAAGTTACAGCTCAATTTTTTAAGCCCACCCTATATATGTAATCAATAAAAACAGGAGATTCAGCACTTGATATTAGTACCAAAATAGTTGCCAATATTTTTGTTTGGCGTAATAAATTAAAAATATTTTTGAAAGTCGGCCAAAACACTGAACAAAGTTTTAAAATTGTTTTTGAGTCATTACCAAAAATAAAATGAAAATTAGGCGACATCTATCAGAATATTGAAGTTTTTTTTATGTTGTACTTACACGTTTCGTAAACTTTGGCAGGAAATATTACATTATTCACATTCTCTGCACGTGCCGACAGTTATTAATCCTAATCTACTAACTGAGATTTTGAACAGATGTTTTTTACCCATAATAGTTGGAATAAGCTCCAATTCAAATCCTAATTAGTTTATGCACACAAATATAAATTACCAACAACAATTAAAAAAAATTACCTACTTAATAACATACAAATAAATAAATGAAACCTAGTAGTTTAGTTATTTTTAAGATGAACTACCGAGTAATTGTTCGCTGATCTTCATATGGTGTGCTCTTTTTAGCGACATTTCCTGCATGTAAGCCAAGAAACAGCACCACACAAGACTGCAAGCGCTCACAAAAGGCACTCTATTGTGCTCTGGGATGTAGTGGAAGTTGATGGTTTGAAGAATTGGCCAAAAACACACACCTACCTGAAAACACATACACATCTTATTTTTTTTTCTTGACAGTTTTGG
The DNA here is from genome assembly GCA_917834065.1 of Ceutorhynchus assimilis. Lineage (NCBI taxonomy): Eukaryota > Metazoa > Arthropoda > Insecta > Coleoptera > Curculionidae > Ceutorhynchus > Ceutorhynchus assimilis. Next base: position 45,026,224 of record OU892277.1, read on the forward strand.
ATACAAGTTAAAAAAAAATTACCTTCCATGTTGGGTAGAATTTAGTTTCGGTTTGTTTTTTGGCCTCTTCTATAGATTTTCCTTCCAGTAAGCTCATTCCATAAAAGAAACAAATTAGGGCTGCTGGACCATATGTCAATTGTTCCACTAGGGCCTAAAAAAAAAAATTTAGACAAGAAAGAATTATGTACATTACTCACTGAGGAATCTAATTATAGACAAATTAGTTGTATTCCTTTCACACTTAGGAGGAGCTCCGGAACAGCTCCGGGGCGTTACACGCTCATTTTTTTCGAAAAGTGTTTGTTGCACCTGAAGTGCTCAAGCCTCAACTCAAACCATTTAATGCATGAAAGCCAGCGCATCTGTTCCATTCAAATCGGGGTCAACTAACACCGGAACGAGTAGCTCTGGTATTCTTAACTCTTGAAAGGAATGCAACTAAAATATCTACCATAAGTTACCTTAGTAATAGATGTTTTTAAAGATGTAACAGGCCAAAGTTTCGATGAAACTCTTATCCAGGCATAAAGTGTGGGAGCTGTAAAGAGGCCCCCATAAAGGCTGAATCTCAAAGCCTGCACCCAGTCATAATTTTCTATTGTCTTTCCTGCCATCGTTTGTTGAATAAGGCAAGATGTTGGCCAGAGTGTACCTGGTTAACATTAAAAAAATTGATTGCATGCATGTGATTTTTTTTAAGCTTTAAATTAGGTATTAACAATATTAGTGGAGTAAAATCACAATGAAATTATGACTTTGAGTGATTCCGAGTTATAACCAGATGAAACCTATATCATCTTGTAGAGGACACTCTGGGGCATAGGAAATGGGAATGTACAACTTTTTTTAGTAGGACTGAACTTTGAAATCGACCCTTAAACGTGACTGAGCTCGAATTTGAAAAACTACGTTTTTCTAAACATTACCCGCTGTATTAATTAAAGCATACAATCTAAAATTCTGATTTTTTGCACATTTATACTTGAAACATGAGCGCTTCTAATGACAGTTCAGAAATTTCGAAATGGTTTGAGGTTTTTTTGTTAAAAAGTTAGGAATATAGAATTATCAAAATCGTGCATCTAAAACTTCACCCTGCGGCGAGCCATGTGAATTATTGAAAATTTCTATATATATAATTCCATTATTCCTAGTCCAAATAAAGTTAACAGGGTCAAGTATAGGCATAATAGGTACCTATATGACTGGATATCCAAATACGCAGTTGATATATGCACCTGAAATTTTGTTTATCGCATAAATACAGCTTCGTTTGTTATATATACACCTAGCTCAGTAGAGGCTGGTAAAATGCATCATCTGTGGGTAGAAGTTCAGAAGCGGATTTATTGGAAGTTGTGATCAATTGATATCTCAATTCATCGAGGGTTTTTAGGGCCTCGTTCTTATTTCTGAATAGGGCCAATGCAAATTTGGTGGCAATATAAGGTTCCAAGATTTTTAGAAAATACATTTTTTTGCCTTTGCATTTGTGGTATCGCATCCTGATGATACATGCAGCGCTGGTAAACATTTATAAACTTCATATTCCAGTTTCTGCCCTATTTATTGGAATGATCCGTTTTTTATTCCCTTGTCCTAATTCCATAAAAAGGTAGGTTTCTTTCAAAGAACTTACTTCAATAAATTCAGAATAGTGGTAAATAAGTAATACCAGAACATTTGCATCTGCAGACTTCACCAACACTTTTTTTTGGTGAAGTATCTGATATTCATATAAGACGTGGATTATAATAAGTCGTGCATCAGTATCATCATGATTCGATTTCAAATCTTTCAATTCGGTTACACGGTTACACCATCCTTGTTGACAGAAAAGTATAACTCTGGATTTTCAAAATCACCAGCGATGATCAGAGTTTTTTCTATTTGTCAGCTAAATGTTCCAAAATATAACCAGTTACAAATTTCAATAGGGATTCTTCATTTTCTGACAATTTTAAAAAATTCCGAAACTTCATCACTTTTCTCTTTCCAGAAACTTCATACGCATACGTATCTGCGAAGTTACTTCTTCTGCGTCTGTCCAAAGACTTGACCGATTCATCTATTAAAAACCACTGTTATCCTCAGTGCTTCATACCTTCGACCAAGTGAAAGAATTTGCTTCAGAAAAATACATGCGAGTTCATTAAAAGTTAAGTTGAAAATGCTTTATCATTTAGTCCTTGAATAAGTACCATGCCATCTATTATGAGTGAATTGAAGGGGGTGTGACCCAAAAATGAAGTTTCAGTGCGAAAAAATCTAAGAACAAATATTTGAACCGCATCTTGCTACGATGAACCGTTTTCGAGTATAAGGGTGGTTCAAAGTGACAAACGCCTAGGCTGTGACGTCACACTGGCTTCGGAGGCACAGTTAAAATATGTGTAAAATTTTCCAAGACAAAAGTCAACGATCTCACTTAAAGCAAATTGCAACCACTTAAAGTATAGGGCACGGTTCAACCACTGAACAAACAGAAGGCTATGATTTCGGCGGTTAGCCGGTGTGACGTCACAAGTTCCCGCAAAATTTATTTTCATGAAGAATTTTCTCGGATAGTATGTTGAATGAAAGACTGCGGATTCCACGGGAGATCTTAGATTTTTTTTCTTGATTTAAGTAGCTTAAGTTGCTTCTTTTATTCACACCCTTGTTTAAAATCAGTTCGAAGAGAAGCAACTGTTGAATATGGTTCAAACTTTGATAATAAATCAGACTTAGCTGTTTTTCGCATAGGAACGCACAAAACTGGAAAAGTCAGAAAATGCACCTCTCGGTGAATGCACGAATAATTCCGTCGCGACGTGGTTCACGATGGGCTGAGCGCGCTCCAGGGCGCATTTTTGTATCGAGCGTCCAGCAACCCGCATTCGGGGTACCCGACCTCGGCACGTATCAAGCGCACGGTAGTACGAAAATCACTCGGACTACCGTATGCTCGATACTCGCGACTCGCGCCTACAGTCTCGAATATCTTTTTGAGTTTTCCTGGCTCCTCACCATCAAGCTACTTGATAATATGTATTAGTTTAATTTTGGTTCTGGTAGTCAAATCGTAAAGCAATTTTAATTCTAGTAGTTCACTAAGTGGAATGGAAAGTAGCAAAAAACTTAAAGATTAATAAGATTTTGCTATTTGCCTAGTTATTTGATGCTGTCTCTAACAAACTATCCCAAACTAACCCTAAGGCTGTCCTTACCTTAACCTTTTGCTCAGCTCCAATTTGGGTTTGTTTTGGTTAGTTTTGTTACTTAGAGACAGCATCATAAATAATTATTTACATCTGCCTGAATCTAATCTCCGCATTTGTCAAATAACGTATACCTGCAGGGCCATATTCTCCGTAGTTCATAAAGCTTGGCTTAGTGGAAAAGCTCGGCTTTGTCACACAAAAAGCCAAGCGTTTCCACTAAGCCAAGCTTTATAAACTACGGGGAATATGGCCCTAAGTAAATAGCAAAAATCTTGTTAATTTTTACCTGCTTTAAAAATTCGATTTTTAAATCGTTCTAACATATTTCAAAAAATAGGCGTTTTTTTTTTGGAGAAAAAAGTATACAGATGATAATGTCATTGGAAGAATGGCTAACACAATAATAATTCAAAATGTTTTCGAAAAAACGTGAAAGTGGCCTATCCTATCTCGCCATGGTATTCTATTCATGGTAAGGTTATGTAGATAAAACATAATTTTGCTCTTACTTATTCCCTTACCTCGACTTCCTGCTTAGTCTTGAAATTAGTTCGTATTTCGCTGGAATCGACAATGTGGTACATATAATTTTCTGGCCAGTGCATAATAAATGATAAACAATAAAAAAAAAAAAAAACTGAATTGTTGGACGCCGATCCATAATTTCACACAGACTAGTATCAAGCGTACGGTAGCTTGACAATCGATTGGGAAATCAGACGCTCGTTATGAGACAGGCCTCGGTTAATACGACGTTACCCGAATGCGGTATACTGGGCGCTCGATACAAAAATGCCTCCAGGGCTCTTGGATAAAAATTTATATTTCTATAACCGTTAAAGTTAGCACCTTAATTTTTTTTTTAAAAACTTCGTCTATGTTTTTACCACATTTGATTCGATATATATGTATAGAAATTTTCAATAATACACATTGCTCGCCGCAGGGTGAAGTTTGAGATGCACGATTTTGATAATTCTATATTCCTAACTTTTTAACAAAAAAACCTTGAGCCTTTTCGAAATTTCTGAACTGTCAGAAGCGCTCATGTTTCAAGTATAAGTGTGCAAAAAATCAGAATTTTAGATTGTATGCTTAAATTAATACAGCAGGTATTGTTCAGAAAAACATAGTTTTTCAAATTCGAGCTCAGTCACGTTTAAGGGCCGATTTCAAAGTTCAGTCCTATTAAAAAAAGTTGCACATTCCCATTTTCTATGCCCCAAAGTGTCCTCTACAAGATGATATAGGTTTCATCTGGTTATACCTCGGAATCACCCACCCTCAGAAAACAGCGAGTTAGAGCAGTGATTTTATTCCACTAAATAAGGTAGGTATTATAATAGATTGAGAAGTAGTAGGTAGTAAATAATATTTATGCACCAATATTCATAATATACTTAGTATCCTTACCATATGATATCATTCCTCGAAAAACAGGATGTCTGTTGACAAAGGCAGCAAATCTTGAAAAAATCACCATTTTTGTACTTTAACTTCACCCCGTTTATATTTGCAATAAAAATTCTTTGGCACAAGAATTAATTACTATAGGAACTTTTTAACTAATGATGTACACAACAGTTGACTAGGACCTCTGAGATTATGACTGACTATTGAGTCTGAAGGTTCACTGAGATTATGCACGCCAGATTGTAGAGCATAACTAATCTTTGCTACGCGATTTAACATGATTGTGCAAATTGTAACTTTGCCAATTTAATAAGTTAAGCTGTATTGTGATTGTGATGTTAATACAAAGCTTTCACTTTGACCTTTGGATAGTGGGTTTTGCGTCTTTGTTTTATTACGTAACGATTTTCCCTTGAAACATCTAAAAACACCCTTTTACCAGAATCTTCTTCTATAAAACTGTTAAAAAAAAGACAGACAATGTCAGCTGATGATTGGATTTGGTTTTACGTCATAATATCAGGGACGGGATGAATGAATGAATTTGAATGAATTTTTTTTTTGTAGGTTGCGTTGCCAGTAGCGTTAATAGTCCGGGAGCACTGATTCATTAATTTACACATAATATTATAGGTACCTATTATATTAAAAAAAAAACATTTAGCAGAAATTCTAAAAATATTAGAAAATATTCAATTTACATAATAATTTCGATTTGGAAAATACCTTCAAAAATCCAATTTAGCCCTACGAAATAATATTACCAAGAATTATTGCAGAACTGGCGTCTTTGATTAGACATAGACATTAGACATGATGAAGAAAAAAAATCTTTATTGATGCCAGATACAAAAAAAGTATTTACACAAGTCAAAAAGTAGAGTTATACATATTAAAAAATACGGCTACAAAAAAATGTTTATGAAACAGCCGAGGAGGCAATTGAAAAATAGAACTAATAAAATGTTAACAAACAAACATACATTACATTCAAGTCACATTAAAATTAGAAAAAATTTAATACATTTTAATGGCAAACCTCTTATTATTTCACTGGGTAATCTGTTAAAAATCTTAACTGCCAGAAATTCAAGGCGGTTCTGACACCTTTCCAGACGACACAGAGCCGGAACCAATCAGATCATTACGATTTCTTGTTTGATGGTCATGCAGGTCGGAGTGGGATATGATATGAAGTTTCATTCATCTTTACATAGACAATGCACTCAAGAATAAATACTGACGGGAAAGTCATTATCAAAAGCCAACCTGCTGCCATCCCTATACCCCAATCCAGTAAGCACCCTTACAGCTTTACGCTGAAGTCCGAAAACTCTAGTCGCCAAAGGCGCACTGCCCCAAGCAATAATGCCATATGACATCAGTGAATGGAACAGCCCGTAGTAGGCAGTCTTGAGGGTCTGTTTCGACCAATGAACTATAACCAAAAACTGGAATGCTAACAGATAAAAGGACGAACTTGAAGCCTAGTGCGGCTGCTGCGGAGGGGATACCTGTTTTTGTCGCACTCATTATGTTAAATGGCGAAAATTGCTTCCAACACGTATTCCAATTGATGAAACCTGTGAAGGGAAATATGACAAAACTTTCGAAAACCTCATATGTCAGCGAGCAACAGAAAAAAACAACATTCCCCGTTGTGGCATCTGTCTTTCATGGCTACATTTTTTTGGCAGATATGGCAATGTGTGCGCATTCGCCGCATTCCAGTTTTTAGCTATAGTTCATTGGTTTCGACACACAGCCATACAGGTTACGAAGCAGAAAGACAGTGGTACTCAGCCTACCCGACACTCTCTCAACCTGGACATCCCATCTTAACTCAGGATCCATGTAGATTCCCAAGAATTTCACCTCAGTTGAATTGGGACTGTTATCAGTATCCCTCAGCGAAAATATCATCTTATGGGTCTTGCTCCGATTCAGAATAAGTCTGTTGGCATTGAACCAATTTTCAGCCCTCGACTGAGCCACCACAGCCCCCTCCTCAACATCCTTCAATCTGCCGCCCCCTAGGAAAATGTTGGTGTCATCAGCAAAAAGGGCGTAGCTGATCGCACCCTCGGTTGGTGGTGAATCATTTATAAAAATGAGAAAAAGGGCAGGGCCAAAAACAGAACCCTGTGCCACCCCACATCAATCTCCCTTTCCGCTGATGACACTGAGCCGACTCTCAGCAGGGCCGGCCCTACCATAAGGCGAACTGAGCGAGCGCTCCAGGCGCCAGACCTCGGGGGGCGCCTTCGACTCGTTCCTTGGTAAAACAAAAAAAGGGAAAAGTATATTTTCGCTTTGAATTCTGTCTCTGCTTTTCGATATCATGCTTCCACAGCATATACAAAAACAATCAGCAGGCTAACTTGAGTGATAGCCCGTGTAATAGAGGAATTCATCGTCAAAATGTCAATAGCGGCCATTTTGGGATACGAAACAGGGCCTGATTAACGATAATTTAGGTTTTTTCTTTCCTGTGACAGAGTCGTATTGGCTTTAAATAAACTAATTTATTATTACTTACATATAATAATGTTTATAATTACTAATTTATTATTATTATTGAATATACAAGAATAATAACAGATAACACCATAAATGACAACACGAATATATCAAAATCGTTTTAAAAATCATAGCTAAAATTCCGCTCTACACCGCACGCCTATGACCTCCGTCAGAAATAAACAAATAAAATAAAATTTCGGCGCTCCTGCCGTTTAATGACCGCGTTATGACAAAATGGTATCCCCTGATGGCGGCCTGCGCAGAAAAGATGCGCGTGAGAGTTAGCCTGCTGATTGTTTTTGTATATGCTGTGATGCTTCTCTACTTGTGAGCAAGCTTGTGCTTACTTAGTATGAGAATAACCTGTCCTGACGTTTTTTTTGGGACGCGCACGGATCGTGGGTGTGGTGGCGCCCTTACCCGATCATTTGATCACGATATTTTGGATAGTGATAACAGTCACTCGAAAGCAGTCCTTCAGGCGTTAGCATTTAATAATTGGCAAGATACGTTTCCTTATATCTGGACAGCTCTCCGTATTTTTGTTACCATTCCTGTTACAGTGCCGAAAGGTGAACGGAGCTTTAGTAAGCTTAAGGGCGGGTATTATAAAACTGCTTTGAAAGTTAACTTGAAGTTAACTTTTTGAATTACATGTAATTCCAGTTGTTCGATTTTTATATTTATTACGCCCGGTTTATTTATATTCGGATAAACAACCAATGGAATTAGAGATTGCATTTTTATCGGTCGGTCAGATTGCATACCTGACAGTTTATCAGAAGGTGAATAAACCGGCCCTAATGGCCGTTTCCACAAACTAGAAAGTTCTCGTGCGTCAGATGCTACGCTAATACGGTACCTACCGCTAACAATACGGTATTTTACATGGTACCTATATTATAGTTCTCGAGCACGAAGACACATAAATCCTCTAATCCCTTATTCTGTTTACATTTTGACAGCTGAGTTGAGTAATCTAACCCCACTTTTTTTGCTTGTTTTCTAACTTTTATTTATTCTGAAGATTCCTGAGCTTGAATAATTTTCCCTTGGTGTTTTTTATGGAGGAATTATTAGAAGTTGCTGTTTTTGCAGACATAAATGGAGCGTAAACTAGTTTTGGCAGAGCATAGCGTTACAGTAAGGCATCCGGTAAGTTCCGTTAAATAGCGGGCTCCGCTAACGCTTATACCGTAACAACTGTCATACTTGTCAAGCGTTGTCAGCGTTACGGTATTTGAAATTTGAACGGCCCAAGAACTCTCTACTATTACGATAAGTATTTCCTAAACTGACATTTCTCCATGGAAAACTACGTCAGTCTAGGGAATACTTATCGTTTAAGGCTTCCCGAAAATAACTAGTTGGTGGAAATGGCCATAAGTGTTATAAGTGATATTACCAAAGTGGATTATTGATTGATCCCATCAAAGAATGTGAACTAAATGTTAGTAAATAAGAGAACTTTGTACCAACGAACAGAAATGTTTTGAATTTTCAATTGGTAAGATAAATAGAGACATTGAGCTTTTGTTTGTTCCAACCCAGCAGGAAACCGTAATATTATCGTCAGGATTCTGCGCAAAACCTAAAATTTTTGCATAGAAACTGAAATTCGTATACAGAGTAGTTCCTAAACCGTTCTGGGACGTTTTTTTGACGGGTTGGAACAAACCTATTAAATTAGATAATGGTCAAAATCCATACTCGCGTATGCGAATCACATTTAAACTAGGGGCGCCAAAGTCAGATCTCGCTCCATACTAAAAGTAGCCTCGGGCCGGCACTGACTCTCAGAATCTGGCTATGACCGGTAGACAGAACGGGCAGCAAAGAAATTGGACACGTCAGCATCTTCTCCCTTTTTATAAATGGGAGTTACTAGAGCTCTCTCAAATACTTTTGGAAACACACACTCTCTAAAGCAGAGATTAATCAACTTTGTCGACGGCACAAGTACAATGTTTTCAACTGTTTTTAATAAGCGAACAGACAGGCCTATATCATTATATATCATGAGGCTAAAGAAAAAAGTCAAAGTACATTATACATTTTACTATTACTGCTATTTAATGTCACCTATGTTTGTTTTCAAATAAAACATTAATAACAATGTCAAATGTCAATAGGTATGTAACTAATACCTTTATTATCTTTTTTACTTACTAGAATGCCTACTAGTTACAAACTGACATATTTGGCAATCTGGTTTTCATTTTGGCAAAAAAAGTTAGCCCCATAGGTAGGTATTTGCATTAATCAAACGTTGTGGATTTTGGTTAATATATCAGGGCTACCATACTCTCCCCATATTGTCATATAGGCACCCTTGTGAAATAAAAAATTGAATGGATATTATAATGTACAAAAAAAGCGCTCTTGGTGTGACGTCAGAGGCTACCATAAAACCAGCGGTTTCCTCCACGTTCACCTGCTAAAAAGGGCCTTCAGTTAGTTTCGTAATTTTCCTTGAATTTGCTTACTGCGTGTTTATTAATTACTCGTGTTTCGGCTTAGGTATGGTATAATTTTTGAAGTGCCTAAGCAAATTGGGGGAATCGGAGAAGTAAAGGCCGAATTTGCCCCATCTATGTTACCAGATGCTATTTCCACAGAATTTGTTGTGGAAATGAAACGCCCAACAAATGTGAACTCATTGCCACTTTACATAAAAAAACTATAAAATTACAAATAAATGTAACGCACAAATTCAGTCAGGGTTGTTAATGTCGCAGAAAAATTGAATTTACTATGTATTGTCACATACTACGTCGCAAAAGTAGTAAATGTAGTAGATGTCTTATACATAATAAATGCATAATATTAATGAGTCATCATGCTAGAAAGGCTATTTTTTAATTGGTCCTCTGTCCACTCTTCTTTAAGTAACAGATCATCTCAGGAGTAACAGGAATTCTCAAAATCAATGTACATCAGTACTTACATCACATATATTAGGTCTGTTCCAACAAGCCAAAAACCGTCCCATAGAACGGTTATGAAACTACCCTCTGGATTACTTACATCTATGTTCAGTTCCGCTGAACTAATTGATTTTAGTTTAGATATTTTTTTCAATTTTAAGTTACATTCAATTCTTGAGTTTTATTGGGAATTAAGTCATAGGAATTTTTGGGTATAGGGCTAATTTAAATACTGAAATCGCGAGTAAAATGTAGCCTTGCATTTATTATACAACGGTATTCTTAGAGGGTGAAGATTCATTCATTCGCGTGTGCTAAAAATGGCACCGGAACTAGATTGGAACCAAAAAATTTATATCTCTCTCTGGTATCGACTATACACACGATCAGACGGACTCGGCAATAACCTCAAAATAAAAACATTTTCACGCGAAATTAAAACTGATTAATTCTTACCCCATATTATGATTATAAACTCCCGCAAATTACGCGCATCAATTAAGTAAAGAAGCTCCCCGTTGTTGTGTCGCCAAAACGCAACAGTTTAGGTGCACCTAGAAGAGGATTAGACGACACTTCGGTAAGTCCCTCTTTTATTAGGCTGTATCACTGCTATATTATTTATTTTAAATATCAATAGTCAATACGAATCAACTAATTTTTGGAATTTTGGAATAAAAAATGGAAAGTACCTGCCGACACTAATATGTTTGGGGGAATCCCAGGAAAGCGAAAGCAGCATCGCGGTTGCCTGTGACCAAGAACACTCAACCTAATAGAACTACTTATTGAGCTGAAAATATCTGTTATTTTATCCGAAGACCTCAAAACTTGGCGTAAACTGCATTAGCCGAGTTTAAAACAGTATAACAAAATATCAAAAAAACAATTTCCTAATTTTTGTCATCTTTTTCGTCGATTTGCTCCGAAATTTTGACAGGCACGTGACTGGATCAGACAGTTTCAATTTACAAATCACGTGCCTGTCAAAATTTTGGAGCAAATCGACGAAAAAGATGACAAAAACAAACATGGCTCTTGTTGAAATCACCTTTTCTACATCTAAAATCGACAAAAAGCAACCACCACCTGAATCGCAAGCATCTCTTCGAGGCCTGCTGGTGACGTCATCGTCATAAGGTGCTATGCTACTAATTAGTAGTGACGTCAATGAGGATGACCAATCCGGTTGGTTTACGATTCTTGGCCTGTGCTCACCGAATCAACCGGCAGAGGTTGCTGATGTTGCATTGCATTGTTGCTGACATGAGAGCAAGTTTTCAGGGGGGGCCGGCTAAATTTCAGTGGTGGCCCCGTCCCCCTCTGGCCACCCCCCTGGCGTCGCCGCTGTACTATTTTGCACTAAAAAAGGTGATTTCGCGATCTTTCTACCTTCAAATAAAAGATGGAATTCAATAAGTCTACTAAACTTATCCAACTCTACCTGAAAACGAGTAGTTTTTGCGCTTTTGGTTAGATATTGTTTTGTTGCTTTTTGCTTTACGAATTCACGATTTACTTTAGATAAAAATATTCTTAAAATGAAAAATCGCGTTATTTTGAAAAATGTAGTATGGAAATGAATCAAAATACGTAGGTAGTAAATTGAGTGTGTAGCATAGCAAATAAATTTACTTCGGTACCTACCTAGTAAATAACGTAGTAAATGTTACATTAACGACTTTAACAGAGAGTGATTGGAACTATTAAATAATGCCTCGCAGTATTAGGATCTACGTTATTTTATTAGTGCATCAGCACTATTTCTTCAATAAAATAACAGTTATTGGAAGAGTGTAGTAGGTGGTAAGAATTACCTTATTTTATATTATTAATTTTGACAGCTGATAGCTATGTTTATAAATTTCATTTTTGTTTGTGAATTTCTGCTGATACCAATTTTTTGATGTTACCTACAGTAAAATGAAAAATTATTGTAAAAAACAAATTCTCTAAGTAAAATTACGTCATCGTCGAAAAGCGAAACGTCAGTCGTCAAAAATATCAGAAATATTGAATTAAGGGAAGTTTACTGCTTCGCACTAACCATACACAAATAAAGACAAGCAAAGCAGTAACCCTAGGGGAATCCTTATTTTCAGACCCAAATGCGCATGCGTAGATGTCAAAATAAGTTAATTTAAATACTGCTTGTCCTTATTGCACTTCCAATAACACTCTATTAACAACCCTGCGGTTACAATAACTGTTATTATTCAGAGAAAGAAAACGAGGGATATTATGTGTAGATGATCCAGCTTCTGAAATAGATATCTAAGGAAGAAATTGATTTCATTATACCTACTCTGTATTATATGTATAGACATGTTGATGAATATTTTATGGATAGGCTTCGATGAAACATACCCATTCCGGATTTTTTAATGTTTGAAGAGTACAAAAATTATTTATTTTTTTTGTAACTTTTCAGGGTAGTAGGCATGTACAATAAGTTTTGAATAACATATTTTATACATTTTATTAGGTATTTCGAAGTACTTTTTTATTTGTTTTAATTTCCCAAAAACTTTTCAACAAGAAATTATAGATAAGTCCGTACAGATGAGAGCCGAACCAATAATAAAATTTGTGATTCTTGGTGGATCAAAGACACCTTAATTTACCTATTGATATTTTTTTTACAATGCGTGCAATAATATGCATAAAGTGATAAATAAAACAAATTTTAACTAGGGGTTTTTTATCATTAAAAACTGAGGTACATACTTCACAAACATAGGTACCTAATAATATTGGTCCGGTTCGGGTTTATGGAAAACGGACGGTTCTAAAACGGTTTCAAACAATCGCACAGTTTATCAATCGACAATCAACAAAATGACAATGGCGCGGCTTTCAAAAATTTCAGTAATAAACTGTGCGATTGTTTCGAACCGTTTTACAACCGTCATTTTCCCAAACCCGAACAGGCCATAAGGCGGTTACACACGGACGTGGATGTCTGAAAACATGTACGCACATACATGAACGTGCAAACAAAAACATCAATGTGTATGCAAAATACCGTCGCGTTTTTGAATGTACAATTTTGTATGCACACTCGGAACACTGTAGCAAGAATAGCAAGACTGCAGTTTTGTGCGAACGTCTGTACAAAAGCGCCATGCACGTTCTTGGTTGCACGTTGACGTATGCACGTATATGTATTAAGACATCCACGTCCGTGTGTAACCGCCCATATGAGTAACACCACTAACACCAATCAACAATCAGATACCAAGAGATATTTACATCGCACCCACATATTTTCCAGGTTCTGTAGGGCCTGCACAAGCCACAAATCCTCACGATTCTGCAAAACTAATACTAAATGAAACTTAAATTTTCGCGCTAACCGCGCGCTTTATCATTCGAGTTATTTCTTTCTTTATGCAGAAGAAAATCAGCATGCAATCTTTGAATATAAAACTACAGGAAGGAGCATAACTTCGAATCTGCGCGACCAAAATATGTGGAGGTTGCATATATGGCCGACTAGTATTTCCGGTTTGGCAGTGGCGTATATTTATTTAAATATGATTGTCAATATTATGACTCACTCTTTTCTCACTAATTCCAGTACTTATCATCACTTAAAACCGCTAAAATCCATTAAACATCCACTTAAATGAGGACACAGGGAACCACCAAAACAAATGATGAGTCCAAACTTGGAGGCTGAATATGGCCGTTTCCGTCCCTTCGTTGTCTGTAGTGACAGATAGAAAACGCTCCTTCCTGTAGTTTTATATTCAAAGATTGCAATAGTTGTATTCCATTTACACCTAGGACTCCTAGGACGAGCTCCGGAACAGCTCCGGGGCGTTACGCGCTTATTCCTTCCGAAAAGTTTTTGTCTACTGTGTAGCTCTAGTGTTCTAAACTATTGCAAGGAATACCGTAAGGTGGGGGTACTTGCAACAGTGGCACAACTTGCAACATTTATTCATCGGTGTGGAATTTTTGCTTTCCCCCTCCTCCCGCTTGAGTCGCGCGTCAACCGCTAACGTGTTACCGTTTAGTACGGATCAGTAGGTTGAAATGTGAGTAGGTTTAGCGTTGAAAAAATTTAAACACGAAAAATTTGGCGCCATTTTCTGACAGCTCTAGTAAATGCTCTAAATTGTTGCAATATAACTTCTCCTGTGCAGAGCTTATTTACGCTAGGATTTATATCAAATTTCGATATGATGTGCTTGAATGCTTATTCTAAAACATTGAATATCTAGTTTTGAGTTAAGTTTGAAGGTTTTCGTAAATAGATTTTTTTTTTAAATTGCATGTACAAAAGTGGGTAACTTGCAACATGCCTCGCAAATACAAAAAATAGTTAGGGAGTAGGACCTACCTACCGTAATTATTCCAACGAAACTTTGGAAAATGCATCGAAAACGGATCAGGGATTCGGGAAGCATCGCGAGAATTTGGGATTGACCCATCAACGCTTTCTCGGAAAAGAAGAAACTTGTTTCCCCTTGATCCTGGTAGGCAGCCTGTATTTCCAAAGGAAGAGAAGGAAGCTCATCATACCATGACCAATTTTTGGTCAAAATTGACCAAAATTGGCCAAAATTAGCCAATTTTTTTTTTTTTTTTAATATTTTGTGTTGCAAGTAAGTTAACACCACTGATCTAAAAAATAAATGGATAAACAATTCATATGGCTTGATTGGCAAAATTTGTGCGAAAATTTGGGGTCAATATTCTACGAACAGTTGTGCAACTGAACAGCCTAACGCCTGCGCAGTGTCTTATCTTTCGAACAACTGTTCTAAATTTTGAAATTCGTTCATTAATTTTCATTGGCCAGATTTTGTGCACACACAATACGTATCTACTGCGCACGCTCACAGCTGTCCCAGTCAGTTGTTTTTGTTTAGATTTTGACCTAGTAAATTAGCAGCATTAGAACGTTCTTTGTTTATCCATTTATTTTTGAGATCAGTGGTTAACACGCGTTCCTAAATACAATTACTACTGAAAAAAGCCACTTGTTGCAAGTATCCCCTTGCAGGTGTTCAACTTGCAACACACAGTTTTTTTTTTAAATATATAGGTATCAACTAATAATGTTGTTCAAAGTTTTTTGTTAGAATCGGATACTAGACCACAAGACTAAAATTTTGGCACCAATTAGGTCAAATTCGACAAAAAAATAAAGAAGGTATCCGCAAAAGAATTTTGAAAATGTTGCAACTAACCCCACCTTACGGTACAACTAAAATAATAGTTGTATTCCTTTCAAGAGTTTAAAACACTGGACCTACTCGCTCCGATGGTTCCCACCAGCGCTACAGAAAAATGTTGAAATTTTGACAGTATACTAGTGTCAATTGGTCTGTTCTCACAAGATTCTCTGACAGTTTCCAAACTGTCAGAAACAATCCCTCAGCTAAGTTATCGATTTATCTTGGAACGGAACGACGGCACGACGGCATGAAAACATGTATGGGCGATGCTTCCTGACAGTTTGCGAACTGCCCGAGACTCTTGTGAGAACAGACGTGGCAAGCCGGCTAAAATATTTTGAAGATGGTGGCAATTGGCAATTCCGGTTACATCGGAAGCAGACGTCAGCGTGATTATTTTAAATGAGACACCCTATTATATTATTTCATTCTTGGTTTCTAATCAGGATTAGGGATTCGGTGCGTGTATAATGTAGGTATTATACCTCTGTCTAAGCATTTGTGCCATAGCTATTTAAATTTTTATGCCAAACATTACGTTTGCAGGCACTAATTGAGAATTTTTCCAATGAGAAATCTATTATTATTTGATTTGGGTTGGATTTTTTGTTGACAAGGACTTCGGTAGGTACTTCAATGGCTTTTTTTATAATATTTTCATAAATATTAATAGAGGCTGTTCAAAAAATAAGATTAAAAATAAGATTGAGAAACTGTCGAAAATCAATTTTTTCAAATGGAAACTCCCAAGTTTTGTAATTTTATCTTATTTAGGTCGGGTTTATTAATTTTCAGATAAATTTGCTGGTAACTATCTGCAAGATAAATTAACCGTTCTGTAATTCTATTGGTCGGCGGATAAATGGCCGACCAATGCGATTGCAGATTGCGTTTTTATCCGTCAGATTGCATAGCTGACAGTTTAACAGAAGGTGAATAAACCGGCCCTAAGCATTAAAAATAAGGGTCGTAAAGTTTATGTGAGTCTTATTTCGAAAATGTTTAGTTTTTAAAATTCATAATTATTTTAGTGCCTGCGAACTTAATTTTTGCAAAAAAAAAACTCACTTTCAGATACACCCTGTATATAAATAAATCGATTTGGTTCCCGGTGGGACACCCAGTATACACCTATCACTTTTAAATTTTCATCATTCACATAATTGAATAATGAATGAGAAATCATGGTCAAATTTGGTCGCTGGCTACCGGTCTATAACTTATTACGCGTTGCGTTGGTTGCCTAATTTGCCATAAACTTGGAATTTGGAAAGTTCAATTTCCATGTTACTAATCATTTTTATCAGGATTACCTTCTTATCTCTTTCTAACACACCAAGACTCAAAAGGAGAGAGAGCCGATCGACCAAATACCTCATAATAATTTAATTTATGTTTATTTTTCTTTATCAGCCACAGCCACAGTAGTTATCAGGCGCGTTTTTGCCGGCTTTTGAAACTGTTTCATTATTACAGAACTACAAATCTTTATGTAATAAAAACTATGTGGGTGTTAAATATCAAGCAAATTGTTCCTCTCTTCATCTCATTTGTGAATCATAAAATATAACCTTATTATTTTAAAGTAAACCAAAAGCTATATGTCTATTTTAAACAATTACAAAATGAACTGAGGAATGGTGCTCTAGGAATTAGAGAATTAATACCTAAATTTTAAATCGCGTCAAATTGAAATCGAAAAAATCTATTGAAAATGTAAGTATGTAATGTACATTATCAATTATATTGCTCGAGTTTTCATTGAAATTCGACTTTAAACTAACTAAATCAAGCCAGTTTTCATCGAAATTCGACATATTTTACCCTGTTATGTACCTAATTTAGTACCGTACCTACCTATATGCGGGCCCTGGTTTATATTAGTAAACTTGAATCTAATTTTTAGTTGGGAAATTATGGAATGGAATAATGTTTTTTGATTTTTGTTCCAACAAAGACTGAGGTGACCACTGCAATGTAGGTATGCCAAGATTTTTTTTAAATCGTGGACGTTATCCATTTTGAAATCTGGAAATTAAACAATTTATCTGACGTACGCATACCAGAATATGAAATTAGGTTAGAAAGAAAGCCGATAAAATAAAATGATAAAATACCATACCAACTTGACACATGACCTCGACCAATGAATCTGAACGAATTGGGACAAAGTTCCTAATTCTTCATTTAGGTTGGCCAACTATTGATAAAATTCAATTTTTAATTCAATATTAGAATTAGAGCTACTTTTCATTTATTTAGAGGTGTGTCTGTTAACTCTGGGACCTGCCATTTGTAGTACAAGAGATATGCATGAAGAGTGACCCTCCTAGGCCTCCTAAAAACATGGGTTTTTCAACACAATTCTGCTCAAACAAATTAACGAATTTGCAACATCTTTCCACATTATAAAATTTTTTATCTACAGGGATGGTTATCAATGTTTTGGAAATTTCCATGAATGTATGCCCATTTTACACGTTCAAATAGTTATAGAACATTTGATGTCTTTGGCTCGGTCTTTGGTGTTTTTCTTATGTGGATTGAAAAAAAATCTTGCTGATGAAACACTACATTGCAGGAAGTGTAGAAAGAAGCCAACTTTAATTTCTTGACTTCTCCAAAAAATCAACTTTTAAAAAATATCTTGCTGATTATTTAGCAGGTTATTTAGGTATGCTAACTAGACTGTAGAGTTTTTCAGTCAATAGAAATGATGTGGTAAAACATTCTCTTTTTGTAAATTTTACTATTCAAGCCCCTTTTGACTATCCCGCCACACATTACTTAGTTAGTTAATAAATATGTTCATGTTCCACATTTAAAAAAAATATTTTCAGGAAATTCATAGAAATATTATTTTTCTTTTCCCTATCGTTCTTGTGCACAATATCCCAAGAAAATGATGACTACTACAAGCTTTTGAACATACCTAGAGATGCTACACTTCAAGAAATTAGAAAGGCTTTTAAAATTATGGCTGTCAAGTTCCATCCAGACAAAAACCAGGTATTGCAGTGATAAACTTGTTTGAAAAATAAATACAAACTCTATTCCAGTGAATAGAATATTATAGATCTAATGGGTCAATTCTGTGCACATCTGTAAGCAATTCTATAAATTTCTATAAGCCCATAGCTGCCTAGAGACAATTTGTAATTCTGCACTTGCTGTAGATTACAGAATATATTATGGGATCGTGAATATTTCCGATGGAGTGTTTGGCAATCGATGCGTTTTGCAGTGTCTATAGGCTTATAGAAATTTATAGATTTTCGTACAGATTGCGCAGAATTGACCCGTTAGTGTAATAATAAATGTTTTAGGAAGATCCTGATGCGGAGAAAAAATTTATCAAGTTAGCAAAAGCCTATGAGGTTTTAAAAGATCCAAGTTCGAGAAAACAATACGATTTACATGGGGATGAAGAATTCAAAGACAGAAAACAGAATTATCATAGTTATTCATATTACCGAGATCATTTTGGAATATATGACGACGATCCTATTATAGTTACACTTAGCAAAAATGACTATGGTATTAATAATGATTTGACAATGCGTTACAGTGGTTCACATACATAATTTTAGAACTCAATGTCTTGGATGAAAACCAAGTATGGTTTGTTAATTTCTATTCACCGCACTGTAGTCATTGCCATGATATGGCTCCAATATGGAGAAAGTTGGCATTAGAATTGGAAGGAGTTGTTAGGATAGCAGCAGTAAATTGTGAAGAAGATTACCCGTTGTGTCACCAATTAGGAATTCGAGCTTACCCCACTTTGATGCTGTATGAAAAAGAGGTGAGTTAGTATTAAATAGGTTTGGTGAGCTTGTTCTCTATTGCCTATATGATAAAATTGGACTGCTCTTTTGGATCTGATTTGCGTGTATAAAACCTTTGTCCTTTAAGAGATTTTAATTTTTTTAGGCACATATGTATGATGGTGAGATTTATCGGGGACCACAAACTCTAAGAGACATTCAAGAGTTTCTTCTTTCCAAAGTTTATGTAAACATCAAGGAAATCAATGCTGAAGAATGGAGTGTCTTGAAAAGTGAACAGTGGGTCCTTTTTTTGTGCAGCGAAGATGACTATAACTGCCCTGAAAAAGATACCATCAAGAAAATAGCATCAGCTTTGGTAAGATAAACACAAACAACTAAACCAGTTGCGAGGAATTATAAAACTACATTTTAGGAAGGGCTTTTGCAAGTCGCAATTATAAAAGACAGAGATCTTTGCGAAGAAATATCAGATAGCTACAAGAGTCAACCCCTTATATTTTGGCAAATGGATGATAAAAAAATTCCAAAAGTGCACATCATACAGGGATCGGATTTTAAAGAAATTGTGGACAAAATTTTAAATATTTTACCTCACCCACCTTTACTAGATGAAAATAAATTTCATGTGAGTTTTTTTTTTGTTATAAGCAAAGCTCATGTTAATACTGATTTTGTTTTTAGGATTTGAGGACAAAGTTAAGACTAGGATTTGACAAGCCTTGGCTAATATGTTTTTATTTGGGGGCTGCAACTGATTTGAAATTGGAACTGAAAAGGTTACCCGCTGTCATTCCAAATATAAATATTGGTAATTCATGTTAACTTCTCACTACTTAATAGACAAAATTTCCAGTAAATTTATTCATAGTCTCTAATTGAAAAGTTCAAACTGCCTGCATTTCTATTCCAGGTTTAATTCATTGTGGAAAAAGTGCTGGACTATGTGCAGCATTACACATAGCCCGTTATCCAACTTGGTGTGTTATTAAACAAGGTGGTGCATTTGAAGTGCATCAAGGACGTGATGTGCTACATGAAGTTGCTACCTTTGCCAGGGATAGTTCTAAGAGTACAAATTTGCATGCCTTAAGTCCCGCCGATTTTATTAATTTGAAGAGTGAAGGTAATTTCCTTGTTTTTTCATACATACATTACAGAGTATTGTGCCTTTTTCAAACAGTGGATTTTTAAAGAAACACTGTGTTATATTGGACCAGATTGGTTAACTTGTCAGTTAACTCAAATCTTATTAGAAAATGAAACCTGTGTGAATATCAAGCCACTGGCAGCAAACTGGCCATATTGTACTTTCATGACAAGTTGACTAGTATCTACGAATGAATATTTTTCTCTATCTCTATCTCTCTATTCTCTATAGGTAGACACCACCCAGCATAAAATAATTAGGTATTTTTATAATATATTTTTTAATATTTAAGGGACCCCTTGGCTGATTGACTGGTACGCCCCTTGGTGTCCTCCATGTAAAAAACTTACGCCAGAACTGCGCAAGGCTAGTCAACATTTTGATTCTGAGATCGTACAGTTTGGCACAATTGACTGCACTTTGCATAGGGAATTGTGCTCTAGCCAACAAATCAACTCTTATCCTTCGATGTTTTTATATAATGGAAGCAACATTAAAATGTTTCAGGTAGGAATTAATTTTTTTTTTGTGTTTTTAGGCAACACAACACTATTATACACTAGTTTAAAATGTTTGATAATCGTTTATATAGAATTCTGTGGCAACTGAATTTTTCCGTCTCCAATCTTGATTTATCAAACTAATAGTTTTTTTTTTCTAATAACACCACTTTCCAGTGATTGTGGAAGAACTCAAAATATAACTAAAAATCCTTGTAGTATGAGTCGCAGTTCTGACTTATCTTTAAGTTTCACTTTTTTGACACTGAAACATGCTCAAGTTACCTTTAGTTACAAGTTGATTATTACAGTATCCTTTCCTTGATGGTCGTCTAATCTGATTCCAGGGCACACCAAACGAAGTATCAATAGTAGAATTCATTCAAGATATCATGAACGATGTTGTTCTTAACTTGGACGAAAATAATTTTAGCTTGTTGGCCAGAAAACCAGCTGCAGAAATGTGGATAGTAGATTTTTTTGCGCCATGGTGTGGACCTTGTCAACACTTGGCACCTCAATATAGAAAATTAGCTAAATCTGTAAGTCAATGTTGGTGATAGACAATTTTATTTTTTTCTTAAATTTCTTTTTGTAGATTTCCCAGTTTAAGGATATCATAGTTGCTCAAGTAGATTGTGTAGCAAATGGGAAACTGTGTGATTCCCAAAATATTCGAGGATATCCTACGATTAGATTGTACCCGTTGGGCAGTAAAGGCATGGGATCTGTGGTGTAAGCATTATTTACTATACACTACCAAGTGTCTTATCATATAACACAAACAAATGAAATGAAATTTCAGAGAAGTTCAATATTGATTAGCTTCTTTGACTATTATTCAATATTTTTAGATGCTTAGGTGTATTATATTTTCTTTTAGAATATACAATGGTCAAAGAGATGCTATATCGCTTAAAAGGTGGGTCCTTAGTTTTCTGCCTTCTAAAGTTGAGGATTTGTCCGAGCTAGATTTTAAAGAACAAATTCTGAAAAAGAAATTTTACTTACCTTGGCTAATAGATTTCTATGCACCTTGGTGCGGACATTGTGTAAATTTTGAACCAGAGTTTCGGAATGCAGCTCAGGTATTTTAATTTTCCCTCTAATGCTGCATAAAAAAACAATTTATTTTATATGATTTTAGAGGTTAGACGGCAAAGTACGCTCTGGTAAAATTGATTGTGAAACTAATCGGATATTTTGTGGTTATCAAAGAGTTGTTGGGTATCCTACAGTAAGACTTTATTTTTCGCCTACTGAATATGTTAATATTGGCAGCCAAGAAGCCAATGCTATTATAAAACAAGTTAAAGCCCTTTTGGAGGAACGTGAAAATCAACATGACGAGTTATAGGAATTTTTATATAAAATTTCCATTAGGCAAATTGTTAATTCTAACAATTTTTTTTTTTGGTAATCGATGACCCTTAACTAATTGCTGCCTGCTAATGCCAAGTGATATTATATACATATTTTTATATTTTATATACTAAACCTTACTTTTTAATAGTGGGTAATTTATAAGGAATCTCCAATAATAAATACTTTCAAGTAACTGAAGTGGAATATTTGGAACAAATGGTTTCACTAAACTGACACTTAATCTAAACACCGTCCCTTAAAAAGCTTCCATTTTACTATAATAGTGTTTCAGTTTTCAGGGCATTGTCTAATTTTAGAAAATCCAATGGAAAAAGCAAGGTTTTCCTTTAAATCAGTAAAAAAATCCATAGCTACATAAGAAGTCGATCTAAATTTTTGCATTTTTGCTCGAAAGAGAATATTTATTCCAGACTTTCAGGTATTATATTCCACAACCTAATTTATGAGAACTCTTCTGAATGAACCACTTCATGTGTTATTAATTTTGAGTTAACATTGCTGCTAAAAAAATCATTCAAAATATATTTTTTCTAGCACTTAATAGTGCAATTATTTATTTCATTATAAACAAGTAAACCAGGACAAATAACTCAGTAGTCAGTAGTGATTTATAAACTGACTTGGTACAATAAATAACTATATTCATTTGAATTATTAGATTGCATACATTCTAATTTTGTCAATCTATTTCCTAATTTTATACAAAACGTGGCCTGAATTCAAGTTCAAAACGCTGGTTCCTAACAAAATGCCAAATAACAAAAGTTTTGTCTAATGACATTCGACAGATTTTATAAAAAAAAATTAATATGTACCTATCTATAAGGTTGTAAAAAATAAACAAAAGTTTAAAATTATTCTAATAATGTTATGATTTTATGATGTCCTCCTAATGGTTTTTTGTTTAAAATTTCAGAGATCTTATAAAATTTTATTAGAATTTCACTAATTCACTCCCATACCAATGGTAACCGCCGAAGGTTGCCAATTGCTGTTGGTCTCCACAACTTACAATTTAAAATTGATGAGACTTGACCGACTAGGTAGAAATGAGACAGGTTTCGGTAGCTCAGTTGGCTATAATGGCACTGGATATGAGAGGGTCCAAGGTTCAAATCCTAGTCGGGGCAAGGAAATGTTTCATCAAGTTTAATTAATGTCTGCATGCCACTTAATTCTAACATACTGTAAATTTATTAGAAAGGTTTAACTTTGTAGATGAAAATTCTTAGTGGAGGATGGGGTATCTACCAGTGGTTATCATAGGAGAGGAAAGTAAAGTAACTCCGATGCGAGAGCCTGAGAGTAGCTAATGTAATATAGAGAATTATAAAGAATGTATTATTCAGCGCTCTTGTAACTACCTACACTAGTTTTCTTTTTGTTTGAATTCGCCTATATAGGTGTGCCTACAATAAGCAGACCTCCAATTCACCTTTTTAAATAAATTCCAAAATTTTTTAGTGAACTGCAAGATGATTTTCGGCTATGAATCTATAAAAGGAAAATGTTTCAAGATTCTAGTGAGCTACATATTTATTTATCTAATTTTTTGACACAGAATTATGTTCTATATATTCTCTAATCTATCCCTATATGAGGGTGTCTTCGCACTAATGCATTTTACTATGATTCACAAGTAAAGATCTAAGTACCTAATCTAAAATATTTTTGTTAGTATACAGGAAAAGTACAAATGTATAAAAGTGGAGTTATATCTTTGATTAAACCTAACTTCATAGGAATTTTATGAAGTAGGTACTCTAAAATTCATTTATATACCGGGTGTCCCACTAAGGTCGGCCAGGTACGATATTATGGAGACCATAGACCTCACGTAACTTGAAAACGAATGCAGATATTGAATTGCGGTTTGCGCCAAAATGTAGATATTTTTTTGCTCTTTAAGCACAGCAATACAAAAATAATATTATGCCATTTGGATTTTTCATGAAAATTAGGAAAAACTGGATCTTGAATAAACAGCGCCCTCTAGCAGACGCGGTGGGAACTATCGACCTCGAACGAAGTGGTGTTCTTAATAACAATGAAATTCTCTTCCAAATAGACCCAAATTGAATGAGTTTGAATGAGGGGTATGGAAGATACAGCAATTTCTAAAAAAAAAATTCACCAGCTTCCCCCACCCTTATTACTGAAGATACGAAAAAAAGCCTAATAACCAAACTGGCGCAAATATTAATGAACTTTTGATTTCTGTTGTTAAAACAGTATCTTAATATAGCGATTTCTTGAGAAAAGTTGAATTTTTAGATATATCATCGTAATTGCGCCCCCTAGCGGTCATCCTAGAAACTTGAAAATAATTTCCATAAATTTCTCTTGGCCGATTTAGTGAAGAAAAAAAAAATCCCGACGCCGTAAGGTCTATGGTTTCCATAATATCGTACCTGGCCGACCTTAGTGGGACACCTGGTATATTTTTTTTGTTTAACTTTAGTTAGGTAGTACCTGTGATATATTTACATATACAGGGTGTCCGCGATAAGGACTCGCTAATTTTCTTTTTGTTAGATATGTATTCAATATGCATCCACAGCAAAAGGGTAATTTTATTTTAGAGCTGTAGAACACTTTCTTAGCCTCAAGTTTTGATAATTTGCTGAGAAAAAACGAATTGCACATTCAGAATTTTCAATAACCAATATTATTTTCAATTTGTATTTACGTACAATGAAAATTTGTACTGGAAGGTTTCAAGTGACCCTTAATAGAATTATGTCGTCATACCATTTTTTTTTCTCGAAAAATTGATTTTTTTTTCTTGCTCAATCCCCAAATAATAAAAATGGTTAGGATTAACTGACCTTAAAGCCGAATTCATCATAGTAAGCATTGGAATTTGCCCTGATTACAGCCCAAAAATAAAGTTACCCACTTGTTGAAGGCATTTATTAACAGAAACCAGTTCAATTACATAGGTCAATAAATTGAATAAATGGAGGGTACAAGGCTTGGGGACAAGGGTAGCAAGTTCTTAAAGCGGACAGTCTATATAAGTTCCAGTGGGGACGTAGTGTCTGGACCATTTATTCAAATTTAGCCCCAGCCAAATAGTAACATATATATTTATAATTACTACTACTTTTTCTTGATACTCTTGCACACCCATTCCATTCCTTCGCGCACGCCAATACCTTGAGCAGCTGTGCATGCTTGAATTTGCCATGTTCTATCTTTGATGGATGGCAAATTAAGTGCCTGGGCTAAATCTGAGGCCGATAACGAATCGGGTAAATCCTGTTTGTTGGCATATACCAAGAGAGGCACGTTATTCAGTTTGTCGTCGCTCAGTAATTCATAAAGTTCTATTCCTGTTTCTTCTAAACGCTTCTTGTCTGCTGAATCAACAACGTATATCTGTAAATAGAAAAATGTAGATAGAAACATACTCGGAACGATAACTGTAAGTTTATATTCGCTGTCTTACCAAAATGTCAGTATTTTCAAAATAATTTTTCCAATAGGGCCTAATTTTTCTTTGGCCACCAATATCCCAAACATTCAATTTAAACCCGTCGCTTATCACAGATTTGATATTGAACCCTGCAGTTGGGGTAATACTGGTTATGTCTTCGGAAGCCAAGATTTTCAGTATGGTCGTTTTACCTGCATTATCTAAGCCTAGAAGAAGTAACCTGAGTTCTCGTTCTGGCGTGGAAGTCAGTTTTCTCAAAATTGATAATAGTCCCTAAAATTACAAGACTTATTTTTTAAATGTTAAACATTTTAGATTGTTTGTCTTTTTGGTAATACATTAATACATAGACCGGGTTCAATAAGCATCAAAGCCAGAATAGCGGATCCATTATATGGAGAACAGTGAAGATATCTCAGAGAAAACTATTAAATATAGTGATTGGTAGATACCCTAGAGTTATGATAACGCGCAATAAGGATGTGATATGAATAAAATCCCTGATTATTATAATACAATAAGAAGCCCTTAGGGCCGGTATTTCAATAACGAGTCACATTCGGGTTGGTTTTAACTCCAGGTTAAACGTGTCCAAATGTCATGTTTACCCTGAAGTTATGCTTAACCCGGGGGTGACTTGGTATGGAGAAACCGGCCCTTAGAGGAGCCCCTTTTACTTATATGCCCAAAGGATTATTTATGAAATATACAGCGACTCTTGACTCTTTAATTAATGAGTATAAAATTTTCTTTTGGCAATTCATTAATAAGTGGCCTAAATGCATTTCCTTGACAGTGTGAGGAATCTAATCCGAATATTTGATCCCTGTCTGATAAGCTGTACTATGTATGCTTCTAATTTTTACATGGCGAGCATTGAGTAGAAAAATCGACAACATAAAACTTACAAATTCGTTCTTTACTAGTAATAAAGCATCCTAGTTTTTTTGGTTTCCTGCTCATTTGGCATACCAACGAAACAAAGGAACTCTACCGAGTGTACAAAGAGAACGCGCCCAACCACAACCAAGGAGCGCACTCTGGATTTGGGCACTTTTGGAATTTTACTACCGATAGATTAAATGGGTGAATAAACCGGTCGTTCTCAAAAAATTCCGATAAAAGTCAGGTTTGTGTCCGGTTACAAGAGTCTTCTCATGCATTTTTGAACGCAAAGTTGCTACTCGGCAAGTTCTTCTGCGCTGAACTGTGCCAATTCCAATAAGTATACAAAAAGAAACTCTCAACAACAACAACCAAAGGAGCGCATGGTGGAGGTTTGTGTCCGGTTACAAGAGTCTTCTCATGCATTTTTGAACGCAAAGTTGCTACTCGGCAAGTTCTTCTGCGCTGAACTGTGCCAATTCCAATAAGTATACAAAAAGAAACTCTCAACAACAACAACCAAAGGAGCGCATGGTGGATTTGGGCACTTTTCGAAGTCTACCGATAAATTAAATGAGTAATAAACCGGTGGTTCTTAGAAAATTCCGATAAGTCAGGTTTGAGTCCGTTACAAGAGTCATCTGAATCTGCATTTTTGAACGCAAACTGGCTACTCAGCAAGTCCTTTCGCGCTGAACTCTACCAAGTAGGTACCTAAACAAAAAAAGCGCTCAACAACACCCAAGGAACGCGCTGTCAATTTTTCAAATCCACTGGTAAATTAAATGGGTAAATAAACCGGTGGTTCTTAGAAAATTCCGATAAAAGTCGGGCTTGAGT
Source organism: Ceutorhynchus assimilis (assembly GCA_917834065.1). Taxonomy (NCBI): domain Eukaryota; kingdom Metazoa; phylum Arthropoda; class Insecta; order Coleoptera; family Curculionidae; genus Ceutorhynchus; species Ceutorhynchus assimilis. The sequence continues at coordinate 45,053,470 of OU892277.1, forward strand.
CCGATTACAAGAGTCTTCTGATGCATTTTTGAATACAAACTGACTACTCAGCAAGTTCTTTCGTATACAAAAAGAAAGCGCTCAACAACAACGGAGCGCACTGTGGATTTGGGCACTTTTCAAAATCCACCGATAAATTAAATGCGTGAATAAACCGGTGGCTCTCAGAAAATTCGGTTAAAAGTCAGGTTTGAGTCCGGTTACAAGAGTTTTCTGAGTTCTGATGTATTTTTGAACACAAACTTGCTACTCGGCTAGTTTTTTCGCGCTGAACTGTACCAAATATACAAAAAGGAAACTCCCAACCAAGGAGCGCAGTCTGGATTTGTGCACTTTTCAAAATCCACTGCTAAATTGAATGGGTAGATAAGCCAATGGATGATAGACACCTACAGGATTGCTTATCGGCCTCGTTTTTGGTAATCGCCGCCATATTGGTGTGTCACCATTTCCGACGTCATAACTAAGTTGTCAGCTGTTTAAATAGCCTACGCAAAGGCGAGAAATAACTTGCTGTTACGTCACAACTGGTGATTTGGCATGGTGGGGGGTGGGGTGGGGGGGAGATTTGTTCCAAACAGGCCTTATGAGGCCTATCCTGTAGTAGTAATGTGTATCATCGTTGTAAATAAGCCGGTGACTCTCAGAAAATTCCGATAGAAGTCAGGTTTGAGTCCGGCTATAAGAATCAAGTCCTTTCGCGCAAAAAAGTTCTTTTTGGAAGCCTGAAAAGATCTTTTAAAAGATCGAAACGCCGCAGTATTTGAGGTTTTGTTAGCGTGACCATGTCATTTTTTCGTATGATAGATTTCATTCGCCTATGAGACAGTGTTGCCAACTGATGGGATGTGAAAATACCTAGAATTGAAAAAAAATATCCCTAGAATTCCCTAGAATTAATTTTTTTCAAATTCATTTTAGAATTATTATTACAGCCTAATAATAATTGTAATATGTATTGTAATTCTTGTAATTTACAAGAAAAAAAATCATATTTTTAAAACTAATCGCACTAATCCTCAAGTTTTCAAAAAGCAACACAAAATTTCCAAAAGCAATTAAACATTGTTATGACGTCACTGGTAGCGATAATAGGTCTGTTTCTGCAGAAATCACAAACCAGTCAGAGTGAATTTCATTGGTTGAAACTAGTTTTCAGACTGTTTCTGACTGTTTTCAACCAATGAAATTCGTTCTGACTGGTTTGTGATTTCTGCAGAAGCAGACCTAGTGACGACAGACTGTTTCCTGATTTGGATTCGACGCGATTGTTGCGGGAATCCCCACACAGATCCCGTTACACAAAAGGCAAAGAGCACTTTACAACATACAAAAATGATACTGTTGTACACTTGGCCAAACATGAAACTGGTACAGGCAATGTAAATTTTTTAAATTTGCCCAGTGTGAGCCAGGCTTAACAACAAGAAGTCTCTTCTGAAAAACTTAGGTCAGATCAATGAACTATAACCACGCACACATATTGACGAACGTGAAGCCTAGTGCCGCTGCTGCGAAGGGGATACCTGTTTTTGTCGCACTCATTATGTTAAATAGCGAAAATTGCTTCCAACACGTATTCCAATTGATGAAACCTGTGAAGGTAAATATGACAAAACTATCGAAAACGTCATATGTCAGCGAGCAACAGAAAAAAACAACATTCCCCTTTGTGGCATCTGTCTTTCATGGCTTCATTTTACTGGCAGATATGGCAATGTGTGCGCATTCCAGTTTTTTGCTATAGTTCATTGGGTCAGACAGTTTTTGTCAACGACAAAGCTGAACAGAAGTATGTGCAACATGTTTTTATGTTATGATTGGTTTAAATATGACAATGACTTGACTCTTTTCTTCATTGTTGAGTTGATAAAAAAGGTCGATTTACACAATACAACACAATAGGAAAAGCGTACCAGTTTTATGATTGGCCAAGTTGTATGTAATTACTCAGACGAACCAGTAATAAGGCGACTTCCCATTTTTGAAGAATTTATAATAATATTATTTTATATGTTTATTTTTTCAGAATTAAATAAATTGTGTAAGAAAAATTAAAAATATCAGAAAACTCCTAGAATTTCCCTATATCCCTAGACAATTTTTTTTCCATATTTATCCCTAGAACTAGGGACAATTCCCTAGAGTTGGCATCACTGCTATGAGAAAGAACAAAGAAGAGATTTGCACCTAACTTAACAGTTAACGTTAGTCAATTCAAACGGCAAGGTTATACATCGTCACTATGGTAACCTACAAGCGTTTCAATAACAACAAATGCATTGAAGCAGTTTTGCCGTTTTCAAACCTGATTCGATTAAATCACTATAAACTGCAATTTATTTTGATATAAGGAAGGTTAACTTACCATTTGGCCGTGAGAATGGTTAATTTATATAGCTAATCTGTCTAGAAATTCAAATTATGATCAATAGCAAAGCACTGTCGGTGTTGTTTAGAAAAAGACGCACAAAAATTAAATCCGCACTATCGCACAATAAAATCAATAAACTTCTGTTGTGAAGTGAATTAATAAGTTGGAGCACAGTTGGGCGAGGAAACGTGAACAAACCAGAACGCAGAAAGATACTCGGGAGTGACGCAGCTGAGCACAACAGAGTACTCTAGGCGGGCCTTTAAGGAAACCGATAATCCCGATCACCAGCTGTTTGTGTTTGTTTTCATTGTGTTTTTCAACTTTCTTTGATGAACAGGGATTGAATTATACAACAAATTAGAACAGTTGGTGATCAGAGTTAATTTCACCAATCACCAGTGGTATCTATCATCCAACAATGCGGATATTGTGCAAAGGGTTCAACTTCTGCAATCAGCTCAATGCTGAGGGCCACACTGTGGAGAGATTTTGCACCACTCTGGATAGTGACTCTATCAATTATTTTCAGTTAAGCCACACTTTTTCAGTAGCCCTAATAAATGATAAACTATACCTAAATTGTAATTTAGTTGACAAAGATCAAATAGACCTTACAGGTGTTGGCAAAATAAAGAAAATAACTGTGTCAGATAACTCTAATAATGCTATACAAATATTGAACAGCTGTGGAGACATATTTAAAGTTTCATTCGATGATTTTGTTGTAAGGCAATTACCAAAATTTGTTGATAGCGAAGATGTAATCAAAAATATTAGCTCTTATTCCAAGTTAAATGCAGCATACACAGAAAAAGGTTGTTTATACAGCATTCCAGAACGTCTAGAGTTTGATAATAAAGACATTGTTGATATGCAGACTGGTAGAGAGCATGGTGTTTTACTGGATAAATGGGGCAAAGTTTTTACATTTGGTTCAGGAAGGTATGTCATAACACATATACTTAGGTTTCTATCTAACCTCCTTTGGCAAATTTCTATGGAAACATTTTTTTTTTTACACAGACTTGGACAGTTAGGAACTGGATATTTGGAAGATCATCAAAATCCAGTAATAGTCGAGGCTCTAGGTGGTATTACAATAATTCAAATTGCTGCAGGTGCGTTTGAACTGAACATATTCAAATTATTGTGCTCTAATAACATTTTTTTTTTTTTTTTTTTACTAAAATAATATATTATATATAATATTACATACCGAGTAGGGAAGTGTTTCATTACTGTCGAAAGATTTATATAGTCAATCGAGACGCAAAGTGTCGAGATTGACTATTAATCTCGAGACAGAAATGAAAACTTTCCTCCGAGGTTTGTATACTATTTTATTTGCAAGCACACCATTAATTGGCGGCCCAGCGGGGAAAAGGGTATAAGTCGAAAATTGCGAAAAATGGGATATGTTCATCATTCGATTATAACCATTTAATTTATCTTGGGGAACAGTGGTACAAGTACAGAAGGTACACATTTTCATCAGTATTTCAATGTGTTTATCGATATATATTCGAAATCCACAAACTTTTTTGTCAATAACGATATTTGTCGACATATACCTTAAACCAGAGAAATAACAAAGCACTATTCTTAGCGAAAAAGGATATAACTAGACTTAAACCAAACTCCCAAAATAATAAGCGGAGAAATATTGTGAAAAAGGATATATGTATACTAAAGCTTTTGCGTGCGTGCTTGTGTAAAAGGATATAAGTCATTTTTTTTGTTAAAATAAATGTGTGAAAGGATATATGTTGATTTTATTTTTTGTTTGAAGCGTTTTGAAGTAACTTCAATATTACAGTCTAAAACATGTGTTTTTCAACTATCTATCCACATAATAAAAGTTTGAAAAAAAGTGCTTATACGAAAATCCCCAATAAAATTATATCGTCTCAATTTATTTCAAAATGAAAACAAACATGCCAAAATATGTCATTCACCTGTTTTGACGTTTTTACCTGACATGTTCTCATTGTTGCCAGCAAAGGTAAATAAATTCGAGTCAGGGAAATCAGTGAGGGAAGTCGAATAGGGAAATCGGTGAGTGAAATCGAAGAGCGAAGTGAGTGAAGTGACACAGGTAAAGTGTCACTTTCAAATTTTTAAAAAGTCAGTAATGTCGAGATTACATATATGGTTGCAAATAAAAAGTTTATTTTTGAAAATAAATATAATTGAAAATTGAATTTTCAAACTGCTGCAAATATGCGGGCTAAGACTGTGACGTCAGAGTCAAGCGTTCAGATTACGTCGGGCTATGTTGTATCCTTGTTTTCTATTACCCATTAGATAAAGACAAATATGTCCTTTAAATGTATCAAAAATAAAACTTTTTAGTTAACAGCTCACTAACTAGAGCCTACAGCAGTGGCGGCCAGTGGCAATCTAGTGTGGTTGTGCGCTCTTGGAAAATTTTTTGGAGGTGCCACGGTGCCACGTCCTGTTCTACATTTATTTTGTATGTTGAATTTTTTTATCTTTACTTTAGGAAAAATTATCGAAAACAAAAATATATGTATTTAAATGGGGCTTGAATGTTTGTATTCTAGCCATAATACATAATTGATATTGAAATTTATAATTAAAAAAAAAAAACCGCGAACAACAGAGTTGTCAAACCGCCAAAATGGTGAAAAAACATCGAAATATTCTCGATTGAGTGGAAACAACATTGGAAGTGTGTATTCAAATAGCGCACGGCGCATCCCTTTCATCGGGCGACTTACCGTATATTCCCGATCAATCGCACAGCGAGAAAACACATTTACCCAGAGCGCCGAACGATTCCACACCGACCACCCGGACCACCAGCACAACCAAGCGGGAGAAAAAAATATACAAAACAGGCGCAGGGCGCGCTTTCGTTCCGTTCGAGTTCGTGCGAATTTAAAAATAGAAAAATGAGTAGATGTTTATCCTAATTTAGAAAATTGGGTAGGTATTTTTTAATTGAAGTTTCTTTTCTTTCCAAAATTTTAATTTTATTTTCTTGCTTGGTTTTTGGAGGCAGTGCGCGCGCACGAGCGCACTTATTGAGAAGCCGCCCCTGGCCTACAGTGACTTTATCACCACAGTGGCGACAATTGCCATCTCATTTCTGATTGGTTCTTTAAAATCCTATATATTTTAAAAATATCAAAGCGTCATGCGACATTTTAATGAGCACAAAATTGCACTACTTTTTTCTGATTCAACCGAAGGCGTATGTCTTTCCGTAGGATTTCAAGGTAGGATTCGAATACCGGGATTCCAATACAGGATTCGAATACCGGGATCCGAATACAGGATTTGAATACAAAGTGAGTATCCAAATACTGGGATTCAAAAATGGTATTCAGAATCCAGAAAACGGAATACTGACCAAAAAAGTATTCACTTGAATACCAAATACAGAAATTTATTCAAATACTATTCTAATACCAGCTTGGTACCTTTACATACAGTGGCGACAATAGAGGTCCCGCCGCCATTTTGTGCCCAACCTCTTGCTACTTGCTACTTGCTACTATTTGTATTTCGAATAGGATTCAGAATACCGAGTATTTGAATACTACCCTAGTCTGCGTGCTAGAAACCATTAGCAATAAAGATGATTCCTTACTTGTGTTAATTTTCACAAGCATTAAAAAAAAAAACTTGAAAAAAGCGGAAAAAAAGATCATAGTTTTAGATTTATGTAAAGTACATATTTGTAACATTGTTTATTACATAGAATGCTAAAGTTTATTCACTTTGTACAAAATAATAGGAAAAAACGTTGCATCCATGCTAACTGTATGTTGAAAGGACATTTTGCATTCCCAATGCAAGGGCATAAATATCAGCTTTAGCCAATGAGTGGGTGTTTTCAGTCACCTGAATTTTTGTTTCAATTTGCTATTTTTACTTATCAATCATGTAATAATGATTTAGTAATCTGACTAAAATCGTACAAATTATTCATTCTCGGCTGCATACATGTATCTGCGTCAAAAAATATCATAATTTGCCATATTCCCAACATGTGAAATTGGCCTTTTATTGAAACTCTATTTATTTGTAATATTTTTCTTATACAGCTTTATTGAATCAAAACAATAATTTCGATAAGTTCATATTCAAATCTTCTATTGAGTCTTTATCAATGTTCTTATATTTTGACATACTATAACTACTCTGTACTTTCTACTGTTCAGACTGCTTTAAAATCTTTGAATAAGTAGAAAAAAAGCTTTTCTAAAATTTCTCTTCGAAATTATAGGTAGGCACCCCTTAAAATTGCCAGAGAATCATGATGGGTAGCTACCTAAGTTCAAAAATGCAGAGATATTCTTGAATCTTTAATTAATAATTTTTGTGGCATCTTTATCTCTTTTATTTTTAGGTGGTTGGCATTCTTCAGCCATTAGTCGAGATGGGGATTTGTATGTTTGGGGATTGAATGTATCTGGGCAATTGGGCTTAGCAAAACCTGATGAAGAAATCAAAAAGAATGTATCAGTCATGGCAACTCCTCGTGTTGTTGATATACATGGATGTGTGGAGAATAATGTTATTCAGGTAGCTTGTGGAAGCAGACATACAATAGTTCTATTAGGTAAACTATTATACCAATATTTTTTCAGTAATTTATATGGGTAAAAGAAATATTGAAACCCTTTGAATAACAATAATGAATTCTCAAAAAGTACGACCATTTCTAATAATTATGCACCCACTAATTGATTAATTATTTTGAAAATAATAGGGCAATCCAACGACCTGTCAAAATGAAATTCAAAATGGAGGCCAATGCCTTTTTATTTAAAATGCAGAGATATTTATTTAAAAAAAATGCCGTTTTATTGCGATTTTTGATTTGTATAAAGTCGGTAAAGTGTTGATTTTTTGGAAAATGCATACGTTATGTATTGTACTTAGTTGTGGGAGCAGTTCTAATCGCGAGAAAGTCTAGTTTCATGCCGTTCCTGCAGAGACAAAACACAGGTTTTTAACGGAGAAAAATGATTTGTCTGTACTTTGTGAGGGCTTCATGGATTGTAGCAAAAGAGAAAAAATCTTACGAAATTCATATTAAAAAACCAAAAAGTCTCTCTACATAAATAGTGTATGGATCCAAGCCATTTACTATCTTCCACATCAGCTTTTGTCGATACCTTGAATGGCAGACAGGATTCAGAATTTGGTTAAGAAAAAACTAAACAGGAAACAAGTCTGGATAGTATCTACCTAATTGCTTAGCAGGTAAAGGTTTGTCACACAGAAATCATAACTTTTGCAAACATCCGGGTTTTCCACTAATAATTTCTTAAACTAAAAACTTTCCATCTTAAAATACGAAAATTATCCTCCCAAACACTAGAAAATCATCTAAAAACAGCACAAAATACACCAAAAACAGTTTTTTGATGAAAAATGTCACGGTTGTTTGAATTAAATTTATGGCGCCAATTTTTTGGCATTGACCATGCATTGACCGCCATTTTGTTTGGATTGCCCTATTGTGTAGTCTTCATTTTGTAATCGGTAACAACTTTCAATAAATCTTACGTTACAAAAAAATTATATCAGTTTCCGACTTTAAACAAAACTGCTCCACAGGAGTTGAAGGGGGTGTGTGCGCCAAATATTAAAGTTTAAGTGTAAAGAATCTATTGTTTGCCCAGCGGATCTGAGTCTACGGAAGGAATTCGGACGTAAATGTGCCATGTTGCCACGTTTAATTATAAAAAAGCGAAAATACTAGGCATGAAGTATAGTTAATTTGAAAATCCATTTTTTGATAACAAAATATTGATAACAATAATAAAACGCTAAATGTTTTAACGTGGTTGTTAGACCTATCCTTATTTTAATCCTGATTTCTTCAGTTTGGTCTATTGTAAAAAATAAACATTTTCTAAAGATACCATCAGCTTTTGACAATTTGGCAAGCATCCGTCCTGGATGAACCTGATTGGTGGAGTTTTTGGCAGGATCGCCGTTGTCATGGGGAACCATACGGTTGTCAAAGAGCTAATGTCACCTTACGTCTCGCTATTGGCCAGGGCTCGCGTCATTTTATCCTCCCATCTTGGAATATCGATTTATATTGACATATCCAGTGGCGGTGATTTGGTCATTGCTGATTTTCGTGTAGGAGTTGCAATACGATAAAACTTCCAAAAAGTTCCGCACGCAGCTGGGTATTTTATGAATGAAATCAGCCATTTTTTTTTACAACTGCATTCCCCTTACCGTTGCCCCGTAGACACAGACTCGCTGGGCAGACATTACTAAGAGTTCAACCTCGTTATTCTACGATAAACCATCCCTGAGATATATCGCCTCAAATTATGTGTGACGTCACGAGAGCTTCGTCCAGCCGCGCTCCGCATTGTTCATTTGTTTCTTCCCGGCACGCGTCAGAAGTTTTTGTTTAGATTACCTATTGCAGGTGACACAGGAAAAACATATGTAAATTCAATACGCTTCACTATCTCGTGCGTCGTTTGAGCTCTCGTGATGTCATGGTGAGATGTGGTGCTTTCATAGAGCCACATCTTTGGTATTATTTGTCATAGAGGGGTGCTGTTTTCACTGTTATTCTAAGATTTTTTTTCTCTTTTTTTTTGAGATGAAGTTGTTTTTCTTGTGCACACCCCGTTCAAGCATGTGCAGTTTTCTTTGCAAAAAAAGTATTTTCCACAGAAAAGATCCATCCATCCATCCAAGTGGCAACAATTTATTAAATACTCTTCCATGTTTTGGTTTAATGAATTAAAGCTCTATTTTTTTTTGTAGATAACAATGCTCTTTATGGATGTGGATGGAATGAGTACAAACAACTAAAAAATGATGAACAGAAAAACTATAATTTCTTTGTCTTCATTGAAGATTTTTCGCAAGAACGTATTGAGAAAATTTTATGTGGTCCCTGGAATTCGGCTGTGATATGTAAATGAAAAATATTTTGTATTGTACTTACCTGGAAACACCTCGTCTTTGGAATAAGTAAAGTAAAGGTAACATTTTGAGTGCACAGATTTAATTTCCTATCTCTGTTAACAATAATATGTACGTTATGATTGTCCAATATATATTCAGGTGCTGGTTTCTTTTCTGGACACCTCTCTTTTCAGAACTGAAGAAATAATAATTGTCAAATTTCTGGTTACCTACCTAATTAAAGAAAAAATAATTGAAAACTATAACCTTTTTAATAGAGTATATCTATGTTTTAATATTTAGGAAAATTAGAAAAAAGGAATTTGAAAATGAGCATACTCCCATCACAAACAACAAAAAAATGTATGTATGTGTGTATGTATGTCTGGGACAATAAAGCATATTTTGATTTGATTTCAATGATTTTTAATGACCTTTCATTGACGAAGCTGAGCTATTGGAAAGCTCAACAACTTCATGAAGTAGTTTCAGAGCTGTCAAAAGTATCTTTGATTTTGAATAGTATCTAGTTTAACTAGATAAGTTACTTTTGGAAAAAGTATCTGAAGTTACTTTAGGTATTTGTGTTCAAGTTATCCAGTTATATTAATTATTTAACCGAAGCTCGGTTTATTCATCTTTAGATAAACTTACTGGTCTGGTCTACTAGATAAATTTACCAATCCAATATAATTCTATTGGTTGGTGGATAACTTGTTGACCAATGAGATTATAGATTGCGTTTTTATCCGTCAGATTGCATTATCTGAGAGTTTATCAGAAAGTGAATAAACTGGTCCTAAGTTGGGTATAATGGGTCTTATTACCAATTATTCTATTGTGATCAAGCTGCCCTGAACCGACCAAACCAAAACACTGATCTTAGTGTCGTTTTTCATCAGAAATTTCGCCTTATTCCCTATGTGAAATGTTTAACTAATGCAGCACTTCCGATGTTTGGTTTTATAGCAACAAACTCCCAGAACTTTGGAAATAAATCGAATCTTAATTTTCTCTATTACTCTTTTGTTAGATCTAAACTTGAATACGCCTCCATTATTTGGAACCCAATTTAAGCACGTCACACAAATTCGGCAGGGTTCAGCATAGGTTTTTCAAATATTTATTGTTTAAAATGGATGGTTTATATCCAAAAAGACCTAATGAGACTTCCTTATTTGTCAGCAAAAAAGTGCACTTCGTAAAATTTCTTTTTAACCAACTTCATAACAATATAGACTGTCATTTGTCTAGTATCAATTTCTTAGTGCCGCGTTTGCTGAGTAAAGATGATCAGACCTTTCTTTTACCCACGCCTCAAGTTTTGCAACCTGACTTTGGGAATCTGCTCCATTCAAGGCAACTTTGATTTCTTTGCCAACATCGATCTTCACTTAGCCCCTGGCACTTGTAACAGCTTTTAAAAAGACAAATAGCAGAACCAAGAGGATGCTAATTTGAGCTCAGGAACTGCTATAAAAAAAAATTTACCACACAGAAATTGCAAAATATATTTTTTGACGTGCTTTTGGCTTACATTAGGCTGGGCTCCTGTTGTTTCCTGTCTCTCCTACTGGGACGTTTGAGTAAGGGATAGTAAGGAAAGGTAAAAAAAATAAAACGCTTATAAACATTGTAATGTAGTCCACAGTATAATAAATACTGATGGTATACTTCAGAATTACATTATAAATATACAATGTGTATCGGTATATTTTTATTTTTGTGGTTTTAAAATATTTTCTGAAAATAACAATTTCCCACAAAGCAATAATAATTGTTCAAACACTAACTTTTTTTTAATAATAAAACATTATCATTTACGAGTCACAGTGATATTTATGAACAAGAATTGTTGTATTCTTTATTCTTCAGGAAAAATACAGGACCGCCAGTCCAAAAACAATGCTGGTATAATGTTATAAAGGGTGAACATCTAAAGATAAAAATACAATTAGGGCTGTTCTGCTTTTTTCCTTTATATGATAATATACAACTCGCTGATATTTGATATTCAAAAAGGTTTTTTGGATAAGACAGAATTTCAATTATGCTTTTCCAGCAATCGATTGCATCCATCAAACCGTCTGTTTTTTCTTAAAATTTAAGAACACATTTAATGGTTTGACTTACAAAATACCTGTAACTAGACTATTTTCAAAACCATATGGCATTGTCTCAGGAAATAAAGAGGACAAATCTTAAAAAGAATACAAATAGTACATAATGCACATTATGTGTAGCAAAACCTTCTTAATTCGTCCTTGAGAAAACACTGGTAGATACTAATATATTTATCTATAGCCTTTATAAATTTCATCCCAATATTCCCTGACCAACTTGAAAACTAGTTTAGTTAGAGGTGCTTGTGACATCGGTATGTTTTTATATCATGGTGTAAACTCGGAATGTAATGCAGAGGTTTGATGCAGCAGGTTATTATAATAATGGTTACTTGATGTGTTAATCATTTTCTGTAGTTTACTCTGTATTAACAAAAAAATCTTTTTGATTCTCTGTATCATAAAATATTATAATAATATTCACGCTAAAAGGCATTTATAGTCACAATTTAGTATGAAATATAAGTAAATTACACAAAAATCATAAAATTGATTTTGGCATAATAATTTCTTGTCTAGTAAATAACATATTGTCAAAAAATTGAATAATAAATTTAAATCTGTACATTTAGTTTTCTTTTTTTGGGTATACTTATTATATTGTATAAACAAACGGAATTTGTTGTAATTTGAAAAATACCTTTTCTTTTTATCTGATATTGTTTTGATATTTTGGATATGACAAAGTAGTACATATTATATTTTGGTCCCAGTTTATATCTGTATTCAACTGCAAAAAGTGGGTGTGTATTTTTTTTATAAATCCGAGGGTATGGCATATTTTAAAACGACTAAATTTCACTAAAAAACGAGAATGTATAAAATTCCTTCTACTTTTCGCGTACCTCTACGATTTTTCAGTCTTTGACAATTTTCTCTACTACCAATCACATTTTGTATTTTCTCTAATAGTTTTTTTTTTTGTTTTAATAAGTAATATGTTTCTACCTTCCCTAATCAAAAGTTAATAAAAATATTTTTGATTCCAGCGCACCACCAAAAAACAGGTACAAAAATATTACAAAATTAGAGTGCTACCAAATTGAAAAGACACTTGGTGAAGAAGTTCTGCTTGATCTTCATTTGAGTCATTTAAAAATTTATTGAAAATACATTTTCAGGCAGGACTGTTAAAGTAAAATATTATTTTACTCCAACAAGGCTGCTTTCTGTGCTACAGTTTCTTTTAAAGTTCGAGCACTACTCAGATGTTTTTTTTTTCAAACATTCAAGGTATTTATAATTGAATAAGTTAAATTCAAACTAATTTGGAATGTAATTAAAAATCGAAATAATCTGTTAAAAATTAATAACATATTGTTATATAATTTTCGAAATATGCCATTTGTTAAATATTAACCGGTGTCATCCTGGTTTGAACTTGTATAATGCTGCTACCACAATGATGAAGAGACAAAAATGGGGAAACCCTAAATGTAAGCGCTACATTACTATTTACGTACTAAAAGTATTCCTAAACACTACGATTAGTTAAGTGCCGCCACCGTATTAGTGTTTCATGTACAAAAAACTCTAGTGGGTATTAAACCTAACCTTGTACTGTAAGTGTCAAAAAGTATGACATATAGATACTACCGGCTATTTAAGTATACACTCTGTATATGAACGTTCTACAAAGAAGATGATACGAATATCGGATTAGTAAAAAAGGTCTTTGACGGGCGTGAAGTAATTATTATTAAAAAATTGCTTTACACAGTAGTGGCAAATGTTCCATTTTATGTATAACTTATGTGCGATTAAAGAAAACGGTTTAGACTCAAAAGAAAAAGTTACAAATTGGTGGAAATATTATTTAAATTTTTATTAGATAATTGAGTAGATATATTGAAATTTGCAAACCAACGCGTCGATTCGTTGTCGATTTTTTTGGAAATAGTTCAGAAAAGCATCCTGAAGGCATAATCGCATTTGCGGAGATAATGATCTTTGCTAACTTGATTAAATATTTCCGAAGCTATGTGCTTATCGTAAAGTATATTTTAGACCTTTTTGGTAGAAAAACAATTTTGCTTTTTTTACAATATCCATCGAAACCAGTTTAATATATGAATTTTGTTAAGAAACAAGAAACCGAATATTAAGTTTTACTTTCCATAAAAATTATTTAATTTATTTTTTTCTCAAACCCAGTGGTATCTGGATATTAGGAGCAACGCATTTATTGAGATGGTTTGGACAACGACGCAATTTTGCACTGATCAGAAGAGTATTCCTGAACTATTAACAAAAATTAGAAATTTCCACCAAATTTGTTGGAGCACAATACAATATTAGTAACAAAAAAAAACAACACATTGATCAACTTTGAACTATGATAGAAATAATAAAACAATGAAGAATCTACACAAGAAATCGCAACATAAAATAAAACGTAAAGTCACATTCGCCTCTTGATTTTTCAATTAAAAAAATATGGTTTCTCTTCATCAAAGTGGTTAAATGTGGGAATTGTATTGTGGATACTATTGTTATATATATGGTTGCTGTAAATTAAATTTGGTTTTACCTTCTGTTGAATTTCAATGGCTAGTTGGAGGTACGATGATTAATAATTGTAGAAAACCTGCACTAAAAATATGGATTTTTGAAGTACATACTTTATTTGAACTAATAAAAATATTGTATATTTATGTGAGTATATTTTAATGTGGATTTTTACAGTATATTCATCGATACAAATTCAAAAATAATAATCTGACCCCAAACTTGCCAAAGAACAAACCGAAAATATTGGAAATAAACATTATTAACGACAGTTTGTCTGTAGTTCAGCAGGCACACAAATAATGAAATATTCATAGTGTGCTAAAAAGTACTATTTACACGATATTAAAGCAAAACTTAAGTATTAATAAATTCACCTACTCTAGCGAAAACTAAAATTATTTAACAAATACATTGTTATATAAAAAATCATTAAAATTATGTGTATGTAAAAAAATATGTAGGAAAACTATAAAGTCGTATTCGTGAAAAAAACTATTGTGGAATGATAAACTTAAACTTATAACAAAAAAAAAGACCTTGGTCCATTATGTTTATTTTTTAATATAAATGAAAATACTGACACTTTAGGGTGCACATAGATCAACCTAAGGATAGAAAACTTAATTATTTATATTATCAATGATCCGCATAGTTCATTTTATTAAAACTTTTTTTTGTATCTTTAAATTTCATTAAAAAAAATTCACATCGATTATTAAAATTAAACAATAGTTAAAAATACATCTATCAATGTAGAAAAACTTTTAAAATATTCTTAAAACTACATAAATATTATCTTTCAACGCGCATATCAAAAAATGTCTTCAATTAGTTTGAAATCAATTTCGGATTTTTATAAAGCACTAATACACGATTATAAGTATTTAAAAAAATGACCTATACCGAAAAATCTCAAATCCCTTTCGTAAAAAGGCATAATAATATTACTCATAATGTAATAAAATTTACAGCTTTAAAAAATAATTTTTCTTTATATATAAATTATATTCCTAAGAACACAAATTAATTTTCGAGGAAATATTTAATTTTTAAGAAGACTTTCAATAAGTAGATTTGTTAAAAATATTTTATACGCGTATACTTTTTAAGGTTACTTTTACATTGTTGGAGTTTCAATCGCTTTGGACCGCGTTTGGTTTAGTCTAGAAGCTACATGAATATATTTTTTTTTTGTATGAAGTAATACAAAATAACAAAATACGTATATTTTCAATTTTATCTAAACCTTTAAATTGCATCTGGTCATCTAGCCTCTAGACTATAAAAATCTAAAAAAATTCAAAAGAAAATTAATATAAAAGTGTTTAAAACAGTGGGTGTCGTTATAACAAATTATCACAATGACAATAAAAAATAAAACGAAAAAACAGTTCGTAACACGTAACACTAGGTATAAAAAATTGCACAAAATAGTGACACACTTGCTTTTATCGGTTTACAATTTGCAATTTAGTACACTGTATACTACAAGCCCAAATGGTTTTGTTTTGGTGGACCCGAACTTGACTCAAAAACTATTAAAGTTATTCCTGTTCACATTGATCAATGATACCTTTTTATTATTTATTACAGAAGCGGTTTTTGTTTCTATTAGAAAGGCAAGACAAAAATTCAATCTTTCAGCAATGAACTCCCCTCACCTATTGGGTTGAAACAGAAAACTTTCTAAACTTCTCTCAGTTTTCCACAATTTATTGATGTACGATGCACATGATTTTATGAACTATTAATGTTGCAATAATTTTTTTACTTGAATATCTTATTAGATAGTATGCACATCCAAAATTTCCAATTATCATTCTGAAACAGGGCTATGCAAAATGACATATCAACCTTCACTTATCCCATAAGCTGTGAAGGCGCCACATCATACACTCGGGGGGTTGGCTCCTATATTTGGAGTCTTTGGCAAATCTGAGGAAAATATTTCCTAGTCACATTATTTGGTAATTTGGAAATCGTAACTCGATCGCAAGTAACGATCTTGGATCTACTTTGGTACAAATTGATAAATTGAGCGACACTCCCAAAGGTAAAAATACTTAGCTTTAAGCGCAAAGTCTATGATAGCTCCGTTTTTCCAGTGCAGACCTACAGACTGGAAAACGTGGCTCTGACTAAAAAGACCACTGAAAAACTATGGGGTCACTCAAAGATCTATGGAACGGTTTATGCTAGGCTTCATTAGAAATAAGATTATCGGACACAGAAGAAAAATAACAGACATTCAAAAGCAAGTGGCAAGTGGAAATGGGTGGAACATGTGGTGATACGAAGTGCTGACAGGTAGACGCAAATAATTATAAAATAAAAAGAATAAGAATACGAAGACCACACATGATGAAAATGGATGAAAACTGCACACGAAAGACATGGGAAAATATGGAAGAGTCCTATATCCCGCATTGTATGAATCAATGCTGAAAGACGTTGCAAGCACAGATATCGGGCGTGTCAGCTTGCGATATTGTTATAGGAGCAAAGTGTTTGATAATCGACCTCAAACTTTGGAACTATTGAAACGATATACTGATATTGATTAAAACAAATTGAAATATTACAGCTTTATAGATTGAGGTCGCTTGACTGTAATATACAAGAAATAAAATAGCCATGTTTCCTAGAGATCGTTGGTTTGATTTTTGAGGTTCCGTATACGACCACATATAAAATGGATACTCCATTCTGCCTAACCCTGTTTTCAACTATGTACCTATTTCATATGAAGTAGAAAAATTACAATAAAAAATTATAAGCTAATAAAAACTGTAGGTATACGGAAAGTTCTTTGCTTGATAAAATTTTTGTTATAAGGAAATTCAAAGGTGTGGAGAAGCTGAGAACCTTTAATGCCTATTTTCATATCCTTTATAAGTTTTTACAGTTTTACGTTCGAAATTAAATCGCCTAATACCGCGTATCCAGGAATCCATAGATCGCCTTACACTCCTCGGACGCCCAGTTGCCAATTTCGTAGGACTTCAACTAGTTAGTTCTCATCAGATGGGCTGATTTTTTATTTCTGTTAAATTGGGCGCAATATTTGTCAAAAACAAAGAACAAGCTTATTCGATGAGAGCCAACAGGTCCAAAATTTTGTCAAGGGGACTTTTTTTTTTAAGGATTTGTATCTGACTTGTTGAATAGTAAACGTTTATTGATTTTTGCTGAATTTCAAATATTTTTTCCAAAGTTAACAGTGCGGCTTTATCTTCTTATTTTTAACAAAACGTTTTTGAAATACACCATTCTTTTTCCTATGGTCTTCAAAACCCACTGGAACGTCCCTCAAGCGTACTGACTTAGATAGTTTCAATAATATTTAGCCGAAGTATTTAATTGAATTGTGAAAGTATATATCCAAAACAGTTTTTGTTGAACGGTTCCACCAAGCGCAAGCGTAAAAGTGAGACACACAAACATTTAAAAACAGTGTTTTCTTTTTTTTTTTCTTATAAAATCTTAGAACTATGAACGGCGAAGTCAAAACGACTCCAATCAATAGAAATACATTTTTCTGTGTGTGTGAAACAATGTATTCCGTGACAACTGGCGGGTTTTCTGTACCCAATTGATCACAAATTTAATATATGTGTATCTTTTATTTTATTTTTGTATTATTATATTTGTAATAAATATCTCAATGCTAATCTTGTGAATAAAAAATCTGGCACATATATGGTTGGAATGTTTATGTTTGACAACACAATTTGGTTTTGTCGAGATCGTATTTTGATTTTCTGTGATGGAGCTTTAGATTTGTTCGTGATAACTCATCTCTTACTATTTTACAATAGCCCAAACGACATATAATATCAGTTCCCATATACATCACGTTTTATTGCATGACTTTGGACCAAACGTACGCTTTTACTTGACCAATATATAAAATTGACCTCAAAAAAATCTCACTGGCCCCATCTTGCTAAAAACTACGACTTCACAGTTTGTCCGATTCTTCAAAAAACCAAATTGAGCTGCCAAAAGATATGTATGAAAAGCATACCAATTTTTTATATACATCATACAGCAAGTATTTGGTCCAACTTAAATATGTGTAAGTTTTACTGTTAATCTGGTTTGGTTTGGAGGATGCTAAATCGATCTTCTCACAACAGATATACAAGTCAAGACAAAAAATAATTAACAATTGATTTAGGTGAATTTAATGCCTATTTATAAATGCATGAGCTACATGTACTTGGAAAGATCATCATATTTCATATACTCGAACGAAACTAAATACCTGGGTTTGAAAATTTTTTGAAAAACACTTTAACACAAATCCAAAATTTGATAAATGTAAATAAAATTTGGATTTTGGCAGTAGAAGTTTTTTTTGTTAAATCACATGTAATTTGTTGTTATTTTTTTATTTTAGATGAGCTTCACAAGTTAAAAATAAAATAAATTATTTTTGATTTTTTTTGGATATTATGCTTCAATGTGTGAAGATAGTTATTTTAAATTTTTATTGCACCCATAATAATAATTACCCAGTGTTAAATGAACCAAAATTAATCAGCTTTCCAATTAATTTGCAATTGTCAAATTTCTCCTTAAAAACCGATTTAAAACATTGTAGTCGAATATAGTGCTCTTTTTTGGCTTTTCTGAACGCTACCTCTCAGTAAAAATATACAAGAGAATATCTAACGGGTCTTGCGATGCCAAACATTGCACCAAGTCTAGGTCTGGTTCTAGGTGTACTGCTACCATGATATTTGCATCAGTACCTACCTAGTTTTTAGTGACCAGACTTGGTGTAATCTTTGGCAACGAACGACCTGTGGTTGGAGGCTGATTGAGAGATAGTGTCGGGATCACAAACTTCAAAAATTATTGACCTGATAAACTGGTTCTGGTTTTCATTGTGTATCCAAAACTATATCTACTAACGAGGTGCAAGAAAACCGGAACACTCATAGTTGGATAAGCAATAAAAACTGGGTACCTACCGGTTTGCCATTGTTTAACTCACAAATAAACATTTTATTGCTAGTTAAAGTGAGTTACAAGGAATGGAGAAAGTAAATATAACTGCCATACTAAACAGTTTATATATATAAAATCAGTTGGGAATGTGTTTTTGTCATATCAATAAATGTTTTTGTTGTCAAATTAAATTCGTTTTTGGCTCCCTGTATATCTGTTGTGACAAATTCGCTTGGCAATCCGCATAACTGTCGGTATCGGTTTGGTTTATGGTTGGTTGTAATCATCTGACGGTTGTTGAAGAAAGGGGGAAGAAGCATCTTTTTTTTAAAACTCTACCTGGAGTCAATCTTTTATCTCTCAAACAAAATAGCTTCCATTTTTTCAAATATATATAATATACTTTTAATATATCTTATATACTAGTTAATATTGATGTAAATATATATGTATTATGTATATACCATCTAATTGCACTTCATTGTTTATATGAAAATTAAAAAAATCAACAAAATAAAAATATCACTCGGAAAACTGACAACGGAGATGCGGTTTATCTTTTTATTAGTTTTCCTATAACGGGCGTGTCCAAGAAGATCAGTCCAGAGATCATTGTTCACCATATTTTGATTCATAATATTTAAAACAACATTTTAACATAAAAATTATCTATCTAAGTTTTGATATATACTTTTGATTTGAATTTGATACATATTACAAAGGTCAATACCTATATAAGATAAAACGATGGATTACTTTATTCTTTTGCATCAGAGAATTGGGTCAAATTTTTCAAGTCAAGTTCACTTGAAAAGATATCTTTATTGATTGCTGAATTTACTGGAGACGAAGAAATGTCTCTTCAAGCCTCTTTTTGTTGTTACTTATTAACTCGAATCTACCTAAAATGACAGTTGACAGTGGCTGAAACAATACACAGTTGAAGCGTTTACAGCAAATGACAATCGGATACCATTGCCTTATTATTTTCTTTAACTAGCTTTTCGATAATTTTGGACAGAGTTGACACAAGGGCAATAGACCAGAAATTTGCCGATTTATCCAATTCACCACCCTAATGCAGAGGCATTCTCGAGAGAAGACCACGAGGCGGTGATCTTAGCCAATGCATTCAAGGTACAGGAACCTACCTCTGTCAAAATCTCATGACTACCACAGGATTTTTTCTCCTTCATGCTATGCAGGAGACTCGCAATCTCCTGCCTAGAAGTGACAGACAGTTAGAGGGAATAATATAGTAATAACTAAAGATGTATCAACAATAAAAACTCCCTAAGAGAGATGAAAATTAATGTGCTAGAAGTAGATGTAATATCAAGAAGTTGTTAACACAAAATAGCGTAACGTTCACGGAAGATACATGAGAGAAAAGCTTGGGACAAAAAACTAAGTGAAAAAATATTTGTTCAAATAATTTCATTAATTTATAATGATACAGGTACATAAATTATGCTTCTTGGTGTTCGAATAAGTCTGCTGTGAAAAATGAATTTGTTACAATATTATTATGCTGTCTTGTGAGAGGGGTGTTCAACAGCCAGTTGATAATGAAAAATACATAGAAATTAACAGTTCTGAAAAAATGTACCCAAAAAATTATTGAGTTAATATAAAACCGTGCAGTTAAACCTAACTAAAACGAGCCCCTAGAATCTTTTCAAAAATCACCAAAAAAACTAGGTACAGGGTTATTGGTTATAAATACCACCCCCTCTTTCTTTTTTATTTGACATTTTAGAAAAAAAATTCTAAAATAAAAGTTTTATGGTTAAAATTGAATTTTTTGAAAACTCACTTTTGCATCTTTCAGAAAAGCTGGTGGTGCTCCAACTTTCTTATTTCAAATAGAATACCCTGTATAATATTTAATATTCCGATTCTACGTGAAAATACTCAAACATTTTGACACTCACAAATGAAATCTACAATGATGTAATTTTGACATTTTTGATAAATTGGAAAAGAACAAGATTTGATTCTTTTTTGAATTAAAGCTATTGACAGATTCAGACCGCTGTCAAAATGTGACGTGCATGAACTTTGTTCAATGTTTTATCACCAATAAACTACCTTAAAACGAGAAAGAACCAGATTAGAGTATTTATTTCTACTAAAACAAATGACAGGTTTTGAGAGTTCTGTAATTTTTTTTTCAATTTTTGAATTCAGAATTTACATACAAGTTAAAAATGTCAGATGACATCATAAAATATTGAAAACTGGAAAAGATAAGTGCTGCCGTTTGGTAGGGTTTTGACAGGTGTCAAAATGGTTGACATTTTTCGAATTAACTTGGTCGACTTAGTAGAAATAGATTTTTTGTTCATCAAAATCTGCCATAGTTACTCTGCTTTTGGATATAAGATTCCAATATTTGACAGCTAACCACGCCTCACCTGTCATATATACAGGGTTGTGCCTATGGTAAAAAATGTTGCTTACAGCATCCCCAATAACATATTTAAATTTCATCCAAATATCACGGGTAACCAATTTCCATTTAAATATTGCGGGGTCCTTTACCCGTTTAGGTTTTATAGCCTCTCAAATTTGCAAAAAAGTCAATTTTCAACTGTAAATATTTCCAAAACAGTTGAACTTGAAGGTATTGAGTATATCACATGAAATCTGCTCAGAATTTTACGTAGATTCCGAATATTCAATATTATAGAGAGGGTATTCCATTTAAAATGAGAAAGTTGGACCACGACCAGCTTTCCTGAAACACCCTGTATATGCAAAAGTGAGTGTTTCAAAAAATTTAATTTCAACCATAAAACTTTTATTCGGGACACTTCTTTCTAAAATGTCAAATAAAAAAGATAGAGGGGGGTGACATTAATAACCAATAACCCTGTACATGTTAAAGTTTAAAAAAATTGACTTGGTTTGCTGACAATGATTAGTTTTATGATTATTCAAGAGGCAAAGCTGCCTGAGCAGGTAAATAGAGAATAATTTGTCAATAATTTTTGAAATTTTGACTCATTATAATCAGTGTTATGTTAGGTAATTGTGTTTACCAATTCCCTTGATTCAATCAGAGTAAAAACATCTATAAAGTGATTCATCACACAGGTGGTTATGACATTTTAGGGGAGAATTCAATCCCCACAAAAATTATCCCTAAAGATAAAGTAAAACCTATTTGCAAAAAACCCTTGACTTTTATAAAGAAAGAAATCCACAAATTTACCTATTAATTTGAAAAATATTGTTTCAATATAATATTGTTGAAATATTATGAACCATAATTACCTTTCTAATTATTATTTGTTTAGTATTGGAACTATAAATATAAAATATCTAATGATCTAATGGCATTCATTAGAAATTTATATTTACAATAAAAATAAAATTTCCTAAAAATTAAAGATTCTCGATCTTGTAGAACACGTCCTGGATTATTAAATTTAAATATTTTTTTTTTCATATCAGTTAACTACCTGCTAGTTGTTTAAATTTTATATAATATTTAAGATATTTTTAGAGAAAATATACATCAAAAATTTTGATTAAATCACAGATAGATATAATTTTTTTCATTATCATTCAATCAATCGCGGGATACGACCCAGAAAGGATTTCGATATATTTAGTATTAATAACGTGATCTGGTAGTTGTCGAAGAAGCTCTCAATATAATTTATATTACGCGAACATGGAAGGGTGAACTTTTTTTAATACATTTTGAGGTATACGCGACACGTCAAGACACATAGAGGATACATTTAAATTTTTATACATATGCCAAATACACCGAATGATTAAATACTTATTACTGGAAGAACGATCAAATATGTTTATAAAAATTTCCTTAAAAAGAATTTCAATATACATACAATCTAATTTATATTAATATCAAAATCAGTATTTCAATTCCGTTTTATTTTGGCAAAAATTATTTATAAAATATAAAGTCATTGAAAGTATATTTATTTATTATTTTGTTTGTTTAATTACTTCATTTGATCAGTCTTCCTGCGCTTATTAATTTGTTTAAGAGTATATATTTTAGAGTCAAAAAACACCTAGTAAGTATAGATAAGTCTGCTTCGACAATTACCGATCAGGGACAAATCTACAATGGAAACAAAAGTTCTAAAAAAAAAGAAAACAATAAATATCAACAAACACGTCATATCGAGCTCATATGTTCTAATAAACTTACAACCAAGTCAGGAGCGCCCTCTATGGAAAGAGGGCGGTCGATCTCTGCGAACTGTGTTTTTTGTTTTAGTAAAAAATTCTCTCTCTTATAAAATGTAGGTGTCAGTCTTGTGGTGCGTCGTTATCTGAGGCACTGCTTCCTGCTGTACTCTCGGCTGCGAGTCCTGACCCATTTCTAAACCAAGGAAAAATAATTAAAGCAAAATATTGATAACAATCCTTTCTGAAAACCAACAACATAATGAACCGGAGCATATTTTGACTTATTGCTGTAGACCCAACGAATTTATGTCAAGTCCATGAAGTGATCACATCAAGTGATATCAACCCTAGACAAATAAAATACAATACGATGAAAATCAAAGAAGACACAAGGTAGATAACATTTTTTCCAAAGTATAATAGAATAAACAATAAATGATATGATAAAATACAAAGGAAACAATGAAATATTTGCCCTACAAATGGTACTTTCATTTCCTCACGTACATAGTTTATTTTTTATGTATATCATACTTTTGAAATATTGAAACAGATGACAAAGTAAACTGTGAGTAACCTACCGCTGTAAAATAACTACAATCAAACAATTATTAAATTGTCTTAGCGGGAAAAATACACTTCAAGATAAGTTAACTAATCATGTGAACTGAACAACAAACACCAGAGTCGAAAGACATTAACAAGCTTGAGACCTGGTGTGGGTCACTGTGTGGTGCACTCCTTAATGAAAATATAGACGAAACTACATATTTAATCCATTAGATTTGGACTTACCTATCGGGTAGGAGTTCGCGAAATCGCACCAGCATCTCGGGTTTGAGATTTTCCGGCTTGGCTAAATCCTGTTTTAAGTAAATCCTTGGATGTTTCCGCTCGGTGTCGGTGCTGTCTTCGTCACGACTTCGTTTCCTATCAGGCGTAATCATGGAATCAGTCGAATCATTTGACAGTTCGACTGCATGCGCACCTTCCGAGTTTGCATCCCTGTGTGAGTGAAGCGGTGAGGCTCGCTGTCTCGAATCTTCATGATTATTTGAGTTGTGGATTCCTGGAATTACTATAACTGTCAAAACGGTTACTTTACAGTTTAAACAATTAATATTATTTACCGGTTGAAAAATTCAGAGGACTTGAATCTTTTCTATAAGATTCGTCTCCTGAACTACTAGCGTCTGTTAAGTTCGGTTTGGAAAGCGGTGTTAGACGACTATTTCTGCATAGCTGATCTAACAGCGCTTTATTCGACATATTTTCAGGTGCCGTATGTTTTTCTTCTTTTGGTGATTTCTCGTCTGCTGTGGGTACGCCCGATTCCAAGCTGGACCTTATTATGCCGTCCAAAAATGAACTGAAAAGCAATATTACAAGTCCTAAAATTACACAAACAATTTAATTCTTACCCATTGGGTCCATCTAACAACGACTCCGCCATTTGCCTGGCGCTTTTTGCTAACGTGGTGACACCTCCTTGAGGAGACGGTGTCCCCATCGACCTTTCTCGTCCCTCTTGTAGCTTCTGCATCATCTGAGATGCAAAGAACTCGGGCGATAAGAATGGTCCAGCCGAATTTCTAGCACTAGCAGCTGCAGCTGCTGCGGCATACTCCATGGGATTTGGAGAGAAACCAGGATGTGGCCAGAAGGGAAAGGGAGGAGGATAGTTGCCAGCAGCCAAACCAGCGGCTGCAGCAGGACTAAGCCCAGTTCCTCCGGCATCGAAAAGTGGCAGCTTGATACCGTTGGGTGAGGCAGGTGGGAACTTTTGCTGGGGAGGTTTAATCACATTTTGTTGTTGCTGCTGTTGTTGTTGCTGTTGTTGTTTAAGTTTTTCCTGTGCTATTTTGAGGTCATTTTGTTTAAGACTAGCTATTTTTTCATCCACGGGATTAGGTTTGGGATCTCTCTTTCTGGGTCGCATCAAATGCCGTTCCTTAACTTTGTATTCCAAAGTAGAGTGGGGAACGCCATAGTAGCTACCGGCACGATGTACGGACATTTCCCCACGTTGCACAGCCCTAACTGCTTCGACTAAGCTATCTCTGTCATAATTTCGATATTTACCACGCTTTGGTCTAGTACCTGGAAGTATTACATAAAATTGGTAAAGAGCTTGTATACGAGTCTTTGGCCTTACCTTTGCCTCCAGAAACTTGACTACCTTGATTCTGAGGTTTAGCTGATGGTGGCTGATGATGTTGATGCTGCTGTTGCTGCTGCTGTTGAAACTGTCGACTGGCCTCATGTTGGCTCTTGATCACCGAAGGTAGACTACCACTCGAAGGCGGTGTAAAACCACCCCTTTTGAAATCTAGGTCCATGCCCATAGGTCGTCTGATTGGTGTATCCAAGCCTTGTTGGAATTTTTGGGTGATGCTCTGCGTGATAACGTCTTTTATGTGTAAACCTTTTCCAGGAAGGATGGGTGGCGAGTTTGATTCGCTGGTGACTGGTGGCGACACCAGACGTGAGTCAAGTGAGTTATTTCGGATGAATATATCGCAACCGTTATTGATTGTTGCGGATGTCGCCGACCTATAGGACGGAATTTTATGTATCACATTCGAGGGGGATTCTATTGGTTCTGGGTCTACGTCGGATGGCTTCTCGACCTGAAATTAGAACAAATATTGTAATTAACTGGTCGAGTTTTGCCTTGGCTGATTATTTACCTTGATTATAACTGAATTTGACGGACTAGGCCTTGACAGTCTCTCGCTATCACCATTATTGTTCTGCATTTTCAGGTGCTCTTCCACAATAAGTCTTTTTGCTAACTCAGGAATGATGGTATTTAATACTGATCCATCTGGAGGTTTTTGGTTGGCTAAGATGTTTTGGGATGCAATCAGAGCCTGCAAATAAACCTATTGTATGGAGTTCCTTTAGTAATTGAGTTCAAAAGACTTGAGACGTTTCCGTCACCAGAGGGTTAGAGTAGCATGTGCTTGATGATAATAATTACGTAATGTTCGTGCTGGTTGTCAAATATCCTTTTGATAATGAATTAACAGTGTTTTAATTTAAAAATATTTTTTGTTTTGTGAATATTAGTGTGTACTATATAAGGATTTCTTACATTTCGTACCTGGAGGTACTGGATGACCTCGCTCTGATCCAAAGGTGTAGATCCTGCTTCGTGACCTTCTTTTGCTTTCTGGAGGAAAAGCTTAATTGCTTCGGGCGGATGTTCCATACCAGAGAACCGGAGGATATCAGCCATGGAAAGCAGAGGCGCCTGGAAAAGAGGTGACTGAAATAAAACACATTTTAGCACTTGTTTCGATTTCAATTCCTACTTGCAAAGCCTTCTCGACCTCCTTTTCCTCCTCGGCACCGGACAACTCTTTGTCGTCATCCAACGCTTCTTCTTCATCCAGCCTAAGAGGTGTGGAACTGTTGAGATGGGACTCACGCTCTCGTTCTAGTGCCAATTTATACACTTTGTTCCGTAAAGTGGACCGGGGAATTCCGTAAATGACAGCTGCTCTTCTTGTACCTAATTTTCCAGACTGGATATCTCTAAGAGCAGCCTGAAGCTCGTCCTCTGTATAGGTTCTACGACCTGTCACTGCTGACATCCTCGGCTTGGCTCTAAAATCAGAACTGAAATTACGGCTAGGGTGAGTATGATTGTTAATTCCAGAACCGGATGGATTAAATAATATGTAAAACATTAAATGTCGCCATTACGATAAATAATGTTTTGACGAATTTTAGTGTTTTACGTCTGTACATCTTAAAATTAGGGAAAAAATGATTGATGTTAAAGATTGTTTTAGATAAGATTATTGATAATTAGGTGATGTTTTTTGGTCAAGTTTCAGAAGTCTGGTTTAATTTTATGGCAGTATTCGAGAAGCATATTTTTCCTAAAAAATTTAAAACATTTCTTTGAGGTAAAATGTTTGAGGTTGCAAGGTTTCTACAAAGTTAGAGATACAAATAAAGCAAGAAATTTTGTAGGTATTTTTTGAAAATCTGCGAGCATTTAAATAATTGGAATTCTCAAATGAGTTCCGTACTTTTCTATTATTGTTTCATCTTTCGATATAGGCTCGCGGGGTTTAAAATTTATTTTCAAGAAATATACCCTTCAAGAAACAAGAAATAACAATAAGAAAATAAATCGCAATGTTAAACAGACAACTGGTAAATATGAGAAAACCTTGCATAGGAATTTAATTTAGCAAAATAACATTGTTCGCAACAAGCAAGAGTCAAGATAAATGCAAAATGCAACAAATAATAAATTGACCTTGTCCTAGTTTGGGAATTTTGCCTCCGCGAGAAATATTATCAGCCGCAAATGCCGGTAATTTATTCCTAACCAAACCAAACTAAGGAATAATTTCACATTGGGCACAATGGCGTTCTTGAAATTTTCAGCAAAACACAATTGATTATTTTTTTTATTAAACTACAGGTTGCAAATTGCATAGTTCGTTATTATTAAGCTGACAATTTATTCAGTTCGTGATTATTTCTTTGTTTACGGTTTACATTTCAATATGACGCGACCCTGTCTGTTCTGTATGTTTTATTGCAGTTTTATAGACTTTAACCGACAAAAAATTAACGTCAGATTCGTCAGAATCTGGGAGTCTGTGGAAAGGTTTCTATTCATAGGTTCTTTTGGTAATAGGCAATTTTAAAAAGGATCCAGTGTGAGTCGAAGCTCATTAATAATCCTACAAGAACTGATTTTCGGGAATTAGAAGTTTTTAAAACTGGCACCCTACCCTATGAAGATGGCTTTCTTTCGAACTTTTCGAAGTAATTTCGTGTTCAAAAATTCTAATTGTGCCTCGTTGTCGTTGGTGGAGGTGATAACGTTGATGTAGGTATTTTACACTTACAGAGGCAGTAATGATTTTTGGGATAAAAAATGTATTGCCCCACGAATAACAAAAAATTGTTTGTACTGTCATAATACATATCATCACGTGTTTGATAATATGATAATTCTGATCCCAAAAATTCAATGTTGGGATCCTAGGTAATAATATATTCGGGATAATCCAAAACCTACGAAAGCGTAGAGCTGCCATGCTAATATTGAGAAATATTTTTAGGAAAATTTACAGTTTTTCTGTAAATTTACACTTTTTCTGTAAATTAACACTTTTTCTGTAAGTTTATACTTTTTCTGTAAATTAAGTTAACAGTAAGGGTTAGTTTGGATTAGCTTGCAATTTTAATCAGACATTTCCCAACTTACCAATAATAACTCGGTTAGTTTGGGTTACTTTGCGATTTTAATCAAACATTACCATTATGTTTTCCAAATTATTGATTTTCGAAATAAGCGTTTTCGAAAAATATATTTTCAAAATTATTGACTTTTGAAAGAAAAGGCTTAATTTCGAAATAACAGAATTCGGAAAAAAATCGGAATTTGTATTTTCGAAAATTGAACATACATAGAGGACTGATAAAAATTGCAAACTTATCCAAACTAACCAGGTTATTGTTATTGTTGTTGGTAATGTCAGACTAAAATTGCAAAGTAACCAAAACTTACCGGGTTATTATCGGTAAGTTTGGTAATGCCTTCTAAAAATTGCCAACTAACACAAACTAACCGGGTTATTATTGTTAAGTTTGGTAATGTCTTTTTAAAACTGCAAACTAACTGGGTTATTATCCGCGAGTTTGGTGATGTCTGATTAAAATTCAAGTAACCAAACTAACTGAGTTGTTATTGGTAGGTTTGGATATATGCCTGATTAAAATTACAAACGAACCCATACTAACCGGGTTATTATCGGTAAGTCCGTCGTTTTTAATCTGACACTTTCCGTATGAAGTGCGAGGGGGTGAAGATTATGGCAAAAACAGGTGTAACGTCAGGTGACCATTGGCGGTCTGTTGGGAGCCACCAGCTCACATTCCTTTGGAGTATCAGATTAAAATCGACGGATTGTATGTCTGATTGAAATTTCAAACTAACCGGGTTATTATTCCTGAGTTTGAAAATAGCTGAATAAAATTACATACTAACCCAAACTTTTCAGGTCATTATCGTTAAGTTTGGGAATGTTTGAATAAAATTGCAAAATAACCGGGTTATTATCAATAAGTTTGGTGATGTCTGATTAAAATTGCAAGCTAAACCAAACTCACCCTAACTATTCACTAAATTCTAAATTGACAGAAAAAGTGTAAACTTACAGAAAAAGTGTTAATTTACAGAAAAAGTGTAAATTTACAGAAAAACTGTAAATTTTCATTGAAATATTTTTCAATATTAACATGGCAGCTCAACGATTTCATAAAAACAGTGCGTTGAATTTTTTTTGTACTTACTGTTGTGATCCTTCAGTGTTTTGCCTTGGTTAAAACTACTTTTGTTTTTGGTTTGAAACTTGTAGCTTTATTAGGTAATGGAATATAGAATGAAATTGAACTACAGCAAAAGTAAGACTTATTTTAGAGAGAGTTTTAACAAAATGTGTTACTACGACTGAAGCTGTCTTAAGACTGTCTTCTTGCTTCACTAGATCTCTTACAAATCGACCTTTACATCCCTTCTAAAACGTTTCTAAAACCTAGATAATTACAACTGGAAAACCCTAAATAAATATTGGCAATAAATGACAGTCTGTTCGCCCAAAGAATGACCATTAAGGATATTTGGGAATTTTGGGGTTTATGGTGGACAAATGTTTAATTTATTTACATACAATATCTTTGGGTTCTTTAACAGAAAGTCTGGGTCATATAATAATATTGCTTTCGGCGATGGCGAGACATTATTTGGGAATTTTGGGGTTTATGGTGGACAAATGTTTAATTTATTTACATACAATATCTTTGGGATCTTTAACAGAAAGTCTGTGTCATATAGTATTGCTTTCGGCGACGGCGAGACATTATTTGGGAAAGTATTCGAGGGTCGTAAAAGGTACAATGTCATGATATTATGGAGGAATATGACATTACGTCTTTCACATAGGTAGGTGAAAAAAATCCCGTTTCTTACTTAGTGTGAGGTATTTATAAGTTTTAATGGATGAAATAGGTACTAAACATTTTCTGATTTAAATTGTGAGACTATTTCATTTGCAATATTGAAAGCACCAACCGATTTATTTTATTATCGATTACTCAATCAAAACAAAAATGACAGCACAAAAATTCAATGTAGATTTTCCAATTAATTTGGGATTAAAACGCTTACGGTTCATAATGCCAATACACGATAGCTAATCAAAAACAGACAAAGCAATTACTCTTATCTTCAGCACCAAAAAAAAAAATAAAAAAATAGAATTGTAATATCCAATAATAATTGTATGGATTCCTGCTTATCGGTCAGAGCTCAAAAAGTACACAAACAACGAATAGCACATGATACCCAGCGCATCAGGCGAGTTTACTAACCTATGCTAATAAAAGTGCCTTGTATAAGGTTAATGGATTCATTCGGATATGCCGATAATATTGACGATAAATGGATTAAATTTGGATTTAAACGGTGCATTTTGGTTTGATAACGTTGAAATATGAAGGGGCACTTTGTGTATGATTATTTGTACTGCGAAATTATGCGTAGGTAATAGGATCGTAAATATCAATTTCAATACCGGAATTGATTCTTTAGTCAAGGTTGTTATGCAAGTGACATTGACGTCAATATAGTTTTAAACAAACAAACAAACAAACAAGATCTTACAACCGAAGACAAAAAAATTATATGTGATGCATTCCCTCATAGTGCACTAATGAAACCCCAACATTAGGTCAGTTGGAGCAGAAGTTTAAAAAACCTAAACAGGACCCGACGTGACACTCTTGGCATGATAAAATACAACGATCAGTTTATTGTTCTGGGACAACATTGGAGATGATGAGTTCTTGTATGATTTTCAGATGAATCTCGAATGCCTCTTTCCAGTTATACAATATAATATGGCGCTATCGGGTTTACTCCTCTTGGGAAATCGATTGAATCACCTCTTCAGGAGAAAATGGGATTATCGGCCCTATTGATGATGCAGGCCGTACTGCCATCGTCAACAGTGAAATATATCTAGAGACAGAAGATCTTTCATGATGTAGCGTACCATTTGATTTTAAGGAGTATTACGGAATTATACATGCCTTCTCTTAGTTGGTTGAGATAAATTAATTTATCATTTCATTGTTTTATGTCCACCTATCGTAACTAACTAAACAAGGCGGTTGGGTAGTATTCTAAACATAATAAGTAGGTATAATGGCTCAATTACTGAAACTATCTCTCCTATATAATAGATAAACTCCGTCCCTGACCGTTGACACAGAAAACCATTTTCCAGCAACCTTGATAATGAGAGGCATCATCTTGTGCAAGCAAACCGTTTTATCGGTTAGTGATATCCATCTCGGCTGAACTCGCGCCTAGTGTCGTTACATGTTTGTTTGAACGCTTAGTGTAGGTAGGCAGATAGAAACTATCCGGTTCTACTTTTTGAGCGATATCTTTATTGCTAATTTATAACTTCAAGACGTTAACAGGTGCTAAATGGATGTTATGACGCTGCCGGCCGTCTAGTTGTCTCGTAAACGATGTTGGTGTTTAAAAGCTTGAATAGTGCTGCTGATATGCCGTAATGTTGCATGGGAGAATAATTGCTTTTGGCCTTTTTGTTCATTTTAAATACTGATAAGATGGTCATGGTCATGGTCAAAGTGATTAGTAACGATTCTACCTATATTATATCTAATAATTTTGTCGATGCGTGTAGAACAGGTCTGGTAGATTCGTTTCTTGTTATAGAAGTAATAATGAAAAGAGTATACCTATTATATACATCAGTATTTCGTCAATGAAATACATTTGCTTCTGTATGTAAAAGGATTAGAACGAGTGTACTTAATGGGGATGTTGAATCGATAGATTGCAATATGCATTTAATAGAAATAAAATTTTGCGTTCTCTACCTTTTCTTTGCTACCCTATTTGAAACTGTTGAAAAGTGCATTATTTTCAAATGCCTACACTTTTACCGCCATCTCAATTGTCCAATCAGCAACCATCAATAAAATGTTGTTACATGCGCTGTTGCTAGATTTTTTAACCTAACATTCGGCATGTCAACCGTTGTATTGATAGAATTTACTGATTTTTCTAAATTTATTTGTCAATTGTTATTGATAAATGGAAATAAATATGAAAGCACTGATTTTATTTTACAAATATTTAAACATCCAAAACTAATCATTTTAGAAAGAAAACATTTAAATAAGAAGTACCTAAATAAATGAACAAGTTTTTCTGTAATTCCTCCTCATAGGGCACAACCACAAAAAATTTATTCGGTGTTTTATACAAGCTATTATTACAGCTTGCCAGAAAACATCTTTCTATTGCCATTATTTTCTTTATTGTTTCACATAGATAATCAATTGCATGCTAACTCAAATTTTTTTAAATGATAATAAATTCAAAAAGCAAAAACTGTCAACATCCTAAAACAGTTATACGCATGAGCAGAAACATTTGTGACGTCAAAAAAGCGTTTTGTATTTGTTTGAATGAGGTGCTTTTTTCAAAAATTGAAATAAAAAAAAGTAGGGAACGCAGAAAAAAAAATGCACATTATGAATAAGCAAGCAAAATACTATTCAATAGGCAAAAAAAAAAAAAAAATCGGAAACATGCCCATTCCTCTCAGAATAGTCCAGGAAAATTGTCGATTTTCAAAAAAAAAATTCCTACCCAAATAAATTTTTCAGGGATGATAGGGGGCGGGTGGGTGATCATAAAACCGAAGATATCACACATTCACCCCTCTGGCGTTTTGCGCTATAGGGGTTGAAAGTGCGCCATTGGCGATTACTTGGTACCTGTTGATTTTACAAAAAAATGTTTCAAATAAAAGATGTGCAAAATTATTTGATCTACAATATTTATCTAAAGACTTTTTTGATTAAGGGCCGTCTGTGGTCATAAGGGCCTTTTGAAATTTTATAATGAAAATAAAAAAATTTAACCAACGTGAAAAATTTTTCTACAATACATACAACATTTTTGCCTCATGAAGTTTTTACTCACCCCCTGCCGTTTTTCAATAGGGGTAGTTTTTTTTACAAAAAAAAATTCTTAATAAAAGTTTTATAAGATTACATTTCCTACAACTATTCCCAATCAACTTTTTTTGTAACTCACCCCCATTCAGCGGGGGGACACTTCCCTTAGGGAAATTTTAGTTTTTAGGGGTATATATTAATTTTTTTTTCTTTTCTCACCTTTAGTGCATATAAAAAGTTGCAATTAAAATTGTATTGAAAGGATATTTTTTCCACCACCTTTTTGTTTTTAGGGGTGGTTCGCCTATTCCCAACTTTACAAAAAAAAATTATAAAGAAAAGTTGTTCAAGATAATAAAATGAACAAGTTTTCTTGATAAATTTTTTCTGTAAAGTTGAAAATAGGTGAACTACCCCTAAAAACAAAAAGGCGATGGAAAAAAAAATCCTTTCAATACAATGTCAATATTGCAACTTTCTACAGGGTGTCCCAAAAAGATACCGACACACTTTAAGGGGTAGTAGGGGGCATTAAGACGAGCATTTTTGTTTATATAAACATATGTCCGCAAATGAGCCATTTGGGCTGTAGATCAAAAAAACTGTTCGGTACTTTTATTCTTTGCAAAAATTAAATCACTGTTTACTCATTAATTTTGCTTTATTGACAAATAAATAATTGTTCAAAATGTTGACCATTTACTTCAATGTAAAGATTGCACCGTCGGTTCATCGGAATATTCCGGAAATAGCTTCGACATGGGTACAACCGTCCAGTATCCTTGCTAACAGATTTTCGTCATTACGAACAGGTGTTTCGTAGACTAAACTTTTAAGTCAATGACCCGACGGTGCAATCTTTGCATTGAAGTAAATGGTCAACATTTTGAACAATTATTGTAAACCATAATTTATTTGGTAATAAAGCAAAATTAATAAGTAAACAGTGAGTTGCGAAGAATAAAAGTACCAAACAGTTTTTTTGCTCTACAGCCCAAATGGCTCATTTGCGGACATATGTTTATATAATCAAAATTGCTTGTTTTGATGTCCCCTACTACCCCTTAAAGTTTGTCGGTATCTTTTTGGGACACCCTGTATATGCACCAAAAGCGAGAAAAGAAAAAAAATAAATAATATATACCCCTAAAAACTGAAATTTCCCTAAGAGAAGTGTCCCCTAGCTGAATGGGGGTGAGTTTCAAAAAAAGTTGATAGGGAAAAATTGTAGGAAATGTTATCTTATAAAACTTTTTTAGAAATTTTTTTTTGTAAAAAAATAAAAAAAACTTTAAACTACCCCTATTGAAAAACGGCAGGGGGTGAGTAAAAACTTCATGAAGCAAAAATGTTGTATGTTTTGTAGAAAATTTTTTCACGTTGGTTAAATTTTTTTATTTTCATTATAAAATTTCAAACGGCCCTTATGACCACAGGCGGCCCTTAACCAAAAAAGTCTTTAGATAAACATTGTAGGTCAAATAATGTTGCACATCTTTTATTTGAAACATTTTTTTGTAAAATCAATAGGTACCAAGTAATCGCCAATGGCGCACTTTCAACCCCTATAGCGCAAAACGCCAGAGGGGTGAATGTTTGATATTTTCGGTTTTATGATCACCCACCCGCCCCCTATCATCCCTGAAAAGTTCATTTGGGTAGGATTTTTTTTTTTGCAATGCATGTAATTTTCGACTATTTTCCTAGACTAGAATGGGGTTAGACATTTTTTGGTTACCTCAGAAGAAAAGGAAGGTAATTGGCATAAAGTTCTGTTTTAACGGTGTGAAAAGGATAAATGTATTTGTCGGTATAGGGCCTTTCTTAACTTTAACGGTGTATGCACTCGAGAAAAAACACAATGAACAAATTAATACAGGTCTGTACTAATATTTCAACATGTGATAATATGGCTCATTTCAAGCTAAAAATTTCCTACTAACGATGGGTCAGTTCTTAGTATTGTCGGGGTTATCGCAGAATTTAATTTAGAAAGATGTCAACAATGTGACAACATTGTACAGATATGTAGGTATTCTCCGAGCCGAGGCGCCTGAGATAATGTAAACAAACTATCGGTAAATTTTAAAAAAATTCAAAGAGGTTTTTTTTTTTTGGCCTTTTAAATAATGTAAATGACAGCTTTCTTCCAACACGTCAAGAAACCGTACAATGTAGGTACCGTCACGATTCTGCGCAAAGCCAAAAATTTGTGCGTAGAGCCCGAAATTCGTATACAGAGTGGTTTTGAAACCGTTTATGGGACGGTTTATGACGTGTTGGAACAAACCTAATATTTTGCATTTTTATCACTTTTATAGTAAAAAATGTGCCGATTTTATTAAGTTGGAAATTGCACTAAATATTCAAGAGAAAATTTGAACAACACTTACTCAGCTACTTGCCAAAATCCTGATTAGGAAAATACTAATTTTTGTTACAAGGTTTTCACAACACTAAAATCACCATGACTGAAGACAGAAAACCTAAACTGCGTAGAAAGTTCCCAATAAAAAACTAAAGTAAATGTTCAAAGTCTGCACAATTAGCATTCAAACACCCTCGACAAAGACGAATCCAGTTATCACAAACTGACTGAAATGGGTTTGGTTATTGCCAAATTTGGCCTGTTGCAGCAAAAATACGATTTCGGAGGTCATTTTCTTCTCGAATTTCAACTCCATTGTAAACTAGAGATTTCATATTACCCCAAAAATGGAAATCAATGGGATTTAGATCTGATGATCTAGCAGGCCATTTTCGAGGCTCTGGCGCATTACGTTCTTTCCAACGATCCCTAAATGTATCTCTTAGATGTTAGACAACAGTTCCTTCGATTTGAGCAGGGGCGCCGTCATGAAGATACCACATGTTAATTTGCTGTTCTAAGGGGATAGTTTCAAATAATTTCTTGTGCCCAGGTGTGAGTGTTGTGATAATTTAAAATTCCATCTCTTGTAAAGCAACACTCATCAGTAGAAAGAATAGATTGTACAAAATTCGGATATCTTTGGATTTCTTGGAGAAACCATTCACAAAAACGAACTCTGCCTAAAAAATCTCCAGGAGACAATGCCTGTACATGCTGTACATGATACGGGTAAAGCAAATTTTGTCGGAGGGTCCGATGTGAACTTGTGAATGGGAATATCTAACTTGTCGGGCAATGAATCGAGTGCTTATTCTTAAAGTCTCTTCCACTATCGCTAAAATCTGTTTTTCATCAGCCGGTGTCATTTGTCTTGCAAGTTTAATTAACATTTTGCACACTCACACTTCCCGTATCACGCAATCTTTGAAAAACGGATTAGGAAGTCTTGCCTAGTAAATTTGGGCAATATAAGTAACGATTCTCTGTTAACAAGTAACATAGGTGTCTGCATATCCGACGCGTTTGTAAACATTTTATTTTCAAAAAATGATGAATTACGCGCGTATTCAATACTTCGAGTACTTAAAACAACAATCAATTATTATCGGTATTTGTCAAATAAGTAGAATTTTGGAGAACTTTCGATGTCAATGGAACGAATCGGAACCTTCAAGTGAAGGCCTGACATGAGTTCAAACTCAAAGGATTGTCTTTAATGAAATATAGTATGGAAGAATTATTTCATGAGATTTTTACCGCCGTCCAAAAACAGAACGGAGATGCTGCCTGAAGTCAAATTTCATTTGAGGTACTTGAATAATAAAATTCTCTGAGAGGTTGATGGATTGAATTATGTCATCATCCTACTTCATTTATGTGAATGTTTTATTTGCCTTGTAATGTTTAGGTATAGCTTTCCAACTCTAGATGTTTTCTGTATTATGCTTTTTCACGACCCCGATGGGGGGTTTCAATATTGTGTGGTTCTGAATTAATAGTGTATCAATATTTGATTCATAAAGTTCACCGCAAGATTTTCATCCCTTGATGTTGTATAATATATTTAACAGGTGGTAGACGCTTTTTTACTCATTGGGCGTCGACCGGTGAGATACCACCATGCCAGAATTGAGTAGCGCTAAGTGGTATCACCACGTTCCGCTACTGCGCTGGCAGTCCGGTTCCAACAATGAGTAACAGATAGCATGATGGCGCCTCCAGGATCAAAATATTCCGGAGGTAAAATACCCGACCACTCGGATCTCCGGGCGTCGGGTGATCCTGGGGGTCCTTCATGCAAAGATATAAAGAGAAGATCAAAAACTCAACTCAGAATTGATTTTAGCAATATAAGAGGAATAAGTACAAATATGAATTCAGTTCACCAACATCTTGAAGAACAAATACCTGACATCCTTGTTCTCACTGGAACTAAAATCAGTTCTGCAACACCTATTGTGAACTATCTTTACCCCGGCTATGACCTACACCACCGATTTCGACATAATTTTGGGATCTGTGTGTACATTAAAAATGACCTTTCATGTCATCGAGAGGAGAAGCTAGAACCAGCGAACCTTGATATTATATGGCTAAAATTCACCGCATCGACCAAGTTTATCTGCTGCCTCTACCGACCGCCAAGTAACACCGATTACCAAAACTTTTTCGCGACATTATCCGAAAGCTGTGATAGTATACAGTCAAACTATCCACAGGCGGAAATTGTCTTTTTAGGCGATTTCAACGTCCACAATATACCCTGGCTGAAACATCACAACAAAACAGATAACGAAGGCAGAGAAGCAGAAGCTTTTGCCATAAGTTGTGGTCTAACGCAGCTTGTCGATGAACCTACCCGTATCTCAGAAAGGGGCGAATTTGCAGCGCTTTTAGACTTGTTCCTAACCACAAATCCTGACTCGTACACAATTCAAGTAGATGCTCCACTTGGTTCGTCCGATCATAAACTTATAATAACAAAGTGCGAAATGCTCATCCCACCGAGCCTACAACCACTTCCTCGTAAAATGTGGCACTATAAATCGGCAAAATGGAATGACCTAAAACAGTATTACCTGAATTTTCCATGGCAAGAGGTTTGCTTTAAAACAGCTGATCCCACTATTTGCTGTAATGAAATAACACAAGTAATCTTATCTGGAATGGACGCATATATCCCACATACAACTAAACGTAGAGCTAATGCAAAACCTTGGTTCAACAGCCAGTGTCAAACGGCTGTACAGAAAAAACACAGAGCATATAACCTTTGGAAACGACAACAAACCGCTCAAAACCACACAGAATTTATAGAAGCCAGAAATAGTTGCAAAATTACTATTGACTCCGCTAAAGAAACATACAATCAAAGAATAAAAAACAGGTTGCTGAATTGTCCAAGTAGTTCTAGGTCTTTTTGGTCTCTTGCAAAAGCTGTTGGATCTAACTTCACCAAGTCATCCATACCACCACTTACAGATAAAAATAATCACTTAGCCACAACATCAGAGGAAAAAGCCAATATGCTTGCCCAAATGTTTTCCTCCAACTCCAACCTAACAGTGCCAAACGGAAAAACTCCACCGTTCATTGAAAGGGTTTCCCATAGTATGCCAGAGGTACCCTTTTGTCACAGAGAAATACGAAAATCCCTAAAAAAGCTGGATACAAACAAAGCAATGGGTCCGGATGGCATTCCCGCAATAGTACTCAAAAATTGCGCCAACGAACTCACCCCAACTTTCGCAAAATTATTCAATTTGTCTTACAGGCAAGGAGTATATCCATTATCATGGAAGTCTGCCGCAGTACAACCCATTCCAAAGAAAGGAAAAAAGACAGATCCGTTAAACTATAGACCAATTGCTCTACTTCCGGTGATATCAAAAGTAATGGAAAGAGTTGTGAACAATCACCTAACCAAGTACTTGGAAAAGTACAAAATTATCAACGATAAGCAATACGGATTTCGAAAATATAGGTCAACTGGCGATTTACTTACATACGTCACTCACTTATGGCAAAAAGCGATTGAGTTGCGGGGTGAAACAAGAACAATTGCCTTAGATATATCTAAAGCATTCGACAAAGTTTGGCATGAAAATCTGCTCAACAAGCTCAAGGCAATGGGATTATCGCCGAAACTTTGCACTTGGTTTGAAAGTTACCTAAAGGACAGATCCATTTATGTTGCACTGGATGGCCAGAACTCCAACTCTTACCAAATAAATGCTGGTGTGCCACAGGGAGCAATCCTTTCGCCAACTCTTTTCCTGATTTACATAAATGACCTCATAGATAAAACAGTAAATCCACTTTATTGCTTTGCAGACGATGGCAATGTAGTCTCCTCACTCATACCACCCACAGGTCTTTCCGCACGTGAATTCCATCATCTTAGACTAACTCAAATATCGCAGATAAATAACGACCTGGAGATAATAGAGGACTGGGGTAACAAAAACCTTGTACAGTTCAACGCGCAGAAAACCCAAGCAGCTCTGTTTTCAAAAAAGACCAGCACCGGTGAGCCAAACATCATGCTATCTGGAAGTGCTGTCACATTACAGACTCAGTTGAACATCTTGGGGGTTACTGCAGAGACCAACATGTCTTGGCACAGTCACGTGGCAGATATTGCTAAAAGGGCCTCCCAAAAGCTGGGGAGGCTATTTCGTACAAGACATCTGTACACACCAAGCCAATTGCTGACACTCTACAAAGCCCAGATTCGACCAACTATGGAGTACTGCTCACATATATGGAGTGCAGCACCCAAACATACCTTAATGCTTTTGAATACCGTGCAAAAACGAGCTATCAAGCTGATCAATGACCCCGTACTTACTCGTAACTTGGATGGTCTCGAACATCGCAGATCTGTGGGCGATTTATCTCTCTTCTACAGGTACTATCACGGAAAATGCTCTGAAGAGTTGGCACGTATGATTCCACCGAGAGTAGCACCTACCAGGCGAACCCGTCAAACAGACGGTAACCATGAATTTACTGTCAAACTAGAGGTACCAAGAACCTCATTATATCAGAATTCATATCTCTGGAGAACAGCATCGCTGTGGAATAAACTCCCTGCGACGGTTTTCCCTGCAGGTTACAACCTGAACCGTTTCAAGACCAACATACACCGACATTTCCGCGCACTTGCCGCTTCTCGAGCGTGATAGGACATTTCCTTGCGAGTGCGCATATCCGTAAAGAAAAAAAAAAAAAAAAAATATTAATTTTCCAGAAAGTGTTTGCATAAATTTAAGCCCCAGAACTGCTCAGTGAAAGCCTGTGTTGCTAGGTTGTTGATTAAGTATAGGGTCTTTGAATAAAATAACTACCTACAGGCTACAAGGCATCTAAACTGAAATATTTATTATGTACCACGAAAACATAAACACATCGATTGGATAGAAAGTAATTCAAGTTAAATGGGAAACGAAGACTTTACTTTTGGCTATCTAGAAATGCCTGATCCATCGTGAATCTATGTTTATTTATTATTTATGTAATAGATAAGGTAGTCAGGATAATGTCAAACTGTATTATAAGTGTTAAATTGTGGAAATTAAACTGCATTCTAAATATAGTTGCTAAGCAGTAAAATTCAACTATTGTTTGCTTGAAATCTCATTACCATAATATGACACGCTTACCGTAACCTTTCACCATATATGAACACATGTCATTCATTTCTGGCACATGTGCAAGTAATTTGGGCAGGAGCCATAACAGAAAACAATTCTGGCAAACTTTCTAGCACTAAAATCTGGCAGATTTTCGATATAGCGTAGTCGCACGCACCGGAACCGAAAAAAGGGAAATCATTCTGGCAAGGAGCGCTTTGGCAAACATAGCCGGCAAACAATAATAACCGATGTCATAAAAATGAAATAATAGTGCAATCAGGGCCATATGCGACGCGCCAAGACGGTGATTGACCCCCTCGGTTTACCGATAAAAAATTTCTGGATTGCCGGCAATATGATCAGCATAAAAATATCATTATGCAGGCTGTGATAACGTGTGGGATTTATATGTGGTTTGGGGATTAACCTGCTTTTTCGACGTTGCTCCATTATGTCATTGTTTCAGAAGCATTGTGGTCATTGTGGTATATGGCCAGTGGTGGCACAGTGATTCATATTGAATCATTAACAATACTCATTATTTTGACAATTTATTTATTTATGTATCGGGGTTGAGATAGGTACTGAAATACTTTTTTGAATAATTCATTCATTCATCATTGATTCATCTATTCAAGGTTATCTAAGACATACAAAAATTGCATGGAAGTGTCATCTATCTGGCTATCTAATTATTATGCCTATCGGAAATCAAAGATATGGTTTTTATTGAAAAAAAAAAAATGAATTGATTATTCACCTCGTTCCTAAATGATGCTAGTTCTTTATCATTTTCTTTTGAGTCAAAACCAAAATACGCACAATATAAGGTTAATAGCATTTATCTTTATTTATTTTGAATTGTATATGAGACATTTTAGGAAAATTTCCCAATCCTTATTAATCATTTTATTAGTCAACGAAAATGAATGGAAATACATTGTTTGAATAACCTACTTTAATTGATCAGATAATTTACGGAAGCCGATTCTAAATTGAAATCTGTGAACTTTAGAAGTGGAGGGCGCGCAAGCAGGGGTGGGTAGGAGGCGGTCTATGCTCGCATTTATCAACATTGCATAAAATGCTTTTATGATTTTATTGTCAAAGAAGATTTTTTTTTTGTTCCATTTCTTGTATTATTTTAATTTCTTTTTAAAGATCTAATCTAATAGTCTAAGAGCCCGTGACACAAAAGCCTCAGTCATCTGTTAAAAGGCCGGTTTTTGGTGGCCGGGTATGCCATGACCTTGGCTAATGAACAAACGTATTGGTTAGTGGGTTTCAGTGTGCAGAGGCTGGACAGTGAATTAATTTTCAGTACCCCAAAACGATTTTTTTTTTATGGTTAAGAAATAATATGGACCTGATGGTGAGGCATAAAAAGGAACGGTTGGCGGGCCTTTCCCACTTTCCCCCTTTTCTTTCACCATGCCCACCGCGTTTTAATTCACGTCTGCCGAGGGCAGATCCCACCCCACAAGTCAGAAGGATGAGAAAAAGTGGAAATTATACACTTCCACTTCCTCGTCAATTCTGCGCTGGGTTCGCAGTTGGCAGTCGGTTGGCGCCCTATTGATTATTTAAATATATGTTTTTGCGAAATTGGATTTGGTTTCTTGTGCAAAACAACATTTTTAGGTATTAATTTTAATTTTTCTTTTTTTTAAATTTTTTTTCACGTAAAAAATAATAAACGTTGCTTTCCATATTTTGGAGAATTGTATCTGGAATGATCCGTACATAAAAGCCACAATAGAGAACGAGTACAAAGATAGTGAAGCAGAAGAACAGGCCGGTTTTAGAGCAGGATGATCAACTTTAGACCATTTATTTAGTTTGACCCAGGTAATGGAAAAGAAACTAGCGTATAACCAAGAACTCCATCTACTCTTTGTAGATCTAAGGAAAGCATATGACAATGTTCCGCTGAAAAAGCTTTGGGAAGGACTGGAAAAGACCAATATCAACTTAGAGCTAATGCCTAATAAAAACGCTCTATAGTGATGCAAAGACCAAGGACTAAAACACTAAACAAGGAAGCACCAACACTTTTTAAAATATAGGTACTTAGAACAAGCGATAAGGGGTGGAAAGATAAATTCAGACACATGTAAATACCGCTCAATGAATACAATCTATATACTTTAAGATTTGCAGATGATCAGGTATTAATTGCACAGGAATATGATGATCTAGAGTACATGACACGAAAATTGATAGAGGAATACGAGAAATGGGGTCTGGAAGTAAATCTAACTAAAAGAGAATATATGACTATAGGAGGTGAACAACGAACTCTGAAATTGAATAACGGACAAGAAATAAAACAATGTAGGTACTGAATACAAATATTTTGGCATGAGAATCTCACATGAGGGAACCCTAGACGAAGCGATTAAAGATCGGAATTTGCAAGGATGCAAAGCAATATCCCTACTAAATGGTGCATTGTGGGACCAGAATATCAACAAATAGTTCAGAAGTCTGGCCACTAAAGAACAGAACCGTGAAAATGCCTCAAGCAACTGAAATTGACTTTTGGAGGAGAGCGGCAGGCAGGTCAAAAATGGAGAGGATAACAAATTTGAGAATTAGGGAGATTATAGACGTAAAGCACACAATAGTAGATGATATAAAGGACAAACAGTTGATTTGGTTCGGACATGTACAAAGAATGGGAGATGCAAGAATACCCAAGCAAATTATTGAGAAGAAGAAGCTGGAGAAGTGAAGTAGACGAAGAAATGACAGAGGCTTAGAGGAGGATGTCTAGATTGACAGAGGTGGTTGAAGATCGGGAATCGGAATAAGAAGTAGAACGTTATTAACCGATAATTACATATATTTATGATCCGTACACATTGCACTTCGACATAAGACGAATTTGCCATGTTTTGGTAAGAAGTTTGAGGTAAATCCATATAAATCGTTCCATAAATAGGATAGTCCGCTATTTGTATTTTGCATCCGCCCTTTGATTTTTTAAGTTAGTTAAAAACTGTATTCAGTGATCTGAACAGGACGTCAATGACAGGACTGTCAGATTTCAAATCTGTCAGTTATGTGCTCGGATTGGTTGATTTTTTTGAATTCGTCTGCGAAGAGAAAAAAAAACATCAGAATTGGCTCAAATTTGGCATAAACATTCTTTGATCAATTATCTACAATACCAATATTTTAGTTTTGTGATATTTTGCGTTTTTTTCAAAAATTATTGGTATGGTAGATAATCGATCAAAGAATGCTTATGTATTTATGAACCGATTTATCTCAAACATGGCGAAATCGTCTTATTTCGAAGTGCAA
The DNA here is from genome assembly GCA_917834065.1 of Ceutorhynchus assimilis. Lineage (NCBI taxonomy): Eukaryota > Metazoa > Arthropoda > Insecta > Coleoptera > Curculionidae > Ceutorhynchus > Ceutorhynchus assimilis. The sequence continues at coordinate 45,097,384 of OU892277.1, forward strand.
TTTGTACAGATCATATTGCATTCCAGATACAATTTTCCAACAACATATGGAAAGCGAAAGCAACGGTTTATTATTTTCTACATAAAAATAAATAAAAACAAAAACAAAAATTAAAATAATCAATACCCAAATACTTTATTTAGCACAAGAAACCAAATTCAATTTCGCAAAAACATAGGTAGGTATATGTATTTAAATAAACAATAAGGCGCCAACCGAATGGCAGCCCAGAGCAGAACAAACGGGGAAGTGGAAATGTATAATTTCCACTCATAAGGCAAAAAGCCGCATTTTAGGGAGTGAAAATTCATTCACCCCCAGCTTCTGCACACCGAAACTCGCCAACCTTCAGGTTTCTTTACTGGCCGGGGTCATGCCATACCCAGTCACCGAAAACCGGCCTTCCAACAGATGACTGAGGCTTTTGTGTCACAGGCTCTCGTAGTATAATGTATTCCACTGGAATACAAACAGGGAGTTTTATGCCGTTTGTAGCATTTGTGGAAAAATTTTCCTTGGAGCCATTGCGACCATCTCCGAATTTATATGAGAGAGACGTAATAACAGTGAAAGAATAACACATTTTTCCTTTATAATATTCGGTGTATGTGCTAAAATAAGTCGTAAAAATCCCATTTCCAGAAAATGGAGTCATATCGTCTTTGATATTTCGCATTTATTGCGCCATTTATCTCGAATCTTTCCAGAGTAATACGAAAATGAACCAGCGTGAACACGAACGAAATATGTGTCACAAATAAATGGTTATGACTTTAAGTGTCCCATTATGATTTTTGTTGTAAAAATAATTGCCATTGTTTCGGAAAATAAATGCTTTATTTTCAAATTTCCACTATATATCTATAAAAACGTAATCCTAAATTTTTAATGCAATTTTTCATAGGCTTGTCTAGAAAACCAGTTTCCTCATGCACAATTTCAAGTTATTATAATTTTCTTATAAAATTAAATAATAGTTGTTTGGCTTGTAAGAGACGGCGGATGGCCCTGGGAGACGTGTGATCCAAGGCCTATTATGCTCTGTGGTGCTCACCAAAATCCGCTTTGGAGAGGGTGGGAATATTTTGTGCCAGGGTAAATTGTGGACACCTCAGTACTCCCCAAAGGAGCTATTACCATTCAGGAGATTATTTGATTTGCGGTCACCTTATTTTCAGTCCCCAATCTACAGCCGATCATTCCTATAAGGAACTCCTATTGTGTAGAGATCAGCATCATCATTCATCATCATAGGCGATCACTCGATACCAAGTATGATTATCTCCTATTCTATTCATAATCTCGTTGATTGCGCGTTTTCTGATAGCTATATAAACCATTTCTGGAGCCGCACCTCTGCCACAGTCTTGGTACACCCAGCCTCTGGCAGCATTGTCTCTTCCTCTCTCTTGCTCCTTTCTGCGGTCCCTCTTTTCGTTCTCGTGTCTGCGTCGCTGTTCTTGGAAAGTTTGTGGTCCGTCGTAGACTACTCGAAGCCATGAGGACCTATAATTTGCCGTCGTCTCTCAGTTGTTGGTATCAATGCGGCTCTTAGCCATATTTTTCTTGAGAACATCTTTGTAGCGCTTTTGTTGATCTGAGAGCTTCGATGTTAGTTGTTTTGGCCTCCTCTAAAACACTAATGTTCGTTCGTGGTGTTGCCATTCAAGTACAACTGCATTGTATACCCGAAGTTTGATCTCAGCGCTGATGTCATGACTGTTCAAGACTCTCTCTAGAAGTCGCCCGAACGTTGTGCTAGCCTAGCACACTTCAAGCGATGTTGGATTTTAGCGTCAGATGGCATCCAAGGTATGGCTAGTGTTCTACGTTCTGCAAGGAATGGTCATTTATAGTTATATTTGGGGCTTGGGGATTAGTACCCTTTGCGGGTTGGTACAGAATCTGCGTGTTATTAAAGTTGACCTCTAGGCCGAATCTCCTGTATGCCTTGTTGAATGCATTGATAATTGCCTGGAGATCTTCCTCTGTATTGTTCATCACGACGTTATTATCCGCGTATTTAGTATTGAAGTTCAATTATCGACGTCGGCGTTACTTTCGTCTTGGCTCGTAATATGTTTAGGTTGAATAAGCCGCCATCAAGTGTTTACAGGATTTCCAGTCCTGACCGCAGATGACCCTCGACAAGGTAAAGTATGGCTCCTAAGTATAAATAGAGAAAATAAAGTGTATGCAATAATACAGCCCTGTTTAACGCTTGTAGTTATTTGAAAAGATTCTCCTTGTTCATCGTTGCTTAGGACGATGGGCATTCATATTATCATGCAGTAGGTGGAGTATCTGGATGTACTTTTGCTGACACCCAACCTTTGTCAATATGTTCTAAAGAGCTTCTCTGTTGACCGAATCAAATACTTTTACTATGAAAGCAATGTATAGAGAGCGATTTCGTACTGTGGATTTCTCTTGCACTTAAAATCATATCAGCTGTACCTCGGCTGGGTCTAAAGCCACACTGTGTCTCTGGGAGGTTCTCTTCGGCAGTTGGGATTAGACGATTTGTAATTTCCACATTGAGTCTTGTGTTCTGTCCATTTAGTCCATAAGTTCAAATGTTACATTCTTTAGTTCATAAGTTTAAATATTATATCCATTTAGTCCCTAAGTTCAAAAATTATATTATTATTTCTAAAACTCCACTGTGTAAACGAAGTTTACGATGGCAGCCGAACGCTCACGTTATACATCGAAGTACTGGCACCGTCGAGCGTGGCAGACAGACCCTTTTTGACTTCTCAAACAGAAACATGTATTTTTATTTCTCCGATACTTAATTCGCAATAATTTAGAATAATCACTAGTTTTCAGTTTTGTATTGCTTTAAATAAATTTTCATTAAAGTAATTTCAAACCGTATCAGTTTCATTTTTAATCCTTGAAAACCTCAAGAGAAAATCCACATCAAACACCTTGTCTTCCTTTTCAAAAATGACAGCTATGGAGGCATCTCTAAGTTCGGCAGGTATGGTCTCAGTAACCCATAGTTTACTTATTAGTGGGCTTGAGCACTTAGTGTAGGGCCTCCTTTTTTTAAAGAATTCAGCAGGAATGCTGTCAGTAACAGTCGTATTGTTCCTTAATTGTCTGCTTGCCTTTCCAACCTTCTCTAATCTAGGAACCTCGCTCAGTTCTTATTTTATTTGTTTCTGTAGAATTTCGTTGAATATGTCATCATTATAGACTGTGAGATAGGGGCTGTTTAGTGGAGTCATTTTTTTTTGTCTGGCATTTTGAGGGCTGAATGTGGCTACTAAGCTGATGAGAATATGGGTGATTTTAATGCCGGCCTCCCGTTCGAAAATTTGCAGAAGAAAAAAATTGATTTACATGAAGAATTTTTTTTTAATCATCTCAAATTTTCTAGCTTTTAAATAAAAGATTGACATTGATAAATAATTCACCCATGAAAAATATCAGATGCTTTTCAATAGCTGAAAAAATGGGGATGGGTGTCAACTTCCAAGAGAAAGGAAAAGAACCTTCCGCGTTTACTTTTTGTCTGGCAATCAAGAGAATGAAAGGTTTTGTTGTGAAAATAACGCTGAAAAATCGCCAGACGGTAATCACAGTTCGAAATCGAGGTTTCCGGCGAAACATCCTGTGGACATTTCGAACAGAAGGCAGGCATTAAAACCACTTATATTCTCATCAGCTAACTAGTCACATTCATCCCTCAAAATGCCAGACAAAAAAAAAATGACTCCACTAAACAGGCCCTATCTCAGGGTCTATTAATTTGTGATTCTTTGTTGAGTAGTTCCTGAAAGTGCTCCTTCCATCGAGAAGTAATGGAAGAACTGTCTTTAAGCAGTCTTGTGCCATCTTTGGATCCTAATAGAGATTGAGTCCTTGAGTGGTTGGTCCGCATACCATCTCAGTAGCCTGAAAAAAAGCCCTGGTGCTATTGGATTCAGCTAGTTGCTGCACTTCGTTGGATTTTCCTATTCACCTATTTCTTCAATGCTCGCGTTTGCCTTTGAACTTATGCTTTTGCGTTCTGGTATTGCCTTTTCATAAAGTCGCGCTAGGGTCGCTTTTCTTGAATTTCCTTGTCGTTCTCATCAAACCAGTCTTGATGTTTCTTTTTTGTAGATATGCTTCCTAAGGGAGTAGTGTCCGTTTACGAGTCCCATCAAAGGGCTGTCGTTTCAGCTTGAGCCAGTTTCCTGGCATTCTTTTTAAGCACTGTAGGTGACTTCCTCAAGTCTGCCCTTCCACATGGGCTTTTGTGGTTCTTCTGGATTTCTCTATTAAGGGTTTTGGCCGAGGAAGAGTCCAAGTGAAAATAATAATAATAAATGTCGAAGACTTGAAAAAGGTTTCTTCACTTGATCAAGGTAAACCGTTACTAATTTGGGGCGTGGACATCGTGGACGGAGAGAAAAAGTTCTAATAATACTTGTGTTTTTCTACCAGAAAAGGTTTCAGCTTATTGAGCTGCTGAATATATGCTATTAGAAGAACTGACAGAGAAGTCGATAGGCAGTGGCGTAGCGTGGGCTATCATCTGTCGCCCGGGGCGGAATTATAATTTGCCGCCCCTTTGACGTTATAAAAAAAAATACGGACTGGGTTCGGCAATTGCATCTGCGAGCAAGAAGAGCAAATTTTGATGGCCGTCACGTGATCACTTATCTTTTTTCACGTGTCAAATCACGTGACATCTGTCAAATTTTGCTCGCAGATGCAATTACCGAACCCAGTCACGGTATGCGCTTCACACGACAAAAAAGAAAACTTCAAAAATCAATAAAACGTAGGTAGATTAAATAAACGAACATCACAGATGGCTCGACAATTGCCGCTATTTTGATTCCTGGCACTTGTGGTTCGGATCAAGGTTGTTTAAGAGAAGTAGGTTGCCTGGTGGGATTCTCAATCGTTAGTCGATACGTATCGTCCCGACCACTTCTAGAAAGGTGATGCGGATAGTCGGGACGATAGGTTGCGACTAGAGGTTGAGAATCCCGCCCCCGAAAACTTTTATGACGTCATATGTATGCCTAAAAATAATGCAAATGTTCATATAAACCACCTGATGACGTCAACTGTTTGCCATTACCAGACAACCTATTATAAGCAATAAATATTTTGCCAATCATATCGGCAAAGTTGCCGGAATAGGCTCGTACAGCATATTTTTTTAATTACATATTCTAGAAGAGCGTGTTGAGTTTAACAGGTATGCAATAATTTTCTGAGCCCGTTTTTATATTTAAATAAATTATCAAAATAGGTACTCCAAATTTGAAACACGCGGTGACGTCACTGCATCTCTCACGTTGGTCGTCTTGGTGCTGGTAGTGCTGGTACGCCAATCACTTCGACAATTGGACATTGTTTTGACAAGTTTTGGTTTGGCATCGTTTAGACAAGTTTCAGTTTGGCATTTTATGTATCTGGTAGAACTGGATGTTTTTCTTTTGAACCACATTTCGTATATTTGAATAATTCCCTGAGTTTCAATATCTTATGAGCACAAATATGGAATAGTAACATGCAAAAAGAAAAATTATAAATATTGTATAGTTCTGCAAACTGTGTGCCAAACTGTCAGTAGAAAATCAGTTGACATTGCGTTATGCAAAACGCGTAACTTCTTTAATATTTATCCATTTATGCTGAACTTTTTTTCATGTGCTGTATGTGAGTAATACTCCATAAAAATGTGAAAAAACGTGTTAATGAAATTTCACCTAACGAGCCTATTTGTTCTAGGGGGAGTCGCGATTGAATCTCAATCGCGGTATCTCTATTTCTCGCTCTGCTGACTGTTTTTCTCTCTCGCTAAGCTGAACTCGACTCGACTCGAGCCGACTATATCCGACCGAATGAGCGTCAACAACTTGTTTTGTTTTGCTAAACGCGCCTTAAGAAGTTTTCACTTCAATAATGATGTTGGCTACAGGCAAGTCTTGAAGGGTATAGTTTATCTATTCTAAATTGAACCACTTTATTTTCAATCTATGTATAAGGTACGATCAAATATTAGGCACCTTTGGCGTGAATAAATACTCAAAAAACCTATATAAATGTTTTGAATATTCCCTACTAGAAACTACAATCGGCAAAATGAAATACTGGTTGTCGGAACGAAATTTCGAAAAGATTTCTTCATGTTTATTTGCCTGGGCGATGCTACGTGACGCGACGGCGCGGCGTCGCCGGTGTACTTTCACAGGAGTTTGGTTTTTTGTCAGAGGCGGAGGCAGGTTTATACGTGTGTATATTTTTATGAAATAATTGTTTAAAATTTTTAAAAAATATCTCCTAAACGGCACTAGGGCATGTGTATTCCAAAATATCTCAAATAAATAATAAATATAAATTAAATTTTACGTAGAATAATATCTAAATTATATTGATTTATTATTTATTATGAAACATTTTTAGAAACCTCGCCGCCTATGCTTCATAAAGAAAACGCCGACTGTTAATGGAGATTTATTTTTTGTGGTGGTTCAATTGAGAATAGATAAACCATACAAGAAGGGGCAATTTTGCCGCCCTCCTAAAAGTGGCACCCGGGGCGGTCCGCCCGCGCCCCTTCCACCCCCTCTCTACGCCACTGCCGATAAGAGTTTGTAGAAGATGCTCATTATTAAATTCATCCTTTTAAAGATAATAATAGTTATATATACCATATGTTTCTGTGTGTTTATATGGAACTTGTAAAAGTTTTTTTATTATCAGCGTACTAAAACGCACTTTAAATGAATTGCTTCGCAAAAACATTTTGACTATAATAGCACTGAATATGTCTGTTCATGTACACACATGACTGAAGATGAATAAGAAAGATCATGCCAGCTGCCAACTAGCAAAAATCCAGGTCAAGTTGAAAGCCCCCCAACGATCGCTCGAAAAAGACGCCAAATGTTTGTATGTGTATGCGCCACATTCGAAAATGTACAGGCGAATATTCCGTATCTTGAATTATTTGCATTCGGATTAAATTTTTATAAGACAAAATGTACCTATCAGTATTTAATGATAAACATGAATATATTATTAATGTTCCAATATTTCGTCCAATTTGATTCTTGATTCTTCCGTTTTTCATGTTTCTAGATTTCAATTCTTTTAGACACTTTCATTGGATAAAATATTTAAAAATCACTTGCCACTGCACCAGCCGGTTTTATCATTAATCTGACCACTTTTTCTACTCAATTTTTGACAGCGTACATTTTCAAGATTTTCGCCAGATGGGGGCAGATTTAAAATCCATTGTAAAAATTTCATAGAGTTCTTGGATGGTCATGCTCGCCGTCTTATACGATAAAGTTCACTTCTTCTGCAATCTTCCCACTACCCTATCGAACATTTCGGCTGCTAAAGCCAAAAACCTGAAAATGTCATCCGCAATTTTTCAAAGACTGCGCTTCCACAGTTTACCGTTTAGCGTGTAACGTATTTCAAAATTTATGTGACTCAAAATCTCTATAGTTTTTGTTTTTTTTACTGGTCATTAAATCCTGCAATGCGTTCCGGACGCTTGCCTACTGACGAGTTTTCTGAGTGACCGTAAATCAAATTTTATCGTGCGTAGGCGTTTTGGTGCAAGTAATTCGATTCAACCATTGTATGTTTCACTTTCGGGTTTTTTTATGACGTTCTCCAGGTGTTGATCTGTTAATAAGAAACATTTCTTTTTTTAATCTGTTTTATGGTTCTGGTTGAAACCAGAGGCCAACCTCTATATTTATTCCGGAATTTTGAGTTACTTGTCATTCATTGTAATACTAGTAGCTAACTTGGGTTATACCTACAATTATACTTCTTATACTCAAGTTTTAATTATACTTTAATTTTGTCCTTTTTTGTTCCCTCTTTTAGTATGTTAACTGTAATTTTGTCAAGAATCCACAGTCAGATGGCGTGAGGGGCTAGTTAATAGTTTTTAAAGCTGTGTAACTACGGAACGGTTGTGGAGCAAAATTTTTCAATAACGGAGCAAAATTATAGTAGTAGTAGTATAAGAATCAGTCAAAAGGGAAAAAAAGTTGTGAGGGGGGCTGATTAATATTTTTCAAACCTCTGTAACTGCGGAACGGTTTTGGAGCAAAATTTTTCAATAACAGAGCAAAATGGAGTAAAATTAGTACCTAGTATAAGAATCCATAGTCAGGAAAAAAATTGTGGGGGGGGGGTGGGTGATAGATATTTTTCAAATCTCTGTAACTACGGAACTGTTTTGGAGCAAAATTTTTCAATAACGGAGCAAAAATATAAAAATTTGAGATACTTTTCGTTTTTCGTGATTATTCCATCTCTCTATAATAAATATAAAAGAGTAATGAGTAATTTAAAAAATTATAGAACCATGCCCTATAACTAATTGTATTAGAGAACGCTTTTAACGGAAAAATTTAATTTGAAATTCCTGGCGACTTTTTTTCGGTTAAATTCAAAATTTAACCTACTTAACTGGACCCATCACTAGGTAAAGAATCATGGTTTTCGTATCTAGACCAACCATGCATGCATTTAAAATCCTAATCACATTACATTGCGCTGCTGCTTTTACTTCCCGTCAAATTGTACCGATTTAAATTCAGAAGAAATTGCCGGCTTTTGGAATTTAAAACCGGCAATTAATAATAATTTTAGATGGTAACCGTTCAGATACTTCCGCTAATGCATCTTCATATTTAGAAATCGGCGTAGCTTAACAGTAAATTTATCGGTGCAATTTATCAGTGGTAAATTTGGTACACATTAAAATAATCTTCTGGCAATTAGTTTTTGTATACTACTTTCGTGATTGTCAAAGAATTTTATCTAGAATGCCATTCAAAGTCATCAAAGTGTTGAATCTGAGTTATCGACAAATAGAACCGTTGATAAATTTCGTATAAATAGAAATAAATCTTCTGGCAATTACTTGTTTGAACTACCTACTTTCGTGATTGTAAATGAACGTTATTGAGAAATCAATTCCTCAATGAGTGCCATCGATGCCCTCTTCAAACAATAAATCTAAATATAAAAGACAAACAAATAAATATTCAGTTGCCACCCAAAGTGTTCGATTAATTCCTCGTAATCCGAATTATCGATAAATCGAACTTCCGTTGCGTTTTTCTACAAAAACATAAAAATTACTGCTGCACAAATACCAGTTGATATTGTGCATCATTTTTTATGCACTTCAGACAAACATCGCATCATTTCCAAGAAAGCAAATAAATTGACTAAAGAGTGTTACAAATAAAGCTGATAAGGAAAGTTTTTGACCGATAAATTGAGGATTATTCCGCGAGAGCAAAGACGTCTTCTTTTAAACATTTTTACCATGTTTTCATGGCTTTGTAATTGACCTGTTTTAGATTAAAAATATTCTCTCAGTCTAAGTTCATTTAACTCAAGATAGAAAGTTATTTAAAGACAATAACTTTTTTCATAATACTTTGTCACTGTTGGTGATAATGAAGTTTTTGATAATGGAGACCCTCGTTAATTAATTGATTTTGTGTCTTTTACAGGTCTCTTCTTTTAAATTCTCTCAGTTCACTTCTTTGTGACAATTTGTTTTTAGGAGATTTTTATTATTTTCCTCAAAAATAAGGAACAGCTCTTATAGAGCTATTACGCGGCTATAATTTATATACCTACTATTTCCTAAAACTAAAAAAAATTTGGAAGATTCCAGATTCTGTTATCGCCAGCCAATAGGAAGCATAAGAAGCTCATCCCATTAACTATTGCTATCTAGCTGTTTGAAATACATAAATGTATACCTACGAGAATATATTCCATATTATAGTCAACCAATAAACCCATTATTACCCTTACAGGTATTAAGTTCAATATTTTATACACCCTCTAACAATTTTACTTGCTTGCAAAACCGATTATAGCAAACCAAGCTAATCGCTTAGCATACGAAATGGCTCCCATAATCACCGTTATCGATGACATACGGTAGAAATTTAATATTTTTAAGGGCTTCTTTATGCAGGCATCGGCATGGATAGGTCTCCGATGGCTCAATATTTTTTGGATCGTATTAGAGCAACCAAAAAGGGTTTTAGTGAGAACTTACTCAGAATACTATCAATTACTTTTTTAAATAACAAAATTCACCTAGAGTAAATGATCTAATATTTTAAGATTCTCATCCTAATATCTCTCTGGTTCATTTTTGAGTTACACAAGAAACTTGCTTGATTAGCATTGTCATACGTTGACAATTTATTGATAGGTTCTTCGAAACAAGTATAGCTTACGTTTGACCTTTTACATTACTCAGTCACATTTTAAATTTTCAAGAGTGTGTTCCAACTCAAAATCGATGATACGCATAGGCGTTTCGTTAGCAAAAAATGGAAATACGGTTCTAACTAAAAGTTAAAAGGGATTCCATTTAAGTAATTTCCTCCATTCCCTCAGGAGGACTATACACTTAATTTTTCATTTTTGCTAATAGCATGCAAGTTCCTTTTCCGGTTCAAAATGGGTTTTTCATGCAGTACTTGGCTTCATTGATTGCACTGACAATTCTTGAGGTGTTATTGAAAAAGTACATTTTTATGGTAGCAGCAGCAGGTGTTCAAAAAACTCCGCAATAAACTTTTATAACTAGGCAGAAATAGGTTTTGATACTGGACAACAATAATTGTGGTACATTAAGGTGTTGTACATTTCGAAAGTTCCGAATCTGTTCGAAGTTATTCGTAAAAAAAATTCATCATTTTATTTTTATCGTATTACATATTTGAAATCTCCTAATTTTATTGGCAATTCGGAATCCTACGTATTTTTTTTTCTGTTCTCTACAACAAAGGAATTGAGACTTCGTCAATTAGAATAAAGTATTGTCGGGATTGGTTAGATTTCGTCAATAAAGTCTGTCAAAGTTTGTCTAACCGCAACATAGTTGACCAACATTATTCTCAATGAAAAATTCTTACCTGAATATTTGCTTGGTCTCCAACGTTGGCAGCCTCACATTGTTGCCTATGGTCGCTTTGGGTTCTGGAGAACTATTGGAAGCGTTACTGGAGCCTTTGCTGAGGTCTAGAGGCTGCTCGACACCTCCACTGTTCTTATCTGCTTCAGCGATAACTGGGGCAGCGTTAGTCGATTGGAATTGACGCGCCACGTTGGCTAAATACCTGGAAGACAAAGTATTTCTGGTCTTACTCCTGATAATCACAACCTATGGAAAGCCAAATTTGAAACACACTTCTAACAAAAACATTGCCCCCAAACAGTTCCCATCATTTTAAAAAATGTTACAAAATCCAAACTTTTTCTGGACACCCATGAAAGGTTCCGCAATAAATTTCATGATGTTAAGAAAAATCGGTTGGTCATCTCAATTACCCCTAGAGCAGTAACCAAATGTTCAGGAGCAATTTATATTTTCTGTATGAAGAGAGGCTCATCAAAGGGTTGGGTAAGAACAAAGACGCAAAGGAAGTTTGGGAGGAACTTGAGGCCTGGGTCTGCGCATTTGAGGAAATCCAGAGTCACAAGCTGTCTCTCAACTACGGCAAAGCTCCTGATCCACCCTTTTACATATTTGCAATAGTGAAAGTCGAGCGGCCCCAATGAGCCAGATGCATCAGCCTCTGCCACATATACCAACAATTTGCCATGACACACCCTGCTAAATTGTGATGCGTATCTCAAATGTCACAAACAGTGACAGGACTAAGGTAATTATTTTAAAAGCGTGATTTTATGTCGAATATTTTGTCGTAAGGTAACCCAACCAGAACGCTAATTTGGGCTATAATTATGACGAGTATAAATAATTTGTACTGTTTATAAAATGCGTGTCATATACTCACCATGCGTTATGCGTGAGCATACTTGGCGCGTAGAAAGGCAATGGTGGCGCACCAGGTGGAACGCCAGGAGGTGGACCGCCTGTTAGCGCCGCCACTGCCAACGCTACGTCAACGGACGTCATGTTGGGCGGCAAACTTGACAATGAGGCGGGCAACCTCGGCGGCGGCGGTGTGGGCGACGAGTGAGATCGTCCGTCGGCTTCGTCACCGCTACGGCCACCGCAGTCCGATGAGTCCGAGTCCGATGGGCGGGGGCTCTGGAATAAACGAAACTCTTACTCAAAGTTAAAATTTGAAACACATAACACGTAAAATTTGATCTTCTCTATGGTTTCAGAATAAAGATATTTTTGATGGATGTATGTTAATCACAAACTGAGCAATTCAAAAGAGGAGTCCCTAAGATTTTGATTGGTAAGGCCTAATACAGTCTGGACGAATTTCATAATGATTTATTTCGACATGTATTGTAGTATTTTGCGTATTTTGGTGTTTGTATGCTTTTAACATGATATTAAGCTATTAACTTCGACTTCACACTGCTGCGGAAGTTACTGATTCTAAAAACGGTGAAGCGGCCTCCAAGATGTTCGGATCTGAAACCAATAGAACATAACTGGGATGAACATGCGCTCCAGAAAATAATGTTCATTAAGAAGAAGTTAGGATGAGAGGTTTTGTTAAAGGGGGTGTGACTCAAAAATGAAAGTTTCAGTGCAAAAAAATCTATGAATAAATATCTTAACCGTATCTTGCTACGATGGTCCGTTTTCGAGTTAGGGCGGTTTAAACACAGATTAACAACTAAAAACGACAGATACAACAGTAAACAAATAATTTGCGATCCAACATCCATGAGGTCGATTTTTGCATGAAATGCCTGCCAACAATCTGGTGTGATTTTCAATATTAAATGTGTTCACGGATAATTATTATTTCAAAATATGTTTTAACATAATGTAAATGCTTTTTTATATCAATCTTTGTTGAAACATAACCTGAATACCTTTTTAAATAGGATAGTTAGTCTTTTTTTAATTTAAATTGCTGAAAATTCTAGAATAGCCAGGAATATATTGCTCGAAAAATGGCACATCGGCAACATTTCATCTACGAGCAGCCAATAAGATGATCTTATGTGACTTATGTCATCCATAACGGATTTGGCAGTGTTGCTTTGAAGTGATAGGATAATTTTGTGATTTTGAATGTTAATCAGTGGTATTTTTGGATTTAAAACTGTGGAAAGTGTGGTGGAAAACATTAAAATGGAACGTCGATGTATTATTTGTAATGATTCCAAGCACATTTCAATATTTCAGCGGTAAGAAATTTGACATCATTTTACTCTTGACATTGGCGTAGTTAGAGGATATCTATGGCAATTTATTGTGAGTAAAACTTCTTTTGGATTCTGAAAAAATTCAGAGGAAACTGAACACGCCGCCACTGAACAGCGTTGCCATTTTATAGGTCTATCTCTCTCTTACTTATGTCATGGACTTGAAGATGATTGATTGTGAACATTGGACGATTTCTAAATGGCATGTTTGGTCTATAGTTTTATTATTAGTCTGAGGGTTTAAAGTTACAACTAGGTGTTGCCACTGGATTATCAGGGACAGTATTAACACGTGTAAGAATTTTTCAAAACAAAAGACAATTATCTCCTAGAGCGAATTGCAACCACTCAAAGTATAGGGTACGGCTCACTGACGACTGAACGAACAGAAGGCAGCGATTTCGGCGATTGTGACATCACAAGGAATTTTCTCCGAGTCTATTTCGAATTTAGGACTGCGGTTTTCACGAAAAATCCTAGAATTTTTTTCTTGATTGAAGTAGCTTAAGTCGTTTTTTAGGGTCACACCCCCTTTAAAGTCTGTATTAAATATTCTTTAATTAACAATGATCTCCCAGAGCTATCGTCGTTTTCTCAAACAGATTCATTATGTTTGTTCAATATATCATCAAACTTTTGCAAGACATCGAGTTATAAAACTCCTCACCGTAATCGTTCGTGTTAATCGCTTATTCTAAAATAGGGTGAATTGTAAACTGCATGTACCGTACCTAACTATTATTTCAAGCTGGTAAAGGAAACATGTGAAACTCTTCTTAGAAATATTCGCTTCTAAATCTTATCAACTTAGGGTTAAAATATGGAATTTTCCTAAATTTAGAATCTAACGAATTCTTCAAATAACTATCAAGTCAGTTTCCAGAGAGACCCTTCAACAGTTTGTGCACTATTTTGATATATTATTTCTTCAAATCCTAGCTTTTTAAAACGTTTCCTATAGAAAAGCAAATGGTAAAGTTTGCAACCATATATGCGTTGTGAAGTTTTTGGGAACGGGAGCGCGCCACAGAAAAAGCGTAGGTACCGAAGGGTATGTAGAGAGAAAATGAGAGACCTAGAAGAAGGTTTAGGGCCGGCCCTACCATAGGGCGAACGGAGCGAGCGCTCCAGGCGCCAGACCTCAAGGGGCGCCTCCGAATCGTTGATGTAAAAAAAATACATTACTGCTTTGAATCCTGTTTTCGCTTTTCGATATCCTGCTATTCTGCTTGCGAGCAAGCGTGTGGTTGGTATGTGAATCCATGGAACGTTTAGGCCCGGTTTCTTCATTTCCAAATAAATTTTCTGGTGACTGTCTGCAAGATAAATTCACGAATCTATAAACCTATTCGTCGAAGAATAATTGGCCGGGGTTTGCGATTGCCTTTTTATCCGTCAGATTGCATTATTTGACAGTTTATCAAAAAGTAAATAATCCAGCCCTAAAAGGGAAATAATATGTTTGGAGAAGTTCTTAGATAGTGATAGAGGTCACCCCAAAAGCAGTCCTTCAGATCTTAGTATTGGATAATTGGCAAGATAAGTTCCCTAATATCTGGACAGCTCTCCTTTTTTTTTTGTAACCATTCCTGTTAGGGCGGCGAAAGGTGAACGGAGCTTTAGCAAGCTCAGGTTAATTAAAACGTACCTTAGGGGTCAACTCTAGCAGAAGACAATCTTCTGATCTGGTCCTGCTGTCCATTGGAAATGATATAGCTCAGACATTGTCATATGAGTAGATCATACAAATTTGCAAAAACAAAAGTGCGCAAACAACGACTTACTTAAAATTTTGTATTTTGTTTGTTCGATTTTTATGTTTATAAGTGTTAATTAATAATTATTACCAAAGTTGATTATTGATTGATCTCATCAAAGAATGAGAAACAAATGTTGGTTAAAAAGATAGCTTCCTACCTTATTGTTAAAGGGGTGATCACTGATTTTTTTGAAAAGTAAATATTATAATGAATAAATACCTACATTTTTCACAAAACTTTCATTATTTAATTTGTTTGTCATTCTGCTTTAAAAATCCACTCTCAAAAGGAAAATAGTAGGTACCAACGGTACCAATGAACATGGATGTTTTCAAATTTCCATTGATAAGATAGATAGGGACATATTATGGGTTTTGGGCAAAATTCATGCGAGTACAATTCACATTTGAATTAGGGGCGCCAAAGTAGGATCTCGCTCCATCCTAAGAATAGGCTCGGGCCGGCACTGAGAAGGTTGCCCGCCATTGTTCATTATTCAATTTTTATTTTGTATTAAACTGATT
The DNA here is from genome assembly GCA_917834065.1 of Ceutorhynchus assimilis. Lineage (NCBI taxonomy): Eukaryota > Metazoa > Arthropoda > Insecta > Coleoptera > Curculionidae > Ceutorhynchus > Ceutorhynchus assimilis. Next base: position 45,112,835 of record OU892277.1, read on the forward strand.
GTTCGATCAAGTTTGTGATTAGTTTGTGTGTCATAAGGAGCATTCACAGGTCAGTTGAATAAATGTTATTTTGTCTTCGAGAGTTCAATTTATACAAGTATTATTATTTTATTTTTATGTTTTTTTGTTTGTTTATAACATTTTTTTATAACATGTGCATTGTCCATGTATTCAAACAAAAGTCGTTTCATGTTGTGAACACAACGTAGAAAAATCAATCTAGAGATATTGGCTCAAAATAACAACTATAGCTGAGTAGCCTCCCATACGGGACCCCAGTACCTGTTGGTGAAACTGGGTAACTAACCAAAAACTCTTTAGTATTGAATATAGGTAGTGTTGATTGAATGTAGTGTGTGAAATTAAAATTTTAGCACAAGGACAAGAACGATACCTAATTTAAAACCATTAATGACTCACAATTAATTATTAAAATGATACAGTATGTTTTGATTTTTGAGGAATGTTAGATCGAGGGTTTCTCTGCCATGCTCTTTCCCCTCGTGAGTTCCAGGTCGAGAACCGATTTTCTCTAGTAATAAATTAGACGTTTCACAAATTTTTTGTTTATTTTACATATTAGACCTGGAGTTAGACAGAAATGAGTATGCAAAATGTGAGGACCGGCAAAAATGCTCAAAACCCTATTCCTGTGATCCTAAAGAATGGGAAAGTACATGTTGCCGGCAGCTGGAGTGGTCCCTAACTCTCCTGCCATTCCCCAATGCAAAGTTATATTGAAAATATCACAACTTCATGTCATTTCACAATAATTCCTATTAATCCCTACGACCTAAGGCTTTCTTCTCAAGCACTCAAAATAAATTACCTACCACTTGTTGGATATCTTTGCAATTCTGCTCCAAAATATACACAAGTAAAAGAAGACTGCGAGATGTACAGGGTCATCCAACGACGACTGAAAATGCGCTTATTTTTGACTTTCCCTGTTCCTGTAGTTTTGAAAAAATTCAAAATAGCCATTTTTTTTCTGGAGAATACAAAAATGGTACAAAAAAATCACCATTTTTGAATTCTCCAGAAAAAAATATGCCAATTGGCTATTTTTTTTTCAAAACTACAGGAACAGGGAAGGTCAAAAATAAGCCCCTGTTCAGTCGTCGTTGGATGACCCTGTACATCTCGCAGTCTTCTTTTACTTGTGTATATTTAGGAGCAGAATTGTAAAAATATCCAACAAGTGGTAGGTAATTTATTTTGAGTGCTTGGAAAGAAAGCCTTAGGTACAATCAATAGGAATTATTGTGAAATGACTTGAAATTGTGATATTTTCCATATAACTTTGCATTGGGGGATGGCAGGAGAGTTAGGGACCACTCCAGCTGCCGGCAACATGTACTTTCCCATTCTTTAGGATCACAGGAATATGAATTTGAGCATTTTTGCCGGTCCTCACATTTTGCATACTCAACTACTTGTAGCGCCTGCTCTATATCACAACTTCCCGAATATTTGTTATTGTCGGGCGCATGTCAAGTAAGTAAAATTGACTAAGTTTCCACAACGTAAGTTTTATTTGTTTTTCATTTCGTTTTCAGGTTTGTTAAAAAAAAGAAGACATAATAAAAATTCTAACCATTCAATCTTGCTGAACGAACCCGGGTATGTTATACTACAATGATAATGTGTTTTAGAAAAATTGCAGTTAATATTTTCGTTTATTTTAACATTATTTTTAGACAAACGCGCTTTGGAAAAATTCAATAGAAAAAAATTATAATACCTTTGTTTCTGAAATACAATTTTACAAGGGATACGATTTACTGGGATATTGTGAATTCAGGTTTAAGGACAAAGTAAGAAGAGTGTATATTGAAATGCGGTCATCATGGCTATCAAAGCAATTCATTAAGTCTCAATTTAAATTATGCACGAATGTTCTTTTCTTTTTTCAACAAGTATGAACATTTTGACACGACCAAAGCAACTAAGTGCTACACACACTTCGGCCATCGGAATTTTAGAGTTCCAGATTCGTAAAAACGTCGTCGTAGTTTCGAACAACGAAGGCAAAGTAATTACACGAGCAATTAGAGCCTAACGGTGATTACGAAACATCGCAATCGGTTCGCATGTGGACTAAACTGAACAAGACCTTGTTTCTTATTCGTCCAAATATAATTATTACCAGCTAAGCCTCAAAGGCGATATTAATCGTCTGTTATTCAAAGATAGATTATATTATGTATTCTAGGTGCTGCATACCCTATTATGGGTCTAACACTTTTCTTCTAATGGTTATTGTTGCTAAATATATTGAAAAAGATAAAAAATAAAGCTGAATAATATCAACTGCATATTAGGAGGTATTTTTGTGGTCATTGGCCATATGCGGTAAACTAGTATCTAGCTTTGTCTATAGCGCTAAAAACAATAAGACACAAAATGTCGCTGATACCTTTCATGCATACGAAAATATAAAATAATTCGCAGGGATTTTTCGAAAAAGCATCAGAAGTAAATTATGTATATGGACAAACAATAATCGACCCAAAGGATACATTAATAGCCTTAAAGCAATAGGTAAAAGATACAGATGAACACCGGAAACTCTGATTCATCAATGCTGAAATATCTAGGCATTTATCACTATTCCTAAGCAAGCACGAAAATAAGAAGGCCACCGTTTGATCAGCCAGTTTGATGAGCCACGCTTTGAATATATTTATCAAAATAGCTCATATTATGGCCTATACCAAAAATCGATCAGCAACTTGGAAAGTCTCAAACAAACATAGATCACAAAGTCATTAGCCTAATAGCAAACAATTGGTTTAATTCAACATTTAAAATGTAACCTTAAACTGAAGTACCCTTCAAGAGGGAAAATATAGTGTAGGAGAGGACATAGAGGAAGACGCAGGTACATCATGCTTTATATTAAGCTTATCGCTTTTCACAGAAACTCACAATACCGAATGATGAAGGGTTAGTTTCGATCTTGTTTTTTATTTTCAAAAAAAATGTCGGTTCTGCACAAAACCATTTTTTTAAATTCACTCGACAAAGACATTGCAGCAGAGTTATTTCTGTCACCAAAGCATGCCACAAATCTCAATTAGGAATAGGTTGGTCACGTTTTATAGAATTCCTATTTCAAAAATACAAAAAAAGCATGAACATAAATAACCTTCAAACACATCCATTTCAATTCAGAAGGCAATCGGCTTAATATGGCAATCATCGAAATTATTATTCGATGATGACACGGCATTTTAAAATCGTTTAAAACCGCGTTCGCAAATTATATTCGTCTATGCCAGAGGGTCACAGCAAAAAATGTTGGCCAAGGCTCTGCGAACGAATACGAATCATAATTATCTCTCTCGCATACAACATAATTGTTGTTTAGAAACCATTAGGAAGTAGCTAATTGAAGATAACTGAAAATAATTCCCACCTTGGCATTTAATGAAGTGGCGATCGGTTGATCTTTGAGTTGATTTGAAATGGCTTGATGATTGAAACAAAACAAAACTTTCATTATTATTCAAATGCTTGATTGAAAATAAAAATGATTTATCACCTTTGTGACTTTTTATAATTGAATCATTGTAGTTTTTATAATATATAATGTGGATGGAATATTTTACCACTCCCAATCATTTAATTTACTTTAAATCAATTTTTTTTTTCTGTTGTCCTCACCTATCTAAACAAGTGTGTCAAAAATTGGCATTATAGTAAGAACCTACCATCCTGATAGCTCCCTATATTGAATAGGCGCAACGGGTAAAACCTGAGGATAAAACGGTATGAATTAATAAGAAATGTGCTCAAAGTTATTCCAAATTGCGGCCAAGTTAACCGGTATGCTAGATTTACATACGTCCTTGGTATCAAATACCTTATGCTTTTCAAACTTTTCAAAGACAATGTTCTTTCGATCATTCATGAGAAAACTCCATGGGAGCTTGACGATTCTTCTACCCATTGATGTGGCCAAATGTCTGAATGCTAGTGAAATATCAATGCGAAAAAGGGAACACAAAACAGTATGACAAGCAAAAACTAATATTTGGTGTTAACTTTATGCAGGACAATGCATACGAGTTGAATAGACAGAAGAAATTATTTAATGGCTTATATCCTTCAATGAATCATTATCCCATGAGAAAAGGATCTAAGAGCTCAAATAAATATTTATATACATGGTCATATCTTAGTATTTTGAAAATTTCATTCATCTGTCAAATTTGACATCTGAACAATCACACGAAATGTTTTTTTTGTTAGATTGCATTAGGAGTCGTTACAGCTTGCTCCAGCCGCTCGACCACTGCTACCTTTTCAAATATTTTGTGGGTGACTCTGCTTCTAGTTGGTGTCCAAGATTTGTAGGCTTTTCCCAAAAAAGGCTAGCTTCTTGGGTGGTAGAGTGCCCACCTCTTGGGGTGTTGTTAGCCGTACCCCTTCAAGGTATTTCAGCCCTTTGCAAAAGTAAGCAGGACATTCACAGATTGAATGTTCTGTAGTTTTTGTTGCTTGTTTTTGCCTATTTTTTTTTAGGTGATATTTTACGAGGCAATGCCCAGTGAGCAGACCAACGACTGTTCTAATGTCTCTTCTGTTCATGTCAATAAGTTGTTCAGATCTCTTTGCTGGGATAGATATGAACCTTTTTGCCTGTCTCAGACCCGGAATGGATCTCCAGTGTGCTAGGATTTGGTTCTTTTCCCATCTGTTTATTTCTTCGGCGACGTGGCTTTTCATTACTCCACAAAAAGGCTCTGGGCCTTGAAACGGTGTCACAGCGCCTTTCTTTGCGAGACGGTCTGCCTCCTTGTTATACTCTATCCCCCGGTGTCGTGGCAGCGTGGCACCCACATCAGGGTTAGTTTGTTCCTCTCAGCCAGTTGCTTAAGGATTGGACAGTATGGAAATAGCCTCTTTTAAGGCACTCTTGGGCAATGGGCACCGATGTTTATTGCTAGTAACTCAGCTTGAAATATAGTGGACGTTTCATCCATTGCTAAGGAGAGTTCGAAGTTTGGTCCAGTTATTTCCAGACCGACTCCTTCCATTAGCTTCGAATCATCTGTGTACCACAATGATGCTTGCGGTAGCTCTGCGTTCTTCCACGTTCGACGTCCTTTCACAATCACTTCATATGGAATGTCAAAGTCCAGTGATGTTATCATATGATCTGTTGGTTTACTTTCGCACTCGAGCTTTATAGACTGAAGAATGCGTAAGTGCGTAAGTGGCCATTCAGATCACCAGTATTAAATCTTTTTGTCTGGAATAGCCTATAGCCATCTATTCTTGCCTCGTTTTTCACAATTAGGTGAAGAGAAGGCATGTTCAGCAGTGCCTCTAAGGCTGCGGTGAGGCAGGTTGACATAGCTCCTGTTATTTCTAGACATATTAGCCTTTGTACTTTGCGTAGACTGTTCTGTGCAGTAATTTACTTAGTCTAGGCTACCACACCAATGAGGCGTAGGTGACAATAGGTCTGACAAGCGTTTGATAAATCCAATGTACTATTTCTGGTCTTTTCCCACGATTTCGCGGCATGTCCATGTGGCCGCCGTAGCTCGCGATATTGTTTTGTTCAGACCGTTGTTCCAAGTAAGTTTGCGGTCAAGGGTGACCCCTAAATATTTACTTAACTCCATCCAAGAGGGATAATTGTGTGCCGTTTAGAGTGGGGGCTTGCAGATCCAGCTTCCTTCTTTTGGTAAACGTAACTAAGGTCATTTTGCTGTGATTTATGGAAAGTACTTCTTCCTCGCTTTAGTTCTTGATAATTTCAAGCCACTTTGCATCAGGCGTGCTATTATGCCTTCACGCTTGCCTCTGACTATTACCGTCAGATCATCTGCCTAGCCTAGGCCTGTTATTCCAAGTTGCTTAGTCTGGTAACGGTGCTATCTACCACTAGTGTCCACAGGAGCGCCGAAAGGACATCACCTTGTGGGCAGCCTTTAACCGTGGTGACAGCAGAGCTGGGCAAGCTACTTAAAAAAAGTAGTTAGCTACAAGTTACAAGCTACTAGATATTGTAAGTAGTTGAATTACTTGATGACTCAATTACATATTCAGAAAATAGTTAAGCTATTGGTTATTTAACTAGATATTGAATGTTACTGTTTAGGCTACATTTTTGAAAGTTAAATTAATAAAAACAAAAAAAAAAAAAACATGCAACCTGCCATGTAATGGAAAAAAATAATAAAAATAACATAAAAACCAATACTCTAAACTAGATAGTACAAGTTTTTTCTGCAAAAATAATAATTGTAGCTTAAGAAATAAAAGTAACTTTAAGTACCAAAAGTAGCTTAAGTTACTAAAAGTAACTCGAGTAGCTTGTTGAGTACATGGAACACATTACCAAAAGCTACTTTTCAAAAAAAGTAGCTTAAATAAGTTACTAGCTAGCAAAAAAGTAGTTAAGTTAGTAGCTTAACTACTTGAGAGCTAGCTACTGCCCAGCTCTGGGTGAAAGTAACTGTTCCGCCGTTCAACTCCGCGCCGATACTGAGCGATGTTTTAGCATGGCGTTTTTTTTTTTTTGTTAATTTGAACCAATCAGAATTGAATTACGCGATAGTATTGCCCGAGTGATATTTTTCAGCTTTCGTGAGGAATGAAATGTTGTTTGTATCATGAAATTATTTTTTTAAAAAATGTATCAAACAATTTAGGACTTGGTTTATGTTTCGCTTAAAACCGTCGGGAGAATTTCCATGAAAAATCTCTAAATATTCTTTATAAGTAATAGAGTTGAGATGCCTTGTACCTACATACTTGGCTGAACTAAATCTAACATCCGTCAGCTATGACGACTCCAGATCCATTGCATTTTTGTTAAACCAATTTGACAGTCAATGACTTCTTAGAAAAATCATCTGTCCTTCATTCCCATAATAGCTAGGTGATCATTCAGTCTTTTGAAATACTTCATAGATCTTCTATGGTTTTGTAGGTATATCTTTTTATTTTAATTTTTTTTTTTGTTTTTTCAGGCGCTAGTTTTTTTGATAAATTTTCTAATTGTTTTTGCTTGACAATTTTCATGTGGCAGTAGCGACAAAAATATAATTCGTGCATCGAAAATATTCCGGTGATTTTCACCAAATACTCATGCACGATTTGGAAATGTTTACATAATTATTATCATTCAGATTAGCATTTATGAACGAGTTGCTAATGGGCTCTTACATAAGGAAAAAAAGTTTGTGTTTTTAACATTTTCAAAAGATGCAAATTTCCTAGAACCCGTCGAAGCAACTTTCTCGTGAGTATTTACTCAAATTAATGTCCATGAGAATGTTGGTCTAATTTGATGTAATTTTCGTGAAAAGCCAAAACCGACGACCGCAGATTACAACAGCAGCAGCTATCACGCAAGCAATAGGAAGAAAAAAAAAATGAATAGATAGCAGTTATGTCTATAATAGGCGGACCGTGGCCTCTATTCCCGACCTGACCAACCAACCTAACCGAAATCAGCGTGCTTAAAACCCGAAACCGTTCTGAAATAACGCCGCGCCGATCAACACGGCAAATTACTTAGGCAGGCGTAAATGGCCTAGTTAACCGGTTATCTAAAATAAAATTACCCACTGCCATTAGCTGAGAGGCGCGCGGAAAGGCGCCATAATTGATTTTTGTTTTGGTTCGTCAAGTTCAGTTATAATTGGTTAACTTTAGGTGTGATAACTTAAAAAACTTCCGAAATATGAAATGTTCTTTTTTAGACACAATTAATCCAGTGACCTTTTACATTTAAGGCTTAAATGACATCGGAAAAAAGTTCAGATAAAACTTGTAGCCGACCTTATTCTTCACAGTTAGAGATGGAACGCATCAAACCAAAGTTGACTGTGTCGAAACTGTACTAGAAAGAGTTTCCCTACGATAGCATTTAGCGCGGCATCCTCTATTTTTATCGTAGAGAAATTTTTTTCCGCTGTCATTGAAAATTGACGGTTGTTGTTGGATTATTGCTGAGTGATGTTCATTTCTGTGTACAACTTGGTAACGGAATAGTTATATCGAATTGGTTGAGAAACTGAACAGAGTAGTTTAGCATAAAACCGGTACATTGATGAGTTGGTTTCGTTGTTTGTGTGATCAGTTTACACATCAATCACTCAACAATGGCTCATTAAATAGAAACAAATAAATCATAATGAATAATAAAAATCGAACAAATTTGCTGCAAGGCCCGAAGGAAGAAATTCCATTATTTTGCGTTGAAGCTTCCAGTGTCCCATTAAATTGCAAGCCAGATAACAACTAAGGCAACCTTCATAGACGATCAGTGATTATATGAACAAATCACCAGGTACCCAAGTGTTTAGGTCGTAATTTCCAATGCAAAAGCTACCAATATCAATCGAGTATCTAATGTCGATCTAGAATTTGCAGCATCGGCTACTAACAACTATACAACAACAACTAACATTCAATCGTGGGCCGCTAGCTGCCTATCATGCTCGAATATCAAGTTTATGACGTATCTGGTTCAGTGGCATATACGAGGTGTTCAGCGCCGGCCAGCACAACGTTTTATTACGTTGTACAAGCGCTGTTTTATCACTTATTAACATAGTAGTAATGGCCCATTATGACTTGACCTTTTGCGGACTGTTTATGGTCAACTTTGTTTTACGGACCATCATTGTAGGCAGGTATATAATATGGGCGGAAATGCGTTTGATATTGATATTCAGCTACTACTTGAAAGTGTGTACTTGACAAATTGTGAACCAAAAAATGCATATTAAACAGGAGGGATATTTTTTTAAAGTTTCTTGTGTGTAAAGAAGTTCCAGTGATGCTAGAGTAGTATACTAAAAGAATTATACTTGGAACATCAAATGGTATATTATTATAAACACATTTATACCAACGTCAACCCTCATTGAATATTGAACTTTACTGAAATAACTATTAACTGAGATGTCAAGACGTAAAAACATTGTGGTTAGTTAGGACTATATTATTATATATGTTTCGGTTAATATGCAAACTTAGCTAGTTTGTAAACTAGCTGGATAGTTTACAAACTAACCAACCTACTGGCTATTTTGATAGAAAACACAATTTTTACTAAAATAGCAGCTAGTTTGCAAACTAACCAAGAGTCTTGGCTAATTTACTCGAAATTATTGAGGAAACTAAAATAGCTGGTTAGTTTATAAGCTATCCAATGCAGTTTGGCTAATATAAAAACCATATTTTCTAGTAACACAAAATAGCCAAACCTTTGGCTAGTTTACAAACTAGCCAACCAATTTTTTGGCTAATTTATAAAGTTAGGTTAGAGAATTTGAAGCTTCTTTAAAAGATATGTATAATAATAAAGCAAATAATTCCCCACTTTACAACGAAGGAAATCTGGCAAAATACTAGCTTGTATTGTATGGACGATTTGTTTAATATTATTAAAGAATCCCACCAATCAACTAGGCATGGCGAAAGGCAAGTTACAACAAAGCTAATAAATCAAAAATATTCAAATATTACCCAAAAAATTGTAATTTTGTTCCTCAATGGATGTGAGAATTGCCAGGTAAAAAAAGAAAAAAGGAAAAATTTTCATATTATTCATCTCTAATTTATCGAATAACAAATACCATGAAAATTAAACTTTGTAAATTAGCCAGAAAATTGGTTGGTTAGTTTACAAACTAGCCAAAGGTTTGGCTATTTTGTGTTACTAGAAATCATGGTTTTCAAATTAGCCAGGCTGCATTGGATAGTTAATAAACTAACCAGCTAATTTAGTTTTCTTAATAATTTCAAGTAAATTAGCCAAGACTTTTGGTTAGTTTGCAAACTAGCTGCTATTTTAGTAAAAATTGCGTTTTCTATCAAAATAGCCAAGGGGTTGGTTAGTTTGTAAACTATCCAGCTAGTTTACAAACTAGCCAAGTTTGCATATTAACGGTAACATATATATGATTTTTGAATGAAAAGCGGTCTGTTCTGAGAAGTTATTTTTCCCAGGTCTTTGAATATATTTTTTCATATCGACTTCTTTTAAACTTTCAAAATAATACTTTATCTGAAAATCAACATGGATTCAGAAATGGTAGAAGTACAAATGTCAACGATATATTCCTCTTATAAAAAATCTTAATCGACTGGGGTGGGTGCTTTACTGGGATACTTTACCGTTTGCACCGACCATTTTTAAGAAGTCTTAGCGATAAGTGACATTTCTCCACGTAAAAATGTCATTTTATCGCTAAGGCTTCCTTAAAAATGGTCGGCGCAAACGGCCATTAGTATCCTTAGTAGGGCATTCGACTGCGTCAACCATGATAAGTTCTAAATGATCATAAAAAAATATGGCTTCATAATGACAGCTCTATCGACAGGTCTCAATCCTTTTTGGAGCTCTAGGATAGAAAACAGTATTCTACATAATGTAAAAAACTTCACATCGACTCATCGGAGAATCTGTCAGCATTTGCTGATGATGTTTCTGCGTGGACCTCAGACAAATCTGATGGGTACTATTCTTGAAGGGAACTGTAATAATCTGGCCAAAAAGATCAATTTTTGGTTTTCTGATAACTCTCCTTCAGTGACAGTATTAAGTTTCTTGGGCTATATATTGACTCAAGCCTAACTACAAAGCGCATTGTGAATTTTTTATGCCTACAATAAATTCTCAAAGTTATTCAAGGAATTAAAACCTATTTAAAATAACTGAACAACAAATTCAAATCTATTTCGCTAATGCCGATTCAAGATTAAGAAATATGGTAATTGTTTCTGGGGTTGGTCAACTCAAAAGAGATGTATACGTTGTGTCTCGCCAAAACTGTAGAGACTTTTCTTGTTCCAAAAGTTTCAGAAGGCGTGCTTGGAATCTTGTAAGTGACGTTGCCGTTGTTACGAAATGATTATTCGCGGAACACATTTCCACATTTCGCTTAATATTACAAAAATACCGCAAATTCTTGTCGATCAAATTAAAGCCTACGTAACATTGTCTTCTGTATCGAAACCTGTTGTATTCAACTCATAGTCATAATCGATGATTTGAACAACAATGGAGCAAACGATAATTACTTTTCCGTTTATGCAACTGAAACGAATCTCGAAGTGCTGGCATAAGTTGAATCCATCGATCAGCATGATAAAAGACTGAATTTTACATTGACACTAACAGTATGGATTTCAAATAGTTACGTTGCGTTTCAAAAAGTTAACCGACTTGCATCAAAGTTTTATCCACAGTTTTCATTCAGGGGCGGAAAGTCATCTATTCTAGTAAAGTAACCGGAAGAGAAGTATTTTGGTATTAACAATGTTTACACAGAGTGGCACATCGAAAACGTACCACAAAGCATTACAATGAGATTTCATTTGATCCCCTTTCCCATTTGAAAAAAATTGGGGAAGACAACCCCCCTACCTAGGGTGTGTGAAGGTTTTGCTATGCTTTTTGCGGAAAAATTTGACGACGGTTTTTCGAAAAGTTCTTTCCCAGCCTGTAATACCTTGTGGTACGTTTTCGATGTGGAAAAGTGAGCGTAAATAAATACAAACGTATGTACGTTCCGTTTACATCTCAAGAATCTACAAGCATATGCCGGATTTCTAATTAGATATTCTTTAACAGATGTCGAATATGCAAATAATCAGTGATTGCCAAAATAACGGTCCTGTATATTCGAAAAGTCCGAAGAATCCGGCCCAGGCAAATATTTGTGCGGAGAAATCGGGGAAACAGCCGTTAGTCGGTTTCGTATAGATGGATATTTGAAATATTATTCAAATACGAATCGACCGGCATTTTGTAATATTTGTACACGTTTTGCCTGACCTAAAGCCATTTTGGTTAAGGTTAAAATGATCGGTTTTCGTGACTAAATATTAATCTGGGTAATATTCGGTATCTCTACTAGGTAACGTATGTATTGGTGGTACATATGTGGTGATAATACTCATGGTAATTAATTTAATTCGAATTTAATTAACAATTATTTATGCAAATATGCATAAAGTACAGCAAAATAATTGATCATTTTTCTTATAAATTAGGGTTTTGAATATGCCAAAATCAGTTCGACAATAATTAGATGATTAGCTTATTCAAACCGCTAATTAAATAAAAAATACTCTCCGTTAGTTTAAGTAGTTTTACATTCAGTTTTTATTTTTTTCATTTGCCATAATTACGTTTAAAACTCGGGAAATGCAACATGCTAATGTTGAAAGTACTGGGTGTCCCAGCCGAGAGTGACCCATTTTAAATGCTTATAACTTTTAAACCAGGTGAGCTAGCTACCTGCGGTTTGTGCCATTCGATTTCTCTTGGTCTAAAGTTTTTTCTAGTAGGTTTCAGATTTTTTTAAAACTTATACAGGGCGAGTAAAAAGAAATCCGTTTTTCAACACCGAAATTCTCCACTATTTTCAATGGAACGCCCTGTATATCGCAAGGTCAAAAAATAGATTCATGTTTAAGGTATCCATGTACCAATAGACATCGTCCTTAAAAATTGCAGTTTTAGCCGTAAAAAATCAAATTCGAAATCTTGGTATTTTTGCAAACACCTATTTTCAAAGCTTCAACCTTATGTTTGCCTAATAAAAAGTTAATAACAACTGCATAAAACCATACAAAAAGCTGTAGGTACCTATATGTATATGTTAGCCATTTTGTTCCAGGCATCTGTGGATCAATAAATGGTTGAATGAATTGTGTTACATTTTCTGGAGAATCGCTTCAATGACATTACAAATGTTCCACTGAAGATCTTTCAGGCTATTTTAGCAAAGTATTGCCGCATCTTTCCTTGACATAATGCCAGAGAAAAGAGTCTAGAACTCTCAAGTCAAGAGAGTAAGGTGTCCATTCTATAGGCCCGCGGCCAGCTCTCCTTATCCGTCTTTCCCCAAATGTCATATCTAGTGATTCCCTTTGGAACTCGTTAAATCTTGGAAAATGTATCTCAACTTAATTGATATCTAACTAGACAGTTACAAAATTGTTTGCCATAGTGATATCAAGTTCCTACAACATGAAGTTGCATGCGTTTGCAAAAATATCAAGATTTCGATTTTGATTTTTTTTCGGCTAAAACTTCAAGTTTTAGGGACGAAGTCTATTGGTACATGGAAACCTTAAACATTAATCTTTTTTTTGACGTTGTGATATACAGGGTGTTCCATTAGAAATAGTGGAGAATTTTGATGTTGAAAAACGGATTTTTTTTTACTCTCCCTGTATAAGTTTCAAAAAAATTTGAAACCTTCTGGAAAAAACTTTAGACCAAGAGAAATCGAATGGCACAAACCGCAGGTAGCTAGCTCACCTGGTTTAAAAGTTATAAGCCTTTAAAATGGGTCACTCTCGGCTGGGACACCCTGTATTGGTAATCAGTTTTAATCAAAAGCAAAAGATGGCGGGCTTTATCCTGTATATTTCAATGGTCGAAAGAGCATTAGCCAACAAAGTTCTTAGAGCATGTGTAGGTTTAGGTACTTTTTTTGGAAATGCAGTCAAAATGCTGCCAATTTTCATTAAAGGAATTTATTACTAGAATATTAAATTACATTTGCCACATGAATAACACATCAACCGCTCACCAATATAAAGCATAGTAGTTAAGTTTGCATATGGCCCCAATTGAAACTGAATCCCAACTGACTTAAAGTATTTTGCTTCTAATAAAATTTTCGGCCATATAAACATCTAATTCTGGAACTTATTCCAATTTAAATTCAAAAAAAAAGTTAATGATATTTCTAATAATGCCATTTATTATTATACTTTTTCTTTGAAATTATTTTCAAGTTATTCTCAGGTCCATAATGTTGCCAAGAATTATTGGCATCAATTTAGCCATGGAAATTGGAAAGACCGACGCTCGTATAATAATGACGACGCGTGTCTACTACCTGACCAATTAAATTTAAGACAATTATAAAAGTAATCTTTTGGTCATAACCTTAAAATTTGATTTTCTTTTACATATCAGCAAAACTTCATGACATTTCAGTCAGCATTGCCAGAATTATTGAATTGATAAAATCCAATTAAACATATTGGAAAGATTTTTTTTGGTAATTACATGTTAGTTAGGAGGCCTTTTCAGAAACGCTGATCCGGTTAATCCGATAATGAGCTGAGTAATTTGTCTTTTTTCAATCATGTTTATTAAAGAAATATAAAAAACAAGCAGCTGGTGACCGGGTAAATCGAATCAGCGTTTTCGAAAGGGCCGACAGTGAGTAGGTTAAATAATATTCTAAAGTAATATTACAAATCATCATAACCACAAACTAATTAAATGCGCATATTTATAACAGTCAAGTTCGCTTTAGATAAAAACTGAACTATCTTATATTAATCTAAATTTGTCATTATTCATACCCATACCCATGGCGAAACCTCGATTCACTTGATTTATCGGCCGTTTGCCCTAAATTCAAATTTTCATACTACTTGTTTTTGTTACGGATAAACGATCACTTCAGTTAATCAATGCAGTTAAAATCGGTTTATGGTACCTAAGTAAGTTTAGCTGGTCCTAGATATTTGATATTTATGGTTTTTATAGTAGGTATAGGTACCTATTTTTTAATACCTACAAACATTATACGTAATGCATTTTATATTCACTTGGGTAATATGAAATGTTTTAATTCTACGATAGCAGACTACTTTAATTAATCTCCTGTTGTTCTCGTATTCTCGTATTAAAGAGTTTAAACTACTTCTATTATAATTATAATCTTCTCTGTTTGATAACTGACATAGCACAGAGTTTGAAGGAAAAACACAGAGCAGCAGGATCAGCAGTAAAACTTACTAAGGGTACGTTAACTATTTTTACAAGGACATATTTTTCACTTCAAAATAATTCTAATTTCTGAAAGTTTAGCTAGAATACTCATTAGGTACTTTTTTTGGAAATGCAGTCAAAATGCTGCCAATTTTCATTAAAGCAATTTATTACTTAATTACTAATCGATTAATTATGACTTTTGAAAAGACGTACTTAGGTATAGTTATTGAGGCAATATCAAGTTCGTTGGAATCCCAATCTTCCAATTTCATCTCCAATATTTTTTTTTTTTTTTTATTTGGACACTTCCTTCGGGCTAACGTTTACTTTTGACTAGCATTTCTTAGGAATCCATCCGACTTATTTCGACCACGGTCCTACGTCTTTATTGGTTAGTTTATCACCATATCTATAGCTTTATTAGGGTTCATGCAATAACTGTTTTATAACTGTCAGGAGTGTGCGCAGGTTAAATTTGCCTGTTCGGGTTTTATCGAACTAATTTAGGACGGTTTTGGATTCAGAATTTTGGCGTTCGAGTTAAAGTCAGAACTTCTCTGGGACGGTCCGAGAACTGTGAGAAACGATCCCTGCTTTAGAGCAAGTACTATTTTCGGACTATTTGTTACACATGCGCATATCGTACAACATGAGTCTTATTTTGAATTCTGACAGATAAGACGGGTTAGAGTATCAAATTTGTTTGATGTAAAGAGAAGCTAATTTATAAAAAAAATACATATAACTTTTAAATCATCTCAAATTTGAGGGTTATGTTTTCGAATGAAATGTCAAATCAAATTCATTCTTGGGTTCCGGATACGTTCGGGCTTTTAAATTTGTGGACAGTCTGAGAACCGCCTTTGTCATCAAAACCGATGCGCATGCAATTCTGCGCTGTCAGCGAATCATTTGATAACTGTTCTAGAACGGTTCAATAAATGGAACTCGAATTTAGTTTATTGAAAAAAAAAATTTTTTTTTTTGGTAGTTTGTCTGTGTTGGCAATGGAATAATCCATCGAACTACTACAGGACTATCGAGAGTTGCCGGATATTCCAGGAAAATAATTGTCTAGGAAATTAAAGGATTGGAAGGGGATTTGAGGAGCATGAGCATAAAGTGTTGTTTGTGGGCGATTTTTGGTCCTAACAAGGGCACAAGATGTTCCTAATTCATTGTATTTCACGTAAACTATATCTATTATACCATTTCGCTGTTTTAGTTTTCCCAACACAATTTTTTCAGGAGCACTCTTTTTTGGATTAGAAAGTAGAGAGTTGGGCTGCCAGAGTGGGAACAAAAATGCTTATACCATGACAACCATTCCCGAGTTTTGTCGTTAAAATATTTATACGGAAAAAAAAACTTTGATAAAAGATCTATAAATAGGCACGACTAAAATTTAAATGTAACAATGTAGTGCGAACAAAGATTTAAATGCTACTGGGAAAGAATAGATACTTTATGCCCATACGCTTCATTATTGTAACGTCATAAATTGGCAGCCTTTATTTGAGGAAAATCCGGTCTTATTTTCCAGAAAATGCTAAAAATACACTAGCTTGACTAGGTAATAAAAGTATTGTTATATAAAAATATAGCTTTTATGAAGGTCAATTTTATAACCGATTTCTGCTCCGTACGTACCTTCAAATAAATTATATCTAGTTAATTTCAATGAATTAAACAAAAACAGTATGTTTAAAAATATCAATTTATCAAATTAGCCTGAACTTTGTTAAGATACAGCAACCATGACCTATCTCAACATGTGAGGTCAGCACTAATGAGCCGTATTTGGGTTTAGAATTGAATTTGACATAAAAATCGTCATGTTCGTGCATAGGAAATTCTTTCAGTGCTATGGAATAGGGATGTTTTAAACTTGAACAAAAAAGTTTGAAACATTGATTATTTCCTACCGTTCGACCGGGAGAAGCTCTAGGAACACCGGTTACGATTTGTGGGACGAATTCAATGACCAATAAAAAAATACATTCAAGGAATTCAGAGTGTTTAGAGAACATTGGTTTGGACTCTGACATTTCAATGTGTGGGGCTAGAAAAATATTAGACCATTCAAAACTTAGCAGACGCCCAGAAGCAACAACACTATGAATGTATGATTGGATTTTGGAACTGATTCCATTTATTCTTATTATGGTAAATTTAGTCACCAATGTTTTCTTCATTCTGGCTATAGACATATTTCAAATGGCTACCAAAATGTCGGCAAGCGGGTAATAGAGACCATCAAAATGAGCGACACTATAATTAAACTTGAATTGTTTCAGCCAGGAAAAATGCAACTGTAAAATACAAACTGTATAATATTTCCCAAGTGTGTCTTCCAATTACACCAACAATAATTAATTTGTTTTGTCATTTTTTTTAATACATAAAAAACATCGCGTGCGAAAATTAAAAAGTTGTTAATTTTGTGGCAATCATAACGGTGCAATTTCCGAGCTAATTTCCACCTTAAAAAGCCGGCCCTGGCCGCGCGGTCGAACCCACTCATGTTTAAATATTCCACCAGTAAATTCTAATAAATCATAGACCATTGTGCAATAAAGCATATAAGTTACAATTAGTGCATTTGTTACACTTGATAAACAAAAGGAACAAGGCCCCGTAAATTGTTTCGTAGATATATACGGACGTCTAGCCAATCCGCGTGTGCGGTTAATGAATCTATGCATGTATAAGTTGCCGATTTCGACATATTTATATTTCGAGAAACTGAAATTAATATTTCAAACGTGCCAAAACATTGGACTGTGTAATTCAAGGTAGAAACAAAACAATTTGGCATTATCCGACAATTTGAAACTACTTCATAGTTGCATTTTAATTCCAAGGACAATTTCGGCATGGACTTCTAAGCACGTGCAAAAGAAATTCAAACGCCTCGTACTACAAAATAACTTAGACCTTACATGCCAGTACTAATTTTTAGATTACTCAGGCCGATATATAGGCTGAGTTTGCTTTAACACACTAGTACTGCAAGCCGCTTATGATTTTTCCAGAAGTGTCCTCAAAGGATATTCTTCGAATGCCTATATCGACTTCAGACCGTTTGAGGATTATAATCATAAGATCAGGCACTGGCTCCAGGAATCAAAAGTTTAGCCTTAGAAAAATAAGGCAATTTTCGAGAAATTGGTGTTCTGATCGCCTGTTTTAAAGTGATTCTTCATCCCCTACAACTCCCCTAAAATCGGTTTGAAATGATAATTTATAGCTGCCGAATTCCAATTATGCCAAAACTAAGTTGGCGTTCAATGCGATAATCCGATTCAGCGGAACCTAGCCTAACTTTTTCATTTTGTATGCGAACTTTTTTATGTACCTACGTATAAAGGCATCAATACGATCCATTAGTGCTCACGTCGCATGTTAAGATGGGTCATGGTTGCTGTATCCAAACAAATTCCAGGTCAATTTGAAATTTAAAAAAAAAAATATTTTTACATAACCTTACTTTTATCATTTGGCTTTGTTTTATAGGACAATGGATGCAACAATTACAAGTAAGAGAGAAGTGTAGATTGAAACAGACTGAAAGTTTATTTAGATACAGGCTGTCAGTTTATGACGTCACCGTAATGGAGCGTATTACAGATTGGAAAACGATGCGGTTTAGAGTTGGGGTGGAGTTTACGCGACACAAGAAGATTATGTTGGTAATGCATTAGGCGTTTGCCATTGCGGTTGAGGCCCGACGTCCAAAAGATGCAGTCGGGCAGCAAGATTCACTTTGTAACGGTAGCTACCGATGGCCAAAGATATAGTTTCAGCTAGATTTTTATTGGCCGGCAATCAATCTTTCAGCAACGTCGGTGTCTCCTCATGATTTTGCAGGCCTGCTCCTTGGTTGATGTTGATGTCGCGTCACGTTGTCGTTTGCCTCGTTTTTGTTTACTCGCCATTATTGGTGTCCATTTTTGTTTTTGTTTTTCTGGTGGATTATTTTGTAAATTATTGCGTAAAAATGATCAACCACCGATATTTTTGGCCTACACTGTATCCGTGAAGTAACGGATAAATTCATCTAAAATTCATGTCATTTTTTTTTTTGTTGGAAAAACGCTCGGACACGTCGATCTTAATTTTAAGTGGCGCTGTTTTTCAGCTAATTTGTATTTATACAAAGTGACCCAAAAAAGAGATATCGCATGACACTTCAATTTTTTAAATGGAATATCCTGTATATTTTGATGAATATCGATAGAGAGAGAATTCATCTTGATGCCCTCTATTGATATTCATCAAAATATACAGGGCATTCCGTTTAAAAATTTGAAGTTTCACGTGATATCTCTTCCTGGGGCCACCTTGTATAAATACAAATTAGTTTGAAAACAGCGCCACCAAAAATTAAGATTGACGTGTCCGAGCGTTTTTCCAAAAAATATATGCTTAAATTTTAAATGAGTTTATTCGTTACTTCACGGACATACTGTATGCATTATACAGTGACTGACAAATACATGGGGATTCAAAACTATATACAGGGTAGAATTTTTAAATGGAATAAATTCAGTATCAGAAAGCCTATTCATTTTCTGGAAAAATAAAAAAAACAGGTTCCTTCATTTTTAATTTGGCACTTTTTTTCGGCCTTTTCATGGAATTTACCCCTTTTTTCGGGGTAGAAACCACCCCCACCTTTTTTTTTTAAATTTATAGATATGTATTTTGATAGCTCGTTGAAATGGGCATAAAAAAAGGAATATGACCCATTATTTACTTTTGCATTTCGCTGATCAAGTTATGTAATTATTTTTGACGTTAACACACTATTTTGGGGTTGAGAATCCGAGTATCAGGCATCAAATAGTGTGTTAACGTCAGAAATAATTACATAACATTACAAATGAGGCTTGTTTCGCATTAGGGTTCTACCAATAAAAAAGATATTCAACAATTTTAAGTTTAAAAAAAATTGTGAGGAAAAATGTTTTTATTTTTTTCTCGCTTTCTAGATCACCGAAATGCAAAAGAAAAATGTGAGTCATTTTCCTTTTTTTATGCCCATCCCAACAAACTATCACAATATACAGGGCTTTCATTTCAAAACTTGCCACCCACGTTATCCGCGTAAAGAGGCATATTCGTGGAAATCCCGAAACACGTCAACAAATTTATTGAGGGGGAATTTTTTTACGTAAAACTGGACTTCACCCCTTCAACCCCCTAAGCCCTAGGGCTACCACCCCAAAATTTTCAAATGAGACAGGAGGTCGAGTGATAGATCATTTTAAAGGGCTGTTTAATCTATACATTTTGCCATTCTTATTTTAAATTTGACCTCACTGTTGCAGAATAAGCACACTGAGGTCAAATTCAAAAAATAGGACTGCAAAATGTACAGATTAAACAGCCCTTTAAAATGATCTATCACTCAACCCCCTGTCTCATTTGAAAATTTTGGGGTGGTAGCCCTAGGGCTGAAGGGGCGAAGTCCAGTTTTACGTAAAAAACATTCCCCCTTCAATGAAAGCCTTGTATATCTTTGCATTTGAAAAAAAAAAGTTGGGGGTGGTTTCTACCCTTGAGAAAGGGGTAAATTTCATGAAAAGGTCGAAAAAATGTACCAAACTAAAAATAAAGGGACCCGTTTTTTTTTGTTCCAGAAAATAAACAGGCTCTCTGATACTGAATTTATTCCATTTAAAAATTCCACCCTGTATATATTTTTTCAATTCGCTAGAACCCGTCAACTTTATTCCCAAGCTGCACTTGTTATGAAAAAAAGGTTATACAGGGTGTTTCAAAAACGATGACACACCTTGCATTTATTGAACGGAAGAAGTTCTGAAAACATTTCATCCATAATGGCCTTTAATTCCTATACATCTTCAACTGTTATTGAAATATGGGTCTTTTTGGAACTATTCAAAATCCAAAATCGGTCAAAACATATGAATTTTTAAATTTTTGTACGTTTTGGAAAGTTCTTATTTGACGGATATAACCGACGACCTAGCCCTAAAATAAAAAAAAAGTTCTTCCTATTTTCATATATATTTAGGCATAAAGATGGCTAATTTCCTTTGTCATAGCATTATGTGCTTATTTTTTAAAACAACGGTCATATCTATGAGTTCCCACCCACAATCCAAAACCGAAATTTCCGTCCAATAAAAATGCCAAACCGCATCAACTATTTCGGCAGTGGGTCGGGTACAACCGAAAAAGCTGACGATGGTACCACTGTAATCGGATAGTTTCTATGTCGGCCATTAGAATTTGTCGACGGCCAATGAGTGGCCTGACCTTCGGCACAACTTAGTCACTATGTCAGACAATAGAAATATTTTCAGTAACAGTACGACTTGATTTGAAATTCTAATAGGATTTTTTATAGTAATTAGCTTGGCTTATTAAACGAGTTTTTCCGTGTTTTAGTATTTCAGAAACAAAGAAACGCAGATACAAGATAAAATAGTGAAGGTTTTCCGTTTATATGTTGTACAAAAATAAAAACTAACGATGAAGATTATTATTCAAATAAATTTCAAGAGCTATACATTTGCTGTTGAACATAATCAAACTAATATAGACCACACCAGTTTAAGTAATGACAAATAAAAAAATAATAATTTCCTTTTAAAGACTGCGTATTCGAACATAGCGAACAATATCTCCGTTGTCAGATCTGAACTAAATTCGAGAGTGTGTCCCCATAACATTTACGCTATTACTCATAGTACGCATACATATAAATTTATCTAAAGACCGACCAGCGTCAATTCAAAATCGGAACCAGATGATTTTAATCAGGACCAAATCGACAGTATCGACATTATGGCGCATTTTCCAGATATGGAACGGACGCATGCATGCTTTATGAACTTTGCCTGCAGCTGTATTATGGAAATCAATTTTCCGGTGCGCGACATAAATTCGAACATTAAATGGCAATAGGCCGTTGTGCCAAATTCGGCCTCCGCGTGTGTTTGTTTATCTTTAAGTGTTTTATTCGTCAAATCGATCGATTTGGATTGGCGCCATAATAGACCCGATTAATTTGAACATAAATCTCTCAGATTATTCGAAAGCATAGAAAGTTTTGATATCTCAAGAGCTATTCAATGATAGGATCAAAAAATAAAGATGATGCCATATAAATCACCCAACTGCGGTAATTTTTTGAATTTGCGGCTGTCACTTTGCAATTAAACACGATGAAGCCTCGCTTTCCAGACCTGAGCTCAAACCGGGTTCCTACCACAGCATTCCTACATTTTGCTTGCAATTTGATTTTGATTACAGATAAAATATTTGTTGACTAGGTTTGTAACCTAATAAGTCGGGCAGGAACTAGATATTTTGGTGTGTTTAATGTTAGTGTTGTGAAATGCCGGATGAGTGTCTGTTCGTTGTGGGATGTGGAAGCCGCCGAAAAAGGGACATGACAATGTGTCTCTCTACGGGGTCCCAAGCGTGACCAGCTCAGTATATTTTCCCCATTTAAATGAACTATCAGAAAAAAATATGAATAGCGGTTAGCGGCAATCAAACGGAAAGATTTTTCACAATCTTGAAGTAGCAAACCAAAGAGTTTGTAGTAAGCATTTTATCACAGGTAGAAAAGATAAATTAGTTGTATTTTGCATCATGTCTTTAATCAATCGTCATATGGTTTTATAATAGGAAAACCAAGCAGGTAAGT
Organism: Ceutorhynchus assimilis; assembly: GCA_917834065.1. Classification (NCBI taxonomy): domain Eukaryota; kingdom Metazoa; phylum Arthropoda; class Insecta; order Coleoptera; family Curculionidae; genus Ceutorhynchus; species Ceutorhynchus assimilis. The sequence goes on from OU892277.1 coordinate 45,135,307, forward strand.
TAGAGGATGTGGATAATCCTGACTGGGTGACTGGGCACCAAGTTCTTGCGCATATTGGCTCTACATAATGATAATGTCTTGTCGAATTGCACTTAAAACATTTCCCCGCACAAATACACCTTCAAAAACATTAAAAAGTATAAAACTCCGAACAAACAGCCAGACAGCACACGACTAAAGAATGAAGTTTGGCCCCTGTGTGGCCGCCACGCCATCTTGAATGTCACGTGGTTTGGATTGCCTGATTATGAGTATTACATTTGAAGAACTTATTCATTTGGGTATTGTTTGATTAAGCCTTTCAGGTTTTTACTTTACTTCGTAAAAGGGAAGACACAAGTTTAGGTCAAGTCGGTACAGGCAAAATAATATTATATTAGGTCATATCTTTAAAAAAAAAATCAGCGAATTAACAGCCCAGACAAGTTTGAAAGTGTCAATAATAATAAATATATTTTCACTACCATTTGAGATTATGTAAGAGCAAAAAAGATACCATCTTTTGATTTTATGATCGACACTGCAAACATTCTCAGCTTAGACCTTTTACGATCTCATAGTGCAAGATCGTGCTCAGCAAATTAAAACAATCAAGGTCTAGCTCATGCCAATAATGTTACTATTTTTAGCATTTCATGTGTTTGATCCTATAAATAAGATAACTTACCAACTCCCCGTGATGCACTACGTGATCACTATCCAGCTTGCCGTCTCCGTCTGCGCAGAAGACGCACTTGCTCTGCGGCGTCCAGTCGAGCTGCGCCTCGTCTGCGTCGCTCTCGGGGGCGCCGGCGGTGCCGTTTTCGGCCTCCGGCGACACTGCCGGTGCCTTTTCTGATGACCCCTCTTCCTCGTCCTCGGTCTCCTTTACGGTAGGCTGTTTTCGAACACTAGAACAAAACTATAATTCAGAGAACTACCTATCAATAATGGAAGCAATAGCTTGCTATCCATGATGCAAAGTGAGTTGAAAACAAAAGTCGTCTTTCACATTATTTTAATAGTTTTGAATATGGGACCAACAGGAGTTTGCCTATGTCCGCTTGGTTGCCGTTTTTGTGTGCCCGCTGTGCCTTCTTCTTGATGGAGAGACTTCTTTCGGTTCTCCAGTTGGATCCTTTTGGAGATAAGTTAAGATTACGATTCCAAAAGGTTACTCAAGATTTGCTGCTTTTGATGCTCAACTCGCAATCTATGATAGATCCCTCCTACACCTATCCCAGTCCGATATCAGTGGGTGCGCGCCTATTCTCTCTCTATCATCGAGCAGAGTATTAGGCAGATAATTCGATGCTCTGAACCTGCCATGTTGGTTCATTTTGGACCCTACAGGCGCGGAAAATCCTTGGCATTCCTGCCACATTATCGCAAGAGCTATATCTTTTGCTTTTATCATCTACAGTCCATTATTAAGGTTGGTTCTGTTGCGCTGTTGAGGATACTAAGATTCATGCTTAAAACGTATTTGAGTATGTTTTCTTCCTTGACATTGATGTCCGTTTTCCCCACGCCACGTGGTGTCACTTGATTTGACCTGAGCCAATGCTTATCTCGATGTCGCCAAGGCTGAGTTGGCCTAAAGGTGACTCTTTGTCGCCTGACCAGAATGTTCCCCTTTTTTTCTTGGGTTGCGAGGTGTTGATGAAGTCCTTGGCCTTCTAGTCCTTTTATAATGTTCCGCAGGACCTATCGCTTCTAAACTTAAACCATCTTGTAACCGGATGCTGGGAAATATCACGACCGTGAACGAGTTCAATTGTTGACACGCATAGTAGATAATAGCAGTGATTAATTTTCAAACGTTCCTGAAGACAATTTTTTGATTTCTAGTAGCGACCAAGAAAAAAAAAACGTGGTTATTGACAGAATAATTTTTTTACCCTATGCGTTTTTGTTTTCAGGTCATTATTTAATATTCTGCGCAGGCTTAGAAGACCCATGTACAAAGCAATACTTTTTCCAGAGGATAATGTTTCAATCCATCTTCATGTAGGACTTGAATGAGCTTCGTGTTCTTAAATGGCCAATTTGTAAGTATCCCATTTCCTAAATATATAAGTGAATTTATCACAGTCTATAGGAATAGAACAATTTTCTCCTTCAACAATTCAGAAAGACTCTTTTAAGTATTCTCTGAGAAGGATGGAAGCGTTCGAAAGAGCTTTTGACAAGTGACAGGAATCTCATGAATCGATAGGGTTTCAGTTCCTTGGCTCATTAAAAAAAAAAGAACTTTGTGTGCAACTGTTCAGCTATTCAACTATAAAAATCTTGTAGAAAACGAATTAGTATTATAGTGTGAGCATTTTTTGACAATGTTACCTTTTTGGACTGCCAATGGGCTGGTTGTTTTCCTTCTGTGAACGTTGAAAGCAGTCTTCTTCTGAAAATGAGTTGTTTGTACGTTTTATGTTGTTGTTCAATGGTTGCAAATAACTTCTTGACATGGATTCTTGGTAAATTTTCCATTTCCTTCGACCCATCAACTCCTCAGCGATGCGTTCCAACCCTGCAACCAATAATAATGAGATTGATAAATATCTTTAAACTGAATTCGCGAAAAAAATGTTTCGACATCACTTAAGGAATTAAAGTTAAATCAAGTGGCGCGACCTAAATTTGCCATCAGCTCCATCGAACAAAGACCGCGGGCTGAGCTGATGCATCCGTTCATTTGTTGCAAGCTTGCGTCTAAGATTTTCTTTTAGTTGCGGTCTCCAATTAAATTCGCTGACAGCTCGAAATTTCTTGATTAAGAGCGAACCAAGTGGGCTTTTCTTAAATAATGCGCAGATTGTTCTGTTTTAATAACGTACGCGAAATGTTGTGACATTGTTACAGTTATGTCTTTGGTACAATGTCACAAATAAACCGCCATTCTTTATTATTATAATATGTGCAATTGATTTACCTACTAACGTAGTAAAATATGATTTAAACTTGCTAGCATATTAATATAGCTTTTGTTAAATTTATCATTAATTTGTCAAATTTTGGTAATTTGCTTTTCGTATACCATTGTTAGCATGTTGTGCAGAATTTAAAAAAAGCTTTACAAAAAAGTATTCCTTCGCTAAATCTAATAACTATACCGCATCAAATAAAACAAGGCCGTTTTGCCACTTATGTGGGTACATACACAATACTCATATACGTATGTATGTGTTCTGAAGATTCGTTTTGCGATTAATCCCGAGTTGTGCTATTTTTAGACGGAGCCCATTGGCAGCATTTTTTTTTTGCATACGTCGTTGTTAAAATGCTCAAAAATGCCGCACTCCTTTTTGAACGGGGTACTTTTCCGAACAACACGCAAAATGCATCTAAATTGCAAAAAAACCGGCGAACGAAAATTACAATTAGAGTTGCAGGGCCCCTGCGGTGCGTGTTCATTAAAAAAGTACGGAAAATCGAAGGGCTATACAGAAACGGACTCGGGAAAATTGGCTGAACTATCTACAATTTATATGCACGAAATACAAAAATAGCAACCAGCATGTTATCGATTTATATCGCAAATATAAATAAGGAATTAATTAAAGTCCGTGCTATAGCATTATCGAAACTGATGTTAATACAGTGTCAAGTTGACTGCTACTAGTTCTACTATTCATAAAACGTTGGAATTCCCCCTATGTGTTCTTTTTTGTCCTTATTTTCCCTCTTTTTTGAGCTAAATCCGCAGGCATGCCAACTTCTTGCACTTTATTAAGCATCGTTGTGAAAACAACGTTATTTGAAATATCTTCTAAGGATTTCAAATTCTTTTAAGCTCGAGAGTTTCCTCCATTCCGTGTCACCTGTATTCGGGCCGTAGGAGATTAGTGGATAGCTTTAATTACCAAATGACCGGCACATTGGTACTTGGTGACAGGACGCAAGTCGCATTACGTAGGCCAGCGTTGTGTCCGGAAGGAGGTTGGATGGGTGACCGCAACAGTACGGCACGATAGGTCGCCTTCTAGTCTCCACGCATGAATGGGAACGAGTAGAGTCCATACAATGAGATCCAAAAATTCTCCAAGGCTAAAGTGTAGAGTGTAGAGTATGGGGTCGAAAGGGCGAACGAACAGCAACAATAACAACAATTGTCAAATTGAAAATTGATTAGTCTCACTGACATTCTTGTAAGTAAGAATGTTTGAACACCCCAAACGTACTTTGGATTAAAGGTTTACTATGTTTCCATGGAAAAAAAAACACTAATTTTAAGTTTTTAATCTTTAAATAAATAATAGGCAGGTACCTATTTTTTTTTTCTCTTGCTGATGAAGCTATGTCAATAATTTAAATTTGAGAAAAAGATGGTTCGTTTTAATTTTTCCACAACTCAGATTTAAGTGTCTATCAGTGCTAACGTTTATTTAACACAGCTATCCGGCTTAATCGCGGATTGATTTAAATATTCTGAAATATTGATAAGCGGCTAAAGATTTCGAGTCAATCCTACAGGGTCTTTATTCTCGAAACCGGGGAACAGCGTTCTCAGGAAAGCGAATGTTCTGTCTTTGTCAGTGTTATGGAAATGTGAATATGAGCGACGAAGACAGAACCTACGTTCTCATGAGAACGCTACTCCCCTGTTTCGAAAATAAGGACGCAGGTAGGACTGGAGTAGGTACGCACATAATCCGCTAACAGATTAAAATATACCTATACCTAAATGTTGTCCATATAGGCTTGATATAAATATTTCAAAATTGGCTTACGTTTGAATCCCGATCAAAAATTAATATGTAAAATAAACATAGTCAGTCCATACCAATTGGGGCTCTCAAACATCAATCCTACTGTTAAAATATTTTTCTTCAAATTTCAATAAACCGGCTCTATGCAATATGCAATAAATATGTCTATAGGCATGTATTTAATCTTATCAAGTAGCACCAATTCTACATAAGGGTTGATTCGTTGTCCGTATATAATAAATATTTTCAAGTACCATCCAGTACATGATATTTAGTTGAATCAACCAACTTTATTGTTTCATCGATAATTTTCAAAAGCTGAATTGAAAACCAGTAGTAGCAGTAATTTCCCTAATAACCCCCATACACCACACGAACCGACGAAAAGACTAATTATATTTTAAGCATCGTTCAGGTTTGCCTTTAAAAAACTAGAGGTACAGCTTTTACCCCGTATACAGGAAATAATTAATTATTCCTTTTGCTGCCATTTGGAAAAAGTCGGGCTGTATCGGCGTTTAAAAATTTTAACCCACATTTTTTTTTTAATTACGCACATGTACGCATTTGAGCTTGCAGCGATGCGGCCCAGGGGTTTTCATTTTTAAGTGCACTCTCGAATGCATTCGGCGAGTTTCGTTGCTTTTAGCGCAACGAACTACAGGAAAAAAGCATTACGCACCGCATGCTGCCAACCCACTCTTTTCTACCCCTTCAACCAGGACCGGACGGAAGGAGCATGCTATTCACCACGCTTCAAACTTAATTGTCTCATAGACCTAATATAAATCTGAGTCTGAGTACAAATCACTGTAGAAGGAAAAGCCAGAATTAGCTTATTTTAAGTTGTTATTAAATGTAAAAATAGTTTGGTGAGTTTCAACGTTTTTCATCAATGCTAATAAATCCAATTGAAAATATTATTGTTTAATGTTATCAGTGTCAATTTCAAAGGGTGAAGGGTTCTCGTATTTTGGAGCATGATTATACTTTAACTATTGTATTTGAATCATTTTGGACGATTATAGTTTCAATTTTTTTTGTCACTTTATACAGTGAAAATTGAATATTCAAATTGTTCTAAAAGTACGTTCACAATGTGCTATGTAAATGAATTAGAGCCACGTTATAAATGCGGAACGATCCGGTAGGTACTTAAGTAACGTGAACAGTATCTAAAATTAACAAATAGGCAATTTGTTATCAACGGTGTTTTTTCTTCTAATTCGTGACCGCGCCAATAGAAATTTTGCCGAAAGCCGTCTTGTTGTTGTAATATATAAAATACACGTACACACTGGCTTTCTCTCAAATTTCAACTTTCCACAAATACGAACGGAAATAAATCATCAGATTTAGGCGGATTAGGTATTTTCTAATTTTTAAAAACTCGCATTTTAACCATTCCCATCCTCTCATCCCCATCATTTTCAAAATAATTTTTCTAGACTTCAAAAAAAAAAAAACTACTTGAAATAATTCAAATTCAAATGTTTTTCTCTAATGGTTTTAACTAGAGGATCAAGATGAGAAAATTTTGACATTACCTAATATTTGGAACATACAGTAAGGCATTCATCAACTAATAGAAATTCATAGAAGAAGGAGACTAGCTTGGCTATTGTCTGGAAATCCGGTTGAAAAATTCGAACATAATCATACATCTCCGTTCACAGGAATTCGATCAGTGCCTATTAGCAAACTATTACCTTATACATACAAAGCGCAAAGGCAGACTCTGACATACAGTAATAAAAAGCAACTGTACTTAGGCAGAAGAATCAAGGAGACGTCTTCCAAGATCTGCTGGACCAATGTGGATAGCGAGAAAGTGTTTAAATGTGGCTTGACAAATATGGCAAGCGAAATGATGAGATGGATAGTTTTGAGTTGTTGTACCAGGATTGTTATTTCATATACAGGTTTCAGGCAAATTGTCAATTTTGGTAAATCTTAAATTGTATACCTTTGCAGATATTTTGTGCACGACTCTATATCTTAGTTTGTGTCGAAGAAATTGATTATTCGTCCGAGAGAAGGGTTTTTTTCTTGTGGGATATTTGGTCTACTCTTGGTGGGCTGTGCATTCGCAGAGTACATGTTCTGCGGTTTCAGTCGTATTCTATTGCCTTTAGATGATATTTCACTGGGCAGTCCGACAACCATCTGTTCACATGTAAGAGCTTTTCTACTCTCTTTTGTGATGTGGTGATGAACCTTTTCGCCTGGCTCAGTCCTGGAGTTTGTTTCCATTTCTCAAGAGGTTTGGATGTAGTGTTAGCCTCCCACATTCGGGACATTACCCACTAAACTAGTTAGCCGCTCTGCCCTCCAGAGACCAACACCTATGAAAAGAAGGCACCAAGTTTTTGGACTTGGCTGGGCTGACCTTTCCCCTGGGTACCCGTATGTGTCAGGTTCCCTCAGCAACGTTTGACGAGTCGTCGTTATTCGTTAATTGTTACTCACTTTCGTGAATAGCTATCACATCTCAAGTAATACACGTTTGTTCCTTTCAACCACGAACCCTAGAATCAGCACAGTGGCGAGCATTTTTACTGGTACAAGACTGTGGTCGACCTAACACCGTATTTTTTGTGTTAAATAGGCTGACGATGTGAGTCCCCTTTTCCTTGACAAGCTCCGGGATCCGGGTTTTCAGAACACCCCAGTCATTCGTTACCCAAATATACTGGGATAGGGTAGATATTAGGGATCCTTCGCCTGCACCAACTAGTGAGACTACGGGTATTAGTCAGATTAAGCCTTTATCCCCCCGGCCGTACCCAAGTACTCGTTTGACCGGATGAGTTACGGTTCCAAGTGAAGCCCATCAACCGGGAAGCTGGGTTCCCCTCTTCTTCCGGAGGATGAGACGATACCGCTACCATCTGTCTGGAGAGAGGCGCAGGAACTTTGCCCAGAATTCTGGGATCGTTTGAGAGCTCCTCCCTCCTTCCCCTATCGTGATATGGTGGACACGACAGTTTGGCGGGTGTTAACTTTGCAGCAGCGAACCAGCCTGCATCGTAATGTGGGTAGGAACAGTGGGAATCTCGTTAATCCAAGTTTGTTTCCAGTAGGTATGTCGACAATTGATCCTCATCCCATTTATCAAGTTCATTCGTTACGTGGCTCTTCATTAGACCAAAGTAGAGCTTTGGGCCATAGTATGTTGTTCCAGCCCCTTGCCCCTTGTTTTGCGAGGTTGTCAGATTCTTCGTTGCTAGCTATGCCCCAGGCATCCATATCAAGGCTACCTGGTTGCGCATTGTTAGCAGTTTAATGGAATATGGAATATGGCTTGCCTAGTGACTAGGATGGCTTAAAGTTTGGACCTAATACTCCGGTCACTAGCTTGGAGCCATGTGTGCACCACAGCGAGGCGTTCACTGCATATGGTGATCACGCCGAGTGGAATCTATAGGTCCAACGAAACCGTCATTTGGTCGATTTGCTGACGTTTTCCAGTTTTTCGAAAATGCGCAGCGTGTCTATCAGGGGTGGCAAAACTTAAAGCTGGATTGATCTTTGTTTTGCTTTGAACTGAGTTTAGAACGTTTTCTAAAGCGCGCAAGCCCATTGCAAATTCTCTTGCGTCTTGCAAGTAATCATGGATTGCTCCGTGCAACTCATGATCCTATGTGAATTAGGTATCGTAAATACCAAAGAAATAAGTGTCCTAAAATCATTCAATAGTAATAATTGTCGACATGTAACTGTGCATTTGTCTGGTAGAAAAAAAGTGTTCAAGGAAGCAATCGCGAATAATTAATTACACTGAAATGGCGGAAAATAACGGAAGTCCCCGAACCAGTCGAGATGATAATGGGGCATCCATCCTAAACCTATAAGAAAATAATTACTGCAATGAACACATACACCTGTGAACGTGCGCACCAATGAGAACCTGTTAATTCTAGCTCAAGAACAAGATCCGTCGTTTACGAAACTATCGGCAAAAAACCCGACGAATGCCGTTTTAGATTCTCGGTAACAAAAAAAATCCATAAAAGGCCACCTAATGGTTCGGGTTCGTTGAAAATTCTTACTAAAACTTTTTAATGTTTAAGCAGTTGAAAGCGTTAAAAACCTGTATGTGTTTAGGTTAGATTGCGGTATCTTCAAATTAATGAAAGAATTAAACGATCTGACCTCTTTTTTGCGTGTATCTAAATACATACAGTATTGTTTATTCATCCTTTTGCTAATTAATACAAGTCAATAAGACAATTGATTGAAAATGTTTAACTTAGATACTTAATAAAAATTGATAAAAAGCACATGGAGAATAATATAAAAAAAGGTTAATAAACTCCAGGTTTGTCAAATAATGGATCGCCGCTTAGCAGGCCGACCTCTTTATGTGAATATATTTTGGGGTGAAACAAACAGGAAAATCAGAACAAAGGGGGGAAGAGTGAGCCGATTATTTATCCATCCATCCGGAGGGGAAAAAGGGGGACTGATTTCATTAGGGAAGGTCGTTAAACCGAAGGTGTATCGATTTTCTTCGACTGTTTATCATTTGGACAATGATTCGGAACGTCTTAATTGCTGTCGTTTTTATACAGTGTGTATCAGCCAAATGGAATAAATTCGATAATAAATAAATAAGGTTTTCGAAAAAACACTCGGACACATCGATTTTGTTTTTTTGCTTAAGATTTTTTTGCAGCTTTGACAGGCTGTAAAACCTAAACGGTTAAATTCACAGCAAACCCGATTCACCTGTAGCTTTCCATAAGCTATCATTTGACACCAACTTTAAATTTAACCGGAGATTAATTTCAACCTGAATTTTTAATCATTGTTTAAATTCAAAGTTGGTGTCAGATGATCGTTTATGAAAAACTAAGACGAGAATGTATGATCGTTGTCGCTGTAAAATCAACTGTTTAGGTTTCACAGTCCGTCAAAGATGCAAAAAAGTCAATTTTCTACTGTCAATATTTCCGAAACCGTTGAAGATAAGTCGAAAGATAAGTATAGGAAATCGTACAGGAAATATGTCTAGAATTTTCCGCAGAATCTAGAAATGTCATAATATACAGGGGGTACAATTTAAAAAAATAAAGTTGATAACTGTTCAGCTGTTTTTGAAATACGCTGTATAAAAAAATTGGTGTAAAAAAATCTTAAGGAAAAAAACAAAATCGATGTGTCCGAGCGTTTTTTCGAAAAGGATTCCATTTGGCTGATACATTTAAGAAGAGGGAAAGGTAATCTTGACCGGCCAATTGAATAAATAGTTTTTATTCAACTGTTTTAACGCTATTTAAGTTTAAAAATGAATTTACATTACCCTAAATTAGGTCTGTTCCCGGTTACTTATATCAATGATGAGGCTTGCTCAATCCAATTTTAATATTAAATAGCGCAAAAACAGCAAAAGAAAAAAATCTATCATTCTAGCTAAAAATATACAGGGTTCCATTTAAAAAAATACAAGTGTTTGTCAATATGACAGTTCACCTGCAAAGCCCTATAGCTTTTGTATTTGACTGGTTTTCAATTTTTTTTTTGTTTAAGCTGTAGAAGCCGCACTAATTATAAGGAACGGACCCTGTATCTTTGAAGATTTTATTAATTAAAAAAAAAAAAAACAAAATGAATAATGTTCTTCCGCATTTTTAAAAACATCTATATGTATTAGAACTCAACTTCTATACAACTTGAGCTATAAAGTATGTATAGCGAAGACAGTTTTTCTTTTAATTTGGCCGTATCCCCACTAATAGAAACAGCTACATACATTATATATTTCGAGCCACAAAAATATTTTCCTGATTAATATTAGTTATGGTGTTTTACCAGAGGATTCAAACACAATATGGCATTAATTGCACCAAGTTTTTGAAAAATTGGGCATCTTTAAACAAGAAACTAGCATCCTCGAAGAACAGAAACATTCTCTTATGGAAGTGTAGACAGAATGGACTGATTCCAAGACACATTTGCGACAAAACTAAATATATTTAGTGCGATATCGGACGATATCTCCTCACAGGGTGATGCAAGAAAAAAAAATTCAATTACAAAGTTGTTTGATACTCTAAGGTACATTATTTAAAAATATTTTTGAATATACTGGGTGCTCCGTAAATGGGGTATGCGACAGAGTTTTGCTATTTTGAATGGAACACCCTATATTTTATTTCTTAAATGGATCGTCCTAAAAATCCTAGGTACATACTTTTTGTTAAGAATTATCTATTCCAAAACTCGTTTTTGGAATACTTGAAATTTTTTTAAATATCGCAGTTTGCATGTGTCTACAGAAACCAACATATTTCATTCGTTTAAGATCCTATAAGATAAATCTTTCGCAGGTTGTTAGTGCATACTTACATTTACTTTTTGGTCCCATGAAAATCTGATAACATTCTACAGGGTGTTCGCAATATTGTACACAAAACCAGGCGTTTCAAACAACCATAGCTCATTTTTTTCAATGGAAATGCCCTTTATTTTTTTGTCTTAACTTTTCTACCAACTAAAATTGATCAATACTTTAATTATCCTATTTTGATGCGTTAGTTTCCAATTTGGCGCTCGTTAGCCAAATTAAAGTAAAAAATGTGAAGGAGCAACATTTACAATAAATAAATTGTTGAAATTGCCCTCTATCATAATTTTATTTGATATTCAATTTTTTTTTTCATCTCATTGTATTTTCTTGATAATTTTTTTCATTGATGTTCGACTTTTCTACTTAAATTAAGACACTAGATAGTGGTTCAAATGAAATAGAAACTTTCAATAACTAACCATCAAAAATCAGTTGAGTTTATCAAGAAAAGTCGATAAGAGTTCTAATGCACGCCTTTAAATTTTTAATTCATAGCAATGAGTTTTAAATGACTGGTAAATTGGATATTGGAAAGGCTAGCATTAAAGTTGTTTATCCAGGTTTTGTTTTAGTATACCTAATAGTAAAGCTAGCAAGAAATCTAAGGTCGAGTTAGTTGATGGATTACGAAATGAAATTTAAAAAGGATTGGAAACTTGGCAACACTGATAAAAAACTTTCATGCAATTTTGTCTCGATCACTTCATACTACCTCTGTTGTTGATTTACAGGCGAAATATGGTCTTATGTTATGTGACGCCCTGTGAAATAGGAGTTAGTTATTTTTGGGAAACTTCAATAAGTATTTCCGAAAATCCAACATAAAGTATAAATTCTGGATGACGCACGTCCAATTAACACCCATATCAAAAACTGAATAACGATTATTTCTAAGCCTCCCTAATTCCACTCGCATGAGTTAAAACGAAAAGAATCGTCTTTAAAAGCCGAATCCAATTTTTCGAGCAACATGTTGCCACCACCACCAACCACCCCTTCCCTCTGCTCTGATATTGTCTCAGCTCTGTGCAATGGCGGGATATGTATATACTCTATATCTGCGGAAAAGAAAATCGATAGGGGGTGCAGAGTAATGAACTTTCGGACCCTTCCCTCCTCCTGCTGTTAGATTTTTCTCGCTTTTGTTAATTAAGAGAATGATGAACTGCGTCGCATTTTCGAAATATATTGTTACTTTATAATAGGAAAATAAAGCACCAGAGAATTATGCAAGATGAAGCTGAAAATACAAAAAAAAAGATGAGATCAAATTAATAATATGGCATCTAAACCTAATAGAGGATGTCAGTTTGACAACTCCTCACCCTCATCGCAACATAAATAGGTACATACCATATAACATACTGATGGGTTACAAGCGATTACAAAAAATGGAAGATGCGAGAGATATTAAACTTAAGTTTTTAATTTTTGTGTGAAAATCAGAATTTCAGAGCAATAGGTACTTGATTAGGTAGGCACTTATACATTTTATTTAGGGAGTTGTGTGGGGTAAACGAATGATTGATGATAAATTATTGACCCTCGAATTATTTTATCAGATATTTCAACAATTTTTGTTATTTTTGATAGGTACTTATACTGATAATATAAGTTTCCTAATTGACACCATGTTGAGGTGAAGAGTTGTAGAATAATTGTAATCAGAGTCGCTAATTTGAAATAATTCATCAACTGTGTGCTCGATTTTTATATTTTTATTCAAAACATCAAAGAAAATATTTTTTTAGATGATTTGAATGTTGATGCTGATATCATGAAAATAGACATCACCTCGTCAGACGTACCGAATATTCAGGAACGCGGAAAAAACGAATATTATTAAACATTAAAAATAATATCCTCCGTGTCTCATGTCGTTACGCCTAAAAACGTGCAATTTGCTTAATAACCCACATTAACAAAGAGTGCAATTATTCTAAGGATCATTCAAGACTGCGTTAAAAAAATATATATTTAAAAGCCAGCCCACGTTTTCCCTCAGGAAATTATTAATTATTTTTTGCCGTTTCAAAAAGTCCACAGCGTTTAAAAAAAACTCAGTCTATGAACCACATTTTTTTCAAACATAACGCACTTGTACGCATATACGTACCCCCGAGCGACTCTTTCAACTACCTTTGTAAAAGTTAGAGCGTGTGCCGCATTTATAAACTGTTTTTGATTCAATTGCGTTCAGGAGTTTCCCTTAAATTACTAAATGAACCGCAATTTTACATTGAAGTATCCTTTTTTTTTTCAAAAACCACAGAAAAAAAACTCATTGCAATAAATCGTTTCAAGGTAGAATATTTTATAGTCTGTTTCATTGCAGTTGATAGCTCAAATCGAGGTTTAGGACCATAAAGTCATTGTAAAACCATTGTTAACCATAGGGTTTACAATGGTCCTAACCCTCGATTTGTGCTATCAACTGCAATGAAACAGAGATTTTACGTCGCTCTTCGGGAAAAAGGTCTATCGCGTTTATTCTGGATTTTGCCAGAATAGATTACGGATATATAAAGGCCCGTATTAGTTAGTAGTTTTTGAGTTTAAGTTTGGCTGTTAAGTTGTTTGAGTTAATTAGTGAAGTAATTAGTGTCATAGTGTATAGTAACGTGGAATAAATTATTGTTGTGTTTACTGGACTTTGATTTTGGAATAAACGGACCCAAGGTTTCTGTCACGCACCCAAGAGCCGTGATATTGGTGTCAGAAGTGAGATATAATTCGAGGACTGCTGTGAAATCCGATTGCAGAATGGTGCGGACTACTGCGGACACTAGTGTATGGACACTAAGTAAACACTGAGGCAGTTAGTCAGTGCAAACAGTGACAATCACATAAAGAGACTTGACCGATCGTGCAAATTACCCCGGAAGTGACTGTATACCCGATTTTGACTGTGATAGTGAACTTTCAAGTAAGTTCCAGAAAATTCTATTTGGAAACCAAGGGAGATATCGAATTTGTGACTTCACCGACGTATTTGATACATCAATCGTCATTCAGAAAAAAAAAGTCGAGGAATTTCGGGAAAATTCTAGAACATTCTATTTGGAAATCAAGGGAGATATCGAGTTTGTGACTTCACCGACGTGTTTGGAACTTCAATCAAAGACCAGAAAAGATATCTGAAGAGAGTTTGAGGGAAATTGCAGAACATCCTGTATATGCCTATTACGAGACAACAAGCAAAAATGGACGAACAAAAAGTTGAAGAACTTCTGCGCAAAATGTTGGAACTTTAAGAAACCAAACGACAACACGACAAAAAGAAAAACAAGAAGAAGCTAAACGACAAAAAGAAAAGCAAGAAGAAGAAGCTAAACGACAAAAAGAAAAACAAGAAGAAGAAGCTAGACAACCATCTCGATGTATGCCAGTAGCTAAACAATAGGAAGTGGAAAACGAAATTGATAAAATGCTTCAAAAGGGAATTATTGAAGAGTCAAATAGCCCATGGTCTACGCCAGTAGTATTGGTTACGAAGAAAGATGGAATTCTTAGATTTTGTGTGGACTACCGAAAGCTCAATGACGGCACTAAAAAGGACAACTTCCCTCTCCCGAGGATAGACGATACATTAACAACTCTATCGGTCTCCAGATGGTTATCCACCTTGGATCTCAAAAATGGATACTGGCAAGTGGCAATACACAGAGATGACAAAAAGAAAATTGCCTCCAGTACCGGAAGCGGGTTATACCAGTTTAACGTAATGCCTTTCGGATTGTGTAATACTCCAGCTACGTTTGAGCGACTGATACATCTTGTTTTGCGAGGCCTTACATAGAGAACTTGTATGATATATTTAGATGATGGAATGATCATGGGAAATTCGTTTCAAGAACATCTCAATAACCTGGAAGAAGTTTTTCACCGCTTCCGGGATGCCAACTTAAAACTCAATCCAAATAAGTTTTTTCTATTTCAAAAGAAAATTGAATTATTAGGTCACGTGGTATCTGAAGATGGCATACAAGTTATGGAAGGAAAGATAGATGCTGTCAGGGATTGGCCAAAGCCACGCGACAAACATGAACTAAGGAGTTCTCTAGGCTTATGTTCTTATTATCGAAGATTTGTAGAAGGATTCACTAATATGCTCCGCTTCATCGATTAACGGAAGAAAAATCTACATTCAATTGGACCCAAGAATGCAATTCCCCTTTTAGAACATTAAAAGGGGCATGATGTACAAGCCCAGTGTTGTCCTATCCCGATCAGAAAGGCGTGTTGATTTTGGACACAGATGCAAGCAACACCAGTATTGGAGCTGTTCTTTCACAAATCCATAATTCACAAGAGCATGTAGAGTACTATAGCAGAACCTTATTAAAGCCGGAACGAAATTATTGTGTCACCAGAAGAGAGTTGCTTGCCATAGTAAAAGCAGTCGACCATTTCCATAAGTATCTCTACGGATGTAAGTTTATAATTCGAACGGATCGCGTAGCTCTAAAATGGCTTTTAGAAATGAACTCCTGAAGGACAGCTTGCTAGATGGATTGAGAAATTGCAGCAAAACTATTTCCAAATTAAACATCGAACTGGAAACCTGCATAAAAATGCTGACGCTCTGTCTAGACGGCCTGACGGCCATGCAAAGAAGACTGCAAGCATTGTCCAAGAATCGATATGCATGAAAAAAACATTGGTCCGGCTGTGAGAAGAACGGGTCTTATCGTCGATGATAAATGGACTACCAAACAAGTGAGAGCAGATCAAGAAGCAGACCAGGACATTGGGCAAATTCTACATCTTAAAGGAAATGATGAATGTAGGGCAGAATGGAGGGAAGTGTCGAACAAGAGCTTGATTTACGAGGCCTTGTGGGCTCAGTGGAACTCTCTGGCCGTAGAAAATGGTTTACTTGAAAGAGTTTGGGAAAGTGCCGATGGGAAAACCACTAAGAGCCAACTGGTAATTCCAAAAGATCGAATAGAAGATGTGTTGAAAGAAATACATGACGGAACTTCTGGGGCACATTTGACTTTGGACAAAATACGGGAACGTTTTTACTGGGTCTACTATCATGAAGACGTTAAAAACTGGTGCCGAAAATGCGACATCTGTGCTACCAGTAAAGGCCCCAAACTAAGATCTTGGGAGCCCATGAAATAGTACAACGTCGGTCTCCCATTTGAACGAATAGCAATAGATGTTGCCAAACCATTCTCCGAGTCAGAGCGTGGTAACAAATACATCTTGGTTATCATGGATTACTTCAGTGTATGGCCAGAAGTTTTCGCTATTCCCAATCAAGAAGCCATCACTATTGCTCAGGTGCTAGTGAACGAAGTTTTTAGTCGTCATGGTGTGCCACTAGAGTTACATTCAGATCACGGACGAAACTTCGGATCTGCCATCTTTAAGAACATTGGTGAGATCATGGGCATTCATAAGACAAGGACAACACCTTTAATCCACAGTCTTATGGCATGGTAGAACGATTTAATAAAACCATAGAGGAACACCTGACCAAAATTGTCGCAAAGAACCAGCGAGATTGCCTCTATTTTTAATGGCCTAGAGAGAAGCTGTTCACGAGTCAACAGGTGAATCCAGCTAGAATCGTTCTTGGAAGGGAACTCAGGTTACCTTGCGATCTGATGTTTGGAATACTTGAAGAAGAACAGGAAGAAATTCGAGATTATGCCGACAAAGTAAGGGTACGACTTCTGGGGATACATGATTTTGCTCGGGAGCATATCCAGCTGGCCAGTGACCGAATGAAGACCAGATACGACTTGAAAGCCAATTAAGCCGGATTTCAAGAAGGTGATTTGGTGTGGCTGTATAATCCAACAAGAAAAAAAGAGTGCCGCCGAAGTTATCTTCAGCGTGGGAAGGACCCTACAGAATAATCAAGAGGATCAATGATTTGGTTTATCGAGTTCAGCGTAATATCAGGAGTAAGATGAAAGTTGTAGATTTGGACAGATTGACGAAATATCATAGGCGCGAAGTTGATTGGGACGATCAATCTTAAGAGGAGGGCAGTGTCACAGAAAGTAGCTCTTCCGCAACGGTGTACAGAATTGGACTGCTGATTCTAGATTTTACGTCGCTCTTCGGGAAAAAGGTCTATCGCGTTTATTGTGGATTTTGCAAGAATAGATTACGGATATATAAAGGCCGGTATTAGTAAGTAGTTTTTAAGTTTAAGTTTGGTTGTTATACGATTTAGATAGTGAATATTGTTAAGAGTTGTAAAGAGTTGAGTTGTTTGAGTTAATTAGTGAAGTAATTAGTGTCAGAGTGGACTAACGCTGACTTTGATTTTGGAATAAACGGACCCAAGATTTCTGTCACGCACCCGAGAGCCGTGACAGTATTCTGTAGTTCGATACTCTCTTACGCTTCATTCGCACACGTCATAAATTGACAAAAGTAATACAATTTTCCAAAATTGCAAAAAATAATAACTAACTCAAACTATAGAGTTGCCAGAAAGTTGTCAAGGTTACATTCTAAATTAAATATCTTCAATGGAAATGCTGGTATCTTATTTGAAAGTGGTTGTTCTGAAATTCGCTGCCCATAGATTTCTATTCGTTTTTTGTCAAACAGTCAACAAGAAGCAGGAATGCCTGTAGACTTCAAGAACTGATAAAGGTATTGACAACATGCATTGAAGATGTCAGAATACACATTTTGGTAAATACCAAAACCCAGAAGCAATAGCTGATTTATAATAGACCCATGTCACTCAGATAACAACTCCACCCTACCAATGTTCTGTGAATAATTGTACCAAACAACATGGTACATGCACAATAGTACAATCTATACGAAATTGGCAAAGTTCCTGCAATTATTCTTACATATCTGAGACTCGAAAATCCGTCTTCATATACCTACACGTCATTGTTTGGCACTCCACCAGAGTTGCATTGAAGAATGTGGAAACAATAAAATGCCGATTGCGGCGAAGATAATATAATATGTCCTGATGAACTTCTCATTTCAAGGAGCTTAAGTCTAAGTAAAGAAAATGTTAAGATTTCAGAGTCCGTGAAAGCTACAATGAAATTTCAGGCATGACTATATCAAGCAAAAGTAGTAATTGTACGATAATATAAATTGAAAAGTTAGGTTAAGCGTTATTTTAACTAAAATAATAATTTCGCAGCATCAGCATTAGTCTTTTATTAGGTACTTTATAGTACTGGTATAATAACGAGCCACATTATGGCCGCAAAACTGGACGAAAAAGACAATTTTATAATAAAATCGTAAATGAAAATGATCTTACCTACTCCCCTTTTACAAGACGTTTCTACCAAAATCCTGGATTGCCTTACGAAAGATATATTTATTGTGCAAAAACCAACCGGAAATAATTGAATCAAAAGGTAATGAATACATTTTTAGTGAAGAGTAAAATTCATCATCAGCTTAGCATAATGAATCAATAAATTTATCTTGAACATAGAAGATGCAACGACAAGATACAGAATCGGAATATTGGGCCGATGGTAGACGGCACGGCCTGCCGTACCCGCAGATCGGTCGTGACCAGGCGCCATGTTTAATTGTTACTTGGTGCATTACTCAACCGGGCTCTATGTACTTAAGTCACTTTTGGTTTTGATATATCTGTGATTTTCGCGAAATTGTTGCCTGATTGTACCTACCGGTAATGGTACGGTACCGTCACTTAGATAAAGCTCGCTGGGTACGTTATTAATTATTGTCATAGATGTATTCTTATGCTTCAGGCCAGTGGTAGCATTTGAAAACACGATGCGCGTCATAAGTTCGCCCCTACTAATTTTCGAAGTAATAAAACAAATGAAATACTCGACAACAACGACATTATAAGATGAATAGGGTTCATTACCCCCTTTTCACACGCTCCGCTCCAAAACTTTATAGCACATACATACATATTCTGCAAACTTTGTCATTAGAGAGAGGTCAGGTGGTGTGGAATTGAAGTATAAACCACGTGTGGCTTAATTCACCAAAATGTTGCACCGCCACGGATGCGGTGATTGAAAATCACTAATGCCAATGCCAAATCACAACTTGGCAAACCCTGTTTAATTTAACATCACTGGCTTCTTCTACCATTCCACCACGGTGCCTACACCAGCTGAATTTAGCCGCGAGCGGATAATAGATTGTTTTCAAAATAATACGTGTCTATAAACTACTTTATTTATTTTCCATCAGCAAAAGCGTCAAATTTAGTTTAAGCCCTTTGAAATATTTTTTTACTCACACACAATTTGAGAAGGGTGGAGATTTAACCTATGATCATATAATATTTTTCCACCAAGCCAAGTGAAACCAAGTTAAGAATATTTTTTCCAAAATTTAATGAGTGTTGACTTGGTTCGCTTTGTACAAAACTACCGCGTGAGCTTAATTACAAGTGTTGTTGTACAATACAAGAAATATGTGACTTTATTTTAATAATAATCTTATATTAACATTTCTGCATAATTTGCAAGATATCGCGTTACAGACAAAAACAACTACATTTGTTCAACTAGATTTTCGCATGAAAAAATACCATAACAAAGAAGTCAACTGCGATGATGACCTTAGTTTCTATGACAATTTTGGTTGGTTCACATTATTACCAACTAGCTAGTGGTGTCGTTTTACAGATATCGGTTTACGCGGCTGCATGTATGTAATTTAGCTCTCGCGTTCCCGGTGGCCTCCTAATTCGATTAGGATTAAGGCGTTTTAAAAATTCCGACTCGCGATATCAAAGTCATGCGAGCAATGTTTTGCGTCATAAAGTCAAACCTAATCAGTGGCTTGCAGCCGTGTATAAACAAATTAAAAGGAACTGCTAAGACGTTGAAAAAAATTGAGACGTATCAGACACGCCAGGCATATTAAAACATAAAATTCCTCGTAATAATCCAATTCACAATTCTATTTCATATTGGGGTTTCTTGCCTTCGTTGTTTGAAGTTAGAAAGAATTCTTCTTAAGGAATTTTCGAAACACGGTATAATACCAAAATATATGAAAAAATCTTCGTGACACTTCGTTCGTCAATATATGCATGATAACATGAACGCTTCTGTCATTATTAACAATGTACCCGCTTTCAAGATCAGTGAAGTGATTAGTCCAAAGTACCTAACTAAGAAGTCCCTCACAACATTCCACTACCCCCTAATTTATAAATGAGTTGTCTACAAGGACAACAACAACCGCAACAACGAAAGTGCGTGCAGAAGGTTTTTAAATGATGTCAATCTTCGTTACTGTTAACAGTATCAATTTGAACTGACAGTTTAAATTAGGTCCTAAATATCTCACTAACTCACTTTGGAAAAATCTCATCCACAAATAAATTTCACTCGAATTCCTGTACTGTACATTCAGCTAATCTGCAACTGCAAGTCAGAATCTCTCCGCCAAGCTGATGCTGGTTCAATCTTTTCTCAAAACATATCAACAATAATTCGTCGACTTCCTATCACATTTGAAGATGTTCAGCAAGAAAAACTTCAGCTTGGTTATCTTTTAGACTCATCAGATGCGAAGAGTATCTCCATCTCAGTCTAAGAGACGACGAAACTGAAGTGTTACATTTTTTTCTTGAATTTGAACTCACATTTTTTAGAAAGAAATGTTCCGAAATTCTTTCATGTCCTGATGAGGTTCGCCATCAACTTTTATTTATTAGGGTATCACCACGAGAGGCCCAAACACGCCGTCGACCCATAATTAGCCCCAAATTGTAACTTGGCTCGTGGATTTTTAGAATCCTAAATTCGACAATTCTGTTTGTTTTCGTACCCATCGAGTTGAAAATCAGCTTCATCTCCTAATATTGTTTTGCTTGAAAAATCGTCATCAACTTAGTGGTGCTACAATCAACAAAATCCCGACTCTATCTTTGATCGGTTACCTTCAATTTCTGAGTCAACTGAATCTTGTAGGTATGCAAATGCAGATATTTTGTTGAAGATTCAATTTTTGATGACGACTGCGAATGGAAGTAGTTGTCTGATTGTTTCTCAGAGCGACACTTTTATTCATCGACCACACACAGGACATAGATATTAGTGTTTGGAAACCCAACACTGATCCGGTTCGGTCAAATTTTAGGATCAATTTGTTAACCGCAACACAAGATGAACGGCCATAGTTACCTTAGTCATTTCGTAAATCATGTTAGTTGGAGTATCTCCATTTCGGATTTAGGTTTTAACAATCAAAATGCTTTCTTGTGTTGAATACCGTTCCTTAATCACATATGTCAGTGTTCTCATACCTGTCATCATCTTCATCATAGGCGATCACTCGGTACCGAGTATGATTATCTTCTATTTTATTCTTATTGTCATCGATTGTGCGTTTTCTGATGGCTATATACCTAAACGAATTCTGGAGCCGCACAGTCTTGCTTGTAATCACGACGGCAACGTTGTATATCATTGTTTACATTGTGCTTTAAAATTTGTCGTTTTCCGTGGTAATAGTGTGAAATAAGTTATAAAATTTGCATCGAATGATTAAATAGGACCCTTGAATTGTTTTGTAAATGTTAAAGTGCGTTTTTTTGAAACATAAAGACCAATTGAGATCTGTTATGGTTAAGTGTCCTGAGAAGGTCACACTCGTCTCGTTACACCCAAGCATAGTTGCCAGTTGATAAGATTTCTCACCAGAAGGTGAACATTTTTATCTTATGAAATGGCGAGGGAATGTGGTAAATATTCTGAAGACGTTGGAAAAGATCAAAAATATGTGTTATGTGATAGCTGAGGTTTGTTCGGGCTTGGCGGCTAGTGAGGTGAGAGCTGTAGTACTGAAAAGTAGATCACTTATATTCTTTTGTCCTGAATGCAGAGAAACTTTTAAGAAAATCCTTAATAAAATAAAAGAATTCAAGAATCCTAAAATTGATGTAGCTAATTTAGAAAAAAAAAACAGTCAGCAGAAACTACTGAAAACATGAAACTGATTCAAGAAAAAATTAGTAGTCATGAATCAGCACCCCATCAATTAGTAACAGCAAGTATAAGCGAAGAAATTGAAAATATGTTTACTGAAATGGAAGAAAAAAAGCTCAGTTCTGAAAATGTTATTACATTAAATATGAATGAGTCAGTTAAGGCAAACTGAATAGAACGAAGTTTGGATGAAAAGCAACTGGTACTGAAATTATTGGAAAATATTAATATTGTTGATAAAAATGTTACGATACAAAGATTGGGAAAATATCAACAAAATCGTTGTAGACCCATGAAAGTTATGTTTGATAATTCTAATGATGTGAAAGAAGTTCTAAAAAAATAGGAAGAACTTGACAAATATTAGAATGTTTGGTGATCAAACGAAAAAACAACAATTATACTTCAAATCGCTGCAAAAAAGGCTCTAAGATATTGTTGCAAGTGGCGATAGCTCTCAAACAATTAGGTATGTAAATTCTGTTCCCACCATAGTAAAGAAAACAAATGATCAAAATCTACAAAACAATAGAAAAAAACAATAGATCCTAATATGCATCAAATTGTCCAAAAAAGTAAGCATCAGTTTATTTCCATAAACCAAGATATCATTTATCTCAAAATTGGAAGCCTTTATGCGCATAAGGTACAGTTAATCACAAAAGTTTTTCGCTATAGTCCGCTTTTTGTTATACTGAGTGAGACGAGAATTACTGAGGACTTTCAAGATTCAGAATTATCAATAGATAACTACAATACTGTTCGTTGTGAAAAGGCACACTGGTGGAGTCATAATCTACGTTCGAAGTGATATTGAATTTAGGGTTAAAGATTCATTGGTGCATGATATGAATTTTTGGATTCAATTTTAGGGATGTACCGGATCGGGTATTTGGCCGATCCGGCCGGAACGGGCATTCCGGCTACGAGCCGGACCGGACCGCCGGAATTCCGGCCGGATCGACAGTTTTCTGCAATTTAATAATAATTAATAAAGAAAGGGCACATTCTTTTTGTACCGGCGAACCTACATATGAAAAGTCTATCTCTTTCTAGTACATGGAAAATCAAGATGACTTACTCCATAATGGAGAATAGCTCGATGGAAAAAAAAGCGCCTAAAGTTTGGTTATGTTTGAGTTTGGCTGCTCCGTTCTGTGGCTGCTCCTTCAAGTAAATTGGGGAATCCCCAGTGGCGGATCTAACATGAAGCAAACGACGCACTCTGCGTCGGGCCCCCAAAGCTAAGGGACCCCCACACAACCGAATTCTAAGGGCATCGATAAAAATGAATTTAAAAAAAATAAACTCATTAATATACACACAAAAAATAAATAAACGGAAATTAAATTTTGAAAGAGATCCAGAGAAGAAGTAATCGTCATTTCAGAAGTTAACATTTAGATAGTTATTTTGTCAAAATAGTTTTGAAATACCCGCCCTAAGTGGGGTTAATGTCAGTCAACCAACCAATTTAGCTGGAAATACGCAGCGCCCGCCAAGGGAAATAGTGGCTGTGACTTGAAACATTTCAAATTTTTTTTTCTTTTAATTTGTTTTCATAATATTGTCTCATATATTCTCAATAAACCTGGGGTTCAAAAAAATTTGTTTTTATATTTGGCTCTCAAAAACTTCAAAAACAGTCTGAGACAGGGCCCCAAACATTTTTTTGCGTCGGGCCGCTAGGTCCGCTACTGGGAATCCCCGAGTCTATCTGACATCTGACTCAAACGCTTGTGCAGGTAGAACGTAAACGATTTTCAGTCCAGTGTAGTTGCAGTTGTTTTATGTTCCTATGTATGCAACTAAGTTGAAAATGTCAAAAGTATGGAAGCAAGTACTTACGGAAGTTTTTTGAAATTCATACCTGAATTTAATCTTTATGTTTTAAAAAAAATATTGTCATGGTTTACAACTTTAATTTTAATAAAGTTCTAAGTATTCTTCTTGCTTTCCGCTTATAAATTTATTATTTAACCTATTTTAAAATTTTCGAAAATTCCGGCCGGAACGGTAGTTCCGGGCTATAGGCCGGATCGGCCGGATTTAGTGGTACCGCCGGAATTCCGGTACATCCCTATTCAATTTGTTGATTTTAAAGTAAGTGGAAAGAAGTGCCTTATAGGCGGGCTGTATCATTCACCAAATGCAAGTCATGCCCTGTTTTTGGAAAGTTTTGAGGAAATATCTGATAAGTATTTTAATGGAAAAAAATGTATTTCGGTTGGTGATGTAAATATTGACTTTAGTAATGATAATGGGTTGTATAACAAGAGAATTAAAAATATGTTATACTCATGTGGAGTTGATCAATTGATATCAACATATACCAGAATAATAAAGGACTCAATGGCAATCAGTTCGTGATAGGATTTATTACTTGAGTACCTATGACATTTATATTTAAAATTACACAACAAAATAATAGACCAATCTATTTTGATAAATTTCTGATTCGCAATAATGAAGTACACAACTCTGGAACTAGATCAAGAAATAACTTCCACATTGCAAGAACTAACTTAAAAAGAAGTATGAACAGTTTATTTGATAAAGGTTGAGCCGCATTTAACAGGTTACCTATGGAGGTGAAAAATCTTGCAAATGTAAATATGTTTGAAAGATTATTAAGCCAGCATATGCAAGGGTAATATAACATATGAGTGCCTAGTTAATAGTTTTGTAAGATTGAGATGACACCTTGTGTTATTAGTCTATGAAATCATACTATATTGTCCTATTGTATGCAGGGTGTCCCCGTTCAACTGGTCAAAAATGCTAGGGTATATAGAGGAACCATAGAGAAGTAGTTTGAGAAAAGACATCGAGGGTCGGAAGTGCGTCGTTTCCGAAATACAGGGTGTTGAAATTTTACAAAAAAATCGAATTTTTCCCTCTGTATTAAAAACGCTTTTAACAATTTCAATGAAATTTTCAGGATTTAAATGATAGGTGATGGCGCAACTTTTTAAGGAATTGCAGTTGATTTGATTTGTCCAGGGACAGACTTGCAGCACATGTGCGTTAAATTTTTTGAAAAAAATATGGTACGCCATATTTAACACACAGGTGCTGCAAGTCCGTCCCTGGGCAAGTCAAATCAACTGCAATTTCTCGAAAAGTTGCATCACCACCTATCATTTGAATCCTGAAAATTTCATTAAAATCGCAAAAGCGTTTTTAATACAGAGGGAGAAAACTCGATTTTTTTTTGTAAAATTTCAACATCCAGTATTTTCGAAATGACGCACTTCCGAACATCGGTATCCTATCTCATACTACTTCTCTATGGTTCCTCTATATACCCTAGCATTTTTGACCAGTTGAACAGGGACACTCTGTGTGTTAACATAATATGTAATAGTGAATACTTTTGTTGATGTATGGTAATGTAATTTATTTTATACATTGTAATCTTGTTTTGTATATTAGGCAAGTCCTACAATAAAGATACTTATTATTACAGTCTTGGCACACCCAGCCGCTGGCAGCATTGTCTCTTCCTTTGTTTTCTCACTCCTTCCTGCGGTCCATCTTTTCAGTTTCGTATCTGCGTCGCTGTACTTCAAAAGTGTTGTGGTCCGTCGTGGACTACTCGACGCCATGAGGGCCTATCATTTGCCGTTGTCTTTCAGTTGCTGGTATCGATGCGGTATTCTACCATATTCTTCCTAAGAACATCCTTGTAGCGTTTTTGTTGACCTCTCTGATTTCGTTTTCCCTCTTCCAACTGACTGTAGAGAATCTGTCGTGGAAGACGTGTTTCGGGTATGCGGACGTGGTGACATGCCCAGGGAAATTAGTGCTTAATGCTGCCATTTAATCCGTAGGATAATTCTCGGGCAGCGCTGGTGGTATTATTCTAGGCTTTTCATGTCTTCTGTAGGTGGTTCATGTTTCGCAGTTATATATATGATGTCGTGATTATTGAAGACTCTCTCTAGAAGTTGCCCTAACGCCGCGCTAGCACGCCTCAAGCGATGTTGGATTTCAGTGTCAATGGTTGCATTCGCTGACAGATGGCGCCCAAGGTATGGGTAGTGTTCTACGTTATGCAAAGAATGGTTATTTATAGGTGTATTTGCGCATAATCTGCGTCCTCTAGGACGATTCTCCTGTATGCCTAGTTGAATGCCATGATAATAGCCTGAGGATCCCGAAGATCTTCCCCTGCGTTGGCCGTCATGACGTTATCATCCGCATATTGAAGTTCAATTATCGATGTCGTAGATATTCTTTTCTTGGCTCGTAATCTGTTTACGTTGAATAAGCTGCCATCAAGTCTATACAGGATTTCCAGTTCTGACGGCAGGAGTGGAAACCCTGTAACCAAAATTGTAACCTCATACTGAATCACCCTTCTCAGCCGCTTAATGATTATTGTTTTTCAGTACCTAATCATTGGCGCTTTTTCAAAATACCCAGAAATTGCCATGATGACTAGTATAACTTCAGAAGCCACAATAAATAATTTGCCGTTTTGTCAAAAATGTTGCTAGCGATAATTGACTACAGTTTCCAACAAACGCTTCCAAAAAAATTAGTAGTGTTATTTTTGTGTTGTCATTCGGAAATCTAAAATTCTCAGTTCCGCCACTGACTAATCCACAAACAAAATTCTTTTTTTTTTTGTTACATTTTAAGCTCTGTTTTAACTAACTATCTAGTCAGAAGCAGCATCCCAAGAACGGCAAATAATAACAAAGTGCATGCAGAACAATAAGTTGTTCGATGTGTGTGCATGCATGAATAAAGATTTCGCAAGTTGGGCGCTGCTCGACGACTTGTTGCACTGTTGCAGCGAGGTGAGGACAGAGTTAGCTTCACAAATCATATTTTGTAAAGTTAAAGGCTGACGAAGAAAGAAAATGCTTTTACTCTAGGTATAATAGAGCTTTCTGCCTATAGGGAAATAAATTACTTGACTTTGGTATGCTTAAATATTTAACGAGGTTGAAGAATTTGAGAAATGATATAAAATAAGACCATCATTAATAAGTGAAAGGGAACAATTCTTAATTTAGAAGGCGCGATTCTTATGTTCGATGGCAGGGACAACCTCAATATTTGGTAGGAATCTGGATTCTGGCCTCTGTTGGGCTAGTTGAGAGGCAAGATTTTTGGAGGCGCATTGATTGAAATAAAGGTTCAATCAATGAAAATACAAACAAAACCATTTACTTACTATTCATACAGAGGAGGATAGTAGATTTAATTTTATTGTTTCAATCGAGTTTACTTCCTTGGGACAAAATATTGTTCCTCCTAATAAGTAGTTTCTGAAAAACTCAATATTTTTCTGTAGCATCTCACCATGCTAAGACATTTTTTGAAGACTTGTTTCACATGCTCATTTTTTATTTTCGATATGTGAAACCTGATTTGGCTGGCAGCAATAATAATTAGCTCATATGCAATTTAACTTTTAGCAATGGAAAGTTTGAATTATTTGAAATGATACTATAAAGGTAATTAAAATCCAGCCGTTTAATAAAGAAAGGTGATAGTGCGTTAACAAAAAATAAAAATAACGCCCAAAGGCCTGGTAGAAATTGAAAAGTTTACTAGTTACAGGTCACAGATTTTTCAATTTAAATTTTGTTGTCGCAAAGCATCTGTGCCAACTTTTATTAACTTTCTCTGTTAAATTTACAGATTTTTTATTTCTTTTTGTTTATTTATTGGAGAACGGACTAATTAGCTACATAGTAAAAATAGAATCTTATCTATTAACTTCACCTTTCCATTTCGCACGTGCCTATACTTATTTCGGCCGAGTTCTAGCTGTTAAAGTTTTAATGGACTTTGGCCACCAGGCAGCAGCTGAAGCATCGTCATCCATCCTGCTGATATCTCTTCCAAGGAGCTCCATTAAAAGTGTTATTTCTGCGCGGCTTTTTATCTCTAACTATCTCTAATTGTCTGTCGTTCCCCCCGGAATCCGTATCTCATAATTACCGCGGACCCATCATCATGAAATCGCCTGCTGCCATGCCGCCGCAACGGGGCGATGCGATAATCCTGCAAGAAATCTATGCAACTCGAAAACAGTTTAAAATAGAAGAGAGGCAATTTCTGAAACGTCCGAACGCGTATTCTTATTCTCTTTTGCCAGACTACGAGATAAGGTCGACAGCTAGAATAATTCAAATTTCATGGAGTTCATTATATGACTCGCTTAACTTGGCGTGGAATATAATAAGGATTTCACATTGCCAAGTAAAATTGGGTTTGGTAGTAGGAATTGCAACATTTATTACTTTAATTAAGCGTTTTGAGAACTCAGACGATGTTCTGGAACGTAATTACAAGAATCGAAGAAGTTTAAATGAGGTCAAAAGCAGGAAAAAGCAGGAAAATGATCAATAAAGGATGTCCAATTTAATTATCAGAGATTTTCAGAGAACGAGCTTAGAACAAATGACTTTCACGTATTTTACGAAAACATTTGTTTTGTAAATTCAAGGTATCTACTTTTAACTAAATTAAAACTTAAGAATGTTCATGAAAACTTCGTTATGTTTTTTAAGCATGATCAACGCAGTAGAAATTGCCGCAGACTGAAGGATCTGTGACTGAAGTATATGCATGACCTTAATTAATGCTATCCCGATTTCATTATAATGCCCAAACTATCTTGTAATACCAAAAATATCCCTTACTTGAAGATACTTGTTCCTATGTGTGAAATAAGACAGTATATGCTGACTATTGCTGACCCTATTTCTTCGTCTCCCATTATCCACCGTTGCTCGTTTTCCTTTATTTATTTCTGTTTTATATTCACCCGTTTTCTTTTTCTTATATTTCTAGTGTCGTCCTACCACTGGAACAGATCGTCCTAGACTTTTTTCTATTGCTTCTATTCCGCTTTTTTCTCTAATTCATTTATTCATTTCGTTGCACTCATTCTCACTATGTCTCCTACTCAGCGACATTTAGATTCCAGAATTTGGTCTTATACGTCGTCCCCATTTTTGTGCGTTGCCTACTCTCCATGCTAGTCTGATTCTTCCATTTTTCTATTAATTCAAATATTTTGTCCGACATTTTAATGATCTTTCTGTCGTTAATGGTTGATTGGGTGATGTACCTACTTGTTCCTTTGCTTTTTTTTTGTATTTATACAAGGCTCTATGTCTTTGTTAGTTCTGGATGCTATCAAAACTTCATTATCTGTATATCTCAAGTTTTTAAATTTTTTGTTGATGCAATTTAAGTATATCGCCGAAATTGTTAACGTTGGTCATGTTCAAAAAATTGCACAGTGGCCACTGGTAAAATTTATGCCATATGAAGACATGATTTTATTTCGGTATCGGTATGGATAAATAATATTAATTATTTTGGCAGAAATGCACACAGCGGCAAGTGAGTGTTAAAAATTGTTATGATGGTGATTTTACGAACATGTGTATAAATATGCAGAAGCACTACATAATATAATATAGGTACCAAAAAATAATGACAAGAAAATATTATTTAATGAGTGCTTTTCCGAATTTACTCAAGCAAGCAAACACTTGAAACTAATGCAATGCAAATAATGCCCCAAAACAGTGTGCACACACAACATATCCTTGCGCTACTCTAGACAAACATCCATAAATAAATAAATAAATTAAGCAGTGCATTACGCTTTGAATACAGACAGCCAGACTGACACACGACAGAACAACACAACAGATACCGTTTTACTGTGCAATGAAAACAGACGCCTCCAGCAGCCCAAGAGTGTGTTAACTATACAAACAACTGTTCGTTCATTCATAGTTTTAGTAGGAAGTCAAAAGTAATAATATTTCTTGCTATAATTAATAAAAGGCTGCTCTTGCCGCCGCTGCTGAATGTTACCTGGTAGCAGACATTTACTGCTGTGCTTTTATGGTCAAATGATAATAAAAGCTGGAGTAGAAGTAGTACTAGTACCACTGATGTTGACTTTATTATCTCACTGCTTATACGGCTAATTTCTTGACTAGACTGCGATGGTCTTGGTCTTCTCGTTTCAATATCTAAATCATGGCATGAAAAACTTTAAATAGACTATCCATATTTGGTTATGCACCATAGGTAACATGATTTTCTTTAAAAAAAAATTGAAAATTGAACCAATGACACCAATAGATAATTAAACAAACGTAATGCGTTTCAACATTGTGTTCTAGTAAATGTCAGTTCCAAATAAACAAATTTAAGCCTATAAGTACATAATATAATATTCCTTGTGTTTTTCGGATATCTCTGCTAAACCGTTGGTGCAAAGTATCATAGTTTCTAATTTATGGTACTTATTTACCCTATACTACTAAATATTTTATTTATAATAAATTAGTAGCTGTAACAGAGCTATAACTGCCATATTATTGAGTCGAAACCACCGTTTAGAATAGTTAAATGCACTGTTTTTGCATATTTAATGACTTTCAAACGTCATCCATATTGAATAACAAATACCTAGTTGATGAAGGTCGGACCAATACATAAATTGAGATTTAAAAAAAAAAACATTGTTCACGTAAGTACCTACTTACAGCTGTGGTCGTTAATGATTGCGGCTAATGCCTCCGAAAATTAATACACGTAGCAATATAAGTTTTTTTCTTTATTATGTAGGAGAAATGGTTTAATATTCGTTAATCTAAATTATTGTCCGAAGTTACTGAAACTCGAGAAATGTCTTGAAACTTTCCTATAAAAAGCAAAGCGTTATTTGGAAAATTGGTCGTGCGAATTCTGATGCCCACTGAATGTTCAGGGTTTCATAACACGGTTCCAAAACGAAACACTTATCCAATCTTTATTATCTATGTTCCTCTTATAGCCTTTTTTTTCTCAAAGATGGAGAGGGCTGAAATTTGGCATGCTAAAAGTGTGTAATCACTACAAACATTATATGATAGGGAATTCTGCAATAAACTGTTGGACTGAAACGCAGATCTTTCTTTACTTATACTTTTATCTTCTCTATTTTGTTCTTGATCTATTCCCGGTTTCCCCAATCTTCAAAATGCTTCGCTTCGATGTCATTCTCTCCCCATTCATCACTTCCCAGCTGTTGGGAAATTCGTTCTTAATCTCCAGCAAATCGAAGGCCTCGATGAGGAACTCTTTTACGCGGATCAAGTCTGAGGAAGTTCTTGCCTTAATCTGGACATTAAAATGGTACCGGTGCAACTTCTCAATCGAATGCTGAGAGTCATTAGAAGGAAGCGAAACCTCTGTAGTACTCAGTCACGTTTGAAATGTCCCCTTCTTCCGCAGCGGTAACATTCGGAGCCCTAGTTCAAGTTACCCATTGAAGGTTGAGAGTCATTACACGGAACGCCAGATCTCCATTAAACTCTAAAATCACGCTTAAAATTTCCTCCTCTTCCTCAGCGGTAGCATTCAATGCCCCCTTTCAATTCCCCCTGTTTGATTCTGGTAATAGCCATCTGTTTCTTCCACAGGTTCCTTCATCTAGTCTATAGTTTCTCCTATTGGTTCTTTTTCTTCTCTTAATAGGATCTTTTGTTCTGATATGATATGCTCTAGGACATCGACCAGCGCACCACATTTTTGTTGGGAAGTTGACCTAAGATTCTCTAATAGGTCTAAGGCAGGGCCACGAATGCTACGAACAAGCCTGTAGCCATATCATCGGAGCCTCCAACCATTACCTTCACGTACCTACTTGTTCTTGAATTTATTATCTTGACCTTCCAGGATTTTCTCGAGTCTGGTTTGTTCTCTAGAGCTTACAGTTTGGATCCATTCTCGCTGGAATTTGAAATTATACAGAAACTGGTCCTGTTCTTATTGTCTTCGGAATTCCTTTCTGTCTTCAGTTTTCCTTTTCTTGTTTTCCTTTTTTTTTCGGGCTTCCTCTTCCTGCGTTTGTATTTGCCTTCAAGCTTCTTCTTTTTGTCTCTTGTCATCTATTTTTTTCATGAAGTCCGGCAACATTTAGAAAACTTGTTCTATTTCGGCTGATTACTGTCGAGTATTTACTATATAAAATACCCTGTATCTTTCTTGAACTTAATTTTAAGTCGAATATTCTGGGGCGACGTTGAATTTT
The DNA here is from genome assembly GCA_917834065.1 of Ceutorhynchus assimilis. Taxonomy (NCBI): domain Eukaryota; kingdom Metazoa; phylum Arthropoda; class Insecta; order Coleoptera; family Curculionidae; genus Ceutorhynchus; species Ceutorhynchus assimilis. Next base: position 45,167,353 of record OU892277.1, read on the forward strand.
CGAATAGAAAATCAATTTGTGTATAGGTAGGTACTGGTTTTTCGATGTCAAAACGAGTAATGAAGTCACTAGTCTCGTATCGCTTACGGTTTCGAAATCATTATGGAAGCTTCTGGAAATTTGTTTCAGGAAATCCGTTAGCGAATTTGTTCCCCGATTCCCAATCCCGTAATAAAGTCAAAATTAACTGATTGTTTTTACAAATTAATACGCCATTAGTCTTGCTAATTATCCCACTAACTAGCGTAAACGATTCCAATAGTTATCCTGCCAATAATTCCACTATTCACCTCAAATTAATCCATAATATCATCGATTATAACGAAAGAAAAGCCAGGGCCCAAGTTCCGAATAATTTTTGAATATTATTGAAGCATATCACAGACAAGCACAAAAAATGTCAAATCAAATAACTCATCAGTGTAGCTATCAGAAAGACAATTCCATTCGAATTTTGTTGATTTATTTGAGGGGTGGAGGTAGGTGGTTACCGAGAAAAACAGAATCAACCCAATCAGTATGGTGAATAAACATCAAATTACTAAGAAATTCAAAAATTTATTAGTCCTCGTTAGTTTATTAATCTTTGTTGGATTATTTCTCTGAATTTGGAAAAATATCCAATTCGAAAGTGATTTCTTTCTCTGTCAGTTTTCTCCCTACCTACAAAATTTGAACAGATTTCGGAAACCTCAAATAAGTAATTTCATTATATTTAAATTAATTTACGAAAACCTGGTATTATAAGTTGGATAATGGTATTTTTCGATTAGGTATTGTCATGAACTCTAAAGGACCACGCACGGATCTTATGAGAAAAAATAAATTTCACGATTGTCATGAAATTGAAATATGTTATGCTTCTCGACCTCCTGAACGTAAGTTCTCGTAGGCCCAAAAAGATCCTATGATTAGTTTCGGAGATACAGGGCCGGGTTAACATACATAATTTTGACAAAAAATGCACATTTCAAAATATGTTGAGTTCAGGCAATGACATATTCTAGGTTAAAAACGGGTGGAAAAATGCCAAAGTGATGTCGTCTGAAGCTTTGAAGGTTAAAAACTTGTCGAAAAATGCCAAAAATATGTCATTTTTGGTTATGAATTAAATTAATGTACCAGCAGATTCTGGAGATTTTTCTTGTACTACTTTTTTTTATCGGTCCTGTATCTCCAAAACTAATCATAGGATCTTTTTGAGCCTACGAGAACTTATGTTCAGTCGAGAAGCCTAACATATTTAATTTCATGACAATCGTGAAATTTATTTTTTCTCATAAGATCCGTGCATGGTCCTTTGCGTGAGCTAAATATGAAAAAAACGCCATGTTAGTCTAGAGGATAACGATCCTGCCTTTTGCCTAGCGTTAATATTTGGATTTTAGTATTACAGCAAGGAACACTATCTTTTGGAAAGCGAGGTAAAACTGTTGGTCCCGTGTATCAGTGATGTGATGCACGTAAAAAATCCCTATACAATATCGACAAAGATGGGTTCGGCAAAATTTTCATATAGGGTGTGACAAATTCCCTGGCGTCGACGGTGTATAATGTTTTTGGATTGTATCATTGCAATTTTCTTGTGTTTTATTTATGTTTATTTATTGATTGACCAAGACTCATTATTACTTAGCCTTCTCTTTTTTCTTTTGGTTCCGATTAGGGATAAAAAATCAATCCTCAATCCACAAGGACATCAATATCCAGCAATACAAAAAATAAAATGAAACACAAGTTAAAATTAGATAAAGAATATTCCTAATAACGACCACATTAAGGGAAAACTATATTTCCGTATATAACTATTAAAGCTATCAATTTCATACAGATATAAATAATGGATTCAAGTTTGGTAAACATATTTATAGTCTAAATGGAGAAGGCCGAATTGCTAAATCCTTCATTGCGGGAAATGTATCCTATGTAGGTTTAGTAGATTTTAAGGCTCTTGTTAAAAGAAAATATATAAAATTGCTGTACTTAGTGGTACGTTATCCTACTCGGTAATGAGAGTTATTATATAAGATCTGTTGTTGAGGTGTTCCAACCTTATTATAATTTTGAGTGACATATTCCACTTTGAGGACTGGCGGCGGTTCAAACTTGAAAAGATGCAACAGGAGATAATCTAATGGATTCAGACTATAATTACTTACCAAAAAGTGAGTGCTCGCGACTTGAAAGTTTTATACTATTGTCGCGGTGACGCCTTCGCCAAACAGTACAGAATCTAACTTGAAATCTAGAAAATACTGCTTTATTCGGACAAAGAGATTATCGCATTTATTCTGGATTTAACAAGAATGGATTACAGATATATAAAGGCCGGTATTAGTTAGTAGTTTTGAAGTTTAAGATTGACTGTGATATGATTAAGATAGTGATTATTGTTGAGAGTTGTAAAGAGTTTAGTTGTTTGAGTTAATTAGTGAAGTAATTAGTGTCAGAGTGTAGGTATAGTAACGTGGAATAAATTATGGTTGTGTTAATAAGACTTTGATTTTTGGAATAAAAAGACCCAAGATTTCTGTCACACACCCCAGAGTCCAGAGCCGTAACGTTGCACTGCAAAGTGAAATTCGATTGCAGAGTAGTGTGGACACTATTTCGGATACTGAGTGAACACTGGGACAATTAGTGAGTTTCTAGAAAATTCTATTTGGAAACCAAGGGAGATATCGAATTTGTGACTTCATCGACGTATTTGCTACATCAATCGTCATTCAGAAAAAGAATTTCGAGGAATTTCGGAAAAATTTTGGAACATTCTATTTGGAAACCAAGGGGGATCGAATTTGTGACTTCACCGACGTGTTTACTATATCAATATCAATCGACATTCAGAAAAGACATTCTCGAATAGAATGAATCGAGAATAAAGCAAGTTATCCAATTTGTGACTTCATCGACGTGTTTGGAACTTTATTCAAAAACCAAGATATTTGAAGAGAGTTTGAGGAAAATTCCAGAACATTCTGTATATGCCTAATACGAGACAACAAGCAAAAGGGGAAGAACAAAAAATTGAAGAACTTCTGCGCAAAATGTTGGAACTTCAAGAGACCAAACGACAATAAGAAAAATAAGACGAAGAGACCAAGCGACAAAAAGAAAAACAAGACGAAGAAGATAGACGACAACAAGAAGAGGCTAAACGACAAAAAGAAAAACAAGTAGAAGAAGTTAAATGACCACAAGAAAAACAAGACGAAGAGGTCAGGCGACAAAAAAAAGCAAGAAGACAAAAGCCGAAGTTAAGGACGATATTCAAGAAGTTAAAGACAATGTTCGAGAAGTTAAAAACGACGTTCAGGGAGTAAAAGCTGAAGTCAAAGCCGATGTTCAGCAATTAAGACAAGCAGTTGAGGACCAAGTTCAAGCACTTGAAGATAAGGTGGATAAATTAGAAATACAGTCCACCAATTCAGGTAGTGTTGGAGCATTCTCTAGTATGAAGATAAAATCACCAACTTTTGACGGGTCTACGTCCTAGACCATGTATATTCGACAATTTGAAGCTGCGGCAAAAACCAACGGATGAAACAATAAAAAAAGCTGCAGCATTGAAAGTGGCGCTACGAGGACCTGCCTTAGATCTTCTTCAGTCAATTCCTTCAATCTACCAACAAAATTACCAGCATCGAAGTCAGACGTTAGAATTGCGCGACCATTACAGACAAGAAGTATTTAGAACTCAAGTTTAATCAAGAATTCAAAAATCTGGCGAGAGTTTACAAGAATTCGAATCGGAAATTAATAAGCCAGTGAGTTTAGCGTTTCCTGCATCTCGAGAAGACATGCAGGAATAGATGGCAGTATGTGCGTTCATTGGTGGTCTCAGAAATTCCAAGATCCAGGAAAACCTGAGAATGTCTAAATTCAGAAAAAGTAGCGAAGCCCTTGTCCGAGCATTAGAACTGGAAGCAATCTTTGGTGTCTCATGACCCAGAATACGAGCAGTATCCATTGAAGACCCAAAGGATAAACAATTGTCAAAAGAAGATGGTAGCTTCGAGAATCTTATGAGTAAGTTTATGGAGAAAATGGAGAAACTATTACTAGAAATTAGACAAATGGGAAACGACTCCAAACAAACACCAACACCGAGAAACCGAGTAAAATGTTACCGGTGCCATAAGCTTGGACATATGCAATGGGATTGTCCTCCCCATCTAGGAATCGCTCCCAACGCTGCAAACATGCTTGAGAAAAACACTGGTCCAGCTGTGAGAAGAACGGGTCTTATCGTTGATGATGGACTACCAAATAAATGAGAGCAGATCAAAAAGCAGACCAGAACATCGGGCAAATTCTCCATCTTAAAGAAAATGATGAATGTAGGCCAAGGGAAGTGTCAAGCAAGAGTTTGATTTACAAGGAGTTGTGGGCTCAGTGGAACTCTCTGGCCGTAGAAAATGGTTTCCTAAAAAAAGTTTGGGAAAGTGCCGATGGAAAAACTACGAAGAGCCAACTAGTTATTCCAAAAGATCGAGTAGAAGATGTATTAAAAGAAATACACGACGGAACTTCAGGGGCACATTTTGGAATTAACAAGACTTTGGACAAAATTCGAGAACGTTTTTACTCGGTCCACTATCATGAAGACGTTAAAAAATAGTGCCGGAAATGCGGCATCTGTGCTACCAGTAAAGGCCCTAAACTAAGATCTCCGGGTCCCATGAAAAACTATAACAAAGACAACACCTTTACATCCACAGTCTGATGGCATGGTAGAACGATTTAATAAGTCCATAGAGGAACACCTGACAAAAGTGGTCGCAAAGAACCAATGAGATTGGGACAAACATTTGCCTCTATTTTTAATGGCTCACAGAGCAGCTGTTTACGAGTCAACAGGTGAAAGTCCGGTAGGATCGTTTCTGGAAGTGAACTCAGATTACCTTGCGATCTAATGTTTGGAATACCTGAAGAAGAACGGAAAGAAATTCGAGATTATGCCGACGAAGTAAGGGCACGACTTCTGGGGATACATGATTTTGCTCGGGATCATATTCAGCTGGCCAGTGACCGAATGAAGACCAGGGGTCGTATTTTCGAATCCATTCGAATGCCGTTCGTATACGAAATAAGGCGAAATTCGAATGAAAATTGAGTTTCCGTATTTTCGAATCACTTTCGAACGGTCCGTACACGATTTGGTTCGTATACGTTTACTCGAGTGGGTCTCCACCAGTCGAATGTCATATTTGGCATGCGATTTTACTTGATTCTGCGCATTGTTTGGAATTTTGAAGTGCTTATTTTGTTTATAGTATACGTTATATTTTTTGTATATGTAGGTACCTAAATACGTTGTGCAAATTGAAAATTGTGTTCGTTGTTCCTTCTCCTTTTGACTTTTTATTCGTTTCCAAATAATTTGTGAATTAAATTGTCCTGCTTTATTAAAAGACAGTTTTTGGAATGGCTGTCTTGGATTATTTAATCGAAAGAAATGTTATTGATGCCCTCGAAGAAGCAAAAATACTGGCAGATCGTACGGATAGGGTGTTACATCCCTTTCTTGATCCGCTGGAAGAATATTCGTTTAGGTACTGAGTTCCGAAAATTATATCGCCTGACGAAGCCACTCACCTCGGAGTTGATAGAGCTTTTAGAGCCCCTCCAAAAACCTTGATTGTTCATTAACGTTATAAAAAACAAGGATGTTCTAGGAAATCCCAACGATTAGGTGCACAAAATTTATTTCAGCAAGATCTATACCAGCATTTAAAAAGTCAGATGTCAAAAAAATCGTCTTCGTTTTTGTATCGGTCGAAATGGCCATTATCAAATACTCGAATTTGCGACGTTGCCAACGCAAATGATACTCGTATACGATATAATTTTCGAAGGGTCTTCAAAAATACGCACTTTTGTTCGTACACGACATTTTTCATTCGAATTAGATCGCATGCGAAGGAATTCGCATGGTTTCGAAAATACGACCCCAGATACGACTTGAAAGCCAATTCAGCCGGATTTCAAGAAGGTGATTTAGTGTGGCTGTATAATCCAGCAAGAAAGAAAAGAGTGTCGCCGAAATTGTATTTAGCATGGGAACACCTACAAAATAATTAAGAGGATCAATGATTTGGTTTATCGAGTTCAGCGCAACATTCGGAGTAAGATCAAAGTTGTACATCTGGACAGATTGGCGAAATATCATGGGCGTGAAGTTGATCGGGACGATCGACCTTAAGAGAAGGGCAGTGTCGCGGTGGCGCCTTCGCTAAACAGTACAGAATCTAACTTGAAATCTAGAAAATATTGCTTCATTCGGGCAAAGAGATTATCGCGTTTTTTCTGGATTTAACAAGAATGGATTACAGATATATGAAGGCCGGTAGTAGTTAGTGGTTTTGAAGTTTAAGATTGACTGTGATATGATTTGGATAGTGATTATGGTTGAGAGTTGCAAAGAGTTTAGTTGTTTGAGTGAATTAGTGAAGTAATTAGTGTTAGAGTCTATCGTAATTGTACTTTGATTTTTGGAATAAACCGACCCAAGATTTCTTTCACGCACCCCAGGGCGGTGACACTATTTTGAAATGTTTTTTTTTTTTGAGCAATGGAATATAGAGGAGATAATTTACCTCAAAAATATCGAAATATTGTTGAATATTTAACTTCGTAATAGTTCGTCAATATGGAGTGTTGAAATGTCAAGTGCAAATATGAACCGCAGGGAACACGGAAAGAAATCAATGGCTTTTTTTTCCGATTGAGTTCTAGAATTGTTAGAGTTGAACAAACAAGTATTCATAGAAGCTGCAACTTATAGCAACCAAATCAAAATTGAACAGTTCTAGAATAGTTTATCATTGAAACAATAAAGATATTTATTGTTCTAGATTGCTGCTTTATCAAGCGTTTGTATTTGAGTCTTTTTTGACGGTTTTTGAGGTGTCGCACAAATATGATCGAAAGTGTAATTAACTATTAATATAAACCACTTTTCAAATTGCAGCTTCTGCTCAAATTAACAAACAGGTAGGAGGGTATCTTTAAAAGTAGGCGAGTAGATATTCTTCAGGAAATCATTTTGCAAGATTTTAGGTATGTGAAATAATGTCCATAATTAGGTTAAGAAAAATAAAATAATGTTGAGAGAGATTTTTAACTGAAACTATTAAATTAAAAAGAGAATACCTATAGGCATAAACAACTAACCAAGATCAGTTTTGTCATGCACATGTTTTGCTTGATGGCAAAACGTTATAGAACATCAGCAATCATCGTCATCAGCAGATATGTTATGTCGCGTTGACCATGAAACCAAAAAAACCCGAAACCGGCTAAAATCACGTCGTCCGTGAGGGGGAAACACGACTGGAGCAAAATAAGAAGTGTCTTCTAATCTCGAATCGATACAGTGCAGCCCTTAAGAAAAGAAAACAATGAACGAAAAATAGTTAATTATCACGGTCACTGGTGTGAAATCTAACAGAACGCAAACAACTATATTCACGAATAATTCAAAAACCTACTTTACGAAAATTATATAAAGGCCCTTCGAGGACCCCGTTTTAGGGCTTACACCGCCGCCTCGGGTTTGAGCACCGCGAACCGACTGTCGGGTAGGTCAGGACTGCATATGCGCGGCCCGCTCGGGATCACCGACGTTGTAGAGCGGCAAAAGCGACGTCGACGACGCTACGCTGATCGACGTCGTCCTCTTTGTAGATTCGCCGACCGGACTAAAAAGTGCGTCGGTCAGAGTGCAGTCTTATCACTTTCGTCAGTTGGTTGGAACGTCGATGATACAATGGGCAAGAAACTCGCTTTACGGGGGAATGCCAGAAGTTTAGAAAGACCCGATGAGCCTGGTGTATTCTTGAACCGGAAATTTATTCGTATACGAGAATCAGTCACTGGTTATACTGCAAATTCGTGTACTACCAGTTATCAATTTTCCAAAAAAAACATGTGACATGGGGACGTTCAGAACTTCCAGAAAGAACCGATGAGCGGAACCGCGAATTTAAATACTCTCAGTATCACAATGTTTCAAGCTCATTAATTTGTGTTCAAACTTCGAGTGAAGCTTCTACATCACAAAAATTAAACATGTCGAATCGCAATATGCCAGTACGAGACACATTTTGTTCTACATGCTCAACATTGGGGCAGAAAGGAGTTTGAAAGCGAACGATAAAATTTCAGAATCCCTAAGCAAATATCTCAACACATACAGTGAAACCAAAATATACAAAATAGGTAACAATTATTTATCCATCATACAGTTGAAACGAGACCAGATATACTGGAAATATAAATATTGTGAAGCATTCACACATTATACAACAGAATTAGAAGCAAAAACTTCTGACAGCGGAGTAAGGTAGAGAACATAGTGGAACGAGTTGAACATAGAAGAAAATACTGGAATGACTTACAGGAAAAGCAAATATTTTTATCGTAAATATAATAAATAAACTTCCGTTCCGAAGTCAACTATAACGTTCATGATCAACTTCGAACCACACTAATTTCATTTCAAGCACAAATCCTATTTGGTATTAGGTTTTCTGGGGAACTCACATATTTCACTTTTCACACGGAAGCTGATTCATTTGAAACTGATTACTAGTACCTATATTGAACACGTTTAAACTCATTCAAATATAATCGATTCGATCCAGTCGATTTCAAGAAAATTAACGACAGGTAACAACAATTTATATTTGTGATGTCGTGAGAAAAAACTTAACTTATGGGCAACGGGCCCATAAGTTAAGTTTTTTCTCAAAACGGTTGAGGCTATTTGGTCGAAAGTGGAGACGAGGCGAAAAAAATCCTGAAGCAGGCAAGACGAAACGAGAGGTTCTCGTCCATTCGTGTTGTACGTTTTCGATATACCTACTTTTGAATACCTAATTTTAAAAATAAACATATATCAAAAAAGAAACCTAGGTGGGCATACCTATTCACTTTCCAATTATTGTATAGGTGTATTATTCGCTCGTTTCTGCATCGCCCAAGAACATACGACACACCTCCAGTTTGCGAATAAGGAACCATTTTCGAAACCTGAATTGATTAGATTAGCCAACCGCCTAAAAGTTTTGTGCATAGGTAATATCAAAGAAAATGAGACAAAAGGTCGTTGTTATTCAGTTCAAGGAATCGCTTTCGTCACATTTTATTCTATTTGATCGAGCATTTTACAAATATAATCTGCCTGTGTGTATGAATTTTAGGTTAGACATGGAACACGGAAGTTATGAAGCACCACCTGATTTTTCTTATCTTATTCAGTAAAAAAAAAACGGCTAATTGGGAGTTGTGACAACCCAACGTTTAAGAAAAGACAATATCTATTTTTGTATTAATGGCCGTTTGCACCGACCATTTTAAGGGAGGTTTAACGATAATCATCTTTTAAAGTGACATTTGTACATTTGAAAATGTCACTTTAAGCGTTGATTACTATTAAACCTCCCTTAAAATGGTCGGTGCAAACGGCCATAAGAGCGCAAAGTGGACACGAGTCTGAGAAGCAGTCAGACGGAGCTCCGAAGGTTCCTAAACGATATTTCACGTGTGGCTAAATTCACCAAAATGTTGAACCGATCTCAATGGGTTCGTTTAGGATCGGCTAAAATGCCCTCCATTGCCAAATAATATATCGTTATAGGTTAAAGGTAAGGTTATGTTTTGCGCACTTTATCACTTCGATTTCTACAATTACTTTCACAGGGGTCTATAAACCTAGCAGTCCAATGGTGGAAAAAACGTCGGAGTCTATACAGGGTGGAATTTTTAAATGGAATAAATTCAGTATCAGAAAGCCTGTTTATTTTCTGGAAAAATTTAAAAAAACGGGTCCCTTTATTTTCAGTTTGGCAAATTTTTTCAGCCTTTCATGGAATTGACCCCTTTCTTAAGGGTAGAAACCACCCCCAACTTTTTTTTTTCAAATGTAAAGATATGTATTGTGATAGTTCGTTGGAATGGGCATTAAAAAACGAATATCGGTGATCTAGTTATTTGATTATTTTTGACAAAAACACACTATTTTACGGTTGAGAATCTGAGTATCAGGCATAAAATAGTGTGTTAACGTTGCAAAAGTAATTGATGGGTCATTTTCCTTTTTTCATGCTCATTCTAACGAGCTATCACAATACATATCATTACATTTGAAAAAAAAAAGTTGGGGGTGGTTTCTACCCTTAAGAGAGGGGTAAATTTCATGAAAAGGCCAAAAAAATGTGCGAAACTAAAAGGGAAAATAAAGGGACCCGTTTTTTTTTTTTTTTTTTTTTCCAGAAATCAGGCTTTCCGATACTGAATTTATTCCATTTAAAAATTCCACCCTGTTTAATAATTAGGTGCTTTTTAGGTGCTAAATAGTCAAAGAAAAACTTGAATTGGTTAACTATTAACTGAGTTACAATTATTATTTTTTCATTATTACTGCTGGCTTTACATTTACTAGGCGGTGTTTTGGCAACGAATCTGATGACAGTAGTTAAAACTTTGTTGTATTGGAATTAGGTGCTATGTAAGTGCTCTTGAATAGTCGAAGATAAGCTTGATTCAGTTAATTATCAACTGAATTACAGATTTCTTTTTTCATTATTTGGGAGTTGTTGGTTTCACGTTTACTTGAGGTTGTGTCAGAAACTAAAATGTTTTTAGATAGGAATTAGGTGCTATTTGAGTGCTCCTAAATAGTCGAAGAAAAACTGGAATCAGTTGTTTTTCAACTGAGTTACAGATTTTTTTTCATTATAAGGGGACTGCTGGCTTAACGTTTACTTAGGAGTGTATTTGCAATGCATCAGATGACAGTGGCCTAAAATAATGTATTGAAATTAGGTGCTATTCAAGTAATCCCAAATAGTCGAAGAAAAAATTGAATTAGTTTATTATTAACTGAATTACAGATTTTTTTCATTATTAGGAAATTGTCGGCTTCACGTATTCACGTTCACTTGGTGGTGTGTCAGAAGCTAAAATGTTTCTAGATAGGAATTAGGTGCTATGTAAGTGCTCCTAAATAGTCGAAGAAAAAATTGGATCAGTTAATTATTAACTGAATTACAGATTTTTTTTCCATTATCAGGAGATTGCTGGCTCCACGTGTGTGTGAGAGGCTAACATGTTTCTGGATAGGAATTATATGATATTTAAGTGCTCCTAAATAGTACGAGGGGGGGGGGGGGGGCAAAATAATCGATTATTTTCGACTCGATTTTCGATTATTATTGTATTAATTTTATAACAACTATGCTAATGCGGTAATATTGGGCATAATGGGCGGTATGTCTGCCGGCGCTCGAACAGCTCAGCTGCAGTCAATCACCTATCAATCATCAACCTAGTAAACAACTCCGGCTTCGTAGACACCCTGTTGCGGGTCTGCGGGATGTTCTTTTTGTTTTATTAATCGTGCAAAACTTAATTCCGTAGATATAACTACAGAATTTCTCCTAAATCGAATATAATCAATCGATTTTTTTCAAATATTCGATTAATAAAAAATAATCGATTATTTTCAAGTGGAAAATAATCCAAAATCGGGTCGAAAATAATCGATTTTTAAAAAATAAAATAATCGGTTATTAATCGATTAATCGATTAGGTATTTGGCCTACCCCTCCTATTTAGGAGCACTTAAATATCACCTGATTCCTATCCAGAACTCTTTTAGCCACTCTCATCAGATTCATTGCAAATACATCCCAAGTAAACGTTAAGCCAACAGTCCCCTAATAATGGAAAAAATCTGTAATTCAGTTATACCTAATAATTAAGTGATTCATGTTTTTCTTCGACTATTCAGAAGCACCTAAACAGCACCTAATTCCAATACAACATTTCAACCACTGTCATCAGATTTATTGCAAATATACCCCCAAGTAAACGTAAAGCCAGCAGTCGCCTAATAATGAAAAAAAATCCGTAACTCAGTTAATAATAAACTGATTCAAGTTTTTCTTCGACTATTCAGGAGCACTTAAATAGCACCTAATTCCTATCCAGAAACATTTCGGCTTTTGAAACATCACCAAGTAAATGTGAAGCCAACAACTCCCCAATAATGAAAAAAAATCTGTAACTCAGTTAATAATTAACTGATTCAAGTTTTTCTTTGACTCTTTAGAAGCAATTAAACAGCACCTAATGCCAATACAAAATTTTAGCCACTGTCATCAGATTCATTGCAAATACACCCCCAACTAAACGATAGGTCAGCAGTCCCCTAATAATGGAAAAAATCTGTAATTCAGTTAACAATTAAGTGATTTAAGTTTTTTTCGATTATTCAGAAGCACTTGAATTGCACCTAATTCCTATCCAGGAAAATTTTAGCTTCTGACACACCACCAAGTAAACGTGGAGCCTGTTTTCGTTAAAAATACCAACATACAAAGACTAGCACTTATTACGAATTACGGAGCTCCGTATGTCTGCTCCCCAGACTTGTGTACAAATGGGTACGTTGTCGATCGAAAGATATTAATGAGATCGGCAAAGGCACTTTTCGCTCGTAATCCACACATGATTTTTTCTCATCAGTAAACGCCTTCTTTGCGACCACAAATCTAATCGACAAAGTGTACTTTCTTAGGGCGATTTTGGGAAAAAATGAATTCAGGTTGGTAAAAAATATCGGCGGTGTTGCGAACCGATCAAATTTTGCACTAAATTTGTTTTCTTTTGTCCTTTTTGAATAAATTATGCTAATGAAGTGTCATGCAATTCCATTTACTAACTATAAGGTATCTATACAAAAAGATCGATAAGCCAGTGTAGAAAGCGTTACATTTTTTTTTTGGCTAGTTTCACGCACTCCCTAGGATACGACGCTCCATCCCTAATAAATCTCAGATCTGGATGCATAGAGGTGTCGCAATGATTTGAAAAAGCTCAGCGGGGTTCTGATTGTCTAAACATTCTAAAAATGGAAATTTACTTAAATCAGTTTTATGCGCTTTTTAATAGTTAGAGGCGCTCTCCAATAAAAAAGTTGAAGGTAATAATTGGATTATTGGAAACTTCTTAATATTTATGGGATGAACGAATATTTTTGTGTCGTAATTGAGTTTGCATTGAAAAATGTCGCAAGAAATATGGACCTTCAAAAACTTTAAGTTATAGCTTTAAATTTGTTGAAATATTTGGAAAAAGTTAAATAAAATTAAACCACCAAGGAAAATATTTCTGTGATCAATTGAGCAGGTTTTGAAAATAAGTGAAATCAGCGTCTCAAGGATGAAGAAAGAAGGATTAGATTGCGATAAATAGGAAAAAAATGACAAATATTTATGACAGAATGACAGTGATATGAAATGAGAGAAGGGATATTGCAACAGGGGAAACGTTACTCATTAGGCAAATAATAGAACACCATTCAATAAGTTTAATCATTAGGTGGATATGTTGAGAAAGGTGGGATTCATTTTGAAAAATAGACAACGGACGTCTAGATTTATCGGAAAGATCAGATATCTTGATCAAAAGAATTTTCAGAGAAGAGTCATAGGGAAATGTGACTTCGGGAGTAATTTTACATTACATGGAAGTGGTATTGGAACATAGCACGATTCATCAGTGCGCACACTCGGCGGGAACATTTTTAGTCAAACGCCTTTCGTCAAATGTCTGTATTTATCCTGTAATCATTCATTGCGACCAATCGGGCAATTACGTCTCAAAAGGCTTTGAAGCTGTAGAAAAAATTAAAATACAAGACAGGTTGTTATTCAAAACAAACGAAGAAGTTTACTCTATGTAGTACCTACATGTTGTAATATAGGAAATTGATCAGGTAAACAGAAACTGTTGATACCAAACCCATTGTAAGATGCAACTGAACTGGGAAAACATTTAATAATTTAATGAGATAACCTGGGACATTCAATTAATTGTTAAAGCCATATCTAGGCATTAGAGGTATTTTCCCACAATTAAAAAGAAAACCCTAAATCCCAACTTATAAATATACACCCATTTAGTAAAACAAGTAGGTATATGAGTTTTGTCGTTTTCCTGCTTCACCCACCACCTACAACTTATAGCAGGAGCAGTAGCGGCATGTCAGACGGGCAGATTTAGTAGTGTCTGCCATACAGTATAACCGACTAGAGTAGACCAACAGCTGCAAATAGGTTAATAAGGAGCACGACACGGCAACCTAGCCTAGCATATATAGCAATAGCATAGTCACGGCACGGACAACCGACTGAGGAACGATGTTTAGTCTCTTCAAAGTAATTGTTCGTTGACCCGTTTATAGATTACTCTAATAGGCCGGCAAGGAAACTGTTTTGCGTGCAGCCAGCATGCCACGCTATCTATGAGCTAGGATGCTTTGAACAACAATACAACCGCACGATTTTTTTTTTACTGAACGGGTTTAAAAATATATTTTTAATTATACACTACACATTTACACACATGATCGGGGCTTTTGAAAAACAAATGACTACTTTGAAAAAGGAGACGATATCAATTCAATGTCCGGCAATCTTTCCATGCTCGTTCACACAACATTTGAAATTAGCTAGAATTATGAATCTTATGCCACTCCGTGTCTCGCATTTGAAATTATTTATTATTATTTAATTATTTTTCATTTAAACATATACTGCAAGGGGTCACTAAAAAACATCTGTTAGTTGAGAACACAAGTTGTTTTATTTTGCATCCTATTCATAAGAAGTTTTATATAGTCATGTAAATTTTCTTGTTGATTTTAATGATTTAATTGGTTCCATAAAGAGAGATCATAAAATAGCACTAATACTTGGAACTCCATTCTAAAGTTACCGAGCAAGCCTGGCAATGAACAAAAACAGGCAAATGAGATCCATATGCAACATGCAACCCGGAGTGTTGCAGTTTACCCACGCTTTTCTTCTCTTAAGGAATATGCTAGGAAATGTGTGTTTCCCAATGAAGTAGAAAGAGGTATAGAATGAATTTTGCGTCATCCAATTGATTCCAGAATGAGATAGCGCTAGTAAGGGCAAGAAATATATTGGATCTCCCATATCTCTCACTCTAACCCTGAGTGAGATAGTGCTAGTAAGGGCAAGAAAATCTCATGGATTTCTCCTATTCTCTCACTCTAATGTTGGTTGCAAATATATGTATTGAGTAGATAGGCAAAGGGCTATTCCAACCTTCTTACTACTTCATTGGTGTTTCCACATTTTTTTCAATGAAAGAAAATAATAGTTAAAGTTGTTTGATGGATCTTAGAGCTGATAACATAGCACACAAAATGAAGTTGACAGCTTGGGCGTGTTGCAGCAGCTGTTATTTTCTTTAGCCTCCAAGAATGTATATTATATTCCAATAAACCCAAGTTTAACGCATTTTTGTCTAGATAATGATTTATTGGCAATATGCATTGCGCTACAAAAACTTTAGTTATACTCCAAGACAGTTACTTAAAAATTCTTGTATGGTGAATTGGGAACAAAATAACATAAAGCTGCGACTAGTCTCAATCGATAGGATTTATGATCCTGATGAACATACTAAAAGTCCCCAGACCTCCTCCTATGGGAACATTGTCAAAAGGGCGCCGCCATTTTGGATTTTTGAAATTTTTTGCTTAATTTACGTTTTACTCAAAAACTACTCATTTTTCGAGAAAATATGAAGAGAAATAAATTGAAGGGCACAAAAAACCCTTTAAAAAAAGTTATTTTTGGACTTCTTGGGTTACTACCCTTACTGAGATAGGAGCCAAAAAAGTACTGTCAAAAAACAATTTTTTGCCTAATTTTAATTTTACTCATAAATCACTCACTTTTTAAGAAATATAAAGAGACGTAAATCGAAAAATTAAATCTTAGGTACATAGGTACCACCGAACATCCGCGGTAGTACTCTTACCAAGATAGGAGCCGATGGAGTATCGCCGACAGAGGATTTTTTTATTTATTTTTTTTTTGGGAGAAAAATATTGGCAAGAAATTTCAAGAACGTGACTTAAAACATATTTCTCAGTGGCGGCCCGTGACTTTTATTTTGAGGAAGGCAGCCCAAAAAAAAAAAAAAAACGTTGTAGGTAACTTTTTTTTGGGGGGTTAAAATTATATAAAAATACATTTTGTAGCATTTTTACAGGGGAGGCTCCTCTGACGAGCCGCCACTGATATTTCTGATATGAGTACTCGAGTGCGGAAAGTTTCACTTTTCCGCACGCGATTACAGTTAGCCGAACAATGCGAAGCGGAGTTCTGCCAAGCAATCAAGTGAGGAAAAAAGACTTTCCGCTCGAGTATGGAACGATATTTTTTGTACTAGATGAAAATTGATACTTGTACCTCTACCAATTTCAAATACAATTTTAGATATTTTCCCTTTCAAAACTGAAATGCGTGCGGAAAGTGGGCTTATCCGCACGCTAGTAAAAACACCTTTTTGAGTCAGTCATTACGTACGGATTAGATTTGAATGCGATACGAAAATACGAGAATAGTCTGGTGAAGTTTGAAATGTGTTTTTTTTATTATCCGGTGCAGGGTCCAGTGTGATTGGCTGAATTCCAAGGATATATAGAAAAGGAACGCAAGTTCTCCAATAACTTCATGTCATATCATCTTTGTTCATCTATTGTCTATGTTTGGAAAGTTATTGGATATAAAAAAAATCCAGATAGCATATTTTAGCTCCCCATTACTTCTCATATTTTCTTTTGGTTATTTATTCAATCCAGAAAGTAGCCGCTGCGCTGTCACTCCGCGCTCCTCAAGTGTTTCAATGTGATGTACATAGGCCCACAATAGGCGCAATTGGAAGGAAAAAAGGTATGTTATTTTCACAAAGGTCCTCGTGAAGTGTCGAAGAGATTATACTCGAGCGCGAGACAGAAGTAGTATCAAGGCTTTCCAACTGAGCATCCAAAACAAAAACAATAATACAATAGCTTTACCCTCCACCACAGTATCAAAGAGGTTCCATTTCCCAAAAGTCTAATTGTCAAATACACTGTCTCTTTTGTGGAAGGGTATGTTCATCGAAGAGAAAAAAATTCATGGTAAGTACGATGGGCATAAAGGAAACGATTTTAAGGTACTGCAGAAAAAAAAAATGATTCCTGGTCACAGCAAGTTGAGTTGAAGGTAATTGGTTACTTGGATCTAGTTGCTGCGGAAGCCAGATACCATTCAGAATGTTAGGTATTTGTCTTTCACAAGACAAAAAACATTGAATGCTCCTGGCCGCCCTGGAGACGAAACTCTTGCCGTTTAAACTGTCCCGGCCGTGCGAAAAAAGTCGTTTTCAAAATTTGTTGTTTAAATAACTATTGTTGCTATATGTTGGTACCTATCATAAAACAGTAAACAAGTTTCTATATGTATATGTAGTATGTAGGTAGAATACACGTCAGTAATATTATGTTTCGATGATCGAATTTGTTGTATAAAACAATAAAATATTCATAAAAGTGTAACGGAAAAGCTATTCTGAAGCGTTTAAAATAAATTAATATCAGATTTCCTACAAAACGCAGCAACATTCAAGTTATATTACCTTACGTGTAGAGAGCGGTATTTCGGCGGTACTTCTTTGGCTCCTATCTCAGTAAGAGTAGTACCCAGGAAGTTCAAAAATAATTCTTTTTAAAGGTTTTTTTGTGCTCTCTAATTTTTTCCTCTTCATATTTTCTTGAAAAATGAGTAGTTTTCGAGTAAAACGTAAATTAATCAAAAAATGTCAAAAATCCAAGATGGCGGCGCCATTTTGACAATGTTCCCCTAGGGGGAGGTCTGGGGACTTTTAGTATGTTCATCAGGACCATAAATCCTATCGATTTAGAATAGTCGCAGCTTTATGTTATTTTGTTCCCAATAAAATTATAACTGTCTTGGGGTATTACGGCTTAAATTCATTCCAAAAAACAAGCAAAACATTAGATACATTTAATTTCCAAGGTTATTCGAACTGCGACTTTAGAGATGGTTCTTAATGTCAGTTCTAGGTTTCAATCTAGTTTAGATTTTCAGAAGGTACTGCAAGGAACGCAGAGAACTCTAATATGAGGCTGGTAATGCACCGAACTTAAAGCACTGCCTTATTAGCCTCATTTAAAGTTTTTTTAAAGTGGTTCATTAAGTGTACCTCCCTACTGTAACCGAATTTTGTCATTCTTAATTAATTTTTCAAATTGAACTGAGCTCTAACATTTTTGAATGTTTCAATGATAATTTTACTTGTTGTTCGCTTTTTGGTTATTTATTAAAATTTGTTCAGGACTTTCCGGAATAGTCAGGTCATCATCAAAAGTGTCTGTGAGATACATCCAACATCCAATGAAAAAATCCTTTCAACCATGAGTTGCATAAAATGTTTTTTCCGGACGAAGAATTTAATGGGTCTCAATTATTGATAGATATCATAAAAAAAAAGACCAACAACTTGACCAGTACGAGAATTTGGAATTTGCTTCTGTAAGCGGCGTATTTGCGAGTTTCCAAGCCATATAATTGTAAATGAAAGATAACAATGCTTGCCTTTGAATTTGTACCGCCTCCAGGCTCTAATATGTTAAAATATCCATATACATCATTTTTATAATTTTCGTAGGCAATAAACAATAAGCAATATCCTGGGAAACTCTAAGTTGGTATCGAAGTTATCGAAGCTTCCCATCGAATTGGGTTATCTGTTTCAATAGTGATTCGATACAAATGCGTGCATTAAAACAAATAGACCATTTAGTGCTGTAGTTATTTTGTCAGTTGTTTCGAAAGCCAAACTCCGGCAATATGTTCGATTATTGGTAACTATTTGCTTAAATTTAGTTCGATGGTTTCAGTCAATTAACCAACCGAGTCGATTGAATTATTATTATCCTATCAATTTAGCAACAGCATTTTTTTATGCATCTCAAGTGCATTGACCATCGACACTATCGTTTGTTTATTATTGTTCAAATGTGATTGTTCTTTTATACCGAATCATTCGATTGAAAAATGTATTCACAAATCTCATAATTTGTAGACTTTTGTGGCATGGTAGATATAAAATGAAATAAGTAGTCAACGTTAATTTGGACTCGATCAGAATTTGAGCCAAGGACCTCTAGAAAAGCAGTCTAATGATACGATACCTATACCACTCTAAGGGGTCCTAGATTCAAATCCTAATTAAGCCCATTTTTTTTGTAATGTTATACTAGCCACTAGAATCTTTGAACTCATCAGCAATCTTAGATATTAGTAGGTTTCTGCTCTGCTCTTGATGTCCATAACATGCTGTGCCCAGCCCAACGAGCTATCTACTAATACCAGTGTGAAACTCTAAGTTAATTCGAGTATAGCCTCCACAAATTGTCGTTTGCGGTGCTATTTTTTTTTTTTAAGTTTCGCATTCACTGGTTACCTAAATGAGCTTCCCGAGACAGTAGGCATAAAATTTCAAATTATTATAGCAACGTATCATACACAGATATCGTTAGCACATTTTATTTATTTCAACTTTGTTCGTGCTAGCTGTATTAATTCCCAACATTATAAAAGTATGCATTCAATTTCAAAGAAAAACATATTATTTCTTTCAAAAGTTTTAATAAAAATTCGATATTTCGTATAGTGTCTATACACGTATTAACACGCCAATGGCGTATTTTCGTTCCAAAAAATGCACGATATACAAATATAATGTCCATGGTGCATTAGCAATTCCATATTATCCACCGTTATCTCCATCCCCATCGAAAAACTGAAAAACCCACAAAACCGAACGTGTATCGACCGAGCCAGCGGCAATTTTTTGTCTCCAAAAGTGACATTTCGTGCGTGCACATGCATCTATCTGATTGTGACCATTAATTTCCACGTGACACGCAATAACTCATTTCAATATATCACCACGTATGCACATGTACTGTACCGTGTACACTATATACTACTAACTACCCAAATGCGGCGATAGGGAAGTTTAAATTCCTTTTACCCAAATATATCGTGTTCTGGAATCGATATATTATTATGAAATATCGAAACTCTGAGTTCTGGATTACAACCTTAATAATAGTATCAGAAAATCAAATACATAACCAACCTAAGAATGGATTGTTACATCAAGGTAAACATTAAACACTTTGTATCCAACTATGTCAAAGCAAAATACTCATTATCGTAATGCCGATATTTTTTTAATATATTTAGGCCGAAAAACCTTCGAAAATAAATTGACGATGCTTTTCTTTATGGGCGTATAATGCACAATGCACATGGACCGGTTCCTATCCCTTTCTGCGTGTAACAATACCAAAATTATATTTTTTTGTGACGTAACATAAGTATACCGTAATGCCCTAACAGATGTTCTCATAAGCTCGGTTCAGTCAAGGCTCATAACAGCGTGTTGGGTTTCTTTTGATAATTGAGCTGTGAGACACTTTTTGCCACGATTTTTTTAATGCATGTATTGATATGAAAACTGCCATGTGGATTTCAATGAGTTTTGAGATTAACTTTTAAGGCCATGACGGACAAAACTGTATGTGTCTCATGACTTAAAAGATATAATTTCTTGAAATAGGTATAGTATTTTGTTCAATAAATTAAAAATTGAAATTGTTTATTCAACTCATCAGAATTCTAAGTGTTGATTATGAAAATAAGTTTGTAGCAGAAAATTAATTAGGATGTCTTATAAGTAATCGAAATTAAATGGGCCTTTTTGTATGTATAAAAAGTGAAAAGGTATTCAACATTTTTAATAGTAATCAATGAGCATTATACCCCTCTACCGGTTTAATCTACTAAATCAAAAAATCAATCAAACTTTAAGAATCAAACTTAAAAATTAATTGAAATCTAAATTCACAATTGAAAATAAGTATGTGATATTCTTACAGAAAAATTCACATCATCTCTATCAGTTTCTAAAGTGCAATAAGAGACCGGAGGAGACGGTTCCTAGAATTTTTATCATCGTGTTTTTGTCGGTGCAATCCGAATCGCAACAAAATGAACGGACGCCATTTTATGCGTTTTTGATAGTTGCTAATTGGTGGTAATTCGGTACATAGGATATTTGGAGGTCGCGGCTCGGACGTTAGCAGTCATAGATATGCCCAGCTAGCTGAAATATTATGCTGTTCATGAGAGGATTGCATCAATGTGAATATTTTATTAATACTTTCTGAAAGAGTATATGATGAAATAATTAACATTTCATTATCATATAACATTTTATACCTATAATAGCCTTCATACAAAATTACTTAGTTGAAAATAAAAGATTCCAAATTAATTAATTTCATAGTACTTCGCGATGACTGATTGTCAATTATTTATGACTAAGTGAAGAACTTTAAATAATATGTTGATTTGAAATATTTGACCGAACACATTTTGTGAATCTCAATCAATCAGTTCCATTGCGTCTGCGTCTGATCTACTTGTCCCAGGAGCTCGAATCATGATGCTTGAAATAAACTGGTAAAATCGCCGAACAAACAACAGTATCCTTGAGGAAACCAGCCCACCAGCATTGAAGCAACGTTTATCCGAAACTAGCTTATCACTGGGCCGGTCCTGTCGTTTGCATGCCAGGCTCACGTCTTTCAGATCATTCCTGGGAGATTATATTAGGCTTAGAGCTGGAGGAGCTCTTCTGCAGCACACAAAAAGACCTGGCTTGAAAAATCTGGGATCAGACTATAAGTTTAATGTACGATCCTCGGTAAGATCTGCCTATCTCCGTCCCTTATGACTGGTGCTTCATGCCCAGCATTGGTGAAAGCTGGCGACCAGAACTTGAAGAATCAGAAAGATGTGGCTGTATGCTAATCAAGATATGACAGCATGAGGTGTACGCTTGTTTGCATTCTCTGCCAGGCACAGGTGAAATGTATATATATTTTCTATACAACATATACATATCTGAAATTGTGTGAGGATATTCTAATATAGAAACAGATGGTTTTTGAACCTATTGGTAAAACTCACTCTCAAGTGGATTTTCAAGTCCGTATAATATAATGTTTAGAAAAACAATCGATTACGTTCTTCGTTCTCTTCCGATAAACGTATTTTTATTGAGGACTTATGGGAAACTTAGGGATTGTTGCGGCTGGGCTTATTGTTGTGTTCGTTGTTTATGAGGTGAGTATTGCATTATTGTTTGTAGTTGTTTGTACCACTTAAAACGCACTAAATTCGTACGTGCCTATATCGAGAAAATGTTTTCATGCGAATTTGAGCACAGGTACAGTGTGACGGCGGCTTTGTTAACTTTATGACTTAACCACGTCGGTGTCTGCGTTTTTTTATGAAAGAAAAAAACGCAGACGCCGACGTGTTGATGTTGAATCTTTCGCGTTTCTGTGCACTTTTATGGATTCGGAGAACTTGGGAGTTTTTCCTCGGTTCTATCTTTTTCGAAACGGGAGTAAATAGACAAAACACACCAGCTCATAAAGTTGTTGAAAGTCTTGGGTCTAATAAATCTACTGCTGTGCATCGATTTCATGCAATATGGAGGTACTTATACCTACTAAATAATGGGTACCTAGCCTACCTATGTTTTTTTTTTTTAGTTTCTAAAAATGTTTTCTTGAATATTATTATTTACTTTGCTTAAAAGTAGTTATTTTTCAAAAAATCAAGTTGTAAAATATTATCTTTTTTTACGCAGTAATCTAAAACATCCAAGTTTGGGTAACTGGTCGCCGCCTTGTTAGGCTCATGAGATGAGTAGCAATAGGTAAATCCCGACGTAAATATATTAGACGTGAAATATATGAGTTGAGTTTGGGTTTAATTTTTACTTATAGGTATAAAGATATATCCATACAGGGCTTTCACTCCAAAACTTGCCACCCACGTTATCTGCGTAAAGAGACAGATTTGTAAAAATCGCCGAAACATGTCAACAATTTTATCGAGGGGGACTTTTACGGAAATAACATTCCTTTTCAGTAAATTTGTCGTTGTTGTGATTCGGCGATTTTCACAAATCTGTCTCTTTACTCAGAATTCAGATAACGTGGGTGGCAAGTTTTGAAATGAAAACCCTATATAGTTATTGGGTAAAAGTATATACGGCATATACAACGTGAGA
Organism: Ceutorhynchus assimilis; assembly: GCA_917834065.1. NCBI lineage: Eukaryota > Metazoa > Arthropoda > Insecta > Coleoptera > Curculionidae > Ceutorhynchus > Ceutorhynchus assimilis. The sequence continues at coordinate 45,190,405 of OU892277.1, forward strand.
GAGAGAAGTCTAGCGCAGGTGGACCCTATTCAAGGATAAGCAAATCTAGAAATAGACCCACCGTCAACGACCTACTAAATGAATGAAGCGCTGTATTTTACACTTCCATTCTAAAACAAGTTACACATGTTTTTGTCCACCAAGATAGGTACAAATTTTAATATACGATGATCATAGGAGACTTCAATTTCGATTCGGGGAACGGTTTCTCGAGCCCACTTTCATAAAAACAAATAGGTAACCCAAATTCAACGCCAGACCGTTTTATTTATGCTAAGAATCTACAGAATCCTATTTACAACGTCGATGTGCACCTTAATCTGGGATCTGGTCACCTTTTATTGAAAATTCAAGTCAATTAATTTAACAACACATCAGAACTTAAATACGTAATTTAAGCATAAAATCTTAAATGAGGGACTATTTTACAGATATATTCGCCGAAAAAAATTATCTACTAAATGAGTTTTCTACCAGGCATTTCAAAAGTGGAAAAATTTAAAATCCTTAAAACGCGTGAAACAAAATTTTAGTTGCGCTTTATTACTGCCAATTTCAGAAATTAGTGAAAGAGTCCATTATTACGAAATAAACCAGGACGACTAGGGTAGTTAAGAGTATATAGCGTACACTTTAGATCACTAACATGAAAAAACAATAACAATGGCACCAGTCAACAAACTATAAAGCATAATATGCCGACCATAATATGTTCCACCAATTTAAAACTCTTTCATTAAAAAGGATCAAAGTCGCAGAAAGGTAATTTCTGAAAGCCATTACCAATGAACCCGCTACATAATCCAAGTACCTTCTGTAAATTAACCTCAATCACACCCAACCAAATATCACAACCCAAACATTCTTCATACGATACCTATACCGCTAACTTCAGAAAGTGACTCAGAGTCGAATATAGGTACTTCATCTAGGTCTATAAGCCTAGCAGTCCCAAGGTGGAAAAAAACTTCCGGACTATACCGGGTGTCTACGAGATTAGTTTTGCGCTGGCATTTGCTGGGTTTTTTTTCAATGGCAAAGATTTTTGGTATAGAATATAGGTTTGAGAAATGTCATCTTTTGACATATGTGTCAATGTTTGGTAACTTCCGGTTTGACTGGAAATGGCCCTAACTTCGTAATTTCGAATGGCATCCCAAGAATTTTTTTGCATTTTTGGGATCTGCGGATCATGATGTGTATGAAAACGTCAAATCTGAACATTTTTGAAGAAACTTGAGAATTCTGGATCAAAATTTATTTTTGAATAGAAAGTGACAGAATGGTCACTAAATTGTTTTTTTCAAAACACACGATCGTAGAAAAATGCGAATGCCAAGTTGTTATCCTTTGCTTGTTCTCCAAAGGCTTCCAAAGTTGAAAAAATCACATTTCACGTGATAACTCAATGAAATCAGTGAAATCACCCAACTTTCACAACAAGAGTTTTTTACCTTTTTTATAATAAAACTAACTTTGCATTGAAACATTTCATTTATGCCAGTTTTTAATTATTTTTTAATTATTTGTATTATGCACTACTATAAATGATAAGATAAAACTACTTATAAATAAGCCCCTGTATTCAAACTTTATATTTACAAATTCCCGAGATGCCAAACAATGACAAATGTCTATGTAAACAAACATATCTTGTCCATAGATCTTGTCAATGGCTTGACAAGTAAAAAAAGACCACCAGCTCCTTTAAGACAGCGTTTTTCCACACTACAGGGGTTCATTTATAAGTAGTTTCATCATTTATAGTAGTGCATGATAAAAATAATGAGAAAATAATTAAAAACTGGCATAAATGAAAAGTTTTAATGCATAGTTGATTTCATTTTGGAAAAGGTAAAAATCTCTTGTTGTGAAAGTTGGGTGATTTCACTGATTTCATTGAGTTATCACGTAAAATGTGATTTTTTCAACTTTGGAAGCCTTTGGAGAACAAGCAAAGGATAACAACTTGGCATTCGCATTTTTCCACGATCGTGTGTTTTGAAAAAAAAAAAACAATTTAGTGACCATTCTGTCACTTTCTATTCAAAAATAATATTGATCCAGAATTCTTAAGTTTCTTCAAAAATGTTCAGATTTGATGTTTTCATACACATCATGATCCGCAGATCCCAAAAATGCGAAAAAAATCTTGGGATGCCATTCGAAATTACGAAGTTAGGGCCATTTCCAGTAAAACCGGAAGTTACCAAACATTGACACATGCGTCAAAAGATGACATTTCTCAAACCTATACTCTATACAAAAAATCTTTACCATTGAAAAAAAACCCAGCGAATGCCAGCGCGAAACTAATCTCGTAGACACACGGTATATTAATTAGGTGCTGATTAGGGCCTTTAATTAAAAATTAGGTGCTTCTTTAGTTTTTGAGAAAATAAAAAAAAACTAAGGCAGTCTCCTATAATAGTGAAAAGTATTTTTTCAAATTTTTCTTTTGTATCAGAATTAGGTGCTTTTTAGGTGTTCCTAAATACTCGATAATAATAATTGACCGATTCAAGTTTTTCTTCGACTATTTAGGAGCACTTGAATAGCACCTAATTCCAATACAATATTTTAGCCACCGTCATCAGATTCGTTAGAAATACACCTCCAAGTAAGCGTAAAGCCAGCAGTCCCCTAATAATAATAAAAAAATCTGTAACTCAGTTAATAATTAACCGATTCAATTTTTTCTTCGACTATTAAGGAGCACCTAAAAAGCACCTAATTCTGATAAAAAATCAAAATTTGAAAAAAAAAATTTCACTACATGGGACTGATAGCTTTCATAAGCCTAGCCAGTCCCTTAGTTTTTTTTTTTTGATTTTCTCAAAAACTAAAGAAGGACCTAATTTTTAATAAGAGGCCCTAATTAGCACCTAAAAAGCACCTAATTATTATAATATAGTCCCCGAAGTGTTTTTCCACCTTGGGACTGCTAGGTTTATAGACCTACTTCATCTGATGGTACAAAACTTTATTTCGTATATCACCAAATAAAGAAACTTTTTCTTATCATCGATAAAGTTAGTTCAATAACTTTAATTTGGACATTCTGCTATTATAAAATAGCAATAATAGCATCACATAATTCACGTACACCTATTTGATTAACCCGAGTCAAATTGAAAATTTAAAATACTCGCGATGCACTAGATAGGTGAAATAAAACAATTTTTTTTCTTCTTGCTGCACTAGATTTCTATACCTACTAACAAAGAATGCGTGAGAAAGCAAATCCAATGTTTTACTTACACCATTAGATCAAATTTCCTATTTCCACAAATGCATTTGAAACATGGAGTTTTTTTATGGTATGGTGCGCAATATTTGGTTGAGGAAATAAATGCTAATATATTTCATTTTACATCAATTTGAATGTCACCTTCGCCTACCGTTCGGCTGATAAATAACGTCATAGTAATTTCCGTGCCAAATGGTGACCTTTAGTATGGCCGACCTTAAATGGTTTTAGTGGTGCCAGTAAATAAGCGGGTTTACATTGTGCCTTTTGACCTTAGCGCATCATCCTTCATTAAGGGTGCGTTAATAAGTTTCGGCTCCTGGCACAAACTTACCTCCACTCCGACAGGGTTGGTAACGCGTTTTAATAGATTCTCTAAGGTTTTATGCTAATTTTATTAGTCATTTATTTTTTGATAATTCACAAACATCGCAATTGAAATAAACTTGGCAACTATGACGGTCTTTACATTCACCATAACCACTGATGGAGTAGCATATGTTAGGTTTTAATGGGTGCCCGGACCACCAGTTCTTTCATTTGTTATTTCTAATTCAAGGTCATCTAAGCAGCAGGCAACCTTTGCTTCGGACCAATGGCGTGGGGCCTGGTAGGTACCGACCTATTCTAAAGCGAGGGACCGCGATATCATTAGTCACCCGAAAAATTTATAGTTTAGCCTGACCCAAAACGGACGAAGGTTTTGAGTTTGCATTGGTCCGCCTTCTTTTCTAAGAAGTTTAGAATAATTATCGGTCACACAAGATGGCTTGGTACCACAAAAAGAATAATAATATTTATTTTGTGCCTTTTTTAAAAAAGCAGTATTCGATGGATTTTCATTTGAATTCGTATAGGTAGGTACTTTATTAATTGTAATTTTATCGTTGATATGCTAGTTTTATTTTCTTCTTGTTTTTAAATTGGGTTAGGCATAGTTTAATTTATTAGCCGCAAATTCAGTTCTGAGGGGTTTGTATAGTCCCAATATCAATGCTCATGAAGAACCACGCTAAAATGGTGGCGGAGTTCCTAATATTTATATTAAAATGAGCTACACTAAGTTTTGAACTTCCCTTCCCTTCAACAACTATTAGCTGCATAGCAAAATATTAATAAATAAAAGAAGATCGTCATTAGCCCAATTTTGGAAAATCTAGTAATGAACCAAACCAATGCGCATTATAGCAACTCGATTCAAAAACGCCATTATTTTCTCCGATGCCCTTCCAAACAATAAAATTGAACTATAAAAGGAAGCAACCAAATTTGAATTGGCATAGACAGTTAGAACATTAGATCAGATGTGAACTCAAATATTGCGGCATGTTCACACACGAGTAATCGAAAGTGTTCAAATTATCGAAGGTAACAATAGGCACACAAAATACAACTTCTGAAATACTAGCGATGTGACGTAAAACCACAGAATTACTTATTAGGCCAAGCATGGAAAATATAAAATGAAATTTTCTCATTCAAAATGTTTAAATATTTTGGAAGGGTGAATAATGCTAAAAACCTGTGAAACTCAAACATTTTTTCTTCGTTATGTTCTGAACCCGGCTGTTGGGTATATTTACGGAAATCTTTTTTCTTCTCTACGTTCTGAACTTGTCTATCAGGTTTATTTACAAAATTATTTTTTCTTCCTATTGAACAGAGAATGGGTGAAAATGTTACCTAAAACAAAGGGTTATATCTCATTTCGGATGAATCTTTTAAAATTTCCACGACGTGGCTTGGAATAAAGTAGTGGAGCTTGTGAGAACCAGATGCATGCGTGCATCTCGAAAATGTCATCCCTGCCTTGATAAATTTTGAAACTAGAGAAGCCTTTTGTTGGTCAGCTGTGTCAATTTCACTGAGTTCTATCAACTGAGACTAAGATAGTTTCAGTTGGATTGGAAAGATAATGATAACGTTCCATCGAACATTTTGAAACTTCAGCATTTCCCCTGGTGACAGGTCAGTTCATTTTCCTTTGCTCAAAGAATTCGTAAGGTCTTCTATTTTCGAATATTGAGAATGCTCTGGCTCACCATCTTCATAATTTTCCTCTGGTTATTATTAATTGAGCAATGGAATCTTCCACTAAAATTTAAATACGTAATTTAAGCCTAAAACCGTGAATGAGGGACCATTTTAGGTATATTTGCCGAAAAAAATGTATCTACGAGCTTATAGATGAGTTTTCTACGGGGATTTTAAAACTGGAAAAATTTAAAATAAGTTTTCAAAACGCGCCAAACGAAGGCGTATAAGCGATATGAGCATCTTCTACTAATCAAATTTAAGAGACTCCATCGACAAAGCACGAACAGCTGTTCCGGTGACCGCTGGCTTAAAGCTTTGATTGCGCTGTTGCCAGTTGTGACTAAATGTAGTGCGTCGTAAGAAAGAAAATTAAAACTGATTACAAAACATAAAATTAAATTGTGAATGACAATAATTTTTTTAAAAAAGATTATGAACTCTTGAATCCCTAATACCCACTTGCACCGTTTTGTCTAACTGATCAGTTTAATTAACGGACAAGTTAAAATTTAAGAGCGGAATTATTTCTAAAGCCTTGCACCGTGATTTTTCAGGTAAGGCTCAAAATTTAACTAGGAATCTAGGGAATTTCACTAAAAATCGGGAACATTGGTACTAGTCATAGAGTACAAGTTAACTTCACACTCATTTCTGACGCAAATATTTTGACGTTAATGGTGGCAATTAGGTTTCTCTCAATATTCCTTTCAATTTTTCCATTTTTTATTATGGAGGAAAAGGGAGAAAAAAAAAGGGTCGATCCTCAAACTTTCCAGAAAATGAAATGTTATCAATATAGTGACCAGATACAAAGGTACCATCGAAAATAAAGAGACAGATAAGGCGACAAATCAAGAAAAAAGTGCTGCATGGGACAAAATTATCAAAGAATTTGATTCCGCTTCCCCTGTAACAAGCTACTGATCGAAGGAATGCTTAAAAAGGGGTTCTAAGGTTTTAGCCAAAGTCTATGTTCTAGTGACTTTAGGTCCCAACTTCTATTCTATGGAATAATTTCGCAGGCATTCCACTTATATACGATATAAAAAGGTTTTAGTTACAAACACGCATAATTTAAAATTCAAGAAAGTGTTATTAAAAAAATGTTTTTTTTTGGTGGATTTACGTTTCCGACGATCTTCTCTTTGAAATTTGCCGAGCGGAGCGAGCAATCGGAGACTCAAAAATAATTAAAAACAAGAAGGTGTTATATTTGCAAAAGGTTTTTCACGTTTTTGGTGGATTTACATTTCCGAGAATCTTCTCTTTGAGGTTTGGCGAACGGAGCGAGGAATCCGAGACGCAAAAATAATTTAAATTTCAAGATCCGATAACTTATTGGAGCTTGTAGGTACTTGCGTTCTCACCAACCCACGTTGAAGGTTATTGGTCGTCATTCAAGGAATACCTTAGTTGTACTTTAAGGAGGTTAGGAGTAATGCAGTCTCCCTTTCTTAGGGAATATATCGACCAATTTATGTGGTTTCAAATTTATGGAATACCTGCCAAAGCAAAGGCAAATCACTGGGGAATTCATCTTTGATACACAGCTAATAGCGACCGATAGTAGAGTAAGTAGGAAATTTTCGTAGTTGATTTTCGAAAGGTGTCAAATCGTCATTGACCCGCAAATCCGAGGGTGTAACAACTGGTGGCAATACATGTACAGATTGTATAGCATTACAACGCATTACTTGCGCAGTACGACGCATTACTGGAATAACATGGAATTACAGGCATTACGGTGGCATTACTTGGTATTACTAGGAATTACGCTGACATTACAAGGCATTACCTTCGAATATGGCGAAATTACGCTTGCATTCAATGGAATTATGGTTGATCTAGGGGTTGATTTTTAGGCTTTTAATGTACATGCAATAATTGTATGTATCTAATGAGGTACTAATCAAGCATGTATTATTCTATTAACCCTCAAATTTTCCAAACATCCATTGGAAGATCATATTCATATTACTTACCTCAATATTTAAAATAATTTTGGGAAAGTTTGTATATTTATAAAATTAAAATTATTTTCACATACCTACAGGGTGAATTAAAAAAAAAAGTTACAGTATGTATTTGTTTAAAACGGGACACTCTATATATTATTATCATTTTTGGATTCTACTCAATGTGCTTCATCTAAATTCGACTGTTTTCAAGCTAGAAACAATTGAAAATTATAAGCTTTGTTCGGGTTCGAAAAAAAGACGGTTCTAGAATGGTTCAAAACAATCGCACAGTTTATAATAATTGAAATTTGTGATAGCCGAGCCTTTGTCATTTTGTTGATTGATAGACTGGGCGATTATTCAGAACCGTCCTTTTTTTGAACCCAAACAAAGCTATGATCTAGAAATTTCATATAGCCTAGCCTCACGACAATGACGTACCATTGTCACCAAAAGTATCTGGGACAAACATAATTCATATTGATCTCCTGTGGTCGTATTTTTGAATTTATACGAGTACATTTCGTACACGAAATTTGACTGACAGCAATGTAAATTAAATGGTGAGCATTCGAAATCGTATCAAATTTTGTATGCGAGAATATTCGAAAATACGACCCCTGGACTATTCCAAGTTAACCTAGATAAACGTAAAATTATTAGCCTATCCAAAACACGTGACTTTGACTAGCAAACAATAGGTTTGTGTGCCTCTTGGCGGACATTTTAATTTAAGTTTGATAGCACCTTGGATAGTTGCCTATCTAAAACACGTGACTTTGACAATCAAACAATGAGTTGTGTGTCTCTTGGCGGACATTTTAATTTCAGTTTGACAGCATCTTGGATAGTCTAATTCATAATTTGACAAATATTTGACACCAAAATCATATAATAGTACAAGAGCTAATATGATGCTGTCCAAGTTACTTTTGGTGACGATAATACAATCTGTAGACAAGGCTTACATTTTTTATGGACCAATAAAATCATTGGATCAGAACCATTTCAACTCTTGAGTCAGGATAAATCGAGGGATAAATTAACCATTGGTAAAACTCTACCAAAATGGAAGACAATATGTCGAGCAATATCTATTTAACAAGTTGAAACGGTTTTTGTAAAATAGATTATGAGAAAAATTCAGCATTTTATTCAGATTTAGGACCGGTTTATTTACCTTCTGATAAACTGTCAGGTAGGCAATCTGAAAAACGTGGTCTGTAATTCTATTGTTTGGCCAGTTATCGGCTGACCAATAGAATTATAGAACGGTGAATTTATCTTGCAGATAGTTACCAGCAAGTTTATCTGAAGATGAATAACCAGAGCCTTAGAAAAATAACTATCTATAGAATGATAATAAATATGGACAAATTATAGGATGTGAAGTTGGTTTTCAACAATGTATAATGGTTTGTTTTTCTGGTCGGTTTATGTAAAACTGTGAAACTATTTCATATAGCCTAGGTATACATAATTATAATGGCATTACATAAAATTACATGGCATTATGATGTAATTACTGGCATTACTTGGAATTACTGGAATTACTCATGTAATGCGGAATACATGTACAGATTTTGGTCCAGTTGTTTCCCCCTCGCGCAAATCGTCAATTTTGAATATAATTTTCTGATGAAAAATATGCATTTAGCGCATTTATATTTTATTTATAGCTTAAACGTTTCTATTTGATTTGAATCTTTCTCAAAAAAAATAAATAAAAATGCCGTTTTTATTTGGACCTATACCAAAGTCATTAGACCCAAAAATCGTTAACTGTGATTTTAAACCACCGAAATTGGGGGTTAATTTTAACAGTAGTTTAGAGGTAATTAAAAAAGAATTAACTTGCGGTGCAAGTCAGTTACGAAAAATAAACGTTTGTTAAAATTTAAACCTCTTTTTAACTTACGGTGTAAGTGGGCATAAGTAAATAATTTAAATATTTTTTCTAGTATACTGCCAACAGTTTAGAATTAAATATACATATTACAAATTTTCAGTGCTGACAGTTAATGGCAACACTGCCAAAATTCAAGTTGTGACGATAAATTCCGTGTTTTTATTTGGAGAGTTTTCTTTTTCATTTATTTTCTAAACAAGAAGTCCAAATTTTTCAAAAGTAAGGGGTGCAAAAAATTCTATTTTTAGTTGCTTTATCGAATTATGCCGATTTCATAAATGTCAATTTGAAAATTCTACTTTTGTATAACAGTTGAGAATTTCTTGTTTTCGACCATTTTGAACATTCTAGCGGACAAGAACAATTCATGGCAAAGAAGAAACAGAAAATGAATATGAGATTATGGAACTTTAAATCTCCGAAAATGAGTATAGTTACCTATAAGTATTGAAAAACTAGAAATATTGTGGATAATTGGAAGTCCTACATATTTTTTTCTTAAATATTTAAAAATGTGTTTACAAAGTACCTACTTACTAAATTGTCCAATTAATAAAGCAAGTTATGAAAATGTGCATTAGTTAAAGTCCGAAAATATCCATTTATTTAATAATTTATTGGGCATTTAGGTACGCGATGTTCTGTATACATGAACACGCGACATACGAATATCCCCGAATGCTTGGTGTTAAAAGTTTGAGTCCAAGTATCGGCATAAATAAATTCTCATTGCGGGATATGCACACATATTTTTCCGTAAAATAGGCAAAATTGAAACTGCATATTCTGGATAGCTGCCACTGACTGAATCTCAATAATTATCACGACCACGTTAAATCACCGTATTATACTGATGGGTATTTTATAAAACTGTCTGTATTGTAGAGGTTTGCGGTCATAAAGTTATTATTGACAAATAAAGGAAAAATATCTAAAACAGTAGCAAACATACGCTTATAAAATCCTGCATAAGTACAATTTTTTGTCACCGCCACCAAAAAATGATGTGATAGGAAAAACCTAATTAAGTTGTTCAGAAAAAAAATAAGTCGTTCAGTCAGCAGTTGGGTGAAAAAGAATGAAATTTTTGCAGAGGCACAGGTCCATTCGACGAAAATGCCTAAGATTTTTTAAATGCACATTCAGACAAATATTATTTATTGACTTAATAAATTAATATATTCATTAACTGTTCATACATCATCTACAAGGAACAATAAATTGAGAAATAACATTATCATTCCAATAAATTTAGTTAGTGCAACTATGGAACAATCGTGTAGATAGTCTTGCATGGATTTGCCTTTGAGTTTAGAAGGCAAATTGTGTTAAAATAGTCCAAGAGCGATTGTCAATCCGCTTCACTTTTATTATTAAAAAAAAAATGCTTACTCTAAATTTTCCAGGAGATAAACTTAGTGTCCTTACCTGAAACAAAAAAAATATATATATTAGTATAAATGTGTACTGATAACTTGGGCATTATGAGCTTCGTTCCAACACAGCAAGAAACTGTGCAATGTTCAGTCACGATTCTGCGCAATTTGTGCGTCGAATCCGAAAATCGTATACAGGGTGGATCCGAAACCGTTCATGGAATGGTATTTGGCATGATGGAACTGAGCTATAGTTAAGATATTGAAAAAAAGTCTACAAGGAAGCTTTCTATATACGTAGCCCATTTATGTTGTATACAGAAATTTTCTATTTCACACCATTGATTTATTAACTAGATTGCCTGAAATGTTCAAATTTCCAAAAGTTGATATTTCCAAAAACAAGAGTTGATAGCCAAATTTTCCTTGCCAATGCATTCCAAATTACAATAAATTTGGTATGGTAAAATTTGTTTAAAGGTAAAAAATCATCCGCTCACGTACTATCGTTGTACTTTAAACTTGTACATTTGCCGCGATGTGCCCCTGCCCGTTTCGCGAATATGGCTCACGGTTACGCTGACATTTACATTTTAATGCCGTGCGGCCGTTGCCACTATTATTTCACTATCATTCGCTCTACGCTAGTCAAGTCTGGCTTATCTTGCGTTATTACAGCACAAGCCGGAACGAAAGAGATGTTCGAACAGGTTTTGTCCATAATTTGATTTAGTTTCAATACAAATTTACCTAATAAAGACAAAATCAATTTTTCTGTTCTATATAAACATAGATGTCTTTCTTGTTTAGTTTCTATTCTATTTCATGACCGGTTCAGATAATTTCCAAACGTTCATGTCAACGTCAAAATCTTCCACTAAACCTAGACATAGTGTTGTTAGAGCGTTGCACTGATAGATATGCCAAATTCCGAGAGGTTCGAATCTTAGTCGAAACAAAAACATTTTTCACTAAACTTCAATTATTATAAGTCCGGTGTATTTTATTAGTTTTGCCTTTTTTTTTGTACTTGCCACCTTTTTTTTTGTACTTGTCACCAAATCGTGGTGTAATTTTTATCTATCCATTTGTAGTCTGAGCCCAAGACAAAATACTTACCGGTTGCCGAAATAAGTTAGGTATATTTGGCCATTTTTGCAAGTTTTCTTTTTGCAATGAAATTATTTTATACTTTTCAAGAGAATCCTCGTGCACTCATGTCTTTTCCACTGAATCTCAATAGCGGAATCTAACTTCATGTATGACATGATAATTTTAATTTATTAATTTAACAGACAATATATTGTAGATTCAGATTCGTGTACAAAATGGTTTTCGATTGATTTACTCACGTTTCAATTTTTTCCTAAGTTCACTAAACAGCCCTCAAGGCTGCGAACAAGACCTCTCTAAAATTTCATCATCATCAATTTCGTCACAAGATCGTTTTAATTTTCCTGAACCAAATTATAGATAACTATCTTATTTATAGTCGTATAGTTTAGCTTCAACCGGGTACAAGAAGTAATTTCGTTATACCAGACAAAACCTTGCTGGGTTGAGAAATACCAGAGTACGTGCTACAGGTTTTTTTTGAAAGGGTACACGAGGATTTTTTTAACCTCGTTTCCGTCTAACCAAGTTTAAACGATTCAAGTAAAATCAAATGGAAGCTTGCAGAATCATCGGTTAGATAATTGCTCGAATAATAGTTACCTTGACTCTTGACTTTAAAGATGATGCGGCTTCAATTATTGTAAAACGTTCTATTAACTTACTACTGAATTACAAGAAAAATAATGATAACACCCGAGGATAATACTAAGCGTAACCAAATACTAAATAGTAAGTCTTTTGTAGTGACATTAGTAATCATGCAAAATATAATAGTTATAATTATTTTGGCTGAAGTATTGCAGTAGGTAAGTATTTTAAAATATTACCTATCTCTACACTATAAAACATTGAATTTGAATAAAATGTTATTTGGGTTATCTACGTATGTAAATCATTATAGAACTTCTTTTCGTTGTGGCAATAACGTCAAAGAATATTCAATTATATAAACAATAAGAATAAGAACGCAACAAATTTAAGATAGATACCTTTCTTTGCCTAATACCCATCATTGCACCCAAAAAACTAAAAAGTATAGATTAAAATGGCAACTACCTACGAGTAACTATTTTAAAAATGGCGAATTATTAGACATTAGTATGCCTTGTTCATGGTTCGCGTCAGTTAAAATTTTAATTTCAAAATAGCGTCTTTCTCCGAGGAGAAGGAGGAAAGAAATATTGCGGGCCTGGGAAACGCTGGAAAAGAACAATGATTCATGGGAAAAGTCGGGGTTCGCCCGGTCGAGCATTAATTCATATTTTACATTAGATTTAATAAATGCTGCTTTATTGTAATTTCAGGTAATTGTAAAAAAACACGGTAGCAAAGTCGGAATTATAGTTATTTCTAATTATTCTTCTTTGCAGCTGAAATCTAGGGAATATATTGTTAGATTGAACCGTTGGCAAAAACAATGCATTTTATGTACCACGTAAAATTATTATGGCAAACTGAAATGAAATAAGTACCTACGATATCAAATATCTAAATTCTCCTTGCAACCCAAGCTCATAAGTGTTTATTAAATTTGGTTTCTGTACAGGGTTATTCACTATATTTTGACCCTCCACCTGCAGCCTTTAGTGCCTTTACAGGTAGATGATAGGTGTAAATAAAAAAGTTGTGCAGTTTTAGCTAAATTTTTAGAATCCATCGTCAGAAACAAAAAATTATTGTCAGAAATTTGAAAATTTGAGTACTTTCAACTTTTTTCGAATGGAATTCCCTATATTTGATCCTATATTTTTGAAGATCACAATTTTCCGATTCCAAAAATATATAGTTTGTCTATATTTGGCGTAGCCGTCTCCAACATATTTGGCTCTAAAAATTATAAAAATACTATCAGAGGAACCAAGTGCCTCAAATTTTACCTGCACCTTTCACCTTTACAGGTAGAATGGTTCACAAAATCTAAGTCAGTAGAATATTAGTTTTACAATTTTTAGAGTCAAATATGTTGGAGACGGCTCAACCAAATATAGACAAACTATATATTTCTGGAATCAGATACTTATATGCTTTTCAAGAATTTAGAACCAAATATAGGGTATTCCATTTGAAAAAAGTTGAAAGTACACAAAATTTCAAATTTCTGACAATATTATTTCGTTTCTGACGATGGGTTCTAAAAATTTAGCTAAAACTGCACAACTTTTGAATTTACACATATCATCTATCTGTAAAGGTAAAGGCTGCAGGTGGGGGGCAAAATATAATAAACTAGCTGACCCGGCGAACTTCGTGCCGCCTCTGAATTATTAAATATCTATTAAATGTTGTGTGAACGTATCTATTACCTGAATTAAATTCAGTTTTTTTCGATGGTGAATTTGGCTTTGGTTGAAAAAAATTAATGTTTACTCTCTGGATCAGAAGTCACCTAAAATTTAAATTTCACATCATCCCTTTTTAGGCAGCTTGTGGGCATTATTCTTGTAAAGTGTACCATCAAATAAATAAACTCAAAAAAATCTCCAGCGCAGCCCTGTTTCACTCTATCTGCACTGCACTACTCCATCTGTTCTACTCTATCTGCACTATTCGATCTGATCTACTCTTTCTACACCACTCTCTCTGATCGGAATAGTGGAATAGTTCTGTTCGGAATAGCTCTAGTTCCTGAGTAGCATTGTTCTACTGTATCTGCAATGAAAGTACCGCGCAACGGCGAGCTTCGTTCTAGGTATCAGAGATAGCGCCGTATACAAAATGGTTTGCAATGAAAATGTGGCGGTAAACTTGGTATCGGTTATAAGAGATGGCGCCGTATGCGGGCTCAGTGAATTTTTTTCATAAATAAGTAAAATAGGTTATTTTGTTTTTTGTCTTTTTTTTTGTTGGTTTTTTCGATTTATTATGTTAGTATGGACAAAGAAAATAAAGCAAAAATCATAAAAATCAGTCCAGCTGTTCTCGAGTTATAAGTGCTAGAACCAACACAACTGTGTTTTACATATATAGATAATAATGATAACAAAATGATCCTCCATTTATTGAATAATTCATTTATTACAAAAAATGTGATAAATGAAGAACCGCTCAACCCATTTTGTGCAAACTTCACATAAACCATCTAATAAATAGTCCGAACAAAGCCTAAACATTTGGTTTGGCTAGGTGAGCCCGTTCTTGAGTTATAAAATTACAACGAAAAGTGGCATTAATTTTTATATATATAGATAGATAACGGGGTACAGTTCAATTAGGCAAAAAATTATCATAGATTTCACCATAGGTTTGTTCCCACAGCTGTAAGAAGGAAATTTTTGACTAATTATTTTTCTATATAGGAAAAGCCGCGTTCGTACAGAGATTACTATAGGGTGCCCAGCACCATTGAAGGGATCATGCAAAGAGCTCTTAACATGGTCGAAAGATGGTGTAATAATCTCGGGCTCCGGTAAATCCGGACACGACCGAAGTAGTACCATTTACAAAGCGAAGAAACGCGGGCCTGGAAGGCTCACGCTTGTTGGGATCGAGACTTGCTCTATCGTTTCAGTCAAATATCTAGGAGTCATTTTTGACACCAGGCTGACCTGGAAAGATCACGTCAACAGGGTTGTCCAGAGGACCACTGCTAGCATTTGGGCATGTAGAAGATCAGTTGACTGGGCACTGGGTGGTTAGATACCCTGCACAAAATCGGATTCGGACGTAAATTAGGTAAATATGAACTGGTAGATAGGTAGGGTTTGAAACAATTATGTTGCTGATCACAGAAAGCTATTTGTTTATCGCTGGATTTTCTATCACAGCTGTGTTCTCTGTGATTACTGCCAAGTTAGATATTGTTCTGTCTGGACCAAAGTAAAAAGGTTCAGATTTTAATGGTTGGCAGTGTGGTTCAGCCCCACTTTAATAAAGCTCGTGAGAGAACACAGTTCTGAACAAGTTAGGTTGGATCTGATCGTGTTATAGCCTTGCCTTCGGATTGAAGATGTTCTGAGTCAAGAGAAATTCTAGACAAGATCGTTTCGAGTGTTTATTGTTTAATACGGCAAGTCCTTATTAAATATTTATTTGTTCGACTAATACTGGTAGCCTTACTTTTGAGTTTTGCAGAACGTTGAAAACTTTGAAAAAGGTTCAGTAATTTGACATATTAATAATTTTTACATCATTCGGAGGAAATTTATCGGACAGTTCGATGATACATTTATGAGTGAGCTCTTACCCAAATGTGTATAGTGCATTTCCAAGATTTATGGTCCATTAAATAATATATAGTAATAATTAAAACTTTATAATCCAAATAACGGCATACTCCTATTCCATTAGGTACATGATCATTAAAATGGAGGCTATTACATAGCGCATATCTAAATCCGTAAAACCTATATAGAATAAAGGGGCGGAAACGTAAATATTCGGGGTGAATCAAGAAATACCTATATGGGTATAATTTTCCGTTTCCAGAATATTGGGGAATACCTATCAGTCATTAAAAAAATGGTGAACAATTTCTTGGAACTATACCTCTCGTTTCTGGAAATGTATAATTTGTGCTCAATAACTGATCTCAATTTAATCAGCATTAAAACAAATCCAACTAAATCTTGGAAATATTATTATATGAGTGAATACAATTTGTTTTAGATAAGATAATTTGCATTTACTAATTAATACAAAAAATATATCTATTAGTGTCGTCGATTGAACAAAATTTGTTCAGCATCTCAAATTAAGACATTCTGTTTAGAGCGTGGATTTTTAAAAAATGCAATAAATTGTGCTTAATTTCGCGTTGCAAAACGCCCGTTACCTTTTAAACAATAATTTATTACTCGGGACGCCAATAAATCGTAGGCATTTCAGGATTTCAGTCTACACCCACCCACACGCTGAGGTTTGCCCACGAAAACTTATGAAAGGTTATCCGAAGAACATTTAAATTCTTACTTAATTGTCTGACAATCACACACACAACTTCAGTATTGAATGGCAGTAAATTAGGATGGAGGCTTGCCATTTTGTTTTAAAGATATTGTATAGATTTCTCATTCTTTATTAATCCTCCCAAGCCTTTGTCTGTTGCAGGTATCGTAAGAGGTTGCGAAATGTATCTTTTAACCACCGATTTTGGACCGGAAAATTTTGCATTTCAAAACACAGCATTATTATTGTCAAATGGTCGACAATAAATTCGTTTTTGTATGCTGAAGTAACCAAGGTCTCTTGGTATTTAAAGAGATATTAGCAATTAAAATTTTTATTCGCTTAAAATTCTGGGTGTGTAACTAAAACTGAGAAAAAAACAACCTTCCAACTAATTTTATGTGCGCGGCGCACCTCGAATTTATGATTGCCGATTGGATGCAGCAGCATTTTTTCTCTATTTGAAAAGCTTATATAACTCAAAAATAATTTCAAGAATTGCAGAAAAAATAAAGAAAAAAGCGACACAAAAAAGTGGCTTTCAGCTGGTGCTCTGATGGATGTATAAATCAATGTAATATGGTAATTTACCACATTCCTATTCAAAGCTAAATATAAAGAGATACAGAGGAAACTTTGGAATTACTGTAACGAAAACTATTTTAATTTCAAATAGATGACATTGTTAAGAAAAAAAATTAACTAGGGAACATTAATCTGAGGTTTGTGTGGAAAACAATAAGAAAAAAAATAAAAAAAAAAAAAATTAAAATTAAAAATTCAGACAAAGAAGTGGTGGCAAATCAGAAGCGTCCCGTCCACACTTAGATTGTGCGACGTGCTGCGAGGCGCTCAATTAGAAAATATGGCCGGGATGCTTATTCTGTAGGTTTACAAGGGACTTTGGCAGAGCTTTCCCTCTCCCAAACTGTGCACACCTCATGGACTTACCAAAAGACGTGACTGTTGATAAATTCAGTTTCGAGAAAAACTTTTCCATCGAACTAAGTACAAAGAACAGATGGAAACAAAGAATGTATTCAGTCCCTTAAAGCAAACACCATCAAATGGTTCACAGACGGCTCCAAAACTGCTGAGGGGACAGGAGCCGGAGTATTCGGGCCACGAACCAGATGGGTAAATCACCAAGCATATTCTAAGCGGAACTTCATGCGATCGGAAAATGCGTGCAGTTCAACCTGAACAGAAGGTACCCAAAACGAGAAATTGTAATAATGTCTGACAGCCAAGCAGCTATCAAAGCATTGAGCTCGCCGGTAATCAATTTTAAGATAGTATGGGAATGTCTACAGAAACTTAATGAGCTGGGGAAGGAAAACAAAGTAACCCTACTCTGGGTTCCTGGCCACATAGGAGTCGAGGGCAATGAATGCGCAGATGAAATTGCAAAAATGGGAGCGGCCACTCCCTTCACTGGGCCAGAACCTTTCTGCGGCGTCGGAAATGCGCACCTCAAAGAAATCCTCAAAAAGGAAGAGAACCGGCTAAGGAACAAACAATGGCTAGACCAACCAGGACTACGACAGGCCAAAGATCTACTGGGTAGCTACAACCAAAAAAGATCTGAACTGCTGGTCAACCTTAGCAAGAAAAGTCTCAAAACTCTAACCGGGTTTCTCTCGGGACATTGCAGACTGAATAAGCACCTACATAATCTGGGGTTGGAAGAAGGTAACACTTGCAGATTCTGTGAAGACGGTGAAGAAACACCTCACCATCTTCTACTGAACTGCGATGCCGTAAGCCGCTCAAGAATGAAGAACCTGGGAAGTCCCCTTATACAGCTGGAAGACATTCCAGCCCTGGAACCGCTAGACATCCTAAAATTCCTAAAGGACCTATGACTAGAGGGGCTGCTTTAAGCAGGAAACCCGAACTTAGCAGCAGAAGGAGGGGTACAATAGATCAACCTTGGTCGCAGTGCAACTGACACCTCCAACACATACATACATACATGCTTATTCTGATTTGCCCTTGTATCACTTTGTCTGAATCTTTATGAACCCACGATTTCAATAAATTTTTTGATGGAGCATCACGAATACGCCGAATATTATAACGGTTACAAAAACGTCGCCGGGCCGCGATATAGGAATCGTTCGATTTGAAAAACGCCTCGACCACAAACGCGCGTTGCTTGTTCGACTACTGCTCCATGATTTCTGTGATGATCCGCACGCAGTCGCCGCAAATTGCCAGCCTAAAGCCCAATTTATAGATTGACGCAACGTAACTGTAACGCTACTGTTGCAATTTATACAGTGGGAATCATTGCAATTGGCACACACTTTAAAAACATCCCCCGTAATCTGTCAAAATTTTACTTCTTTGACACACAGGCAATGTCAAAATCTCGTCAGATTGATAAGTCAGTGGTGAACCTAATAGTTTTGATAAACTGTTGAAGGAAAAAAATATTTGTTTGCTAAAATGGTTTACCATATGCTTAACAATGACGAAAAGGCAAGAGGCAATTGAAATGATAGCACAAGGTGAGACAATTCCCTTAGCCCTAGGTTCTGGCAGTAGCGCGATCATGAATTTAAAGGGAAAATGGATGGACAGGAGCTAAATTATCATGTACACCACTGCACTAAACAGAATTATTGGTTAGAATTTTGACTTAATACGAGGTATGTTAAAAGAGTGTGTGCCAATTGCAATGATTTCCACTGTACATTAGGTAACGTAGCCGTATCTCCGTAACGTAGCGTATCGCAAAAGTTGGCCAACTTTCAACTTTACAGTTTGACCAATGAAAACTCAACAATACTCAACATAACCAAACATTTCAAAAATAATGAAATGAAATGCTACCGGGATGCTGGGCAAACCTAAGTTTGAGGCCTTCAGTATCAAATAAGACAACGTAAATATTGTAAGTATAACAATTCATCACTGATTTTTATCAATTTACGACGCATGTGTCAAACGTAACGCAAGAAATGTATAAATTGCAATTTTTAAAATGCTTGCGTCTTGCTGCGTTACGGTTGCGTTACGGATACGTTACGAAATGTATAAGTCCCGCTTTAACCTCCTCACAAACATCAAGTTGGATGTACAGGACGCGTCGGAAAAGAGCAATTGAAAATTTACTTTGGGTCACCCTGTATAGGATATGAAAACAGCGAACAGTCTTGCCTAGAAGAAATGTTGGCAGAAATTCTAAAGCTCATACCACATACTCTTAAAACACTTTTTGATGATGCCCTAATAAAACTGAGATATGAACGAAGAGAACAGAAGAAATACCAATGACTATCGACCCTTTGTTGTCCCTGTGTCTTCCATTCTCAATATTTATTAGAATTAAGTACAACGAATCGTCCAACATTTCGAAACCAATACAAGACTCCAGACCATCCTCTCACCTCTAATTGATATTATTTGCCTCTATTCATAACCTTCACGACTAAGACAATCGGTCAGCTGGAATATCTGGAAAGTGGCGATTCGCATTGGCAAACTAGAATAGATACTTGGAAATACCAGGATGATTCAGTACCTGAAATGCACAGTTTTTAATCAATAGTGACATACATCTACCGAAGGTCATCGCAGATAAAAGTTTAGAACGGTCTATAGAAACAAATAGGATTAGTTGAGTGAGAAGCCAATGACTATACCAGGAGCAGGAACGCTGAGAAATACAAGGTTAAAATAAGTCTTTGCGCAAGATGGAACAGCATCATTCAAAATTGGAGGCCACCGAACAACAGGATGGCGTTAAATGAGATAGGCCGATGATCTAAGGAGGGTATGTGGACTAAACAGGGAACAAGCAGCAATGAACATGGACAGAGATCGTTAATTTCTATAGTAGATATTCTTTCTCAACTAAGATTATTCTACAGGAAAACTAAAACAGGTAGACCACCATTTGTGAAACCCTGGACACTATTTCAACGATGTTATGACGGTTACAATTTCTTAAGTTTCTAGCAAAACAACGGTTTCTGATTTTAAAAAAATCGTGAAGTGAACCATTTTTAGGTGTCATTCAAGGCAGTTAAACGTCTCTAACTTTTTTCACACCCATAAAAAGCTTCTCAAACAAGTAAAGCAATAGGTTTTTTTCATGAATTTTTTTTTAATTTGTTTATTGGGAAGAAGAGTCAAAATTAAGCTCAATTATATTTTTTTACGATTCTTTTCGGACTTGCAAAGGCTCTAAATTTTGATTTAAAGTTCAAATTTCTTGGTCCCGTGGCTTCACGGCACCAAATTTCTGATTGGTCAATTTTATCCAGTGTTGCCCAGATGTCATGGATTTCATGTAAACTTTTCCTGGCGGGGACAACTAAATCGATATATCGAATCCACAGATTCGTAAGTATCGGAATAAATGGAATCGATTCTCATCCCTATGAAAAACTAAACCCAACTTTTTAATTCATAAATCATTATTTATTTTCATTTATTAGCCTGTCCAACTCCAAAACAGGCAGAAGGCACACAAACTATGAAAAAGCAAACCATAATTCCGAGCATAACCCCATAAGGCCATTATGTCATTGTTCATAATTAAATACTCATTTTCTAGTGTGTGCCTCTAAATTTTTAGAAGTTTCTACCCAATAAGGGAATCATTGTTTGGGGAAGGTGGCTCCACCTGCATTTTACTTATACCTACCAACGCTTAATGTGAAATTTTTCATTTGTTTCAACTCTACCGTCTAGTGTTGTGCTGTGAGTTTTAATTTTACATTTCGGCACTGAAATAGTCGGCATTGGAAATCTTAAATTCCGAAAGCATATCCATGCTCACCTCTGGCCAATTTCTGGAATCGGCTTTTACAAACCCTTTCTCCAGCACAAACAAAATAAACAATATTGAAATTATTGTTATTTTTCTTTCAAATGGTTTATGGGATAAAAACACGGGTATAATTTTTATGTGTCTGTATTCGATACCAGTTTCTCTAGACGAACTTTTTACATTTTCTCAGGCAAAAACATCCTTTTTCTTTTTTCTTCAAACTATACTCAGGGTGACTCCGGCCTCTTGTTTACTTTAGAAAGACCCTTCCAGGTATCTACCAGCAGTGAGTCCTAAAATCAAGATGCTTTCCTTCAAATTTCTACTGGTAACTGGTTACACATTTTATTATGTGATTAATTTGATTGCCTTTGCTTGGGTTTAAGATAATTTCAACATTACCTTTCGGAACCGTTCATTGGTTTTTGGATAATCCCCCAGTGTCAGTGAGTTCAATAGTAATGCTTTGTTCAGTAGCAGCCCCAGCCTGCTGTTTTTTGTTGTTAATTATTGTTTATTTTGTTTGTGATGGAGAAAGGGTTTGTAAAAGCCATTGAGAATAAGTAAATTGGCCAGAGGTCACTGACCTTGGCCTTGACCTAATGGTAAACAAAAATCATGACAATTAAAAATCCCTTTTATCGTTTTCGGACTTTATACTGTGCCGGATAAGTACAGGTACGGATCCCTTTGTCTAATTTGTATTTAGACAAGGAAACAAAATTGTCGAAACTTCATTAAGTGTCGTTCTATTTTTCAAGTCAAAAGTAGGGCTGTACCAAAGTCGATACACAAAGCGATTTTGGCAATCACTGATTTTTGATTGGTGCAAAATATGGCGCAAAATTCAAATAATTTGCTATTTTTTTTCTTTTAATTTCTGACTTCAAGAATTTTTAAAAAATTAACCAACCATCAAACTCTTATGTAGCATAACAAATACACTTTCGTTTCAGATAAATTCAATACCTAATTTCGATTGAGTGCAAGAGGTCTATTAGCGACGCAAGCAGTAATTTTCTAACTATGAAGCTATTTGAATCCTTTTTTCATAACGAGAACTTTTATTTTGAATTGAAAAAAAGGAGAGTTTTCGAATTAAATTCCTCAAACTATTTCCGAATTTTCAAGTGTAGGTACATGTTGACGTCAAACATAAAATACGAGACAGTCACATTTCTACCGCGGTTAAGGTTTTCCTTGTATACTTCGGTACCTACTCCTGAAGACTTTTTGCAGCAAAGCCGGCTGAATTTAACGATTGATACGGTCGATATCTTTTTAGGTCGATGAATCGTCTCAGGGTGGTTCTTAGAGGCGTTACTTACAAAAAACCCAAAGGAAATGTGATGTGGAAGCCTATTCGGTTTTATTCGGGTTCTGCTGCAAAGCAATAGGATAAATTATCTCTAAATTAGATTGCCTAATCCATTGTATGTTATTTGTTTTAAATCATTATTAGAATAAATTTAAACAAAGTTATATGCGCTAAGCCATACAAACAACTGGGGAATGAAAATAATTATTTTCATTATAGTTTATTATTAGCCGCGACGTGGATGCACCAACAACTGTGAGGTATTTAGCCAATAACAGGCAACAAAAATTACTCGGCAAGTTGAGTTGGGGAAGGTTACGGACGGTTATTATGCCGCGACGGAAAATAAATAAATATCTCTCCAACTAAACTAAGTACATACGTCTACGTAACATAATTTGTAGTTATTTACCTATTCACTCATAGATACAGAGGTTGTAAAATTGTTGTTAAACCTCAGTGTATCGTATCGGTTAGATACACTACCTATTAAATTGCAATAAAACAAGGTTTTTAGTGTAGTGATGTAATTATAATAATGGGAATTTGTTAAACAATTAATCAACAATACTGTGTTTATTGGTTATCTGGTATCATCCAATTTTATTCCGTTTTTCTATAATTGATTAGTTGATCAGTATCAACAGTTAGAAATTATAGATTACATAGATACAGATTCCTCGAAAACGAATAATAGACCATAGAATTTTAAAGTCTGCAATATTCTCCAAATAACTTATTTCGGCCTATAAATTCTCCTCCGTCATGATGACCACCATTATACATGGTATAAGAATATCCAGAGTTGTTGAACAAACAGCTTTGAACGCGAAAATAGAAGTATTCGAATATAGGAGCAGCAGGTAGTGCCCTCCCCCAAAGGTACACCCCTGAAGTACCTGTGTATAACCAACGGTATAGCTAATGATCCTGGTTCAGACGAGCTCCGATAGCCCCCCAAACTGTCCCGATATGCTCGTGGGCGGAAACAGGGAAACTCAACTATAATTCCAAAACTGCCACATTTTCAGATGTTCTGACATACCTACCGAAGAGATGGAAATAGTATTTCCGACAGTCAGTGGATCTTATTTTATGCAATACAGACCCAGGCGAATTATAAAGAATTTGAAAGATGGTTGGACGATATTAGGAAGATGTAAGAAAATCATTAATCTGGTAAAAACGTTGATTACAAACCGTTCATGCACAAATGAGTAGGCATTGGTTTCATAGGAACTAATACACACCTAATATTTGCTATTTTATGTAACGTTAGGTACTTATTGAAAAACTAGAATCCTGCTAAAGAACAAACACTACAAGTCGACTCCAGCTAAAATATAAGTAGTAGGTAGAATCCGCAGCATGAAGAATAAATGACCGGAAGAATGCGACAAGTTTGAGAACAACGCGTCGAATGGTTCGTGCTGCCTGTCTTGAACAAACACAACTCCTCCGCATTATTTGTTGTATATTTAGGCTATTTAGTATTTGTCGGTCGTTTAAGTAAGTTTTCTAGGTTAGGTTCTTAAGTTTTGTTTCTACTAGTTTTTATCGGATTTGCTTTCTCTTCCTCTTTAGGCGTCGTCCTTTATCTTCCGTGTTGCGGACTTTATGTGTTTTGAAAAGTTTAAATTTCAATTATTTTTGGCGCTGGCGCTGGTATAAAACGTTGATCAATATGTTGTTCCTAAAGTTTTCCTAGCCGAAATGTGAACCTCCAAACATAAATCTGAAAGAAGCAAAGCAAACAAGTTGCAAAGATGAAAAACCATTATTTATTTTCCATATATGAAAGCTGGCGGATTTTGACTTACCGGTAGCGTGTGCTGGTTGCAACGTCTGCAATGAGGAAGTTGCATAAAATACTCTTTATACTGAACCACTAATAAAATACTAATTATTCAAATATTGAATATAAGAAGGTGCACACGAAAACGCTCTCAAATTGGTAATGACGTCATGGAACGATGAACAAACAAAAGTGTGGTTATGTTAACGTGAGACGTGAGCCGTCAACGCTTGTGTTTACATCGAATTCTATGCAGTTTTGAGTAGTTTTTGATCATACAAGTTGGGTTCAATTTTAATATAATTGATATGATATTAACTTGACAACAAAATAAATTTCCTGTCACATGTAAATCGTATAAAACCAATTACATGAAACACAATGGGTAAGAAAGGACTGAGTCGCTGTAACGGATAGAGATCGTTGACGTTATCCCTATCGCTAGGGCACTTGCTGTCTTCTTCCCTCTCATCGAAATCAATAGAGACGGGACGTCAATGGAGATAGAGAAAATATCTCTATCCGTTACAGAGTCCCAGCCCAGGGAGTACAGAGACTCGTTTCGACAGATATCGTCTTGTGACGTCATTGATTGACGACTGCGTTTTGGCGCGAAGAGAGTTATTTTGAATTTCTGTATGTTTTTACAGAAAAACTATTAGGTGAAAATTTAAAATTCAAGTGGCAAGTGACTTTTTACAATGTGAAGAATTGAATAAGAGAATTAAAAAAAAACTTGCAAATTCCTCATTAACATACGTTAATTATAAGTTATGGACTCTTTGGCCGAGGAATTTGAGCAAGTCCTCGTACTGGTTTTATTTTGAAATTCAGCTTCTTTTAATTTAACCGCAACTCGGCTCGTTCTCAAATTATTAATTGTTCCTAATTGCAATTTTAGTGTTTTTAATTCGAAAATGTACCTACGTTTTAAAATATGGTGCCGCAACACGTAAATTGAAAACAAATTATGTACCTTTAATTATCTACATCCTCTCTTTCTGTGCTAGCTTATTTGATTTCATTATTTTATTGATTTGAAATTAAAATTCTATATTGATTGGTCGAGGAACAGAAAACAAAATTTTATTATGAAATAAAATATTGTCTCGTTGCAGGTACAACCACAATATAAGCATTTGGGTGATCAGTGAGTTATACCAATGTCGATCAACCAATTTTGCCAAACTTTATTCAGAATAATGCCAGTGAATGATGATAATCGAACAAAAATAATTCAATTAACATAGAGGGCCCGGCCAGAATTCAATAAAACTAGCGCCATAGTCTACCTGAAGTCTAGGTATAACCAATAGAACAATCTACTGGGGTGCTAGGCTAATATGTATTTTAATAACAAAATCCTTTGCATCAATATATGCTTTTCATGATATAATTACATGCAGTAACTAGCTAAGCACTAATCCCGATTCAAATAAAGTACGTTTTCACAGCATTTAGTAGGGTTGCTTTTCCCTATAAGGTTTCATCCTTGCAGCTTTAAATTAAACCCTAAAAATATACGAAACCTAACGAAAATAGATAATATTGGCTCTATTTACATGCGGTTTTAGTTCGATACAAAAAGAAATCGCCACCTTGCTGCATAATATGATTTATTTCATTCATTCAAGGCTTCGTTTTGATAAGGTTTTATTCGAATAGGTAGGTACTTATAGCAATTTAACATAATTTTAGTTAACTATTGGCAATGCATAAATCTCTAATAAATTGGTTAACTTGTTTAGCAACAAATAATTTGAGCACTCAATTAGGTAAATGCAATAAGCCAAATCGATCGATTATGTATTTTCAAAATTAGCTCAAGTAAGTTGCGATTATATTTATGTATTTGGCAAGGTTGAAATTATGACCTAATAAAAAATAAATATTGTTCGGTTGCAATAATTGAATCGTTACACAGCCTGTTACAACAAGAAAACGCTAAACAGCTACTTCACTTGAAATAGCAGAACATAAAATTCACTATTAAAAACTGCGATAATTCCGATAATGGTTGTAACTGCTCCCACGCATCTATACATTCGCGAGCGCCTTATCATTTTCAGTTTGCCCTGAAATTAGTACCAATTCAGGATATTATTAGCCAAGTTATTAGCCATTTGGCTAACCCAAACAATAGCTCGTATATTTTGATTCCTTTTAGCTCATTTGATTTAGAAGATGGTTTCTATCTGCTTGCACTGTAAAAAAAAACATGTGCGACTCAAAATTGGAACCATGTTATAGGATGTGACTTGTCGTATTTTTCTATGCTATGTGTTTTCTGTAGGTGGTCCATGTTTCGCAGCCATATGTAAGTGTTGGTATTACAACTTCATTATAAACGCGAAGGTATGGGTAGTATTCTACGTTCTACGAAGAATGGCCATTCATAGTTATATTTGGGATTAGTGCCCGGTCCGGGTTGGTGCAGAATCTGCGTCTTGTTGAAGTTGACCTCTATGCCGATTTTCCTGTATGCCTGGTTGAACTCATTGATGATTGCCTGAAGTTTTTTTTCTCTATTTTGGCCATCACCACGTTACCATCCGATGTCGTCGATACTTTCGTCTTGGCTCGTAATCTGTTTAGGTCGAATAAGCCGCCATCAAGTCTGTTCTAGGAATACCGCTCTGGCCAACATCTCCTGAGATAATTTTGCTACTCTAGCAACATAAAAAATAACAAAACCAAAAATCTAATTTACTGAATTGCTGTGCGTTGCTAGCTCCGAAAGAACTGTCCGAGTCAGGAAAAGTAGTTGGAGAAAACAGAAATTTTATAGGAAACTAACGGTGATAAAGATCAGGATTTTTCTCAAAAATGTGTAATTTTTGTCATCAACCTCCTGGGTTTTCCTTGTTAGAAGTGACGCAGAAGTTAATTTTTGTTTAGATTCATCTACTAAAATTTTGATTCTTCTTCCACTTCAATTTCGCCAAATCAAGATTTTTTTTTACAATCCATGATAAGAGTTATCATAATATCGTTGCTATTGAATTTTTTTTTGAGTGTAAAATAACATCGGCTAAACCTTTATCATTCAAATACCAACAATTCTTTTCTATCATCATTAAATTTGTATCAAATTGTGTCGCACTTTCAAATTAATTTTGTTGATGTATAATCATCCACAGTCCAGGATAGAGCCTTACTTCCACCAAATCTTGGTCGATTTTCTCAGAAATATAATTGAGACCATCCTTTTAATGATTCTTATTCGGATTCTAGTACAAAAACTCGGCAATTGAGAGCTCTCATTATTTAAGATAATGTGATGTATGTCAAAAAATATTGAGATGATAAAGTCATTCATATTCTCCATAAAAATTGAAGAAATATTCAATCAGGGCGTTTTTCGCAACAGGTGCACAAGTAGAGGATCATGGAAATTTGCGTCAGGGCTCGAGACATCTTGTGGAAAAAAGAGTATGATGCTTGTTTGACAAAGTCACGTCACAATTTGCAATGGAATGATCTACAATTTCAATTTAATAATTTTTACTATTAGTTTTTTGTTGTTGCCTATCATTAGTCGAAGTAGGTACGTAGGTACTAAACAATGTTAAATAATAAATTATAAATTTGAAGATTGCAATTCTGCTAATGTTTTTAAGTTTGTTTCTGATTAGTCATTATTGTTTAAAATTTATTTAATGCTATTTGATGATGCATCTGCATGTTATTGTTTTTGACGAAAACATTACTAAATCGACTAATTTATTGGGTGGGGCAGCCAGTGACGCAGATTTCCTGAAAGCTGATCATTAAAAATCACCACAAACATGCCAACGTCTTAAAACCGGACAATTTAGAAGCGCAAATGTTAAAACTGGTCGAATATGAAAATTCTAAATGGCCGAATGCAAAATTTATCTATTTTGCGTCAAGGTTAAATTGGTCATCGCGGACTTGTTTTTTATGCATCTAATTTTATGCGATAAATTTAATGGAAATTTTAAAAACACAAATAATTAAAAATATTATTATTCACATTCATTACCTATTTTTCGACCAACATGGTGGACAGATTATCATCGTCTGTAATGGGTGGGTTATCAATATAAATTTTGCTAGGACTTTTTTTCAACAACGATTAAGTTTGTTGTTTTGGAAATATAGGAAAACATTTTTAATTATAAATAAAAATAGTGAATCACAATGAAAAATCTCTAATGCCATAAATAAAATATTATCAACTTTTGATGTGTCATCATGCTGAGTATATCTGCCATATCAAATCCCTATTTTACCATGTACAAAATAAATGATTTATTTTTTGATTTGACACTGGATTGCACTTAAAATGGCAATAATTGATGTTTATTCTTTCATAGTTATTATCTATCTTAAGGATGGCGCAAGTAAGTATTCATAAAACACCCAATTATTGCCATATTTATTTGTTGCATATAATTACATGTTTCTTCAATTTATGAAAAGTTTTTGAAAGTGGAATGGAAAGAAGTTTTAGCTAGAAATGAGATTTTGTATAGTGAAGCGTTCTCCGGGAAAATTTAACTAAGTGAGGTTGATGGCGATGCCAGGCTGGCTGATTGACGATGGAATGGGTGCTGAGGGGTTAGTTGGCATGACAAATGATGAAAACGTCCCTTTACGCCAAAAGTGACACCAGTTTCGAAGAATCTTTTGTGAAGTGACAAAGGACGTTGTGACGTAAGTCACAAAGATTAGTTCGAGTAAAAACAAGGTAGTTGGATTTCATGAGATAACAAATAAAAGGTCGTAATCAAGGTACGGTAATTTATTGCAATTTGCAGATTAGAAAAATACTAAATGCTCGATAGAAAAATTGAAAATGCAGTATAAAATAATAAGAAATGCCCTATATTTATTATAAAATCACAATATAAAATATACAACTTGCAAGCTAAATTATGTTCCGCATGCATTACATTTATTTATACTGTAAAAATCTGCTCATGTTAACCCAAACTTACCAAAACTAACCCAAACTTACCCCAAAATTTTATTAGTTTTGACGACACAACTTGTACTTACTGTATACCAAATTTTGATGGAAATTATCGAATTTAAATCTTTCTCTAACCTTTGACATAATGAATCAGAATTAGGTACTAAGCATTTCTCAAATTAATCAAGCTTATATTATTTTTAACAAATATTTATTTATTAATACATATAGGAAACAATTGTATGAATTTGGTTCTGAGCATTCGTTACATTTATTGAGCCTATATTATTTTTATCGAATATTTAATAATCTAGGAAGAATATGAATTTGTTATGGAGCAATTATTTTATTTATGAAATGTCTATCATTTTTATGGAATATTTATAATTTTAAGGAGCATGTAAATTTTATATCGAGCATTCATTACATTTATCGAGCGTCTATTACTTTTATAGAATATTTAATTTCTTGTCATGCATTCAGATAAATTAACTGGAAAATGTAGGTATGCATTGGGAATAAAATTTCGAACGTATAATTTGTACCTATAAATAATTGCAACGTAAAAACGCTGCGCAGCTTTCCAAAAAAAAATCTGCCGAGACTGCGTACGGTAACGCTAAATGTATGGATTAAACGAAATGGTAGACACTCGAGTAAATTTCCATGTGATTCTCAGTAGTTTTGATCATGCGAGAGATAAGGTGTCATTCATCATTACGGCCGAAAACCGAATTTATTGGTGACTTGTCATTCGACAGAGGAAGAATATACTTGCATTCTACGCACTAACAAGAAGTGATATTCCGTTTTGGGCCACGCTTCTTAGGCCGGCCTCAACACAGCCGGAATGTCTTTCTGAATTCAGGATCTGAATTCCGGAACACTGACGCACACATATCTTAAAAATTCCGTGACCAGTATTCTCGTAGTTTGCGACATGTTTTGAGCGGTGTTGGTTAAAAAGGGAAGAATCAGAATCTGAATTCCTGCTGTGTGAGCTTGTATATTTGAAACATATGGAAAAACATGCGTTATGAATTATATTCTTACTTTTTCAGATCCGGAATTCAAAACGCTCGTCAGAGTTACTCTGGCAGGTCGATATGAAAAATTATTAATCTGAAAAAATCATAATGTGTGTGCTGTATAATAAAAATATATATCTGCAATTTCGTACGTTATGAATTCAGATTCTGAATTCCGTTTTTAAATTCAGAAAGGCATTCCGGATGTGTGAGGCCGGCCTTAACAAAGTTGGTTCACAACCTTTTGGCAGAGAAGTGCAAAAAAATCGGAGAGATGATTATTTGGGAAAATTTCAACTGAGCCTAATTTGATACTCCTGATTCCGACCAATTCTATGCGAGAAAAACCTTAGAACCGATTTGGACTAACTAGGATTGGGATTTCAAGATAAGCGATACTCTATCTGGCGGCAAATTATGGAACTAGTTTGTAGTACATTGTCGTTTGTTATTGTATTGTTTACCATTGTGTTTTTGTGAATATTTTTGAAGTGTTTTTGAATTTTTAAAGCGTGTTGGGGAATAAATAAGTGTAAATTATATTAGATACATTCAATCATGACCTCAAATCACTACTGTTGTGTTCCTCAGTGCAAGTTTTGGGCCAAAAAAGATGCTTACAAAGGGTTGAGTTTCCACATATTTCCCCTTGAAACAGGCCTACGGGTTTATTTGGAAATGAAGATGGGAAAATAGTTAGAATGGAGAAGAAAAGCCTGGATTTTAAAACTTCGTATTAGCAAACCAGTCATCAAATTCATGAAAGTGTATTTCTCTGCATTTCAAGCAAGAAGTTTGTGTTAAGGTAAACAAACATAATAGATATTTTTGTGTCCTAGCTTCCTTTTAGGACTGCTCCTAGGCATTGATTGAGGACCTATTATCTATTTTTGAAATGTTTTGTTTGAAAATTTTGACTGTTTTTATTATTTACAGGTGGGAGTACAGGTAAAGGTTGGATATTGAAAAAAACAGCTAAACCATCCCAGAATTTGCCCTATTCTACAGTGATCCATAAACCCAGCCAAAAAACAGATTCCATGTGTGCTGAAAGACCTGCCAAAAGAAAAAGAAATCAAGATTCTAGTGAGAGCAGTTCAAGTAATGAATGTAGTGATACTTGTATTCAATTATTAAACTCTTTTGAGACAAACATACAAATGGACGAGCAAACAGCAGAAAGTGTCAAGTTTTTATTAAATTCTAATTACCAGTATTATAGGCAGGTTTGTGGTCAAGTTATTTGACTTTGTTAATTCAATATTTACCTATTTATAAATAAAAATAAAGAGTTATTTATGAAATATTTATTTATTTATTGCACATACAAGTTATTCAAATACAGACATTATTAGGGACATCTGCCTTGACCCTTTTGGCAATGTCCTATAGTGGAAAATTTTAAGAAAAAGATCCGTTTAGGCTGTTGTATGGATATGACCATTTCGGATCAGGTAAGCGCAATAGATTATATTGAATTTTGGCCTGCCTTAGGAGCCATAGAGCCCGCAAACGCATTCAATCTAATGTAAATCATATGCAAATTAAGTTAAAAATAAAAGTGAGGTTATGAATCAATGTACTAGAAAGTAGTTGAGCTATTCGCCACCGCGGCGCTACAATCTTAATTTGAAATCCCAATTGGCTCATTCAGTTTTACTTTTACGAACAAGAATAATATCAATAATTCGGCCTATCAATGCCCATCTAAGAATTGAAGCAGGGAACTAAGGCCATCTTAAAATATTATTATTAAAATTTAATAAAAATATACACATAATATATTTTTTATATAAAAAGTTAATTAAACGAAAATGTTTAGTCCGCCACTGTTCTCAGTACTTACCAGCGGCTTGTTCGGATGACTGCGAAGTAAGTGCGAACTTAAAAAGGGTGGAACAAACCGATGCATGTGCCGCTGAGATGGATTGTACAAGGTACCTTCTGCCAATGAATTGATTTATGACTTTTTAGAGTTTTTAAACAGTTCGTTGCGAAAACTCTTCACAACAGAAATTTTAATAATATTCACACTGCTGCAACGCGCTAGCGGTCCCTTTCTCTCTTTCTCATACACTTATCGTTATAGAATTTTACCGTTGATGCGTTCCGAGTAGGGCTCGGAATTATATTCGAATAATTCGAATATTCGACTATTCGACTATTCTAAATTCGACTTTTTTGTTAGTTAGCAAATTCGACTACTCGAATATTCGACTATTCGACTATTCGAATATTCGACTATTCGAATATTCAACTATTCGAATATTCGACTATTCGAATATTCGACTATTCGAATATTCGACTATTCGACTATTCGAATATTCGACTATTCGAATATTCGACTATTCGAATATTCGACTATTCGAATATTCGACTATTCGAATATTCGACTATTCGAATTATTCAACTATTCGAATAAAATACTAAACGACTATTCGAATACTTGAATTTTAAAAATTCCGAGCCCTAGTTTCGAGTGATCTTGTATGGTCTTCTAGCCTACACCTTTTTTTCTTTCATCCTGCCTTGCACCCTAATTCTTTTCGCTCTTGGTTTATCACATAAGAAACGCATTCTTCCTTTTTTATTTTCTAGGTTCAGAGATATGCACTTTTAATTTCGTTATTAGTAGTAGCCAAGTGTGGTTCTTGAGTTTAGTTGGAATCGTGGTTTTTTGTTTTCACGTGCTCAAAAAAGTATTGTTTACCCTCGGTAGTTATCAGATTTTCGGTTGTCGGTTGTTGATGTTGCATATGGTGATCATTGTGCGATAGTTGTTGATTTGTTTTGATAAATGCAAAAACGGCTTCAAAACAACCCGTTTTCGTAGTGAAACCAACATCCACAGCCCTAAAAACTTCATGTAAAGTTGTCACGTTGCTTGAACAATTGGAGATTTATCACTGTGTGCTAAATGAATTTTGATATCACGCTCAAGGAATTTATTTTGAGTCTAATGTTGAAGTTCTGAAGTAGCATCTGTTGTTTGATGTTTGAAAAGTAAAATACATGTTACCTCTGACCAGCTGAGTATTTTTGACTGTGTCGCATATCGCTGTTTTCTGTTGGTACTGTTGGCAATGACTGTTGATGGGTGAGTGTTTAAAAAAAATAGTTTATTTGTTAATACATAGGTAGTCTGATTAGTTAAGTTATGGTGGTTTTATACAAATACATAACAAAAGACATAACACAAGGGAGAATGATCACCTGTTTTCTGCATTTTTGATAAGTCAACTGTCAAAGCGATCCACATAGCCGTTGGCTCCTGTCTCTTTTGTTTTATTCTGTCAATTTCTCAGTGGAACATGCGCATATCCATTTTCACATAAAATAAGACGTAAAAGTTAGAAGTCAACCAACTTTCTTAGGTCTTATGTTATGTTATTTTCTGTATGAACGACATAAGAGATTTCCATAAGGTCAAATTTTTATCTTATGGTATGTGTCGATATAAACCCACCATTAGTCTAGTACCAAGTTATACTATTTTTATTTAAAATTTTAAAAACCTTTGTGTTAGTTTGATTGTTTGAGCGACAAGACTCAGGTACTCCAGTTGCACAAAGCCATACATTTATTTTTGTTTTCAGTTTCGTTTTTTTCTTTCAAAATATTAATATAAAGATTAGTTTATTAGATGAATTAATTGCTTTTTAATATTACCCCAAGAAATGTATCTTGGATTTGAGGCACAGGGAGTCACACTTCAAAATGCTAATAGTGCCGTTTTTTATGTTTACTTTATGAATCTAGCTTGAAATAGCTCTACCTAGTATATTTAACAATAAAACTGACATGCCAAAGTTAATATTGATTATTGAATCCCAAGGATCGTCAGAACCCAAGCTCAACATGTATACTAGCAACTTATCAGTTGGAGGAAAGAAAAATTAATCAACTTGGTTGAGTGCTTAGGTGGTCGGTATCGGAGGTCAAACATCTCGTAAATCAGGAAGGACCGAGGGAAGGACGATCCAAATTTTCATTTTATTTCTACCAATTTGGAGATCAGCATAATTATAATACCATTTGAAGAGTTTAGCTCCCATTTTGCTTCGGTTAGTAGGTAGGTATTATTAGCTATTGGAATTGAATCAGACAATTATTCAATTCAGTTTCCCGCGGTGTCATTGTAATTTGTCGACAATTTCCAATATCAAATTAATTTGACGTTCCAAAATATTGTTGGCACAATTCAAGGCCAAGTTAACAGGAAACGGTCCCACCTATTGCTTCGTTTCGAATCAGCAAAATATCAATTCATTCGCCTGCCCCTGCCTTTTGTTTTACTTTCTGTTAGCGTGCTTGGAGGTCAGATTTGGCCGCCCAGATTGCAATAAGTTAGTTTGTTATTCGAAGGGTGCTAATAATTTTATACCTTATTTTACCTTGCAGTTAATTTTCCATAGTTTAACTTTAATACTTTAATAGAAACCTGAGAATGGAAGAATTATTTATATGTAATAGTACTACTAATAACACGATTAATGTAGTAGATACACAAATGCTTTTGATTTTAGCGGCTGATCCCTATATGTATACGAAATGGAAATAACTTATGTTGATTCTTTTAAGGCCGGAGTTACCCAATTCCTTAATTCTCAATATTTGTCCCTAATTCTTAATTCTTAAAAAGTTCAATTTATTTAACGTTGGTATTTTTAAGGATTAAGAATTAAAAACCAAAATTAAAAATTAAGGAGTTGGGTAACCCCGACCTAACACTTTAAGGGCCGGTACTTTTGCTCTCGATTAACGAATTTGATACGTTGTCAAAGTTTTGCATGGGTCAAGGTCTCTAAGTCTGATGTGGTTAGAACACATTCTAACCCCTGATTGTTTTTAACGGCTGTCAAATGAGAGCAAAAGTACCGGCACTAAGTCTTTTAGGGTTTTACAATTTTTTGCATTTTTTTTTCATAGATAAAAAAAAAAAACGTGGAATTGACTGTGCTTGTGTATTGGCGCTATCAGTAGTAACAAACATAGGGCAATCGGTCATAGCACCACAGCTGAAGTATGAAATTTTTATAAAATACCTAGAGTATGTAGGTTAAAAATTAAAGGACATCGCACACATCTTATGGGTTTTCGGGGACCGGTCGATTTTTTTAAAAATTTGGTATGTTGTAGTACTAGTGAAAATAAATATTTTTCATCATTGCGCAAAATATCTAACTATACAGGGTGACCCAGTAAAGTGGGTCCGAAAATCATTGCCAAGCCGTTCATTTATTGATGTTGGCACGCATTGCAAGCTACATATCGGGTTTTTTTTTTCTATTTCGCAAATAAATAGTCTAGATAAGCCTAATATATTATACAGGGTGGCTAACGTTACGTATTCTTTTAGAAATACTGCACTATTCTTAGTAATAGTATTACGAAAAAGGTCGTGCTGGAATTAATTTGCCCGTAACTTTTCCAATTTTTGTCTGATTTTAGAAAATCTGGTCTCAAAATAAAGCTTACATCACAGAGGGATGTCATGAAATCTGAAAAAATGAAAAATCTCAGAATTCGTGTGAAATATCGCCTTTTTTGGCCAGACATCTTCAATAATTTACATCTATGAGGAAGCAAATAATACTCGTAAGATTACAAAGACATGTTAGATGGACATTTGAAATCTGTGTTTAACACAGAATGTTGTGACTAGTGCAAAATATTGAAAATGCCCTACATGAAAGGATTCAAAGAGAAAACCTCCAACTTAGGGGTGGTGGGGTGGGCCTTAAGTCGATTTACATGAAAATTATATTAATTTTTCTATTCTCACTGTTGAGTATTCATGAACTAAAACTTTCCGAATATATCTAAATATTTTCGGGGTTCACACAAGATAAGTAAGCAGAGATTTTCTGTTTGTATCATTTTTGTTCTCCCCTGGGCTGGATGGAGGGAATCCAGTATTGGGCACATACTGCACATGCAAAGTTATCGCGTTGTTAGGTACTTTAGCTACGCTCGACATGAGAACAATGTGAAGTATCCATCAAATACGTTACTTATATTAGGGCCGGTTTATCAATAGCGAGTCATTTCCGGGTTGATTATAACTCCAGGGTAAACGTTTCTCCACAGCGAGTTAGCTATAACTTTTGGTGTAACCTTGGGTTAAATTGGATCACTGTTGATGATATTGCGGGTTTAGCGATTTATGGATTTATGGATTTACCCTTTGAGATAACCTTATGATTCGTGATCGTGATTTGTCAATTTTGTGGTAATATTTTTTTTTTTTTTCAAAATAGAAATATATGGATTGATTGATGAAGATATGAAGATTTCTACAATTTCGTAGGAAAAACGCCTCATATAATCCGCCAAAGGATTAATCCTCTCGAGAAATACGATGACTAGGATTTCTCTACAAAGGATTAAAAGTTCATGTCTGACCTCGTGCACCCTATATTTCGCTTATATTATAGCTTGATTATTATTATTTTTTCTAATTCAAGGAAGTTTTTTCCTCTTGCGATATCTTTCTTCTCCATGACTATTGACTACACACACTGCATTAACCACGCTCTTCAAAAATTAACAAATTGTAATGAAAAAACGGTGCGCCAAAAAGAATACTCGAACTTATCATTAACTTAACAACAAACTCCAAAAAGTTTTGTGAATGGGCTAATTTGACGATCGACCCATGCGTGACTACTTTCGACCAATCAAAAATATGTTAGGATCACCATTCTGGTAAACAATAATGCTACCAACTATTGCTTAACCCAGTGTTTATTAACTCCACCTACAGTGGATGCTTGAGAAACACAATCCTCAGTTAACCTGCAAGGTTGAAATTAACACCGGGTTAGTTAACCCCTCGGTTAACCCGTAGAGTTACTCGCAATTGAGGAACCGCCCCTTAATTTAGGTGTATTCGGTGTATCCAAGACCCTAATCGAATGAAAAGTTATACTTTTATCAGGTTCAACCATCTCGAATTTTATCACATTTTTAATTTTTTTAGATTTCATGACATCCCTGTGATATAGGCTTTATTTTGATACCACATTTTTTTAAATCGGACAAAAATTAAAAAAGTTACAGCTAAATAAAATCCAGCGCAACCTTTTTGGTAACACTAGTTCTAAAAATAAGGCAGGATTTCTAAAAAAATACGCAAGCTCAGCTACCCTGTATAGTATATTAGGCTTATCTGACTATTTATTTGCGAAATCGAAAACAAAAATCTCGATATTTAGCTTGCAGGGTGCGCTAATACCGATAATAGAAAGGCTTGGTTTATGATTTTCGAACCTACTTTACTGGGTCACCCTGTATAGTTAGAGATTTTGCGCAATGATGAAAAATACTTGTTTTCACTAGTACTACAACATACCAAATTTTTAAAAAAATCGACCGGTCCCCGAAAACCCATAAGATGTGTGCGATGTCCTTTGGTTATTAGGAATATCCTATTCAGAGCTAGAGTAAATTGATATCATGAAAACCCTTGTAGGTTCACCTAGGTACTGTATTGACCTAAATATATTCCATTTTATGTTACTGGGGTACTTTTTTTCCTATTTTATCATAATTAAATGAAAACAAAAACTGTGTACCTAAATTTTTGATCGAGTTAACTGCAGTTAAAGTTTTGCAATAATTAGCAACAGAGATTAACGTCCGAGTCAATAAAGTTATAAATATGTGTTCAAAATATGTTATGGTATAACGACCCTATATTATCTAAAAAAGTTAGTCATCGACACACATGTTGTGTGCTTTGTTTTAAATACGTTTCAGAAAAATTATTTCAAATTGAGAGTTGCATTGAATAATTCTGTAATGTTTCAAATCAATAATTCTAATTTGAAAATAATCTACCTATTTTCCAAAATTTTTGTCAAAAGATAATTTTTGATCAATCGAAGTGAATTTTGAATTTTGCTCATTCACCTAATATACTTATTAGGCGTGTTCAGATTTTGGATGTGCAAAACAACTTCGAATTGCCATTTCACCTGGAATTTGCCACTAATAAGGTAGGTAGTTGTGGAATTGAAAATTTGAGGCGATTTTTTGAAGTTGTTTCGCTCAGTTGATGGACGTAGATTTTGATGGTAACTAGAATTAAAGTTTACATCATATTTGAAAGATTTTCAGCTGCAGTAAATAAGTAAATTAGACCAATATGACTATTCTCAATTTTTCAACTTTACCTAATAGTAAAAATAAAGTTTTTTTTTTCATAGATTACGCGAAATAGTTTTCCTCTTGCCAGAAAATAAACGAACTTTCGGACAAAAAATCAAATAAAGTTGGTCAAAGGGAGCCACTATCAGCCATTTCTATGGAAATCTGGTATGTTGGAGGTACCAATTTTTAAGCAATGTCTTTTTGTGTTTCTCTTTTTAATACGATTCTCGTATTTTAATTACTAAAAAGTACATGGTATATACATAAGTTATTTCTATTTTATTTTATTGTATTTATGGTTAAGAGATAAAATTTTATGAATTTTATTTGAATATCTAACGCTCAAGGAAGTTAATGCATAAAGGAATACTTGATAAGTATAAAGTACGAAATTCTTGAATTTAATTATTAATGTTTAAAGCAGTTGAAACGCAACAAAAAAATTTAAACTGGGTTTAAGTTTTATAAGAACAATAACATTACATTTCCAAATCACTTTTGTGGGGACATCTTCAGATTTCAATGTTGGAGAAGACTGGGCAATATGTATTATTTCTAATATGTACCATTTAATTTCAGCATTTCTAGGGACTCCATTGTCATTTAATGATTCGCATCGAAATAATCAGGCGTTTGAAATGAAACAAAAATGATGATTATTAGAAAGGGTCGAAACATAAAACAAAAATGTGATCTGTATAACCGGAATTTGCTATTCCTTAATTAAGTGATTTCTTAAAAAATGAGAAGACAAAATTCATGATTTGTAATCCTCGAAGAACCAATATAAATTTATTGCAAAATAAACGGCAATAGATAGTTTTTATTTTTATTAATAGGTATATTAAAGTTGAAATTTTTGTGAATATTGCAATTAGGCACATTGACCCTATTTGATATAAATTAATTCGAGTTGTTGAAAAAAAGTTTTAAATTGAAATACCTTCTGATAAACTGTCAGGTATGCGATCAGATAGATAAAAACGCAATTTGGTCTCATTGGTCGGCCTATTATCCGCTACCAATAGAATTATAGAAGGGTAAATTTTTAGTTATCCTGAAAATGAATAAACCGGGCCTAAGTAGAGGTTGGGTTGGTAGTTCATTTCTATATTAAAATTAAATCTTGTTATTTTTGAACAATAAATTAAATTGTTCTATGAAACATTTTATACAATTTAATTTTAAAATATCATGTATGTGGAATTTAATATTTGATAAAAGCTGTTGTTAAAAAAAATGCGCTTTTCTCTGTTGCATCCAGTTACCCTACCGACTCTCAAAAATCGAACAAGGGCGAGACTAAACTTTATCGGAAATAGCGAATTTCCCAAGAACGAAAATAAAAAGAAAAATAATTCGGCGGCGCCGTTATAGAAAAATGCGGCTACGACGCATACAAAAACTGCATCTTAAAAATCATTAAATGCGCCAAAGGAATCCCCTACCCCGACTGTTCCAAAAATTAATTTTCGTCCGCAGAACCTCGAAATAATTTGTAAAAGGAATATGTTCGGAAAATCTCATGCTATAATTTGGGTTGAGGTCGTAAAATGCAAAACAAATAATTTCCCGACAGACGAGGAAAATCCTACAGTCAACAGGTTATTCCGTTGCTTTTCGCAAAGTTTTCTCAGATTTAAGCGAAGCGGTATCGATCCGTTTATACTGGGGAAAGAAAATATGAATATGAATAAATAAGGTTACTCACCGACAATATGAACCATATTTTTGGTCCATCGTTGGAGTTCTCTTCTAATATTTCTTCGCTGCTGGACACATCTCGCGTAAGAACACTCCGCCATTTTTTACGAGCGGCATTAAGTTTGCTACACTAACTACAAAACTTAATAATTTCCAATTACCCATTGCTTCGCATTAATCATTACACCAAACTTTTATCATGGATATTTCTCTTATGCGTCCGCACTTTACTTATTTAAAGTCCAGCTACTGTGTCATTAAAGTCCCAATAGCACAATAACGGATTCTTTACTAAGTTCCAATTAATAAGTTATAAAGTAGTTGTTAAGTCCGTATACTTATTTCTAAAAGTTATTTTGTTTTTTCCACGGCACACTTGATTGATAATAATTGTAATTGGAAAGAGTCAAAATGAATAAGGTCCGCGCGCACTTAAAAAAAACTTTTCGGAAATACTTGAAGGGGTTGAAGGGTCTAAGTTCAGCAACTCCGAGATGGCAGCGGTCTGGGTGATTTTTTCACCATCGTGAATCTGAAACACAAAAACGGAAATTATTGAGTCGCACGAATGCAATTCGAGTAATTGCAGAGAGCGAATAAACGAAACCGGCTTACTTTGTTCGACTTTGCTTGCGTTGCGTTTACATGTTGGTTGAGGTTGGCGCGGTTCGCTCGTTTGAAAATTGCAGTAATGTGTTGTGTATGAATGGTGGTCTGTATCACTACTGTAGTAACGTCACATCGTGACGCAACAAGTGCGACGCCACTCGGCACTTGCATGCACTTGCATTTTCCCTTCCCTCGCCTACTAGACCGTCGTGCATCCCTATTATCTCTGTTCTTCGTCGCTCCTTCGGCGCGCGCGTAACTCCGTCTATCTTTTAAATTACTAGGAGCCTAGGCCTTCTCTTTTCAGAGGTGTCGGGGTCTCTCTTTACGGCCTGTTTTTATTCTTTTCTAACGTATTAATTTCGAGGCCCGAATATATTGACTGTCTCTGTCGGGGCCAGTCTCTTTGTCTGATGACCCGCGTTGTCTTTTTCTTTCTTGCGTTCGGGGCTATTTTGTTCCTTTTATAGTCGGCGAAATATTTCGTCTTTGTCCGTTGCCCTTCGCCGCGCGTCCCGCGCGTTGCTGAATTTTCCTAGTTTAAACTTGAATTGGTCTCTTTTTAAATGTCCAGTCTCTCTCTAATCTTATGTGGCCTTTCCGTTGTTACGAGGGGCGGCGGAAAGGAACGAACAATGTATAATGTAATGAGAAGTGGTTTGAAGATTTGCTGCTGCATGCTGATGCTGCTGCATCAGTGCATCGTGTGTGGAAGAACTTGACTTACTGAAGCGTCTTTTAATGATTTGTCTGTTGATGTTGGTCATGTTTTCCACGCGGTAAGTGGTTTGATAATAGGAAAAGAAATATGTACATGGTCATCCAACGAGGACTGAACAGGGGAAAATTTTTGACTTTCCCTCTCAAAAATTTGAGAAAATCCAAAATTTCATGAATTTTTTTCGATAGAATACTTAGTGCAATTTAGGAAACGAAAACGAAACGAAATTACCTAATTTAATTTTTTTGGAAAGAAATGATTAAGGTGATGCTCAATATGGTCTCCATTATCTCAAAGTGACCCGTTTTCAATTTTTCTAGACTTTCTGCAAAAATATGATTTTCTCCATCAAGTTGATTCATTTCATTTTAAACTTTAATTATTTCAATTTCTTGAATACTATCTCGGCTTCTTTGACGGTAAACAACATTTTTTAGATCACCTCATCATGAAAGTGTCCACTGCCGTTATATCAGGACTATTTGGTGGTCAGCTGATAGTCCCATTACGGCCAATCGACTCCTCGTAGTGTTTGTTCAAAAACTCCACAACATTGCGAAATGCATGAGGTAGAGCTCCATCCTGCTGTCAAATAATATTTCGATATGCCATTACGGAAGGTTATCAATGCTATTTTCGAGAAAATCGAAATATATTTGACCAGTTAATGGACCATTAAAAAATAATTGGACCAATAATTCTTGGGATTTAGAATACCTTACCAGACATGAACTGATGTTCTT
This sequence comes from Ceutorhynchus assimilis, assembly GCA_917834065.1. NCBI lineage: Eukaryota > Metazoa > Arthropoda > Insecta > Coleoptera > Curculionidae > Ceutorhynchus > Ceutorhynchus assimilis. Next base: position 45,232,729 of record OU892277.1, read on the forward strand.
ACTAGAAATTGTATAGTTTAATATCTGTGGGTTTCTTGAGACGAAAAATTGGTGTTATGTCTGTTATACATCCCTGAGGTAATAGAGGTTTATATTGGTCCGCTCACAAAAGAAAAAGTCTATACTACCTCAGCGGTACCATGAGCGGAAGAAATTGAGTGACGATTAACCCTCCATTTGAACATGTTAAGGTTAAATCGTTCATGAAATGAAGTAGCAAGAAATTCCAGAGGTGGTATAGGTACGCCACCAAAAAGAAGCCCTATATTTAGAGGTCTTCGGGGTAGCAAACTCAACCAAATACGGATGGGATGCCTGTGAGGTTCTTGTTGTTCTTAAGTAACTTCTTCTAACTGGAATGAAGCTGGCCACATCATCAGAACTTTCCCCATGGTAATAGCTATATAATAATGACAAATCGGCCACCTTACGTCTATGTTCGAGAGATTGTAATGAATCGGTGAGAGATGAATTATCGATCATTTTTATTGCTCTTTTTTGTACTGTCTCTTATAGAGCCAACGAATGCTTGAGAGCATCGCTCCAGATATGGGAATAGTATTCCTTACATGGTCTGATTTGAGCCTGATAAAGGAGAAGAAGTTGTTCAGAAGTTTTTTGCACGGAACAGAAAACCTAATTTCTGAGGAACGGCTTTGGCGATCGTTACATGGTCATGCAAAGACGAGTTGATCGATGCGGTCACCCGAAGGGATTGATAAAAGGTGTTTGTTCCGACTTCCTTAGAACTGGGTTATCATCGGCGGAAGATTTCTTAGTTGACAATACCTGCTGCTTCAGTTCTGAAAGCATTGAATTTGACTAGGTTGTTAAGGCCCAAGTCGGTAATGGTGTTAAGATCACTGTTGATATAGTGAATCTGTTTCGGGCGAGGCAAGGGAAAGTGGCTGCAGTAAGCAATTTGTCAGGAGCGAAAGACGCTATGAAGCTACTATCATCCGCAAAGCTGTATATATGGGGTTTCTTGTCACATTTAACAAATCATTTATAAAAATGAGAAACAGTGTTGGGGACAGAATTGAAACATGGGGAATGGCGGCATTTATAGGCAGTATATCAGAAAACACACCATCGACCACAACATGCCTTCCAAAAAGCTCCCTGGCCTATGGCTAAATTCGTTGAATTCGTTCGGAAGACCCGAAGTTTGCTGAGGAGACCTTTGTGCCACACCTCATCAAAACCCTTGGAGATGTCCAATGCTACAATTCTGGATTCGCCATGTTTTTCGCGAGACGAGTTCCAAATATGACTGACTGATCTGTCCAAATAATATTTTTGAATAAGTCAGGACCTCTGTCCTGGTGTCTTACGTATTTGCAATAAATTGAAAATGCGTTCTTTCTGATCAGATTTTACAGAGAGGCGGAAAGAGTATTTCATGAGACTACCTCTAAGATGTGCGGGTTTCAAAAATGCCAACAACAGATAAAGTAACACATTAAAATAATTCGATCTTCAATAATTCTGACTAAGTTCCGGTTTATTCATTTTCAGATAAATTTGTTGGTAACTGCTGCACTAGCAGTTTATCAGAGGTGAATAAACTGGCCCTAAATGGAACAGGAAAGAATGCGAAACATGAAAAAATTAAAAATCTGAAAAATATGCAATCCTAGAAGTCAACTCTTTGAATAAGGAACCAAAATACTCTCCAGAAATCTTACGTCGCGGCGTTACTGCGAAAGGGCCAGAATGAATCAAAAATTTCTAAATAATGGACGATATCTACCGAGTTCACCATACTTAGCAGGAAAGCAAGCAGGTTTTTGAGCTAGCAAATTTACAGTGCATATAGTTCCACTCACCATGTGTTAAACCAAGAAATATATCTACTTTTCATAGATCTTAAGCATAGAGTATTGTGACAGTTCCACGATCCAAACAGGAAACCAGCTTGCCAAAGTTTTTGTACTAACATAGGACTTCAAACAGGGAAGCTGCATAATATCTCCAGCTCTTTTGAATATATATTTGGAAGAGAAACTGTGAGGGAAACGAAAATGTTATACGATGGGCCCTCCACTAAACAAGAATAATCTATACAGTTCATGCTTCGCGGATGATCGGGTGTTAATAGCCCCAGAATACCAAAATTTAAACTATATGACACGGTAACTGAAAGGTGAATACAAAAAATTGGGAACTTGACGTCAACATAGATAGAACGTAGTATATTATGTGCTAAGGTGGACAACAGCAAGATTTGGTACTGAAAGTTGAATCAATAATAAACCACACCTACGGCGGATCCCTGGGAATACGGATATAAGGAAATGAATCAAGATTGGTAGGAGAGCTATGATCTTGTAGGGAAAATATATCAATAAATAAAAAAAGTAGCAAATTAATAATACTATGGTCGAAAATCCAATTAGTTACTTATCGTTCCGAAGTATGGCCGATTAAACAAAGATTAGGAAAATCATTCAGAGTTACCGAAATGGATGATTGAAGAAGAGCAACTCGTATGTCAATATGGCAAAAAAATTTAAAAAAAAAAAACAATTGCTCATAATTTATCCCGGCCATTTTCTTTGCCATTCCTATTTTTTTGCTCTTTTTCTTTTTTTTTTTCTTTTATTAAACACAGATTCTATTTCGGGGTGAATTTGATGCTAATTTATGGGAAAAACGATGTTGAACCTATATTTTAATTCAATAAACTATTTTAAAATGTCGTCGATTCAGACTGCAGAATAAACTCAAGGTTTTAAGCAAAATTTGTTCTAGTTGAATGTTCTTAATTTGAATTCGACTTCAAATGAATACTGTTTTGAAACATAAAACAATAATTTGAGACAAAAATAAACACCCTCTATCGAAATATAACTGGTAACCTCTGAAAGTACAGGATGTAGACTCAATAATGCGAGTTCAATTTTTTTTAATTCAAAGTAAATTTATTGCTTCAGGTTCAATTCGGTTTAGTTTTACGTTTGATTATAATTTATATATGTACCTATAATATATAATATATTTTGTGGGTTCGACGTAAGACGCTATTACATATTACCAGCTTCCACCCTTGCTTGGAGATATGGGAAGAGGAAAAGTTAGTTTAAATTTCAAAATTAAAGCTAATAGATGTATGTAGTGGTTGTTACACCAGGTTTATTTTAGTAGCGATAGTTATTCCTAACTGCAATATGCATATACCGGGTGCCCACGAGATTACTTTCCGGCTGCCATTTTTTTATTTGTTTATCGATATCAACGAAACTTGGTATGCTTGATATTCTAACGGAACGCCATTTTTATGCATCCATGACAACTTTTCCTGACTTCCGGTTTCACCGGAAATGACCAAAACTTTTGATTTTCAAATGGCACACCCTGTATATTTTTTGTTTTTCGGATTCTACAGATCGTTTTACATCCTAATGTACCACTTTTAAATCGAGTCGAGTGGAAAAAAAAATACCTACATAAAAACAAAAATATTTGAACGAAAATTAAGGAAAATATCGTAGTGTATTATATCGTGGGATTTGCTTCAAAATACTGCATTTAATAATGTTATGAAAGTGATATGTTTCTATTCTGGTTTTTGAGCTAGAGCAAAAATACTGAAATAATGAAGTTTACAGCTCTCTATCAAAAAAGTTTACAAAGATAAAATTGAGTTTGTATTTTTCTGAAATTAAGTAAAGTATGTAGAGTCATTTTAGGATGATCATGGCACTCTAGTTAAAAAATTAAAATTTAATTTAAAAACAAAATTTGGACAAAACTCGATTCAAACGTGGTGCATTAGGACGTAAAACGATCTGTAGAATCCGAAAAACAAAAAATATACAGGGTGTGCCATTTAAAAATCAAAAGTTCCGGTCATTTCCGGTGAAACCGGAAGGCAGCAAAACTTGTCATAAATGCATAAAAATGGCGTTTCGTTAGAATATCAACCCTACCAAGTTTCGTTAATATTGATTGACAAATAAAAAAATGGCAGCCGGAAAGTGATCTCGTGGGCACCCGGTAGAAGTTAAGTTTTTGATGTAAATCCACTTTGGTGAGTTATATAATTTATATAAATAAATAAACTTATTGTTTCTTGTCTTTTAATCTTATTGCAGTGAGCCCTGATGAATAGTGCAATGATAGTACTGATACTCGAAAGCTTGACAATATACAATAAAGGGTTCATCCGAATCTATAGGCCTTTTTGTTTCACGTGACTACATTCCCCAATAATTCCTAATTTTATTCCTTATATACCTACATATTGAAATATATATTTCACCCAAAAACAAGCATAAAATCGTTTAACACATACCATTCCTGCAGTAAATTAGATGGGAATAAAACGACGGTATGCTATTTTTGATTTATTCGAGGGGGTTACTACTGCACGACCAGAAGTTAATACAATATTCCAATGGTGAAGAAATAGATGAGATAATATTTCGGATACACGTTCAGCTCGAGCAAATCATTGTTATGTAATTTTATTTTTTTGTAATCCCATCAATTGACAGTGTCTCGTTTCACAGTTTACCACTTGAACTTTTTTTCAAATATTCAAGAAAGTATTATCTCAGATGTGTTAAAGGCCAGGTCACAATTGGAAATTAGGTCGCTAGTCATTTTACATTATTATCTAAACCATTATGATACCTATTACCTATTAGAGAAAGAGATCTATCTTAGTGTCACTTCCGTGACCGCAGATTGATTGTAGTATTAAACAAGGCGTTCTGGGTTCTGGCGCCTATATTTGTGAACGCACCTCACGTTTTATTTAGAGGGAGCGGCGTTTGCAGGGGAGGAGTTTTATCGGTATGGTTATGGAGTGAGCAACATCTAATGACAAAATTGGATGTTTTCTAGTGACACTTACTTCTCAGTCATTAAGGCCAATCTCGTCGCTGCTACACTACAAGACAAGACTGAAAAGCTTTTTTTAGTCATTGATCAGTTGAATACCGTCTTCGTCGCTTTTCTTGAGGAAAACAAGAAGGCACTGTTATTGATGCGATGAGGCATAAACACGTAGCGTTGAAAAAAAAACAATTATTTCTGACATATCCTATTGATTGAGTTCAACAAAGGAGTTGAGGCATAGGATAGAAACATTTGTACCGAATACGGAAAAAACGCAATAGTGGAAAGTACAGCAAGAAAAAGTTTTCCCGTTTTAAAGAGGGTCTTTTTAACATGAACGATTCTAGACGTTCGGGAAAACCGACTTTGATGGGGATCGTTGAGTTGGTCAGTATGATAAAATGCCAGCCATTGACGTTGAAATCCAACATCGGTTGAAGTGTGATAGCGCAGCGTTCGGGCGACTTCTAGAGGGAGTTTTCAACAATCACAACATCAGCTCTAAGACCAAACTTCGCGTCTACAATACAGTTGTCATACTAACACTTACATATGGCTGCGAAACATGGACCACCTACAGAAGACACACGAAAAAGCTAGAAAATTACCACCAGCGGTGCCTAAGAATGATCCTACGGAACGCCAAATCGACGATAATAGGAAAAGAATAGAAGATAATCATACTTGGCATGGAGTGATCGTCTATGATGATGATGATGAAATGGGATTGTGACTAGATCGCAGATTTGTAGTATGGATGTCACATGATTCGAGCAAAAACAATGGAAGTCAGCGTTTTAAACATGTGTGTCCGTCATTGTTTATCTCGTCAGCAACATCGTCTCAGTCCCAGATCGGACAGATTTGTGTCATTAAGTCAACATCGAAAAGAAAAATGGTTTAGCTCAACAGAAAGGCAACTACTTGAGCCAATCGGGTATGCAGCGGCGTAAGCTGATGTTTTGTATAGGGAGGGAACAAAAATGACATAGTATAGTACGAATTGCTTTCACGATAGGTATCCATTACTGCTGAGGTCTTAATTGTCTTAGTTCTGGAAGGCAACATGGAAGGAGTTTCCATCACGATAATGCCCGCCCTGTTCTGATCTGGTTTTGTCTCTAACGCTGTCTATTGAACAATCCCAGAGAAATATCTTTTCATACCTACGTTGCTTATGGAAGGTTTTGTCACACTACCGAAAAAAGAAATTGACAGATTGTTGGAGAACGGTTGTAAACAATGGAGGAAAATAATGTATGGTTGATCATGAGCTATGTTTTTTTTAAAGAAATATACTTCAAATTCAATGAAAATGTTACGACATTTTGCATCAACCCAATATACAGGGTGTTCCGAAACTATTGTGCCAAAAATTAAGGGATGATAGATCTCGCCAAAATAAACATTTTTTACCTATAAACCCATAGGCGCATGCGCTTTGGTTAGCTGATAATAGCACATCACAGTTCGCGCTGTGTGCACACGCAGAAACGTGGTTGAAGCAGAAGCTGTGTTAATAAATAAAACAAAATCCAAGGAATGCTTGCAGTATTTATTAAAAACAATGATTCACATTAAAATATGCTAGAAATTACGACCACTTGCCTCAATGCATGCCTGACCGCACCGTAGCATAGCCTCCTAAACACGTTGAAACATTTTTGGCGTTTCACAAATTTCAGCAACTAATGCTGCGACAATACTTCTCGCTAACTGTTCTTCTGTTTCAACTGGAGTGTCGAACATAAGAGCTTTCATGTGACCCTATAAAAAAAGTCGCATTCGGTCAGGTCTGGTGAACGTGAAGCCCGTGGAGTCCATGCAATAGGTGCGCCTTTATCAATCACTCTTCAGATTATGTTACGGCTAACGAGTAATGTGGTGGAGCTCCGTCGTGTTGGTACCACATGTTCTGTCTGGCATACATGGGAACAGTTTCTAACAGCTCGGGAAGGGTTTCCTGCAGAAATCTACTCGATCTTTCTGCTACGGCGCTGTCACGCATGCATTTATGCGAGTAGTCGTTGGTTCAACAGCCAGTGTCAAACGGCTGTACAGAAAAAACACAGAGCATATAACCTTTGGAAACGACAACAAACCGCTCAAAACCACACAGAATTTATAGAAGCCAGAAATAGTTGCAAAATTACTATTGACTCCGCTAAAGAAACATACAATCAAAGAATAAAAAACAGGTTGCTGAATTGTCCAAGTAGTTCTAGGTCTTTTTGGTCTCTTGCAAAAGCTGTTGGATCTAACTTCACCAAGTCATCCATACCACCACTTACAGATAAAAATAATCACTTAGCCACAACATCAGAGGAAAAAGCCAATATGCTTGCCCAAATGTTTTCCTCCAACTCCAACCTAACAGTGCCAAACGGAAAAACTCCACCGTTCATTGAAAGGGTTTCCCATAGTATGCCAGAGGTACCCTTTTGTCACAGAGAAATACGAAAATCCCTAAAAAAGCTGGATACAAACAAAGCAATGGGTCCGGATGGCATTCCCGCAATAGTACTCAAAAATTGCGCCAACGAACTCACCCCAACTTTCGCAAAATTATTCAATTTGTCTTATAGGCAAGGAGTATATCCATCATCATGGAAGTCTGCCGCAGTACAACCCATTCCAAAGAAAGGAAAAAAGACAGATCCGTTAAACTATAGACCAATTGCTCTACTTCCGATGGTATCAAAAGTAATGGAAAGAGTTGTGAACAATCACCTAACCAAGTACTTGGAAAAGTACAAAATTATCAACGATAAGCAATACGGATTTCGAAAATATAGGTCAACTGGCGATTTACTTACATACGTCACTCACTTATGGCAAAAAGCGATTGAAATGCGGGGTGAAACAAGAACAATTGCCTTAGATATATCTAAAGCATTCGACAAAGTTTGGCATGAAAATCTGCTCAACAAGCTCAAAGCAATGGGATTATCGCCGAAACTTTGCACTTGGTTTGAAAGTTACCTAAAGGATAGATCCATTTATGTTGCACTGGATGGCCAGAACTCCAACTCTTACCAAATAAATGCTGGTGTGCCACAGGGAGCAATCCTTTCGCCAACTCTTTTCCTGATTTACATAAATGACCTCATAGATAAAACAGTAAATCCACTTTATTGCTTTGCAGACGATGGCAATGTAGTCTCCTCACTCATACCACCCACAGGTCTTTCCGCACGTGAATTCCATCATCTTAGACTAACTCAAATATCGCAGATAAATAACGACCTGGAGATAATAGAGGACTGGGGTAACAAAAACCTTGTACAGTTCAACGCGCAGAAAACCCAAGCAGCTCTGTTTTCAAAAAAAACCAGCACCGGTGAGCCAAACATCATGCTATCTGGAAGTGCTGTCACATTACAGAGTCAGTTGAACATCTTGGGGGTTACTGCAGAGACCAACATGTCTTGGCACAGTCACGTGGCAGATATTGCTAAAAGGGCCTCCCAAAAGCTGGGGGTGCTATTTCGTACAAGACATCTGTACACACCAAGCCAATTGCTGACACTCTACAAAGCCCAGATTCGACCAACTATGGAGTACTGCTCACATATATGGAGTGCAGCACCCAAACATACCTTAATGCTTTTGAATACCGTGCAAAAACGAGCTATCAAGCTGATCAATGACCCCGCACTTACTCGTAACTTGGATGGTCTCGAACATCGCAGATCTGTGGGTGATTTATCTCTCTTCTACAGGTACTATCACGGAAAATGCTCTAAAGAGTTGGCACGTATGATTCCACCGAGAGTAGCACCTACCAGGCGAACCCGTCAAACAGACGGTAACCATGAATTTACTGTCAAACTAGAGGCACCAAGAACCTCATTATATCAGAATTCATATCTCTGGAGAACAGCATCGCTGTGGAATAAACTCCCTGCGACGGTTTTCCCTGCAGGTTACAACCTGAACCGTTTCAAGACCAACATACACCGACATTTCCGCGCACTTGCCGCTTCTCGAGCGTGATAGGACATTTCCTTGCGAGTGCGCATATCCGTAAAAAAAAAAAAAAAAAAGTCGTAATTTTGAGCATCTTTTAATGTGAATCATTGTTTTTAATAAATACTGCAAGCCTTCCTGGGGTTTTTGTATTATTTATTAATGCAGGTTTTGCTCCAAACACGTTTCTTCGTGTGCAGGGTGGCTACCACAGCGTGGAGTGTTATGTGCCAGCATCACCTAACCAACGCGCATGCGCCTATGGGTTTATCAGTAAAAAACGTTTATTTTGGCGAGATCTATCATCCCTTAATTTTTGGCACAATAGTTTCGGAACACCCTGTATATGCAACATGTAATTTAATCCTAATAATGACTTCGATATTACAGATAGCTATGCATCCAACCGATATAAGTATTATGTTCCTGAATTAGGATTTTTTTCAGGGGAAAGTCACAGCGCGTCTTTCAACGTGACTTTAATATTGTGCTACTTTTATACAAACTGCCACTTGGAAATTGCACAGCTTCAAAGAAAACTGGATTGGATATTTAGTTTAGATATATAAATTGGAATAAAAGTTAGGCAAAGGACATAAATTATTTTTGTATAGGTATTATTTTATTTCATGGAACTTTTTCTTTAATATAGGGCCATTTTTGAGTATAATGAATATTCCAAGAGTAAAGGCACATTTTTAAATAACCCCAATTCCCAGCCGGGAACTGCGCTAAAAGCCACAATAAGCCGTCACACAATTTCCATAATGACCCCTTAAAAGGCGAAAAGCATTTTTACAGATGCACCGTGGTGTTTCCATCGCATCGCGGATAATTTTTGTGTGTAAAAATGCAGGAACTGCACACTTATAGAGGATGCATTAAGGAAGGCGAGCCGCTGATGGGCCAAGAGGGGGCCACGCGGAGAGCGGGGCATGGAAAGGGATCAAAAAATGCGATCAATAGTGCCCCTCTCTGCTTCTTAAACCCTCCACAATTGCACTGAAGCGCTGTCAAAACTGCTTTCACCCCTTTTCGGTCGGGCGCTCGAAAAAATGGGCCAACACCGCCGAGAAGGGGTGGGTGCAGGGCACCCGGGGGCAACCGGAAACAGATAGGAGAGACGCGGAAAGCCCTACTATTTCGAAGATTTGCAGAACTGTGTTAAGCCATTCTTTTCTCGTTGGGTATTTTTAATTTCTATAATTTTTTGGCGATGGAAGGATAATCGCGTGGTCGTACCGTTTAGGTGTACCAAAAATTAAACCTATACGTATAAATAGGCAATTTTTGGCGACATAATTTTTCCAAAGATAATGTTCGATTATGTTGGGTAATGCAAATGTCATTCAGTAATCCTCATATTACTCAACATAATCGAATATAACCTTTGGAAAAATTGTGTCGCGAAAAATAGCCTTATATACCAATAACATCCCATTTGATTCCTCTTCTTTATTTGGCGAAATTATATCAACAGATTCTTTGGTAACAGAAAATTAGAAGAAATAGAAGCCAAGATCACCACGGTTTGTCATCGTGATCCAACTAATAACATCGGTGCATGCGCAAGTATGGTTTGTCATCGAGCAGAAATTAAGACAACAATTCAAACTTGACTGGACTGGTCTATACAAAATAACTATTTAAATTGATGAATCGATTCTTGATATAGGTAATTCAGATAACAGGCAACTTGCAAATTTGCATTTTTCATAACTAGTTTTCACTAAAATATTATATATAATGTCTTACCAAGGAAAATACGATGAAGGACACTTGTTTGAAATGATAAGTGAAATCACAACTAATTGAGAAAATCAAAATCAATATTTTTGGAATGAAATATTTGCCAAAAAACATTATTGTAGGTGTTCTGATAAGATTTGTCTATTTCCTTATAAAAAACTGAACGAATGAATGAGATAGCGAGGCAAAACTAATCTGTTTTCGAACATCAAGTTCAAACATTTTTGACAGATAAATGAGTTGAGAGAATTCTTGCATCAGGCGATTTTGTAAATTGAAATTAGGTTTGCCTTTGTTTATTGATTACAAAAAATAGTACAAGCAAATAAGTATATAAATCTTTAATACAAGCTTTTAAATTCGAATTTGGTTCTTTAAACAGCGTAGGTAACGAGTATCTCGACTATAGATCGTGTAAAAAAATATGAGCTTTTTGAGGTCTCTTAATAAAACCCTAGGCTTAACAGTATTTACCAGTGGCGGATCCAGGGGGGGGGGAGTGCGCGCCCCCCCCTGAGAGTCTCAAAAACTACAATTTTTTTTTTAAATCATAGAAAAATTTTGTGAAAGAATTTTTCATAAAAGTTCATAGAAAAATTTTCCAATAAAATGTTATGTGAAAATTTTCCAAGCTACACTATTATTTAATTTAGGTATCGTTTTGTTTTTATCAGATAAATTTTTATTTTTTTATGTGTTATTTTCGGTTTTATGATATGTGCAGGGTTGTTTGGACATTTCTCGGGAGACTTTTAATAGAAAACGTCAATTTCTTAGCGAGATTCAAAAAAAATCAACCCCCATTCTGAGGCTCAAATTTTATGATATCTTGATCCGTTTTGTGGCGAGAATCCAGTGACTTTCTCGGTTTTTTTCTATTTGTTTCCGAATTCGAGATATTAGAATTTCAAATTAGTTTGTGTGTGTGTGATAGAGACGTTTGTAGAAACCATACAAAATTGGCAAATTTAATACCTGGGTCCTACCAGTGGTCCTACCTAGTTTTGTAATCGCTATTTATGTACCAAGGGGATTATGTAGATTATAATGCCCGAAGGCGAAACTAGCCCGAGGGCCTCTGGCCCTAGGGATATATTCCGCCTGAAGGGCATTATAATCTAAAGATCCCCGTCGTGCATACAATGCTTTATTTTCTACTCAATACAAGGTTCTTTCATCAATTTAGTGGCTGCCTAGGGTAAAGTGCAAATTAATAAAACAACAAAAACACCTCAGGGCATTATAAGCGGGCGTTATAGATCATACCATACCGTCCGCTGGGCTTATAATGCCCTCAGGTTGTTATAGGTATGGTAACGTATTCCGTTTCCTAGGTATTATAGATCTATAATAGTTAGGTAGAAAATAAAATAAATTTAGTAATTTTTCAAGTCTAGGTACCTATCTAATTTTGAGAACCAAAAAATCTTTTGTCGATAGATAGGTACCTATTTTTGAAAGGATGTTTCTGAAACATTTCAGGACAATCATCCTAGAGATCTTGCATCAGAAACATCGTAGCGATGTACCATTTATGTCGGAAACATAAGGACATAAATGGGATGTTTCTGGCAGATCGGTGTTATTAGGATAACCAAAGTCCGATTGTTTTGATGGGACACCGGACACGACGAATTTATATCTATAAGGAAAATGAGAAAGGTCTCCTAACACATTGTTTCTTTTGATTAAAACATCTATAATTTTTTTTTTGAGAAAACTGCTAGAGATGGACCTTTAAACCTTATTTATATGTTCCATTAAAATAAGCAATAATAGAGCTATCAATGAGTTACTAGGTAATATACCTATAGGGTTTTTTTTATTAAAAAAATAAGACGAAATTAAAAAATTGAGTACGTCATTGAATTCTGCTTGAAAAAGTACCCCCAAGAAGTTTACATAGAAATCAATTATTTTCATAAATAAAAAAGTTAGGAAGGTTCCACCTTATTGCTCAAAATCGAGAAACATCCTCTATAGATGGCAAAACGGTTGAGGGTATCAAAAGGCGGTTTGCAGCAATCAAGATTTCATGAAATTTGAGCCTCAGAGGGGGGTTCATTTTTTTATATCTGGCTCAGAAATTGACGTGTCATATCAAAAGTGTCCAAATTGGACCACCCTGTACCTCCTACATTCTTTAACGTATAAGTAAAGTGAAAATAAATTTTCAAAAAATCATTGTTGATAAGCCTGCGCCCCCCCCTGAAGAAAATCCTGGATCCGCCACTGGTATCTACAATCCTACCGTTGGACGTCTGTTTGTAGATAAAAAAGGACAATGTGTCTTATACAGCAAGCGTTCATTGAAAAAATTAGTCCTGTAAAAATCTGGAACGTTGAATAGCCAATGAACACACATGTGCATGTCTAAAGTTTAATCTCGTGTCACAAATAAACAACTCGTTGACATCGAGCTATGTGTGTCCGATTTATAAAACTTAAATAAACAGCAATCAGCACTATAATTATTGTTAATTAAGTGCGAAATTAATTGCTAAACAAACGCACAGTTGCACGGATTGCTGATAAATTATATTATGGTATGTGCGGTGTGACACCGTTCAAATTCAAATAATTTTGGGTTATCTTGCACCTGACCTTTATTCGATTCTATCAGTTATTTGGCTAAAACTATGCATTTTTCAAAAGTCTATTTTGGGTAAGGAACGCGATAATATAGTATTTTTATCAGTGAAATGCGTGTAGGGATCATACTAACGCAATTCAGTTAATTTAAATATTTGATTATAAATGTAATTAATAATTTATTTCCCTAGCAAAATAAATCTAAACAACTTTTTTTTTGACGTCGAGGATTTGTTAAAAATGTTGGCATCTAACGATTTCATGGAGCTCAAAACAAATCGAAGCTGAACAGTGAAAATTTACTTATACTGTTTATCGTGATATTCGTGATAGTCAACGACACAAATCTGGAAACATCGTCCTAGGTTGAAAAATCATTCTGTGGATTTCAGTTCAATATAGGAAAAGGTGAAACCAATATTGGCATCTTGAAATTTTCTATTTTCATGAAAATCAATAGATTAGTAAGGACTGAAAGGTTAATGGACAATCTAAGTGAAATTTCCCCCAGAATCGATATTTTTAATTTTGCCTTTGAAATGACAAACTAAAGTTGAAATTTAGATATCTATATTGTCGCAAGTCAGAACACCTCAGAATTTGTGATTCAGGTAGATATTCTTTTTTCATGATTCCGGACTGCCATTTTGAGTCTCGGTTTTATTTCAACTGTATTTCGCTGAAAAGTTTTCCCGCACTTTCAAACAAATTATCAGTAGTTAACAACAGCATAGGAGACTTAGAAAATCTAGTGATTCTAAAGGAGCATGTAAATAGCTAGAAGACTTTCAATTCTCTAATTTAAAAATTTTAATATGGATCACAAAGTTACAAAAGTCTTGGAATGCGCTCCCAAAAGTGAAAACTAACAACTCCAAAAACCTCATTGGTTGAAATTATGAACTGAGAGCTGGCGATAGTTTTATTTACCATGAGCATGACAAAAACACTGAAGAGCCATTGACGCAAGGCCGTAAAAAAGCAGTTGGCATCAAAACAGCAGATGATGTGACTTGGTTGAAACAGTAAAAGATGAAAATGGAAGCCTCAATGTACCTACTGACAAAAAAAAACAATTGAATGACAAACACAAAGGTCATATGATCAGAAAAATAGAGACGGAAACACAATAACAAATAAGGACGAAATACTAGCCATCTTGATGCACATTGAGAAGTGCATCAATCAGCATTTTGATTTGCCTCTAATTTGGAATCAATCACAAAAACAGCGTAGAAGTCAAAAAAGTCTTGAGGTCCGGAAGGGTTTTGGGGATGATGGTAGCTTGAACAGGCCATAATAAGCTGAGTCATAAAAATTATCTCATTATTCTCCACCAATTGTATCTATCAGAAGCAGTAACACCATTGCAACTTGGAACAATGCCACTGCAGCATCGTGACAAGAAGCACTAATTGCCTGTAAAAAATCTGGCAGCGTCGGAAAGAAAAACATTGAGAAAGGCACTGCATATAAGTCCTTGGGTCAAACACGCGAGTTGAGCTGAAGATTGAATCCTTCATAGGTCGCATTCGGAGAGTTGAACCACACTTCTAGATCGGATATTCCTAGCGTCAGCAGTAATGGTTACATTCCTCGGTGATAGTAAACCTGTTTATAAAATGCCTTTCTAATAAGGATGTAAGGGCTTAACACTCTGAAAAAAAAAACGGTTCACACGATGACAGACTAGCAAAAAGGCAAAACTTCTGGAGTGCTATATATGTTTTTCAGTTCTACTCAAAGCACATGACATTTGAACCATAGATTTAATGATTATTTAAAAGATTAATTGGAAAAAAAATCATTCCTTACTCAAATGTCGTCAATAACTTATCGCCAGCTCATAGACTATTATTTTGTAGAATGACTCATTGCGCCTGCTAGTAGATCATATGGCTTTCTGATTCTGAGGCTTTTGAAAATATGTCACTAGTATTTTTTTTATCTGAGTTTACATACACGTCGAAGTTTGATAAACTTGCCCTTCAAATACTTCATATTGAAAATACTTAAGTATTTCAAGAGTGGGCTATTGCCGATTTGTTATGTCTGACAGTTACATTCAATTGGACACCGGGACCGGTATTCTCGTAACCAGGAAAAAGCGTTCTCAAGAGAATGATGCTCTGTCTTAGTCGCCCATATTGTTATTTCCACAGATCATCAGCAATAGGATATGCAAACATTTCATTGAAAAATACGATGAAATCATCTAACCAGGGTCGACCTGAGAAAAAACGTCAGGGCAAGATAAGTCGATTAAAAAAAAAGGGGATAGTTGGAAAAGCGCCGAAAGCGAAACAAATTTGTCGCCCCGACCAAGTTTTGCCACAGTTGGTAAGAATTGACCCAAGCTTTTCCAAAAAATAAGTATTTAAATGCATTTTTCATTTGGTTGTTGGTTCAAACGATAAAGATATCACAGCCCACTCTTTCTATGGAAAGGTCATCATAGCAGCGTCGCGGCGCGGGAGACGGCAGCGCCTCAAATATTTGCTCTGCTGGCTAAAATATTGTTTTTTAAGGACGACGTTTTAATTTACAAATTGATATCGATCACGCGCCCGCCCCTCCCGCTTCTCGTACTCTTTAAGGGTGCGGTTTTTGGTCGTAAATTGCGAGATTAAAATTATGGCCTGTTTTTTACCCCTAAATGGCTTCCCTAATATTTGCTCAAGACTCGGTTCTGTGCCCACTTGCATCAATCATGTCAAGAATTCGATGTGTGGCCCCCAGGCTTCGATAAATTGCGTTCTAATAATACTTATATTTTCCAGCTACGGAAATTTTACGAAAAATTGTGGAAACTACACTACTACAGCAAAAATAAGTTGCTAGAAAATAGAAATTATGCTTATAAGTATTTGCTTTTTGCCTTTTAAAATGTAACACTATTATTCTAACGAATTGATAGACATGCAAGGTAAGTCCCAATAACTACTTATTATGAGAATTTAATTATTGGATCTTTTCTCTATCAATGAGTTTAAAGAAATCTATTGGTATACGAAGATATAAATTTTTTCAACCATCGGTAATCAAACATTTATAGCGTCAAGCTAGCATTAATTATTTCCTGAATAAGGACGATATAGACTAGACCTTCTTAGTAATTTAATATTTGAAATACCGAATCCAATCTTTAGCGATCCTGAAACTACTATTTTAGGCAGAGAATACCACAAAAAAAGCAATACCAACAAGCAGAAGTTCAAAAGGCAAACGCGAGCATGAAAGTATCAATGGTGGATAACAGAATCAAACGAAACGCAGCAACTAGCTGAATCCAACAGCACCAAGGCCTTCTTTCAGGCTATTAACATGGTATACAGACCAACCACTCAAGAACTCTATCCCTTACGATCCAAAGATGGCACAAGACTGCTTAAAGACAGTACTTCCATTAATTCTCCTTGGAAGGAACACTTTCAGGAACTAAACAGAGAATCACAATTTAATAATGACATCATCTGACATCTTCAACGAAATTCCTCAGAAACCAATACAACAAGAACTGAACGAGTTTACCATAGATAAGAAAAGGTTGACAAGAAAGAACAATCAGACAACCAAAGAACAATAAGTCACCTGGTACTGACGGCATTCCTGCTGAATTCTTTCAACCAGGAGGCCCTAGACTAAGTGCTCAAACCCACATCCTGATAAGTAAAATATGGATTACTGAGATCATACCTGCCGAACTAAGACGTGCCTCCATAGTTGCCATTTTTGAAAAGGGAGACAAGGCTCAATGTGGAAACTACAGAGTAATATTTTTACTGTCTGTTGCGGAAGAGATAGTTGCCAGGATATCATCAAATCATCTAATCCCAACTGCCGAAGAGAACACAGTTTAGCTTTAGGCCCAACCGACGACATTATTTTCAGGGCAAGACAAATGGAAGAGAAATCCAGGAAGCTAGACCGCCCTCCATACATGGCTTCATAGATTCAGTGAAAGCATTTGATTCGGTCAACAGAGAATCTCTTCGGAAAATATTGGCAAAGGTTGGGTGTCTGCAAAAGTATACATCCAGATACTCCGCCTGCTGCATGACAATATGAATGCAACCGTCCTAAGCAACGATGAACAAGGAGAGTCTTTTCAAATAACTACAGGCGTTAAACAGGGCTGTGTTAATAAACCCACTTCATTTTCCTTATTTATAGGATTTATACTTTACCTTGTCGAGGGTCACCTACTGTCAGAAGTGGAAATCCTGTACAGACTTGATGGCGGCTTATTCAACCTAAAAAGATTACGATCCAAGACGAAAGTATCGACGACATCGATAATTGAGCTGAAATATGCGAATAATAACGTCGTGATGGCTAATACAGAGAAAGATCTTCAGGCAATTATCAATGCATTCAACCAGGCATAAGGGAGAATCGGCCTAGAGGTCAACTTTAAGAAGACGGAGATTCTGCAGCAACCCGCAAGGGATACTTATCTCCAAGCCCCAAATATAACTATAAATGACCATCCTTTGCAGAACGCAGAACACTACCCATACCCTGGGAGCCAACTGTCAGCGAATGCAAGTCTGAAATCCAACATTGATGAAGTCTGCTAGAGTGGCGTACGGGTGACCGTTTTCAACAATTACGACTTCGCGTCTACGATACACTTACATATGGATGCGAAACATAGACCACCTACAGAAGACTCATAAAAAGCCTAGAAAAATACCACCAGCGCTGCCTAAGAAGGATCTTACAAATTAACTAACAGGACCGACGAACTAACATTAGTGTTTTAGAGGAGGCCAAAACAACAAGCATGGAAGCTCCCATCATTGAGTACCAACTTCGCTGGACAGGTCACCTCGTCCGCATGTCCAAAACAGGTCTTCCACTATATATTATCTATACAGTCAACCGAAGGAGGGAAATCGAAATCAGGGAGGTCAACAAAAACGCTACAAGGATGTTACTAGGAAGAATATGGTGCCGAATCGATGCCAGCAACTGGGAGACGGCGGCAAATTTTGAAGACGTGAACACGACACTGATAAGAGAGACTGCACACGCTGGGTGTGCCAAGACTCCGGAAGAGTGTGCGGCTCCAGAATTGGTTTATATAGCTATCAGAAAACGTACATTCGACGACAATAAGAATAGAATAGAAGATAATCATACTCGGTATCGAGTGGACTTGCGACCACTAGTACATAGTAAAAATCGCAATGCCGCTCATCTTTGTAAATTGACTTTTACGCCCAACATACATAATGGTAAAGTGGATCGCATGAGCACAGCTCTTCGAAATTTTGTACTCTTAAAAATCATACGGAATGTAACGTTACCAAATCAACATTCCCTGTAGGAGTAAGTGAAAGTGTGCACAATCTGGCAACACCACATATAGGTCCTCAGGTCCCATTGAAATACGAAGTCTCAACTTCCTAGGGCTACAAATAACAGAAAGATAGACGGGTTCTTCCGTGCTAGGGAATTAGGGAACCAACGAGAATTGCCCTCTATGTGTTAAAATTTTTATACAGAATTCTTACTGAGTTACAGTGCCAAAATGAACGGAAAATTGTCATTGTAGTGTGGTTCGACAGTTCGACTACATTACCTAGACTACATTAAGTTCTCCTTCTACACAAGGGCGTCCATAGAACATTTTTCAGGGGGGGGGGCAAAAACTTGACTTATTTTTAGTTTTTAAATAATAGTAGATTATACCACAGTCAATAATTTTAGCTATTATTCCCGAGGAATATTTACGAACTGAGCCGCGTTAGCGGCGAGGGAGTAACATTCCGAGGGAATAATATATGGCATAATACTGCCAATATCACAAATATAATACTTACATTATATGTCAGTCGTAAATAAAACCATTTATGTAAAGTCCGTCGATTTTAATCTGATACTCCAAAAAAATGTGAGTTGGTGGCACCCAATAGTTGTTTTCCTTTCACACCTAGGAGAAGCTCCGGAACAGTTCCGGGGAGTTACGCGCTTATTCCTTTCGAAAAGTTTTTGTTGCACCTGAGTGCTCAAGCCCGACTCAAACCATTTAAATGCATGAAAGCCAGCGCATCTGTTCCTTTCAAATCGGGGTCGACTAGCACCGGAGCGAGTAGCTCTAGTGTTTCAAACTCTTGAAAGGAATACAACTTATGTTAAAACGTTAATAGTTACCTGAAGTCACACCTGTTTTTATGTGGTTTTTGTCATGTGCTTCACCCCCTCGCTCCTCTAACGGAAAGTGTCAGATAAAAAACGACGATTATTTATTGTGTAAGCAACTTTTAGTATCACTTTTGCTATTCTGTTTTTTCATTCTTCTGGTAGCAATGGTAGCATCATGAAACAATAATAATCTCCAAGCCTAGGGGGGCGGCAAGTGCCCCATTTGCCCCCCCCCCCCTATGGACGCCCCTGCTTCTACATGAGGAAGGTTTCATGTCATTGGAGCCAACAATGTCAAATCTCGATTGCTCGTTCATGATAGAATTTTCACTTTTCTTGGTTTGTGTTTTTATTGGTTCGAAATAAGCCTTTGAAATAGATTGGGGATAAAACTCAAAAAAAGTTGTGAAGAAAGTAGAAATTATTATAATGGTTAGGTAAGTTTCGATAAGAATAATTCATGTAATAGGGAAATAAATTTTAGCTTTTTGCTGATAATTTAAAGTAAGTCTACGTATAAAATAAAACCTTGTTATGTCGAACAAGAAAAATAAATATTACATTAAGTCCTATGCTGTTTGTTTACCTAGGAGTAATTTGAAATAATAAATTGCTTCCTTATGCTCTGAGATCTCGTAAAATGAAGAGCTCTGGCCTTGCCTTGTTATCCTTTTCGCCTGCGGGCGCTAGACCTTCGATAGAGAATAATAAAATGTTTCAAATAGAGAAAGTTGAGTTGTTGATGGTTGGAATACTAGAAATTATTGCTTCTATAACATATTCAACGACTGTAGCTTTTATATTGTTCAAAAACGGTAAAAGTCGACATGAAAATATTTTTCTTTAATGATAATCTAGGAAACATTACAACAGCCCTTATTAAAAAATTGGAAAAGTTTTTTTTTTTCTTTTCATTGCAGCATTGGAGGATTTGGATATTATATAAGCTGCAGCGATTAATAAAATCTCACTAACATTTTGCGCATTTCCAAAAAAATATTACCTAATTTATATTGAATATTCAAGTTTTTTGATTTTGTTCTATAAAAATGGCAAACATCATCTTGGATCGCTACATTTGTTTACCTTTCTATCATCAATCTGATACATGAAAATGTACGAATCTGATCTATTTTAGAAGAAATAAATTCCAATTTGTTGTTGTTGGACTTGTTATCTGCAAAACGCAATATATCAAAATTTCCGTCATGTCCGCTGAAAATAATGACGAATTTAGTTTAGTTTAGTAAGTAAGCGGAAACTGGTTTCACCAAATAACAAGATAAAAATTTATTCGGCTACAATAATTATTTTGATTGGTCTACTAGCCAGATGCGGACACATTCGGGACATCCGCTCATGATATCTGCATGGCGAAATTTATTTCAAAAAAATGGTTATCTCGGCTTTAAGCTAATTAACTTAAAAAAAACTTCAATAGTTTCTCAAGGACTGACCACCATTTTTAAATTTTAATTTTCTAACCGATCAAATTTTTTTTTGTCCAATAGGTATCTACTCAAATCTGGCACTTATTAAGCTCATAATTTTATTTCTGCGGCTGTACTGGTATTACACATTCATAGGCTCAAATTTCAATAAGTACTATTAGGGATTTTTTCACAAAAAATCTGATAGCAAATTTTTGTTTAGAATGGTCTAAAACCCCAAAGTACTAATTTTTTTTTTCAATACGATACAGGGTGATCACAACATTCAAAATTGAATGGACCAAATCGCAAAAATGTCATTTTGCGGCCTTGAGAACAACAAAACTTGATAAAACCTAGTTTTCGAACATCCTTATAGACCGTTAGCTAATGACAGATTTTGCTGACCGATTTTCTCTCTTCGGGGATTTCAACCACTGAAAATTATGTCAGTGCTGAACTCAAACAATGAAAATTTAGCGACCGGACGTCTGCTAGGCATATGGAAAATCTACTTTCCTTTTGCCGCTGCTGGAAAATATACTTGAACAGCTAACCGGCTTATGGGAATTTTTTTTTCTACTTTCTAACGATATCAAATTTGATTCTGTCGATTGCCATAGGCGAGAAAACGATCAGCAACCGAATATTCTTACACTAGATCGCGCCCTTATTTCAACTGTTTCAGTACGTGCAAACCTTATGGCTTTGGTTTTTCATTATTAGATTGGTCTATAATGTTAATATGTTAAAGTTCCATGAAAGAGAAATTGAAAAAAACACCTATTTTTCTTCGCAAAAGGAAAATAAATTTTTCATATGCCTAGCAGTCGTCCGGTCGCTAAATTTTCATTTTTTGTGCTCAACACTGACATAATTTTCAACGGTTGAAATCCCCGAAGAGAGAAAATCAGTCAGCAAAATCTGTCATTAGCTCACGGTCTAGTAACCAAAACTTGCAGTAAACTTCCCTCAAAATATGAAATTTTTGCGTTTTGATTCATTAAATTTAGAAAGTTTGTTGTGATCACCCTGTATCGTATTGAAACAAAAATTAGTACATTTGGGTTTTAGACCATTCTAAACAAGAATTTGCTATCAGAGTTTCTCTAAAAAAAATCCCTAATAGTTATTATTGAAATTTGAGCCTATAAATGTGGACACCCTGTACACCAGTACAGCCTCTAAAATAAAATTGTGAGCCCAATAAGTGCCAAATTCGAGTAGATATAAGACAAAAAATTGAATCGGTTGAAAAATAAAAATTTCAGAAGAGTGGTCAGTCCTTGAGCGGGACACGCTGTATATTTTGCCACATGATTTATGAGGAAAATACTGATTATTGCTGATAGCCACTGTGCATTGTATAGGGACTTATGGCCAATTTTATCGTCCAAAGTTGATTTGAAAATGTTTGAAGTACAAAGAAGTTATTCTTTTCTATTGTCTAGACAAAGACTTGCCTAGAATAACTTAAGTATGATTTTATGGACGTTCTTAAATCAACTGTACAAATCGATGCGTTAAGAAAACTGAAAGACTTCTAACTACCTTGAATGCAGTTGCTCTTTTTTTTTTTCCTTCAAATGGCTTTTCATTTTTTAGTAGGATATACAGGGTTTCTGGAATAACTTGAAGTATATGGGGATTTTGAAAATCATTGGATATACAGGGTGGACCAAATAGGAAAAGGAAAAAGTGCGTTTTATAAAATCCTTTATATCTATTTTATCATAAAAGATACAATCAAGAAATTTCCAGAGTAGGTGTAGGTCATGTAATGTACAATCATCATAGGCGATCACTCGATAACGATTATGATTATCTTCTATTCTATTCTTATTGTGGTCGGTTGTGCGTTTTCTGATGATTGTATAAACCAATTCTGGAGCCGCACATTCTTCCACAGTCTTGGACACCCAGTCCCTGATGGTCTCTTCCTCTGTTCTCTCGCTCCTTCCTGCGGTTCCTCTTTCCAGTCTCGTATCGGCGTCGCTGTTCTTTAAAAGTTTGTGGTCCGTCGTGGACTACTCGAAGTCATGAGGGCCTATGATTCGCCGTCGTCTCCCAGTTGCTAGTATCGATGCAGCACTTTGCCATATTTTTCGTTAGAATATCTTTGTACCTAGCGTTTTTGTTGACCTACTTGATTTCGTTTTCTCTCTTTCAGTTGACTGTAGAGAATCTGTCGTGGAAGACGTGTTCGGGCATACGGACGCGGTGATTTGTTCAGCGAAATTGGTGGTTAATGATGAGGGCTTCCGCATGCTTGTTGTTTTGGCCTCCTCTAAAACACTAATGTTTGTTCATCGGTCTTGCCATTAAATCCGTAGAATCCTTCTTAGGCATCGCTGGGCGTATTTCGCAGCCATATGTGATTGTTGGTATTACAATTACGTTGGCTTTCAGCGTCAAGAACACTTTGTTAACTATTAACAAGAATGCATAACTATTAACAAATTCCTATTTTAAATATGGCTCAATAAATATTTGTTTAAATTTAATATAAAATTTCCAGGGTCGGAAACAAATATTTGTTTATTATGAACAAATTCAATATATTGCTTATTGGAGGTTTGTTCCCTTCTTAGAACTTTATAATTACTTTTGGTAAATATATGCTTGTTGACCGTTAGATGTTTTCACTAACTGAAAATAAATGTTACTTGATAATTAACCAATATAAGTTTATACTGAAAATATGAATATTTCTCCAAAATATATAACATTTCAAATATAAATAAATATCTTGGTAATTAAAAATAGATTATAATATAGAGTAATAGCATTTGAAGTTAGTAATAACTGATTGTCATATAACGGCCACACTTAAAACTGTCTGGAATGTAACATATAATGTCATTATCATACGAGGGTCAACTAGCACAATTTCCTAGGAGGACGGGATGTCAAATAGAGTTCAAAGGAATATAGTTTTAAACCTAATAAGGGTTTTAGAAAAAGGCTTATATGCTTATATTCTTTTTAGCCTGGTTAACCTGCACAGTACGGCTCCGTGCCATTTTCGCGACAACCGTTTGCGCGAGGGAGAAAAGCTCGATACGAAAAGCGCAAAGGACAATAGCGCGCGGAACAAAAACGCGACTGGACAAAAGCGCGAGAAACAAAAACGCGAGAAATAAAAGCGCGACGGAACAAAAACCCGACTGGACAAAAGCGCGAGGAACAAAAATGCAAATAGATAAAAGCCCGAGGAACAAAAACGAGACTGGAATACAGCACGATTGGACAAGAACGCGAGGTGCCTAATTATCGTCGCGGTATTGCTCCGTCGCGCTAACCCAAACTAACTGGGTTTGAAGTTGCAAACTAGTCGGGTTATTATGGGTAAGTTTGGAAATATCTGATTAAAATTTCAAACTAACCGGGTTATTATGGGTAAGTTTGGTAATATCTGATTAAAATTGAAAACCTACCCAAACTAACCAGGTTATTACCGGTAAGTTGAAAATGTGTGATTAAAATTGCAAATTAACCCCAACTAACCGGGTTATTATCGGTAAGTTTGGTAATATCTGACTAAAATTGCAAACTTACCCAAACTAACCAGGTTACTACCGGTAAGTTGGAAATCTCTGATCAAAATTGCAAACTAATCGGGTTATTATGGGTAAGTGTGGAAAATTCTGATTAAAATTGCAAACAAACCGGGTTATTATGATGGGTGAGTTTGAGAATGTCTGATTAAAATTCAAATTAACCAAGTTATTATCGGTAAGTTTGATAATGTCTTAAAGTCCATTTGCATTTTTGTCTTCCACTCCTGACGGCAGGTAATCCTCGATAAGATGAAGTATGGATCCCATAAATAGAGAAAATAAAGTAAGTGAAATAGCAAAGCCATGTTTAACGCCTGTATTTATTTGAAAAGACTCTCGTTGTCCATCGTTACTTAGGACGGTTGTCTTCATATCATCGTGCAGCAGCCGAAGTATCTGGATATACTTTAACGGACACCCAACCTTTGCTATTGCTAATATCTTCCAACCGAAGAGCTTCTCTGTTGGCGATTTATAGTGGGCTATTTTGTTTCCTGAATTTGTCTTGTATTGAAAATCATGTCAGCTGGACCTCGGTTGGGTCTAAAGCCACACTGTGTCTTTGTGAGGTTCTCTTCAGCAGTTGCTATTAAATGATTTGATAATATCCTGGCAAGTATCTTTCCCGCAACAGAAAGTCAAAATATTTCTCTGTAGTTTCCACATTGAGCCTTGTCTTCCTATATGAAAATGGTAACTATGGAGGCATTTCTAAGTTCGGTAGGTATGGTCTCAGTAATCTTTATTTTACTTATTTTATTAGGATGTGGGTTTGAGCTCTCAGTGTGGGGCGGGTGTTTAAAGAATTCAGCAGGAATGCCGTCAGTATCAGCTGACTTATTGTTTTTTTAGTTGTCTGATTGCCTTTTCAACTTCCTCTAATCTGGGAACCTCGCTCAGTTCTTGTTGTATTTGTTTCTGATTATGATCCTCGGTTAAGTACTGTTCCTGAAAGTGTTCTTTCCAACGAAAATTAATCAAAGAACTGTCTTTAAGCAGTCTTTTGCCATCTTTGGATCGCAAGGGATTGAGCCCTGGAGTGGTTTTTCCGTATACCATCTAAGTAGCCTCAAAGAAGGCCCTGGTGCTGTTGGATTCAGCGTCGTTCTCATCAAACCAGTCTTGATGTTTCTTTTGTATGTAGCCGACACAGATGTTATTGCGGTCTTCAATATTTTCCAGTGCTCCTCCCTGGGCTGTAGAACATGTAATGCACAGTACAAGGATTTCATAAAACATAAAACGCACCTTGTATCTCCAAAATCCTCATGTATAGGTACTTCAAGTTATTCCGGACACCCTGTATATTTCTAGAATATGAAACCCTCTTCAAAACTATTGGATTTTTTCATGATGCTTTTTTAATGAACATGCCTATGCGGTTTTAATGTTTTTTTGTTTTTTTGTTTTTGTTTTGGGGCTTTTTGCTATCGTATCGGGTTTATAAATCAATTACCGGTCGAGACCGGATAGAAGTGCATCTTTTTTTTATACCATGTTTCTTCTAGCCATCAAGAATACTTATCACTGATATAAGTAACTTTTTTGAGCAAAGAAAAATTGTTGAAATAGGTACTTCACCATTTCAATAAGAAAACTTCAGCGAAAAAGGCTTTAACAAAAACATAATGTTATTTAACTTCGTAGATATTCAAGTATATTTAAAAACATAAAGCATTTGAAGGGGGTGTGACCCAAAAAAAAAGTTGTAGAAAAAACAAATCTAAGAACACATTTCCAAACTGCACTAGGCTACGACCAACAGTTGCGAAGATACCTTGATACATAGAAAGTTCCCTTTTCAGCACCGTGACGTCATATGCACCAACTGAGTCCGCCGGCCAGCGCTGGGCGCGCGTTTGCCCATGCTTGCGTCATATATTATCGACATTATCGCATTGTTTTTGCGTTCTCACCCCCATCGCTGCATCAGTTTAAATGGGTTTTGTAATTTTTGCGTGTGTTTATGATGTCACGCTATCAACAGTCCTGGGAGAAAGCCCAACCATATTTCAAGCGAAAATATTCGCAATTGAACTTTGCGCTAGAAAGTGTCTCGATTCCGACAGTCAGGCAGCACTAAGAGATCTAAGCAGCTCTGTCACAAAGTCCAGACTGGTATGGGACTGCCAACAACTACTAACGCAGTTGGCGTCCCGCAACAGGGTCACCCTGTCATGGGTACCAGGGCACCAAGGAATCGGGAGGAATGAAATTGCGGACCAACTTGCAAGACAAGGAGCTGCAACACCATTCCTTGGACCAAAACCTTTCTTTGGCATTACGAAAAGCCATGCATATAATAGGGGAAGTCCAAAATTGGATAAAGGCTCAACAAGCCTCCCGCTGGAACACCCTTCCAGGACTAAGGCAGGCGAAACAACGCATCTCGCCTCAGTCAATAAAGGCAAAGGAACTGATTGACCGTAACGGGCTTCCTTACGGGTCACTGCCTCTGGGTTACCACCTGAAAAAAATGGGCAAAACAGAATCAGACCTATGCCGCTTCTGTGAAGAAGACTCTGAGTCTGCGGAACACATACTTTGCAATTGCGAGGCATTGTGCCGCAGAAGACTCATCCATCTGGAGCAGCCATATTTAACCTTTTACTACCCGCGCCGGTGTATAAAATACACAATTTCTCCTAAAACGGCGGTGAAAACCCTATCCGGTATCCCCTCGATGTAACCTACGACCGATGCAGTGGCGCACCCAAGAGGGGGGTTTTGGGGGTTAACCCCCCCCCCCCGAAATTTAGCACTGGTACAAAGAATTTTCCGGTAAATTTTTTTTATTTTTTTGCGATTTTGGTTAATAGGTACCTACAAACTGTCCATTTTAAATACATGGCACCCCTAAAAGGTTTTGCCTCCGATAGCGAGTTGATTTAGGTGAGTAAACAGCCAGGTAAACACATAACTTATACAATCACTTGGTTGGTTGGTTGGTTGAGATGCAGAATGAACAGGCCGGGTTAGGTGGCCCCAACACTGCAGCCGTCGGCTTATTGTATTGTCCTGGTCGTCTGTTTAGTCAGTGAAAAGTTTCGTGATCTTGATTAGGTTTAGGAACCTCTTCACCGTGTTACTTTTGGTGAGTTTAGACATGGGGTCTTCTGGCTCTATCTGTCTGTATCTCCACCAGCGTAAAGCCTCACATTCAAAGATTATGTTAGGTGGCGGTTTCATCCTCCTCGCCCATTGTGTGGTGTTTTCTCAGGCTACAATGTCCAGTTATTAGCCTGATTTGATTTCTGTTTAGTTTTAGGATTTCTTCAGTAAGTTTAGGTGATGGTTGTTGTAGACACTTTCGGAAGAGTTTGCCAGTAGGTTTTGTGTTGTCTATACACCCATTGGTTTATTTTTGTTCTTACCGATGATTTTGTGATGCCAATTGAGTTCAGGGCAGTATAACTGGTTGCCGATCCTTCTCGTGCCAGAGCATCTGCTTTTTCATTTCCTTCAATTCCTTTATGCCCTGGCACCCATTTAAGGGTTACCTTGTTGGCCATACTTAGGTTTTTGAGGTTTACCAAGCATTCTTAGGCAATTTTGGATTTTATTTCAAAGCTGTTGAGTGCTTTGATCGACCGCTTGAGCAGATGAGGATGTTGTTACCTGTGTATCCCCTCCTCAGGTTTTCTCTCAGACAGGAGTCGATGGCATATATTTCTACTTGGAATAGAGTAGTGTATTCTCCCAGAGGTTGACATATTTGCCGTTGGTGTGCTTCTCTGTGTACCGGTAATACAAAGACACGCAAGTCTCTGGATTTTGGCTAGTTCCAGGTTTGCTTGTCTTTGGTTTACTTTAGGCCACCATACAAGTGCACCATATGTTATCATTGGTCTTACAACTGTAGTGTATATCCATTTGTACAACTGACGGTTTTAGTCCCCATGTTTTGTGGAAGGAAAGAGATTTGTGTTGGAGGGGTTGACGCGAAGTTGCTCCCTCGTGCACCATTCCTCAATGATTCCTAAGGCGTCCTGCATGAGGTTTGATACCGTCCTGGTAAATCCTCCCCTAATGACAACGACCATGTCATCCGCGTAGCCTAGGGTGATATAGCCTTGATCGTTTAGTTTTCTCAGAAGTTCATCCGCGACTAGATTCCACAAGAGTGGTGAAATTGCTCCGCCCTGTGGGCATCCTTTTGTCGCGGTTACTTTAATAGAGGTTTCAGCAATAGGCGGTTACACACGGGCGTGGATGGCTTAATACATATACGTGCATACATCAACGTGCAAACAACAACGTGCATGTCGCGTTTGTACACACGCTCGCACAAAACTGCAGTCTTGCTATTCTTGCTACAGTAATCCGAGTGTGCATACAAAATTTCTAGCGAATCCACATTCAAAAACGCGACGGTATTTTGCATACACATTGATGTTTTTGTTTGCGCGTTCATGTATGTGCGTACATGCTTTCAGATATCCACGTCCGTGTGTAACCGCCTAATAGTCGAGTTTATAGTCCTGCATGGACTTGATACATCTGCATGTGGTATCATTAACCGCATGTTGCCCAGCAGCTCTGACTATACAATCACTTACAAAAAGTTATTTTTTGAAGGCTTAAAATAAACGTTTTTGGACCCGAAAAGCGCCTGCCTGCGGCGAGCCTTCATTATTATGAAACCCCCCCCCCACAAATAAAAAACCTGGGTGCGCCCCTGGACCGATGTGTCTACTAGGTGAGCAGACAGTTGCGCTTTGGTAGCTGGAAAGTTAGTTGGTTTATTGACAATTTCTTTGGTGCACTATACACCAGACTGTAGTGAAATGCAAGCATTCATGGGTTTGCTATTGTTATCTGGATATAAGAAACAAAATCATACCCAATTTTTGGAATTCTGGACGACAGATGGTACCGGTTCTGAAATTTTTCGAGCATGTTTGGGTGAAAACCAATTCCTAGCATGACAAATCAAGGCAAAATGTTTCGTTATCCTTATACACTGATTTATGCACACAATCACAGATTCATAAATGTGGTGTACATAATACACCGCGCGGGTAGCTACAGGAGATTCTAGAGCGCGGGCAGCTAAAGGTTAAGGGTTGCGGATGTGAGGAATGCCAATCCCAGGAGCATTATCGGCTTTGCCAAAAGCCATAATCTGGAAACCTACTAGATATAAGGGGAAGCACAATAGATCTAAGCAGGTTGCAGTGCGGAGAGGTCCACAACCTAAACACCCCACCAGAATAATCTACAATCTACACATGTCACGCGATGAATAGACAAAACTTTATTTAGGCGTATCTACCACCCTATTATTTTGAGTAGCGATGCGAGGTTTTTACAAGAGTTCTTAGAATATTTTTTCTTTATTTTCTGAAAGTAAGTTGTATTTTAAGGTCACACCCCCTTTAAAATAGAATAAAACTTTTATAAGGTAAAAGAGGAGAAAATATAGATTCCAGGGGAAATGTAAATTTTGCAACGTATATTTGCAATCCCTCATGTATCGAAAATAATATTAAAACATTGCTCTTATCATGCTAGAATGATGTCTTATTGCAGCATGTCATGTTCAATAACACCTTTAAGCATATTTAGCGATTAAAAAACTATAAAAATGTGGTTAACACTTTGTTTTAATCTGCTCTAAAAATACGAAGTAATAGTCATCGTATAAAAAATTTGATTCGTAACAATCGTAACCTTGATTTTAATTACTAAATTACAACAACAGTCAGTTATGTGATTCACGGATAGTTTGGCATTTAAAATTTTTATAGTTTCTAATTTTATTTTTCTTCAGCCAATTTAAACCAAGGCTGGCCACCCGACCCAATGGCGATGGACCTCCTTATTCCCAATATGGCTTGGTGAATGGCATTGATTAGATTCTCATGTCGTTATGTTATTAATAATCGTCCGTAAATGTATTGATTCTTGATTTGGTAATATTTCGTATAGTATCAAGTAAATTTATTTTTTCATATAAAAGATAAGTGGCATTGATAGAAATAACGATTGAAAATTCTAAATATTTTATGCCACTTTTCAATTTTTGTGTGATCCGCATGTGTTTCCCTAAAAAAAAATTGAGATTATGAAAACCTTTTCGTTCATTAATTATTTCCTGAGGTAAATTTAAAGTTTAAGTAAGGCACTTTTGTTAGTTGATCAAAGTTTCTATATTTTGCAATGGTTTTCTCTACAAAAAATTGATTACCTACCTAATATTAATACGTTTTACGAAAATATTGATATTAACTATTTCCGATGTTCCAGATTCACAAAATTGAAATGAGGTTAACGCATCGGTCGGGTCAGCAGTTAAATCGATAACACAAATTAAAAATTCAAGTTACTATCAAGACAGTACTTACCTACCCTTGAAAAAAAAAATATATATTTATATTATTTTTGGGAATGCCTTTATTTTAGAGAAGAAACCAAATTTAACTTGTAACTTCACTCATTGCACGCGGATCAGTATTAAGTCTAGTAGGTGATATGCCTTTTTACTGATCCGGTTAATTCGATTTTTATCATATGATCTTTTTTGAATAACTTCGCTGGATAGATGCATGAGTAGAATAGCTGAATATTATTATTTGGCAATTTGGCTTATTGTTTGGGTAATTTATGCACTTGTGACCCGTATATTACTCTCATAAATGGTACGAGGATGAGTTAAGGATGAACGTTTTGCATAAAAATAGTAGCGATGCATTTTTTTACCTATAAAAATCTCATTACTGAAATTTGTTTTTAAGAAAATAATGTATTTTCTATAGCCCCAAGATAAACGATAGAATCAACCTTCAAACCTAACTAGTGATTTTTCTAATTTGCCGCATGAAATTAAAAAAGTGTTGTTGAGAAGCTAAGCCCCTTATTTGATTGGATATTTTTATTTTTTTTTTGCTGACAAATTATTGCTCTATTTTTCTATTAGTTTTAAATGTATATCATGGGTTAGATGGTGCTGGTGCTATTCAACCTAATTTGCTTACATGTGCGTTGGTGCGAAATCTGATCGACAAATGCCACGGGACTCCGATTACTACAGTCTTTTTGTTTGATTTAATTAAAATAAATTGATTGTCATTTGAAATTACATTTATATACAATCGATGGACTTAATCTGCATTATGGTGCGAAATTTGATCCACTAATAATATGCTTCGGAATCCAGATATTTGTACTTTGTATAATGGTCGGTCGCCATTTTTTTTTTTTAATTCACTCATCTCTTATTGCCCTATTAGGATTTTCTGTATCCTGTGTTAAGTGAAATTTAGGTCGTTCGAGGTACGAAATAGTATATTGTGCAATAAGTGGTGGAAATAGCACTTTTCACACGCGTGCGGGGAAGTCTGGTGGCACAAGCCGCAAGCGAGTGGTAGAAACCGGACGAGTGTGAAAAGTGACTTTCAAACGTTTTACACACTATATACTTTTTTCTACGACTGTGGAAAAACTATATTCACACTAAGATTTTTTTTTGTTGAAGTGAAAACTTCTTTAGGCCCTTCCAGCACATTTTTTTCTGATTAGTGAATGAGATTAAGCCGTCACGCCCTAATAGGTAACGCTCATTCGGGTACAGCCGACTGTACCGAGTCGAGTTTATTTAAGGGAGAGAGAGAAACAGTCATCAGTGCGAGAGAGAGAGGGGGAGATATAGCGCGATTGGGATTCAATTGAGAGTCCCCGTATAGCAAATGTCGGCGACGTTGCCGATATTATTGGCAACACTTTTCCGGATAAAAAGGGAGAGAAAGTGAGAAGAAAGAACACTTTGTCTATAATCTAATTTTCACTGATAAGGCAATCCAACGACCTGTCAAATGGAAAGATCAGCATGAAAATGATGGCCGTTAGTCGTCCTTTATTTCTCTTATTCAGCGTAAATATAACTTCAAAAACATTGCATGAGTTGAATTGTTAGAGCTTCATAATTTATATGGACTGTCTTTTTATGCCAATTGTTTAGTTTCAAAAAGCATTCTAATGACATTATAGAGACCCACGCGTCAACCTCAGGAACGACAAAAATTGCAGCTAGAAATCATTATTTGTAAAATACTGGGCTAGTTGCCAAATAAGTAATTGCCTGTTGAATTGAGTTGGATATTATAATGTCCAAGAAGAATCAATCAACTGGTAATGTTTCAACTATAGAAACTTGCTTTCTCATTCAAGAATAAACAATTCTGTTGAATTGTCCACACTAATCTCTTGGTGTGGATAGACCTAATTCAAGTTCAAATAAACAGGCCATGTAGGTATGAACGTGACATTAGGTTTGGACAAAAAAAACTACAGAAGCCAACCCGTTTGGTTTGTATCATCTAGGTGAAAGTTTTTTGTATCGCTAGTTTGGGAGTTTTGTGCGTTGAGAGTTTCTTCAAATAATTAGTTGATTTTAAAAAAATTGGAGTTTTAAAATTATATTTCTTAACGGAATAAATATACGCTGCTTATTTTAATTGAAAGCCAAGACACAAACGAAAAATAAAGGTCTAAGTTTGATGACTAAGTCTTTGAATACACTTTTGGTTGGTACTTACTTAAGTTTAAAAAAAATTGAAACGTGTATCATGACATTCGTCTGAAAGTTTCTAGTCATTCATATAAGTATATTTGTTTGATAGTTGTATGTACACTAAAATATCTGATACGTCTACCGGAGATGATGTATGTGAAACATCAAAGTAGATAAACAAATTATTATTGAAGTAAAATAAAATTTAAAGCCAAGACATAAACGAAAAATAAAGGTCTGAGTTTGATGACTAAGTCTTTGATTACACCTATAGATAGTTGGTACCTACCTAGGTTTAAAAAAAATCAAAACGTGTATCATGACATTCGTCTAAAAGTTTCTAGTCATTTATATAGGTATATGTGTTTGACAGTTGTATGTACACTAAAATATCTAACTGATACGTCTGCCGGAGATGATGTATGTAAAACATTAAAGTAGATAAACAAATTATTATTGAAGTAAAATAAAATGTAAGTGATGGCTACATGCCAAATACTACGACAAATACATATCCAACTTACCTAAATGTGAACCGAAAATCCAAAAAAAAACAAAAAAACATAAATGAGCCCAAAAAGAAATAAAACACAAAAACCGGCAAAGTCTTGGCACCGAGTCAAGCAGCGGGCTCAGGTTTTCGCGGGAATCGTTCGTACAACGAAGGTACTGTTGCAATTGCAGTCACAGTGCATATGCAACGCGACCTTGACACTCTTACCACGATTATGCCTCGATGTGCCGGCTAATAATGATACGACGTCGAGGGACGAGCGCTGATCACTTGGTCGTAGTTTGGCAGCAACGGCCACGATTTTTCTTTTCCTAGATTAAGGGTAGGTGACTTTCCAATGTCACAACACTAGAAAATTACAAGATCAAATTAATGGAAGATGATGGTTTTTGTATCATTT
The DNA here is from genome assembly GCA_917834065.1 of Ceutorhynchus assimilis. NCBI lineage: Eukaryota > Metazoa > Arthropoda > Insecta > Coleoptera > Curculionidae > Ceutorhynchus > Ceutorhynchus assimilis. The sequence goes on from OU892277.1 coordinate 45,266,450, forward strand.
AGACAGATTTCATAAAAAGTGCTGTTATATGAACATTTATGAAGGAAATCGATCGTGGATTGAAAGTTAACGAAAAGTTTGGACTTTACTATACTCTGTTTCCTTTTCATTAGAAGCACAGAACCTCATCATAAATTTAAATATACAAAAAAAAGGTTCGAAAACAGGGTGAGCATTGTATAATATGTAAATATAACAGAAGCATAAACCGGGTAGTTTCAACAATATTTCCGCGACACACTCGGTAACAGCTTGAATACAATAAATGTCATAAAACCTTAACAAGGGCTTAGTCCTATATTTTCGAACAAATCGTCCACCCCCTTACCTGCAACGACTCTAGTGTATCATCCTTGCAAGAAGTGTACCTATTGCGATAAAAACAGGATAATAGAATTTATTTTCAAGCGGTCTATGATATGAACTTTATCGTCAACACTTATCACAGAAGTGATCCATTATGTTCCTGGGATTGTAAATATTTTTTCTTTCAACACCATGAGAAAATTGAATGTTACTACATATCTCTATAGGGACGAGAAAGTAGGCGTTTCTGAGGCTAGCCCTGGAAACCATTCAAAAATGGCTAGACAAGAAAATTATTTTTCACTTTTTCTAATAGAGGGCGCCATAATAAAAAAACTTTCAAACTAAACTAAACTTTTAATATTAAACCACCATCTAATATAGATTTCTGCAAAAAGTTGACACTGTTGACAGATAAGTGTGACAGTTAGGCAATATTTGTCACAAAGGGCGTTACAAAGTTTCAAATTGAATTTGATGTGAATCGCTTCAATCAAATCCAATAAAAAATCAAGGGATATAAAAAATTATGCTATTTATTAGCTACAATTATGTGGTATTGGAGAAAAAAAGTGTAAACCATACCGGTAAAGTAATGTTTCAGGCTTCAAGAAGTTTCCGTGCTCGCTGAGGCTCGAGGCTCGCCCGTACATTCCTTCTTCCAGCCTGGAAAAATGACACTTTACCGCCTAGGTCTACAATGTACTATTATGTAGGTATTGGGTAATTTGTTCGTTTTTTTCTCGGTAGAGGCAGCACCATCAAGCGGCGTTATTATGTTTTCACTAGATGGCAGCGTCAACGACCGAGTTCGGGAACTACTCCTAGAGCATAATTATTTATTCATAATTTGCACTAATTTGTTCTTTATGCATTTTTTGTTCTAAATCATGGACTAAATTATTGCCCTTATAAAGTAGGTACCTTAGGAGCATAAATAAATACGGATTACGAAGTTGATGTGTCTGCTCACTTTAACGAGCTTCCATGTTCGGAGTGCCTAATATTGATTTGACATTCAGAGTAAACAAATTTGAAATACGTCTAAGTGGCAGAGCAGCTGTTTATTTTTCCGAAAATGGATGAAAACGAAAACAGCAGTGTTTAAGTTATAGAAGGAAATATTGCAGTCCCTTGAAGATAAATTGTTGCATGCCATTCGGCCCCGACGGTCTTTTTGTGATTCGCTCAAACGTTGAGCCCAGCACAAAAAGACCTACTTCTTAGCCTAATGACATAAATAGTCATTTAACATAATAACACGTTCTTCGACAAATGGTAGAGTAGAGTTATATTATTGAGGTGAACCTGTGTGTAATAGTAATACTGAGGATTTCGTTTCATTTAATGTAATTTAATACACACACAGTTTGAACCATTTCACGATCTCAATTAGGTCTTCTGAGTAATTTTGCTAGGAGCATGATATTAGTCTTAACATTCCATGAGAGGTCGCTGATATAAACAAGAAAGAGCAATGGGCCCAATACAGACCCTTGGGGAAGTCCGCTGACAACTGGATATTTCTCTGTGAAGGTTCCGTTTACTTATACACAATAAAATCTATTTGGAAGAAATTAGTGAACTGAATCTAGAAGTTTGCCTTACCCCAAAGTTCTCCAAATTATGCAAAAGCAAATGATGTGTTTGTTGTCAGGGCCGTATCTAGACCAAAATTTTGGGGGGGCTTAGACAAAGTGGCAAAAAAAAATTGTTACACTAGTAATAAAAATGAAAAAAATAAATAAGTATTTAATAAGTGTTGTTTGTTTTTAAGTTAAATTTTTTGAATTTTATTATTTTTTTTGGGGGGGGGGGGGGTTTGAACCCCCAAACCCCCCCCTAGATACGGCCCTGTTTGTTGTCCAGTGGTCAATGCAAGTTAGCAGATTCTTTGTAGTGGATCGTTTATCGTTTTGGAATGAAGCCATGCTGCGTTGGTGTTATTACATTGTTGTCAACAAAAAAAGCAGTCAGATCTTTAACAATAATTATCTCCAAACATTTACAGGGATTATATGTGACGCTGAAGAGGTGTCAGAATGTCATGCTTCCAATCTTCCCAGGCTCAATAATAATCTTATACGTTGACGTATCCTCAAGGGAATACAATATTTCCTTTCACAACTTCAATCACTGCTTTTTTCATTAAGTTTCGGTTGCCACCATAATTTACGACGTATAATGTCAAGTCTGTTTACTTTAAATGTCAAATCAATATCAGGTCACTCGGAACACATTTCACTCTTCCGAACATGGACGCTCGTGTAAGACACATCAACTTGATTATCGTATTTATTTATTCATGCTCGTACTGTATTTATGGAATGATTTAGTCCATAATATTGAACCGAAAATGTAAAACGATCAAATTAGTGAAAATATATAATAAAACTATGTTCTTGAATCTTGGAGCTTACTTTCGAATTTGGTGGTTGAGGCTGCCATCTAGCGAGATGAACACGTAAAAATAAATACAAGAACATGATAGCGCTGTCATCTAGCAAGAAAGAAACGATCAAGTTACACCCCATACATATATTATGCAATGATCATGTAATGATAGCCGCAATAATACACGAGCATGTTGTAGGATACGAAACGAGCTGCAGGCGAGTTTCGTTTATAACATACGAGTGTATCATTGGCAGTTACATGATAGTTGCATACACCATTTTTTCTACTCCTATTATTAAACGAAATACATATTTATTTTTAAAATAGTGAACTTCTCAGTCATTTGCGCATAAACAGAAAGAATCCAAAATAAATCTGTTATTTGTTTATAAACATTGTTCATGTGTAAAATAACTCGATTCCAGTGGCTGAAAAATTTGTATCATAATGAAGTTCATTATGAAACAGATTTAATATTTTAATTAGCGTATTATAAAATAGGAGTAGAACCAAATCTTTATAGTCCTACGTATGTACATTATGGATCACCTTTATTTTAAGTATTAACGATAATAAAGTTTAAATAATTATGGACCAAAATTGAATATTTTTTTAACTCTTAGCTAAACACAATGAATTGATGATTTGTCAATATACCATTCAGGTACTTGCGTTAAAGCAGGCATACATATACGTACACTTGTAATTATTATTGCAGAGCAATTTCTCATTACTTTTTCGTGAACTTTGAAAAACTTCTTAATAGCCCTTATATAGTTTTATTCAAACTGGTACACGGCTCTTTGGTGCTTTTGTCGTAGCTGCTATGTACATGCGCTATTCTTTTTTGTGACCCTGTTGCACAATAATACATTTGGAATAAAACTCATGCGGATAATAATTATTCAAACACTATTATTTTATTACCTTCCTCATGCGATTTTTATTAGATATTTAAAAGAAAACGTATAGGTACCTATACTTAGCAAGTATTATTGGAAACTTATTATTAGTATTAACGAGATTAACTTCTTGACGCAATAAGCATTTAACTGTGTTTAGAATTTTATTTTATTTTTGAACTGCTACCAATATCATTTAGGCTTATTAGGTAGATATTGCATTTTCTTTTTGGTAAACTTCATACACATACATTTCACGTTCTCCTAATGACATAAATTGAGAATTTGATTTGATTTTATTGAACCTTGGATATTGTGTTAGCTTCATCGTTATCGGATATAATCGTCTAAGCTTATAATGTACGCTCATTTGCATAGTCTCCATGCTTAGACTATGTCAGCACACAAAGGAGTGAGTGCTTGCCCGGAAGCCCGCCGTAGATTGTTCACTACATAACTTAATTAATGTTATACTTGCTTTTGCTTTGCGCTGCAGGGATATTTGTGCAAGCATTGACATCAATCGAAGTGTGGATTTACATGCATATTGCATTGCTTCATGGTTACGTGGATTGGATATCATAGCGCACAAGGTACAGGTACTGAGAAGAGATCCAAGTCTGGATGCGCATACTTTCAAATTATTTCTTCAAACTCAATATCTAATACATCTGAATCAAACTTGATTACAATTAGGAACTGGATAAATACATTTTAAGTTGTTCTAACTAATTTGTAGTTTGAAAATGTGTTCAATAAATCCTTGTGGTTATAATATGTTTTATGTACTACTAACTTAATAATTTTATTGGTTGGGGAAGATGGAGACATAAGTAAGTCAGAAGTTGGATTGATTGAGTCGATACTTGATAATTCACATCTACGAATGGTGAAATTAATCTTTCATACTAAGTAGACTTTCACTATATTTATTAAAGACTTTAGTTACACTAGAGGCTGATGAAGCCGCAGTACCTACATGTAACTTATGTTGAATAAATATAGTTAGTGATAGCCTAAAAGGTAAGTTTCATGCCTTCCATCAACTGGTTTCAGGTCCTAAGTAATCTGTATATTGAATCTTGGTTAGCTAATCTATGGAAATCGTGAAAAATTATAGTTAAAAACCGTATTAAATAAGTTATTGCATCGGTTATCATCCATTTAAGTAAAACTGGGCGTAATTCAATTTATATAAAATGTAGAGGTTAAAGAACTAATAAAAAACAGCTTAATAAGAAAAAAATATTTAATTGGTTCTTTTATTACGATAAAAATCCCGGCGCATTCAATTTCAATGGAATTAATTTTTTGACAAAATCAGTCTGTATTTATTCACAGCCTCGTTTTTAAACCATCGACATTCTAAATGAAGATCCGAAGCCTTGGAGGTGACTTCTGCCAGAAACCGAAACTGCATTTTTTAATAAAAAAAAATCTCTTGCCGTACCCGTCGCACCTCCGCGCCCCTTAATTAAAATCGCAACGGCCCCATGGCCTCCCTTTTGCCCTGCAAGTCACCTCACCCACCCCCAACGTCCTTTCGGGAATTTTTCCTGGACCTTAACGTCGGCGGGACCTGTCAACGGCGCCCGGTCCGGTTGTTTGTCGTCGGCACCGCTGCACTTATTGATTTTTCCTGGTTATTTTAGGAGTTGTTCCCTTCCGGCCCCAACTGCCGGATTGCTTTACTTTGCTATCCGCCAGGTGCGTACCTTTAGGACAAAAAATTCCTACCCCTAAATTCAATTTTTGTTTTAATTGTTTCCCTTCAAATAACTGATTTCATGCAGTTTTAACGAATTTTTTTCTATTTGGGTCTTACGACGATTTCAATGATTTTTAGCAGAATAATCCACGTAATTCTTCCTGGAAAGTTTCTTAAATAATCCTTTCTTCTTTATCGCACGAAGAGTTTGGGAAGCAAGAAAGCTAGAAACCACTACTCCGAGGACAAATATCACTAAATGGTTCAAATTTCCGTTGGCACTGCAAGTTGTGAAAAGGTTTTTCGAGGTATTAACCAACATGAACATAACATCCCTCTTTTGAAAATTCGACCACTAATCCTCTGATGCAAGATTCACTTTGCCAGGCCTTTACCCATTTCGTCCTTATTTGCACTCATCAGGAGAACATGTTATTTGCACTCATCAGGAGAACATGAGCTCTCTGCTTAGGCAATATTTTACTCTGAATTTGCCCTAGAAGTAGTTCTGTCTAGCTCGTCGACAAAGTTCAATATATAGTTTTTATTGCAATGAACTAGGCGTTCCAAATTTAGTCAGATTCCAAATTTTCAAAATTCTACATCCACTGGTAGCTGAAATATGACAAAACCTAATTTTCAGTGAGAATTTATCGCTGGGGTAGTCACCTATTTTAGAATAAGCACTGAATTTATTCGCCCGCTTCAGTTGTTTTTAAAACAAATATAAACACGTCACTGTTAGTTCGGCAGATTAATATTATATCGATTACAAAATTATAAATTTAATATGGCTTTTGTTCTATCTGAGACGTATTAAATTTTTGATTTTTCATGGATATGGAAATAAAACATGAACATATCAAAAAGTTTGCGATTTGTTCAATGATCGCTATCATAACAAACCATTACAAAGTCCACCAGGCGTAGGGATGTGGCGACCCCATCGCTCACGATTCCAGTTCAAGACTTGATCGTGCAATCAGCCAGCCCTTGAATATTCTCGCAGACGTAAGACGTAATTTGATTCGAATTGGAATTACAGCAACGTGAATTAAAAAGGAAACAATCGAAATCATATCAAATTTCGTATATGGGAGATTAATCAAGAATTGGACCCCTGACCTCGAAGGATCCAATCGTCTTAGTTTCTATGCCATTGGATCGGAACTCGAGCTTAGGGACCGTGGGTCAGCTGACTGTGCATCAGTTTACACACGTTAATAAGAGTCACGCACAGACGTCTTCTTTTCTAGAATACATAAGACCATCAAGTCCAAAGAACACCAAATAGGCTATTGACTATGTCATTCAATAAGGACCTAAGACGTTAGTGGAATTTGATTTTTTGATATGTTCAAATGGTCCCTAGAGATGATAAAACCGCCGAGAGCTACCAGATATAGGGGTGCATTTCTAAAAGCGAAGTGAGTTTGTGAGCTTTTTGGGGTTTTCGGCTATAACTCAAAAACTATGCATTTTTAGTGCATGAATGCATCTAGGTTTTTTGTAAAGAACAAAAATTCCTATCAAAAGGATATATTTTGAAGTCCAAGAACTTGTTTTTTCAACAAAAAACAACTAAAAAAAACAACTATGATCCATCGGAGGAACACGGAAGAGAATACTTCGTCCTTTACCACACCGCCTCTGAAGATGTCTACCGCTGCAGTAGACGAAACGTTAGGTAGAAATAATATATTTGTGAATTATTATCAATTAGTAAATACTTTTTTTGGAATTCTGAGATTTAGACTTTTTGCACAGCATATACGGCTTGAGGACGTATACCTACCACAGCAGGGGAATCAAAATGCTATTAATCCACTTACTGGGGTTGGAAAAAGTCAAACAATGGTTTAATACCAATACGGTCGGTCAATCCCCCTGCTCCGCAAACTTTGCTGGAGGAAATTGCTTGTGGATGCACAAAAATTTGCCAAGCATCCTGCGGCTGTAGAAAATTAGGAATAACCTGTTCCATTTTTTTTTTAAGAATGTATATTGGTATCAATTTTTTCAACGTGGAAATCCCAGACATTACCGAGGAAGATATCTATTCTGGAATCGATGCCGAAGTTGATATTGAACTCGAAAATATTTTTACAGAATGATGCAACATGATATACGTATATCGGTTTTACAACGCTCCACGTCTTCCGATATGCAATCTCCATTATTGTTGTCGGCCCATAGGTTTTGGTCCACGCCTTAAGCAGGTACAAATATATGAAATAAATTCATAAAAAAGTTTATTTGTACGACATTATTTATTTTCACTCCAAAGCCTCTAAATATCTGCATTTCATATATCGATTTAGTACATTTACTATTATCACTAGGTAAATTATTGCAAAATAATTTGTTATCGAACGAAAATTAATCTAGCATGCTAAAATGGAAAATAACACGATACAAAGACTATAAGTTGAAAAATCGAAAAAAAGTTGCTAACTTTGAATGTCTATATCTCGGCTATTTTTATTTTATGAAGTTCCACCAGCCGCCATTTTTAAGGAAATAACATGAGCTTCATTTTCCATGAAGCAATGCCTATGCTTAAGTAAAAAAAAAATCGATTTTTTGACTTTTTTTTCAAGTTGTTTTTTGGATTTATTTTGTTAAAAAACAAGTTTTTGAACTTCAAAAGATGTAATTTCGATAGGAAATTTTATTCTCTACAAAAAACCTTAATGCATTTATGCACCAAAAATGCATAGTTTTTGGAACGGAGGCGCTTAGTAATTATGGAATATTTATTGAATAGCTAAACTGGGCCGAGAAAGGTGAGGGTTCTGTGAACATCGGGGAAACCAAATGTGTTTATTGCCTAACCCCCACCCCTCTTGTCTTGGGGGCTAGCCGCTTCTAATAATTTTTCTAAAATGAGAACCTAACCCGTGTGATAGCTCCTTTAAAAGGTTTTTTATTCGTCTTAAGAGACGTGCAGAAGCAGATAGAATTACGATAAACACATTACTTGGTTTCGCCGATGTGTATTCCAGACTTTTATGACAAAATTTTTCTTTCTATAGTCAAAATTACTAGTTTTCTCAATATGCTTACTTTTAAACACCGATATCTCAAAAACTAATCGTACGATTTAGGATTTCTCTATAGGAATGTGAAGGGATAGTAACAAGCTATCCAACGATGTGCCACACAAGGTTAGGTATACGTATTAAAAGAAAATAAGTTGGGGTAGCTACCTCCTAACGGATGAGGCGGGGTGACTCAAAAAGTGCCTCATTTTGCTTCCCCCTCCAATCCCCCGATACGTATTTGAGATCTTCCTGATAGTATTTTTTGTCTAAGAGATATTCCCGATTGCTACTTTTCAAATTGTCACCCGTATAATAATCTTTGATAATATTATAATTCGGATGGGTAATTACCGACCCTCTTCAGAAATCAGGTAAATTTTTTTGCCGTTCAGTTTACCTACATTGGTCATTTTTCGTTACTTGATTTCTCCCAGTTTACCTTTCGGATTAAAGAACTTTTTCTAAACTATAGGTATACCTACCTATGATATTTTGCCGCCCAGTTTACCACCGCCAAGTTTTTGAGTTATAGCCGAAAACCCAAAAAGCTAACGAACTCACCACGCTCTCAAAAATGCACCGCCTATATCTAGTACTCTGGTAGCACTTCGCGGTTTTATCGTCTTTAGGGAGCAATTAAACATAGTAAACCGGCGAAACCGGACACGCGAGAATTTGGTATCAGGCCGCAGAGAAATGTCCTGTCCTTCTGATGGGCCGCGATATCATGCGACTGGAGCTTGTTCATAGCAAAGGCTTGGAGGCCCATATAACTGAAAGAAGTGAATGGCTGGGCGGCTCCAAGCCAACTGTACTGAATAGTGGAGCTATCTGGTACACAGATGGCTCCAGAATGGATAACAGGTCGGGGGCAGGTTTTTGCGGAGGGTCCCCTAAAATTAGTAAATCCTTTTCTTTAGGGGAACACACTACTGTCTTCCAGGCTGAAATTTTCGCTGTAATGGAGTGTGGCCGGGAAATTTTAAACCGGCGCCACAGGAATGCAGTCGTTTCAATCTGCTCCGACAGCAGAGCCGCTATCAAAGCTATTATGGCTGACACTGTGCGCTCTAAGCTGATAATGGAGTGCAAAAAAGTCGTGGGAAGACTGGTGAGTGCCGGCTGCCGGGTCCGTCTCGTCTGGGTGCCCGGTCACTCGGGCGTCGCGGGCAACGACGAAGCTGATTCACTTGCCAGACAGGGATCGTCGATGCCACCTGTGGGCCCTGAGCCCACGCTGGGCATAGCCAAATGTGAGGCTGTCGCGTCCCTCAAGGGTATCCTCGCGGAGCGATTTTTTGGGAGATGGCTGGAAGGACCTGTCATGAGACAGGCTAAAGCTCATATTGATGGGCCCTGTGCCTGTCTCACCAAACAACTACTGCGCTTGAACAGACGCGAGATACGGCTAGTGCCTGGTCTCCTAACCGGACACTGGCATCTAAGACGCCATCTCCACAACATGGGCATAACGGACGACCCGGAATGCCGCTGGTGCATGGAAGAGGAAGAAACGGCTGACCACGTCATTGGTGAGTGCCCAGCACTCACGCGCGCGAGGTTCAAACACCTGGGCAAGTTGTATTGCTTGCCTGATGACGTCAAAAGGATGAAGCCAGGGTGCCTGATTGGCTTTTCTAAGGACATAGGCCTCTGGTAGAACTCAGTGGGGCACGACGGGTCCACCACAGGAGACCTATGTGCACTACGGTCACGGCCGCCCACTCTTTCATTCATTCAACATAGTAAACAATAAAATTCTACTAACGTCTTAGTTCCTTAGTACCAACCGAAATCTGTCAAAAATCTGTGAGGAAAACCTATCTTGTAGAAAATAAATTCATGCCATATAAAAAATATCAACCAATAATAAAATTCTTATTTTAACTGCTAAATTATTGTTATTTTAGCTCGTTGGCTTTCAATTCTTGCCTTGTTGTTTTGTCGTTGTTGTTTCGCCCGTTGGCTTATAGACTCTCTTTTATAATACACTTTACTTCTTCATAAGCTAGGTATTTATTTTTTCGGACATTTCCGATAAGTTTAGAGCTCATTCTAAAATAGGTCACTATCCTAGAATAGTTCTCAGTATTATGTCATAGTACAGACAGATTTTTGAAAATTCAGAATCTTACTAAATTTGGAACGCCCAATTCAATGGAATGAAAACAAACGGGCCATTCCATTGAAGATCACAAAGAAACTACGTGCAGGGCATAACTGCACAATCTGGGCAACAATTCCGATATCACTGTTCAATCCCGCATGCCCAAAAACCCCCAGATAGGTATCCAAAATTGGAAACAGAGCTTTAGCGGTTTTAAGGATATTTAAGCGGTGCCGCACTTTTCACTGAAAATACGGTGTTATCATATTTCAGCAACCACTAGGGATAGAACTTGAAAAACTTGGAATCTCACTAAATTAATCATGATAAAAATAAACAGGCATTCCATTTAAGACAGCACATCAAAGACTACCGGTAGCGCAAAACTGAGAAGTACCTATGGCAACAGTGCCAATATGTCCAATTCCACATGCCAAAAACCCTCAGATGCTTAGATTTATGAACGCAACTTTGGCGATTTTGAAGATATTTAAGCGTTGCAGTACTTTTTACTAATCCTGCACATTGAAAAAAAAAAGTTTATATAGGTGGAAAATCAGTACTTTCGAATTCAATAAATATTTGATAGTTATTCATATTATTCATATAAAAGCAGCACCTATGATAATGAACAATATGTGTACCTACTCAAAATAAATGCATACATTCATTTAACAATACGTCAATGACAGCTTGCATTGCATGACTGATGTTCTTCATCCATAAAAACCTTCAAAATTTGAGCTAAACCTTGGATCGAAGCGGAAATATGAAAATCAAAATATTCTCTGTTACTCAATACGTTCAAAACACGATAAGATGTTTTTTTGATAAGTTTGAAATTACTTTAAGCTTACCATTAAGTTCGAATGAGGCCTCGGAGCATGATTTCAACAGTAAGGCCGGAGTTACCCAATTCCCTAATTCTTAATATTTGTCCTTAATTCTTAATTCTTAAAAAGTTCAATTTATTTAACATTGGGGTTTTTAACGATTAAGAATTAAGAACAAAAATTAAGAATTAAGGAATTGGATAACCCCAGCCTAAGTTGATAAGTAGAAAATAGGAAATATTTTATGAAATATGATTCACTTCAAAGTGTTCGCAAATTTGTTGTAACTATTTTTTATTGTTCCCCATATCAGTATTAGCAGAATATTACCGATAAGAAACAACTCAACATGGATAATAAAAAGAAACCAACGTTTAAGTAGTTGACAATAACAAGAATTAATTAGTCACAATAGAATTTTCAATTTGCAATAAACATGTGTGATTTAATTGTTAATATAACAAGCATGATAAGAAAAAAATAGGTCGAGAATTACCTTTTCTATTTATTAACGCTGTAGTCTTATTATTGTCAGCAACCCTGTTGTTACAAACGAAGTGCAGTTAGCTCAAGTGTTGAAGTGAACTTAGTTCAAATATAGTCAGACATATTGTTAAAATTTTCATCACATTATCATTGGATTTAATTAAAATACTATTCATCAAATAAAAACACGTTTTTAAGCTGAAATTAAACCTTTAATTAAATGTAGTGGTATAAACTAATAGCTGATGCTATTAATATATTTTGAAGAGACATTTGAACATCATTCTTACGAGTAGCTATGCTTTTTTTTGCACGAAACGTGGCATATGTTTTTTCAATGACATGCTATTGTTCGCTCAACGTTAGTACTGTTCATCCGATTAGATAATTTACTTTGGGTGTTTGTTTAGGTGGGGGAATGGGAGAAGCACCCTCCGAAGTCCGTTCTCACCGGCCTGGCCGCGAGGAATCAAATCCACGACCTCTGTGGACAGATTTCGTGTGTTCCAATCCCCATGGCTTAGAATTTTTATCAATTTTCCGCAAATTCAAATATTTCTAAACGTAATTTGAATATGTTTTCAATCTAAAAGTTCTTGGTATTAGGTAGGTACTGAAAGTGTATTTATTATTTGATATAGTAATTGGTATTACAGGTACTAAAAGTGTATTTATTATTTCATATACTTATTGGGGTTGTTTGAATAAAATATCGTAGTTTACTTGATATTGGAAATATTTTTCATAAAAAATATTCCTATTTTCAAGTAAATTAAAATATTTTTTTCAAACAACTCCAATCAGTATATCAAATAATAAATACACTTTTGGTATCTGTAATACCAAAAAGTCTTAGGTTGAAAACATATTCAAATTGCCGCAAACAGGGATGAATTTACTCAATATCAATATCATTTATTATTTGCAACCAAAGAACACTCTCATTGAAATCCAATAAAAAATATCGTTAAATAGAGCAGGCGCTACAAGTAGTTGAGTACCTATGCAAAATGTGAGGACCGGCAAAAATTCTCAAATTCGTATTCCTGTGATCCCAAAGAATGGGAAAGTACATCTTTCTGGCAGCTGAAGTGGTCCCTAACTCTCCTGCCATCCCCCAATGCAAAGTTATATGGAAAATATTACAATTTCAAGTCATTTCACAATAATTCCTATTGATTGTACCTAAGGCTTTCTTTTCAAGCACTCAAAATAAATTACCTATCACTTGTTGGATATCTTTGCAATTCTGCTCCAAAATATACACAAGTAAAAGAAGACTGCGAGATGTACAGGGTCATCCAACGACGACTGAACAGGGGCTTATTTTTGACCTTCCCCGTTCCTGTAGTTTTGAAAAAATTCAGAATAGCCAATTGGCATATTTTTTTTCTGGAGAATTCAAAAATGGTACCAAAAAATTATTTGAACTAAAAACCAAAGAGTTACGCCATGGATGAACTGTTTTTCAAATGGAACGCTATTTTTCTACGAGACGAAAGTAGATATTTTTACCTACATATTTATCAATTTAAGATATTTTTTTCACTTTTTGTACCTGTACCTGTGTAGTATACCTGTATACCTGTAAGTACCTGTATACTTAAAAATTTCAAGTATTCTACTTTTCCGCACTCAGTGCGGAAAAAATGCGGAAAAGCACTAGTGCGGAAAAGTGGTACTTCCATGACCTAAAAATGCGTGCGAAAAAGTACACTTTTCCGCACGCTCGTAGAAAAAAACTTTTTACCTACCTTTCTGTTAATTAAACTATTTTAAAATGATTGATTTAGTTTAAATATTGTTAGGTATGTGGGACTATCTTAAATATGATTGCAAGAGTATTACAACGTAAAGGCATATGTTAAGATTGGCCCGGAAAACTGCGTAACTAAATGTTATGAAGAGGCTAATCTCAACATTGGCTTGTACGCAAAAATATTTTTTTGTCTAGAATGAGATATGCCACACCGCTAAAATTGAATAATGGCCACACGGTGTATAATGGAGCTATACCAGTTCCTCACAACATAGATATGGTTCTTTTAAGTATTTTTATAGGAATAACTCATTTTCGCCAAATATTGGGATAGGCCCCTTCGTACTGACAGCGACGATTTGTATGTGCTTCTAAAGCTGGTTTTGAATGTAACTCACAAGGTTGGTTGCAACTGCAGGTTCTGTTCGAAATTTGCAATCGCAATAAGAGTCTGGTGTCTGGGGGAAAATTCGGGTGTCTTATAATTATACTGGCAATAACACTACTCAAACCATGAGGATTGACGAGGAATCATTCAAGAAACGCCTGACACTTTCAGTGTCTTATTGAACTGACAATCGTCATAATAATACGCCGCGAGGGGTACACATACACACAAAAAAGATAATTTTATTGGGGCAAAAATATACTACTTTCCCCATTCTTCGAGTATAACAGTCTTTGATCGAAAAAATATCATGGTATTGCTTACCGAATATGCACTGTTACTGTTTTAACTATAGGAACTTCAGTCTTTTTTCGCACTTGATTGCTTGCCGAACTCTGCTGCGCGTCGTTCGGCAAACGGCAAACGCGTGCGGAATTGTGGTACTTTCCGCACTAGTTAGGAAATATACTATTAACAATAGTAATATTAGTTTATTAAAAATATATTGGAACCATGATTAGCAGAGTTAAATTTTGCACATTTTAAAATGTAATGTAATAAAAATATTGCAACATCGCATTTTTTAACCCCAGGCGGCAACACCAGAGCCACTGACCTTGTCCAGACTTGTCTCAGAGTTTTGTGCTGTGTTTGTGTTTTCTTATGCAGACAGCTCAATCTGATCAGATAATAATCAATTGAGTGATTATCCCTGGCACTTGATTGGAATCAAGATCCAGAAATATTCAAAAGTTGAACATTGAGAAAGATCAGGGGGCCAATTTTTGACCATTCGTAATTATAAAAAGTCTACGTAAATGTACGAAGATTATGAAATCCCATTTCTGACTATTCGCATCTTTGCGTATGCGCACATTTTTAGACGTTTTTCTGCGAGCGGCGAGAGACTCGCCGATGTGTTGCCTATGCGCTGACGTACCTGCATTTGTGGTTGTATCGACATTTATTATTTTATTTCGTCTGTCTATTTGTTCAGTATTTGTGTGCGAACTTTGTGGCACTTGTGGGTTCTTGTCGTGATAAATATAAACTATTGAAAATGGAAGAACTAATAAATATGTTCGCAATACGAAATATAGAAATTGCAGTCTGCAGACCAAGAAAATCGACCAAACAACCAGCATTACCATCGAGATCCCTTCATAGAGCTTAACCATCAACAATTTATTAAGTTGTTTCGATTAACAAAAGAACTTGTTTTACATTTGATCGAATGTTTGGGAACCTTATATCCATAGCTTACATCCGTCCGGCACTCGGCACTGCGAATTACAGACTTCATTTTATAAATTTGCGTTTGTTTACCGCTAATTAGTTGTATTTTCCTTTTCACATAGTCCATGAGCAATTTTTTCTGCTTATCTGATGCATTTGCACTCCGTTTCTTCTTGTTTTATGACATTTTTTTCATAAAGTAAAAAATTTGTCAAAGGTCGACAGTTTACACAACCTATTTTTTTCCCTCATTAGTACAAAAATCTCTCAATTAGCAGTGTTGCCTGATCAACCTTGCGGATTGCTACGAATGCTAAACTCAGACGTTTTTTGACTTGCGCACGTCATCCAAAAATTGGTACAAAGAAAAGTGAACGTTTCATATCGTGCGCATCTTTAAGAATACGCAAATAAACGTGCATTCCCAAAAATTGGCCCCCTGTTCATCAAATCATGTCTGATGCCATTTTGTAGCTTCCCATTGACATTCTAGAAGAGTTGTTACAATGGTTAAATTTGAGTAGATGCTCGAGGCTGCTGTATTGTTTTTTATCCCTGTTCTTCTCATCCAAAGGAAAAAAGATGAAAGATGCTCCGAGCCCTCAGTGTTTCGAAACGAACTCACGGATTGTAGAATAAGGTAATCAACTGAGTGATTATCCCCGGCACTTGATTCGAATGAAGATCCAGGAATATTCAAAAAATTGATCATTGAGAAAAATCAGCTCATCGAATCATGTCTGACGCCATTTTGTAGCTTCCCATTGACATTCTAGAAGAGCTGCTACATTGGTGAAGCTCGGGTCTGCTGTATTGTTTTTTTATACAACACTTTGAAATATGCTTATGACGTCACAACGTATAATACTTTATGACGCCGCACATGCTTAGTATATCTATACAAATTTTTTTATTCGTATAACTTTCGGAATAATCGTATTTGGACAAAGTAAAAAAACACATGCAAAAAATTGCATGCAAGTTTTCTTGCAAGCTGTACAACGGGGCCTTTTATATTCTCTTCAATGTGAAAATTATCATACGACGATTTTTTTTTTCTGGGATAGTACCTGGGCTTGTAGAAACCTGGACGATAATTTTTTACTTAATAAAGAATACCAATTAGGTATACAGTGTCCCCGATAATGTTCGCTACACAGGGCTGGTTCTAGCTCTTTGGCCGCCCTCGTGCAAGAGCTTGTTTTGCCGCCCCCCATGGGGAACTTTTTGCTTCGGGAGAAGGGCACACAATATTCTATCCGTGGGCTCCGTCAAGTTAGCCCCCCCCCCACATTCGAATTTTCTAACAAAATTGCAACCACTTACTGTGCTCGAAGTGTGCTTTACTGTGCCGATGATATTTTGAACTGTGCCATTCCGATACCAAAGTTATAGGAAAAACAAGATGGGGGCTAACTTCACGCTCAGCTTCCCCAAAATTTTGGAAATCAGATCAAACAAAAATGGATTCTTATGCAATCTGAAGTATGCTGTATCAGGTTTTCTCAAAATTTCCATATTCGGTCATTTTCCGACAAAATCCTACTAGATGCGGGGCTAACTTGAACTCAACCCCGCAAAATTTTGGAAATCAGATCAAACAAAAATGGATTCTCATGCAATCTGAAGTGTACTGAACTGTGCTGCATCAGGTTTTTCTCAAAATTTCCATACTCGGTCATTTTCCGACAAATCCCACTGTGGGGCTAACTTGACGCTCAGCCCTCCAAAATTTTGGAAATCAGATGGAGCAAAAATGGATTCTTATGCAATCTGAAGTGTGCTGGACTCTGTTGTATCAGGTTTTTCTCAAAATTTCCATATTCGGTAATTTTCTCACAAAATCCTACTGTGGTGGGGTTGGGGGTAGCTTGGCGCTCAGCCCCTCAAAATTTTTGAAATTAAGTCAAACAAAAATGGATTCTTATGCAATGTGCATCAGTGCAAATATTTAATTGCTTCGAGTGTGCCACACCAGTGCCGCACTATTTTTGCGAACGGATTTCGCTATTAGAGTGTACCCTACAAAAAAATAAAATTCAGTCTAGTATACACTTAAGATTGAATAGGAATCCATTTTTGTTTGATTCGATTTTCGAAATTTTGGATGGCTTAGCGTCAATAGCCCTCCAGTAGGATTTTGTCGGAAAATGACCAAATATGGGAATTTTGAGAAAAATCATACAGTCCAGCACACTTCAGATTGAATAGGAATCCATTTTTGTTTGATTTGATCTCCAAAACTTTGGGGAAGCTGAGCGTCAAGTTAGCCCCCCAGTAAGATTTTGTGGGAAAATGACCGAGTGTGGAAATTTCGAGAAAAACCTGATACAGCACACTTTAGATTCAATAGGAGTCAATTTTTGTTTGATCTGATTTCCGAATTATTTTTGGGGGGGGGAGGGGCTGAGCTTCAAGTTAGCCCCTCAGTAGCATTTTGTTGGAAAATTACCGATTAAGAAAATTTTCAGAAAAATCTGCTACAGCACAGTTCAGCACACTTCAAATTGCATAAGAATCTATTTTTGTTTGATCTGGTTTCCAAAATTTTGGGGAGGCTGGGCGTCAAGTTAGCCCCCCCCCAGTAGGATTTGGTCGGAAAATGACCGAATATGGAAATTTTTAGAAAAACCTGATACAGCACAGTTCAGCACACTTCCAATTGCATAAGAATTCATTTCTGTTTGATCTGATTTCTAAAATTTTGGGGGGGCTGAGCGTCAAGTTAGCACCCCCAGTAGTTATAGAAAAAACAAGATGGGGGCTTATTTGACGCTCAGCTCCCCCAAAGTTTTAGAAATCAGATCAAACAGAAATGAATTCTTATGCAATTGGAAGTGTGCTGAACTGTGCTGCGCTGTATCAGGTTTTTCTAAAAATTTCCATATTCGGTCATTTTCCGACAAAATTCTACTAGAGGGGCTAACTTATTGACGCTCAGTCAAGTTAGCCCCTCATCTTGTTTTTCCTATAGCTTTGGTATCGGAACGGCACAGTTCAAAATATCATTGGCACACTTCGAGCACAGGAAGTGGTTGAAATTTTGTTAGAAAATTCGATGTAGGGGGCTAACTTGACGGAGCCCTATCCGTGGGTGGTTCGTTTGTTGTTTATCGCTAGCAAGTGATTGGTTAGGGGCGCTCGTACTACTTTTCAGGGATGCTCGTACCACTTGGCAGGTAGCACGCGCCCCAACAACCAGCAGCCTGTTCGTGCAATATAGTTTAAAGGTTTTTGTCTCTATTTTTTTTTGAATCCGTATAGAAATATAATAATATACCTAGATAGAATATGCCGCCCCCTCAGGCTGCCGCCCTCGTGCGGCGCACGAGTTGCACGAGTGTAAAATCCGGCCCTGTCGCTACACAAGGAAAACTTTTTTATTTGTAAGATATGGAATTTTTTTCTTATTTGCGATCGATCCTGCATGTCCGATAACCTAAAAGTACATTTTGACATCCGTCACGTATCACTGTTGTGGCGGCAAATTCATAAGCATATCCATGGCGAAAAACAAGTAGTTTCCTATTTTTTGTTGGTTTTGCTCCAAATTTCGCAGACAGCCCTAAAACATCATTCTTATCATCTTTTTCAAATATTTTTTTCCGATATTTTGCCATCTAACCCCACTTTTCGCATTTCCATATCTAAATTTTCCCAGTAGCGAACATTATGGGGGACACTGTTTATTACGAGTAGAGGGTCTTCTACGCGAATTAAATTTTCGTCCATATCTCAATAACTATTTATTTGACATCTGTCAAACTTTGACATTATTTAAGACATATTTGTAGAGGCACAAATTAATTAATTGAAGCACTTTTCAGTTGATGAAAAGTTGGTATGAATGAGAAATGCTTGATTCATGATCGAGTGTAAATCAAACAGAAACACGCAAGAGGCTAGTGAATTGTATTTCACCATGATCAATACAAATCAACGATCGTGCAAAAACTCAAAATGACTACCTACCTCCGAAGACTCTAGTTCTGGCCAATGGTTTTTGAACAAAAAGATTCACGAAAAATTTGCAGATAGATGAAACTCATTTCTCCAATAATTGCGGAGCGACACAAAACAAATAGCGGAATGGAGAAACTAAAGTCTGTTTGAATTAAGATACCTAATGTAAGTATGGTGCAGATTGAAAGGTGAGCTCATCATCCTCATATTTTGCTTTTTTCAGTCTTTACCTTTCTTTTGTCTCCACGCTGTTCTGATGCTGATATGATATGATAAATATTTGTTTTATTTATAAGCTTCTAAAAAATGATTCGAAATTTGCTAAATTTTCTCTGCCTATGCGGAAATACTAGAAAACTTTATCTCTGCAATTGCCATATTTCTTATCACATAAAGTTAGGTATGCTTCAATTTGAATTAGTTTGTAGATGAAAGGTGGATACTGCGGAGTCAATCAGATGTTTAACTTTTCAATTATCCCCTGTATGACCTTAAACTGGGTATGTATGTAATGTAATGTATAGTTTAAACGAAAGCAAAAGTGGCCTGCCCGGCCCGGCTGCCAAAATTATGCACCGGTCGTCGAAAGTGAACCTGTCCGTAGTCGTCTCTCCCCGATACAGTTCGCAGCTGCACTCGGAACAGGATGCCAAATTTCCGTCGGCCCCGCAGATTATTTTGTACAGGCTCGACACGAAGTAAATGAGCCATTAATTTTGTTTGGTATAGCCTCGTTAAGATTTTGCTACAAAAACAAAATTAACTTTCGATCACAAAACATCATATAACGTCTGCTTTTAATTAGGACTTTATAAATATATTTCCCTTATTAGAAAAATAAGGCGTAACAGTATTCAATGACAAAAACGCTCAGTTGTTCCCGAACATGTTTTTTCAGATACAATCTCCAACGGGTCGTTCATAACCAAAAAGTCGGTTCTAAGCATATCGCCCACCTTGAAATTTGACAGTCGAATCATGTTTTCGGTGCTCTTGCACCTCGTCAGCGCAGTCTATAGGATCCACAAGTCAATCATTTATGATTTCCCCTTCTAGAGCATCTGAGCGGTAGTAGTAGAATATCTTTAGTTGAATGCGCATCGCAATCTGTGTTCTGATTTGCCATAATTTGACTCTCAAGACACGTCAGTGGCAGCTATGGGCGACTTTCCAAATTAAAAAACCGGCGATGACAAGGAAGAATCCACCTTTCCCAGCCTACCCTACAGGTGCTCTCCATGCAAGAGAACCTTTAAACGCATCCTCAGCAGCGTGGAATGTGATATGGTCATAAATAGAATTCTTGATAATGGAATTTAGTATTGATGGAATATCTAGCTATTTACGGATCGAACAATTGAAGGGGTATTCAAACGGAGCCCGCGACGTCAAAACAAGTCGAGAATTTAGTTTATTCTATAGAATTGAACAAGGTAGGTATATATCGGACAGAAAATAATTTTTCCATTGCACAATCAATATACAGGGTGGCCCATCGAAAACAGTCCAGCAAGGTTTACGGCTTGTAAACATTTCAAAATACCCTCGGACCTGTAAACTTTTGTTTTCAGGGGGGAACGTTTCACTATTAATTTCATCTCTGTAACCTCAACCCCCAAGCGGGGGCTGCTCCCGCCCTTATTTTTTCAAATGGGAAGGGGTATGTTGCAGTGGCGGATCTAGGACCTTTGGGGCCCGACGCAATAAATTTTTGGGGCCCTGTCATGCTTTTTGTAGGTATTTTTCTTGGAGTGTTGAGGTGTGAGGTGGGTGTGCGAATGTTATTTATATTTTTGAAGTTTTTTAGAGCCAAATATAAAAAAAAAATTAATCAAAGAACAAGTTTATCAAGAACATATGAGACAAAATGAAAACATGTTAAACGAAAAAAATGTTTGTAAAAACTCACGAACTTAGTATCTAAACAAAAAGATATACATCATAGTAGTACCGTAGTTTACAGGTTGTCCCAATTTGGACACTTTTAATAGGAAACGTCAATTTCTGAACGAGATACAAAAAAATTAACTAGCTCATTGAAAAGCTCTGCTTTTGCTGATTTCATGGCCGTTTCCACCAACTATTTTAGGGAAGCCTGAAGCCTTAACGATAGGTATTCCCTAAAGTGATATTTCTCCATGGAAAACTGTCAGTTTATAGGGAATACTTCGAAATCGGGGCCAAATAGAAAAAAAAAAAAACTGAGAACGTCATTTGGAAAAGTGCTTCTAAAAAGTCTTTACGGAAATCTGTTTTTATGAGGGTTTCATAGTACCTATGGCTCAAAATCGAGAATTGCCCTCTGGCGGCTAAACGGTTGAATATATCAAATTGCGGTTTGCACCAATGCCACCAATCAAGAATTCATGAAATTTGAGCCACAGAGTGGGTGTTCCATTTTTTTGTATCTCGCTCAGAAATTGGCGTTTCCTATTAAAAGTGTCCAAATCGGGACACCCTTTACTGTCCGTACTCCACGACAAGTGCCATGAATTATCTCTGGAGTCTGGAAATGGTCTGGAAGACAATCGCTGAAAAAGCCGCGTAAAGTAAACGCGTCCAGCGCGGCCGCGGTTGCCGCATCCCGTTGAGAGCAGCAGATTCCCTAGAGGTATACAACGTTGCTGTCTCTTTCAAAATTTAATTTTCGATTTTCTTTTTATATCATGTTTTTATTTTTTTAAATTCATTTTTATCGATGTTGTGTGGGGGCCCCTCAACTCTGGGGGCCCGACGCAGAGTGCGTTGTTTGCTTCATGTTAGATCCGCCACTGGTATGTTGTGATACATCTTTTTAAAGGGCATTAAATTCTCTTCAAAATGCCGCTTCGTTTTTTAATTTTGAATTACGCGCCGTCGAGAAATAGCGTTTTGAAAAATGTAATTACCTCAGGTAGGTACCTAGTACCTTACCTATTATCTTATTGAATGTTGAAAATGTCTGCCATTCACCTCCATACAATAGTACAACAACTGCTCAAAGTGTTCTCGGACATTGTGAAAAACATCTGGTGTAATTTGTTGGCATTTATTAGTAATGCGCTTCCGTAAATCTTCTTAGATCTCCTAATCTTCTAATGTTTTTAAACGCAGTTTCTCGTGTTGCTCAAATTTGAAAAACGAAGCGGCATTTTAAGGAGAATTTAGAAGACACAATATACCCCTTCCCATTTGAAAAAATAAGCGTAGTAGCCGCCACCGATATGGGGTTGAGGTTACAGGGATGAAATTAATAGTGAAACGTGTCCCCCTGAAAACAAAAGTTTACGGCTCCGGAGGTTTTTTTAAATTTTAACTTTTAAAGCTGTAAACCTGCTGGACTATTTTCGATGGGCCACCTTCTTCTTCAAGTACCATGTTCTCTTCGAACCATCATCATCATCACCGCAATTTGCACCTTGTCCACTGCTTTTCTGAAAAGTGTAGTTGTACTAACACCATACCATTGTCTAAGATTTTTTAGCCATGATATTCGTCTACGGCCTGGATCTCTTTTTCCTTCAATTTTTCCCTGTATTATCAGTTTAAGGAGTTCATATTTGTCATTTCTTAAAATGTGTCCAAAATATTCAAGTTTACGTTTTTTGATGGTAAATAAAACTTCAAGCTCCTTATCTATTCTTAGAAGAACATCCGCGTTGCGTACTCTGTCCATCCAAGATATTCTGAGCATTCTACGATAGCACTACATCTCAAATGCTTCCAATTGTTTGCTCATGGCATCAGTTAATGTCCACGCCTCTACACCGTAATATAAAATGCTAAACACATAACAACGAAGCACACGAATTCAGAGAGTGCTATTAAGATCGCGACTACACAACACTGACCTCATTTTAACGAAAGACGATCTGGCCTGTTCGATTCTTGCCCGGACCTCTTGCATGTTGTCCCAGCTCTCATTGAGCTGACTACCCAGGTATTCGAAAGAATTAACGCGTTTGACTTGTTGGCCATTTACTTCTAATATGCCCCTAATGTACCTTTCTTTAGCTTATAGTCAAGCCCTGTTTGCAGTTGTGCAGTGCGTTCTCTATGATTTTATTACTGTAGATATCCGTATTCGAACATCTTTGGACAATTGTCCATCAATTTTTATCTGAGCTGTCTGGTTCCAGTATAGGTTGGCAATTATATTTAGGTCTCGATCGCATCTAGACCAACTTCTTCGAGATATTATATGAGATTTCGTGCTGGACTCGATCAAAAGCCTTCTCATAATCTATGAAACAAGCATATACTGGCACCGACAGATCCCTAGAACGTTGAACTAAGACCTGAATACCAAATAAAGCCTCTCTAGTACCAAACCCTCCACGAAATCCAAACTGTGTCTCCCATGAACGATTCGCACTTTCCGTATATTCTTTCATGGATAATCTTTAAAAATATTTTCAACATATGATTCATTAGGCTGATTAAACGGTAATCACTGCACTTCTTTGCTGAGTGCTTTTTAAGCAGTGTAACAAAGGTTGATTTCATCCAGTCAACTGGAATTCTATCGCTGCGATAACTCAAGTTAAATAGTTTGACCATCGTATTTAACGAATCTTCGTTCTTTAGAAGTTTCAAAACTTCCGTGTATACTTCGTCTTGCCCTACCGCTTTTCTGGTTTTAGCCAAAGATATTGCGTGCTGAACTTCTTCTTTTGTAATATCTATGCCTTGGTTTGAGAATTTCTCCGGATGTTCGGACCGATTATTGCTAAAAAGATTTTCTATGTAGTGACACCATTCTTGTAATTTTTCTTTGGTATCGGGTATAATTTTGCCTTGGTCGTCCACAAGGATTCCTGCTTGTTTTTCGTTAAATAATCAGGCCGCTTCCTTAATGTGCTTGTGCAAATTAAACGTGTCATGTTTAGCATCAAGATCTTCCATTGATGGGCCACCCTCTATATTAAATTGACTCCGAACATTTGGCAATAATGTGGCGAAAAAAATAGTTTACGCCATAAACAGCATCACAGTAAATCCTGAATCCATCGGCATCCTGTGTTTTTTTTATGAATGCAATTAATATTGAATATTCATTAGACTTTTTTCCACTTTTCAATGGTTTTCCCATGCTTTAATATTCACGTGATGTTTTCACATTACATACCCACTTCTTAGATAATAAACGTATTAAAAATTGCCTCAAAATAACTACAAGCACAAAACAAAAAATCACTATGCATAACAAGCTGGAAACTGATAAACAGTACGAAATGTGTGGCAAATTTATCTAGCACTAAGCTCTGTTTAGATAAGAAAAGTCTATCAGGTAAACAACAAAATTTTTAATTTGGTAAGAAAAGTGAGGTGAGACAAATAGAGAAAATAACAATTAACAACACACTACTTGCCTCTAAATAGCGTTTCTTACCGCCACAGATTAGTTGTAATTATCATAATGTAATTGTTTTAAGACACTTGTAACAAACTAGTATGGAAAGTAAGAGGTAAACCAGAAGGTAAACTTCAGAAGTTTATTCGATATTCGATCATCTTCCAAAACAAAAAGAACATGAAATTGTAAAATAAAATTACGAGGAAAGACGAGACACTATTGTACTATTGCACTATTTTTATCTTCAGCTCAAATGGAATTGTTAGGAAAAAATCACGGAAAATATTGAGGAACTGATACTCCCTTTGAAAATAGGAACTTCCGAATATTTTCAGTCATTCAGATTATCCGAAAAGCACTGCCAGTTGATTTGTCAACCTAATAATATAAACAATCAAATTGGATTTTACATGAATTATTTGTATTGTGGTGCAAATAAGTGAGTTATCATAAGAACCACAAAATGTTAACATTTTAAGCTGTTTATCAAAGGAGATTGTGGATATAAAAAAACGCTATATTAATAATAACTAACCGCAGTATAGGCGAGAATATCGCAAAGTAAAAAATAAACATAATTTTGACCTTGACATTCAAAAAGTATGTCATTATGATAAATTTTAAAAAAACATGCAATTATTTTTTGGTCGAGTTTGTGCATAGCATTTCGTTTCAAAAATAAACTTTAGAAAATTATCGGTTATAAAAAAAAAAATAATAGCCTAGTTCCAACCGAGCAGGAAACCGTATGTAAAATTTATGCGTAGAGTCCGAAATTCGTATACAGAGTGGTTCTGAAACCGCTCTTGGGACGGTTTTTTTGCGGGTTGGAACAGACCTATTAAAGGGACATTGGATTTGAATGTGGCAGTTCATAGACTTTTTTAGGGTTACACGACGTGTTAGGTACATAATAATGGCGGGTAGCTACTACAAATTCGAATGCTTGCGTGCCCATATCAGAAACTATAAGAGATGCGAAGTTGGCAAAATAGCATAATGCTCAACAAAATGCTATTTTCAACTTTGAAATATTTACAAGTAATTTAGTAGAAACTCTTAAAGAAGAAAAAACGATTTTTCGGGTCTATTCGACAAGGTGTTAGCGGTGTTGCCAAATATATCACACTCTGTCGAATTAAAAATCCGACGTTTGATCTTTGGGGAGTCATAATCAACCTTTTCGAAAATAAATCAAGCATTTTCAATTAAATGAAGGCACGCAAAGAAACCAGCTTCGGCTAAATTCTATACCAAAAAATATATAAACATGTTACGGTTTCATTTAAATGAAATTGTGGAAACTCATTGGTTTGCTTTCAAAATTTGTAATGGATTTCCATCAAGTATCGGCTAAATTAATGAATAGAAATACAACGTTAGAATAACAATTTCACTGTCATAAAGACATTTTTGCGACCAGGATGTAATGCTTCCTCTGTAGCTTTTCTTGTCAGTCTCACAACTTTTAGTTGTAAACTCTTCTCCTGGGCATCTGCTGTTCTGTTTTTTCAGAGTTTGAATTATACTATCTTTAATTTTTTATTTTAGGGGCTTTGCTACCGATTTTATCGTCCATCGAGCGAAATCGGAGCACCTACTAAGCAAAACTTTGGTTTTTGGGGTGAAATTTAATGACTTAACTTGTGCAGTTACACAAAGTTTCTGGATTTAAATATCAGGCACTCCAAATCTCATCAAACAACAGAGTATAACATCCACGAAGTTTTCACACAAATTTCTCATTGCAATCGCCAACATTGGATGGTACAGACTCGGCACCAGCCAAAAAAATGTAACTTCACTTGTGTGCATTCAAAGAAATGAAGCTCAAGAGCTTTTCCACCAATCCACATCCACGAGCAGTCGAAAACGGCCCGTCGTGGCAAACATTTTATTAGAAGTTTCCTCAAATTGATTGAATTGATTTTAAAAAAATATCTAGGTGGAGGTAAGTTTGAGACGACGTTAAAGTCATCATCATCATCATAGGCGATCACTCGATACCGAGTATGATTATCTTCTATCCTATTCTTATTGTCGCCGATTGTGCGTTTTCTGATGGATATCTAAACCAATTCTGGAGCCGCACACTCTTCCACAGTCTTGGCACACCAAGTCTCTTCCTCTGTTCTCTCGCTCCTTCCTGCGGTTCCTCTTTTCGGTCTCGTGTCTGTGTCGCTATGCTTCAAAAGTTTGTGGTCCGTCGTGGACTACTCAATGCCATGAGGGCCTATCATTTGCCGTCGTCTCCCAGTTGCTGGTATCGATACGGCACTTTGCCATTTTTTCCTCTAGAATATCTTTGTTGCGTTTTTGTTGATGTCTTTTTCTCAGTTGACTGTAGAGAATCTTTCGTGGAAGACGTGTTTCGGGCATGAGGACGAGGAAACATGTCTAGCGAAGTTTGTGCTTAATGATGGGGGCTTCCATGCTAGTTCTATTGGCCTCCTCCAAAACACTAATGTTCCTTCGTCGCTCTTGCCATTTAATCCGTAGGGTCATTCTTAGGGATCGCTTGTAGTATTTTTCTAGGCTTCTGTAGGTGGTCCATGTTTCGAAGCCATATGTAAGTGTGGATATTGCAACTGCATTGTAGACGCGAAGTTTGGTCACAGCGCTGATGTGATTGTTGAAGACTCTCTATAGAAGTTGCCCGAACGCCGCGCTAGCACACTTCAAGCAATGTTGGATTTCAGCGTCAATGGTTGCATCCGCTGACAGATGGCTCCCAAGGTATGGGTACTGTTCTACGTTCTGCAAAGAATGGTCATTTATAGTTATATTATTTGGGGCGTGGAGATTAGTATCCGGTGCGGATTGGTGCAGAATTTTCGACTTGTCAAAGTTTACGTCTATTCCGATTCTCCTGTATGCCTGGTTGAATGCATTGATAATTGCCTGAAGATCTTCCTCTGTAATGGCCATCACGACGTTATCATCCGCATATTAAATTTCAATTATCGATGTCGTCGATACTTTCTTCTTGGCTCGTAATCTGTTTAGGTTGAATAAGCCGCCATCAAATCTGTACAGGATTTCCACCCCTGACGGCAGGTGACCCTCGACAAGGTGAAGTATGGATCCTATAAATGGAGATAATGAAGTGAGTGCAATAACACAGCCCTGTTTAATGCCTGTAATTATTTTTAAAAAGTCTCCTTGTCCATCGTTGCTTAGGACGGTTGCATTCATATTATCATGTAGCCGGCGGAGTATCTTGATGTAGTTTTCCAGATACCCAACCTTTGATAATATTTTCCAAAGAGCTTCTCTGTTGTGTTGACCGAATCAAATGCTTTCACTAAATCTATGAAGGCCAAATATAGAGGGCGATTTCGTTTCCTGGATTTGTCTTGGATTTATCTTGCACTGAAAATCATGACAGCTGGTGCCTCGGTTGGGTCTAAAGTCACACTGTGTCTCTGGGAGGTTCTCTTGCGCATTTGGGATTAAAAAATTTGATAATATCCTGGCCAAGTATTTTTCTCGCAACAGAAAGTAAATATATTCCTCTGTAGTTTCCACATTGGGACTTATCTCCATTTTTACGTTAAAGTAAAGCCTGAAACAAAGACTTTCATTGTACAACATGCCTTAACTTGATAAAATTTACATGATAATCTGGCTTAAACGATTGTTTTCTTAGATTGGTTCAAAGTATAATTGAATATTCCAGCATACTGCTGTTTTCTCAACTTTGAATTTTATACTGTCTTTAATTGTTTGAGTAAGTAGAAGACATTTACCACGCAGGATTTCTGCCTTGCCAACAAATTCTTTTATTCAAGTTTGCTAAGTAGGTACCTAATTGAGATGCTGCTGATTTTTGAGGTTGGACTTCGCTGGAAGTGTTCCACCAAAATTCAGCAGCTAGAGCATTTTCCAAAACTATCTTGACGAACAAAATTTAAACTCTTTCAAAACCAAGTAAAGGTTACCTATGTATGGCACCGAGAAAAATGATAAACACTATTTCAGGTTAAGTGAAATTCTATGTTATTATTGAGAATTGTAACGAGCATATTCAAATGCTTCTCACAAAATAAGGAACGTAAATCCTAACTCTATAATAATCCTACATATACCTAATTTGCCATGCATACGGCTAGTAGTTTAATAGCCTGTAGTGTTGACAACGTATTAGAAAAGTTTGAGAATTTGTATCACGGAAGTTTGCTACTACGGAAAACATTTTTATTATAAATGAACTTACTTTACGCAAAAAAAGTTTCTCGTCGGCGGAAACTATAGTCCATGGAAATGGTACAAAGTACCTTGCATGAAATGATGGTATTTCTGATTTTTTGATATGTTGTATCTGAGGAAGTGGTAATAACAAATCCGAGTCTTTGACCTCGAAAGCCCTCCGGATCATTGTTAAAAATATCCAAAACGGCTAAATTTTCGCACTTTTATCACATTTTGTCAATTTTGACCACCAAGGACTAATGTTACGGCAAAAGTCAATGGATACAATTTTGAAGTGAACAAAATTTAAAAAAAAAGAGATTAATTTGGTCTTTGTAGCTAAAATAGTTTCTAAGATACAGCAATTTGAATTTTTTCAAAATTTCAAGAAAGAAGAAATACCTACAATTTTTCCTCAGTGTTTGTCAATATTGACCACTGAGGACACATTTAACGGTAAAAATACCATATATAATATTGAGAAGGATTAATTTTCCAACAAACGACACTAATATTTGGTTGTTTTATGGCCGTTTCTATCAACTATTTTATTTTAGGGGAGCCTTAACGATAAGTATTCTCTAAAATAACAGTTTTCCATGGAGAAATGTCAGTTTAAGGAATACTTATCGTTAAGGCTTCCCTGAATTGGTTGGCGGAAACGGCTATTAGACCTTATATAGTTCCTGAGGTACAGCTGTCCAAAGTTAATAAGGTCAGTAAGTAGATATTTTAAAAAGGGTTTGTAGAATGAACTACGACTGTTACTGTTAACGAAATAAGCATTATAAATTATTTAGAAAACCATTCTAGCAAACATAAATTTATAATTTGATTTCATTTTTTGTAATTTGAAATACTTCATTGTATACAGGGTGTCCGTTTTTCGAGGGCAACCATTGGGATATATATATTGGGGCAAAGTTGCACAATTTTTTGCTTAACAAAACGCCACTTCAAAATTTGGAATATTCCGAATATTTCTGGATTTAGTGAAAATAGTGCATTGGAAAGAGATAGGCTAGACGGCTACATGGTCGTTCATTCGACGCGTTATTTTTCATAAAAAAAAAATATTTAATAACGGCCAAATATGTTACTGCTTTTAGGGGATCAAAAAGCTCCGAATACAATTTAAAAAAAATGCAAACCTGTACTTAAAAAAATTAAGTTGATGATGATCGGCCAAAGACGAAACTTCGGATTTCAAATTTGGCTACACGTGTAGAGGAGAGAAAGTTGCCCCTATAATGTGAAGTTTATTTCGAAATATCTTTCCAAATGAGCCCAGGAAAAAATAAAAACGAAAAATGCATTTTTTTTTTGTTGAAATTATGCAAAACTTTAAATTGCTATATCTTAGAAACTATTCCACCTACAAAGACCAGACCAAATTTTGTTTATAGGTACTTTAAAATTGTACATAACCACTTTTGCCGTAACATTAGTCCTTGGTGATCAAAATTGATAAAAAGTTAAAAAAGTGTGAAAATTTAGCGGTTTTAGTGATATTTAACAATGATCCGGAGGGCTTTCGAGGTCGAAAACTCGGATTTGTCATTACCACTTCATCAGATACAACATATAAAAAAATCAGAAATAGGTAGGTACCTCATTTCATGCAAGGTATAACACCCCTTTTTCAGTATGATTTCCTTGAGCTACTATGGACGAACTAGAAAGGACTTTTCCTCTGAAGTACACTATTTATTCTGCGATCAGAAATGAGTTAGAATGATAAAGTCGATATTGGGAACGTTGAAGTTATTGAATTCGCTGTGTTTTTATTTGACGATAATTGTTTAATTTATTCATGTTTCTTTTTGAAGAAATTTTTTACTTTGTTTTTTGGACATGGAATTTGCAAATTTAACTATACCAGAGTGAGGATAAAAGTGACGAAACAGGATTATGTAAATTACTTTTGAGCCTATAAAAGGCCGGAAAATAAAATTCCTGTATTGTTAGTTAGTAATTGAATTCAAATACAAATTTGCAACTACATTTTGTATATTGTGTAGGTACAAATGGAGAGTATATGGTTTTAAAACTAACATAATGTTGTTAGCTTGAATTGGCCTTGGAGGGCATTATTGCCGAAAAGATAATGTCGTAAGGTCCGTTTTCCATGAAAAACCAAAGATGATTAAATAGCGTGGTATTGAGCTTGAACCATGAAAGGTCGTCTACACGTAAAAAAAGGAAGCAAAAGAGAAGAAGAAAAAATTGTGTGCCCAAGTGGCGAAGAACGAAACAAAATGGCCTTCGAATATTTCGAAGAACACGAAGGATGATACGCCGCATGCAGCCCAAACCTGCTGCTGGTGGCGGTTCGCGAATGAAAACGAAATTGGTCTCTTTGGTCGCTTGTACCGGGACAAAATAAAACTACAAAGAACCTGTCTGTCTGATGGCTGGAGGTCGCGTGTACGTACGTTACCAAATTTTAATGTGGGCCCAACCAAGGAGGTACCCATGGTTTTCTGTTCAAACCAATAGAACCTTCACACAAATATTTCAAAGGATAACGCACTGCTAACATGGGATTTTTGAGCTCCATGGATTTTGCCCATTTTTTGACATGTTGTAGACCTACCCTATAAGTTTCGATCATGTTTTTTTAGAAAGGAATTTTACAAATTTAATATTTTATACCTATAATTAACCACAAACAGGCATAGTTTTTTGAACTTGCAGAGCTTAGCCAAGTACAATTTTTATCAAATATGCGTTATAAATATTTTTACAATAATATTTGATATAAAGCAATTACCTACAAAGTCAAGCACAATGAAAATGTTTGAGTTGTTTAATAATTTTTAATAAAATAATAATACATAAGGCTGATCTGTAATTATTACGCTTTTATTAATAGAGATTAAAAATATAAGTATATTACACCAAATTACACTATCTTTTGTAATCTAGGTCTATTCAAAAGTGTTGACATTTTATTTTTACCGGGTTGGTATACTTGTGGCGAATTATTTGGTAGCAACGTACCAAAACAATTAGGTAGGTAAACGTTTAAAAAGTTAATTTTATTGAAAGGTTGTAATACGATTAGTTTAATCTTTCGATTATTTCATCATTTTATCCAAATGGTACCTATTATGCTGTGAAATATTTAACAAAACTAGCATTGATGGAAAATTTTAAATGGGAATGGCACACTTCTTATGGCTTTTCGGGAACCGGTCGATTTCTCTAACATTTTAATGTGATGTACCTACTACTCGCAAAAATAAGCATTTTTCATCAGTATAATTGACAAATTAACAAAAAACATTAATTTTTTGTATAGTGTCCAGGTTTTTAACACAGTGGTCAAGAATGACGGTTTTCAATACTTTGGTGCTGCCCCACTTAATGTATAGTTCAACTGTTCTGTATCTGGCAAACAAAAATGAAATTAGTAGATTACAAAAATTACAGAATAGATCCATGAGGATAATTTTGGGAGAAAGGAGAGATACACCAATAAAACTAATGCTAGATAAGTTAAAGTGGCTCTCTATAGAAAAGTTTTTAGAATTTCAAGTGTTGGTGTTTATTTATAAAATAAAAAATGGACTAGCGCCGAATTATTTGATTGATAGACTAGTTACTAATGAAATAATTCATGACTATCCAACACGAAATAAAGATAATTTTTATGTTCACAAAAAGAACAAAAGTTGTTCAGAAAGGGCAGTCTATCATAAGGGGTTAATTGCCTTCAATTCATTGCACAGTTGCATAAAGAATGCGGGTAGTCTGCAAATTTTCAAAAATAGATTGAAGTGTCGCTTGCTGGGTGAATGATATACCTAGTTGACTTTTTTGTTTCTATTTGAGTTTTGTAATTATTGTCTGTTGGTGATTTTTAGGGGTAGGGAGTATATACTGTATACCTATATTGTTTAATTTTATTTTTTTTATTTTTTTTTATTTTTTTTAGGTTTGTTATGTAAGAATATGTACCTAATTGTATTTTGTTTTATGTATTAGCCAGGTGCTAAATAAAGGATTATTATTATTATTATTATTATATATATATTATTATATTATTTTAACGAGTACTATTTATCCTAGAAGTTTGATCCCACTATTCATCAAAACCCTGTATATTCCGTTTCAAGTTTATTTTTCTCAAGTAGGTATATTAATATATGAATTCATTGTTGACAACAGTAGTCAGCATTACGACAAATAAAGAACGCCTATACTCAGAGAAAAATAAGCTTGAAACGGCATATATTAATATGCTTGTTGACGGTAATTTTTGAATCGCTAAGGTGGCTCCGAATGCGCCAAAAAAAAATTAACACCGACAATGAAAAATCGTAGACTTTGTCGCTATAGTAATTTCATATAGGATCATGGTTAGGTGCTACATTTACAACGTCAACGGTCGGAGATTTCGAGCAATTATAGACGAATACGAATCGCGACAACGAAAAATCTCTATTATTTTTAGGCAGAGATATCATTTGCCGTTCCTTGAAATTAATGAAAATAGCAGAATATATCTAAATTGTTTCCAGCGTGTGGAAAGGTGTATAGAATTGTCTGATAATCCATTGACAATACCACTGGATGTTTTAGCGGACAAAAGAGGTAGCTTTGTGTGTAATAATGACAGTCGGACAAGGCTATCGTTAGGCGCTAACTAACATTTTTA
This sequence comes from Ceutorhynchus assimilis, assembly GCA_917834065.1. NCBI lineage: Eukaryota > Metazoa > Arthropoda > Insecta > Coleoptera > Curculionidae > Ceutorhynchus > Ceutorhynchus assimilis. The sequence continues at coordinate 45,299,768 of OU892277.1, forward strand.
CCCCCAGCCATACACCATGTTGTCTTAATCATTTAAATTCTAAGGAAAATGTGGAAATTCAGAACATGAATAATAATAATTGTTGCCCATGAATGTGCTAATGACGGGCAGGGAAATACATCAATGGTTTCTGGCATTAGAAGACTACAATTCAAGTAGTTTTGATAGTGAAGAGAATTTAAAAAGTTGACCTCTATATGCAAGCAGCAATTCGTGGATTTATTCAGTACGTGACAACAGGCAGTGATTTATGGAAAAAGTCGTGTGCCAACTAAAAAAGATATGATTGCATTCTTAGTGGAATTAAGGCAGGGCTTATCGGATGAATTTAATAAAGTAATTATGAGTTACACATCCTGCCAGTCTGTGATTTTAGCAATTACCATTGTCACAACAACTTTAATGCAAAACTTTGTACCAAAATTTGGTATCCTAGATTATTAAATATTCTAGGATTTCATTGTCAAGAATCGAGAGATAGAGGACAGTTTATTGAGCGCCATTTTACAAGCTTTTCAATAGTACAATCCACAGCCCCAAAATCCCCAAGCCATTCTGTTTCCGGATTGTACTTGCTTGAAAGGCCCAAAAAGTAGTAATTTTAGAACTGGGTTCCAAATAAATTTGGCCCACAGTGTAGGTATTATCTCTTCTATCACAAACCCCTTTCTCTATTCTTTTCTTTTGATATGCCGTAAAATTTGGTTTAGGAAAGGAAATATGGTAGTTTCCAAAAATTCTGCCAAATTGAATAAACCCACTTGACCTTCAAAAATGTTTGCTGCCGTCTGGTACAATCTAGTGTAGGTAGTTATTGTTGCTACTGTCGAATTGGATTCTTCAATAATTGGTTCTTCAATAGTTGGTAGAACTCTACTTTTAGTAGCAATAGCTTCAACTATGATGTAGATCAGGTGCGTTACAATTATTAAAACAAAAATTTCATGCTAAAGATTTGAATGAAATTATAAGATTTTTGGAAATGAACATACCTAGGACAAAGAAGGTAATTAAAATTGATCAGGGAAGATTCATAGAGAAGCTTTTGAATCATTTCAATATGAAGGACTGTAAGCCAAAGAAAACTCCAACCAATAAAGTTCTAACAAATATACCTACCTTATAGACAATTGATTGAAGGACTAATGTATGTGGCAACAACTAATAGACCTGATATAAATAATTATGCAGTGTCATATTTAAGCAGATTTTTAGATTGCCCAACATCAGAAACATGAACGGCTGGAAAAAAAGTTCTGAGATATTTGCAAGGTACTAAGCAAATGAGATTGACTTGCAGTTGTTACGAAGCCATTTTGTTTGTTCAAAATGTTTAGAAAATGAGGGCCATGTTTCAGAATTTCTATGAAAGGTGAGGAAGTCCTTTGGAAAAGTTTGGCGGAATAGGAAGTTTATGGTTGGAGTAGAATTCGTCGTATCAAAATATTAAAAATTTCACACTGGTAAGGAATATATTATGTGAATATAAGCAAACCATGTATTACTCTTCTATACAAAACTCAAAACTTTAACGGAAAACAACATTTAGTACCTTTTTCCATTCCGCTATACAGTTATGGCTTTATAGCCTAGAAAAATACCACTAGCGCTCCCTAAGAAGGATCCTACAGATTAAATGGTACCGACGAACGAACATTAGTGTTGTAGAGGAGGCCAAAACAACTAGCATGGAACCCTCATCATTAAGCATCAATTTCGCTGGACAAGACAACACGTCCTCCACGACAGATTCTCTACTGTCAATTTGAAGAAGAAAAAAGAAATCAGGGAGGTCAACAAAAACTCTACAAGGATGTTTTCAGGGAGAATATGGTAGAGTTTGGCATCGATACCAGCAATTTGGATACGACGACAAACGATAGGCCTTCATCGCATCGAGTAGTGACCACGGATTTCTGAAGAACAGCGACACAGACACGAGACCGAAGAGAGGGAACGCAGGAACGAGCAAGAGAACAGAGGAAGCGACAATGCTGCCAGAGGCTGGGTGTACCAAGACTGTGACGTCCAGAATTGGTTTATAATACCCATCAGAAAACGCAGAATCGACGACAATAAGAATAGAATAATCAAAGGCGGTATCGAGTGATCGCCTTTGATGATGATAATGCGATGATGGCTTTCTCAATTTTGTATGAGAGTTCACTTTCAGTCTGAATATCCGAGTATTCTAAGAAACTGAAATCTCTACTTTCTCTTATAGTCTTCCTATTAATGGGCCAGTTCAGTCTTTAACATAAATTATGAGAAAATAAGTTTGAAGCTCTTGCAACTTAGAGTTCGATACCCGCGGCAATATCGGCAAGTTTTGGTCCATTTGATTTGTGAATTGATAACGCAAATCATGGAGAGTTTGGTGCCATTTGAACACCGGCGACATAAAAATTGGAAGGTCATTACATAAATAACCGCAAAACAAAATAATAATATAATATATTGTGAAAAGTGACGAAATCATGGTTCAACGACATTCGGGAACAAACATTCTGCAACTGATAAAAAGGTTATTGGCGTCATGCACATCTTAAAATATTTCCCTGCCCTGATAAGAGGTAATTATTATTTGCTTATTTATGTTGCACATTGAATTCATTGAACTTCACATTTTTCTGGAAAAATAATTATTTTTAATCGTTGCAGCGGACTCTTTATAGCTCACAAGTTAAAATTTTGGTGCAATTACGGAACTGGTGGCATCGTATGACCTTTTATCTTTCGTTTGCCTTTGTTTGTTTCGTCGAATTGTATATGTTTGTACAATACCCAAATATAATAATAATTGGTGATCAAATTTATGTTATGCTTTTACAATGCAATGCTAATACAATAATTATTGTGTTAACTTAAATCATAAATTTAATTCAGTAACTATTATAGTTTCGTTTAATTTCCAAATAACTTGCGAATGCTTGGTATATGACTTAAAGCTTCAATATGTCCATAATAATAAGTTTTTGTCCCTTTATCGACCATCTTCTCAAAAGCCAGCCTGACGGAGTGTCTCGCCAGGGACCTTCACGCCTACGGAACTCAAATTATATATATTTTCAAGAGAGCTGCCGAAATAGCCTGTCAGTTGTACGGGTAGTGTGCGATATAATAAACAGTTTCTTCAATGAGGGTTTTACCCAAATTTAAACCTAGAGGGTGAAAGGTGATATTTCCGACATTTGTCACTTGATTGACATAATTAGTTTTACGCACATGTTAAAAATTCTTTACGCGAAACTTTAAAAAATACCTATACAATAGAACACATTTAACGTTAACAAGACTTCACAGTCAATGTTCAAGACCTCGAGTTACCACCATTTTTAAAGAATATAAACCAACAAGTTACCTATTGCATATATTGTTTCCTCTTTCGATCCTGAGCCTGAGATTAGTTGATATTTGAATTTCCAATTTTCTCAGTATGATAAAAAATTTCAAGACAAGTTTAAATCTGTAGCTAAATTCTAAGGTAGATGAGAAAGAATGCAGAAAAGCGATGTGAAAACTGAAACATTGGGTAAAAGAGTAAGTTCTGCTATAAATTGGGTTGCCTTTTTTTTTTTTAAATTGGTATACCCATTACCCTTAACAGATCAGATCGAAGGTTATACCTGGAGGAGGTTCTTGATTTAAAAAAAAAATCTGATGCAAATACCTACCGCCAGAGCCCACGTCGCAAGAGTATAGGTAACCAGAAAGTTGCTAGTGAAGTGACCAGCTTACATAATATATGGATCAGACGAGGATTCTTGGTTTGTACGCAGCACAAGTTTGGGCTTTTATTTTTATCCAGGTCCAATCTCTGATAGAAGAAATTATACCATTTTCAAAAAAATTAATGATAATGTTGATTGAATATTTTGCTTCATTAAACATAAGTAAATGGTTTTATTAGGTAGGCTTTCTTTTTTGTAGCCATCTGGTTCTTCTTTTGCATAGCCTTATTCATTATAGTCACAATGATTTCAAATACAAATAGCTACACTATTTATTGTTAAGTAGAGGTATGAATATGTTATTAGCAGCATTGCGTATCTCATAAAAATTTCCTTTATCCGTGGTTAACGAAATGAACCAAGGCTCCTAAACAATAATCGAGTTGGTACATTAAAACTTCAATCAAATACTAGTTTTCATAATGTTAAGGCAATCAAGTCGACCAACGGTACCTACTAATTATATTGTATGAGTATAGGCGCGAAATATTCTTGACCAGAAATATGTAGATGTTGTTGATGTGTGTATTTTATAGGTGCAGCCAATTTTTGAATGTCTTTAAATGATTTGAGTTATGCTTCGAGGAAGGAGAATTATTGTACATTGTACTTTTCTGAATACATAGGTATATCAATATGAAACGAAATGATGTCTAAATTCTGAAAACGAATTTATCTGAATTTGATATAAACATAAAAAGTAGGTAGCCACTCAATTATCGTAATTTTTTTTGAACTCTAAAACTTGTACTTATTTTTTGCATTGAATTCAAATATAATTGGTCCATTTTTTTTGTATCCTGATTTGAAAACGGACACAGATTAGCGATTAGAGGTTCTTTATTTTTTCGTCTGCGACAAAAAAATCAGTTGATGAGTTAATTACCTAACTAACTAGCTACATCAATTAGGATTTCAATAAAAGATGAACTTAAAAACTCCATTTACTCCATTCTGTAGGATGTCTGGATGATAATGATACAGTGTCATATTTTCTATTCATTTAATGTCCAGGTACAAAGTATTGGTATGACCATATTGATTCAATCAATATAAAAGCATAGACATATCATTTTTTATTAGGATATGTATGGAAAAAACATTGTTTGCTTGGAAACGTTCAACAACCTCCTCTCAGTGGTGACATGAGGCAGCCGAAGAAAACAAAATGAACTAATTTGCAGCAAGAAGATTATTTCTTCAGGGTTAGATTAGGGAATCTTGGCTCGTTCAGGAAGAGTATTACCTCGATCAAGGTCTAAAAGTACCTAAGTGAAAAATGTCCTGAGACTATATTAGCTGAAAGAAACCTTTGACGATTCATTTGTTCATGAATAATTTTTCCGAAGTTCAATAAACAATGAGTCAATTATACCACTATAGTAAAATAATAATTACGAGAGTTGTCTGGCCCTGGCAGTATCATGGCCATGGAGCCAGACAGACAAAAATATTTGGCGGGGCCAGTTAAAAAGTGAAGACGGACCACTTTCATCTTCGTTTTATTTTGGCGACCACTTTTGCTTTCTTTCATTCGCTGATGCACCGATGCAAGCGTATAAACGACGCACTGTATGGTCTGCCTTGGGCACCATTTTCGAAATAAAGTTTAAAAATAACTCATGCGCCGAAAACACGTTCGCTTTTGACCACAGCTTGGCATGGTCATGGTCATGACTTAACATTGAATCAGACAATGAAGAGGTGTGAAATTTGGCTAGTGGTCAATTATTTATATTTTTGGCATAACATATGTTTGAAAGTGAAAATAGCAAGTAAACATTCACGAATTACGCATGTGGAATCAACAAGTTTCAATTGGTATTAATAGGCATCTGGATCTATAAAATAATACATTAGCTGGAAATTTCGGGTATGCGGTCTGTAACTATATATAATTACTCAATTGGTTTTAAACTCAATATTTCGTCTACTTTATTGTGACTTCTTCAGGAGTAAATGCTCAGAGTAATACATAGGCGTTAGGAATGAATTTAACAAGATTGAATCAATAATGGTGGAATATTTTGTAAGTAAAATAATATATAATATATCCAAGATTTAGAGACACTCGTCTTCTGATACCATCATTACCATCACTATTCTCTACATTGCTATATTAGTTCATATACTTTGTGTACTCTTGCATTCACTTCCACACAGTATAGACAAGCAATCCCTATGAGATGTCTTATCAAAAGTAACAGATTACGGGCGCAAAATTGCGTTTGTGCTTCTGTTCCAGAACCCACAGGCATTCAGGCAATCAATAAGTATCAATGAATCAATATAAACTTTATTATCAAAGACAAACAATCTTTTTGACAAAGATTTCGTCTAACAATAACGTAAGTATGTACCTACAGGGTGGCCCGTTTATTTTGTCCTATCTCGGTATAGGGAAATCTAGATATTTTATGACAAAAATTTAAATACAAAAGTTGTAGGGTTTACATCATTAATTTGTTTATTTGTATTTGCGCATATACAAGGGGTGACAAAAAAGTGTCACGCATCAGATTTTTTTTTTTAATAGAACACCCTGTATATTTTTATATTTTTTGATAGTGCTTTAAAAGACTATTATAAATATATATATATATATATATATATATATATATATATATATATATATATATATATATATATATATATATATATATATATATATATATATATATATATATATATATATATATATATATATATATATATATATATATATATAGTTAGAGGGTAGTCTTGGCTGACTAGTTAACGAAACAAAGTTATTAATTTCTTGGGGTATCAGCCTATTTCTTCGGGACTAGTTCAATAAAAAACTCTTTTCTGCTACGCCAAGCTTTCGAAAATGTTTATTTTCTTTCTCAAGGCTACAATTTGAAAATAAAATGTTAGATAATAATAGGCAATACTAAATTAAGGGAATATTTACCCTGTGTGCAAAGTGAGTCAATCACATAATGGACTTTTGACTACCTTTGCCAACATTGGAGACATCCTTCCACTTATTGGTCACAATAAATATATGTTAAGTTGTTCAAACAAACACAACATTAATTAGAATTATAAAATATTAGAGAGATTACATTCTTAATTCTATTTTATTTCGGGACGTTTCTTCCCTTTCACGTGCGAAACAAAATGGAGAGCACCTAAGACAAAAATTCAAAAAACCTATCTCCTGTTACCATGAGGAATGTCATACTCGGCTATGCCACCTGTCGGAATAACATTGAAAGGTTACTGTTGTACCTATTGTTGCTAAATTATTATAGCTTTTCATTGATAGATGGCGTATCGATTGTTGTTAATAAAGTGTTGAAATTTGCTCGAAGATGGAGTGGGTGTCCCAATTGAATGATCAGTGCATTTTGGCGACTGTTCCAACATATATATATATATATATATATATATATATATATATATATATATATATATATATATATATATATATATATATATATATATATATATATATATATATATAAGAAGAATGGACGTTGTTGCTGACAAGTACGAAGACAATTTTGGGAATCGATTTGGGGAATGCAGCAAAATAAAGTGTACTCTTTAAAGTTTATCCGAGCTTTCGATAATGTTTATTATCATCTTCAGGGAAACTATGGATCAATATACAAGTTAAAGACAATAAGACAATACTATAATGTAACTTACATCTTTGGTGAGATTATTAAAGATAAATGTTGTGTAATTGATCTGTTCCATCAGCATCGAGGACAGTGAGAACTTAATTATTAGTCATTAATACATAATAAGCTTGTTAAAAATTATTGAGAAAGGATGAAAGATTGTGTAAATGGGACAATACAACATATTAAAATATTAAATAGTTACAGAGAGAGACTTTTACAATATATCACCCTGGGTTTGAGGATCATCCATCAAATGTGTAATTTGGAATTATTATATTAAAAAATAATTTTCTTTTAAATTTAAATGTCAACCAGAAACAGCTGGCCGTCAAGATCACCTGTTGAATTAATGACTTAAGACATATGTCATTGTAAAGATAGGTTAGGTATACAACGCTATGTTCCATTGAATGAACTGATACACATTCGATGTGACGTCACTAGCAGACCCACTCAACACTGCAAGACGCCAGGAGCAACAGAATAGGATTAATTGAATCATTTGACATAATACTAAAAACCAATAAGCAAATAAATCATAGTAACACATTAAAGAGAATTTTCATTTAAATTGAGGTTAGGCCCTTTGTCTAGGTGTAACAGATAGGAATAAATCTCACTGAGGTGGTTAATATCAGATTTTTTGTTCATACAATTGTCACTCTGAGAAATGAAAGCCATCTCTTTGAAGAGTCTCTTTGAGTAGTGGGATTCACTGGTTAAAACTCTCACAGAGTCATAGTCCATTTGGTGCTGGAGTGAATGTACATGATCAGCAAAAAATTGTAACAAATTACAAAAATTAAAAAATGATTCTCTTTATAATAAACTTGATACTAAACCTAACTGGATACGAAATCTCACTGATGTAAGTATTCCTGAGGACATTTTAAGGTTTCTCTCTCTGGGGCCTAAATTCTGTCTTGAGCCACAGGTTGGCAGAGATGTCCCTATCAAAAATATTTTGGCTGATGTTAATCATATTATTTCACAATCTAACAGTCCTTCAGACAGGAACATCTTAACAGCACAAGCCACTAACATTATCACCAATCATGTTCACAAAAGCTCTCACAGTAATTCGGTTCTCTACAATTTATACAAAAAGTCTAAAAGGTTCCTTAAAGACAATCCTAACATTGTGCTGACTAACTCTGATAAAGGTAACGTATCGGTTATTATGTACAAAGACCATTACCTCCAACTTTCTAATGAACTAATTCAAGATAGTAATTCTTATGAGGAAATTGCAAGAGACCCTACGTTGTCCATTCAGAGAAAGTGCAATGATATTGTTAAAAAGTTAAAAACCACCAACCAAATTGATGAAGCGACCAAGAAAAAGCTTACTAACTATAAGGGTGTTGCTCCAAAGTTCTACGCGTTACCTAAAATTCACAAACCAACACTATCTGTCAGACCAATTGTGGCCTCAATTGGTGCACCTACACAGTATGTGGCTTCTTTGGTCACTGATATACTGACAAAAGCCTATGATATAAACAATCAATATTATGTCTCTGATTCCTTCGAAGTCTCACGATTGTTTAACAACACCGTCTTGCCGGATGATTATGTTCTGGCCAGTTTGGATGTGGTGTCTCTTTTTAGCAATGTCTATCTACAAGCTTGCCTCAGATCGATTAACAAAAATTGGCACAGAATCGAACTACACACTGGCATCAGCAGGGAGTCTTTCCTGGAGTTGATCACTTTCCTTTTCAACAGTACATATTTTGCATTTGATGGCAGATTCTATAAACAAACTTTTGGTACTCCTATGGGTGCTTCAATTTCTCCAATTTTAGCGAATTATGTCATGGACGACCTGCTGGACACTGTCATTCCCACTCTCTCTTTTAACTTACATTTCATTAAAAAATATGTTGATGACATAATCCTAGCACTTCCTAGAGATAAGGTCACAGAGATAATGGTCGCCATGAACAGTTTTGATCAACATATACAATTCACAATGGAGAATGAGGATGAGGGTAATTCTGTCCCGTTCCTGGATACGAAATTCATCAGGAACTCAAACAACTCCGTCTCAATTGATTGGTACCGTAAACCTTGTAGCTCAGGAAGATTCATTAACTATCTGTCTTACCATAAACAATCAATGAAAATTAATTTGGTCAAACAAATGAAGAATAGAGTTCAAAGAATCTCAGACACAACTTTTCACAACAAGAATTTCAACATTCTGTTCCAGATTTTCAAGGACAACTCTTACCCTACTCCACTCTTAAAAAAGATTCTGTTCAGCACATCAAGGTCCACAGAAGTGTTACAATCACACACTAGCCATAACAACCTAGTCAATCCCCAAATGAACAACCCTGTAACTGCAGCTGATTCACCTCTGGGGTTGGCCCCTGCTGAGGCCACTGTTCCTTTTGTTTTGTACACATCACTACCATATATTAGAGACATTACACCCAAGCTGACTAGTTTTTTCAGTAAAGCTTTCACAAACATTAAAATCGCCAATAGGTCAGTTTTACCCATAAAGTCCATTCACTCTAACCTAAAGGACAAAGTTCCGATTCTCGCAAAATCAGACGTGGTGTATTGCATTCCATGTTCTTCTTGCGACAAAACTTACATAGGCCAGACAACTAGGCAACTGAAAGACAGGATTGTTTCCCATAAAAGCGATAGCAGACTCCACCCTGAAAGATGCGCTTTGGCTGATCATGTACATTCACTCCAGCACCAAATGGACTATGACTCTGTGAGAGTTTTAACCAGTGACCCATTTACACAATCTTTCATCCTTTCTCAATAATTTTTAACAAGCTTATTATGTATTAATGACTAATAATTAAGTTCTCACTGTCCTCGATGCTGATGGAACAGATCAATTACACAACATTTATCTTTAATAATCTCACCAAAGATGTAAGTTACATTATAGTATTGTCTTATTGTCTTTAACTTGTATATTGATCCATAGTTTCCCTGAAGATGATAATAAACATTATCGAAAGCTCGGATAAAGTTTAAAGAGTACACTTTATTTTGCTGCATTCCCCAAATCGATTCCCAAAATTATATATATATATATATATATATAGTTTGATAGGGTTGTTATACACAGTTTCGGATTTATTTACGGTTATCTTCGGGGAACAGCCAATTTTTAGATTACTGTAGAAACGTTAAAAATAAATATTTTAAAGTTGGACTTTGACCAAAGGGAAACATATATCGTCTACTTTGTCAACTTATTGTCAAAAATAAGTTCATTCAGTTTGTGTTGCGGTGTTGCTTAACTTTGAAAATTGTCGTTGTTCTTCATTTGTTAAAATTGCACATCCCGTATATCATTAAATGTAGGACGGAAAGTACTCTTTAAGATAACAATACATGGCTAACATCAAAAAAAGTAAAATTTGGAATAACTCAGTTATTTATGATTTTAGGGCAATAGTGCAAGGAAGCTTTTTGGTGAAAAAAACATTTCCAATAAAACTGGGAACAAATATACAGTGTGCTCCATTGAAAAAAGTAAATATTTAAAAATATCTCGAAAACGTGATGCTCAATTGTTTTCCGGTTTTTACCATTTTATTAAGCGGAAGAAATGCTACTAGTTTGCCAATTTAACCGATTTCGTAACTCTTATAATAAGCGAGTAAGCAATGGTGCCGACTTAATTTCAAACACCCTGTGTAATGTCTTTTACAGAAAAAGTTTGTTTTAAAGTACTTTTAATTCCGCATCTAATATACAGGGTGTGCCATGTAAAAAAAATAAGAGCACGACAATTTTCAAAGTTGGCAACACCGCAACAGAAACTGAAAGAACTTATTTTTGATAATTAGTTGACAGAGACGATATGTTTCCCTTTGGTCAAAGACCGACTTTGAAATATTAATTTTTAACATTTCTACAAAAATCTAAAAATTGCCCGTTCCCCGAAGATAACCGTAAATAAATCCGAAACCGTGTATAACATCCCTATCAAACTTATATTTACTTTTGTCTTTAAAAGCGCTATCAAAAAATATAAAAATATACAGGGTGTGTACAACTTTTGCATTTAACTTTTTGTCATAAAATATCTAAATTTCCATATACCGAGATAGGACAAAATAAATGGGCCACCCTGTACATACATATGTAAGAGCGGCCTTAATTTAAACAATTTAAAAAGTATCCTGAAAGTACCTACTTTTCTAATTTTATGCTCAGGCTAGCAACGCGCTATCGAATATCTGATCAGACTCAACCTGCGCATGTCAAGTGGTAGATGATTGAAAATCTTTTCTTGTGCATTAGACACGCCGTTTTTACAAGGAAGATAGAAAAAAAAGGTAAGTTCATTAGCTTGAGGAATGAAAACTGATTCGACTGCAAATTCCCCAGAGAAGAATTCATATCTGAGATGAGACCTGATAAGGGCAAAATAAAGATTCCTTCCGGCACTCCGAGCGAAGAGGCCTCTTGTTGTCTAGACACAATTCTTAGTAAACATCATCTGAACGTGCCCACGAAAAAAAAAGTGCTTGAGAAATAATATATAAACCTGGAAGCTTAGAGCACTCAGATCTGTAAACCACAAGACTCTCTATCTCAAAAGGCCTTATTGTATCTTCTAAATTCGGCATGTTGATTTTCCCATTGCCTTTTTTATATTGGGCCGCTCACAAAAGACAAAGTGTATACTACCTAATCCGATTAACCCTCCGTTCGAACAGGTTAAAATTAAATCGTTCAGGATATGAAGTAGGAGGCAGGAAATTCCAGAGGAGGACAATACGCCACCAAATTGAAACTTTCTATTTAGAGGTTCTCGGGGTAGCCAACTTTACCATACACGGATGGGATGCTTGTGAGGTTCTTGTGGTTCTTAAATAAGTTCTCCTAACTGAAATGAGGCTGAGCAGATCATCAGAATATCTCCCAGGATAATAGCGACAGAAGTCGGCCACCTTGCGTCTATGGTCGAGACATCATTTTTATTGCTCTTCTTTGTACTGCATCTAATAGAGCCAACGAATACTTGGGCGCATTGCTCCAGACGTGGGAACAGTATTTATGGTCTGATTTGAGCCTTTTGAAAGAGAAAAAGTTGTTCAGAAGTGAAAAGGTTTTTTGCAGATAAGTTCGAAATTGATCGATGCGATCACCGCAAGAAGAGATACTGAGTTGACTAGGTTGTCATGCCTCAGTTGGTAATGGTGTCAAGATCACTGTTGATAGAATGAATCTGCCCTCGGCGAGACGTGTGGGAGTGGCAGCAGTAAGCGGTTTGTTAGAAGAGAAAGATGCCATCAAGCTACTATCGTCCGCAAAGCTGTTGGGGTTTGGGATTTCTCGTTGAATTTAACAAATCATTTATAAAAATGAGAAACAGTGTTGGGGACACCATCGACCACAACATGCAGTGACCTTCCTAAAAGCTCCCCAGCCAATGGCAAATTGCGTTCGGAAGACCATACGATGGAAGTTTGCCGAGGAGACTTTTGTGCCACACCTAATCAAAAGCCTTTGAGATGTCCAATGCTACAATCCTGGATTCGCCATATTTTTCGATAGTCGAGTTCTAGATATGACTGACGTACGCCAGCAGATTCCTTGTTGATCTTTTAAAACGAAACCTGTGCTGTTTTTTAGAGATGGGCTTATTGACTTCGAGGTATTTAACCAGTTTCAGGTTGACTGTCCTTTCCATGACTTTGGAAAGTACAGATATAAGTGGGATGGGACGATAATTTCTAGGAAGAATTTTCTTGTCTTTTTTTGGGATGTGCTGCATATTTCCAGCTGGGAAAACGCCTCGACTGTAAGAGAGTGAAAACCGTTTGCAAAGAACTGAAGCCAAGACAATTAGTGGAATGCCATCGGAATTACATCATCAGGTGTCAAGTTGCAGAAGAATTTTGTGTGGCAATACCTGTGGCGCTCTGTCATTGTTTTCCATCGTGGAAATGGGGATGCAAATTTTTGTGCCACTTCTTAACGTAATCCCCAATAAACTCATTCAGTCCACATAATTCTTCACTGTGCCCCATCGATAAGACAAATCCATTTGAGTAAGACACCAGGAGAACCATAAAGCTCGAGTTTCCATGGGAAACCCTAATAACTCACACCATAAAGCTTTTGACAAATCACATAACTGATCAGTGGCACTCCTTCGTTCAACTTGAGATACCGACAGGGATTGCGAAAATAAATACATGGCACTATTGCTAGTACTGTTTTAAAATCCATACTAGGTCGGAGACAATATATTGTTCCATTTTAAAGGATAACATTATCGCCTTCAGGTCTTGAATTAGGGTGGACAATAAAGAAATAGGTCTTAAATTTTCTCAACTGTCTTGGTCACTCTTCTTATGGATTGGGATTAGCAGAGTAGCTTTTGGCTGTCGGGAAATTTGCCGCGGCAAATAGAGGTTAATGGTTAATAGCCTCTTTCAATGTATCCAATATCTGTCTCAAAAATTGGAAGGCATGGTCGCAGACAAACCTATTTCCGACTGGCCCCAGTTTTTTTTTTCCATAAATTCATTTAAACCAATATTGAATCAAATTTTTGCTTTTCTAGTTTTTGCAATTTGCATATTTAGGGTGGGTATTATAAAACTATTTTGACAGAAAACTACAAGTTAAGTGCTGGTTTTACTATGGAATTCTAGAAGTTAACTTCTATTTTTCTGACAAAATAGTTTTGTAATACCCGCCATTAGTCTCTAAATTATCCGAAAACATGCACTCCCTTAAATAGTCATGGCTATCAACAATTAGTCACTCACTTATGCATAAGTTACGAAAAAATATGACTGCACTTTTCTTCATACACTTTAGTGGTGACTGGAAGACCACTTCTGAAACTATTGATGTATCAATGTCATAAATTAGAAATATCAATAAGGGCTTTAATTTATCAAAAATGACACACTATTCTCAACGTCCTCCTACACTTGGGTATTTCAAGAAGCAAAAGTGAAGCCTCTGCGCTTAGAGCTGCACACTTAGTTTCAATGCTCTCGAAATAGGAGCAACGGGAAATTAAATACCACAATATTTAGTAAGTAGGTACTCCTTTTTTTTGCTGTATCACATCAAAAACAGAGATATTATATTTGTCCCTAAACGGGGTGTCATGCGATTCTCCCTGAACTTATCCAGAAGTATTACGGTAGGTCAGCGAACCCGGGCCCAACAGTAAGCCAAATCGATAGGACAGGGACTTGAACGAAATTCGGGACGAAAACTTTTGCGGTTGCCTGTAAATGGGGGAAAATTTTATTTTAATCTTATCTCTCAAGAACGATAATGCTTCATTAATATAATAATTGTCAGAGAGCAATAATTATTTATTGAGGTTATTTTTATAAAATTAACATCATCATATGGAGGAGGAGCATGACCATAATTTCATGCCCTCGATTATTTGTTTTGTCTGGAGATAAAAAAGTGCATGTTGCAAAATAAAAAATAAACAAAAAAAAAATAAAGCAAGAAGGGATGCGTCGATTTGACACAGTTTTTTGTGCAAAACAAATTTTCATAGAGATTAAGCGAGCAAATAAAAAAAATGGGACATTTCAACACATTGTATGGAGTGGTTATTGCGTGTTCGAATTATTATTATTAATAAATGCTACAAATAATTATTTAATCGAGGTGAACTAAAAAACTCTGAACCTTATGATAATAAGCTGCATAGTTGGCAATGTGATTATGAAATATGCAGTTAAATTTCAGTCCAGGCATCAAATAAATGTTTTATTATAACATACAAAAATAATGAAAAAATGTGAAAAACTAGACGCGGAGAAAGGAAAAATGTGGAGGAACTGCAGAAGAACGCGAATGAGCGACGACAAAAAAAATTTGCCGAGCAAAAATCAAAAAAGATATCTGAATTAAATATGCCGATAGAGCATCACAACAAATATAGCAACGAAATAAGTAACAAAGAACAATATCCGAATTAATTATCTGCCCTGATCTATAAGATATAAGCAATTGCTTTTCTTTCGTTCCATTTTTGGATGAAGGCCTCTCCCAATTTATCAGCGAACCCTATTTTGACCTGCATCCACTGTAAGCCTACTGTTACTTTGAGATCGTTGGATCTGCCTCTCTCTCGATCTGTGTTCAGCATATGGTCTCCATTGTGGTAGATCTGAGTTCTGTGATCTATCTGTCTTGCAAGGTGTCCTGCCTGCGATACTCCATTTTAAATACGTGACTTTTGATATCAAGTTCTTCCACCGCCGGGTTCTAGTTTTTATCTCATTGAGTCTTAGAGAGTTTGTTAACCAAATGAAGTGGAATCCATGAAAGCTGACTTGCCATGCGTGCTTGGTTTTTCGTCCAATTTCAGCTACTTGGTTGCTTCCATCAAGTTTCAATGTCAGTCCTAGGTTTGGGCCCATTTTTCATGATTCTCTTACCAACTGACTATTATTTTTGCCTGAAAACTTCTGAAATACCTACCTTCTTACATATTATAATAAATCGCAAAATCGCCCTCCACAATATTTTTTTTCCCAAGAGAACTTCTAATTACCGCTTAAAACCTCTCAATCGTGGACACCCGCCGTGAGTCCTGTAGTGTTCGTCGATATATGAAGGCTTCCGATATTCAGGGATGTGCAAGAAAAGTTTCAAAAAAAAAAACTATATTTAGATTTTGATATATTCAATATTAGGTAACGACACTTCAACAAGATCAAACAGAGCTAAAATAATTACAAGTAAATATTCTACAAGATATACTTCAATTTATCGTTAGAGGTGGTCAATTGAAATGAGTTACTTCCCTCGGTAGTATTCGCGTAAAAAATGGCCCTCGAGATTTTTTCACATTTATACGCTTTCAGGTCCCTAGATTACGTAAATCATGTTTTATCAATTCCGTCGATCTGTCTGTCTGTCGGTCTCTCTATCTGTGAGTTGTTGCTCTATCTCAATAATGGCTCAACCTAGAACAACCTGGCTTTTTAATGAAATATCTCGTAGCTGATTTTTTTTCCTGTATTTTTCCAACAGTTAGGTAGTGTAGTATTACTTACCCGGGTTCGTTCAGCAAGATTGAACGGTGTGAATTTTTATTACGTTTTAAACAACAAATCTTCTGAAAAACTAAATGAAAAGCAAATAGGACCTACGTTGTGGAAACTTACTCAATTTTACTTACTGGGCATGCGTCCGACATAGTAAATATTTGGGAAATTTAAGGGAAGCTTGATATGTAAAAGAAACGAAAAACTTGTGAAACGTCTACTTTATTATTAAAATAAATCGTACCGTTCCCGACCTGGAATTCTCGAGGGGAAAGAGAACGGCAGAGAAACCCTTGATTGAACATTCCTCAAAAATCAAAACATGCTGTGTCATTTTAATAAAAATTGGGAGTCAATGAAAGTTTAAATTGGGTACCATCCTTTGTCTTTGTACTCAAATTTTAATTCCACACACAACATTCAATCAACACTTCCTATATTCAATACTGAAGAGTTTTTGGTTAGTTAGCCGGTCTGCCAGCAGGTACTGAGGTCCCATACGGGATGCTACCCAGCCATAGTTGTTATTTTGAGTCAATATCTCTTCCCTTTGTTTGGTAGGATATTCGCTCGTCAGGGTAAGAAAATGGTAATATATTCAACAAGGCCTTAATGTACGCTCTGAATACCCAAATCAAAATCCCAGCACAAAAGACAGCACATAATTTTCTAGGCTTTAATAATACTTGTATAAATTGAACTCTCAAAAACAAAATAACATATTTATTCAACTGACCTGTGAATGTTGCTTTTGACACACAAACTAATCACAAATTGGATTGAACAATTAGTTCAATACAAAATAAAAATAAAAATTGAATAATGAACAATTGCAGACAAGCGTCTAAGGGACCAGCCCTTTTCTCTAGTCTAGTCTTTCATTCTCTTGTCTCCTCTTCGGTTTCGGTACTTTCTTTTTCTGTGGCGCGCCCCCGTTCAACCCTAAACTTGACAGCGCATACATTATTGCAACATTTATTTATTTTTTCTATAGTAGACTTTTTTTTTTTTAAGTTAAGATTCGAAGAGATAATACTTCAACCACCACTTACGGTCACTACGATAATTCAGGCATTGTTTTGACAAGTTTTAGTTTGGGATTTTCTGGATCTGGTAGAACTGGATGTTTTTCTTTCGAATCATAATATTATGTAACTTTCCCTAACTTTCAATATTTGATAAGCATAATTATGGAAGTATCATGCAATAAGTAAAATTATGGCAAACTGTGTGCCAAACTGTCAGCAGAAAATCAGTTGACATTGCGTCATGCAAAACCGTGTGTGATGGCTTTTAGTCTATCTCGACTCGAGAGATGACGTCATACCATCTCTCAGCGTCGAATATCCGCGGCATAAATGTTTTAATATTCAAAAACGCGTAACTTTTTCAGTAATTATCCAATTGAGCTGTATTTTTTTTAATATGAGTAATACTCCATAAAAATGTGAAAAAATCGTGGCTGATGAAATTTCACTGAACAAGCCTACTCAACCCTTCTGCATCCGCAATAGACCTATCTATTTTTACCTGGTATGCGCGCGCAACACGAGGCAATGTCTTTTTATTGGCTAGCTAATACAGGTGTGAGGTGATCGTTTTGCACGCTGGGTATCTCTTTATCCTTGTTCATTGCACGTGGTCTGACAAGAATAAATCTAAAGTTAATATTCAACTTGACAAGTGTCATTCAAAAGTTGTTTGACATTTTCATTGACGAATACGTTGCACAACACGCGATTTTTCTCCTTTCCTTTTTATCCTGTGCAAATAAGAAGGACGGATTGCTATACGTAAGTCCAACATAATTTGGTACATTTTGCCTCGTCTTGCGCAATGAGCGTTTTGTGTCTTTTTTTATTTAATAAAGTTTTCGTATTATTACGTCTTTGTCTGGTAAAATAGATAGGTCTATTGTCCTAGCCGTCCTTGTGGCACTCGCAGGCAATGGTGTTTTGGTTTTCTTTGCTCCAAATATGTTTCCTCTTATCAAAACCTAAGTTAAAATAACGTTTTCATTTTTTTTTAGAGGAAAGTCAAGACATACCATGTTTTCAACACGATCTACCGACGGTAAAGATTGTCAATACTTCAGAGTAATTATACGTAGTCTTAGAAAATTTTGCCTACTTTAATTCGGTACCTACCGAATACCTATATCATAGTTATAATAGAAAAACACTTCGTTTTCGAGCTATAGTTAAAAACCTGAACAAAGAGCCGAACATTTGAGATTTTTCGCAATTTTCCTTGTAAATCCGTCGCCTGTTGAGATGGGAATTCTCAGATTCGGAGTCAGCACCCCAAAAAACAAGAATGCTAAATCACTATCCAACAATCAACACAACCACAACCAAAACAAAACAAGAAAAATCGGAAGTCAACAACAGAGAATAAGAAAAAATTGAAACATTAAATTAAACTAAATTAAAAACATATTGTATTGTACCTGAAACTTCAACCATTGCTTCAACCAATCAAAAAACTTGTTTTTCCGACGATTTCCGAATGCAATTCGATCGAAGAATAGAATCGCCTATGGTTTCACAATCGTAAGCAAAATCGTAATCGAGATCGAAATCTCCATCGAAATCGAAATCTCCATCGAAATCGAGTCGGATGATAGAATCCCCCCTTTAATACCATACAAGGACGATAAATCAATTTTAATTCAAAAATTATCAAGAAACTTTGTCAAAAAATGTAAGGTTAATAGAAAGTTAAAACAAAATATGACAATGGGTGGTACTTTCACCAGCACTCAACTGTCACCAACCCAACAGTAGTTGGGAAAACAATCGCGTTCAGCGGCGCTCAGTAAAAGCCGCTTATTATCATGCGCAGAAGTGTCGTTCAGGAAATTTACATCCGCTGTTTCTCAACTATCCTCATATGCTTTACGCTGCGATTGAGTTTTAGGTTTGAATTTTAATTATTTATTACGACGTTAATATTCCACATAATAAAAAAAAATAAATTATGGATAATTTTGAAGTCTAATCGATCATTTTAATTCAATAAAAAAAAAATCTGCTAGGGGCGTGCTTCACAGTTCTTTGTCCGACTCCTGTCTTGTCTGGAAATGGATTGATGCTCTCCTCCAGCTGTACCGTCAAGGCAGCATTTGTGAATATGTTAGGGATAAGCTTTCTTCATTCTGAGTCAATTCGATGGCTGTTTATTGCTCTATGTCCCATAGCTCGATACTATCGAATGCCCTCGTATATTTTACGAAATGAGAACGGGCGAAAGATGATATTCATTTTCTATGAGAATTTTTATAGTGAGGAGTTGGTCAGAAGTACCTACTTAAACTAAGTCGAAACCCAGTCTCTTCAAGGGTCTGGTAGCTATCCAGTCCTAGGTTTCGTCTTTGCCCCCTGGCGTAGTAACTTTCTTCGTTTTGAATTCGACATACGTAAGTAGGAGACGTTGACAATATTAGTTACTTCGCTTGCTATGTTGTTAGCTGGGCGAAAGCGGAAGAGAGCGAAATGCTTGAAGCTGGATGGAGGGTTTAGAAAAGGGTTTCTTTCAATTTGGGAGTGGGAGGGAAGTGAAAGTCAACCGAGGCTCACAAGGCATGGTTATACCCCTGAAGTTTCCATATCCCGTACTGGGGCAGTAAAGGAGTGCCACCCGTTACCTGGTGGTCGATCCTCGGGCCAGGGAGTAGAGCTCCCCGAGAGAACAAATTTTTCGTCTTTATCATTCTTGTTCACTTTTCGATAACGTTAACAAGGACAAAACATTCGTTCTATCGGGGAGCTCTACTCCCTGGACCGAGGATCCGTCCACTGGAGGTCTATAGTTGGGCGAATGATTGGGGGGAAGTCGCTTCTACTATAAATATAAAAGTTTATACATATACTGCATTATACAATGTTATACACTGCATTATTTTCCTAGTATGCTTGTTTGTTGGCACCATTGTATGATTTTAATGAAAATATAATCAGAGATTGATTTGCATCAGCTTTATTTTATGATAATATTTATTTCAACATAAATTTTGGGGGTCGGAGGTCGCTGCTTTGTGATGTCTAGCAGTTGAAACAAACTTATTGACCGATACTAATTATCTGGAACAAATTAAAATTGAACTGGTTTTCGCAGGAATATAATGAGTTCAAGGAATTTTTTTCAAACAATAAACAGTTTTTGAATAATCATATCCGTATTTTAAACAAGTAAGTACAATTTTTATCTTATTAAGTCACTTTCAACCAAACAAATTGTGATGCTTTTTAATTATTAACCTCATCTCATGACGCACAGAATATAATAATTCCATAATTTGTTCTTTGAATCGAAACGATTCAAGTTTGAAAATAAGGTTGAATTCAAGAACAAAAACAAGAAAATCAACTATTTGTTTCGTTCAGTTGGTGTGCTAATCTCCGATTCGGTGTGTTTTTAGAATTAGAAGGTTAGACCGCGCGTTATAAATGGTTGTTTTTTTCGCTAATTTTTTTATGCGAGAATTGCCAATTTATTATCAAGGTTCAACAATAAAAAATAATACGAGGGATTTAAAAAGTCTTTATGGATCAGAATGTTTAGAAAGCCTATGCTTCTTATTGGAGTAGGATACATTTTTGACATATCGAAACCGAATCAGTTGCTGTATGTACCTGAACCATCCGCTGGAAACTTGAACCTGTAGAATGATAATGTAATGATTATTTTTTTTTTTTTTTTTTTTTTTTACGGATATGCGCACTCGCAAGGAAATGTCCTATCACGCTCGAGAAGCGGCAGTTAATATTAAACCTAAAAATATAAACTGGTAATATGGATGAGAATTGGTAGTCCACACTTTTTTATTTACCTACGTCAATTCAAATTTATATTTTTCAAAAAGTTCTTCTCCTTATCGATCCTTGCTTGGTTTAGGCCCTACTATCGCTTCCTATAATCCTACTTTAGCACACGTAAAATTAGGATCTTCCAATCTTCAACATCTTGAACGTCCTGAATTATGTCCAACACCATTTCAGTTTCAATACGTCTCTTTATTTCCTCATTTCAATTTTCTCTAAGGACACAAAATTTAAGCGGTACCTATAACGTAATAGTTTATTTTTTTGGCAGTCTCAATCAGCATTATCAATGGATGCTTTCTTAGCGCCCACAACCATTGACAGGTGAGAAGTACAAAATTGAGGTTAGGTAAAATGTATACCAAAAACAGAAGCGGTTTAGATTTTGGCATTTGAAGCAGAAGGCTCATTAAGCGGTCTCATCGGTTATGGCCTTTGGAAGGCAGCGGATATCGCCAATAATTTCAAATTCAACATAATGTTCAAACATGTACAATAATATGTGAATTTCTTTCTCAGGTGACCGTTAATGTGTGTAACTTATTTTGCATTAAATTATTTTCAAAATCGCCTAGGCAGCATCTTTTGCTATCTCCGGCTTGTTTTCAGAAATCCATTCTTCATTGGCATCCTGACAATATATATTTATTAATATTCACAAGTCAAGCTTCCATCTGCATGTGCCGAAGATAATGATCGATTTTTAATGGAAACCAATTCTCAGTAATTGTGACATTAAATTCTATCACGTTTATATCCTGCAAGTTAGTGTTCACATTTTAGGTTGTCGTAGGCCAATCACAATGCAAAGCTTTGTTGCCTTTGTTGACATTATAATTACTACTAAGTAATTAAACTTTGTAAACAGGCACCTACTACACCATCACTTTATCATACCTGAAGGTGGAATTAAAATTAGCAAACTCAAAAGTAAGTTTTATGTATTTCTAATTATTGTTTGGATACCCTCGTAAAATCAAGGCTATCTTATAAAAAATGCTAATATTCACCTTGATATTGGAATGTCTAACAAAAGGAACTGGTCTAATTTATTGGGAAATATCGGTTTTAAAACGAATTTTATTTTGCCTTTGTCATAGAAAATAAGATAGTAAATGGGCTTTCTGTGCCTACCTTCTATTTGTTACTTGCGGTTTAAGTAATTATCCACTGACCAAGGCAAACCGTTAGGAATAAAATGCATTTTTAACGATCAATCAGAAGCAATTTTGTCTAGTTTTTCACTTACGAACTTATCCTTCATGCCAAAACCAGAAAGAATATAATTATTACAATCAAAATTTTATATCATAAAGGTTAAACAGTGCAAAAGAGTGAACCAGGAAGGCAAAACATTTAAAAAGAAATTCTTTCTATATGTCATAGAAATTTTCTAACAGAACAGCCACTCTTCATTACTGTTTATCCTTTAGGTATTGATTAGGATAGTTACCCTTGTTGTTGTCGAGTTTGATGCATTTTTCACTTTTATTGAGATTCAGTGGGTGTTGGATTCTGAATTTTTGTATAGTAGTTTCGTCTCCATTTCAAGAAGTAGTGAGTGTCCAAATTTTCTCTTGGGATTCTATCGGCTCATATTCACAAATCTACTTTGCACGTTCTGTAAGAGTTTTGATTACTCTGTTTTGTCCTGGAAAGCGGATGGAATTCTTGTTCAGATATCTATCGGTGTGGATTAACTTCTAATAAGCTCTGTGTTCGAGTTTTCCGCCGAGCTTCTTTTTAATCAACACATTTAGAATGGATATCTTTCCCTGGTTCTCAGTCTGAATGTGATTTCCTCATTGATGGACTCAATATAGTCTACAAAAGTCCAGGAGATGAAAGACATAATAATAGTAATAATTTATAATAATTTAGACGTTTATTTTTGAAGAAGAAAAATTTACATAAAGAGAAACTGAAAACTAATATATTCACAATAAACGTACGTGACTGCTGCCGGTATAGCACAAAACTGTGTGTCTATTTGTGTGGCAGTTTTTTTGCTCCACTATAGTTTTACTCGTCCGCATTTTCACTTCCATTAGTAACTGTGATGCTTGAGTTTGGTATACAAAAGTATTAATTCCCTCACGAGAACAAATTTTCAATATCCACTCCACTGTTTTTCTTAAAACTAACAAAATTGCCACTGGATCTTATGTTTTGTGGGATGATGTTAAGCAGCCTGGGTGTCAAGTACAAAAAACTCCTTTGCCCACACGTTTTTTTACGTCTGGAGCAGCAACTGTATTAACTAATCTTAAAATGTAGGATGTTGTATTTGAAATAGACCTTCTTGAGGTTTTCTATAGCATCTCAAAATCATTCTATAGCAGAAAAGTTGTCTCATATCCATCACATCACTTATGTGATTCTCTTTCAGCCTGTTGTTTAACATCCTCCAAAGTTTTCCCCATAAACAAATGAAGTTAATCATGAGATAACCCACACTGCCACACTGATAGATATCAGAACAAGAATTCTAACCACTAGCAACGACAACAGAGAAAATTGATCACTTTTCTCTTGCGAATCAAAGCGGCTATTCTTCCTTGAAAATTAAAAAAACTCAGCACCTAAAGAAAAGAAATAAAACAAATAAGAGAAGCCGTGGATTGGCGTAGCAGAAAAAAAATCCCCCTTTCTATGCCTCTTTTATTACCGTGAAGACTTAACGCTCCGTGGTAGAAAATGAAACAAACAAAATAAACAAAAGACATCTTCACCAAGGTGCTTCTGGGAATTGGCAGTGGAATAGGTATTATTCACTTGCCTTGTGAAATAGGGCTTCACTGAAGGAAGTAGTTCAAGGTCTTCAATGATGTTTATAAACTCACTTCTTTTTGTTTTTATTCGAATGATCTTTTTATATGTATATTTTTTTAATATTGTGCTGTTAAATTCGTGTTGTAATTTATGGGACCCGGAAAGTTCTAATGAAATGAATTATTCGTCCCTTTTGTATAATATATACCTATGCTACTTTGTTTTATTTTATTTTATCTTATTGTCTAATAATTTGTTATTTCATTTTATTTTATTTATTTTAGTATGTAATTTTTGCATGCCAATATTCTTATTGTGTTCATTATAGCTTTGTTAGCAACATTTCATGTCTCATAACAATAAAGCATTATTGGATTTGATTCGTATTTCCTATAAACCAGGCGAACACTTTCAAGTAGGTATGTATAAGCATGCGAAACAGTTGAAATTCTGTGATAAATGAAACTTGGTTCGCAAAATTGTCTGAAGCATAAACCTGAGTGCTATTTCTTGTAAAATAAATATGGGATTGAAATCACTAGTACTGCAACAGCCCCAGAATGCGATCCAGTTAAGTAATATGTGACTACACCAGAAAGAAGTGTGCAGTCCTCAGAGCTAGCAGCTCCAATTGCTCAAGGTAGAACAGTCAGAGGATAACAACCTGGAGAGTAGTACGATAAGCTGCTCAAACTTGAGACTCTATTGTGACTCCAAGAAACCTTTTACTGGCAGTGGGATGAATAAAATCTCCACATAACATTGTTAAAAATGCAATTATTTTCTCGTAATTGAAGAGCTGAGTGCAAACCTGCTTGTTTGGGATTAAACGTATCAAATGATTTTGTCATAGGATTGATTTGATGTCAGGTTGGCAAACGCAACAAAAAATTCCCTCTTGATTTTCTACTCATGGTTGAAAATACTTTTGTCCCAATTTAACACGCCTACCAAGAATTCAGACGAATCACTAAAGAGCTACACTATTAATTTACTGCGAAGACAACAACGGTCAAAGTGGTTTCTATGTTTCAGTTCCTGTATTAAGATTGTTGGGTTTCATTTAACCTCAGCCACTGAATGCTTAGCTTAGTAGTATTACTCGAACTAGTCGAAGCGAAATTAATTTTGGTATATAAATAGTTTTAGTTTAGTCAGCTTTGTCGACAAGATGTATTGTGGGATTTTAGACAATAAAGCACGTTTCCTATCGATCTATCTTTCAGGTATAGTTACTTGATCAACTAGCAATGTGCGCTCCCTTACCTAATAGTTATTTGAACTTTGAGTTCAATATTTTCGATTATTGATTCGTTCAACTCTTTAGAATTTAGTGTTCTATTGATCGAAATACAGAAATTTAACTTAAACACTTAAACATAATAGAACGTAGGTACCTACCTTTACAGTGGCGCAAAATTTTCATTCACTCTTTTCCTGCTTTCAAGCGAACATAATATTTTGAATTGAAGGTACCAAGTCGTTTTAGTCAGATTGGACTTCTACTAGACACAATTGTGCCACACAACAGCCAAATTTAGACATCGGAAGTCGAGTAAATATTCTCGTGCTAGGTATAGAATTATTAGTAGTTTCCTGATTCCAACTTAATGGCACTTAGTTCTCCATAAGCATAGGTCTTCCTTATATTTATAAAGGAGGCACACTTCTTATGGGATTTCTGACCGCGGTCCAATTCAACCAAATTTTAATATGTTATAGATCTGACCTTTCTGATAACTACCATGGGCACAACTTAATCCTATGACTAGTTTTTAAGATACAGGGTGTTCAATGTGTGAATGTCCGATATGCATTATGACATCCTATTCAATGAGCCAAATCATATTAGTGTGAGAACTTGGTCAAGGCACAGAAATCGAGTAAAATACAAATAGTTATTTGTGCTCGAACCATAGGTTTATGTACAGGGTGTCCCATTTTGGTTGTACATAAGGAATAACTCTGTTGTTATTGGAGTTGGAAGGATGCGGTTTTCCCGAACTTGGGCTACTTTTTTGTCAAACGAAAGATAGCGCCAACAGAATTGTCATCGCTCTTTTAGTTTTTTCAGATTTTGAAAAAGTTGCATTGTGGGACACCCCTTGTATCTCGGTTCTCTCATAAGTGATCGAAAAGGTGACAATGGATTTTTATAGATATTTTTACTAGTAGTGATAGTTTTTAAATTATGAACCAAACATACATTTTTTCAAATGGGACACCCTGTGTATTAATATCTCATTGGATAGATCTGCTTTTGCTGATTTCAATAATATAAAGTTCGATAGGTGTATCTCTACATATCTAAATTCTGGGCACAACCTGTTGCAAAATATCTCCGAGATCAACTATAGCTAGGGGGGAGTGACTTTCATCGTTAACAGTCAATTCAAACACCTTATGACTAAATACCAAGCAATATCAAACAGGGTGATATATTTGGCCTAAAGAAAAGATACACTCCAACTGATAAACTGCTACGCACCTACAAGCACAGCGAGCAACGAACTGATAGAAGAACTATACGAAGACATTACACGGGCCAGAAACCTCGAAAACACTCAATATGTAATCATTACAGTGGACTTTAACGCCAAGGAAAAAAACAACCAAGTCATACATGCTACATAGGGAACTTTGGCCAGGGAGAACGAAATGAACGAGGACATACGCTCGTAAACTTCTTGAATAACGAAAAACTCTACTGTATGAACACATTCTTCCAAAAACAAACTCAAAGGAAGTGGACGTGGCGAAGCCCAGGCGAACTAGTGAAAAATGAAATAGACTTCATCCTCGTTAACAGGAACACTATCTGCAATGATGTCACAGTGCTAAACAGGTTTGACTCAGGAAGCGACCATAGACTAGTGCGTGCCAAGATACAAATAAACACCAACATAGAAAAGAGAAGACTAGTCACCAGACATTCATTCCTTACAAGAGATGCCCTGGAACTCAATCAGGAAACCTATCAAAAAGAACTGGAGAAAACGCTAAGGCCACCGGCACTCCAGTATAAGGACATAGATAAAATCCTCAATAAAATATCACATGGCATAAGAACAGCCACAGAGAAAACATGCAGTAGGATAAGACAGAGATCAGATACCAAATTAAAACCAGAGATGATAGAACTGATAAGAAAAAAAAAAAACTGACAGATACTCCCTAGAATATAATACCCTAAATAAGACAACGAAAAAGAAATAAGAAAAGACCTAAGAGAAAACAAAACAAACAAAATCCTGGATACTATAGAGAAAAATAAAGGTATGAGAGTTCTAAGATCGAACCAAGAGAGGGGAAAACAGAAAATTGTAACAATAAAAAAAATCAAGGAATCCTAATCAGAGAGAAATTAGAAGGAAAATACAAATATTCTACGAACAGCTATACCAAACAACTATACCAAGTCCAAATGGACCACCTAAACAAATTACAAACGTAGGCTCAGAGGACATGCCGGAAATATCACCATCAGAAATTAAATACGCACTCCAACAGATGAAAAACGGCAAGAGTCCGGGAGAAGATCAAATAACACCGGAAATGCTAAAGATGGGTGGAAAACTCTAACAGAGACAATAGGAATGCTGCTAAACACAAGTCTGATCGAGGAAAAAATCTCGGAACCATGGAAAAATGTCGAAGTCTTGATAATATTATAGTATAACATACCCAGGTTCGCTCAGTAAGATTGAACGATGAGAATTTTTATCACCTTTTAAACAACAAATAATCTGAAAAATGAAAAACAAATAGGTGAAACTTACTCAATTTTACTTACTGGACATGCGCCCGACAGCAAATATTTGGGAAATTTAAGGGAAGTTGTGATATGTAAAAGAAACGAAAAATTTGTGAAACGTCTCCTTCATTTTCAAAGAAAAACGTACCGTTCTCGATCTAGAATTCTCGAGGGAAAAGAGAACGGCAGCGAAAACCTCGATCGAACATTCCCCAAAAATCGAAACATACTGTGTCATTTTAATAATAATTGTGAGTCATTAATTCAATAATTTAAGTCAATAAAAGTTTAAATTAGGTACCATCTTTTGTTCTTGTGCTAAAATTTCAATTACACACTCTACATTCAATCAACACTACCTATATTTCAAACTGAAGAGTTTTTGGTTAGTTAGCCAGTTTCCCAGCAGGTACTGAGGTCCCATACGGGAAGCTACTCAGCTATAGTTGTTTTTGAGCCAATATCTCTAGATTGATGATTTCAATTTGTTAGGATATTCTCTCGTCAGGATAGGAAAATGTTAGTAAATTCAACAAGGCTCTAATGCACGCTCTAAATCCACAAAATCAAAATCTCAGCACAAAAAGACAGCACATAATTTCTTAGGTTTTAATTTACTTCTTTATCTGTGTTGTTTACAGTATGAAACGATTTTGGTTAAATACATAAACAATGCACATGTTATAAATAAACAAAAATACATAAAAATGAACAAAATAATAGGAACTTGCATAAATTGAACAAAATAACATTAAATCCACTAACCTGTGAACTCTCCTTACACACACACTAATAACAAATTGGATTGAACAATCAATTTTAATGCAAAATAGAAATGAAAATTGAATAATGAATAATTACAGACACGCAACACGTTTTCTAAGGGACCAGGCCAGCGCGTTCTCCATTCTAATGCCTAATCGTCTTCTCTTTACCTACCGTTCGGTTTGGTACCCTCGTTGTCCCTTAAACCTAAACTCTGTGGCGCAGTACATGGTTGCAATATTTACTTTTATTACGTAAAAGTTTTTTTAAAAAGTTGAGATTTGAAGAAATAATATTTTAAATAGGTGGTTTTCCTCAATATACAAAAAAGGGGATCGTTCAGATATAGAAAACTATAGACCAATAAGCCTGCTATCACACCTATATAAATTTTTCACTAGAACTATCAACAATCGACTATGACTGCGAAGCTAGACTCCTTCAAACCGGTAGAACAAGCAGGCTTTCACTTTGCACTACTTTAGCACTACAGTCCATCTGCGAACAATTAAATAGTCATCGAGAAAATAACGGAATATAACATACCCCTACATCTGGCGTTTGTGGACTACCAGAAAGCCTTTGACAGCGTTGAAACCTGGTCTTTTCTAGCGGCAATGGAGGACGCAATAATCGATTCGAGATACTCTACCCTTATTAAGACTATCTATGATAAGGCAACCTTTCACGTAAAAATAGACGACGATCTTAAAACAGACAAAATATCACTTGGCAAAGGAGTACGACAGGGGGATACCATCTCTCCCAAGCTATTTACTCTAGCACTGGAGAATGTTTTTAAGAAGCTGGAATGGGATAACAAGGGCCTAAAAATCGATGGAGTATAACTCAATCACCTCAGATTTGCAGATGATATAGTCTTGATGAACACCAACATTCAAGAACTGAACAACATGCTAAATGAGATAAACGGAAAATCCAAGAAAATAGGCCTAAAAATGAACCTGAACAAGACCAAAATAATGAGCAAAAATGGATGTAGCATCACCATAGAAAACGTTACCATAGAGAATGTAGAACATTACATATGCTTAGGACATAAAATCAAGCTGGACAAAAAAAACCAAATGGCAGAAATCAAACGCAGGATCCATTTGGCATGGATGGCATTCGGAAACATGAACTTTATTTTCAAAGATAAGAAGGTAACCATAAAACTAAAGAGGAAAGCCTACGACAGCTGTATTCTGCCGGTTCTCACCTACGGCTTAGAAACTATGGCAATAACCCGAAAAGCAGCTAAGCAATTGAGAGTCGCACAGGGAGCCATGGAGAGAATAATGCTGGGAATTAATTAAGGGATAAAATACGAAATGAACAGATACGTGATAGAACCAAAGTGACGGATGTTGTGAAAAGGGTAGCAAGCCAGAAGTGGCAACGGATCCGACATGTGGCGAGACAGGACAAAAGGGCGGTGACAGTTCTGTTGACGCCATCTTTCGTTTGACAAAAAAGTAGCCAAAGTTCGCGAGAACCGCATCCTTCCAACTCCAATAACAATAATTCTTTATGTACAACCAAAATGGGACATCCTGTACATGAACCTATGGTTCGAGCACAAATAACATACTAAAATTTGGTAAAATTTGAACGCGTCAGAAATCCCATAAGAAGTGTGAATAATATTTCACCCTTTCATGAGTCACCATGAACAAAGTTTCCATAAAGGTTCGGACTATGTAGAATATGGTGGTTTAAATTCCGAGTATCCGTAAAACTTTTTAAAACATGAAAAATAATTAAACCTTTATGAACCCCGGATATGCTTTAGTGTAGATCACGTTCTACCTTCCACCGTTTTAAATTGCAGCTACGTGCAAGCTGCAGGTGGTCTGCTGAACCAATTCGATCCTGCCAGACGAATCAATGCCGCGGCAATTAAACAACACTAATAAACCAATGAGTAACTAAACAAGATGCTAATACTGTCCAAATGTGTACCTTTATCCTCTTAAATAGCGTTGCAATTCATAAATAAACCATGTTTATTACCGAATGCATACGACTTGAGGTTAAATGGAGGTTTTTCGATAATCATTCGAGCAGTCAAAATTTTTTAGACAATTTGCATCGAAGCATATGTCCAATTATAAAAAGCTGGCTGCACACGTACACGAAAACTCCTCAAAAACAAAGGAAATGAACTGAAAACGAATGTTAAAACTATGCAATTATATTCGGCAGAAATTCAAGCAATTTTCATAAATGCATGCGAACTGCATCATCATGTTTATAGATCAAGGCTGGGCCAAATTCATTCGTATTATCAAGTCGACGACTGAACTGCTCTTTCTATATAATGCTATGTTCCGTTTGCCAAAACATTAAAATAAGCAGCCGTCTCGCTGTGTGCTATATCGCACATATTTTGATGACCTACTTTAAGTGAATCGCTTATTTGGTTGCTAAAATCCACTTGAATGCGATTTGGCTGGCTGATGTTTTATTTAAAGCTGGATCAATTATTGAAAAGCATAAAGTGAAACGCTTTTACAAATAAATAGTTAAACAAAAGATATAATTATCTTTTAATCTCGGGAGGGTCTTAAGTTATGATTGAATGGACAGAGAGGTAGTTATTTCTGATAGGTCAAGCATTGCCCAATAAACAATAGATACATAATACTTTTAGCAAATAGAGGGCTTTTGTGATATAATCATCTCTCCAGGTATCTACACCCCTATTATCTTATGAAAGGAAAATTTTAGAAAAAATCCCCGAACAATAATTTGGACGGGAATGAGTTTCTATATAAAACTTAACTATTCTCTTCCCACCAGAGCCACCCCCTAGAAAAATCTCAAATAGGAAAGAGGGTCAAGTGGTACAAGGTCTTTCGGTCTTCAATAAAACTGCCAAGTTTGAGGTATCTGCTGTCACCCTCGTTGGTATGACAGCTTGTCAACATCTTGAAGCAAGTGCTTATTTTCAGTTAAATAATAATTAATAATCACAAGAGCGGCAACGTCAATCCAGGGTGAGGTGGAATAATGGAGGTCAGAAGACCTTTGAAATAAAATGCTTATTGTATCAAGACATTAGAGCCGCATTCTTCCGGACCAAATCAGTTGATCAAAACGCGTTATGTTCCAAACCAAATCAAATCAAATCAGTAATCACATTCTCTCGCATTTTGACATTTGACCATTAGCGAATCATGATCCGAGAAATTCTGAACATATTGAACATATTTTTTTTGTGATTGTTCCGATCACGAAAATCTAACCTCAACTTTCAAATTATGTCTTGTTTACTTTCTGCGCTTTCTATTATAATATTCCGATCATCGTTAAATTATAATTTTTACTACACAATGTCAAGATTCACCAATTCAGAGGAGGAAATGAAGTTAGAAATATTCGATCCAGAAAAGGGAATCGTAATTTCCCTTTATTTAAGTCAAGAAGAATATGACCGGGCAAATGGAGGTAAATTTAGTATTCTTATAACCGCAGTCACAGATTCAATTAATATATTTTGTTACTTCAGTTTTTTATTCACTTTTCTATAAGTAGGTATTAGGTACACCTTAAATTCTTATCAAGTACTTTTGGGTTCCTACCTATAACTACATTGTTATTGATTGCAATTTATAATTTGTTGTATACAAAAAAAATGTGATTGGTGTCTTGATGTCCCTAAATAATTTTTCAGGTATGAGATATGCGAATGAACTCCTGAATATTTATGAAAATAATATTAACAGGGAAATGCAAGTAGTTTCACCAGAGAACATTGCTCAAGCTCAAAGCCAGAACTTAAGCGAGAATGAAGATGGGTTTTGGTCACACGAAGAGATGCAGTTGTTAAGTAATTTATATGGACAGCATAAGGAGGATTTTTTGCACATGCGAAAAAAAAAAATTAAAACACGTTTGGTCCATCATTGCTGAGAAAATGACCTCGTACAACTACAATGTAATTATTTTTGTCCTGTATACTTATATTTTTGTTATTTTCATTTTCAGAGGTCTGCTGCAAAAATAGAGAGGAAGTGGATAAACCTACTCAGGGTATACCTACAGATCCATGAGAGACAACAAAGATGCAAAAAAACTGGCTCAAAACTATACATTTTTTGATGCTCTAGATGACATTTTGAGCGACAAGCCATCTAACAGTAATACCTTCTGTATTGAAGTTGGAATAAACAGGGATCAACTTGAACCCGATACTGAACAAGAAGGTCCCAATTATAACCACCCCAGAGAGTTTGCCGTGAACCTCAAACACATGTAATCAGACCGCAGCATCTAATACCAGTTCCCACTCGGATTCATTAAGCGAGACACCTTCCGTAAAAATAAAAAGGCATGAAGATAAAATTGAAAATGAGGAGCAAAAATTACAGCAAGAAAGGGAAAAAATTGATCTGCTGAAAAAGATTTTCAGCAAATGAAAAACAGAGATTGAAGGTCTGATCCAAGACAGCAGGAAACCGTACAATGTACCATCACGATTCTGCGCATAGCGTAAAATTTGTAGGCAGAAACCAAAATTCGTTCACTGAGTGGTTTCGAAACCGTTCATGGGACGGTTTTTGACGTGTTATTGGAACAGACCTAAATTAGGTATACAAAATAAGCATTAGATATTATTTTTTTGATATAACAAACCATTGCACAATCATGAAATACTAAATACAAAGGAAACAAACATTAATTATTTATTCCTGGTCATCATTAAACATTTCATCGATGGTATCATTGTCAATTAAGCACATATTATGAAGAACGCAAGCAGCAACAACACACTTTACAATTTAAGTTGGCTTTAGATTTTCCATACACCTTAGTCTCCTAAATCTTTCTTTCAAAAGACCAAACGCATTTTCAATAATTATTCTTGTAGACGAATGTTTAAAATTATACTCCCTTTGTTCTCCTGTTAGATGCCCATTATCCTTATAGGGAGGTTTAAGCCATCTTAACGAGGGATAAGCTGTCTCCTAGAAGATAGTTTTTTCCATAAAAAACATCATTCTCATATTCTTCATTGGCTTTCCTATAAATTAAACTTTTCCTAAGTACCCTAGCATCATGTACAGAACCAGCAGCCCCAGCAAAAAAATCAATAAACATCATTTTTGAGTTCACAATTTCCTGAAGGATGATGCTGTGGTAACCTTTTCGGTTGACAAAATCTTCTCCATAATATATTGGTCTCCGAATTCTTATATGGCAACCATCCACTGCCCCAATTATATTATTTAGGCCTTCTTTCTTTTTGTGGTTCTCAGATTCAATTAGAGCATCATTTTCAGAGGGCCAATTAATAAAATTTGGACTTAGGCCCACCAAGAAATCGACGACAGCAGAAATGACAATGTATGCGCAGCTTACTGATACGTCGAATCTATCAGCTATCTGACTAAAACTTTCCATATTGGCCAGGTACCAAATTGTCATATACATAGGTATATTGCTTTTTCTGCATTGATTTGATTCCAACCTCCTCTAAATGGCTTAATATGAGGGCGATACAAATCTAAAAACACAAATATACTTATGAGTAAAAAATATGAGGCTAAATTGTTCATGATCTTTGAAAAAAATCACCATTTACTTACCTTTCAATTTTTTTACTCTTGCTCTATAAGGCCAAAAATGTTTTTTGAGATCATCTTCCAAATAGGTGCTTATGGTTTCCTAACAATCAGTTATTCTGATACGTTTTCTTCTCACCTCGTTAACATCATCACTATCTTCAGACGAAGAAAATTCTAATAGAGGTGAAGGACTAGCAGGACGGCTTAATTCAGTCTAAAATAAAATGAAAACAGGGTAAGGTAACATTTTAAGTCAATAGGTATGGTATAAACTAAACTTACCAGAATAAATTTTGTAAGCTCGTCCATTATTATAGGCACAAAACAACAAACGTCGCAAATCAATAAACTGCAAAATATAATAATAACCATCTATCAACATCCCAGACAAAAACAAAAATAGAGGAAAAACACCAGCTGCCAGTGACACATCAGATAGCGTTCTCTCGGACCTTAAAATTCGAACATGTTCCAATTGTAGTATGACATACCCGGGTTCGTTCAGCAAGATTGAACGGTTAGCATTTTTATAATACCTTCTTTCAACAAATCTTCTGAAATCGAAAACAAATAGGACCTACGTTGTCGAAACTGACTCAATTTTACTTACTTGACAAGCTCCCGAAAATAGCAAAATTAGGGAAATTGAATAAACGAAAAATTTGTGAAACGTCTAATTTATTATTGAAGAAAATCGTACCGTTCTCGACCTAGAACTCACGAGGGGAAAGAGCACGGTAGAGAAACCCTCGATGTAAGATTCCTCAAAAATCAAAACATACTGTGTCATTTTAATAAATATTGTCCTTTGTCGTTGTGCTAAAATTTTAATTCCACACACTACATTCAATCAGCACTACCTATATTCAATACTGAAGAGTTTTTGGTTAGTTAGCCAGTTTCACCAGCAGGTACTGAGGTCCCGTACGGGAGGCTACTCAGCTATAGTTGTTATTTTGAGCCAATATCTCTAGATAGATTTTTCAATTTGTTTGCTAGGATATTCGCTCGCCAGGGAAGGAAAGTGTTAGTAAATTCAACAAGGCCTAATGCACGCTCTGAATACCAAAAATCAAAATCACAGCACAAAAGACAGCACATAATTTCTTAGGTTTCAATTTACTCTCTATCTGCGTTTTTCACAGCATGAAACGATGTTTGTGAAATACATGAACAATGCACATGTTATAAAATATAGTATAAACAAACAAAAAAATATAAAAATGAAAAAAATAATGTGTATAAATTGAACTCTCAAAAACAAATAACATTTATTCAACTGACCTGTGAATCCTCCTTATGACACACAAATTAATCACAAATTGGATTGAACAATCAGTTTAATACAAAATGAAAATTGAATAATGAACAATGGCGGACAACCTTCTTCTTGGTCTCTCATTTTCTCTCTTCCTACCCTTCGGTACCCTTTTTGTGTGGCGCGTCCCCGTTCCCATAAACTGCTCAGCGCATACATGGTTGCAACATTGACCATTTGCTTTTCTATAGGAAAAGTTTTAAAAAGCTAGGATTTGAAGAAATAATACACATTTCAAATAGGTGGTTTTCCTCACAATTGAACAAACGGATCAGGATCTGGGAATCATGATCCAAATATATTGCGAAAGAATGCGGCTCTGATTTTATAACATAAACTTTTGAGGCAAAACTCTTGCCCGAAAGGTTGTCATAGCTCATTTGACAGGTCCTCTGACTCCCGCTAACTTTTTGATTATTCATTCATTAACTAAAAACAGACTAGTTCCTTTTTCAAGATTCTGACAAGCTGTCATGCCAACGGGGGTGATATAGATACTTTAAACTTGGTAGTTTTAATGAGGGCCGAAAGACCTTTGAAACGATATATCACTTCGTTTTTCAGGGAGTGGCTCTGGGGGCGATGAGCTTGAAACGGGATAGTTGAGAAACTCATTCTCCTCCAAATAAAATTTGAAGAGTTTCGGGGATTTTTAAAAATATTTTCCGTTTCTAAGATGATAGGGGTGGCAAATATATAATTCAGTGATGTCAATTTTTCAGTTAAAAAGTTATAAAGCCTAGAGTAAAGAGTAACTACTATTATTAGTGAAGAGAATACAAATTTTGCGGTTACCTCTGTGGATAAATTTAGGTCTAAGAATAAAAATAAATTCACTTTATTGAAATATTAGTCATGGATAAGTCTTCTATGGACTTTTGTTGCTACTGGACGTGTGAAAAGGCTTTGAGAATCATGGAAATAATAGATTGAAAGTAATAAATAATAAGCTAGTCGACACTGTTTACTTTTTTGTGTCCTTCCCGAACTTTTAAACAGGATACAATAATTAAAACGGATCATACGTGGAAATGTTGAATTTAAAAAGCTCAAAAAAATCCCGCATCTATAGGCCTAAATAGTGTCAGTAAAAGTTTCATACCTATTCAATTATTTTCTGAAAGTTTGTAAATATAAACACGTGATGATGTTATGAAGCTAGGCGATTTTAAGCTAACTCTCAATTTTCCTCAAAGACCTCCTAATAAATTTAAACAATATTCTGGATGAAAATTACACTAATTTTCAGTTATCTACAGTCAGATACCTAGATCGATCGGAATTCCTGTTGCAAGATTCTGCAAATTGTATGCATGTTTCAAATAGGAAGTATCCAGGAATTCAGGTAAGCCTGAGCCTTGGCTTTAAGTGACCAAAAATCCAGATAACATTTAAGAGGTACCTTAGTCATGAGTTTTCTAGCAAGTGGATTGGAAATTAGGTACCACTTTATCATTAGGTACTTGCGATTGCCTGCTCAACAAATATTCCGCAATTTGATGGATTTGGCGTTTCATGCACGCATCTGATTCTTTTTACAGCAACAATTATTTGTGTGAAGCGATACAGAAAAAAAAAAAGTTCAATAAAGAGCAAATACCTACGCAATCACGATTGAATAGCAAAAAAAAATTTCCTTTTTATTTATTAATTATCTTTAGGATGTTCATTGACTGAACTCACCCTAGACACAACAAATACAAAAATGTTTTGCGGAATATCCGATTTCATGAAGTTTTAAAATTCCTTCCTTACCTCTATTCGAAATACAATTTTGTCAAATACGAATTGCTAATGGACTACGAGATTTAAATTGCGTCCCATTGTATGTTGTTTTTCGTCTGACTTCAAAAACATACGGGATGTAATCAATTTGCTTATTCGTGGAAAATATAAAAAATGTATGTCTCCTCTGTCTCAATGCATATATATTGTTTCTCTGCTATACCATGACCATCCTAACATTTGAAATGTTAAGCTATGCTAAATTCATGTATTACCAAACAGCAAAGAAGAAAAACAAAGCATGCCACGTCCTATGAATTTTATTCATAAGGAACGGTTTATTCAACTTCTGATAAACTGTCGGAGAGCAATCTGACGGATAAAATAAAAACGCAATCTATAATCGCATTGGTCGGCCAAATAACGAGTTTGGTAAATTTGTCTTGTAGATAGTTACCCAGCAAGTTTATCAGAAGGTGAATACACAGGGCCTAAACGTTTTATCAAATAGAGAAAGCCACACTTAATTAGAACGACCTGCGCACGTGAAACTCAGGAAAAAACAACTTAAAGCATTTACCTTTTTTAAATTAATATTCATTTTATTTTTGTTAATCTGGCCTGATTCTTAATGGCCATCAGTATCATCTTTTAAAACCAGCTAAATCAGTTTCTAGGTTGAAATGTAAAAACTAGTGCCTTTTCTAACTTAATGATAATTAGTGACCGGATTTGTTTTTATGGTTGATTTATTTATCAACGATTATTGCAATGTACAAATTAAATTACACACAAAAATGTAGTTTAATGATATTTTTTTTAGAGTTTCAAGATTATTTCGATTAATAGTAGTAGCTGGACGAAATGGATAATTTGAATGCCATAATTTATATTAAGAAGAGTAAAGTAATACAATAAAATGCTATTTTTATATTGTTCACAAAAACTTCAAATGAAATTTAAATATGTAAGTATTCCACTATAAGTGTAAGGCAATTGAAACGAGCAAGAAAAGCAAAAACTAATCGATTATCGATTAATCTCGGACCTCAAACAAACTTGACAACACTTCAAGTTCAGGCATCATGTAGGTAACTAACATAATAGCACATAATTTAGTGACGGGTCGTGATGACGTGCAACGGATTCGATTTTGGATCAACTATGTGCCGATATGTGAAATATTCGTTTCCAACCAAATTATGAAGCTATCAAGAGGCAGATTTCAACTAAATTGCAATTCATAAGAAAAAATGTTTTCCGTAAAATTCATTAGGTACAGGTTCTAGATTCTATTACACGTGGGAAGCTGATGCCATTCAGGTTTGAATTCATTGAATTGAAATTATTGAAAAATGGCCTTCATGGATTTTGACCTTATTAATTATTCACATTTCCAAAATATTTAATTCCAGATCGACATTGACTCCACAACTGCATTTGACAATAACGATGGTGCCACGCTTTTTCTGTGTTAAACAATTTAAATTGAAAAAAAAAATAAATAAATAATCAAGATTGCAGGACTGGAGATCAAAGTACGTGCAAATTAAGCCCTCGCTTAGAATTAAAAAATTCCGAGAGTAGGGGTGGGTTATGTTCTCGGCGTCACCGACTCAGGACAGATGAGTCGGACTCTCCAGGATTTCATCTGGCTTCAGGTCCTTACAACTTGATCAAACTATTAAAATAGAAAAATAATAATAATAATAATAATAAGTATAGGGCTGAGTGCGTAAAACCAAATAAAACTCAACTAATTCAAGTGCTATAGAGTTCGTTTAATAAAAAGAAATAAGAAAATATGTTCTTAAAGCAATTATTGTGGTTCACAATTAATAATCCAAATTAAATTTGAATTTGAAAATTCATAATACAAAATGTTGTGGTAACTCAAATGAGTTAACCAAAAGTTGAAGACAGAATATAGAAATTAAAAAAAAAGAAAAATGATTATTGGAACAGTTACCAGTCACAAACCTTAATACAATGATGTGACCAAAGCTGAATAGATAAAATTAATCATCCACATGAAACAGGTTATACGGTTAGCTAAAATAAATGTACAGAGTTATTGGTTATAAATGTCACCCCTCTATATCTTTTTTATTTGACATTTTAGAAAAAAGTATACCAAATAAAAAATTTATGGTTGAAATTAAATTTTTTGAAAAACTCACTTTTGCATATACAGGGTGTTTCAAAAAAGCTGGTCGTGCTCCAACTTTCTTATTTTAAATTGAATACCATGTATATTATTTAATATTCGGATTCTACGTCAAATTCTGAGCAGATTTCATGTGATATACTCTATACCTAAGTTCAACTGTTTTGAAAATATTAGTGATGCCGCGAGACGAGACTAGACGAGACTTAGGGTTGGTCTCGACATCTCGAGACGAGACCGCGACTTAGTCTCGGTCTCGAGTACCAAAGTCTCGTCTCGTCTCGAGAGGTCTCGTCTGGTCTCGAGTTATAAAGGGTGTCCAAAAAATAGCGTGAAAACTCTTTTCTATGTGATGGAGGACCCTACAAGGAGCCCCAGAAAAATACTTAAAAAATTCTAATGGCATTCTTAAGAAAGTTAGTTGCATTTTAATATTCATTAAAATTGGCAACCCTGAAAATATCCCGTTGACAATATGTCAGAGAATTAAATTAAATACCCATGTAATTACCTGAAGAGTTCGAAGGTAAATTTTCACATCTACCTCTTCATATTACCAAAAATAATGCTGGAGAAGGATTTTTTTAATTTAATTATTTTTCTAGGGTTTCTCAAAGGGTCCCCTACTACGTGGAGAGCTTTTACGCTATTTTTCGGACACCCTTTACTCATGGTTTTTATTTTTATATTATAACGGAAGTCCAAACTGCCACAGTGAAAAAGCAATTAGTGAAAAATCACAGTAAAGAGTAATCGTGATATTTAATTTACTGATTTCATATTCAAATAGCCCAGAATAGTCCAATAATAAAGCTATGAAAGAAAAATTTTGAGTGTAATCTCGAGACTCGAGACTACACGAGACTCTCGCCGAGTCTGGTCTCGTCTCGTCGAGACTTCACGAGACGAGACCAAAAGCCAGTCTCGTCTCGAAAAGTCGAGACGAGACGAGACGAGACGAGACCAGTGTCGAGTCTCGCGGCATCACTAGAAAATATTGACAGTTGAAAACTGACTTTTTTGTAAATTTGACAGGCTGTAAAACCTAAACGTTTAACTTTTGAGCAAAACCGATCTTACATTTTTTTCTAAGATTTTCACAAGTTATCATTTGACACCAACTTTGAATTTAACCGAAGATTAAATTTAATTGGAATTTCCAATCATGGATCAAATTCAAAGTTGATGTCAAATATTAGTGTCAAGTGATAGTTTAAAAAAATCTAAGATAAAAATGTAAGATCGGTTTTGCTCTAAAATTAACCGTTTAGGATTTACAGCCTCTCAAAGTTGCAAAAAAGTCAATTTTCAACTGTCAATATTTCCAAAACAGTTGAACTTAGGTATAGGGTATGTCACATGAAATCTGCTCAGAATTTTACGTAGAATCCGAATATCTAATAATATACAGGGTATTCCATTTGAAATAAGAAATTTGGAGCACGACCTGCTTTTCTGAAACACCCTGTATATGCGAAAGTGAGTTCTTCAAAAAATTTAATTTCAACCATAAAACTTTTATTTGGGACAAATGGGACACTTTTTTCTAAAATGTCAAATAAAAAAGATAGAGGGGGGTGACATTTATAACCAATAACCCTGTACCTGATAGTTGTTTTACTTGTCACTTGGTACAAGTACGTACTGAATTACACCCTTACGTATCGCGGTGATCACTTTGGCGCACAAAATAGGGGCAACATGTCTGAAATTAAAATTAGTAATATAAAATGACAGCAAAGAATACTTTAACTACAGTTAGTTCGATACCAATATAATCCAAGTGATGGCTGCAGGTTCAATTAACCTGGTTGGTCCTGGTTACAGGTTGTAGCTGGTATGGTCAAACCAGTCGAAATGTTCAACAGTACCAAAACAAAGGTATAACTGTCCAACTAAAAGGCTTAGGCTTGGTAGAGGTAGCCTTACAACTGTGTAGGCTACGATGGAGGTTGCCGTACACTTTAATGTGTAGCCTTTACTTAAAAATGCTGGCCGTATACTAAAATTTGTGGCCGTACGTAAAAATCCTGTTGGAATAGGTTTTATTTGCATCGAAAATACTCTGGATTAGTCTGGATCGAGGTCTGGATTCGAAATCGTGGAGTGACTGAGGTGGTCTTTACTCTACTCCTCAGGGCAGCTTTTCACGAATGGATGGCTGTAAAAATCTGAAATCATCGGCGAAATTATGGCACTTTACGAAAACGTAACGCAACGTAAGGTACATGTACCATAAATTCAATAATTGAGAATATTAAGGTCAAAATCCCTCAAAGCCGAAGACAAAATTTAGCTTCTTCAGAAAGACCTTTTTCTCGGAACCATCAAACGTGAAAGAAAAAAGCAACACAGGGAATTAATTAGCTGTCCTAGATTTGAAGAATAGAGATGAGGCAAAGTAACGGCAAATGTCAAAAATTAATCGGTAAAATTTTCAAGTACCAAAAATTGCACACAACAATATAATCAGAGAAAAATGAAAACAGCTGACGACTAATGATAACAATAACAAGTAATTAACTACTAGGACAATCATAATTTGGAGAATACGACATTGAATAAGCAATTCGTGTTGCAAAACGTAAACGCTTACAAAAAAATCGATGATCCCAAAAACATTACTAATTGAAAGGCCAATTGACAAAAATGAACGACATTTCTGCCGTCAGCTGGCACACAAATCATGAGTGACATGACTTAAGTGTCACTATAAAATACAGAGCAAAGAGGGCAATCCGGTGGTTTATGGAACCAATGATGGAACCGGATGCAGAACTAAATCTGGTACTGAGTTCAGGAACCGAACAGGAGTACGTATAGCGTGCAGTACACACTTCGTGAACGGATCACCATTTGGAAAACCTAACCCAAAAAGTAAGAAATATTTGATTTGTTTACATAAGATTGATTATTTGGAAATGGAAATAAAATATTGAATAAAATCGAGGGAAAATCATTAATCGTCAACAAGAACTACTCACAAGTGAAAATAGAATTTAAATAATAAAGATTAGAAAATTTACAGGATCTGCAATTACCGTAATTATTGTTGAATTTTTATAAAGGAAAAATGTAAACAAAGCCTAATAAAATCAGGGAAAAATTAAATATCTGTCGGAATTTTGAATCGAAAACTGAAAATAAGTGAAATAGTTAAAGGCAATTTTGGCACGTTACAACCGACTGTTAACCCAGTAAAATCAGAATGTTATAAAAATTACTATATTTTAAACAACAGAACCAGCATATTATATCAAATACCGAAACTATAACAAGCATTTGAATATAATGTGCTCGTTACAATCTTAAAAATAACTCAATTTCACTTAAACTCAAATAGTACAGGGTGACTCAGAGTAAATTTCCCTTTTCGAACGCGCCCTGTACATCCTACTTAATATTTGTGAGAAGGTTAGCCCCGGCAATATGCGGCGACTGCGTGCGGATTATCAGTAAACATGGAGCAGTGGTCGAACGAATAACGCGCGTTTATGGTTGATGCGTTTTTTAAATCGAATGATTCTTATGTCGCGGCACGTCGACGTTTTTGTAACCGTAACCATATCCGGCGTATACGTGACGCTACGTCAAAAAA
The DNA here is from genome assembly GCA_917834065.1 of Ceutorhynchus assimilis. Taxonomy (NCBI): domain Eukaryota; kingdom Metazoa; phylum Arthropoda; class Insecta; order Coleoptera; family Curculionidae; genus Ceutorhynchus; species Ceutorhynchus assimilis. The sequence goes on from OU892277.1 coordinate 45,342,682, forward strand.
TGTATTGAAATCGTGGGTTCAAAGTTTCAAAGTGGTACAGTGGCAATTGGCAAATCAGAAGCGTCCCGCCATGTTTTCGAATTGAGCGCCTCGGATTTCCAGTCGCAGCACGTCGCAGAATCCCAATGTTCTCTGGCGTTCTGATGGACTTCTGTTGGCCGGGATGATCCATTGGACCACTTTGTCTGAATCTTTGAACCCATAATTTCAATAAATTTTTTGACGGAGTATTTCGTATACGCCGAATATTGTTACGGTTACAGAAACGTCGCCGTGCCGCGACATAGGAATCGTTTGATTTAAAAAACGCCTCGACACTAAACGCGCGTTGCTTGTTCGACTACTGCTCCATGTTTACTGATAATCCGCACGCAGTCGTCGTAAATTGCCAGCGTTAACTCCTCCACAAATATTAGGTTGGATGTACAGGACGCGTTCGAAAAGGGAAATTCACTCTGAGTCACCCGTTATTTATCATTTTGCCTTTGTTTCCCATTGATAATTTTTGAACGTGCTGTAGCTCCAAAGTTGTTGTCAATCAGTTGTCTTCAACAGTGAATTTGAGGCGAACTTTTGCTACAGTAAATGCGGCACTGAGATTTCGTTTCAACGTTTCAACTTAACTGTAGCATCTGGTTGAATGCTTTTATTAGAGACCAACCCCAAAATGCAACAGCAAAATTGACTTTTTACACAATTGAATTTTTTTTTTTTGCATAGCCTACTATGTTTCAGTTGGCAATGCCAAAAATGTTTCGGGTTTACTATGTCATTTTTTTTTTTGGTCAGTTTACTAGGCGATTATAGCAATTTCTTTTGGAAAGTATGAAATTTAAAATTCTCGTTCAAGCAGTGGGTACCTACGCACAACCCGGTTCAATGGGAACAATCGTCCGCTGAAGCTAGACCAACAGGTAACATTAATATGATTAAATGTCCCATTCTCAACCAGCCTTTTGATTCTGGCTTTATCTATATCTTTAATTAGGTTTACCTTTATCTTATCTTCATTCCTACATAACCTTGGCTTAGTCGATTATTTCTTCATGACGCTCCTAATTTTTGTACTGTATTTTGCTTATGGCTGTGTATTGGTGAGAAGCTCCTGGATTTTTTCTCTTTATTGCATTCCCTTTGGTGGTGAATTTTCTTTTTTTTTTTGGCTGGTGCTGTTGTTTTCACTGTCCAGTATTAATGATTGCATTGAGAAATTTGTGTGGAGTCTCCGTAGATGTTCCACTCTGCTGTTTGATTCGATTTGGGTCTCTCAAGATTTAGTCCAGGAGCTTTCGTGATATTCGCCACACAAATTAAGTAGCTCTGTTTAATTGTATTTTCATCTTTATTTTTATCTTATATCTTTTCATAACTGGAATATTTTTATTTTTAAATCTTATCTATTTATTACGTATCCAATCTTCAGCTAGGTACTTATTTTATTCAATATTTAACGAAGTCCAAGCAAAATTAATTTTCATTTCACATCTATTAGATTTTGGTTTTTTTTTACCAGTGATGAGCGTTAGGAGTATTTAACATAATAATTGCTTACATGTATACAACTGTATTGCCTACATATTGATTTTATCTGTAAACAACACAGACATGTAGACTAAGTAAAAAAAAACGCATTTTGTATTACAAATACATTTACTTTTCGGCAAAATTAAAATCATTTTCAAAAACAAAAATAAACAATAGTCAAATTAAAACTATAAATCCCATTAAATTCAAAAAGACGCCTTGTATTTCCTCATTTGCTTCATTAACGCGAAATCAAAATTATTTTTTGGCCTGTCTGGCAACGACAATATCAAAATCCAATGTTTTCGAAATCAAAACCATCAGTTTTGTGAACTTTCGAGCGTTCTCTACATTCTTTACGCTTTGTTGACATTGTTTACGTATTTTTGACATTGGTCACCTATTGTTGACATATTTTAAATTGTTGAAAATTTGTTTACCTGTAAATGTAGACAAATGATAGTTTGCCTGTAAAGGAACAAATCTAGTTTTAACTTTTAAATTTGGATTTTGTTCATTAAAAATTAAATAAAACTGGTAGAATTTTCCCCTAATAGGAAACTTGAATAAAAAATTAAATTAATTATTGTTTATTGCAAACTGTAGGAAATCGAGAAAAAATCTATACGAATTTTTTTATTTTGTCCAAATATGATTATTCCGAAAGCTATACAAATATTAGGTTTTGTATACATATAGGTATAAATTGAGGAAAACCACCTATTTAAAATATTATTTCTTCGAATCTTAAATTTTCAAAACGTCTACTAGGGAAAAGCAAATGGTAAATGTTGCAACCATGTATGCGCTGTAACTGTTATGGGAACGAGGGCGCGCCACGGAGAAAGGTACCGGAGGGTAGATGGAAGAAAATGAGAGACTAGAGAAGAAGCTTGTCCCTTAGACCGCTTGTCCGCCTTTGTTCATTAATCAATTTTTATTTTGTATTAAACTGATTGTTCAATCCAATTTGTCATTATTTTGTGTGTCATAAGGAGCATTCACAGGTCAGTTGAATAAATGTTTTTTTTTTTTGAGAGTTCAATTTATTTATTTTTTTTATTTTATGTTTTTTTTGTTTTTTTATAATATGTGCATTGTTCATTTATTCAACAAGAATCGTTGCATGCTGTGAACAACGCAGATTAAAAGTAAATTAGAACCTAAGAAATTATGTGCTCTCTTTTGTGCTGGAATTTTGATTTTTGGTAATCAGAGCGTGCATTAGGGCCTTGTTGAATCTACTAACACTTTCCTACCCTGACGAGCGAATATCCTAGCAAACAAATTGAAATAATCAATCTAGAGATATTGGCTCAAAATAACAACTACATATAGCTGAGTACCCTCCCGTACGGGACGCATGGAGGTAAGTAACATCCTGTTTAGCATTCGGTAATCCGTTCGACAACGGTTCGGTTTTTGAAATGTAACACCCGTGGTTGCATGGACGTGCGCTTATCGAGTGTTACTTACCCTCGTTATTAAGCCTATTACCATCTTGTAAATAATTATTTTAGGGCATTGAAATATCAAAACATGAGTATATAAGTGGAAAATATAATTAATATTGTTATATTAATATAAATTATACTGTGCGTTCGTAATTTAGCAGATAAAAACAATAAAAGAATGAATATTTTTCGAAAAAAAACAAATGCATACTATACGCTACCTACTATACGAATGAAGACGTTAAACAAATAAAGAACATAAAATATTTTTATAAACCAAATTCTTCTTATTTTGTAAACTTTCTTGCTCCCAATCCAATATTGCTTTCGACGCATTGTCCGATCGAATGAGGTGCAAGGCGCCTTTTCGTAACTCTTTTACCTTACCACCGCCTTGCGATCTTCTTTTACCTGAAAATGTACACGTTTTGAAGACTCCTTGTGCAATCAATTACGAATAATTTCATGGTCCTTCGATGCTCGAACCCTACTAGGTCATTTTAACGCAATAAACTCTATTCTTAGTTAAATATTTTATTACAAAAGAATAATTCCGAACGTGCTCTATGAATTAATCTAGGACAAACACTTTTTTCCAAGTTATGACGTCATCGATGACGTAAGTACAAACCTTCGTACAACGAACTATATGTTTGTTGAAATTTCAGACATAAAAAACTTAGGGATCTTTTCGCGAAGTAATCACAACTTACTAGGTCATACAATGACGTCATTATGGTATCTTTTAACGGTGACAAGTGACATTTTGAAAAAAGAAATATTGACTGTCTGTTGTTTCTTTGGTTTGTTTTTTATTTGTGCTGTGTGACATTCTTGAGTTGTTTTTCCTAGAAAAATTATTTAAAACGTCATAAAATATACAAGTTTAACGAAACAAATACGATGTTGGCCTCTAAAAGGTTGAAATTATGCTAAAACTGCTTTATGGAGGACGGAAGACTTTTCATCAATGGCCACATAGGGTTCATTTATATCAAGCATTATTATATCGAAAAATCGACTATTGTTATTATTTGATGATGTTCATAAGTTCATATAAGAATGCCATTCTTCTATGAAGATTGGGTCTTTCGCTATCTTGATATCGATTTTTTAAATTATTTTCCATTTTCATGTTCAATTAATAATTTAATATTCACAAAGAATAATGAAATCCAAGGAATTTGATGGAAAATTGAATACAGCCAAAGATTATCAACTATACCGACAAATAACGTGCAAACAACTAAAATGCCAAAACAGTTCCTAATCTCATTTTTTTTGTTCGCTTCTTATCCAACCCAATCATCTCACTTATTGGTATTAGATAAACAGAGATAGAAAACGGGGACAACGGGGTAACCATCTCAGGGAGATAAAGTCTGTTTTTTTTTTAAAGATAAAAGTCAAAATGACATTATGCTGGCAATACAATGTAAAATTGTCAATGCTTTCAATTTTTTATGTAGAAAAGGCTCGCGCTGCCAACATAGTTACTAAATTTTTGACTTGGGGAATCTTTTAAAATAAAAACAGACTTTAGTTACCTATTATGGTACTGCAAGCGTCATCACTGACGTCATTGTAAGGATTGGACTTTAATTTTACAGCGTATTAAATTATCATTAATTCTTATATATGGATAATCCTCTGGCATAAAAACACTATTCATTTTTTAACTAATATAGAAAATATACTATGCAAATGCACTTCTTCCAGAAATTTTCTTGTTTGCACAAAATTCGGACACCGACGCCACAGCAGCCAGCAGTGTAACAGGCAATGTTGTCAACTTGCCGAAATATATTGTTCAGAGGACTCTTAATTTCTATATGGTGTATAAAAACACAGAGTTGTGAGTTTTTTAACTCATAAAATAAGTAAATTGATAATTGAAGTATTTTTAGTTTTATTTTTATCTAAGTCTAGACGAATTAACATTAACAAGCGAATTAATAAAATACAGAAAGTTTGAAACATAAAAAACTTATAATATTATATCTATACTATCCGATAAAGGCATTAATTTTAAACATTATGTGAATGCAAATCTGTCCACAGTGTCCAGGGTAAGTAACACCCGATAAAGAAACTCTCCGTTGCGATATCGGGTGTTACATTCAAATTTGCCAACGTGAGCCAAATGGGTGTTACTTACCTCCATGCGTACGGGACCTCAGTACCTGCTGCCAGACTGGCTAACTAACAAAAAAACTCTTCAGTATTGAATGTAGGTAATGTTGATTGAATGTAGTGTGTGGAATTAAAATTTTAGCACAAGGACAGGAACGGTACCTAATTTAAAAAACATTTATTGACTCAGAATTATTATTAAAGAGACACAGTATGTTTTGATTTTTGAGGAATGTAGATCGAGGGTTTCTCTGCCGTGCTCTGTCCCCTTGTGAGTTCCAGGTCGAGAACGGTACGATTTTCTTGAATAATAAATTAGACGTTTCACAAATTTTTCGTGTATTTTAAATATCACAACTTCCCCTAAATTTCCCTAATTTTGCTATTGTCGGGCGCATGTCAGCTGGCTTTGTGCTCTGTAACCAGCTAAAACTATTTAATTTTTGTATATTGGTGTTTTTTTGCGTGGTTTCGATTAATTTTTAGTGTGCAACATGTCTTTATATGTGGTGTCTAATGAGAAATATTTATAATTGTATAGTGACACACTCCCTTTCTTAGGAAAAAAATTGCCTTGATAATGACTTTAATTAAAGTCGAAACGTCGGCAGTTTTTCAAAATAGAGAAAACTGGAGTTTTATTTGGTCCTAAACCTGCGAACTTAACTACTATCACATTAAGAAGGACGCTATATCTACTTTACAATTTAGAAGAGATAATAAAAAATTCACCGTTTAATCTTTCTGAACGAACCCGGGTATGCTATACTACAAAATATACTGAGCATGTGTGACGTCATAGAGTATGAACATTTCAAAGCGTTGTATCTCCGTCAATTTTTGTCTAACAAGAAAAAGAAAAAACACGGGTTGACTTATTTTTCATCGACTAATGAAATCAGCAATAAAAAAAAATGAGTCAGGTCCCCCATTGAGATGAAGTTTAGGTTATACTAGTATATTTTTTCAATGCTGGTTTAGTTAAATTGAGTTCGTTCCGAAACCAGCTGATGATAGGTATTTGCATTACTATCTGGACTCAATACTTTTCTCGGAATATTGCAGACCTATTAGCAATAATTGATAAAATTGCTTTCCACAAATTTCCACAGGTCCTAAATCTTGCGCACAAGAACTGGCATTAGTTATTGGTAAACTGTTTTCACTTCCTTACAGTCAAGGCGTTTTCCCTGGTGCCAGAGTGCAGCCCATCCCGAAGAAGGGCAAGTAATTATCGTCGCTTATATTCGTACTTTCGGAAGTAAGGGAAAAGGCAGTACCTTAAAGCCAATAAGCTCATTTCTGACAAACAGTGCGAGTTTCGTTTCAAAAGATCAACAGAGGATATGCTGGCGTATACGTCAGTCATATTTGGAACTCGACTCTCGAAAAATATGGCGAATCTAGAATTGTAGCATTAAACATCTCCAAGGGTTTTGATTAGATGTGACACAAAGATCTCCTCACCGCTTGGTGGAAGTTTTTCCATCGTATGGACTTCCGGATGAATTTTTCCATTGGCTGGGGAGCTGCATTTTAAGGTCGATAGTATGTCTTCTGATACACTGCCTAGAAATGCCCCGTGGCTCAATTCTGTCCCAACTGGAGCCTTACCAACCTAGTCAAATTCAATGCTCCCAAAACTCAAGCAGCAGTATTCCCAAATAAGAAATCTTCCGCCGATGATAACCCAGTTTTAAGGATGTCGGGACCAAACCTTTCTATCAATCCCTCAGTATCTCTTCTTGGGGTGACAGCATCGACCAACTTGTCTTGGCATGACCATGTATCTTTGATCGCCAAAACCGCTTCTCAAAAATTAGGTTTTCTGTTTCCTGCAAAAATCATTTTTACTTCTGAACTTCTTCTCCTTTATTCCTAAGGCACAAATCAGACCATGTATAGATTACTATTCCCACATCTGGAGCGATGCTCCCAAGCATTCGTTGCCCTAATTAGATGCAGTACCAAGAAGAGCTACAGAAAAGTTGTCACTATCATATTCCTTTCGTTTTTATCAAAGCATCGCGATTCGAAAAGAATTTGACCAGGAAGTAGCTTTAGGCACGCACTTATTCTTCACATAGAAAACAAAAAAAGAAAAGGATCCCATTAGGAAACTGCATACATACATTCGTCCAAGAAGAACGATAGATCGAAAGAAGACAACAGAAGGGAAGCCGATGCATCGCGATGGATGTTTTTTAGGCCAAATTAAAATTCAATAAAACCGGTTTGGCAGTGCATTAGAAATGCAGTTTTGCCGCAACAAAGAGACTGACTGAATTCGTTCATTCGTATTCGACTCAAAGAATGGGTATTAAGGTCGAGAATTAACTATTATTATAATTCTTGCTGACTATCCTTACAAATGTTTGTTAGATCACCTTGAGTTCACTCGTTGTTTGTTGTTTAGAAATGACCGACCGACAAAATCGTTACTTTAGGCCATTTATTTTGCTTGCACACAGAACAAGTTTTATTTTTTTTTGCTTCCAAGCTGTTGTCGCCGCGCATTTTTATGTTAGATCTAATGTAGTCTTAGTCATGGAAAATTTTTATTTCAATTAAATCAATACTAATTTATTTTTTTTTTGTAAAAGTAATTGCAGCCGGTTTACGATATCTCTTCTATATTTAAATAAGATTAAATTGTATTAATTATTATTCATATTTAAATAAATAAAACATTTTTTTTACATAATGGTGAATGCCCAATAGGTACCTGGGGTATAAATTAAATGTAAATAATTAATATTCACAGATTTCTACAATGTACAAAAAATATGCAATTTATTTAGGTTTCCCAGAAGGTACCTACTTAGGTTTTAATTTTTTATGTGGATAGGCATTAATGGCCAATCCATCGGCAACTTTCTTAAAATGGCTCTAGAGTGAGAATATTGAATTAAACATTTGAAATCTTTTGGATAAACGTAGGTAATTATGTAAGTGAAAAGATTTGATAAATAGGCGTTCGATGTAGGTAACCGTACATAAACCTCCATAACTCTGTTCACATCGGCGATAAAAATACTTTCCATATTTCTGGATGCGGTTGAGGATGACCCTATTGGACCTCTTATGCTTTTTTCCAGGTCCTGCTAATCCATTAAGGCCAACCTCCAGCCTAATGCTTTAAAATCAGCGGAGATGCTGCCCGAGGAGGCTTCCCTCAGAAAGCCTTTAGGTACCTAGTAGGCCTTCGTTCTCCCAGAATGGACTCCCTCAAACTTCATCTCCACCAAAGTAACAAAGACCAAGATAGTTCAACTTTATTAGAAATACAAAAATGGTTTGAATAACTTTGGCCCCCAAATAAATGTCTCCACAAGAACAATATTGTTAGATGGGGTTGATATTGGTTTCACATACAACTGCTGGATTCAAAATCGTGTATACAAGTATTCTTCCAGCAAAATGTTGAAAACAAGTCTGTAAACTTAACCAAACATACAAATTTGTTGGTGACACATGTTATGAAGTTTGCAACAAAAACTATAGGATTATAATCAAATTCAAGCAAATCCATTATCTTGTACAAACAGTGCACACTTAACTTTTGTCCTGTGCACTGAGAAAACATAAGAACTATGGAGTCGCCATTATACATGAACCTTATGGCCGTTTCCCCTAACTATTTTAGGGAAGCCTCAACGATAAGTATTCCCTAAACTGACATTTCTCCATTGAAAACTGTCAGTTTAGGGATTGGGAATTCTTAGTACAGCTGGTTCAGATGATAAAAGATAGGTTGGGATTTGAAAAGTTAGAAATGTTCGGAGAAAATTGACAAACATTTTAGGCAGTTACCAACAAAATATTACCGACATTAGTTTTATGGAATACAAATTTATCATTGCGCATGCCTCAAGCTGCTGCCATTATTTTTGACATCTTGCTGGAAAAAATTGAATTGAGTAAGCCGCAAACATTTTATAAGTACATAGATGGTAGTCGGTGTTAATTTTTGAATAAATCTGTTATAATTTCACTTATTTCACAAAATTTAGTAATGTAATAAATATTTTAGTTAGAAGAATTCAAATTTGAGGAAAATCACACATATTTAGGTACTCAATTTTGAGAAATAAAAAAACATTATTTACACTGGTTTGTGTAGAAAGTATATCGATGGGCTACCGCGAACCGCGTCTCCTCTCGGCTCTCACTTGAGACCTTGTTGCCGACGACGACGGTTGCGTGGGGGTAGGAGTGAAATTCCATCCCTCTATTCCCATCATCACAGAATTTAGGACCAATTATCAGTTTGAGTTACCATTAAAATTTTGAATACCTACAATAAAAAGTGTAGCTATCTGCAATGTGTTTCGATACACAGAACAGCGGGTTCTTTTACTAAAAACTAAATAATAAAGGGTGTTCACTGTAAGCGACTCACTCAATTTTGTGACTTTATTATTGGACGAAATAAATAAGTAGATCATCAAACTTATGTAAATTTTTCTGGGCTTTCCATATGACATCAAAAAAATAATCTGTTCAAGCTTCAATTATTTTTTTGATGTCATATTCGGAAAGCCAGGAAAAATCTACAGTTTGATATTTGATACTTATTAATTTCGTCTAATAATAAAGTCACTCAAAATTTTATTCAAAAATGAGTAACTTTACAACACCTGAATTACACTCAAAAAAATCATGATCATAATATCAATGAACTGCTTTCATAAATTACATTTTCATTGATTCAGTGAAATTTTCATTAATCCCAAGTACAGAAAACTGTAAGTATTATGATTTCATGAACAGCTATCATTAAAATAAAGAATGAAGCTTCATTAAGTTATGAATAGTCATCTACATGAATCTATGTTGAATAGTGCATCGGTTACAAGAACTAAGTTCATTGACATTATGAAATTAAACCTTGATATTAAAGAAAATTTCTTTGATGGGAGCTTCCACGGAATATTCATAATATAAATGAATATTAACATGAATAATATGAATATGGTTCATATAACCTTACTAGAAACTTATCCTTTTAAGAACGAAATTTATTGATACAATGTACGGTTCATTTTAAACAAGCAAGTATTCCTAGAAACAAAGCTGCAACCATTACATCAAGATAATTCATAAATACAATGAAACAGTTCATAGCATTAATGTAGACAGTTCCTAAGCACATGCGCAAAGGTAGCTGCAGTCGGGCAACGACATAGAAAAATATGTTGAAATAGGAATAATTACATTTCTATTTTCTGGGTGCATTGCTACGCACTTCGTTCAAGTCGGTCTTTTCGGTTTTGTGTTGTTCGAAGTGTTAAATAGAAAGTCGATTATACCTGTCGCCGGTTTTTTCTAAAGGTAAGTTGTATACCTCTATTACCTCTATAATATGTATACCTATTATGTAGGTAGGACTTTGATGCCTTGCATGGAGACGGTCTAGTCTCAAAATGGGAATGCGAAAGAAATTACCTATAGATTTAAATGTCATCCGGGGAGAACGTGAAAGACAAAAGCGTCAAGAGCTCCTCAGAATTTCTAAGGAATACTGAAGTCTCTAAAAGTAAGTATACCCAATCTCAAATCAAGTTGTAATTTTTTTAATCGATATATTTTTGTTAAATGGTTTTGTTTCACTAGGTAGAAAAGCAGAAGATTCAATACCGCAGCTAGTGTTTCATAGCCGAGGCAAGGAAACCAGCCAAGGCATCAAATCTAATTTTCTGATGTGGCTTGTTTTAGAAACCTTGGATGTTGATAGTTCAAAAACAGCTGGAACAAATATAGATATATTATATATTTATGGAAACAGGATTTAAGGAGGATTTGGAAGATAATAGAATATACGGTTAGTGTCATTTAAAATAAAAATACATGAGTAGGTACTTAGATTTTTAAATTTTCAGATTTTGGGATGCCCATTGGTTTGTTTGACAATTCTGGAAGATGATACGAAGAAACCATGCAACTTTTGCATTAAAAGCTTTTTTCCTATTGCTCATATTCATCAGTACAGGGGATACGCAAATATAAAAAATGACCCTTTACCCCATTTAAAATCATAAGTATATTTAAGGCATAATTCATGAAATTATTTTAATAAAAATAAAGAATATGGTACATATTATTGAAAACGTCATTAATAAATACAATGAATGAAATTCTTAGTATTCAAGACTGTGATTCATAAATACAATGAAAGGGTTTCATCAAATTATATCTGGGCTTCATTAATATTATGCCGTCTGTTCATCAGGATAATGAAAAAGTACATATAAACTAAGAACGATGTTTATTGTTACTATGAAAAGTTTCATCAATACAAAAACCTTGCTACATACCTTAATGTTCGTTGTTCATACACAAGATGAATCGAAATAGGAATTAAGAAATTGTTCATACTTCAATAACGTAGAGTTCATGTGATCAAAGAAGCCGTTCTTTGGACCGATTTTAATGAATTTTTCATTAAATCAAAGAACAACTTCTTTTTATTTATGCTACTATTTGGTTGAGTGTAATTACATTCAAATATTAACATTAAATTAGTAAGTTTACTATATATATATATATATATATATATATATATATATATATATATATATATAATTATCGGTTTATAACGTTCTACGTCTTCCGATTCGCGATCTCCAACCATCTCTGTCAATCCAGGCATCCTCCTCTAAGCACCTGTCTGCAATTTCTTCGTCTACTCCACTTTTCCAGCTTCATTTCATATTTCATTTAATTTCTTTATTCATGTTAATACATACATACAATGCTTACACACATCAAACAAGTTACAATAGAGGTTAAAATACATATTACAAGTTTTCTTTAGGATGTCTAATAACTAAATAATCCAGAATTACTGGCATTTTGTTTACTAATTACCAGTGGCGTCGCGTTGGGGGGGGGGAGGGGGTACTGGATCGAATTATCAAGAGAAATATCACGATGCAAAAAAGAAAATACATAATATACCTATTGAAGTAAATACATTTTTGTTTTGTTTTATTTTTCTCACAAAGGAAATAATTGTTCTGGAAGAGTAAATGACCTTGAAATTTGCAAAAAATTTCGCCTGCAGCGCGTTTTTGGAGGGCACCGCCTCAGCCCCCCGTACTATTTAACCACACCAGACTACTGGTCACGCGTCGCCACTGCTAATTAAAATCTACAACACTAAAATCAAAAACTCATTAAAATTGTAAAACACATTTTCAGTTAAAATTTTCTTCAGATTTTTTTTATACAAATTATAGGGCAATTCCTTTATTTTACTTGGTAAGACATTGAAAAATTTGATTGCCCAAAAGCCTGGGCCGTCCTGCTTCTTCTTGGTCTGCCGCGTCTTCTTCTTCCCCCTGGCTTCCACTCAATAATTTGCTTGGGTATCTGCCATTCTTTGTGCATGTCCAAACCAAATCAGCTGTTTGTCCTTTATATCATCCATTATTGTGTGTTTTACGTCCATAATCTCCCTAATTCTCAGATTTGTTATCTTTTCCATTTTTGACCGGCCTGCCGCTCTCCTCCAAAAGTCCATTTCAGTTGCTTCCAGCATTTATGCGGTTCTGTTCTTTAGTGGCCAGACTTCTGAACTATATGTGACTATGTTCGACTATGGTGTTGTATATTCTAGTTTTTTTGATATTCTGGTCCCACAGTACATCATTAAGAAGGGATATTGCCTTGCGTCCTTGTATATTCCGATCTTTAATCGCTTCGATTCATGCCCGAATATTTTTATTCATTACATTGCTTTATTTCAGAGTTCGTTGTTCACCTCTTATAGTCATATATTCTGTTCTAGTTAGATTTACCTACTTCCAAACCCCATTTCTCGTATTCCTCTATCAATTTTCGTCTCATGTACTCTAGGTCATCATAGTCCTATGCAATTAATACCTAGTCATCTGCAAAGCTTATAGATATAGATATACCTAGTATATAGATTGTATTTATTGAGCGGTATTCCCATGTGTCTGCATTTGTTTTTCCACCCCTTAAGCGCTTGTCCTAAGAACCTATATTCTAAAAAGTGTTGGTGATATGCAGCATCCCTGTTAAATCTTGGTCTTTGCATCACTATAGAACGTTTTTACTGCCTTTATTAGATCTAAGTTGATATTGGTCTTCTCCAGTGCTTCCCAGAGCTTTTTCAGCGGAACATTGTCATATGCTTTCTTTAGATCTACAAAGAGTATATGGATTTCTTGGTTATATGCTAGTTTCTTTTCCATTACCTGGGTCAAACTAACTAAGATAAGTGGTCTCCAGTTGATCTTCCTGCTTCAAAACCGGCCTGTTCTTCTGCTTCAGTATGTTTGTACCTACTCGTTCTTTATTTTGGCTTTTATAAGTTTTCCATACACTCTGCTCAGCGTATTTGTTAGTGCAATTCCTCGGTAGTTCTCGCATTTGTTTCTGTCTCCTTTCTTATATATTGTTGTTAAATAGCTTATTTTCCACTCTTCCGGTACTTCATGTTTATCTATGCACGTTTGAAATAAATAGTTTTGTTAAATGTTTGTAGTATATTTCTCCTGAGCCTGGTGCCCTACCATTTTTCAAGAAGCTACAGGGTTTTTTAACTTCTTCTTGCATAACTCTTATTGCTAATACTGCAGTTTTTATGTTTCGTGTCTGTTCCTTTTCTTCTTTAAACTCCCCGATGTTCTATCAGTAACCCTGTGATGTGACGTAGATGTTTTCTCCTTGACATAGCCACCAGGTCGGTAAGTCCTTGCTGCAACTTCGGTACGGTAGGCAGCTCCCAAGCTAGTTAACAGGTGGTAGTCACGTCCCATATTGACGTGAAATTTTCGTGGGTAATCTTTTCGATCATCCGAGTCAGAGTAGCGAGAGGCAGATCAGAAGGGCCAGAACTGCTAATGCCTAATAGATGTGCTAAATAAAATTTATTTGTTCTAAGTTCACATTTAAATTTTTCAATCCAAATAATTTTTTGTATTTTTTATAGGATTAATTTGGAAAAACAAATTGCGACAGTGTAATCATGAGTTAATTGATTATAAAATTTTCTGATTAGGTATAATGCTAAATTAGTATTCTTTAAATTTTTTAGGTTTTTCAATTCAGTAGATCCTACACTTCCATTAATTTTTTTATTATCAAAAATTGTTCTTGCATTAAATTTAAAAGTAGGTACCAAACGAAATCAAGCGACCATCTGGTCCATTATAGGCCACCATGTTTATATGGGTTTCTATTCCTAATCTCCTCCCACTTCCTATTGTATGCATGGTCATAGAAAGGCAGCTGGCTATTCGGAGGGACCATTGTCGAAATTCAGCCTTGAGAAACCACACCAATAGATAACTTAATTCAAATAAGAAGCTGAAGTGAAATAGTCTAAATGATTTTAATGTTGGCTTAAGACGCAAATAATTAACGTTGAACATAATATAGGTGGCGACGATGACTGATGAGGTCTAATTATTATTCAACTACCATCATTAATGCATAATGTTATTCATAAAAAAAAATCGGTATGACATATGGCGTCTTGCAAAAGTTGCAAGAATACGTTAAGAGTCATTTAGTTCGACCACAATAATTTAAGCAGCTGTTCACGATACTTTGCTTACGTAACATGCAAATTATTTTGCGTTTAGGGAAATAAAGGGTGTTAAAATAACAAAAGTTTGGGTTCTTTTGGTACCTTAAGACCTCAATGGAATATCCCAAAAAAAATATGGCTCACGCAATGTTAAGTATCAATGGGGTGAATTTTGAGAACGTTGATGTTTTTTAATTTAAAACTGCAATGAAAAATAATTATGCAGAAATATCAACATTGGTGAGGCAAGTTACCCTAAAAATATTTTGACATTGTTACTAGCACTACTATACAATACTGCATTAATTGAACTAAGCTTAGGTAATCACAATCTGATTTGTTCAAATCAACAATCAAAACATGTCAGTTTATTGTTGGAATGTCAGTTTTGACAGATGTATAAAATTTTCTCAATAATTCTCTACCAGAAATTCCATGATTGATAATAGTTGGATGACTAAATTATTTCTTCGAAGCGAAACTCGTGGAATATTCTGTCAGAGATCGATCAATAGATATTACATACGGGATTACATGATATGATATTCTATAAAAAAAATCCTTTTCTTAGAGCTGTTCACCTAGGAGAGCTTCTCCTGGTCGCATCCAAGTCGGAATGTTCTTGCCTTTGTCTGGAGCCAGCCTTTCTACGTGAACGACCTTCAGGATCATTGCATGATGGGTGACGTTTGTCGAATCCCATTTTCATTCTGTCACTGTTCCGACCTAGTCTAGTCTTGGCGAAATCTTGAACATGGACAAAACTTGTGCTAACTGAACCTCACTTTGTCCTCCAGCTGTCAGAATTGTCAATTAGTTTTGTTACGAAAATTAAATAAAAACCGCATAACTCGTGCCTATCATCAACTACTCTGTCTGCCCTGGAGCGCTGGTCGAAGGAAGACCGTTGGCATTCTGGTACTTCATCAATATGTGATCGATAATTCTCTACTAGAAATCTCTGGTAAGGTCGATCGATAACAATTATTCGCCAACTAGTAGTCCTTCATGGCCAAACTTGTCAAATATTCCACTCAGGATCGGTCGATAAACACGACATACGGGTTTAAATTCTATCTCTGTTTTATTAGATATAACAAAATTTTTGTCATTGGGGCCCGCACCTCTTGTATGACTTGTACCTATATGGACCCAATATATGTCCAATACCGTTAACATATAAGACCGTACGCAATTAATACCGAATGCTTAATTTTCCTGAATAGTAAATCTAAATGTTCTCTATTTGCGTCTTGCGAAGTGTCGCATACACCAATACCTACTTATTTCATTTGGTATCAATATCACGCATTCAAACCAAATCTATAGTATTCAACATCCTTTATTAACCAATAAAATATTTTCCTGGCTTATAGCTAGTATCAAATATATTAGATTAAAGCTCTCATAGGATGGAAGCGAAAAGTTTGTGAACATCTTGCTTGTAGAAAATACTCTGCATTTTCCCATTCTTTGCTATGTCAACAACCCATATAATGTTCTTGCTTGACCAAATGGATAATTTCTCCTTTTTGAAAATTTTGTCTTTTTGTATTTGCGTTTTTTTTTATCATTTTTACATATTAATTTCAAAATAATTTATCTACTTCTGTTATTGGTTTTGATATAATTCTGTTTCTTTGGCATACCTATTAAAAATTCTAAACTATTTTACTTCTAGGAGGGTTATTATTTGATCGTATCATTGTATGGCACTAGAAAGTAGGTACACTATTGCAGTAGGTACATACTATTATATTAACTTGGTAAAGTCTCGAATGAAGAAAAATATCCTACAATATTATCCAAAAATCCCTAAAAAAAACATCGCAACATGTAGGTATGACGTCGAAATATTGAAGAGGCATGAATCCAAATGATTTTTTGCGACAAAAGTTCGTATGTGTTAGGTCCAGACTCTCACTAACGAAAGCTTTGAAAATTATGTAGATATTTTGCATGGACAATCAATGAAATCTTATTGATATTGTGGAGGAAATGGCCGCCCACTTAAGAATTGATGTCCGGCTGTCTTGATGCCTTGCTTTGCCTGGTTTCTTAATAAAAGCGCGCCGTTTCAAATAAATTGGTCAACGGCTATTATCACGTCCATCTGAATTATAATAGCTTGATTGAATTGCTAATTGAGTTACTTTTAGATTTTAAATACAAAATAAACATAATAATGCATATTCATGAGGAAAAATATAATTTGTTTCGAGCGTATGAGATGGTATACAGAGACATGCGTTATTAATTTTATACAACCTAATTGTTACTTTTTAGGTAATCAAATGTCGTTAGAGATAAAATTAATACAAAAACTTCCATTATTTTAGTCGTAGATGGACGATGGCGATTACGACGATGAACTGCCGTTTCTTCTCAGGCTGATCACATTTGCGTATAGTCCAAACATCGTTATGCCAACAATGAACTGAAATTGCGCACAATATTTGAAATGTTAATATCGTGTTTCACACTACTTAGGTATGTGTGTGCATATAAAAATACCAAAATTTTAAAATTCGGCACGAAAATATTTATGAAATGCAACATACATACCTAATCCTATGCCTAAATTTATTATAATGACATCCGCCGGCTTGGCATTAGAATTAGGTTGGTAAAATGTAGGAAAACAAAATTATCTGTGGTGGATATATGTATATGAAATTGACAGAAACCATAAGAAACAATTAAAATGGTAGAAATATTATCGGGTCTTAAAAAAAAAACAATCACGTACGTCGCATTATTGTTTCTTTATTGGTCAGGATTTTTGACATGACATTTTGACATTAAAGTTCATTGACACAATCATGGTAAGCACTAAAATATGAGTAATCAACTCCCAAATATGGAACAAAGATCTCTCTCCTTTTGATTTTATCTCTCTTACTTTGTTTACGCTGGTTTTCTATAGTACAATTTCCAAAAACCCGTTTAGATTTTGAGTCTTTAGACATCTCTCTCTAAGGCTTATTATTTACATTTCGTGAAAGTTTCTTATTCAGGATTCAAAATGACTAATAAGTGTGCAGTGTGTCAGAAAAGAGCAAGACCAGGGGATTGTTTATCCTTTCACCGGTTAGTAAACAAAACTTATGACCCTTATGACATCGACATGATTGAAGGAAAAAAAACAGCGTCGGAGGTGCATGTAGGCCACAAAAATACAACATGGTACATATTTTAATTTTGTATTTCTATTAAACATTATTTTTTAGTATATTCCGGATAATTTATGACATGGAAAGAACATGGTTAGGAACAATAAATTTAGAATCCAGCTCAGTAAGCAAATGGACGTATGAATGTGCAGACCATTTTAGCAGTGGAGACTACAGATTTTCAAAAACTTGTGCTAAAATTTTGAAAGTCTCTGCTGTTCCTGTTGTTGCAAGCACCAGCGCTTCTCGAGTACTGTTCAGGTTAAGGGCTACTTGCCGAGGTACTCGTTCATAGGTTTATGTAAAAAAATCATTAATTTTGATTTTTGAAGAATCTATATTCGTGATTTGTTTGGACCCCTCAATTAGGAATTAAACGTACTGGAATTATCTTCATTAATGGTGTAATAATCATTCAATTGAATAATAAGGATGAAGTTCGGCTCAATTTGGAACTTGTCGGGAGCAAGAAATTAATTTTCATTTGGAATAATTTATCAACAAATTTTTAAAATGTCAACAAATGAACCAAATTATTGGCTGGCCAAGTAGTGGTTTGGTCTGCCTCTACTTTGACTTCTAAACAGTGGTTAGTACTAAGTTTAAATCATACATGGCGTCCTTAATGGTGACAATATCATTTTGATGCTATAGTCAACTTAAAAAATATAGGTACCTACTCATAGTACTTTTCGTAAGTAGGTATTTAATATTCACTTGAAAGTTCAGTGCATTATATTTTCAGTATTAGCATTATTCATCAATTTGCTTCAAGTATATGTATTTTTGTTACCAGTTAAATTATTACAAGGCTACCCTTCTTTGATACAAATCCCCAAAAAATTAAAAAATAAAAATAAAAATCTAACGAAATATTGTTTTGGTCCCATCTCATGTAGGTATCCACAGGTCCACTTTGCTTTCAGTTTTAGTGCTCAAATTTATCATTTTTAAAACTACCTTTTTCTAGAATTAAATATATATTTCAAAAAATGATTTTTTTATGAGGATGCCTATGGGAACCTTTGCTTCTAATAAAATACCTCTACGTATTACTTGGGAATACGTAGAAATTCTTAACACATGTTTGTGCCACCTTGCTCCAATGCTTTTAGATAGGGCGTTACTTATCTTGTCACGTTAGGAGATATTAAATCTATGGACAAAATTGAAGACAAGCAAAAATAATTTGCCAGGAGAGTATAAAATTGTAACTTACGTGGAGAAATACTTATTTTTTTATATTTTTGGAGTCAAGGATCTTGATTGGGAGCTATCATGAGCACACAAAGAACAGACTTAAACACTCATACGTAAGATACATTAAAGGGGGTGTGACCCTAAAAAACGACTTAAGCTACTTAAATCAAGAAAAAAAATCTAAGATCGCCCGTGAAAATCGCAGTCCTATATTCAAAATAGTCTCCGAGAAAATTCCTTGTGAAGATAAATTATGCAGGAATTTGTGATGTCACAACCACCGAAATCGCATCAGTCTTCTGTTCGTTTAGTCGTCAGTCAACCGTACCCTATAGGTACTTTAAGTGGTTGCAATTCGCTCTAGTGGGACAATTGTCTTTTGTTTTGGAAAATTCTTAAACGTGTTAATACTGTGCCTGATAATCCGGTGTGACGTCGCAAACACCTAGTTGTAACTTTAAAGCCCAATTTATAAACTCACCGTCGAACGTTAACGTTTGCGTTTAGCACGCCGTTACCAAGTGAATATAATGCAGGAAAAAGTCGCTTCCTTCATGAATTTTTTTTTTTGAGGTATAACCGAATGAAACCTTTATTACATCACTAGATACGTCATTGGACATCCGGAATGGCTGTTTTCGACTTTTTTTAACGGTACCGATTATTTCTAAATCAAAAAATATGTAAAATTTGTGAAAATAATTGTTTCGTACTTTTTTACACATAACTCGTTATATCTCGGAAACTAATTGAGATAATTGAACAATTTTTTTTTTAATCGATGGAGAAAATATGGACGAACGTAACTGTGCTAATTCGGTTTCCTCGAAATACATAGTTTTTTCTGCATATTGGGAGGAAACTCGGACAGATAGTTTTTTGCAGCACTTTTTTCGGTAAGCGAGAAAGTTTTTTGTTTTTAGGAATTCTGCCATACTATCGCATATGAATTAAAGGTAAGGCTCCGAGAAAGTTTTTAAAAAAAACTTCAGTACGATACGATGCCTACTGTTCAAGTTATCGGTACTTGAAGTTGAAAACATCTCTGGCCACGCTACCCTTCTCCCTTGACGCGCCTCCTGTGCGAGTTTCCTCCCAATATGCAGAAACAACTATGTATTTCGAGGAAACCAAATTAGCACAGTTACGTTCGCTCATGTTTCCTCCATCGATTAAAAAAAAATTGTTCAATTATCTCAATTAGTTTCCGAGATATTGCGAGTTATGTGTAAAAAAGTACGAAACTATTATTTTCACAAATTTTACATATTTTTCGATCTAGAAAAAATCGGTACCGTTAAAAAAAGTCGTAAACGGCCATTCTATATGTCCAATGACACATCTAATGATATCACAAAGGTTTAATCTGGTTATACCTTAAAAAAAAAAAGAAACATTTTTCACCCTATTTCGCTGCACTAGTATCAGAAATCTCATAGACGCAAACGCAAACGCAAACGGAATCCCGACGTCAAGTTTATAAATTGAGCTTAAACCGCCCCATCGCAGCAAGATGCGGTTTAAAAATGTATTCTTAGATTTTTTTGCACTTGAACTTTCATTTTTGAGTCACACCCGACACCCCCTTTAAGTACATGGATTGCTCTAAAGGTATAAGTATTTAATTTGGTTCGAAAGTTGAACCTGAGGCGAACAAGAATCATTCGCGGGGTCAAACTAAAATGGGTCCTACATCCAATAGAAGATTTTTATAACATGTAAGAAGGTTTATCCTTCTAAAATACGGTCGTAAAAAACGAGCCCATTTCAGCGATACACGTGTTGTCGGTTATATATTTCTAGTGAAAATATCCAAACTTAGCGGCAACTGGATTGCAAAAGACCCATTGGATATGCTCTAGGCGATTGATACAAAACTCAAAAACTTGGAAGCAAATGTCAAGGTGGGTGGCCACTGGCTACCGCGTTCAATCTTCAAAAAAAGGTACCAACAACCTCTTCTATCAAACCTGACAAGATGACAAAAAATAGCAGCAACCTCAAAGTGTTGACAATTATGTTTGTTCATGAACCAGGACCACTCCATACCGGCACGTTGGTACTTGACAATACAGGCCTTACGCAGGTCAAGCAACGTGGTGTCAGAATAGAGATTGGAAGGGTGACCGCAATAGTACGAGACGATAGGTCGCCCGCACTGCCATCAACCATCTAGTCTCCAAGTATGAATGGAAAGGAGTAGAATCCATACAATAAAACACACAAAGTCTCCAAGGCTGAAGTATGGGCTCGAATGGGCGAAACGAACCACAACAACAGGACTGCGCCATTCCTCAAATCTGGCTTTATATGGAAGCGTTACTCGATGGAAATTGAAAAGTTTAAAGGACTCTTTATTGCTTATTCAGTATGCAGGGACAAAATGCCATGGAAGTTATTTTCTCTATTTTTGTAATTCCTCTTTCCTCTGCGAAACTACTGAAATTGAAATAACATGAAGGTGTTCGGTATACCAATGGACTAAATCGACTTCGTGGGCAGGTATGCGTTTTGATAAAATACCTATTTTTGCATTTGGTAATATTGTCCAAAGCCAAGTCTCGGTGCAGAGCTTCCTCTATAACTTCCACTCACTTACCTTTTGAAGCTGTAGATTTATTTTGAGCGCTATCATAAATCTGCGTCCAACACTGTATTACTGTGAGGGATTCATTTTTTCAAATTAGAAATGTTTTACAACATATATAATGTGGTATATACAATTCGTGTAGGCATCGAGAGTACCTAAGAAAAGGTAATTAATTTAGAAACAGAACACTTGAACATTAAATTTTGATTTACGTCGTTCATTCAGCACTTAAGGTGAATTTATGGCCACTCATCGGATTCTTATTGCACATTGTAAAATTTAAGCAAAAACGGATTTATGACCAACACGCTACCGCTTTTAATTAATAAAATTGCAATAATGGTCATCTTAAAAACGGGAAAAATGGCGTTCGCTAGCTCGCAGCTACTCGCGAACAACGGCCGTTCGCAACCGCGAAAAAACCGGAGCCATTTTTCCTTCATTGTTTCGATTGTACATCACCTACTTGATGCGTATGTATTATCAACAAAGCGCACTGGGGCCGCTACTTACAAGAGCTGCAAGAAAAAACGTCCAGGAAGCTGCTGAAACCAGTGGCGCCTCCAAAACCTCTCCTGGTACTCTCCTGTCGAAACAATTTCAATAAACATTATGACAAAAATGTTGCATAAAAATAATGGAAAAGTGAAAATGCCACCTAACTAAAATTTAATTTCTCAAAAAGCCTTAGTGATTATAGTTATCGTTAAACAAATCAGTGATTTGGTTGTAAAAGTCTTATAGCCTTAAAAGACCAAGAGAGAGGTAGATAGGCCCACAGGTTTGAATCTCCATATTTTTGCACCTTTTATTACCTACCTAGCTTTAGATAATGCATAGGTATATATTATATGGATAACATAGCTAATAGATAGCAATAATCACTAAAATATACTTTTCAATCTGTGAGACCAATTATTGTACTAGGTATATTTAATTGTTAAACTTTAGGACCAATTTTCTTCAAATAGGTTCCGAAATCTTGTGATTAGGGAAATCGTTTTTCCTTCTGACTTGCTTAACCTTCCGAGAAATATCTACGTATCAAATTTAGTGTCAATACGTTATTACCTAAATACAAACAATCATTTGGTGAAGTTGGTTCTATGTTAAACCTCTTTTGTGAGTATACTTTCTAAATTTATCAATAATGTTCCAGGTACTTAACTAACATTCTAGTTATTGGACTGCCACTGGTAAATAGAAAAACGAATTCCGTTCGGCTAGTTTATTTCAGGCAGATACCTTATAGACGACATCTGCGGAGCTCAAAAATATCTATAAAACAAGTGAACCGGTTCGACTTGGGTTTTTGTTCGATGATACCAAATTATAAACTGTACGTACTGCTAGCGTTGCTGCAAGACTTCTTACAATACCATTTCGCCAACAGTAACTATTTTGGCGTTCTCAAGGAAACTAGATGTAGGTAGAGGTACATTTGTACATTCTTATCAAAATTAGAAGTTTTTTGATTATTATTATTGAACCAAAGGACTGATGACCCGTAGTTACCAAAATTCCAAAGAGCGATTTTCCACCTAATAATATAAAGTAAAACTAGAAATCTGTAAAAATTACTAAATATAAAGGTAACCATCCTAGTCCGCCACGATGCGCAAAACAGCTGGAAGTACCGCTTTACATATGACACAAAGGAATACCATCCACTTGATTAAAATTGTATCGTAGTTTTTTATTTTATGGGGAAACACAATTTATCAAAATTGTTGTTTTTGGCAAATTCATCCTCAACGGAACAAAACTTTCTTGATGGCCGGTAAAATGCTACATCGGTGTAGTATGAAGGAGTTTCGAGTTATATCATTTTGTCATTATCAGAGGAGAATAAATCTCCAACTAAAATGAGGATGCTAGCCTGTGCCTGACTTCGAAATTTACAGCGGTTGGCCAAGACATATGATGCTGACCACTCTGGTACGTCATGATTCACAAATATCGTATCCTAACACTTTGAATTTTGCTCAAATATCCTCATTTTTAAGTTAGGCTTTTTTTGTGGCTGTAAACTCAACGTAAATGGACGAGACTTTTGAGTCTAATATGCCTAATAATAATTGAAAGTCACGATGATCCGCCGATCCTTTGAACATTCTTAAAAGATCTGATGTGGGTTTAAAGAGTGTAAATGAGCCCGGAATCGACGGCGTCGTCATGAGCTTCCTCCTGGACAAAGTGGAAGACTCACGACGCTATAATCAGTGCATAATATGTCCCAACTCTAGACTCCAGATTGAAACCTAACAAACATTCCTTGAACAGATTAAGAAGCTTCAATGTTCGAGTCGGCAGAGACGCCGGCCTCTGAATAGGCACCATTAGAAAGGAGTACTCAAATGGAATCCTTCTACTAACCAAAATATCGAAGCACGATCTCGTCATCGCAATTACTCTATTTCGTTTAATAAGCTGAAAACAACGTGGCAGAATCCAAACTCAAAGCACTGGCATGTCATCGACTACATTATAAGGCGTTCTGGTATCTTCATCTTTGAGTTGTGTACTTCAAACTTTACTATCCAGTTACCTGCACCGGTCCTCTCTGCATTTTCAGTAACTTCATCCTTCTATCGAAGCCTTTTTTCCCTCTGCTTCTGCCTGTTGATCGTGCCTCAATAATTCTCCTCGTTGTATGCTAGCGTAATAACGTGCGAAATGACCTGTCCATCCAAGCCTGCCAATTTAATTGTTGCTATCGTTATATACATTGTAGAGCTTCAAATTATATCTACAGCTTCAGACGTTTTCTTCGCGCACACCAGCATACATTTTTCGCAAAAGTTTTCCGTCAAATGTTGCTAAGAGCGTCTCATCTGCTTCTGATAGTGTCCACGTTTCGGGCCGTAGGTTAGCACTGGGACGATTAACTATTAAGGTTTTATATGATAGTACTCCTTGATAGGCTAGGTTTACACAGGTACTTTGATAATCCGTAATAACCGCGATTGGCAAGCAAGACGCATAACTTTTTATTTATTTGCCGATGTTTGTCTGGGGTTATCAAGGTTCGGAGATATACACACATTCATCGCCTCGATATTATAGCCTTTTTTTGTGATATTTTGACCTGCATATCTAGCCCTGCGTTCCTTTGTGGCTGCCATGAATTTTGTTTTGATTTCAAGCTGACTAAGTTTTCCTATGCCGTTCTTATGGTTCTAGTGTAAGATCCATGTCGTTTGCATACGAGACTGCTTGCGATGGCTTATGACATAATAATGATCCAGTAATAAAATTTTAGAAACATCGGTTCATTTTTACATGTAGAATAAACATGCCCAGAACACCTATATTATCGAATAGGTAGGATGCTGTTTCTGAGGTTCAGATTGTCAGGCAATTAAAATTAATTTGCCTTAAGTGGACCTTAAACGGTTAGTCTGATGTGAAAGTGTTTAAAGAAGGATTGTAATAGTTGCAGATGAGTCTACAAAACGTTAGTAGGGTCATGTGTGGTTAAATAGCTGCTAATGCCTGAATATAAGTAAACTTTTGTATTAGACAGCAGTATACCAGCGTAAACAACAACACGCGAAAACGTGCTTTTAAATGCCGCCGATTCCATGTAATTTTCTTGGGCAAATTGCAGGCCGCGAACAGGAAACCGCGTTTAGGCGACCAGTTTCGGATAACCTTGAGGCTTTAATTTATTTATGAGAGACCGAACCCATTATTATGTATTCTGACAAGTTGGCCTTTCTTAGACCATGCCATGCCATACCATACTTCGCTTCTTGCATAACGTTTGCCCATGGAAACTATTTGTGAATAATTTTACTGGCCATTTTGCTTTGCCGTTGCCGGTCGTTTTTTTTTTTATCTACCCACATCCTGTGGTGTTGGTTGGGTTTGGGCCGTTCGTCACTTCTATGATGGCAGGCGAAATGGTTTGGTAATTTATTTTGCAAAAACAAAACAAAAATGTATTCCATTTTAGTGTAATATCTTTAAACGCTTTTGGAGATATGTAGGCGATATAGCTAAACCAAACCCAAGTATTTCAGATTCCAAAAATTTGAATAGAGTTGACGGCTGATGTATCTGTTACAAAAACTAAAAACAGAATACGTAGGTAACTGTTAGGTTTAAAAAGCTCAAAGAAAGTGGAGCCTCCTTGTAAGTGTAGGACCTGGGAAAAATAATGATGATGGATCAATGGGTAGCCCGTCAAAATGAAACACAGTTCCAAATATAAAAATTCCGATAATGAAACTTCAAACATGCAGAAAACATATTCAACAAATGCACATTGTCAACTCTTACAGGCAAATATGAAACCATGAATGAATTTTCAACAACAGTTACAAACCGTGAAGATCACTATAACTAGATCGGAAGAGAAAGAAACGACACAGGATCAGGGAGAAATCCTTGGCCATGACAGTACAATTTTACTAGGGACAGGCACATAGAAAGCTAGAGAAATTATACTAAGCACACATGCGGAATCCAGCCAGGCGCCATTGCCATTTAAATACTATGCATAATTTGGTTTGTACAAATGCCGAAATAGGTGGAAAGTCGAGTGAGTGGCTGTGTTGCTCGTCGAAGAATCAGGAAAATCAAACCAGGGCAGAAGCAGCAGCGAACCAAATTTGGAGGAAAAGGTTGTACTCACTTGTCAGTTAAAGTGCACAGGAACCACTGAATGGAAAAATAGAGTTATAAACATACATTGTAAATAGTAAAATTTAAAAAAAATATGCAAAAATTTTAAAAGTTGTAAAAATTGTAAAAAAGAACTGGACTACACATTAAAAATAGCGACGGACTAACACAATAAAGCCCCAATGCATTGAAAGGGGGAAAGGGGAAAGGCCTAAAGTAGGCAATTATTGCTTGAAAATTTAAAAGTGGTGTCAAGCAAGATCACTTTTCTGCCTTTCGCTCAACTTTTTAAAGTCCCACTGACGTCAGCTCCAACTTATCCCTTAGCCATTGTGGTCATTGTCCTTGCTCGAGAAGTGTGGTAATGATGTGATAATGTCATAATGACACTCCATCAGGTGGTAACAATACAGAGATGCCAACAGAAAAGACTCCAGTGGCGGGTGCGTTACAAACGTAAGAAAAAAAAAATCCGCTTGAAGAGGTTAGATTGAATAATTGAAGATGACAGGTTTTTAAAAAGAATTTTGAAAGTTGTTGTCTTTCTGATTAATTGATTTTCCAGCCAAGTTTCAACGGTTGAATCCAGCGAAATCGAACTTCAGTACATCAAAGTGGATTAGTAATGTTATTTCCTATGCAGACGGATGTAAGGTCTTTTAAGGTTAACTTGAATATCTAAACAAGAAGGGATACTTTCTAGCTCATTAGATATGTGGATGTCCTCAAAAAAATCTAGGCGATTGTAATTCTTGGAACTAATTTGGTAAAGAATTTTCGAATTTGATCCAGGACTGAAAGTGTGATTAGTGGATCTTATATGTTCAATAAATACCGAAATAGGCCTGCTTAAGTGTACTGCGATTCGTATGTCTTTAATGGTCTACAAGTACGTCCTATATAAGAACAACTGCACGAATCGCATTCCAACTTATAGACACCACTTTTGGCAGTTTTGTCAATTTTATCCTTTGTGTTGATCAAGCAAGAACCCAAGTGATTCTTAGTTTTGTAGGAGACTTGTAGGTCACGATGATGTTTGAGAAAAATATTGGATTTTTTCATTAAGAAATGATAAGTTTGATTTTGTTGCTCAACGTTTCAACCAGGCTGGGGTCATAGTCGTTGAAATCAATTTGTTGAAGAGTTTTTAATTCTTCATTCTAGTTAGCGGGGGACAGAGGTATGCTCAGAAGACGGTGAGTGTAGGTAGCAGTAAAAAGAAGCCATTTTATGTTGGTAGGGATAATTAGAGTGGAAAGGGATTACATGATCAGTTTGGGTTGGTTTCTTGAATATTGGGAATGGAAATCCATTCGAGGCCTTGTGAATTGTTAGATCGAGAAAATGTATTCGGTCGTCAACCTAAAATTCCAAACTGAAAGAAATGTTGGGGTGTAGATTATTCAACTTATTCAGAAGAAGACTCGCTCCCTCTGCGTCACAGTTGAGAAAAGAAAGGAAATCGTCCACGTACTTATACCAGTGTAGTATTTCCCTACTGACATTGGTAATAATGAACTTGGACTCAAGATAATCCATGAAGATGGCAGCTAGAAACGGTGAGAATAGGCAGCTGCCCATGGCCAGGCCATCCGGGTGTTGATAGAATTTATTGTTGAACACAAAAAAATCCTGTGAAAGGCAGAGATTCAAGGGAGAGAGTGTGGATGTAGTATTGGTGTCATTTGTTTTGCCATTCAAAAGGTCACCAATAATACTAACAGTTTTGGGTTTGGGCACTGTGATAAAAAGATTAGAGACATCAAAAGGACATTAGCAAGTAACTACGTGGCAGCTGTTTTGCCTTTCAAAAAGTCACCAATAAGACTAACAGTTTTGGATTTGGGCACTGTGGTAAAAAGGTTAGAGACATCAAAGGACATTAGCAAGTAACTACGTGACAGCTGAAGTTGGACGAGTTTGTTCGCTAACTCAATGAAATTTTTCACACTAAATTCTGGGGCAAAACCTGTGAAGTTCGCTATTAGCTTTAAGACGAAGCTAGCTAGGAAGGAAACTGTCAACCTTTCTCTTATCAATTATTCAAACTAACCTCTTCAAGCGGAGTATTTTCTTCTCTAACTTTTGCAACACACCCGCCACTGGAATCTCTTCTGTTGGCTTCTGTGCATTGTAACCACCTGATGGAGTGTCATTATGACATATCACATTATAACCACACTTCTGGAACAAGGACAATGACCATAATGACTAATGGATAAGGTAAAGCTGACGTCAGTCGTACTTCAGAAAGTTGAGCAAAAGGCAAAAATGTGATTTTGATTGACACCACATTTCAATTTTCAAGCAATAATTGCCTACTTCAGGGTAATGCCTTAAACCCTTTCCCCCCTTCCCAGCATTGGGGCTTTATTATGTTAGTCCTTCGCTATTTTTAATATGCAGTCCAGTCTCTTTTTACAATTTTCACAACTCTTACAATTTTTATATACATCTTTATAATTTTACTATTACCTACAATGTATGTTCAGGACTCTATTTGTCCATTCAGTAGTTCCTGTGTACTCTAATTGACAAATGAGTACAACCTTCTCCTTTCTAGATTAAATTTGGTTCTTTGCTGCTTCTGCCGTACACAACCACACCGCTTCACGGAATAGATTTTTCTAACGCGCTTGTTGTTCTCTCTTCTCAGTTAGCACTGAGGATGCCCGGGAGGCCGAAAGCGCTAAGATATTGAAATAGATATATTTGCTCGAAGTACACTGGTTTGATTTTCCTGAAATAGGTAAAGACTATCGCGATTTGTTTATATATTTTGGCAAATTGTCGAATAGCCGAATTATAGCAAAACAGATACATCACAAGCTGTCCCTTCACCAGATACGGTTGCAATGGACACAACATCGCCCAAACTCGACGAAATTGGATAGATATGAAAAAAGAAGATAAGAACTTTATTCATTAGATAGGAAAGAGGTGTAGGAATAGGATCAAAATAGGTTTTTGAAGAAACTGCATTTTGAAATCCCCATAGGAAAACATTTAATTTCGAGTTGCTGATAGTTCAAGAAAGCAAGATTTGTGAGTTAATTATTACCAACCAAAAACAAATACAGGGATCCGCTAACATAAGCCAATTATATCGCATATCATAATTTACGTGTGATGAGCTATCTGAATTTTGAATGCCGCTTCCAGCTTCCAGCATCAAATCCACCATTAAAACTAAGTGGATTGTATTATCTGTAGAAACAGAAGCAAAACACACGAGATGATGCTCAAAAACTATTTAAAAATTAAATTCCTGTAACTTATCAAATAATAACACTAATAATCGCATCACGATTAATCTAAATACAGCAGCCTACTATATATAAACCCATATTAATAATTACATGAAATTGGCCCCTGAGGCATCAGATTGGGTCCCGATAGGTAGACTCCATTTTTAAAAAAGCGGACTTAGACTACCTGAAGCAGGCCTTGAATATTCTAATCCATTTCGAAAGGCTAAACTGATGAAAGGTCGATGGGTGGAGATTAGACACAAAATGGAAGTCGTTTGAGAAACATGTTTCAGCTATTTGACATTGAAAAAATGTGGGCTCGTTTTAGTAATTTATTTATTAATTGGAAATTACATTTATCCATTATTTAAAACATATATGTACTTTTTGAAAAAAACTTTGCAAGCTGCATCATTTTTATTTACATTATTTATAAATGTATAAGTATTGAAAAGCATAACGTATAAATGCCAAGATATTTCAAACTTATACAAGCTGTGCCTATACAATTTGGAAGCTATTTATTTTCTATTGTGCGAGCCTCACAAGAATGGATACTTTCATCTATTATGGGATAAAAGTAAGTAGATATTCTACGTGGGGTACAATTCTTTTACTGAGTATTGATTCTATATTTACGTTTTTTTTTTTTTAAATAGCGGGTAGGTAAATCAGCCAAACAATGTTTCAAATAATTCTTCATTCCATTCCGAGCTTACGGTACTCATTTGGTACCTTCTTCAGGGATGTATATGAATGATTTAAAAAAGGAATAGCATAAATATATAAAACATAATGAACCGTAAATGATAGCACTTTCAGCCAAACAAAAAATGTTCTAGATTACTTTGGACCCTTGGCTATCGAATGCCAAAAAAATGATTTCTGCATCCCCCACCCCTTTTCTGTAAAAAAAATTTGAAGGATATTTCTCAAGTCGCCCCGCGAGGGGGTTACTTGAAAATCTCTGTTTTCTGGCGTTAAAAATGCAAATAGGAGCCTAACTGGGGCTTTATGAAAAAGTGAAAAAAAAACAAGCATTGTGAAAGCCTTTTTCTGCAAAAAAACACATTTTCACATCAGGAAAACGTTTATTATTCAAAAATACATAAAACTAAATCTACGGAATTTTGTACAAATCACTGATTTCCTTCAAGCTTGCGCCATATCTACACCTTTCAATGGCCTCGCGCAAGTCTTCATCTGGATAATCTCTTCATTTCCTGCTCCCAACCTTTCGTACGTAGTTTCGCATCATTTTTCAAGTCGCCTCTAGAATGACAAAAAAAAATTAATGAGGCCGCCATTTGTAAACGATGGTGACTATCGTTGATCTATTGCCATACCCTTTTAGCCTAATAAGTAGGCATACCAAAATTAATTTGACGCCACCTAGAAATATTCCACTTACCTGCACCAACTGGAAGTATTCAGCCTAAAAAAAAACACGCTTTTCGTCTTGAAATTCTGTCACAGCGACTCGGCAACATGAACAAGCAAAGGTGATCTGAATAGCACCACGCGGACTCTCATAACATGGTACAACCATGGATTTACGGGGTTCCATCTTTAACACGAAGGTGGCAGGACAATATATACCCCCCCCCCCCGTAACTTTCAAGTCACCCTTGGTTTTACGGAATATAAAAATATTTTACAATGTTTTTTTTTTTTCAAATACATCCCTGAAAAAGGTACAAAGTTAGTACCGAAAGCTCGGAATGAAATAAAGAATTATTTGAATCATTAGAGAGATTTTCTGCCCTCCTAAGAATAAACGCGGTATGTTCATGAGGCGGTGAACTGAAATATTCACTTTTAAAGTTTTTGGCTTGGCCCTTTCGCATTTATGACATTTAAATAATTTTTATTGTAGATTCTTGTATTAAATATCTCCAGAATTCTATAGAACATTTTTTAATTTGATAAAATTCACGTACCAAAGATAAACGCGGTAAGTTCGCAAGCAGCCAGTATTTTTACCGCCTTTATTACTGGTAGAGCCTAGATACCACATTCATATTTGGTACAAATTGGTGATAGGAACATACGGCAGGATTTTTGTGTATAGTTTTAAATAGTTCTAGCACAGATTACTTACATACAGATGCGAAAGAGCGGCGAATTCGTGGTTCAAGATTAATTTGATAGACATAGGCTGGCCGCACCAATGCCACATCAATGTGTCTTGAACATATTTATTATATAAATGCGAAAGCTCAATAATATAATATTATTTCTTTAATTGGTTCACAAACAGCAAAAAAATATTTTTTTCTACCCGCAAAAATATGTAAACACACAGGCTGGAACCATGCTCACGCACTCGGCCACGTTAATTGTCCTGACGCGGGCGATCTTTATCTATGCGTGGGGCCGCTGGCGGCCCGGCTTCGTCACAGAATATCGTCGACAGTAAGTATACGTACTTACGCATCTGTATTGGGTGATCTGTGGTTCTAGTTAAGATACGGCGTTCATATATAGCAGACATCTAAGTTAAAGCAAAAGAAAATTTTTGGCAACAAAAACTCGATATTCGAAATTGTTAAACATACGGCGTTTATTCTTAGGAGGGAGTTTTGAGCCACCTATTTGATCAACGTTATACGTTATCGGTTATTTTGCTCATGCGCAATAGTAAAAAAATAACCAGTCCGCTTAATAAGCGGTAACGTACTACTCTAATTATGTGGAAATTAACGGAACGTTATTAGCCGATAACGTTTTAACAACTTTTCAGCATTTGGACGTCTTATTATATTTTCAATGTTACTCATGAAGTGCAGTACACAAAAACACAAAATAAAACACAAATAAATATCTGACAATCCTAACATAAACAACAGACAACATAAAATTTGACGTTAGTTATACAAAATCAAATTCCTGATCACAAATTTCCATTAACGTTTAGCGTATAACGTCCTTCACAAGTTTTGGCTTCAAAAACTAAAAAAAGGGTAAATGTCATCCGCTATTTTTCAAAAACTGCGCTTGCTCAGTTTACCGTTTAGCGTGTAACGTGTTTCAAAATTTATGTGGCTCAAAATCTCTCTATTGTTTGGCTGAGTACCCGTTATTGATTCTATACCTGTTAGCTTTATGCGTATCCATAAGGATAACATTTTAATGGAATTAAAAAAATTTGATATACCTATACTTTTTTTTTTTTTCTAGTCTACCAATTTTCTTAGCAAATTGAAAACTATGAATTATTTATTCCAAGAATTTTTTAATATGCATTCATTCAATTTAGAAAATTCTTCATAAGTCAGCAAAAGAAATAATAATTGGAGCGACAACAAAAGGTACTTAGATGCACTATTACGTACAATCTACTGAGGTAATTGTTCATAACATGAGGTAAATTATTTGAGGAAGCGAATGCTTATTAAATTATAGTGGATTTTTAGCAGAGCTGGTGTTTGGGATATACGCGTTATACAGGGTGCAGGTCATATTATTTAAATAAAACGTTTCTGAATAAATTTTTTAATACTATCTAATCTATAATCTATAGTTTCTTCTCTATTATCGGTCAATAGGGACAGATAGCTGAAGCAGCCTAAAGCCTAGTTCTCATGATGCGGAATTCCGGATTGCGGGTGCGGAATTTTTGAAATAATTCCGTTGGCGGGAAAACGTCAACTTTTTTGCGGATCCGCAATAAAGTTGAACCATTTTCAACTTTCTTGCGATTTTTTTTTCGGTCTTTGTCTAAACATTTCTCATCTTTGTTTGATTTCTACATAAACAAATAAACTAACCTCAAACAAAAAACAAAAACAATTAATACCTAACAAAAATAAATTGATTTGCAAGCACACAATGTTTTATTTTCAAATACATATTATTACGGCAAACCCCTTGTTCATGCCTTTTCAGAAGAATATTTCTGAACAACATCTTCCTTTTTTTAATATTCCTCTGCTATTCTGCTTCTTTGATGAAGTTTCATGCATATTATGGATTAATAACAAACCCAATACTAACGTATATTGGGTGGTAGTCTGAATAAAAACGAAGTACTTGCTACTACTACAGGTAGTAGTATATTCTACGAAGTATTTACTTCACAACAAAGGATTTACTAATTTCCGGTAGTTTCGAAATGTAGTATCTACTTCATTTTAAAGTAAACACTACGAAGAATATACTACTACTTGTCGTAGTAGCAGATACTTTGTTTTTTTTCATACCTCCCTCTGTCTTTTCCATTGATAATAATTTAATTGTGCAATATAATTATCCATCCAGGCACACAGGAAAACAAAAACAAAAAATATGTTAGGTTAAGATCACATGTATTTGACATAAAACCGCATCCGGAATTCCGTTTCATGTGAACCATCAAAAATTACGATTTTCAAAAAACTGCGATTTCCGGACCCCCAATGCGGAATCCCGCACCATGAGAACTAGGCTTAAGAGATTCGGGCCGGAAAAATTTAGTATTAAAAGTGTTGCCTCCAATAAATTTGATGAAATGCAACTTGAGCAGGCCGAAAGTTCAGAGGCATTCAAAAGCTTGAAACAATGCCACTATAACTCCTCCACAGGACAGCAAATAGGCGACACCTCCAGATATATCTAGTAGGTACTGATATATACACCAATTTCCCACATTTTCGGAATCCTCATGCGAATCGTATCCACACTCAACCAAATAGTAGCATAAATAAAAAGAAGTTGTTCTTAGATTTAATGAACAATTCATTAAAATCGGTCCAAAGAACGGTTTCTTTGATTACATGAACTCTAGGTTATTGAAGTATGAACAATTTCTTAATTCCTATTTCGATTCATCTTGTGTATGAACAACGAACATTAAGGTATGTAGTAAGGTTTTTGTATTAATGAAACATTTCATAGTAACAATAAACATCGTTCTTAGTTTATATGTACTTTTTCATTGTCCTGATGAACAGACGGCATAATATTAATGAAGCCCAGATATAATTTGATGAAACCCTTTCATTGTATTTATGAATCACAGTCTTGAATACTAAGAATTGCATTCATTATATTTAATAATGACGTTTTCAATAATATATACCATATTCTTTATTTTTATTAAAATAATTTCATGAAATATGCCTTAAATATACTTATGATTTTAAATGGGGTAAAGGGTCATTTTTTATATTTGCGTGTCCCCTGTACTGATGAATATGAGCAATAGGAAAAAAGCTTTTAATGCAAAAGTTGCATGGTTTCTTCGTATCATCTTCCAGAATTGTCAAACAAACCAATGGGCAATCTGAAAATTTAAAAATCTAAGTACCTACTTATGTATTTTTATTTTAAATGACACTAACCGTATATTCTATTATCTTTCAAATCCTCCTTAAATCCTGTTTCCATAAATATATATTATATCTATATTTGTTCCAGCTGTTTTTGAACTATCAACATCCAAAGTTTCTAAAACAAGCCACATCAGAAAATAAGATTTGATGCTTTGGCTGGTTTCCTTGCCTCGGCTATGAAACACTAGCTGCGGTATTGAATCTTCTGCTTTTCTACCTAGTGAAACAAAACCATTTAACAAAAATATATCGATTAAAAAAATTACAACTTGATTTGGGATTGAGAATACTTACTTTTAGAGACTTCAGTATTCCTTAGAAATTCTGAGGAGCTCTTGACGCTTTTGTCTTTCACGTTCTCCCCGGATGACATTTAAATCTGTAGGTCATTTCTTTCGCATTCCCATTTTGAGACTAGACCGTCTCCGTGCAAGGCATCCAAGTCCTACCTACATAATAGGTAGGTATACATATTATAGAGGTAATAGAGGTATACAACTTACCTTTAGAAAAAACCGGCGACAGGTATAATCGACTTTCTATTTAACACTTCGAACAACACAAAACCGAAAAAACCGACTTGAACGAAGTACGTAGCAGTGCACCCAGAAAATAGAAATGTAATTATTCCTATTTCAACATATTTTTCTATGTCGTTGCCCGACTGCAGCTACCTTTGCGCATGTGCTTAGGAACTGTCTACATTAATGCTATGAACTGTTTCATTGTATTTATGATTTATCTTGATGTAATGGTTGCAGCTTTGTTTCTAGGAATACTTGCTTGTTTTAAATGAACCGTACATTGTATCAATGAATTTCGTTCTTAAAAGGATAATTTTCTAGTAAGGTCATATGAACCATCTTCATATTATTCATGTTAATATTCATTTATATTATGAATATTCCGTGGAAGCTCCCATCAAAGAAATTTTCTTTAATATCAAGGTTTAATTTCATAATATCAATGAACTTAGTTCTTGTAACCGATGCACTATTCAACATAGATTCATGTAGATGACTATTCATAACTTGATGAAGCTTCATTCTTTATTTTAATGATAGCTGTTCATGAAATCATAATACTTACAGTTTTCTGTACCTGGGATTAATGAAAATTTCACTGAATCAATGAAAATGTAATTTATGAAAGCAGTTCATTGATATTATGATCAAGATTTTTTTGAGTGCAAATGAATGGGTATATGTAGAATTTATCAAGTACAAAAGGCGGAGATTAGAAATGGCTTCGGAGCCAAGCATTATAACAAACCAACGTTCTGGTCGACATAAAAAATCGCTTGATTCATTCAAACATAAATCAGTTTTCGAAGCTCTTACTGGAAGCCATGTATATTCCTAGATTTCACATAATATATCAACGTTACCAAGCATTCATTTAACGATGTTAGTCACTAGTCAGAATAACATGGACGAAAAAAAAGGATCGAGTTGGTGAAACAATATCTCCAAAACTCCAAAAACCTCGTGAAAGATATGTTCCAAAAGTTAGATTGGAACGAGTTGTGCATGAACATAAACGGGAAAATGATCAATCACTTTGAGCCGTCCGCACACGGGTCGATCGGCGATGTAGTCGACCGACGCGATTGTAATCGCCTATACAAGATGCTCAGTCGTACGATCCATGCGTCAGACGCGTCTGCCATCCACAAGCAGCTCATTTTCTCTTTAGGTGATTTGCGTCTTTCAAACTAGAAGTTTGTTTTATCTCAGTTAAAAATGAGCAGTTCCAGTAGTGATGAGGAAGACCTTGTTTTCTTTCGTGGTATCGACAGATGAAAAGAAGAACACAACGCAGATTATGGGTATATCCGTATACGTTGAACGAAATTTTTACATTCGGGTATTTATTGCGGTCCGAAAGAAATGCAAGAGAGTGGGGCAAAATTTCTGGCATTTCATAGAATGTCAAAGGAATCGTATATATCACGCCATTCACGCGAATTATACGCTTCTTTTCAAATTGCAGAAGACTGGCAACGAGGAGATTCAAAATGGTAGATTTCAGAACTACCACTAAACGATCCGTGTGCGCCGCGTTGACACACTTCTGCATAGGAAGTCGAGCGGAGGGAGAAGACGACTCATGCGAGTAGATTCGTATCGACCACCTCGCCGATCGACTTGTATTGCGGCCGTCCGCACACGGGTCCATCGGCGATAAGAGGTCTGTTCCCACAGGAGTCTCTAACAGTTTGCAACCTGTCAGAAACAATCGCTCAGCCGAGTTACACATTAATCTTGGAACGTCAGCATTGAAAACATGTATGGGCGATGCTTACTGACAGTTTGCAAACTGTCAGAGACTCCTGTGGGAACAGACCCGTAGTCGACGTGATTGTAATCGCCTAAACAAGACGCTCGTTCGTAGGATCCATGCGGCGTCGGACACGCCTGCATGCCATCCGCACAAGGATTATTTTCTCTTTAGTCGATTTGCGTCTTTCAGACTCGAAGGAACCTTTTTTTTTTCTCCTTTTCGTATCTTCTGACGTGTAAAAAATGAGCAGTTCCACTAGTGATGAGGAAGACATTGTTATGTTTCTGTGGAAGCAGCGGAAGAAAATAAGAACACAGTGCAGATTATGGGTACATCCGTAAATTGAACGAAATTTTCATACTCGGTTATTTGTTGGTGCACGAGAAATGCGAGAAAGTAACGCAAAATTTCTGGCATTTTATAGAATGCGCTTTCTTTCCAATCGCACGAGACTGGCAACGAGGAGATTAGAAATCGTATATTCCCGAATTCTGAACGACCCGTGTGAGTCGTTGACACACTTCTTTGCATAGGGAGTCGAACGGAGGGAGAAGACGCATGCGAGTGGATTCGCATCGACCACATCGCCGATCGACCTGTGTGCGGACGATCTTAGGCCGTCCGCACACGGGTCTATCGGCTATGTAGTCAACGCGATTGTAATCGCCTATACAAGACGCTCCGTCGTAGGATCCATGCGTCGGAGAAGCCTTCCATCCGCACACGGATCATTCTCTTTTTAGTCGATTTGCGTCTTTCAGGCTAGAAGGAACCTTTTTTTTTCTCTTCTGACGTGTTATCCTAGTAAAAAATA
Source organism: Ceutorhynchus assimilis (assembly GCA_917834065.1). Classification (NCBI taxonomy): domain Eukaryota; kingdom Metazoa; phylum Arthropoda; class Insecta; order Coleoptera; family Curculionidae; genus Ceutorhynchus; species Ceutorhynchus assimilis. The sequence continues at coordinate 45,380,610 of OU892277.1, forward strand.
AGCAGTTCCACTAGTGATGAGGAAGACATTGTTATGTTTCTGTGAAAGCAGCGGAAGAAAATAAGAACACAACGCAGATTATGGGTACATCCGTAAATTGAACGAAATTTTCACACTAGGTTATTTCTTGGTGCGCGAGAAATGGCATTTTATAGAATGTCAAAGGAATCGTAAATCTCACGTGATTCACTCGATTAATGCGCTTTCTTTCCAATCGCACGAGACTGGCAACGAGGAGATTCGAAATCGTACATTCCTGAATTCCGAACGATCACTAAACGATCCGTGTGCGTCGTTGACACACCTCTTTGCATAGGAAGTCGAGTGAAGGAAGAAGACGCATGCGAGTGGATTCGCATCGACCACATCGCCGATCGACCTGTGTGCGGACGGTCTTAGGCCGTCCGCACACGGGTCCATCGGCGACGTAGTCGACGCGATTGTAGTCGCCTATACGCTCGTTGGTAGGATCCATGCGTCGGACACGCCTTCCATCCGCACAAGGATCATTTTTTCTTTAGTCGATTTACGTCATTCAGACTAGAAGGAACTTTTTTTTTCTCCTCCTCGTATCTTCTGACGTGTTATCCTAGTAAAAAATGAGCAGTTCCACTAGTGATAAGGAAGACATTTTTATGTTTCTGTGAAAACAGCGGAAGAAGATAAGAACACAACGCAAATTATGGGTACTGTCAAACGGGTTAAAGTGAATCATCCGGATGGGTTGTCAAACTGTAATGCGCAGACTCCTTAATTTTGAGCCCTTTTCGGCGTTCGCATGATATTTGTACGTTACTTTTACTTACTGATGCTGGTAAGTTAATTATGCCGCCGGTTTCGGAAATATGAGAGCCAGCATGAACGTATATTAAACGCACGTTTTTTTTTTGTGATATGGGTAAAAGTCGAAAAGGTTTAGTTGCAGGAGCAAAGGGTATGTGTTCCGGATATATGACTGATAAAAAGTGTAGCCCAGTCATGTGGGCAACATATTCCTGAAGGTTTTTTTGATTTTACCCATATGGTCGCATGAATATGATTTTTTTAACCTAAAATGAACACAACAGGGGGTAAAATGGATCAGCTGCAAAATGAAACAAAAATAAACAAGAATAAACAGGAGAGCAAATTGATATTATACTGGAAGCAAATACTCAAACATGCACATGGGAAAATCTTCATACGTGAGACATGCAGCTAGAGAGCAAAAAGACTGCTACAACTAAGCAGGATCAACTCAGAGTAGCAACCGGCTTTCTCACTGGGCTTGCCCCAGTAAAAAAGCACCTGCAAACAATGGGCTGTACTTACATCGGAGAGACGAGCTGCAGACTATGCGGAACAGAGACCGAAACAGCCCAACATATTATATCAGAATGCGATGCACTAACACGTAGAAGACCAAATATATTTGAAGAAGATGAACTAGATACAGACACATACGCAGTGCCGGTTTAAGGTAGTTTGCCGCCCGGTGCTATAAAAACGCAGCGCCCCCCGACGGTTCGGAAAAAAACAAAACAATTTTTTTGGAGCATTTATTTCAAAAAATGTATTCAATTCTTTTATACAGGGTGTCCCAGGGAAAACAGTCCATCTCGATTTATTGGATTTGGAATGAGAATCTGGAAAAACGCTCGGACATGTCGATTTTTGATTTGAGGGGGAACCATTTTTCAGTCAACTTCCGTAGTTTTAACCCCCTAGCTGGGGGGGAACCACCCCCCAAATTTGAATAGGGGATAGGGGTCCTGTCCTACCTCTTTTTAAAGGTCTCATCGAGTTCTTTATGGCCTTAGATTTTCGTCTTATCATTTTCATCTGTAACGAAATGACAGCTTGTCAAAATCTTAAAAATAGACTATAGACTATTGTTTTAGTGGCAGTAAAAGCTCCCCCTAATAAAAATACTTGAAATTGAAGTTTTTCATCATTATTATTAATCAGGTGAACACGTGAATTGTAAATTGTGTGTGTCGGATGAAAATAATAAGACGAAATTCTAGGGCAATAAAGAACTCAATGAGACCTTTGAAAAGAGGCGTGACACGACCCTTATCCCCTATTCAAGTTTGGGGGGTTGTTCTCCCCCTAGCTAGGGGGTTGAAGCTACGGGGATGAAAAAAACTGAAAAATATTTCACCCTCAAATCAAAAATCGGCGTGTCCGAACGTTTTTCCCGATTTTCATTTCAAATCGAAAAAATCGGGGTAGACTGTTTTCCCAGGGACAGCCTGTAGGTATATATTTATGACGCAACGACGCCACCGCCAAACAATAATATTATTATCTTGAAATGAATAATTGAAGTGAGATGCGAGCTGACTGTTATCTGTTATCGTCCGCCGGGGCCCCATTCTCGGGCAGGGAGTAGAGCTCCTCAATAGAACGAACTTTTTTGTTCTTGTCAACGTAATCGAAAAGTAAACGGGAATGATAAAGACAAAAAATTTATTCTCTCAGGGAGCTCTACTCCCTGGCCCGAGAATCGGCCTCCACAGAATTTAAGTAGAGCTGGGCATGGCTATAGAGACGGGTATACTTATGTACTTACTTATTTTTTCTAGACGTTTGGGTAGTAATCCCTAAACTAACTTATAGCTCTTTGCTTTGATTTTTCGTCTTATGGTTCAAGAAATAAAAACATAATAATAAAGAGAATACATTGAAATTTTAAGGGTTACGCGCTTCGCGCGCCGCCCCCAAGATTTTGCCGCCCGGTGCTACTGCACCCAAAAGACCCCTGGTTAAACCGGCCCTGCACATACGGCAAACATCCAACAGACCTACATCGCCTACTGCAGGGAACCAGGGCTGGGACTCTGTAAAGAATATAGAGATATTTCCTCTATCTCTATTGACGTCCCCTCTCTATTGATTTCGAAAGGAGAGAAGAAAACAGCAAGCGCCTCGGCAAGTGCCATAGCGAGAGGGACAAAGATCTCTATCCGTTACAGAGTCCCAGCCCAAGTTTTTGGATAAGTGCAATAAACAGGAATATTCAGCACATTAAGCCTCCGGCTGCGGCGCTACTCGGAGTTTAATCAGAGGACTTCCCCACAAAAAAGAAAAAAAAATCGATATTACTTTTATCGGAAATTTGGAATAAGTGTGTTTGAAAGACTACAACGAAAACTACCCCTATTTCCTTCCCCCTTTTAGAATGCCTAGAAACTACAAAAAAAGTTGGGGCCTCAGGGCAAATACAATTACGACAAAATTTACATAGAAAGAGCAGTGGCGGCGGTCTGACGGGGAAGCTTGTCCATGCGCAAAACTCCTAAGAATTCTAAGCAATCTGGAGTGCCGTTTAGCACTATTCACCGAATACACTCTCTAAAAAATGGTCGCCAGCCTGGTCTAAATGAGGAATAAGGAGCTCGCATCAAGGATTCTCTTCAAATATGCACAGTGTGGGTTTCCTCTAAAATCAAATATCAGGGAAATTGTGCAACAATATCTTAACAAGTTGGGACTGTCTGGAAAAAGATTCAAAAACAATCTTCCAGGACTCGACTGGACGACTGGTTTGGAACATTTATGGAACGACGTCCAAAACTCACCGTTAAATTAGCGGAGAATGTTATTTTTTTTGCGTTAAACCTATTTTCTAAACAAAATACACTTCTTCAAACCCTGTGAGCTGGTTCCCTTCACCCATTATTAGTCGACAGTGAATAAAACGCAATGTTAAACGGGTGATTCACTTGACCCCACAGTGGTGGGTAAAGTGAATCAATCTTTGACCCAAAAAAAATGGGCGGTTTCCATACTCAAAAAGGGCCAATATGTTGTTGAATCCTTTGGAAAGGGTGCTAGAATATACATTATTTTTTGCATACTTTTCGTTCTGATGGCTTCAAAGATCGCAATTTTTGATTCACTTAACCCCTTTTGACGCTAAATCAGTAAATTGAACGAAATTTTCACACTCATTTATTTGTTGGTGCACGAGAAATGCGAAAGTGACGCAAAATTCTTGGCATTTCATAGAATGTCAAAGGCTTCGTATATCTCACGCGATTCACTCGAATAATGCGCTTTCTGATCGCATACGAGACTGGCAACGAGGAGATTCGAAATCGTACGTTTCTGAACGACCGCCAAACGACTCGTGTGCGTTGACACTTCTGCATATAGGAAGTCGAGCAGAGGGATAAGACGCATGCGAGTGGAATCGCGTCGACCACATCGCCAATCTCTCCCGTGTGCGGATGGCCTTAGACTCATAGACGATATTGTCTTGATAACTGATCGAGCAGATCGTGCTCATACGTCACGGTATCATTAGCATCGCGACAAGTGAGACTTTTTTCTACTTAACTCAGTTTATGACAAAAATTTCCATTATTAACATTCCATCAAATCAAAGATGACCACGGACGACTAAATACATGAGTTAAGCCAAGGATTCAGTCCCTCTTGGGCGCCTTTTGAGTAGTTGAACCACGTTTTCAGATACCTATTCCAATAATGAGTGAAAAGCAAAACATTTTATCAATCGTTCTGCATAGAAATGGGAAACACTTATATTGACTGAAAGCAAAATCTGAGTAACGCAACGAAAAATTGCCATAAGAAACAGAACAGGAGTGAAAGATGCTCTAAGACAGAATCACAGAATGCACATGCTGAAGTGAAGTTGGCCGGACCATGTCGCGAAACTGATGCGGAATGATAGGTGGACAACTCGAACGAAAATCACATCAAGAAGCCTTCAGAAATAGATGTTGACCCCTTGATCAAAAATGTGTATCAGGAAATTGTATTCAGATAGCACGAAATAGAGTAGATGGATATAATTATTTTAAAAGAGGCATAATGTTTAGCAGTAAACACCTCGGACTACCTATAGGAATAAAAATTGTGGCTTTACAAAATATAGTGGGTCTGGGTTGTCAAAATTTGGCAAATTATCTAGTTTAATTTGCCCATCTATGCAGCAGCATAAAATTCTGTAGCTCGGGAGTCGGGATCTATTATAACCCCTAGTTTCTATTTGAATAAAGGAGGCACAATTTACATTGAAAATAGGCCCTCGTAAATTTCAACCAAATTTCAATATTTTAAAGGTATTATCATTGCAAGAAAAAATTTGAAATGTAAAGATGAGGATCGTAGGTATGTCTGTGATAGCAGATATAGCTCATCAAAGTACGTAGGTCCTGCTATGCTAAGCATAGGAAATATCCGAGGAAATATCCTTACGTAGATTTTTTTGAATATCTCGAAAAATACTAATCCCATTTTGGCCGTTTTGGAGTTTGATACCTACAAAAGGACCCCAAAAACGTCAAAATCGGATTAGTATTTTTCGAGATATTCAAGAAAATCTACGTAGGGATATTTCCTCGGACATTTCCTATGCATAGCATAGCAGGACCTACGTACTTTGATGAACTGTATCTGCTATCACAGACATACGATCCTCTTTCCATTTCAATTGTTTTTTTGCAATGACCTTTAAAATATTGGAATTTGGTTGAAATTTACGGGGGCCTATTTTCAATGTCAATTGTGCCTCCTTCTTTATTTAACAATTATTATCCTTAATAACACATTAATAAAGATTTGCATAACTATTATTCCCGAAGATAAAAGAAAATATCGTTAGTTATTTCGATAAACAGCGGTTACCTTCACTAGAAGATATAATTATCAAGAGGTTCAATAAAATAGTAGGTATTTAATTTATCTAATTAATGAAAAATGAAATAATTAGTTATTCAAAATTTTTTGTAATTTTAATTATTTACACATAAAGCAGCAATTGTTGTTCCATTTGCCAAATTATTCTTCGGTCATATTTTAAGATAAGCACGTGAGTCGTAAGGCGTCTGCTTTGATTCTATGTAGTACCTATCGAAAACAGGAAAACCGACATTCATTTTGGATACTTATAAGGAAAAATGTTTTAGTTTTTTGACCTTGAATTCACGTTGGTATATCTGAAACTAACTTTTAAATTATAGGGAATGCGCTTATAGCAATGACATAATGATATTAATGCACATGATCCATCAAATCCAAAATCTCTTCTCTTGCTTAAAAGCTCCATTAAATTTTCATTGATTTAAGTACGATCACGAATTCGGAATTTTATCTTCTGCGTTAACCATAATGAGCAATAATTACCCAATTAGGTAGTCGTTATATTTGGGTGTACGATTGCCTCTGCAATACTATACAGGTAAAGGTATATGTATATGTTCGTTCGCAATATCAAGATTTAAATTAGAATGTTATTGTCTGCGGAAGGTATGTATGTTAAATTTTTTTCTGACCTTTCATTAACGAGTACTGGTACTACGTGAAGTAGGTAAGTACTATGCAGATCCAGTCAAGCACACGTCTAAGCAGCGGGCGTCGATAATTCGTCTTCTTGCATGAATCTCCTTGGAATCACCTCTCTCTTTCGCCTTGGAATATTGCATTTGCCATACCGTTTCGTAATTTATTAATGAACGGGCCGTTGTTTATTTCGTTTGTAAGCCGTAAACTCCAAATAAGTCACACACAAGTCGAAAAACACACGTGACGCAACCTCCGAGGATTTAATTTAATGCTCTATTATGTTTCGAGTCAAGTTTATATTTAAATCTGATCCTAATGGTTAAATATTTACTTATATGGTTTGCCAATAATGCTCAATACCAATGTAGGAAAACGGGCATGCCAAAAATTCTTGAAAAAATTCGACTTGACCATGGGCGACAATATTATTAATGTGAACGCCTGCATAAAAAATATTTACGTCTATAATGTTCAAATAAATTTCCTCGTAATTTGGAATAAACATAAGCGTTTCCGCATTTTTACGCTGTCAAAAACATTTTCAAATGGGTACCTACACGTTGAGGTATTTATTTTAAAGATATCTCTTAATTCCAGCAAATTTTGAGAATTTTGCCGAAAAACTTAGTTGCCAATATACGGGACAATAAAGAACTCTATTGTTGAAAAATGGTTGTAAACAGTTTTCGGGATACGAGATTTATACGCCGTTGCGTTGTCTTGTTAGAAAAAAGCTTTTCTAAATTTCCTCTTCCTCATCATCAAAATATAGATTGATTGGAGGGAAAATTAATCTTCTTCCACCACTCGCAAATGAATCAAAAAATGGACAGAGAGTTTGCTTCAATAAATTACTACAAAAAGACCTAATTTTTCAGGCTAAAGCCGACGCTTCACATAAATTACTATCCGAAGAACTCATTAGCGTGTCTTCTTGAGCAAAAAAAGAAACAAGAATGTCTTTCAGGCTTCTCATCCCTATATTACTTCTGAAGAATATTCCACATCCTCCTCAATGATAATAGGTAGGAACATCCATTTTCGATTTTTTTTTTATTGGTTTTCATGCACGGAATCTATTTCCTCTGGAAACTCATTCTTTATAGCACCAGAAATAGGAAATATAATTAAATTGAAGTTTTTACCCAGTTTTTAAACACAAATATCAAATAAAGCTATTTTTATTTAAAAGTGAAAAAAGAACTTGCCCCATAGAAAGTCAGCTGATATTCCCCCTTTAGAATTTGTATACCTTCGTATAAATCATTAATATTCCCTTGCACGCAACCCAATAGAATAACATTAGACATGCCTCCATTTTTGTTTGGATCTCTATTTTCTAATCCCCACCCACTTTTTATCGTGTGAATGGTAATAGAAAACCGGCTGACTAATAGGGGGGCCACTGCCGAAATTTAATCGACAACTGGTACCACGTACCTTCACACAAGCCAATCATATTCATTTCGTGCGGTTTAAATTAGATGCTCCGCATTGGCTGTTTTTTCAAATTAATTCTGAAAATCCAGTTTACAGAAGGTTGATACAAAAACGGGATAACATTCCAAAATCTTTTGCCCAGAAAAAAACCTTATGCGTCATCAGAAAATTAGATAAGTGACGTTTTTATTTTACAAGGTGATCTCTTTGAAAAAGCAGAAAGTAGGTACTTTCCTTCTGAAATACAACACAGCTAACAATGAGAGTTTCCGTCTCTCAATAACAACAAGACGGACTTCTAGCATTGCTTAAGTAAGAGACTGATGAAATTTCATGAAAATTGGGGTTATTTTCACATGCATTTAATTCTTGTAGATAGCAGGCCTTGGAGAGTTTGTCACTACATAATGATAAATAGCATTGGATAATTTGATGTGTATATCAAATTGACCAACTTCGCAGCATAAAACAGTGTGATTCACGTCTTCCTAACAACAACATTGAAAGATGGTGTCATAAGTTTTGAGGAAACAATGGACGATTTTGTTAACATCTTGAGCTAAAGAAATAGAAATTTGTGTTTGTAAGCTGCAACTAGGCTACAAAAACGACTTCTTAGAATATTTTTTGAGACATGATTAGCCCAGTCTCCGTACAAGAAATTAAGCGATGTCCCCGAATCGCTGGAGTTATATAATCCACCTTATTCAAACTATAAGGAACGAAAGACAGCAGGTGAAGTAGAACAAGCGACGCGCACAGGTACTCCAAAAGCATAATATGTCATAGCGAATGCGTGATTTTAAGAGCAGTTGTGAAATCCAAGTTGTTGAAAATTACTCTTGAGCAACCCAAATACAGACGAGAACACAGCTTCTGAACTTCAACCCAGTGTCGACCAAAAGGCTCAAGAAATTACAGTCATTGTTCCTTCTAGCAGCACATTATCCAGTTTTGATTCGAAATATAGGATGTTACTTTTGGTGATATTAAAGGAGAACAAATTGGCATCCCTACAACCCTTGATGGGAGAAACATTTCTGATGGCAATCTGATGAAGTCTTCTCTCATCTGCATTCTGCCAAAGACAATTCTGCGAAGAAATACATAGGTACATACAAAAATAGGGAACCATATAGATGCTAAATGTAGATTAAAAAGATCAGAGGCCCAAAACCCGAACCCTGCGGAAAACCAGAAATTATATTTATTTCTTGGAACTATAAGGTTTCCATATTGTACAGACATAGATCACGCCCAGACATGTAAGAACAAAACTACAGACGCAGTCAAAGACAAATCACATGTCACTGCCTAAGCCGCCTGACCCAAGTTCAACTGTACAAACCTTCGAAAAACTGAAATCTAGCACCACACGTTCCCACGCCTGAATGTCCGGAATAATCAGGAACCAAATTGCTGAGTACTCAGAAAATTATGACGGCTGAAAAAAGTGAGCATCTGCACCTTAACCAGCCCTTGCCCAATTTTTGACAAGTTAGGCAAATGGGCAAAGCGATTACAGTTTAACAGGTTTAACCTGATCTAAATGCCCGTCTTTAGTCAAGGGTAGTACCATGGTCTCTTCCAGCAGCTTTGGAAAGGATTCCGCACCAGAAAACATTCGCAAGTTAAAAAAACCGACGATTTTGCTAGACGCTGTAAATTTTTCAGAACCAAACCAAATCTCATAAACAGGAACCAATAGTTTTGGTATGCAGTTTTCGGTCGATAATGAATGAATTATGTATAAAATTGAACAAATATTTTTTAAACTTGTAGACCAGGACCCATCCATACCCAATAAGACCAAACCTTTTTTTTGTCTGTGGCACCAACGAAATTCTAAGCTTTCTTAAATCAATATCGAACACTTGCATTCTATTGTATTGTATTTAAAGCCGGCCTATACTGCGTCTTAAAATACGTGGCTTACACCCAACTCAACTCGCAACCCAACCCCCTTCAACCCGCACTCGACGACCCTACTCCTAAATTAATAATCGCATTTGCTGCGGCACGCAATGCTATATTTTAGGCCACCATTTTTGTTTAGAAATTAGTTCCTAATCTCCTCCCACCATTCATCAAGCACATGTTCTATGTGCGTCCCCTTTCAAAAAATAGACCATCAATTCCCTATTTTTTAAATAAATTATCTCCGCTATTGGTTTTTTCATGATGGCATTGCGTGATACGGATATAGTGTTGTAATCGAACGAAAACAAAAATTCTACACAATTTTATCAGGTATATTAATAGGTAAATATAATATAATTTAATAATAATAATAATAATAATAAAATGTCTTTATTGAAAACAAATGTTCATGACATTTGCCCATAGGGCGAAGATTAGCTTAAAGCTACTCATTAACTCTTAACCCTATATACAAATATTAAATTACTTTACTAATACAACAATCACAGTAACGGCAATAATGAACGATGCCTAATAAGTATAACAAAATAGAAAAATATTCATGTAACAAACAAACAAAAAAAAAAAATAAATAAAAAATATTAATAAAATTTTTAAAAAATAAATAAATATATGTATACATGTATAAATGCTACTCACTACTAACCTACATAGCCAACTGCTCCTCCAAAAATAGTTGCTTGTATTTTTTATGAAGCTGATAGACTGAGGAATGCAAGTCAGGTCTTAGATGATTAAACAAAGATACAACATTGAATGTGAAACAACGAGAAAATAGAGCGGTGGTGTGGTGTGGCATGGTCAATGTGATGTGTCTGATGTTTCTGTTATGAACCATATTTCTAGGTATTAATTTTTCAAATAGGTATGATGGTGCCCTATTATTAATTAAACGATACATAAATAGTACCAGATGAAACTTGAACAAAAACGATAACTTCAACCATTTTAGATCATATATATGCCTTGAAACATGATCGAACTTTTTCAATCTACAAACAAACCGACAACATGTATTTTCAACGCGTTGCAATCTTTGCTGAGACATCCTGTCTAAAAAGGGATAATAGACTATAAGGCAATAATTGATTATAGAAAGTACAAAGGTATCTGCAAGCTTTTTCCTGGTATCAAAATTTAAGATATCCTTATTAGCATACAGAAGCCGCAGACGCAAATAACATCTTTGAAGAATTTTCCCGACGTGCTCCCGAAATCTTAATGATGATTCAAGAGTTAAACCAAGAATTTTTATCTGTTCTGAAAAAGAAAGTTGAATGTCATCGACTGCAATACGCAAATTATTTTTAATTGCAAGTCGTTGATTTTTAGAGCTAAAAAGTAAAATTTTAGTTTTGCTAGGATTAATTATGAGATTATGCTCAGTTGAATACCTTTTTATTAAGCGTAAGTCATTATTGATACATTCAGTGGCCTCATCAATTTCATTCGGATTAAAGCAGTGCATTAACTGGGTGTCGTCGGCATACTGATATACCCTTGAACCTACCACTATTGAAGGAAGGTCGCAGGTATATAAAAGGAATAAAAGTGGTCCCAAAATTGATCCTTGAGGAACCCCAGAAATCACTGGCTTCGATCCAGAATAATTATGCTCTATGCGGACTCGCTGCGTACGCTTCCAAAGATATGATTTAAAAAATGAGAGAACAATATTATTACAGCCAAAAAAATTAAGCTTCGCCACCAACAGGTCATGATCAATAACATCAAAAGCCTTAGAGTAGTCCAAAGCCACCAATACTGCTGCAAGCTTTTTATCAAGCGCTCTAGTAATGTCGTCAGTAATATTAAGTAAAGCGGTGGTAGTACTGTGCCCCTCTCTAAAGCCAGACTGCTGAACTGGGAAAATGTTGTTTTTAATGAAATATTGAGATAACTGGAAGCATACCACCCTTTCTAATACTTTTGAGATAATTGGTAATAAACTTATTGGCCTCAGATCCTGCAAGGTTTCGGGACTAGATACTTTGGGAATAGGACATATAATTGACTCACGCCAAGACTGAGGAAAATATCCAATATCCAAGCATGTGTTAACAATATTTGTTATGTGATTGAGAATCTGTGGTAAACATAAGTGCAACATACGAAGAGTGATGCCGTCATGGCCTGATGAATTTGATCGGATGTTACAAATAACTTTCATGATGGTTTGTTGGTCAACTAAAGCAAATTGGAATTTTTCCTCAGAAAATTGGTTGTTGGTGTAATATTCTATTCTGTTATTACAGTTGGTGGATTTATTAAAAACGTTAACAAAAAAGTCATTAATTGCATCAGGATCACGTAAGGTTAAGGGTAATTCACCGGTCTTAGTTGCGGATGTTTTTATATTTAAATTATGTAATCCCTTCCAAAATTTTTTAGAGTCTCTATCTCTTTCCAGACTTTCAAGGTACGCAGCTTTCTCCCTTCTAGTGGATGCCAAAGCAAAGTTACGCAGGTTCTTGTAATGATTCCAATTATCTGGGGTTTTGTTTTTTTTATACTTAAGCAATGCTTTGTCCCTCTGTTTGTAAATAAATCTTAAATTATCCGTAAGCCAAGGCGCTGGTGGCTTACTTACTCGAATAGTTTTGATTGGAGCATGTTTGTCAAACAAAGATATTATACCACTTTCTAAGCACCGAACTTTTTCATTTATATTTTCTATATAAAATATACTATCCCAATTCACACGATTTAAATCATTTTGAAAAGTCTCTAAGTCAAAATTCCTATAATCGCGCACTTTGATGAATTTTTGTTTAATTTTATTTATCTTTATCTTAAGTGTACAAAATGGGGCTTTATTGTGATCACTTATATCAGAGTTGACTGTGCCACTTTTGAAAACCACATCCATATTATTAATAAAAATTGGATCAAGGCATGTTGTTGAAGTGCTAGTAATTCTGGTTGGTTCATTTATTAATTGGAAGAAACCAAAATTTTGCAAAGAGTCAAATAATAGATTAGGTTTGAGCATATCGACATTTAAATCACCTGTTATAATTGAATAATCATAATTGACAAGAAGATGAGGAGCAATCTCATCTATAAAATTAACAATTTCAGAGTGGTTTGTTCGAGCACGTCTTTATTTAGAAAAGAATCTTTTTCGCATGGTTGAGGTGATATTTTTTTTCATTTGTAGAAGGTACCTATTTATGGCAAAAACAAACATCTGATGCTTCGTTTTCAGGGTTTTTCCCATTAAAACAAAAATTATAGAGCCTATTTTTCTTAATATTAGAATTACAGAAGTGTACAGGAGAGGATAAGTTCTATTTATGTCTTTGAACACATTTGGAGGAATTATTTCTGATGATGCTATAGTTCTGGAAGGGAATAGCGTCGTGATCATTATTTGCAAAAGTTTGTTTGCTTTTAGGACATCAGAAGCTCTTTAAATCCAAAATGGAAAATAAGGGTCCGTATTTAAAAAACTTTTATTTTTTAACTGTGACTTGACAAAGACCTGAGAAGTCCAAAAATCAATAGGTACTTTTTTTTCTTACTGACACTTATTTCTTGGAGACCGTGCAAAATTTACCATGCAGAGCTAACTTTAACTACTAATCGTTAACAAGTCTTGTCTCTTTAAACCAACGTAAAAAATTTTAGATACCGATACCGTTAAGGGTCTTTGCCAATTATTTTAAAAATTCTTTTTTTTTTGTAAATAATGTTAGGTACTTCATACATTCATATATTCTTAGGGCTAGTGGCAAACAAAATTTTTTTAATGTATTTTGTTAACCAAGACCTTACTATAGGTATATATAAAGGCAATAAAACATTTTAAAAGAATATCGGCTTGGTGGTAAAAAAAAAATATTTTTGAAGTTCATGTTTCTTGAAAAATACTATTTTTAGTCATTTCAGGACTCAAGAAGGCCATGTTTGAGTGAGTCGAATTAAACCTACTTAGGGTAGTCATCACGGGCGCTATTGGTCTCTAATAATCACAAATAAAATTGTTGTGTATTTTTGTTTTAGTTGTCCTGTGAACGCATTATGTCTCCTCTGAGTTAACCTAAAAAAATTCGGTATTAATACTTGAATAAGGTGACAAAATATAAATTGAAGAACTGACACATTTTTCACAAATTTTGTAATATAAAAATTATTATAAACATAAACAACACGTATCAGAACATGCGCAACAATTTAATTGAACGAGAGAAAAAATTATGAATCTTAAAGAAAAGAGAAAAAAAAAAAAACATTTCATAACTTTCTGATACCGATCGGTTTCAACTGATGTTAATGACAGACCAGAGAGTAAACCGGTATCAAATGGTTTCATGATACCACAACTCTGTGAAAATGCTTTTTGTAATAAGGAAAATCCTTCTGTTATAATGGAAAATAATGGCAGGTATGTCATTGCAGAACGAAGCGAAATAAAGCAATACTTGATCGGCCTTTTTGACAGGCACGTTAGGCCGGCTTTGCGCGAAATGACCGGAGAAAATTAAGTCGCATTTATACATGGACGACGGGTTTCAAATCGCCGACAATATAGAGAAGAAATAGTTGCCTTTCTTGGTAATATTACGGAGTCTGGTGGAGCTGCAAATACCTAACAATGGTTTGCTGAATCCTCCAGAGGTGGAAGAACTAACAAGAAGATCCAATATTGAGGAATAATGTTGATATTATTAAAAGATTAAAAATAAAATTGAATAAGTCATATTTAAGCTAAAAGTAAATAAAGTTATGATGTAATATTTTACGGTAGAAGTGTATCAATATGTTGTTACCGGTGTACACATAGGGCCGGTTCAAAAGAAATTACCAGCAAAACGGTATTAGCCAGACGCCACACTATAGTCTGTGTACGATATGAATAAAATAGTCGAAAAACCTTGTATCCATGAACGAAGTGGAGATAAACCAAAACGAAATAAATATATTCAATTGACAAAATATTCCTATTTTTAGGTCCTTAAACATAAACATAAAGTTCCATGTTTACACACAATTTTTAAATGATATCGTCCCTGTCGCGATCCTTTCTTTGCAATGTTGAAGTTTCAAAACAGTAGGTCTAGGTACTTCACTAGACCGTAATTTTTGCCGGTATTCTGTAAAAAGTATTATTTAAAGATGTCGAATAGTTCGAAAATGGATTGTTCCGTCAGTAAACTAGTTCATGAAGAGTGCCATAAAAAAAATTATTCCCGATTTTCAAAAATTGAGTTTTTTACTAAGGAGGAAAAGGATTTAATAGAATGGAAACTAGAAGAAACTGTAACGGATATTTGTACCTACGTATCATAAACTCAAGTATTTAGAATATTTTAATAAGGGTTTTGGTGGAGCTTGCTGCGATCCATTTAAAAGTAATAGGGCCTTAATCAAAAAATCAGTAAGAGTTTTGGATTTAGAAATTTGTGAAACTTATTCACACTTGAAATTAGTTCCGGGAAAAAGTTTCTGTACAAACTGTTTTAAAAAATTGAAGGAAGACAAAGAACCTATTCATGGATGTAGATATGATAGAAGAAGAATTTGAAGGTAATGATAATGAGGATAGTACTTTTGTCTTTACAGAAGAACTTAAAAGAAGTATAGGCGATGTCTGCTTTACACTTAAATTGGAAGGCTTGCCAAAAAAACCTAAACGTGGAACAGTAAAACGCTGGATAAAAAACAAGGTTCTAGAAGTCTCAAAAGCTTTTGAGAAGATATGTATTGAGGCCTTCAATTTACCTAGCGAAGCGAAACAAGAAAATGTTGATAATCTAGACCAAGATTACTTTGAATTAATAAATGAAATCAAAAAGAAAATATCGACGGTTGATTACGAAAACAAAGTTGATCTTATAAGTATACCGCCCAAGTCTTCGTCCCGTGAAAGAATAGCTAAAGAACTAAATGTTTCCCCGAATACTGTGAGAACAGCAAGACAAGTTATGAAAAATGATGGAATCTTATCCTATATTGGAAATGAAAACAAACAAGGAAGACATTCACTTTCTAAAGAAATGTCTGAAAAAATAATTCAATTCTACTTGGAAAATGATATGAGCCGACCTTGTCCAGGGGCTAAAAAATAGGTTTCAGTGAAGGATGAAAATGGAAATTCATTCATATGTAAAAAAGGTTAATTCTTTTGAATTTAAAAGATATTCACACATTTTTCGAAGAACAGAACCCAGCTGCACAAATAGGGTTTTCAAAGTTTGCAGAGTTGAGACCCAAGTGGTGTATCGGGTACACATACTGCCTGTGTTTGTATGTACCACCAAAATTTAAAGTATTTTCGAGAACAACAAATTACGCGGATTACATGAAAGCAGCGGTGTGTGATATCAATAGTGAGCAACGTATGATGTCAGAGTGCGAACAATGCCCCAATGAAAAAGGAATTCATGATTTTTTGTCTACAATTCAAGAGTTACAACCATTAGCTGAATCTGTAGAGTACAGTCAATGGATCTCTAACGACAGGTGACGTTTGTTCGCAGCATACATCTTTAAATAAAAAATATTCTAGTTTGTTTTTTATTTCAGATGTCAAATGAAGACCTCCAAGAGAAAATTACGAAGAATTTATGAAAAACTTCAAAGAACAAGTTCTGAAAACGAAAGCCCATCACTAAATCTCTAAAAAGCAAAGTAACTTTTTGCGAGCAAGAAAAAAGAACTTGGTGGAACACGAATGTATTGTGATGTGTAATTTTGCGGAAAATTATGCTTTTGTGGTACAGGATGAAGTTCAGAGTTTTCACTGGAACTCATCTTCTGCTAAGTTACACTCATTTGTAATATATTTTCGGGATATTTCAGGCATGCTGCAATATTTGTGTATTGAGTGATACCAAAATACATAGTACCTTAGAATTTGCTATATTTCAAAAACGTTCTGTCACCTTCGTTAAAGAAAAGTATCTCATGTTGTTGAAGTTTATTTATATAACAGATGGGTGTGGTGGTCAGTATAAAAATAAAATTTTCCTAAACTTATATAACCATAAACAAGATTTTGATATTGATGCCGAATGGCATTTCTATGCCACATCACATGGCAAGAGTGCATGCATGTGATGGGATCGGCGGAACTGTCAAACGCTTAGTTAGAAAAGCAAGTTTACAACGAGAAAATAATAATCAGATTTTAAATATCAATGATATGTACAAATTTTGGGTTGAAAAAATTAAGGCTATTGGCGAAATTCCTGTACCAATAGATGGCGCTAAATTACGCGAAAAATAGCAATATGTCTGCCGAACTCAGTGAACAACAAAGCCAGTTTTTTGAGGTTAGTTTTTGTTAAATTGTGTTTTATGGTTTCTGTGATTTATATAACAGAAACAATACATGAAAAGAATAATATTCTGTAGAAAATTGAAAACTTCCAGTGTCTTCCAGAAATAATGACGGAGGCCAAATGCAAACTTGCTTTGTTGTTCACTGAGTTTTGAGTACCAAAGTTGATCATAGATGTCGTTTACTTCGGGCGACTTTGAAAATTTCAAAAAATTCGCCTACGGCTGTTTTTTATTTTCGTCGCCCACCTTTACTTGGACATCAGGAGCCGCCACTGATTTCATTCCTTTATTCCTATTGATAGTAACATTATAGAAATCAGAAAAATTTCCTAGTCAGCTAAGTTTCTTCATTTTAAAATTAGTAAATAAAAAACATTTTGTTTTTTTCTTTTTTTTTCAAATTAAAGTAAAAGTTCCGAATTATTATTTTTCTTTTAGTTCAATTAAATTCAGTTAATGTTTTGTTGTGTTAGGTGTTGTTAATGTTTATATTTATTTCTATATTACAAAATTTGTGAAAAGTGTGTCTTAGTTGTTCAATTCATATTTTGTCACCTTATTCAAGTATGAATACCAATTTTTTTCAGAGATGTTCTACCCTTTCCCGAAATATAGGGTTTCTAGGTTTAGTCAGGGGAGAGATCCGCGTTCACAGGACAGCTAAAAGAAAAATACACAACAATTTTATTTGTGATTGTTGGAGACCAATAAGCGCCTGTGATGATTACCCTAAGTAGGTTCAAATCGACTCACTCAAACATGGCCTTCTTGACTCCTGAAATGGCTAAAAAGAGTATATTTTGAGAAACATGAATTTCAAAATAATTTTTTTTTAACTGTAAGCCGATGTTATTTTGAAATTTTTTATTGCCTTTATATAGAGTAAGGTTTTGGTTAACAAAATACATTAAAAAAAATTTGTTTGTCAGTAGCCCTAAGAATATATGAATGTATAAATTTACGTTATTTACAAAAATAATTAAATGTTAAAAATAATTGGCAGAGACCCATAACGGTATCGATATCTAATTTTTTTCACGTTGGTTTAAAGAGACAAGACTTGTTAACAATTAGCAGTTTACTTGATGGCGATCACTTGATTAGGAGAAGAACTACAATTTTTTGAAGTTAATTCTGCATGGTAAATTTTGCACGGTCTTCAAGAAAAAGGTGGGGAGTAAGAAAAAAAAGTATTGATTTTTGGACTTCTTAGGTCTTTGTCAAGTCACAGTTAAAAAAAAAAAAAATGAGGGTATGAGAGGCACTCGTTGGTGGCTAATTAATGGAATTACCCCGAAGGAAACATGTAAATATACTAGTGTCAAAACTCCAGTGTGGCACCGAAAAATAAAGTAAATATTCCTGAAATGATTGCGAAGTTCGCGTATATATGAAAGGGCTGAAAAACGCCGATTTTTTGTGAACGAAATTCGAATTCGCAATTCGTGTTTCGCATCTTTATGAACTACGCTTAAAGAGTCCACGAATGAACAGGGAATCAAATCTGATATAACAAGTATTTTGGACAGGAATAATATACCTATATCTTTTTATTTATTCAATCTATATACGGGTTGACCCCTCTATTACAAAATATTACTACTACAATTATTATATTTATCTACTAACAGAATTTAAAAAATTATAACTAACAAGATCAACAAATTTTTTACAAAACTCACTAGTTATAGGCTCATTGGATGCAATAAATTAAAATATAGTATCAGTCGTGTGATTTATACAAGTTAACACTCAGAGACAGGTACAATTTAGGTTCATTTACAAAAAGGCACCAGAACATCACCCCATTGGAGAATTACAAGACGGGATTGAACTGACGGCGAAACTGTGGAAATGAAATTTCAGTTACCTCAAAATTGTGAGCAGGTATTACTAGTCTAGAGAATCTAGATAAAGGACTGTTATATGTACCTATAATTGCTAGAAATGATATGGAGTGTGAAACAAATCGGTACTACCAGCATTTTGTGAAGGAACCCAGAAGCATATCTGTTCGAGTAGATCTGGACAGTCTATATCACCAGACACTAACTTGAAAATGGTACAAAGGTCACAAGAAATTTGATCAGACTAGAGACTATTAATAGATAGAATGTTCCGCATATCATCATAAGTGTATTGATCACGACGAATTCGGAGTCTGAATCCACAATAACGTAAAAAACTATTTTGAACAGATGCAAGCCTGTCTATATGTATTTGATAAATAGGGGTCCAGACTGGAGAGGCATAATTAAGTATACTTTTCACCAAAGAAATACATAAATGACGTACAGTTGAAACAGAAAAATCAGAACAGTTATGCAAAACAAACCCCAGCCTAGTGAATGCCCTCTGGATGATAGCGTATTTATGTGAGGAACCAAAGACATTTGGCTGTCCAAAATAACTCCCAAGTCAGGTATTTTGTCTACTCTATTAAGAGATGAATTATTTATATTATAATTAAAAAGTATTGGATTTTTTCTTCTAGTGAATGTTATACAGTGACATTTATCAATGTTTAGCGACATGTCATTACTCTTAGACCACCCGTTAAGCATATTCAAGTCATGCTGGAGATTAAGACAGTCACCGATATTATATAAAACATGGAATTAACTGATCCAAATAAAATTGCAAATGAATTTAATGACTGCTTTATAAATGTAGGAAAACAGCTTGCCAAAAATATTAAACCTATAACAATACTAATATATCTAATAGGGTGGAGAGGGCAGTATATTCTTCCCTAATTGATCCAATATCTGACAGAGAAATTTTCAAACAAATACAAAGCTTAAAAGATGGGGTAAAGGGTGGGGAGGACCGCATCTGCTCAGAGATAGGGAAAAAATACAAAGAACAACTAATAAGGCCACTTAGTCACATAATCAATGTAATTTTCAGCACACGCATGTTTCCCCAAAAACTAAAGACCGCACCTCTATACATATAAACAAGGCAATAAAAAATTAACAAACAACTTTAGGCCAATAGCCCTAACCAGCACATTTAGCAAAGTAATTGAGAAATGTTTTAAATATACAGGATGTTTGGCGGAGGGTTAGTCAAAATTGGTGGGCGTATAGATAAGCCCATTTCGAAGATATTTTATTAATACACTTGTGCCCTTAAGTAACTTTTTTTTTAAATGTTTATGAAATTTTTTTTTGGTGTCTTTTTGGTCTGTAGGGTATCACGAGGGGTATCCTTGATCTAATAAAGTAATAATTAGGCACAAATACTACCGAAATAATTAGCTTTTTCATAAACAATCAAAAAAAAGTTACAGAAGTCAAAAGGTCCATTTTTGAAAATTCTTCAGAATAATACAAAAGCAATGATATAAAAAAAAACGGGGACCTTACGGGAACAAGTGTATTGATAAAATATCTTCAAAATGGGCCGATCTATACTGTATTCTGTATATTGGTAAAATTCCTAGAAAAAAATAAAATTTTAAATGATAACCAGTTTGCACTTAGGGAGGGTGTAGGCACTGAGAATGCACTCTGTAAGGTCACTGAAAGGATAGTAAAAAATTGGATCAGGGCAGGAAGGTCATAGCTATTTTTCTAGAGCTGCAGAAGGCTTTTGATACCATTCCACACTGCATCCTACTGAGAGAACTTAACTTCATGGGTATCAGGGGAATTCCTAATAATATTATTGAATCTTACCTGGCACAGAGAGCAAAAGGTGATTATTTCTGGAGAAGAGAGCACTGAGCGAGAGGTGGAACTTGGCCTGCCTCAGGGCACGGTGCGTTCTCCGGTGCTTTTTAACATGCATATATATTAACGTAATATTTTCTATATTGAAAGATAAAAATGTGTTTTGCTTTGCTGATGATGCTGGAATGGTAATCTGTGGAAACAACTAGGTACTGGGATTCCATGAAGCGAATGGATGAACAAGCTTTAATGAAAATCAAACAATGGCTGGATAGTTCTTTGCTCTCGCTTAATTTAAGTAAAACCAAGTTTGTCGTGTTCTCCCTATCATCACGTACTTCGCCAACCTTGCAGAGTCTTATAGTGCACAGTTCACAATGTCGAACAATTGACAGAACATGTAACTACTGAATCAATAGAACGTAAAACTAGTATCAAATATTCAGGAGTTATTTAAGATGATAATTTTACATAGGAAGAGCATGTTCAATCTGTTACTAATAAAGTCAGGAAATTAATATTTAAATCTTATGAACCCAGGCACATATTAACACTAAAAACATTAAGAACAGTATACTTTGCTCTTATCGAATCAATCATAAACTATGGGATAATAGTATGGAGAAAGGCGGGAACAACAGTATTGCAAAAATTACAGGTAGGACAAAAATGGGTTATCAAAGTTACGCTTTTTAAAGGTAAAATGTACCCTACAGAGTTAGTTTACAAGGATAGTTAGTTAGTTGTTTTCAGCATTTCAGTTATAGGTTGAAATCCATTATAAGATTCATATTAAAATACGATTATTATAAAGTAAATGTAAGTCATGGAATAAACACAAGATTTGCGACAGATAATAACCTTGAAACCTTGCATTACAAAATCCATACCACAATATATGTCGAGATCATATTTATTGCGTAGGGCCTAAGCCCTAAAGTTTACAGTATGTTGCCTTTGAATGTTAGAACTAAATCATATTTTAAACTTGAGGAAGAATTGAACAGATGATTCTAGAAATGACATTGCTTTAAACTGTATAGCATAAATCAAATTAAAATTTTCAGCTAAGTAAGTAATTGAATAATATGATTGATAATGAAATGAATAAATGAAAAAGTCTCCAAATGGCAGTATATAATAATAGTCAACAGCACACATACATATCATTGTGTGCCGAAATTTTTTAGCAATTAGTGAAGAATAATTTAAGTTTGTAGTAGGTATATTAAAATTGTATTGGAACGGAACTGATTCTTAAGATACATTTGTTATTGATAAGCTTTATTGGAGTGATAATCTTGTTATAATTTTTTGTTAAAATATGGTTGTTATTCTCAGGAATTGAAAATTTCAGCATTTTTTCTTAACTCTGTTGCTGACTAAATAAAAAAATAAATAAATATGTAAATATTTTAGTGCTGTCTACGGAATTTGGAGCAACAACGACCAAAAATAAGAAATTCCTCATGAAATAATATTATACGGTTTTTATTATTGAAATAGTACAAGTAACTCAATATTTAATGAGGAATGGTAAAACAAACTTAAATTCTTCATTGAAATCATTCCTAAGTAATTAAATCAAACTATTCGATAAGCACATGAAACTTTTCTATAGCCATACCGTGTATCTTTACAGTCTGTGAGGTTTTTAATAATATCGAAATGTACTTTCAGATTATCGGACATGCAGGATCGGATCGATCGCACATCAAAAAAAAAAATCCCATTTCCTGCAAATAATATTTTTCCCATATGTAGCGAGATTATGCTGGACAATACATTATGTATAACTTATTTTTAGTTGAGCTAATTCTTGCTGCATGTCTTAGAAATACCGACAACTGAAGCCACTTTTGTGTGTCAGGAGCGTCACGCATATTTTTTTATATTGGTCTGCTCACAAAAAACTAAGTCCTATTTCCTATACTACCTAAGCCGTACCATGAATCGAAGAAATTAAGTTTGGACACCTTAAGGTTGAATCGTTCAGGAAATGAAGTAGGAGGCAGGCAGTTCCAGAGGTGGGCAGTATACGCCACCAAAAAGAAGCCCTATGTTTGGAGTTCTTTATGGGATACTGGTAAGGTTCTTGTGGTTCTCAAATAACTTCTCCTAGCTACAATGAGGCTGGCCAGATCGTCAGAACATCTTCCGACTTTCATGGTAATAGCGATAGAATAACGATAAATCGGTCACCTTACGTCTATGTTCGAGAGATTGCAATGAATCGGTGAGAGTTGGATTATCGATCATTTTAATTGCTCTTCTTTGTACTCCATCTAATAGAGACAACAAATTTTTTGGAGCATCGCTCCAGATGGAACAGTATTCCATTCATGGCCTGATTTGAGTTTTATGAAGGAGAAGAAGTTGTTCAGAAGTAAATGAGTGTTTTGCACGAAATACCTTATTTTTAGGGAGGTTTTGGAGATCGAAGAGACACGGTCATGCCAAGATAAGTTGGCCGATGCGAAGAGATACTGAAGGATTGATAGAAAGGTTTTGTCGCCGACATCCTTAAAACTGGGTAATCATCGGAAAATTTCTTATTTGAGAATACTTTTGCTTGAGTTTTGGAAGCATTGAATTTGACTAGGTTGTTAGGGCCTCAGTTGGTAATAATGTCAAGATCACTGTTGATAGAGTGAATGTGTTCTCGGGCGAGGCGTGTTGAAGTGACTGCAGTAAGCCGGAGAAAGATGCCATCGTAAGCTACTATCGTCCGCAAGGTTAAATCACATTCAACAAATAATTCATAAAAATGAGAAACAGTGTTGGGGACAGAATTGAGCCTGGAGGAACGCCGGCATTCATAGGCAGTGTATCAGAAGACACACCATCGATCACAAAATGCACTGGCTGGCCTTACAAAATTGCGGTGAATTTGTTCACGGAGGGTTTTTGTAGATACCCATAAAGCTAACATATTAGCAAAGTCCGTAATGTAAAATAATCAATGCAATAAACATTTAAAGTATTTCACACTATTGAGTATTGGGTTTCGATAATACTGTTGGGCTTTTCGTCCTTTTCTCCACTTCATAAAATAATTTTAACAAATTTTATGCCCAGTGGGAGATTTATCAGACAGTGGAAGATTTATCAGACAATAATTCTCAGCTGCCTCAACTACTGATGGAGGAACACATTTCATAAATTCATCAGTTTTACCACCGCTGTTGTCATTTGCTACTTTTCTGCTTTGTTTCGCGCTTTCCACTACTTGAAAAGTCTTACTGCAAGCTAGCGCAAAATTATTGTGTGAACATTCCAGACCCTCTTATCAAAGATACGTATTTTGTTTCTAGCTCCTCAAAAGTTGGTTGTAACTAATTAATTAGATAATTCGCATATGGTTTCCAGTCCATATAGGTTGACATTGATAGGACTCAAACTTCGCGTTTCTCCTTTGTTGAAGTATAGTGATCTTCTTAACAGGCTGCTCATGCCAATTCTATTCGCCTGGTAATTTCGGCATGTTGGTTCTCTTCTTCCAGTAATAATGTGACGTAAATATATGTATTTCTCATGGATTTGTTGGCATCCTCAGAACTTATTACCTATTCCATTCAGTATCTTGACGCGTTATCAGCTCTAACAGTTATGTCGTCTGGAAACCTGAGATGGCTGCCTCTGATACTTTCAACGGTAATGGCTTTATTGTACATCCTTGAACACCTTTTTCGGAGGTCAAGGAAGACAATCTAGGTCAAATGATATCTCCTTGTCATATTTTATTCATAATTTGTCTTGTAGCCTTTCTAGAGACATTTTTACATCTCGTTACATTCAGTGAACTCTTGCGTACTGTGATGTGAAAATTGACGAGATACTTCGCTTTTTATTATCTATCTTAATAAGTATTATTATTACTATTATCTATTATGAGAACTTTATCATACCTATAATTGAGAGGATATTATCGTTTCTCAGAATAAGGTATACCTAATAAAAAATATCATATTTATTTCGATCAGAATTTATATTAAATTCTTCTTTCAGGAAATTAACTTTATTATAATTAGAATTTTTGTCGTAGGTATACTTAATCTTTTTTTTTTTTGAAAGTGGATAATCGGGTTTCAGCTGAAATCCTCTTCGCCGGCTAATGCATATCGAGATTATCGAGCAAGTGCCTCGCCGATGTTATAGCCAATTGGGACAGTCAATTTTTTATTGGATTACCTAATTAAATTAATTCCGGATTCAGGCCAGGCCACTTTGATGCCGATCACTTCGACGGCTTAATAAAACAAAAGATCGATCTAATTAATACGGTCAACGTCAAAATGGCCGGCCGGCCGACTCTCGCCCTAAATCTAGCATAATTGACTTACCTTTTATTAGATCTACTAAAAGGCGGAAATTTTTATTTTCTACGAACGAAGCTCGAAGGCGCCATTACCTTATTCTTTACTTCAATTGATTAAACTTAAAGTACCTATGCCTACTTATTCAAATTTATATCTTTGCATTAAAAAAAAATAAGAGAAGAGTATTGGTAATAAGTAAAAAGTAAAGGTATTTATCTTTAATGGAAACAACTCTTATGGTATTGAGTTTATAAAACGTAAAAGTTGGCAATTGGAAAGTTACACAACTAACATGTTTCAAAAACATGATGGACACAGGCAAGGGTCCCTGGAGATTTACATTTTTATGCTCTTATATGGCTCTGATTTATTGCAGCTTGCTTGAGTGACTGGAAATCACGGAGTTCCGTCCATTAACGAATGTTGTAAAGCCATATCGTTCTCCAAGTACAATGTGTCCGAGGTAGCAAATTTTTTTCGAATAGTTATCGATCTTCTAGTTCAGCCATACGAAGAACATCCTTATTCCTTGTGGTCGACCTACGCTACGGAGTCTTGAACATTTCTCTTGGAATACAAATTTCAAAAGCTTCAATTTGATTGATAGTTTGTTCTATTCCATTTCGGATTCCGATTTCCGACATGCTGGATTCGCTCTTCATTAAGATGTAAATTGACCGGAAGGAAAACATTCCTATAGAGACGACTATAAATTTTCTTTTGTTGATGTTGATTCTTTTTAGTCACCTATCGTTGACCCGCTTCATTAATAGCATTTATAGAACTGTTTGTATATCGTCATCATTGTCGGCTTTGATTACAATTGTCGTCTGCATAACGTATGTTATCTATAGAAATGTACTTTGACGCCTATAGGAGTCGGAAACTGCATCGATGAAAGCTCTTCCCCAGTGGCGTAACTTCAGATTTTGGACCTGGGGGCAGAGTGGTTTGGCGAGGCCCAATTACAATATTGCAGTGGTGTATGCAATATTCTGTTTGTCTAAGGGCCAAATTATGGCCCCACTGGTAACGTCATTGACAAATTTATCCTGTCGGTAAAACTAAAAATTGACTATCTGCAAGATAAATTGACCGTTCTTTAATTCTGCCGCCGACCAATGGGATTGCAGATTGCGTTTCTATCCGCCAGATTGCATACTTGACAGTTTATCAGAAGGTGAATAAACCGGCCCTAACTTATAAGAACCAGGAAATAATTCTTTTGCGGAATCCGCCTACCATCTTCCACGCTAAGAGCTAACACTACCGACCGCGATTTTACTTCCTGCGGAATACCTATATTTTCCCAATAAATGTGAGTAGTAGATAGATAGGTAAGTCAGCAATATTTCTGAAAATGATACAATACCGACATCTCCATTGTATCATTATTTAGAGTAGCCTGAACTGGTCTTCCACGTACTTCGTAGAAGACAATGTTCAGACTACTTTAAATAATGATACAATGGAGAAGTCGGTATCAAAAGGCTGCCCACAGGGTGAGGTCCTATCTGCCCCTACTATGGAACTTGGTTGTAGACAAATTTCCAATAGACCTTATCAGAAATATTTATACCCAGGGTTACTGAGATGATTTAGTAACTGTAGTCATGGGGAAAAACCTACAAAGTACTTCTGCGAAAATGCAAAGAGCGCTTCAAATCGTGGAAGACTGGGTCAAAGAGGTAAATCTGAGTATCAACCCTGAGAAAACAGCACATATTGAATACGCCACCAACAAAGGTAAAATGGGCCACCAAAAGAGTAGTGGGAAAAACATGGGGATTTCTATCCCACATAGTATATTGGATCTATAGAGTAGTGGTAAGACCTAGAATAACCTAGGGATCTAGACAAGTGTCTGCATAATGAATACAATGAGAAGCACTCCAACTGCTGCTATGGAAACCATACTAAACCTCCCGCCACTTGATATCATTTTCAAAGCTGAGGGAAGAATGGGGGCTTACAAATTAAATTGTAGCCAGCACTGGAATCCCAGTAGAACATCCGGACATACCAGGATACATTGTTACAAACTCACTATTTGAGATGAGAAGTGACATCATGACCCCGAAAATAAATACTCCCAACCAAACGGTTTCAAACCCAGATTAACTGGAAAAACAAAACAGAAAACTCACTAGTCCAGAATAGAAAAATAGTATGGTCAAAGGTATGGTACACTGATGGTACCAAAACCGACAGTGGAACCGGTGTCGGAGTATATGGCCTATGGCCTATCCCCAAGATCAAAATGATATTCTCCACTGGGGAAGCACACCACCGCATTTCAAGCCGAAATACATGCATAGAGACATGCTTGCGGGAAAATCTGATATGTGCATAAGGATATGTCGATCTTCTCAGACTGCCAAGTAGCTATTAAAGCTCTAGCATGCCAATAGATAAACTATAAATTAGTGTGGAACTGTCTGCAACCCTTTTAAACCCTAGCCAGCCATAACAAGGCAACTCTTGCGTGGGTGCCGGGGCACACGGGCGTTGCTGGCAATGAAAACGCGAACTCCTTAGCCAGGCAAGGATCAGAAAGGCAGCTTATGGGCCCTGAACCCGTATTCGGAATATCAAAAAACCCGATACATGGCTGCTTGGACAAGTGGATCCGAGAGGAACACAAAAACCACTGGTATCTAATACCGAGGCAACACCACAGTAAGGCTAAGACAATGCTACCACATAGGCAATGGTAAACTATCCTACAACAAGATAAGCCTCTGAGATTCTTAAAAAAAAAGCTCATGAGGAACCAGATCAGAATTGTGACGGAACTGTTAACCAGTCACTGTACACTGAGGAAACACCTATACAAGATGGGAATCTACCAAGATGAACCCATCTGTAGATTGTGCGACGAGGACGAAGAATCAGCCTCACACATCTTATTATTCGAGTGCCCTGCACGCGCCTACTGAAAATCCCGACACCTCTTGGAGGAGGAATCTGTCCAGGAGGAGGGTCCCTGAAGTCGCCAATAAAGAGGCACCTGCACGAAGGTGTCAAACCTATTTTAGCAGAAATTCACACAACAAGCGATACAATAAGCTAACTAGCTGCAGTATCAGGAAATCACTAAACCATGCCTTGCTGCCATTGATCAAATCAATCAATCGATCAATCAATCAGCAAAAATTTTAATGATTTTCGTATTTTCTTGATTACAATTACGTTTCATAAGATATTTAATATTATTCTAAGAATCGTACGAATATGTTTTTTGACTGTAAAATTACTTTTGCATGGGACCTCGGATGTGGCCCAAGAGCTTCTGGGCACGGGGGCCACGGCCCCCTCTGCCCCCTCGGTAGTTACGCCACTGCTCTTCCCACATACAGGTTAAACAACATCGGGAACAATTGGAACAAAATATACCTCCGCCTCAAATCGGTAGTTACGACACTGCTCTTCCCACATACAGGTTAAACAACATCGGGAACAATTGGAACAAAATATACCTCCGCCTCAAACCATCCATTATTTTGAACTCTTCTGTTGTTTTTAAGTTATGCGAGCATATTTAAGCAAGTGGGAAATAAGTCTTATATCCTTATCACCTCTATGCCCGAATCCTGAAGATATGTCTTTATTTGGAAGCTTATGTCCTTCATTATCAAAAGCCTTTTCATATAGTCGACAAAACATATGTAAGCCTCTTTTCGCTGAGCAAGGCAATTTTGCCCAAAATGGATTTTCTGCCTCCAAACTGCCTAATCTACTCCACCACCACTTTTCCTCACATTTCCCTATACAGTCCCGTGGCGTAACAGAAGCTTCAAAAAGTGGCTCATTATGCCGATAAGACGATAGTGTTTAAACCTCTTGGCGTTGCTTGCTTGCAAAGCCAATCTCTGGGAAGGTTTCCAGAGTCGTAGATATTATTCAGAAACTTTAATAACTTTCTTTAATTCTGTCCACTTATCAAGTGAAACTTTTCCGACAACATGCTGTCTCGCTCTGGAGCTTTATTGTTTTTTAATAACTTGATGGCGGTTGATTCTGTGGTGTGTCGTCGCCTCACAAAGGCGTATGTAGAAATTTTAAAGACACTTAAACAATAATAATCAAAAATGCATATAATTGACAAAATAATAGGCACCTTGCATGAAAAATTAAATTGATAACTGTTTATTGCAAACTGTAGGAAATCGGAAAAAAATCTATACGTATTTTTTTATTTTATCCAAATATGAATATTCCGAAAGTTATACAAAGATTAAGTTTTGTATATATAGATATACTCAGCATGGAGTGACGTCATAGGATATGAAAAATAAGCACATTTCAAAGCGTTGTATTTCCGTCAAATTTTGTCTAACAAGAAAAAGAAAAAACATGTGTTGACTTATTTTTCATTGACAAACGAAATCAGCAATAAAAAAAATTGATGCAAGGTGCCTATTCCATCACAGCAAAAACAATGCATGAAGCAAAAAGTAGTAAGAAAAGTACACACAATATCTTTACAATAAAATAACAAGAAAACTTCTTTCCCACTCAACTGAATTTAAGTATTCCATTCATATGGTTTGGAAGCTTATCCGATAAAATACTTGAAGGGCTATGTGGTTGATTTTTAGAAAAGAGGAAGATATTAAAGGGAAAAGAATGGCAATATTTGAAATAGTCCGCCAGATTTTGCACCAATCAGAACGCGCTTAGTTGCCCGATTTACCGGCCGAAGCTGTTCCTGTCGACATTTTTTCTCTCTAGTTGAATGAAAAGGATAGAAAAGGGAAAAAAATATCGAAATAAATGCGGTTTATCGTTTTATCGATTTCTATCCCAGCCCTATTTATTTGACAATTTCAATCGATGAGAACAGAACAGACTCGCGGATTATTTTTAAGCTTTATCTATTACGTCTTATTAGACAATGACGCGACACATGACTTGTGCTATTGTTTGTACTTTGTAATAAATTCTAACCTACAACCTACACCCCCCGGCCCCGACTGCTGTCCTATACCGACTTCTGTGTACCTGAGCAGATTTCACCATTAATTTCCCAAAATCTGGAACTAAGAAAGGGCCTCAAAAAAGGGCACCTTTTGTAAATAAAACATTTTCATTTTGTGCTTTTTATTGTAGTCTTCAAAGACTGAAGACTTTGTGTTAAAATCGAGGTTAAAATTGAAAGTTGTGGAACAGGGATTCGAGAAAGCCGATTTTGCGATTTTACCCCAAGTGATTATGGAAATGGCGTCGGAATATTTAATTTCCAATACAATCTACTTCAGTACTGAAATAAGTGTGAAATTGAAAAGGTGAGATTTATTATGTGTTATTTTTCATCAAAACTGCCTTTAGGAGATAATAAAAGTTGTAGATTTATCTGAACATAATAATTATAATAGGCAACAAACAACCCTATTAACTCATATATTGTCCAAAGTAGGTTAGGTACCTACTCCTACTAAGATTTATTTTTGTGTTTAGATTAGCAAAGACAGAATATGGTCGATGCCGTTAGTTATGTACAAATGAAGAGAGAAAGCCAACATTGTACCTACTGTTCAGTGTAGAACTGTAGAAGAATTCCAGAACACAACACAAAGTACATAAGAGCAAAGGTGTCATGGCAGATGAAGCAAAAAACAAAGTTTAGGTACTCGTTATTTTTGGACTAATATTTCTTGAAACCGAATTTACCTATACCCCTCAAGGACAACCAAGATGGGTAAATTTAAAATTGCATGGTACATTTCTGTTTGGGACCAAATCAGGAGACGCCCCAATAAAAACCGAAATTCAGGTAAATGGCTTTTTGGAAATGGAAATGGCACAATTTCAGTTAATTGAATCTCAGCTATATATTTTCAAATAAATAAAATGAAATTACACTTTGTTTACATTCAAAAATAAGGTTAAATTCATAGAGATGAGATGATCGATGGGTTATTGAATCCTTATCGATATGTCACTTTGAGAACACAACGCGTAGAGAAATTTCGTGAAATCAACAACTGCATGGCAACAGTGGAAGAAAGCAGCAAATAGAAAATCTAGGCGCGTGAGGTCACCATCCTAAAAATTTTGAATTTCAAATAAAAATTTAAGGCCTTTCCCGGTACCAAAAAAATCCGAAAACAATATGTCTGGGCTTTATTTTGATTACCCTTCCAGATAAGCAAATAAAAAAAAATCGTGGGAAAGACCCATTAAAAACAGCCATTGTACAAGTTATCAAGAGAAAAATTATGAAAAATATAGCTAGAAAAACGATGAGATGAAAAGCCGATTTAAATAGTATTGAACCAATACATTTACAAAAATGCAGCAAGAGATCGAGAACGAGAAGCTTTGGTAAAAAAAAGTATGCTTAACTGAAAAAAAAAAAAACAGAGTAGCACCGAACCAAAACAACAACAAAAATCAATAATCATATCTATAGAGGAGAAAAACTGATAATAGAACAAATGAAAGGTTACATTTAAGTATTTGAAAAATGGAATTTCGAAGAGAAAAGAAGCACTGAAGGTATAGTCGTTTTTGAAGAAAAAACATGAAGAACAGCAAATGTTAAGATATAAAAATTCATAAGAAGTTTATTTGAGAGCGCAAGAACAAAAAACACCAAAAAGATGAAGGCCAATAAGGAAACGGGATAATGCAATAGAGAAAATATTATGAGGAAAACCACCTATTTGAAATATTATTAATTTCTTCAAATTTTAACTTTTAAAAATCGGTTACTGAAATGTAAATGTTGCAACCATGTCTGCGCCATCAAATTCAGGTTTGAACGGGGCGCGCCACAGAAAACGAGGGTACCAAACCGAACGGGAGCTAGAGAAGAGGCGATTAGGCATTAGAGAGACTGGAGAAGAAACTGGGCGGTTCCTTTAGACGCGTGTCTTATTCAATTTTCATTTCTATTTTGCATTAAAATTGATTGTTCAATCCAATTTGTTATTAGTATGTGCGTAAGGAGCGTTCACAGGTTAGTGGATTAAATGTTATTTTGTTTTTGAG
Organism: Ceutorhynchus assimilis; assembly: GCA_917834065.1. Taxonomy (NCBI): domain Eukaryota; kingdom Metazoa; phylum Arthropoda; class Insecta; order Coleoptera; family Curculionidae; genus Ceutorhynchus; species Ceutorhynchus assimilis. The sequence goes on from OU892277.1 coordinate 45,412,564, forward strand.
AGTTCAATTTATGCAAGTTCCTATTATTTTGTTCATTTTTATGTATTTTTTGTTTGTTTATAACATTTTTTATAACATGTGCATTGTTCATGTATTTAACAAAAATCGTTTCATACTGGAAACAACACAGATAAAGAAGTAAATAGAACCTAAGAAATTATGTGCTGTCTTTTTGTGCTGAGATTTTGATTTTGTGGATTTAGAGCGTGTAATAGAGCCTTGTTGAATTTACTTACATTTTCCTACTCTGACGAGAGAATATCCTAACAAATTGAAATAATCAATCTAGAGATATTGGCTCAAAAACAACTATAGCTGAGTAGCTTCCCGTATGGGACCTCAGTATCCGCTGGGAAACTGGCTAACTAACAAAAAAACTCTTCAGTATTGAATATAGGTAGTGTTGATTGAATGTTGAGTGTGTAATTGAAACTTTAGCACAAAGACAAAGGATGGTACCTAATTTAAACTTTTATTAACTTGAATTATTGAATTATTGACTCAGAATTATTATTAAAATGACACAGTATATTTCGATTTTTGAGGAATGTTAGATCGAGGGTTTCTCTGCCGTTCTCTTTCCCCTCGAGAATTCCAGGTCGAGAACGGTACGATTTACTTTAATAATAAAGTAGACGTTTCACAAATTTTTCGTTTCTTTTACATATCACAACTTCCCTTAAATTTCCCAAATATTTGCTATGTCGGGCGCATATCTAGTAAGTAAAATTGAGTAAGTTTCCACAACGTAGGTCCTATTTGTTTTTCATTTCATTTTTCAGAAGATTAGAGGTTAAAAGGTAATAAAAATTTAAACCGTTCAATCTTACTGAGCGAACCCGGGTATGTTATACTACAATTAGTATCCGGTAAAACTCGTCCGGCGTCAAACGCTGATCAGCTTCAGTATTTCATAACGTTTCCAGCTTTTGTGTTACTGAAAAAGTTAGCGTTAATAACTCTTTTGTTGCTAAACCACAAAAATAATACGAAAATCTACAATAGGTACCTACCTAACTTTCTATTCTCCATTATACCAAACCATTCTAATTCAAATACCCGAGTATTTGATAAGACGTTTGTTATTTGTTGTATTTCTATGGAGGTCCAATATATCTCCAAGCAACAAGAACTTGTCTCGATAGGATCAAACTAAAATATCTGAGCATAATAATGCAGTGTCATTGCCGGTAATAAATAAAACCGGCACAGAGCTTTTGCTTGATTATGCGACGGCCCAAATTGATTTAGATAGGATATCAGTTAAGGTAATCTCAGCGAATACATATTTAAAACTGTCTTTATGCGAACAAACGTCACTTTATCTTATTTAGACCCGTTATGTACTGATATTGTCATACCTACCAACATCTTGAAGCACGCATTTACTCAACCAAATATAAAATACGTCATGTAAATGTGGATGGCTGATTTATTGGTTATCCAAAAATTTAGAGCTGCATTGTGACAATAACAGTATTATGTATGTGACTTCAAATTGGGACTAATGTTAAATAATTACGCAATCGTTATTATAATTTTTGTATTCTCATTAATTTGCTGACAATAAATTATATTTAATAATCAAACAAAACCATTTGTCGCCTCTTAATTAAATAGTCCAAGCTGCCCAGAACCTCTTCATTTCAGGTAAAATATTGAAAAGGGGAATCTTAGAAAGAAGGAATCGTCGAGAGGGTAAAAAGAAAGGGATGAGTGGTGAGCGGGGAGTCAAGCAGATAGAAACAGAGGTTGTTTTTCAATGTTTGTGTGTGTACACGGATTTTGGTAAGCCTTTGGCCAATATAAATAATTATTGCTGATATATACTGTGTATAACCTGATATTTATGAATCATAATATATTGCACGCTGGTGTAGAAACTCATGGAAATGTACTATGAGTACATTTATTGCACGCTGGTGTAGAAACTCATGGAAATGTACTATGAGTACATTTATTGCACGCTGGTGTAGCAAGCCTCTATACGCTGGTATGGGCGCCATTCCTTCAGGTTGTGTCTTGTAAGATTGGGGGCCTTACTTGCGACTTGATTGACTCAAATAGGTATAGGGGTGTAGAGCAAACACCCCAATACCCAATTTGTTGGGATACTGATTGTTTAGCGGCAATTAAGTATCCGGGGAAGCCTTGACTTATTTCAGGGGGGCACTAGCTAGTCGTCGAAGAAGGAAGATACAAGTGAAGATTAATCCTGCTATTTTAATTATATTTTTAGCCAGGAATATTTCAGTGGCGGCTCGTGACAATCCAAACTGGTGAGGCCCATGGCCCATCAAGTTAACCCAAACAAAATTTTCAAGTGTTACGCCCAAATTTTGACCCAAAATTTCATTAAAAGAACATCTGGGATATTTTTTTTTGTATATTTCTAATGAAAATTTTCATTTCCTACAGTTGCAAAACAACAGCAGTAGGTATATAATTCTTATTTTAATACAAATATTGAGTTTCAAATTAACAAAATAAATTCCAAAAAACAGTTTTTCAACCCGCAACAGACCAAAATAAAAAGTATGAGCCAATTAACCAATTAAATACTTGTCGCAGCAGCAAGAGATGCAAGATTTCTTATTAACAAGCCCAAAATTGTGCGCCCCAATGCCTATAAAAATTCGCTATCTCTCACCTACAGTTGAAGGGTTGTGGTGGGGAGTGCCGTGGCATCGCTTCGGCGTTCTGTGACGCACATGAGGCCAAAATTTGTGGGATTGCTATTTTATTTTAATGCTGTCCGGCAACGATTTGAGCGCCTATAAGGATAAATAGGAAGAAGCGCGCGCTAAATTCAAGAAATAGTATTATGTTTTAATGAAAATTCGATGTTTTGATTCTTTTAATGATTGAAAATAGTTGAAAAACGTTAAATATTTAATAAATATTATTTCAAAGCTTTACATCATTATTGTAATTTTTACATGTGAGGCTCGGCCTCAGTTGCTTTATACGACGAGCCGCCACTGGAATATTTAGTATTGGTATGCCAGAATGACCAAGAGGCAAGGGGCGGTAAAACCCCCCGGTGAGTAATTGCATTGTTATTAATTGATTATCAGATCAGTAATTCTTTCATTTTATTTCATATGGTTCCTAACAATATTTTCCGGCATTATCTTGACTGAGGAATGAATCTGCATTGCGAAAACCCACTAAAAAGTCCTCATTGAGAGCCCAAAAAGGGCTAGTTTTACACTAAACAACTTTAAGCTGGGAACTAACAAAATCAAAGTGGGAATTAACAATATCAAATTGGTAATAATCATATTTAATTTAGTATTATTCAACTTCAAATTGCAACTAATCAATTTTGATTTCGGAAGAAACAAATTTAAATTGGGAATAGACTTATTCAATTTAGGTATTAATATAAATGAAAAATTGCTAGTGAACAAAATCAATATCAATGAAAAAGGGAATTTGAATAGTAATACATTGAGATCTCATAGTATATTTTTATAGCAAATATAACTTTATTATATTTTATAAATACATACAACATTTCATAAACAAATATTAAAAGTTGTAAGTATTTATTTTACAAGACATAATCAAAAACAAGCACTACCTATATGAATTTGCAAATCACTCATCAGCCACGTTTAGCGCATCAGGGATAAAGCGTTGAATATGAGCTACATGTCTGGCAAAATTATTTACTCAAATTCGAAGAAATAGTCCGTGGTTCTCTAAAGTCCGTATTACGTCTGTGTTTTTTTCCGAGTATTTCTTCTTGTAGTTCAGGATGCCAAAATTATATTGTTTTTCATAATGCTGATTTATGTTACGTTTGAAGTTTTTCGATTGTCACCCTGAACTACATGAAGAAATTCACGGAAAAATACACAGATGTAATACCTACGGGCTTAAGAGACTTGAATGAAATCGAAAGGAAAAACAAACTCAAAGTCAAAGTCTCAGATTTAATTTCCTAAATTGAATAAGCTTATTCCCAATTCAAATTTGTTTCTTCCCAAATCAAAATTGATTAATCGCAATTTGGAAATGATTAGTACCACATTAAATATGATTATTTCCAATTTGATATTGGTAATTCCCACTTTGATTTTGTTAGATCCCAGCTTAAAGTTGTTTAGTCCCAATTTGAAGTTGAAAAGGTATAGTCCATGAAGGCATAAATTACAATTATGGACAAAAATTGGATAATCTCCTAAACAAACTTACAAACAAAATATCTAGCAAATTTAAGAAATTACGTCGAACATAATTCGGTAAAAAACTATCATGAAACTTATTTGAAACTGGTAGCAGGCGCTACAAGTAGTTGAGTATGCAAAATGTGAGGACCGGCAAAAATGCTCAAATTCATATTCCTGTAATCCTAAAGAATGAGAAAGTGCATCTTGCCGGCACCTGGAGTGGTCCCTAACTCTCCTGCTATTCCCCATTGCAAAGTTATATTGAAAATGTCACAATTTCAAGTAATTTCACAATAATTTCTATTGATTGTACCTAAGGCTTTCTTCTCAACCACTCAAAATAAATTACCTACCACCTGTTGGATATCTTTGAAATTCTGCTACAAAATATACAGTAGTAAAAGAATACTGCGAGATGTAGACGGTCATCCAACGACGACTGAACAGGGGCTTATTTTTGACCTTCCCTGTTCCTGTAGTTTTGAAAAAATCCAAAATAGCCAATTCGCATTTTTTTTTTCTGGAGAATTCAAAAATGTTGCCAAAAAATCATTTGAACTAAAAACCAAAGAGTTACGCCATGGATGAACTGTTTTTCAAATGGAACACCCTGTTTATTATATAATTTCTGGAAAAGTCGCATTTTTTACGTCTATTCCTTTGAAAATATTATGGATATTCCGATAGCTATTTTTATTTTATTTTAATGTTTCATCCTCAATAATTTTAGCTTCACCTGTTCGATACATCTGTGATGGCGACAAAATATGTCAAAGGACTCCGCACACCTCTTATGGGTTTTTGGTTTTCTGTCAAACTCAATGAAATTTTGATATGTGGTATATCTTGACTTCGTGATAAAAAGTTCTCATTGGCCCGACCCGATACTATGAATAGTTTTCGAGATACAGGTAGTTTAATATCCAAGAAATGTACACATTTTATATGCATTCACATCTACCTGTCACCTAATAATATACCAGAATTGACAGGTAGGTATCCACACGCTCAGGTGTCAGGTAGATGTACATGCATATAAAATGTGTACCTACATTTCTTGGGCATTAAACTACCTGTATCTCGAAAACTATTCATAGTATCGGGTTGGGCCTATCAGAACTTTTTATCAGGAAGTCAATATATACCACATATCAAAATTTCATCTAGTTTGACAGAAAACCATAAACCCATAAGAGGTGTATGGGGTCCTTTTTTTAACTTTGAACAAAAGGTGATTATAGCTCTATCACCTATGAACCTATTAAATTGAAAAAGAAAAGCTAAAATTATTAAGCATAAAACATTAAAATAAAATAGAAACAGCTGAATATCAAATATTTTCAACAAAATGGACGTGAAAAATGCGACTTTTACAAAAATCATACAAAAACAGTTCACCCAAGGCATAACTCTTTCGTTTTTGGTTCAAATGATTTTTTTGAACCATTTTTGAATTCTCCAGAAAAAAAAGACAATTGACTATGTTGAATTTTTTCAAAACTAGAAGAACAGGGAAGGTCAAAAATAGGCTCCTGTTCAGTCGTCGTTGGATGACCCTGTACATCTCGCAGTCTTCTTCTACTTGTGTATATTTTGGAGCAGAATTGCAAAGATATCCAACAAGTCGTAGGTTATTTATTTTGAGTGCTTGAGAATCAATAGGAATTATTGTGAAATGACTTGAAATTGTGATAGTTTCAATATAACTTTGCATTGGGAGATGGTAGGAGAGTTAGGAACCTCTCCAGCTGCCGGCAAGATGTACTTTCCCATTCTTTAGGATCACAGGAATACGAATTTGAGCATTTTTGCTGGTCCTCACATTTCGCATACTCATATCCGTCTAACTTTTTATAGACCGTCAGATAGTGACATATTTAGGTGCCCAATTTTCGCATACAAGCCTCGAAGAGGGTTGAAAAGTACATCGATTTTGAGTAGGATGAAGGTATTCTCACGGGTGGCTTCTGGGGATTACGTATGGAAAATTCGATTTTTCATAACAGAAATGAAAGACGTCCTGGTGCCCATATTTTCTCGCAAGCTGGGTTCACCAAAGGATTAAATAATAAATCCTGGCTTCGTGAAAACAAAGAAGAGGGTATTGCAGGTGGCTAAAGGATTGAAATAAGGGCGTAATCTTGTAAGGAAAAATCGAGATTTTGGGCGATTTTTCCACACAAGCCCATCGGAAGGATGAAAATCTACAAAGTTGGTAGCAAGAAAACATATTGGCTTGAGTGTCGCGAATGGAAAAGTACATTTTAGGGTAACATAAGTAAAATGGAATTTTCCATATGTTATCCCCAGGAGCCACTCGTGAAAATACCTTCATCCTACTCAAAATCGACGTACTTTTCAACCCTCTTCGAGGCTTGCATGCGAAAATGGGGCACCTAAATATGTCACTATCTGACGGTCAATTACGATATAGACGGTAAATTCAATTTAATTCTGATGTGCATAAACAATAAACAGATAAAGACAAAATCCTAATACGAAATAGATATAGGGAATTAGCTGATGGTGTTTGCATATTTGTATTATAAGATAAAACGACTTTCTCTACAACCATAAATATATCAAATGCGTTTAAAGGTAAAAATTAGAAAATGGTTTTAAAATATATATAATAATTTGTGAACGTGTTATCACTTCGTTGTATGGGAGACCTATTTCAGTACCTATCATTACAAATTTTTACCGTTTAGCTTTATATCAAATTTGATAGGAAAATTACGTGGGGCTTTTTAATAAACGTTTCGACTATATGAGGGGCCCACCTTTCAAACGGAAATTCGCAATTATTTCTATATTTTCAGATAAGTTACATTGCATTTTTTGAACCGACACATATATTTATATTACATTTTGAACGGGTATCTCTGATCTGCTTTTTTTCCTTTATCATAAAGCCACCTTATCAAATAAATTTTGAAAAATGCTCAACATTAAAAATCTTGGTTAATTAAAAGTTACCCATCGGATGCTTCAGATAAAGAATATAGACATTGGTTGATCGCCCACGTAATAACCCAGCTTATTACGAACAACTAACAGCTGTAACAGTTTCAATATTGAGGTGATTGCCAAGTGCAATACATTGTTAAACTTAACGTTTCAATGACAAACTGAATGAATACATTTGCATAATTTAAGTTCGCGCATTCATTAACTACAGCGAGATAATAAATTTACTATAGGTAGGTACGCAAATACAGGGCCAGGAAAAAAAAAAATGAAAAAGATTTAAACATCGGTTTGTTTTGGCTCAAATCAATGGCTATAGAGCTGCCAGAAAGAGGCAGGTATAAGTAAAAAAGCAGAAAAAAAAGATGAAAGTTAATTTGTCTATTTAAGGAGCGGGAACAATAATTTAAAAAAAAATCAGGCAACAAAACCCATTTCTAATCTGTTGATCCTAAAGAAGTTTTTTTCGATATTTTTTTGTAAGCTGTGCCTGCTTTCTATAAATTCTGGGCGAATTGTATTGAACTGATTAATTCTACAAAAAATCCACTAATCATCGCTTTCACTTAACTTAAATTCGTTAACTTTTTACTACTCCATTTATCTACAAACCGCCGGCTTTATTTAACTAGAAGGAATCCGAAGAAACTCACTACGTTTCCTTATTATTCACAGAAGAGTTTTTCACCAATTTGCCTCTATTCGTTACAGTATCAAATAATTACCGATTACATTTTGTGTTCGATGCCGATTCCTCAAACCAAAATAATTTTATATTAACAAATACAGAATAATCTTACTTTTGCGAGGAAAACGATTTGTAAATATCTCCGCGGAAAAAATGTTCCCTTAATTATTATATGTTTTACGTTTTACTGATAAAGCGGGCGTATATTTCTTCGTGCATAGAGGCCTTGAGAATTATTTTTCAGTACACCGAAAAGATCCTGAGTCGAAGGGCACAAAACGCAGGATTCTTGTACACCTGGCTAAGAAGGGACTTCAAAAATGGAAATGGGACACCCTGTATTTTAGTATTTTCACATATTTATATCCTTATTAGGATCTATCTATTATTTATTTGGAGTTCTAGGTAGGTAGATATATGTGTTCGCATATGTCTGTAGTTACTCGCCAACAAGTTTGGTCAGCGTGGCGTTTCATGGCCAACAAACCTCCGAGCAAATGTCGAGTATCAAAACAAATCTGGATAGACCCCAGGTGGGTAGGGCAAGATGTCCAGAATCCCACCCCTCAAAAAAAGGCCGCCTCAAGGATTCTGGGGGAGGCAGAGATTCGATAAATAAAACAATACTCAATATAGCGACACTCAACGTAAGAACCCTAAGAACAGAAGACAGAACCCTGCAACTAGGAGAAGAACTACGAAATACGAAATGGGATATAATTGGACTGTGCGAAATCAAAAGAACTGAGGCGAGGACCTTGTTCACCTGAGATCTGGAAATATACTATACTACGTAAGCAAAGATAATACCTCGGAAGGAATCGGATTCCTGGTGCATAAGAGATGGACAGACCACATTACAGCTACAGTGTCTATTTCAGCAAGATTCGCATACATTATACTACATATTTCCCAGCGTTATCAACTAAAAATAATCCAAGTACCTATATGCCGCAACAAGTACACATAGACGAAGAAGTTGAAGAAATGTATGATGATATAACTTCAGCATTGGAGGAAAATAAAACAAAATTGCACATTATTGTCGGTGACTTTAACGCGAAGATTGGATATTGACAAGAAGGGAAATCCTGTATGGGTCCACATGGCACAGGAGTGAGAAACGACAGAGGACAGATGCTCATAAATTTCCTGGAAGGAAAACAACACAAAATAATGAACACTTTCTTCCAGAAAAAGCCACAACCCAAGTGGACATGGATAAGTCCGGATGGTCAAACAAAAAACGAGATTGATTTTGTCATAACAAACAAAAAACACCTGATTAAAGACGTTACTGTTCTGAACAACATTCAAGTGAGCGATCACAGGATGGTTAGGGCAAAGGTCAGAATCAATACAAAACACGAGAGGAGGAAGCTAATATCCGCTGAAAGAACAGGAAAGGATATCTATTATATTCGACAAAACGGAGCCCAATTCGAAAGTAACCTAAAAACTACGCTAACCAGAGAAATGGGAAGCTTCACTAATATAAACGATCTTATGCGTAGGTTTATAACAGATTGTATAAAAGAAAGTGCAAATAAAACTATACCAGGAAACAAAACACCAAACAAGAACAGTAAAATCTCAGACAACACTAAAGAAATTATTAGGGACAGAAATGAGAAATAAGAGGTCTATGATGATTGAGCAGTTGAAAATAAAAAACAAACAGATCAGAAGACAAGTGAGAGAGGATGTGGCCAGGTAATACGAGATGTGATAGAAGAAAACAAAGGTTCTAGAGTATTTAAGAAAAAACTATCGGAAGGAAAATCAGTAATAGTAACACTGAAAGATGAAAATGGAAATAAAATTAAAACCCGAACCGAGATCTTAGAGTTTGTAAGGAAATTCTATGAAGACTTGTATTCCGAAAAAGTTCCAGAAAGGCAACACGAAGTAACAGAAAAGAGAGCTAAACTGACTAGACATAACACTGAGGACCTACCACCTATATGTTGGAAACATGTTCCAACAATCATGCTATCTCTTTTTGATGGCAAAATATTTTTATACATATAAAGTTTGCAACACTGCAGCGTTGTCGTCATGTCTATTTTGTCATGTCTGTCAATATATTGCGCGCCATTTTTGTCATTGCAGCAGTGTAGCTTGGAGCTTGTCCACGTTAACAAGCATCCAGAAACCTTTTCACATTTTAATAAATTTTATAATCTAGCTCTGCCCTGTGGGCATCTAAGCAAGCTCTGGCTTCTTGTCATCTTGTAGTAGTAATTGTAAATAGTGTAAATATTGTGTAAATTGTTGTAAATATAGTGTCAGTGAAAAGCGCGTGTGTTTTAGTTCCCTATCCAGTCGATCATCCAGTCCACATAATTATACAGTCCACTAATTATCAAGTTATTTATCTTCCATTATGTGGTTTTGCACATAATTTTGGCCAGTTCGAGCCGGATACTGGATAGTTCGGAACCTAAAAGTGCTTTAAAAGCCCTCAAAAAGTGCCTTTTTAGTGGTTATTGATTGTTCCATCGTGATTTTTGGCGCCATGTGATGCAAAAAATCAATCATCCACTGTGCAGTCTGCACGTGTCTCAAACAACGTTGGGTTCCACGTGCCACCAGCGAAGGTTTCCGCCGGAACCGGAAGTGCGTAAGTAGAGTGGGGCGGAGCAAACAAACTTCACTTGTCAAATTCAAAAGGGTGCTTCTTTTTCTCGTCTGGTTCAACCCAAGTCACCCCGGGTGCAGTATCCTTGCTTGGTGCAATGAAGTACAGCCCCGGAGCAACGAACATGAAAGTGAGAGTTCACCACCCCGACAGCTTAACCTCAAATTAAATGTCAAACATTTGTTTACGTTTTGTTGTTTGTTGTTTGTGTATTTTGGATTTTTGCAGTGAATTTGAGTGAATTTGCATTATTTTTGAAAAACTGAATTTTTCGCATTAATTATTGCTATTTTTTCATTATTTATTTAAAGGATGAACAATTATCCGTTTTTCGTTTTGTTAAGTAGTTTTTTAAAAAAAAAAAAAATCTAATTTATTAGGTAATTTTAAATTTTGTTTATAGATTTCTTTTGATATTTTCTTATTTTTTTGATTGTAAACTTTGTAAATATGGCTACCAAAAAGCAAATTGATAAATTATTGTCAAAGAAAAAGCAAGCAATCGACTCCATGGTTAGAATAAGTCGTTATATTTCCGATCACAAATCTGATCCTGACAGTGAGTATAAAACCGACCAATTTTTAGTTCGGAAGGAAATATTGCAGGACAGTTTTCAAAAGCTTAAAGACATTCAAGTTGAAATTCTGTGCCTTGATGGTAACTATGATGATTCAATTGATGATGTAGAAACTCTTTTTTATGATGTCATTGTAAGTATTAAAAATTGTTTACCTAAATCTAATTTACCAGGACCAGCTAATACTAGTAATTTAGCAACTAATATTGCTCAATCGGTTTCAATTCCACCTACTCAAAGTAATAATTTTATTTCTGCTGCTAAATTGCCCCCAATCGAGATACCTACCTTTGATGGAAAAAATTTAACCAATTTCAAATCTTTTATCGATATATTTAATGCTGTCATCGATAAAAATCAACAGTTAAAAGATGTTGAAAAGCTCTTTTATTTGAGAAATTATTTGAAGGGTGAGGCTTTAAGCTTAATTGATAATCTGCCACTAATAAATTCTTCATATCAAGGTGCCATAGATATTTTAAATAACAGATTTAATAATGAAACTATGATCATAAATTCACATATTTTTTCTATTTTGGATATTCCTGCCATACAAAAAGGTACAGCTCATGCACTTAGAGATTTTGTAAGTCGCATCAAGCAGCAAATTGGAGCTCTCAAAAACCTAGCCCAGCCTGTTGACAACTGGGACATGGTGATGATTTGTATTTTAAGTAGAAAAGTTGACCAATTTACCAACAGAGCCTATCAAATAGATCGTGATAGTTCCAAATTGCCGACTTTGGATGAATTCTTGGCCTATTTAGAAAATAGAGCTACAGCCTTAGAGGCAACTAGTAGTACCCCAGAGCATAAAACTAAAGAAAAGGTTTACGGTTTATTAACAAAACAAACCAATGTAAAATGTCCCTTTTGTTCAATATCTGGACATAAACTGTATAATTGTAAAAAGTTCAAATCCGTACTAGTAAAGGATCGTATATCTTTTGTCGACAGACAGAATTTTTGTAAATTATGTTTGAATATTCATTCTGGAAAGTGTAAAATGTTGTTTCGGTGTGGTATGTGTCAAAAGGAACACAATACCCTGCTGCATTTGGACAAGCAATGTGAAAATAATAATTTTCCTGACAGAGTACATGTAAATTTAGTTTGTTCAAAGTCTAGAATAGTACCTATAAATAAAAAACTTACCATTCCTAGATTGGAACTTAATGGAGCTTTGCTTTTAGCAAATCTGGCAAAAAAGGTGTCTATCTTATTGCAATCAAAAATTGATAAAGTATTTATTTATTCTGATTCGACCATTGTACTTGCTTGGTTAAAATCAGATCCTCTGAAATTAAACCCTTATGTGGCAAACAGAATTATAAAAATTCAAAACTTAACTTCAACTTTTAAATGGTTATATATTAACACGAAAGAAAATCCTGCCGATTGTCTATCCAGGGGTCTCGAGCCTCAGGAAATTGAGTCAAATAATCTGTGGTTCCACGGTCCAAACGTTCTTTCTGATATTAATTTTTGCCATAATGAGATTCCTATAGAAATTCCTGCTTCCTTGCCAGAAGAAATTTTTTTAACACAAGTCATAAAAACAAAGCCAAATTCATTTTTTGAAGATTTTTCATCCCTTAGAAGACTTCAAAGAGTTTTTGCCTATATACTTAGATTTGTTCACAATTCTGGAAAAAATTCTGGTGAAAAACTTGAGGGAAGTTTGAAGCTTTCAGAACTGGAACACAGTCTTAGAGTAATCATAAAATGTGAGCAAGACTTTTACTTTTCTAATGACATTAAATCTTTACTTTCCAATACCCCTTTAAAATCCTCATTAAACTCTTTGTCGCCGTTCCTAGATGGCAATGGATTATTGCGAGTGGGTGGAAGGTTACATAATTCAAACATTCCATATAATCAGAAACATCCTGTGATCTTGCCCAAGGAAAGTCACATCACCAAATTAATTATAATACAAGAACATTCAACTTTGTTGCACGCTGGACCAAGACAAGTTTTAGGTTCCCTAAACCTCAATTATTGGCTCATAAATGGAATAAGATTAATTAAAAAAGAGCTACACAAATGTGTGATTTGCTTTAAATTCAAAGCAAAATGTTCCACTCAATTAATGGGTTCCTTGCCGGAAAAAAGAGTCTGTTCAGCCAGAGTGTTTCAAAATGTCGGGGTAGATTTTTGCGGTCCCTTCCTCGTTAAGCAATCTCGAATTAGAAAATCCGTAAGTTCCAAGGCATACATAGCACTTTTTGTGTGCTTTTCAGTCAAAGCAATTCATATGGAACTGCTTTCAGACCTGACAACCGAAAATTTTCTAGCTGCTCTGAAGCGTTTTATTTCGCGGAGGGGGAAGCCCGCAAATATTTTCTGCGACAATGGTTCCACGTTTAAAGGAGCCGAGAATAAAATCAAAGAGTTTTATAACGAAACAGAAAAAATTGAAAATTATTCCCTTCAGGAAAAAATTACATTTAATTTTATACCGAGCTATTCTCCAGTTTTTGGTGGTTTATGGGAAGCTGGAGTAAAATCGGCAAAATTTCACATCAAGCGAGTCATAGGTAGCAATGAGCTTACCTATGAACAATTTAATACTCTTATTGTCCAAGTAGAAGGAATTTTAAATTCCCGACCACTTGTAGCCTTGTCACAAGATCCTTCAGATTTGGACTATTTGACCCCTGGTCATTTTTTGATAGGTGCGCCTATCACAAGCTTTCCTGACCCTGATTTGACGGAAATTCCCCAAGGTCGACTTAAGTTTTGGAAATTGTGTGTCCAGATGCAGCAGCATTTTTGGAAAAAGTGGTATCACGACTATCTAACGCAACTCCAAAATAGGCCAAAATGGCGTGATGAGATGCCTAACCTTAGGGAGGGCTTGTTAGTCATTTTAAAAGAGGATAATGTACCTTCTTATAAGTGGCCAATGGCAAGAATAGTTAAAGCAATACCTGGAAAGGACGGCAAAGTAAGGGTTGTCGAAGTGAAAACCAAAAAAGGTATTTATCTCAGATCGGTTACCAAGATTGCAGTGTTACCGATTGATGACAATAATTGTTAATAATATTTTTGAAAATTATTCACAAAATTCTGTACATATATTTGTAAAACATTTAGATTTATATTTATATTCAATTAGCTATACTCGTATATACATACATAATGTCATACTATGTGTTCCAGAAATGTTTTTAGCTTTAATTGTTAGTTAAGTTTTCGTTTACTGGATCATCATTGAAATCATACCTTTTTTTAAAAAAAGGGTTGCTTACTTTCTCTTTAATTTTTTTATTTTTTTTTGCTGGAAAATTTTACCTTGGTTTCATGTGAAACTCTAGGCCCCCCAGCATGTTGGAAACATGTTCCAACAATCATGCTATCTCTTTTTGATGGCAAAATATTTTTATACATATAAAGTTTGCAACACTGCAGCGTTGTCGTCATGTCTATTTTGTCATGTCTGTCAATATATTGCGCGCCATTTTTTGTCATTGCAGCAGTGTAGCTTGGAGCTTGTCCACGTTAACAAGCATCCAGAAACCTTTTCACATTTTAATAAATTTTATAATCTAGCTCTGCCCTGTTGGGCATCTAAGCAAGCTCTGGCTTCTTGTCATCTTGTAGTAGTAATTGTAAATAGTGTAAATATTGTGTAAATTGTTGTAAATATAGTGTCAGTGAAAAGCGCGTGTGTTTTAGTTCCCTATCCAGTCGATCATCCAGTCCACCTAATTATACAGTCCACTAATTATCAAGTTATTTATCTTCCATTATGTGGTTTTGCACACTATAAGTGAATATGAGATCAAATCCGCCATGAAGAAAATAAAAAATAATAAAGCAGCTGGACCAGACGACATAGTGATCGAATACATCAAAATGGGTGGCCGAAAACTTTTAGTGTACCTGGACCTGGACTCTTCAATCGCTGCCTCCACAACAGGGAAATACCAGACTCCTGGAAAAACGCAAATGTTAATGTATTGTACAAAAAGGGCGATAAAGAGGATATAAGGAACTACAAACCTATTTCACTGCTGTCTCATCTCTACAAATTACTAACAAAAATATTGAACAACAGAATCGCTGAAAAACTAGATGCTTTCCAGCCTGTGGAGCAAGCGGGGTTCCGCGGAGGTTAAAACACGGGAGAACACTTGCATTGCGACAAGTGATTGAGAAATCCCAAGAATACAATCAACATATATATCTTGCCTTCATTGACTTCGAAAAGGCCTTCGATACTGTCGAAAAATGGGCCTTTCTGAACGCTCTGAGGAGATGCCGTATAGACAACAATACATCAAAGCCCTCTATGATAACGCCACCATGACAGTTCAGGTCTACGATGAAACCAATTCTATACCCGTAAGCCGAGGGGTGAGACAAAGCGACACAATCTCGCCGAAAATATTCACTGCGGCTCTAGAGGATATATGCAAAACGCTAGAATAGAATAATGTGGGCATTAACATCAACGGTGAACACCTTAACACTTCACGTTTTGCAGATGACATCGTACTCCCCTCAGACAAAATGGAAGACCTCCAAACTATGCGCTTAGTCCTAAACAACGCTGCAAAAACCCATGGTCTTCAGATGAATACGAGTAAGACAAAAATAATGTCAAGCTCTGGCGACGCTACGATGGTCGATTTGGGTGACAACAAGGTAGTGAGGACGGTCGATGAATACATATATCTTGGACAGAAAATATCCTTCGATAAGAACGTGCAACTGACGGGCAGCGTATGTAAGTCTTATCAACGTATTTAAGACTAGTTTTCCGCAACACCTCAAAACCCAGGTCTTCAACCATTGTGTGCTGTCTACCATAACCTATGCCGCAGAAACGTGGACCCTGAATGGCAATTTAATGGTCAGACTTAGAATTGCACAAAGAAAGATGGAACGGAATATGCTGGGAATACGAATGCGAGATAGAAAAACCAGATAGTGGATCCGCCAGAAAACAAAAGTAATCGACATTGCTGAACATATAGCAAGATTGAAATGGGAATGAGCCGGACATCTCATGAGGACAGAGTACAATAGGTGGACAAAGAAAGTGACCGAATGGCGACCAAGAACTAGCATAAGGAACCCAGAATGACCAAAGACCAGATGGAGAGACGATATACAGAAGGTGGAAGGAGTACAGTGGATGAGTAGAACAGGCAACAGAACCGGATGGAGACAACTTGGAGAGGCGTATGTCCAAATGTGGACCGAGATGCGCTGAGAATGATGATGATGATAATGATGTCTGAGTATGGGTGATAAGGTCAATTAACAGGGCATTGCAGATTCAATAAGCACCTGGAAAGAATGAGCCTGGCAGAAGATAGCCTGTGCAGGTTCTGCCAGGAGGCGGAAGAATCTGCCGTACATGTGTGGTCCCATTGCGAAGCATTATACAGGCTCAGATTCACAAAACTTGGTGAGGAGAAGCCCAAACCGGTAAGCTATACGAAGTGGTCAGTCTCACGGCTCTGGAGTCTGGACAATGCACTCTAAGGTCAGACAAGAGATACCACAATAAATCTGACAGGGTTGCAGTCGTAAAGCACGCTTCTACGCCATCTACGTTCATTAAATCTAATGAATGGGTGATAAAAATCATCTTATTAGAAAAAGCATAATTATTATGATCATGCGAATCATTACATGAACTATATAGTTCTATTTCACATAATCTGTCTCTAGGAGAAATCTGGCATAGCGTTTATTAATAACTAGTATGAGAGCCCACTGCTGCGACAGTTATCGAATCGAGACGGTCCGGTCCTTCTTATTAACTTCAACAATAAACGTTCACGGAAAGACTATGCTGCAGCAAATATTGTAAAGACTCTCCATTTAACCGATTTTGTATCTCTGTGTCAAAACCCACATCCTAATAAGTAAAACATGGATTACTGATGCCTGCCGAACTAAGAGATGCCTCCATTTTTAAAAAGGGAGAAAAGGCTCAATGTGGAAATTTCAGAGGAATATCTTCACTTTCTGTAGCGGGAAAGATACTTGCCAGGATACTGTCAAATCTTCTAATCCCAACTGCCGAAGCAGACCCTCCCAGAGACACAGTGTGGCTTTAGACCCAACCGAGGTATAGCTAACATGATTTTCAGCGTGGCCTCCATGGCCTTCATGGATTTGTGAAAGTATTTGATTCGGTAAACAGAGAAGCTCTTTGGACGATATTGGGTGTCCGCAAAAGTACATCCAGATAATTCGCCTGCTGCATGATAATATAATTATGAATGCAACCGTCTTTCCAAATAACTACAGGCGTTAAACAGCGATGTGTTATGGCACTTACATTACTTTCCCTATTTATGGGATCCGTACTTCACCTTGTCGAGGGTCAACTGCCGGCAGGAGTGAAAATTCTGTACAGACTTGATGGCTTATTCAACCTAAACAGATTACGAGCCAAGGCGAAAGTATCGACGACATCGATAATTGAACTTCAATAGCCGATAATAACGTCGTGATGGCCAATACAGAGGAAGATCTTCAGGTAATTATCAATGCATTCAACCAGGCTTACAGGAGAATCGTCCTAGAGGTCAACTTTAACAAGACGCCGATTCTGCACCAACCCGCACCGGGCACTACTCCCCAGTCCCCAATCTCTAAATATAACTATAAATGACCATGCTTTGCGGAACGTAGAACCCATACCTTGGGACCGAAGCTGGGCAGAAAAAAGAGGTAATCCGTTATTCGTTAATTAACAAAGCTAAAAAAATTGCTTAAGTTAAATTTTCAAGTTAACCTAAAAAATTATCAACGGTTTTCTTAATTTCTGTTACATTGGACTTCCGTTAACCTTATTCCGTAACGTTCGTTAATGACGTCATCTTGTTTGCTTGGATTGCGCGTCAAAGTCAACCGTGACATTTTGTACAGGCGCAGAAAGATTCCCAATTTTCAGTTCGCTCTGTTGGTTTCTGCACTACGCAGTTTGGAACTGTTCTGGAATGATTCTAGCTTTGTTTTGGTTTCACTAAGAACTAGTTCGGAGTCATTCTGCACATCCGCATATAATAAACAGCGTTGTCGTTTTTTCAGAATCGTAATCTAACTGTGTTGACAGCGTTATGGATTATTTAGATCCATATAAGAACAATTCTGGGGTTGTTCTAGAACGGTTCTCGCAGCTCTTGACTTGAATTATTAACCTTCAACTACCCGCGCCGGTAATAAAATACACCATTTCTCCTAAAAGGGCGGTAAAAACCCTATCCGGTAACCCACACTCATAACCCTCGATGTAACCTACGGCCGATGTGCAAAGCGCAACTGTCTGAGCACCTAGTAAACATGTTTACTAGGTGCTCAGACAGTTGCGCTTTGGTAGCTGAAAAGTTTGTTGATTTGTTGACAATTTCTTTAGGGTACCACACCAGACTGTAGTGCAATGCAAGCATTCATGGGTTCACTATTGATATCTGGATATAAGAATCAAAATCATATCCACTTTTTGGAACTCTAGACGACAGATGGTACCGGTTCTGAAATTTTTCGAGCATGTATGGGTAAAAACCGATTCCTAGCATGACAAATTAAGGCGAAATGTTTCGTTATCCTTATACATTGTTTCATGCACTCAATCACACATTCATAAATGTGGTGTACATAATACACCGCGCGGGTAGCTACAAGAGATTCGAGAGCGCGGGCAGCTAAAGGTTAATGAAAAAGAATCACTGAATAGTGACACGACTGTCACGTGTTTCGCTCATATGAGCATCATCACAGAGTAAAAATTAAAACCATAGAACACTACATTTTGAGAAACATACAGACATCTACAATTTGGGGTAAAAGCCGCTTGCCCCACCTAGCTAAGCTGTGATTCTTTTCCATTAATAAAAAATCTGAGACCTAGATTTAGTGATTTTTTTCTTTTTTGTTCAGAAATCAGGTCTCTTTAAGAAATAGGGACGAATTTTTTGAATAAATTGTGGATGATTAACTCTTAACGGATAACTTTAACTTGCGTTATACTCTCAAAAACTTAACGATTAACGATTATCGAAGTTAACTTTTTGAGTAACGAATTAACGATTAATAAAGTTTACTTTCCGATTAACTTTGCTCACCTTTGCTTGGGAGCCATCTGCCAGCGGATGCAACCATTGAAGCTGAAATCCTACATCGCTTGAAGTGTGGGGTAGTGGGGCGTTCGGGCGACTTCTAGAGCCAACAATCACGACATCAGCGCTAAGACCAAACGTCGCGTCTATAATGCATGTGATACCAACACTTAGGTACATGTGGCTGCGAAACATGAACAGAAGACACATAAAAAGCCTAGAAAAATACCACCAACGATGCCTAAGAAGGATCCCACGGATTAGATGGCAAGACCAACGAACGAACATTAGTGTTTTAGAGCAGGCCAAAACAACTAACATGGAAGCCTTCATCATCAAGCACCAACTTCGCTGGACAGGTCATCTCGTCCGCATCCACGACAGATTCTCTACAGTCAACTGAAAGAGGAAAAACGAAATCAAGAAGGTCAACAAAAACGCTACATAGATGTTCTCAAGGAGAAGGACCACAGAGGAAGAGACAATGCTGCCAGAGGCTGGGTTTGCCAACACTGTGGAAGAGTGCGCGGCTCCAGAAATGGCTTAGATATATAGCCATCAGAAAACGCACAATCGAAGACAATAAGAATAGTAGATCATACTCGGTATCGACTGATCGCCTATGATGATGAGATTTCAAGATCCCCATACAAGTGATAAAAAATAATACGAAAAGATTATTTTTAGAAGAAAAATCAACTTTTTAAATTACTTATGGCTGAAACGTTTTTCACCTGAGGTAGTGGTACATTATTTTCGCGAACTCGTTCCCAACCTCTAACTCATCTGAGCGTAAAGTTTTTATGCAAAATTCAACTAATTGAGAACAGCTCGATATTATCTACGAAAACACAAGTGTGAAAAATAGTAGCACCAACTCCTTATCACTCATACTATGAGTTTGCAATGATTCTGGTCACGGCCAGATTACACAATAGGTGTGGTTGAGCCCCGTCCGTACGACAATGAAGAGATACTGAATTCTCATATAAAGCGTGCTCACTAGTTGCATACCTGGTTTCGAGCTTCTTAGCTCTCATTAATCTAATATAAACGAAAACATACCAAATCAGAGAGACATCTTTGAAGGAGACTCTAACGACAAGATAGGAATAAAATGTGCAGGCTCCTTCTCTTCGTAAGTAATTTTCGAGCTAGGTATGTTCCGCCACACTCTCAAATAGATTTTTTTTTTCAAAATTCGAGCACATAATTAAGGAACAGTTGGTTTAGTTTTTATTTTTTTCAATTCGATTCTAAACATTTTTCAGTAGATATCCTATTTCAATCCAATATTATAAAAAATGTTAACCATAACCTTCTATTGTATAATTCCATATTAAACAATCAAGGGACTGTAAACTAGCATAATATGGATGTTGAAAAATTTTATTCAAAAATGGCACATTTATCATTGCTTAATAATGACTAAAATGTTTTCATATGTAGGATTAACCTTGACGATCCCAAGTTGCAGTTGTGGAACTATCGGCTCGCTGTAAACTATTCCTTTATCCCATTTATCATATTAGATCAGGAATGTCGTGTTTTAGCTTTTTCATTATGTGCGAATGATATATTTAATTATGTTTGAAAAAAAAACCAAAGATATCTCGGTGACATTGGCATTTTCAACTACCAATTAAATACTTACCTTATTTTGTATGCCTCGATTTGAAATAATAAATATAACTGTAATTACAGTGAGACTAATTTTAGGAAAATTCTGACAGTGAATATTTTTATAGGTATATAAGATGTTCTATAAAATGAGAAAATAAATCAACGACGACCTGCTCGAGGACCTGCCGTTGTCTGTCAGCATAAAATCATCGTTTAACGCACTCTACAAAGTGACAACCATCAAGTGTAATTCAGTGGTATAGTTATAAATAAAGTTGCTTAAACGAACGTATGTCCTTTGCTTGAGATTCATTACTGCGAAATAATATTTTGTGATAGAAAGAAAATACTATTATGCAGCAATGAATCTCAAGCAAAGGACATGCAATATAAGAGGTTGGCTCGTTTATCCCATAAAGAATTCATCTATTTCGACACACCGCATTCCAGCATGATTTGATCAAGGAAAAATTAGCGAAGTGACTGCCAGATCTTGGTTGGTTCGTTGGTTGGTGCCCGATCTAATAGAGAAGAGAATGGTTTTTAAGCCATTGCACATTTTTCGGTCTAGTTTCTTGAGTGTGAGACATTTAAATGAGCGTTTATCGTCCCGTTTTGTACATCTGACTCGAGCAAGGCCAATGCTTAAATTATGTTTCACATATATGCATAGTATACGTCCAATTAGATTCGCATAATATATTGAAGTTGGCCGTGTTAGCTAATACTACAGCATTACTGCCGGACATCTTGGGGGCGATTGTATTAACTATTACGCCACTAATCTGATATTGTCTGTCCCTCTTATTGTACTAATTGATTGAGTTAATCAACCGTAGCATGGACGCACTACTCAATATGCAATGCTTATTTTGTAATTCTATTATTGGTAAATATGTTACAAATGGAAAATGTGGTCCCAAAAACGCCACACGAACAAGTTTCAGAGATATTATTTCCGAAATTTCGTATTGCTCGTTCGCTCGTTCGAATTAATAAATAAGCGGAAACAATTAAAATGTTTGCCTAAATTAACAATCATATCCAATATGACACTACATGAACATCTCAAGCGTTTCAATCCCGATGTTTAATCATTTCAAAATCACAACCCTAATATAGGTAGCTATAGGGTAAATAAAAGTCGCAATTTGCTCGTTATAAAATTGTATTAAAGGATTGCGCACTTAGTATATGGGATTTTGGCTCCCCTCCAAATTCGCTGGTCTCAATTTTTTTCCCTAGATTTCAACCTCCTGATAAAATATTCTCATGGGCATAGGATTTGAAAATGCGTTAGTAAGGGGTTTACAGGGGTGGAAAAGGTGAGAATGAAGAGGACCTTCATTAGCGGCCTTGACGTTGATCTTGGTCATGGTTTTGTCGCAAAGGTTAACTTTTTTCTCACAATATTTTACACATTTCTCTTCGTTTATTTGAATTGCCAAAAATCAACAATTATATTTTTATTTTTTTGCAATAGTCCTAGCAACCGCAACCTCCTGGCTTGTTACACGCGCATCAAAAATTCTGAACTAAACATTTAGGTTTCTCTCCATTTTCCCTCTGTTAACGCAAAAATTCACAGATTTCGCAATTCTTACAACCATCAGAGACATTGGAAATGATAACACCATTATATGAAACCTATTTAACACAAAATATATACATATTTCTAACGTCAGTGAGATACACAACTCGTGCTACGCACTCGTTGTGCATCTTCCACACGCATATCCTAAGTATGCTGTTGTATCGTAAATATCTATTATTTTATTGATATCTCCATCCAATAAAATAAACGCTAAACGCTATGATTTTTGTCCCATTATCCAATCAATCAATGAATCAATTTTGACCCGCAGATAACGATGTAACCCTTGCCGCGCGCTGCTGTTTGCCGCCTTTGCCGGCAAGGCGCAGTAAACACTGCGCTCACTGCGACACGCTTCGCTTTGTACTTCAAATTTCACTGCACGCCCCTGGCGACACCGCCGTCTTTTGACCTTGAACGAAAACTTCGAATTTGATCCCCATATACGCGAGAACATAAACATTTCCAATGTTAAAACAGAAAAACTAAAAAAATCGGCAATATTTGCGAGAGTCCTTCACTAGAAACATATCCAGGTCACGATCCCTCCTTTTTTGCAATACCTTAGGTGATTTTCATTTAATTTTGTGCTTTTAGGCAACCAGCACCTAAATCAAAAAAAAAAAACAAAAAAAAACTCAAAACTTTAAAAAAAATAAAACAATGGTTCCAATATGGTGGACCTAAAAACAGTTTGTACCAAATCTGATGTAAGATTATTTTGCCAGGAAGAATTGCAAAATTGACCGCAATAAGCATTTTGTAGTTTTGTTCGGTGCTGCGGCCCCCTTAAGCTAAACTAAACCTAAGATAATGAAGTAAGTATTGGACCTAGGTTTTATAAGCTGGCCTCCTGCTTAGAATTTCTCACGCGGGGGAGGGTTCTCTACGACAGTCGGCTTCCTATGGGAAGCTAAGTTTTCGCTTTCCAGGATGGGAAGTGTTCTCGGCAGTGCGAGTCTCAGGCTGAAAGATCAGGGGGTTCTAGCCGCACGAGGCCCTCAGTCTCTACTCAGTTCAGAAAAGAGGTTTCGCGCAACAATATAAGGTCTATTATGATAGATGTCTCACTCCTCACTTCCTACTTTTGATTACCTTCCCTGGTTGGGAAGGGTTTTAATCGGCATTGACGCCCTGTGTGATAACTCAGACTCAAAAATCGGTGATCGCTTCGTCGCCTCAATTCAGCAAAGACGGTTTAGGCATCAAGGCCTGTTATGGTGGGTAGTCGTCATTCGAAACTCTGTGGTGGCCTCTCTTGTGTGGTCGTAGGACCCGGTGGTAGTTCTGTATGCTTTAGCTGGTGTGCGTTATTGCTTATTAAGTTTGTGGTGTATTCTGAAATGAGTGCTGCAGTGGTTCATGTACGGTATCAGTAATTAAGGGTGGGCCCGAGCATGGATTTGTATAGCATTAGCAGCCGAGTTTTGTTACTGATGGTTACCTTGCCCTTCCAGGATATAAACGGAATAATCCTCCGGCATGTTTTTGAGTCTATGGTGGTGGGCAGGTTAGGCTTTGATTGTAATGGAGACCGAAATATGGTACACTGCTTCTCCAAGAGTTGTCCTGGTTGGATATTATCACGCGTTACTGAGATATGTGATGAGTTTGTTGGGACCGTATGGCCTGATACTTGATTGGGTTTCTTTTGAGTCGAGGGTTTATCTTGTAATGACAGCGGTGTTATCAGCGAAGAGAGCTACTGGGGTGTTGGGTCCAGCTGGAAGTATGATGTGTTGCATGTAGATGTTGAACAGTGTAGGGGATAGTGCGGAGCCTTGAGGGACTTCGGAAGTCATGCTCACTATTCTGGAACAGGTGCTCACAACGTTCGGATGGCAAAAAATGAGTGGATTAGGCAATCACCTATTCTAGAGTTTCTATCAGTAGAATTGGCCTTGGAGAGGCTCCGGTAGACATTTTCTTTTTGAATCCGTTTCCGATTAACCTGGCGAGACTAGTGGATGGTTGGATTTTGTTGGCTGGCTCTAAACCCGAACTATTGTGCAGAGAGCAGGTCTCAATCCTGAAAGTGGCCGTCAATCCATCTGAGGATTATTTTTTTCTGCTATTTTGCCGATAGCAGCCTGATTGGTTTGTAGTATAGTAGGTTGGTAGCTGCGCTTCCCTTGTGGATGAAGATGACGTTGACGTTCGTTCGTCTATTCTGTGGGGAAGTGCTGGGTTTTCAACATTCCGTTCACCATGTTGGTTAGTTCTGCGACATTTTTGATGGGGCATCGGCGCGAAACCGTCTAATCGAATTTTTTCGGTCCTAGCGCCTTTATGATTTTGGTTCTGTTCATCGGATCCTCGACCTCTTTCTGATCAACGAGTAGGAAGCCGTCGCCTGGAAAGGAACCATTTGTAGGTACCGGAACGTGATCCTGGTGATATGGTGGATTGGATTGTGGACTAGGTATATGGGCAGATCTCTGGGTTACGAGATGTGGAGAACTGCTCTTGAGAGATGTCGTCTTGTTGTTGTGAACGATACGTGCAGAGGAGTGGGATTTCTGGGACATTTGGCGAGAACTCTGATTATCCTCCGGTAAAGACGTCAATCGATCGTTCTCTTTCATACTTATAAATTTCGGAACATTTATTATACATCGTCAAATTCTACCAAATTGCAATGAAGGAGCCTCAACAGCAACAACCGAATTGTGTTTCTGAGGGTGCTAAAGATAAGAATCATGATCAAAGCTGCGTTCAGGATCTTGAGAGGTTTTCAGGACCCGAAGAGATGCTCCCAAAAAAATTATACATCAGGCAATTAATTCATTTGAGACCGAGCTTAGAGCTGGTTACGCTCAGTTATCACAAGTCAGTATAACCTATGGTTTTTATGCGATAACTATATTATTTTCATGACGAAAACACGTAAGTTAGGATAAGGTGCGGATTTTTAACTCTTTCATTTATATGTATATTGCAGTAAGTTTAATAAAAATACGATAATAATAATTGAAATATCATTCCTTCGTAAGGAATTTATATTGAAAATAGGAATTTTCATGACATCTGACATCGGAATTGGAAAAAAATGTGCAAAATATGTAATAAAAAATGAAGGCTTTCACGGCCGGTCAAATCTAGTAAAAACGTTTTTTCCGAGCTATAATGCCGTGGTCTAGTAGGTACTATTTCTACCTAACGTTTCGTCTACTGATGCGGTAGACATCTTCAGAGGCGGTATGATAGAGGACGAAGTGTTCTCTTCCGTGTTCCGCCGATGACAGTCATCGGAGGAACACGGACGACCTAACGAAACGTTAGGTAGAAATATTACTAGACCACGGCATCATAGCCCGGAAAAAACTTTTCTACTAAAATATGTAATGCCGGGCATACACATATGGCGAAGTCTGGAAAACGTTAGCCAACACGATTTTGTGGTTGGTCTGTTTGTTGAAATGGGCCGCAGCTAACCCAAGTTTGCCTGTGTTCGCTTGGTTGTCGGCAGATGAAGACAAATCAAAGGGATTCGGGAGAGTTTTTTTTCTGCCTGCTATTTTCTCGCGAATATTTTGACAATGCGGCCATTGTGTGGGTGTTACAATTGTATACAACTATTCGGACGAATATTTTGACTAATGTTTCGGCAAATATATTAGCCAATGTGTATGCCCGGCATAAGAAATGAAAGCTTACATGTGTACCTTTCGTTATTATGTTCAACAAGAAAGTTGCCTTGATTTTTTTTCCTACTATAACATTTCTTGAGATTATTTTTCATCACATCATATATTTCATTTTAGGTGTTTATTTTGTTTCTCATGTGGTGACTATCTGGGCATAATACGAAGAATAAACTACTAAAAGTTAGATTTTGGTTCAATATGAGCGTCCTTTATCTGAGTGGTCAATTTTTTATTTGTATTTAGGTTAGTCTTCATTTGTAACATTTCGTACATGATTGTCTATAATGACATGCTTCCATTCCGGTTGATATAAGGCTTGTGGACCCGTGCTTTAGAACGTCAAGACTTCAATGACGACAGTATGAAGAAGTAAATACGTTGCTCCTCTATGATACATTTTTTGCCAAAAAAGATTATTAAGATAATCTCAGTGATTTTTTCAAAATTATTTTTAAATTAAAGCCTGGACATCTTGGTTAAGAAATAATAATTTTTTTTTCTAAAATTGCAACCTTCCAAACTAAGCACCCTTAATATTTCTTCCCTTTGACAGCTGTTTTTTTTTTGTATTAACACGAAATTCTAACAAGTTGTCAAATAATATTTGTCTTACTTAGAAACACTTCATGCTTATCAAAAACCACGCACTTGTGAAAATATTGTCCTAAATTCAAAAATCTGGTTCAAAAAATGTTAGGCAAAAATAAGTTTTATCTCAAAATGGTTCACATGTACCCAATTATAGATTTTGATAGTAACTTATGTAAACATGCATAGAAATGATAAAGAAATGGGAACGAAAAATTTTAGAAGACGAATGTTTGGCTAATTTTAAAATTATGATATTATCCGTTCATTTTTAATTTGTCAATCTACATATTTATATGAAAAATGGTTTTTGAACAATATTTATTTTCAAATATTTAGCATAATTACAATAATTTGAATTACATTTTTCATGAAATTTACAATAATTATCAAATTATTATTAAAGTTTGTCAAGAACAGTATTTTATGCAACACATTTAAACGGGATTTTCAAGGTAATTTTTGTAAACTTAGTTGATTTAATTTTTCAAAAACGTTCCAACATTTGATTCGTTTAAAATGTGCAGAGTTGCGAAACCAATAAAAATAATTTATAAAATTATATTGATATTTGAAATTCAAGGATAACAATTATTACACTTAATGCGTTTTCAATCAATCAGGTAAATATATGCATTGCAAAATAGATAGGTACTTACCTAATACGAAGAATACTCAAAATATAGTTTTATTAGAAAGATAAAATTAATACTGATGCGGATAGATTATAAATTGTATTCTCCAATGGAACAACCGTATAGTAACCTAACGGAAAGCTATAGGTACTTTTTAGCGCAATATGTTTTTTTTTTTCTTTATAAAACTAAACCACGTTAAATATCACCGATATCGAGTATGATTATCTTCTTTTATATTCTTATTGTCGTCAATTATGCGTTTTCTGATGGCTACAAACAAACCAATTCTGGAGCCGCACACTTTTCCACAGCCTTGGCACACCCAGCCTCTGGCAGCAATATATCTTCCTCTGTTCTCTCTGCTACCATAATCTTCCTAAAAACATCCTTGTAGTGTTTTTGTTGTACTGTAGACTGTAGACTTCAGCGTTATTAATTAAGTTGGTGCTTAATAATAATAATAATAATAATAATAATAATAATAATAATAATAATAATAAAGGTTTATTTATTCCAAAAAAAAAAAATTACACATTTCAAATTTCTATCATAAATATGGAATAAAAGGCTGCATCAGCTCGCCCGAAATAGTACACTGACCAAGACAAGTCCATGACTTTATATTTATTTAACATTGAGGCGATTTGATAGGAAAATGATTTCTTGAACGCTTCAGTTTTGTGAGATGGTATTGTTTTAACCTACGAATGTTCACATTATGAAGGTCGGTTCGATATTTTATTCTTTGATGAAGGTATGGAGGACTTTCAAATTTTATAATTTTATAGAAAAAAAAACAGCAGAATGCAAGGCACGCCGACCAGCCATATTAAGCCACCCCAACTCGGGCAGTTTATAGGATATTCTTTGTCTACGCCTTATGCCAAATATCAGTCTGAGACAGGGGTTTTGCGCTTTTTGAACTCTCTTTCTATCAAGACTGTCCAGAAAAGGCCCGTATAAATGATCAGCAAAATGATGAGGGCTTTCATGTTAGTTGTTCTGGCCTCCTCTAAAACACTAGTGTTCGTTCGTCGGTCATTTAATCAGCAAAATCCTTTTTAGGCAGTGCTGGTGGTATTAGTCTAGGCTTTTTATGTGTCTTCTGTAGCTGGTCCATGTTTCGCAGTCAGTGTTGGTATTACAACTGCATTGTAGACGCGAAGTTTGGTCTCCGCACTGATGTGATTGATGTCTCTAGAAGACGCTCGAACGCCGCGCTAGCACACTTCAAGCGATGTTGGATTTCAGCATCATTCAATGGCTGCATCCGCTGACACATGGCTCCCAAGGTATGGGTAGTGTTCTACGTTCTGCAAAGAATGGTCATTCATAGTAATATTTGGGGATTGAGCATCAGTTCCCGGTGCGGTTTGGTGCAGAATCCGCCCTTCTTAAAGTTCACCTCTAGGCCGATTCTCCTGTTTATGCCTGGTTGAATGCATTGATAACTGCCTGAAGATCTTTCTCTGTATTGGCCATCACGACGTTATCATCCGCATAATGAAGTTCAATTATCGATGTCGTCGATACTTTCGTCTTGGCTCGTAGTCTGTTTAGGTTGAATAAGCCGCCATCAAGTCTGTATAGAGGATTTCTACTCCTGACGGCAGGTGAGCCTCGAGAAGGTGAAGTATGGATCCTATAAATAGAGAAACCTAAGTGTATGCAATAACACACAGCCCTGTTTAACGCTTGTAGTTATTTGAAAAGGTTCTCCTTGTCCATCGTTGTTTAGGACGGTTCCATCAAATATATATCCATATTTGGAAAGACCTTTGCATTCATAATCATATTATCATGCAGCAGGCGGAGTATCTGGATGGACTTTTGCGATTACCCAACCTTTGCCAAAATCTTCCAAAGAGCATCTCTGTTGACTGAATCAAATGCACTGAATCTATGAAGGCGGTTTTGTTGTCTGGATAGTTTCTACATTGAGCCTTGTCTCCCTTTTTGAAAATGGCAACTACAGAGGTCTCAGTAATCCCTATTTCACCTATTAGGATGTGGATTTAGGCATTTAGTGTGGGTCCTCCTTGTTCAAAGAATTCAGCAGAAATGCCGTCAGTATCAGCTGACTTATTGTAATTTAGTTGTCTGATTGTCTTTTCAACATCCTCTAATCTGGGAACCTCGCTCAGTTCTTGTTGTGTTGGTTTCTGTGGAATTTCGTTGAAGATGTCATTATTAATTTGTGATTCTCTTTTAAGTGGTTCCTGAAAGTGCTCCTTCCAACGAGCATTAATGGAAGAACTATCTTTAAGCAGTCTTGTGCCATCTTTGGATCGTATGGGATTGAGTCCTTGAGTGGTTGGTCCGAAAGAAGGCCCTGGTGCTTTTGATTTAGCTAGTTGCTGCATTTCGTTTCGAGATGAATATACAATATCAATTCCATTCCATCTAAATTCAGAATATATAATATAGATGTTTAATTATTATCGGTCAATAACGCTTCACGTTTTCCGTCCTATCCCGATCTATAAACATCCCTGTCAATCCAGGCATCCTGCTCCAAGCCTCTGCCTCTGATTACTTCATCCACTCCACTTTTCCAGCTTCTTCTCAATCTACTGCTTCTTTTTCTGCCCCTTGCCTTCCACTTAATGATTGATTAGGTTGGGTATTCTCGTATCTGCGATTCTTTGTGTATGTCCAAACAAATCAGTTAGTTGTCTTTTACTATAGTGTGTTTGACACACTTCTAATAGTCTATTTCAGTTGCTTCTAGTATTTTTGCGGTTCCGCCCGTCAAAATCTGAATATACTTTATATTTTTGATAATCCAGAAATTGAAAACGTCTGATTGCAGGCACCTGCGTTTGACCTGTACTAACCAAATTCAGGTAGAATTTTTTCTGTGAATCTGCAAAGTAGGTAACCGATCCCAAATTACAAAAATAATCAGTAGCATTAGGGCTTTTTCCTTACTAACTTTGACGTATCAAACAAAACCGTTAGATGATAAATCAAGAAAGCATAAAATTAGTATTGAAAAAAAATCGTACCTATTTCAATTAACAATTAATTGCATTTTTTTCTTTGCTCATGAGAAACGAATTCTTAATCGGGTGGCTTAGATTCTATATTGAATATTGAAGGTCGGTGACCCCTGAATCTGGTGTCTCTGGCTAGACGAAACGAAAGCATCTGCAACCAACGTTCCTATATAATGGCCCACATTTTTCTGCAGTTTTTTGCTAATGCAATTCGTATCAGATAATTATCCAGGCCATCGTCTTTTATACACTGCGCTGCGTAATGAGTAGTGATGGGTTTGATTTTGGTAACCATTTACCTACTTATCGATATCGTAATATAAACACTGATTCTTGAAAAATCAATCAATAGATTTAATTAGCATTTTTTTCAATAAATCCCATCAGTTTACGAATTAATTTAAACAGTTGTATGTATTTCGATAATGTTACGGATATCTGATTTCACAGTCAAAGACGACTAGAATTCCAGGAGAAATTTTCAATTATATACGTGCTGGTAATATTTCTTGGTAGATAACACACGATGCAACAATATATATCAGGAACGAAAAAAGTTTGTTTTCAATAAAAAATGTAGGTACATTGTGGTCATTTTATCTTGATAACATTTTGAACTGTCATAATTTCTTTATTTTGAAGTTATTTAAATAAATTTGAAAAAAATACTTTTTCTAATTGACTATTTGTGTGCATAACCGTCCAAATATATTAGTCTTTTGTTTTTGGTCTATCCAATCTAAAACTTGGAAAACAAGTCTACAGTATTTTTTGATGCGGTTTCTTGACTGTTTTTTTGAAATAGTGGAGGTTTTCTTGGGAGTCAGTCAGGTTGAAAAATGAAACAATTTTTTTTTTTTACGTTTCGGAATTTTCATTTAATTCCATCCTCAGAAATAGCAAAGTCAAAATTGTAAAAGTACAGATGTTTTTACATTTTAAAACTTATAAATATTTTTTTTGTATAATGACAAGGACGATGTTACAGTGAATGACAAACAGAGTAACTTATGCAACAAACAAGAATTCAAAAACATGGTTTTTTAAAAAAAATAAAACACATGCAGAAATGCCTGTCGCTTATTCTGTGTCAAAAGTAGTACATCGTCCTCGTCATTATACAAAAAAAATATTTATAAGTTTTAAAATGTAAAAACATCTGTGCTTTTACAATTTTGACTTTGCTATTTCTGAGGATGGAATTAAATGAAAATTCCGAAACGTAAAAAAAAAAAATTGTTTCACCTGACTGACTCCCAAGAAAACCTCCACTATAGTCTACAGTATGTTTTTTTATTTTACTTATTTATTCATTTATTTAGAAAAGCAAAGATACATTACAATAAGTACTACATACTACAGTCTATAATTTGAGCTAATGAAACATTCGTAATGCTCCTAGGTGCAGGGCACCTGTGTGGCATGCTAAATTTTAGTAATAAGGAAAACATCAAAGCCGTGTAATGCAATGCAAGTAGGCTTTCATGATATTAACAATTAAAATTTGAAAATTTTGGATTAATTTTTCTCGCTTTTCCATCCACAATTCCACAGACACGTTTCGATCTATCAGATCTCATCCTCATCAGTGTAGCTAGGAAAGCAAAGAAAACCGAAATTTCGCTCGTCGTATCAACAATTAAATATTGATAATGCTAGAAATCCAGAAGTGTAACAAAATAATATATTTAAATTTTTAGCAAATATTAATATCTACAAATATAAATTTTTTAAGATTATCAGAAATGTAACTTTTACATCTTTTTTTAAACAAATATTGGCTTTTTAGGTGTCTGATACTCTTAGGAATTATGTTATATAAGCCCTAGATAGTTTATCAATCTTGGGTTTATATTTTTTTGGCTAGTTGGTATACACAACAAGTTGTCTGATACAGCTCTTGTAGTATAAGAATGTGATAAAAATTACTGTTTGTGTTCCTTATTATAGGTCTGTTTCTGCAGAAATCACAAACCAGTCAGAGGCGAATTTCATTGGTTGAAAACAGTCAGAAACTTAGTTTCGACCAATAAAATTCACTCTGATTGGTTTGTGATTTCTGCAGAAACAGACCTTATAGTGCCTTATAGAAACTAATCAGTAATTTTCGATTCAGGAATTCTCTCAGTAAATAAAATTTGTGAATGGAAATCTGGTCCTTTCACATGGCAATGGTAATCCCATTTAAAAGATTTCTGATCAGGGTTGGATGAACCCACCGGGAAATTCCCGGTGGGCCGATCGAAGTGTGGGCCGATCTTTAGAACAACAGGATTATCAAGATACCTTCAAACCAAAGTCTGAGATCATGTGGAAGGCCTCAATATTATGAAAGCACATAAGAATGGTCAATTCAACTTGTGGCGCATTGAAAAAAGAACAACGCAACATGAAAGAAGTATGAAGTGCTAAGAATGTTTGACAATTGGGCAAATACAGGACTGGAAGCAAATGAAAGTGATGTAATAATTCAAGATTCATTACCCGCAATTCATTCTCATGAAAAAAGGAGATGCCGCGGCTGTTTTACGGGAGGAGTTTGAAGATTTTGGAAGAAAATGGCGTGATTCGAAAAGGACAGAGTTGTATGACCTCTTTGGATGCAATGATGGAGATGAAGATAATGTAGATAACATTGGGTTGCATACAGGGATTGGATTAAAACTTTCTGAAAAAGTGTTAATTACATTCACTTTGCAAACAATGTTTAGTTTGCTGTTTTAATGTTTCATAAAACTACAGATTGTATCCGTGCAGCGTTGCCAGATATACCATTTAAATGGTATTTATACCATTTTTTCTTCTGTGATACCTGCGAAAATTTTGAGGATACCATTTTCCATTGTTCTACCATTTTTTTATGTTACCATTACCATTTTTTGCAAATACCATTTTCAATTATAACTCTTTCTTCCTGTGATGTCTAGTTATTTCACCGAATTGCTTTTATGTTTCCTTTTTACTGTGATTTTTTTTGTTATATCATTTGGGGTCGGTTTCTCAATAGCGAATCACGTCCGGGTTGGTTTTAACTCCAAGGTAAACGTGTCCAGTTGCAATGTTTACCCTGGAGTTATGCTTAGCCGGGGGGTGACCTACTATTGAGAAACCGGTCCTTAGGTACCAGTATGTCCTTATTTTAGCCTGTTCACAGATAGGGTTCGCAACATGCTTTTCAACACTTGAAGACATAAAAAATCAGTTAAGGAATCAATCGACTTACAATGAAAAATTTGGATGCGTTGATGATAGTGAACTTACATAACGAAATCTTAGGATTGTTGACTTTTGAGAAGATTCTTATGGAAATGTTCAACTTGAGCCCCCCATTAAAGAAAAAAATATCATTTTGATTGTTTGAAATCATCTTTGAAATAAAAAACAAGATAAGAATTATTTTTAAATTTCCCATTCTGCGTTTTCACTGTCGTTATTATATTATTAGATCACATCTAAGTGTGGGGATGTGCCCCATAAATCCATCAATGTATAGGCCGCTAGACTAAAATTTCCCGGCCCACTTCCAAAAGTTCGTCCAACCCTGTTTCTGATCAATTTTAACCCCTAATTATTTTGTATGGCTTACCCCCTTAAGGCCCAGTTTCACAACATATAGTAACCTGTAGCGGTTGGTTAACTTATACCTATTAGTTAACTACAGCTTTTGTAGTTGACTTGTTTCACAAAACTCATTAGGCAATCTAAACCACGTGACACTCAAGATGGCGTGGCGGCCACACATGGGCCAAAAAACACAAAAAAATATCTAATTGCTGCCGGATTTAATAGTTTAGGTACCTAGTCAACAAATATTTTATCAAATAATCAAAATCAAAGTTGCAAGCAAAACTCGAAGCAAAATAATTTAAAATACGCATAAAAACATATTCAAAACAAACTTGTTTGGCCGCAACGCCATATTGAATTTTCCTTTTTGACAGATGGATTGGATTGCCTAATACGGTGTTCAGTTAAGAAACCTTAAGGCTGCGTTCCGTATCTTAACCAGGAGCTACCGATCGGTATATAGCGGTTCGTCTATGCTGGCAGTCTGGTTTCTGAAAATGCGGTTTATGTGTGGAACGCTTCGGTTCAGCTTCGGTTTACCTTGGATGCTAGATGATAGAATATTATCCACTTAAAAATATATTTGTGATAAGAAATCAATATGAATGAATGTAATATTCATCTCTTGTTCCATTTTCACCGCAAATGCACTTCGAAAGCGAAAGAACATAAAAAAATTTAAAAATTATCACCTAACATAGCAAACAAAATGTCAGAAACAGAAACAACCAAAGCTTTTTGATCGGTAGATTCGGTGACAGTTGGGACCGAATTTTTCAGGAACCGCGTTTCATAACCTAACCAGATTTCAGGAGTGGTTAGGTTACGGAACGGGAACCGGAAAATCCAAGCCTTAGTTATTTGTTATTTTAAGGTTGGTAATACATTTTTGACAGTTCTTCGTCTTAAATTAACTGTGGCCCCTTGTCATATTTTTAACAGTTTTTGCGAGATTTCAAAAAGAAGACAACAGTCCCTGTTATCCTAACCTTGAAAAATGTGTTTTGTTCCTGTTTGATTTGATGATTTGTTTTGGTTTAAGTTGTGTTTTAAATAATTTGTTAATTATTTTCCACAATTTGACATTCTTATATCTTGTATTGAGTTCATTGTGTTGTGCTTTTGAAAAATGTCAGGTCGAGCGGCTAATTTTTGCAAAAAAAGATGAGCTTTTCCTTATTAGTTTAATTGATACGTAGAAAAATGTAATTGAGTCAAAAAAAAGTGAGGCAAATTTATGCAAAGACAAAGAAATGGCATGGGAAAAAGTGGAAGCTGGATTTAACGATTCATGCAAGGCTATTAAAAGTTTTAAAAGAAAAATACAGAAATATCAAGAAAAAAACCCAGGAGAAGTTTTTAAGAGCCAAAATGAAACTTATAAAAACTGGAGGTGGTGTTTACAAGCCCCCAATAGTTTCAGACATAGAGGAGGGAATAAAGAGCATCCTATTAGGGGACCAGCCAGTATGTGGTTGACAAAATAATTTCGATTCTGATGCAAAATCCTCGGCAAAATCTAATGCAATTGAATCTTTTCCTACACCAGAGATCGTTGAAATTTCAAGTATGGATTTCGGTCAAACTATGTTCAAAGCCTATTGTTTAAAAAAATATTTCTTTTTAGTTTCACATGAATCTCCGTCTCCTGACAAGAATTTTGATAAAGACAAGATCTATGAAGGTGAAATGGTGAAACAATATGATCAAATCAGTATATCTAATCATATTTTTGACTTATTTCAGTGAACAAATCTGTAGTATAACATTCCCGGGCTCGTTCAGCAAGATTGAACGGTGTGAATTTTTATTACCTCTTCTTATAACAAATCGTCTGAGAAACGAAATGAAAAACAAATAGGACCTACGTTGTGGAAACTTACTCAATTTTACTTTCTTGCCATGCGCCCGACAATAGCAAAATTAGGGAAATTTAAGGGAAGTTGTGATATGTAAAATAAACGAAACATTTGTGAAACGTCTACTTTATTATTAAAGTAAATCGTACCGTTCTCGACCTGTATTTAACGAGGGGAAAGAGCCCGGCAGAGAAACTCTCGATCTAACATTCCTCAAAAATCAAAACATACTGTGTCATTTTAATAATTAATTGTGAGTCAATAATTTAAGTCAATAAAGGTTTAAATTAGGTACCGTCCCTGTCCTTGTGCTGAAATTTTAATTCCACATACTACATTCAATCAACACTACCTATATTCAATACTGAAGAGTCTTTGTTGGTTAGCCAGTTTCACCATCAGGTACTGAGGTCCCGTACGGGATGCTACTCAGCTATAGTTGTTATTTTGAGCCAATATCTCTTTGGTTTGTTTGCTAGGATATTCGCTCGTTAGAGTAGGAAAATGTTAGTAGATGCAACAAGGCCCTAATGCACGTACTGAATACCCAAATTAAAATCCCAGCACAAAAGACAGCACATGGCGCGTCTTCGTTCAACCCTAAACTTCACAGCGCAGACATGGTTGCAACATTTACCTTTTTTTTCTATAGTAGGTAGACGTTTTTTAAAAAGTTAAGATTCAAAGAAATATTATTTTAAATAGGTGGTTTTCCTCAAATACCTGAATGAATCTGAAAAATGTTCTGTGAAAGCAGCAGGTATGACCTAGCAATAATTTTATCATAAAATATTTGTATTTTTGATATTTTTGTTTATAAAGAGAATGTCATAAAATAAATGAAATGGAACGTGAACCACAACAATTCAGCAGCTGGTCCAATTATTCAAGTAAAGACCTAAAAACACCAGTATCAAACTTGGATTGGAAGAAAAGTCATGCCAGCTAGTTATATAAAAAACTATAACAAAAAAGTACAATAACAAAAATGCTGTCCTAATTGATGAAAAATTGGATTTTGTAAGACTACAGAAAGAAAAATTTCTAGAAGAACATGAAATAAAAATGCGAATATATAAATTAAAGCTGTCTCTTTAGAAAAGAAGGTTGGAAGAATGATAAGATTTTGTTTGTGCAATTTTTATTATTATTACATATGTAGTTTTTGTTATTCTGTAGTTTTTCTTTTAAAATAAGGTATTTATGAGAAACAAAAAGAAATATTTTTTGCATCTAATTTGTTTTATTTAAAATTTATACATATTGATACTAATTTTTAAAACAAAGATAAATCTATGAAAAGTTATAGATTGGCAAAATAATTATCTATTAAAAACGCCCTTGTTCTGTTATTTTCCATTAAGACATTGCGTCTGCTACATTAGGTACATTACCATTGTTAAACAAATCGATAGCTGCTTCTTGTTCTCTATTGATGGGGGGTAATATTTCATTCTGGTTGCAGGCTATATTGTGCAGAATGGCTGTAGATACAATAACCGCTTGAACATTGTCTAAATTTTTCAACCTGATACCCATTGCAAGAGCTGGAAATCTTCTCTTCCACACGCCATATTTCCTTTCCACTACATTCCGGGTGCGTATTAAAGATTCATTAAACAATGCCGCAGCTTCATTTCTAACATGAAGAGGATAAGAAGAAGGTAAGATAGGGCTTTATGGGGTAACCACTGTCTCCTACAATTACATGATTTCCGTAATTTCCTCTTTCGAAGAGTTTCTAAAAATGTGAGCTTCATGAGCCAAACCTTGCCACCTGACCACAATACCTCTGAAGCTTATTAGGTCAGCATCAGCTACTGATTGGACATTAAATGAAGAAAATTGCTTTCTATTTCGAAATATTCCTGCATTTGGACCACCTGGGGACTGTATTGTCACATGGCTACAATCTATCTCACCTATACATGGAGGAATTCTTGCAACATTGTAAAACTTTTGACAGACCTACATCAATAATTTTATCTCCTTTAGGCATTGTGGCCTTAAAGATGCAATTGCTTGACTAACTCGAGCCACAGTTCTTGAAGCAGTAGCCTTGCTTACACCTCCGAAATCACCGGCCACTCTTAAATAAATGACTCATTTGCATAGAAGTTTAAAGTAAGCAGTAATTGCTGACTTGCTGTAAGACATTGTTTTCTAAAATAAAATTCTAAGTGAACTAGGTTGTTTTTTTTCAGTTTTAAACGTACCTTTCAGAAGGATGCGAAATAAGTGGTTCTCTTCCAATACATGTTCCACTGTTTGTGGTCTTCATCTGAATCGAGTAAAAAACTCGTGGTCATCATATTCCTCAAAATAATTTATTCGAGGTCTGAATGTTCTAGGTCTTCTTTCTTCTTCGCTGCTGTAGGCATTGATATCACAATCATCCATGTTTTGTAACGTATTATAAAAAAAACCCACAAAACACTTTCAAACTTAGCGCTTCAGATAAAAACGAATAAGTTGAAGCCTTTTATAATAAACATATCCTCAAAAAGTTGAATAAAAGTCAAAAAACCTGAAGTTAACACAAACTGTTCCTAAGGTTAATTTACCTACAAGTTAACTATAAGTTATATGATAACTATTGATTTTGAAACATCGGTTTTCTGTTAAACTAGTGGTTATCACTTGACTAGTATTTAACCTACTATTGTGAAACTGGGCCTAATTGGTTCTTTGAACGAGTCGATTTTTATTTCATTGAAATCTGGCTGTGAAACAGAAGTTATCGTAAAGGCCACATAATTAGTTTTGCCAACATTAAGTGTTAATTTAAAGCAGTCCAGAAAAACTTGTAGGTACTCTATTAGGGACCAATATGAGTAACTATTTAGTCTCATCCCAGCTCCAGCAAATATCAGCACTGTGTCATCAGCATAGGCCAATGTTGCGCTATATTGACATCTGCGCTTGCGCAGTTGCGCCGTTGAATAAGGCTAGTTTTATTAACGTTTGTGCTAGACTTTATTACTGCACGAATAAAGTCACGCACTAATAATATAATTTACCCTTATTTTGACGGATTTTTGAAATTTGTCAGCAAAGCAAAGCTGTCAGTAAGTAAAGTAAGGTTAGAAATAGAATTAAGGAACAGCCGT
Organism: Ceutorhynchus assimilis; assembly: GCA_917834065.1. Classification (NCBI taxonomy): domain Eukaryota; kingdom Metazoa; phylum Arthropoda; class Insecta; order Coleoptera; family Curculionidae; genus Ceutorhynchus; species Ceutorhynchus assimilis. Next base: position 45,451,331 of record OU892277.1, read on the forward strand.
ATCTTGACGTGTTCGTGATCGTTAACAATAACTGTTTTTTTCCAGCCGCGTTTAGGTAAAGCGCTATTTGAATAAGGTAGTTGCCTTATTACTGCTAGCCTTATTTTGAAATCTCCAATAACTCTCTAATGCCATTTTTACTTCCGCTATTTTTATAGATAGGAGTTATAATGGAAACTTTAAATTAATCCGGAACAATTCCAGTTTCAAAAATTAAATTTATAATGACACAAGAGATCAAACTAACCCAAACAAACATGGAGGTTTTTTAGAATTTTTGTAGTTATTCCGTCTAAACCTGGACTACAATCATTTTTTAGAATGTTAAAATGTTTTATAAGTTCACAACGCCGTACTGGTGTTAAAAACATGGAGGAGTCCGAAACCTTAGTAGCATTTATTGGTTTTATAAGTGGTTTAATCCCCTCTGACATTTTTATACCTATATTTATAAAGTAATCATTGCAATACTCAGCAACTTCTTTATCTTGGCATAAAATCATATTTTCGTTATTTAGAACTTGAATTTGATTTGTAGTATTTTTTATTTCTTCATTTGTTGCTTCTAATATGATTTTTTAAATTTTCCTCATATCACTTGAGTGCTGAGTAATCTTACTTTCATAAAAATAATTTTTTGTTATTTTTATAATTTTATTTAGTTGATTTCTATAATTTTTGCATTCTGTAATTTTTTCAGTGGTGACATTTAGTTTGAGTTGTTTTTTCATTTTATCTCGAGTTCTTATAGAATGTATTATAGCACCAGTTATCCGTGGTTTAATTTTCCTGTGTTTGTTTGAAAGTTTTACTGAGGTTTCAGCTCTCTGCATTATTTTTTTTATCCTACTCACTAGATATTCAGTTGCTTCATTTGAGCAGCTGTAGCTCAATGTATGATTCCAATATTTCCAATCCACTTCACCCGCCAGTACACTCAACATGTCAAAATTTATGTTTTTAATTGTTTTTGGTGTATTATTTTTACAATTTTTCGAAATATTGGTTTTTGACATATTCAACATACAAGCTCGGTGGTCAGTAATATCAAAATTGATCACATGGCTGGAAAAGTCAACTTGGTTAGTTTTTAGTTTTTTGTTTAAAAAAATATGATCCAGACATGAACCAAAGTAGGCCTTGTTATTTAAACATGGGCAAAAACCCGTGAGAAGCCATATTTGACAGATATTTATTCACCTCGTTGTCATAAGACTTTAGTAAATTTATATTTATATCTCCTATAACGATATTAAAATCTTGACTGTCAATATTATCCAGATAATGTTCAAAGTCATCCAAGAATTGATTTAAACTTGAAGAAGGCGATCTGTATATAGTAAAGATGTAAGATATGTTGTCAACCTTTAGTTTTATTTTGGTTATTGTTACATTGGACAAGGGTAGCAAAGTATTAGCAATATCCGGGTTCAAGCTATTTTTAGTATAAATAACCATACCATCAAAGGAATTAAAATTCCTCTTGTTATAGTATATTTTATAGCCTGGAATATTAAAATTAATCTCAGAATCTAACTTATGACATTCACTTAAAACTAGTATATCAGTAACGAGAATCGAATGTTTCTGGAAATACTAAAGATTCATCAAAATTCGTGGTTATGCATTCATACAGTGTATGAAGTGTTTTTATATTTAAGTCAATTAATTTTTCTAGTTCATCAGGTTCAATTAGCGCATGCGTATTCGCGAATTGATTAATCGGCACAAGATCATTTGAAAACATACCTATGTCCATGTTAGATTGTTGCATCATAGTTGACAGCCTCTCTTGCTAATTTAGCTTTTCTTGCATAGATGGGACACGCTTCAGCTCCACTGTCACAGTTTAGGCATTTTGGAATTTCTGCCACACATTGATACCTTTTGTGTCTATCCCCACAAAACGTGCATGTTTGTTCTCTTGAACATGATGTTGTTTTGTGTCCAAAGGCATCAATCACACTTCTAGCACCTTTTGATGTTCAGATCCTCATAAATATAACATGAGCCCCAACCTATATCTAATTTTGAATTTACCACTTTCGTGAAAGTATTACCTGACGTTTGTCCAAAAATTGTCCATTTTTTGAATGATCAGATTTTTTTGAGTAGGTTATATCTATTTTGTCGTGGTCGCCTAACAAGTAACTGTTTAAAATCTTTAGGTCGGATACAAGTTCATCACCACTATCATAATTTTTGTTGAGTACCTACTACATTTTTAATTCTTGGGTTGTGCTGCTCTTTGATTTCCAATTCATACCTGTCTGGGAGAACATTCTTAGCATGTTAAGCTAATCTAGCTAAATGTTCTTTGCAGTCACTTTTTATGATGATTTGCCCACCTTTTGTTTCGTTATAGAATTTTATGAGGGCATTTGCAACAGTCGGATTGATTTTCGTCTTAATTTCATTACTTGTAATACCTATTTATATTCTGGATTTATTTGGGTTTGATAAATAGAACTTCTTCGTGGGATATTTGAGATTCCTTAACAATGTTATTTGTTTTGCCTTTATCACCGGGCAAACTTTTAAGAGTTCCTGCATAGTTATATTGGGTATTTACTAGTTTTTCAAGACTAGTTTGTACATTTGTTTACAAAATTTCGGTTTTTGATAATGTTGTTATCATTCCTTCTATTTGTGTAAATGCATGGCCAATGTTGATAAAACTTTGTGATTGCTGCATAATAATTAACAATTTAAAATTTTCTTTTTGCTTCTGGTAATTTTGACATATCCAATTAATCTTATTCCCCAATTTTTGTACCTCGTGTTTCTGATTTTCGATATCCACACAGGCGATATGAATCCAAACATCGCAGAAGCCATGACATTGGATAGCTCGATCATTTCTCCTAATATTAATTTTGCACCCCTGGCAACGACAGTTTTCTTTTTTTCCACCACGGTCACCCATATTAAATACACACTCAGCAGCAGCCAAGGTTTTTTTTTTAAGAACTTCAAAAAAAAAGAAATTATGACAGTTTGAAATGTTATCGAGATAAAATGACCACACTGTACTTATTTCGCGTAAGAAATAAATGCAACAAAATTTTTTCGAAGAAAATAGGGGAACCGTATTTTTTATTTTTTTGGTAAATAACCCCCTAAAGTTTGCTCCTAAGAATAGTATTTTTTTATTTCTCAGAAATTCGAGAATCACTATGTTTGGTATTTAGATAGGGGTTCTATGACACGAAGAATTGGATGCTGCTACGCTTTCAGGCGCAGGACCCCCTTAAGACACTTTTACGTGGGTCCCCTTGTATTTGGACCATCAAAACTTTGGTTGCGTATTTGAATTTGACAGTCATATTTTAAAACAATTAAATACGCAACCAAAGTTTTGAGGCTGCAAAGACAGGGAGCCCACGGAAAAGTGTCTTAATGAAACCCTCCGCCTAAAAGCGTAGCACCATCCTTTTTTTTTTCATGTCGTCTCGTCCGGTACAACACGATTCTGAGATATCAAATTCCGACTCCCTCTAAAATAGTGTTGACTGCCTGACTGGAGACCTAAACATTAACTTCACCGAAAGTCATTCTATTAACACTGTTTTGCTCGTAAATTTACTTAGATCATATGGTCTAGTTATGCACGTTAGCTCACCAACTCGAATTGGTAAGAACTCAGCTACCACTATTGATTATATATGTTCAAACATGGAAAATGTAGAGTGTTCAGTTTTTGGCGCCAATCTATCTGATCATGAAGTGGTGAGCTGCACGTTTGCAGGTATCGGTGTTGAAGTTAGGAATAAGCGACGTCTTGGCAGAATTTTTAACCGAGCAAGTTTTAACAATTTTTATGTCTACTGTCTTGACGTGAGATGGCGGGATCTAAGTCAGTCTCTGGAACCTTTTGGGTCATTTTATACTGTCGTGATTGACCTATTCAATAGAGCGTTTCCTCTTAACTTAATTAAATCTAAGACTAAAAGGCAAAAACCATGGCTTACAAGGGGTATAAAGGTATCAGCAGCCAACCTTCGCTCTCTCAATTATATAAAAAAAATTTTTAGAAACAATCAGTTTTTTAGCTTATATTGCAGTAAATATCGTAAAATATATCGTGAACTTATTGCAACTGCTAAAAAGGAATATTATACCAGGAGACTTTCAAGAGCCAAAAATAGTCAACGAGAGGGCTGGTCTATAATCAATGACTTGTGCAATCGACAGAGGCATGGTTCTGATGAAATTGCTGTCGATGCAAAGACCTTGAATACATTTTATTGTGCCACGGCGAGCATCTTGACACAAAATATACCAATGAGTAATGATCCAATTTCTTACCTTGATGACCTATCTTTTCCAGATTCGTTTTATTTTTTTCCAACGGATATCAATGAGGTTAAAGGGGCTCTTTGTGACATCAAGAAGAGGAAATCCGCGGATGACGACGGAATTTCTGTTGAAGTACTTTTTAAGTTACCTGAATGTGCTCTGGAAGGTTTTGCTGATGCAATAAATGATTCATGGATAAGGGGCGTGTTTCCTTCATTTCTAAAATCAGCAATAGTGATTCCCTTGCATAAGGGTGGCGATCATCGAGAGCCATCTAACTATCGACCAATTAGTTTGCTGTCTACTGTTTCAAAAGTTTTTGAAAAAATTGTAAAAAAAAGAGTTTGGCATTACCTCCAGGCGAAAAATATAATTACTTTAAAGCAATTTGGATTTCAGAGCTCCAAAGGTACTCATGATGCCATGTTCAATTTTTTGGAAACTGTTTACCACCACATTAATAAAGGAGATGCTGCGGCAGCAGTTTTCTGTGATCTCTCCAAGGCGTTCGACTGTGTGGATCATGGAATTCTTCTGTCAAAGCTTGAGCGTTACGGCTTTAGGGGATCTTCACTCGCATGGTTTCATTCTTATCTAAATTGTCGAAGCCAATCTGTGATCGCATCGGGGGTAAGATCGTCGGCGAGAGTTGTTGGGTGCGGTGTTCCGCAGGGGTCTGTCTTGGGACCATTGCTGTTTTTAATATATATAAATGATCTTGTCGGGGTACGGATATCGGGCCAATTCACCATTTTTGCCGACGATACATCAATTGTATGGCGCAATAAAAATGGGGAACAACTTAAACAGGACATCGCATCTGACCTTATTTTAATCAAACAGTGGTGTGATTCTAACCGCCTCTGTTTTAATGTCAATAAAACTAATGTTGTTGGTTTTGGATGTGACATGACGGGTTTGAATCTGGGAGGAAATCGTCTCGAGGACCAGCCCTGTACAAAATTTTTGGGTTTATTTGTCGATGGTGGGTTACGTTTTGAGGACCATATAATTAGGCTTAGCAGGAAACTGTCATCGGGATGCTTTGCGATTAGAATTGCACACAGGGAGCTTGGCTCGGCTGTGGCTCGAATGGTCTACTTTGCACTGTTTGAGTCTCATCTGAGGTATGGAATTCCCTTCTGGGGTGCAAGTAGTCAATATCTTCTAAACATATTGTTTATTCTGCAGAAGAAAGCAGTACGCTTTATAACAAATATTGGCCGAAGGGACTCTTGTAGACCCCATTTCCGGTCGCAGAATATCCTGACATTATACTCTTTGTTTATCCTTGAGACGGCCTCACTGATTTATAAGAACAGACTGAGCATCCAGTTTCAGGGTGTAAGTACGCCTTATAACACTCGGCAAAAGAACTGACCAAAAGGTCACTTATTTATAATGGCAGAAAAATTTTCAACCATCTGCCAATTCACGTTAAGACTGCCAACAGTGTAAAGTGCTTTAGACGGTTACTTAAGGGCATTCTACTGACTAAGGCATATTATACCCTGGAAGAGTTTTTTACAGACAACTTTATGTGAGATATGAGACTTTTTTTATCACTATATGTTATTTGCTTATTTTTGTATTTTAATTTTTTTTGTAGTTTGTATTTTTATAGTAGTTATAATTTTATTGTAATTTAGGAAATTTATAATATCATGCTTTGTCAACAGAAATTTGCTTTTCTTGGACAATAAAGTATTTTTTGATTTGATGAATTGATTTGATATAGGAAAAAAAAACACTTAATTATAAAAAGTACGGGTCCCCTATTTTTTTTTTGGAATCCTTATACAAATTTTGTTGCATTTATTCCCGGACACCCTGTATTGGTAGAAAATGTAACATGCATAAAATAAGTAGGTAGGTACATAATATCATCGAGGAAAATATTTCTTTCATTAGCTACCGAGTGTTAAACATTTGTGCCAATTGTTTCTGTATAAAAGAATTATAAATTCAGTCAGGACTAAAATGTTTGCAGCATATAAAAATTTAAAAAAATATATATTTTTTTTATTTTTTAATTCAGTCCAGCATTTTGCGAAAACACCAATCGAAACAGTTTACACGACGTTTTCAACTGCTTTAGTATCGGACTCCTCGTGGATTTACCTCCATGTTGCTATGTTGGAAAACTTTTGTTTTGTTTGCATCAATTTTAAGGTTTTTTTTCGGGCAAAAAGTATGTGGAACAAAAGTTTCTTTTACTGCGTTGGTTCAAAAATGTCAACAATTTCGGTTCATTAGCAGGCCACAAGACTCGATGATCTGGCATTTTCAACGGTTTCACGGAAAAAGGAAATCGATGACTTTCCAGCTAAAATTTTTTTCTCCTAGCCCAGACCGAAATGGTAACTATATTCGGAAAACTTCTACGAGTGACTTATCATAGGCGTTCACTAGATAGCGAGTATGATTATCTGCTATTCTATTCTCATTGTCGTCGATTGTGTGTTTTCTGATGTCTATGTAATTCAATTCTGGAGCTGCACACTCTTCCACAGTCTTGGCACACCCAGTCTCTGGCAGCATTGTCTCTTCCTCTGTTCTCTCGCTCCCTCCAGTCTCTCCTGCGGTCTCTCTTTTCGGTCTCGTGTCTACGTCGCTGTTCTTCAAAAGTTTGTAGTCTATCGTAAACTACTCGACGCCATTAGAGCCATCACTTGCCGTCGTCTCTCAGTTGCTGGTATCGATGCGACATTTTTCATTAGAACATCATTGTGGCGTTTTTGTTGACGTAGAGAATCCATCGTGGAAGACGTGTTTCGGGCAGGGCATGCCGACGGGGTGACCTGTCCAGCGAAGTTGGTGCTTAATGATGAGGACTTCCATGCTAGTTGTTCTGGCCTCCTCTAAAACACTAATGTTCGTTCGTCGGTCTTGCGATTTAATCCGTTTAGGCATCGCTGGTGGTATTTTTCTAGTGTGTCTTCTGTAGGTGGTCCATGTTTCGCAGCCATATGTAAGTGCTGGTATTACAACTGCATTGTATACGCGAAGTTTGGTCTCATGTCGTGATTGTTGAAGACTCTCTCTAAAAGTCGCCCGAACGCCGCGCTAGCACACTTCAAACGATGTTGAATTTCAGCGTCAATGATTGTATTCGCTGACAAATGGCTCCCAAGGTATGGGTAGTGTTCTACGTTCTGCAAAGAATGGTCATTTATAGTTATATTAGGGCCTTGGGGATTAGTGCCTGGTACGTGTTGGTGCAGAATCTGCGTCTTGTTAAAGTTCACCTCTAGACCGATTCTCCTGTATATGCCTGGTTGAATGCATCGATAATTGCCTAAAGATCTTCCTCTCTATTCGCCATCAAGACGTTATCATCCACATATTGAAGTTCAATTATCGATGTCGTCGATACTTTCGTTTTGACTCGTAGTCTGTTTAGGTTGAATAAGCCGCCATGAAGTCTGTACAGGATTTCCACTCCCGACGGCAGGTGACCCTCGACAAGGCAGATTATGGATCCTATAAATAGAGAAAATAAAGTGCGTGATGAAATACCTAAGGCTATTCCGTAATCAAAAATTGCATCCATTCTGAATGAATTCTGTGTTTCTCGTAGACAAAAGTAATTCCCGTGCTGTAAAATTCATTGCACAAGCGTTTAGTGAAAAATCCACTGTACCTATTCACCTCATAATACTATCAGGGGGGCTTTATTTGAAATTGATACAACTTTGCGTACATGCAAATGACACGCAAAATACCCTAAAACGCCTCTATTTCGATGTCCGTGAAACACCCTGTATATCCTTTTTCGACTTTACTTCTTAAAATAAACAGAAACCAAGCTCCCGGGTACTTGATGTCGAGGTTGGTCAGGGATGCTGATGTACACGATCGTCCGACCCGCTCTAGTCAACAATATTATGTATTTCCAATTCACAGATCTGTCGAGCGTTCCTTTTCATACAATGTTACGAAAATTTATAATGACATTCCTTATACTGAAATTAAATCTTCGAAGTGCTCTACTACATTTAAGAAGCGTATGAAATCCTATCTTCTATCAAAGAGATAATAAAGTCTCGTAATTGTTTAATTTCTATCTTGATATATTTTTTTTTTTTTTTTTCTGCTTTATTTTTATTTTATTCTGTTCAAAATAGTGACTTCAGAATAATAACCGCTATATGACCTAATAAGTACATTGCTTCGCATTTTTGTTTTTGTTATTTTCTTTTATAATGTTAAGTTATTGTGGGTGGTTTTGTGGAAGAGCAACATTGTTGAACACCGCCACCCAGTTATAGTGTTTGTTTGTTACCTATTTTTTGCAAGAAAATATACAGTAGCGTGCCTGACAGGCCCGCAGGGACCGCGGTGCGGGAGGGCCCCGGGATATTTGGGGCCCCCAAATTAAACAAGGTATTTTTCTCACACAAAATATTTTTCCACTTATGTCAGTTCGAGTGTTAGTTAAAGAAAATCTTCAAAAAAATCGAAGATTTCTCAATTTTTGCAACCATCGGATGTAATGGAGATGATAATGATAATTTACCGTAAAATCCTAGAACGTAACTTTACTAGCTGACCCGGCGAACTTCGTACCGCCTCTGAATTATCGAATACCTATTACTTAAATGTTGTGTTAACGTATCTATAGCTGAAATAAATTCATTTTTTTTCGATGGTGAATTTGGCTTTGGTTGAAGAAAATTAATGTTTACTCTCTGGATCAGAAGTCACCTAAAATTAAAATTTTACATCATCCTTTTTGAGGCAGCTTGTGGGCATTATTCTTATAAAGTGTACCACCAAATAAATAAACTCAGGCACAGGAATGTTCAAAGAATGTCAAGAGAACAAAAAAAATCTCCAGCGCAGCCCTGTTTCACTCTATTTGCACTGCATGCACTGCACTACTCCATCTGTTCTACTGTATCTGCACTACTCTTTCTGATCTACTCTTTCTGCACTACTCTATCTGATCGGAATAGTGGAATAGTTCTGTTCGGAATAGCTCCAGTTCCTGAGCAGCATTGTTCTACTGTATCTGCAATGAAATTACCGCGCAACGGCGAGCTTCGTTCTAGGCTCGGTTCTAGGTATCAGAGATGGTGCCGTATACAAAATGGTTTGCAATGAAAATGTGGCGGTAAACTTGGTATCGGTTATAAGAGATGGCGCCGTATGCGGGCTTAATGAATTTTTTTCATAAATAAGTAAAATAATTTTTTTTTTGGATTTTTCGATTTATTATGTTACTAGGGACAAAGACAAATCCAAAAAAGCAAAAATCATAAAAATCAGTACAGCCGTGCTCGAGTTATAAGTGCTAGAACCAACACAACTGTGTTTTATATATATATATAGATATAAAATCGTTTTATTTTTACTCCACCCCTCACTTTACTTTACTCAAACGCACCATAATTTTGCTCACACCGGCAACACTGGCCGTGTTGTGTCATGGCTGTGCCAGTGCCATTGGCCAGTGCCTACAGCGTGCCTACAGCGTGCCTACAGCGTGCCTACGGCGTGCCTACAGCGTGCCTACAGCGTGCCGCTTTTTTTTACACTCACATATGGCTGCGAAACATGGATTACCTACAGAAGACACGCAAAAATCCTAGAAAAATACCACCAGCGCTGCTTTAAAAGAATCCTACGGATTAAATGGCAGGAACGAACATTATTGTTTTAGAGAAGGCCAAAACAACTACCATGAAAGCCATATGCTTAATGAAGGACAGGTCACCTCGTGCGCATGCCTGAAACACGTCTTCCACGACAGACTTTCTACAGTAAACTGAAAGAGGGAAAATGGAATCAGGGGGAATTAGGGAGAATATGGTAGAGTACCGCATCGATCCCAGCAACTGGGAGACGGCAAATGCTAGGCCCTCATGGCGTCGAGTAGTCCACGACGGACCACAAGCTTTTGAAAGGGACCGCAGGAAGGAGCGAGAGAATGGAGGAAGATACAATGCTGCCAGAGGCTGAGTGTTCCAAGACTGTGGAAGAATGTGCGGCTCCAAAATTGGTTTATACGGCCATCAGAAAATCCACAATCGGCGACAATAAGAATAGGATAGAAGATAATCATATCGAGTGATCGCCTATGATGATGAGCTGTCGTTTATTTTATCGTTTTTGCAATGCTTTCCGAAGCTGAATCTATCTTTCGCGTTTTTCTTTTTATCGTGTGTCTTTTTCTTCCTGTTCTTATTATTGTCACTGTCGCCTGTCTTCTTCGTCCTGTTTTTCTTTTCGTCTTTTCTCTTACGAAATTTTCAATTGAGCGTGCACCTGGTTTATGATCCTCCATTTCGACGCTTTATTTTCTCGTATTTACCGTAGACGAAATTTCATGTCCTACTTCTGACAACAACTTCTACTCATGCTTGCAGATAACTGAGACTGCCTCCCAAACTTTATTTGAAACCTGTTGTATCCCCTACCATTTAGGAGTATTGAACAGGTAGTAAATGACACTAATAACAAATCCATAACACAAACATCATGACAAAAGTAACACTTTCAAAGCCTCTGATAGCAAGAATTAAGGCCTACCGGCCTACTGATTTCATTTCTCAAATATCTTGGATTTCCCACATAGTCTCTTGGAGGAGGAGGGCAGCATATCGGATGTTTTCAATCGATATTGTATTTATTATCAGGGCCGCAACTAGAACCCTCGGCGCCCAAGGCAAGTCCAAATTTTGGGCCCCTCCACCGCCTTCTCAAAAGTAACAATAGATATATTTTTTGATGCGTTGGTTTTTGCTTGACATTTTTTTAGGTATGGTACCTACAAGGATGATACACACTACTACTACCAGGATGGCCTATCCTCATAAGGCCTGTGTGTAACAAATCTCCCCCTACCCCCCTATGCCAAACAACCAGTTGTGACGTGAACAGCATAGCGTTTCTCGCCTTGACGTAGGCTGTTTAAACAGCTGACGATTTAGTTATGACGTCGGCAATGGTTGAAAACAGTTGAAAACCAATATGGCGGCGATTACCAAAAACGAGACCGATAAGCACTCCTTAAGTGTGTATTCTCCTTGCGGTACCTGTATGTAATCAAAAACAAAACAAACTACACTGGCTCTTCACGAGCCTTCCTAGCTCGTGCCAAAAACTGCGCACTGAGTGCATACATAATTGCACTGGATTTCAAATGGAAAATAAAAACTTATAATGTGCAGTCAAATGGAATTTAAAAATTGCACTGAGTTGCACCTCCGTGCAACAAATGGAAAACGCCATTATTTTATCGCGAACAGTTTTGGAATGACTTTTCCAGACTGTCTTAATACGTAAACGAACGTTATGTGTCAATCCTGAAGTTCTTGCTAAAATCCTAGGACCGCTAGAACTGGTTCAGAAACGGTTCCGATCCGATTTTGGTTGATCAGCGAATCCAGAACCGTAACTAAAAGTTCGGAATTTTGTGATCCGCGAATGCCATTACTTGAACTGCGCATGTGAAATAGTTTCGAACAGTTCAGAATCCTTACCACGAACGAAGCTATTGTAAAAGTAAAAGCTGTTTACGGAAACTATGATCGGGTTACCCGATCATTAGCAGATGTATTTTGTCTTTTTTCAATCGTATTCATTAAGGAAAGATAGAAAACATTCAGCTGCTGATCGGATTAACCCGATTATAGTTTCCGTAAACGGCTGAATAGAAAAGAGTCAAAAAAGATAATGCATGCAGCATGCAGAGGGCGCCAACGTCGCGCACAGTGCTCTTGCTCAGTTTGGTCGGATCAAAGCTCAACTCGAAGCTAATCTCTGGCTAACGAATGTTAGGCGCTACGTCATCAATACTTGAATTTATCACAGACATTGCAATTTGCTGCTGCGTTTTCCAGGCGCACTGTGTTTGATATAATTTATATGATTACTATCGATATTCGTATTGTTGATGGTTTACAAAGAGAGATGGAACACAAGCAAAATAAATTTCTGTGCTACGACAAATGACGCGTAAAACCGTTGCATGTTTTTGGATTATACAATATGGATGGATTAAATTAGGCGCCTTCGGCTCCGTGATACTCCGGCGCCCTAGGCGGGTGCCTAGTTCGCCACCCCCTAGTTGCGGCCCTGTTTATTATTGTCACTTTCTTTTCATAACCACAATTGCATCAAACTTCTTTCTCATTATTTATACCCACATATTTTTTATAGGCAAAAATATAATATACATTTTTCATAGGATTGGACTGCTTCCTCTTTGACGTCAATTGAACTGCATTTTATGATAGATTATTTCAATTAATTGAATGTTATCTGATTTGAACGCTGAGAAATAAATATAGCGGCTTAAAAATAAAGATTCGATTAATTATAGTCAGTGTAGGTATACTAAAACTAAACCACTTTTCCTATGCTTCTTCATTAAATCCTCTGGGTAGGTAAAATCTTTTTTATTGAAAAAAAGTAGAAAAAAAAAATGCAGGAAAATTTATTTCTCCAGCGCTATGTACCAAAATTAGCTAATTACAAAACTCGCCAAGTAGCAATCAATCCCGAGTTTGAAAAACAGAATACGTTTCGTAAATAAAAGTTCCGAATGTATGGCAAAAATAACCTATATGAGGGGAAAAAAGCCTATACGCCTACTTTGAATTTTATGCGTTACGAGTTTCGAATCCGCGAGCTGTTCAATTTTTTACGGCCTATACAGTTGAAGCCGGCCCAAACCTCTCCATTTATCAGGTTCATTATTCCATCTCTAATATTTCCTGCTCTCTGTGAGCAGCTACTGCAGCAATGGCTGCAACGCAGCAGTATTACAGGCAAAGCGTACGGGTCATTAAAAAGTGCGGAGCTGAAAGTTTAAACAAAACTCGTCATAAACGGGGGTGCGTTTATTCAAACACGGATCAATCTAATGCCTCAGGAACTGAAAGTATTGCTATTTTACGTAACCGTCGGCTATTTGTTGCACGATGAGATGATGATGGAAATTCATCCATCACAAATGGGTGGGGATATATCGATATAGGTCACTCGATTTGAATGGATCTTGAGCCCTTCAATTATATTTTTTTCTCAAGTTAATTTCGATTGTTTGTCTAATTTGTTTACACTTGATCGATTTTAAATCATTTAGTAGTAATTCGAGAATAATATTAAAAATTGATTTTTTAATTTTTCTTGAGTCAATTATGACCTAGAGTGCCAAATTCAGTTTAAAATGCAAAAAAGTTTTTGATTTAGACTTGATTTCCAATTCCAATGAAATTTGGCTGGAAAATTGCAGCTAAGATTTGAAATGCTCCAAATTTTCATTCATGCTTTATTAGACAATATTTTTCTCCACACGGCAGGTAGCATTTTGCTTTCGATATTTCGTTTAGTACAGGCTGTCCAGGTGTGATTTTTGACAGGGAATGCTTATTTTAATAATTTAATAAGGCTTTTTCTTGATTGATTTGAATTTCACCTTTATCATCTTGAAAAGCATCAATTTTCATATGCTGTTTTTGAAAAAATAAACTGATATAAACATAGAGGGAATGTATTTTGTATGTTGTTCGAGCTCTGAGGGCCACTTGTAAAAAAAAAAACCCTGGAAGTGGTTTTTAGAGGATAATTTTGTAAAGATGAGGAATTTTTATTAACAGCTCTAGTTCCAATTCAAAAGGTTTTCTGATCAAATTATTCAACTCTTTGAGTCGATGAAGTTGTGATTTTCGTAAAACTAAAATTAAAGTACAGGGTGAGTCACCGACCTGCAGCCGTGATTACAGGTGATAGGTAAAAGGTGTAAATAAAATTGTAGCATTTTATCTGAACCGCCAGAATTTTTAATTAGATTGAACAAATGAGCAACGCGAAGTGAAAAAAACATGTCGATGCTCACTTTTTTCAAATGGAATGCCCTTTATTTTCTTTCAAATTCTTAAAGTTCTCGTTTTTCTGAAGCAGATTATATAATATGTTAATGTTTCTTTCAATAGTTTTGGAAATATCTGGAGTTTAGTTATCCAAAGACAGTAGGTTTTTTGAATATATTTTATCCTGATTCACCTGTCACTTGTCACAAAACATTCTGATATGTGAATAGGTCTTTGAATAACTAAACTCCGGATATTTCCAAAACTATTGAAAGAAACATTTTAAGATATTATATAATCTGCATCAGAAAAAGGAGAACTTTAAGAATTTGAAAGAAAATAGAGTACATTCCATTTAAAAAAAGTGAACATTGACATATTTTTTTATTTTGTGTTGCTCATTTGTTCAATCTAATTAAAAATTCTGGCGGTTCAGATAAAATGCTATAACTTTTGTATTTACACCTTTCACCTATCACCTGTAATAACGGCTGCAGGTGGGTGTCAAAATATAGTGACTCACCCTGTACCTAGTAGAATTTGTAGAGTAGGTACCTACATAACATTACGTCTGAACCCATCAAGGAAAATTCGTTTGGAATTAATTAAAAAGAAACTGAAACTGTAACTGTTTCCACAACTTTACTGTGGGGTGGTTAACAGCCAAAATCACAAAGCTGAGGTAATGAAGCTCCCAAGTTTTAAAAAATATAAATATGAAACTGAGCTGACATCAGAATTCCCAAATTTGACGGAATCGCATTTCAGTATACACTACTGCAAGTTGATATCTTATATTTCAACCTATAAAATCTATCGCTAACGTATGTCATATTCAAACCGATCAGGGAAGCGATTTTCACTCCGAAGTATTGCAATAACTCATGGGGTTACTGAGGATAAGGAAAACGAGAACGACTCTACTTCATCCCGAGTCCTACAAATTGTTCGCCAATCACAATCGGACCATCAAATAAAACCTTTCGATGTTTGTAGATAAACACCAGCGAGATTGGTGCCTCTTTTCTTCCTGGCTCATCGAATCTCTCAGCACCAATCCACAAGGTATAAATAATCAGTGGCAGACTACCGGCCAACGAAGACGATGCTTTGCTTCCAGTTCATGTGGCTGGCTTCACACACTTAAAATGGTTGACGAGTTCGCCAGGAATATGCCTGAGCAGTGACAGAATCAAGGTGAAACTCGAAATACATCATTGAACGTCTTCAATGAAACCGTCGCCTTTGCGTTGTTTCAGCCATAGCGAAGAAAGGGATTGAGTCCGGAATCAAATATTCTCTGGGAACTCTCGCCGAAAGCCAAGCCAAAGGTTGCTCACGTAGAAAGACTGGCCCCATACAAAGCCAAGAATACACTGACTGGGATGTTACAAGGAGACGATGCGCAGGGCAAACCTGCCTTTGCTACTTGTTGAACGGCCTTTGTGCACAGTTTGGCAACTCCGCATTTCGGTACCCATGAATGACCCCCAAATACGGGTCCTTGTGGCTTGAAATAAGAGATTTTGGCGGTTTGAAACTTGAGATGAAGTAGTGGACTTTAACTTTTATTAGGGTAACGGGGAAACACGAATATAGTAAAGGCCAAACAATTTCCGATGCACGTCAGCTTTTGAATGACGTAGAACGGAGGCAGTGTTGACAGATTGTGATGTAAAGAAGTAAAATTAATTACTTAAATTAAATTAAAATACCTAAATATCGAGACCGCATGGCGCAGGCGTTTGCAGCCGCGCTGAATACGACGCAATGTATTCAACATGGCGATAATAAAATTTGAATCAAATTTAATTTTATAGCTTCGGTTTAAACAATTATGGAGTACAATTGGGTGAGATACGAAAACCAATATGAGAAAATTTAATGAATCTATCAATTTAACTGGTCGATTTCTCAACATTTTTTTTAAAATGCAAAAAAGTTTTTGATTTAGACTTGATTTCCAATTCCAATGAAATTTGGCTGGAAAATTGCAGCTAAGATTTGAAATGCTCCAAATTTTCATTCATGCTTTATTAGACAATATTTTTCTCCACACGGCAGGTAGCATTTT
The DNA here is from genome assembly GCA_917834065.1 of Ceutorhynchus assimilis. Taxonomy (NCBI): domain Eukaryota; kingdom Metazoa; phylum Arthropoda; class Insecta; order Coleoptera; family Curculionidae; genus Ceutorhynchus; species Ceutorhynchus assimilis. The sequence continues at coordinate 45,467,525 of OU892277.1, forward strand.
GCTTTCGATATTTCGTTTAGTACAGGCTGTCCAGGTGTGATTTTTGACAGGGAATGCTTATTTTAATAATTTAATAAGGCTTTTTCTTGATTGATTTGAATTTCACCTTTATCATCTTGAAAAGCATCAATTTTCATATGCTGTTTTTGAAAAAATAAACTGATATAAACATAGAGGGAATGTATTTTGTATGTTGTTCGAGCTCTGAGGGCCACTTGTAAAAAAAAAACCCTGGAAGTGGTTTTTAGAGGATAATTTTGTAAAGATGAGGAATTTTTATTAACAGCTCTAGTTCCAATTCAAAAGGTTTTCTGATCAAATTATTCAACTCTTTGAGTCGATGAAGTTGTGATTTTCGTAAAACTAAAATTAAAGTACAGGGTGAGTCACCGACCTGCAGCCGTGATTACAGGTGATAGGTAAAAGGTGTAAATAAAATTGTAGCATTTTATCTGAACCGCCAGAATTTTTAATTAGATTGAACAAATGAGCAACGCGAAGTGAAAAAAACATGTCGATGCTCACTTTTTTCAAATGGAATGCCCTTTATTTTCTTTCAAATTCTTAAAGTTCTCGTTTTTCTGAAGCAGATTATATAATATGTTAATGTTTCTTTCAATAGTTTTGGAAATATCTGGAGTTTAGTTATCCAAAGACAGTAGGTTTTTTGAATATATTTTATCCTGATTCACCTGTCACTTGTCACAAAACATTCTGATATGTGAATAGGTCTTTGAATAACTAAACTCCGGATATTTCCAAAACTATTGAAAGAAACATTTTAAGATATTATATAATCTGCATCAGAAAAAGGAGAACTTTAAGAATTTGAAAGAAAATAGAGTACATTCCATTTAAAAAAAGTGAACATTGACATATTTTTTTATTTTGTGTTGCTCATTTGTTCAATCTAATTAAAAATTCTGGCGGTTCAGATAAAATGCTATAACTTTTGTATTTACACCTTTCACCTATCACCTGTAATAACGGCTGCAGGTGGGTGTCAAAATATAGTGACTCACCCTGTACCTAGTAGAATTTGTAGAGTAGGTACCTACATAACATTACGTCTGAACCCATCAAGGAAAATTCGTTTGGAATTAATTAAAAAGAAACTGAAACTGTAACTGTTTCCACAACTTTACTGTGGGGTGGTTAACAGCCAAAATCACAAAGCTGAGGTAATGAAGCTCCCAAGGTTTAAAAAATATAAATATTAAACTGAGCTGACATCAGAATTCCCAAATTTGACGGAATCGCATTTCAGTATACACTACTGCAAGTTGATATCTTATATTTCAACCTATAAAATCTATCGCTAACGTATGTCATATTCAAACCGATCAGGGAAGCGATTTTCACTCCGAAGTATTGCAATAACTCATGGGGTTACTGAGGATAAGGAAAACGAGAACGACTCTACTTCATCCCGAGTCCTACAAATTGTTCGCCAATCACAATCGGACCATCAAATAAAACCTTTCGATGTTTGTAGATAAACACCAGCGAGATTGGTGCCTCTTTTCTTCCTGGCTCATCGAATCTCTCAGCACCAATCCACAAGGTATAAATAATCAGTGGCAGACTACCGGCGAACGAAAACGATGCTTTGCTTCCAGTTCATGTGGCTGGCTTCACACACTTAAAATGGTTGACGAGTTCGCCAGGAATATGCCTGAGCAGTGACAGAATCAAGGTGAAACTCGAAATACATCATTGAACGTCTTCAATGAAACCGTCGCCTTTGCGTTGTTTCAGCCATAGCGAAGAAAGGGATTGAGTCCGGAATCAAATATTCTCTGGGAACTCTCGCCGAAAGCCAAGCCAAAGGTTGCTCACGTAGAAAGACTGGCCCCATACAAAGCCAAGAATACACTGACTGGGATGTTACAAGGAGACGATGCGCAGGGCAAACCTGCCTTTGCTACTTGTTGAACGGCCTTTGTGCACAGTTTGGCAACTCCGCATTTCGGTACCCATGAATGACCCCCAAATACGGGTCCTTGTGGCTTGAAATAAGAGATTTTGGCGGTTTGAAACTTGAGATGAAGTAGTGGATTTTAACTTTTATTAGGGTAACGGGGAAACACGAATATAGTAAAGGCCAAACAATTTCCGATGCACGTCAGCTTTTGAATGACGTAGAACGGAGGCAGTGTTGACAGATTGTGATGTAAAGAAGTAAAACTAATTACTTAAATTAAATTAAAATACCTAAATATCGAGACCGCATGGCGCAGGCGTTTGCAGCCGCGCTGAATACGACGCAATGTATTCAACATGGCGATAATAAAATTTGAATCAAATTTAATTTTACAGCTTCGGTTTAAACAATTATGGAGTACAATTGGGTGAGATACGAAAACCAATATGAGAAAATTTAATGAATCTATCAATTTAACTGGTCGATTTCTCAACATTTTTTCCCAATTTTTTATTGGTTACGTTTGTTACGTTTATGGCTTGAATGCCATTAACCAGGTGATTGACGACGTGCATCGGAAATTGTTTGTCGTTTACTTCAGATACAGTTTATACAATCGGCAATGTATAGGAGCACAATTTTAACAGCTTCTGCACAAGTAGGAAGCAACCAATATTGTCCTTGTGTGTGGTTGTTGTAAACGTTAAATAATGTAAATTATACCATAACCAAATTATAGTAGTTTTAGCCGCACTTTTAAAATTAAAAAATAAATAAAAAACAGAGATAGTCCTTAAGCTTTTTCACATACTTATCGACCAAGCCCTGTTTTTAAAGGACTTAGAACTCTCTACAGAATGATGAATTACGCCTTGAATTTCAAATCTGCGTGTATCGGAAATTTCTAAGAACAAAATTGTCTAGATAATTACAGGAGGATTGAAACGGTAGGTCAATGCGAGGTAGTATTGCTAGTTTCGTAATGATTCTGGTGTGATTGTTTTTAATGGGGTTTATTTGACTTCGGAAGTAGTAGTCTCACTTATCTGCAAACCCACATACGTAGCGATAATGTACCTACGAAACTGTAAAAGAAAACATTTTAAAGATGTGGTAGTCTCAAATATTTATGCATGGCCGGTTTTTCAAATCTGATTCCGGTGTGTACTTCAATTGGTTTGGTCGGTGAAGGAAATTTAGACGTTCTCTTCTCTAAGCAGTTCAGGATTAATATATTGACGTTAAGTGCGCCACTGTTAAAATATCAATACAACTACACGTCATATACCTTATTAAAATATTAATTTTTTGCCCATGGCCTATCATTCTAAAAGCTCGACAGGAAGGAAGTTTGTGTTTATTATTTTATTTATTATAGGCCTGTCTATGGAGTGCGTCGTGTGTATGTGCAAGTGTAAGTATATTTCTTGGGCTATGAAAGAAAGAGCGTGTGCAAAATAATTTCAGATAGGCCATCGACTTTTAGGAGACGACCGGTTTTCTTTTAATTTTATATAATGTGCGCTTCGCCAAGTAATTCGATCAGACTCTCTGATAAATTGTGGAGCATTTCGAATGGCGTTGGCTATTTAAAAATTGCTAGTAGATGACACAGGAACGGACTTAGTTGAGCCCTTTGTTTTCAGTCCAAGTCAAAAACGTTTTTTGTGTTTCAATAACACTGTGATAACATTAATTACGTCCTTTCTATGCTGAGAAAATTTGTACCGGACTCAATTATGGCAAAAGTAAACTTCGGAATAGAAACATTGGAAATTTCAGATCCGTTCTTTCGCCAGCGAGCTTCAACTTTATTTCCAAAAACTTATACAGATAAAGACTCCAGGTTTGCGCAAACTTTGGCTTCGCATAAGATGATCTTGTTTAAATCATTGGTTTCCTTGCTAGAATTAGGAAATTAGATAGAGCTTTGTTTAAAATCCCGCCGATTGGACTTCCAGAGAACGCAAGAAGTCCCAAAACGACAAAATATCGACAAACATTAAATTGGGAATTCTCAAATTTTTTGATTTTTGTGTATATTCAAAAAAAAAAAACAAAAGAAAATGATTTGCTTCAAAGTTCTTCTTAGATACTTAAACAGTTAGAAACAAGAATACATTAATACAAATTTGGTTTATTCAAAAACATTCCAAATATAACCAGTTGGATATTCCAAAATAGATTCAACCTGGCGTCTAAACATATTGAAATTATTCAATTTCCAACTTTCAACTCAACTTGTTTACACTTATAATATTATTTGAACAATAGTCAATTAAATAATGTGCCGTGATATTTAGAAGGTTGCGAATGAAAAAAAAAAAAAGGTAGGTCCTTCAATAACGTTTGAGAGATTTCAAACCATTTGCATTTTATTCATTTTAGCCAAATAGAAAACTTTCAATTTTGATTTCGTAATGTTGCCAAATTTATTAATAAACAATAAGTTTTCATTTGAAAAGAAAGGTTGCACGCATACTTATTAGTATAATATTTATTACTACATGCTATACGTGGCAAGTTATAAAAAAAATCCATAGATCTTCCTCTTAATCAGTTTGATGTTCTTAAAAATATGTCAAGTGTTATAATGACAATGAAAATGAATGAGATGATAAGCCTATGCAAAATAGATAAACTGATAATGATGAACCAATAAAAGTTTCTCATAAATATAATAAAATAAATTTAGCAACTTTGCAAAATATGAAAAAGAAAAAAGAAAGCTATTTTATATAATGTCGAAGAAAATTAACAATCATTAACTAGGCTACAATAAGATTCCATTCCCACAAAGCCAAGTAGGCAGGCGATTTTAGAAAAAAATCATGGAATGCATTTATTTACATTCACGACATCGACTCTGAAATTCTTGTAAATTTTTTTAATCTTTAAAACTTTTCAAAACTAATTTATTCGAAAATTCGAAAATTCCCTTCTCAGAAGGGAATTTTCGCCCTGAATAACAGCTTAAATAATTTGTTCTTTGGAAAACATCAGATGAACAAAATGGTTACGCGATGAAAAATCGATATGACAATACCGCATGGGCTCAGCAGCAACCAGCGATTGGCTGCTGCTGAGCACGCTGAGCCTGCAGGCGTTCCTCTGCGCTCGATTCTTTTCGCCGGTCCAAATAGCGGGTATAAAAGGAAATTCCGCTTACAAATATACCTATTAAGAAAGGACGTCTCTTTCATTATTACCATGATAAAAATCAGCCTGGAAGCTAGTTCGGCGTTGAACTTATTTCGCACTCACCTCACCTCATCCGCACTCGATCGCGTGCCATGCGGGCACACTACGCACACTACATTCGCAACTTTCAGGTGAACGACCCACTCACTCACTCCACATTCGAACACTTAAGTTGGGTTGGGTCGGATTGGGTTGGGATAGGACAAGCACCCAAACTGCAAACTGCCATCGTTCTTTGGCTGCTTGCTTTGCCCGCCAAACCTTCATTATTTTAATACGCATAACGTATTAGCGTTCCCAGTAGGTATTTACTCTGTGGCACAAAAAAAAAAACGAGTAAGTACCTACCTATCCTATCTAATGCACTAATAGGTTGACTTTTATCAGCAAATTTTTGATACCTGGGCCCAGTACTTTTATATTTTCAGAAAGCAAAAATTTTCAATTTTATCTAGACAACACAACTCCAGGGGCTCATTTTGTTCAAATCGACTAAAAATATTTCAATTAACTAGTCAGATAAATAGAAGGCAAACTGACAATTTGAAAATCCTGCAATGGGCTATTAAGTAGGTACATGAAACCAAAAATAATTTTGAAACCAGTTTTAGGACTATTTTGGCAATTTAGTGTAGGGCATGAAGTTTTAACTGATTCAAGCCCATCTACCCTCTTGCAGCCAGAAATATAATCGTAAATCACAACCCTCAATTCTTTTTTTGATAGGTACTATAATAAGTTATAGGTAGGTATATGTGAGTATCAAGCTTTGGATTTCCAGTCCGTCACTATAGTATACATTTTTATTTTCAATTCCCAAATGTCTAGTATGGTTTTTATCATATTTGCAAGCGTAAATAATATTGTCACGGATTCCGCGAATCCACTCAAACTCTCTTGACTAAGAACTATAGTCTATTTCATTGCAGCTGATAGCGCAAATCGAGGTTTAGGACCATAAAGTCATTGTTAACCATATGGTTTACAATGGTTTTATTGTAAACCATAGGGTTAACAATGACTTTATGGTCCTAAACCTCGATTTGCGCTATCAACTGCAATGGAATAGACTATAGTAATAACTACTTTTATTGAATTTATTGATTTTTAAAAATTTACTGAGCACTTATCACTTTTACTCAACTTTATACAATTTTCTTGTCTGAACTGAGTGCAATTTTATACTACGCGCTTTATATACGAAACGAGTCAACCGAGAAAACTCTGGAATGCTTGTAAAATCTTGCTTATTTAATGTTTAAAGCCGCATCTAGATTAGCAAATAAATGCATTGCGTTGAATTCGGGATTCGCCACATATTTTTGCGGCGCAAATTTGGTTTTCTGACCGATATAAATATTTGTGTTGTGCGCCGTGCGTTCTTGTTCAACGCGTGTGTGCCTATTTTATTTCAGAGTGCGCGTTGCTTGTTTTTGATTATTTGTTTCGTTCGCGAAAAAATGCGTCCACACTAGAACGATGTTGCGCCGCAAATCCCTTTGATGTCTTGAAAAAAACCGACAAGCCGCGGATCGCGTGCGGCGTTCGTATGCGGCGAACAGGTCCACACTCGCATAAATTTGTATCGCACACACAAATTTGTGCCGAATGATACGCACAACGTAAATTTTTACTATTGTGGACGCGGCTTAATGCACACAATAGCAGCAAATTCTTTGATATTTCCGTCGTGGGCTGGGATTCTGTAACAAATAGAGATATTTTCGCTATTGACGTCCTCCCTCTATTGATTTCGAAAAGAGAGAAGATGACAGCAAGTGCCATAGCGATGGGGATAACGATCTCTATCCGTTACAGAATTCCGCCTCTGGTCGTGATGCACAGTGGCTTCGGTCAATATAATTTCATTTCACTGCGTTCCTCTAGAATCAGATCGACCCGATCTGACCACTTATTCTCGTGATAATTCTCTTATCAAGATTCTGTCATGCTCCTTCTGTTCTACGTCTATACCTACTTTCAGATCCGCAATCATCTCATCTCTTTACTACCAGCAAAACCTACTCTGCCTTCCAGGGTCTTCACCCTGTACCTCCATGTCTTTGTCCTCTAGACCTATGTTCTTCATCATCTCGTAATCATTTTCACCATCCCAACTATCCACATTTTTAACATGTCTATGCCTGTTAAAAGAATGCCCTCTAGTATACCTTCAGTAGCCTGCACGGACTCACTCCTTCCATAGTGAGAATCGGCGGTGAAACGAAGGACGGCTTTCCTATCCAACATATGGCGGAACAGCAAGCGACGAGGGATGCATGATGCATGATAAAGGTAGTGTTCTATCGCTAGTTTGCGATAGAACAGGGCGACCTCTGGTTTAACCTAGCATTCTCACACTAATGCGGAGCTCTGGTGTGAATGACGTTTCTTTCTCTTGCCACTCGTGGGAACGATATGGACCAAACACAAATAAAAAAACCCACAGGAGGACTCAGAAATGAGCGACTCCTCATCAACAACGTCCACCATCAGTGTCGGACTGGGGGTCATTTGGCCCACCGGGCAAATAGTGAAGTGGCCCACCCAACCCAAACCCCATTCAATAAAAACAATTTTGATAGTAGTCATGAAAAAAATAGGTATCACAGAGGGCTGGAACTGTTGAGTTAGGTTTACTCCACCTACCTGCCTATATTTTGTTGCTATTTACCGATGCATTATGTAGTTTGTAGTTGTATATAAATTACCATAAAAATTAAGAGTAGGTTACACATAAAAAACAACAGGATGTATATTATTATCTCAGAATTGGAGCTAGAGGCTAAATGTATTGGGATTGCTCTACAGCATATTCTTTTCTCCACGAAGTCGAAGATGGTCCGGGCAATCCGGGCATTGAGTCTTCTTGAACCCTTTTTTTGATTTTTTGGTATTGAAGGCAGGGCAGATTGTTATGCCGGATGCCGGGTTCAGACAAAGCAGACAAAACAACGATAAGACTAAGACATTCCTATCTCGCGACAAAGTCGCGACAAATCCGATACATTTCTGCAACAGCTTTGTCTTTTTCCGAGACTTTTGAAAGTCCCGTCGTGAGTCGGTAATGATGAAAGAGACTCTGATTTTTCTGTGTATTTTACGACAAGTTGTCGGCGCAGTGTGGACGGGTGTGCTGACAAAAATAGGAGACCAGTGTCAATCTTGAAGTGATTGCCAACCTTTCTGTTACACTTATAGCATTTCTGAAGTTAGTATGTCTTTTGGCAACTGCAGTACTAACAAGGCATGTTAGATTCTCGAAATCTTCGGTGGACATTCTTAGAAAATTCTTAAAACTTGAGCGAATCTCACCACTTATTCCAATATCATCCTCACGTAACTGAACTAGGTAACAGTTTATTTATGGTAGACCTTTTTCGCTTTTTTAAGCTTGGTCTCACCCGAAATAGGTTACCGTTTAATTTCTCCAACATTGGATGAAGATGAAAGATATAACAGCTGGCGGCTGACAATAAATCTCCATTTTTTAAATTTTCTTTGTGGAAACGCCACATGCTTAAGCAAGCGATTCGCATCAACCAACAACTAAATTTTGTTGCACATTTTTGTCTTTGTGGTGTCGACAGTTTGTCTCAATTTTGTCTCGTCTCAATGACAAAATTTTTGTCGCAGTTTTGTCGTGTTTTTGTCTCGAAACAGTGTTTACTTTTTGTCTGCTTGGTCTGGACCCAGCATTACTACTGCTTGATCCTGCTTTTAACAGTGGTTCATTTCTTGCAGTCGGGGATAGTTCTTCTGTTTCTAGAATTTCTGTAGAAGTAGAACATGCAGAAGCATCCTCGGTTGACAGATTTGTATTTATTGTTTTAGTATTCAAAAAAAAATGAAGTTAGTTGTTGGCTGGATGCTGTAGCTTCTAATAATTGTCGTTTTCTCGCGATCGCTCTTTATTCTGTACCCGTTTTATATAACTTCCTCTTTTTCACCTTTCCGTTTTCGGACATCTAGGGTGTAAAAGATAAAAAAATAGTAATAGCGAGGGAGGCGGAGATCGAGATTTTCAAATGATGTGAGGATGTGGCTTTACAAATTCACTACCATGTATTTCTAAAAATCAACAACGACAACGGGTACGTCTGAGTACGTCAGTGGAATTCAAATTCACTGATATGCGGCGGGCGATTTCTACGCGACTTCGGCTTGAACTTTTTCAGAGCATAAGGGAGTTGATATTGATATGATATTTGATTTTTTATGAGGACGGTGGATTACGCGAAATAACGTGTGAATTGTTGATCAATGGCGTGGGAAGTGAGATATTTTAATTTATTTTTATAAATATTCGAATGGCCCACCTGTCGAATACGTCACCTGGCCCACCAGGATTTTGCCCGGTTGCCTGGTGGGCCAGTCCGACACTGTCCACCATCATTGAAGGAGGAGCAGCTTCGGCAGCAGACTCTTGAGTTGAGGTAGCCACTGGAGCAGACTCAACGCCGGCGGTGAAGAACATTGCTGGGGACCTATCTAAGATATATCTTGCAAACAAAAGAATATCTGGCGCACAGCTGAGAAAGCTGAAAAAGGCCCAGAAAAAAGCTGCAGGGACCTGGACTAAAGAGAAACCAGCCAGGGCAAAGAATGCAGAAAAACAAAGCGGCATCAAGAGCGAGGGTAAAATAAGACCGCGCTCAGATACCGATACACCACCCAGCCAAACGACTAAAAGGGCTAGGCGGGCCAACCCACAGACTGGCTCCTACAGCGACGCGGCAAGTGGCCTCAGTATGGCCGTCATCGACAGCAGACATTCTGAGGTAAAAATTGATCAAGAGCAGGCAGATCTGATCAAAAACAAATTGGAGGAAGCTGTCTTCGACGCGCCAGGGGCAAGCAGCGAAACACTTCAGTTTAACAGAACCACATACCATGCAGGGGTTCTATGGATGACCTGCGGAAATGAGGCCACCAAAGACTGGCTGGGGCAGGCATGAAGGGACTGAAAAAACTCTGGCAGGGGGCGTCATTTGGGGCTTTGCTGGCCAGCCAATTCAAGGTGTTTTACGGACTTGCGGGGTTGCCCTTCAAAGTGCTGAGGGGTCTCGATGAGGGGATCAGAGTCAAATTAGATCGTCAGCTGGGGGTGGGCAGAGGGAGCTAGTACTCGGATCTGCGTACCTTCCAGGAGATGATCCTCAAGAGCCACCATCCAAGTAAGTACAGAACCTGGTAATGAGTTGTAGAGCAAAAAGATCGCAACTCATAATGGGATGTGATGCGAATGCGCATCATACTATATGGGGCAGCACAAACACCAACAATAGAGGTGAGTCATTACCACAATTTATTATGGCAAATAAACTGCTGGACAATTGCTTTCGAGGAGAAGGAAAATTTTGCCTAACTTTGAAGCTCGATATTTTTGGAACCAAAATATCGACCTCTGGTTTCCATATAGCAAAGTCGATCTGTCAGCCCGTCAAAACCGGAGGTCCATATTTGGCCTGGTTTCAAAAATATTGAGCTTAAAAGTTAGGCGAAAAAATTTGCTTACTCGAAAGCAATTGTCCAGCAGTTTAGTTTAGACATATTAAACGTGGGAAATAAACCTACCTTTATAACAACTGTTAGAAAGGAGGTACTCGACATCAAGGTATCTACAACATCTGTTAGTGGCTTCGTGAAAAAGTGACATGTGACTAATGAGGTGTGTTGTTCAGATCACAGACATATTAGCTTTGAAATTACAGGACACAATTCTGAAACCAAAACTTATTGGAACCCCCGCAGAAAAAACTGGGAAGCTTATCAGGCAGACCTGGAGGACAATTTGCGGGCCGTAAAAATGACGATAAGAAGCATCGTAGACTTGGACCTAGCAGCGGAACAACTACAGACCGCTGTTACATCCTTCTACATGAACAACTGTCCTGCAAGCACGAGTAATTCCAACAGGAATGTGCCCTGGTAGATCAACGACCGCGAAAAACAAAGGAAAAAAACAAGGAAACTTTTCATTCAACAAAGCGAACCGAACAGGAGAGTGGAGCGAGTACCGCTTTGACCGAATATAACAAATGCCTGAGAGCATCCAAGAAGGAATCATTGAGAAGACACTGTGAAGAGGTTGCACAGACTCCTCAATGTGCCAGGCTCTATAAAATCCTTTCCAAGGACACTCCAGGAACGATTGGCTCTCTAAAAACATTAAATGGAAAATACACTCAGATCGGACAGGAAACTCTGGAAGAGCTTTACAGAGTAGACTTCCCGGGCAGTGTGATCCTTGAAAAAAAACCCGAAAACCGTCACTGTGTGTACCTAGCCACAACCAGATATGGCACTAGGGAAGACTGGCAGATGGCAAAAAAAGTAGTAACATGGCGTAGGCTGAAATGGATCATTGACTCATTCGAGCCATATAATTCGCTAGGACCAGATGGGATTTATCCAGTATTATTACAAAAAGGCAATAGCACGCTATACTCCAGGCTCCTGATTATATGTAGAGCAAGCTTGGGACTAAATCATATTCCCAAAGCCTGGAAAGAAATCAGAGTTGTTTTCATCCCCAAACCTTGCAAAATAGGTCAGGACAATGCAAAAGCTCTGAGACCCTTGAGCCTAATGTCATTTTTGTTGAAGGCTCTAGAAAAACTGCTTGAGCTCCACATTCGAATTGGTGCATTGGCTACGAGACCAATACATCCGGATCAAAGCAGGAAGCTCAACTGAAATAGAACTGCATTATCATATAATGACCGAATGTATGTATGTAAGCTTTTATTTTCTAATTTTTTATACAAAGTGTGTTCTTGTCTTGTCTACTTTGATGTATTTACCAAATTGTGTGTTCTATGACAACTATGTTAATTTTATTTATGCAATTATTGTTTTGTAAGTGAGCAAACAAGTAGAATGCATGTGTTTTTTTTTTTAAGTTCTACTTTGGTAGTAATAAGTATTGCAATTTTTATAGTTTATGTATATCGTGCATGTTCTGTAATTTTTTTTTTTTTTGCTAAATAAAGATCTATTATTATTATTAAAGAAGTTTGTAAAAATTATGTATGTATACCTATACGAATGAAGCCAATGAAAGTGTTGGGTCACAGGGGTTGAAGGGATTAAAATTTGATAAGTTTGATTTATCGTACCCAGTCATTAAAAAAAATAATTAGGTATAAATTTAAAATCATACACCAGCTCTCTTACAAAAAGGAAGTCGATTCGTAGTTCGTCTGTGGCCGTAGACTTTGGCTGTACCTACTTTTACCAACTTATTGGTAAAATAAGATTGAATATACTTTAGAACCAATCGAGGCGCCAATTGTTTATTTATATATTTACATTTACAACCCATTCAAAGGCCAGACCAATAAACTTCATTCAAGAGTTTATGTTGGACCTAATCGCGAACCTTACGTCACACAAACCAACCAAATAAAACTTAAGACAGCTGATAATGTGTGAAATAAACATTGAGAAAACAGTGAAATAGCACTAATACCAAACTAATACGAAATGCCCCAATAAGAATTTCAGTTCAAAAACATGTTTATTTCAACGCCGGAAATTCTGAATGCTGCAGCTTTCAAAGTAGGTCAATGTAAATTTGTACGTGAGGGCTCTAGTAAATCTACCACTCAATAACAAAGTGATATGCTATCACAAATAGTTGCCGATTAAATTTTGGAACAACTGTTACTTGGAAATATTCATTTCTCCCAAAAATATTTCAATGTGTTGACGATGCAATAATAAAAAAAAATAAGAATATCCCATTTGTTCCGCTATATATTCGTCCATAATAATTTGAATCAACTAATTACAATAAATTATTACAGTAAGTAAATGTAGGCAACCTGAATACCAAATTGAGGTTCACATGAAAAATTTTCAATACATAGTTTATTTAAAGCACAATTTTGATCTAATGGCAATTAGGTACTGTTAGATTTTATTGTTCGTCTCCTCTCAAAAGATTGTGCGTGTTTACGCGTGCGTGGGAGAAAAACTTTATCTTAATTGTCCAATTAAATTATTGTATACACACCAATTAAATTTAATTATTATTCATACGATATAAGCTCATGAACTTATTAGTAATATTTAAAACAATGTAATCTGATATATCTTTTAGTTTAAGGAAATAGTTTACATCAGGAAGTTTGAAACTGTTTTGATTTCAAAGTAGTTTTTCTATAAATATTTTTCCAAAGACTATTTTCTACGCTTTGGCTAAGTAGTTAACCCGAAGCAACCCTCTTAAGGAGTCATGAGACCTCGCCGCTGGTAAGGGGGCCTGGGCCTAGTAATCACTGCTTCCGTTCCCTCTCAATGGAACGAGGACGCTAGATGAAGCTATGTGAGTCAATCTGGATGGGAGCCACAATAAAACTCTCCCCAAGTCAAGGTGGAACAGCGTGGGCCGACTGCATGGCTAAGGGGTAGCTTGGCCGATACTATGCGAACTGTGGAAACCCGGCGACACCCAGTTTCAAGAAGCCTTCCGTCGATATGCAAGGCTCTGCCGGCGGCGACGGTTTATTTCCCTTGCTTTTCGTGGGGACAAATATGGAAGAGAAACAGAAAAAAACAATACAAATAACCAATCCTGATGCTGGACCTAGTAGCTCACCTCAGGATAAAACCAAAACAACCTCCAACCGTCATAAGCGAGGCAAAAGAATCTGCGGAGAGGTCAAAAGAAGGCAGAAGGCACGCCGATTGGAGCAGTGCCCCCTTTCGACGCCAGTTCCACCTCCACAAAAGGACCGGAACGAAGATCGGGAAAGTCAAACAAGGAAACTCCGGACAGATGCAAGAGGCCACGCCAGGTGGCCCCCCTGGTCTCTGCCAAATAGCCATCTGAGAGAAGCAATTATTGACAAGGACAACATCTACGGCAAACTACCTGCCGACAAGGAGGAAATCCTAAAAAACACTCTACTAGAGGAATTGGACAGAAACCTGGCCACCTTCAGTGGAGATAGTAAGCCACCCACGTTTACTTCGTGGAAATAAACAGGGAAGATCGTCAGGATCACATGTGATGACGACGTATCGTTGGCCTGGCTCAAAGAAGAAACACAGACCCTCAGCGGAGGGTCAATCGGCATAGACCTGAAGGTGCTGACGATGGACAAACTGCCAAGGCTGACGAAAGCCCCTTTATGGATACCAGGTGAGGAGAAATCCGATGTTTAGGAGAAGGAGGTTGTGCTACGTCGCCTGGCAGGCCATAACCCACACCTCGCGGTCAAAATATGGTGTCTTTTCTATTACGAGAAGGGAGAAAAGCCAGCAAAGGGCAACGTCCTGTTATTTGGTGTTGAGGAAGAGGACGTGAAGACCCTAAAACAAAGGTCATCGAGGCTGAGCTGTAGGTTCACCTCGCTGAACATAAAACCAGAACCAGAAGGTAGTTAGGAGGAGGAGGAGCCATCTGTGGTTGCGGGCACCGGGTCGGGTGACGCGGACCCTCGGAGCACGGCTACCGACAAAAGCGAAGCTACTGTCGGGCCACGCAAAGGGGACTACGTCATCTTACCTGGGAGTGCTAGCGGCACGGAGGCCATGGATGCAACAGAGATTTTCTCGGATACAGCGGGCCCTCCGTTTTCAAGATCAAACTTCGTGGCATCCAGAACTAGCCAGAACATGCAACTGTGAATTATAAGATGGAACTCCAAGTTTTAGTCAACAACGACAACAACACTGCCGAGAGCAGGCCGGAAAAACATTATTCCTCCCACAATAAATTAGCATGTAAATCTAGATGAAATAAACATAATTAATATCAGTTCGGATTGGAGCAAAACAAAGTAGCAATAATTGACAAAATTTGAAAATGCTACATGCACTGGAGGAGCATGCCTATGTTTTTCAGGTAGAGGTATACTATACTCCAGTGTGCAGCGGAGAATAACAGGAGAGTCGTAGCGCCTGTAGCCGACAGGCAGATCCTTATTATGTCCGACAGTCAAGCGACACTGAAGGCCTTTTCGAGCAAGACAGTGTCATTAAGACTAGTATGGAAATGCCAGGAAGAACTCAGGGTCCTGGCGGACAAGAATGAAGTAAAACTTATTGGTTCCCAGGACACAGAGGAATCGAAGGAAATGAAAAAGCTGAGGAACTCGCAAAGGGAGGATTAGAGACAGAACTTATCAGGCCAGGGATATTACAAAGTATAACCAGAAGCTACATCAAAGACTGGGCTCGTAAAGAACATCGACACTACTGGACAAGTTTCACCGGCGGAACCAGTTTCATCTGCAGTCGCGTCAAGGTTTTCGAATACCTCGAGAATATCGTCCATAACACTAGTCTTAGTTTCAAATATGTGATACTCATTCAATGTAGAATTTTATGTACCTACTTCAATTTATGGAAGAGTAGAAATTTCTCAGAAATGCATCGTTTAGGAGTAATTAGTATAAACTGAGAAAAGTCAGCAAATGTCCAGGTTGTTGGGTCACCCCGTATAGAGCACAAGCAGAAAATTTGTGCAAACTTTAAAAAACCATTTTTACACGTGAATGGGAAGATTAAAACCATTTCCAGCTTTCCGAGAATTAATTCGGCTTTCGGCTACATCCCCTCATTCGGCCAATGTTGCCTGGCGTAGACCTTTTTGAGCTCCCTTTATTATATTTTTGTATGTTGTAAGAACCTGTATAATAGTTATATTTAATTTTTTTTTTAGAGTTTTTTTCGTCTGTTATATAATTTAAAGAGTGTTAATTTTAGTGGCATGCAGACGCATAAATTAAAAGTTGATGAAAAATTTTCTTGTCTCGACTGGGATTTGAACCCAGGACCCCTACATTTCCAGTGTAATGCTCTACCAACTGAGCCACCGAGACCTGTCTCATTTCTACCCAGTCGATCAAGTCTTTCATCAATTTTTAAGTTGTTAGTTTGTGACCATCGGCAACCTTCGGCGGTTACCGTTGGTATGGGAGTGAGTTAGGAGGTATGGGGAACACATTCGCAATTAATGGTTGTTTGGAATCCATTATCCCTTCAACCAGATGCGTCGTCCATACCAACGGTAACCGCCGAAGGTTGCCGATGGTCACAAACTAACAACTTAAAAATTGATGAAAGACTTGATCGACTGGGTAGAAATGAGACAGGTCTCGGTGGCTCAGTTGGTAGAGCATTACACTGGAAATGTAGGGGTCCTGGGTTCAAATCCCAGTCGAGACAAGAAAATTTTTCATCAACTTTTAATTCATGCGTCTGCATGCCACTAAAATTAACACTCTTTAAGTTATATTTAATGTCTGATCAAGTTTAGAAAAAACTACAGTTTGACTAGACTAATTTTTGCGCTAAGAATAAACCGAAACCACTAAAAGTTTTTCATCAGAGCATATTATAACAACGCTACTTCGACTATGCCATATCCTATATGGGATTAATAAGCGAAAGAGCGTAAGCTCACAAGCCGGAAAACAAAGAAATTGGGCCAGTGGCTGATGATATTAAAGATTTCCCCCATTTTCTGCGAATTTTAACAAGGTCTAAGCAGCTTTCTCTGTATTTTTAGAAAATATTTAATAAACCTAAAGCCCGAATCCTCAGGCTGCATGGTCTCGTTTCCCTGCTTGCATCGTTCGCCTGCAGCAGCAGATATGCGGGTGGGTTTTCTCCTGCTTTTTCCCCTTCCTTTTTTCTTTGCTTTCTCCGATATCACTAATAATATGTCATATAATCCGAGCTGCGGAATTTTTCACAGACTGGTCGATATGAGACATCCAAAAGCGAGCTTTGTAGATTAATTAACTGGTTATTTGAACCGATTCCAAAAGGAATTTGCAATATATGGCTTGATAATTCCGAAAAAGATCGAAAATTGTGGAATAGGATAAAAAATTTAAACTTTCCAGGATGGTATATATAGGGTTTTTTCATATTTATTTCTTCAGCTATATTCTGACCAAAAGATTTATTAAATTAGGCAAAAATTTCTCTTTGGCTTGCCTTGACATATTTGTGAGAAGTTCTTACAAGAGGTGTGTCCGTTCAGCTAAGTTACATACATAGTTTTGGTCAATCATAAATATCAATAATCGTTATCAAGAGAATTAGACCGTCAGCTTATGACAGATTTCGCTGACCGATTTTCTCTTTTCGGGGATTTCAACTACTAAAAATTATGTCAGTGCTGAGCTCAAAAAATGAAAATTTAGCGACCGCACGTCTGCTAGGCATATGCAAAATGTACTTTCCTTTTGCAGCGGCCGGAAAGTATACCTCAGCAGCTGACCGGCTCATGGGATTTTTTTTTTCTGGTTCCTAGCGAAATCAAATTCGATTCTGGCGATTGCCATAAGCGAGAAAACAATCAGCAACCGAGTATTTTTTCACAAGATCGCGCCCTTATTTCAACCCTTTCGTGCAAACCTTATGGCTTTGGTTTTTCACTGTCAGATTGTTATACATAGGTATAATATCAATGTGTTAAAATGTCATGACAGAGAAGATGAAAAAATAACCTATAAAATAAATTTTCCATATGCCTAGCAGACGTCGGTCGCTTAATTTTAATTTTTTGAGCTCAGCACTGACATAATTTTCAGTGGTTGAAATCTCCGCAAAGAGAAAATTGGTCAGCAAAATCTGTCATTAGCTGATGGTCTAAAAACTCAATGGAACAAATGCTCCATAAAAAGCAGAGATATTTTTGACGAGTCAAAACCCTATATAAACAGATAGTGGTCCGAATAGCAAGTGGTATTTTGTGTATTGTCAATATTGTCTACTATAACTTTCAAACCGAAGTTCGGTTTTTATACCAATATTACATATTTGAATATTGCAATCCCAGCACTGAAGTGCAAAGTAGAACCTCAAAATAACCTACAGCAGAATGTGAATACTCACTGCTCTCTTTGTATTGCATCTAATAGAGCCAACGAATGCTTGGGAACATCGCTGCAGATGTGGGCACAGTATTCCAGATGAGTAAAGAAGTTTTTTTCAGGAAACAAAAAACCTAATTTTTGAGACGCGGTTTTGGCGATCGGTGATACATGGTCATGCCAAGACAAGTTGGTCGATGCGGTCACACCAAGAAGAGGTACCTACTGAGAGATTGGTAGAAAGGTTTTTTCCCGACGTCCTCGAAACTGGGTTATCATCGGCAGAAGATCTCCTGTTTGAGAATACTGTTGCTTGAGTTTTGGAAGCATTGGATTTTACTAGGTTGTTAAGGCCCAAGTTGCTAATGGTGTCAAGATCACTGTTGATAGAGTGAATCTGTTCTCGGACGAGGCGTGTGAAAGTGGCTGTAGTAAGCGGTTTGTCAGTAGAAAAAGATGCCAAAAGACTACTGTCGTCTGCAAAGCTGTATATGGGATTTCTCGTCACATTTAACAAATAATAATAATAATAGTCTTCATTGAGAAGTGATACATTATTTACATTAGAATGAGAAGAAAAATTCAGCAAAAAGTTACTTAGTTGTTACAAATCTCAAACGGCGAAGCCATTTACAAAAATTAGAAACGGTGTTGGGGACTGAATTGAGCCTTGGGAAACGCCGGCATTTATAGGCAGTGTGTAAGAAGACACACCATCGACCAAAACATGCATTGACCTGCCTTCCAGAAAGCTCCCCAGCCAATGGCAAAATTTGTTGGATAGACCTTTGTGCCACACCTGACCAAAAGCCTTGGAGATGTCCGATCCTACAATTCTGGATTCGCCATACTTTTCGAAAGTCTAGTTTTAAATATGAATGACGTACGCCAGCAAATCCCCTGTTGATCTTATAGTTTGTCAGAGATTTATTCAGTTTCAGGTTGAGTGCCTTTTCCATTACTTTCAAAAGTACGGATATAAGTGAGATGGGACGATAATTGATAGGAAGAGTTTTCTTGCACTTGTCCGGATGGGCTGCACTCTGGCTCATTTTCAGATAGACGGGAAAACGTTTCGACTGTGAAAGAGTGAAAACCGTTTGCAAAGAACTGAAGCCAACTCTTGCGTGCAAGTTTTGAGGACAATAGGCACCTTGCATGAAAAATTAAATTGATAACTGTTTATTGCAAACTGTAGGAAATCGGAAAAAAATCTATACGTATTTTTTTATTTTGTCCAAATATAAATATTCCGAAAGTTATACAAAGATTAAGTTTTGTATATATAGATATACTCACATTTCAAAGCGTTGTATCTCGGTCAATTTTTGTCTAACAAGAAAAAGAAAAAACACGTGTTGACTTATTTTTCATTGACAAACGAAATAAAAAAAATTGATGCAAGGTGCCTATTGGTGGAATGCTGTTGGGACCACAAGATTTTTCAATATCAATTTGCAGAAGAATTTTCCTAATAGTTTTGAGGTCTACATACAACTTTGCTCACTTGAGAACCAATGCGTGGCTATTACCTGTGGGGCAGTGTTTGTCATTCCCATCGACTTTCTTCATTTTGGCGGATCCTATTTAGCTATAACAAGTAAAGCCGTGTAAAGTGTTGATAAGTTATCAAATGATTCAAGATTTGTATGACTTTTCGTTATATTTGGTTGGTAACTTATTTTCCGATGGATACTGGAAGAAATGATCTGACCTTCTGCCGATCCTGGTCCGCTGAAGACAGTGTGTGTCAGTGACTACGTTTATTTCACGCGTTGTGTCCGGATACCAAGTGGATTAAATTAATAATGGGCAATAATAATCCTGGAATAAACACCCATAGGATTAGATAGTTTCTCCGGATCGGATTACTTAATCCAATCCTCCAAATTTGTAGGATTGGACTTAAAATGGATTAGGTATCTCAAATGTGAAATAAGCACCTAAAAACCTTAATCTTGGATTTAAGAAGTTTGTTGCTAACTTCAAGAAAAAATTACATTTGTAATTTTTTATTTTTTTGAGAGTCGATATTATTTAGTTTCATTTAAGTTTTTTTTGATAATAAACCGGTGTGAGATAAGAAATTGTATACCTTTTAATTGTTAATTAGAACTACTTTTCATCATTGTTGCCTTTAATGAAGTTAGACACAAAGCAATTTGCGCTTGCGCTTTTAACACGGCTTAAGAAAGGATTAGCACTAATCCTAATCCATTTAATAGTTGTAAAATATGGAATAATAGTCCCTAATCCACTTTCGTTTCGTTTTTCAAACTTTTATTCCAGCTTTTCCAAGTTGTTACGAATCTTTATTCGAAGTGTATTGAATTTTTGCAATACAATATTTAAATAATTTTCTTTTCAATGTTTTTAATGTTCTTTTGGAAATACCTATGGTCCTCATAGCGGATTTTGAAGTTTAACACTAGATCTAGTGTCTAGCCGTTTTACCTTCATTAGTTGGTATGGAAGACTGGAGAAGATGGATAATCTATCTTTCATAATGCAACTCCTTTGGCGGTGAATTTTACCTCAATAATTGAGTGTCTCTATTGATTCAATATTGGTGGTACATTGAGACTGTTGCGGTTGACTTTGTGGTGAGAACAAGTTTTCTGTTTGATGCGTTGACTTCGTGGTGAGGACAACTTTGCTGTTCGATGCGTTTTTGGAGCCCCTGACGATTGAATCTAGGACCTTCATTGAAATTATCATTTACGCAAGCCAATTTAAAATTTTATCTACCTTTAAGTGGTCCTGTAACCTTTAAATATTTCAACTATGCTTTACCAGTTGCAAGCTTCGAGACTCACCACGCTAGAGATGTGGAGGAGGATGGATCGAGGATCGAGGAGTAACATCTTGCTAGAAAAACGTGGTTTCGCGTTCTCAAAGTCACAACCGATGACGGTAGATGAGAAAGTATATGGTATACTGCGTCTCCGGCGGGAGTAGCAACCTATTAATTGAACTAAGTCGTTGTTGCTGTTTATTAATAATTGGTTTGTCCTACATTTACCACCCCTCCGATATCTACTGAGTTCTGTACATAGATTACGTTTATTCAACATAGAAAGGCAAGAATGATGATTGTTATGTTATTATTATTTTCAGCAATAGGTTTCATTGACCGATTTTTTAAATTAATTTAATGGGAAAAATTAGTTTAACGGCAGCTGGATTATTTTTAAAATGCTAAATACCTACTTTTTTTATTCCTCTATTCATTCCTGACAAGTTTTAAATTAATGGCCTTCAATTATGAAAATCATTGGAAATTTTGTGGGAAATGCTCAAGCTCTTGAAAGAAAAGCAGCTTATTCACAGTAGGTAGTCCGTAATTAAAGACAATTTCAAGTTACCTTATCGAAAAAAGTTTTTACCGTTCTGTATTAATAATAATAAGTGTAAATTCACACAAAGATACCATCTTACATCCCGTATAACATATAAGTTATGGCGTTATTCGAACGGCACGCAATTGAAACTAGCTAGTAGACAATAAGCTCGGTTTAATTTTTGAAATTTAAATAATTATTAATAAAAATATACACGTATATAAGTACGTATAAACGAAGTTTTGAGGTGTTGCGTGCTACTTGGCTGGCTAAACTTGAAGAACGTTGAACGGTGCAGATTTCAGATTGCAACTTAATTTATAATTTTAGCGTTTCTGTATATTTTGACATAATAAAATATCAACCAACCATATTATACTAGCGCAGCTCGCGAACCAAGGTTTTTAGTTTAATTGTACATTTGCAGACTGAAATAATAAGGACTAATAAATCATACCTGTTAATGTGGCAGAATTGCATACTTTGTGTAAAAAATTATTGTGAGATTATTTAGTTGAGTATTAATTTGTTTATAGAACGCATCATATACCGATAAGCAACCTCCGGTTATCATTTATTGGGTGAGTGGCCAATCAATTGATAGATAATTCGATGGCGGGTATAGTAATATTATGATCTCTTTTTGCAGAATAGAAAAATTCGAAAATGCACCGCCAGCCGAAAACATCTGTCAAATAGTTTGCATCCAATTCCACGATGGAGGACAATGGCAGAGCGCCACAGGTACTGCCACACATTGGTTCTGACATTAACAACGTATTAGACCTATAACTATTACTATTAGGACAAATTATTCTGCAACTTGACACTGGAAAATCTTGTGGTCCCGAGGGCATTTCACAAATTGTCCTCAAAACTTGCGTACAAGAATTGGCTTCAGTTCTTTGCAAACTGTTTTCACTCTCTTACAGTCGAGGCGTTTTCCTGTCTATCTGGGAATGTGCCAGAGTGCAACTCATCCCGAAAAAGGGCAAGAAAACTCTTCCTAGCAATTATCGTCCAATCCCACTTATATCCGTACTTTCGAAACTAATGGAAAAGGCAGTCGACCTGAAACTGGTTAAATACCTCGAAACCAGTAAGCTCCTCTGACAAAAGGTACGGGTTTCGTTCCAAAAGATCAACCGGGGATCTGCTGGCGTACGACAGTCATATTTGCAACTCGACTCTCGAAAAACATGGCGAGTTCAGAATTGTAGCATTGGACATCCCCAAAGCTTTTGATCAGGTGTGGCACAAAGGTCTCCCCAGCAAACTTCCATCGTATGGTCTTCCAACGCATTCTGCCATTGGCTGGGGACGGGAGCTTTTTGGAGGGCAGATCACTGCATATTGTGGTCGATGGTGTATCTTCTAATGCACTTCCTATAAATGCCGGCATTCCCTAAGGCTCTATTCTGTCCACTATTATATATGGAATACTGGAGCGATGCTCCCAAGCATTCGTTGGCTCTATTAGATGCAGAGCCCAGATCGATAGTAATCTAACTCTCACTGATTCATTGCAATTTCTCGAACATAGACGCAAGTTGGCCGACTTGTTATTCTATCGCTATTACCACGGGAGATATTCTTACGATCTAGAGAGCCTCATTCTAGCTAGAAGTAATTTAAGAACCACAAGAAACTCACAGGCATCCCATCCATATGTGGTAAAGTTGGCTACCTCAAGGTCCTCAAGGGTCTATCACTTTAGGGCAACTGAATATAAACTTCGGTAAAAATTTGTTCATATTTACTTTGAAACTGTGTTGGAATTAAATAAGGATATAGGGCATTCCAACAACAAAAAAATCAGCCAGGGCACACAATTCGATTGTGTTTCACATTTGAACATGCGCCATTAATATACATTTGGTAATTGTAATAGCTCTAAAGTAATAATATTTAATAATAAGTACTCATATACATATCTCGAACAAACTACAGCATATTTCAATTTACTGCCAGTTAAATCTTCACGTTTGATTGCATTTAACCAGCGTCATCTTCTGATTTTTGATAATTCGTTTTGTTCAGCTTTATCAGGATGTTTTCGATTCAGTTCCGATGGTATTTTATAAAATTTAACGTTGTCGCGTTCTCCCCTACTACTACATTCCACTACACAACCAAATGTAGGCATTTTACCAATATTTTTGCGCACTTCATTTGCCTGCCCTGGTTGACTTTTGACAAACGCCATTTTTGACAGATGGTTGAAATGCCCTATTGAAGATTTGCAACAAAAAAATTAAAATTAAGGCGGTTCTCATTTTCACACTGTTGCCAAACGAACTGTAACGAAACTCACCAAAAATATGCAAACTAACTCAAACTAACCCGTCCACGTAATGCGTGCTAGTCCTTGTATGTCAATATTGAATTTGGAAAAACCCCAGTACACTTATGACCAGAAATAAACGAACTGTAACGAAATTAACCGAAAATATGAAAACTATCCCAAAATAGCCCGTCTCCGTAATGCGTGCTAACCCTTGTATGCTAATATTGAATTTAGAAAGACAAAAATTCGCTTCGCGCGCTTTGCTTTTAACCAGCATTAAACGAACTGTAACGAAACCAACCAAAAATATGCAAACTAACCCGTCCCCGTAATGCGTGCTAGTCCTTGTATGTTAATATTGAATTTAAAAAGAAGCAAAGCTTGCATCGCACGCTTTGTTGTCAACCAGTACACTTATAACCAGTAAAATTAATTGTAACGAAACTAACCAAAAATATAAAAACTAACCCAAACTAACCCGTCCCCGTAATGCGTACAAGTGTTAATATTGAATTTAGAAAAACAAGCGCGCTTTGCGCGCTTTATTATTAACCAGTACACTTATAATCAGAAATAAACGAACTGTAACGAAACTAACCAAAAATATGCAAACTAACCCGTCCACGTAATGCGTGCTAGTCCTTAGTAAGTGTGCAATATAAAAAACCGCTGACGAATTGATAAAAAAATAATGAGCATTAGGTAGAAGGCATGCCTTTTCCGTAACTAAACGTACTAAAACCCTATTATATATATTGTAGAAAACTAAATATTCCGCACTTTTTTTAAATAGGAACTGTTTTTTAAGTGATATCCAAATGAAATAACTGCGAAATAATTCCATAAAATTTGTACTATTTGTTTTTAAAAAACAAGGCAATACCAGAATCGATTGATATTCACAATACCATTATTGAATGTCAAGTTAGGGGCTCCACCAAATTCTTCATACCACAAAAAATGGTCAATATGTTTTGGTAGAAGTGTCCAACCCATGACGTAAAACTTTATACAAAATCCTTTCAACCCAGACCAATATCCTTCAACATAATTCGTGTGAACTCCTGTTGTAGGATCCACAAAATTTTCAGAATGGTTTACTGACTTTTGAATAAATGGGCTCGCTCCATCCATAATGTACCCAAATAATCATAGGCACGCCATTTATCTGTCCATATTTCTGTATCCGGTTTTACATGTTCCAGAATTTTCGGTACCTTTAATCTGTTCTCTGGAACGATTTCGAATATAAAGTACAATGCGTTTTTTCAAATTGACGTCTGCAATTTCCTGCAACACCCTTCCGACATTATATTTCTTTTTTGTTACTACTGATTCATCCATTTGAACTATATGTCCATCTCCACCAAGTTTGAATAAATCAGGCATTTGTAGTAATTTCCACGAAACAATGTCTCTATAAAATCTATAGGTACATCTGGGCCTCTGCACT
This sequence comes from Ceutorhynchus assimilis, assembly GCA_917834065.1. Classification (NCBI taxonomy): domain Eukaryota; kingdom Metazoa; phylum Arthropoda; class Insecta; order Coleoptera; family Curculionidae; genus Ceutorhynchus; species Ceutorhynchus assimilis. Next base: position 45,492,570 of record OU892277.1, read on the forward strand.
GAGTCGCATATTCAGAAGACGAGCAGCAATACTTATTGGTGTCAAACATTACCAATAAAACAATAAATACATCACTTTATTGACAGGAATGTACATTCGTTCAAAAAATTACCCTTTCAATAGACTTTTTGCGCCCCTTAAAATAACAGCAGTTTTTGGATCAGTTATGGTTACCTTTATCGACGATAACCATTACCACGACCTTCAAAATCAGAGATTTTGCAACGCCTAACGATAACATATTTTCGTTATTCTATTTTGCCTCTGCGTCATGAACTGCGCCCAACAATAAAAAAATAGAGTTGATGTTCATTGATTAAACAACGTTGCCATATCTTGTTCGATGAATAAATAATAAGTGGAAGAAACTAAAGAAAGGGAACTGAAAAAAGCAGTAGGCTGTGGTTGAGTCTGTTTTTTATTTAAAATTGTGATAATTAAAATGATAATCCACACTTATTTTTTCAGATGATTTTAATTAATTATTTATTAGAACGGGATGATATCTATTCAATTTTCTTTAATGTGGCATTCACGCAGGTTCACCATAACCATAGGTATAGCTATAAGCACCAGGTTATTCCTCATTAAATAAAGCCGCTCGTTATGGTTGATAAGCACAACGAACATTTTTTTGCTACTGCGCATACTCAGTATAACGACAACCACAGCGGAATGACGAAATAAGGGGTGCAAAAAGTCTCTATTATGCTATACCTACTGCTCGCGGCATCGTGGACAGAAGAAATTATGAGACAATATTCTCCCATTGCGTCTAAATAAAACACAATATCGACGACAATTCGATTGCTACATCCCAAATTTCTCCGAATTGATCCGGCTTCTTGTAAAAATCTTATAATTCTCTCGTCACTTCTCCTAAAGATACAAAATAATTCTTCGATTGATGATATATTAATTTTTTTCAACACAGCATCCACACTGTACTGAAATCAAAATCAAAACACCAAAAAGCACGAAACGATAAAAATAATACCACTATTGCTAACGCTAACGCCACGCCAATAGTTACATATGACGTCTACATTGCAATACAACTGTCAACTGTCAACGTTACCTACGCTACGTCAGAATATTCGTACGCTTCCGGCGTTAACACCCAATCAAAACAAAAGATGCGCCACAAATGAGTTACCATTTGCTAAGACGCAAAAAATAACGCCTATCTTAGTTTTTTTTTTTTTCAAACATACAGGACTTGAAATTGAAAATAATCCTCATTTAACATAGAATATCTTGTCCAGACAAACCGGATTCTACATACAAATATTGGAATTACATTTTAATTCTAGTTGCCCTAAAGTGATATGTCACCAGAACTTCTTTTTGTTGGCATACTGTCCACCTCTGGAACCCCTTGTCCAATTTCATTTCCTGAACGATTTAACCTTAACGTGTTCAAACGGAGGGTTGATTGTGTTTGTGATTGTGATTGTGACTCAATTTCTTCCGCTCATCGTATCGCTTGCAGTGGCGTAGCCAGTAGGGGGGCAGGGGGGGCGACGGCCCCCCCGCCCCTACACGGATGGCGCCCCTATCGCACTTAAAAAACAAAAGCAAAAAATAAGAAATTGTAAAATTATGCTGTTTCTTATTTTTTTTATTGACCCCTTCACGCTTTATTCTTTATCGTAAGTTGGCATTGTCGGCAAATGGTTCCGTTCAATCGAAGGAAAGGTGATAGTTTCTGTTTTGATGATTGATGTGGTCTTTGTTTATTGGGTTAATGGGTTGAATGGGTGGGGCTGTCATCCGTCCGGATTTTCCCGGATTTGTTCTAGTTTTTAAGGCGTCCGGGAGGATTTCTTGAAGTTAACGGCATATCCATACATTATTTCTTGTAAGGCTTATCGTAAATGTTTTTTGGCGTGGAACCCCAGGAAATTTTCCGATTTTTCCGCCTCCGGCAGCGCCGTCTTTATTATTTCATCCCGATAAGCAAATATTTCGAAAGTATACAAACATTCATTTGTTATCCCCTTCCGCTACCCCCCCCCCCCCCCCCAAAGAACTATGCGCTCATTAGTTTGCCCCTCCGCCCCGCAAGGCTGGCTACGCCACTGATCGCTTGGGTAGCATAGGGTTTGTCTTTTGTGAGTGGACCAATACAAAAAAAAAAATTAAAAATCTTGATCCAGCGTGTAATGTCCCTTTCAGTTTTGCTGCTTGTGAGAAGGTATATTTTACCTTTGTTTTATTACCGATCCAACTATATATTTTCCTCCCAATCTGCTAGCTGATGTTTGTATAAACAAAATCTCATTTGTATTCTAGCCATTTTTTTGATTTTTCCTTCCTTAGGGTTCATGCTTGACAGCAGTATGTGAGGACAGGGGGTATACACTGATAGAATACGCTTGTTCTTAGATATTGCGAGCATTTCTCAGTAATAAGCTGCAGAGATAATAGTAGTCACTGTTGTAGCCTCTTTTTTAACAAAAAGTATATTACAGTGGCAGCTTTTCGCCAGAGAGCAATATTAGGGTGAGTAAGGAGCAGGGTTGGACGAACTTTTGGAAGTGGGCCGGGAAATTTTAGTCTAGCGGCCCATGCATGGGCACATCCCCACACTTAGATGTGATCTAATAATATAATAACGACAGTGAAAAAACAATAAAATGCTGAATGAAAACGCAGAATGAAAAATTTTAAAAAAAATCTTATCTTGTTTTTTTTATTTCAAAGATGATTTCAAACAATCAAAATGATATTTTTTTCTTTAATGGGGGGCTTAAGTTGAACATTTCCATAAGAATCTTCTCCAAAGTCAACAATCCTAAGATTTCATTATGAAAGTTCACTATCATCAACGCTTCCAAATTTTCCATTTTAAGTCGATTGATTCCCTAACCGATTTTTTATGTCTTCAAGTGTTGAAAAGCATTTTTCGCACCCTACCTGTGAACACGCTAAAATAAGGACATACTGGTGAAGGCCTTGAAGATGACTGCCAGCACGGAGGTATAATCTGTAGTTATACAAAACATTAAAACAGCAAACCAAACATTGTTTGCAAAGTGAATGTGATTAACACTTTTTCAGAAAATTCTTTCATTCCCTGTATGCAACCCTATATCATTTACATTATCTTCATCTCCATCGTTGGATCCAGAGGGGTCATACAACTCCGTCCTTTTCGAGTCAGGCCATTTTTTTCACAAAATCTTTAAATTCCTCCCGTAAAACAGCTGCGGCATCACCCTTTTTTTTATGAGAATGAATTGCGGGTAATGAGTCTTGAATTATTACATCACTTGACACAACAATGATGAATATACCGTGGAAACGCTGAAGGAGATAGACAGGCAAACATTTCTGGAACCGATTGTGGATAAGGAGTCACTGTTTGTCAACAACAGTGTCCCTCCTACTCCAACAATCAGAAATAAAAGTTCTGAAGACAGCTGTGAAAGCGAAGAGGATTCGCAAGACCTAGTTACTGAGCAGGGAAAGTATAGAGAAGATAAAATTACATTGAAAAATAAGGAAAGAAAACCAGAAGTAAAAGAAACAAAACCTAAAGTAAGACATACTAAAAATCAGAACTCCGCATTGCAAACACCGAAAGGAAGAACAACTAGATCAGGTTCAACCAGCAGCAACAACGGTAATTATCAGCAGCAACAAAAAAAAATTGTAAAGCAAAAAAAATAAAATTCCTATGTTTTTGTTGCTAACTTTAAAATTATTGTAATCTAGAGATATTTTTTAAATTGTGTTAGTGTATTATTGTCGTTTTACATTTTTTATATTATTTTATATTTTAATCATTTGTTACTGTGGTGTTATAACCTTCTCGTGCACGTTTGCTGCATTTTATTGAATTTTGGATGACATCCGAACATTGAACATATTTTCATTTAATAATCAAGTTTTAAATAATTTAGGGAAAAATGGATATTCTCCATATAGGCGATACCATTGAAAAAGAATTAAAGGTTGAAACGGTAATATGCGAGAACATCGGTCAGTTTTATAACACAACAAAAAACATAAGAAATTTTACAGTCCTTACACAAAATATTACTAGCATAAATAAAAATTTTGACACCTTTTTAGTTCAACTACAAATGACAAATTATGCTTTTGATGTAATTGTATTCACTGAAACTTGGAAAGTAGATTTTGTGGAATACTATAAGATAAGAGACTATGATATCTTCTACAACAATGGTTCTTTTAATCAGAATGACGGGACAGTTGTCCTTGTCAAATCCAAATGGCAGGCGGACGTCGAGGAGCAGAAAATTGCGGGATTAAACGTCCTAAAATTTAACATTAAACTGACTGCAAGCTATACAATATCTCTAAACTGCCTATACCGTCCGCCTAGCCAGGATTTGGATACCTTTTTATTGAATCTTCCAGAGTTTTTAAGAGTTACACAAACTTCTAATCTGGGTATCTTCATAGGGGACATAAATATTGACTTACTGAAAACTGACAGAAAAGGAAAAATTGAAGACTACTTAAATATAATTCACGAATGCGGATTCATTTCGCTTATTAATCAATACACACGTGAACGTAATACACAAAAAAGTTGCTTAGGCCACATTCTCATTGATAAATCACAAAACTTATGCAATTTTTGTACATACATAATAAAAACTCAAATAACCGATCACCATGCTGTAGCACTGTCTATTCCTTTGAATGCTCCGAGAAAATCAAATGAATCAAATTTATGTGGCCAGAATACGAACTATGATCAACTAAAAAACTTGCTTGCCGCTGAACCTTGGACAAAAGTAATGCTTGAATCGAACCCTGACATAAGTATGGGCATTTTTATAAAATCCCTCGAAACACATATAAGAAGTTCTAGTACAGTTACCAAAAAACAGAGGAAAACTATAAAAAGAACACCATGGATTACCAAAGCCCTTACAAAATCAATAAATACACGTGATGAACTTTTTAGGCGCGTTAAACAAGATCCAAATAATGAGGTATTAAAAATTCAATATAGAAACCATAGGAATAAGATTCATTCTCTAATTCAAAAAGCAAAAAATAATTATTATCTATCCGCTTTTGAAGAAAATAAAGGAAATCCTCGGAAGTTTTGGGGGACGGTTAGGAATGCATTGAATATGCAGTCTTCAGGCCATGAAATCGGACGGATGAGGAACGATGCAGGACAAATACTGAACAGTGACTCGGAGAAAGCGGAACAATTCAACGACTTTTTCGCAAACGTGGGAGAAAACTTAGCCAATCAAATAACCGTTCCAAATCAAAATAGCTACTTAAAGCACCTTAGCTTTAAACGCAGAATAAAAAAATCTTTTTTCCTTTCTCCGGTCACAGAAGCAGAAGTACTCACAATACTTCTAACACTAAATAATAACAAGGCACCGGGCCTTGACGGAATAACACCATACCTTGTAAAGCAGATTGCTCCCTACATCACGAAGCCCTTACTGCATATTTTTAATTTATCTTTCGTAACAGGGGTGTGTCCCAGTCATTTGAAAGAAGCCAACATAAAACCTATATTTAAAAATGGAAACAAAGAACTTTGTACAAACTATCGTCCTATATCATTGTTATCTGTTTTTGCTAAAATCTTCGAGAAGCTTCTAAAACATAGGATTACAGAATGGCTGCAGAATCATAAAGTTCTAAATAAAAAACAGTTCGGCTTTCGAGAAAACCTAAGTACAGAAGATGCTTTGGCGGCAATTACAAAAACTATATATTCTGAACTAGATAACTCCAGACCAATAGCAGGTATTTTCTTGGATCTTAAAAAAGCTTTTGACACTGTGGACCACTCATTGTTGCTGAAAAAACTAGAAATTTTAGGGTTCCGTGGTGTAGTGCTTCAACTTCTAAAAAGCTATCTTTGTAACAGAACTCAAAAGGTTACAATTGGAAAATCAACTAGTACAGGTAAATCTGTTAATTTTGGAGTCCCTCAAGGAACGGTCCTCGGCCCTGTACTCTTCCTTATATACATAAATGACCTTCTTAGTCATGACCAGACCTTGGACTGTATATCCTTTGCTGATGACACAGTTATACTTATTGGAGGCGAGTCGTGGAACAACATCAAGAAAAAGTCTGAGATGTCTTTGAAGGTGGTCAAAAACTGGCTAGATTTAAATCTTTTAACTATTAATTGGGACAAAACAAAATTTTTACCATTCTTTATTGACGAGCGTACAGAACCCAACTTTCAAAAAATAAACCTTCACGCTTGCTCGGATCAAAACGCTTGTCAATGTTCTACATCCATCGAAGTTGTCGAAACAATTAAATATTTGGGAATTATACTAGATAACCAACTCCAATTTAAAATACATGCTGAAAAACAAGCAAAAAAATTAAGAAAAATAGTGTTTGTTATTAGGAAACTGCGAAGTTTTCTAAGTAAATACAACCTAAAGACTGTTTATCACGCAATTTTCGAATCGTCCATGCAGTATGGCGTAATAGTTTGGGGAAGCAGTTACAAAGCATCACTAAACTGCTTGGAAGTAACGCAAAGAAGCTGCATTAAAACTATCCTAAAAAAAAGCCTCCTATACCCAACAGAATTACTTTTTGAAGAATTTATCGTTTTTCGTCTGAGGCAAATGTATGCATATAAAGCCTTACTGTATATTAACAAGAATCGCGACATTATTAGACCTCTAAATATGAACTTCTATAACACCAGACAACTTTCCCAAGAAACTGTCGAAATCCCCAGGAAAAGTAAACGCATCTCACAGAAGTGTATTACGTTCATGGCTCCAAAAATATTCAACCTTATACCTTTAAATATAAAAAATCTGATAGGCCACAAATTCAGGTTTAAGAAGAAATGCAAATTTTTTCTATTATCGTTGAATTATGCAACATTAAGCGACGCTTTTCCCTAAAAATCTCAACTGAAATAAACCAATGTTCTCCCATTTTTAATTACTTTATTTATTTTTTATTTTTATTATTTTTTTTCATTGTGTGGTAATCTCCACACTTTCTGAGTGGCATATTTGTAGAATACTTAGTTAAGCACAATAATATAGTAGGTACTCAAAAATTATATAGGTTTAGATTTAGAACTAGATTTAACCCATGTCTAAATAAATGTTTTGAATTATGAATATATGGTAAATGTGCTGCGCGCTGGTAGGTAAACTGCCTTAGTAGCACTCACCTATTTATTCGGATTCCTGTAATTTATAACAATGTTGAAATTATAATTCTTGAGATTTGATTAAGGTTAGATTAAGGTTAGGAAACAAAATTGTACACTTTGAAGGAATTTGAATAAATTTACATCACATACAACATCACATCACATACTTTCATTTGCTTCTAGTCCTGTATTTGCCCAATTGTCAAACATTTTTAGCACTTCATTCTTCTTTGATGTTGCGTTGTTCTTTTTTCAATGCGCCACAAGTTGAATTAACCATTCTTATGTGCTTTCATAATATTGAGGCCGTCCATTTGATCCCAGATTTTGGTTTGAAGGTATCTTGATAATCCTGTTGTTCTAAAGATCGGCCCACACTCCGATCGGCCCACCGGGAATTTCCCGGTATCCCGGTGGGTTCATCCAACCCTGGTAAGGAGTGTCTATAGTGGGCGCCAGAAGATTTAATTTTTAAGTTCCAAATCCTTAAATGAACTTTATCAAAAAAATGCATAACAAAAGAAATCTGAAAAGGAGGTAATCCAAAAATAATTGTAACAACTGTCTGCACTCATTTTTGTTTATTTCTCTGAAGCTTTGATGTTTTTTAAAGCCTGAGCGCAAGAAATATCCCTCGATAAATCTCTTAAACCTAAAAAGCTGAAATTTTCCCTAATAATTCATTGCACCCTGTGCAATGTACCAGTACAAAATAACCCTTGGCCTGATCAGGACCGAAGTTTATTACTTAAATCCAAAGATTTCAAGGTATAAAATTAAACTTATAAGTATAAAAAACCTGTGTAATCCAGGGTACTAGATCAATGTTCTGCCAATTGAGCTAGGATGAGTTCAGTTAAAAAACCCTCACAAGAACCACCATGAAGAAATGCATAAAAAAGTGCGGGAGAGCTGCATACTCTCTTAGGTAAAGTGTAGCGGTTTTCGGTGACTGGCACCACTACACTTGGAAAACCAAACTTACCGGCGATGGTCTCAAATGAGGTTATGGAATTTTCTCGAAAACACAAGGAAAAACATTTCCACTAGCACTAGTCCACTATGAGCGTTTTAACTTTACTCATTTAAAGGTAAAAGTCGAGATAACTCGAGAAAATTTGACTTTCTGAAGGCACGAGGGACAAAACTATTATTTCAACGGACCAGTACGACTGTACCGTTCGATCGCCTTCAGAAAAGTGCCCTACAGACAGAACGACAGGAAGGAATGACATGACATCAATGAACTAAACAAACACACTGGAACGGTGGCTACATAATGTTCCTAATGCAAGGGTTTGAGCCAGGAAGGACAACAAACAAGAGGGATTTGTATCTCTCTCTGCACTATGGCGGCTATTGAGAACAGCTGTTTGAAGTATTTGGATCATTGAGGTTAGGAAGATGAAGAAGCTCTTCTTTCTTTTACGTTAATCGCAATGAGTGCGAGCGAGACAACAATCCCTCTGTATTGCTGGGTTGCATATATCAAAATTCGACACACTAGGATAAAGCAGTGCGCCCGTTCCAGAGTGTTTGTTTAGTTCAATGCATGACATTTAAAATAATCCTGAGAAGTTAGCTACGGTCTACGGAGCATGGATTTAGCAACATACCAACCTAAGGGCCTGTATACAACATTAACTAACTTAAAATTATTTACATCTTATTACTATACCTCAAAGATAGCCTTAAGCTGTAACATTGTAAATATTGCCGCTCAATAATCTTACAAAATGTTACAAACTGAAAGAGGTTATCTGGTAAAAATACATTTCAAGAGTTAAGCTACGTCATAAACAGTTCCGTACAACCTGCTGATTCAAGACATTTTCAAATAAAATTTACAACTAAATACCAAGTAGCTTCAAAATATTTATTAACGGTTTTTTTCTTGTAACGAATTTTTTATTTTACGAATACATATAATACATGGATGGATGGATAGCCTTTGCTCAGACAGGGGGTTTACCGAATGATGCCCAAGCCAACCTCCTTCTCTCTACTTCTTCTGTCTGAATAGTCAGGAAGCCAGCGCCAAAAAAATGCAAGAGTTCCATGAAAGCTGAAAATTTAATATAAGCTTGTATTTGTGATGTATATAACTATACTCGAGTCAGAAAGTGAGGTAGCGGGACAAGCTACGCTCACGCACCTTCGAATGTGTTAAAAATTAATCGCGGTGAAAGAGTTTCATGATAGCTGAGAATCTTTCAATTCATTGTTTATTTAATAAAAAACATGACGGACATGGTCAGACAGCATTATGTTAGAACAACTAGAGTCAGCATGGTTAGATTCTGGTCGTATACCTAATAGAGGTAACTGAAACAGTTTCATGATGGTTTAAATTTCGTATGTTATTATTTAATATAATACTATAATCAAAAATAACAGTCCGACTTTAATTTATTGGAACTTAACCAGTCAGCAATCAATTCAATTTTCAATATTGTATAAAACATACAGGGTTCGCAGGTAATAACGTCGGTCTATAAGTCCTAAACTAATAAGTTTAGGAATTTCGTTCATATGTCAACCTATACTGGTCGTGAGACTCTATTTTAGGAAAATATTTTTGAGTATACAGGGTGACTCAATTGGGCGTGACGATATAAAAGTCGTTTTTTTTTTATACGAGACACCCTTTATGTGATTACATATTTGGATTCTACGTAAAATTCTGAGGAAATTTCATGGATATACTCTATACCTAAGTTCAACTGTTTTGGAAACATTGACAGTTGAAATTGACTTTTTTGCATGTTTGACAGGCTGTAAAACCTAAACGGTTAATTAAAGAGGAAAACCGATCTTACATTCTTATTTTTGATTTTTATAATCTATCATTTGACACCAACTTTGAATTTAATGATTGAAAAATCCAAATAAATTTAATCTCTTTAAATTCAAAGTTGGTGTCAAATGACAATTTATGAAAATCTAAGATAGGTATTAAATGTAGCTAAGATCGGTTTTCCTTTAAAATTATCCGTTTGAATTTTACAGCCTGTCAATATTTCCAAAACAGTTGAACTTAGGTAAAGGGTATATAACATGAAATCTGCTAAAATTTCACGTAGAATCAAAATATGTGTGTCTCATTTTAGAAAGAACGACTTTTATATCGTCACGCCTGATTGAGCCACCCTGTATACTCAAAAATATTTGCCTGAAATAGAGTCTCACGACCAGCATAGGTTGACATATGAACGAAATACCTAACCTTATTAGTTTAAGAGTGATAGACCGACGCGCGCTTAGCTGCGGACCCTGTGTGTATACAATATTGAAAATTGAAATTGCTGACTGGTTAAGTTCCAACAAATTGAAGTCTGACTGTTATTTTAGATTATAGTATTGAATTAAATAATAACATACCAAATTTGAACCATCTTTACTATACGACCGGAATATAGCCATGCTGACTCTAGTTGTTCTAAAATAATGCTATCTGATCATGTCTGTCATGTTTGTCATTAAGTAAATAATGTATTGAAAGATTTTCAGCTGTCATGAAACTCTTTCATCGCGAATAATTTTTAATACATTCCAAGGTGCGTGGGCGTAGCTTGTCCCGCTACCTCACTTGCTGACTCGAGACTCGAGTATAGTTATACATATACATCACAAATACAAGCTTATATTAAATTTTCAGCTTTTATGAATCTCTTGCATTTTTTTGGCGCTGGCTCTTATACTAGAAGCTCTTAATTCGGTGTTATTTTTTGTGCTAGTTATAATGTTTGTCCTTTACTACCAACGGATCCCCAATTTATCCCATTCTGAGTTTTCAGTAGACAAACGCCCTATGGGCGAAATGGAGCTGAAGCTAAGACCATCATTTCAGTTTATCCTTTGATACAAAGCCGCTCAGCAATCGACAAGCACATTTTCAATTTGTTGTGTTAATTAATTACCTAAAAGGTTTTATTGAATACAGAAACACTAATTAGTTCAACAATAATTATATTTTTGAGAAATCTATTTCTTTTCAATAAAATGTTAAGAAGAGGTAGCAATCTGCTGAGTTCAATGAGTAACATCCCAATCAAGTTTTCTTGGTTCATTCCCTCAACGACTTTATTTTCTATAATATCGCGACGAACCATACCGAACCTTACAGAACTTATTCCTATCGTCAAATTTAAAATTGGAAACTACGTTCTATCTCTTATCGAAGGCCGAGGGAAAGTCGTACTATTTAAAAGTCACGTGAAACGATAATTGAGGCAAAATCATTAAAAATATACGCAAATTCAAAAACAGACTAAATTATGCATGCGAAAAATATTACCTCGTAAGACCAACTTTGGTGACAAAAACGTTGACTAAAAATTCATTCGATTACCAAAACCGGAATATTCTAGTAATAACTCATCAATAACCAGGCATCCATGACCTGTCCAACTGAAAGCTCCATTGGTAAACTTGAATCGAAGATCAAAAAAGCAAAAATCCCGTCCATCCAGCAAACTTAAACCTAAACCAAACCAGTCTTCTTCGACGGCCATTGTCTCCATTAATTAGAGTCGAAAGAATGCGCCGAAGAAGAAGAAGGTCCACGTCCCGCCGTCCCGTCCCGAGAAAATTCTGCACAAAAATAGTTGAAAGCAGCAACAGCGTGTGTCCCGCAGACCTGCAAAATAAGACCGATAGGGCTCAGCAGGTGTTTTTCAAATGGCGAGGCACGCATCCAGGGGCGTACCTAGGTACTTATAACAAAAAATTTTAGTTCAAAATAAGATAATTAAACAAAAAATTTTACTTTCCTCATAAGTGTCGACATTTGATTAATGCAAGTGAGGCATTTAGGGCATCTACCATTTGTCAGCTTCACGTTGCTCATTGTTTAACTAATACTCATACGGAGCGGCGAAAGTTTCCCATGTATCTACCTTTGTAATTTATTAGTGATGCCTGTTGAGGGCAGGGTGCCCAATTAGGGCAGGGTGCCCAATTTTGTCGCAACCTTTAAGAATAGGTAGGTACCTTCTCGGTATTGCGCTGTTTGGCGGTGCTGCTACGGGATATCAGCGATGATATCGTTGAATGGAAACACTTTGACCAATGCTACGTCTAGTGTTTATTAATCGAGAAGACCCAGCTCTGAATGAATGACCTATGTAGGTATTTTTATACAATTTAAAAAAATCGTGACTAACTTTTTGAAAACTTGAATGACAAGTCTATCAACAACGGGTTGTTATGCATTGTTTTTCCGATTGTTTCTCTTTCTGCCTACTCAATTTGATAAAGGCTGTTTATTATTAAAAAAAATGAAAACATACCGCCGCCCTTGAAAGTATCCAACTAAATGCTTTCAATATCATTAACATTAAAGATAGGTATACAATAAAACGGGAAAAGTTAATTATAAAATTTGCAGATACTGGGTAAATTGAGTTGTATATAAAAATATAAATGGTAAAAAGATAATTAAAAAACAAGAAAATCAATCATTTAAATCGTCCTTCGGAAGTAAACATCCTATTTTCACGATGGCTCGTTTAGTGACGCCGTTTTTTGTTAGAACACTAACTACTCTCACCACACTAGAGGTGGGAAACTATCGATAGTAGTTATCGATATATCGATAGTTTGATACACTATCGAACTATCTATAGTTCTACTTGGACAATCGATAGCAGTTCTCCTGTCTTTTCTTATGTCAGCAATGTCAAGTGTCAAAAATATCATACATTCCATCTTTTATTAGGCTCCTAAAGTTAATAGGTTGTCTGGTAATAGGTAACTTGATGACGTCATCTGGTCTGGGGTGCCTTATGGAGATTAGGAATTATGTTGAGGCATACCCCAAATGACACCATAAAAGTTATCAGGCAACCTACCATCTCTCAAACAACCTTGATGTTTTCTATTTTGGTTTTGATGGTATGGTAGTTGAAATCAAAATTAAAAAAGATGAAGATTAGTTATGTTTCCTGCTATCATCAGTTAACAACAACAACCTACATAACTCAACTTGTATTTCACTTCATAGTGGTGTTTATTTCTGTTCTCTACTCCCAGTGTAAAGAAAAAAAAACGTGTGTAATTAAGCACTGTTATTCACAATATTAACTTTCATTTGGGTTTTTTTTTCTCTAGGTCTCGTTGTGTTTGTATTGTAGGGCGTACGCCGTAGTGGTAAGGCGTAGGCAGTAGGGGTAGGGCCTTCATCTCAGACCTTCATGTGCACACTGCAGTTGGAGTTCATTAACATTAACATTTTGCCTTGCCCTGACCTCCTAATTGCTGAAACCACAAATACAAATTGGTCAAAATGGGTCCAAAACGTAAACCTTTTTTTTTATCGATAGTTGTATCGATACATCGATAGTTTTTATTCGTTTCTATCGATATATCGATAGTTAAATTCTTCGATAGTTTCCCACCTCTACACCACACCGTCACTACCAGGATGAAGGTCCAATATACGCCCTCGATGCCATTGCAATGAAGGCAGACCATCTTCTTTTAGGAGCACTAGAGAACCTAGCAGGTTATCTTGATGGTGATGAAACTTCCATTTGTTCCGCTGGTGCAATGTGTGCAGATAGTCTGTTGACCACCGTGTCCAGAAACTTTGCATCATTTTTTGAACATGTGCATATCTGGATAAGCGAGTCATGGGTACTTGGGAAATGTCTAATTCGGGTACAGCATTTATCGGACGGCCAATTCACCATAATAGTTAGGTTAAGAAAAATCGGGCGCGAAATTTAAAATGGGTTCCTAAACACATTTCAACAAATTTGACAGCAATGTATTTCTTATGGGGGATTCAAAAGAGTGATTTTCAGACGGGAATATCTTGGGTTCTGGGCATTTCTTAGTATTTGAACCTATTATAGGTCAAACTTTGAACATATTTCTCTATAATTCATGCTCTAATTGTTTTTTTAGACCTAAGAATTAAAAATTCCATTTTTTTGGATTATTGAAGTACATCTACTAACCAAGTATGTAGGTACACTTTTATTTTATTATAATTATAGGTACCCATATTTATACTTATGGATCAAGCAACGACATACGTATTTTATACAAACATCGGCTTCTTGAATTGGTAATATTTTTATTTTAACAATGTTTATTCAACTTTCAAACACTCTCTCAGTTAATTAACATATTAAAAAAACTATTTATACAACTCACTTCCCTAACAAACATTCTATCACGTCTACAGACGCTTTTAAAATTGAGTCCCCATAAGACGTCAATGTATTAATTTTTGAACTAGGAACCCGCGCCAATTTGCGATTCTAACCTAACTAATATGGTGAATTGAAAAATGACCCGGAGTGAATACTTCTAAATCATTGGGATCATCAGTCAGTGGGGTTAATGGTCGAGAATTTAAAGCCGATTCCACTTGAACCAGGAGTGTATAAAATTCTTCGAAGGTGAGCGGAACATCATTGAGGATTCGCTTTAGATGCTGCTTGGTAGACCTTACAGCCGATTCCCATATTCCTCCAAAATGGGGTGATCGCGCAGGTATAAAATGCCATTGAATTGTATTCTGAATAAGAAAGTCCTGAAACTTGCTATCTTTAAGAACAGCATAAATTGCAGCAAACTCATTTTTTGCTCCTATAAAATTCGAGCCATTATCAGAATGAAGATTTTGACATAAACCACGTCGAGCGGTAAATCCTTTTAAAGCAGAAATAAAAGAAGCAGTACTAAGTTCAGTAGCTAATTCTAAGTGAATTGCCTTGGTTGATAAACAAACAAAAATGCACAAATAGCATTTAAGATTTTTTTTTTATTTCTGAACCTGGAATCTTTAAGCAAAAATGGACCGGCGTAATCTACACCAGTGTTGACAAAGGGATAAAATGGAGTGACCCTTGAGCTTGGTAAATCTCCCATTTGTGCAATTATTGATTTGGGATTGGCCTTGAAGCAGGGAATACAAGACCTGATGACCCTTTTTACCAAGGATTTTCCATTTAAAGGCCAGAATTGTTGTCGAACAAATGATAGTGTGGCATGGGTTCCAGAGTGCAAGTTTCTATTGTGGTCATAAGTAATGATCAATTTTGTTAATGGATGGTTATGAGGAAGTAATATGGGGAGTTTCTGTTCGAAACTCAATTGTGCATTTTTCAAACGCCCTCGAAAATCTCAAACAGTACGCTATTACATGAAAAAGTTTATTATAGCTAGAAAATTTATAAAATATTTCATCAAAATCATTTGAATGATTTCCTGCAAGGAATGACATAACAGATTTGGGATTAACTTCCGGCATTTCGGATACGTTGCATTGACGAGCCCAGTTAGAAATGTGAGTTTTCGAAGGCCACGCTTCAGAGTATTTTGATAGGAATTCAGGGCCGTGCCACCATAGTTTATTGACTCTTAATTCGCGAGGATTAATACCTCTGGAAATCAAATCAGCGGGGTTGTGGGAAGATTTAATATGGTGCCAATTGTTGATGTCAGAAAGTTATTGGATTTCTGATATCCTATTGCCCACAAATGTTTTTAAATAACGAGGCTCCAAACAAAGCCAAGAAAGCACTATTGTTGAATCCGTCCAATAAAAAATTTGATTTATTGGTAAGTCCAAAATAACACAAATGTTTTTAATTAATTTGGTTAACAATAATGCGCCACATAATTCGAGTCGAGGCAGAGATATCACTTTAAGGGGGGCTACACGAGATTTTGCTGAAAGTAAGTTGACAGTTATACCATCATGAAAATCCTCACATCTTATATAAATGCATGCACCATAGGCATTAATAGAAGAATCGCAGAATCCGTGTATTTGGATGTTTTTTGGATTTTTTGAAGTAACTTGTCTGGATATTTTCAAAGAAATCACATCAGATAATTGCTGGACAAAATGAATCCAAACTCGACAAAGATCATTAGGTATGGGTTCATCCCAGGCGATCTTCAAAAGCCACAGCTTTTGAAGCAATATTTTGACTTGAACAACTATGGGACCCATAAGACCCAGTGGATCAAAAATCTGAGAAATAGTAGAGAGTATAAAACGTTTTGTAACAGGTTGTTCTTTGGATATGTTTTTGGAGCTGTAAATAAAATTATCACTTTCTGAATTCCAAGAAATTCCTAAAATTTTGGTTGATTGAGAATCGTTTATTACATATTCAGTGGAATTGTCATTAGATAGCCCTGATAAAACATTCGGATTATTTGAAGCAAATTTTCTGAGTTCAAACCCGAAATCCTTGAATATGGACGATAAGTTCTGTCTTATGACTATAAGCTCATCGATAGAATTAGCGCATGTTATTACGTCATCAACATAACAGTCATTGCAGATTATTTGACTTTCTATGGGAAATTGTGAAGTTCATTCAGTTGTAATTTGTTTTAGACATCTAGTTGAAAGAAAAGCAGCACTGGATGTGCCATATGTTATAGTATTTAACTCGAAATGACCCTTAGCTTTGTCGTTAGGCTATCAGCCTTTTCGACAGCATGGTGAGGGAGATAGAAAACTGGGTACATAGGTACTTTGTGGGGATCCACTTTTGACATATGACCTAGATTAATGTATTCATGAATGAAATCAGAATAAGCAATTTTAAAATCGCTATTTCTATCAAACTTTCTCTCTATGGCTAAAAATCGCTTTTTGGCTAATTCGCTAGAATTTCCCAATTTATTAAAGTTTTGCTTTAATGGCAGATCAACTTGAAATCTGCCTGACGGTAGACGGACATGGTTTTCTTGGAAATTTGATTCGCATTCAAGTTCTTCTATAGAAAGTTTAATTTTTGGATTTTCTGGGAGCTCTTCAATTTTCCAAAAAGTTTCCAGTTTCTCGTATAAATCGTTATTGGTTATCAACTGGTTAAAACAACAATTAATATGATCGTGATTTAGGTTTAACAATTGAATAGGACCGGAAATTATCCAACCAAGTTTAGTTTGTTTAAAAGTAGGATTATTTTTCCCTTGCCTGATTTGTCCTGAGCATAATATCTCATAAAATAGACCAGCTCCTAGGAGTAAATCAATGTCTGAAGGTTCGTTAAAATTTGGATCAGCAAGTTGAATATCTACAGGTATATTGATTGAAGTAATATCAACGCGTCGTTGAGGAAGAGGTTCAGTTATTTTTTCTATAACAAGAGAAGACATTTTAAAATTATATTGTTTGTGAATGGATGTAGCATTAAGGGTAATACGTTTAGTTATGAGGCTTGTTTTTTGATTATTTCCACATATTGGAATATTGATTTTTTCGAAATCGAGTCCTAATTTATTGAATAATTTGAGCGAAATGAAATTGGATTGAGAAACTCCATCCAAAAGAGCTTTACATAAAATAGGCATCTGATTTCTGTCATATACATAAACCATAGCTGTAGCTAATAAAACATACTGAATGGGTTTATTAAAATTTGCGCAGGACAAGTTATAGCTAGTATTTGCATCTTGATTGCATGGTTGTATATTATCAATTTGGACTGAAAATGATGCCAAAGTGTGGCTACTGCGTTGTTGTGTATTTTGACTATCAACAATACTTGGTGTATTGATACTTGGTTGAGGTTCTGAATTGATTAATGAAGAATTCGAGTTACTATATCCTTGACAAACTGGCGAAGGAGCCGTCTTATTGTTAAGGGCGTAATAATTATTATTATTAGAATTATTCATGCCCCGCCTAGAATCAGAAAGCGTATGGGCTGAGACACGGGGTTGCATATGAGTTGAATTGGGTTGCATATAGGTTGGATTAGAATGTCCATGCAAATTTGAGTGTGAAGGAGTGAGTTGTTGATTGCTTGAATTATCTAGAAATTGACGACTCTTGTTGGCCTGAAAAGGGGGTTTGGAATTATTATGAAGCAATGAATGGTGCCTTTTTTGGCAAATTCTGCAACTATGAGTTGATTTGCACTCCGATGCAGAATGACCTGATCCCAAGCAATTAGTGCATAATGTCATGCGTTTGGCTTCATTGTATCGAACATTTATGGGTAAATTATTGAATTTTTTACAAGCATAGACAAAGTGCTTTTCGTCGCACATAGGGCATTGATTGGTTACAGATGAAAAATGTGAAAGAGCTTTGTTATTTGATACAGATTTGACAGTGTAATTTTTCAAGTCCATGGATTCTAGCAGTCTACAATGATCAGTCATAAAGTTACTGAAATCAGCCACTGAAGGACTATCTTTATTTTTGGAAAATATTTCCCATTGCTGACGTGTAACCGAATTTAATTTTGATGTCAGTAAATATATAAGCAAAGTATCCTAATGTGCAACAGATTCCCCTAGTTTTTCAAGTGAACGGAAGTGCTTTTGAAAAGTATCTAAAAATTTACGTAGGTTAGTGTGAGTGTCATCTTTTATTGGGATAAGTGTGAATATGGATTTCACATGAGTATGTATAATCGCTTTTTTGTTTTGGTATCTTTCTTTTAACAAGTCCCAAGCAATGCTATAGTTATCATCTGTGGCAGTGAGAGAACTAATGGTTTGAAAAGCATCACCTGTTAAAACAGACTTAAGATAATAAAACTTTTGAACATTTGTTAGAGAAGGATTACTATCAACAAGTGAATCAAATGTTTCATAGAATTGTGACCATTCGTTATAGGAACCAGAGAACTCAGGTAAAGATATGGGAGGTAATTTGACAGGAAATTTATTATAAGGGTTTTGGTCTTGCGAAAACTTGTTATTATCAATTGCGAGTGATTGTGGCTGACTTACCAAGTTCATAAGGTCAGTACCTCTTTTTAGCGATAATTTTCCCCTGGAAACACTGTTGAAAAAGTGTTCTTCAAATTCAGCACGTTCATCATCCTGATCTGCTTTTTCAGGAAAATCATGCTGAATACAAATATGTTCAATGCGTGATTGTACACGATCAAAATCACACAGTGATTGTTGTATTCTTTCGATACGCGCATTTATTTGGGTGAAATTTTCAGGAAGGCCTAGATCTTGATCAGATATTTTTCCTAAAAAAGTATCAAAACGAGTTAATGTGGCTTTAATTTGTCCACGACGATAAACAAGAAATCCAAGTTCTGATTTTGCTTCAATTATCGGATTGGGTACTGGAGGGTCCATTTTTGGCTCGAACTTTACAATAGAGTAGATTATAAATTCGCAGTAAACACAATTGCACTCTAAAAAAAAATATTAGGTGAGAATGATTCAAAACAAGTTAAAGGATTGCGAAATTGCAGGATAATATAAGTATTTTTCGAAATGAGTAGGTAAATTAGGTAAAGTTAGATGTAAGTATACGTAATATTTAGAGGAATATGGTTATCGGCCCCAAGGGGAGCAAAACAGCTTGCAAACGACTTATTATTATTGAAAAATTAGGTTTTAGTTCAGTTTGACGTACTCCTCGAATTTGTCTGTCAAAAAGCGTCAAGCTTTCAGACAAATAGGTATGGAATGGACTGACCTTGGATTTTAAGCTGGACTTTTTTACTGATTTGTTCTTCTTTTTCTGGCTAAATCATTCCATATTCGGCATACGAAGGACCATGATGAGGGCAGGGTGCCCAATTTTGTCGCAACCTTGAAGAATAGGTAGGTACCTTCTCGGTATTGCGCTGTTTGGCGGTGCTGCTACGGGATATCAGCGATGATATCGTTGAATGGAAACACTTTGACCAATGCTACGTCTAGTGTTTATTAATCGAGAAGACCCAGCTCTGAATGAATGACCTAATGTAGGTATTTTTATACAATTAAAAAAAATCGTGACTAACTTTTTGAAAACTTGAATGACAACTCTATCAACAACGGGTTATTATGCATTATTTTTCCGATTGTTTCTCTTTCTGCCTACTCAATTTCATAAAGGATGTTTATTATAAAAAAAAATGCAAACAATGCCAATATAATCCTGTTAGACCTGTAGGTAACGGGTCTTCAAAAAAAAAAAGAAAATCAATGATGGCTATAATTTTGTGAACGTATGTCTTAGCAATAATTTTATTCAATTTTGTCATTGAATTTTGTAATGTCAAAATGTCATATCAAAAATCCTGACCAATAAAAGAACAATAATGCGATCTCCGTTTTCGTTATCAAAGCACTCTTTGATTTAGTTTTTTTTTTGAAGACCTGTTAGTAGTTCTATTATAGCTACGTTAGGAGAAGTAGGTAGATCGAGGGCCACTAAATAATCGCCAAGCTTATACTTAATGGATGAAAATATTTGATTATATGCACGAAATAATCCAAGGTTGGGCTTCAAATCAGTTTATTTTGCAAATTTCTACCTTAATATTTCAAATTATCTTCCAGGTATTTTTAATTTAAAGCAATTATTCGAATGGAATTTTCGTAAATAGTCGGATCAAAGGAACACAACGATTATTTAAGTACAAGATTGGATAATTTTACAATGGACTCACTAAAATTTAAATGAGTATACAGTATACCATATAATTTAAGCATATAATCTTCAACGAGGGACTATTTTATTTCATTTCAAGTATACGTATTTTAAATAAACAAAACGATCCATGTAATTAAATAAGTTTTCTACATCAAGCACTCCAAAACTGGAAAAATTTAAAATCAATAAATGCGCCAGACGATGACGTATTACAAATAATTCTAATCAAATGTAGAATTGTGATGCAGCATCAAGGAATGAACAGCTGTTGCGGTCCGATTGCTCTATCGCCAGTTGTGATGGTGTTGGCTCAGAACATCTATTGAGCAAAAATGGGATTCTATGAGGGCATTAAGCAGCAACATGGTGAAAATATTGTCAAACTCTTCAAGAATTGGTACATGTCTTCGATAAAGTTGGCATCAATGAATAACAGGAATTTTTTTTTTATTGGAATGTCGACAAAATTCGGTATTTCCTTCCCATATTAAAAATAATTTTAATTGTGTATACATGTCACTAATTGGTGAGTACCTATCCATATGTTAGGGAGGTAAAAAAATTAATAACTATTTTTCAGAAAGCTGTTTTGAACAAAGAAATATCCATAACTTTCTGGAATATAAACAAACTTTGTTCATATTATTGAAAATTATAAAACTTTGTTACTAAATGTGGTATCACAGGCAGTGGTTAATGAGTTTGAGCTGAGACAGGTGAGAGCCTATGAAACTTTGTTTGGAAAATATAAAAGAACTCAAATAAATAAATTAAATGTTCTTTTGGACAAACAACAGAAAAATGTGCTTAATAGAAATGAGAATTTCGTAGTTAATTTGACTGATTTGGTTATTTCGGAGGACGTGAGACTGACTTTGGGTTTAGGGCCTAAGTTTAGTATTCCTCTTGAAAAACGCGAAATCCCATTTTTAAGATTACTCAAAGAAACTGGGAGCATAATCCAACAGAGTCGTGATCATAGGATTGAAGATGTGCCACAACCAACATTTTAACAAACTTTCTTCAAACATCTATGAAATATGATTGTCTCTAGGTCTCAATTTTAAATAAATTCAAGGAAGCTAGACATTATCTTGAAAATCATCCGGAAATTTTTGTTACTAGGTTTGATAAGGGTAATGTTACAGCAATTTCTTATAAAGAAGAGTAGGTATAACAATAAAATGATTGCTTTGATAAATGACAGGGAAGTTTATGAAATTCTTAAAAGAGATCCGAACAACAGTTTTCAAACTAAATGTAATAGTATAGTCAATAAACTCAGGGATTTCTAATTTATAGACGATTTTATGTGCAAAAAACTTAAAATTTACAACTCCCAGCCACCAAGAATATACAGGGTGTCACGAAAGGTTTGTTACAAACTTCTAGGGATGGTAGATCTCGTAAAAATGCTTCGTTTTCCAGATATACAGGGTGGCCCGAATTTGGGCCTCATCATTGGTATCTCGGTAACCGTAAGAGATACGGGGTTGGTTAAATTATGGCAAAGTTGCGCAATTTTATGACCAATAGAATACCGTTTTGAAACTAGAAAGATTCCAAATACTTCCGGAGATATTCGGAAAAAACCAAAATTTTGTAAAATCGTTTTTATTTTTTCCCGGTCTTATTTGAAAAGCAATTTTAAAATAAATGTCACTTCATCATTGTCACTTCTTCCCCTCTAGTAGATGGTGGTACTAAATTTAAAATTCGACGTTTCGTCTTCAGGCGGCCATCCTTAACTTACGTTTTTTAAATACGAACCTAGATTTTTTATTTGCGATTTTGTCATCTTTGGACATCCTAAAACCGATACTGTTTATAATTTTTCAATAACACGGTAAAAAAGCAGGTCCATATTTGAGAAAAAAAATTGATGATGATTCCAGAGGAACGAAACGTTGGATTTCAAATTTAATAGTGCCATCTTGTAAAGAAGAGAAAGTGACAATCGGAATGTGAAATTAGCTTTTCAGAATCATTTTAAATGAAATCAGGAAAAAATTTAAGAAAAACGAGAAATTCATGTTTTTTTCGTATAGTTTTCATTTTTTCCTGATTTTATTTAAAAAGATTGTGAAAAACTAATTTCACCTTGCCATTATCACTTTTTCTTCTCTACAAGATGGCGGTATTAAATTTAAAATACAACGTTTCGTTCCTCTGAAATCATGTTTTTTTTTTTTTAAATATGGACCTGCTTTTTTTGCTGTGTTATTGAAAAATTATAAACAGTATCGGTTTTAGGATGCGCAAAGATGACAAAATCGCAAATAAAAAAATTCAGGTCCATATTTAAAAAAGGGAAGTTGAGGATGGCCGCCTGAAGACGAAACGTCGAATTTTAAATTTAGTAGCACCATCTTCTAAAGGGGAAAAAGTGATAATGATGAAGTGACATTTATTTTAAAGTTGCTTTTCAAATAAGCCCGGGAAAAAATAAAAATGATTTTACAAAATTTTGGTTTTTTCCGAATATCTCCGGAAGTATTCGGAATCTTTCTAGTTTTAAAACAGCATTCCATTTGTCATAAAATTGCGCAACTTTGCCGTAATTTAACCGACCCCGTATCTCTTAGGGTTACCGAGATCCCAATGATGAGGCTGAAATTTGGGCCACTCTGTATATCTGGAAAACGAAGCATTTTCGGACACATGTTTATTAAAAAAAAAGTTTTATTTTTACGAGATCTACCATCCCTAGAAGTTTGTAACAAACCTTTCGTGACACCCTGTATGGGTTAAGTTCATAAGAATAACAAATTACGTCCCGTGGTTCTTTGTATTCAGTCTACCAGTTCCAAATTGCTAAATTTATTGGGTCATTCCTCAGTAATCTATACTCTTCTTTTAAATACTCTTTAAAAAACTCACTGGACCTAATTAACGCCACCAGAGGATTGCCTTTGCCGGATAATTACGTGTTGGTTAGTTTGGATGTTGTAAGTCTGTTCACTAACATACCGAAAGAGTTCGTGTTGAATATTTTGTCCAATGAATGGCAGCATATTAGTTTATACACCAACATTCCGCATGGTGTGTTTGTTGAGTTGGTTGAATTGTGCTTTGACACAAGCTATTTTTTGTTCAATGGAACTTTTTGTAAGCAGAAAGATGGTACAGCAATAAGTAATCCAGTGAGTATCATTTCCGCAAATTTGGTAATGAAAGATGTTATCGTCAAGGTCATTGAGAGATTGCCGTTTCCGTTTCCTCTTGTGAAGATTTATGTTGATGACATGATTTTGGCGATTCCTGCTGACCAGACTCATACAGTTCTTCAAGGTTTTAATGGTTTTCACAACAAACTAAGATTTACGTTGGAATCTGAGAATGATAATAAAATTCTTTTCTTGGATGCTCTATTAATCAGAACCCAAACACAAACCATTTTAACGAGTTGGTACGAAAAAGAAATATCATCCGCTGGTTACTAAATTTTTATTCGCAGCATCCATTCAGACAGAAACTTCCTATCATGCTTGCTTTGAAAAGCAAGATTATTTCTCTGAATTCCGATCCGTTTTTAGAAGATAATTTGAATATCCCTTGAAATTTTGTAATATGATTTCAAACTCTAATTTGCAGCCTTCGCAATCACATCATATTTCAACACAGAAGTCAGTCAATTAATTACTTCAAAATTTCGTATATACGGGGTTTTGTCCGAGAAATTAAGATCACTGTTGCAAAATTTTAGATGAATCCACGCGTTTACAGTCCCGCAGCTCTTATTATCGAAGCTAAATCGAAATTCAACATCAAACGAACAACTACAAAAACACAAAGAGTAGTTTTCTACCACAATAAAACTGTGAGCAACCTTTATAGCTCCATGAAAGACAAATTACCCTTTGACTATAATAATTCTAATCTTATCTATAAAATTAACTGTTTAGAATGCGATCGAGTGTATATAGGACAAACCAAACAAAGACTCAAAAATAGAATTTACGAACACAAGAATTCATGTGCAGAAAGGCGTAGGGCGAAGAAGGAGCAAACTAGCTTTGATTTTGATAATGTTGAAATTCTGGATAGAGAGGCTCACTATAACAAACGAATATTCAGCGAAATGGTTTGTATTCAGTTGCATAGAACGGCGATCAATAAAAGATCTGACACTGAAAACCTGAGTGAGATTTATTATAATATAGTAGCTAATAATCTAAAATTGTAAGTTTGAACATTTTGCATAGGTATAGAAATTTTTTGGGGATCTCAAAAAAGTCCCCTTCTGGTTATGGTGAATTCCATAACAATTAAATATTTTTTTGGCGTAGGTTTTGGTTTATTGCTGTTTTTTGCGATCGGTACAAACTATGAAGGTCGGTTCCAGTGTTTGAAGGAATGCCAAAGAGAATTGATGTACTGTTTAAAATAATTTTAATCTGTTTTGTGCTCATTTGTCACTGTGTTGGTCCCTAATTTTATTTTGTTTGTCAACCCATGGACATCCAGGGTTCTATTCGTAAATTTATTGGAAAGCCTCGCTAGGTGAGTGTGCTTCACCTTTTTTGAAAATTTATCGTGTTTGTATTCAGTTTTATATTTTATAATGTGTATTTATATTTTATATTTTATATTCTTGTATCTACTATTTTTTCGCATATTTTTTGTATGTTTCTAATTTATTTTCAGTTTGATACGTTCACAATATGTTATTTGTTTTGTTTTTTCTAGTCCTGAAGAAGTGTTTAATTGAACACGAAACGTTGACGTTGCGAGAAATCCAGAGTTTTAATTCCGTCCTGAACCGATGAATCAAGATTTAATAAAACTAAACGTAAAAAAAAATAAATTCAATTTGTGAATAATAGTAGACATAATTTTCTTTTTTTGAATCTGAAATCCTCAAAAACTAATTAATTTAGATAAATATTTTTTTTGGTATCTTGCCAACATTTTAGAATTAAAACTATTCCTAATTTTTGATGCTGATAATTAATAGCAACACTGTCAAATTGACACTTGTGACGTAATAGATATGCAATGCGTATTTTTATTTAGAAAGTTGTCTTTTTGATTTATTTTCTCAGGAAGGACTCTTAAGTTTCTCAAAAGTAACGGTGCAGAAAATTATATTTTTAGTTGCTTAATACAATCATACCATTTCCAAAAATTAAGAACCCATCTGCGTTTACCTATCCAAAAATCTGCTCTGACTTAACATCCTAAATTTTATCAGAGCAAGAAAATTTTTAATCGCCTCAGTAATGAATACTTTCGAAGACTGCTATTGGAATGTTATTTTTGAGAGTCTTTTACAGTTTGGAGGAAAATTCTAGAGATGTTCTATGATTGTCTTGTTTTTTTATTTTTTATATATTTTTTGTTTGTATGTAGGTACTTATTATCTAGTATCTGTAATTTGCTTTGTTAATGAAAATTTATATTTTTTGGAGAATAAAGCATATTGAGTATGAGTATGAATGACTATGAACCACTTAAATAAAAGTGAGACAATTTATTAGAGAACTTTTGAGGCATATTGTAGCAAATAGTTAGGGAGATATTGCAAGAGCTTGCGCAATAGAAACACCTAAGCAAGGATATGGATTGGTTTTGTTTAGGATTAAATAGGACAGACTTATGTCTGCTTTAAGCTCAATTTATAAATTCGCCGTCGGGATTCCGTTTGTGTCTGCGTTTGCGTCTGCGTTTGCGTCGGCCTCGCCGTTACGTAGTCAAAAAAATTCGAGCATTTATAAACTTGCCGTTTGCGTCCTGAAAGTAGACATAACCTAACCTAACCTGTTATTTTTGTTTATGTCAATCTGTGTGCTTTTTTTTAAAATTTGTTCGTGCTATCAAGTGCTATATCGTGCATCTATATTTTGTGAGTTTTTCTAAAAATTTGGGACATTCAAAAATCAAAATATTCAATAATTAGCTGTTCCCCACCAGACGTAAACATCACGTGACAGGTAAAAGTCCGTTTTGATTAGCTCTTTAAAATCTGCTACGACCGTTGCTACGAGTCGGCGACGGAAAATATAAAATTGGTTTATTTGAAACGGAATTGAAACGGAACCTTGACGCAAACGGTGAGGCCGACGGCGAATATAAACGATCTTATGGGATTCCTAATGTTCAATTGGTAACGGCGGCGTGCTCGACGTAAAGGCAAACGCTGACGGAATATCGACGGCGAGTTTATAAATTGGGCTTTACTTTGACCTTAAGTAATAAGTAAGAGCCGAAAAAATGTGAGGAGCAAGGAGCATATAGAAACACTCGTCCAGAATAAACTGTAGGTACTCGCCAAGTTTGAAACATTTTAGAATAAATAAAGCCACCATTTTTTTTTTGAATGCGTATTTAAGAACTTGGCGTGACTTTGATTTGATATTTTCGCGTACTTGGCCATTTTTTTACATGAAATGTTTTTGTTATGATCTCACTAATTTTTTTCAGGATTTCAATAGGAATAATGTCATAATTCAACTTTTTTTTTTTTTGGCGCATTAGGTCTTTTTTTTTTCTACTGGATTCCCATCGCCTTCTTGACATCTAAAACTTGCTTTCGTGAAGCCCACTCTCGATCATTGTTCCTTTGCTTCCTATTCAGTCGTTTTTGAGCTCCGATTCGCGGAAGTTCAGAACGATATGATATAATTACCTTAATTGGTTGTATTCAGAAATAGGAATGTTCACTATTCACTATTTTTCAATTGTAATAAAAAGTGGTGCTTCTAGGTCCGCAAAACACGTATCAAGCGTTAAAACATCTAGAAACCCTTCATTTTTTCTGATAAATCGAAAACAAAAAAACGAAATCACCGAGGCTAGCAAAACGACCCCTTGCGGCGAGAGTAGCGCTTGTGACGTCATTGTGCGGAACGAATAATCAGCTGGCGTGTTAGCGAGATTTGATAACAAGTTTACATTGAATTTATTGTGTTGCTGACTGTTGCTTTATCCCAAAAAGTTTCACTCACTCTAATTATCTGTGTTTGTGTAATGATGGAAGACTCAAACAAAGTTAAACCGAGTCGAAAAAAGTGGTACCTACGTGCGTGTTTTCCTACGAGGTGCGGAAATGTGGTACTTTCCGCACGCAAATTTTTGCGTGAAGACGCGTTTTCCACACGCTCGCTAACACGAGCGTAAAGTATGTTTTCCGAACTTGCGGCTTGCACGAATTTCGCTGGCGCCTCGTTCGTGCAAATGCCGTTGCGTGAAGAAACGCATAACTTTTCGCACTTGTTATAGGTAAATAAATAACTATATATCACTGTGCAAATTCAACTGTATATCTACGTCTAATACGTCTGTTTTACTTTTACACCACTGGACTGGGGCAGATTTGATTCAAGTCTTGACACTTGACCAAAAACTCTGATACCATAGTAAGTAACGCCCACAGTTGGCAGATTATGTGAATCGGCCTTTTGAAAACCTTCTTCGATTCTAGCCAGAGTACCTTTTCTACATTAATTTCGATAAACCCTAACACAGAGATCGACACGAAGCAGCACTATGAAAATACTTGTTAAACGTTAAACAGACTTTCTCGTTAAATTAAAACCTAACCATGATAATAACAGTAATAATAATATTAATATTCTTTATTGCCAACAAAAATCGCAAAAGCAACGTCACAAAAAGCTGATCCAAGTAGAAAGTAGCGCCACTGTACTTGCGCGCGCTAACTCGTTACGCATTGTGACGTCAGAGAGCGTTTCGTGCGTTTGAACGAATATTAATATTTCGTCTCCGTTTTTCTCATAGAAAGAATTTTCTGATTTTGGAAAAATTTTGTAGATTTACTTATGGAACGATGCTTAATAATTTAATGATTGTTAGACGGGATTTTTTTATTTTGTGAACATCCGTATTGCGGACACTTGCGCTTTAATGTTACTAGTATTTAATTTTACTAGATGAATGCCTTCTAAACTTGTCACTCTGGAAAGCGCCACATATGCCTCGCCGCATGAAAACACCGATGAACCTATATCAATAAGTGCATTAGGAAGACTTAAGCCTTGGCTTATATGTATGAATGGTGATAGCATATGCAATACAAATTGGAAATTTGTTCTCTGCGGACGTATGCACAACTAATAATCTCAAATTTTGATTTGACTGGAGAAATTTCATAATGAAGTCCACTGTTAAATTTTATTTCAAGAGCTTTGACTTTTTTATTTTGATCCGCATGCCATTTCACTTTTTGAATAACTCCTATAGAACCATTTACAAGGGGGGGTTTATTTGAAACGTGCAATTTAAATACGTCTCACTAAGTCGCAATTTTTAGCGGTGAAATTCAAAAAAATGCACATGTGGCTTATTTGAAACTTTCGTCGACGCATTTCGCTAAATTCGTCGACGCAAGATTGCATTTGACATGCGTCACCTCTAAAGCTCGTGCATTTTCAAATTGCACGCGAAAGTTTCTTAAAAATTTCAGTTTAGTCGACAAAGAATATTCTTGGCTTCATGGAATTCGAAAATATAGTTATTAATAATGCTCTAGAAAGGGCCGAATTGTATAACCATATATAATCGCAAAGGCTTCAGAAATCCAAGAATAGATGCATGAATTAACAATGCTTAGGTAATGACGGGGAATTTATAAAAAAACTTTCGACTTTCAAAAGAATGTTTCGAGATTCCTTCCATGAAAAAGAGTTCGAAAATTTTTTCGACAAAAGAGCCGGATATTTGTTCAAAAATTCGACCAAGAGTTTTTTTTGTTTTTTGGTATGCGGACCTTCTCTTATTGGCACTGGCCCCCGCACTTTCCATCCTTTTTGCGGTATTGCCTACACTTACAGAAAGAATAAACCAAGATAATATCAAAAAAAAAAAATGAAAAAACTCCAACTAAACACGAAACTTTATGCACGGAAACAATCAAAAAAGTTGTTTGAGTTAAGCAATTTCAAATTTGACATTTCAAAGCATCGTTTCGTTTGATCATATGAAATTTTCTAACAATGTCATTGGTTAGAATCTTTTACAGGACACGTTACCAAGTTGGGTAGTGCAAATTTAAAAATTCACGATTTACAGAATGCAGCCGATCGTGAATTTTTAGAATTCGTCGACGCACATATTTCGACCGACTGAGTCGCATGTGCACGGATTTCAAATAAACCCCCCAGACACAAACTAATATCTATATTTTGCTTTAAGATGATTCTAACTCCTTCTTTGATTATAATACTTTCTTTTAATCCCGCTGTCATTGAGTCATCCTCTTTATGTTTCTTAAGCTCTTCACGGGCTCTTTTTTTTTACACCAAAGTGCAGTTTTTTCAGCATCACACCGGAAGTCAGGTAAGAACTGATTATAGCACCAAGGTAAACAAACACATTTGGTGTGAAAAGTGTCGGTTGGTGCTAACAATTAGCCGCTGGCTATTATGTCACAAATCACAAAGTGTCACTTTTGATAGGGGGACAAACAAACGATATTTACATTTATTTGCGTATTTATGTAAATAGTCCTTAAAAGATTTTTTTGTCCCCCCGTCAGAAGTGCGGTTATGTGTGTAACGTCAGCTAGTACCTAATTGCATAGGTGACAAGTTTGACTTAACAATTTTCAGCAACCGTATTCCGCATAGACGGTTTTTCAGGCAACCCGCATAGCCGGTTTTTCAGGCAAACCGCATCTACGGACAGTATAACCGTAACCAAAGTTGGAAACGGAACCCACCCAAAGTAAACAAATACGACGTACCTAAATTTATAGTGGCAGCTGTTTATTTTTCCGAAAATGGATGAAAACTTCTCATCCATTTTCTGAAAACAGCAGTGATGAAGTTGTGAAAGGAAATTATGTTTATTTAGGTAGTATGTGCATGTATTTGATCCGTGGAGAGGAACTGAAATTTTAAGATTTTTTAAAAATTTTCCCGGGGGCTTAAGTTTTTTAACGATAGTTGTGGAAGGTGAACACATTTTCAGGGTTATTGTTTTTTTTTCCATGGGTTTTGCCGTAATTCATATCAGTATGCCAAATTTCAGCCTTCTAGCATGTTTGGAAGTACCTTAGAATTTTGATGATCTATCTATACATGAGTGAGTGACAAAATTGACGTTTTTTAAGGCCTTGTATTTTTTTTGTTGGTTGATGGAAATCGATGAAATTTAGTTGTAGTATTAGGTCTATGAAGATCTAAGACTGTGCAAAATTTTAGATTTCTGGGACACTTCAGAGCTGAGTTACAGGTAGGTCGAAAATGACCTGAGTTGTTTCGAGGAAAAGTATACAGTAGCGCGCGAACTTGGCGGGGGCACGGTAGCAGATTGTAAGTAACATCTCCAACGCTTTTGATCAGGTGTGGCACGAATGGCTCCTCAGCAGTCTTCCATCGTTTGTCTTCCGAACGAATTTTGCCATTGGTTGGGGAGTTGGTTCAAAAATCTGCACCTGTCACATTTGACAGTTGACACCTCTCGTTAGTAGTCTAAACTGTATTACCACCCGAACTTAAAGTGTATGCAAAATTTCAGCAAAATCCGTTGCGAAGAAATGGTTCAAAAATCTGCACCTGTCACAATTTGACAGTTGAAACCTGTCATTAGTGCTCTAAAACCTTCTTATTATTATTGCCTTTCATATGAAACTGGTTTGGGGCACATCGGTCGCAGATGGGTCTGTCTATATCTAGACAGACAGACAGACAGAAACATTTTTAGTGTTTTAAATAGATTTGTTAAACAGACCCCATATACAGAGTGAGTTTTTTTTGATGTTTAGTATGGGGATCTCGGAAACTATAGCAGATACGAAAAAGTTCAAATTAGCAAAGCAGTTTTGTAAGCTCAACTCAAAACCAATTTTAGTTTTCCAAAATTTGGCACTTGTCAATAGATATTTCAAAAAAACTGATTTTTGGCTATTTCTTTAAATGCTCCACTTTCAGCAAATATTAATTTTGGAAGAAAATGTTACATACAAAAATATTGGGAAATTTAATTCCCAATAAAATGACAAACAATTTTTTTGTTAAACCTGTTATTTTTGACATGTGACATAAACTTATGTTTTTTCAAATGAAAACCATACTTGATTTAATCCTCATAGAATAGAGAATTTTATTACCATTCTAATGGTATAGCATGATGGGGTTTTTTCTAAAAATAATGTTTTTGTGGGCATTTTTGTGTTTTTTTTTTTCTGATTCACCTTTCACTTCAACGTAGTCTGGTTACCTATCGGAAAAATAATAGTTACCTATTTATGTCATATGTCCAGGAAGAAGGTCTTTTTGTGCTAAGCTCAACGTTTGAATTGTACAATTGAGCGAATCACAAGAAGACCTTAGCAGCCAAATGGCATACAACATTTTATTTTCGAGCGATTACAATATTTTCTTTCACAATTATATCACAGTTTTTTTCCTCTATTCTCGGAAAAATAAAAAGCTGCCACTTGAATTCAAATTTCAAAATTGTCAAATAAATATTAAACACATTTTTTTACTCCAAAACATGAACACATTGTAGGAAAATACCCTAGCCCTCTCGACCGAAAAATGTGAAACAGTATGGTTCGCAAAAGGTGCACGAAAAGACGTTCTTCCCAAGATAATTATTGAACACTCAACAATAACATACAAAAACCAAGTCAAGTATCTAGGAGTAACACTTCAGAAAAGCCTGAAGTGGGATAAACATGTGGAGAATATTACAAATAAAGGTAGAAAGGGTTTGAACATAATAAGAAGTTTTGCAGAAGTATGGTGGGATGCGGACCCTCAGACCCTTTTAATGGCATTCAATCATTAGTAAAATCACATCTGGATTTTGGATCCATTTTCATTAACCCTACCTCGAAGAAAAACACTGTTTGAAGGTCTCAGATTTTTCCTGGGCGGCATGAGATCTACCCCTACCAATATATTCCTGGCTGAGGCTGCAATGATGGCCCTGGAGCACCGAAGAAAATGGTTGGCAGTGAAATTTATTGCAAAACCATTAGCTATACTGAATCATCCATTAATCCAAATCCTGAACCAATTACACAAATGTTACTCACAAAACGCTGGTTTTTGGAGAAATAAGCAGATTCCCTACCTAGTACAAGCTTTAAAGCATTTCTTTCCATATTTCTCAATAATGTACAAAAAAGAAGTTTACCCCTGTTATGCCATCGATTACAGTACACAAATACAACCACTGAAGAAGATGGATTTACATCTGAACAGAGGAGACGTGGCAACCAAAGAAAAATTTATGGCAGAGACGGAGAACCTGAGAGAAAAATATTAATTCGTCTACACAGACGCTTCAAAAAAGTGCGAGAGAACAGATTTGGGATATACATACCAGAGCTTGACTTCAAATTCTCATCGAGACTGCAGGGTGAGCTCTGCATTTCTACTGCAGAAACTATAGTCATCCATGAGGCAACCAATGTAATTTTACGGAAAAACCTACAAAACGTCATTATTCTCACAGATTCTCTCAGCGCAGTGACAAAATTATCCAACAATTTCCTGGATGCGTCAATGCACCATGTAACTTTGAACACTAAGAGGCTAATCACGGAAGCAAATTAAATTGGAAATAATATATACTTAGCTTGAATTCCTGGGCATTCAGGAATACTGAGAAATGAGATTGCGAACACCTTAGCTAACATTGGCAAGGATTTGAACGTACCAAAAATTGTTGACATCAACAAAAAGGAAATTGTAAACATAATTAAAACAAAAAACTTTTGAAACTAAAGGAAGGCAATACTCAAACATGCAAGGCCCGTTCCCCAAGCAAAAAAGGTTCTCCTATTTCCCATACATCGATAGAAGACATATAAAAACCATCATAAGAATCCGATCTGGACACTGTTTGACCAAGCAACACCTCTTTAAGCTTGGCCTAAAAGACGTTCCCAACTGTGAATGTGGCAGTATAGAAGATTTGAACCACATCTTTCTTGAGTGTCCCATCAATGAAATACCCAATTATAATGTGTATAAAAAACTTTCCGAATTGGGAATAGATGCACCATTCAGCATTCAGTCAATTTTACATAAAATTAATTCTGAGATAATCAAAATATTTATTACATATTTTAACTACAATAAGATTAAATTGTGAACCGAAAATAGTAACCCTAAGACAGGAACGTTTGAAGGAGGGGAAAAAAAAAATTAAATATGTCTAGGCAGGCTCACCTCACCAACTCGACCTATTCCTATCCAAGCGACGCAGTCACCCTTGGTGTAGCTCCTCCGCTGCGTGGGACCAAGAAGAGTTAATACCTTTGTGTTTGTTTGTACTAATTTACCTCTCTGTTTAGATCACAGTGTTTTTTTTTACAAAAAGTATTCATTAGTGCAAATCGTGACTTGAGCCAAGACAGAGGAGCTGCCAGGAGTATGAACTCGCGTATCTGGGAGCTCCACCGAATGAGCTGGCAAATTGCCTTGTAGCAGTGCCAAAAACGAAGAAGAAGAAGAAACATGGACATACGCTCGTGTAAACGAACACACCATCAACGTGATTATCCATATTTAATTAGGCTCGTTCTTCATTTATGCAATAATTCACTTCATAATATCGAATAAAAAATTTAAAGCGAACAAATTTGTGGAAATTATGCATAGATTCTGCTCTCGGATCTAATTCCTGAACTTGGTAGTTGGTGCTGCCATCTAGCGAGAAGATGCCGTAAAATAATTTAGGAGAACATAAAAGCGCTGATTGACGCTGCTTCTAGTCAAGTGTTGACGACAATAAAAATCAAATTATAGACCGCTTTTAGATAAAATAAAATAAGACATTGTAAGTTTCGTTACTATAGTGAAAAATTATAATATTTGATTATTTTGACATTTTCTTCAGTTCAAAAAGTTTTTTTGCGAAAATGGAGTTTTCCAATTTAGAAAATCGCGATATTGTAGAGTGCTACATAATGTGTAATAAAAATTCTGTATGATCTGCTGAAGATAACTTGAATAGATATTCTGACCATCGTCAGCCATCATTGCCAACTTTTTAAAGGCTAAAACTTGGAAACCTATGGCAGTTTTACCAGGCCCAAAAATGAAAATAATTTTTAAAAAAATGAAGCTGCGGAGGTAAACGTTTTGGCAAATGCTAATCAGAAAAATCCTAGAATTTCTACCAGAGAAATAGCTGGAGAAGCTGGTACTTTGCAGAGCACTCTGGTGAGAGTGCCGAGGAAACACAAATTCTACCCGTACAAGTTATCAGTGTTCCAAACTCTACGTCCTGGGGATCCGGAGCGACGTCTGGAATTCTGTATCTGGTTTAGAAATATGTGCCAGTATGTTCCAGATTTTCCTGGCAAAATATTATGGACAGATGAAACCTGATTTACCAACATTTAGGGATACAAGAGAATCCACATCATGTAGAACAGAGAAGACCACAAGTTAAGTTTGGTTTTAATGTTTGGTGTGGTGCTTTGGGCTCAACACTTATTGGACCATTTATTTTTGAAGGTACTTTAACAGGAGGACGGTATCTTCATTTTCTTAAAAATGCTTTGGGAAATACGTCGGACAATTCAAACTAATACACCCTAAGAACTTTACAATGGTTTCAACATGATGGCGCTCCACCCCATAATTTTGTATTAGTAGGAAGATTTTCTAATTTTTGGATAGTTAGAAACGCCCCAGGATTTCCCGATCTTTCGGATTTAGATTTTTTTGTGAGGAGCTGTAAAAGACAGCGTTTATAATAGCTCTTTATGTAACAAGTTGTAAAATGAGCGTGTTTTTTGCACTAAATATGAAGATTGGAGCACGAGTGAAGCGAGTGGTCCAACACATTGTGTGCAAAAACTAGCCATTTTGCGACGTGTTTCATACAGGATTTTTTGTGATTCATTGAAAATATTTAAAATTCAAAATATAAATTTTAACACTGACACGAAACGCACTCTAAATCCCATTTCAACACTCAGTGATGCAATGGAATCTCATTTTAACACTGTATTAGAGCACACTACTTATTTTGGCGTTTCGGTTAAAATGATCCACTTTTGACAACTAAAATCAATGTCAAAAAGATGTTATTTCGTAACTGTATTACAAAATAGTTATTTACATTACAAGTGCGTTTATGAACATGATTACAATAATGAGTGTGAAAGATTAGAACGACGAGGCCGTAGACCGAGTAGTTCTAATCACACGAGTTTTGTAGTCATGTTTAAACGCACGTGTGATGTACAACGTTTTATCTACAAAGCGAAAATCAGAAAATGTTTTTTTTTTTTTTTCAATTTGCGTTTATTAGTAGGTAGTTGTCTACCTCCATTTTACCTTTACAGGTTTAACTATGACATTTGTCAAATCACAAAAACTAGTGTTATAGAGATTGATAACCTAGTCCATGACACGACTAGTTGTGTTATGAGTCTCATGACATAACTCAAATACTAGAAAAATGGTTATGTAAAAACGTCATAGCCAAACGCTTGTAGATAAAAAAACTTATGCTACAGTGGATGAAAATGTTATGTGAGATTTAAATAAAATATCAGAATAATTTAAAAAAAAAAAATTTACTATATGGTTACCCTCAATGTCTTATTTTTTTTCCATAGGTAACTAGACTTACTACGTCGAAGTTAAAGGCGAATCTGAACAAAAAAAACAAAAATGTCCACAAAAACTTTATTTTTGAAAATAACCCTATCATATGAGATATCATTAGAATCGTAATAAAATTCTCCATTCAATGAGCATAAAATTAAGTATGGTTTTCATTTAAAAAAACAAAAGTTTATGTCACGTGTCAAAAATGACAGGTTTGACAAAGAAACTGTTTATGTCATTTTATTGAGAATAAAATTTCCTAATAGTATTTAACATTTTCTTCCAAAATTAATATTTGCTGAACTAGGAGCGTTTTCAGAAATCGCCAAAAATCGTTTTTTTTTTAAATATCTATTGACAGCTGCCAAATTTTGGAAAACTAAAATTGGTTTTGAGTTGAGCTTACAAAACTGCAATGATTTGCTAATTTAAACTTTTTCGTATCCGCTATAATAGTTTCCGAGATCCCCATACTAAACATCGAAAAAAACTCGCCCTGTATAAACTAACCCAAACCCGCTTCCCAAAAATTAGGTTTTTTGTTTTGTGCAAAAACTTCCGAACACCTCCTTCCTTATAGGTAAGGCTCAAATTAGATTATGTATGAAATACTGTTCCCATATCTAGAGCCCAAGTATTCGTTGGCTCTATTAGATGCAGTACACAGCATAGCAATAAAAATGATCGATAATTCCACAGATTCATTGCAATCTTTCGAACATAGACGCAATGTGGTCAACTTGACGTTATTCTATCGCTGACGATCTGGTTGGCCTTATTCCAGCTAGGAGAAGTTATTTAAGAACCACAAGAATCTCACAGACATCCCATACGTATGTGGTAAAGTTAGCTACCCCCAGGAACTCTAAATATAGGGCTTCTCTTTGGTGGCGTACTGCCCACCTCTGGAACACCGTACCTCCTACTTCATTTCCTGAACGATTTAACATTAACGTGTTCAAACTGAGGGTTAATCACCCCTTAATTTCTTCGGGGTACCGCTTAGGTAGTATAGACTTTGTATTTTGTGAGCGGACAAAAATTTAAAAAATCAGAATTAGTTAGTGCCCTGTGAAGGCTTTTTGCCGGATTTGCTAACTTGAGTAGTATTAGAACAAAAGGAAATTTGTAGTATCATCTACTGAGTTGTAGAAGAAACATTTATATAATGTTTGTGTTTAGGGTGAAAATGTTCGGCTTTAATGAAAAATTCCTGTATCTTCTATATGCTCAGGTTTTATATTTCTTAATTCTTCTTTTCTGCATGCACCGTTTATGCCAATTGTAACAACAACCCTTAATGAAAAATACCTAAACATGGTGTTAATTTGAGAACTTCCAATGGCTTAATCTGAGTTATCAAAAAAAAAAAATATATCTGAAAACAATTTCTATAAGAGGGATGAGGAACCAAAATGATGTAATAACTAATAACCAACCTGTTTTCTATTACCCTCTCACCCCCAGTCACCCCAACTAAATAATCTTAAATAGCAACCCCCTATTTGTGATACCTTATCTCAAAGCTCTTACAAAATGCTTTTCAATGATTGAATATAACATTATTTGATTAAATTGGAATTGTAACGGGTCCTAAAAAAAACAAATCAAAGAGTGCTTTGATTATGAAAACGAACGTCGCATTATAGTTGTTCTTCTTCTTCTTCTTCTTTTCTGGGGTTCTTGGCTTTTGCTCCTAATAGGGCAATTTGCCAGCACATAATGCGCATTATAGTTTCTTTATTGGTCAGGATTTTTGACATGACATTTTGACACAAAATTCAACGAAAAAATAAAAGAAAAATATTGCTAAGACAAACGTTTAAAAAATGAAAGCCATTTTTGAGCTGTTTTTTTTTTTTTAAGAACCGATTTTTTATCAGACTTATCAATTTTTTTCAGGTAAAAATGCCAAAGCAACGTATAAACAGGCCTAAAGTGTTTGGACCTCCAAATTAATGCTACGATAATAAGAAGGTTTTTGAATGTTTATTAAATCAAAAGTCAAAAATTCAACTGACATTTCAATGGTTTTATTTTGAAATGCTGACAATTATTGCATCGAATGTTAGCTTGTAAGGTATTATTGAAAAGCATTTTTGAAAGCTTTCAGATAAGGTATCGCAAGTAGGGGGTTGCTATTTAAGATTATTTAGTTGGAGTGGCTGGGAATGAGGGGGTATGTGAAAACAGTGGATTATTACATCAACTTGGTTCTCCCTCCCTTTTAAAAAAATTGTTTTCAGAGGTTTTTGATTTGTTTTTTTTTGGTTACTCAGATATAGGGCGATTTGATGTTTGACGTACTGTCGATTTTTCAATAGTCAAGATGGCGCCGTGGCATAACAAACTTGTCGTCCATAAGTGACTGTATTTTCTGTGAATTTCTAAAGTGTTTCTATCAGTTGTTGCTGTGGTTTATGTAATTTATGTTTTTGGCATTCATTTGCCTATGAACCACTTTATATTTGTCATAAATTTCCAGATTGGCAAGGCATGTTTGAAGATGTCATTTGTGAACTACATACAGTGTTTAGTGAGTTTTTGCCATCACTGTATATATGAAGCACTTATATTTAGGCCTTTTTACCTACTTGGGGTCCGTTTTGTGCCTGTTGCCCAGGTATTTTATTGGTAGATAAATATTGCAACATTTCCAACTAACTCGGTTTTAACTACGAACCATTAAAGGAAATTGGAATAAATTAAAATTCATCAAATTAAACTCTGAAGTAGGTAGAAATAATACACATTTATATCGAGGTAATGTTTGTTTATATTTCTGGCCACGTCGTCATCTTGAATTATCAGCTAAATCGAATCGCCTAATAGCCATTGAAAGTTTTCAAATTGACACCCTGTATGTATGTTCACAGGCATTTCTGTACATACATCGGTCTATACCGCTCTGGGTCTTCTGATTCCCAATCTCCAACTAGTCAATCCAGGCCCTCGTTCAATTCTGTCATTTGCCTGTCAACTCCACTTCCCCAACTTCTTCTCGGTCTGCTGTGTCTTCTTCTTCCACCGGGTTCACAATTGATGAATTGCTTGGGCATTCTTGTATCCTCCATTCTATCTAAATGTTTGAACCCAATCAGTTATTCGTCTTTAGTATCTTCTACTATTGTGTGTTCCTTCACTTCAGGCTTCAACTTCTTTGATAGTTTTTGGAAAAATGCCATCGTTATACCATTGGCAAACTTTCATGCACATATTCCCAAATCAATATCACCCAAATTAAGCAATGGTGTCTTGCCTGTGCTCTATTTGTAATTTCTCTAAAATTTTTTGTACTTAATAGGTAACTAAATACTAAATAAACAAAACTATAATTTTTGTTTATTTGGGTGATCGCTTTCACCTTAACTAGCCAATAAACCCTGACGTTAATAATGCAAAACAACTATAATAGTGAGCAGTTAAGTTTTAATTACTTATCGCTCGTAACTTTTATTAAAAGGCAAAAATAAATCGGTAATTAAAGCGTACCTACTGAAAACTCATAATATTACACAAGTTCTATGCCTTTTTCATTTATTTGGAAAACACGAAGCAAATTCAGTCAAGGCTTTCAACAAAATAATTTTCACGATATTTTGCGCATCGCCTCAATGGTATCGCGGTGCCATCAAACCAGTTTTTCTTCAAAACCTTTTGCAACAACATTTATTTTAGAATACGAAATTACGGCTTCTTCATTATCATAAAATTCATGCTCTGGCTTAACATCGTGAACGGCCGACGTTTTAAATATTAATATTTAAATTACTGAAAATATGCTAATGGCAGAACGTCCCGTAATTTTCCCATCTGAAATGCATTTTACAAAATTGTAGGAATTGTTTGCGGGTGACCCGGCATTGGCGTGCATCTAAACTAAATAATTAACGCCAGAATTCAAATAATAAATTTGTAAAGTCCTAGTTAAAAACGCTTGTGCATTAGTAAGGTTTAGCATGAACGGAAAATAAACTTTAGGGGCAACATGGCGTGGGTTGAGTTCTATTGTTAAACACAATGAAGAAATCATGCAGGCATATTGTGTCCTTC
The DNA here is from genome assembly GCA_917834065.1 of Ceutorhynchus assimilis. Classification (NCBI taxonomy): domain Eukaryota; kingdom Metazoa; phylum Arthropoda; class Insecta; order Coleoptera; family Curculionidae; genus Ceutorhynchus; species Ceutorhynchus assimilis. The sequence goes on from OU892277.1 coordinate 45,532,696, forward strand.
AAATTCAATTTTTGGACATACACGTCGATTTTGTGAAAGCTGCATGGGTTCAAAATCCAACTAAAGCAAAATCCCATCAATTTAAAAAATAATTTGTTTACATGACATACATTATTATTGTTGTTTTGAATATAATCGATGACGCTACCTGCTGTTTACAGTTTTTAAAAGCAATGATTTAAGGTATAATTGAGCAATTCGAGAAATGCAAGATGGCGTGTTTTTCTGTGAGTAGAGTGTGATATTTTTTTGTGTTTCTTGGGTGAGCAAATAAGGAAAGGTAAAGGTTTAGAAGTACGAAATGTAAGTTACTTTCATTAGGCGCACAAATATTTGTGATAAGACTCGATTTTAAATAAATAATATCCCTGTTTCCAAAGGTCTGTTCTCACAGAAATCACAAACCAGTCAGAGCGTTTTTGATTGGTGCAAATCGCCAACAAACAGTTTTCCGACTATTTTCAACCAATCATATTCGCTCTGACTGGTTTGTGATTTCTGTGAGAACAGACCTCAAATCGACTGATCACCACCAGTAGGACATCAGGACTGACTCATCCTTTTTTTTTTTTGCTGATAACAGTGATAACACCCAACCCTATTCGCTCCGTCATCCGGCATTTTTGGTTAGGTATTAGTGCAAAGTCAAAAAAATTTAGAAAAAAATAAACTTTATCTTCGCATATCTATCTACATTATATTTTATAAAAGCTGTAAATCAAACAATCAACAAATAATAAAACATGCAAGTTAAATATGAAAATACGTTCCAGAAGAGATCCGTACGCAGGGCTTGAACTAAGAACCACCGTAAGAACATGCAAAAAAAACTCACGTCACCACAGTTTCCAAAGTCGTCATACTTTTAAAGTATGCCTCTGAATCACAGATCATCTAATACAAATGCGTAAGTAAGTATCCTTGCCATCGAGGATTCAAAGCTAAGAAACCACGGCTCCGCAAGGGGGCCAGCCCCCAGACGCATAGGCACAGATCGCCTGCGTCAAGACAATAATAAACGCGGCCGAGTGCGTGAGCGTGTTCCAGCCTGTTGTGTTCACATATTTTTGCGGGTATTTAATAAATGAAGCATTACAAAAATATCATGTGACAAATGTGTTTATTTTTCCAAAGAATCTGAAACTATCGACAAAAACAAAGTAAACATATTTTTGTCGTTTTTTGATGATATTTGGAGCAAATTTTTGAAACTGAAATGAGCAACATCAAGTTTATTCATCCGTGTACAGACTTTCCCAAAATATAATATGTAATTGAGTCATTTGTTAGATTAGGGTCCAGTTTATTCATCTTCTGATAAACTTGTTGGTAACTATCTGCAAGATAAATTTACCGTTCCATAATTCTATTGGCCGGCGGATAACTGGTCGGCCAGAGAAGATGAATAAACCGGCGCTAAGGATATTATTCTATACTTTAAAATATACAAAGCGCGATTTGAATAGTTCGAAAAAAAATGAAAAATCAACCGTAAAATAAAAATAAAATTTTGAACCATTTTGTGAGGTGATATATATTTTTTGTAATCTGCCGCAGAATATTTACAGCAACGATCGCATGATTTCTTGTTGTTTATATAAAGAACTTTTTTTTTTTGTTTGTGAACCAAATAAAGAAATAATATTATATTATTGAGCTTCCGCTTTTATATAATAAATATGTTCAACATTTATTGATGCGGCATTGGTGCGGCCAGCGTATGTCCGCCAAATTAACCTTGAACCACGAATTTGCCGGTCTTTCGCATCTGTAAATCTGTATGTAGGTGATCTGTGTCTGGATCTTTGCGAAACATTTTACTAGAACTGGCTGCCTTTCTATCTCATTCCAAAGCAAGGCTCGTCAGCTCTGGCTCTGCTCTGCATTTAAAATTAAAGTAGGCTTAAATTCTTCATAAGCTTACTACAAGTGCTGCAAAAATGTGGGATATTCAGTTGAATGATGAACTTCAACAATGTTTGAATACGCTCACGATCAACTTTATCAACGCTGATTCGCAATTGATACTTTCACTTATCGTGCAGTTCGACACCTGTTTCACTTTCGAATGCCATATTGAAGACCGACGTCTCTAGTAGTATCGTGCACGAAAAAACTACCTAAAGTAAACTCATCTGGTATTTTCCACGGTTTTTGGTATTTTGCTGCAACCAGACAGACGAGACGGCGGCGTCGCGTTTATGAAAGGTGTTCAATGACTGCCGCTTCCCGAGTCTTCAATCTACATTTTGTTCCTGTTCAGTTGTCTAGTCCTAGCAAAATCGTGGACATATTTGAGCTGAGTTATGCGAATTAGTTACATAAACTAGAAATAAAGCTTCTTCTTCATCGGCCGGTGGTCTGCCAAACATTTGGATCTACGAAAGCTTCATTTGTTGTGCAGTCAATAGCATTGGTTGGTGGTGGATTCATGCTGACAGCTTCTATAATCCAAAAGGAAAGGAGGAATCAGTTTATTCCAGTGTCGCTGGTGTTCATCCACAAACATCGAGAGTTATTATTTGAGTGTCCGATTATGTCTTTCAGCCATGCCGTCAAATTGGGGCGGAGGCGCATAGTTCTCTGTTCACCATATGGGTCGTGGCACCATTCACCGTTTGACTAATGATCAAAACTGGAAATTTTTAGCCATCCAATTCGTTGATCATTTCCTAGCTATCATAGCGTATCATATCTAATTCCTTGCCAGCATTTTGCTCTTTTTCGAATTATTTTTTTTAGTAATATTTCCTTCAGCATTTGTTCAGTTTCGGTATACTTGGCACTTGTTATTGATATTTATTGATATTGTATTTAGCAGTATATGAAGAATAATCTGCAAATGAGATACAAATCTAATTTCAATTTCTGAAGGCAGTCTTAAGGTTTACAACAGTAGTTACAACAGTAGTGATAGTGACAATAATTTAAAAAAAGCGCAATGAGGAAATAGTAGGTATATTGTAGGCGCTATTTTATCCCATTTCTGCCCCTTTTTCTACTTTCCAGTACCCAGTACCTAGATAACAAACAACAACACTGCTAAAAAAAGTAAACAGAACAAGCGGAAACAACAAGATCTAACCTGAAAATAGGGAAAATCAGCTGCTTAGAACCCGCCAAAAACGTAATATCAATATTAAAATAATAACCGCAAAATAAAAACTACTGCCCAGCTGGGTTAAAACCGAAGCTTTGCGGGGATAAGTATGACATTTTACAGCTGATCCATGACATCTTGGGACTTATAACTAAAAGAAAAGCCAAAGTCGCAAAAATGTTGTGGTAAATACCAATCCCAAATGGTAAAAACCAATTTCGATTGGTTATTCGCTAAAAATTGGCTTATAACAGTGCAAAAAATAAGGGTAAGGCTCCACATGTCATATCAACTGCATCTGCATCATATTGAACCTAAAATTATAAGACACAGAATGCACGACCGAGCGGTAAATTCAACTTACCGCCCGCGTTTGCGGGCGGTAAGTTGAATTTACCGCCCGTCTCTTTTAGAAGATAAATCAGCTAGTATTATTTATTATATTGACCCAACAACTATACCTACATATTATATTATTATTACCAAAATCGGTGTGGATAACCATGAAAAATATAAAAGTTGTTGATTTTTGGAAGATTTGCAAATACCTACAGAAGATGTGAATTTTTCAGTGGAAACGCGCCTTTACATTAAGGGGAAGTTTTTGAAAACAATCTCAAATGGATGCCATTATATAGTCATATTTAGGTAGTCTATTTTTTTACTGGAAGAGTCCAATGTGCATAAAACGTAATAAGTATTTTGGGCGTTAAGTGTCGTTAACCACCCTCGAATATTGAAGACCTCGGCTGTCGCGTCGGTCTTGAAACACTCTCGGGCGGTAGATGACACTTACCGCCCTTAATACTTAAGTAATTATAATATTGTCTATGAACGAGATATTGGTAATAAAATAATTTTGTTCAATGATTTGCTTATATCGCTTTTTGATAAACATGCTCCATACAAAACTTCCACGTTTACTAAAAATAAAGCACCATGGGTTACACCGAATCTTAAAATGTTTATGAAACAAAGAGGTAGTGCACTAAGTATACAGCAGTTCAAAAGAACGAAGTCATATGATGACTGGGAAAACTATAAACGTTTGAGAAATTTCACTATTTCGATGGTAAGAAGGGAGAAGAGCCAATATCTAAATAATTTGTGCGCTGAGAATAATTATAAAAGAACTTGGAACGCCTTGAAGTCTTTCAATATAGGTTCTGATAAAAATCTTCATCTCCCTGATAACATTGCAGATCCAAATGATATTAGCAACTTTTTTGGTACCTACCTATATACATTCTTGCAAAATGTTTCAGACTGTAGTTCCAAGATTGATTTTAGTAGAAATAGCGTTTTTGCTAATAACCTGAATTTTTCATTTAAAATGACTACATCAGATGAAATTAATAAAATTATTCATTTTTTTCGAACAAATGCCTCTGGCGTCGATAATATCTCATCAATGATGATAAAATTCTGTAGTCCATTTATTGATTTATATATTATCCGTTTGATTAACTGTTGTATAGAGGCCAGTTATTTTCCTGATGAATGGAAAATTTCTATTGGTAAACCTCTGCCCAAAACAAAAAACCCGTTAAGTGTCAGTGATCTCAGAATTATTAGCATCTTGCCTGTCCTCTCTTAAATTTTTGGAAAGGTTCTATATAATCAATTGTTCAATTTTTGTGTTGATAATAATATTATACCGGAAACTCGGTGTGGTTTCAGAAAAAACTACAGTACTTCTGTGGCACTAGTCACAGGTCACAGTTACCGATGACATAATTATAGCTTGGGATGAAAGACTGAATACTAAGCTAGTTCTTTTAGATTTTTCCAAGGCCTTTGATACTATCAACCATGACCTTTTATTGGCTAAGTTGAAGTACCTACTATGGTGTTCTAGAACCATCCCTCAATTTAATTCAGTCATACTTTTCAAATCGGTTTCAGAAAATAATTTATAAAGATAAGGCTTCTGGAAAAGTTCGAATATTATCAGGTGTACCTACCTCAAGGTTCCATTTTGGGGTCATTTTTTTTAATTGTATATACTTCTGATATTTTGAAATCATTAAAACATTGCGAAGTGCAGGCTTACGCAGATGATTCACAACTTTATTTTCATTTTGATCCCAGTAACTATTTGCATGATGCTTCTAACTTGATTAACAAAGACTTAGGATTGCTGAACAAACTTTCATTATAATAATAATAATAATATTATTTATTTCCAGCATTTCTATATGTACATAAGTTAAATACCTGTGGATTTCCTATTCAGAAGCCGCAAATAAATATTTAAGGCAGTTTAAAGCTTTGAGAAGCTTGTTTGCCTGCATTGGAACATAATTCAAAGTTGAACCCTCTAAAATCATCTCTCATGCTTTTTGGTTGCAAAAATAATGTCAAATTCTTGAAAGATAACATTAATATAACTATTAATTCTATTATGTTGCCCTTAGTTGATAATGCTAAAAATCTGGGACTAATCTTGGATACGGAGCTGAGATTTAGAGAATACGGTAAAAGACTTATTCAGGAGTCGTATCTTTCTTTAAAAATGCTCTATAATAATCGTCACATCCTTGGTTTGTCATTAGGTAAATTGCTTTGTGAAAGTCTAGTCTTATGCAGTTTTAATTATTGTGACTTTATTTATGAACCTTGTTTAGACAACGTGGATAGGCAAAGAATTCAGGAAGTATAAAATACATGTTCCCGTCTCATATTTGGCCTTAGAAAATTTGATCATGTCTCTCACACTTTTAAGGATTTGAGCTGGTTAGTAACGAACAACCGTAGAAGTTTACATTTTGGAACTTTTTTTTCCAAGATCCTAAATAACCCCGTATTACCTTTAGCTTTAAGAAATAGATTTGCTTTTCATTCCGATGTACATTCTCGTAGTATTAGGTCTTTCAATAGAAATACAATGCCTCTTCACCGGAGAGCCATATGTTTCAAAGATCTTTCACATACAATTCTGTGAATTTTTTATTTTATTTTATTTATTTATCAACGGGCAATGCCCAATTACAATAAGTGTTAAACTTTAAATTCACACAAATTTAAAACTAAAAGTAATGTGATAAGAATCAAAGACATACAAGGAATAGACCCTTATTTAACGAAATATATTATGCACTACTTGACCCAGGAAAGCATTGTATGGCGCAAAGAAGTCAATTTGGTGGTGTTGGTTGGCTAGTCTAGCAGTTCTGGAAATAAAAGTATTATTTCCGTAATTAGTACGGTGAGTAGGGCAGTGAAAACTGACAGTTGCTCTGGTGGTTCTCGCAGGGACATGAATACCAATCTTATTAAGAATATCTGGAGCTGCAGCCTTACCATGTAGAATTTCATAGAAGGTTATAAGATCTCTTCTCTTGTGGCGAGCACTTAACGGCACCATGTTTAACATAGAAAGAAATTCAGAATCATTTTGATTATTTAATATATTTAATTTAAACGCAATTTGTTTTGAAAATTTGTGCTCGACCAGTTGAACAGATTCTATATGTACAGCATAAAAAGGGGACCAAACGCAAGAGGCATACTCAGGATGAGGGCGTACCAGGGCGCAATATAAAATTTTCAAGGCTAGTGCTAGTAAAGTCCTGGATGCTTCGCCTCACGAATCCAAGCATCTAGAAAGCTTTGTTAACAGCATTGTTTAAATGATTAGAAAAATGAAGGTTCGTATCCAATAAGACCCCCAGGTCTTTGAAAAGGGAAATGTTTTCTAGGTTGTGTTTACTAATTCGGTAAACAAACTTTGAAGCATCTCTTGCACGAGAAAAGGTGATGGCATGGCCATGTATTTAGAAGGGTTGAGATCCGTTCCGTTTCTATTGCACCAATCAAGCAAGTTATTAAGGTCATATTGGAGTTTATCACAATCCTCGGGGGATTTAATGATGCAACTAACTTTAAGATCATCAGCAAAGAGCAGAAAAAGACAAGAGGCAGAACATTCATGAATGTCATTAATATAAACATTGAGAAGGAGCGGGCCAAGGTGCGAGCCTTGTGGCACCTCGGAAGAAACCTGTATAGTATTTGAAAGAAAATTGCCAATTTTGACAAACTGTTTGCGACCAGGCAAGTGAGTATGAAACTAAGAAATCATGGGTTCATCGATTCCAAATAATTTCAGCTTGTGCAATAACAACTTATGAGATACTCTATCGAACGCCTTGGAGAAGTCGGTGTAAATTGTATGCACCTGATGACCTGTTTCCAAGGCGTCCAGCAAAAAATCTATTTGTGTAAGAAGATTTAACTCGGTAGATTTGCCCGATCTAAAACCAAACTGTTCTTTAATTAATTGTGGCTCAATTACGGGTGTCAGAAATTCACACACCAAGCTTTCAAATACTTACTGATTATACTTACAGGCCGATAATTAGTTACTGATGTTTTATCGCCTGATTTGAAGATAGGTGTTAGAAAACTCTCTTTCGAATATTCAAGAAAAACTCCAATTTGAAGGGAAAGGTTAAAGATATGGAACAAAGGTCTCGAGAGATCAAAGCAGCATTTTCTTAGAAAAATAGGAGGTACCCAATCAGGTCCAGGGCCCTTGTTGATGTCAAGAGTAGGAAGCTTAGTATATATATCAGATATTTTAATAAGATGGCTAGGGATGTGGACAGTCGAATTAGAAATTTCATGCGTAAAGATGTCAAGCTGGTTTAGTGAATAAACCGTGGAGAAATAATCTGCGAACATGTTAGCAATATCCTCCCCAGAGCAACTTGACTTTCCCTCGTATTTAAGCTTATTTGGGAACATATTGTTTTTTATTTTGTTGTTTACAAAAGTTCAGAATTTTTGTATATTATACTTAATGGCCATTTGATGAAATTGTTCAATTCTTAACCATCTGAATTTGCCTCGTATAATTTTAGAAAATTTAAAGTATGCTACAAGAAGTACCTGCTCAATCGTCAATAATACCTATGTGATACATGATATATTATATTTTTTCCAAAAATCTTTGGTGCATTACTCCTAGTGAGCTTCTCATTAGTTATGTATTTTTTTGTTTATTTATTGATTAGTACTTAAAATGATATTTTCATGGGCTGTGCATGGTTCAGTAGAGTAGCCGTATGGCTAGACTGCGCCATGTCATCAGCCATCGACAATGGTGACTTGTTCTTTACTTACCTGTAACTTAGTTTAAATTAATAAATAAATGTGAACATTTTTGGATTAATTTTCTCCGCTATTCCATCCATAGACGCGTTTCGACCTATCAGGTCTCGTCAGTATGGCTAGGAAAGCAAAGGAAACCAATCCAAGTTTTTTTGGTCGGCCTATTAGATGGTCATCACTAAATACAGCAAAAGTGCTGTTTAGTGTTGAATCCTAGTATTAGATGGCGCCACGATCAAATTTCGCTCGTCGTACTAATTAATAAATAAAGGCATTTATTATTATTATTATTATCTGTGGTGGGGGTAACTGTGTTCAAATCACCGATTCTTCCGTGTCAGCAGCACGAAAAGGACCACCAGAAGAGTAAAAGCAGTTGCTCTAGCTTTACATCTTCATCGTTAGATCCGCCGAAAAAATATTTAAAAAAGAAAAAAACAAAATATGGCAAATCTCTCCTCATGCTTGACCCAGGAACTTGTCATAAGAAATCTCCTACTGCTGATGCAAGCTCAAGCTGACTACTGGTTAGTCGATGGTACTTCTGGAACCGTACTTAACACATTTCTTTAGAAATTAACAATTGATGAGCTAAAGAGAAAAGTTGCAATTTCCTCAATATGCCTATGCCTTAGTACCCCATAAAACCGGAAAAACGAGAAGTACTCATCATCATAGGCAATCGATACCGAGTATTATTATCTTCTATTCTGGAGCCGCACAGTCTTCCATAGTCTTGGCACACACAGTCTCAGGCAGCATTGTTTCTGCCTCTGTTTTCTCGCTCCTTCCTGCGGTCCCTATTTTCGGTCTCGTGTCTGCGTCGCTGTTCTTCAAAAGTTTATGGTCCGTGGTGGACTACTCGACGCTATAATGGCCTATCATTTGCCGTCGTCTCCCAGTTGCTGGTATAAGAAAATCCTTATAGCGTTTTTGTTGACCTCCTTGATTTCGTTTTCCCTCTTTCACTTGACTGTAGAGAATCTGTCGTGGAAGACGTGTTTCGGGCATGCGGAGGAGGTGACCTACCCAGGCGAAGTTAGTGCATGATGATGAGGGCTTTCATGCTAGTTGTTTTGGCCTCCATTAAAACACAAATGTTTGTTTGTCGGTCCTGCCATTTAATCCATAGGATCCTTCTCCGGCAGCGCTGGTGGTATTTCTCTAGGCTTTTTATTTGTCTTCTCTTCTGTAGGTGGTTCATCTTTCGCAGCCATATGTAAGTGTTGATATTACAACTGCATTGTAGACGCGATGTTGGATTTCAGCGTCAATCGTTGCATTTGCCGACAGATGGCAGATGGCTCCCAAGAAGGTTGGTATGAGTAGTGTTCTACGTTCTACGAAGAGTGCTCATTTATAGTTATATTTGGGGCATGGGGATTAGTGCCCGGTGTGGCTTGGTGCAGAATCTGCGTCTCGTTAATTAATGCTGACCTCTAGGCCGATTCTCCGGTATGCCTGGTTGAACCCATCGATAATTGACTGAATATCTTCCTCTGTATTGGCCATCACGGAAGGCACTACTATGAGTTTCAACATAGACGTACTGTCCTTCATTTTTCGCGCTGTTTAATGCTAACTTCCTGAAATTGAAACACTGCGAATACTGAATATCCTAGGTAGGTAAATGAAAAAAAAAAAAAAAAACTTTAAAAATATCGATTATGTGATTGTTGTTTTAAAATTCCGCAGCTTGCATAATTCATTCGCCTTGTTGCCGCGGCGAGTTAACCCATATCTCAAAAACTAAAAATGCATAAATTCCGAAGTTTTAATTATTCAAGCCACCGCCAACGCCACAGTTTTGATGCACGCAACTTAAAAATAATTATTTCTAGGTAGAGCCGACGAAAAAAGTTTTTAATCATGCAAACTTTTTGAATTCCAATTTCGATAATATGCAGGTACCCTAATATAGTTTCAAGAGTCGTTGTTTCAAAATTAAAAATGTATGATTGGAGCCATATTAATTTGTTTACCACTTTGGAAAATGTACCGTAATAACAAGGAAAGCGAAGAATAAAGGGATAATAGACGGTAAGTCCATGCATGCTACAATCCTAGAATGAAGGGGTTTGAGTTTTATGCAAATAATATTACCTATAAATTTTATTTTTCTTTAGAAAAATGTCCTTAAATTTTGTTTGAAATTTGAAAACTGATCAATATCTCACATTCAAGCCATTTTGATAAGTGATTTTGGAAATTTGTATTGATAGGCTACAAAAATAATAATTGATGGGGAAGCATCATCGAAAATCACCACATAAGCTGCTCGGAACAGTAGAACTACTATTTTGTAAGCTGTAAATAATATACATAATTTTTAATTTAATAAAGGTAGTAGGTATATGTTGAAGTTAGTTATAAAAATACACAAACACATGCAGACGTACTTAACTTTCTATTGTATGTTCTAGCATTAATAGTATCAATAGCAAATATGTCGACTATATTTGATGGGAAAGCAAAATATTGAGAGTTTACAATATTCAAAATATGTTTTGCAGAATTAACACGCATTTCAACGAGGCACTAACTTGTATTTCAATGATTAACAAATTGTCGAATGCCTAGCACTGATTGACGGATTCCAACTATAAAGATACAAGTGAGAAACCACATCTCAAATTTTACTTAGGAACTTCCTTTATTAGGTTCTTGATATATATTTCATGGGCATTCTTTGGCTCTCGGATTTTCTTGATAATTGCTCTTCATGCACCTCATGGATTTCTCTGCAGTCTCCTGGACTTTTGCTTGGATACTATAGAACAAATTCATGGAATAAAAAAATCTTTGAGGTTTAATTGGTTTTGCTTGTTTTGGGGTGTAAATATTTCATAAATGTCTTTTTCCATTTGAACTTCCGTGTAGGTACTTTCCAGGATTTCAGTCAAGTTCCTCAAAAATTTTCTTATATTTTTTTTTGAATTAAAAACTTTCCTCCTTTTGTCGTCACTCTTTTCCCCAATTTATACTCACTCACATCCCTGTAACGGCCATTGAAAATTTGTATATGTTAATATGCATTGGAAAGTGTTCGATTTTTGTTCTAAATGATACAATAGCAAAGGATAATGCAAGATCATAAGCCATGCATCTTTCAAGTTTAAAAATTTCTTTGATATATTTCAACCTTTACAAAGAACAAGGATTAATAGGGAAAGAAACATAATTTGCATAGGCGATTGGGATGGCTCAATAGAAAAACAAGAGCTCGGCTCTATAAAGAGCGAAATATAAAATTAAAAAAATATCGTCAAGTTCACAGATATGTTCACTTTTTATTACATTAGGCTTCCAGGCTAAGTTCTAATATTGATGGGCTACAAACTAATTAGTAAATATTCCGTCTTTAAATTTCCCCAACGACTCAATAAAGCGTCGTATAAAAGGTAATGTGGCTGTCTATCAAATTTGCGCAAACAAAATATAATTATTGGTACTTATGATGTCAACTTTATTATAGAGCAATAATTATTGCACCTCATTTAATTCACTTTCCAAAGACCGCCGTGTAAAATACCTCTTTACAATTCATTTTCAACCTCTAATAAACCATAAAATAAGTCGGGGCATTTGCGGCCTTTGTTTTATTATTACTTTTACGACCAGTCTGAAGAATAAGGATACTTGCAAGATTTTAAGACTTGAATAAATATGAGCTGAAAATCTGTCACTGGTATACACTCACCCAAACTTATACCTATGGAATCGCGCATATTCGTGAAATTGGCTTTTTAATTATTAATTCATACTATAATAAAATGAGGTTCATGGATTTTCAATGATTTTTCCAATAAAAGTGGATTAAAGAAACTGTATCTTGATTCCCAGCAACTTATTTTTTTAGCAAAAAATTCTTCAGCGAAAATATTCGGTGATTCCATATAAATTATCACTCGGTCTGATTCCGAAAAGCTCTATCAGTCGTACGTCAGAATATTGGGAAATTTGAAGAAATTTCTAACCTTAGATTTATAATTGATTCTTCAATCAAATATTATCCATATTTGTTCTTGAAATTATAATCAAAATGATGAGTTGAGCGTGGCAAGCGTGGTTTATAATTTTTGCAAGTTGCATAATCAAGCTGCAGCGCAAGAGTCAAGGCGATCATTTTACTAGCCGTGACACAAATAATATTTACTGGCATACTTGGCTTAGAGAATATGCTAATGCCTAGAGAAAGTGATAGTGGCTTGGCCAAAAATCTTAAAAAAAAGGAAAATTTCAAAATTAAATGATCCACTCATTATTTATTGCTAGTTTTGAAAATATTCTGCGACATCTGAAAAAGAAAATTACCCTTTTCGAAATTACAAGAACCTATTAACAATATAGGTATCTGCGATAAAGCCTTTTCAAAAGTGGAACAGCAAACAAGTGTGGCATTTATCGCGCGGATCACGGCCAGATAAGCACAGTTTACACAAAAGAAATTAAAGGTAAAGGTGATTATTGTTTGCTTACCGTCTGCCTATATTTATATTGTTAAACATGCTAATTAATGTGAGAGAATACGTCCGAAGATATCAACCCATTGGTGGAGTAGGTACTTCTATCAGATATTGAGAAAAATTTTGTAAAATTAGGAAGAAAAGCAACGTAAGATTTGCGAAATATTGTGGCAATTAGAAAATTGGTGGAATATTTTTATAGGAAAGTTATTCGATTCGAGTGAAAATTAATGCAATTGACTGATTTCGCAAAAGGTACAATACATGAGACGATAAAGAGGATAAAAAATGGCAGAGATATAAGACATAGACTTAGTTTCGGGAAGGCCGCGTAATATTCGTGGAAACAATTTAAACGCTTTAGACGAGAAAATCCGCGCCTAGGGTTTTGAAAATCGGCAAGTGCTTGAATTGCCCATATAGTAAAAGAGGCAAATTTCGATTAATTTGAGACGATAAACTTGTCAATTTGAAGCGAGTACGCATTGTTCCAGTGATGTAAGTAGGTAACTACTTACATTTATATCCGTAATTTCGAGAGTAATGGAAAAGGCAGTCGACCTGAAACTGGTTAAATACCTCGAAGCCAATAAGCTCATCTCTGACAAACAGTACGGGTTACGGGTTTTGTTCTAAACGATCAACAGGGGATCTGCTGGCGTACGTCAGTCATATTTGGAACTCGACTCTCGAAAAACACAGAGCATTCAGAATTGTAGCATTGGACATCTGCAAGGTTTTTGATCAGATGTGGCACAAAGGTCTCCTCAGCAAACTTCCATCGTATGGTCTTCCGAACGAATTTTGCCATTGGCTGGCGAGTTTTTCAAAAAGCAGGTTTCTGCATGTTGTGGTCGATGGTGTGTCTTCTGCACACTGCCCATAAATGCCGAGGTTCCTTAAGGCTCAATTCTTTCCCCAACAATGTTTCTCATTTTTATAAATGATTTGTTAAATGTGACACGAAACCCCATATACAGCTTTGCGAACGATAATAGCCTGGTGGCATCTTAGTCTTCTGACAAACCGCTTACTGCAGCCACTTCTGCACGCCTCGCCCGAGAACAGATTCACTCTATCAACAGTGATTTGGACACCATTACGAACTGGGACCTTAAGAACCTAGTCAAATTGAATGGTTTCAAAACTCGAGCAACAGGGCCCGGATTTCGAACCCACAATTCGATACTATCGTCTATCTATATTTATATAGTACGACGAGAGAAATTTGATCGTGGCGCCATCTAAGACTAGGATTTAACACTAAACAGCACTTTTGCTGTTTTAGTACGTCGTACTACTTCTATTTTGCCTACAGGCACTAAACTTGGATTGGTTTTCTTTGCTTTCCTAGCCACACTGATGAGACTTGGTAGGTCGAAACGCGCCTGTGGATGGAATAGCAAGGAAATTTAATCCAAAATTTATATTCATATATAGACGATACTATCGAATCGTGGGTTCGGAATCCGACACCAGTATTCTCAAATAAGGAATGTTCCGCCAATGATAGCCTAGTTTTAAGGATGTCGGGACAACACCTTTTTATCAATTCCTCAATATCTCTTCTTGGGATGACCGCATCGACCAATTTGTCTTGGCATCAACACGTATGTTCGATCGCCAAAATCTCTTCTCAGAAAGTAGGTTTCCCGTTTCGTGCAAAAAGCTTCTTTACTTTTGAACAGCTTCAGCCATAACGTGTTCAAACGGAGGGTTTATCGTCGCTCATGGTATACCGCTCAGGATTTTGTCTTTTGTGAGAGGACCAATATAAAAATTTAAAGAAATGCTCAGCTTGCTCTTGCGTAAAAGAAAAAAACTGTAACATGATTCTCATGATGCGCCAAGAGATACAGAACTCTTCACCTCTCTGGAAGACGGAGGCTAACATGAGACATATTGAGCGAAATTGAGACGAAATCATTCCAGATCTGCGCCACTGAAAAACCACTTGCCTTTAAACCAGCAGTATATTTGGCGAAGTCAAGGCATTCTCAGCATGGCTGCCGCAACAAAGACCCCGATGGTGTCCGAAAATAACCTAACCCACCGGCAGCAGGAACCATCGGATTGTAAAAAACACAATGCAAGTTTGGTGAGGGCAGGTCAGGGTCGGTAACGGGGCCATGATTCCGAAATTATGTGCGTCGGGTAAATAACACTTCCAAGGCCGACGCATGCATTTAAATTGATGATGACACAAAACATTGCAGTTTAATTACGATACGATGCGAAACGATGCATTCACAGACTTTCCTATGCGGCTATTGCATTTATTAAGGAGGACAAGAAGGGTTTTTAAATTATTAATCAAGATCGGCATTGCAGATAACAAAAACGCAAACGCGGAGTTCACGGGAAAGCCAAAAGTTAACGAAAATATCTACTTACCATTTCCATTAACGGTAATTTGATTTTAATTGGTTTTCATTTCTATACTATTGTTCAATTTTTTGTTATGAAAATTAAGTATGTTGTTATAAGCTAGAAAAGTACCTATATAGAAAAAATTAGGTGACCTCAAAAACTGAGAAAAATGATTCATAAATATTCTGGCGAATTGGCCATTAAATTTTATACTCCACAGGCTTATGGTGGCAATACAGAAACCTAGGTTTAGTTTAAAAACCCAAAGAAGTTCATCAATGAAGTGTAGATATTCCAGAAGCAACAAAAATTTCTTGGATAATTTCCAACATTCAAGTTAGTAAATCGTCAACAAAGGTGAAAGAGATGGAGAAAGTTTGCCACTATCACAATAATTAAAGTTATGAGGCTCCAGGGCTGATACAGGATACGGCAAAACTTTCTCCCTAGTTTCGAAGGTGGATAAAAAAAAATACTGAAGATGGACTTTTTACATATAGAAAGTTCTCATCATCTATCTCATGTTGTTCTCTAAACAACATTTGCCAAGTGGCTGTCGAAACACTGCTGCAAGTAACTTCTGAGGCTCCGCATAACTATTTTCCGAGTTAAACGGCAAATTTGTATACTGATTGTCTCCCTTAAGTAATCCTACAGGAACATATCGCACCATTGGAGCATGCAGACCTGGATAATATCTCGCCTCTCATGGAGGTCAATCGCCCACGGAAGATTCCTATGAATTGATACTCCGGTCTCCGACCAAACCAAACATTAAATTATTATGCACTGCACTTGTAGAACCTGGCCTGAAGAATGTGATGTCGCTTGTAGAACCTGGAATGAAGAATGTGATGTCTGGCTTCAGCAGCTTCCATCAATGCGGATTTTGGGAGGAATATTGCCCAAGTAAAAGATATCCCTGACAGGCAATATTCCGATGTTATTTTATAGAATTGTCCTAAATCCGAGGTTCACAAACAAAAATAGTCAAAGACGCCTTCTTCCTTTCCTTTCATTCTAAAATATAGGTGCTCAAATATGTGTCGGCTACTTCCTGTTTCAAGCTTTTCAAAGTTTTACCAGCTCTACATTTCATCCTCTCTGGCGGATGAACGTATAAGTTTTCGTCCATTTCACCATTTGAGAACGCGGTTTTGATTGCTTGTGAGAAAATTTGAATTGATTTTCCGGATAATAAAGTTCTTATTGTGTGCATTTTTATCACTCGTGAGTGATTTTTATGATAGGCAAAAACTACTCGCTACCAATCAAACTAACTATTCATTTTTTATTTGTTCCTCTAATGGAGTCCCTTTTTATATTCAATATATCAGCATTCTTACATGGCTCAGCCTCTATCCAAGTTTTATACCCTTAAACTATTTGATTTCTTTTGACATTCCTTTTATCCCTAAATGTCAATGAAACCTTTCACTATTTTGGGTACATCTTCAACAAATGATATTGCATCGAAAGCTGCATGTACAATCCAAATACACTGTACTATCCGGCTGGTAATTTTCTATTGGTCTTCTTTTGTCTTTTTTGTTGTCTTTCATCGTATTTGCTACTTTTTGTGTATCCTCTCTTACTCTTGTGTGTCCTCTCTTCCTCTTGTGTGTCCTCTTCTCATTAAATAGCCTCTATAATACACTCTTCCACTCTAATTTCTGTTTCATTGCTCATTCATTATAGGTATCTATACCCTGTTATTGCATATCCTAGCATCAAGCACGTCTTTGTTACCGAATTAAACTTACCTATGAAAATTGCTTTCGAATGTATGTAGACCCAAATACTTTCAAATTGCTAATGTTTACCATACCATATTTCTGCTGGTGTAGCTTGTGTACCATTCCTTAGACTTCTATCCAAATACGCTGCAAATATGACTGCACTCCAAAAATTTTGGCATTCTAACATCTTGCCTTCTCTACAAGGCCCTCATTGAAAGGCTCTGCTTTAACATTTAGATCAGGTGTATACTTGTCATTCATTAGATGATCAGTGCACCAGGATTCCATATATAATAATAAATTGCTATCTCCCTGTTTTGCAGTTTTCTAAATCTGACATAAAATAAAAACCTGAGGGTCTCCATTTGTCCACTTGACACATATATCCACTATATTTATTCTTTCTGTGGCTTTATCCTCTGTAACTTGTTGCTCTATAACTTGCTACTCTGTATCTTCTATATTCATATAGCCTTCTTTATTATTACCTGAAATTCTATCAAAAGCACCTCGTTCACCTGCTTTTTTAGCATGTTGTTTGTAACCTTCTCGGTACCCAACCTCTTAAAGCAATAAACTGTTTTCGTTGTTTCGATTGCTGTATCTTTCGGCCGAACTACTGGATCCATACACTTTTCTGGGTTTAACTGCCCTCTAAGCTTTGGCTAAACAGATCGTCAAGTCTTGTAGTGGTACATTTCCTAGTATAGTTGCTGTAACTCGTTCAAATGCTTTAGACATCGCTATCCACAAACTACAAACTTTGTCCTGGTTTTTAAAATCTGCCCCTGCAGAATTTAACAGTGTTATTGTCACTTCAAACTCATCTGAAATTCTTATAGTTTGCTATCATTATGCAATTTTCTACATAGCCTCAATTCTTCTCCTCTTCTCCCCAAGTACTACTAACGCCACCTCTATCAGAAATCCATTACTTAATGTATGATGGGTTCTTCAATTTAACCTATAGTCATAAATCACACACACAACAACTAAAGCATGCTTCGAAAATAAAATTAAATGTTATTGCAGTAGTAAAGATTTAGAGAATAGGTAGTTTGTGTAATTTTAGAGGTAAGTAGTCAAGAGTAATATTATAGAAAAGTTTGAAGATTCAACACTTTTTAAAGGGCTCGTTGAAAAGCCTGACAGTATAATTAGGGGGAACTTATTAATTTTAAGGTGGGAAAATAATTATATTCAGCCTTATTCACGTGCACCCCTTGAATCTTGAAATTATTCAATATTGAATATTGGAATTTTTCAATATTGAAAAAGATTCTTATTCCGGTGACCCCCTTGAAAAGTAAATTATCGAATATTGAAAAACTGTTATTGAATTCAATATATAAATATGGCAACGCGGCAATTTTCTGTCAAAGTTTAATCGTAACCGCACTTTCGGCATTTGTAATATATTTGTTTATTTGATATTTGTATTGCCATTGAAAGTGGGTGAATATTGAAGAAGGTGGAAAATTTTAATTTGAATATTAAATTTTTAATCAACAGGAAAAGAGCCAGACTTCTAAAACACAAAATATAAAATTTATATGAAGTTTTTACGAGAAAACAAAATTCTGTTGACAGGAAAATTGCATTCTAGCAGCGACCCTCAAGATCTAGAAGTCCTATGGCGCTTGAACTAACGCAAGCTTCTTGCGGGGATGGTCCATTAGGGAAAAAATACTTAGCTTGAGCATAAAAACGCATAGCACACAAAATTATTTCTGCTTTTGGAAATCTCAGGTTCTCGCGCTCTGGATCTAGCAAAAACGGGCTAATTTCATCAGTCAGGTATCAAGCAGTGCTTTTTGTGCAACGATAGATGCTTTTAAAAATATGTTCTGGTAAATCCTCTACAGTTGAACAGTTGTATACCTGAGCGTTTTTTTTTTTGATTGTGCTCAAGCCTTTGTGAACTTTGATTTTTTGATAAGATTAAAAAGTAAGAAAAACATGAATAAAAATACATTGTACATGTACTACCTACTCAAATAATAATTTTTCACCTTCCATTTCCATTTTGCAAAGCTGAAATCAAAAGAGGAATGTTCAAAAAGTTGGCTATTTTTCCGAATTATTCAATATTCAATCCTGTCCTTGTTCCAACCCCTTATCAAATTGAAAAACTGAAAACTGTTCTTGAAAATTTTCGGGTCACCAAAATAGGTAGCATGACTTGAAAAATATTCAATATTCAAGGCTTGAATCATTAACCAATATTCAATGCAGTGAGCAAGATGCACTTGAATAGCAAACCGCCATGTTTTTCAAGAACCAATAATCAATTTTCAAGTCTCACGTGAATAAGTCCGATTATATTGATATTAAGTAGTGAAACCTGTGACAGTGACAGTCTCAAATTGAAGAAGATCTTAATGCTAGCTAACTTTCCGTTTACTTGTTAAAAAGGTCAAGTTGTGGCGTCAATCATCGCCTTTTTATTCGATTTGTTTCAATGCCAATGAATTAGCTGTGTGAAATTAAAAAAAAAATGTGCTGTATCCACAGTTTTTCTCTGCTCGTTCGCACGTTTTCAACTACTCTGTTAATATTTTTGGTACCTATAGATGAAGCAGCCCTATTAAAGTTAAGTCGGTCTTTTCTACAAACCTCAAAATATTTATCATTAAGAGTGTGAAAACCTTCGGTGGCACGGTGGTGTCCTTGGTGGTCGACGCCGGCCCTGCGCCACCGTCGTCAATTCGGCGGTTATGCTCGTTTCGATTATGATAGGTTAGTGCAACCTTGGCCGGGCTGTTGACCGTTGGTTGCCAAACGGCGCGGCTGCAGCCCGGCCAAAAACAAAAAGGCTCCTGCGAAAGCAATGCACTCGTTCAAGGCCAACTCCGTTTCGGCACCGCTCACCCGCCCCGTAGCGCAGCACACGCAGGACTACGAAAACATTGTACGCACGCACCGATCGATATCAACGATTTTTCCCATAGGTATCTTTTTCATAAAATAGCCATTAAGTTTTTCATTGAAACATTGACTTTCAAGCAAATGTTTTTTTATGGCATAGTTGGGGTTAGTTTGGGTGAGATACAAAATGTATGGATAAACGACTGACGGAAGACCTGATGGAACCTGGGGGATACATTACAAGATTCAAATGGAGCAGGACATAGCGCCAGACAGAAGATCAAAAGAAACGCTATTATTCTAATTTGAGGCAACCGTTGACGCTGACGTAATATTTTTACCAAGGCACGACGTCGGCCAGAAGATGAACCAAAATCTCAGCGATCCATCGGCATAATGTCCTTTCCCCTCAAATATATAGGGAGAGCAAAGAACAATATGTTAGGACCGAAAATCTGAAAAGGAGACCGTTTCATTCAAGCCATTCATCCACAACAAGCGTAACTTATTGTCTAGTAACAGACATAGAAAAGGCAATTGGTTAAGAATAAATGGATCTAACAGCTTTTATCGTTGGGAAGACAGCTTTGAACAACACCTGAAACCGATTCATCTAAAAAGCTCTTGAGCAAAGAGGGTAGAATCTCCCAGCAAAGGGGGGTAGAATCTCCCAATATAGGATGGAGATCATGCTGAAGCATTGCCCTATATCAGCGGATATGAGCCATAACCACGGTGCCCTCTCGCGTCTACACTAGTGGCGGATAACATGCTGACCACTCTAAGAAATGTCGAATTCACAGTCTTAGGCTACGCAGGTTGATGATGAGAGACAAAATGCAAAGTGCCATGGAAATAATCGAAAAATGGAGCGAGGAGGAAGAACTATATCCATAAACTGTAGCAACAATCTTTCTTGTTCTCGGAACGGCCTACTTACGTGGAACAGCCATCTCAACAAAATTTTCTAACGAGCCTTTGCTGCTTTTTGCATATGCTGCATACTCGTGGAAAAAGCATGAAGGCAAAAACCAAAAATGGTTGGATCTACCAATTGATAATCGAACCCATGATCACCTATGACTCATTGGTTTGGTGGTCAAGCACTGAGCACGCTATGGTCGGAAGTGATTGATTAAATATGGGTCATCTGTGTAGGAATAACAGGGGCTACGTCAATCTCAGCAGCCTTAGAACTGAACATGCCTCTTCTCCAATTTTGGGAGGAAAAACAAGGCAAGAAAAGATGGCTATGGGCTATTCCAGGCAGACAAACTTGATATACTCAAAAATCTTATAGAATCCAAAGTAAACTAGCAAATAATGAAAGAAACGATGCACTTAGACATTCCATTGGCCTAAACTTGAAAACAAGCAGCACATAGATCTTTATCATGAAATAGGAGAAGCCTTTGCTCCAAGTTTGACCAGGAATGGCCGAAGAAAAAGAAGAAGGAGGTACCTATCTATGATATGGGCAAGTATTGTCTTTGCCCATTTTGACTCGAGAATGCCGCATACATCGAAATTATATAAAATGACGGTGAGTAAAAATGATGAATTAATTCGAATAGTTTATGCCATGGTGCTTTAGGATCCAAAGGCAATCAAAAATCTAAGTTTAATATCAGACCAACTTCTGAGTAATTACAAGCACAATTATTTATGCTGCAGGAAAAAATTTATAGAAGTAAATTTTGAAAGAAAAAAAATTAAAGAAAATTGACAGCTTTCTTAAAATATGTTGTTCGTATTCAAATTTTGAAGCTCGAGTTCTGTATAGGGAAATTATATGTCTCCGTAACTTATCACAAATAAAACCTATAAGAGCATTTCATTTATTTCAGTACACAAACTTTAATGTATTGTTAGATTATGGTTATAGTGTGTGAGAGTCAGATTAGATTACAAGTTTATGAACTGAGAAGAATTTATGTCCTGTAATAATCGAAATTTCAATTTCTGGTACCTATATTCGTTAAAAATAGAGAACAAAGAAATAGAAGTACCTATCTATGTATATGTATTAAGTGAAACCAGATATATGATGTTTTTTTACAAAACATCAATAATATTTATATTCAAGTGAGTTAAGTACTTTTCCGGAAAATGATTATTCCACGACAGTATGTAATCTTCTAGTCCTCAGGATTTAAATAATTCTTGCGAAATGTTGACAGTTTGATTTCTGAGATGAACTGTTACTTTTAATTAAATATTATCACCAAAGTCAAAACAAGAAATATCAAAATGAGATAATACGATTCATGACGATTTTTTTTTTTGTAGAGGTCTCCCTGAAACCTAAACGTATTTTTTTTTAGAGGAAATTCCATTTTTTTTAGAAAAGCGGAAGTCATCAGTTAGAGGCGATAAAACATCTTCTATTACTATCACGACTCTCAAACGTCGACACAGATAATCTAATAATATTTGATCTTATCAGGTTACATCATCAATGAGACTTCAAAAAATGCCTATGTACCTCAGTGAGTATCTATATTTTTCCAAAATACAACCCTGAGCAATAAAAAGACGACTACTCTTGAAATCAAAATAAAAATAAATCAATATTTTTCGTTAGGTAAAGCGAAATTGTATTGCCAAAAAAGTTGTTAATAACTAAATCAAATTATTCAATCATCATTTTCATAAAAGAATTGGGTTTTTCTGATGCAAAAAGAAAATGGAAAATCTACAACTAATAAAGCATTTCCGCAGATAAGGAAGAAGTTTTATTAATTACCTATGTATTATCTTTGTAGTATTTAAACTGTTTCTTCTTCATTGAGTTAAGTTTATCAAAAGATTTCAGAATCGCGAAAATGAAAAGTTGAGTGGAAAAATAATGTCCCTACTATAAAGATAATGTTCTTATATTAGTAATTATGAGTGGAATCTTCCTATCTATATTAATATGACGAGTGTTTTCATAACTACATATGACTAAACTAAAATTGAATCATTGTAAGCAAAACAAAAATTATTGCATTATTCTCGCCTATAATGTTTTGATAAATATATGAATATATTTATAGAGTACAAACTGAAAACTAAAAGCTCTTCGGATCTTTTTCTGGATATGGCAAGTCAACTTCCAAAAAATTTAAAACCTTAATCGTTGCAAGAATTATGTAATTCTGATTAGTGTAATGAAAAAAAAGCTCAAGCCCAATTACTATGATTTTGCATAATCAAGAGATTGTGGCTTCTATTGTTTTCAAAATTTATTGAATATAAACTATTATTTTTATTTGGAGAGCGAATGAAGAGAATATCAAAAATTTAAAAGTCCAATATCAAAGTTCTCATTGAAAGCTCGTTCGTCTGGACTAAGCCGGTAAACAAGGGCGGGGTGCAGGGGGGGCTACGCGCAGGGGGCATTGCCGTGAAACAATTGAACCGCGACCGGCCGCCTGTGACTGGAATCCAGAATTGACGTTTGCTTTTTTAGGCATTAATTGAAACGGATGATATCGTTTTGATGGAAATGCCGAGACAGCCGAGCGTGAGAAGATCGAATTAAGATTAAGGGTACGAGAGACGCGAAACGAGACGAGACGAGATGCCCTTTCGGAAATCTGTTTTTCGAGTTCGATTTCTAGATCCTGGGACGCCAAATTCATCTATCAAAATAAAAAGTACTTGAACCAACTTGAGCTATGTAATTTAGAAAAAATCATTGAGAAGCTCAAATAATTTAAATTTACAATCCTTATCAGAGAACAAACTCTCTTCGTTCCAAAGCAGACTCTAAATATTTTTTTCAGGAAATGAAGTAACTTGAAAACACTAATTTTATCCTCCTCTTTTCTCCACATTTTTATGATGGCTTGCTTACACTATTTAAAGTGTAGTTCATAGGTAGATGCGAATAAACATTTGTGAATTGCGTAGATCACTCTAATTGTTTTTTTTTCAGTCGACTGTCCGTTGACATCTGTCAGATTTCAATTTTCAAAGGAGCAGGAAAATTAAAAGTGGTTTAATTTTTCCATTTTTGTTCGGAATTTTTCTAGAGGAGTTTCTGGAAAAAAAATCGTAAGCAGATACAGATTTAGTAGCCGTCACAGATATTCGAGATTCCTACAAAAAAAAAAATAATATTTCTCTGTCAACGATGCCCCGGGATAAAGCAAAAACTCCACAGATAAGGGTTGAGAATCAATGTAGTCCAAGAGCATCAATTAAATTCATTTTGCGTATAATATTATTGTATGGTTCTGAATTAAGTACTTAATTTCTTGCATTATATATTTGTAACAGCTTTTAAGGAAATTGAAAAATAATTTCAAACATTATTTACAACAATTTAAATCGAATAATTTCAAACCAATATAAACTTGTACTTGACCCGTGCATCCTGACTAAATGCAGGCCGGCTGATAAAGGAACATACTTTTGTACGAATCTCGAATATCCACGGCGGCTACTATAAAATAACGTGAAAATAATTTTATGGACTGTTCAAATTACTTATTTAAATTCAAGTATTTAGCTCAATAACAGGAACCTTCCAAAATTTGAGCCTAATAATTAAAGCTTAGCAAACAAAATCCAAAAACCTTTTTCCAATGAAATTTGCTTCCTTTATAAACCTAACAATAAATAATTTATGAACTTCATGAATTTTGACTAATGCCAGAAGCTAAAATATATTATTTAATCATGTCACGAAAAGCCCACAATAATAAAGAGAGGCTTTTAAATCAACCAACCAAGAATAACTTGAGAAAGGTTAGGGACATGGTGGGCCAAGCCGGATGTTATGCCAAAATATACTCCGCTACACTGATGTGCGGGAAAACAGGACCGGAGTTGTGTTTCACTCGATTTAAACACCATTTTTATAAAATTACTATTCTCGATCGGCCCGTAGTTCGCTTAATAATTCAAAGCTAGCGGAATTATGTTGAATTGATCTAGGCTATTTCCAGCAATAAAGACAATCTTCTCCTGATTTTCTTTAGTGAGTTTCACCTACATCCACTTTTTAAGTAACGCTGAAAACCACTTTGAGTGTTAAGATTAGTGATGAAACGATTACGATTGCGATTACGATTCATCCTGCGATTATCAAGTTTTCACGATTAACCGTAATCGCCGATTATCTTTATACGATTTTACGATTATACGATTGTTATTATTTGGACATTGGCCCTCAAATATCTATCCTACAAGTTATCTTCTGTAGATTAGAACTAATATTTTCTACAGCAGGACTAATCCAGACTTCTGAAAAAAATTGACTGAGACCACAAAATTTAAAAATTCATGCTTCAAAAAGGGTTGAATAGCCATAATTCAGCTTCCCATTTAGGTTTGCGCCTGTATTTGTTAAAGCCAATAAACTCAGGTAAACTAATAACATGACATTCGTAGTAGGTTAATAAGGAAATAATCATCAACAAATACATAGATGGGAGAGGGAGCAGGATGGGAAGGGGGTGTTTTGTTATGTTTATTAAGATGATATATGAGGGCCAGAGTGAACCGTATTACTTAATACTTTATTATACGTTAAGATTGTACTGTTATAATGGATTTTCCTTTGTTGAGAATTCAGTAATTTCAGTTTTAGGAATCTTTTGAAAGTTGTAAGTGAAGACGAGAAGTCAATAACATCGAATTTATTATTACAAGAAACTATATTGTAGGAGAAAGAGCGTTTAAACTTTTATCAACTTTTTTGAAGGAAATGAAGGTTTTTGGTGTATGCCGTTTATTAATCGTATAACTTAAATCGTTTCATCCCTAGTTAAGATGGTTCTATACCTAATTCACACCATCCTTTTTGGTAACTAACCGTGATAAGCATGGACTATCTACTATGACGTCCTTTGGCATTTCTTGAACCAACTTGGTGTTGCTTTGCGAAGAGAAGTCTTCGTGGTGGAAATCAGCTTCTTCTTCCACAAAATCAATGTCGTTCTACTTTTCCTACTGGTAATGGTTCGACCTTTTCTTGAACCAACTCTGTTTGATACAAGCTCCTCTTTCTGGCATCTCTCATCTCGTTACTCGGAAAGCTGGTGTACATCTACCGATGATCTTTCCTTTCTTCAACGGCACTTGTGGTTTGTGGTGAGATTGATTTTCCTCGCGTCATCAGTAAGAAGGATCCAGATCCAATTCAACCACGAGTTTTTTCTCTACACATGCCCAAGTAACATTTTTCCATCTTCCAACGTTATCTGCACCTATTTCAACGTCAGAATAGGTTCATATATTAGTCGTATTACGACTTCACAGATTCAGTCGCAGTACAACGTCGGCACAACGATGCTTCGATCACGCAAGCCATAGAGAAACAGACTAAAAAGAGAGTAGCGAATTAAACGAGAGAGATCGGCACCGCATTCCTTTATGCCTGTAGCGCAACGCAGACGTCGCAAAGTTGTCCCTTTATTTATCGCGTCGGGATTAGACCTACGTGCTCGTTTCCGTCTCATTCTAGCAACATTGAAGCACTACAGAAGAAGAAGAAGGAAACAGAACGGTAGATATTTCCATATTAACTGACGCATGCTGATGTTTACGTAGATAAACATAACCTCAGTTCACATCTAGGAAAAATATTTAAAAAAATAATTATCTATTTTTCCATTAATTATCAAGTCAACAATTGTAATATAAGAAATTTAAACAAAGGGCTTGCGAGAGCTCTCTATGTGTGTCAGCTCAGTGTTGTATTTTTTTATATTGCATAAATAATTACATTATACTTATTACTTGTTTTATTTTTATTATTTTTAGACTGAGGATAGTTCAATGTTTTCGTTTTCTATCACATATTTTTTGTATTTGAAGAGGTATTTATTATTAATTTCATTACTATTGTTGATATTATTCGTATTAAAAGAGTTATTGTTTTATTTCATTACTACTTGAAGAATTCAGAGTTTGTGTATATTATTTATATTTTAAGAGTTATTATTTATTTCATTATTGCTTGAAAAATGCCGCTAATAATTTTCTCAATAAAACTAGCTTGATAAAGAATTAGGTATTGTTTTTTTTCCCTAAAAATTTCCATTAAAACCAAATAATCTTCAGTACCAATTTAAATTTCCCGCCATGCGTCCCACAAATTTAGTTCATCCTGTAGCTCACGGAGGCGCTACAGGGATACAGTGGTGCCGATCTCTCTCGTTTAATTTGCTACTCTCTTTTTAGTCTGTTTCTCTATGACGCAAGCTGCTTACGAAAATTAAAGTAGCTTATGAGTAATTTGCCAACGTTGGCGTGACGTCCTTTCTCGACTAAAATGTTGGAAGTTATCTTTGGACGTCGCTACAACGTTGCCATATGACCTATTATAGCTAGGTAAGCTTTGGTATAGTAGGCAACGTTGGTCGGACGTTGCCATTCGACTAAATTTAAATAGGCGGCACTAAGTTTGGCACCAACGTTGGTTCGACGTCGGTAAATTTACCAAAATTGATTAAACTCCAATAATGAACACAAAATAATATAAACTAACTTTTTATGAGGGTCATTTTATTTTCCACAAATTAGTCATGATATTTGACACAATTAAAGCCTGAGTTCCATATCAACGCGAGATTTACTAAAAACTTCATTTCATTGGTCGTAATCGACATTAACTGTTAGTATTGATCAATAGAAACTTTATTTACATATCTATAAATTAAATTAAGCTTTACCCGTCATTCATAAAAGGTAGGATCGATGTCGCGATTATTTTTATGAACAGATTTCGTATAAAAAAATCTACATATTGCGACCAAAGGTCGCCGCAGGTGAAAACTAGGGATTATTTATCTGACCAAAGATTGGGCATAGTCAGTTTTCGTGCAATTTTCGCCGCTTTTGACATCAGCTGTTTCGGGCGTTTCGGCCATTATTGGGGTCGACCGACGATGACCGCTCTTGTTGCTATTTTAGATTAATTTTAATTTTACAGTGAACATCGACAAGATTAGTCCTTCATAAGTGTGGCTTTCACC
Source organism: Ceutorhynchus assimilis (assembly GCA_917834065.1). Lineage (NCBI taxonomy): Eukaryota > Metazoa > Arthropoda > Insecta > Coleoptera > Curculionidae > Ceutorhynchus > Ceutorhynchus assimilis. Next base: position 45,560,324 of record OU892277.1, read on the forward strand.
ATTGTTCATCAAATAGGAGCTTCACAAGTATCTCTGAACCCATAATAAACAAAAAATAAAAATTGGGAAATTAAAAATCTAAACTTTACTGATTTTTGGGGAGACGGTTTTTAGTCTTACTTTAGTTATTTTTATCAATAAAGTCACCTGCGTTTATGAATTTTGACCACAGGAACTTCTGAAAGGCGCTATAAAAAAAGTTGCAAGAACCTAGATATATATTACAACGAAATAAAATAGTTGACGTCATTTGGTGTTGTAATGTTTCCAAAATAATATATCCACATTTGGTACAAAATAGGGTAAAATCTTTAGAACAATTTTTAAATAGTACAGTTTAGGTATAAATAATTAGATCTTCCCGACTTATCAAGTCGGAAATGGTAAAGCAATCCCAACGTCAAATTACGTAGTGCTTAGATCCACTTAAGGACTCATTGTCGGATTCCGACGTCGAATTGACCGAAATTTCATTCCCCATTTTAGTCGAATTTTGGTCGCCAGGAAGTCCTACGGACGTCGCATGCCGACATTAGGTAGAACATTTTTCACGTAATATTACGTCGAATAATGTCGGATTGTTACTTGGGTGGTGTACAGTTTTCACCGCGATATAGTTTTGTAATATACTTAGAAAAACAGGTGAGAGGCTCAAACACTCTGGTAGTATGGTATGGAACTAACCGAAAATAGACAAAATCGAACTCCTATGAAAAACCTGTCATTAATCGGTTTATCTGAAAAGGGGAAGAAGAAAGAATTGCAGCAGAACTTGATCTTGTCCTTTCCACCCTTTCGAGATTCGAGCCTAAACTTTACACTTCAGCCTTGGAGACTTTTTGTGTCTCATTGTATGGGCTCTACTCCTGCCCATTCATACTTGGAGACTTGATGATTGGCGGCAGTGCGGGCGACCTATCGTCCCGTACTACTCTGCGGTCACCCATCCAATCTCCATCCCGACACCACGTTGCTTGCCCTGCGTAAGGGTACGTGCACAACGGAGCTGTGATACGCACTTATAGCCTGGATGATAGATGGAAGCTATCATCGATGCTTAAAATTATATCATTAGTTTGAATGACAAGAGCTTGGTGGGAGCCCCAAAACAATTCTAAAAGGTTTAGGCAAGGATGCTGCGTTGCCAAATTGACGTCAAAGTATATTATTTTGTTTGGGTTAGATTTTCCTAACAGGTGCGGACAATGTTTATTGTTTAACGAGTGACGAAAACAGTAGTTTTTGAAATATATAGGTAATGTTTTCAAGTTACAGAAAATGATTTTTGACGAGAATTGTTTACTTTTCAATGGTTAGAAAAAAACTATTGGCAGATGCTAGTTTGTTTGTGCAATCAAAGATTTGGATTTTGTTGGAATTTTCGACATTTTTATACAACCATCGTAGACAAGATTGCTCATCCTAATAAGGCGTACATTCACTAATTCTTGAGCAGACAGGGTCTGCGAGTGACGCGCCACAGCTGCTAATAGTGATGACGTCACCCGCAGACCTCGATGGAAGGCTTGCGATTCACGCTGTGCTCGTTATTTGACTTTTTCGTCGATTTTAAATGTAGAAAAGGTGATTTTAACAAGATTTTAACGTTTAGGAATTCATTTTTTTGTGTGCTTTAAACTCGAATAATGCATTTTACTTTAACCCTAGGGCAGGCGCGCATTTGAAAATCGCATTAGCGGGCGCGCTGCGGCACTGCGTACCGCCTGCAGAAAACCATACGAAATAATTCAAAACATCAAAATTTATTTTTAAATAGAGTAAAGAAATAATACAAATTCTAATTCTAGGCAACTAGATGATATCCTTTATACTAATTTCGCAAAAACACCAAAATAATATTCATAATATTTGTACTATTCCCCTTGTAATTTTACTTACATGAGGCGCGCTGGCGGCACAGAATGTCGAAAGCTCAACACCTGCAAGTTCAAGAACTCACTGACATCTGGACAAGCGCTCTTAAGTCATAAATTGTGCGTAGTACGTTTACTGATATAGTCATTTGAACATAGCTAGAAGGACAATATGATAAAATCCACAATATTTGCGGAATCCTTGAATTAGTAAAAAGGCGGTATAAAAGGCCGATAGCGCGCCTGCCCGAGGGTTATGAGTTGAGGTATGCAGCTGACATAGCAGTTAGCAGATACTTTTAGCTCAATACGCAGTCTTACTAGGGATTGAAAACAGGATAATCTCTGCCATTTTCTGGACACCTGAAACTTAGATGATCCGTTTTTTTTTTGTTCGAATGAGCGGAAAAAAAACTTTTGGCATGCACAAAGAGTAATCTTTCCGCACACCCTTGAGAAAAATTGTGTTTCTTAAACCTAGTATTCATAACCGCGAAATTCACTCTTTTTTGACATTGTGTTACACCTCAAATTTCAGAAAAGTCAGTATATTACAGTTGCCTTTGGAGTTACCTTTTTGAGCTTATTCCTGGATTCGTTTATGGTTGTTTCTTGTGAATAACTCATATTGTTGTCTGGTTAGTCGCTTGAGCCTTCAAATTTTATGAACCAGTTTTATTGATCTTTGCCCGAATCTCCTTCAGAAATTCTTTTCTCCTATTGGCCTGGAAATCTAAAAAAAAGTATCCAATTTTCCATAAATTTCTTTGTTTTTGTTTTGATTCTTGTCAAGTCAAACATATGATTTTTGGATTTGAGGTTAAGGTTAAATTTCCAACAAGGATATCGCCTGAAAAGGGCGTCTTGATTATTTGAAATTCGCTTACGGTGTTCTAGGTCAGCGGTGCGCTTGAGAGTAATGCTCTGTTTCTGTCTAAACTATCGAACCTGGCTTGCACTATCACTCTCGGATTCGTGTAAGGAATTTATCCTTTGGAGAAGACTTGTCGTTTTCTTTTGGTTTCTACTCGGGTTTCTTGAATTTCGGAGTTGCAGAATATAGTGGTCCTTTTCTAGCGTATACGGTCATAGGTACTGTATTTGTCAGTTTGTAACGGCGATTAGTTCTTTCAAGTAGATGGACCATTAAGCGATTGCGTTGGTTATTTTCATTGCCAACAGAAAATTCGGGTGTTTGGGAATTACAATTTTTTATTATTGGGCTCCAACCACTATTAACCGCGTGCATTTTGGTTTGAATATTGTCAGAACTGTTGACGTCGGACATTTTGTGGCTTCTGAGTCTCCTTGGATAGCAGCAGGCTAATGTTCGTCCCTTTCATTACCAGACTTTCATGGTGATAACGTGCCGGGAAACTTGCTTAGAAATATTCTAGTTTTCTACCCTCCACGGGGATTTAAAAGTGCCCGGATAAGTCGAGAATCTACTGGAACTAGTTTTGGCCAGCATTGGGTGCCTATTTTGTTTGGAATCCAGTAGATTTGTAGCCTGTATGGCGATTTGAAGACCTAGACGTTAGTCACGTGCCATTTCGACACCAGCAATATTTTTTGTCTGAAGAGTTTTTTTGGAGCCCTCAAGTTTAATTGAGGTAAGAATTCTTAGTATCATTAATGTAGGGAATGCCTTTATCAAGGTTCCATTATTCATTATAGGGTTCTTTTGGGAGTTGAGATTTTGCGCTACGAGCTACCATTGGGGCTAAGTTTAGAGCCTAACAAGTAGTCCTTGCATCGCAGCTTCCTGTCTAGAAGTGTAGGAGAACCTTGAGTATAAGGAGAATTTTGATGGCGAGATTACGTCCTGTAACTGGCATGATTTACTAATCTGGACAACCATTGCCTGACTTCAATTTGTCTTGTGCACTCGATCACTCGTGCAAAGAATGCAGCTAAGTCAAACTGAACATTATTATTTTCTTTCCTTCATGAATATTAATATTTTACTTATAAAACCTTAGTAATTTTAGTTTAGGCTATCTAAATTTTCTTGATTCATGTAGGTACATGCTGGTAATTCTTATGTTATAAGGTGGTGCGTTAGTCGACTGCGTGAAGCCAAAGATTACTCAGGTTTCAATTTACTTCTTTTCTAAATTAATCTTCATTGGTATCTACCAGATGGTTTAGGGAAAATTTAAGCGATTTTTGCAAAGTGTCAAGATACACTTTGCTTAGGGAAAATTTAAGCGATTTTTGCAAAGTGTCAAGATACACTTTGCTTAGGGAAAATTTAAGCGATTTTTGCAAAGTGTCAAGATACACTTTGTCTAGGGAAAATTTAAGCTATTTTGCAAAGTGTCAAAGATACACTTTGCCTAGGGAAAATTTAAGCTATTTTTGCAAGGTGTCAAAGATACACCTTGCCTAGGGTAATTTCAGCGTTTATAACAATTAATATATTTTCATTATTTTTATTAATTGTTATCTCATTTGTATGAACACAAAGTTGTCATACTTTTGTTAGGGAAAATTTAAGCGTCAATAGCAATCAAAATATTTGCATTATTTTTATTGATTATTATTTCAAGTATCGAACACATAAGTTTCATACTATTGTTAGGGAAATTTCAGCGTATTTAACAATTAATTTATTTGCATTATTTTCATTAATTGTTGAATTTCAAAGTGTCGATTGATTCGTAATCGGGGCGCATTGTCTCGGCCAAGAGTTTTCTGAGTTGTTATTATTTCTTCAAAATCTTGACGGGAGTTTGCCTTGATTGCAAATACATGACAACAATGAAATTTTGATAATCTATGTATTCATATCAATATGCTTGCCTACAACAGGTTCACTTCTTAATAAATTTGTGGAATTAATTTGTTGGATTCTCCATTGTTCTTTTCTTTTAGTTGCCTTTTTGAGGGAAAGGCTTATTTCAGGAATTTATTTGTTTTCCAAGTTTTTAACTAACAGCTCTGCAGAAATTTGGTGGCGCTCAATTTCCGGTGTAAAAGGTAATTATGAGTCTGAGTTTTGAAGTTTCCATCGTTCATTGAGAAGGGAACCCGAACCTATTCGATTGAGCTAGCAGAAAGGAGAGGCGTTGGATCCTGGGCAATAGCAGCCTTCCATATTTTTTTTTGTTATTCAGGGAAACTTTTTGGTTGTTGCAGGTGTATAGCTTACCAGTTGTTCATCTGACAGTTTTGTTTGGTTCTTCTGCGTTGAACTGATAATATTAAAAGTATTGAAAGTAGAAACGTAACAATTGCTTCGACAATTTGACGTTTGATTCACGCATAGAACATCAAATTGTCGAAGGAATGTCAAAAAAGAGCGAATTTCGCTGTTATGAGTACTAAGCTTAACCTTAACACTTGCGAGAAATGGTATTTCCCGCACTTGTTAGAAAAATAACTATTTTTTTCCGAATTTGATATGAAAAAATTTTCCGCCCTGTAGGAGAACAAACGAGTTTCCAATTCCACTCCAATAGACCGTGAGATAGGGCCTGTTTAGTGGAGTCATTTTTTTTTGTCTGGCATTTTGAGGGATGAATGTGGCTAGTTAGCTGATGAGAATATAGGTGGTTTAAGTGCCTGCCACCTGTTCGAAATGTCCACAGAATGTTTCGCCGGAAAACTCGACTTCGAACTGGGATTACCGTCTGGCGATTTTTCAGCGATATTTTCACAACAAAACCTTCCAATCTCTCGATTACCAGACAAAAAGTAAACGCGGAAGGTTCTTTTCTCTTCTCTTGGAAGTTGACACTCATCCCCACTTTTTCAGCTATTGAAAAGCATCTGGTATTTTTTATGGGTGAATTATTTATCAATATCAATCTTTTATTTAGAAGCCAAAGAATTAGAGATCATTAAAAAAATAATCCTCATGTAAATAAATTTTTCTCTTCTGCAAATTTTCGAACGGGAGGCAGGCATTAAAATCACCCATATTCTCATTAGCTTAGTAGCCACATTCAGCCCTCAAAGTGCCAGACAAAAAAAAATGGGCCGGGATAATAATAATAAACAACTGTGGTGGCGTGGCGTGGCGCCGATTCCAGTCCAAACATGAAAATGCCAAAAAATGCAACGTCGCATATAAATTGTTTTGGGGCTACCACCAAGCTCTTGTGTTTGAATGTGGGCGTGCACATCGGAACAGTGAGTATAGCTAGGATGATCGCTCAGAGCATACTAGAATTAATTTTACCATTCTTTCTGCGAGCAGAAGCCAGCTGACAAGGGTGGGCATGCCCAGTCATCGTCTTGTCTTTAATTTCACTTTCACCATTTCTAGTCGTTCTTGATTAATTGGGTAGGTATGGTATTCTCTTCAGGGTAAATGCCACGGAACATACCAATTTGTACCAGACGAACATAAATAATTGTCATCACTGTCCGACATCGCGATCAGAAATGCGAGATGAAATTGTTTAAAAGGGCGTGGGAAAATTCAATTGGCAATTTTCGACACCAGACCCAAAAGTCTGTTTTTATCTCACAGGTATTTTCGACACCCAGTCAATATATTATGTAAATTATGCCTTCGACTAAGTCGGACATTATAGTTATTTATTTATCAAGGGAATTATGAGGGTGTTAATACCCCAGGGCAAAGTAGTTTGTGTCCCGAGAGACACCAATAACACCTGATAATTCCCGTGGTAGGTACATAGATAATTTTATTTCCTACTGAATTTACTGCATTTTTTCCATTTTCATAAAGGAATAAACCATAAACCAAAAGTTCTATTTTTACCTATCCAATGTAAAAGCGGGAGTAATGGAAATCCTCAACTCCCGCACCAATAATAATTCTCGACCGCGGGAACTTTTCATCAGACTCATTTTTAAATTTGTGAAATTTTATCCGTACACGTACACAGGTGAATAATAAATGAAAAGTGAATATGAAGGATTATCAAATTATATTCGGTACAGGTATAATAATTTATGGTTAACAATCATTAACCCTTGAAGAGTCTGTTCCGAAAGTTCTACTTATCCCTCTACCTGCCTTACGACGTGGTGTCGAAATGTCCTGCAAGATAATTTGAGCTTGGGCTTCGCAAGACCAAGACCAAGACCAAGACTGGCCAGTCTTGGTCTTGGTCTCGAAAAATAAATGCGGTCTTGGTATTGGTCTTGGTCTTGATGTTTCAAGACCAAGACAAGACTGGCTCAGTCTTGGTCTTGGTCTTGATAGTCTTGGTCTTGGTCTTGATAGTCTTGGTCTTGGTTTTGATAGTCTTGAAAAAAATTCGTACCAAATTTTTAAAATACACATAACATCCTACGACAGAGCAGAGATAATGGGTTTAGGATTTCAAAAATAAAAAATAAACCTCCGTTTCTGAAAAAATTATGCCGACGTTTCGACCATGCATTTGGTCTTCTTCACAGGCTATTTTTACCACCAAGAGCGTTTCATGTCAAAAAAATACTGCATAAAGCATTCCACAACACAGAGGAAAAAACAAACATCAATTCTTAAATTATAATTTTTATTTCCGACTAATGTCACCCCCAGGGAATAATGACGAGTAGCGGGATTAATGGTCATTATTCCTCAAAAGTGTCAGTGTCAAACGTGAAGTGCTTGTGGATTTGCATTGAGATGGATGAAATTCGCTATTGAAAATCTCAAATAAACTATTTTGTCGTAAATAAAGTAGAGTATACTACTCGCAATAATGGCTATTATTCCCTTGGAATGTAACTCCCTCGCCGCTGACGCGACTCAGTTCGTAAATATTCCTCGGGAATAATAGCTATCATTATTGACTCGCGGTATAATCTACTATTATTAACGGAATAGGAAAGTCGACAAACACATCATGAAATTGCCATTCTGTACCGAGGAAAAAAATAAATTTCTTTTTGAACCATACATTAAACCTACCTTACCTACCTGAGCATTCAGGCCAGAGAAAAGTTTTCGAAAACCTTCACATATTCACATACCTCATTTAAATTTTATTGGCCTATTCACAATAATTAGATTTGGGTTAGTTTGGGTAAGTTAGTTAAGAATTATCTTTGGAAATTCCAATAATTAGGTATTGTGTTATGTAGTGATAGGAAAATATCGATGTGTTCTATGTAAATGAATGTTACCTACACTATGTTGTACGTATGGTATTTTTAAAACCTTTAATACCTTCTCGTGAATTTCAAAAAATAATAAATTTGATAAGTTGATTCAATTAAAAGACATTAAGAGAAGATATAGGAATTTGCATATTTTTATAAATATTGAGTCGATTTTTTTTTTTAAGACGAAGACCAAGACGAGGGTCTTGAGAGAGAGTCTTGGTCTTGGTCTTGAACGTCAAGTCTTGGTCTTGGTCTTGTGAAGATTTATCAGGTCTTGGTCTCGGTCTTGGTCTTGGTCTTGCTACCAAGACCAAGACAGAACCAAGACTAGTCTTGTGGTCTCGCGAAGCCCTAATTTGAGCCTTTGATTATCCCAGGTAAAAACTTAATTTGGTGTCGAAAGTTCCCCTGCCGGTTTAAAAGCTATAAATCCACGTTTGTATCACAGCTCCGTTGTGCACACCTATAAGCGCTCATCATTTCAGCGATCATCTGTCATCCAGGCTATAAGTTTTTATCACTGCTCCGTTGTGCACGTACCCTAAGGCGACTTATATGCTCTATCACCTATACTGAAAAGTTGTTCAAATTGGCAGTAGAGCAGAAAATACTTTCAAACTGAGCTTTCTATTTTCCACCTATTCCCAAATTTTATAAACATAAGTAGCTGGTTTCTCACATATCCAAGACTTATATGATTTTAGTCAATTCAGTGTTTAGTTAGATTGTGTGCCTACAAGCAAATTGGTAAGTCTGACAACAACGGTCGATACGGAATCCGGCATGTCAAAAAATGGCCCTTTTAGACATAATCACCGTCCCATTACTTTTTGTACACTCTGTATATAAACTTATTGACAAGTAAGCAGTCATTTGGTTATTGAATAATTGTTTTGTCGAATATAAGATTTGTTTTTCATTTTGATTTCATTAGATATAGGTATTGTCGGTTACGGAATAATTTCAATATATAAACTGGAGTAAGAAATAGGTACCTAATTCAATGCTTAATTTATTATTTATTGAAAGCGTTAGTGCCTATAACGATAATGATGATTTTAATGCTGGTTCTAGGCTTCAAACATAGTTATTCTCCGCAATAATACGGGAGGAAATTCTCAAAAATGTGAGTATGCAGAAAATGTGTATCGGTAGTGCAGCGACACAGGACACAGGTTCCATTATTTTGGTTTTTATCAACTGAAGGATAACTTTATCCTAGGATTTTTATGACAATTCAACCGCCACTACTGATTTCCGATTTTCGATCTTCCCTTTTCCATATAAGAAAATCTGTCTCGTACAAACTAACTAAACCGAATAAAATACACGTCAAACAGAAAGCATAGATAGTTAGGTGCAAATAATAATGTCATTCATGGGGAAGGATGTTCGAACACAACATTGTCAAACATCGTGTGAATGGAAGGAAGAAACAATGCGTGTCCAGAATCGCTAAGTGGCAGCCCAATACTTGGAAGCTTTTAAATTCCCTACTTAACATACAGAGAAAACGTAGATGGATATGATAGCCGCAAATGGTGTATAAAATGGTTAATATTTAGATAATGTAGTGGGTGTTTATGCAAATTTATTCTGATTATTAGATACAAATTTTGAGAGCAAATATTTAGGGCTTAACATTAACTTCACATTAGTATTGATAACTTATATTTTTGCTGTACATTTCACATATTCGAGCGATTCTTCTACAAATTTCGCGAGTGTATTTGCCTTTGCGTAAAATTATGAATAAATATTCAATATTCATTTATATCTTCGATATCCAATTAAATAATTTTAATCGTTAAACCAGTCTCCCATCCGAGATCTCTCGCTATGTGATTAATTCCAGAAAGGAGCTTTGCTTTATAATGACCAATTAGGATTTTTAATAAGGTTTTGTTAACTTGCAACTTTGTAAGAAAACGCGACGCATGCCAGTCGTCCGAAGGCATTTCTATCAATTAGAGTATTTTTTTAAGCGACACTGGTATTTCTAGTTTTGCAACGCAAAGTGATAACAAATCACAATTTATCAGTTGCAAAACTTTTTTCGAGCATTTTGTTCGCAAATAAAAGAAATTTTCACAAGGAAATAAAAATGAGAGCTAGCATTTGAAGCTTCGTGAAGCATGGTATAGCCTCAAATGCCAAAACGCTGCAAATTACTGTATACTCTTAAATTGCTCAAAAACAATTGAACTTGTTTGATTTCACAGAAATATTTTACAAACCTTAATTGAAATTCATTTTGTCGGAGGGTCCGATGAACTGTCGAGTGGGAATATCCAACTTATCAGGCAATGTGCTTATTCCAGGGCTATCTTCCACTATCGCTAAAATATGTTCCTCATAGGCAGGTGTCATTTATCTTGCAGGTCCTTGAATAAAATTTTGCACAGTCACACTTTCCGTGTCACGCAATCTTTGCAAAACGGACACAAATGTTCTTTGGTCTCATAATGATTACGATTTTAATTATCTTTCAAATATCAAAGCTTTGAAGCTTTTTTTTCAAAAATGGTTGAGTTTGGACCCCATGTTGTATAAATTTGTTTTATTCAAAATGGGCCATACATGCTTATATCACGTGTTAAAACCTTTGTAGTCGAACCTGATACACCCTGTATATGAAATTGAGTTTAGAAACCTTATTAACATCATTTATAACTAAAGAGTACCTACCTATTTGATAATATAGAAAATAACATTAACTGATTCATTTAACTGGAATACAAAATAATAAAATGAGGGGCTGAAAATTGCAAATTGCTCTTACATCAAAAATACAATTATATAACAACATAAAATAAAAAAATAACCTTTAAGATGATCGAAAATAAAAGTGATTCCAAACCTCCGAAAAACAAATCTTTAAGCCATGAGAAGAATTTCTTTAAAACATTTCATTTCAGATACCATACATGGAAACAATTAAAGCCGCCTTGTAGAGCTTCATAATATTGACACACCGAATCACACGTTTATAATATATTTCAAAACAAGCAGCAATAGCGAAACATTTTCAAATAAAAGAAACAAGAAAGAAGATCCCTCATTTATTTTTGGGAGTGAGGAATGTCTTTTATGTTAAAAAAAAATCAAACATGCATGTTTAACAGTAGGTATAAATTTCTAACATGTTTTATATCAATGTCAATAGCAATGTTCCAAATTAATCTTGAGCTAAAAGTTTCAAAAGAAGTGCAGAACTCTATAACTGTCTGGATTTTAATTGAGTTGAAATGGAATCACATTGTCTTTGATGTGATGTTTTCAATCTGTGAACTTTATGATACTGATTATCCTTATTGAAGGTTATAAGCCCAATATTGAGTCCAAATAGTTGGTAAGATTGCGTCTCACAATTTATTTTAACTGGAATTTTCACCTCAAAAATCAAAAACCAAAACACAGCTAGTCTCGTTGAAAATGTGAAAGCACTAATAATTATGTTTTAAATGTTACCTAATCGCTCAAATAATCGGTCCTCTGTAAGTACATATTTCATACTGATAGACTGTAAAATTGAAGTTAAAATAAGTATGTGTAGGTATCTATAAAGAAGAAAATAAATTTTAAAACCTAATTCTTATGAGCCCCAGAAAAGAAAACTCTGATTGCGCAAATGAGGGGCCCGGTCATTCGAAACTCAAAACAATGATCTTCACCTTCCCAAGTCTATTGTCCTTTCATAAATTCATGTAGGTACAAGTCCGAAATTAGGAACAATTAGCTGCTGCCCAAGTTCTGTTTAACATCTTCTATGACGGCATGTGTTATTTTGTAACTTAAAACACAGTGTGTGTGTATATACACACACATACACTCATACACCAATTTGTCATGATTATTTTTGCATTACCATCATCAACGTTTAATTAGGCGACCTTCTTCTCTTCGATACAAACTAAAAGCAGCCGTTCCGGGGCCCCAATGCAGGCAAAGAGCCGTTCTATCGGCCATCTGCCGCTTCAGAAGGGCAATAAATTAGGTCGGTTTCAACATTTGCCAAGCGTTTCGTTTAGTTGAAAAAAAAAATTTGCTTTTTAGCGACAAAGATAGGTACTCGCAGGTGCGAGAACTTCAAGTTTAAAGGTACTATATATCGCTGAGATGTTATTATTTAGGTTTTGTGAAGTTGATGAAAAGCAATCTTGCGACACTAATCGAATAATACCGAACTATCTCTAACCGTAAGCACACACTGTGAAAAATCCTGGTAACCCCATCAATTTATGCTTGCGCCATAGTATAAAAAATATAGTAATTAAAGACATCAATAGAAATTATTCCTCACACTTGTTATGATCCCACTATGTAACCAATGTAGGGATTACAATACCGATTACAATATACCGACCCTAATAAAACAATACCGTATAACTTCTGTTTAAAATACTTTTATTATAGAATGATACGCAGTTGTTGAGTCTTAGAAAAATGTCTGTGTATTTTAACCAAAGCTGTCTTCTGACTGAAAGTTGTGTCTTGACTGATCTCTCTTCCCAAAATCCTCTTTCGACATCCCTTCTAAAAATCTATTGCTATAAAATCTATTACCTACTTAATCTAAGAAAAACCCTCAATAAATGTCGGCGACATATCTCAAAGAATGGTCCTTCGGGATACTTGGAAGGTTTGGGTGTTTATGATGGACAATGCTTATTTTATTTAAAATAATTACAAACAGTATTTTTTGCTCACATAAAGTCTGCAGGGTTTAGAATTTAATACTAACAATTCCTATCCTTCTTGCTGGAAAAGGTCTAGACAATATAATAAATTTATACCTTTCTTTGATGCCGAACCGAACCATTATTTAGGATAGAGGATACCTGATATAAAATAAATGTCCTTATCAAAATAATATAGATGATCAATTTCATTACAACAATAGTATGGTATATAGTATGTATGGGGAAAACACTACACACTCATTGGGAAAACAAAAATCGAAATGAGTCTATGTATTGTCGCGGCTTTGGATCGCCGGACAGAAATCTTGGGTTCGTCGTTCGTTTCGTTTATTCCAAAAATCAAAGTCCAATTAACACAGCAATAATTTATTCCACTTAACAATACACTCTGACACTAATTACTTTAATAACTAACTCAACAATTAAACTTTACAACTCAATATTTAACTCGTATCACAGTCAAACTTTAACTTAACTTACAAACCAATGCTGGCCTTCTTATATATCCCTAAATCTCTTCCTGTAAAATCTAGAATACACACGATAATCTAATTTTCCAGATAAAAGTAGAATAATTCGCTAGATTCTAGTATTTTCACCATCGATTCTTGACAGCCTGGCGGACGATATCGTGACACTGCCCTCCTCTTAAGGTTGATCGTCCCGATCAACTTCACGCCCATGATATTTCGCCAACCTGTCCAGATGTACAAATTTCATCTTACTCCTGATGTTGCGCTGGACTCGATAAACCAAATCATTGATCCTCTTGATTACTCTATAGGGTCCTTCCCATGCTGAAGACAATTTCGGTGATACTCCTTTCTTCCTTACTGGGTTATACAACTACACTAAATCACCTTCTTGAAATCCGACCGAATTGGCTTTCAAGTCGTATCTGGTCTTCATTCGGTCACTGGCTAGTTGAATATGCTCCCGAGCAAAATCATGGATACCCAGAAGTCGTGCCCTTACTTCGTCGGCATAATCTCGGATTTCTCTTCGTTCTTCTTCGGGTACTCCAAACATCAGATCGCAAGGTAACCTGAGTTCCCTTTCAAAAACAATTCTAGCCGGACTTTCACCTGTTGAATCGTGAACAGCCGCTCTGTAAGCCATTAAAAATAGAGGCAAATGCTTGTCCCAATCTCGTTGGTTCTTTGCGACCACTTTTGTCAGGTGTTCCTCCATGGTCTTATTGAATCGTTCCACCATGCCATCAGACTGAGGGTGTAAAGGTGTTGTCCTTGTCTTACGAATGCCCATGATCTCACAAACTTTCTTAAAGATGGCAGATTCGAAGTTTCGTCCCTGGTCTGAATGTAACTCTAGTGGCACACCATGACGACTAAAAACTTCGTCCACTAGCACCTGGGCAACAGTGATGGCTTCTTGATTGGGAATAGCGAAAACTTCTGACCATTTACTGAAGTAATCCATGATAACTAAGATGTATTTGTTACCACGCTCTGACTCTGGGAACGGTCCTGCTACATCTATCGCTATTCTCTCAAATGGAAGACCAACGTTGTACTGTTTCATGGGTCCCCGAGATCTTAGTTCAGGGCCTTTACTGGTAGCACAGATGTCGCATTTTCGGCACCAGCTTTTAACGTCTTCATGGTAGTGAACCCAGTAAAAATGTTCCCGAATTTTGTCCAAAGTCTTGTTAACTCCGAAATGTGCCCCTCAGGTTCCGGCGTGTATTTCTTTTAATACATCTTCCACTCGGTCTTTCGGGATTACCAGTTGGCTCTTAGTGGATTTCCCATCGGCACTTTCCCAAACTCTTTTGAGCAAACCATTTTCTACGAGAGAGAGTTCCACTGGGCCCACAACGCCTTGTAAATCAAGCTTTTGTTTGACACTTCCCCCCATTCTGGCCTACATTCATCATTTTCTTTAAGATGTAGAATTTGCCCGATGTCCTGGTCTGCCTCCTGATCTTCTCTCATTTGCTTGGTAGTCCATTTGTCATCGACGATCAGGCCCGTTCTTCTTACAGCTGGACTAGTGTTTTTCTCATGTATATTGATTCTTTGACAATGTTTGCAATCTTCCTTACATGGCCGTCTAGACAGAGCGTCAGCATTTTTATGCAGGTTTCCAGGTCGATGTTTAATTTGGAAATCGTATTGCTGCAATTTCTCAATTCATCTAGCAAGCTGTACTTCAGGAGTTTTCATTTCTAAAAGCCATTTTAGAGCTGCGTGGTCTGTTCGAATTAGAAACTTGCGTCCGTAGAGATACTTATGAAAATGGTCGACTGCTTTTACTATGGCAAGCAACTCTCTTTAGGTGACACAATAATTTCGTTCCGGCTTTGATAGTGTTCTGCTGTAGTACTCCACGACATGTTCTTGTGAATTTTGGATTTGTGAAAGGACAGCTCCAACATTTTGCGCAGAAGTTCTTTAACTTTTTGTTCGTCCATTTTGGCTTGTTGTCTTGTGATAGGCATATACAGAATGTTCTAGAATTTCCCTCGAACTTTCTTCAAATATCTTTTCTGGTCTTTGCTCGAAGTTCCAAACACGCCGGTGAAGTCACAAATTGGATAACTTGCTTTATTCTAGAATAGAATGTTCTGGAATTTTCTTAAAACTTCTTTTCTAGATGTCGATTGATACAGCAAACACGTCGGTGAAGTCACAATTTCGATATCTCCCTTGGTTTCCAAATAGAATGTTCTAGAATTTTCCCGAAACTCCTCGAAAAACCTCTTCTGAATGACGATTGATGTTCCGAATACATCGGCGAAGTCACAAATTCGATATCTCCCTTAGTTTCCAAATATAATTTTATAGAACTCACTCGAAGATTCACTATCACAGTATTGATAGTATTGATCCAACATGGTTTCCTCGAGTCCTACGATGTGTGGTGTGTAGTCTTCTAATAGCTCTTCGATCTCAAGTTTCTGAGCTTGGAGTCCATTGACATCCGGGAGATTATTTTCATTGGATGCTCCTCGTTGATGTTTTCTTTGCTAGGAACTGAAGCTTTTTTTACCGCCATCCTGACGGATGGAGCAGTCCTCCCTCCTATCGGGATTGTCTGTTAAGTTGTCCTGCAATATACGCAATTTCACAAATTGCAAATTTTCTCTATTTATAGAATTCATACTTTACCTTTTCGAGGGTCACCTGCTGTAAGAAGTATAAAAATCCTGTACAGACTCGATGGTGGCTTAAGCAGATTATAAGCCAAGAGTCAAGACGGAAGTATCGACGACATCGATAATTGAACTTCGATATGCGGATGATAACGTCGTGATGGCCAATACAGAGGAAGATCTTCAGGCAATTATTATCAATGCATTCAGCAGGCATACTGGAGAATCGGCATAGAGGTTAACTTGAGCAAGACACGGATTCTGCACCAAGTCGCACCGGGCACTAGTCCCCAAGCCCCAAATATAACTATAAATGACCCTTCTTTGCAGAAGATAGAACACTACCCATACCATGGGAGCCATGTGTCCGCGAATGCAACCATTGACGCTGAAATCCAACATCGTTTGAAGTGTGCTAGCGCGGCGTTCAGGCGACTTCTAGAGAGAGTCTTCAACAATCACGACATCAGCGCTGAGATCAAACTTCGAGTCTACAATGCAGTTGTAATACCAACACTTACATATGGTTGCGAAACATGAACCACTTACAGAAGACACATAAAAAACCTAGAACAATACCACAAGCGCTGCCTAAGAAGGATCCTACGGATTAAATGGCAGGACTGACGAACGGACATTAGTGTTTTAGAAGAGGTCAAAACAACTAGCATGGAAACCCTTATCATTAAGCATCAACTTCGCTGGACTGGTCACCTCGTCCGCGTGCCCGAAATACTTCTTCCAAGATAGATTCTCTACAGTCAACTGAAAGAGGGAAAACGAAATCAGGGAGGTCAACGAAAACGCTACAAGAATGTTCTTATGGCAGAGTGCCGCATCGATACCAGCAACTGGGAGAATACGACAAATGATAGGCCCTCATGGCGTCGAGTAGTTCACGACGGACCACAAACTTTTGAAAAACAGCGACGCAGACACGGGACCGAGAAGAGGGATCACAGAAAGGAGCGAGAGAACAGAGGAGGAGACAATTCTGCCAGAGGCTGGCTGTGGAAGAGTGTGCGGCTCCAGAACTGGTTTATACAGTGTGTCCCAAATTGATGGGGACTGTATTAGCATATAGGAAACTATAACAGATACGAGGGAGGTTAAATAGGAATAGTTTTAGATAATTATGTTAGACGTTTAGTAGCGTTTGCAAATTGATCCACATTTTTGAGATATTTAGAAAAAATTGAAAAGTTAGTTTTTTGAAAATAGGCTGTGAATTTTTCATTTTTAAAAATTTCTCGAATCTGTAAAAACATTTTCCTAGCAACTCTTTGTGCAGAATACGCATGTGCGATTATATTTTTTTAGCACGTTTGGGTTTTCTGGAATCATCATCAACTTTATTATTTCTTATAGTCGCCATGTTGGGTTTTTATTCCATAAAATAGAGTAAAAAAAGACAAAATCAATGATGTAATGCACTTGATCCAAATAATTAATTTTGGCGACAGAAAATACGTTTTTATGTTTCGATCAACTTGGCAACGTCGCATTACAAAATATTTAATATAAGGATGTAAATTTATTTAAAAATACAAATGAAAACAATGAAAATCTAAATCAGATGTCAGGAGACGAAGCTGGTCAAGGAACTGGATTGCGATTAGCAATAATTACCCTCTCTCCAAATGTATCATGCAAAAATTCCTGAGTTTCTTGGTTATTATGAGCTGGGCAAACCGTCTTGTTGGAACCAAACCATATCGAACTGTGCTTCAATCGTGATGCTGGTATTGAACAAAATTTTAATGAAAATCCGTCATCTTCGAAAAGCTGGTAAAGAGCTTCACATATCTAAGTCAACTATTCATAGAGTTTTGAAGCGACATAAATATCACCAGTATAAACCGACCATAGTGCAGGGCCTTTGTGGAGATAACGCAGATCCAGCTATTCCAAATTATGCTGTATGGTCCGATTTAGTAATTGTGGAGTATTTAATCGTCACAATTACCACTTCTGGTCAACACAAAATTCAGAACTGAGAGCTGAGCGGAGGATGCAAGTTCGTTTCGGGTTTAATGTGTGGTGCGGCATTATTGGTATAATATCCTATGTTAGACGCATCGTGTTTTTCTAAAATAATTAATTTTGGCCATAGAAAATACGTTTTTATGTTTCGATCAACTTGGCCACGTCGCATTACAAAATATTTAGTATAAGGAAGTGAATTAATTCATAAATACAAATGAAAACAATGAAAATCTAAAGGAGTGATTTCAGGAGACCGAGCTGAGGCCTTATTCTGTAAGGAACGAACCGTTCGATTCGGTAGAATTTCTTCGATTGTGACGTCATTTTCGGCATTTTCGGAATAGCTTCCACGCTAGCAAACTGAAAATGACGTCACAATCGAAGAAATTCTACCGAATCGAATGCTTCGTTTTTTACAGAATAAGGCCCCTGCTCGGTCTCCTGAAATCACTCCTTTAGATTTTCATTGTTTTCATTTGTATTTATGAATTAATTCACTTCCTTATACTAAATATTTTGTAATGCGACGTGGCCAAGTTGATCGAAACATAAAAACGTATTTTCTATGGCCAAAATTAATTATTTTAGTCAAGTGAATTATATAATTGATTTTGTATTTTTTCACTCTATTTTATAATATAAAAATCCAATATAGCGGTTATAAGAAATCATGATTGATGATGGTTCCAGAAACCGAAACGTGCTAAAAAAATCTAATCGGACATGCGTATTCTGCACAAAGAGTTATACATTCCTAATCAATTTGGGAATCACTGTATAGCCATCAGAAAACGCACAATCGACGACAATAAGAATAGAATAGAATAGGAGAGAATCATATACTCGGTATCGAGTGATCGACTATTATGATGAATATACGCACTAGCCATTTCGCAGGCAACTCTTAGTTATCCGGGTGGTAGTTTCCAGGGCATTTGACGTACTTTTCCGGAATACTGCATTGGGATTGGGTTTGCCAGAATTCTTGACATCAAGAGCATATTGCGATTTTCCATAGAGCGAATCTTGCGATCGATCGGATCCCATCTGAATAAAGAGCGGGATTCTTTTTTCAGTCAGCTTAATGACTTTGGCAACATATTGTAGTATGTAGTTTTCCTGATCCAGAAATTGGAGGAGAGTGTGGCTTGCTTCCTTGTTCCTCTTCCGTGATGGAAACTGCTGTGAGGATGTTGCTCATGGCAGCGAGTTCCATTCAAGGCAGAAAGTTTGGCTCTTAGTGCCTTGTTTTTTGCAATGATCCCGGTTTCTACTTTGGCCGCGTTATCACTATTAAACATCAACTGGATCCTATCCATCATCGTATATACAATAAAATCGCAGTTTTTCATAATCTATAACTGTTGAAAACTAAAAGAAATGAACTACTTTAGTTTATAAAATACGAGAACAGTGGCAACCGCGCGTGACTGAAGATACGCGACGCCTGAAAAGGAACGACGAGGAAATGGCGAGCGACACCAACAAGAAGAGACGAAGATGAAGAAGATTTTTGATTTCGAACTCACTTCAATGTTCACATTCATTGTTCATTCCTAGTGGGATGCGACGCTAATGCACACCACAACTTCTAGGGGAGCTCAAACACCAACACCAAGGGTGAGTACCTTTTCGAATTCTTACTTGAAGTGAACGTTGACATTTACAATAAAGGGAATATACCTGCTTTTGTAACAAGGGCAAGGGAGGAAGTACTAGATATAACATTTGGTAGTTTTGAAATAACGAACTATGTGAAAAACTGGAGGGTCTTGTCTGAACCCTCGTTGTCTGATCACAGGAATATAGAGTTCAGCTTAGAAGTAAGCACCTCCAAAGCAAGACTCAAGAGAAACCCTATGAGAGCAAATTGAGAATTATACAGAGCCAATCTGGAAAAAAATCTCAAAGAAATCAACCAGGGAAGAATAGGTCATCACCTAAAACTGGAAGAGAAAGTAGAGCGCGTCAACCAGCCCTAGTAGAGGCATTTGACTCTAGTTGCCCCACGGATTCGAAAATCCACTCGAATGGGGCCTCATGGTGGAATGCAAACCTGGCACGCCTCCGGACTCAAGCTCGGTATTCATTTACCACAGCAAGGAGGACCGGGGAGTGGCAGGGTTATGCACAGAGGCTGTCACAAAGTATAACAAAGAAATCAGGAAGGCAAAAAGAAACAACTTCAGGTCTTTCTGTGAAAACATCACCTCGACTCTAGTCGCCGCTTAGACTGCACAAGGCAATAGCCAAAGAGGGAACAAGTTCGACAATGGTGGTACCTACACGGAAGGCGAGGAGGAGCGTACGCAAACACTTCCCAGGTAGTAGCACAGATTACCTAGTTAGTAGGCCAACAAATAGAAGTGAGGAAAAAGCGAACCTCAGACGGCCCACTAGGAAGGACTGGGAAACAGCAAAAGCGATACTTACTACTGAGCGGCTTAAATGAGCATTGAACACATTCGACCCTTCAAATCATCAGGAGTAGATGAGATCTTTCCAGCACTCATACAAAGAGGAAAAACAGAGATCATGCCGCACCTTGTAGATATAACCAGAAGCAGTATGGCGAGGGGATATATACCTTAAATATGGAGAAGGGTAAGAGTCACTTTCATTCCAAAAGCAGGCTAGGAGGATCGGACAGGCCCCAAATACTTCAGACCAATAAGCCTCACATCGTTACTTAATTAATTATATCAGATCCACTACCTTGGAAAGGTGGCCTTGGAACGCAAGTCAGCACGCCTACAGACCAGACAGGTCTACTGAGACAGCTCTGTTTCAACTGACGAGCATGATACAAGAAACTCTGAATGAGGAAGAAGTCGTACTAGACATCACTGGTGCCTTTGACAACACATCACATGTAGCAATTCGGAGAGCACTTATGAGAAGGGGAGTTAACGACACAATATCCCGATGGATGTGTGAGATGCTTGCCACGAGGACAGCAGAAACCTCAATAGAATAGGCAATGAGTTTATTGAGGTGAGCACCACTCGACGCACTCCCCAGGGCGGAGTATGCTCACCCCTGATGTGGAGTTTAGTGGTGGATGAACTACTAGGAGTACTGAACAACCTAGGCTTGCACTGCGTTGGGTATGCCGATGACATTGTCATCATAGCAAGAGGAAAGTTCAAGGGCACCCTGTGTGAACTCTTACAAACTGGATTCAAAGCAAGAGAGGAATGGCGCCGAACAGTGGGACTAAAAATAAACCCATCAAAAACCACCGTAGTGCCGTTCACTAGGAAGAGGAAACTCCTCAGAATAAAGGACATCCAAATACACGGGACAATTAAATCACCGGTGACGGAAGTCAAATATCTCAGCCTAACGCTAGACTGCAAACTCAGATAGAACAAACACATCGAGGTAGTTGTAACCAGGGCTACAAGGGCTACAATGGCGCTAATGGTGGGCCGAAGCCTTGCAGGTAAAACCTGGGGATGCAAACCAGGAATATTGAGATGGATGTACTCCATGATAGTAAGGCCAGCCCTACTATATGGATCGATAGTCTGGTGCAAAGAAGTTGAAAAACAGTATATAAAGGCAGCTTTCAACAAATTGCAACGCCTGGCGTGCTCGTGCAATGAGAACCTGTCCTAAAGCAGCCATCGAGACAATTGTAGGTCTCGCACCTCTTCATATCGTGGTAGAGAGGGCCGCTAGAAAAGCAATGACTAGAATCACGAGAGAGGGGCTAGCGAGGGAGGTTGGCTTGGATATAGAGAATTATTAGCATCTCTGAGCACGCTTATTCCACTCCTCGAGCTTCCCAGAGATGATATGATCAAAACATATAATTTTGAGAAACGCTTCACAGCAGTCATAGGAAGCAGGGAAGGGAAGTATGGGAAGAAAACACCGCAACCATTCTCACAATGCAGCAGGAAGCCGTAAAATGGTACACTGATGGGTCAAGAACTGAACAAGGGACCGGAGCCGGAGTACTTGGGCCTGGAATCAAGCTCTCCGAACCAATGGGAAAATACCCAGACAAACCTCAGGCGGAAATAAACGCTATAAGTGGATATGCTGAGTTCAATCTTGACAGAAACTACAAAAATAAAGAAATTGTCATATTCTCAGACAGTCAAGCAGCCATCAAAGCGCTGAGCTCACATACAATCAGGTCCAGAATGGTTTGGGAATGCCTAGACAAGTTGAACAAACTCGGCAGAAAAAACAAACTATCCCTCCAGTGGATACTGGGACACGCAGGAATCGCAGGTAATGAAAAGGCAGACCAATTGGCGAAATTGGGAGCACAAACTCCGCTTTCAGGACCAGAGCCTTTCTGTGGCATAGGGACGCACACCTATAAGGAAGCGCTCAGAAAGAAAGAGCGGACCAAATGGACTAGCCTCTGGGAACAGCTTCCAGGGTTAAGGCAATCAAAAATGTTTCTTGGGCCTCCTCACCAAGGGAGATCAAAGGACCTTATATCACTGAGTAAAAAGAATCTTCGCATCCTCACAGGCCACTGCCGGTTAAGAGGGCACCTTGAGAGTATTAGAATTGGAAACGAACACAGCTGCCGCTTCTGTGAGGTAGGGAGGGAAACCCCAGAGCACTTGCTAACGGTGTGCGAGGCGATCGTGAACAAACGAATCGCCTGCTTCGGATGCTGCATCGTTGGACGATAAGAAATTCCATCCATAGAATCATCCGGCTCACTTAGGTTCATAAAATCTCTAAAGCTGGATGAGGTGCTTTAAGTGAGTATCATATCAACCGAAGCACCCAGAAGGGGGGCACAATAGATCTATGCAGGTCGCAGTGTAACAATATCCCTAAATTCATTTATTCATCCATTCATTCATTCATTGTTCATTTATTTTTTTGAGAAATATACCTGTATTTTTTTCTGTGTTTATTAGTTCACAATCAGCATATTTTTAATAGTTAATAAACTAATTTTTGTATACTTTTGTTCTTTGTGTCTCAATATCATATAGTTCACTCTATTGAAGATGAAGGTACACCAATACTAGAAAACTAACAATTTGGCAATTTAAAGTCAATAACAAATCTTTTGCAGAACTGTTGTCTTTGAAAATCCTCACTCCCCAGGCCTGAAATGATGTGATACCTTGTATATTAAAATGTTACGGATATAGTGATTTTCAAACTTTCAGTATCATTTATAAAATTTTTGAGCTCAAAATTCACTTACAGCATTTTGAATTTAATAAAAATATGACGGAATTCCGTTTAGGTCATAACCGAGGTAATAACTCTCTGAAAGTCTCCAATATTTAATGCAATATGTATTAGCGTATATTAAATAAAACACGTGTACCGTGGTACGTCAACCAGACTGTAAAGGATCAATAATTATAATTCAACACTTTAAAAATAGGGATAACAGATGAGTTTTGTCTCTGTCGCCTTGTGAATTAACTTATAAATACAATGGGTAAAACAATTTTGATCACCTGCATTTTCATTATAGAATTATTGCTTTGAGTCATTTATTAAACGTATACGTACCTATTGTACAGGGTCATCCAACGAGGAATGAACAGGGGCAAATTTTTGACTTTTCCTGTATTTTTGAGAAAATCCAAAATAGCCAATTTGATTTTTTTTCTGGGAGATTCAAAAATGGCACTCAAAAATCGTTTAAACCAAAAACTAAAGAGTTACGCCATGGATGAACTGTTTTTTAAATGGAACACCCAGTTTTTTTGTATGATTTTTGGAAATGTCGCATGTTTTACGTCTATTTTGTTTGAAATATTTGAGAATCCAATAGCTGTTTTTATTTTATTTCAATATTTCATCCTTAATAATTTTAGCTATACCTGTTTGATTTAATAGGTTCATAGGTGATAAAGGTATACTCTTTATATGTTGTTGCGTTGCCATGTATTAAACAGGTAAAGCCAAGGACAAAACATTATAATAAAATAAAAACAGGAGCATCGGAATATCAAATATTTTCAACAGAATAGATGGAACAAAATGCGACTTTTCCAAAAATCATACAAAAAACATGGTGTTCCATTTAGAAAACAGTTCATCCGTGGCGTAACTCTTTGGCTTTTGTTCAAATGATTTTTTGGTAGCATTTTTGAGTTCTCTAGAGAAAAATGTTCCAATTAGCCATTTTAAATTTTCTCAAAAATACAAGGAAAGTCAAAAATAATCCCCTGTTCAGTCTTCGTTGGATGACCCTGTATATCGATAGGATTATCGATTATAGGATAATTGAAATAAGGTAATTAGATTTTGTTTTATGCGTAACATATTCAGTACAAGGCACGAACACCCCTAACAATTGGTGTCTTAGTCTATTCGTTTTTAATAGCCTCTAAAGAGCTGTCAAAATGGAAGATGAAGTATCCTAATAATACCAGAAACGGTATGGGTTTATGATGATAAAAAAAAATGATATGGTGAGATCACAAACAAGAACATATTGTGTGTGAGAAAGAAATTTTTTTTAGAATACACAGGGAAATTATGCCCATGATGGCCCTTTTCCTAAGATGGCCCACCCGTCGTATTTTCAAGTTTCCCGCGGTTTTCGTTCAATTAGCATTTTTTACACGTCATCTTACTTCCGTTTTAAGCCACACATACAGTATGAAATTGTATTGAGGCCGATGGTAGCAGTAATAATACAAAGATTATTTTACTGAAGCGTTTAATTAATAAAGCAAATAAAAAAGAATAATTTCTAAATTACAAAAGGAAGGTACAGACTATAGAGCTAGCTTGCTTTCTCTCTCTCTATCTCTTGTCATATGCCATCGTGTCAAAAACACACACACTGTTGCCAAAACCAAAAAAATAACTAACTAGTAATTCTATTACCAACCTAAAATTTATATTTTGATTGCCAACTTTACAACTACATCCCCTCTCAATCAAAATTTTCCACACAAAAAAGAATATCGAACAAATATTAAGACACTAATGAGAAGGACTAAGTATAAAGTTTCTCAACTTTTCAAAAATAACTTTACCTAATGGTTTAGTCAGAATGTCTGCAATTTGTTCACTTGTATTTATGTATTTTAATTCTATTATACCATCCTTAATCACTTTCGAATCTTGATCAATCAATTCTATCTCTCTAACTTTCGGTAATTTTTGAATAGGAACAATTATCACATCTATTTTTAGAAAAATCTTGAGTTAGTTTTAAAAGTACCAAATTTTTCATACCAGTATAAAGGAGCTTTTTTTAGACCACAAATGGCCTTTTTTAATTGACACACTTTGCCCCTTTCAAAATTACATCCCTCAGGTAAATACATGTAAAAAATTTCTTTCAACTCACCTTGCAAGAAAGCATTGCAAACATCCACACAAATGGCCAAAAAAACTTTTACTGTACTTAATCTAACAACTGGACTATAAACTTCTTCTAAAACATCCTGTTTAAAACCTCTTGCTACAAGTCTACATTTGAATTTACTAATCTTACCTTCTTGATCTTTTTTTACTTTAAAAACCCTCTTACTATCTATGATTTCACACACATCAGGTTTTTCCACCAGTTGCCAAGTATCATTTTCTATAAGAGCTTCCAATTCTTCATTTCTCGTATACAATTTATATTTTCAGGTGGTTGTTGATCGTCATTCTCTTCCGTATCCTCCGTCTGGTTTTGGGTCTGATGTTGAATCTAAACTACATCTTCATTTTCGATTTCTGGATGCACAGTTGTCGGATTTCTAATAAATTTATCTACACTTTCTATATTTTCCAATCCCAAAGGTACATATTTCTCTTCTACATTTTCTCTCCCATCTTCTGGTGTAAATATTATTTCTCTTTTTGAACTTTCCTTATTTTCTCTTTCATAATATAGCCTTTCACATTTTCGGAATACCCGATAAATATCCCTTGTTTACTTTTCATATCTAGTTTTTTTCTCTTCTCTTTGGGTATATGTGCCCATACTTTATTTCCAAAAACGCCTCTTATCAATTTTAAATCAAAGATTTTTTATACATCAACTCATAGGGAGACTTACCTTCTATGGGACTAGCACCCGTTCGGTTTAACAAAAAAACAGCTGTGTTGGCAGCTTCAGCCCAAAAACGTTTTGATAAATCTCCTTCGGCGAACATAGCTCCTACTGCCTCCATTATAGTGCGGAACTCTCTTTCTGCCCGCCCATTTTGTTGTGGCGTGTATGCTACTGTGAACTCATGTTTTATGCCATTTAAGTTAAACAGCTTCTTTACAGCTAAGTTGTCGAACTCAGTGCCATTGTCGCTTCTTATAACCTTTACTGATCTACCTGTTTGTATTTTAAAATAAGTCAAAAAATCTTTCAATTTCTCATAAACATCGGATTTGATTTCCAAAAAATAAACGAACCTGAAATTGCTATAATCATCTTTTAACAAGAAAATATACCTAAATTTATTTAAAGAGGGCTCTTCCATAGGCCCACAGAGGTCAATATGAATTAAATCCCCAAGATTACTGGCCCTATTTTCACTTAGGTACCTTAAAAGGTTCCCGGCACTGTTTGCCTTGTATGCAAGAGGAACAGAAAAATCAGTATGTGTGGCATCAATATTATTACGCTGCAAAACATTTTTAATGTCTAGGGTTTTGATGAGCCAAAGCTCTGTGCCACCACATAAAATCTTGGCTATCTTTGACAAAAAAACAATTGCCTTTTCGGCAAGGACATGCACATTCATAAGGGTTGTCAGATCTCAACTGAAAAATCAATCTGAAAAGCTTTTCATCACGTACAGCGATTACCACAGTAACATTCTCCTTGTTCACAAACTGTGCTTTTTCAACGTCTGAATATAGTTACAAGCCCCTATCTAGGGCTTTCCCTTGGGAAAATAAATTTACTTTTAGTTCAGGAACAAAGAGAACAACATGCAAAGTTACATTATGAAAATTTTTACCATTAAATGCTAAAACATATATTACCATGACCTATTGCTTTCCATGTTGTACCATCACCTATTTTCATAAACTTGGGAATTTTCAGCTCTTCAAAGCTGCAAAACAGGCTGCTTTTGTCTGCACATGTGCTGTGAAGCACCACTATCCATAAACCACTCCACGTTTACTTGTAGGGCTTCGCGAGACCACAAGACTAGTCTTGGTCTTGTCTTGGTCTTGGTAGCAAGACCAAGACCAAGACCAAGACCAAGACCGAGACCTTATAAATCTTCTCAAGATCAAGACCAAGACTTGACGTTCAAGACAAAGACCAAGACAAAGACTCTCTCTCGAGACTCTCGTCTTGGTCTTGGTCTTGAAAAAAAAAAGAAATCAACTCAATATTCATAAAAATATGCAAATTCCTATATCTACTTTTAATGTCTTTTAATTAAATCAATTCATCTTTATTTTTATTATTTTTTCAAATTCACGCGAAGGTATTATACGTTTTAAACATACAACATAATGGAAGTCGATCGTGATTGTTTTGTAACTTATATTATAATTTTTAGCATTTTTTTTTGGTAATTAAAATTCTAATTTGAGAATAATTGATGTTTGTTTGTTCCTCTGTGTTGTGGAATGCTTTATGCGGTAATTTTTGACATGAAACGCTCTTGTTGGTAAAAATACCCTGTGAAGAAGAACAAATGCATGGTCGAAACGTCGGCATAGTTTTTTCAGAAAGGGAGATTTATTTTTTATTTCTGAAGTTCTAAACCCATTATTTCTGCGCTGTCGTTACATGCTATGTATATTTTAAAAATTTAGTATTAATTTTTTTCAAGACTATCAAGACCAAGACCAAGACTGAACCAGTCTTGTCTTGGTCTTGCGAAGCCCTATTTACTTGAGCCTTGATTACACTAAATATAGCAATCAGGGCAAAGTTGTTGTCATTTTCCTTGCCTGAGCCTTTGTCCCTTTCCGCCTTTTTCTTTTTGGCAAAACAGCCTTTTAACAGGTGGCCCTTTTTCTTACAGTAGGCACACGTCACATTCCTGCACTGAAATTTAAGATGTCCCGGTTTTCCACAACCAAAACATATTTTCTGTTTATCAACAAACTGTTGTTGACGAGTGACACCCGACAGCTGATTTTGACGTCCATGAACAGTTACAAGTGCCAATGTGGAGTCTTCTTCTTCTTTTTTTAAACTCTTTTTTTCTATCATAAGTCTGGCGGTTGAATTATTTAGTGTTTGGTTATCAGCACTAACACTCTCCCAAGCTGACCAAAAATGCTTACAACTTTTGGGCAATGCCGTTATAATTTTAGTCATAACCATTTTTTCCGGGATTTCTTCTCCTTGTTGCCTTAGTTTCACTTGCAAATTGGTTACTTTGGTGATGAAACCATTCATGGTTTTATTTTGGAATTTAAGGTTGTAAAACTGTTCATTCAACAGATTATGTGTGCTGACCTCAGACTTCCTTTCATAAATACTTTCAAGCTTCAGCCACATTTCTTTGGCAGTTTCACACTGCATAACATGGGAAATTACCTCGTCCTCCATTCTAATAACCAATGCCTGCTGAGCTTTTGCATCTTTCAATTTCCATTTAGCTAAATTCTCAGCATCCCCAACTGGTGCTGGGTCATCACCACAGGTAATTTCAAAAAAACCTTTGGCCATCAAAACAACTTTCATTTGGAATTTCCACACATTCGAATTGGAGTTATTCAATTTGTTTACTGTGAGGGCTTCCATCTTGAAACGCTTTACACTCACCACACACGAAAAAATAATAAACTCGGATTACTGCCACTTTCAAACTGCCCCCCCCCCTCCCTGGAAAATCATGCTTGAAAATTACTAGCTAGATTTCAACATAATTTGAGCTGGCTACATATAAAAATATTGTGGATAAAAATCATAATAATAATAATATCAACTTTAGAACAATATTGAGAAATTTTTCTGATCTTTAGTATCTATCTAATAAAACATTGGGTGTTCGATATCTAGTCGGTACTACATAAATATATCTATTCATGTTCATATTTCCTATCAATAAGATTTTTTGATTTAAGAAAAATGTATAATATAACATAAAACAAGACTGCTTTTTTTGAACCCCTTGGAATATTTTCTGCCCCTCCTTGGATTATCTTCTGCCGGCGCCCATGGTGAATATTTATCTTGAAACAAGAAATTTAGAATAGAATTTTATACCAAATGGTCACATGTATATCGTGATACTGTTTTGGCATCGAAATTCAAGTAAGAGTAAACATAACAAGTGATATGAAATTTAAACAAACGATTATGCAGTTTTGCCTGATGGCCCCATGTATTTTCTCCTTTGATGGACTACGGGGCCATCATAGGAATAACATATTACTATGTAATTTATATGAAAAGCAGGGCAACCAGGAAGCGTCGAAGAAAGTTTCCAGAGCAAAAATAGGTATGTATGGTCAAAACATCGACCGGGGCTGAAATCGCGCACTGTCTGCTAGGCGTGCAAGTGTGCGCAGCGTGCTGCGTCACGCTGGAGTTTAGCTTTAAGTAGTCTCTGTCCTAGGTTAAGTAAATGTTGTAAATATTGTCGCGGCTTTGGATCGCCGGGCAGAAATCTTGGGTTCGTCGTTCGTTTCGTTTATTCCAAAAATCAAAGTCCAATTAACACAGCAATAATTTATTTCACTTAACAATACACTCTGACACTAATTACTTTAATAACTAACCCAACAATTAAACTTTACAACTCAATAATCACTATTTAACTCGTATCACAGTCAAACTTTAACTTAACTTACAAATCAATGCCGGCCTTCTTATACATCCCTAATTCTATTCCTGTAAAATCTAGAATACACACGATAATCTAATTTTCCAGATAAAAGTAGAATAATTCGCTAGATTCTAGTATTTTCACCATCGATTCTTGACAGCCTGGCGGACGATATCGTGACACTGCCCTCCTCTTAAGGTTGATCGTCCCGATCAACTTCACGCCCATGATATTTCGCCAATCTGTCCAGATGTACAACTTTCATGTTACTCCTGGTGTTGCGCTGGACTCGATAAACCAAATCATCGATCCTCTTGATTATTCTATAGGGTCCTTCCCATGCTGAAGACAATTTCGGCGATACTCCTTTCTTCCTTGCTGGGTTATACAACCACACTAAATCACCTTCTTGAAATCCGACCGAATTCGCTTTCAAGTCGTATCTGGTCTTCATTCGGTCACTGGCTAGTTGAATATGCTCCCGAGGAAAATCATGGATACCCAGATCGCAAGGTAACCTGAGTTCCCTTCCAAAAACAATTCTAGCCGGACTTTCACCTGTTGAATCGTGAACAGCCGCTCTGTAAGCCATTAAAAATAGAGGCAAATGCTTGTCCCAATCTCGTTGGTTCTTTGCGACCACTTTTGTCAGGTGTTCCTCTATGGTCTTATTGAATCGTTCCACCATGCCATCGGACCGAGGGTGTAAAGGTGTTGTCCTTGTCTTACGAATGCCCATGATCTCACAAACTTTCTTAAAGATGGCAGATTCGAAGTTTCGTCCCTGGTCTGAATGTAATTCTAGTGGCACACCATGACGACTAAAAACTTCGTCCACTAGCACCTGGGCAACAGTGATGGCTTCTTGATTGGGAATAGCGAAAACTTCTGGCCATTTACTGAAGTAATCCATGATAACTAAGATGTATTTGTTACCACGCTCTGACTCTGGGAACGGTCCTGCTACATCTATCGCTATTCTCTCAAATGGAAGACCAACGTTGTACTGTTTCATGGGCCCCCGAGATCTTAGTTTAGGGCCTTTACTGGTAGCACAGATGTCGCATTTTCGGCACCAGCTTTTAACGTCTTCATGGTAGTGAACCCAGTAAAAACGTTCCCGAATTTTGTCCAAAGTCTTGTTAACTCCGAAATGTGCCTCTGAGGTTCCGTCGTGTATTTCTTTTAATACATCTTCCACTCGGTCTTTTGGGATAACCAGTTGGCTCTTAGTGGATTTCCCATCGGCACTTTCCCAAACTCTTTTGAGCAAACCATTTTCTACGGCCAGAGAGTTCCACTGGGCCCACAACGCCTTGTAAATCAAGCTTTTGTTTGACACTTCCCACCATTCTGGCCTACATTCATCATTTTCTTTAAGATGTAGAATTTGCCCGATGTCCTGGTCTGCCTCCTGATCTTCTCTCATTTGCTTGGTAGTTCATTTGTCATCGACGATCAGGCCCGTTCTTCTTACAGCTGGACTAGTGTTTTTCTCATGTATATCGATTCTTTGACAATGTTTGCAATCTTCTTTACATGGCCGTCTAGACAGAGCGTCCGCATTTTTATGCAGGTTTCCAGGTCGATGTTTAATTTGGAAATCGTATTGCTGCAATTTCTCAATCCATCTAGCAAGCTGTCCGTCAGGAGTTTTCATTTCTAAAAGCCATTTTAGAGCTGCGTGATCTGTTCGAATTAGAAACTTGTGTCCGTAGAGATACTTATGAAAATGGTCGACTGCTTTTACTATGGCAAGCAACTCTCTTCTGGTGACACAATAATTTCGTTCCGGCTTTGATAATGTTCTGCTGTAGTACTCCACGACATGTTCTTGTGAATTTTGGATTTGTGAAAGTACAGCTCCAATACTGGTGTTACTTGCATCTGTGTCCAAAATCAACATGCCTTTGTGATCAGGATAGGACAACACTGGGCTCGTACATAATGCTCCTTTCAATTTTCTAAATGCGGAATCGCATTCTTGGGTCCAATTGAATGTTGATTTTTCTTCTGTTAATCGATGAAGTGGAGCAGCTATATTGGCGAATTCTTCCACAAATCTTCGATAATAAGAACATAAACCTAGAAAACTCCTTAGTTCATGTTTGTCGCGTGGTTTTGGCCAGTCCCTAACAGCATCTATTTTTCCTTCCATAACTTGTATGCCCTCTTCAGATACCATGTGACCTAAGAATTCCACTTTCTTTTGAAATAGGAAACACTTATTTGGATTGAGTTTCAAGTTGGCATTCCGGAAGCGGTCAAAAACTTCTTTCAGGTTATTAAGATGTTCTTGGAACGAATTTCCCATAATCATGACATCATCCAAATATACCAGGCAAGTTCTCCATGTAAGGCCTCGCAAAACAAGATGCATCAGTCGCTCAAACGTAGCTGGAGCATTACACAATCCGAAAGGCATTACATTAAACTGGTATAGCCCGCTTCCGGTACTGAAGGCAGTTTTCTCTTTGTCATCGTCATGTATTGCCACTTGCCAGTATCCACTTTTGAGATCCAAGGTGGAAAACCATTTGGAGCCCGATAGAGTTGTTAGTCTATCGTCTATTCTTGGGAGAGGGAAGCTGTCCTTCTTGGTGACGTCATTAAGCTTTCGGTAGTCCACACAAAATCTAAGACTCCCACCTTTCGTCGTAATCAGTACTACTGGCGCGGACCATGGACTATTTGACTCTTCAATGACTCCCTCTTGAAGCATTTTATCAATTTGGTTTTCCACTTCCTGTTGCTTAGCTACTGGCATACGTCGTGGTGGTTGTCTAATTGGGTGTGCCAATCCAGTATCAATTTTGTGTTGAATTAAGCTGGTTCGTCCGGTTTGATTGTCCATCACAAATACGTCTGCTTCTTTCAAAATGAAATCTGTGGCTTCTTGAAGTCTATCTGGATCGAGATGCTTCCATGATTTCGCCAAAGTCTGCATCAAGGTGTCTATATCCAATTTGGATTTCACAAAATGTCGCTTATCTGGTAGGTCACAGTTCGATATTTGCTCCACTGGTTCGAGAGCTCCAATAATGTCTCCTTCTTTTATTCTTACTGTTTCGGAAGAAACATTGGCAATTCTTATCATAATGTCTCCATTTGTTCTTACTAGAGTCTTTCCAACAAGAAATCTTTCTGGTTTATCTCCAATGAAATTACGTGTTAGCCCAACGCAGCACCCAGGGTTTGTTTCCAATCTTCCGCAAATGATCTTCTCAGTACTTCCAGGAATCCTCACTGGGGTTGTGGCCAAGATCTTAACGGCATCGGATTCTTCTTGTGTTGTTAGGACAATTTCTTCATTACCAAATTTAAGGATGTTCATGGAAGGATCAAAAGAGAAACCATGTTGGCCGATCAAATCCATTCCCAAAATAAAATCATCTTCTATGTCGGCGACTAATGTTCTGTGCCTGAAGGTGGTAGATCCAAAAGTGAGCTCAACCATAGCTTCTCCTTGTACTGGTGCAGATTCGCCGGTGACTGTTCGTAGTGACAGGTTTCTAGTGAGCGGTTGGATTGCCCGAGACTTGACTAATGTTCTTCTAATTATGGAAACTTCATCACCCGTATCAAAAGTAATGGGTTTCAATTCTCCATTAATTTGTCCTTCGAATTTTAATCCTCTATAATGACTGCCCAATGATTTTATGTGAACAACCCTGGGGGCTTCGTCATTACTAACCAGCATTCGCCCCTCCATACTGGTTAGTTCTCGTTTCCCTGACTGTTATTAAGGCTGGCGTCTCTTGATCTCGAAAAGCGTTGGAAGCGATCCCTTGATGGAGAGGGCATTCTTACTCTACAATCTCGTTGGATGTGTCCAACCTTATGGCAGCGATAACATTCTAATCGATTTCTTTGTGTTGGTGTTTGTCTGGAGTCGTTTCCCGTTTTTCTGTCTTCTCGTAATATTTTCTTTAATTCCTCCATGAAATTACTCATAAGGTTCTCGAAACTGCCATCCTCTTTTGATGATTGTTTTTCCTTTGGGTCCTCAATGGACACTGCTCGTATTCTGGGTCGTGAGGCACCAAAGATTGCTTCCAGTTCTAATGCTCGGACAAGGGCTTCGCTACTTTGTCTGAACTTGGACATTCTTAGGTTTTCCTGGATCTTCGAATCTCTGAGACCATCAATAAACGCAGATACTGCCATCCATTCCTGCATGTCTTCCCCAGCTGCAGGAAACGCCAAACTCACTAGTCTTTTAACTTCCGATTCGAATTCTTGTAGACTCTCGCCGGGTTTCTGAACTCTTGATTTGACTTGAGCTCTGAATACTTCTTGTCTGTAATGGTCTCCGAAGCGAAGTTCTAAAGTTTGACTTAGATGCTGGTAATTCTGTTGGTAGACTGAAGGAATGGACTGAAGAAGGTCTAAGGCAGGTCCTCGTAGCGCCACTATTAGTGCTGTAGCTTTTTCTTGGTCGTTCCATCCATTGGTGTTTGCAGCAGCTTCAAATTGTCGAATATACATGGTCCAGGATGTAGAACCGTCAAAAGTTGGTGGTTTTATCTTCATACTGGAGAATGCTCCAACACTAACTGGATTGATGGACTGTATCTCTAATTTACGCACCTTATCTTCGAGTGCTTGAACTTGGTCTTCCACTTCTTGTCTTAATTGCTGAACATCGTCTTTAACTTCTTGAACATCGGTTTTGACTTCAGCTTTCACTTCCTGAACGTCGTGTTTAACTTCTTGCACATCGTCTTTAACTTGTTCAATTTTCTGGTCTAGGTTAGCGACAGTTTCTTGTATGGTTTGGAATATTTTCTGCAGTCTTCCAAGGTCCTCCTGCCGTTCCTGTTGTCGCCTAGCTTCTTCTTGTTGTCTTCTAGCTTCTTCTTCTTGTTTTTCTTTTTGTCGTCTGGCCTCTTCTTGTTGTCGTCTAGCTTCTTCTTCTTGTTTTTCTTTTTGTCGTCTGGCCTCTTCGTCTTGTTTCTCTTGTTGTCGTTAAGCTTCTTCGTCTTGTATTTCTTGTTGTCGTCTGGCTTCTTCGTCCTGTTTTTCTTGTTGTCGTCTGGCTTCTTCGTCTTGTTTTTCTTGTTGTCGTCTGGTCTCTTGAAGCTCCAACATTTTGCGCAGAAGTTCTTCAACTTTTTGTTCGTCCATTTTGGCTTGTTGTCTTGTGATAGGCATATACAGAATGTTCTAGAATTTCCCTCGAACTTTCTTCAAATATCTTTTCTGGTCTTTGCTCGAAGTTCCAAACACGCCGGTGAAGTCACAAATTGGATAACTTGCTTTATTCTAGAATAGAATGTTCTGGAATTTTCTTGAAACTTCTTTTCTAGATGTCGATTGATACAGTAAACACGTCGGTGAAGTCACAATTTCGATATCTCCCTTGGTTTCCAAATAGAATGTTCTAGAATTTTCCCGAAACTCTTCGAAAAACCTCTTTTGAATGACGATTGATGTTCCGAATACGTCGGCGAAGTCACAAATTCGATATCTCCCTTAGTTTCCAAATAGAATTTTCTAGAACTCACTCGAAGATTCAGTATCACAGTCTAAATCGGGTATAGAGTCACTTCCGGGGTAATTTACACGATCGGTTAAGTCTCTTTTTGTGATTGTCACTGTTTGCACTGCACTAACTGTCCCAGTGTTCACTTAGTGTTCAGTTTTTACACTACACTAGTGTCCCCACACTTCCGCAATTGGATTTCACTTTGCAGTCTTTTATATCCTACTTCTGGCACCAGTGTCGCGGCTTTGGATCGCCGGACAGAAATCTTGGGTTCGTCGTTCGTTTCGTTTATTCCAAAAATCAAAGTCCAATTAACACAGCAATAATTTATTCCACTTAACAATACACTCTAACACTAATTACTTTAATAACTAACTCAACAATTAAACTTTACAACTCAATAATCACTATTTAACTCGTATCACAGTCAAACTTTAACTTAACTTACAAACCAATGCTGGCCTTCTTATATATCCCTAAATCTCTTCCTGTAAAATCTAGAATACACACGATAATCTAATTTTCCAGATAAAAGTAGAATAATTCGCTAGATTCTAGTATTTTCACCATCGCTTCTTGACAGCCTGGCGGACGATATCGTGACACTATTTTAGTTATAAGGGCCCCAGCCCGGTAGCTTTAAGTATTTATTGTACATATTGAATGGTTAAATAAAGAGATTTTGAGTTTGAGTATATGAAAAGCAGTGGGTAGGTAATACATATTCTTCTATTGTTTTAGATATGGCCACTAAAAGGCAGCAATGGGATGAAGTTCACATGGAACAAGCCATTAGGAATGTATACAGGCAAAAAAAGGGGTATAAGCTGGCTGCTAAAACTTTTGACGTCCCAAAATTACGTTAAGAAGATTGGCCACGAATAAAGGTGCTCATAAACAGGGGCTTGGAAGAAAACGAGCCACTTTTTCTAAAGATATTGAAAAAGAAATTGTTGATCACATCATCGACATGGAATCGCGCCATACCCACAAATGCTATTAACTCCTAGGAAAACAGGAATACATCCGTTTAACCCGGACGTTTTTGAAGATTGGCAGTTTTCACCATCTTTAACCACCGATAAACCTCGAATAACTCAAGAGGATGTCCTTGAACCAAAAGAAATTCTTTCATTGAAAATATGTTTCAATTGAAAAGTTCTGTGTCTTTGCCAGGACCTTCTACTACACAAAATATTACCAAATTGCCAGTTCTCAATGTATCATCCAGCTCTTAATATATCGGTCAAAGTTATTTGTCATCCGCCTTCAGTCGCTGATATTCAGTCAATGCAAAGGAGGGGTGGAAAACGGGTGGTAAAAACAGGAACGTTGAATTTTAACCAGAACTTGATGATCTCAAAGAAATAGCTCGTCATAAGGTTATCAAATTAAGAAAACCCAAAGCGAGAACAGTGGAACGACAAGTTTTCGTATGCAATAAAGATTTTGCAAGTGACGACAGCGATGAAGAAAATCAAGCGGCTCTTGAAACATCTGGAGCAAGACAATTCGGACGATGCCGCATACTTTGTAATGAGCTTTTCTCACAATCAAGATCAAGGGAAAAGTGGACTCGGTGTCAAGTCTGTAACTCTTGGGCCACAATGTTGTGCGCCGGAAGTTAGCCCTACATGCAAGTTGTTCGTTTGTGAACTGTGTGAATAAATGCCTATAGCAATAGACTTGTTATTCTCCTGTTTTTATTGTTGACTTTTGTGGTTTTAATATTTATTATTTTTCGAAGAATTATGTACAATTTATTTTATTTTAGACTTTATTATGGGGGTTGTTTTAAATAATGTGATCTTTAAGCTTTTTGACGTAGAAGTTTTTTGATTAAAATATTAGAAACAAAAAAAATTGTCATCGTTTTCCATAGATATTCAAAGTGGTCCATCAAAGGAACGTGTACTCCTATGATGGACCCCTCAAACTAATTTTAAAAAAATACTGTAAAAATTTAATTTATCTATCTAATCAAAAATACAATGCAGGTTTTGAAAGCCCTTATCAAGGCCCGTAAAATGAACTGAAGCGATCTACAAAATATTCATAAATATAAAAATTCTAAGGCATTATTCTTAAGGGGGCCATCATCGGCATACTTCCTCTAATAATAAATCAATTGTTATAAAAAAGCAGTTTCTTTGAGAATAATTCATTCACTTAGAGCTATTATAGATTAGCAAAGCAAATCTGGATTTATAAAAACATATCGACAACGATAAACTTTGACAACGAATTTAAATTTCCTTCTTCGGTTGCATTTTTGGCAGGTTGTCGGAACTTCCTGTCTGCATACCGCATCGAACGATGTCTTTCTATCCCAAAAGAATGAGAGAAAATAATACGTTCGTATTCGTTCTGGCGAATAAAGGCCTCAGCCTCGCCGTCTAATTGTAATCCGAAGACAAAAACCGACGGGCGAGCGATACGCCGGGCAATATTATAAAATATAAAACCCAGCCAAGTTGGACTTGTCAACCGCGGTAGCTTTATAACTTATTTATGTTAAATTGAACAATACAATACCACCCCCGAGCATCTACGTATATTTTATTTTAAATGCTGTAAATTGAAATAATGTACAAAAGATACAAGGGATTACAAATAAAATATTTACGGTACTAAATTTTACTGCCTATATAAATTCATTAATAATTCCACGTGAATTAAATAATGGAAGAGGCTGTTGGTTGATAACGTGCGGCTTATTGGATTTTGAAAGAAGAGTTCCAGTGGCGGAGCTTTACGGACCTTATAAAGCAAAAACTACTGAATAGTAGGTTATATGCGTATTCAGTTTTGTGTGATTTTTACTTACCTCGGTAGTAAGAGAAGTAGCTATTGTATTCACGTAAAAAATCTACCTCGCCGAGATTTTTTCACATTTATACGTTTTCAGGTACCTAATTACGAAAATAATGATTTCTCAATTCCGTCGGTCTGTCTGTCCATCTTCCACTCTTTCGGTCTGTCGGCACTCTAGCTCCATAACGGCTCCACCTAGAATAACAATTTTTGGTATAGGTACCTATAAGTTAGTTTCAAGTTAAATGGTATAAGTATGTATAGGTGATAGGTGCATTGTTTCACAGACCGAAAATCGCCATGTGCTAAACTAAAGTTGTTTTCGCGTTTTCTCCTTTTTTCCATTCATTAGGTACCCATTTTTTTTGTTTATACCAACCGAATTCAGTAGGTAATTACAAACTGATCCTATCAACAACGTGTATCTGTTTTAGAAATTTAGTCTCAAATCTAGTCCTATTAGAACAAAATTGATACATGCGAATTCCTACCTACTTTGTTACTTTTAGAACGATATAATTGCAATTTTGTAGTAGTAATAGGATTCTGCTATGGAAAATATTTCGTTTAAAGAAACTTTAGAGTCAACTAGGAAACATTTGTAGGAAATAAATAGATGTTGAATAAATATTTATAAAAGTTTCCTCTACGATGTCACATGGCGTTACGGGAGTTCCAGAAAAAGGTAAAATAACCAAAAATCATTTTTTTGGGTTTCATGGCGGATATTAATAATATGAGACGTTTCACGCACATGCGACTCAATTTCAGGTCGGACACGTCAGAAGAAGGCACCGGCACCGGGGCAATGAAAAGAAAAGCCAGTTGAACAACATATAATGGCTTTTCAGGTAGGTCAGTGACAGCGACCATCGGTCTTCTTCTTTTTGCTTCTTTTTCTGATCGCGGGACCCTATTCTTCGTCGTTCGGACAGCCGAACGGCTCGACTTTTGCTGACTTGAGCCACCAAGTCGAGCCTGCAAATTCTTACCGAAATATTTTTATGGGAACATTGGAGCAGCGGAATTGAATAGAAAAATTTAAAAGAAAAATTCTTTATTATTGTGATCAAAACACACAATAAGTTGTTGTTGTTTTTGTGCGAGTATGACATTTCCAAAGAAGGTACCTACTTTATAGCGTGACAAGTGGGTTTTTACTTTATTTTTGTATCTCGAATAAATATTTATTTATCAATTTTCCATTACTTTTTCAATTATCTACTGATCAATCAACCATCGCCATTCAAATACCACAGAACTTATAACTCGTGTACCTACATACCAACTGTAAAAAAAAATTAGCTCCACCTTCCTTTATTGTTATATTGTACAAGGTCGTCTATTCGTTTAGGTTTAGAATCCACTTCTAAATAAGCAGGTAGTTTAGTCCCCTTCTCTCTTGCTTCTAATCTTTGACGACCATTTTAAGACGAGCTTATGAGTTTGGTGGCTCAACATTTCGTGTCAGGTGACCAATAAGATATCGGTTTCTGCCCATGAATGCTAAAGGAGGGTATTGTTATCAGTTAATAGATTAAAAGCACATAATATTAAATAAATGAATTAACCGATACCACACATTTGCGAAATTAGTAGAAATTTCAACGAACATCTGGCCTTATTGCGTTTTGGCACGACTTGTAATACTAGAGGTGTATTCTTCTTAACAATTATTATCACTTTCAGTTTGATCACTTGCAAGTGATCCTGATCACTTCCGTTCACTTGTACTTAAAAGAACAATAACTGATCCGTGACAACATGCGCATGCGCCAAAACCACAAGTCCTAACCTAGCTTTTTTGTTTTTCAAAATTTCAAAACAAAACAACAACAAGTGGAAGTGTTTTTTTTTTGTATGTTGTTAATTTTATTTGTGTGACTACTTTCTACCCTCAATTAATGGCAAATTTAGTGGATGCATTTGTAAGAATTTAAGTATTGCTTATCTTTGAAATACTTTTTAAGGCATTTTTAAACAAACGCTTCAACAAATGCATAAGCCTAATTAAACTTTTATGCCTTTTCATTATTTTTCATTAATTTTTTAGGAGTTGCTCGCTGAGAGCCCTTTGCCAAGCTCAAATGATTCCTCATCATCATCCTCTCTTTCATCATTTTCCAGTGAAGATGAGTATCTCCATCGACGAAAAAGGGTGAGGATTGATAATTTTATGAGTGTGATCACAAGATACGATGATCAATTTCGATCCCACTTTCGATTGAATAGATGCATGATTCCACCTTTAGTCGGTAAGTCAAGAAATAATAATTATGATTTGTTTTGTCAAGATTGTGATTTCAATTTACAACAGTAATTTTTTTTTAGAGAGAGTTACACATCTGTTTTGTGAAAATGAAATTGGTTGGCCCAAGGTATCCGCGAAAAGGGTATTTATGTTTTGTTGTGGTACCTTGCGAATAAAGAAACATTTAGACAAGTAAGGGCTGGTTCGACAATTCAGGTATATCCCTAGTATAGGCTATACCTAGAATAAAAATTCATTATTGGGTTCGACAATTGCCGTATAACGATATTCGGAGAATACATTAGGGTATAAGTTATCCGGCCGTCCTCGACCGTATATACTCGGAATAAAGTTATACTGTCTTTCTATTGGTCGGAGTTGAGCTTGATTATCTGTGCTGATTGATAATCAGCTGTTAGTGTTTGTTTGTCGGTTTTTCCGTTTGTCAACGTGCATAATAACCTAAAAACTATTTTTTCTACTACCGTGCGTAAAGTACTCACTTTACGCACTATTCAGAAGACGTAAAATTTCTCTTCACGCCCTAGTGCGTAAAGTAGTTCACTTCACACACTAGTGCGTAAAGTAATGTCAATGACAGATGTTGACCTGTCAAATTGCTATTTTTCTGGTAAATTACTTCACGCACTAGTGCGTAAAGTGAAAATACTTTACGCACTAGTGCGTAAAGAATTTGTCTAAATTTATTTTTTTACACATATTTGATTGGTAGTTGAAACAATTTTGTATGCAATACGTGCGTAAAGCACCTTTTTTCACTCATGTGATTGTCAAGATTCACATTCATGAAAAAAGGTTCACTTTACACACTTGTTGCATAAATAACTATTAAATTTTAAAATTGGTAATTGAAAATTAATAAGTAAGTATGGTTTATTTTTTTCCAAGATAGATTTTGGCATTGTCAACTTTGAAACATAAACAATGCCGCTAATGCAGCTTATTGGTCGCTATTGTAAAACTGATGTCAACCTGCAGAAACACCTCATTTTGCGACCATTTAGGGTCGAGCGTTATTGTTTATGTTTCAAAGTTTTCAATGTCAAAATCTATCTTGGGAAAAAATAAAGTGTAGAAACTTTGTAAGAAGGTATCATAATTTTTTTTCTGAGAAAATCCAGAAAACCTGGTTTATGTTAATTAATTATTCTATACCTAAGCTGAAAGGATGTACTTGGGTTTACAATTGAATACCTAAAATTACCATAATACGAATAAAAATTATACAAAATTCCAAAATATGTCTTTCCATGGTGCAAACACGACGCAAACACAAATAAATTAATATACACTCAACCAAATAGTAGCATAAATGAAAAGAAGTTGTTCTTTGATTTAATGAACAATTCATTAAAATCGGTCCAAAGAACTGCTTCTTTGATCACATGAACTCTACGTTATTGAAGGAAGAACAATTTCTTAATTCCTAGTTCGATTCATCTTGTGTATGAACAACAAACATTGAAGTATGTGGCAAGATTTTTGTATTAATGAAACTTTCCATAGTGACAATGAACATCGTTCTTAGTTTATATGTAATTTTTCATTGGCCTGATGAACAGACGGCATAATATTTATGAAGCCCAGATATAATTCGATGAAACCCTTTCATTGTATTTATGAATCAAAATCTTGAATACTAAGAATTTCATTCATTGTATTTATTAATGCCGTTTTCAATAATATGTACCCTATTCTTTATTTTTATTGAATTATGCCTTAAATATACTTATGATTTTAAATGGGGTACAGGGTCATTTTTTATGTTTGCGTGACCCCTTTACTGGTGAATATGAGCAATAGGAAAAAAGCTTCTAATGCAAAAGTTGTATGATTTCTTCGTATCATCTTCCAGAATTGTCAAACAAACCAATGGGCATCCCAAAATCTGAAAATTCAAAAATCTAAGTAGGTACTTATGTATTTTTATTTCAAATGACACTAACTGTATATTGTACTATCTTTGAAATCCTCCTTAAATCCTGTTTCCATAAATATATATTACTATGTCTATGTTTGTTCCAGCTGTTTTTGAACTATCAACATCCAAAGTTTCTAAAACAAGCCACGTCAGAAAATTAGATTTGATGTCTTGTCTTGGCTGGTTTCCTTGCCTCAGCTATGAAACAGTAGCTACGGCATTGAATCTTGTGCTTTTCTACCTAGTGGAACAAAACCATTTAACAAAAATATATCGATGAAAAAAATTACAACTTGATTTGAAATTGGGTACCTATACTTACTTTTAGAGACTTCAGTATGCCTTAGAAATTCTGAGGAGCTCTTGACGCTCTTGTCTTTCACGTTCTCCCCGGATGACATTAAAATCTGTAGGTCATTTCTTTCGCATTCCCATTTTGAGCATCAAAGTCCTACCTACATAATAGGTATACATATTATGGAGGTAATAGAGGTATACAACTTACCTTTTAGAAAAAACCGGCGACAGGTATAACCCACTTTCTATTCAACACCTCGAACAACACAAGATCGAAAAAACTGACTAGGACGAAGTACGTAGCAATGCATCCAGAAAATAGAAATGTAAATATTCTTATTTCAACATATTTTTCTATGTCGTTGCCCGACTGCAGACCTTTGCGCATGTGCTTAGGAACTGTGTACATTAATGCCATGAACTGTTCATTGTATTTATGATTTATCTTGATCTAATGGTTACAGCTTTGTTTCTAGGAATATTTGCTTGTTTTAAATGAACCGTACATTGTATCAATGAATTTCTTTCTTGAAAGGATAAGTTTCTAGTAAGGCTATATGAACCATATTCATATTATTTATATTAATATTCATTTATATTATGAACATTCCGTGGAAGCTCCGTCAAAGAAATTTTCTTCAATATCAGGGTTTAATTTCATAATATCAATGAACTTAGTTCATGTAACCGATGCACTATTGAACATAGATTCATGTAGATAACTATTCATAACTTACTGAAGCATCATTCTTTATTCCAATGATAGCTGTTCATGAAAT
The DNA here is from genome assembly GCA_917834065.1 of Ceutorhynchus assimilis. NCBI lineage: Eukaryota > Metazoa > Arthropoda > Insecta > Coleoptera > Curculionidae > Ceutorhynchus > Ceutorhynchus assimilis. The sequence goes on from OU892277.1 coordinate 45,603,332, forward strand.
CATGATACTTACAGTTTTCTGTACTTAGGATTAATGTAAATTTCACTGAATCAATGAAAATGTAATTGATGAGAGCAGTTCATTGATATTATGATGAGGATTTTTTTGAGTGTAAGCAAAAACAAAAAAGGTAGGTTCAGTTCACAACTCATTTCTTAAACCCTTGCTATTTTACCGGCATCTGTCAAAAAAATGGTTGCCTCGAGTAACTAACTTCACGTTTCTCGGATAATCTCGGAATAACTATACGGCTCTTGCAAAATCATTGTCGAATTGGCGGTCAGATATACTCGGGATTAATCAAGGTATAAGATATTCGGGATATTACAATACTGAGATTTATACTGGCATTGTCGAACCGGCCCTAAGTGATAGGTTTGGAATCACTGAAAGCTCTACACATGGAATTATAAAAAAGTTAACCAGATATTTCACCCTTATCAGTCACGAGTTTATTTGCTGGCCAAATGAGGTCACGAAAAGAGGTGTCGCTTTGGCCTTAGAAGCGAAGAGTGGCTTTAAAAGGGTAATTGGTTGTATTGATGGAAGCCACATTTCAATTAATAAACCAGAAGATTACATTAACAGAAAAAAAGTATTACAGTGTGTTATTACAAGGTACCTACTGTTGACAATTCTGGACAATTCATAAATATATATGTTGGCGAGCCTGGATCAATCCATGCACGAATTCTGACAAAATCAAAAATATTTGAAAGGGCTGATGCACTTTTCCAAGAATTTAGTCTCTTAGGGGATTCTGCTTATCTATTGAGATGGTTAGTCCCTCCATTTAAAGACAATTGCCATTTAACTGAAAATCAGAGGCAGTTCAATTATCGGCATTCTTCAACAAGAATCATTGTTGAGCATGCATTTGGTCTATTAAAGGGACGATTTAGAAGATTGCAACATTTTGACCATAGGGATCTTCAACCTATCAATCAATGCATTGTAACTGCTTGTGTGCTGCATAATATGTGTTTAAGAGAAGGAGATTTGGGAGAGAATTTTATATTTGAAGAAGAGAAGATTCAAAATGAACAAGATAACGAATATCATCAAGCAGAACAAGCAAGGGATAGAATTTTTTTGGAAATGTTCCAGATTTAAGGGCTTGAATAAATAATCATATTTTAACAAAGTTCCTACACCAAAACAACAGCGAACAGAATAATGTGCCTACATTAAAAACTATAAAAAATAAGAACAAATTAATAAAGAAACTTCATAAATTATATTAACTTTTCTTATTTCTTTGCCTAAACAAAAAAAAAAATATTGGGAATTTCCAACATTACTCCGCTTTCTTTTTGAAGTTGCAGGGGCAATTGAATTTGATTCACTTTGATGTGGGAAGCCAGAACTGCTGCTGGGCTTGGAGCTATCACATTCACTGTTATAAGCTAGCTTATTAGGGTCCAATTGCTCAATACCTATATCTAGAGTGAAGGAAGTATCGTGTGCCTTATTAGAAGGTTTATTTCCTAATATGTCATCCAACCTTTCAAAAAATTTTAATTTTTTTGGTGTTCCCTGTCCAGTTTGCGAGATCGTCTTTAATTTTTTTATATGTCATTAGTAGATTCAGCCATTTCTTCTCGCATTGTGCAGGAGATCTCTAAAAAAAAAATTAGACCCCGTAGATTCCTTCATGAAATACAATTTAATTTTAGAAAATTCTATGATATTGTTGAATACTTTCAAACACCTATATGAATTACAAAAATGGCTAACAGGTAGTTATACTAGTTATTAGAGAAATAATTAGGCCTATGATGTATCCGGTCCTGTTATCTTAACGGCTGTGTTATGGCTCAACATCTATTGCTGTCGCTATTTTGACGTATAGAATGAACAGTGACAAATAACTTAACGTTGCTGTTAAAATAACAGAGAATGATACATCATAGGCCTGAATATCTTTAATAAAATTATGGAATGTATTTTTGGCCTAAGACGAAAAAAAAAACAGTAGCTTTAGCAAAAACAGCGAAACCATATTAAAAGGTGTATTTCTAATAAAAATAGTAGATTTTCGTCCTCGTTTTCATCAGTAGGTATATGTTTGTTTATGAAATATGTGAACACAAATAAAATACTTACAACAATTTTGAGAGTAGAGAGATCTACGGCCAGACATCCTTGCGTCTCTTCAAGGATTGAAAGTGTTCCAAATTGTTTTCATAGGCAGTGATAAGAGCCAAGGTCTCATTGTCACTCCACAATGAACAATCATTGGTGTTTGCTGATGCAAGTGGTACCTTGTCTTGAGAAGAACAATCCTCAGAGTCCTGGGGGTCTTGCTTTGGTTCCAAAAATTGAGTTTCGGGAATGCTCACTATTTCACCCACTACAATAAATTTTAATTTTTTTTTTTGAAAAAGATAGAATAGCTGGGCTTTCTAGCTTAAATTATATTTTTCATTATCAGCCTGACACCACATGAATTTCATGATTATTTCTTCAGTTACCATCACCGGATTTATTATGTTTAGTATACAGAAAAATGATATGAAGTTAGGTACTTTTTACTTTGTTTCCTGCCCAAAATCTACCTACTTGAAAAATAATGGAAATCCCCGCTGGTGAGTGATGCTTTGGTTTATATACCTCGAATTTAACAATTATCATTTACTTACGTATTAACCCTAATTAAAGATTTAATATAACTTATTATAGGAGGATTAGGAGGTAGATATTTACCATGAATTTTACTTACATTCTGTATCAAAACAAAGAAAACACCCATTCTCATCAGTCACTCTATTTCCTGCTTGGTCGGTTACCGGCATAAGCTTTTTTGCATCTTCAGATTCCATATTTATTCACACCAATTAAATAAACCCAAACTAACATTAATTTCTCGGTAGTCGGTATGAATTTCGGAACTTTGATTGCAGTTTGTTTTGTTTTATTTTTCCTTAACCTAGCAAAATTTGAGTAAACGTCAAAATACGTTGAAGTGATCAAAATGAACAAGGAATTTTTCCGATCACTTACGTTCAGAATAAAGTTAGCCACATAAATTCTAAAAGAACGCTATCACTTTCAGTTATATCACTGATAATTGACTAGAAAGAATACGCCTTAGGTACTAGGTAGTTATCTATCATTCTGATCGTAGAATGAAGAACCACTTAAAACCTAGAGAAAGGTGGACGTTATCAATCCATGACTATGAAACAAAGCTATCTCCAAACATGTTGATGTTTAATATTGTTCAGATTGGGAAGACAGGAAAGATAGAAACGGTTTTACGAAATTTCGTTTATACTTCTGGTGATCTTCAGAGCGAATTGGATATTTTTTGAATTCTGAGGCGAAATTTCTCCCCGTACCTATATTGCCATTTTCAGAGTCCCCGTATGACTAATTTTATTTCGGACTTACAATTTCACAATGTTGCCCATCTAAAGTCAAGTAAAAGTTAAACGGGTGCATTATAATAATTATGCAAATAGACCGTCATTTTAGGTGGCGCCTTGGCAGGATCCTTTTTCGATAATTTCACACTATTTCTTTAGCGCATGAAAAAAAAAGCCATAGGGCATGGAACTACAGGGCTGCACCTTGTGAGCATTAAACAAATTAAATAATTTTCATATAAACCAACGAGGAGTGCAATAGTTGAACAGTCCCACTTGCCATCGGCTTTTTTTAATTCGTTGCTTCCATGAATTAGTAACATAAATTGAAATTTATAGGTAGATACGTACGCGGTTTACCGTATATTGTATTACTCTACTTCACTTATTTAAGGGATGTGTACTAAACAAAGCGAGTTCCATCTGGATTCACATTTTTTCCTGTTTTTTTTTTGGCTCCAACTTAACAGGAAAATGAATGCAATACCATCAATAGATCGTCATGATTATTGGTAAATTTTCTTGAAGAAGTGCGTTCGAAAATTTATCTATAATCTCTAGAATATAAAATGACTAGGAAGATAGGTGGGTAGTTACATTTACGTAATGCTACCACTTTCAATTAAATTATTTGGATTGTAACAATTTCTTGTGTTTATTAACTTAGTTTTGATCTAAGCAAAAGACACGTCCGTGGGCCTCATTGCAACCCTGAATTTTAAGCTCCCAGGAAAAAAAATCGGCCGGAAAGTTTTAAAACCGTATACCTTTCTTATAGTTCGTATTTTGCACGCAACCCGCCTATTCGTCTGATGCGTATCCAGCCCGGACCTTCCCCAACGTGGGGAAGTCAAACCGGGGTCCAAAAGACCCAAATTCGGTGGCAGCTGACGCCACGACCGCCGGCCGCCACCATGGCCCAGCCAATTTAGATTTTTGGCACAGATTAACTGCCGGACAGGGCCAGACGGTAAACCCTAATTAGGAAATTATTACGTAACAACGAATTTAGGCCTCGGGTTCATTCATTAGTCGGTTATTTGTTCGTTCACTCTATACACGCGGCATTTAACTTATTTGCCAAAACTTGTCAATGAATTTGTGTATTTGTTTTTGTATTAAACCTGCTCTTTTTATGTTTTTATCTAATGATTCAATATAATTGAACTTATGAGTTAAACTACATAAGGTTTAATTGTTTCTGTTCCTGCACTAAGTTGCTCATTTTTGTTTTATGTTGAATTGTTTTGTTTAAATTTGAATTTTGAAGTTTCGGGAATTTATATTTTCTTCAGTTTTTTTCATTTTATACCTACTGTCCAGTCTGGTTTACATAATAGTTAGGTGAAAAGTTGGTACTTTTTCTTCTCACTTGTCACCTAGGTAATATAACTAAAACTTTTGAAATTTGAATACTAACCTTAAAATGTTTTTCACAAAGGTAAACATAGGCCCTGTTCGGGTTTGAGAAAAGGACGGTTCTAGAAAGGTTCAAAGCAATCGCACTGCTTAATATTGAAAGAAAGAGGCACAATTACCATTGACAAGAGTCCCCCGTGAATTTCAACCAAATTTCAATATTTTAAAAGTATCTACCTAACATCATTGCAAAAAAACATTTGAAATGTAAACAGGATCTTATGTCTGTGATAGCAGATACAGCTTGTCAAAGTACGTAGGTCCTGCTATGATATGCTTAGGAAATATCCGAAGAAATATCCCTAGTGTGATGTTTATGTTTGTTGTGTTTATTGTTCATTAAATAAGAATGTTTCAAGTAATTGGTTTAACTCATTTATTCTCAAATTAATAATGATTCCTCAAAACAAGCCACATTCTCTAAACTCTAAAAGTCAGGTTAGGTTCTCTTCACAGGCTGACTTTTGTTAATGTTTAGACAGAGGAGCGGAGCTACGTTCCGAAATTATGAACACTATATTTCTCCCCTACTTTAAATGAAAGAAAACTTACTCACAAAATAAACCTCAACTTTGATATAGTAAGAAAGTAGATGAGGTATTTTTAAACATTAATCAGAATCAAAATCTGTAGCGTAATCTTCTAATCGACTAGGCTTCTTCCGATTACGTTGAGGTCTTAGCAGTCATTTCGCTAGAGATGTATTCGTCGACATCTGTATTAGAGGTACTAGATTTTTCATTTTCATATTCTTCCTAGGGATCTACATATACAATGTCGTCATCTTCGTCGTAGGAACTTTGGCTATCTTGAGGGGAAAGTGATGCATAGTCATCTTCTTCTTCTTCGTCTTCTGGTTCACGAGTTGAAGAGTTTGGACTAATTGGTGTTAAGATGTTTTCCAACGTTCCATTATGTGTTTGTCGGAGGTTAATTTTCCACGAAGTGCTCAAAGGTTTAATGTGTGGTGGCTTAGGGTAGGTATTAGGAGGAATGGGTTTGGTAGATGATGGTTTTGAGATAATGGGGTAGAAAAGCTTAAAAAATGATGAGTTTGTTTTTATACTCTCTCCATCTCTCTCTGCAATTATTTGTGTTCCTTGCACTTGTTTTATTTTGTACGGATTCGGATCAAATCTGGGTGTGAGGCTGTTCTTTTTGATCTGCTTGCATAAAACAAGATCTCCCATTTTAAAGCCGTGGGTGTGTGTGTGTGTGTCTTCTATTGTCGGCATATTCATTATGCTTTCTTCTGTTCTCTTCATCTTCGTGTTTTACCGTGTGATGTTGTTCATGTTGAGTTTCTTGGGTTGGTAACATATTGTTAATGTTTCTTTGAAATACCAATTCAAACGGTGTTCTTTCTGTGGTTGAGTGCGGTGTGCTACGATAATTTAAAAGATATTGTTGGATCTGTGAATCAAATTGCTTCGTTTCCAAGTAAGCACAGACAAGTGACTTTTTGAATGTCTTTACGAACCTCTCCGCTAAACCATCCGCTTCGGGCCAATAAGGAGTAACTCGTAAGTATTTTACGCCAAGACTTCCCAAGAATGATTTCATTTCTAGACCATTAAACGGAGGGCCATTGTCTGATTTGATTTGTTCAGGAATTCCAAATGTGCTGAATGTTTTTTCAAATATTGTTTTAATGCTAGAAAAGCTTGTGGAAGGTACTACTTCTGCTAGTGGGTATCTCGAGTATTCATCTACTAGAATAAATATATATTTATTATTGGGAAACGGACCGACAAAATCTATATCTAGATGACTAAATGTAGTACCTGGTAACTTTGATGAAATAATTGGATCTCTATGCCTTGTGTCTGTTACAGCTTGGCAGGGTGTACAATTTTTGATAAATGTTTCTGTTAATTTGTCAATGTTTGGGAACCATACTTTGGCGCGTAGCAACTGTTTCGTCTTCACTATACCCATGTGTCCTTTATGTGCCAACTCTATAGCAGACCTTTGAAGTGAACTTGGCAAAATAATGCGTGTACCTCTTAGAACTATGTTGTCTTGAACGGTTATTTCATCTTTGATTTTATTAAATGGTATTAATTCTGACTGATTCCAATTGTTTTTGCTGTTTCTTATTGTATCTATTAGCGCTGTTAGTACTCTGTCATTAGCAACTTGTTCGACTGTCATGGCTTTAGGTATTGATGTGTGTATTAGGAAGTTTACATATTCTTCAATTTTGGTACGATCTGACACAGTTTCAAGCGGATGTCTGGATAAATAATCAGAAGGGTTTGATTTTTAAACTTTAAATTTATATGGTTGGATCCTTAGTAGAAGTCTCTCGATGCGAGCACTAGGACATGAATGACTATTTCCTAAAATTTTCACAAGTGGTAAATGATCAGTATGAAGTGTGAGTTTTGAACCGAACAAATATATATTGAAATGTTGAATTGACCATTTGCATGCTAATGTTTCCTTTCCTATCTGGCTGTACCTTTTTTTGGACCTGTGTTAATGTTGTACTCGCATAGGCGATTATGTTACTTCCTTGTGTTAGCAATGCACCAAGACCTTCAGGTCCGGCATCAACGAAAAAATCAGTTGGTTTGTTGATATTGAAGTACAATAAAGTAGTAGTCTGTGACAACTGTTGTTTCAAAATTTCAAATGTTCTGTCATAGTCCGACTTCTAGTTCTATTCTGCATTTTTAAGTGTTGAGTCTCTCAATATTTTTGTATTCTCCGCTAAATTAGGCAAAAATTTTGACAGGTAGTTGATCATGCCCAGAAGACTTCTAACTTCTGAAGGCTTTTCTGGTGGTCTCATGTTCAGAATGCTGTTTACTTTGTCAGGGTCTGGTTGGATTTTTTTACTTGAAAACACATATCCGAAAAACTTGATCTACTGAAATACATTTTGAAGGGTTGATTGTTAAATGAGCCTCTTGTAATTTTCTTAAAAGTGCTTCCAATGATGAATTGTATTCTTCAACTGTTTTTCCAAAAACTAATATGTCATCGCTGTAATTGATTACACCTGCCTGGAATGTTAGCAATAACCTGTCTCACAGTATTTTGGAAAATCTCTGCAGCTGCGTTTACTATAAAACTCAATCTCTTGTAACGATAAAGACCTACATGTGTTGAAAAAGTTGTTATGTACCTACTTTCTTCTCTAAACGTTGGTTGATGATATCCATCTTTTAAGTCCATAGTGATGTACCTACAATACTGATCCGTTTAGCTGATTGATGATGTCATCAAGTTTTGGAGTGACGTGTCTTTATCTTAAAACCGCTTTGTTGGCGGATCTCATGTCAACACATAGCCTTATTGTGTCTTTGTTTCGTTTTGGGACTATAACTATTGATGACAGCCATGGTGTAGCACCAGTTGCTTTTTCAATAACATCCTGTGCTTCGAATCTGTTCAGTTCTTCTTCGACCTTAGCTCGAAGGGGGTAGAGGATTCTTCTGTGCCACAGGAGGTATATTCGGATCTATATGAAGTTTAATCTCACATTTTTTTAAATTGCCAATGCCTGTACAGATCTCTGGATAATTGTGATGCACATACTTTAGATCATGAATGTTTGAGTGACATTGTTAGTAGCTCTTATTAAATTCAATCTGAATGATGTGTTATAGCTTAATAATGATTGGCAGTCACCCTGTACACGACTCATTACGTGGTGCAGAGCGAGAAACAGACACTACATTATCGGGGCGGACGCCAACGCCCATCACCAGGTAGGATGGGGAAGCACCGATACAAACGCAAGGGGTGAGTACCTTTTTGAATATTTGAACTCTAACAACGTAGACATTATCAACAAAGGTAACAAACCCACTTTTATTAACGCCGTCAGACAAGAGGTCTTAGACGTGACTCTCTCTGACACATTTACATCTAACACAATAACCAACTGGCTTGTGTCAAATGAACCCTCCCTGTCGGACCATCAAGCAATAAGGTTCGACCTAGAGGCAGTTATAAACCACTCAGTACAGACAAGAATCCCAAAACTCACCAACTGGGTATCCTTTGTGGAGGGTCTGTGCCTGAGTCTAGATGAACTCCCTTCTGACATAACTACAATAGAAGAGCTAGAGGCATCATCTGACAATCTAACAAATGCGATAAAAGATTCCTATGAGAACAGTTGTCCCGTAAAACAGAAGGCAGTCCACAGGGATGTGCCTTGGTGGAACGGGCAGCTGAGACGTCTCCCAACTAGCAAATATATTTTATAATTTTTAACTGTCCGCTGCTATTTTATTTTATAATTAGTTTATTACTGCTCGTCGAACGCCATTTTGTTTTATTAAAATTGCAAGCGAGATAATTAAGCTTCTAAGAAGTATTCTGCTCTATAAGGTAGTCGTAAGAACGTTCTTGGATCAAAAATACAAAACAGTTTAATGACAAATTTTAATATTGTTTTATAAACGTTTACACAATAATTTTATATGACATTTTAGCTCACCGAACAAATCTGTTTTATATTAGATTTATATTGGTGTTATCTGATACTAGTTCATTCGTTTGCGAACATCTATAAAATTGTTTTATTAGCGCTATGTGAAACATTTATAAAATTAATTTACTAATATTTTCTTTCGGATATTATTGCTGTCTAAAGCATTTTGCACTCAGATGGAACCTTAAAAAAATTATTATATAATTATCATGAACTCTGTCATAATAAAAGCTATATATAATAATTATAAAACAAAAAAATGTTTGTGAGGATACAAAAGCATTAAGGAATATATTTATAAAACGAATTAGTCATTCTTGCCCGCCATGCAATCGCCATTGTTTATTGTCAAAATATCATGCCAAAAAACCTGACCAATAAAGAAACAATAATGCGACATACGTTTTCGTAATCAAAGCAATCTTTGATTTTTTTTTTTGAAGACCCGTTACCTGCTAAGAAAATATATAGAGTGTTTTTTTTTGCAGTACGTCTCTGTTTACCTAAAATATACCCATAAATTAAATATTTTATAAAAATCTCTAATAGAGCAAAAACATTTTATAAGAACTCCCAAGGTGGTAAAAGTATTTTATAACATGGAAGCCATATTTTGTGTTGTTTCAACTTCACTTTACGACGGCCATTTTTGAGTGTATAACAAAAAATCATTTTTGCAATGATTAAATGCCTTAAATAACTACTTTAGTATTTATATAATGGTATGAGATGGATCCTTTAAATTATTTTACCACAATCCAAGCCCAAATGAGGAAAAATTACAGATTAAATTTTTGACCTTTTCTGCCAAAACTCAATAATACCCAATATATATGAGGCGCTTGAAAATTTTGCTATATATATCCCATATATTATACCAAAAAATTTCCTTCGCAGTAAAATATCAACCATCAGATTGTAAATCGAATTTGTGTATGTCTGGTATTGGGTTTACATAATATCAGAACCAAATAATGCAATATGGCTGATGTTATTTACTTAAACGTATTTTATTTGTTTCAAAAGATGCAATGTGCTTGCCTTTTTGTTATCTTAAGGACCATTTAAAAATAAATTATTCTCAGTAGGTACAATTTAAGAACAAAAGCTTACTTTTATAGTGTTAGTCAAAACAAAAAAGCTTCATTTGAGATAATGAAACAACTTCTATAAAACTGTTTTATTCTATCTCGGTAAATAGGTATTGTATAATTGTTGCAAACTATGTTTTATAGTAATTTTGTAAATGTTTAAACAATTATCCGGTAAAAGATGTGGAAGCCATAATAAAACATTGGTATAGAACAAAATTGCTGCGCAAGAGTGCGCCCTTTTTGGTTTTATAAGCGTTGTATAAACGTTGTTCGAACGTTTATAGTGACATTGTTATTTTATAATAATAGTTCTGTAAACGTTGTTAGGCCATTTATAAAACATAAATTGTTAGTTCTGAAACAAGATGCCAGAAAACTGCTCAACAAGGCAAAAACTAACGGCAACTGGGCAGACTATAGAACAGCCCTAGACAAGTACAACCGTGAATTAAGAAAATCAAAAAGGAAATCATGGAGACGACAATTCTGCGAGGGGACTGAGGAATTAGCCCCAGCTCAACGTCTCCAAAAAGTTCTTTCAAAAAACCACTCAAACGGAATTGGTCTGCTTAAAAAGCCAAACGGAGAACACTGTACCGACCATACAGAAAGTCTAGAGGTACTACTACAAACTTACTTTCCAGGTTCGGTAATCGTTGAAGCCCTGAACCAGGTCACTCCGCCTATCGAAGGGCAACAAAGCCCTAACGGCAGGAGCAAAAGGCTGGCTGGGAAAATCTTCACAATGAACAGAATAAAATGGGCGATCGATAGCTTCAGACCCTACAAATCTCCAGGCAAAGACGGGATTTTTCCCGCACAACTGCAAAAAGGCTACGAGCACTTAAAGGTACACCTACAAAAGCTCTTTAAGGCAAGCCTGCTCCTAGGGCACATACCGCTATCTTGGAGGGAAGCTAATGTGATATTCATACCAAAAACGGGTCGCCGACCCGAGGACGAACCAAAATCATATCGTCCCATTAGTCTAACCTTCTTTCTCCTTAAGACAATGGAGAAAGCAATCGACCAGTACATCAGAAGCGAAACTCTATTGAGAAGACCGCTCTACTCGAAGCAATTTGCCTATCAGACAGGCAAATCCACGATAAGTGCTTTACACTGCCTGGTTAAAGACATTGAAAAGACAATCAAGTGCAAAGAGATCGCTCTCACAGCTTTCATCGACATAGAGGGTGCCTTTGACAACACCTCACATCAATCAATCGCCAGAGCATTACAAGAATGGGATGTTGAAGTTCCAATTGTAAAATGGATAGAGTCGATGCTAAAACACCGTTACGTTACGGCCAAAATAAACGGAGCACCAGCTACCGCTACCACGGTCAGAGGGTGTCCTCAAGGGGGTGTTCTTTCTCCGCTACTATGGACACTGGTGGTAGACAAAATTCTTACCAGACTGAGTAGTGCTGGATACCAGGTCATAGGTTACGCAGATGACCTAGCCATCGTAATCAAGGGCAAACATGAAGGTATAGTGACAAGCCGAATGCAAAGTGCCCTAAACATCGTTAAAAATTGGAGCGAAGGCGAAGGACTATCCCTAAACGCAAACAAAACAATCCTTGTCCCGTTCACAAGAAGAAGGAAGCTAAATTTGAAAGCCCCGACCCTTAACGGTACACAACTAACATTTTCCAACGAAGTGAAGTACTTAGGGGTCACCCTGGACCAAACCCTCACTTAGAACAAACAGTTAGAGAAAACATGCTCTCGAGCTACATCAGCCATTTGGTCATGCCGAAGACTTGTTGGCAAAACATGGGGGCTAAAGCCAAAGATGGTATTCTGGATCTACCAAACCATAATAAAGCCAATGGTCACATACGCCTCATTGGTGTGGTGGCCCAAAACCCAACAAGTCACCGCTCAGATTAAGCTAAGAAAGGTGCAAAGGCTGATATGTCTAGGAATAACGGGAGCAATGTCAACTTGCCCCACCGCAGCCCTAGAGACGCTACTCAACATGCCCCCACTTCACCTATGTGTGAAAAAGGAGGCAATAACCAGTGCTCACAGGCTATTCCAAATAGACAAGTTCAAGCCTGGCGATCTGAGGGGACATCTGAAAATCGTTGATCTAATAACACTGGAGAATGCCAGCAAACCAAGTGACCACATGATGGTCAGATTGGACTTAGAGATCCCCTTCGCAGTGGTAATAAACGACCGCCAATCATGGGAGAATAAAGAACTACCACAAGCAGACAATGCATCTCTGTAGTACACAGATGGATCCAAGCTAATGATAGGAGCTGGACTGGGCATTTCCGGCCCTAACTTCAAGGTCTCCAAGGCATTGGGTAAATATCTTACAATATTTCAAGCCGAACTGCTTGCCATAGATATATGTGCACAAGAGTGTCTTAACCAAAGCCTCAAAAGAAAACACATCTTCATACTATCGGACAGCCAAGCTGCCTTAAAAGCCTTGAGGGCTTTCAAATGCACGTCAAAACTAGTCTGGGAGTGTAAACAGACCCTAAAAACACTAGCGACACATAACCAGGTAACGCTGATGTGGCTGCCTGGTCATCGAGGCATAGAGGGAAACGAAGAGGCAGATGGCCTCGCAAAGGAAGGGGCCTCAACACCATACCATGGACCAGAGCCCTACTGTGGCTTAATGAAAAGCCACATCATGGAAGAACTCAACAAATGGGAGAAAGACCAACTGTCATCATATTGGAGGCACACACCGGGACTCAGACAGTCAAAAAGGTTTATTACCCTTTCAGCAAAAAGAGCTGAACAGCTCCTAAGCATGAGCAGACCAGACATCAGATTGGTGGTGGGACTGCTCACAGGACACTGCCCAGTAAAATACCATTTAAGGTTAATGGACAGAGCAGAAGACGATCTCTGCAGATTCTGCTCAGACGCAATAGAAACCGCAGAGCACCTGCTCTGCGAATGTCCAGCCCAATTCTGCAAGAGGCTCAAATTCCTCGAGGGGGCAACACTGTCACCAGAAGAAGTGGGCCAACTGACACCCAGGAAAATAGCTTCCTTCGGCAGAAGTCTACGCTTCCTGGAGACAAATTAAGATGTAGAGTCACGCACAAAATATCTGCAAAGGTAGCAGTCTGAGCGACTGAAAAGCCGAAACGATTCCCCCGAAATCTACAATCTACACCCTGTACAACATGAATAACAGCTTTTGTTGAATTGTTTTTGTGTTTTAAAACTGCTGTAAATTTGCCCAATATTTTCAATTTCTTATTAGCACAGTAAGCATAAATGTCTGAACAGTCTTCAAATAAAATTTTGTTGTGCACTTTTGAAAATGTTTTCTCACTTATAAGATTTACAGAGCTACCTGTGTCTATCATGAAATTAATTACATTGTTGTCAATCGAAACATCAACAGTCGGTAGGTATGTCACTTATTCTGTTTATAGCAGTAACTTGAAAAGAATTATCAGAGTTATTATTATCATTTTCACTCATATGTTGGTTGTAGTTTGTTACACCTCTACTTGATGTTGCAGGATTTTCTGTACGACCTCTATTGTTGTGGTGGTTTGATGTGGATGGCTGTGAAAATTGATGTGAGTTCGAGTAGGTAATTGTTTTGGGACTGACCTTGTGCTTTTTGCTTAGCTATGCATGTTTTTGAAAAATGACCTTGTTTAGAACAAAAATGACAGATAACATTCCGAGCTGGACACTCCTGTCTGCCATTTAAATGCTATTTATTTCCACAATTTCTACATTGTTTGTTTGGATCGATTGATATGTTGACTCGATCTGTTTGCATTTGATTGTGTGTTAATATTTGTTTGACTAGATGAATATTGATTATGTTTTGTTGTGTTGTTTGTTCTGTTTTTGTTGCTTAGAAACTACCTCTGTGTTCGGTTCCATTTGCTGAGCCTGAGTGTCTGTTAACTCATACACCTTCGCTTGGGCAAGCAATTGTTCTAAAGTTGGGTTTTCAGCTAATCCATGCTTCCTCAATCTTGTAGATGTGGTGCATTGAATTATTTGGGACTTGATCTCTCTGTTCTTGTCGTTAAAATCACAATTAGTCGGTACTCAATTTAAATAACCTAGCATAATATTCTTCGATGGACTCTGAAAACAGCTGTTTAGCTTGTCGAAAATTAAAAATTTCGAATTCTGTATTGATTTTAGGTACATAGTGAGTATTTAACTTCTGTTTAGCTGTTCCATAAAATGTTAAAGGGGGTTGGGATGGGGACGGATCAGGAAGAGAGCAGTAAATTTCAAAAACCTCCTCACCTGCACAATGTAATAACATTGCTTCTTTTGTGTCATCTGTAATTCCAGCACCACTTAAAAAATTGTCGAACCGTTTCAGCCACTTCTGCTATCGGGCCCCAATGTTTTCTGAGCCGTTGTGAATGTTGAAAGTGTCTATATTTGCGAAAATGTCAGCAGACATTTTACTAAAACTTTGTTTTTTCCCACTCTCAGTAACAATTTGCTCATCGCCAAATATGATGTTTATGTTTGTTGTGTTTATTGTTCATTAAATAAGAATGTTTCAAGTAATTGGTTTAACTCATTTATTCTCAAATTAATAATAATTCCTCAAAACAAGCCACATTCTCTAAATTCTAAAATTCAGGTTAGGTTCTCTTCACAGGTTGACTTTTGTTAGTGTTCACCAAAGGTGGGCACAGTTAACCGAGAAGTTAACTTCGTTAATGTTAATTCGCTACTTGAAAAGTTAACTTCGATAATCGTTAATCGTTAAATTTTTGAGAATATAACGCAAGTTAAAGTTATCCGTTAAGAGTTAATCATCGAAAAGTTATACTGATGTTTGAAGCTAATTATAAGTAATATATAATTGAAATAGAATAGGCTGAGCTGGGGTATAGAATTTTTTTAATACCCATTTGGAAGTACCAGTCGTTTCGCTGATTTGTGATTGGTTGGTAATTTTTTGTTTCATCTGATTTATGATTGATGAAGAAGGATGGCGTTATTCCAAATGGGTATTAAAAGTACTATACCTACACTCCTACACAGGTGAATGTGAATAAAACAAAAGTATCTAGATCTTAAAAGCGACACTATTTCCAATTTAGGTAGCTGATTTATTTACTATTCACCTCTGCAAAAAAAGGAGCTTATAGAACTATGTAGACAAAGCCACAGCCCACAGCCTACAGCCTACCTTACAACGGAACTAAGAGCTTACGCAATACGCATCGATCTCACTGTACGAAATCGGGTTTGGAGTCATTTCAGAACAGTTCCAAACTGCGTAGTGCAGCGAACTGGAATCTTTCTGCGCCTGTGTGAACTGTACCGGTTTACTTTGACGCGCAATTCAAGCAAACAAACGTCATTTACGAATATAACGGACTAAAGTTAACGGAAGTCTAATGTAACGGAAGTAAAGAAAACCGTTAATATTTTTCAGGTTAACTTAAAAGTTAAATTTAAGCAATTTTTTAACTTCGTTAATTAACGGATAACGGATTAACGGTTTTCTGCCCAGCTTTGGTGTTCACAGAGGAGCGGAGCAACGTTCCGAAATTATGAACACTACACCTTAGGTAGATTTTCTTGAATATCTCGAAAAGTACTAATCCTATTTTGACCTTTGTGGAGTTTGCTACCTACCTAAAAAAGGACCCCAAAAACGTCAAAATCGGATTCGTACTTTTCGAGATATTCAAGAAAATCTACCTAGGGATATTTCATCGGATATTTCCTATGCATATCGTAGCAAGACCTACGTACTTTGATAAGCTATATCTGATGCTATCCCAGACATACGATCCTGTTTACATTTCAATTTTTTTTTTTGCAATGACGACACTTTTGAAATAATGAAATTTACGGGAGCCTATTTTCAATGTTAATTGTGCTTCTTTCTTTTAGCTATAGCTTTTTAATGCAATATCTGCAGGCCGGCGTGGCGTCTCATGTCTGTTAGCTAGATTTTTTGTTGTTTTTCTTTGATACATAGCCTAATTAAGGTATATTCAGGAGTGGAAATTGCTGTACTCTTACAAGCTGCTACGGCAAACAATTATTAATAACTGAAAAAATACCAAAAAAACTCTGTCAAAAAATTTAAGGTTAATAGAACGTCATAACAAAATATGAGAATAATACGTAGCCATGGTTTGAGTTTTAATTATTTATTAGGTAGTTAACATTTCACATATTATAACAGAGAGCGCCACGTCACGATCTCGAAGTTCACATTTGAATTTTATGTCACCTTTCGCGCAGGATTTTTTTTTTTCTTCTCTGGATGCCGATAATCTTAAATGCCAAGAGGTTTCCCTTGTTCTTTTTTCTCTATAAATATACGTGCCCGTTTCCTAGATAAATACGGGTCCCTCGACGTTAATAGGTATACGCTCCAGACTAGTGATGACTGATTTTGGTCTTGGTCTTGGTCTTGCAGAAAATGCAAGACCAAGACCATGACTGAGCAGTGCAAGACTTATGCAAGTCTTGCGGTCTTGGGTTTTTGTTCCATTCTTTTCTAAAGAGAAATTCAATATGTATTAGATTTAGTTGTTTGTTGTTGAGTATTGAGTATATCATATCTAACTATTATCATAAGTTCTGTTACTAGTATTGGGGGGCCCTTCTCTCTCCTATAACTTTGGAGAATATAAAGAATTCCCACAAACCCAATTATCAAATATAGGTAGGTATCTAAATTTCCAATGTAAATCGAATTGGTGTTTAAAGGTATTAATTTTAGAATTGTGGCAGAATAATTATATATTTTAAATACATTGACAATAGTAATCACAATAACAATCTGTCTAAATCTTACTGGTTCTTCTAAGGCCACTTTAAATCCAACCAAAACACAACAGTTTCCCTCCTTATAAACAGAAACCTTACCAATAAGAAACATAACAACATATAATTTATGCATCAAAAATGATCATAATCATTTTATTATTATTATTATTTTAAAATACAATGAATGATAAATTCTACAATAATGTAAAAATTGTTTCCAAACTATCAGACTTCTGGTGTATCTTCACTAATTTTTACCATCTGATTAACATGACGTTTCCATCAGTGGCGGATCTACCATGAAGCAAACGACGCACTGTGCGTCGGGCCCCCAAAACTGAGGGGCCCCCAAAAAATCGAAATTAAAAAAAAAAATCATAAATAAAAAAAAATACAAAATTAAATTTTGAAAGAGACGGCAAAGTTGTATATCTCGAGGAAATCCTCTGGGCGTATGTCACGACAAGTAGAATTCTACTTCCATGACATCAGGTTGCCTAGCAATCGTCATAAAAGTAGAATTCTACTTGTCTTGATCCTAGCTCTGCTGCGCTCGACGCGTTGCAGCAACTGTGGAACGCGTCGACTTTACTTTCGCAGCTTTTTCAGCTTCTAGGCGACTTTGGTTAATCTACGCAACGCCCGCCAAGGAAAATAGTGGTTGTGACCTGTGACCTGAAACATTTTCATACTTAATATTGTATTAATTACGGTTAACAGTTTTGTAGGTAAGTGGGTGACTCGATCTTAATTAATTTTTAAAAATTTATATGAACTGATTTGTTTCTTGAATATTATGTATTGAATATAGATTATATTTACTACTATTATCCCACACATAAACACAAAAACGACACATGAAGGAAATATAAATAAGTTATTCCATGACAAACCAAAAATATTGTTTTCAGAAAATAAGAATGAAATATTTTTTTTTACTACTAACCTGAGAAATAGACATTATTCAATCTATTTTTCCAAGAAAAAATTGAATTTCTCTCCCTAGGTTAATAATGAAAATAATGAAAAAATACCTAGGTCAATAATGAAAATGACGTCATGACGCAAGGATATTGTCATGTTTCTATTGGTTCAATTTCAATTTCATACGTCAATTTGAAAAAAAATACAGGTTTCTGTAGGTACATAGGAAGTTATATAAGCTGTTGATAGAGGGCAGCACTTTCAAGAGGGCGTTCACAAAAAATAATTAAAACACAGATTTTAAACAATTTTTTTTATTTTCTACTAGCAGTAGTGAAAAAAATTCTATATATTCCTCGGTAGAGAAAGTCATTATATACCTCAAGCATTATAAACCTTGGCGCTGCGCGCCTCGGTTTATAAAAGTTTTCGGTTATAATGACCAACTTCTCTACCCAGGTATATAATATACTATTTTCAACGTTAGTGATGTTAATGTTTCGGTGCAACACATCTTCAAATATTATTGTTTCGCCAAATGACGGAAAATCGTTGATAAAATTGATGGGGCCATGTCAATTAAACAGTATTATTGTAATGAAATCGTAAGACATTTTCGACATCACTTTTATAAAGCGTTGTCAGCGTCACTGTTTAAGACTGGGTATAAAAATTGGTCCAATATTTCCCGAGATATAGAAATGCACCAGCAGTCAAATGATCACAAAAAAATCAATTTTAACTTGGTTTACTCGTAAAGAAAATCACAATTGATAAAGCATTGGAAGAACAGGCAAGAAAGGAAGTAGATACACTTTATAATATTTTTTTTTTATTGATAACCTATTTCACTTATTTAAAGTACTCCTCAGCGTGTTTAAATCCAACATTCAAAAACGCGCGTGTTTTAAAGTTACCAATGACAACATCAACAACCAACAACCCGAGAAAGGTTTAAATGTCAACTTTTTAATTATTGATTTGTCAGGAGTAGGTTAGGTACTTGTAGATAACGTCAAATAAAATATAACAAGTGTCAAGCACGAATGTAGCATTCTACAATTATTAGTAATTTATGATTTGAAGGTATACTAATAAAAAAAAATAGTGTAAAGTATTCGTGGATAACTGGTCTTTAAAACACTTGCTCTATTTCGAGCACTCCGGCTGCGCCGTCGTGCTCGAAAAATCGCGCGTGTTTTAAAGACCTTAATATCCACTTATACTTTAATATACTATTATTAAGGGTTGTTTCTATTTTAAAATTTTTATGTCAAAGGGGTCTTGCTCTTAGAGGTCATGAAGAAAAATGGGGTTCTCCCAATAATGGTAATTTCATGGGCATTATTGAATTGATTTCGGAATTCGATCCCTTTTTGAGGGAACACTTGATTAAATGCCAATCAAAAACTATCAAAACATTATACTTATCCAAAACAACATACGAAGAGTTAAATGCTGTTATGGGCAAACAGGTACTTGTAACAATAATAAGTCAGATAAATCAGTAGATATTCAATACTACTCCTTGATTGTAGATTCGACCCCAGATTTAGCACATATTGACCAACTTGCAATTATTGTTAGGTATTGTTATCATGGAAAACCCAAACGAAAGATTGTTAACTTTTTTACCGATAGAAAACCACACTTCTGAATATCTGTTTGAAACCATATCTTCCTACCTTTGCAAAATCAACCTTCCTTTAAAAAATATTCGTGGGCAAGCTTATGATAACGCAGCTAATAAGAGCAGCCAATATACTGGACTTCAAGCTCGTTTCAAAGCGATTAACAGCATGGCAGAGTTTATACCTTGTTCTGCGCATTCCTTAAACCTGGTCGGAGTAGAAGTTGCAAGTTTATTACCGGAACTCGTTGATTATTTTGGTCTTTTACAAAAACTCTACGTGTTGTTTTCAGCTACACCACATAGGTGGAATGTTCTAAATAGTTTTACAAACTTACAATATACTTTAAAATAGTTGAGTATAACAAGAGGTGCTTTCACCATGAAGCTGTAAGAGCCTTGGCACATGGTTACAGCGAAATTATGAAAGTATTAAAGCAAATAATCATTATGAATGAAACTGAAAAGGCTGATTTTAGGAATGAGGCTAAAAATTTATTCAATAAATTATCAAAAATAGAATATGCAATGCTAACATTAATTTGGAATAAAATTTTGGAACGCTTCAATAAAGTATCGACTCGGTTACAGACCCCTGGCTTAGACGCACAGGAAGGATATAATCTGATATGCTCTTCAAGTCTATTTATAAAAGAGATACTAAAAAATTCAGAAAAGGAAACTACAGAATTGGAAACAACAGCAATAAACATGAGCGAAGACGTCGATAATGTGTATTCGGATTTAAAATCAAGAAGGAGAAAAATTGTAGGTACTTGCAGATAAAGAGATTCAAAGCACATGTTTTACTGGTAGAGAGAAGTTCCGGATAAATGTCCTCAACACGTTATTAGTTGTTTATCTACTGAACTAGATCGACGAAGCACTGCCTATCAAGACGTAGTGAAAAAATTTCAACCACTTTTTGATTTAGGTAGTCCTCTGAAAGAGGAAATAATTGAAAAGGATCTGAAAATCCTTTTGGATTCTTACTCTGATGATCTTGATGCAGAATTAATAAATGAAATCAAGCAATTCAAACGGTATTTAATTTTTTTTATCAAATCCGACAATATTATTAGTTTTCAGAAATGTTAGGCATACTATACGACAAAAATATGACTGAAGTTTTTCCAAATTTAAATATTGCACTAAAATTATTTTTTAACAATTCCTATCACAAGTTGTGAAGCAGAGAGGTCATTTTCCAAACTCACAATTATTAAAAATAAATACAGAACTGTGATGACGGAAAAAAGACTCCAATACTTAGGTATTTTGTCAATTGAAAATGACCTAACTGCCTTTCACGATACAATAAGGCAATTTGCAAATGCTAAGGTACGCCGGCAAAATTTTTAATATACCTACTAGTATTAAAACTATTTAACCTGTATTGTTCAAAAAGCTTATTTAATGGATTTTGGTATTTTAGTTTATTAGCATGTATATTATCGTAAAACAACATATTTTTAGTTTAAGTTCTGTGTAAGTAGAGTAGGATTTTGATTTCTTTTTTTCTTTGGATCTGGAACCTAAAATAAAATATTCCAGATCCAAAGAAAAAAAGAAATCAAAATCCTACTCTACTTACACAGAACTTAAACTAAAAATATGTTGTTTTACGATAATATACATGCTAATAAACTAAAATACCAAAATCCATTAAATAAGCTTTTTGAACAATACAGGTTAAATAGTTTTTAAACTAGTAGGTATATTAAAAATTTTGCCGGCGTACCTTAGCATTTGCAAATTGCCTTATTGTATCGTGAAAGGCAGTTAGGTCATTTTCAATTGACAAAATACCTAAGTATTGGAGTCTTTTTTCCGTCATCACAGCTCTGTATTTATTTTTAATAATTGTGAGTTTGGAAAATGACCTCTCTGCTTCACAACTTGTGATAGGAATGGTTAAAAAATAATTTTAGTGCAATATTTAAATTTGGTCAAACTTAAAAAATTATTATATTACTTAAAGACTTTAAGTAATGAAATAATTTTTTAAGTTTGACGTTCCTTTTTTGTTTTTATAAATTGCATATTTTACTTTTTTGATATTTCTGTATATGTGAAGACTACTATTATACTATGTTGTATTTATTTTTGTTCGGATAAAAAGTTTTGGAATTTTTATAAATATTTTTTTCGTTTGACTTTTGATCTTATCTCGCATGTTCTTAATAAACTTAATTTTTAATTAAATTTGTTTTTATATTTGGCTTTAAAAAACTTATAAATCACTTTCGCACACTAACCTCACAGTCCTCACACCCCAACACCACAAGAAAAATACCTGAAAAAAGCATAACAGGGCCCCAAAAATTTTTTTGCGTCGGGCCCCAAAGGCCCTAGGTCCGCCACTGGTTTCCATATTTTATTGCAACTATCCAATTTAATTAGTTAATGCAGTTTTCCAATTCTAGCATTTATTTTTCCAAATTTCCATTTGGTGTAACAATAATAACTTTTAACAGCAACTCTTTCCCCCTCTTTAAAATCTTTATCCTTTGAAGGTAGTAAATTTTCAAATTTTCCTAAGTTCTCAGGTTTCAACAAATCTAATCTACTTCTAATTTCTCTGCCAAACATTTAATATGAAGGACTTAAACCTGTTATTGAAAAAATTTAAAATTTGAGTTTCACGATCATTCTGTTGATGATTATTATCAACCATAGATTTGATTGATTTTTTTAAAGTTTGTACACATCTTTCTGCCAATCCGTTCGAAGAAGGATGGTAAGGAGCAATTAGTTTATCAAGAATTCCATTTTCTTTCAAAAAACAATTCAATTTGTAGGATGTAAAAGTTTTACCATTATCGCTTACTAAAGTTTCAGGTATTCCAAATGATAAAAATATTTTTTTACATAAAATTATTGTAGATTCAGCAGTCATATCATCAACAGGATGGATTTCAGGCCACCTAGAAAATGCATCCACCAATACCAAATAATTTCTATTGAATAATGGTCCTAAAAAATCAATATGTACTAACCAAATGGTTGTTTTGCCGGTTCCCATGGATGAACTGGAACTAATTCTGGATTGTTTTTGTTTTTATTACAACCACTGCAATTTCTTACAATATCATCAAAATCGTTAGACATTTCTGGCCACCAGCAATCACTACGAGCTAAAGATTTCATTTTTACAGAACCAAAATGAGCAATGTGTAATTCATTCATAATTTTTTTACGCAATATTTTTGCCACAACTACTTGGCGACCTTTGAAAATGCATCCATTTTGCAAAGAAAATTCAATTTTAAAGCAATCTTTTCTATCTAAAGTTTTTTCCAATTTCAAAGCTATAGAAATGTTGTTTAAAATAGGATCTTTTTCAGTTTGACTTGAAAGGTCCACCAAGCTTACCGGTAGTAGGTACATCCAACTGAGAAATTAGGTAACCATCAACTTCATCACAAATATTTTTTTTAGAATAGGATAGTTGTAATCTTGACATTGCGTCAGCATTAGCGTTACTTTTAGAATCTTTGTATTCAATGCTATAGTAAAAAGATTGTAGAAATAGTGCTTAGTGTTGCATTCTCATTGTACTGAATTTGGGAGAACTTATATCTGGAGACAAAATATGTATAAGCGGCTTACTATCAGTAACCAATGTTAATGGTCTACAAAAAAGAATACTATAGAATTTTCCTATGCCGAAAAAAATTGCATGAGCTTCTTTATCTAACTGAGTATATTTGTGTTGAGTTGTACTCAACGTTTGAGAAGCAAATTAAATGGGACGTTCTGAACCATCTGGAAAAACATGAGAAATAACTGATCCCACTGCATAAGAGCTTACATCTGTAGCTAGTATTATTGGTAATGTAGGATCAAAATGTGTTAGCACTTGCTCGGACACTCGGACATAATTTGCAAACGATTTTTGACACGGCTGAGACCAAACAAATGCTACATTATTCTTAAGTTAATTTTTAAGAGGATATAAGGTTTGACTCAAGTTTCGAAAAAATCTACCATAATAATTTACAAGTCCAATAAGAGCTCGAACTTCAGTTTGGTTAGTAGGAATTTTCACGTTTTTGACTGCATCAATTTTCTTTTGAGATTTGTATATTCCGTTCCTATCAATTACATAACCACAATACTCAATTTTGGATTCCATAAACTCACATTTATCTAAATTAACTTTGATAGTATAGTTGAACAAACGCTTTAAAATGGTTTCCAGAATTTTTAAATGTGTTCCATCATTATAAGCCGTAATTTTAATATCATCCAGAAAAACTGACACATAAGAGTTCATCAATGGTCGGCAGTAGATGCTGATCGACAACCAATCTTGGATTTATGGTACTTCGAAAATCACCACAAATTCGAACTCTGCCATTAGATTTAACAACCGGATCAACAGGAACTCAGAACTATTGACTTGGACAAGAACGCCTTGTTGCTCTAAAAATGTTGATTCTTTTCCTATTTTTGGCATTAACGCGAAAGGTACTTTTCTGGATTTAATAAAAATTGGTGCAGCATCAGATTTAATATTTAGTTTAGCTTGTAAGTATATTTTTATTTACTTAGATTTGCAGTTTAATTTATTTTCATTTATTAAAACCTGAGAAACATCCGAAAGTATTATATTTAATTGTCTCAACCATTCACGACCAAGCAAAGGTGCCTTTTCATGATCGACAATGTACAAATTAAATTTTTTGGACAAATTTTTACATTGTACATTTACTTCAACAAACTCTAAAACCTGTATATTGAATTTGCAGAAACTTACTAGGTTTAAATCTGGTCTATTGTAAAATTGTTTTTGCTGCTAAACCTTTATCAGCTACAATTTCCAAAGTAATTTACTTTATTTTCAAAGTAACCATAAACTTGTTGCCAAACTTTGAATGTTCAACAGCCAAAATGTCCTCAACACTGCTTGTGCTTTCCTCAATTTGATTCGTTTGATTCCGATTATAATTTTTCATGCAAAAATTGGTAAGATGCCCTGGAATTTCACAAAAACCACAAACTACATGCTTCTTATCACATCGATTTGCTAAATGTTGATCTGAACCGCATCTAAAACATGAAAGTTTTCTATTATTATAGCAACAGCTTAGAAAAACCAGAAGAATTTGAGTATAAAATATTCTTCTTATTCTTCGTATTTTGATACAGCTGGTTCAAATCTGACGAATTTTTGGAGTGATGTAATTCCACAGCATCTCTTGTAGACATTTCAATGCTTTTGGCAATCGCTAGAGCATTTTCCAACGTTAGTTATCTAATTTCTAATAATCGACTCTGAATATCTTGAGAACGAAGACCAACTGGCGATTTACTTACATACGTCACTCACTTATGGCAAAAAGCGATTGAGTTGCGGGGTGAAACAAGAACAATTGCCTTAGATATATCTAAAGCATTCGACAAAGTTTGGCATGAAAATCTGCTCAACAAGCTCAAAGCAATGGGATTATCGCCGAAACTTTGCACTTGGTTTGAAAGTTACCTAAAGGACAGATCCATTTATGTTGCACTGGATGGCCAGAACTCCAACTCTTACCAAATAAATGCTGGTGTGCCACAGGGAGCAATCCTTTCGCCAACTCTTTTCCTGATTTACATAAATGACCTCATAGATAAAACAGTAAATCCACTTTATTGCTTTGCAGACGATGGCAATGTAGTCTCCTCACTCATACCACCCACAGGTCTTTCCGCACGTGAATTCCATCATCTTAGACTAACTCAAATATCGCAGATAAATAACGACCTGGAGATAATAGAGGACTGGGGTAACAAAAACCTTGTACAGTTCAACGCGCAGAAAACCCAAGCAGCTCTGTTTTCAAAAAAGACCAGCACCGGTGAGCCAAACATCATGCTATCTGGAAGTGCTGTCACATTACAGACTCAGTTGAACATCTTGGGGGTTACTGCAGAGACCAACATGTCTTGGCACAGTCACGTGGCATATATTGCTAAAAAGGCCTCCCAAAAGCTGGGGGTGCTATTTCATACAAGACATCTGTACACACCAAGCCAATTGCTGACACTCTACAAAGCCCAGATTCGACCAACTATGGAGTACTGCTCACATATATGGAGTGCAGCACCCAAACATACCTTAATGCTTTTGAATACCGTGCAAAAACGAACTATCAAGCTGATCAATGACCCCGCACTTACTCGTAACTTGGATGGTCTCGAACATCGCAGATCTGTGGGCGATTTATCTCTCTTCTACAGGTACTATCACGGAAAATGCTCTGAAGAGTTGGCACGTATGATTTCACCGAAAGTAGCACCTACCAGGCGAACCCGTCAAACAGACGGTAACCATGAATTTACTGTCAAACTAGAGGCACCAAGAACCTGTTTATATCAGAATTCATATCTCTGGAGAACAGCATCGCTGTGGAATAAACTCCCTGCGACGGTTTTCCCTGCAGGTTACAACCTGAACCGTTTCAAGACCAACATACACCGACATTTCCGCGCACTTGCCGCTTCTCGAGCGTGATAGGACATTTCCTTGCGAGTGCGCATATCCGTAAAAAAAAAACAAACTAATTTCGCAAAGCTTTCTGTAAATAGCTTTTAAAATTGCATCTTGCAGCTAATTTTCGTAGAGCTGTTAAAAAATTTTGTACCGTTTCACCATCTTGTTGTTTTCTTTGTAAAAATCGTTTTCCAGGTGATATTGTATCACAAAGTGTATTATAAGCATCTGAACCCATGTAATGAAGTGAATATGCTATTGTCTTACCATTTGGTATTTCAAACACGGTAAATGCACTTTCTAAGCGCATAAGCCAACGATCAAATCATTTGTTGATATCATAGGATTCAATTGAAAATACTGTATGGACAGCATGTGTAGTAGAACTTGAACTGCTTGTAGGAGCTTGAACATCTTGAATACTTGATTGTTGATTTCTTCTTCTGGACGGCATTGTGGGTCCGTATATAGTTTCTTTGTCGCCAATAATAATTTGAGAATTGTGGCAGAATAATTACATATTTTAAATACATTGACAATAGTCATCACAATGACAATCTGTCTAAATCTTACTGGTTCTTCTAAGGCCACTTCAAATCAAACCAAAACACAACTAAAAGAAAAATATTTTTCTGTCCATAAAAAAAACTACTATCTTTTGCATTATTTTTGCTTTTTGAATGTGTAAAATACTACTTCACTACCGCTCGCGAATGAGTGAGGAAAACTGCAGTTACCGCACGGCAAGCGAGTAGTCACTATTTAATAAAAGAATAGCTGCATTAAATTATCAAGAAAATAGATACTGTTTGTTTCACGAGGGTTTGTACTTTTGCAAAAGTACAAACATTCATGAAATTAATGAACCTTAGATATTATTTCATCTCAATTAGAGATAAGCATGAAAAATCAAATGAAATGCACGTTTAAATAAAATAATTCTTATGTTAGCGCCGCCTGCATTTAATATGAGTGGCGCACCCAGGGAGGGGGGCAACATTAGGGCGTGGTACCCTGATGCCTCAATTTTTTGTTCAGATTTTTAGGCACTATCCACAACCTATAGGGTCCCCCCAAATATATTTTCTGGATGCGCCACTGGTAAATACAAATAAGGATGTTTCAATATTACTGAGACAAAATTAATAGTGTAGGTGCCCAGCGACATAAAGTTGCATTTATGAATACTGTCATGGAAAGTTTTGTGTGGCTGAATTGCGACTAGTCTACCACCTTTTTCCTTTATGAAAACTTTTGTAGTGGGGGCTTTTCTTTTCTAGTTTTTCCGAAAGCCGACCATTTCGCGTGGTGCAAAAAATTTATAGATATCGTTTTTATTTTTAGTGAAATCGCGAGCCAAATTCATGAAAAACGCGAAAAAAAATGTGTCCGACAAAAATGTTGGAGCGTTAAGGGTGTCTACCAACTCAAACATATCCAATTGACAAGTTAAAAATTTTTTTGGATAACGAGCTGATTTTTTCAAGATTACTTAAAAAAAATATGTAGAATATAGATATCCAAGTGTCCGACATAGTAGATTTTCCGATTTTCCAGTCCGACGCGAGAAAATTATCGGTTTCACGAAGCCAAAAAATTAATGAATAACTGTCGGACAAAAAAATAATCATGTATATAAGAGAAGTAGTCGACATGTAATATAAGTGTCCGACAAATATATCAAGCCCAATTTGCTGTCCGACAAAAAACATCAATTATAAACCTACCATACACGACTATAAGTCACCCCCTTATACCCAATAAATAAGTATCTAGTTATTAGTTAAGCATTCTACTTATCAATGATTATTCCATTTTTATTTTAATTTTGTTAACCAGTTGTTAAGATATACATATTGAAAATTATGTTTTGGCGGTTCTGAAGTGTAATTTTTGTCAGAATTAAATACCTACTTCACTAAATTCTGTCAAAACTTAAATTTTTGAACTGACGACCGACGCGATTTTTAATATATCGGTACATCGGCTAAAACAACCTCTTGTATACACATAATGCAGCCGCTAAAGAAAGCATAGTTTAATAACTCTACAATCCTGGTATAGTGTGACAACACAACCAGTATTATAATAGCTATACAACAACTCTATTAAGAGCCATGCAACTATTTATATATTGGGCATTCTGCAACTTAAAAACACTAAAAACCCACTTGCTTAATAGCTACTCAACCAGTTGTACAATGACTATACAGCCACTTGTACATTGGGTATATAAACTCTGATTCAATAACTATACTATCTTCTGTATAATCTCGATACAGTTTCTTATACAGGGTGGCCAATTGAAAACGAAACAGAGGTGATTTCGGGCTCCCCGAGACATTTAAGAAAAAACCCTCGTACCCGTCAATTTTTGATTTAAGGGGGAACCATTTTTTTGGTGTTTTCACCCCCTGGGGGGCAAAGCCCTAGCGGGGGTGACAAGGGCCCCCAAAATTTTAAATGGAATGAGGGGTCGAGTGATATCTTATTTTGAAGCTATTTTTATGTAGATTATAACCCCCGAGTCTCACTTCGCTACTATCTACCTAGCCATTACAGGGGCTAATTAAAGTTACAAAAACATTAAAGTTACAAAAAAATGCTTTAAAAACAAAATCAATCAAGTAAATGCTGAAAATGACCTCAGAGGAAAAAATCTAACGGGCTTAAATCTGGAGAACGCGGGGGGCACTCAATTTCGACGAGCCACTGCAGCATAATGGGATGACGCACAATCTTGTTGGAATATTAGTGTATGCATCTGTTGTCATTCTCTAGTATCTCCACCAATTCTGGATGAATCGCAACTCCTAACCACTCTAGGTACATTTCTTCTGTTAAATTTATAGGTAAAAAAGGGGCCTATTTACGGTTATCAAAAATGCTAGCCCAAACACTCAAATAATCTACATCTCCATAATGCCCTAGGACGTTATTTCGTACGTATTATACCTGAAAATATTGTATGTTTACCTGGAAATATTGTATTAAATAAATATTGTATTGAATATAAAAAAATTGAATTAAATAATGGAGTATAATTAAATGGTATTTTGGTTGATGTGCTACTAACCCCCTTTTCGTTTTATTTCCTCCTCCCTCACCATTGAAAAACTCATAACCCAATTATTTTTTTTCAATAAATGGAGCAGCAGTTTGTATATTTCTTTGATGAATGCTCCTTTTTTCTTGAACGGTACGGTGAATCGTCTCAACTGCCGCTATTGGGCTAATTCAAATCCCAGAAAACATATTTCGTGAGGTACATACGCAACATCCCGAGAAATTGAGTGTTTAGGCTAGCATTTTTGGTAACCGTATAATAGACCCCTTCTTTACCTCTAAATTTAACAGGAGCAGTGTACCTAGAGTGATAAGTAGATGCGATTCATCCAGAATTGGTGAAGATACTAGAGAATGATAACGGATACATGGAAAACCGTCTAATATTCCAACAAAATGGTGCGCCACCCCACTATGCTGCAGTGATTCGTCAATATTTGGACCAAAGGTTTCCAGGACAATGGATTCGAAGGAGAGGCCCCCGCGGTCTCCAGATTTAAGCCTGTTAGATTTTTTCTTCTGAGGTCATTTTCAGCGTTTACTTGATTGATTTTGTTTTTAGAGCATTTTTTTAAATAAAAATATTCTAACATGTTTTTGTAACTTTAATTAGCCCCTGTAATGGCTAGGTAGATAGTAGCGATGTAAGACTCGGGGGTTATAATCTACATAAAAATAGCTTCAAAATAAGGTATTACTCGACCCCTCATTCCATTTAAAATTTTGGGGGCCCTTGTCACCCCCGCTAGGGCTTTGCCCCCTAGGGGATGAAACCACCAGAAAAATGGTTCCCCCTTAAATCAAAAATCGACGGGTACGAGGGTTTTTTCTTAAATGTCTTGGGGAGCCCAAAATCACATCTGTTTCGTTTTCAATTGGCCACCCTGTATAGTTGCAATAAGCAATTAATATTGATAGGTATGCAAAAAAGTGTAGAACAACGCGTTTTTTACTAGTAATGCTTTTGCTTTTCTGTCCCAAATAGTATACAAAATTTAAACTGATGCAATACAATTTCTGTAGGTATATTAGTTTTTTTTTTCTCTCAGTGCAAATGCGAGGTCTGGCGTCCTAGACTTTTATTT
Organism: Ceutorhynchus assimilis; assembly: GCA_917834065.1. Taxonomy (NCBI): domain Eukaryota; kingdom Metazoa; phylum Arthropoda; class Insecta; order Coleoptera; family Curculionidae; genus Ceutorhynchus; species Ceutorhynchus assimilis. The sequence goes on from OU892277.1 coordinate 45,633,620, forward strand.
TATTTCACCATTTTTGAGCTTTTTTGTCTTTGAGGAAGAGGATCTATATATCCTCGAAATATGTAGGGTATAATATATAATGTGGAGGAAGACTTCGTGCCTTTTCTTACCTTTGAATTAAATTTAAACTGCACTTCGAGATGGACTACCTCTTCAATTTATTACCCACTATGTTACTTACTCATCATCAACATCCATATGTGTTTCCCTTATAGAAGTAAAAGTATTAGACGATTGTGGTACACACGTTGCTTGCACATTCATTCTCAGATGAAAGAGACATCACATCAATTCGTGCTGAATCTTGTGTTGAAACATCGCATGAACTTGAAGAAAAAACTTTTCATTGCAAATTAAACGAAGAATGCAACACTACTGTTCTGTGCAGTGATAATGCATCAAGTTAAAAAAAAAACACAAGTAGGTATAACTTTTTATTACGCGGCGAAATCAAAATGGCCCACTCCCCACACCCTGTATGATTTTTTTATAGAATCCTGATATATGTAAAAAATAAAATAAAATATAGGTACGTGTTCAACTGTTTTTTCAAAAAACTGACCGTTTTTTGACAATAAAATAATAGACCCGACTTTTTCAAACACCCTGAATGAAAGCAAGAAACATCCCAAAATATGTAAAATCGTGATTAACTGTTTTTCCCAAAAACGGCTTTTTATAAGTATCTATACAATACATGGAAAATGTTATTCTGAATTTATCGAATTTACCTTTTATTCACGAAATACCTTTTTTTCACATTGAATTGTTTAGCAGGATGAATGATAACCAATTATCTAGTTCATCATCGGAAGTATCTGGTAATATCACATCACTATATTCGAGGCTGTGAAACTGTCTTGATTTTAAAAATAATTTACAATAAGAAAATATTTCTGGTGTAAATTTTTTCACTTCTTCTGTTTTTTGTTCAAAATGAGGTCTACCTTTTAATGAATTACACGAAAAACAATTAATTTTTAAAAAAATCTAAATACTGTGTAGATTAGACAAATTATGTCACCGAAAATAGATATTTATTTATTCATACGGCTGGTTCAGATAAAGTGTAGCAAATACTTTTACTCTGCCTTTGTCTCTTTTTGCTGCAATAAAGCTGAATATGTTTGTCTCAAAAAACGTAAGCAAAAGCATTTGCTCCTGTTTTATTCATATGATCTAGTAGTGTCGTATATAACGTATACACTCCAAGCACAAGAATAAACCAGAATGAACAAGAACCTCAATACCACCAGTGCAGTAGGCGTAGGTCGGAATGTAGCGGCTTTTTTGAGATTGGTTTCGTATTGACTGTGACTGATTCGATTTTGTTGTATTTTGAAATTATAGTCTTTTCGCAAAATAATTTTTTGTTGTTGTTTAAATCAAAAACATAATGATGTAATGTTTCCTACTCCATAAGAATCATTACAACAGGAGATGATTGGAGCGCACCTCGACGTCAGGTACACCGTACACCGACTAAATTCAAAAAAACTTTATGCTTCTTTTTTACGCATAAGCGGTAATGTTTTACTGTCGGACAACTTAGTCATTATGTTCTATAGTTCTTTTCAATACAATAAATAGAAAGAAGAAATTGTTATTCGTAAATTTTTTGGCTTCGTGAAACCGATGATTTTCCCGCATCGGACTGGAAAATCGGAAAATGTAATATGTCGGACAATTGGATATTTATATTCCTCATATTTTTATTAAGTAATTCTGAAAAAATCAGCTCGTTATCCAAAAATTTTTTTAACTTGTCAATTGGATATGTTTGAGTTGGTAGACACCCTTAACGCTCCAACATTTTTGTCGGACACATTTTTTTTCGCGTTTTTCATGAATTTGTCTCGCGATTTCACTAAAAATTAAAACGATATCTATAAATTTTTTGCACCACGCGAAATGGTCGGCTTTCGGAAAAACTAGAAAAGAAAAGCCCCCACTACGAAAGTTTTCATAAAGGAAAAAGATGGTAGACTAGGCGCAATTAAGCCACATAAAACATTCCAAGGCAGTATTCATAAATGCAACTTTATGTCGCTGGGCACCTACACTATAAACAAGAGATTCCTTGGGACCCGGTTTTTTGAGCATTTTTTACTTGAAAAAATTGCCTGATTTTAAGTACTTGTTAAAATTTGCTGCTGTGGTAGAGGTACTCAATATTGAAAAACCAAAATTTTGATATTGACATATAGGTAGGTACTCTCCCTTTCTTCAAACATTTACTTATTTCGTGTGTAAGTGGCATGAAATATGATTTTTTTTAAATTTTCTTTGTAAAAATTCACCCCAGTAAAAATCTACCAAATAAATGAAAGACTTGCAAGAGTCTTGGTGCAAGACCATGACCAAGACGGCATATGCAAGACCAAGACCAAGACTAGCCGGTCTTGGTCTTGGTTTTGCATTTGCTCATCACTACTTCAGACACACGAGCCCATACAGGAAGTCTCTCTAGCTGAGCTGGTTATGAATCCAAATTCTCATTCTTCACCGCTTATGGAGCCATGACTCATGAGCTGTCGTCTGGCTATAGCTGAGACTCATTTCGGAGGATTGAGCAATCCCAATTAGATGTCTTCCGAGTAAAGCCACCTTATCCTAAAACTGACATCCCCAGCACTTGAACTGATCTCATTCTTGTATACTATCAACTGATACCCTGGTAGAGCCCAATTACATGCAAAAGTAGGTACATCACTGTTTTCTTGGATTTGGCAAAGGCCTTTTGATGATTTGTTTTTGGATGTTTTGAGAGAAAGTGCGGAGGCAGAGTTGTTGTGGCACTTCCTTTCAAAACTGATTTCATAGCCACAAGAGATCGAAATATTCACAAACTCTCGATATTTGAGAAGCGACATCATAAAACGAATAAATCATTGTTCACTTTACTCATTTATTTAAATTACCGCCTACGCAATTCGATGTTAATGGGTTGTTCTCAGAGGACGAATTTGTTTAGTTTGGTGACTAGATAAACAAGATCCATGGAACAAATTTCCGATTTTAAATTAAATCAACGAAAATAGTTGTCGCACGATACACTCGAGAAAAATTATCTTTAATTATGTTACGAACAAACGCAGGTACTGCCTATTGTTTGCTAAATAGAAGAAAAACAGGATTAAAAAAGGCCATAATATAATGCCACACCACATGGTTTTGAAGTCTTTCAAAAAATAATTACAAGAAATTACTTGTGATTTAAAAAGTTGTTTATGGAATATTCAGGTAGGCATTAAATCCGAAGATTAACCTTATAGTTACTTATCATTAAACAGCAAACTGTATTCTCTCAAGATTTATGAAGAGCATCCGTTGTGAGACATTTTAAATATGCGCTTAATTCTTCAAACGAGTAAAATTATCAAAGCACAAAAAGGACTCACTATCGGCCATCTAAATTCCGAGGAATGTTAATAAACGGCTGCTTTTCGGTGTTTTTCATCCATTTCCACGCGGACGTGCAGGTGTACGGCAACGATCTGGTATCTGGTATGTTTTCAACGCTTGTTTCATGGAACTGTCCGAGTCGAACAACGCAATTTTAAGCCATTAACTAATTTTAGTTGCCTTTATTTACGCAGTACACATTCCCTGGTAAGTAGACGAAACCATTTAAAGGTACCTTAAGTTTTTGTTGACAAGCCGTACCAACATGTTTAATGGAAATTAGTATCCAACTTGTTGAAGGAGTAATGACCCAAATGTATTGGGTCAAATGTGTTTTAGACAATAGAAATTGCTGTAATATTTTTGTTCGTAATCGTGTATCGGGTGGTAATGTATAGAGTGATTGAAGTTAATTGATTGGTAATTACCGAATATTTCGAAATATGAAATATGAATAAGATTATTGGATATTTATTCTTTTCACATAGGTCGATTGATTGAATTCAAATCAAAACCATGATGAGAACGAGTTAATTCTTTTAAATCAAGTCGACTTTTAACCGGCAGTACAGTATAGTAAATGATTCAGTTACTTATACCACTGAATGGGACAACTACTAATCCAATGTGAAAGTCGTAAGAAAGGACTTGCAGGACCACTTGTACCACCAGCGCACAGACCATGAATAGTTTTCTAGCCTTTCCTCACTTCCCTACACTTTACCTGTTCGAGCTTATAGCACAAAATAGCAAACAATCAGAAGGAACACAGAAACAGAGATCCGATGGTCACGGAGGAAGCCACGCTCCTCGGGCAACGGCGGAAAGATGTTCAGTGGTAGCGCGTCACCATTTAGTTTTATCAGTAGGTATTCTTGACGTTTAATTTTTTAGGTTTGAAACACGCATCACAGTCAACTAGTATGCTTTTTATTTGTTCTACTAATGACTGATGACGTGTTGATCGTTTTTTTGTGAAGTACCTAGATGCATCAATCCATCTTCAATAATTGACGCTTTGCACTCTGTGGTTCTGATTGGAGCGTTGGCGTTAATATTTTCGCTGCAAAAATATATTTAAATTCTTCTAAATTTTCTTTGGTACCATGCGCCTCTAGTTTTCGATTTAGGTTATGTCGATACGGAGGTTGCATTGAATCTCGCTGAACAAATTACAGCCAAAACACTTATAGGTGTTACTGCATTTATAGCGTTCTCTGAGACCTACTGAAGCATTTACGTTGAAATGGTTACTTCGAGCCAAATATCAAAGCTCCTGTAAAACTTGAAATACTAAGTATGGTAATTTCTTGGACATAAGAGCGTGCAATATTGAATATTCAACTAAATGCATCACCATCTTTCCATAGGTGATATTTTGTTCGAGGACACATTTGCATATTATTGATGTCCTTCATAAAGATGCAGTAGTTCGAAAATAGGAAAGGGGCGTGATCCTTCATCTTCATATTGTTAACAAATTGACTGATTATAGAAAAAAATACAATAAAAAGCCGCAAATACATTAAGCGCGTGCATGATTTATTGAGTTCTGACAAGTAATGATCTTATAATAACCATAATATGGTAATTAAGTTGTTCGCATCGGCCATCAATTATATTTGTGCAGATTGTCGTTTAACTGTTTTTCAGGTGTGAGAAGAAAATATATAAACTGGAAGATAGGACGCTGACAATAGTTCACTTAAACCTTTAATTTTTCAGGATCAATGTTTGTTGTGTTTTTTTTTATGAAATATTAAACTGTCAACCTCTTGAACCTTGACCTATTGTAGGACCAGTTGTTGACCAGCTCGGTACAACTTCTTTTTATTTCAAAATTAATATTGTGGATGAGAAATTAAAAATTTCACGTCTTGATGACGATAATGCATTTTAAATGGGTTCATGTACTCAGTCGAGGTCATCAGCTGAATCGATTTGAATTTAAAAATTGAGCGAACCCGGACGAGATTTATAAATTTGCACTTTTTCTGTTTAATCAGAAATTACCAAACTTACCGATAATAACCCGGTTACCTTGGGTTAGTTTACAATTTTAATCTAACCCAAACTAACTATGGGTTATTATCGGTAAGTTTGATAATGTCTGATTGAAATTGCAAACTATTAACACGTTGGCTGCTACATGAGTCACCAGTGATGCATGAGTTTCAATATATCGACAGGGTTGTTTGACCCAATTTACCTCCAATCCGAGCACTCTACGTTACTTTATGCCAAATTGGCGTTATTTTACGACAAATTGACGTATACGACAAATTGAATTTACGACGAATTGGCGTGTACATCGAATCAACGCTACGACGAATTGACGTATACGACGAGTTGACTTCACGACGAATTGACGTATACGACGAATTGACTTTACGACGAATTGATGTATACGACGAATTGATGTATACAACGAGTTGACTTTGCGACGAATTGGCATACGACGAATTAACGTAAGACAGTTTGATTTACGACGAATTGATGATGACCCATTTTATGTATCCCCTAAAGTGTAATTCAAATTAAAATGGTGCAGACCTCGTTTGAGAGTCTTAGAAAACTAGGCATGGATTGATACCTACGTAACAGATTTCACACATAAAAAAGTCTACTCTTCCGGAATTACTTGAACTCTACTTAAAACAATAACTAAATAATCACTCAAATTAAGTTAAAAATGTTCAAATAAGCTTATCACTATAACTGATCATGATAATCGGAAGCCAAGATTCGGCAGGAGAGGAGAAACACACTCACAACACGAGGCCTCTCAGGTCGTAAGCCTACGAAACCTCGTGAGAGAAATCGACGGATAAAAAGTATATGGAATGTTCGAACACTTTACGATGCGGGAAGATTGAACAACTTACTGTTGGAAACGCAAAGAATGGACATGCAAGTACTAGGGGTGTGTGAAACAAGATGGCATGATGCAACCAATTTCGACTCAGCAGATTATACAATTTTAACTTCCGGAACGGGAGACGCATCTCATAGAAACGAAGTGGCTATAGTAGTAAATAAATCCTTCAGCAGATCAGTACGAAACTTTGTACCCTTGTCAGACCGAGTAATGCTACTACAGCTGGCGATGAGACCTGTAAATATGAACATTGGGATTTGTAAGTGATTATTTTTCCAGTCCTGTAGTTGGTACTTTGTACTGTAGGGCCGGTAATGTAAATAAATAAATAAATAAACATTATTCAGGTTTATGCCCCTACTACTGACCATGATGATGACGAAGTCGGAAAGTTCTACCAACAAATTAAGGACATAATGAAGGCGACAAAAAACACGAAATCACTATAATTATGGGAGATTGGAATGCAAAAGTGGGCAGAGAAACAACAGGAGATGTCACCGGACAGTATGGCCAAGGAATACGTAACAACAGAGGAACACCACTTGTACAGTTTTGCCAGTAAGAAGAATTCGTGATTATAAATACGTGGTACAATCTTCCATACAGGAGACTGTACACATGGACGTCCCCCAACACACGCAGAATAACATTGTAAGAAATCAATCGACTTCATCCTTATCAACCGCCGATTCCGGAATTGCAATAGGTCAACGAAAACATATCCTGGAGCTGACGTGCACTCTGATCATAACTTGCTCTGCTCAGTACTAGGCGTAAAATTTAAATAAAAAAAGAAACAACCATCGAAGACCTCAAAAATACAAACAAAAACATATACTAAAGGACCCCGAAACCATCAAAGAACTAATCAAGGAAATAAATGGTCATATACATACAACTATGTCACTTCCCCTTAATAACGAAAGTGTCGAAGAACATTGGCGAGATCTCAAAACTTCTTTGAGAAATGGAAGAGTTTAGCAGCTGGCAAAACCAAAGGGGAAAAAGTCAAAAAATAATGGATGACGCAGGACATATTGAACCTTATGGAGGAGAGACGAAAACACAAAAACAAAAATCATAATGAGTACAAGAGCATCGGATAATATGCAAAAAAAATTGGGGAAGCAAAGGAAGTGTGGCTCCGGGAATCCTGCAAGGAAACAGAGCAGCTTCAGACCAAACACGATGACTTTAATTTACATAAAAAGATAAAAGAACTTTCTGGCATATACAAAAAGAAAACCACAACAGTGCTATATAACGATAGTGGAAAGGCACTGTTAAAAAAGGAAGATCAGGGTAATGAATGGCAGCAGTATATTCAACAACTGTTCGAGGACGAGACTCGCGAAACACCAGAGAATCTATTGACTGATTATATGACAGAGCTAGGTCCAAGCATTCTCAAATCCGAAGTACAAAAGGCAATACACCAGAAAAAGCAAGAAAAACTCCAGGACCCGATGAAATTCCTATAGAACTAATAAAACTACTCGATGACGAAGGCATATCTATTCTGACGGCATTCTTCAACCAGGTTTACCAAACTGGGAAACTTCCCGACGACTGGCAGAAATCCATCTTTATCGCCTTACCCAAAACCAACAAAGCTAATAGATGTAATGACTTCCGACTAATTAGCCTAATGAGTCACACTTTAAAAATACTTCTAAAGATATTTCTCAATAGAACATACACCAAATGTGAACCCAATATTGGCAGGGAACAATTTGGATTCCGCAGCGGGCTGTTATCCGAGGTGGGTACCCCCCCCCCCACACGTTACCTCGGAAAACCGGGTTTCTATACTGTACCAATAAAAAGCGACGTAAGACAAGGATGTGTTCTATCACCCCTGTTGTTCAACCTCTATTAATAATAATAAATAATAATAATATCAGTTTATTTCTCAAAAATTACAAAAATTTATATATTATAGTTACAATTGTTTTGAAATAAACAGTTGAGCACAGAAGCAACTTAAGCTGCTTGTTTGTGCTGAGCGTCCAGTTTGAATGAGAGTCACTAATTGGGTTTAAAGTCACTTTCAAGGTTTGATGTCATTTTTGGGGTTTATTGTCACTTTTGGGTTTATTGTCACAATGTGGAAGGTTCGTCGAATTTTGGTTTAACACTATACTTATAGATTTTGCTTATAGACTATCACTTAACATTTTATATAACGTGTACCTAATCCTACAATCTTTTTTATATCCTGTATTCTTTTCATGTATTACTGATTGAAGTGAAATTTTGTGTTTGTTTATTAGCATTGACACTTTCAAAAAAAATAATTGCCTTGTATCTAGTACTTTTGCTTCTTTAAATGTTAAGTCACTAGAGAATCCTTTACTTTTGTTTAGTATCGTCTTGAGTATCCACTTTTGTATCACATCTAAATTTTTATGGTAACATTGTCTTACAGCTCCCCAACCAGCTATTCCATAGTTTAGCTGTGATTGAACTAGAGCGTAATAAATGACCTTAAGTTGTTCTAATGTTAAATATGACTTTAGATATGAGAAACGTGTAACTAGATATCTCACTTTCGAGATTAGATGACCTACTTGTTTGTCCCAGCGCAAGTGTTGGTCCACAATGATTCCAAGGTATTTTATGCTGTCTGATTTGGAAATGTACACGTTTTCGACGGTGCTCAGGAAACGAAAGGCAGGTAAAGAAGTTTGATATGAGGCAAAGGGTACAAATTTGGTTTTTGACTGATTTAGTGTAAGCTTGTTTTTCCGGAACCATTGAAATATGGAACTCAGATCTGATTCCGATTTATTTTTGACGTCAAGCCACGAGTTTCCTGAATAAAAAATGGCTGTATCATCAGCGAAACTTGTAACTGAGCCCTTCCAGTTACCCTCAAGGAGATTATTTATGTAAATCGTGAACAGTAGCAGTCCCAGAACAGTCCCTTGAGGTACTCCGCATGTCACGACTCTAACATCACTCTTTATCCCGTCCAAATTAACGTATTGACGTCTGTTTTCAAGGCAATTTTTAAACAGATTAAGCGCACTGCCTTTATTTCCAATTTGTTCCATTTTTTTCATTAGTATTTTATGACAGACTATATCAAACGCCTTTGTTAAATCGACGAATACACATAAAGAAGGTTTTTTTTTTGTCCAGAGCATCACATATTTCATTGGTTAGTGAAATTATTGCATCTTCGGTGGATTTTCCTGCTCTGAAGCCAAATTGTTTTTCTGAAAGTAATTTTTGTTTTTCTAGGAACGCTACAATTCTTTGTTTAATTAATTTTTCAAAAATTTTTGATATGTTTGATAGTAGGGATATCGGTCTATAGTTTCCAAGTTCGTCTGTGGATCCACCTTTGAATAAGGGCTTAATTTCTCCAGTTTTTAAAATATCCGGAAAGGCACCGATACGAAAACTGAGATTAATAAAGTAACACAATACTGGCGATACCTCGTTTGAGACTTCTTTGAGTGTTTCGGAACGTATCCCGTCTGGTCCAGGAGATTTTTTGGTTTTTAGTTGTTCTATTTCTCGTTATATTTCTTGTTCGGTAGCTTCTCTTAGAAAGTATAAGCTTTTACGAGCCCATTTAATATCTTCGGTGTAGTTTTGAGGGATGATTATATCATTTGCTAATTTTCCACCTATTTCACAAAAATATCTGTTAAAGCTATTTGCGATTTGCACTTTTCCTGTGATTATTTCTGAATTTGGCATTTTAATTTTCTCAATTTGTGTTTTTTGAAATGACTTGTTACATATTTTATTAACACATTTCCATGAAGCTTGTGATCTATCTGTATTTCTCAGTATTTGGTTTTGTGCATAATTTTTTTTACTTTTATTTATTATTTTTGTTAGTTGATTTTTGAACTTTTTATACCGACTTTTCAATTCAGCATTTTCGGGATTTTCTAAGCATTGTTTGTACAGGGTATTTGATTATATTTGGCACCATACCCACAGCCTTTACTATTTAAGATAGAAAAAAATTGTAAATACAAAACTTGACAGTTTTTTTCTATATTTTCTTTTAACGTTATCAGAAAAAACAAAATCGCATCGGAAAATGGAGAAACGTAGACAACTTCGATTTTTTAAATGGAACACCCTGTATATTTTTCGATAAAATGAAAGACCTTTTCTTCCTGATTACAAATATATAAATGTTGACCACATTTGCGTTAGCCATTTTTGACATATCTCAGCTTAAATTATAACTAAATTGCAAAGAAATTTTATAAAGATAGAGATCCTTATGGAACTTCTTTGCAAAATCTTTAAAATTTAACCTAAGATATGTCAATAATTGCTCATGCAAATGTTATCAATATATATATATATTTGGAATCAGAAAGAATAGATCTTTCATTTTATCGTAAAATATACAGGGTGGTCCATTAAAAAAAGTCGAAGCTGCTTACATTTCTCCATTTTCCGATGCGATTTTGTTTTTTCTGATAACGTTATCAGAAAATATAGAAAAAAACTGTCAAGTTTTGTATTTAAATTTTTTTTCTATCTTAAATAGTGAAGGCTGTAGGTATGGTGCCAAATATAATCAAATACCCTGTACATAGAATTTTTTTCCTTGATTTTAATTATTAAGTTTTTGGTAATCCATTCACTTTTTCCGTTTTTTGTATTTGTTAGTTTTTTAGTTTGTGTATTTTGTTCAATTTTATCTTGTAGTATTTGTGAAAAATAAGAAACAGCAATATTGAGATTTTGAGCTTGGTAAACCAATGTCCAGGTTTCTTTCTTTAGATCCGCTCTTAGTTTTTTATAGTTTATGTATGTTTTGGTTCGCGAATTTTTTGTTTGTTTGTTGCTTTTTAAGGTATTAGTATCAAACATAAATAAAATTGGACAGTGGTCCGTTATTTTGTAGTCAAAAATACACGACTTCGCGTTTTTGAAACAATTTTTGCTTTCATCTTTAATATAAAAGTGGTCAATGCAAGTTTTTGTCAACGGTCTTGTGAAGTGTTTGTTTATATATGACGTAAATCCGTATGCCGCTAGTATGCTTTTGTAGTCTTCTATGTACAATTTGTTTGTTTTGAGTAAGTCTAGATTTATATCCCCCGTAATTTTGTGTTTTTTCCTATATTTATTCTGTTCAAGATATTCAGACAGTGTTTCAACAAACCTATTCTCATTTATTGCTGGTGACCTGTAAATGCATGTTAAGAGAAATGTATATCTTGATTTTGTCCGATCAATAGTTCCGTACATTTAACTTCTCCAATGTCCTTTACAAAAATTATAGTCCCATCGCACTTATATTTTCCCTCATTATAGATAGTATTGTAATTGGTTAACTGAAATAGCTGAATGTCGTTTATTGTATGCGTTTCTGTCAATACTATTACTTCAAAATTTTCTTTAATTTGTTCTAAAAAAATTTTGAACTCAGTAAAATTAGAATTAATTCCACAAATATTCAAGTGGAGAATTTTAAATCTGTCCTTGCCAAGAGATTGATTAAAGAAGTTCAAGTTTTTAATCAGTTGTGGCATAATAGTTTTTTCTTCCAAATCTCTAATAAATGGATCCATTGCAATTTTTAATAATTGATTTTTTTTTTTCGCTAGTAACTATACAAAAATGTTTCTTATCCTTTTCTATTAATTCACAATTTTTTTTTTTTTTTATATGATTATATCAAATCAAAAAATATATTTAACAATAATAACCTAAACTAATGTATAAATATTTTATAGAAAATCAATTAATTTTTAGCGGTTTTTGGACTTTTTTGATATAGTTTTGATTCCACTTTCTCGAGTTGGGTTTCGATTTCCGCTTGATAGATTTTTTGGTTCCAATTTTTTCGTGTGTTTCTTGTTCTTTTTCAGAAGTGTCTGTGGATTCTGCTTCAGTGGAGCTGTCGCTGTTGTTATTTATGTTTTCTAGTTCTTCAGCAGAAAACAAATTTTTCTCGATTACAAGTTTGAATCCTCTGATTTTTGCTGTTTTGTTCTCTTCGCGAGCTTTACGTAGGTGCTTTCTCAGAATTTTCAGATCTTCTCGATCTTCTTTGCAATAGTCATGCGATATTGCAAATTCTGTGTTTTGTAGAGCCCTTAACTTATCGGTGTCCTCAAAAAGTTCCGCCTTTCTTAAATAAGACAAAAATTCCATTAAAATCGGTGGATTCTCTCCTCCTCCTATCCAATAAATGTTGTTAATGTCCCTAAGTGTAAGGTTAAGCGAGAAAAGTTCATTGATTTTTTCAAGCGTTTTTCTATATAGATCTTTTCTGTTTTCTACGTTCAAGAGACTAAATAGCAAGACGTTGTTTCTTCGCAATTTTCTTTCAATTAAACGAGAGTTTTCTTGCAGGTCTTTAATTTTTTTGTTTGCTGTTTTAATTTGTGCAGTAACTTGATTTTCGCTGTTTTTTATTTGAGCACAGAGGGTGTTTGTTTGTTGCTTGTTTTGTGCCGACAACAATCTATACATTTCTGCAATGGATTTAGGTTCCTCTCCCATATTCGCGATCTATTTGTATATCACTTGACAACGTGAAGTACAAGTACTGTGGCAGGATCGAAACGACTAAAATTTTCATTCGGTCAATATTGCGGTATACCACTTTCTGGTACGATGCAGTTTCGTAGTGTGGAGTGAGAATGTACGGTGATGCTTGATATCTTTATTTATGTTGGATTAATTGTTTACTATTTTAGATTTTAAGGTAATTAGGACGATTTGGTGCAGAATACTCCTACCTTTTTTTTAATCCGTTGTCTTCACATTTCAAACTTTCGTACTTAACTAAATTCCACTTTTTTAAACAACTTTAAACTACTTAAATGATTAAATTCTATAACAACACGTATCTCGTGTCGACCGACAATCTGACATCATATTCAGAGAACATATTTCGTGAGGCTTTACATGACAGGGCAGAGGGAGTAAAGACAGGAGGCAAAATAATAAACAGCATAAGATACGCATAAATATCGAACCAACGATGATTACAATTAACGGACACAACATTGAACTAGTTCCACATTTCAAATACTTGGGCAGCTGGCTAAACCTAAACAGTGAAGCTACGTGCGACGAAGAGGTAAAAGCGAGGATTAAAATGGCACGTAGGGCATTTAATAAATGAAAACCAACTCTCACCAATAGAAACCTCACAGTCCGGACGCGGTTAAGAACACTCAGCTGTTATGAATGGAGTATTCTCTTGTACGGATGTGACTCATGGACGCTTAAAGCTGATTCCATGGACAAAATAGAAGCGTTTGAAATGTGGTGCACATACCACAACATACCAGCAATGCAGAGGTACTAAGACAGTTGAATAAGGACCGAGAACTTCTGAATAAAAATAAGAAAGGTTAGTTATTTCGGACATATAATGCGAGGCACCAAATATCACATTTCTCGACTGATCATCTACGGAAAGGTTGAGGGCAGAAGATGGATAGGTCGCAAAAAATTGTCATGGTTACGAAACATTAGAAACTGGACCGGTCTGGGAGTGGAATAACTATTCCGAGTTGCGACAGATAGGGAGCAATTTAACCAGATCGTCATGGAGATAGCCCATGCCTGACGACAGGCACGGCACCGAAAGAAGAAGAAGATAACTGATTAACTAACTGTCCTCCATTTATACCGCCTTGATCCTTCCGTAATATTCCAGATAATTTTCTTCTAGGAATTTTCAATAAAGATCAAATGCCGCACATTCCGCAATTCGCTAGAGGTGAGGGTGTATCTGATGCATAATAATTAAGCATAGGATCAAAAGTCGGGTTTAACCCCGTTCATCCATATAAAAAAACAAGTTCGACAAGGAGACGTGATTTCACCAAAACTTCACACTGGCATCGAAAGATGTATTAAGATAGTTGGATTAGACATAGTATGGTATAAATATCAAACGGCAGAAGAATACACCGCATCTTATGTTTATTCAGTGAAATGGTTCTGTAAGCGCTACCCTGCATTCAAAGAACCACAAACTATGACTGAACAGCTTGTCAAAGCAGTCGCATCTTCATTTTGTCACTGTTCAAACGTAGTCTATTCCTGGCGAAATTTTGAACCATTCCAAGGCCCAACCAGATAAGTGCTGCTTCATTTCTCCTCGAGATCGTATGCGGAGTCCTTTCTCACGAGCACGGAGGTCACATCTCTTGAATCATTCCTCGACATCTCTACGATAGTTGATTTAGTATTTATCTTTTAATCGAAGAACGTCCGAAGTGGCCACCACTCTGACTCTTTGTCCACCATGCTCTGTGGACAATGGTCTGATATATTAGGCTTCTCCCATCTGGACTCTCCTATTTAGGAGTGACGAAGACGAAGTCATCTTTCAGTCACAACGAATCCCATTGAAGCTAGTATCCCTTCACCGTTTGACCTGAACTGGAAATGTCTCATCATTTAGGTCGTTGTCCGTTTTCTAGACAGCCACACGCCGTTTGCAATGTTTTTGTCAGCATTTTATTTTCTCACGAAATCTTCTTTGATAATCTCAGTGTAATAATAATTTAACTAATTATAGAGTGGGGCGGGTACTAGGCAATTCTGATTTTGAATTCTTATTTTAAATAGGTACATGAAACCACCCCATAGTTATTAAAAGTTAATAATCATATTATGTCTGAATGCATAGCTATTTTACAAGAAAATGGGTCAAGTACTAATATGGAATGCGCATCGAGGATAATATGGAATTCGCTTGGAGGGTATAATATGAAATAATTAATTTTCCCACAAAAGCTAGAATCGAAATTCGAATTGAATACTAACCAAAAAATTATGGAAAAATGACATTAGCTGCCTTGCATTTGTTAATATAGCCAATATAGGTACCTACCTACTTAAGGCATAGAAAATAAAATTTATCTTATTCACGCCTAATGGGTTACAAAGAGCAATTAAGAGTCCTAACTCAAATTTGCTTTCTTATGCGTGTTCACTGATATCTGAAAAATAAAAATTCTCAACAAAGCCATACCCATACCATCCATATATGGCCAGAAATGGCCTTACGTAGTAAGTTACCTAATTTATACCGTTTTTATGTTATTATATAACTTGGGTTTACCTTAGGTCATTTGGTCAATGACAGGAGATTTTTTGCGTGAAACCGGAGTAGCCCAATAAAAAACCTCAAATACCTTTCGGCTTGCAAAAGATACACATTCACAAAGTATCGAAAATAGACACTGGATCATATTTTATTATAGCGCAGTTGTCGGCCTCCTTTTAAGATGTGTTAAATTACGTTTACGTCCATAACCATGGAGAAAGAAGAACAAAAAGTTAATCGGCACTTTCTTGCTAGTCTAGCGTAATTCGAAAAAAGTTTAATTCGTATCAAGTTACTAGAGTCCGATAGAGTTGCCGTGTGACTTGTACGCTTCCTGCCCGATGGGATATTTTAATAAGGCTTTATTAAAAATTGTAATTGCTTGTTATATAGCTTCGAAGCGGGCTAACTGATGGTGCAATGATCGAAGGGAGTGGAATTTGTTTTATTTTGTTTGTTATTGAACAGTAAATTGGATGGAATATTACTTGAAAGGAAAAAAATATGCTGGCAGTTGAAATTTCTTTTAGGCATAATATTTACAATCATACAACGAACTCTAATCACATTCGGAGAGCGAAAAAAGCATAGCTTGCATTATTTAAAATGTGGAATAAGTATATTTGTCCTAGCACATGACACACTAATGCTTATGTTTGCAAAATGATCTTAAATTCTATATTAGGTACCTACCTACTTTTCATTTTGATGAGAGTATTGAAAATAATTTCGTCACCCCTATAATATTTTGCTTAAGTTGTGTTAAAATAAATAAAACGATGATTTTTTTGACAGGATGGCCTAACGAAATTTGGAGAAGCCAATTTTTCGGCAAACACCTCTAGACTCTCAGACAGTTGATATAGTTTTTAAGACGGAAATATTGTAGGTAGGGTAGGCACTTAGTTACTCAGCCTTCTAAACAAGAGTGAAAGGTGAAGTAACTGTTAATATATTAGGTATTTAGTAGACTTATATTTCATCCTTGAGGTATATTGGCCCTAATAATTGCTTCACAGTAAATACTAATTTTTCCACTAAATAATTTTATATTACGTTCGCCAGTATGCCAAGAAACGCAAGGTCTACATACTTTAATTTAATTTAAGCTAGTTAACTTTCGTAATATGTATATAATTTCCTTATATGTATGTTGCTGTTTTTTTTTCAGTGCTGCAGGTTTAAATAAATAATTTAAGGCGATCACCCATAAAATTTTTGAAAATAGGTAGGTACCTACCTACTTGAAACGTCTTGATCAAAATTTTTGATTTTTGTTTTAGGTACCTATTGATTGTTTGGTTAGTCGTTTCCTATACACTTTTTGTTTTTACTTAAATTTTCATTTATCTTAGTGAAAATAGGAAAGAAAAGTTTATAGCGACTTATAACCAAACAGTAGGTAATCACTGTAGAACCTACATCTAATTCAGAAATGTTTGACATTTACTTTGTTGGTTACTGTTAAGTTGAACTTCCACCTTCATTAGGCAATATAAGTTCCATCTTTCCATATTCGATTACCGAAATAATATGCTCTAGATATTTTCAGCCTTCGATCTTTGCTGCTCCGATTTCCCGTCGGTCGCCCACCTATTTTGCATTGGATAAGACAATTTGAATTTTTCCTTTTTTTTTTGGTTAGCTAAGCGTTGTTATGCGTAGCAGGTCTTCTTGGTAACTGTCAATCGCGAATGGCAATTATATATCGTTGATCAAGCAGATCAGTGAATCAAACACGGGCATCACCAACCGGGACAGGAACCTGTCTCGTCCTGTCCTGTCTATAAGAATGCATCGCATCGCATCTTTCTAATTCCCAGCTCGGACCGGGCCGGGCTGGTTCTTTACAATTCTTGATAAAAATGCGCCGTTATTTTTGCAGGGCAGGCTGGGCTGCTCTCTGGTCGGATTTTCTTCTTTCCTTCTTATTTTTATTAGTATTGCCCCAGCTCGGTCGGTTACTGACCTCGCGCAACGTCTACAGGGAGCCCCCCAGCTCGGACATGGGCGCAGGCAGCCCGAAATATTTTGGCCTTTTCGGACGTTTTATAAGACTGAAATGTACAGTGGCGCACGACATATTACTACAATGGCGTAGCTGAATTTGAACTAGTCAAAATAGTCATGCGTGGAATTACCTAGTTCACCTGTTTTTCTAAGGAAACACAGTCCAGTCGTGTTTTTCCATAATAAAGTAAGTATCTCGCTGATAATAATTATGGCCTCACTAAGGTCGTCGGTCACGTGTGGTCTATTTATCTGGAGTTGCTTCGACTATGATTACCACTTATCAGAGTATGACCGCTGCACTAATACAACGTTGTAAATTGCAATTTTCCCCGTCCAGCCGTTTTCCCCTCTATCTGGAAACGTCCCAAAGTGCAGTCCATCCCGAAAAAGGAAAGAAAAACTCTTCCTAGCAATTATCGTCCCATCTCGCTTATACCTCCATACTTTCGAAAGTAATGGAAAAGGCAATCGACCTGATACTGGTTGAAACAGTGCGGGTTTCGTTCTAGAAGATCAACAGGAGATCTGCTGGCGTACGTCAGTCATATTTGAAACTCGATGCTCGAAAAACTTGGCGAATCCAGAATTGTAGCATTGTACATCGTCAAAGCTTTTGATCAGGTGTAGTACAAAGGTCTCCTCAGCAAACTTCCCTTGTATTCTCTTTCGAACGAATTTTGCCATTAGCTGGAAGGCAAGTCACTTCATGCTGTGGTCGATGGTGTGTCTTCTGATACACTGCCGGCGTGCCCCAATGCTCAATTCTGTCCCTTACACTGTTTTTCATTTTTATAAATGATTTGTGAAATGTGACGAGAAACCCCATATACAGCTTTGTGGACAATAGTGGCTTGATGGCATGTTTCTTACTGACAAACCGGTTACTGCAGCCACTTCCACACGCCTTGCCTGAGAGAACAGATTCACTCTATCAACAGTGATCTTTACACCAATATCAACTGGGGCCTTAACAACCTAGTCAAATTCAATGCTTCCGTATTCTAAAATAAAAAATCTTCCGTTGATGAGCCCTGAAAATAGGGATATGGTATGGTTTGACCTGTTGGTTTAAAGTTATACGTTTAAATCTAACAACAAAGTACTGACCTTATTGAAAGCAAATAACATGATTATTGCCATTATTCTCGATTTATTCTATTGGCCTGCTGTGGGTCGGTATTTAAAAACAAAACGATGGTCATCTCTGAAGTAGCCGCTACACGCGTAACTTAAGTTTATGTATGCTTTTGCATGGTTTATATTGGACGGTAACGCGAAGCTCTGACAATGGTAAACTCATGTTTACTGCCACTTGCCAGTATCCACTTTTGAGATCCAAGATGGAAAACCACTCTAATCCAATGGTCAATAGTCATATCGTTATAGCCCCTATGCTGTTATGCCCATTATTGAGGCTAGGCCTCCCTCATGTTTATCTAATAGTCTTCATCCTTGGACCTTATTCTTGAAACAGGGGAGCAGCGTTGCCAGGAGAACGAGTGTTCCGTCTTTGTCACCTATATTATCATTTGCATATCATTGAGAAAGACGGAACACTCGTTCTCCTGGGAAGGTTGCTCCTTTGTTTCAAGAATAAGGACCCTGTGCTACTTGAATCCAACGAGTAATAGACCTATCTATGTTTACCTGTTATGCGCGCACAACACGGGGCAATGCCTTTTTATTGGCTGAGTAGTACAGGTATGAAATGTTCGTTTAGCACGCTGGGCATATCCTTGTCCTTGTTCATTGCCCGTGGTCTGACAAGAATAAAAGTACGGTTGATATTCAACTTGACATAGCTTGACAAGTGACATTCAAAAGTTGTTTGAAATTTTCATTTCAAATAGGTTGCACAATACGCGGACGGATTGCTATACGTAAGTCTAACATAATTTGGTACGTTTTGCCTCGTCTTGCGCAATAAGCGTTCTGTGTCTTTTTTTATCTAATGAAGTTTTCTTATTATTACCTCTTTGT
Organism: Ceutorhynchus assimilis; assembly: GCA_917834065.1. NCBI lineage: Eukaryota > Metazoa > Arthropoda > Insecta > Coleoptera > Curculionidae > Ceutorhynchus > Ceutorhynchus assimilis. Next base: position 45,652,960 of record OU892277.1, read on the forward strand.
CTGGTAAAATAGATAGGTCTATTGGTTTTCCTGAATTGCTTGTTCATCTGATAATCTTGCAGTAGTTCCATTTGTTGTTTTGATCCATCTCCGCCACGTGCATGACATAATAATAAGCTGTGATATAATCCCATTTCAGTGGGTATATTCTTGCGTGTGAGCTACTCGGTTTTTTTTCTATCTTTTAGTGAAGGACCGATCATAGATCATGGGTCTTTGTGCTGTTTTAATTTTGCTTGCTATGAATTTTGTTGAATTTCATGCTTCTGTTCCGCGCCATAGAATAGAAGGCACGCATTGATCCTTTCTCAAATAGAAGTATATACTGCGACAGCGTTGCTTTAGTTTCCTGGGATGAATTGTTATTCTAGGCATTAAGATAGGTACCTATTTGTTTTTCTCTATCATGTTTTCATTTAGTCGTCTGTAGCTTTCTCCAAGGCTTTGTCCATTTTTATTCAGAAAATTTGGGTATGTCAAAATCACCCAAATAAGTACGAGGGCTAATATGGTATATATTTTGTTTTATTAATTTTTTCATGTAATGTGCTTTAATAAAAATGTATTTGATTGACAAGTAGTAGTGTTTGATAATGATTTGATACACAGTGTAGCATACACTGAAGATCAACAACAACCTAATTGCTCGAAGTTTTGTATTGACTTTCGAGTTCAATGAAACCCATAAAATGTCAACCCAAGAATAATATTTTTATTTTTATCTACTTTGTTATGCTATAAAAATACGCAAAGAAATTAAATTTAATTTTCGATTTTAATTAGACTCTACGTTTTATATTATAAGGTAGGTAATCGAATAGATACCTAAAGGATAAAAAGTTTTAACAAATCGTCGTTTGATAAAAGGAACAAATAACGGAGAGTAACGAGCTCTCCGGAAAACGTGAACAAACATCCCTATTAATTAGATTTCTGCCAAAACTTTTTAGTAAAAATAGACTATTGAAAGAGTATCCACGAAGAAAAATTACTGCCAGACAAAGGGCTTCCCTTTTAAATTAAGTACATACTCTTTCAGCAAGAGATAAAAGATAGTTGAAATAGATTTTTAAAAACAAGTTAATTTTTCAGAAGGCGAATTAAACATTCTTTCATTAATTATTCAGCGAAATGAGCAACAGATCCGAAACTAACGAGACGAAATATTCTGTTAATAATTTTGAACAACTGTTATCAAAATATTTGATAGTGATATGCACCTTCTGTAAATATTGTTCATGTTTTTTTTTTTCATTTTGCTCTAATTTAAACAAATTATATTTCAAAACTTCACGTTAAGATAACTTCGTAAATTTTTAGTCATTAATTATTATTAGACTAGTGTAAGATCTTACTTAATATTGTCGCGAAAATCTAGCATAAGCGCGAGGGTGTACAGAATTGGACAGCTGATTCTGTTGCGGTGCTGTTCGGGAAGGAGAGTTATCGGGTTTATTCTGGAATCTACACGAATAGATTGCGGATATATAGGGTCTGTTCCCACAGGAGTCTTTGACAGTTTGCAAACTGTCAGTAAGCATCGCCCATACATGTTTTCAATGTTGTCGTTCCAAGATTAATCTGTAAATCAGCTGAGCGATTGTTTCTGACAGTTTGCAAACTGTCAAAGACTCCTGTGGGAACAGACCTATAAAGGCCGGTATCAGTGGCGTAGCGGGGGGGGGGGAAGGGGGCAGACCGCCCCGGGCGCCACTTTTAGGAGGCCGGCCAACATGCCGCTTCTTGTACCCTTCAAGACTTGCCTGTAACCAACATCATTATTGAAGTGAAAACTTTAGGCGCGTTTAGCAAAACAAAACGAATTGTTAACGCTCATTCGGTCGGATGCAGTCGGCTCGAGACGAGTTCAGCCAAGTGAGAGAAAAAAACAGTCAATAGTGCGGGAAGGAGAGATAGCGCGATTGGGATTCAATCGCGACTCCTCCTAGAACAAATTCCGGTGACGTTGCCGATATTGGTGATTGGCAAAATATTAATTTCTTGTAACGGGTTGTCTGGTAATAACAAACAGATGAAGTTATCAGGTGGTGCATTATGTTCAGGCATACATATGACGTCATAAAAGCTATCAGGGGCGGGATTCTGAACTTCTAATCGCAACCTATCGTCCCGACTATCCGCGTCGCCTTTCTACAAGTGGTCGGGACGTTATGTATCGACACGACAGATTGAGAATCCCTCCAGGCAACCTACCCCTTTTACGGCCAAATTTATAGTCGTTCCTTGAATCTTCGTTGGAGTCGCGAGTTTAGAATGGACACTTGCTACTATTTGACAAGTTAGTCATGTTAATTCTAAATGCTCAGGGCTTCCTCAAGAACAAGGATAAATTCGGCCCTTGAACAACCTTGATCCAAACCAAATCGCAAATGGCAGGATTCAATATAGCGGCAATTGTCAAGCATCTGTGATGTTTGTTTATTAAACCTACGTCTTATTGATTTTTGAAATTTTCTCATCTGTCGTATGAAGCGCACACCGTGGCTTGGGTTCGATAATTGCATCTGCGAGCAAAATTTGACAGAATGTCACGTGATTTGACATATGAAAAACGATAAGTGATCACGTGCCGTCCATCAAAATTTGCTCGCAGATGCAATTACCGAACCCAGTCCGTTTTATTTTTTATGACGTCAAAAGGGCGGCAAAGTATTTTTTTTTTTACGGATATGCGCACTCGCAAGGAAATGTCCTATCACGCTCGAGAAGCGGCAAGTGCGCGGAAATGTCGGTGTATGTTGGTCTTGAAACGGTTCAGGTTGTAACCTGCAGAGTATGATTCCGCCCCGGGCGACAATAGCCTATGCTACGCCACTGGCCGGTATTAGTTTGTAATTTTTAAGTTTAAGTTTGACTGTGATATGATTTAGATAGTGATTATTCTTAAGAGCTGTGAAGAGTTTCGTAGTTTGAGTTAATTAGTGAAGTAATTAGTGTCAGAGTGTATAGTAACGTGGGATAAATTATTGTTGTGTTAATTGGACTTTGATTTTGGACTAAACGGGCCCAAGATTTATGTCACGCATCCCAGAGCCGTGACATTGGTGTCAGAAGAGAGGCATAATTCGACGACTGCAAAGTGAAATCCGATTGCAGAATAGTGCGCGGACAATAGTGTGAACACTGGGACAGTTAGTCAGTGTAAGCAGTGACAATCACCAAAAAAAGACTTAACCGATCGTGTAAATTACCCCAGAACTGACTGTATACCCGATTTTGACTGTGATAGTGAATTTTCAAGTAAGTTCTAGAAAATTCTATTTGAAAACTAAGAGAAATATCGAATTTCTGACTTCGCCGACGGATTCGACACATCAATCGTCATTCAGAAAAAGAATTTCGAGGAATTTCGGAAAAATTCTAGAACATTCTACTTGGAAACTAAGGGAGATATTGAATTTGTGACTCCACCGACATGTTTGCTATACCAATCGACATTCAGAAAAGACATTTCAAAAAAATTCTAGAACATTCTATTCGAGAATAAAGCAAGTTATCCAATTTGTGGCTTCAGCGACGTGTTTGGAACTTCAATCAAAGATATTTGAAAAGAGTTTGAGGGAAATTCCAGAACATCCTTAAATTTGGTAATGAAGAATTTGGCCTTACTACACAAAAAGAATCCCAAGCCGTTAAGATCCTGTGGCCACAAACTCAGTGAGGATTCCTGGAAGTACTGAGAAGATCATTTGCGAAAAATTGGAAACAAACTCTGGGTGCTGCGTTGGACTAACACATAATTTTATTGGGGATAAACCCGAAAAATTTCTCGTTGGAAGGCTCTAGTAAGAACAAATGGAGACATTATGATAAAAATTGCCAATGTTTCTTCTGAAACAGTAAAAATAAAGGAAGGAGATATTACTGGAACTCTCGAACCAGTTAAGCAAATATCGAACTGTGACCTACCAGATAACCGACATTTTGAAAAATCGAAATTGGATACAGACACCCTGATGCAGATTTTGGCGAAATCATGGCAACATCTCGATCCAGATAGACTTCAAGAAGCCACAGATTTCATCTTGAAAGAAGCAGACGTATTTGTGATGGATAATCGGACGGACCAGTTTAATTTAACACAAAATTGATACGGGATTGGCACACCCAATTAGACAACCACCTCGAAGTATGCCAGTAGCTAAACAACAGGAAGTGGAAAACCAAACAGATAAAATGCTTCAAGAGGGAATTATTGAAGAGTCAATAGTCCATAGTCTGCGCCAGTAGTATTGGTTACGAAGAAAGATGGAAGTCTTAGATTTTGTGTGGACTATCGAAAGCTTAATGACGTCACCAAGAAGGACAGCTTCCCTCTCCCGAGAATAGACGATACATTAACAACTCTATCGGGCTCCAAATGGTTTTCCATCTTGGATCTCAAAAGTGGATACTGGCAAGTGGCAGTAAACAAAGATGACAAAGAGAAAACTGCCTTCAGTACCGGAAGCGGGTTATACCAGTTTAATGTAATGCCTTTCGGATTGTGTAATGCTCCAGCTACATTTGAGCGACTGATGCATCTTATTTTGCGAGACCTTACATGGAGAACTTGCCTGGTATATTTAAATGATGTCATGATCCTGGGAAATTCATTTCAAGAACATCTCAATAACCTGAAAGAAGTTTTTGATCGCTTCCGGAATGCCAACTTAAAACTGAATCCAAATAAGTGTTTTCTATTTCAAAAGAAAGTGGAATTCTTAGGTCACGTGGTATCTGAAGATGGCATACAAGTTATGGAAGGAAAGATAGATGCTGTCAGGGATGGCCAAAGCCACGCGACAAACATATGAACTTAAGGAGTTTTCTGATGGGATTATGTTCCTATTATCGAAGATTTGTAGAAGGATTCGCTAATATAGCTGCTCCGCTTCATTGATTAACGGAAGAAAAATCAAAATTCAATTGGACCAAAAAATACGATTTTGCTTTTAGAAAATTGAAAGGAGCATTATGTAGAAGCCCAGTGTTGTCCTACCCCGATCAGAAAGGCATGTTGATTTTGGACACAGATGCAAGCAACGCCAAAATTCACAAGAGCATGTCATAGAGTACTACAGCAGAACCTTATCAAAGCCAGAAAGAAATTATTGTGCCACCAGAAGAAAGTTGCTTGCCATAGTAAAAGCAGTCAACCATTTCCATAGGTATCTCTAAGGACGCAAGTTTCTAATTTGACCAGATCGCGCGGCTCAAAAATGGCTTTTAGAAATTAAAACTCCCGGAGAACAGCTTGCTGGATGGTTTGAGAAAATTGCAACAATACGAGTTCCAAATTAAACATCGACCTGGAAACCTGCATAAAAATGCTGACGCTCTGTCTAGACGGCCATGCAAACAAGACTGCAAGCATTGTCGAAGAATCGATATGCATGAGAAAAATACTGATTCAGCGTGAGAAGAACGGGTCGTATCGTTGATGATCAATGGACTATACCAAACAAATGAGAGCAGATCAAGACGCCGACCAGGACATCGGGCAAATTCTACATCTTAAAGAAAATTATGAATGTTGGCCGGAATGGAGGGAAGTATCGAACAAGAGTTTGATTTACAAGGCGTTGTGGGATTAGTGGAACTCTCTGGCCGTAGAAAATAGTTTGGGAAAGTGCCGATGTGAAAACTACTAAGAGCCAACTAGTTATTCCAAAAGATCGAGTAGAAGATGTATTAAAAGAAATACATGACGGAACTTCAGGGGCACATTTTGGAGTTAACAAGCCTTTGGACAAAATTCGGGAACGTTTTTACTGGGTCCTCTATCATGAAGACGTTAAAAACCGGTGCCGAAAATGCGACATCTGTGCTACCAGTAAAGGCCCTAAACTAGATCTCGGGAGCCCATGAAGCAGTACGGCGTCGGTCTTCCACTTGAAAGAATAGCGATAGATGCTGCCCGACCGCTTCCCCGAATCAGAGCGTGGTAACAAATACATCTTGGTGATCATGGATTACTCCAGTAAATGGCCAAAAGTTTTCGCTATTCTAAATCAAGAAGCCATCATTATTGCCCTGTCGCTAGTGGACGAAGTTTTCAGTCTTCATGGTGTGACACTAGAGTTGCATTCAGATCAGGAACGAAACTTCGAATCTGCCATCTTTAAAAAAATTTGTGAGATCATGAGCATTCGTAAGACAAGGACAACACCTTTACATCCACAGTCTGAACACCCGACCAAAGTGGTCGCAAAAAACCAACGAGATTGGGACAAACATTTGCCTCTATTTTTAATAGCTTACAGAGCAGCTGTTCACGAGTCAACAGGCGAAAGTCCAGCTAGAATCGTTTTCGGAGGGGAACTCAGGTTACCTTGCGATCTGATGTTTGGAAATCTGGAATACCTGAAGAAAAACGAAAAGAAATTCGAGATTAGGCCGACGAAGTAAGGGCACGACTTCTGGGGATACATGATTTAGCTCGGGAGCATATTCAGCTGGCCAGAAGACCAAATACGACTTGAAAGCCATTTCTGCCGGATTTCAAGAAGGTAATCTAGTGTGGCTGTATAATCCAGCAAGAAAGAAAGGAGTGTCGCCGAAATTGTCTTCAGCATGGGAAGGACCCTACAGAATAATCAAGAGGATCAATCATTTGGTTTATCGAGTTCAGCGCATCACCAGGAGTAAGATGAAAGTTGTGCATCTAGACAGATTGTCGAAATATCATAGGCGTGAAGTTGATCGGGAGGATCAACCTCAAGAGGAGGACACTCCCCTCCTCTTGAGGTTGATCCACAATATATGGCGCCTCTACGAGGCTGCCCAGAATCAAACCTAAAATCTAGAAAATACTGCCCTATTCAGGAAAAGAAATTATCGCGTTCATTCTGGATTTCACAAGAATGGATTACGGATATATAAAGGCCTATATTAGTTAGTAGTTTTTAGTTTAAGATTGACTGTGATATGATTTAGATAGTGATTATTGTTAAGAGTTGTGAAGAGTTTAGTAGTTTGAGTTAATTAGTGAAGTAATTAGTGTCAGAGTGTGTAGTAACGTGGATTAAATTATTGTTGTGTTAATTGGACTTTGATTTTGGAATAAACGGACTCAAGATTTCTGTCACGCAAGCCGGAGCCGTGACAATACTTTTATGTAGGTAGTGTTTCCGCCTTCTTTTAAAACATAAAAAAAACTAGATATTTTCTCATGTTTCCTGATTTTCTCAGCTCAGATTTTTCTTTTCAGCTCTAGAGTTAAATAGACTAATCCAAGAAGCTCGCGTAAAATGAGGATGTTTCCAGTAAAAAACACCGATTAAAATAAGCGCCCCAGCTATGTCTATTTTTTTTTCCAATTTAATTTTGATCATTAATCATTGGGAAAAAAAAGGAGCCGTCAAACTAGAGCCATAACATTATCTAAAACTCGTCAACAAATGGGCCGTTCTAAACAAGTTTAAAATGCAGTTAGTTAACAATGTTAAAAGTTCCGCGAAAATTCGTTTTATCGGTTCATGCGAACTAGATGTCGCTTTAATGGCGATAAGCCCGTTAGCTACGCTCATTTGTCACCGTTATCAATAGGCCATTTGTTAAAAGTTCGATCGCCAATTTTATTGATTTACTCTGTATTCAGCGGGAATTTGTCAATAGTTGCGTCGTTTTCGAAAGAGGAACTAGAGATATGCTAAACCTACCCTTTATGAGGTAATTTACATCAAGAACTTTTTTTTCAGAAGAGAACTCTAAGGATATGCATTCCGGGTCATTTAAAGATCAAAGTAAAGTAGTGAAAACTAAAAAAAACATAAAGTAGGTACTTTTTATCCCAAATTTGTCGTCAACTGTGCCATTTTAACAAATCTGATGTCCCAAAAAAGACTCTATACCTTCACTAGGGTCTTTTGAGGAAGAATTTTCATTAAGAAGGCACTATTTTTTAAAAGAAAACCGAAATGACACAGTTACAAATATATCAACAAAAGTAACCCACCTTGAAGAGATATTTTGTGGTTCAAACAGAGCGCCAGTGAAAATGCCAGAAACGCAATCGAAATTCAAAAAACCGAACCCAAAGTAGATATTATCAGATGTCCTGTAATGGATGCATGGTCTTTGTAGATCGGAAAATTATGGATCTACCATGAATTGGGAAACGGAAAAGCACGTAGTGTGTGCTTTTTCGCTAACAAAAGCCTTGAAGACTTGAAGAATTAGAATCATCTATTTTTTTCTGATCTCCGATGTTCTTGTTATTGTAAAAATACTGCGAGTCTGCGAATTTCAGACTGTCTTCGAGCTTCCACTTCTTTTTTTGGTCTTCGAGTACCATTTTACACAATTACAATTCCTGTATCACGCAATCGTTGCAAAACGGACACAAATGTTCTTTCACTAGGTGCTGTCCTATTAGAAAATCTTTTCCTCTGAATTCTGGCGGCTAAATGAGCCTTTTGTAACGATTCTCCGTGAACAAATAACATATCTGCATACTGCATATTCGACGTCTGTGAACATTTTCTTTTCAAAAAATATTTAATAAACCCGCGTTTTCAATGCTTCGAGTAGGTAACTGACCAATCAAAATCAATTATCATCGGTGCAACTCCCTGAACCACCTATTGTTTTTTGTGCTATTTTACCAGATGTGTAGAAACCGAATTACGAGTAACATTGTCATGTTATTTTTTTTATTTTCAATTGTTTTTGACTGGAAATGCATAATTACTTAATAATTGATTTTATTTATTATTTTAATTTAATTAATATTATTATTATCTTTCAAATATTCGTCAAAAATGTCAAAACTTCAAAGGCAAAGGTTTCTCAAAAATGGTACAGTTTGGACCCCATGTTGTATAAACTTTTTTGTTCAGCAGGGACCATATTTCTACGCTACGTGTTAAATTTTGTGTAGTCAAACCTGATACACCCTGTAGGTACTCTAGCTTCCAAAAAAATCAATCTGTGGACTTGTTTTTCGATATCAAAGCTCAGTTTACTGACTCACATTTTTTATGGAACTAATTACACTTTACAAAATTTATTGATCACTTTATTAAGGTAAACAATCTCGTCGACCTCTCTAACTCTAATCAACCTGTAGGTACCGAATTAACCGAGGAATTACCTATTCAATGGGTACTCGATCAACAAGACATTAAAATAATTAAACTCTAGAAATAAATCTACGAAGCAAAGAAAAATCAAATAAGCATAAAATTAAAAATTGGTATATGATTTCACGTATTCGAGCTCGAGACCGACATATCTGCAAGGGAAAACCTCGGGGGGTGGAGGTGTCAAGTAGAAATTCCAGTAATGGAAAATCTGTTTCCGTCTGGATTTTGACGTAAACAAAACAAAATCTAAAAGGTAAAAAAGCGACGTTTTAATCTTCGGAGGGTTTTGGTCTATTTTTTTTTTTAGCTATTGTTTTTGACCGATTGAATATTTTCCTCGGAAAATAATATGAAAAACTTACGAGGGTGAATAAATAAGTGCTGAAATCAACATACGGAAGTATTTTATGTATCTATATTCTATAAATAAGTAGATACCTAAATAACGTTTGGAACGCTTTAGAAAAAGTCTAACAATGTACAGATTTGGTTTTCTGGTCCAGTTAACTATTTTGACCAAACACGACGCCAAATTCTTTATCTATTTATTGACGTAAACAATAGGTAGGCACCTAATTAATTATCAATTTTTCAATAGGTATTTTTTGGGAATATTTTGGACCCTGCGGCTTTCTAGTAGATATATTTAACATCGAAAAAACATATTGATTAAATTACTTTTTTATTACTCTATAGTTTTAGGTTAGGGTAAGTACCTACGAACCTATGCCTTAGTTTTAAGCATGGTTCTGATTAATTATTATTATTGCGTTGATTCGGTTCAGAAAACCTGAATGGAAATAGTTCTAGAACTTACTAAACTAATAGTTGTACAAGATTGAAAAAAAATATAGAAATTTGAAGAAAAAAAAAAACGAGAATTTGATGATACCAATTTTTACCAATTATTACCCTTTGTCGTCTGACCCATGAATTATTGAAAAATGTTTGCTAAAATTTTAAAATTTACTAGAATAAGGTATGTCAGGCGCTGGTATTTCCTGCGTGCATTAAGTATATAGGTACCCTCTACCTATTATTTTCATTAAATTTTAAAACAACCGGAAAAAATTAAATTTTAAAGTAAAACTTTGTAACAACTTTCAAGAATTGTTAATTTATGATATTTGATATGTATCTAGAAAGAAAGTTATGATTATAATTTTTCGCCGCAGTTCGTGCTTACGGGCAATATTTTTTACTACTTTTAGTACAAGTTATTTCATAATATTTTCTCAGTCCGTTGCGCTATCAACGGCTCAGTTTACAAATTTATAAGTGGCTCTCAGGGGGTAAACCACCTATTACCTACAAATCTCACCATATGATATTTTAATATAAATGCTTGTAACGCCCCCTAATAAATAATTTGCAACAGAACATTAGGGCCTTTTATTAGTAAAAATTAAACTGTAAATAGGCGACTACCTATTTCAAGGCTCTTTGTTGATAATTGGAAATGATAATTCTATCTAGACTTTCAGGGACCGATATGTACATATATGTAACAAAACGCAAGACTTTCGCCAATAAAAATAGTTTCTTTCAAATTCACAAAAATATCAAGGCGACGATACGTTCAACAAGCTGAACAAAATGCAAGTCCCCGTCGAAAATCCCTAAAACTATCGACTACCTAGCCTAAAACCTAACTGTTTTAGAAAGATCCTTTCAACGTTGTAACGATGTAGTCGGGTCATAAACATTGAATCATACAACCTTATAAATAATAAGAACAAATCCTTTTTGCGCCGCTGGTCACGTCTCTATTTTTGGGACATCAGATTCTCGCATACACTTTCGAATACCTAATGTTAAGATTGAGAGCAGTTTCAATAACTAACAGAAAGAAATTCGGTACCTTGGGAATACTACGAATTGAGCTGACCCAGGAACAGGTTGTTTTTTTGTGGTATACGCCTTATACCACACTCACGTTTTCCCTAGACGGGAAAATTCTGTAAAATCTGATAGCACGTACCATTCCAAGCAGCATTTTTACTCGTTGGTACGACCCTGCGACTGTTGTTGGGAACTGTAAAGTTGTGGTTATTAGTGACGTCAACGTTATTGCTACGATCCCATTACTTGCCTTTGATCAAAATGGAGAATATTTTTAAGGTGATAGTTGCGTAAAAATTACTTCCCCGGAACTTATACCGCAACGTCGCACTTACATTTCAACTACGTGGCGGGGACGTAGCGACGTAGTCACCGCTACTTTATAAGATTTTTTCCCGCCTTCTTTACTTGGGCGTATTCGCCTTTTCTTTTGTCTTATATATTTGGAAAGAGTTTAATAGCATCTCCCATCATTATTCAGCCTCCTAAACCATAATGGAAATAATATAATAATAAACAAATTCTTGGGTTGTAGAACAAGGATCGTGGAACAATGAAAATATTTCATTTTGGCAACGTTTCGACTTTAATTCAGTCTTTTTTCAAGCCCTAACATAAAACACAGAAAGTTGGCGCCGAATGGCATTGCAAAGATGCAAAGACTGAATTAAAGTCGAAACGTTGCCGATATGAAATAGTTTTCATTTTTCCAAGATCCTTGTCAGACAACCCGAGAATTTGTTCATTATAATTTTATTGAGGACGCAAAATGGCTCAAAATTTTCAAGGGGGTTTCTTCACAAACATCAAAAACAACTACGGTGAGCAGGCGCAGAAAATGGTGAAGATTTGGTCAAGAGAACTGCTGAGGTTGGCGGTCTAGCGAGACTCTTCCTAAACATTTAAATGTCAATATAAAATGTAACTATCCAGTTTACTCCGAAACACATCCTTTTATGAAGAGAGTAGACAAAATTTCAGAAAAATTTAGGAAATCCTTATTGAACTTGGAAATTGACATTACATATTGGAAAGTCAGAACCACAACCCAATTGATTGAAACTCGGAAGAGAGCACTTAAAGAATTGATACCGGATGAAATATTCTTGTACTGTGTTAGGGAAAATGACGGTAGGTTCAATACAGAATTTGAAACGGTCAAGCAAATAAATATTAGGAAGTTTGAGTCTTTAAAGTCCGCACAGAAGGATATATATATTCACACTGTACAGAACTATCTCTACCATTACACAGGTACTGTACTCTCACAGGACGCGGAAACAGTTCTAAGTTTGGGCTCTAAGTTTGGACTACCCTTATCAACACCTGAGTTGCCAATCCCAACTATCATAAAGGACCTTGAACATTGCATATCTAATCAAAAAATATCAGCTGATGATAAGGACTGCCTCAGAGCAATAACTACAAACATATTAACTATTTACTACACTAACAACAGTACAGTTATACAGCTAGGTCTAGCCTTGGAACTAAAGTGAGAACAACGAGACAGTTCCTGAAAGACTAGCCAAACATCATTGTGAGTGAATCTGAAAAAGGAAACTCAACCATCCTCATAGAAAAAATAGAATATCATCTGAGAATTCTTGAAATGTTAGGTGACACTGATACATACCAACTAATAAATTGGGACCCAAACAATAAGTTCCAGACAGACGCAAACAGGATTGTCACACACTTGAAGTCTGAAGGTCTGATATCCAAATATGAGGAGAAAGAATTGAAACGTCATAATTCTGTCCCACCAAAACTATACTGTTTGCGAAAGATACACAAAAGTGGCCTACACCTCCGCCCTGTGGTTAGCTGTATTAATGCACCTGGCTATAACTTGGCTAAGTATTTGCACAACACCACCTTTCACATCTACGTCTCCAATTCCTTCCAATTTTCAGATATAATAAAACAATAAAGAATACCTGATGATTATGTGCTGCTTTCCCTAGACGCAGTGGCGGCCCGTGACTTTGAGGGAGGCAGCCCAAAAAAAAAATGAGTGTCGTAGGTAATTTATTTTTTTTGGGTGTTAAATTATATAAAAATACATTTTGTAGCATTTATACAGTGGAGGCACTGCCTCCTCTGCCTCCCCTAACGAGCCGCCACTGCCTAGACGTTGTCAGCTTATTCACCAACATTCCAAAACAACTGGTACTCGAAATTGTTAGATGAATTACAAATTTATCTCTCACTATACGGAAATCTGAAGGAAACAACTGATTGAAATAATTGGCTATTGCTTTGACACAAGTTGCTTTGTTTCAATGGATACTTCTATTTACAAAAGGATGGGTCTGCAATAGGCAATCCAGCGTCACCTATACTTGCTAGTTTAGTGATATGAACCACCTTATAACTGAAGTTCTTAAAAAATTGCCCATCATTTTTGTTTATGTTGATGACACAATATTGGCAGCTCCACGAGATAAGTTAGATTTGTTACTACAAACCTTTAACAGTTTCCACCACTCCTTAAAGTTCACAATGGAAGTATAGAACAAGAAAATTTGCTTTTCAGTTATTGAAATACACCATAGAACAAATGGGACACTAGCAACGAATTGGTACACGAAACCCACCAACTCTGACAAACTGTTGAATTTCCATTCAAGTCACCCCATTTCAAATAAAATGGGTGTCCTTACATAGGGCTATTCACCTCAGTGACCCAAAGTTTCATCACACCAATACGAACAAGGTGAGAAAGCTCCTTCAAAACAATAACTACCCACTTAATTTTATCAATAGAAATATCACTTAATTCCTGTCCGAAAAAGGGGAAGTGGGTGAACAGAAAATATATTTCAAATTCCCCTTCATTGATGGGCTTTCCCAGAAAATAGCAAGATGCTCCTAAAACTCTGATGTTTCCCTAGCCTTCTTTAATCTAAAAACAACAGCGTTTCTCTACACTAAACTAAAAGACCAGATACTTTAAGATAAAAAAAAGTTCACTAGTCTACACAATTCCATGTGAATGCGATAAAATATGTGGGAGAAACTAAGCAATACCTCGAAAAAAGAATTAAACAACACAAATACGACTGTCGAAATGAGAGACAATATATTGAGAATAAAACTTCACTGGCTAAGCACCATTTCGAGAATGGCCACAAGTTTAGGTTCGGAGATGTTAGGATTGTAGATGCAGAGATTAATGGTTACAAAAGAAAACTGAGTGAGATGATCCACATAAGCATGAGAGATACAGAGAATATTAAAACTGACACGGATGGGTTAAGAAGTGTATACAGTAACCTATTGAAATCATACAGGCAGAATAACCAAGTATCTTAGATTGATGTTAATATGTAGTCCTTACAAATGTTATTGTTGACTTCTGACTTTGGTGTTAATTGGTTTTGACTTAATTTTAATGTGTGGTTTTGTTATTTGTTAATGTTTAATTTTTACTATTGTTTTTTTTAATATTTTTTATATCTATTTTTTTCTATATATTTTTTTTTATTTAATATTTTGTATTGAATTTGTTATTTAATATTCACGAGATGGATCTTAAAGAATGTTTTTTTGGACCACTCGACTCTAAACACAATCTTCGAACGGACTCATAGCTACCGATGGGAAAATACATAACCTGACTTTACCAGCGGCTCCTTATTTATATTTATATGACATGTGTCTAATTTAAATTTGAAATCCAGTATCTATCACAATTGAGGGTTGAATTGCATGAACCAAACGCTGGTAATATAATTGAGCGACTTTTCTGAAAAGGTACCTACACAACTTCTTTGTTTCTCTTTATATTTTCTTCAAACTGATCTGGCTGCACTGATGTTGAGTGGATCAAGAAAACAATAAAAAATTGTTGGGTGAGTGTTGATTTTGGTTTATTTTGATTGACTTTTGTAATGCCATTCGGCGCCAACTCTCTGTGACTTATTTTAGGGCTTGGAAAAGACTGAATTGAAGTTGAAACGTTGCCGAAACGAAATAGTTTTCATTATTCCACGATCCTTGTCCTACAACCCAAGATTTTGTTCATTATAATTTTATTGATGACACAAAATGGCTCAAAAAAAGGAAATAATATTTTCATGTTTAAGTGACTATTATCGACTGTAGGGGTACACAAAACTGCTCATTTATGAGCAAAAAAATTCAAAACGATTAAAAAAATTCTGCGAAATTTGATGTTGATAGATTCATTGACACAACGCGTCCTCTCAAAATATATTTTTTAACACTTTCTTTTCGGAAAGGCAATGATGAAATTGCATAAAATTGGTGAAATGTGTTGAAATATATACTTTTTTTAATTTTGTATCTTTTCTACAGTTATATGAGCTCGGTTTTGCTTCAATTTACCTTTTTTTGTGATTTTTTTTGACGATTCCATAATTATTGTAGGTACTAGGTACTATAAAGGAAATTGGAATAAATTTAGTTAGTGGTGTCCTTCATTTTTTCAGTAAATATGGCTCTTTTTTGAGAAATCACCTCAAAGTAGTAGTTACTACATAATGTGTGTTTGAAGGATTTGCCACTTCACTGCGAGTAGCGGCCACTACACATTTATCAATTTAAACTCATTATTACCTTTAAGGCCCGGTTTATTCATCTTCAGATAAACTTGCTGGTAACTATCTGAAAAATAAATTTACCGTTCAATATTTCTATTGGTCGGCGGATAACTGGCCGACCAATGGGATTCCAGATTCCGTTTTTATCCGTCAGATTGCATACCTGACAGTTTATCAGAACGTGAATAGATCGGCCCTAAGTAGAATATTTATTGTGGGTATTTCAATCTATTTAGGCGCGATAACTAAAAAACAATCTCAAAGTTCCCGAAGCAACGTTGAGTTCCCATTGTCACTATGAAGTTCCAATAGGAACTTTCACCCATTTCAATAAGTGCATTCTCGAACGAACTATGTAATAAATTGCCGATTGCCGACAACGGATATAGATATTTTCTTCCCTAGAAAGTGACTCTTTTTTTTAAATTAATTTGAATTTTGTGGTAATTTTAAGACAGATTGGCAAATGGAAATTACTCTGATTTAGTTATCGTGAATAACGAGACAGTTAACTTTACCTCAAATATATATACTCCCATAACTTCGAGGCAATTTCAAAACTAGCAACGACGTCTTAGTTACTTTCAACGCTACCATAAAGTAATAAAAACTTTGAAGTGATATACGAGTAACAAGACAAAGTTGCTGGGACCATTGAATACCTATTACTTAAAAGTTTTTTTACAGCAGTCCCGTTCCAGAAACTTCAACAGATACCTACAAGTACTGAAACTAGTAAGTTCCAATTGTGGTAAGAATAACTACAGAGTTACCGTTACCAAAAAAAGTCCAAATAAAAGTAGGAAAAATTAGAAAGGCGTTTTTTTGGTGATAATTACGTGACAACGACTTTTCCGAAGCTTTGATCTCGGTTTCCGCTACTTTAATGCAGCTCGGGACTTGAGAATCACTACGAATTACCCTGCCCCCTCCACTTCCTAATCGGTCATGTGGTTTTGTGAACATTCAAGCCTAGTTCGAGTCAAGTTACTGTCTTGTAATATAGGATTAGTTATTAATGATTGTTGGGTAGGTATTATGTGAGGAATAAAATTATTTCAATAAAATGCGTGGCAACAGTACCTATACATTTTGGTGTTCAGTGTTCACCGACTCTACCGCGAGTGAGCAATTACTGCAGAAGTATTAGAAGTAAGAGACCGCGCTCAGAACAAAATCGCTCAGGATATAATGAAAGCGAAGAAATTAAAAACGCTTCCGGTTCAAAAATCATTTTGGTCAATTATGAAGTAATGAAAAATAGATAACAGACTCGAATCTAGGAATTTGTTTTCGAGAAATCTGTTGTTCAAAAAATACGTGAGTGTGCTAAATTCTGAGAGGCTGAGATTTTTTCTGTAGTAGTGCCATTTTAATCTAAAAAAAATCGAAAAATTCACTATAGAATTCTGGTATTTAAATTTGGTTTTCGAAGGTCTTCATAGAGTGCTCGCATAACATAAAAATGGAGCGATGGTGATATTAGGGCGATGAAAGCAAATAATATTCATTGATCTGTGTCAAAGGTTGGGAAGAGGATCTCCATTAAGTACTTTGTTATATAAGACCCTGGGAGGTTGAATGTATCTGTTTTAGATGTAACGCGTGAAAGTTATGAGCAGTTATGTAGCAGTCGCGCGGTTTTGGACATTATGGTCAATTATCATTTTTGTGGGTACAGAATCTAGACTTTGATAGAGAGAGTGAAAAAAGGAGCTGCTACAAAAGAGTCATGACTGTTGCGCTTTCACTTATCAAAGTACCGATCATTTAGAATATTCGTGATTTCTAACATGGGTACTTAATGGTAAAACTTTAATGATAGGCATTATCCATGTATATCACTTTTGGAAACTCTCTCGTAGATATCAAAGCCATAGGTTTATCCAAAAATATCTATTGAATCACTCAAAAATAAACGGCAAAAAAACCTTCTAGAAAGCTAAAACGTTCCGTTTCTGTTTCCTGCGTTTCAGCTTTTATCTTGTTTTTGTTTCGCGTCAAAGTCCAGCCAGCAACAGATTTTCAATTACCCCTATTCCTCGTCCCGATATCGGCCCTTTCCCCCAGTCGCCTCCACTTCAGCCCCAGGTCCCCCACTGACCGGTAGATGTGTTTGTGAATCCTGGAATTTCCATTTTATGATTTTTCTTTTACTTTGTTGCCTCGTCCCTCTTTATTGATTGCTTAAATAATTTAATTTTGAATTCTGTCCACTCGCATAACCAACAAATCGTTACTGTCGTTAGAATGCATATCGCACCGTTGAAGGATTAATTCAAAAGTTTGAAGATTAATTTGCATTATGGTCGTTTTTATTTTTACATTTTGCTTCTGCAGCTAGCAGACGCGAGGTGATGAAGGAAACAGTAGGATGAAATTGAAAAAAAAAAAACAATCTGATTATTTTCCAGCCTTTAACTTGACTAATTTCGCAGGCAAATTTTTCAGTCTACGAAAAAAAGTTTACTACACGGGTATTAAAGTAGGTATAGGTAGTTTTTATTTTGGCCAAACAAATTTCCATTACAATCTAACCAGCGCATACTGCATCGGTAGCTTCGGAAAACTCGTTAACGGCAAACCTAAAATTACGGGCCCGTTGAAGGTTCCTCTTAGATGGGTAATTAACACTTCGCCATCGGTACCAAAGAATAAACATAGGTACTCATCGGAAGGTGTGCAAAAAACCGGGGTTCATGCTCAACGGTCACGAATCTCGAAACTTATTAAGAGAATCACCGATATTCAAGGCTGGTTGCTTCGCAACCCACAATTTACTTGGTTTGAATTCTTGATGGTGTAAATTGAAATAATTGTTGGGTATTATTAAAGAAAAAAATTATTTCAATAAAATTAATAATTTTAGAGAAAATGTATTTTTTTTTATATATTTCCTTTTGGCTGTGTTAATTGATTCTGCTGGTCTCCAACACAAAGTCCGAGCCCGAGCATTCTCTATATTAATCTAAATTTACAGGTTTCTATTTGGGTTAGCTTGTATAGATATTTCAACTAAAAAAGGTATAAACTCTATTTTTGTTAACGCAGTGCATGCTTGAATTTATTCGAAAAAAAAAAAATGTGTGCCACCATAATTATCGACAAATTGATAACAAAATCAAATAACCCCCTTTTTGATATCGATCGCTTTTGCCTGATTTAAAGATTTCTGCTATCGGAATGAATATCTGATATATTGATCAAAAAATTAAAGCACAAAACAACGGGATTACCTAAATGCTGGCTGCTAAATTACGAATCTGGGATACAGCTCCGGTCCAGATGTACTGGTTGTAGAACTAATTAAATGGGAAGGAAAAACTATATTTGCCCTCATCGAGGCCGATTTACAAAAAACTGCTGGAACACATAAGCACCTAAAGCCTATAATCGGTAAAAATTATGTGAAATTTGATAGGACTTGTCTGTTTCATATTTTATGCGTCGTTGCCACTGTAAATAATTTCATGATGCTTCAGAATTAACATAAATTTCGCTATAGAGGCACAAGAAAACAGTAGACGTGATTTGACTGATATTTTACTCCTATGATTTAAGTTTTATTTTCTCATGTTTGAAACGAATTTCATCGCTGTGGAAAGAGTTATGAAAGTCTACCAGCTCTTACTGACATTGACCATTGACTTTCATAAGAGCCTATTTAAATGTTACGAGTATTACGACATAAATGACTAGCGTCGTTTAGTATGCGTCCAAACTCACGGGAGAACAGCTCTCTCATCTCGTACCGAGAATTTTCCCTCGAACCTTCTAGACAAGATGACAGAGATTGTATTCTGTATCGTTTTGTCTTGCGGCATCACAATCTAGAGAAGGCGGAAAGAACCCGAGAAGGTCATTTGGCAATTTTACGTCCAACACCTCCTAAAGCTAGAAGTTCCAGAAGAAAATCCACTCCTTTTCACCGGTGAGTCCCCAAAGTTGGAAGTTGACTTTTCTCGAATTTCGAAAAAACAAAATCCTCTATCTGGTAGAGAAGGCGAAAAGAACTCTTTCAAAAGTTTCAAACTTTCTACAGTTATGTGCACATGAGCATCATATATCTTGTTGGAAATATCCTTCCATTAGCTCATTGTCATGTAATTCATTAATCAAAGGGGTTAAAATTTCATCCCGGTCTCGCTATGCAGTCAAAATTCCATTTCGATTGAACATGAAGTAAGATTTTTGTGGTAGGACCCTAGTCAGGTTTAGTGCTCCTAAAATAAGGTAGACATTCTGCATCGATATTAATAAAATATACATCCTCAAAATTTTAAATCGATATTCCCTGCCTAATCTAGAGCTTGGTAAGTAATCTCGTGGTCACCTGGTACAGTTCGCATTTTGTGATCTTATTAACCCGTTCCTGGTTTCAAAAGTATTTTTTATTTTATGCAAGTTTAAGATAAAGATAATAACGGGTCCATTTCACTTTTAACAAGAATAGGACAAAAACAAAAACATCATATTTCACATAAAAATGAAAAACTCGAACAATATTTTGCAGGCTTGATGGATCGTCGCAGGGATAGCAAACGGTCGTTTTTCTACATCGGAATAACCTCCAACTGTAGCCTTCGGTACAAATTTGACAAGTGTTCGTATATCCGAGAATTTGACTCATCGATCAACGACTCTGAGAAATGGGACTATGACGTCTTTATCTTCCAAAAATGCATTGTAGGATGAAGTTTGGATTATTTTTATGATTATTGAGCCCAAGTATATTACCTATACCTTTACATATAAGAGTTACATAAAAAATATACCATTTATACCTAATTTAAATTACGATTTTTGGCGTCTGGTGTAGCATACTACTATCTAATACTAACGTCCCAAGTAGCACTCCCATGTTGAGACAATATTGGGACTATACCTGAGATTTATTGGCCCAAGTCAGATTTTTTATGTTGGCCCAATAAAAGATGTGAACATTTTGCAATATTGGTCCAAGAACTTATGTCAATATACACTCAAAAACAAATACTAATGTTCGTACAATAACGTAACCAAATGTAGGCCCAGAAAAAATAATCAATATTATATCAAGAACTTGATGCAATATAGAGCCAATTAAACCCTGCGTTTTTATTCTCATCAAATTTTACCGATGGATCCACCATTCTATGGGCGTCATTTTCATTTTCCATTCACTAAACAAAGTTAGGCTACTCACCGGTGAAGTCACCGATGAGAATAAAAACGGGTAAAAGTTATCAATATTGGCCCAGAGACGTATGTAAACCTTGGCTTGACCAATTATAAGGACCAATTGAGAAGTACGTGTTTTCTCTGTGCTGGACCATCCGTGAACGCATTTCGCTGTACCACAGCTCATCAGCACGGTTAGGTCCCGCCAGGGTCCGCACTCCCCCGCAAAGAGAAAACATCCAATTTTTGGTTTCATCCCGAGACTAGGTTTAAGAGAGATAAAATGAAGACAGAGTCTCCATCTATTTTCTGGTCGGCACACCAAGTGCTAACCTTGGTAAAAATTAGTTTGTGAATATTGGCCTTACATTGGGCTTTTCAAAAAGTATCAATATTGTGAAAAAATTGAAAACAAATATTGGCCAATACAGAGTTTTTGAAGTAAATTTAAATATCAATAAAAAACTGAATGCCAATATTGAATCAATATTATATTACAATATTGTTTTGATAATATAAAATGTAGTATTTCGCCAATATTTCATAAATCAATATTGTAGTGAAGAATCTTGGGCCAATATTCAAATCACCGAAAACTTAATTAATCTAGGAAAACAATATTGGTACGAGATTATTTTTAAATATTGTTTCCACACAGGTAGAACCAACGTTGAGCCAATATTGGTACTGTGTTGATTTAGCAACAAAAATGGATAAATATTGGCCCAATTAAAAAACGGTGTTTACCCAATATTATTTGCTACTTGGGGTTATCAGAAGAAACAAAATCGCATCGGAAAATGGAAAAACGTAGACGAAATCAACTTTTTTTAATGGAACACCTTGTATATTATGCGATAAAATGAGAGATCTTTTCTTCCTGATTTCAAATTCCTATATACACAGTGTTTCACGAACATCGAAACAGAGGCGCTTTAGGGTATTTTAAGGTCGATTTAAAAAACAAAACTGTCGGACACGTCAGTTCTGTATTCAAGGGGAAACTTTTTGACCCCATAGGTATTTCGCTAGGGTGCACCCCCTGGGTTGGGTGACTCCCACTCCTCTTTTTTAGATAGGGAGGGTAGGTTAGTGATACTTTGTTTTAAAGGTACTTTGATTCTCGTTACAACTGCGTATTTTTTTTTGAAAATCGAATGATTAGTTCTCAAGATATTCACTGTCAAATTTGCCATGGGCTAAATAATGTCACGGCTCTGGGGTGCGTGACAGAAATCTTGGATCCGTTTATTCCAAAATCAAAGTCCAATTAACACAACAATAATTTCTCCCACGTTACTATACACTCTAACGCGAATTACTTCACTAATTAACACAAACAACTGAACTCTTTACAACTCCTAATGATAATCACTATCTAAATCATATCACAGTCAATCTTAAACTTGAAACTACTAACTAATACCGTCCTTTATATATCTGTAATCCATTCTTGTAAAATCCAGAATAAACGCGATTATCTCTTTGCCCGAATAAGGCAGTATTTTCTAAATTTCAAGTTAGATTTTGTAATTCATGACGAAAGCGCACCGCGACACTGCCCTCCTCTTAAGGTTGATCGTCCCGATCAACTTCACACCCATGATATTTCGTCAGTCTGTCCAGATGTACAACTTTCATCTTACTCCTGGTATTGCGCTGAACTCGATAAACCAAATCATTGATCCTCTTGACTATTCTGTAGGGTCCTTCCCATGCTGAAGACAATTTCGGCGGACACTCCTTTCTTTCTTGTTGGATTATACAGTCACACTAGACCACCCTCTAGAAGTCCGGCTGAATTGGCTTTCAAGTGGTATCTGGTCTTCATTCGGTCACTGGCCAGCTGGATATGCTCCCGAGCAAAATTATGTATCCCCAGAAGCCGTGCCGTTACTTCGTCAGCACTGTTGACTCGTGAACAGCTGCTCTGAAAGCCATTAAAAATTGAGGCAAATGTTTGTTCCGATCTTGCTGGTTTTTGCGACCACTTTTGTCAGGTGTTCCTCTATGGTCTTATTAAATCGTTCTACCATGCCATCAGACTGTGGATCTAAACGTGTGGTCCTTATCTTACCAATGCCCATGATCTCACAAATTTTATTAAAGATGGCAGATTCGTCCCTGATCTGAATGCAACTGTAGTGGCACACCATGAAGACTGAAAACTTTGTCCACTAGCACCTGGGCAATAGTGATGGCTTCTTGATTGGAAATAGCGAAAACGTCTGGCCATTTACTGAAGTAATCCATGATAACTAAGATGTATTTGTTACCACGCTCTGACTCCAGAGAACGGTCCGGCAACATCTTCTTTCAAATGGGAGACCGAAGTTGTACTGTTTCATGGGCCCCCGAAGTTCTGTCATGCATTTCTTTTAATACATCTTCTACTCAATCTTTTGGAATAACCAGTTGGATCTTAGTGGATTTCCCATCGGCACTTTTCCAAACTCTTTTAAGTAAACCATTTTCTACGGCCAGAGAGTTCCACTGAGCCCACAACGCCACAACTAGTTCGACACTTCCCTCCATTCTGGCCTACATTCATCATTTTCTTCAAGATATAGAATTTGCTCGATGTCCTGGTCTGCTTCTTAATTTGCTCTCATTTGTTCAGTAGTCTATTTATCATCGACGATAAGACCCGTTCTTCTCACAGCCGGAACAGTGTTTTTCTCAGGCATATCGATTCTTTGACAATGCTTGCAGTCTTCTTTGCATGGCCTTCTAGACAAAGCGTCAGAATTTTCATGTAACTTTCCAGGTCAATGTTTAATTTGGAAATCGTATTGCTGCAATTTCTTAATCCATCTAGCGGAAATTTTCATTTCTAAAAGCCATTTTAGAGCTGCTTTTACTATGGCAAGCAACTCCCTTCTGGTGATACAATCATTTCGTTCCGGCTTCGATAAGCTTTTGCTATAGTACTCTACAACATGCTCTTGTGAATTTTGGATTTGTGAGAGGACCGCTCCAATACTGGTGTCGCTTGCATCTGTGCAAAATCAACATGCCTTTCTGATCAGGATAGGACAACACTGGGCTTGTACATAATGCTCCTTTTAATTTTCTAAAAGCAGAATCGCATTTTTGGGCCCAATTGAATGTTGATTTTTCTTCCGTTAATGGATGAAGCGGGGCAGCTATATTAGCGAATCCTTCTACAAATCTTCGATAATAAGAACATAATCCTAGAAAACTCCTTAGTTCATGTTTGTCGCGTGGCTTTATCCAATCCCTGACAGCATCTATCTTTCCTTCCATAACTTGTGTGCCATCTTCAGATACCACATGACCTGATAATTCCACTCTCTTTTGAAATAGAGAACACCTATTTGGATTGAAATTTAAGTTGGCATTCCGGAAGCGGTCAAAAACTTCTTTCAGGTAAGTTCTCCATGTAAGGCCTCGCAAAACAAGATGTATCGGTCGCTTAAACGTAGCTGGTACAATCCGAAACACATTACGTTAAACTGGTATAACCACTGATCTAAACAATAAATAGATAAACAATTCATACGGCTTGATTGGCAAAATTTGTGCGAAAATTTGGGGTCAATATTCTACGAACAGTTGTGCAACGGAACAGCCTAACGCCTGCGCAATGCCTTATCTTTCGAATAACTGTTCTAAATTTTGAAATTCCTTCATTTTCATTGGCATGCACGCACAATACATGTATCTACTGCGCACGCTCATAGCTGTCCCAGTCAGTTGTTTTTGTTTAGATTTTGACCTCGTAAATTAGCAGCATTAGAAGCATTCT
Organism: Ceutorhynchus assimilis; assembly: GCA_917834065.1. Taxonomy (NCBI): domain Eukaryota; kingdom Metazoa; phylum Arthropoda; class Insecta; order Coleoptera; family Curculionidae; genus Ceutorhynchus; species Ceutorhynchus assimilis. The sequence continues at coordinate 45,677,388 of OU892277.1, forward strand.
TTGTTTATCCATTTATTTTTGAGATCAGTGGGTATAACCCGCTTCCGGCACTGAAGGCAGTTTTCTCTTTGTCACCTTCGTGTATTGCCAGTTGCCAGTATCCACTTTTGAGAAGGGAGAAACCCATTTGGAGCCCGATAGAGTTGTTAATGTATCGTCTATCCTCGGAAGAGGGAAGCTGTCCTTCTTGGTGATGTCATTAAGCTTATGGTAGTCCACACAAAATCTAAGCCTTCCATCTGTCTTCGTAACCAATACTACTGACGCAGACCATGGACTATTTGACTGTTCAGTAAATCCCCCTTGAAGCATTTCATCAATTTGGTTTTCCACTTCCTGTTGTCTAGCTACTGTCATACGTCGAGGTGGTTGTCTAATTGGGTGTGCCAATCCAGTATAAATTTTTTGTTGAATTAAACTGGTGCGTCCAGTTTGATTATCCATCACAAATACGTCTGCTTCTTTCAAGATGAAATCTGTGGCTTCCTGAAGTCTATTTGGATCGAGGTGTTTCCATGATTTCTCCAAAGTCTGCATCAAGGTGTCTGTATCCAATTTCGATTTTTCAAAATGTCTCTTATTTGTTAGGTCACAGTTCGATATTTGCTTAACTGGTTCGAGAGTTCCAATAATATCTCCTTCTTGTATTTTTACTGTTTCAGAAGAAACATTGGCAATTCTTATCATAATGTCTCCATTTGTTCTAACTAGAGTCTTTACAACGAGAAATTTTTCTCGTTTATCTCCAATAAAATTATGTGTTAGTCCAACGCAGCACCCAGGGTTTGTTCCCAATTTTCCGCAAATGATCTTCTCAGTACTTCCAAGAATCCTCGCTGGATTTTTGGCCAGAATCTTAACGGCTTGGGATTCTTCTTGTGTAGTTAGGATAAATTCGTCATTACCAAATTTAAGGATGTTCAAAGAAGGATCGAAAGAGAAACCATCTTGGCTGATCAAATCCATTCCCAAAATAAAATCATCTTCTATATCGGCGACTGATGTTCTGTGCCTAAAGGGGGTAGATCCAAAAGTAAGCTTAACCATAGCTTCTCCTTGAACTGTCGCTGATTCGCCCGTGACTGTTCGTAGTGACAGGTTTCTAGTGAGCGGTTGGATTGCCCGAGACTTGAGTAATATTCTTCTAATTATTGAAACTTCAGCACCCGTATCAAAAGTGATGGTTTTAAATTCTCTATTAATCTGTCCTCTATAATGACTGCCCAATGATTTTTAGTAAACAACCCTAGGGGCTTCGTCATTACTAACCAGCATTCGTCCCTCCTCACTGGGTGGTTCCTGTCTGTTATTAGGGCTGGCGTCTCTAGATCTTGAAAAGCGTTGGGAACGATCCCTAGATGGAGAGGTCATCTTTACTCTACAATCCCATTGTATATATCCAAGCTTATGACACCGGTAACATTGTATGGTTTCTCAGTGTTGGTGTTTGTCTGGAGTCGTTTCTTGTCTACCTTCTAGTAATAGTTTCTCCATTCTCTCCATGAACTTACTCATAATATTCTTGAAGCTACCATCTTCTTTTGACGATTGTTTATCCTTTGGGTCTTCAATGGATACTGCTCGTATTCTGAGTCGTGAGGCAAGATTGCTTCCAGTTCCAGTACTCGGACAAGGGCTTCGCTACTTTGTCTGAACTAAGACATTCTCAGGTTTTCTTGGATCTTGGAATCTCTGAGACCATCAATGAACGCAGAGACTGCCATCTATTCCTGCATGTGTCCCCCAGCTGCAGGAAACGCCAAACTCACTAGCCTTTTAATTTCCGATTCGAATTCTTGTAAAGTCTCGCCGGGTTTTTGAATTCTTGATTTAACTTGAGCTCTAAATACTTCTTGTCTGTAATGGTCTCCGAAGCGCAATTCTAACGTCTGACTTAGATGCTAGTAATTTTGTTGGTAGATTGGAGGAATTGACTGAAGAAGATCTAAAGCGGGTCCTCGTAACGCTACTATCAGTGCTGTAGCTTTTTCTTGATCATTCCATCCGTTGGTATTTGCAGCAGTTTCAAATTGTCGGATATACATGGTCCAGGACGTAGAACCGTCAAAAGTCGGTGGTTATATCTTCATACTAGAGAATGCTCCAACACTACCTGAATTGATAGACTGTATTTCTAATTTATCTTCAAGTGCTTGAACTTGGCCCTCAACTACTTGTCTTACAGCCGTATTCATAGGCAATCGCCAGCGAGTCGCCAGCGACGCGCCGTATTTGGCCCAGCACACGGCGACTCCCTGGCGATTGACTATGAATACGGCTGTTAATCTTCCAGCGGGAGCGCTGTGTCATTTCATTTGAGCGGGCGCTTGTCGTAAATTTTACGTCATCATTTTTTTCTTCATGTAAATGGTTTTTTCTTTTTATAAATACTGGGAAATTGATGAAAGGTTATTGAAAACGAAAATGGCAGTATTCTGAAAAACATATATTTGACTTTCTTGAACAAAACAACACACGATGGAAAGTAAGTATCACCATCTTGCTCTGGCTCATCATATAAATCTTCAGCAATTTCATCGTTTTTTTTTTTGTGTAAGCGGCTTACGAGCCATAATGGAACACGTCTAAAACAAAAACATAGATTTAGCTATAAAAGAAACGACATAAACGAGAAAAAAAAATAGAAAAACGTAGGTCATGTAATATACTTACACTTTAGGGTGCGTGTCGTAAAATTTACGCTCCACGGAAACTCCCAAATATCACTGAGTTACAAAAACTTCTGAGAACACCTGATACGTCTGTGGTTTAGAGAGACACTGACCCTGGAATAGTTCAAAGCTCGATGCGTGCAACTAAGTAAGAAAAGTGGGGGAAGCGATAATGCGCATTTGTCGTAAATTTTGCGACAGCAAGCTTGCTGGAAGGTTAATAATTGCTGAACCTGAACATCGTCTTTAGCTTCTTGAACATTGTCTTTAACTTCTTGAACATCGTCTTTAACTTCTTAAACATCTTCTTTAACTTCGGGTTTTACTTCCTTAATCTTTTGTTTCAGGTTAGCGACAGATTCTTGTATGATTTGAAATATTTTTTGCAGTTGTCCAATGTCTTCTTGCCGTTCTTGTTGTCGCCTAGCCTCTTCTTGTTTTTGCCTAGCCTCTTCTTGTCGTCGTCAAGCTTCTTCTTCTTTTTCTCCTTTTAGTCGCCTGGCGTCTTCGTCTTGTTTTTCTTATTGTCGTTTCGCTTCTTCTTCTTGTTTTTTTTTTTTTTTTGTCACCTAGCTTCTTCATCTTGTTTTTCTTGTTGTCGTTTGGTCTCTTGACGTTCCGACATTTTGCGCAGAGCTTTTTGTTCTTCCATTTTTGCTTGTTGTCTCGTAATAGGTATATACAGAATGTTCTAGAATTTCCCTCAAACTCTCTTCAAATATTTTTTTTTTTTTTGGTCATTGATTGAGGTTCAAACACGTCGGTGCAGTTACAAATTGGATAATTTGCTTTATTCTTGAATAGAATATTCTAGAGTTTTCTTGAAATGGCTTTCAATTCGATTGATATTGTTTGTCGGTGAAGTCACAAATTCGACATCTCCCTTGGTTTCCGAATAGAGTTTTCTAGAACTTACTTGAAAATTCACTCTCACAGTCAAAATCGGGTATACAGTCACTTCCGGGGTAATTTACACAGTCGGTTAAGTCTCTTTTGGTGATTATCACGGCTTACACTGACTAACTATCCCAGTGTTCACTCCACACTACTCACTAGTGTCCGCACTATTCTGCAATCAGATTTCACTTTGCAGTGTTCGAATTATATCTCACTTCTGACACCAATGTTATGGCTCTGGGGTGCGTGACAGAAATCTTGTGCCCGTTTATTCCAAAATCAAAGTCCAACTAACACAACAATAGTTTATTCCACGTTACTATACACTCTGACACTAATTACTTCACTAATTAACTCAAACAACTAAACTTTATCTAAATCATATCGCAGTCAATCTTAAACTTAAAACTACTAACTAATAGCGTCCTTCATATACCTGTAATCGATTTTCGTAAAATCCAGAATAAACGCGATGATCTCTTTGCCGGAATAAGGCAGTATTTTCTAGATTTCAAGTTAGATTCTGTACACCATGACGAAAGCGCAACGCGATAATAAGAAACAATCTTCTGGCCCTGATAATCTCAAATTAACAATGTCCTGACTTTCCTCTCGGACACGGCAATTTTAATTTTTTGTGTGCTTCTGAAAAATTGTTAATTTCATAATAACAGGGCCAGAAAATTGTTTCTCATTTAGCCCATATTAAATTTGACAGTGAATAACTCGAGAACTAATTATTCGATTTTCGAAAAACATACGAAGTTGTGACGAGACTCAAAATACCTTTTAGAACAAGGTACCACTCGACCCATCTTCCCTATCTAAAAAAGAGGGGTGAAAGTCACCCCACCCAGGGGGTGCATCCTAGCGAAATACCGATGGGGTCAAAAAGTTTCTCCCTTGAATACAAAATTGACGTGTCCAAGCTTTTTAAATCGACCTTAAAATACCCCAAAACGCCTCTGTTTCGATATTCGTGAAACACCCTGTATTGTTGATCACATTTGCGTGAGCCATTTTTGTCATATCTCAGCTCAAATTATAAATAATTTGCAAAGAAATTTCATAAGGATCGTCAAGAGATTTAAATCTTTATAAAATTTCTTTGCAATTTATTTATAAGTTAAGCTAAGATATGACAAAAATGACTCACGCAAATGTGATCAATATTGTACATTACATACAATACATATATTATTCGGAATCAGGAAGAAAAGATCTTTCATTTTATCGCATAATATACAAACTGTTCTAATAAAAAAAAGGCGAAGTTGTCTACGTTTCTCCATTTTCCGATGCGATTTTGTTTTCTCCAATAACGTTAAAAGAAAATACAAAAAAAAAAACTATCAAGTTTTGTATTTATTTTTTTTTCTATCTTAAATAGGAAGGCTGTAGATATGGGCTTAAATATAATCAAATATTCTATAATAGTAGAGTGGATGAATTAAAATATTCGCTCTAAAAATCGATTTACCTCCCACTTTTTTGTCACAAGCTGAATTTTGTAGGGATCAAAGTTCATGATAAGGTAACCCTTATTCCGGAGGTAATACAAAATTGGACTGTGCAAAAGGGCATCATCAAAAATCGAGATATTGATACCACCGTAGAGACCACACGATAGAGAAAAAAATACTTTATTATTGGTCCAATGCACAATAAGGTCTTTGTAGGGAGTATTTTTTTATAACCATTCAAAAAAAATAATTACCATTAGCTCTTATGGCCGAAAAAAACTTTAAACGTAAATATCACGGTTTCAAGCGTGCAAAAATTTGGTTAAAAATCATCTTTTTTAAAAATACCTTTCATTTAACGAAAAACGAAGGCTTAAATTGAAAAAAAAATATTCTTTATAAAAATTTCACTTGTGTATTGTCTAGATAACAGTGCAAACCACATATTTTTTGCTTCTAAATTAACAAAGATATAACAATAAACAATAAGAGATGTCAAGGGTTTATGGAAGAGCAAGATCGACTACCGAGTTTCTCGACTCGCTATGCATCTCGCTCAGTGTTGATATGTATGGGATCTCTTTCACTCTCTTACATTATTTTGTTTAGGGATTATTAATTTATCCAATTGAAGGCGAAGAATGTTTCATAGGGTGTATGAATTTACAATAATTTTCCTTTGAGGAAAATAAAAAATAACAAGATAAATTAATCATATTATTATTAAAATACATATACAGGGTGTTTCACGGACATCGAATTAGATGCGTTTTAGGGTATTTTAAGGTCAATCAAAAAAAACACTCGGACACGTCAATTTTGTATTTAAGTAGACACTTTTTGACCCCATCGTTAGTGACTTTCACTCCTCTTTTTTGATAGGGAAGATGGATCAAGTGGTACTTTGTTTCAAAGGTATTTTGATTCTCATCATAAGTGCATTTTTTTTTGAAAATCGAATGATTAGTTCTCAAGAATAGTTAATATGAAACAATTTTCTTGCCCTGTTATTTTCAAATTAACACTTTCCTTTCGGACACGTCAATTTTCATTTTTTCAGAAGCACTTTTCTAATAATTTCAATTTGTTTCTATTCATTACATCACTCTTTATGAAGGGTAACGTTCACCCTATCAAGTAAGGTCGAGGTCGAATGGTACTTTCTTTTAAAGGTATTTTGATTCTCGTTAAAACCCCGTATATTATTATTTTTTTTTTTCGTATCGAGGCTGATTTTCACCCCTTCATCTTGATTTGAAGATCTTTCAAATAACAGCATGTTCTAAATGTTCAACAATGAAGGATTATGTTTTTTCTTGCTTTTTTATGTCGATGGAGTTGAAACTGTGTTAGAGTCTGGATTCAGTAGAAAATACTAGAAGTGTTAATTTGAGAATACCAGGGCCAGAAAATTGTTTCCTATTTAGACTTTGACAGTTGAATATCTTGAGAGCTAATCATTCGATTTTCAAAAAATACGCGCACTTGTGACAAGAATCAAAATACCTTTGAAACAAGGTACCTACTACTCGACCCATCTTCGGCATCTTTCCTATCTGAAAAGGAGGGGTTAAAGTCACCCCACCCGATGGGGTCAAAAAGTTTCCCTCTTGAATAGAAAATCGACGTGTCCGAGCGTTTATTTTAATCGACCTGAAAATACCCTAAAACGCCTCTGTTTCGATGTTCGTGAAACACCCTGTATATGTATTTTGATAATATGATTAACTTATCTTGTCATTTTTCATTTTCTTCAAAGGCAAATTATTGTAAATTCATATACCCTATGAAATATTCTTCGCCTTCAATTGGATAAATTGATAATCCTTATACAAAATAATGTAACAGAGTAAGAGAGATCCCATACGTATCAACACTGAGATAGATGCATAGCGAGTTGAGAAACTCGGCGGTCCGATCTTGCTCTCTCATAAACCCTTGACATCTCTCATTGTTTATTGTTATATCTTTGTTAATTATTTAGAAGCAAAAAATATGTGGTTTGCACAGTTATCTGGACAATACAGAAGCGAAACTTTTATAAAGAATATTTTTTTTCCATTTAAGCCTTTGTTTTTCGTTAAATGAAAGGTATATTTAAAAAACATGATTTTTAACCAGGGATGTGCCGTAGACTATGAAATCTACTTTACGCGGTTTGTCTACTCGTTGTCTACGTATTGTTTACATCCACTTTTTTCCATGTAGACTATGTAAACTATGTAGACAATGTAGACAACAGAAAATTTGAAATTTGAGTAATTTTTTTGAAAGTTTGCATTGCATTAAATTTATATTGTATCAAATTAGACATTATCTGCAGTTTAATTAACATTACAAAGGAAAAAACAAAACAAAATAAAAACATAACCTTAAAGGCCTGCCAACTGTCAAAAATTGTATAGTTCACGCGTTGTCTACATATTTTACACGTTGTCTACATAGATTACATAGTTTACATTGTCTACGCGTTGTTTACAGCAGACGTAGACAATCTTTGTTTACACGTAGATGCCCATCTCTGTTTTTAACCAAATTTTTGCACGATTGAAACCGAGATATTTACGTTTAAATTTTTTTTCGGCCATAAGAGCTAATGGTAATTTTTTTTTTTGAGTGATTATAAAAAAATACTCCCTACAAAGACCTTATTGTGCATTGGACCAATAATAAAGTATTTTTTTCTCTATACGGTGGTATAAATATCTCGATTTTTGATGATAGTGCCCTTTTGCCCAGTCCAATTTTGTATTACCTCCAGAATAAGGGTCACCTTGTCAAGTACTTTCATCCCTAAAAAATTCAGCTTGTGACACCGAAGTGGGAGGCGAAGTCAAAATAATTCTTGATCTACACCATACTATAGCCAAAACCTTCTTTTTCTTTTATTTTTTATATTTTTTTGATGTTCTTCTTCCGGTTCCAAAATAAGTGTGATTTTAATTCATGAAGTTGATTTTTTTTTTAAGATTGCGAATCGCGATGCCACAAGCATAAATACTCTGGAAAAAAAACACTCATGCACGATTGCTCGCTGTACGTTAGAAAAACTGGTCGAATATGACGATGACATACTCGATAGTGTGAATGCTTTCGAAAAGACTTGATCGTTTGTCCGGCTAATGTGAATAGACCTTAAAGGTCTATTCTCACTAAAGGTCAAGCCACGATCAAGTCACGGTCCAGTCACGGTCTGATCAAAAATGATTTGTCATATGTAATTTTAATAGGCCCCATACACTACGTTTTTTCTCGTCGGTTTTTATCGCCACGATGAAACACGTCGTTCCAAAACCGAGGTTTGTGGTAGAAAACCGTCGTGTTTTTCTACGGTTTTCTACCACACACTTCGGTTTTGGAACGACGTGTTTCATCGCGGCGATGTAGTGTATGGGGCCCTTAAGGCTCTAAAATGACATTTCTTTTAAACCGTTCACACATGCTCGTCAACAATATTTGACCGAACCGTGACTGTCCGTTGACGCGTTGACGCGCATACCGTCTAGTGTGGATGCTCAACGACCCACCAGCCAGACAAAAAAGCGGGCTGTCGGCGGTATCGAGAAGAAAAGAGTGATTAGATTAATTTAATTTTTTTAATTTTTTTCCATCATCCATAAGTATTTCATGCAACGTAAAAAATTCGCCTTCGATTTTTCTTTTTTTCAGCATTGGATGTACCCAAAATCTTCTTTTTCTTTTATTTTTCATATTTTTTTGCTGTTCTTCTTCTGCATCCAAAATTAGTGCGATTTTAATTAATGAAAAAGAAAAGAACACTCACGCATAATAATTGCCCGCTGTACGTTGGAAAAACTGGTCAAATATGACGATGACATGACCCGATAGTGTGAATGCTTTCAAAAAGATTTTTGATCGTGACCGGACCGTGACTTGACCGTGTTTTGTCCAGCTAATGGGGATAGACCTTTACTCCTCCCATATAAAAAATTTTTACTGTCTATAATGTATTTATGAAAATGTCCACAAGGTTTGATCGAAGTTACATCAGAGTTCTTTAACGAGCCAGAAATATTCAGAATTGAATTCTTTGGGAGCTGTGGCCAAAGAATTTAACTTCCTAAATTGAAACTCTACATCTAGTTATTTAAGGATTGAAGGAAATTTGCAAGGTCCGAATAAATACTATATTTAGGTAAGCAACTTCAATATCCTAAATAATTTAATTCTGATTATTAATATTTTTATTAATTTATCTTAACATATAGCGTCCCCTATCTATATATAATGTAAGTAGGTATATTGATGAACTAAGGCACAGAGAAGACAGTCCCACTGAAAAGCTTCGGATCGATTGGTGAAATCCAATAGGTATAGATGGCAGCACAGTCAGATTTTGTGTACAGTGACTAAATAAAACTTTACATACGTTTTTTCATTATGGTACATTAAATACGTTGTTTTCAATTTGATATGATGCATGTCCATTTAAATCCTATATATTCATGTTTAAAATTAGCAAAGAGGTAGGCTCCAAAATGGCAGCATTTTCCATAAATATATGGGATTTTAAAGAACCAATCAAAATGAGACGGCAATAGGGTAATTGCATGAATTTTTTTAATGCTGGGTTCGTTAGTCGATAAAAAATAAGTCACCACGTGTTTTTTCTTTTTCTTCTTAGTCAAAAATTGACGGAGATACAACGCTATGAAATATGCCTATGACGTCACTTATCATTAAAATTAGTGACGTCGCACATGCTCAGTATATCTATATATACATATTTGGGCCAAATAAAAAATACATATCGATTTTTTTTCGATTTCCTACAGTTTGCAATAAACAATAATCAATTTAATTTTTCATGCAAGTACCCTATTGTCGCCACTGTGGTTATAGAGTCACTGTAATTTTATGCTGGTGTGTTTGAAAAGTTGAAGAGGAAATGTTTTAATCAACGGTTTTATCCAGAATTTATTGAATTTATCAGTGCGGAACCCTTTTGGTTTCGGTACTATGTATGAATTCTCATCTGAAATTGTTTTTATCCTTTCTTGACTTTATTTAAAGTGATATTTGAAAAAAAAAATCACTTAATACCTAACTGGGAGAGCGACCGTTCTTCCAGCTAGGTACCTAACAAAGGACTTCCATTTATCCTTTCTAATGGCGATACTTTTGATAACTTAACTTAAGATAAATTTTAATGAACTATTTTACTATTTAATTTGAATAATACAATAATTGATGAGACTTCCTAAGAATATATTACATTGCCTTTCAAAAATAAATTCAAAATCCAAACAAATTATTATTGTCATACGCTCCCAAAAACAGCTATTTTACGGACTCATTCAAGTCCGTAAAATGCTTGTTTTTAAGATTTTTTTTCCTTTCTGGTTGCACCTATATGATTTCAAAAATTAAGGAAATTTTATAAATTTTAGCGTTCTGAAAAATTCTAAAAAGCGTATGACAAAAAATAGTGTTTGTCACACGTACCTAACGAAGTTTTTCAGGGCTCATCTGCTATTCGGGACTCGGCTAACGCCTCGTCCGGAAACAGCAATGATTCGTCCTGAAAAACTTCATTTTAGGTACTTGTGACAAAAATAACTATTTTATGGAGTCAATTTTAACCGACCAAATAAAAACGAATCTGCAAAATATCAGGTATTTTCAATTTTATCATTGCACCTATAAAAAAAGTCTGTTTGTTTATACAATGGTTTTTATGAGTATATTTATTAATCCTAAGAACGGGAGGAACTGGATTTATTATTTCGTGTTCGTGTTTGATAGTTGGTGTTTTTAGTGGTTTTTCTTGAATTTTCGTGTGGCGTAGATACTTTTAAAACTGCTGGATTTTTGAACTTAATTTCAGCAGTGTTTCGACCTTGTAGAAATTGTAAGTTCCTCCTGGCTATGACTATTGAGTCGAAAAGAGCGCGTCCCCTTTGTATGGTTTTATTTTGCCAAAATAAACGTAAAATACCGGGAATTAGCTATTTCAAGTAAGTAAACCCTAATAACACAGTAACATCGCAGAAACATTCCAGAAACATCCATCAGGGATAATGAAGACGTCCCTGGGAGGTCCCTATTTTCCTGGGGACATCCCTGGGATGTTGCAGGCAACAGCCGTGTCATCATTTGCGATGTCCTATAAACATCTCTCAGGGATGTTTCTAAGATGACGCGGGATGTACCTAATACATCCGGGGCAGGTGTCAGAAACATCCTCTATATGTTTCTAGTATGACTTTAATAGGTGAATGAATTTTAGGATTATGGATTAAAAATTACCTAATTCAATAATTTTCAATTTTCGTTCTATTTTCTGGAAGTCAGAACTTTTTCCAAAAAAAAAAACAAAAATTGAAAATTATAAAATTAAGTAGGCACATCAGTTTCCAATAACATTTTTTATTGAAAAAATAAGGTACATGTATACTTATATTGATTATCTATCAACTAATAATAATCGACGGACAATTTTGCCTAAATAATGTAGTATTTATGCCCCGTCATGTCATCGAAAACCAAAGTTTGGCAGTGGCAGCATGTTGTAGTAGGGGAGTTCGGCGTTTTCTTTTTTTTTTGGTGCTCCAATTTCATAAAGGTACCATTATCTAACCAAAACAACCACAGAACCAAAATCCAAAGTTCTTGAAGTACAATTCAACTTGCACACCTAGAATGTAATCAACTATGAAAACAAAAAATAATTATTGGTTATTTTCTCTTACCTAATGAAGAATGAAGTTCGGGTTTCTAGGGGCTATTTATCAGAAAAGTTAGAAATTTCCTAACCGACGCCATATTGAAATTAAATAAACTAAACAATTGATAGTTATGCGACGTTATCTTTCAACAAATAATCTTTCTCACCAACTAATAAGCACTGGTAGGTCGCAGAGATCCTTTCGAACACAAAATGGCACAACTAGGTGTAGCGAAAAACCACAAATTGACAAATCCTCCACACAGCACGACGCCATTACGAAATAAAATTCCGCCCAACAACACAAGCGTAGCGCACAGGACGACCCGTTCGACTGATTCTGCCCGTCTGCGCGGGCTGCGGCGCCGACCCGACGTGGTGGCGTGCCCTCCTGTCCTGACCGGTACAAGTACAAATGCCTGAGCACGCGCCTGCGCCATACACTTCGGCTTCACGAATATTCACGATGTTTGAAAGTTGAAAAGAGAGAAGACTTTTATCAATACATATTTTATTTTATTCCAAGTTGTAAGTCGAATGAAAAATTAAATATTGCTGTTGTTACAATACAAAATTAGTATTAAGTTCCTTATTATCTATATACATTACAGGTATATTATGGAATTTGAAATTAGTTTGTGTGTGTGATAGAGACATTTTCAGAAATCACACAAAATTGGCAAATTTAATACTGGGTCCTACCGGTCTGAGGTCCTACCTAGTTTTGTAAAATAATGTTAGCCATTTTTTAGCTGTAATAAGTATCTAATTTTGAGAACAAAAAATCTTTTTGTCGATAGATATTTTCGAAAGGATGTTTCTAAAACATTTCAGGACAATCATCCTAGAGATGTTACATTACAAACATCGCAGCGATGTACCATTTATGTCGGAAACATAAGGACCTTAATGGTACATAAATAGGATGTTTCTGGGAGATCGGTGTTATTAGGGAAACAACAAATATAAAGCTTATAATTAAGCCTGTATGAACATTTTCAAACACTACTTGAAAATATTTAAATGCGGTCCTGTTTACTCAACCTTGATTTTGAAACGATTCCAAACAGTGAAATTGTAATGCGCACGTTCAACGGCTACCCGGTTTGGCGCAGGTTTTTGGTCCTACAGTTTGTCATTTTTCGAAAACGCTAATGCTTGTCCATTTATAGAGGTCAGTGGAGGTAAGCCCCTATTGTTCCCTATTGTCGCCACTGTTTGTAAAGGTTTATTTAGCCACTGTAGCTTACACAGAGGCGTTTTCTCGCGTCCACTTTTTTGAAACTGGTTCAAAACTGTTTAGAAACAGTACATTCTCGCGATAAACCCATGACGTCATGTCAAAATTGGTTCAAACCGTTTCGAAATACAATCCAATCCAAGTTTTCACACCATTTTCTCGCGCCGAGAAATTATGACGTCATGGTGACATTACTTAAACCAGTTTTGAAAAATGTTTTGAAACATTTGAGACGCGAGAAAACGCCTTAGGCTAGTCAGGGAAAGTCAAGGATAATACACACTACTACGCAGGATTGCTTATCGGCCTCGTTTTTATGAATCGCGACCTATTGCTTAGCACCATTGAAGTGGTCATCAACTACGTCGTCAGCTGTTTGCGCCAGCGGTCGTAGTTTAGAACATACAAAATTTTAGGTTATAAATCCATCCATAGTAGCCGCTTTCCAGTTGAAAACTTGCGTAGGTTTGCCACCGCGCGACTCGAACCTCACAAGTCTGGAGCGCCGATGTCAGTTGATTCAAAACAGTTTTGAAAAAAGTGGACGAGAGAAAACGGCTCAGGCCGGGGTATCTAAAATCACGTCTCCACAACGAGACGATTTTTCCGACGATCCAGCAGTTAAACGTTGAACGCTGTATCAAATAAATGAATGCGAATGAACCTGCACCGAGTAGAATTTTTAAATAAAGGAACGGTAAATTCAAGCTTGGAGAACTCAGATCAAAATACCGAACTCAGGGTATGTTGGGTAATCCAATGTCATTGGGTAATCCTCAAATTAGTCAAAATCAAACATATAGGCTATTCATTTGTACTTGCTCTACCTGCTCGAAAAATCAGGAAGATCTGCTAGGAGCTGTTAATAGTTGTATTCCTTTCAAGAGTTTAGAACACTCGAGCTACTCGCTCCGGTGTTAGTCGCTCCCGATTTGAAAGGAACAAATGCGTGGTGCAACAAACAATTTTCGAAAGGAATAAGCGCATAGCGCCCCAAAGCTGTTTCGGAAAGGTGTGAAAGGAATACAACTAATTATGAGCTTATACATATATGGGACAAGTGAACGCCGATCTGCTGCTGAGATTGCTTGAAGCAAGAAAAGCAGTACAAATGAACACCCCAAAGATCTTTGGAAAAATTGTGTCGCGAAAAATAGCCTATTGATCGTCAGACAAACGGAACAGGCTATGGATTGCAGCTGCATTTGGCTCTAGTGCAGTCCCAATGGGTCACAGAATTTTTTGCGGTGCATTTTGATGAAGACTAGGTCAGTTCCTTATATCTTGTTATTTCATCAGAAATAATATGAAAGAATAATCTAACATCTCTGTAATTCATAAACAAACCAATTATAGCATTTTCGGCTTTACTGCTCCCAGAGCGCTTCTCGTCTGACCTGCGTCGTCACAAATCTCTGCGATTATTATCTAAACGAAGGCACACCGTGGAAATCAATAGCCGAATGTACGCTATTGTGTTTCATACTCTTTCATCCATCGAATTTGACGGAGCAAAAAAGAGCGCTCCATGCGAGATTTGAGAGCGTTCTATTACTCAAATCGAACACGTGAATCTCGCCGAGAGCCACGATCCGTTTTGAGCCGAACATGTGAATCTGTTTTGGATCGCTTTTTGATCCATCGGGTGCAGTTTTGAGGCAATAGTTGTATTCCTTTCAAGAGTTTGAAACACTCGAGCTACTCGCTCCGGTGTTTAGTCGCCCCCGATTTGCAGGGATGAACAGATGCGTGGTGCAACAAACACTTTTCCAAAGGAATAAGCGCGTGAAGCCCCGGAGCTGTTCCGGAGCTCCTCCTAGGTGTGAAAGGAATACAACTAATACCGAAATAATTTTCGTACAACATGGATCGCAGACAAACGGAACAAGCTGCGGCCAGATTCTATTTTACGAGTCGAGTCGAAATTCGTATCGAATTGTCAAAATAGCGATTCTATTTTCCGATTTATCAATACCTATTACACGCTAAGCCCGGAGCTGTCGTATTCGATATCGAGACAAGTCGACTCGACTCGTAAAATAGAATCCTGTGGCTGATTGTCAAAGTCAAAATTTTCAATTGGGGTGATTTCATTTCAGTCATCTCCACCCGGTGTTCGGTTTTGTGCCTTGTGCTTTCAGCTGTCATTCGTGGCTGGTATTAGTGGTATTTGATGATAGACGTGTCCAAAATGAAAATGATGAGCTGAATCAAAAATTTTAATAAATACTAGGAAACTATAAATAAATTTAATAATTAAAAGAGGTAATTTACCATATATAGGTACCTTATTTTCTTTCTATTTATGTTTTTCATATCCTAGCACAGCAAGCAACAATGGAGGATGAACTACTTGGATCAGGGGGTAGCAAAAGCAAACTTTCCCAAATATGTACAGGAATATCACAGGTAAAGAAAAATTCAAATTCTTATGTGAAAATATCCTGGTTTTCTATCTTTTTATTCATTTTCACATACCTAATTTAATTACCAATTTGATAATAAACATATAACCTTACAAACTATTCAAATATCTACTCGACTTCAAATTATAATTTCTTTATCAGTTATTTCCAAGTAATTTGAGCTATGCATATTTTTAATGCTCAAGTCATCAATAGATAACTCATCAAAGATACCTTCCCATTATGAATAAAGTCTAACAGATATCTAATTAAAATTTTCGTAGGAACAGGAAGAATATAATTTTCCATTTTAATTAGCGAGAATTAATGTTGATTTTGTGTACCAACAACGCTTTTATTAAGTACGTAAGCTACATTCAACTGATTACCAACTAATACAGATTTTGACTACATATTAGTTGACTCCACATAGTTCTTGTTGCCAATCATTAGACAAAATATAATATGCATTTTACAACATCTCGTACAACATTCAATAATAGTTCTATGGAAATCCACTTTGTTTCTTTTCTTCAGTTAATTTGCTAGCAGGATCAAAATCTGGGTAGAGTGGCTAAATTTGAAGCTGTGGCTCTCACTTTGGTATGATTGAGGGTATTCAAAAGCCATTGAAATTTTTATATTAGGAAACTCCTTTTTGAAAAACCCTCGGAAAAACCAGAGGAAAAACCGGTAACTAGGTACAATAAAAGCGTCCCAAATTTAAGCCACAATTTTCTGTCTGTTTTGCAAATGCTTTTAATTTTTTAGTATAATCTACTGGCTCTTGAATATTTATAAAGCGATCTCATAATAGCTACCATCAAAAATACCAAAGAAGACTTTATGCTTTACTTAGTTCCTCGCTTAGTCCATAAAATGTTTCAACATAGAATTCATTTGATAAAAGGTTTAATTTATAGTCAAATGTTGCAAGATACTGTTTTTTTATGATACCTACCTAAGTGGGCCTTTAATGTTGAAATATAATACACTCCTAGGCTGACTGGGCCCTTGTCAAAATTAACCTCGAAATTAAAGCAAAGATATATGGAAACAGACTAATGGCGGGTATTATAAAACTATTTTGACATAGAATAACTAAAAGTTAACTTCCGGAATGACGTTACTTCTCACGTGATTCCAGAAGTTAACTGCCAAAGTAGTTTTATAATACCCGCCCTAAGTGACTGAGCTCACCAGATACAAATCAGGTGATAAACTGCCCACAAATACTAACAGAAGAGGTTTGGTGATCTTTTGGAACTGCTGAATGATTTTGTTTGTTAATTGATTTTTTGACGAACCAAGGGCATCGTCGCCATCTCTTTTGATCTGCTTTCTGCTATTTTCATGTTTTCGTCACGTCACTTTACAAAACAAAACACCAACATGTTGGAAAGAATGAAAATTAAAACCTAAAGTCGTCATAAGACCTATGACAGAACCCTTGTGTTGGGTGTATTTTGATCACTTTAAGAGTATCTTGCTTCTTGGGTGAATGTGAGTTGGGCATTTGTTGGCCATGTCATTTTCATTGATGATTGTACAAAAATATTCTGAGGATTGGGACTAGAAAAAACTTTGGTCATGAATGAAGTATTTTTTAAATTGAACTTCCTGGTTTTTATATGATTTTTTGAAAAGTAGAATATTTTTATGTCTTCTATGTCGAAAATATTTGATATTCCGAAAGCTGTTTTCATTATATCTTAATGTTTAATCTTTAATTAGTTTAGTCTAACGTAACCTGTTGCATTTAACAAGTTCGTCAAAGGTGTTAATGAGTTAATGGTATAGTCACTCTCAGTTCACTTCAAATTGAAAAGAAATTTGTCATATTTTGCCTCCATGATATGCTCAGTAGAAGAGAGATGACAAATTGTTATCATGTATTAAGTTACGTACTTGAGTTAGTGATTACTCAACTCCATGAGGGCCTATCATTTGCTGTTGTCTCCCAGTTGCTGGTATCAATGCGACACTTTCCCATATTTTCTTTCAGAACCTCTTTGTCGCGTTTTTGTTGACCTCCTTGATTTCATTTTCTCTCTTTCTGTAGAGAATCTTTCAAGGAAGATGTGTTTCAGGCATGTGGACGAGGCGTCCTGTTTAGCGGAGTTGGTGCTTAGGGCTGAATTTATAGTCGTTTCTTGACTCTTCCTTGGAGGTCGTGAGTTTAGAATGGACACTTGCTACTATTTGACAAGTTAGTCATGTCAATTCTAAATGTTCAAGGCTTCCTCAAGGTCTGAGGAAACCTCAAGAAGTGACTATAAATTCAGCCCTGATGATTAGGGCTTCAATGCTAGTTGTTTTGGCCTCTTCTAAAACACTAATGTTCGTTCTTAGGTCTTGCCATTTAATCCGTAGGATCTCTCTTAGGCGTCGTTGGTGGTATTTCTCTAGGCTTTTTATGTATCTTCTGTAGGTGGTCCATGTTTCGCAGCCATATGTATGTGTTGGTATTACAACTGCATTGTAGACGCGAAGTTTGTCAGCGCTGATGTCGTGATTGTTGAAAACTTTCTCTAGAAGTCGTCCGAACGCCGTGCTAGCACACTTCAAGCGATGTTGGATTTCTGCGTCAATGGTTGCATTCGCTTACAGATGGCTCCCAAAGTGTCCATTGAAGACGTAATCATTAATTTGTGATTCTCTGTTGAGTAGTTCCTGAAAGTGCCATCTTTGGATCATAGGGATTTAGGCCCTTGAGTGGTTGGTCCATATACCATCTTCGTAGCCTGAAAGGAGGCCCTGGTGCTGTTGGATTCAGCTAGTTGCTGCCAATAATAGGTATATACCTAGATATTTCATTAGAAACCCAAATGGAAAGCTTAAATATTTAGTGTAGGTCATACCTTATTGTTCATGGCTCAGTTCATGGTAATTATGTCATTTCATTGACGCCCAAAAATTGTAATCATTAATTTCTGTCTTCTTTATTGTTATTTAAACTACAATAAGAATAAAAAATGAAAAGTACACAATTTAATTTAAAAAACAAAAATATATTTCAAAAACAAATAGACATTTTCTGGTACTCAATGTTAATTAATATCTATTATTGATAAGTTTTTTTTTCCTACATAGACAAAACTGTATTTTAATGAATTATTTGAATAGTGGAAACAACATTTTCCTTAAACTATTTTTTAAACCTTAAGCCTCATTCTATTTTACTATGCTGAATAATCTAGAAGCTTAACTGTAATATATAAGCTCTGTTCCAACCGACATGAGAACCGTTCTAGAACGATAATTTCCATTCGATCAATTCATTTGTCAATTAGGATAAACGTTCAAACTTATTGAAAAATGGGTGGGCAACTGGAAATTACTGGTTCTGGAGCGGTTCTCATCTCAGTAGGAACAGAGCTATAACATACAAAAAAGTTTCAGTTTTTTAATTGAAATAAAAACATGTTTATTATTGTGCAATATAAAATCCCTTCATGGATGGTACAGATGGAAACACCAGATCTGAAGCCCTAAATAACTTCAATAACTCCTATAAAAAATTCCATCTATTAACATTTTGTTCATTGAAAGTTGAAAGTTCTCCATAATAGGTGAGTTGAACTTGTACATATTTTTGCTCTCCAAACAAAAAGCATCCCAAGATTATTTTTTCCAATATCGAATATCGTGATTGACTTATTAATACTGTCAAATCACCCCTATATTGTGACAGATGCACCAGGCCGCTCTTGACAAGTGGACTCCGTATAGCCACATCCGTTGGTTATCAACTCTAGGGTTGCTGCTTGCGTTTGGCCTGCGCGTCGTCATTTCACAGGTGACTACTTGAATAGATTGTAGCTTGTTTTTTTTGTGTGTTGTAGAGGTATCAAGGCTTCTTGGACAAGACTGTACCCTGGCAGAAAGTTCGATGGGTCTATACCATCTTACTCCTCCTGGGGTTCGCAACCCGCATTATTATAGCTCAGGTATTATAGTTATTTATATTTTTTGGGGATAATTATCTCATTATCTTATTAACTCTTAATTGCTTATCAAGATTTTCACGTTGATTAGAAAAAAAGAATGGCTTTTTTCTGATTTATTATCAAATAAGGTGGTGGGCAAAGCTAATTTGAAGTCTGTAGAAGAATTTTGTATCATCAGAAGTATGTGTCTCATAAACTGGTCATTTAAATATCATCTCAGATATTACGCCTCAAATTTTTTTTAAATTTTTTTTTGATTAGGAATTAGAAATTTACTCTTACCAAAGTTACATTGGCAAAAATTATAAATTTATTGGGACAGGTTCTGGTTCAATATTTGCCATTGTAACTTTTGAAATTGTCACCATTACAGCTAATGTATAGATACTCAAACAAAAAATATCTATTTCTTCAAAAAAATGGTATGTATTCGTAGATCATAGAGACTGGTTGTTTTGCATCTTGGTGGCTTTTGTGTGAAATGTGTGTTGCATGAACGTAGGATTATTTGTAATTATTGAGTTAGTTATGATAAAGCGGCAATATTTTTGATACATTTTGTTTTATTACCATTTGAAACATGACATGATTTATTCGGGTTTAATATGTAACTAATTCAATTATGCGTTGCGCCAAAAAATAGTTGATCAAATTTTTAGGGTGGATAGGTCCTGTAGTTTAATTTTTTCTGCAACAAGTTGTAATTTATTTGCAATTGAATTTCGATAAAAATTGGCTCGATTGAGTTAAATTTGAAATTAACACTACAAAAGAACCATTTTTCAAGGTTTCCAAGATGCACCCGCCCTACAAGTTTGTTACACTATTTTTCGACCAGAATAACATCTCAAAATGTTCCTTCAAATAGGTATATCCTTTAATTTTTTCCGGAATTATTTTAGGGATGGTACATAGTCACATATGCTTTAGGAATTTACCATCTAAACTTATTCATAGCATTCCTGACACCTAAAATAGATCCTGCGATGGACTTTGATGGTAAGGAAAAATTGCTTCTTATTTAATAACCTTCTTACTTACTAAAATAGTAAAAAAAATATATATATTTTAGCAGATGAAAATGGTCCGGAACTACCCACAAGAGCAAATGAAGAATTTAGACCATTCATCAGGCGGCTACCAGAATTCAAATTTTGGTACTCAGTGACTAAAAGTACAGTTATTGGTTTAATTTGTACATTCTTCGATTGCTTCAACATACCAGTATTCTGGCCCATTTTAGTTATGTATTTCATCACTTTGTTCTGCATAACAATGAAAAGACAAATAAGGGTGAGTTCATTTAATTAGCAACTTTCCTATGTTTTCTGTATCACAATTTGGTATGTACTTTTTTCAGAATATCCATTATTTGTTAAAATCTGACTATTTCTCTAACTAAAAACTGAAAAGCTATATTTACGAATGATTATTTTTCAAGATTATGCTCCTAAGTAGGCTCCAGTGGGCCTGCCCTCACGGATCTACATATAAGAGAGGCATTTTGAATCTT
Source organism: Ceutorhynchus assimilis (assembly GCA_917834065.1). Classification (NCBI taxonomy): domain Eukaryota; kingdom Metazoa; phylum Arthropoda; class Insecta; order Coleoptera; family Curculionidae; genus Ceutorhynchus; species Ceutorhynchus assimilis. Next base: position 45,698,216 of record OU892277.1, read on the forward strand.
GTAAAAAATCTACAATTTCTTAACCATAACGTAACATGTGTCCGTTCAACCAAACTACTAAGCCTATAGTAATTCAAAACATATATTATCAGATTCAGATCGCTAAAACAAGGAAATATTTTGCCGATCTTCCACATATAACTTGTTTGAGGCAATTCTATGACTGGGTATTTGGGACTGAATATAGATTCACACATTCTTTTAGTTAATATTATTTCTTCTTTCAGCACATGATAAAGTACCGATACCTGCCTTTCACCCACGGGAAGCCAAAGTACCAGACCACTGAAACAGGTAAATCTTCAAAGTGACACCAACTGTACTATTTGAAAAAATCGCTAGTGTTAGTTTTTATATTAAAATGTGAAGGAATCCGAATTGGTTGTTAAGTTCCCAAATAAATAACTATTTGTTGTTTTGGCCTGTAATTGGATAGAGTGCCTACCAATGGGAACTCATAATAATTGCATTTTTTAGTGATTTAAGTGAGCTTCATGTATTTTTTTTTTGTTTGGCTCACACTCTTCTTTATTGTTTTTAATCTCAATAAAACAAATTACTAGAAGTTTCAGAGACACTTTGTACATTCTAAATATAATTGATTAAGTACTATGAAATGTGTTATTTAATATTTATCTATTTATTTATTTCTCATAATACAAACATGTAAATTTTAAACTGAGTGCAAATTGAATTGGAACAATTTATTTGCACCATCAGAAATCATTTACCTACCTAGTTTCCCAATTTTTCGTGCGTCATAATTCGTTTCCATTTATTAAAAATATAAGGGCTGTAGAGTGGATGGAATTAAATAAGATAATTAGTTGGTATATGAATAATTTATACAAGATTCAATAATTTGAAAAAGTGGATAATAAGTGTAAAGGTTATTAGTTGTAACATTTATACCCAAATTATTAGTTGAACAAGCATATTGTACGGAACGTTTGTTGAGTACCTGACAATTCTTTTAATTTGTGTCCCTATAGCAAAAAAGCCGATTTCTCCAAAGAGCACTAAAAAATTCCTCAACGGAACATTCAAATTTATTAAAAAAACTGATTTTCAACAAGTCACAAGTGGAATAAATACATTTTAAACAAATAAAATTGTTTTGTTGTAGCTTTTGATTGTACTTAGTTAAAAGTTAAAATACTAATCATCATCTGGAAATGGGTGGGGGATATAGGTTTTCCTTAGCCCAATTCTCTCGAGAATATTATTTCAAAATTTTGGTAGCTATGAAAGTTTTTTTTTTTTCAATTTGATGTGCGGGTACTAGGAAAATGGAACATAAACCAATCGCTGCTTTCCTGTCTTGCTAGATACTAGGCAATCTGGATACACACTAAAATTATCAGCATTTCTTGATATGAAATACCCTTTAGTTAGAAGAAGCTTGGCTCTATTTCGATTTTCCTTATTATTGATGTAATGGATATTTAAACAAAAAAAAAAGTTTTCATGGTAGTATCGTTTTTTTTTTTTTTTAAATAGACGCGTACAAAGCCGCAACCAACAATTAGTACAAGTATATGGGTTGATGAGCTTTCAGAAATATCTTTTTTTTTTTTGGTAGGTATTGAACCAGTTGAAAGTCGATAAACTTATTACATTTCCGTAAAACTCAGATACCATGCTTAAAACAATCAGACATTCAAGAGAAATGCCTGCAAAAAAATTCACAGCTTACTTCGAGCATAAAAATCTCTACAAGAGTGAATTATTAGTGAAAGTTTCTTAATTGCAGAATTTTATTTTGTGGTGACGTGAAGCCCGGTCCGCACTTTGCGAGTGGCCTCGTCCCTTGTCAGATATTGTAGCGAGTCGGCCATGCAAACAGAGTGAACTCATGAAGTTTCACTCAGAATTTTCCATAATGCTTGAGTACTCACCGTATTATAATTACATAATTTTATTTATAAAAAAAATAAATAATTTTGAAAAGGGAGTTGTGTCATTTTAATAGTTGATATCTTTTCTTAATTTTTAGTAGGTATAGTGTAATGTTAGATTATTGAATTGGGAAGCCCTCTTGGAGCCAATTTTTTCAAAGCAATATTGGTATTAACACTAAATTCATAAGACTAAACTGAAATGATTTCAGGAAAGCCTACTTTAAATGATTTTCCAAAAAACTAAGAAGGCATATGAGTAGAGGTCTGTATCTGTAAACCTGACATTGGGTGCCTCTCGGAAATTTTGTGTACATTGCAGTAAAACATATTTCTTTGTGAGGTCGGCAAGGACAAATATATGCCCCATGTCTAGCTGTTATTGACTTGACCGAAATGTGTATTTTGTTTACTTATAAACCTCCACTGCTTATTAATGATTATTTCCACATACATGCAGAAATCACATCAGGTGTCGGTTCAGATTTTAACAAACTTTAATTAATTTTGGGTTTGGTAATATAAGTATATGTTGCAATAAGTGCATATTTATATCTTTCTATATTGAGCCATTCTTCTAACAAATTTCCCTATTTCTAGGCGAAGTGCAGAATATGTGATGGCAGTTCAAAAGTCAAAAATGGCCGCATCTCGGGTAACTCCTCTGGGTTTCACCTTCACTTATGATCCATTTTTTTAAGTAGCCTCAATAATTTTATTTATTTCTGTTCTAACTGACATGTTTAGTGACGTTTTTATGGGACCTGAAAATAACGACCCGCCCACAAGTGTGATTAAATTCAAATAGCGCTGGTATCTCAGAAAATTTAAATAATAGGCTTAAAGCTAAAAATATATGTACGCAAGATAATGAAATGTTCTAACCTTACATTTTTGTGTTCTAATTTATCATATTTCTTTTCAATATCATTTATTATATAATATAAGAATCGTACCTAGGCGCATTGAAGGATAATTTGTCCTGCTTAATGCATATGAAATAATACAAAGGGTTTTAAATTTAGGTAGCAAATAACACAAAACAAAAGTGATAGTCACAAAATAAATGGCACAGCATTCCAGTATACTTGCTATAGGGAATGCCTATCATCAGGTCCAATTTCTCTGAGAAATCAAAGCTGGACAAGTGAAATCCATAGTATATCATTTGTAACATATTTTCTCAGCTTACGACTACTTTGAATAAGGAAAATTATACTGCCTCTCATCCATACAAGATGAATTTTAGACCCAAACTGTAAACGATGAACAAACCACAGGGCAGAGACCGTCATTGGCACAGTACAATGATGCAAGTCGACGGCGGATGTAAAAAAGACAGATAGATCATGCATCAATTAATTAAGCGCCATCAAAACGGATTAAATGGTGGTTGAATAATATACAGTCCGTCGATTTTAATCTGATACTCCAAAGGAATGTGAGCTGGTGGCTCCCTACGTTAGATCGCCAATGGTCACTTGACGTCACACCTGTTTTTACCATATGAAACACTCCTCATACGGAGAAGTGTCAGATTAAAAATTGAAAACGACGGACAATATATAACTGGTATAGTCTAGACCCAATTGGAGCTCTAAAGCAATTATACAGAAATGAGTAACTTGCTTCTCAAACACCTTATTAGGTACAGGGTATTTGATTATATTTGGAACCATACCTACAGCCTTTACTACACTCATCAAAATAGTCTAGGGAACAAGAAATATCTGTCTTTCAATTTTAGGAAAGAACAACTTTTTAAAAAAGATAAAGTGAGTATTTTTATTGAACAAATTTTGTCAAATTTACCATGTCGGCTTTTTTTTTGCAAACTTATTTAGTTTAAATATTTTAAAAATAAAATCAGCAAAAATTTCTGATAAGTATAGGAATTATCTTGTTCCCTAGACTATTTTGATGTGTGTATTTGAAATAGGAAAAAAATTTAAATTCAAAACAGTTTTATTCTATATTTTCTTTTATCGGTATCAGAAAAAATAAAATCGCATCGGAAAATGGAGAAACGTAGACAACTTCGACTTTTTTAATGGGACACCCTGTAAATTATGCGATAAAATGAAAGATCTTTCCTTCCTGATTTCAAATATATATGCATTGATCACATTTGGGTGAGCCGCTTTTGATATATCTTAGCTCAAATTATAAATAAAATTCAAAGAAATTTTATAAAGATTTAAATGTCTTGACATCTTTATGAAATTTCTTTGCAAATTATTGATAATTTAAGCTAAAATATGTCAAAAACGGCTCACTCAAATGTGATCAATATATATATATATATATTTGGAATCAGGAAGAAAAGATCTTTCATTTTATCGCAAAATATACAGGGTGTTCCGTTAAAAAAAGTCGAAGTTGTCTACGCTTCTCTATTTTCCGATGCGATTTTGTTTTTTCTAATAACGTTAAAAGAAAATATAGAAAAACACTGTCAAGTTTTGTATTTAAATTTGTTTTCTATCTTAAATAGTAAAGGCTGTAGGTATGGATCCAAATATAATCAAAAACCATGTACCTACCACACTGTCAATTTCAATTTTATCCCAAGTATTTAACTTTGACACACTTCCTGAATGAAAACTCCTAAGATAATATAGATAATAATTTTCGACTTTTTGTTCAAGCACTATTCCCAAAATTTGCTCATATTGTTACATCACTGTCACTAAACATTGTCTGTTTTAATAATTATATTCTGGAATAACATAAGCAAGACAAACAATTTTTCAAGAGACTTAAATATTACAAATAATGTCTATAGTTATTTTATTTTTAATTCATTCAAGGCTTGATGTATTTTCGTTATTGTATATAGACGGTTATTCCAGTCACATTTTTATGTTGATATCAGAAGTAAGTGTCACCTAGTATTATTTAATAATTTTTTATATGAAGTAGGTATATATTATATTATGTTGAAAAATCCCTTGTGTGCGACCTTTTTTAATGTCAATGGTGACATTGGGTTTTATGTAATATATGTTTTGTCGTTAATATTTTTGGTGTATTCATTTATTTATTAATCCACTAGATATGCCCATTCATCAGTGCTGTTACCCCCTTTGAATGGGTGTGACCTAAAAATGAAAGTTCTAGTGCAAAAAAATCTAAGAATAAATATTGAAATCGCATCTTGCTACGATGGTCCGTTTTCGAGTTAAGGCGGTTTAAAGTTAGAACTAGGTGTTTGTGACGTCACACTGGATTATCAGGGACAGTATTAACACGTGTAAGAATTTTCCAAAACAAAAGACAATTATCTTCTAGTGCGAATTGAAACCACTCAAATTATAGGGTACCTACGGTTCGCTGACGACTGAATGAACAGAAGACTGCGATTTCCGCGGTTGTGACATCACAAGTTCCTGCATAATTTAACTTCACAAGGAATTTTCTCGGAGACTATTTTGAATATAGGACTGCGCAGTGGCGCAATTAGGGGGGGGGCTTAGCCCCCGCAAGCTCAAGGTTAGCCCCCCCAAACCCGATGGTCACAAAAATGATGGTAATGACACAAATTAACCATCCGCCCTCCCAAACCCGAGCGAGCAGATCTGAGTCGCTTTCCAGTGACGTACTTTGCACTCGTGAGCTGCTCTAGAGCGCCCTGGACTGTTTATAGGCGTTCCCAGTACATCAGAGATTCGCGCTACTGAACTGTTCGTTTTTCCTCTCCCCTACCCTCTCTAGCACCTGCTATTAGTGTAGGTGCCCAGCGACATAAAGTTGCATTTATGAATACTCTCATGGAAAGTTTTGTGAGGCTAAATTGCGCCTAGTCTACCACCTTTTTCCTTTATGAAAACTTTCGTAGTGGGGGCATTTCTTTTCTAGTTTTTCCGAAAGCCGACCATTTCGCATGGTGCAAAAAATTTATGGATATCGTTTTTACTTTTAGTGAAATCGCGAGACAAATTCATGAAAAACGTGAAAAAAAATGTGTCCGACAAAAATGTTGGACCGTTAAGGGTGTCTACCAACTTAAACATATCCAATTGACGAGTTAAAAAAATTTTTGGATAACGAGCCGATTTTTTCAGGAAGACTTAATAAAGATATGTATAATATAAATATTCAAGTGTCCGACATAGTAGATTTTCCGATTTTCCAGTCCGACGCGAGAAAATTATCGGTTTCACGAAGCCAAAAAATTAATAAATAACTGTCGGACAAAAAAAGAATCATGTATGTAAGAGAAGTAGTCGACATGTAATATAAGTGTCCGACAAATATATCGCGACCAATTTGCTGTCCGACAAAAAACATCAATTATAAACCTACCATACAGGACAATAAGTCACCCCCTTGAGTATATACCCAACAACCTATAAATAAGTATATAGTTATTAGTTAGGCATTCTACTTATCAATCATTATTCCATTTTTATTTTTATTTTGTTAACCAGTTGTGAAGATAAATTAAAAATTATGTTTCTGCGGTTCTGAAATGTAATTTTTGTCAGAATTAAATACCTACTTCACTAAATTCTGTTAAGACTGACGACCGACGCGATTTTTAATATATCGGTACATCCACTAATACACACTCTTGTATACACATATAGTATAGGAGCTGGCAGGTTTTTCGGTGAACGATATTGATCAAAATTTTTATTAATTAATCATGATTGAGGGTGACCTGGACATACCAAAACTGACCGTCTGCCGTTTCAGGGTGGCAGCTTTAATCGGGGGTTAAATTTTAAAAAGGGATGAATTTTCATTTTGGTGAACGATATTGATCAAGATCGAAATTTTCGGAAACGAATTAACAGTTTGAGGACTTATCAATATTACACAGGCAGACGATTTGTTTGACAGCATTACTTCGGCAGACGCCTGTCAAATTTGTAATTTTCAAGTTTTAGTGAACGACATTGATCAAATTTTATTTTTTTGCAAATCGATTCCTCTACTAACGTACGCTCAGAAAAAATATCGGCAGACGAAAAAGACGGCAGCGTTTTTTTGGCAGACGCTAGAATAATGACAAGTTGATTTATGGTAAACAATACTGATAATAGCTGATATTCATGAAAGCGTTAGAGCAGCTCTAGTGTATTCAAAATTCAAATAGGCAGAAGATTTATTTGACAGCACAATTTTGGCAGACACTATCAAATTTTGTCATATACAGGGTGTCCCAGCCGAGAGTGACCCATTTGACATGCTTATAACTTCTAAACTAGTTGTGCTAGCGACCTGCGGTTTGCGCCATTCGACTTCTCCTGGCCTAAAGTTTTTTTTAGTAGGTTACAAATTTTCTTGCCTCTCATACAGGGCGAGTAAAAAAAATCAGTTTTTCAACATCGAAATTCTCTACTATCTTTAATACAACACCCTGTATATCACAACGTCAAAAAAAAGAGTCATGCTAAAGGTATCTATGTACCAATAAGCATCATCCTTGAAACCTAAAGTTTTAGCCGTAAAAAATTGAAATCTAAATCCTGGTATTATAGCATAAGCATGGCAGCTTCATGTTGTAGGTATGTACTGTACTTGCTATCACTTTGGCAAACACTGCCATTCCTAGCCATAGTACCTTATATCCAAATGTAATACCAACGGCTACTCGTCCTCTGTTACTCAATCCCGGAGCGTCCTGACATTGGCAACGACGAAGAAGATGAAAGCACAGACAGTTCACCATTAACTTTATCAATGTCAGATTTCAAAGCACCTAGTACATCATCACAGTCACACAAGATAACGCAAGCTGAGTTAAACGATCTCGTAAAGGACTAAGCATTGCCAAAGAGCAAAACAGAATTTATAGGCCGAAACTTCTTTCCGTACTAGACAAAAAGAGTTGATGCAATATTTTGCTAGGGTGGACACTTTAGCTTTTGTGAAGATGTCAGTGGTTTGATGAGAGCACTTAATATTTTCTATCTACAAAACGAATGGAGATTCTTCATAGATAGCTCTAAGCTAAGTTTAAAAGCTGTTTTGCTACATAACGGAAATATTTTACCGTCGATTCCTATTGGTCGCGCAGTCCATATGAAAGAGTCTTATGAAAATATGAAAAGCCTTTTGTTGCGGATTAAGTATGATGAACATCGATGGCAAATCTGTGGAGATTTGAAAGTCGTAGCTCTTCTGCTTGCTCTACAAATGGGCTACACGAAATTTTGTTGTTTTATCTGTGAATGAGATAGTCATGATAGAAATGTGCATTACATAAAAAAAGGTCTGGCGTCATCGTCAGTCACTTCAACCTGGGCAAAAAAATTACCCTTTAGTTGACCCACAAATAGTATTATTGCCACCGTTGCATATTAAACTAGGGCCTATGACAAATTTCGTAAAAGCAATGAACAAAAATGGAGCTGCTTTTCAGTACCTTCGCCAGAAATTTCCAAGATATATTAAGTGAAGCGAAGGTATATTTATCGGTCCTCAAATTAGAACACTATTTAAAGATAATAATTTTGACTGTGTCTTGGAAGGCACAGAAAAAAAAGCCTGGGAAGACTTTCGTCTTGTGGCAAAAAACTTCTTAGGAAATAAGAGGACCAACAACTATGCTGAACTAATTGGAAATATGTTACGATCGTATCAAGAACTAGGTTGCAACATGTCCCTGAAAATCCACTCTCTACATTTCATTTAGACTTCTTTCCAGACAACTTTTGGGCATTGAGTGACGATGGAGAACGCTTCCATAAGGACATCGCAATCATGGAAAATCGATATCAGGGCAAGTGAAATGTTGCCATGTTGGCGGATTATTGCTGGACTGTTTGTCGAGATGTTCCAGAAGCAGAATATAAGAGAGCAGCGAAAAAACCACGTCGCCATTCCGCAAATGAGTGAAAAATGTATAGTTTCTGTAATTTTTTTTGAAAAAATTGATTTTTTTTTCTACGAAACTAAAACTAAGTTTGAAATATTTTTCTGGTATTTATAGGTGAAAATTGATAAAAAAAAGTTACTTTACGCAATAATAATACTACTGACAATTTGTAGACCTAGTGTAATAATAAGCCATTTTAAAAAACGTAGTTAAAAAAAAATTAAATCGCGTTATTTAATAATATTGTTAAATGTTAAGTCTCAAAGTTTAATTATTATTAAGTTTATAAGTGTTTGACTATATTTAATTGTATTAATTTAAATCACTTATTTACAGATGTTATTTCCGTATTTTTCCCCAACAGAGATTCCACGCCAAACTGTTACTTTTGGGGTATCTCGTTAATTCTCACTGGAACTTGTTAAGTTCTCGTGGACAATTTATTTTAACTTAGTTGATGTCCAACTACACACACATTTAAAAATTGTTTGCCATAGTGATAGCAAGTACATACCTATAGTCTGGCAAGTGGTAACTTGGTAGAGACGAAAGGGGGAAGAAAACTGGGGCGTTACCTAAAAATATTCACTGACACCTTAACTGACACCGTCTGATGACAGCCATGTCTTTGAGTTCAGTGGCACCGAAAACACCAAGGAAATAAACCAATAAAATTATTAGAAAAAATATTCTCTAGTTTCGCCAATAACCACGCCACTGCGTGCTGTCGTTCAAGCTCTAACCAATAGAATCATGTTTCTGAATAATCACGCCTCTCCACTTCCATACATACAATACAACATGAAGCTGCCATGCTTATGCTAAAATACAAGGATTTAGATTTTATTTTTTTACGGCTAAAACTTTAAGTTTCAAAGATGATGCTTATTGGTACATGGATACCTTTAGCATGACTCTTTTTTTTTGACGTTGTGATATACAGGGTGTTGTATTAAAGATAGTGGAGAATTTCGATGTTGAAAAGTGGATTTTTTTTACTTGCCCTGTATGAGAGGCAAGAAAATTTGTAACCTACTAAAAAAAACTTTAGGCCAGGAGAAGTCGAATGGCGCAAACTGCAGGTCACTAGCACAACTAGTTTAGAAGTTATAAGCATTTCAAATGGCTCACTCTCGGCTGGGACACCCTGTATATGACAAAATTTTATAGTGTCTGCCAAAATTTTGCTGTCAAATAAATCTTCTGCCTATTTGAATTTTGAATACACTAGAGCTGCTCTAACGCTTTCACGAATATCAGCTATTATCAGTATTTTTTACCATAAATCAACTTGTCACTATTCCAGCGTCTGCCAAAAAAACGCTGCCGTCTTTTTCGTCTGCCGATATTTTTTCTGAGAGTACGTTAGTAAAGGAATCGATTTGCAAAAAAACAAAATTTGATCAATGTCGTTCACTAAAACTTGAAAATTACAAATTTGACAGGCGTCTGCCAAAGTAATGCTGTCAAACAAATCGTCTGCCTGTGTAATATTGATAAGTCCTCAAACTGTTAATTCGTTTCCGAAAATTTGGATCTTGATCAATATCGTTCACCAAAATGAAAATTCATCCCTTTTTAAAATTTAACCCACGATTAAAGCTGCCACCCTTAAACGGCAGACGGTCAGTTTTGGTATGTCCAGGTAACCCTCAATCATGATTAATTAATAAAAATTTTGATCAATATCGTTCACCGAAAAACCTGCCAGCTCCTATACTAATAATGCAGCCGCTAAAGAAAGCATAGTTTAATAACTATACAACCACAAGTAGCATGGGTAAACCATTCTGGTAGTTACTGCACAACTAGTTGTAGAATGACTATACAACCACTTGTACATTGAGTATGTAAATTCTGATTCAATAACTACTATTTTCTGTATAATCTCGATACAATTTCTTATATACTTGCAATAAAGCAATTAGTATTGATGGGTATACAAAAAAGTGTAGAAAAACGCGTTTTATACTAGTAATACTACTGCTTGTCTGTCCCAAATAGTATACAGAATTTAAACTGATGCAATACAATTTCCGTATATTAGTTAATTTTTTTTCTCTCAGTGCAAATGCGAGATCTGGCGTCCTAGACTTTTATTTTATTTTACCACTTTTGAGCTTTTTTGCCTCTGAGGTCTCCGAGGATGAGGATCTATATCCTCGAAACATGTAGGGTACAATATATAATGTGGAGGAAGACTTGGTGCCTTTTCTTTCCTTTGAATTAAATTTAAACTCCACTTAGAGATGGACTACCTCTTCAATTTAATACCCACTATTTCACTTACTCATCATCAACATCCATATGTGTTTCCTTATAGAAGTGGAAGTATTAGACGATGAAAAAGACATTACATCAATTCGTACTGAATTTTGTTGAAGAAAAAACTTTTCATTGCAAGTTAAACGAAGAATACAACACTACTGTTCTGTGCAGTGTTCTATCTATCTATCTATCTATCTATCTATCTATCTATCTATCTATCTATCTATCTATTCAGCCTTCTTCAGTCCATCTTTGGACATAGGCCTCCCCCAGTCTTCTCCATTCTTCTCTGTCTGTTGCCATGTTCATCCACCTGGTTCCAGCGTGCTTCTTCAGGTCATCAGCATACCTCATCTGGGATCTTCCTCTACTTCTTTTATTCTCCCAAGGTCTCCAGCTTGAGATACATTTATTCCATCGGTCGTTTTTTTGTCTGATATTGTGACCTGCGAATTTCCATTTTAATTTTGCCACCTCCTTTCTAACGTCTCTTACTCTCGTTTTATTTCTTATCCACTCGTTCCTCTTTTTATCTATCAGTTTCACATGTAACATTTGTCTTTCCATTGATCTTTGTGCTTTTGTTATTTTATCCATGTTTGACTTTGTAAGTGTCCATGTTTGGGATCCATAGGTGAGAACAGGAAGTATACATTGATTATAAACTTTGGATTTGAGGTTTTGTGGATATTTTCTATTTTTCAAGATGTAGCTTAATTTACCGAATGCTGTCCAAGCTAATCTAACTCGTCTCTTGATATCTGCTGTTTGGTTTTCTTTGCTGAGTTTAATAATCTGTCCCAGATATATACATATATTCGTCGACTTGTTCTATTATTTCCTGTCCTATTCTGATTATGATGTCATCGTCTGTGTTGGTTATTGTTTTAGTTTTAGCGTAGTTCATATTGAGACCTATGTTTTTAGCTGCTGTGTCAAGTTCTTCCAGCATTTCTGTCCGCTCTTCTTTCTTATCAGTTATAAGGGCGATATCATCCGCGTATCTTAAGTTGCTCAAGTGTTGTCCGCATATTTTTATACCTTTTTCCTCCCAGTCTAGTTTTTTAAAAACATCTTCCAGAGCCTGGTTGAAAAGTTTGGGTGATATTGTGTCGCCCTGTCTGACACCTCTTCCTATGCGTATTGGTTTTGTTCCCTCATGGACTTTAATAGTTGTTGTTGCTTCGCTATATATGTTCGTTATTAGGTCTGTGTATCTGTAGTCTATTCTGCTATTAATTAATGAGCTCTTTACTGCCCAATGTTCAACACTATCAAAAGCCTTTTCGAAGTCGATAAATGCAGTATATAGTGGGATGTGATATTCGTTGGCTCGTTCTATTAGGATTTTCATGGTTAATAGGCTTGTTCTTTCGATTGGTAACCATCGAATTTTATTTTTAGCCTGGTGGTGAGAATTTTTGTAAAGAGCTTATAAATTACATTAAGGAGTGTTATAGGTCGATAGTTTTTCAAGTCTGTTCTATCACCTTTCTTATGAAGGATGATTGTAATGGATTCATTCCAATTGTTTGGGATTTTCTTTTCTTTCAGTATTTTATTTAGCAGGGTATGGAGAGTATTGATGGCCGTTTCTCCACCGTGTATCAGCATTTCTGCCGTGACTCCGTCTTTTCCAGGTGCTTTGCTGTTTTTCATTTCTTTCAGAGCCCTCTTTATTTCCGATTTGCTTATTTCGGGTTGTAGTTCTGAGTTTACATTCTTTGTGCAGTATTAATGCAAGTTAAAAAAAAGAGAGCACAAGTATAACTTTTTATTATGCGGCGGAATCAAAATGGCCCACACCCCACACCTCGCCCCACACCCTGTATGATTTTTTTATAGAATCCTGATATATGTAAAAAATAAAATAAAATATACGTGTTCAACCGTTTTTCCGAAAAACTGACCGTTTTTTGAAAATTAAATAATAGACCCGACTTTTTGAAAACCCTGAAAAAAAGAAAAAAAAAAAAAATCCCAAAATATATAAAATCGTGTTTAACCGTTTTCCCCAAAAACGAATGGCTTTTCATAAGTATGTATGCATGGAAAATGTTATCATTCTGAATTTATCGAACTTACCTCTTATTCACCAAATACCTTTTTTTCACATTGAATTGTTTAGCAGGATAAATGATAACCAATTACTTATGTAGTTCATCATCGGAAGTATCTGGTAATATCACATCATTATACAGGGTGTTCCGAAATTAATGCATCAAATTTTTTGGCATATTCTACATTGAAAATAAGCCCTAGTTTCCTATATAAACATATGTCCGGAAACCCTTCCTTTCCGAGATACAGGGTGTTGAAATTCTAAGAAAATAACTATTTTTCTATCCTAATTCTCAAACCACTCTAGATATTTCATTTTTACTTGAAAACGGTGCATCTTTAAGAAAAAAGTGTAGAGATCAAATTTGTTTCAAATTGAATAGGGATTTCAAAAATGATTTTTATTTTAGGAACCATTTTTTCCTTGAAAAATATTCTATAGAAATCTGATGCGGACGTCACTGGTAATTTTAAAACAAAATAATTTTACATAAAAAAATGTCGTTTGCTGCTTGAAAGCAGTGTACAAAGTTTTAACGAAATATCTAAAGTGGTTTGAAAGTTATGAGAGAAAAAAAGTTTTTTTCTTAGAATTTTGACACCCTGTATCTCGGAAAGGAAGCGTTTCCGGATATATGTTTATATAGGAAACTAGGGTTTATTTTCGACGTAGAATAAGCCATAAAAATTTGGTGCAATAATTTCGGAACACCCTGTATTTGTGGCTGTGAAACTATCTTTATTTTAAAAATAATTTACAATAATAAAATATTTCTGGTGTACATTTTTTCCAACAGGAGATGATTGAAGCGCACCTCGACGTCAGGTACACCGTACACCGACTAAATTCAAAAAAACTTTTTGCTTCTTTTTTACACATAAGGTAATGTTTCACTGTCGGACAACCTAGTCATTATGTTCTATAATTGTTTTCAATACAATAAATCGAAAGAAGAAATTGTTATTCGTAAATTTTTTAGCTTCGTGAAACCGATGATTTTCCCGCATCGGACTGGAAAATCGGAAAATGTAATATGTCGGACCACTGGATATTTATATTTTTCATATTTTAATTAAGTAATTCTGAAAAAATCAGCTCGTTATCCAAATTTTTTTTTAACTTATCAATTGGATGTTTGAGTTGGTAGACACCTTTAACGGTCCAACATTTTTGTCGGAAACATTTTTTTTCACGTTTTTCATGAATTTGTCTCGCGATTTTATTAAATATAAAAACGATATCTATAAATTTTTTGCACCACGCGAAATGGTCGGCTTTCGGAAAAACTAGAAAAGAAAAGCCCCCACTACGAAAGTTTTCCTAAAGGAAAAAGATGGTAGACTAGGCGCAATTAAGCCACAAACAACATTTCAAGGCAGTATTCATAAATGCAACTTTATGTCGCTGGGCACCTACACTATATTTTACGGGGGCATCAAAAACACGAAGCTTAAAGTAGGTTGCGTTCCAGTGACACAACAGTTGTTTGTAGCACCAGCAGAGTATGAAGCTACAGGTGTGGAGCACCGAGCACCTTAAAATTCGTGACTGGAAACCGACATGTTCTGCAACGTTCGCGAACGTTTTGCGCTGTTTGTTGCACCAGTCTGGATGCACCTACGATACACCTTGCGGTCATGCGGTCGAAAACGCTTTTCGGTCTATCCGTGGGGTGGGGAGGGGGGAACGCGTGTGCGACCGGCTGGCTATGCATTCCTACCAAAGATAATAACTAATATTTATTCAGTATTTTATTCACCTCTGTTTGACAATGGCAAATCGATAATAAACTAAACGCACTAAAGAAAGTCGATTTCTGGTAGACATTATAGTACCTAATACCAGTCACTAATTCACTAAAGTCTGTACACCCGAACCCCCAACTTATTTTTTTTTAAATACGAACCTACCTTTTGTTGCACACCGTTGGTTAGCTCGTTGCTATCCCTTTACAGTCCTATAGAAAAATCTCAAATCGTACGCTTAGTTTTTGAGATATCGGTGTTTAAAAGTAAGCACATTGTGAAAACTAGTAGTTTTGACTATCTCATAGACAAAAAAATTCTGTCATAAAAGTCTCGAATACACATCGGCGAAACCAAATAATGCGATTATCGTAATTTTATCTGCTTTTGCACATCTCCAAAGACGAATAAAAAACCTTTCAAACAACGACGTAGCTATAGCTTTTACATGGGGGGGGTTTAGAGCAGTGGCGGCTCGTGGTCTATGCTGGAAGGGGTTTCAATTAGGGTTTCCAATCCGGGATCCCGAAATCCCGGAAGATTTTTCATCCCGGAAATGTCGGGATACAAAAATCGGGATACCAAAAATCCAGATTTTTTTAAATGATCGAATCCCAATCTGCTTTATTCCTTTTTTCTTTATCCGCGTGTTATTATTTAGCTTTACCCCGGTAATTTACTTATGTAAAAGGTGTTACAATAGACGAGGGAAGTGGGAATCACCTACCGCCCGACGAGGATTCCTCAATTCCTGTATGGCGCGGCGCTCAGTTTTATAATTCTTTACCGATGTTGGTTTGTCTTTTATCTTGTGAGTTGTGAGTAGAAGATTAGCAAACCGTAGTAAACAGGCTAAAAAAAATTCTGTTACTTTTCTTCCTTTCATGGTGTGCAGATTGAAAAAAATATATTGGGGTTGATCCTGGGAAACGGGATCTCGATCCCGAAAATTGGAAACCCTAGTTTCAATTTTAGACCAGACGATGTATGAGTAACCTGGCGTATCACAGCTCAGGATATCACCAAAGGCGAAATTTGTTTTCGGGCTACGCAAAAACGTATATTTCCCTTTAAAAAAATTATTTATTCAGTTCAATGGGGGGTGGGGGGTTTGAACCCCCAAAACCCCCCCTTATATACGTCCTTGCTTTCAAAGGAACTATAACGAGGGGTAAGTTTTCATTTTAGAAAAATTATTAGGAGCCGCTAGCCCCCAAAACAAGAGGGGTGGGGGTTAGGCAATAAACAAATTTGGTTCCCCGATGTGTATTTGAGACTTTTATGACAAAATTCTTTTGTCTAATAGAAAGTCAAAGTTACTAGTTTTCAAATTATGCTCACTTTTAAACCTCAATATCTCTGAAACCAATAGTCATATTTTGCTATATGACTGTGAAGGGATAGCGAACGATGTGCATCACAAGGTAGGTTCATATTTTAAAAAAAATAAGTTAGGGCAGCTACCCCCTAAAGAGTGAGGCGGGGTGATTCAAAAAGTGCTTCGTTTGGTTCCCCCTTCAATTCCCCGACACGTATTCGAGATCTTCCTGATAGTATTTTTTGTCTAAGAGATATTCCTGATTGCCCATTTTCAAATTGTCACCCTGTATAGAAATGGGGTCAGTTAAGTTAGCCCCCCCCATAGAAAATTTCTGGATGAAAATTATCCCATAATTTTGCTCTCATTTTGCTCCATTACAGTGGAGAGACTATGGGGGGGGGGGGGGCTGAATTAACGCTAGCCCCCCCCCAGTGAAAATTCAGAAATTTGATCATGCTCATTTTGTTTTCCGAGTTTTGCTCCATTTTGCTCCACTATCGGCGAGTTTTGCTCCATTACCAGGAGAGACCTATAGAGCTTCCAAGAATCTCTCCCAGCCCCCCCCGGTGAAAATTTTGAAATTTGATCATGCTCATTTTGTTCTTCGAGTTTTGCTCCATTTTGCTCCACTATCGGCGAGTTTTGCTCCATTACCAGGAGAGACCTACAGAGCTTCCAAGAATCTCTCCCAGCCCCCCCGGTGAAAATTTTGAAATTTGATCATGCTCATTTTGTTCTCCGAGTTTTGCTCCATTTTGCTCCACTATCGGCGAGTTTTGCTCCATTACCAGGAGAGACCTACAGAGCTTCCAAGAATCTCTCCCAGCCCCCCCGGTGAAAATTTTGAAATTTGATCATGCTCATTTTGTTCTCCGAGTTTTGCTCCATTTTGCTCCACTATCGGCGAGTTTTGCTCCATTACCAGGAGAGACCTACAGAGCTACCAAGAATCTCTCCCAGCCCCCCCCCCCCCGGTGAAAATTTTGAAATTTGATCATGCTCATTTTGTTCTCCGAGTTTTGCTCCATTTTGCTCCATTATCGGCGAGTTTTGCTCCATTAATGGCGAGTTTTGCTCCATTACCAGGAGAGACCTACAGAGCTCCCAAGAATCTCTCCCAGCCCCCTCAGTGAAAATTCTGAAATTTGATCATATTCATTTTGTTCTCCGAGTCTCTATTTTGCACCATGATCAGCTCGTTTTGCTCCATGACTCGCTCCATGACGTACCGCTTCCGGGTGCCACGCTTTGAGCGCTCAACGCTGTCGAATTAGGCCGCGAAGTACTCCGGCTACAATTTTACACATTCGGGCGAACAGAGTTTGGCGCTCTCAAGCTGCTCTGACTTTCCTCGCCTGTTTCCCTTGATGCACCTGTAACTGATTTTCAAACGTTCGCGTGCAAAACGCATTGAGTATAATGGGCGTGAAATGCTCCAGGTGCTTCGCACACTGCACATGAAAGCGACTCTAGAATGAACTACACAGCTACGAGGAATTTCTCCTAGCAACACGGGTGAAAATTTTGGAGTTTTTATATGCGCATTTTGTTTTCCGAGCTTTGCTCCATTTTGCTCCATGATCGGCGAGTTTTGCTCCATTACTTGGAATGACCTCTAGGGTCCTTATTCTTGAAACAGGGGAGCAGCGTTTCCATGAGAAAGAGTGTTCCGCCTTTGTTGAAGTCCACAGCACAGATCATGACGGACGACCTCAGGGTCCTTATTCTTGAAAAAGGGGAGCAGCATTCCCGGGAGAATGAGTATTCCGTTTTTGTTACTTATATTAGCATTTGCATATCATTGAGAAAGACAGAACACTCATTCTCCTGGGAACGTTGCTCCCCTGTTTCAAGAATAAAGACCCTGAAGGAGAAGAGGAAGCCAATGCGACAGAACTCATAGCGACAGATTTTATGAACCTAGCAAACCTACCAAAACGATCGAGATATACTTAATAGCCTGTTGACTAGAAAAGGACAACAAATAATGCGTAGGAGTTGTGTGTGTCCGCGGTCGCACTCCTTCGGTCCTTCAATATCGGCGGACTATACTGATAATAGTTGTATTCCTTTCAAGAGTTTGGAACACTCGAGCTACTCGCTCCGGTGTTAGTCAACATGATTTTAAAGGAAAAGATGCGGGGTGCAAGAAACACTTTTCGAAAGGAATAAGCGCGTAACGCCCCGGAGCTGTTCCGGAGCTCCTCCTAGGTGCGAAAGGAATACAACTATTATTATTTGCATAACGGCAGGGACTGAGTCATGGGGGGGGGGGGTTGGGGGGGGGTGGGGCAACGCCCCCCCCAAAGTTTCTAAAATATATCGAAAGTTGGGAAAACTTGGATGAAAAATTTAAAGTTGGGAAAAATTGGTAGACAAAAATTTACGCACCCTATTTGCGAGGACTAATTAAAATTAACATTAAAATCGTGTCACGTATCGTAATGAATTGCAAACTCGCCGGACAACAGGATGACGAAATCCCAATGGTCTCGGCGATCTCTTGACGAAATTGTTTTTATTTTTTTCTCACTTTATTTGAAATGATATCGCAAAATAAACTCATCCACATTCTCATTGCCACTTTTTCTCCACTACATGATGATGTTATTAGATTGTTGATCAGACGTTTCGTTTCTTCGCGATTATCATCAACTTTGTTTTTTCAAATGGTCGAATTTTTTTATTTAATGCCCAATAAACTCTACTTTTTATTTTAAATCCAACGTCACATCAAGCTCATAATTCCAGGAATATTAATTTCCATTAGTGGTCCCATTAATGGGCCTCCACGATCTCCAGTCAGTACACTGATGAATTTTGTCTTTTGAGGATTCCTTGAGGCTTAAGAATGAAGTTAACTGACTTTTCAGAATCCATCGGTTTAATGTTTGGAGCTCGCGGAGGCCCGTTAATGGGACCATTAGTGGAAATTAATATTCCTGAAATTATGAGCTTGATATGTCATTGGATTTAGAATAAAAAGTAGAGTTTATTAGGCATAAAATAAAAAACTCGACCATTTGAAGAAAAAAAAGTTAATGAGGATCGCAAAGAAACGAAACGTCTGATCAAGAATCAAATAACAATATCATGTAGTGAAGCAAAAGTGGCAATGAGAATGTGAAGTTTATTTTGCGATATCATTTCAAATAAAGTCAGAAAAAAATCATAACGATCGATTTCGGCAAAATTCGGTTTTTTGTGGATATCTTCGGAATCATCCGGAATTTCCGAAATATCAAAACATGACGCCGCTAAGCTCAGTAATGTGCAACTTTTTCCAAATTTAACCAACCCTGTATCTCTTATGATTGCCAAGATCCCTGTAGACTGCATCCTTAAGCCTAGTACTTATAACTGCGAAATTCGCTTTTTTTTTGACATTGCTTCGACAATTTGACGTTTGATACACGCATAAAACGTCAAATTGTCGAAGCAATGTCAAAAGAAGAGCAAATTTCGCGCAAGTGCGAATGAGACATAAGGCGTACTTTCGCTTTTCGACTAGTCGTGACGTCACTGAAGTCTTGAGGTCTACATTGACGTCAAAATGACACAAATGGTGGGGAGTTTTCGCGTGGACATGGCAGACAGCTAGATAAGCCATTCTATTAAGGTTTAGGGTTCTTGAAGGAAGGCCAAGTTTTTGAATTCACCAATTGCTTATGCGCATTTCTCGTGCTGAGGAGTAACCTATCCTTGTTTTGCTGCTGTCAAATGACAAGGACAGCATTACATCGGTGAAAATGCGCATATGTCATTGTGGATTTCAAAAGCTTGCCAAGCCAGTAAATCAGTAAACTGAATTTTGATTTTGGAACGATTTGCAACAAATACCATCGTCACCAAAAGTAACTGGGTACATTACTGACAATTAAAAAAAGATCACCGCCATAAAAAGCTATTTCGGAAAAAGAAAAGGCTGTCCCTATAATTTACGACGTCTGTCAAATTTGTTCACTTGAAAATAGGCGCCATCTTTGTCTCACCGATTTGCACTGTCATGTCAATATAAAATCATTCGGAACACATTTCACTGCTCCGAACATGGGCGCTCGAGCAAACGAGCTTGATTATCGGTATTTATTTATGACATAAATAACTATTTTTGCAAGCGATTCCCAGTTGTAAATTCAGTGCGTACTTAGACTATTTCAGTCTTTTTCTAGAAGCACGTGAAAAAAAAGGATCGAAATTAGTTTTAACTAACAGGGCTTCTTGCGGGCTCTGTTTGTCTATTTGTACCTAAGTTACACCAGTCTGCACCAGATGCACCAAAAAGACAGTTTGTCTCTGTCAGACCCATTCAAAAAAAAAAAAAATATAGGAATAAACCTTGGATAAACAAACACGTTTGGTGTAGAAAGTGTCGGTTGGTGCCTTGTTGGTGCGAATAAACAAACAAAGCTAGTGAAACCAGGGACCACCGTTCTCTTCATAGCCATTATACTCGATGCGCTTTGCACTCAGATGCTTGAAAATCAGTTAGGTACAGGTGCATCAGGAAAAAGAGGCGAGGAAAATGAGAGCAGCTTCAGAGCGCCTGATTGCTCAAAGCGTGGCACCCGAAAGCAGCTCAGGCTCAGGTAATGGAGCAGAACTCGCCGATCATGGAGCAAAACGGAGCAAAACTCGGAGAACCGAATGAATATGATCAAACAAAATTTTAACTGGTGTAAGGGGGCTAGAAGAGATTCTTAGGAGCTCGTAGGTCATTCCAGGTAATGGAGCAAAACTTCCAAATTTTCACACGTGTTGCAAGGAGAGATTCCTGGGAGCTGTCTAGTTCATTCCAGAGCCGCTTTCGGGTGCAGTGTGCGAAGCACGAGCATTTCACGCCCATTATACTCAATGCGCTTTGCACTCGAACGCTTGAAAATCAGTTACAGGTGCGTCAGGGGAAACAAGCGAGGAAAGTGAAAGCAGCTTGAGAGCGCCAAACTATGTTCGCTCGAATGTGTAAAATTGGAGGCGGAGTATTTCGGACTAACTCGAAATTTCAAGTTTCAAAATTTTCACTGGGGGGCAAGAAGAGATTCTTTGGAGCTCTCTAGGTCATTCCTGGTAATGGAGCAAAACTCGTCGATAATGGAGCAAAACGGAGCAAGACTCGGAGAACAAAATGAACATGTTCAAATATAAAAAAATTCACCGGGGGGGGGGCTAGGAGAGATTTTTGGGAGCTCTGTAGGTCTCTCCTGGTAATGGAGCAAAACTCGCCGATTATGGAGCAAAACGGAGCAAAACTCGGAGAACAAAATGAGCATGTGCAAATTTAAAAAATTTCACCGGGGGGGGGCTAGGAGAGATTTTTGGGAGCTCTGTAAGTCTCTCCTAGTAATAGAGCAAAACTCGCCGATAATGGAGCAAAACGGAGCAAAACTCGGAGAACAAAATGAACATGTTCAAATTTAAAAAAATTCACCGGGGGGGGGCTAGGAGAGATTTTTGGGAGCTCTGTAGGTCTCTCCTGGTAATGGAGCAAAACTCGCTGATTATGGAGCAAAACGGAGCAAAACTCGGAGAACAAAATGAGCATGTTCAAATTTGAAAATTTTCACCGGGGGGGGGGGGGGGGGGCTGGGAGAGATTCTTGGAAGCTCTGTAGGTCTCTCCTGGTAATGGAGCAAAACTCGCCGATAGTGGAGCAAAATGGAGCAAAACTCGGAGAACAAAATGAGCATGATCAAATTTCAAAATTTTCACCGGGGGGGGGGGGGGGGGCTGGGAGAGATTCTTAGAAGCTCTGTAGGTCTCTCCTGATAATGGAGCAAAACTCGCCGATAGTGGAGCAAAATGGAGCAAAACTCGGAGAACAAAATGAGCATGATCAAATTTCAAAATTTTCACCGGGGGGGGGGGGGGGGGGGGCTGGGAGAGATTCTTGGAAGCTCTGTAGGTCTCTCCTGGTAATGGAGCAAAACTCGCCGATTATGGAGCAAAACGGAGCAAAACTCGGAGAAAAAAATGACCATGTTCAAATTTGAAAATTTTCACCGTGGGGGGGGGGGGCTGGGAGATATTCTTGGAAGCTCTGTAGGTCTCTCCTGGTAATGGAGCAAAACTCGCCGATAGTGGAGCAAAATGGAGCAAAACTCGGAGAACAAAATGAGCATGATCAAATTTCTGAATTTTCACCTGGGGGGGGGGGGCTAGCGTTAATTCAGCCCCCCCCCACCTAATAGGCCACATAGTCTCTCCACTCTAATGGAGCAAAAATCGAAATTAGTGGAGCAAAATGGAGCAAAATGAGACCAAAATTATGGGATGATTTTCATCCAGAAATTTTCTATGGGGGGGGGGGGCTAACTTAACTGACCCATAGAAATGTCTCTTATAAGTTTGATTTTTTTTTTTCAACTAAGAACGTAGGTTATATCGAGAAACAAAGTTTATAGCAGAGTATTTCCGTCAAATTCAGGCATTTGTGAAATACGTACTGTATAGTAAGTTTTGAAAAACATCATATACTGTCACCAAATCGACTTATAGAGACCGGGGGCTCAAGCCCCCCCAAAATCAACAAGCTAGTTGCGCCCCTGGGACTGCGGTTTTCACGAGAAATCTCAGAATTTTTTTCTTGATTTAATAGTAGTTCAAGTCGTTTTTTAGGGTCACACCCCCTTTAACACATAAAAATTATCTAACTACCTTACTAAAATAGTGCAAAAAAAATGCAAAATTATCCGAAAATGACATCAAAGGTTCCATAAGATTACTTTGCTTCGAAGATACTATAGCAGATGCTGATTCTAACACCCTTGAAAAACTAAAAGAAAAACACCCTCCACCGCTTGTCAATGACGTTTTCCCGAACTCACCTGAGCATGAATGTTCTTTTGATATTTCAGTTTTAGACATTCAAAATTTAGTTACTTCTTTCAGGCCAGGTTCTTCAGGAGGTCGACGCACTGCGTCCGCAACATTTAAAAGACCTAATTCAAGATGAGCTTGGTAAAACTTCCCATAATCTTCAGTCAATTTGGTCCTTTATTAATTTTATTTTGAGTGATTCGCTTCCAAATTCTATCCAACCAATTTTCTTCGGTGCTTCAGTGTGTGCTTTAAACAAAAAAGACAGTGGGATACGCCCTATAGCTGTTGGTATGTGTTTTCGTAGGCTGGCAGCAAAAGTTGTTTGTTTTAGGGTCTATTCACCCCTTGGTGACTATTTTGTCCTCATCAATTTGGTTTTGCAACTAAATCCGGCTGTGAAGTCACTGTTCATGCAATTCGAAAGTATACATCTTTTCCTCATAATTCGCCTAAAATTCTGATAAAAATTGATTTCTAATTTCTAAAATGCCTTCAATATGATTAATAGGGGGGATCTTTTACATAAAGTAAAAGAATTAATTCCTGATTTCTTCAACTTTATTTCTTCTTGTTCTAGAGATAAATCGTTTTTATCTTTTGGTAAGGATTTCATTTTTTCCCAACAAGGAGACCCTTTAGGCCCTCCTCTTTTTTGTCTATCAATTCATCCTATAATTCTTTCTTTGAAATCTGAAATAAATTTGTGGTACCTTGATGATGGTATCATTGCTGGGGAGCCGGAAGTCGTATTAGACGATTTTAGAAAAATTCTTGAAGGAATATTCCAACGGGCCTCTGAAAGTGAATTTGAACGTGTGAGTTATCTATCTTATCTGAAGATTTCAATTTTGATAATTTTATCGAGAAAAATCCTGAACTAGCCAGTGTATCAAAAATAGATAAAAAAGACCTCACACTTCTTGGAAGTCCGCTTCTCTGCTCAATCCATTTACACCTGTTTTCAAAAAAAAGATCAATATTTTCAATAAAATGTCAAATAAATTATCTTTAATTGATTCTCACTCGGCATACTTATTTCCTTTTAAGACATTCATTTGCAGTACCACGTATTACCTATTTACTTCGCTGTGCTCCTTGTTGGAAAGCTCCAAATCTTCTACATGAGTTTGATCATCTTTTGAAAACATCCTTGGAAAATATTACTAATTGCCATATGAGTGACACCGCTTGGTCTCTATGCAATATTCCTGTTAAAATGGGAGGTCTTGGCATTCGTGATGCTTCAAGTCTTTGTTTTTCTGCCTTTTTCGGATCAGTTAACGATGTATCAAATCTTCTTAAAGATATTTTATCATCCGAAATTTTTCTTTATCCCGACAACTTTTTTAAAGAAGCCTTTGATATATGGTCTTCTTTTTCAAATATGAGTGATTCTTCTTCTAATAATTTCAATCACCAAAAATTTTTTGATGAGGCAATTTGTCGTTCTAAATTTGTTTCAATACTAAATTTATCGAAAAATGGAAGCGATCAAGACTTCTAGCTCTTCAAGAACCAGTGTTCCGATAATCGGAACAAGTCTTTCGAAATCCCCTTTCTGTCTGAAGTGATGAAGGTTGTTATATGAGAGATACAGTAGGCGATATATTCTATCCATTAACAACAGAACAGAAGTTCAGTTACTAGGAAGTTTGTTGATAGAGTTTCCAAAAAACAATTTTTTGAAGAAGGTTTAATTTTTCAATGTGGTTCATCGAGACTCACTTTCGGGCCTTGAATCGGCTTTATTTGTCTAGATTTAGTTAATGATATTCGATTTTCAGCAATTGTCAAGTTGATCAAAGGGTAAATATAAATTTTGAATAAAATATACCGAAAACAAGAATACAGTCCAAAAATATGATCTGTCGTGTCCCGACACGAATTGGTCCCACATGAGCCGGATACTGGGAACTGAGTCCTTCTGGAGGCTATAGAGACTTTGGCTATAGGCAATAGTGTTTTTGGAAGTTTAAGAACAACTCAAGTGCCGAAAAACCATAAAGATTCGAACAAGGTAGGAGATAACCATTTTCTAACCACAACAGATATCCATTCGAACATTTCACTCGACATCTTCTCAATCTTGCGAACGAAAAAAGGCGTTATTATTTACAAGAAAGAAGTTGTCTGTGGTCTTGTCTGCAATTAATACCTATCTACACTAGGATTTATTTTGATTTGTGACATTTTTGACTTTGAGTGAAAAAGACTTCCAGAAACTTTTTTTTTTAAAGTGACAAATATTGAACAATTTAATTTTGTGTGCGTAAATTAACTATTTGTTCTCCTCATTTATTTTATAATGGATGATGTAATAAGGAAAAGTAGTACTGCCAAGGGCAGTATGACCAGAATTGAAAACCGGTTTATACAAAACATTAATAGTTCTTTTATATACAAGAACTGGAAATTACAGTAGAGAGTAGAGGGGCTTGAAAGGGCTTATAAGAACTTTTGTGAAAGTCGAGATGAAATTGAAAAATTAACAGCTGTTATTGATAATGAAGAGCGAGGCTCATGCGAAGATAAATATTATAGTTTAAATTCAACACTCAAAGCTAAAATTGATTCTTTAAAATTAGCGAGAAACATTTCTGCCCAGCCCTAACTCTATTTTCCAACCCTGTTCCTACTGCTTCTCGATTAACTAAACCTCAATTGAATATTCCTGTGTTTTCTTTCAGGTGATATTACTACTTGGTGTGGTTTTTATGAGCTTTTTAAGAATTTTATTGGAAATGATACTACTTTGACTAATATTGAAAAATTATTCTATCTTAAAACTTATCTTAAAGGTGAACCATTGAACTTAATCTGCAATTTACAGCTGACCAGTGATAACTTCGATGTAGCCCTCAAGACCCTAAAAGACAGGTACCACAATGAATTGATAATTTATGCATACATCAAAAATTTAATAGACGGTCCTGTTTTAGGAAAAAATAATTCTATGACACTTAGACTTTGTTACTAACATGGAAGGTTTAAAAAACCTAAAGGTCAATGTGGACGAATGGGATCTAATTCTTGTGTATATGTTCTCTCAAAGGCTTGACGTAGGTACTCGTAAAGCTTTTGATTATGAATTAGGTACTAATTCTCGCCCAACTTTAAAGTTATTTTTTGACTTTCTTGAAAAACGCTGTATCATTTTCGAACGGTCTTCTATTCCAGACTTAAATGCAAGCAAAAATACAAAATTATATCATAAGGTTCATCTTGTTCAGAATAGTCAAGAAGACGGTAATATAGAAACACGATAATTTATCCCCTCCACGGGTCGTCAACAAATTAAAATGTACATTTTGCAACTTTTTGGACATAAAATTTACAAATGTCAAAAATTCATTAAATCAATTCGCTCTGATAAGTATAAATTTGTTTAAGAGAAAAAACTTTGTTACAATTGTCTAATTCCCAACCATGTAACAGACAACTAACTGTACATCACAAGGCTGTACAATTTGTAGTTATTAGCATCATACTTTGCTTCATCCAGTTAGTCGGTTTCCACAGTCTGAAAATAATTCAAACTCTAACTCTGGACAAGTACAACAAAGACCTGGGAACAATAATCCTCAAAATTCAACTTCAGGTAGGGAATCACTTACAACGAGACTCACACCCAATAGTTTTCGTAATTCCTTATGACTAGCACATATACAACCAAGTATACAAGAGACAGTCTTATCAACTTCAACACTAAGCGGAGAGACGCTATTGGCCACTGCAATAGTAACTGTTTTTGACATTAGAGGCCTCCCACTAAATGTCAAAGCAATTCTTGATCCGTGCGCTACCACTTCTTTGATGACAGATTGTCTCCTTAAAAAACTAGGCTTTCCGCCTGAAAAAAAAGAAATTCGCATTGACTGTGTTTGCAAGAGTGTCATCAACTCGAACAGGGTTTTGAAATTGTCAATTTGTTCGAACATAATGAGAAATTACTTCTTCGACGTGACTTGTATAGTCTTAGATAAAATAACAAATCGTTTACCACCTTTTTTCCCAAATTTGGATTCCATTGCGATTCCTGACAATGTCAGCTTGGTCAATCCACAATTTTTTGTTCCTTCGCACATTGATTTACTGCTTGGTGCAGACATCTATTATCAGTTGTTGACAGGAGGTATCCTTCGTATACATAGTAGTTTTTTGACACTCGTTGGCACCCATCTAGGGTTTGTGGTGGAAGTTCCTATCCCAAATCAGTGCACTTCGTACAATGAAAAATTTGACAATGCTCAATCTCAATTTGAAACTTGTATGGTTACTCAAACCTCAACGGATTCATTACTTGAAAAGTTTTGGACTCAGGAAGAAATTACTTCTCATGATAAAATATTCACTCCTGATGATGAACTTGCAGAAACAATATTTCGTCAATCCGTTCGAATTCTTCCTGATCCGTCTTTCGAAGGGACACTTCCTTTAAAAAGACCAAATGAACATTTAAAACTTGGTGATTCATTCAACATGGCTCGAAAACGATTTCTGAATCTTGAACGACGTTTTGCCACAAATCCTGATCTTTTTCATAAATACAAGCTATTTATCGATGAATACGTCTCTTTAAATCATGCCAGATATGTTCCTCTCGACTTTGTTAATGATAATGGAGAAAACAAATATTTTCTACCACATCATTGTATACTCCGAGACAACAGTCCGACTACTAAACCCAGGTTGGTGTTTGATGCCTCCATGAAAAGTTCAAGTGGATTTTCACTGAACGATATTATGTTGAAGGGATTTCCAGTACAGCCTGAACTTTTTGATATATTACTTACTCGTTTCAGAACTTCCAAATTTGTTCTTATTTGTGACGTGATCAAAATGTTTCGATGTACCTATTTGAGTTCCGACTAAACAAACAATATATTTTAAGGCGTGATAATTTAGAGCAACCACTTCAGTGCATTGAGCTGCTCACTGTTACCTATATGGTACAAATAATGCTCCGTATCTAGCAACCCGTGTTCTTCAAGAACTAGCAATTCGAATTAACGACAAAAAATATGCTCTAGCTGCCTACGCTATCTTACATCAGACATACGTTGACGACATCCTTGCCATCACCTGTGATTCTTTAAAAGGGTTAAAAGAAATTCAAAAGCAGCTTGTAACGTTGCTTCAGTCAGCGAATTTTGGTCTTCATAAGTGGTGTTCAAATCATAAAGAATTTCTTAAAGACATATTAAATGTTGACTGCCCTCCCAATTCCCAAATTTATGAAATTAATTGTGAAAATAGCATCAATAAGGTCTTAGGAATTTCATGGAACTCAAATTCTGATGAATTTACTATTACGTTACCAAAGATTCTTGATGAGGTTGTTACTAAGAAAAGAGGAGTTTTGTCACACATAGCGCAACTATTTGATCCGCTAGGTCTTGTTAGGCCCATTATAATTGTAGCGAAAGTAATCATGCAAAAAATCTGGTTGTCTAGGATCGATTGGGATGAGAAGATTGAAGGGGATCTCATGTCTGAATGGTCAAAATTTATTTCTGATACACTTATTTTCTAATAATAAAATTTTCAAAATTGAACTTCACGGGTTTTGTGATGCTAGCCTCAAAACATATGGCGCTTGCGTTTATATTCGTGCAGTCTATTCGAACGGTAATGTTTCATGTAATTTCGAGTGTAATTTAGTCAGTGAAAAAAGTCGTGTAGCACCATTAAAAACCATTTCGATTCCTCGCCTCGAACTTTGTGGAGCCGTTCTTTTGGCCAGACGTATGGTGAAATTACTTTCTGTTTTTAAAAATAATAAATAATTTTCATTGTCAACTTGTATACGGACTCACAAATTACTTTCTACTGGTTACAATATCATCCTTCTAGATGGTCAATATTTGTCTCGAATAGGGTGTCTGAGGTGCAACAAAGTCCTTCAAATTATCGCTGGCTATGTATAAAATCATCTGATAATCCTGCGGATTTGTTATCCAGAGGAATGACTGACGAAATTTTAGTTTCCAGAATCTGGTTTCATAGTCCAGATTTTTTAAAGTCTCTCAATCAAGAACTGTAGAAATTTGATTTAACAAATAAAACAATACAAGACATTCCTGAGGAGAGAAAAACTAAAATTGTGGTATTTGGTCATAAAGTAGAAGAAAATTTTGTTTTTTTGGAAGTCTAT
Source organism: Ceutorhynchus assimilis (assembly GCA_917834065.1). NCBI lineage: Eukaryota > Metazoa > Arthropoda > Insecta > Coleoptera > Curculionidae > Ceutorhynchus > Ceutorhynchus assimilis. Next base: position 45,727,309 of record OU892277.1, read on the forward strand.
CTTTGAAAGGTTTTCCTCTTACAGTTGAGGAACTAGATAAGTCTCAACAGTTTATTGTCAAGAGCTAACAAGCACAGCATTTCTCGACCGCAATTCAAGAATTGGAATCCAATAAGATTATTTCGAACAAATCTATTTTTCGATTATCGCCATTTTTCGATGAAGAATGACCGCTGGACATTTTTCAATAGGTGACAGCTTAACTGCATTTCCAGAGAAAGATGTTACTGAAATCCCTGAGAATCGACTATCCCGTTTCCAAAGATGTACTCAAGTCCACCAGTTATTCTGGAAACGGTGGTCCAAAGAATATTTGAATTGAATTACAAAGCAAACAAAAGTGGTTTAAGCCCTTCAAAAACCTAAAATTATATGGTGTTGTTGAGGGAAGATGGAACACGCCTATTAGAATGGCCTCTGGCACGGGTTATCGAAGTTATCCCTGGTCAAGATGATAGGCTCAGAGTTGTTAGGATACGGACGAGGGATGGTATATTTAGCAGATCAATAACAAAATTAACTGGGGGGCAGGATGTTCCGATAATCGGAACAAGTCTTTTGAAATCCCCTTTCTGTCTGAAGTGACGAACAGGTTGTTATATGAGAGATGCAGTAGGCGATATATTATATACTGTCACAATAAGCTAAACGTCCGCCAGGCTGTCAAGAATCGATCGCGGAAATACTAGAATCTAGCGAATTATTCTACTTTAATCTGGAAAATTAGATTATCGTGTGTATTCTAGATTTCACAGGAATAGATTTAGGGATATATAAGAAGGCCGGCATTGGTTTGTAAGTTAGTTTTCAGTTCGACTGTGATACGATTTAAATAGTGATTGTAAAGAGTTTAATTGTTGAGTTTGTTAATAAAGTAATTAGTGTCAGAGTGTTTTGTTAAGTGGAATAAATTATTGCTGTGTTAATTGGACTTTGATTTTTGGAATAAACGAAACGAACAACGAACCAAAGATTTTTGTCAGCAGGCAACCCAAAGTCGCGACATTGGTGCCAAGAAGTGGGATATAAAGGACTGCAGAGTGAAATCCAATTGCGGAAGTGTGGGGACACTAGTGTAGTGTAAAAACTGAACACTAAGTGAACACTGGGACAGTTAGTGCAGTGCAAACAGTGACAATCACAAAAAGAGACTCAACCGATCGTGTGAATTACCCCGGAAGTGACTCTATCCCCGATTTAGACTGTGATAGTGAATCTTCGAGTGAGTTCTAGAAAATTCTATTTGGAAACTAAGGGAGATATCGAATTTGTGACTTCGCCGACGCATTCGGAACATCAATCGTCATTCAGAAGAAGTTTTTCGAGGAGTTTCGGGAAAATTCTAGAACATTCTATTTGGAAACCAAGGGAGATATCGAAATTGTGACTTCACCAACGTGTTTGCTGTATCAATCGACATCTAGAAAAGAAGTTTCAAGAAAATTCCAGAACATTCTATTCTAGAATAAGGCAAGTTATCCAATTTGTGACTTCACCGGCGTGTTTGGAACTTCGAGCAAAGACCAGAAAAGATGTTTGAAGAAAGTTCGAGGGAAATTCTAGAACATTCTGTATATGCCTATCACAAGACAACAAGCCAAAATGGACGAACAAAAAGTTGAAGAACTCCTGCGCAAAATGTTGGAACTTCAAGAGACCAAACGACAACAAGAAAAACAAGACGAAGAAGCTAGAAGACAACAAGAAATACAGGACGAAGAAGCTAGACGACTACAAGAAAAACAAGACGAAGAAGCCAGACGACTACAAGAAAAACAAGACGAAGAAGCTAGACGACAACAAGAAGAAGCTAGAAGACAACAAGAAAAACAAGACGAAGAAGCCAGACGACAACAAGAAAAACAAGACGAAGAAGCTAGACGACAACAAGAAGAGTCCAGACGACAAAAAGAAAAACAAGAAGAAGAAGCTAGGCGACAACAAGAACGGCAAGAAGACCTTGGAAAACTACAGAAGATATTCCAAACCATACAAGGAACTGTCGCTAACCTAGACCAGAAGATTGAAAAAGTTAAAGACGATGTGCAAGAAGTTAAACACGACGTTCAGGAAGTAAAAACTGAAGTCAAAATCGATGTTCAAGAAGTTAAAAACGACGTTCAGGGAGTTAAAGCTGAGGTCAAAGCCGATGTTCAGCAATTAAGACAAGAAGTTGAGGACCAAGTTCAAGCACTCGAAGATAAGATGCGTAGATTAGAAATACAGTCCATCAATCCAGCTAGTGTTGGAGCATTCTCCAGTATGAAGATAAAACCACCAACTTTCGACGGTTCTACGTCCTGGACCATGTATATTCGACAATTTGAAGCTGCTGCAAATACCAACGGATGGAACGACCAAGAAAAAGCTACAGCACTAATAGTGGCGCTACGAGGACCTGCCTTAGACCTTCTTCAGTCCATTCCTTCAGTCTACCAGCAGAATTACCAGCATCTTAGTCAAACTTTAGAACTGCGCTTCGGAGACCATTACAGACAAGAAGTATTCAGAACTCAAGTTAAATCAAGAGTTCAAAAACCCGGCGAGAGTCTACAAGAATTCGAATCGGAAGTTAAAAGGCTAGTGAGTTTGGCGTTTCCTGCAGCTGGGGAAGACATGCAGGAATGGATGGCAGTATCTGCGTTTATTGATGGTCTCAGAGATTCGAAGATCCAGGAAAACCTAAGAATGTCCAAGTTCAGACAAAGTAGCGAAGCCCTTGTCCGAGCATTAGAACTGGAAGCAATATTTGGTGCCTCACGACCCAGAATACGAGCAGTGTCCATTGAGGACCCAAAGGAAAAACAATCATCAAAAGAGGATGGCAGTTTCGAGAACCTTATGAGTAATTTCATGGAGGAAATAAAGAAAATATTACGAGAAGACAGAAAAACGGGAAACGACTCCAGACAAACACCAACACAAAGAAATCGATTAGAATGTTATCGCTGCCATAAGGTTGGACACATTCAACGAGATTGTAGAGTAAGAATGCCCTCTCCATCAAGGGATCGTTTCCAACGCTTTTCGAGATCAAGAGACGCCAGCCCTAATAACAGACAGGGAAACGAGAACTAACCAGTATGGAGGGGCGAATGCTGGTTAGTAATGACGAAGCCCCCAGGGTTGTTAACATAAAATCATTGGGCAGTCATTATAGAGGATTAACATTCGAAGGACAAATTAATGGAGAATTGAAAACTAGCACTTTTGATACGTGTGCTGAAGTTTCCATAATTAAAAGAACATTAGTCAAGTCTCGGGCAATCCAACCGCTCACTAGAAACCTGTCACTACGAACAGTCACCGGCGAATCTGCACCAGTTCAAGGAGAAGCTATGGTTGAGCTCACTTTTGGATCTACCACCTTCAGGCACAAAACATTAGTCGCCGATATAGAAGATGATTTTATTTTGGGAATGGATTTGATCGGCGAACATGGGTTCTCTTTTGACCCTTCCATGAACATCCTTAAATTTGGTAATGAAGAAATTGTCCTAACAACACAAGAAGAATCCGATGACGTTAAGATCTTGGCCACAACCCCAGTGAGGATTCCTGGAAGTACTGAGAAGATCATTTGCGGAAGATTAGAAACAAACCCTGGGTGCTGCGTTGGGCTAACACGTAATTTCATTGGAGATAAACCAGAAAGGTTTCTTGTTGGAAAGACTCTAGTAAGAACAAATGGAGACATTACTATATAAGAATTGCCAATGCTAAACGTCCGCCAGGCTGTCAAGAATCGATCGCGGAAATACTAGAATCTAGCGAATTATTCTACTTTAATCTGGAAAATTAGATTGTCGTGTGTATTCTAGATTTCACAGGAATAGATTTAGGGATATATAAGAAGGCCGGCATTGGTTTGTAAGTTAGTTTTCAGTTCGACTGTGATACGATTTAAATAGTGATTGTAAAGAGTTTAATTGTTGAGTTTGTTAATAAAGTAATTAGTGTCAGAGGGTTTTGTTAAGTGGAATAAATTATTGCTGTGTTAATTGGACTTTGATTTTTGGAATAAACGAAACGAACAACGAACCAAAGATTTTTGTCAGCAGGCAACCCAAAGCCGCGACAATACATTGACAACAGAACAAAAGTTCAGTTACTAGGAAGTCTGTTGATAGAGTTTCCAAAAAGCAATTTTTTGAAAAAGGTTTAATTTTTCAATGTGGTTTATCGAGACTTACTTTCGGGCCTTGAATCGGCTTTATTTGTCTAGATTTAGTTAATGATATTCGATTTTTAGCAATTGTCAAGTTGATCAAAGAGTAAATATAAATTTTGAATAAAATATACCGAAAACAAGAGTACAGTCCATAAATCTGATCTGTCGTGCCCCGACAACCAGAGACCAGTGCCTGGTTCCAGGCTCTGCTATCCTCTGCACTAGGGAATCTTCTAGACGACACCACCTTCCGCATCTCCGTTTCCTTGAGATTGGGTCAACTCTTATGTGAGACGCACGACTGCACTTGCGGCAAAACTGTAGACATTTACTGGCATCACGCCTTAAGCTGCTACAAAATTGCCGGTCGTTTGTCTCGTCATGGGCTACGCAACGATATTATTAAAAGGGCTTTGGCATCTGCAGGGATTCCCTCAGTGCTGGAACCTCCTGGTTTATGTCGCGGAGATGGGAAGCGTGTTGATGGGCTCTCCTTATTTCCTTGGTGCAGAGGTAAATCTTTAATATGGGACGCCACGTGCAGGGATACTTCGCATCATCTTATTTGTACAAAACCTGCAAAAAATCTGGAGAAGCTGCACGTGGTGCAGAAGTGCAAAAAACAAAAAAATATGAAGAGCTTGAAGCCAGTAGGTACATTTTCGTACCCTTTAGTGTTGAGACAATGGGCCCCTGGGGTGAAGAAGCCAAATCATTTATAAAGGAAATAGCCAAATCAATTAACAACAAAAATGCTCGCTGTTACGTTACCCAACAGATTGGCCTTGCAATTCAACGTGGTAACGCAGCTTCGATACTTGGAACCATTCCTGAAGATACTGACTTGAAAGAATTTTTTTATATATAACGATTTTTTGGGCTTTGGCCTTTTTAATATTATTTTTAATTTTTTTTTTAAATTTTATTATATTTTATTTCATTTAGTACCTATGTAGGTAGGTAGCTTGTTACATGATTAATATATGAAACTAAAATAGATGTTTCTTTCTCTTATATAGGAAAACTACAAAAATAGAGGTAGATCCACCACCTGTTGATCGGAAAATCTGGAACTAGTTTGCCAATAGATGAAATAATACAAGGGATATACTTTTCCACGTTTATTTATTAGATACATTTTCCATAAAGTATGCCTATAGTATGCGATTAAATGAAACACTTGAATATTGTACCTAAACTATGAACATTGAAATAAAATGTTAATAAGAACTGCTAAAAAAGAAACATAATCACGGCTAAACTGTTTGCGTTCAGGAATTTCAGGGCGATTTATCAGCTTTTTGCCGATTTTGAAAAACCCTGCAATTTTCTTATGATATAAACGAAGAATTAGTGGCATGGTCAGTTTTTATTCAAATGAGTTTTGGAATAGGGTACCTAATTTATAGAGCTTCATATTTGGCAAGAGCCTTTTAGATACTCTTTCTCACGGAAATATGATGCAGGCAGATTCTTGAATAAAAATTTTGTGCAAGTACCTACCCTGTTGTAGCCAAATGGGACACATTCACATAGTATATTTCTATTTCATTTTAATAACTTTTTTGAGCTGAATTCAATTTTGAAAAAAAAAAAAAAAAACATTTTTTCCAGAAGAAAAATGGGCCATTGAATTATTAACACAAATCATACAATGACATATTTGTTTCTTAACGGAAAATTAGTTTAATATTTTTGGTTTTCTGGAAAACTAATCAAAAACCTATAAATTAGATCCGAAAACTACAATGTCCTTAGTGAAAAAATTAAATATAATCAAATAATCAAAAACTGAATTTCCTGTATTTCAAATCAGTATCAATAAATTGAGAAGGGAACGAATTAACGTTGATCCCAAATACATTCGAAATTATATTATTTCATCACCCAGCCTGTGTCATCATCAAAAATTTCTAAAAATAATTAACAGCGAGGCCATAGTAATTAAATTGATGATTTATGACATTCTTGAACCAAAATTTGTTGACCTCTATAAATCAGGATATTGCGACAAAATTATTCGATTTTAAATAAATAAAAATGACAAAAATTTCAAATACATTGCATCATTATTTTTTGATAATATCTAGGTCGGCTAATAAAATTGACTTATTGATAGTAAAACGACCGCCTATTGACGATTTTGGTGGATATTTAATAATACTTTGGGGGTGGGGGGGGGGGGGGGGGAATCGAAAAATATAAAACAGGCGGTTTTTAGAAGTGGAAGGCAGTTGTCAGTTGAGTTCGCAGTTCAGTCCAGTTTGGGTTAAAGTCTACAGTAGGTACCTAATGAGTCATTCCAGTTAAAAATTCGCGAAGTTGCCTCGGAAAAGGTCTTAGAAAAAGTACGGAAAATTGTGAAAGAACATTTAAAAGCGTTCAATATTATGTGCGTGCTCTAGAAATTTTTGAAGTAAATTAAATTTAGTAATTTTACGTGTGAAAAGTTAAATGTAAGTACCTACTCTTGTGACTAGTAAAACTCTTTGACTTTATAAATGATGAATGACTATGAAGTGAATTAACTTTGGAACTTTATTGCATAAATATTAATAACTCGAGTGTTTTGACTATGGAACATTATTGCATAAATTTAATTGCCTTCGAGTATAATGACATTTTAATTAATTTTGCAAATAATTAAAAGGGGAATTTATAATGCACTTAACAAGTATCGATTTTGAGTAGGAATTATTAAAAAAATTTGAATTGTCCAAATTGAAGTTTAAGGGCTATAGTAACGAATCTAATAAGAATTAAATAATTGTGTTTCTTGGCTAAGAATCCGGAAATAGAAATTGTTCTGATTTAAATAAACCATTATAGGTAAATGGTTCGAGATGAAACTTGTTGTTCATGAAGAAACATTGATAATCTTAATTGCTGAAATTTTTAATTAGGGTTTTTATTTTTCATGTAGAAATTATTGTAAGTTTTTTTTTTTTTTTGAATAAGTTACCTATATTAATACACAAATAATTATTTCGATTTTGCTCGATAAGCAGTCAGTAAAGGACTTAGAAATTTTAAGAATTTATAGATATAGGTGAAGGGTAGTTTAATAGGAATGAATCGGAAGTGTTGAAATTTATAAACGTATAAGTTATTGATAATAGTAGAAGTAGGGCGTTTTTCTTTTATGGATATTTCCTGGTCCGTAATAATGACATTTGAACGGATGTGAAATAATTTGAATTGGGAAAAAAATAGAAGTGGCTGTCAGAATTGAAAGTTATTTGATTATTTTAAATTTTGGTTTTATGTATAATAAAATATAATTTAGTAAACCTCAATAGTTTGTTTCTCTCTTTTGCGAATAGACCTTTCCACAATTTGATAGGTAGCAGCTCCAAGGAAAAAAAGACCATCAATATACCGCTCGCTATTACCATACAGTACTTGGGGCGTTTTGCTACATTGGTGTCAGCTGTGGGGTCTATTATTTGTACATTGAGAGCAACTGTGAGGTTAATTTGATTGTATAGTGAGAGCATCGGTAGGGCTAAAATAATTTTTGAACTTAGAGAAACTGTAATTTTGTTAGTTAAATTTGAGTTGAGAATAACCAAGTGACTTCAAAAATGTCCAACCCTCTGAGCCCATCACCGCCATATAGCACCACCATGCCTAACCTTTTTATAGCAGGATTAGATTCCATACCTACATATGATGGAACTACCAGTGCTGAAGAATTTCTAAATGTTCTAGAAGAAATCAGTATTTTAGCTGACTGGACAGACACACAGAAAATTTCAGTAGCTCGATTGAAACTGAGATATCGAGCCAAGCAGTACATAGAATCAGAGCCAACCCTGAAGACCCACAACAAGCTGGGCTCTACTCAAGGACAGTTTGAAAACACAGTTTGGCAGGCATTATGTGAAGGGGACCGCTATGACGCATTTCATTGAATGCAAGCAACGAACAGGTGAAGCTTGTAGACAGTACCCTACTAGATTGAAGGTATTGGGGCACCGGACCGCTACATTCACCAGCAATCCAGCAACAGATAAATTGTTGGAAGAGAAATTGCTCGGGGAAATTGCCACCCAATTTACCCTAGGATTGTTAATGCCGATTAAACAACGTGTACTCTCAGGAAATCCAGCAAATTTGGACGAAGCATTAGATATAGCTGAGAGGGAAGAATCAATCGAAAATTTTCTGAAGCCACACAGTCGAGAATGCCGCGGAATTATGAATAAAAAGAAGACAGCAGGCCCAAGCCGTCAGAACCGTTGGAACCAAAAAACGCCGCAAGCTAGAAAAATGGTGTGCTACAATTGCAACCAGGAAGGTCACGTAAGACCAAATTGTCCGAAACTAAGGGACGTGAACAGACAAGGTAACAGAGGTACGCTTGTGTGTTTCAGATGCCACAAGGAAGGGCATTTTGCTAAAAATTGCTGCACGGAAGTCAGCGCTTTTACCCAGCAATCGGGAAATAGGCAGAATTTAAACTCGAACGCAGCCCCCTATCAACCCCGAGACGTGGCTGCCAACGAGGCAAGTTGGGATTAAATGAAGAGAAATGGGTAGGGATATATACATGCTCCAAAGTGAGAACCCCAGAAACTTGTAATGTAGTAAGGATTAGGGTTAATGATAAGTCGTACCTAGCCTTAATAGATTCTGGAGCTGTAGTATCCCTAGTTAAGCCCGAGATTGCCAAGGGGTTCAAAAAGGAACAATGTGATGTAAATTTGGTGGATATACAGGACAATAAAATTCCTGTAAGAGGTATGGCAGATATACCTGTGATGTTCGACGGAGACATCGTTGTGAGACACAATTTTATTGTGGTGAATACAGATTCGTTAAGGACAGATTTACTATTGGGAATAGAATTTCTGCGCCAATATGGTATTAAAGTAGATTGGCTGTATGTACGCTTTTGATAAGAAAATCCAAATATATGATGAAAATATTGATGCTGAGTATGCGATACAGAAAGAAGAAAAAAAGTTGATGAACAAAGTTAGAAACTTGGAAATGGAGCTTGACGAGCTGAAAACTTATGTGAAAAATTTGGAGAGGAATGGAAATAGTGCTAAAATAGAAGATAATGTAGGAAAAGAAAAGACGATGACGTTTTCAAAAGGGAAGAATCCGACGTCAATGCACATGATGAAGGATCAGGTTCTAACAGCGATGTGCAGTCGCTGTGAAACCAAATCCAACTTACAGCTTGGAACAACCCAGGAGAAAGTTATGACGTCATCAAGGAACCCGGCTAGTTCCAGAGAAATCCATAGATCCATTCCACTTCGGCAGGATGAAGTTATTAGAGGTCCAGTGAAGGACGAGATTTTGTTGTTTCCATTAGAGAAAAACTCTGATGAAGGTCCAGTGAAGGACGAGATTTTGTTGTTTCCATTAGAGAAAAACTCTAATGAAGGTCCAGTGAAGGATGAGATTTTGTTGAGTGAAGGTTTTCCGGCGTCTCTGGGAGAGAAGGTTATTATACCGCCGATGATTGATGTAGTGTGCCATGGAACCCTACGCGGAACTTCAAGGCCTAAGGCTCAACACATTAAACAATGTGATGAAGTTTTGACAGGCTTGCCAGTAGCACCAGTTTTGGACAGGAAGGACAGTGAACTTCCAGAGAAATTCCGAAGGGATTTTGAGGGTCCATTAGAAAGGAATTCTAATGAAGGTCCAGTGAAGGACATGGAATTCAGAAACCAAGATGGTTTTCTGGTGACTCTGAGAGAGGAGGTGATAATACCGCCAATGAGTCAAGTAGTGTGTCAAACAACTCTACGCAGAGCTTCAAGGGTTAAGGCTCAGCACATAGTTACCGAACAATGTGAGGAAGCTTTGTCAGGATTGCTAGTGGCATGTGTTTTGTGTAAGAAGGACAGTGTAGTCCCAGTGAGGTTATTGAATATAACTGAGAAAGAATTAACTCTAAGAAGTAGATCTGTAATCGCAAGAGCATACGAAGCGGAAATTGAGCAAGCCAAGAAGAAGGAAGAAACTCTGCAAATAAGGAGTATTGACCAAAAGGGAGTCAAAGAAATTTTAGAGAAGTTAAATTTAGACAATCCCAAATCGAGTGATGAACAAAGACTTAAGCAGCTTGTTCTTGAGTTTATTGACGTGTTTAAAGCACCAGAAGACAAACTAAGTTGTACAACAGAGGTCGTACATAGAATTATTACGGAGGATGTGCAGCCAATCATAAAGAGACCTTATAGAGTACCATATCATCGACAAGAGGTTATGAAGCAAGAAATCCAGAAATTACTTGATGACGGAGTGATCGTAGAAAGTGAGTCACCATGGAGTTTTCCTGCAATCCTTATAGAAAAGAAGAGATACCCTGGAGAGGACATCCAGTATAGGTTTGTCATAGATTATCGGGAATTAAATATCATAATAAAAACTGACTATTTCCCATTACCCAATATACAAGAAACCATCAAAAAATTAGCGGGATCTCACATATTTTCTACCATGGATTTGGCATCTGGTTATTTTCAAGTTCTCATACAACCAGAGGACCAGGAGAAAACAGCATTTTCTACTCCTGATAACCATTACCAATTTTTGAGAATGGCAATGGGTTTGAAGAATGCACCGGCTACTTGGAGCCGTATGATGAATCACATCCTAGGAAAATTGACGTATACCGAGTGTCTAGTATATCTAGACGACATAATTGTATTTTCCAAAGACGTAGACTCGCATCTAGAACGATTGAGGCACATTTTTGAAAAATTACGTGGAAGTAATTTAAAGTTGAAACCAACGAAATGTCATTTTATGAAAAAAGAAATTGAGTATCTAGGGCATCTCATATGCGAAGGTGGATATACAACCCACCCCGATAAAACCAGAATAATAGAGAGCTATCCGGCACCCAAGAATGTCAAAGAGATAAGAGCTTTTCTTGGACTATGTGGATTTTATAGAAAGTTTGTTCCTAATTTTGGGAAGATTAGTCAGCCGTTAACTTATTTAACCAAGCAAAATATTAAATATCATTGGGGACCAGAACAAGAGAGTGCTTTCGAGACCTTAAAGAAACTACTTATAACACCTCCTATTTTAAAGTACCCAGATTTCAGTAAACAGTTCATGGTCAATACGGATGCTAGTGCGACCGCAATTGCAGCTATTTTAACACAATAATATGAAGGAAAAGAACATCCTATATGCTATACAAGTAGAACACTGAATGATGCCGAACGCCGATATAGCACCATAGAAAGAGAATGTTTAGCTATAGTTTTTGCCGTAAAAGCTCACAGAAACTATTTAACTGGTACTCATTTCGTTATTGTGACAGACCATAGGCCTCTCAAGTATTTATTGACGATTAAAGATGCGAGCTCAAGACTAGCCAAGTGGGCCATGTTTCTTATGGAATACAGTTTTACGATTCAGTACAGAAAAGGAAATCTAAACAGCAATGTGGATGCATTAACTCGATTACGTGAAGAAACTGACGAAAATTAAGAAAGGGAACTACCCGTGACCCGTGATAGCTGTCGTTACTAGAGGACAAGAGCTGAGACCTGTAATATCTGCAATTTGGACAAAAGAAGAAATACAGAAATTGCAACAGGAAGATGAGTCGATAGACCGAATAAAGGAAAATTTGGATAATGAGAATTCCCCGTATTTTATTGACGACGGTATTATTTATAAACAGAGAGAAGAGTGGCAGCGAACTGACAGAATACTAGCTCCTAAGAAAATAATTCCAGAAATTTTGCGGATTTATCACAACGCAATTTATTCAGGACACCCTGGTCAGAGAAAGACAAAAGAAATAATAGAAAAGGATTTCTATTGGTCATCTATAAGTAAAGACGTTAAGGAGTTCGTGGAAAAATGTAAATCATGTAGCTTACACAAGACCAATTACCAACCACCAGGGCCGCAACTAGGGGGTGGCGAACTAGGCGCCCGCCTAGGGCGCCCGCCTAGGGCGCCCGCCCAGGGCGCCGGAGTATCGGGGCGCCGAAGGCGCCTAATTTAATCCAGCCATATTTTACAATTCAAAAATATGCAACGGTTTTACGCGTCATTTGTCGTAGCACCGAAATTTATTTTGCTTCTGTTACATCTCCCTTTTGTCAACCATCAAAAATACGAATATCGATAGTAATCATATGAATTATGTCAAACACAGTGCGTGTGCAAAAGGCAGCAGCAAATTGCAATGTCTGTGATAAATTCAATTATTGATGACGTAGCGCCCAACTTTCGTTAGCCAGATAATATTAGCTTTGCGTCGAGCTTTGATCCGACCAAACGAAGCAAGAGCACTGTGGGCGACATGGGCGCCCTCTGCATGCTGCATGCATTATCTCTTTTGACTCATTTCTATTTAGCCGTTTACGGAAACTATAATCGGGTTAACCCGACCAGCAGCTGAATGTTTTCTATCTTTCCTTAATGAATGCGATTGAAAAAAGGCAAAATACGTCTGCTGACGGTCGGGTTAACCCGATCATAGTTTCCGTAAACAGCTTTTACTTTTACAATAGCTTCGTTCGCGGTAAGAATTCTGTTCGAAGCTATTTCGCATGCGCAGTTCAAGTAATGGCGTTCGCGAATCACAAAATTCCGAACTTTTAGTTACGGTTCTGGATTTGCGGATCAACCAGAATCGGTTCGGAACCGTTTCTGAACCAGGGGGCGGATTACGAACTCTCGATTCGAACCGAAATCGCCATGGATTTCGAACGCATTCTGATGCATTTGCATGGAGTGCGTTCAAAATCCATGGCGGTTTCGGTTCGAATCGAGAGTTCGTAATCCGCCCTCAGTTCTAGCGGTCCTAGGATTTTAGCAAGAGCTTCAGGATTGACACATATTTAACGATTGTTTACGTATTAGCCTATCCAAAACATGTGACTTTGACAAGCAAATAAAGGGATGTGCATTGGGGATGTGTGCCTCTTGGCGGACATTTCAATTTAAGCTTGACAGCATCTTGGATCTATGTCTTGGATACTCTAGCCTATCAAAAACACGTGACTTTGACAAGTAAACAAAGGGTTTGTGTGCCTCTTGGCCATTGTGGTATAATAATAGAGAGACGCATTTGAATACATAGAATTTGAATAGTAGAATAAAAACGGTATCGGTGGGCGTGGCTAAAGACACTAACAATATGGCTACTCACACAGAGCCGAACTAAATAAATTCTTTATAATTTTCAGCTAAAAAAAGTAAAAAATCTTCTTTACGCCAAGAAAGAAGAAGTTGCTACAGAAACTTCAAAATACTGATACAGAAGATCCTTCCAAGACCCAAAAAAATTTTGCGCTTCAAAAGTTTTTCGCATTTAGAGCATCATCGGATGAAAAATACGGCCCTGATGCATTATTGACGCGTTGCTATGACAAAAGTGACAGACTTTGGGACAGAAGAACACTCATAATATGGCGGAATTGACCTTTTGTTTCGACGCCATATTGCGGTGCGCGAACATAGTTGCCAAAACAAGAAAACCAAAAATTACTAGCGGGCTGTCAACTAGATACTTTATTATTTCTATTCTGTCCAATACAAGCTAAAATTGATGGCGTTTCTTTCCAAAAACATTCGTAATAGGCGGCAAATTTAAATTTTAAATGTAATTTATATACTAACTTTGGATTTTAAAGTTGACAGAACGCTAGTAATTTTTTTTCTACTGTTGGCAACTATGTTCGCGCACCGCAATATGGCGTCCAAACAAAAGGTCAATTGGGTACACGTTTGTCTCGTCATTTCGCCTCCTTATTATTCTATCTCAATGCTCTTGGCGGACATTTTAACTTAATAGCGAATTCCATTGCGTACTGAATGTATTCGTGTCTTTTTCTACTAGCTTGTATAAGAAAGAGATAAAAATACATTTTTTCTGCACTGGTTCTACTAATGGAATTCGCTAATGTTTGACAGCATCTTGGATAGTCTAATTAGACAGTCTGGAGAACTCGTTCCAAAACTGTTCGCGATAAAATAATAGTGTTTTCCATTTGTTGCACGGAGGACGGAGGTGCACTCAGTGCAATTTTTATATTCCATTTGACTGCACATTATCAGTTTTTATTTTCCATTTGAAATCCAGTGCAATTATGTATGCACTCAGTGCGCATTTTTTGGCACGAGCTAGGAAGGCCCGTGGAGAGCCAAAGTATCAAAAAATATAAAGTCTGTTTTTTTTTATCTATTGTTACTTTTGAGAAGGCAGTGAAGGGGCGCCAAAATTTGGACTTGCCTTGGGCGCCGAGGGTTCTAGTTGCGGCCCTGCCAACCACCAGTGACTTGGCAACACAACTTTGTACCAAAAAGTCCATGGAGACGTATAAGTATGGATATAGTAGGACCATTAGACAAAACTAATAATGGAAATCGATACATGTTGACTTGTATAGATTACTTGACGAGATATCCAGAATGCATTCCAATACCAGACATCAAGGCGGAAACGGTTGCAAAAGCTTTCGCCGAGAAGATTATATGTCGTTTCGGAGTTCCACGAGAAATACTAACCGATTGTGGAACACAGTTTCTCAGTACACGCTTTACTGAAATTTGCACTATTCTTGGAACTAAAAAGTTAAAGACTACACCTTACCACCCAAGTGCCAATGGAATAATAGAACGGTTCCACAAAACCATAAAAACGATGATAAGTCATTACGTCGATGATCACCATGATAGTTGGGATGAAGTGCTACCCTTTTGTCTTCTAGCGTATAGAAATTTGCCACATGAGGCAACCCAAGAATCTCCATTCTTTTTAATGTTTGGGAGAGATATGGAGCTTCCAGTACACCTAATGGTGCCAAATGGGCCAGTAAAATATGACATAGACGAAAACTATGCTACAGAATTAGTCACCAGAATGCAGAATGCCCACGAGTTAGCTCAGAGGAACATAGAGGCTTCTATTGATAAAAGATGTGATAAACACAATGCAAAACGGACGAGGAAAGAATTCCAAGTCGGGAATTTAGTTTATGTGAAGAATCCAGTTTTACCAGGAAGGAATTTAGCACCAAAATTCCGTTGTAAATGGTCAGGACCAAGTCGAATTACTCAACAGCTAGGACCGGTTACTTTTAAAATAAAGGAGTTGCACGGAAAGAAAGAGCAGATTTTACATGCTGAAAGGCTCAAACCATGTAAAGGGTTGGAGGATAGAATGATACATCCTACACCAGATCACGGAGACAGTGAATCTGATGAAGATGAGGACAATGAGGATCTACCCAGAGGAGAAGACATTATAAAATTTCCACTAATTCATAGGGAAATGACAAGAGACGAGAATGAAGAAATCGTCGATCAAAATGAAAATAATGGCGTCAATGATGAAATAAGGGCGCAAGAAGAAGATGAATTTTTAGCACGAATTACCCGTCAGGCATAGAGAAATGGAAAAAGATAAAATTCAAGAAAATGAAGGAAATCCAGAAGAAGGAGGAGAAAAGGAAGAAGAGGTCGAGGAACACGATCCGGAAGTACGAAGCAGTACGAGGACACGGGACATAAGATGGCCCGCTAGATTTAAGGATTATGTAATGAAGAAATTGTAAAATGTAGAAAAATCAGAGTATATCTAGTCTATGTATATCTAACTAGGAATTAAGTGAAATGCATAGGGAAGGATGTTAGCTATAAAATTTAAGAATAAGAAAAATTAGGATACAACAATTTAAAGGCCGTAATTTAGGTAATTAGGGAAATAATTGTATAAAAATTGTTCAGACACTTGAAACATGCCGTTAGAAAATGATAGGTACCAAGAAAACGACGAACTCGTTCCGCTACCACGTATCCATGTTGAATTTGAAAGTTTGGACAATGCTGTCCTAGTAATGAAACTCCAACGAGCCAGTAGGAGCAATCACGAAGACCATGGTAGCAGTAACCAACCACAGCCAGTAACCACGAGGGAAGTGTTGTGTTAAAGTGAAAAGTCAAAAGGGTGTAAGTGTAACGTGTAAACTAGCGAGACCACCCGTGAGCAGCATCAGCATCCAGATCGTAACTATCCTAGTTACGATACCTACTACTGTGAGATTGACAGCGAGACTACAGACAACCACCCAATGAGTCGTAGTGGAAGGCCGCAATATAGGCCCAATCAATATAGGCCTGACGAGCAACCATCGCTACAAGTAAACTTTGCTACAAGCAAGGGTATTTATTTTGTAAGATTGAAATTTGTTTTGTGTCGTTCTAGCATCAACAATTTTGAAGGGAAAATATTAAATGAAAATTGTATTAATGGAGAAAATTAACAAAACTTTTTGATGCCAGGATAAAATCTAGTGTTGAGTAAAGATTCATAATTAATCTTCAATAATTATTATTGTAAATGAAGTTGCGAAATTACACAGGAAAAGTTAATTTCGTATTACTTCTGTTGTTTTAGTAAAATTAAAAATATAACCAATATTTTTAGGAAATGTGAAATTTAGGGTAGGAAAAGCTTGCACATAATTAGGTTGAACGAACTGATAAATACTCGGATAATATTATCGTCAAATTTTTAAAAATTGAGAAAAGTAACCCATAAATCACAGAGGGTTCACCGACCGAACCACATTTTACGAGGCAGGCACCTTATTTTTTGGTGAAATTCTATATTTTAATGGGACCTTGAATAAGATTTTACCGAAATTATCTTATTCAATATAATTTCGGTTTTAAAGGGTAGAGGGATGTAATGATCCGGCAATTAGACCCGAAAATTACAATGTCCTTGCTGAAAAAATTAAATATAATCAAATAATCAAAAGCCGAATTTCCTGTATTTCAAATCAGTATCAATAAATTGAGAAGGGAACAAATTAACGTTGACCCCAAATACATTCGAAATTATATTATTTCGTCACCCAGCCTGTGTCATCATCAAAAATTCTTAAAAATAATTAACAGCGAGGCCATAGTAATTAAATTGATGATTTATGGCATTCTTGAACCAAAATTTGTTGACCTCTATAAATCAGGATATTGCGACATAATTATTCGATTTTAAACAAATAAAATTGACAATAATTTCAAATACATTGCATCATTATTTTTTGATAATATCAAGGTCGGCCAATAGAATTGACGATTTTGGTGGATAATTAATAATACTTTGGGGGGGAATCGAAAAATATAAAACAGGCGGTTTTTAGGAGTGGAAGGCAGTTGTCAGTTGAGTTCGCAGTTCAGTCCAGTTTGAGTTGAAGTCTACAGTACCTAATGAGTCAGTCCAGTTAAAAATTCGCGAAGTTGCCTCGGTAAAGGTCTTAGAAAAAGTACGGAAAATTGTGAAAGAACATTTAAAGGCGTTCAATATTATGTGCGTGCTCTACAAAATTTTGTAGTAAATTTTACGTGTGAAAAGTTAAATGTAAGTACCTACTCTTGTGACTAGTAAAACTCTTTGACTTTATAAATGATGAATGACTATGAAGTGAATTAACTTTGGAACTTTATTGCATAAATATTAATAACTCGAGTGTTTTGACTATGGGACATTATTGCATAAATTTAATTGCCTTCGAGTATAATGCCATTTTAATTAATTTTGCAAAGAATTAAAAGGGGAATTTATAATGCACTTAACAAGTATCGATTTTGAGTAGGAATTATTAAAGAATTTTGAATTGGATTGTCCAAGTTGAAGTTTAAGGGCTATAGTAACGAATCTAATAAGAATTAAATAATTGTGTTTGTTGGCTAGGAATCCGGAAATAGAAATTGTTCTGATTTAAATAAACCATTATATGTAAATGGGAAGTTTCGAGATGAAACTTGTTGTTCATGAAGAAACATTGATGATCTTAATTGCTGAAATTTTGAATTAGGGTTTTTATTTTTCATGTAGAAATTATTGTAAGTTTTTTTTTTTTGAATAAGTTAGTAATACCTTTATTAAAAAACAAATAATTATTTTGATTTTGCTTGATAAGCAGTCAGTAAAGGACTTGGGAATTTTAGGAATTTATAGATATAGGTGAAGGGTAGTTTAATAGGAATGAATCGGAAGTATTGAAATGTATAAACTTATAAGTTATTGAGAATAGTAGGAGTAGGGCTTTTTTCTTTTATAGATATTTCCTGGTCCGTAATGAAGAGATTTGAACGGACGTGTAATAATTTGAATTGGAAAAAAATAGAAGCGGCTGTCAGAATTGAAAGATATTTGATTATTTTAAATTTTGGTTTTATGTATAATAAAATATAATTTAGTAAACCTCAATAGTTTGTTTCTCTCTTTTGTGAATAGACCCTTCCACAATTTTATAGGTAGCAGCTCCAAGGAAATAAACACCATCAATATACCGCTCGCCATTACCATCTAACCAATTACATAGAGTACTTGGGGCGTTTTGCTACATTATTACGTATATCATTGAAAGTTGCATGAAGAGCATACGCAATGAAATAGAAATACACGGGGGGTGTTTTATAAAAAAACACCACTTTGTAATAGTCCTGCCTGTAGAAAGCTTTATTTCTTTTGTTTTTGATAAAAAAGATAGAAAGGATTTTTCTTAAAGTAACAACCTGCTAACGAGTCTATGATGTTTTTTTTTTACATTTCATCTAAAGTCCTAAAATTGGGAAAATCGTCCTGTATTCACTAACGCGTCAAGTTAGCCGTGATACGTTTTCTATTGGTTTTTTATATTCTAAGAGTGTCACAAGAAGATAAGAAAATCTCTTTACTTTGCTGCCCTGCGACACTTGATGTGATCATGTTGTGAATGCTGATTTTTTTAAAAAATATCTTTTTTAAGAAAATAATATTTTTTTTTTAAAAAATATTTTTTTTAAAAAACCTTACCTAACTTAATTAACTAATATTATTATATAACAGTTATCCCTTGGACCTGGTCAGAAGAAACAGCTTGTAGTTTTATATCGTAATTTTCTTTTCCCATACAAGAAAAAGTTACTAATTTCTGGAAATCTTAGAAAAGCACCTATGAAACTACTTACTTTTCCGAATTTTTTTTTACATTTTACAGGTTGTCCTGGAATAGACTGGAAATACTCCTTGTGTGATTGTGTGTGATGTTGTTGAAGATGATTCGCAGTATTAGAAAAAAAAAAAAAACAGTAACCTACTCAACTCTCAAGGTCTGTTCTCACACGAATCACAAACCTATCAGATCGAATTTCATGGGTTGAAAACAGTTAGAAGAGAAAAACAAATCTTCAACCTTCTTAATCTACCTAGTCTACTTATCTGTTCTTTGACGAGTCAAATGAAAATGCATCCAATAATGTACCTAACCTACCTAACCTATTTATGGCCGTTTGCACCGATCATTTTAGCGATAAGTATCCCTTAAAATTACATTTTTACATGGAGAAATGTCACTTTCAGCAATCCTCATCGGTTTCCTTAAAATGGTCGGTGCAAACGGCCATTAACCTACCTAACTTACCTAACCTATCGCTACTTATACTTAGCTTGGGATAGAAAGGATGAAGGGTCAGCGGTCAGCGGACAGCTGGCATGCTGGCAGTACCTTCTGCATCCGGTAGCGGCAGGCACATTGCTGGCAACAATGCTCTACCGGCCAGACTATATGACTCCAGACATTTGATCCTTGATCGTTCGATCGGATCATAGACTTATCGTCTAATTCCCCAATAAGGTATTAGTTTTTGATTGAATCAAACAAACGCGAAGTATTTGTTAGTCGCTAAAATGGAACATTAATATTTTAACGAACATGCACACATTCTGCAACAAAATAATCGCTGCGGATAAATTATAGAACCAGGTCTATTTTATGGGCGACGCGACTGCGACAAAATTATCGTCCGACAACAGATCGCTAGTGCGCGTCTACCCTAATAAGGATTATACTTTCTTTCCAGTATACAGGGTCCTGAAATGGAAATACGCCATTGAAAGCTGCGCCTGTATTTTTTATTTTATTTTGAACTTGACTTATATTGAATGGGAAAATCAATTCGAGAAAACCTTATATCAGGGATGTACCGTAGACGATGAAATCTACTTTAAGCGGTTTGTCTACTTGTTATCTACGTATTGTTTACATCCTCTTTTTTCCATGTACACTTTGTAAACTATGTAGATTATGTAGACCGTAGTGTAGAAAACGAAAAATTTGAAATTTGAGTTTTTTTTTTTTCGAAAGTTTGCATTGCATTAAATGTATATTATATTAAATTAGACATTATCTGCAGTTTATTTACTTTACAAAGCAAAAAACAAAACCAAGCAAAGCAAAAACAGAAACATAACCTTAAAGGCCTGACAACTGTCAAAAATTGTATACTTTACGCGTTGTCTACATATTTTACATGTTGTCTACATAGATTATAAGTTTACATTGTCTACCCGTTGTTTACACCAGAACGTAGACAATCTTTATTCACGCGTAGATGCCCATCCCTGCCGAATATTATCACTGGAAACTCTACTAGTATTGAATTAGATTCTTGGACAGATTGTGTCTAATGTTGTTGCAATGTACCTACTACCTAGATGATTCTAGGGATTATAGAAAAATGTTACCTACATTTATAGGAGCCGGCAAATATTCGCCTCAGAGTTGTCACAAAAATGTTAAAAGAATTGGAAATGGTAGGTAGCTCATCAAACAAAAAAGAAATCTTTTGAAGTGGGCAGGAACTTTTTTTTCATCGGGTTTTTGATAGGAAATACCGCATAGAACAAAAAGGAGATGGACATAACCAAAAAAAAATAAAAAAATCGCGTGCAGCACAGTACACGTGATAGAAGTGAATACTTATTTATCGATTCGTTGAGAGTGAGTGAGTGAGTGAGAGAGAGAGTGAGATGTATTGTACATATTACATTAATGCGTTAAGAACAATACTGTCTTTCATTCACCATCTCTTTCTCTCTCTCTCCCTCATATTCATCATATGCTTCATCTCACTTGCGAGACGAACATTTTATAAATCGTGTCGTGACGCGACCTTGAAAAATCACTCTCATGCGGCCAAAGAAGTATTCACTTCAAAAACAATGAAATGGAGGACGACTTGATTCATTGGTTTTACTGTGAGTTATAAATTGACAGAAATGTAAACAAAAACAAATTAATTGAAAATCTCAGGTTAGGAGGAATGAATGCACAAGAAAAGGCGTTAAGGGAAATTTTTTTGACAATAGTATTATAAAAATGGATTACGATTGTACCAGCAAGACAATATCATTAGACGAACGGATCTCTCTTTGAATGTTATTAAAACTTTAAATTTAATCAATGCCCAATAGTAGGTAGGTATTATAAAGTATTATGTGACAGATCTGTTTTTCTTTGATTTGGGTTTGCTTGACAACCCTGCACCTGGAAAAGCTCCAATCACAAAGCCTCATTTTCAAATTAATTGTGATGTTGTTTTTGAAGGGGCTAACCTTCATACCTACCAACTAACTTGAACATGTTAATACTGAGAAGGTGAACTAGGTAGTTATCTTAATATTCAGGTTAGTACATATTATTTAGGTGAGTATTTACATAATAATCCTATCATTAATTAAAGCCTTTTATGTCAGCTATCATACCCGATCTGTACCGAACCTATCTAACCTAACCTAAACTTAGCTTGGGGTAGAAAGGATTAAGGGTCAGCGGTCAGCGGACAGCTGGCATGCTGGCAGTACCTTCTGCATCTGATAGCGGCAGGTACATTGCTGGCAACAATGCTCTACCGGCCAGACTTAACCTAGAAATAATAATACTGAGAAGGTGAACTAGTTGTCCTAATATTTAAGTTAGTGCATATTATTTAGGTACCTAAGTATTTACATCATAATCCTATCATTAATTAAAGCTTTTTATGTCAGCTATTATCGCGCAATAAGCTTTTCTTAGCTTCGGCGTCTTTTTGCCTTCTAAAGTCTTCGAGTTCAGCAAAAAGCGAGCGTAGAAAATCAAGCTCCGCCGCGTCGGGCGGATTTAGGCTTGTTGAGGCGATCGGGACTTTAGGCTCGTTAAAATAGGATTCTGATACGGCCGCAGGAATTGGGCCTTGGCTTAGAATCGTGTCTAACTCGTCTAGAGTGGCGCCGTACATGTCTGGACTGTATCTGTCCGTCATTTTTGTCGATTGTCTGAAGTCGGTTTGGGATGTCAGTTGTTTTTGGGGTGAAACAACAACCCTTTTTGTTTCTTACGGGTGTTTGTACAACTTCTCAGTTGTACTGAGAGGAGGTCCCGCCAAAACCACCCCGCTGGTTCTTTAAGGAATAAACTTGCGAACCAGCAGCCTCCAGAGAAAGGAAGTGAGAATGGACTTGTGTGATTTGGGAGCAGGGCTCCAACTCGGTTTTTGAAGTCCGAGGGGCCAAAGTTGTATTAACACGGTGTTTGGAAACGTTTTAATTACAACGAGAGTACGTTGAGCTCAGATGGCACTCTGAGGAAACCGTCGAGCGGCTTCGAGAAAGTTAATTGACAAATAAAACACGGGGGAACAGAAACGGTGCACCAGGTCCGAAAATCAGTCTAACCTTTAAAGGTTCGTGTGTTTTTGTCAAAGTCTCGTCTGTACTGTAGTGAAACAGAGGTTTTTCCTAAAAACCCTCCAAAAAATTCAAGCTAGAGTTAGTTTCGACTTTTGTCTTCTTATAAAACTCTGTTCTAACTCGGCGGCGGCGGCGGCGGCAAATCTTGCCTTTATCTTTGTTTTGAAATTGAGATTTTTCCGTAAAAAAATTCAAGAAAAATTCAAGCCAGGGGTAGTTAAGACGCTTCAGTCTGTCAATAAACTCTGTCCCAACTCGGCGAAGCTAATTTAATTTAAACTGAAATTGAGATTTTTCCTAAAAAAGCCTCAAGAAAAAGTCAAGCTTGGATAATTTAGACTTTCTAGTCTTTTAACAAATTCTGTCCCAACTTGGTGAGCCTTGGGAAGAAGAAAATTATTATTATTTGATTTCAGAGTTTCAATTCGACGTGGAGCTTGCAGAAGAGAAGAGAATTTTCATAAAAATTCCCGAAAATCGTCGAGGACGGACACGGCGGGCGGAAACCTTTGAAGAAGATTTCCAAAAGAAAAGTGCCAATCGCGGAGGAAGAGTCTGAATCTACTAGACGGAAAGCTGCACGAATGTGAAATCAATGAAACGGAGGACGACTTGATTCATTGGTTTTACTGTGAGTTATAAATTGACAGAAATGTAAACAAAAACAAATTGAAAACAGAAATCAAACAAATTTTCTTTTTCTTCCAGACAATTGCCCTGAAAAGGACTTTGTCGGGGATTTGTGGTAAGCTAATGCGAAGTACTTCCCCAGGACATCAACCTCCAGTGAGAGGATTGATGCGGGTTTCCTTGCGACGAACTGGGCTTTTCCGGAAGCCTTATTTCGCGCCCGAGGGATTGAATCCTTGGCTCTCTAGTTTCATTCTTCGTACCTATGAAGGTAGCTCGCACCAACAACGCAATGCGGGGCTCGTCCGCTGGCCGTCTAAAACGATCCTGATAGCGAGGGGACCCATTCCAAAGCGTTGCTAGCCTATTACGCGCACCTAAGTGCTGGGTACATGTCACGGCACTTCTGTCGAACAAGTGAGGGGAGAGCTCTTCTTGTCTCTAGCGTAGAGAACGGGGCAGACAGGCGAGATGAAGTCTCAGTCACTGCCTGGAGGGAACTGACTGCTCTTGGCCTGAAAACGGCTATTTTTATATGTTTCGGCGATACTTTCACAAGCTCCGCCCACCGCGAAAAACAGCCAATCCCATGCAACGCAACATATCATACCTGTCCTATGCCTAACCTATCTAACCTATCTAACCTAAATTTATCTTGGGGTAGAAAGGATGAAGCGTCAGCGGTCAGCGAAAAGCTGGCATGCTGGCAGTACCTTCTGCATCCGGTAGCGGCAGGCACATTGCTGGCAATAATGCTCTACCCGCCAGACTTAACCTAGAAATAGTAATACTGAGAAGGTGAACTAGTTATCCTAATATTTAAATTAGTGCATATTATTTAGGTAAGTATTTACATCATAATCCTATCATTAATTAAAGCTTTTTATGTCAGCTATCATACCCGATCTGTACCGAACCTATCTAACCTTAACTTAGCTTGAGGTAGAAAGGATGAAGGGTCAGCGGTCAGCGGATAGCTGGCATGCTGGCAGTACCTTCTGCATCCGGTAGCGGCAGGCACATTGCTGGCAACAATGCACTACCGGCCAGACTTAACCTAGAAATAGTAATAATGAGAAGGTGAACTAGTTATCCTAATATTTAAGTTAGTGCATATTATTTAGGTTAGTATTTACATCATAATCCTATCATTAATTAAAGCTTTTTATGTCAGCTATCATACCCGATCTGTACCGAACCTATCTAACCTTAACTTAGCTTGGGGTAGAAAGGATGAAGGGTCAGCGGTCAGCGGACAGCTGGCATGCTGGCAGTACCTTCTGCATCCGATAGCGGCAGGCACATTGCTGGCAACAATGCTCTACCGGCCAGACTTAACCTAGAAATAGTAATACTGAGAAGGTGAACTAGTTATCCTAATATTTAAGTTAGTGCATATTATTTAGGTAAGTATTTACATCATAATCCTATCATTAATTAAAGCTTTTTATGTCAGCTTTCATACCCGATCTGTACCGAACCTATCTAACCTTAACTTAGCTTGGGGTAGAAAGGATGAAGGGTCAGCGGTCAGCGGACAGCTGGCATGCTGGCAGTACCTTCTGCATCCGATAGCGGCAGGCACATTGCTGGCAACAATGCCCTACCGGCCAGACTTAACCTAGAAATAGTAATACTGAGGAGGTGAACTAGTTATCCTAATATTTAAGTTGGTGCATATTATTTAGGTGAGTATTTACATCATAATCCTATCATTAATTAAAGCTTTTTATGTCAGCTATCATACCCGATCTGTACCGAACCTATCTAACCTTAACTTAGCTTGGGGTAGAAAGGATGAAGGGTCAGCGGTCAGCGGACAGCTGGCATGCTGGCAGTACCTCCTGCATCCGGTAGCGGCAGGCACATTGCTGGCAACAATGCCCTACCGGCCAGACTTAACCTAGAAATAGTAATAATGAGAAGGTGAACTAGTTGTCCTAATATTTAAGTTAGTGCATATTATTTAGGTAAGTATTTACATCATAATCCTATCACTAATTGAAGCTTTTTATGTCAGCTATTATACCTGTCCTATGCCTAACCTAAACTTATCTTGGGGTAGAAAGGATGAAGGGTCAGCGGTCAGCGGAAAGCTGGCATGCTGGCAGTACCTTCTGCATCCGGTAGCGGCAGGCACATTGCTGGCAACAATGCTCTACCGGCCAGACTTAACCTAGAAGTAGTAATATTGAGAAGGTGAACTAGTTATCATAATATTTAAGTTAGCGCATATTATTCAGGTAAGTATTTACATCATAAGCCTACCACCATTTAAAGCTTTTTATGTCAGCTATCATACCTGTCCTATGCCTAACTTATCTAACCTAAACTTATCTTGGGGTAGAAAGGATGAAGGGTCAGCGGTCAGCGGACAGCTGGCATGCTGGCAGTACCTTCTGCATCCGATAGCGGCAGGCACATTGCTGGCAACAATGCCCTACCGGCCAGACTTAACCTAGAAATAGTAATACTGAGGAGGTGAACTAGTTATCCTAATATTTAAGTTGGTGCATATTATTTAGGTGAGTATTTACATCATAATCCTATCACTAATTAAAGCTTTTTATGTCAGCTATCATACCTGTCCTATGCCTAACCTATCAAACCTAAACTTATCTTGTGGTAGAAAGGATGAATGGTCAGCGGTCAGCGGACAGCTGGCATGCTGGCAGTACCTTCTGCATCCGGTAGCGGCAGGCACATTGCTGGCAACAATGCTCTACCGGCCAGACTTAACCTAGAAGTAGTAATATTGAGAAGGTGAACTAGTTATCATAATATTTAAGTTAGCGCATATTATTCAGGTAAGTATTTACATCATAAGCCTACCACCAATTAAAGCTTTTTATGTCAGCTATCATACCTGTCCTATGCCTAACTTATCTAACCTAAACTTATCTTAGGGTAGAAAGGATGAAGGGTCAGCGGTCAGCGGACAGCTGGCATGCTGGCAGTACCTTCTGCATCCGGTAGCGGCAGGCACATTGCTGGCAACAATGCTCTACCGGCCAGACTATGACTACAGACACTTCTTCGTCGTTCGATCAAATCGTTTAACTGTGCCCGTATTTTCTTATTCCTAATCTTTTGTCCTAACTAACCTAAACCTATCTAACCTATCCCTACTAAAATTAGCTTGTTTTTTTTTTTTGAATTTGGCCTAATTTGAATAGGAGAATCAATTCCAGGAAACCTAATATTATCACTGGAAAGTCTGCCAGTATTGAATTAGATTTTTTGACAGATTTTGTCTAATGTTGTTGTAATGTACATGATTCTCGAAGGTGTTACCTACATTCAAAGCCGTCGCCAAATATTTAATACAGAGTGGTTACAAAAATGTAAAAAAAAAATTGGAAATGATAGCTCATCAAGCAAAAAAATAAATGATTTAAAGTGGGTCACATACAGACATTTTTATTTTCTCTAGGGTTTTTGTTAGGAAATACCACATAAGAAAAAATGTAGGTAACATTATGTACATAATGAATGCAAAACAAAAGAAAATAACAATGAAAATGAAAATGGGAGACTACTTGACTATTCGGTTCTAGCCAAGTTATAAAGAAAGAGGCACAATTAACATTGAAGATAGGCCCCCGTAAATTTCAAGCAAATTTCAATATTTTAAAGGTATCATCATAAGAGGATCGTATGTCTGTGATAGCAGATATAGCTTATCAAAGTACGTAGGTCCTGCTATGCTCTGCATAGGATATATGCGAGGAAATATCCCTGCGTAAATTTTCTTGAATATCTCGAAAAATACTAATCCGTTTTTGATGTTTTTGGGGTCCTTTTGTAGGTATCAAACTCCAGAAAGGTCAAAATCCTTGATTTGGGTTTGCTTGACAACCATGTACCGGAAAAGATCCAATTACAAAGCCTAATTTTTAAATTAATTGTGATGTTGTGTTTCGAGGGGCTAACATACCTGACCAGCCTTAACTGTACGTTACCTAACCTAAAAATGATAATAGGTGCCTAGTGAGAAGGTAAACTAGTTACCTACCTATCTTATAATATAATATTTAGGTAAGTGCATATTATTCAGGTAAGTACTTAAGCACAGTCGGGTCTGTTCCTTATAATTAGTGGGACTTCTACAAATTAAAAAGAAAAAAATAATAATACATAATGAAAAATTTAAATACAAAAGATGTAAGGCTCTCCAACCAATATAACTATACAAAACAAATCCGTATATGCAAAGAACGACAAAGAATTGGAAGACCTTTTTATCAATGTCAAAACATTTAGTGACGATAAAAAGATGCAATTTGGACTAGGAAAGTGGGCTAAAGTAACAGTAGAACGAGGAAAAACAATAAAAACCCAAAATATAGTCATTGGCAATCAAATCGAGATTATGGATTTAGAAGAGACGGAAATGTATAAATAACTGGGACTCCTGGGAGTGTTGGAAAATACTGGAATAGAGGATAAAAAATAAATTCAAGTTTTTTATATTTAGAGTACGTTTTATCCCTAAGCCGCATCATAAATTTTAAATTGTCAGTGATCTAGGGCGCAGGAGTTTTGGTTATTTTAGAAGAAATCCGGAAAACAAAGTGTTTTGCTGTGTGAAATCGAAAAAAAGTGCGGATACTGAACAAGAAAACTCATCCAGAGGCAACAACATCGATGGAAAAACCGTTTTAAAGCACTTGCTAAATGAGTATCTTACACCCTTCAAAAAATCTGTGCAAAGTGACCTGGAAGAGAATAACTTAATCCGATCTGGAATACCTAATCAGACAGATGAACCCGGGAGAATTGTAAAGAAAGTGCTTAGTTCAATGCAAACAGGAGTAGGTAAATGAAGATGAAATATTGGAAACATCCTATGTGTCGAAAAGGGAAAAAGCACCTATTGTTATCAAGTTCAGGAACAAGATATCAAAACAAAAAATACAAATTAGGATCAAGCAGCTCAGAAGAATTGAGGTAATTGAATGTGGATTAGTGGGAGAGAACAAAAATTTATAGTTCAATGATGATCTCACCAAAAAGAATCAATATCTGTTCAAAAAAGCTAGAGAACATAAACAAATCCACAAATATAAATCAGTCTATATATACATGGACGGATTTATTCAAAGAAAGATGAAAACACAGAACTAATCAGCTAGAAATGAGAGTGATCTTACGCAAATTATATAAGCTGAGACATAGACCAACTTGATTTCTTCTTTAGTAAAACTTACTTAATAGACCTATCTATTTTACAATACAAAGAGATAATAATACGAAAACTCCATTAGACGCAAAACGCTCATTGCGCAAGACGAGGCAAAAACGCGTGAGGGGTGGCACAGCGATTTATACAGTGAGGACATAAGGCCGTCGCCCCCCTCTAACTTTTGAACCGCTCGGTATATTAGAACAGAATTTGGAATGATGATATGTGAACAAATTCAACATTTTTGAGAAACAAATGACAAATCGGTCTTGTATTATTATAATTGGTGATATAAATCTGGACTAGTTGAAAACGTCTCAGGCACAGAGTGACTACCTTCCTAAATATAATAGAAATTAACGGTTTTCAAATAAAAAACAAAATAACAAAGGAAAACGCAACAAAAGTGACAGAAAAAACAGCATCCATACTGGATCATATCTTAACAAACAAAAATTTGGAATGCAAGATAAATATGAGGATAATTTTATATCAGACCACAAAATTATTTGGTAAAAAGAGAAATACACAAAAGGGAAAAAGAGACTATTTTGAGAAACTATCTGAATACTGAAGCATGATGGTTGTATAAGCTACAAGAAAAAATAGAAAACACAGAAATCAAGTCTTTTAAAGATCTAGCAGAGATCATTGATGACACAAAAAAGCAGTGTACCACAGAACGTAAAATAAAAATCCAAGAAAACAACTATTGGATTACAACAGAGTAGGTATATGAGAAAATCCAGGAACGAGACAGACTGTACATTAGATGGAAAAGAGTTGAAAATAAATAAGCTTGCGTTCATAGAAATCGGCCCACTGCTAAGTTTTGACTTTTTATTCTAGATACTATTTTCCAACCCATAAACAAATGAATGGTATCTATTTTGGGGTTTAACAAGAACCACAGGCTGGTTTATAATGTCTTTAAAATTACAAATTGCACTGTAGGTATTAGTGTTTCATATTGATTTGTTTTCAAGTGTTCGATGTTTAAAGTTTTCATGAATAATTAGAGACTAAGAGCTGGCGACCGCAGAGGTACTACG
Source organism: Ceutorhynchus assimilis (assembly GCA_917834065.1). Classification (NCBI taxonomy): domain Eukaryota; kingdom Metazoa; phylum Arthropoda; class Insecta; order Coleoptera; family Curculionidae; genus Ceutorhynchus; species Ceutorhynchus assimilis. The sequence continues at coordinate 45,756,846 of OU892277.1, forward strand.
ATAATACCTATGGCTGGAATTTTGGGAAGTGGTTAGGGGGACCATCAGGAAGTCCCATCTACAAGGATTTTGCTCGAAACCCCCTGCAAAAATGAAGAAAAAAAAATATAATTCCTCAAAAAATGATCATACCTCAGGCTGAAAATTTGCGCAATACCTGTTTGAAGGTCACAGATAAGGTATGTAAATCGTCAGACGTCTAGGTCGCTGCAAAAAGGTTGTCAGATGCCCTCAAAGCTATTATTTTATGGCATTTTCTTCGATTTCCTTCGCAATATATTTTTGCAGTTATTTGACAAATCTAGTCAGAGCAATGGACCGATTTCTTCACGCAAGTGTATGTGGAATAAACAATTACGAAACGAAGATAATGAAATGAGGAAGAATTTGCAGAGGGCATATGCAGAAAGAAAGTTTACAGAGGCAGAAGGAAACAGCAGGAAAACATGGAGTATAATGAATGACATCTATAGAAGGAAAAATCATAACAAACAGAAAATAACCAGTATAATTAGCCACAATGGACAAACTCTAACAAATGAAAAGGAAAAAGCAAATGAATTTTACAACTACTTTACAAATGTTGGTGAAAAATTAGCATCTTTGATAGATACTAACCAAAATACAATCTTTGAGGAAGAAGAGGTCAATGAAACAATTTTTCTCAGGCCAACCGATGACACCGAATTCTGATTAAACTTATAAACGGAGTCTTAGAAACTGGAATTCACCCAACTGAATTAAAAGTAGGAAAAGTAGTACCAATATATAAGAATGGAAAACAAACAGAAGTGGGTAACTATAGACCAATAACATTATTGAGCACTTTTTCAAATGTTCTAGAGAAAGTAGTAAAGGAAAGACTAATAAAATTTATTGAAAAAACTTTTAAATTTGACACTAGCCAATATGGTTTCCAAAAAGAGAGTAATACCCTGGGCACAGCGGTCGACCTTTCGAAGCATATCACTGGACCAAACCAAATATGTGGCCACAATATTTATCGTCTTAAAAAGGCGTTTGATACAGTGGACATAAATTTAATGCTAAATAAATTATACAAAATTTACTTCAGAGGTGTGTGTCATGAAAACATATTCAGTGAACAGAAAAAACTTTACAGAAGTCGACCATCAACGTAGTGATGAGCAATATGCAAAGGTCGGAGTCACGGATCGGTATTGGGCCTTCTGCAATCTCTATTATATGTGTATAGTCTAAAATATGCTGGAATAAAATCAAAATACTACATGTTTGCAGACGATACGTTCTAGTTAGCGCTGCGAAAACTAAAAAAACACTGGAAAAAAATATAAACTGTGATCTCAGGAAATACCATGAATTAAATGAATGAATGAATGAATAACAATAAACTAAGTGTGAATACTAAGAAAACTGTGTATATGGTTAATATACAAAATGCTAAGCCAGCATGTGAAATGACTATTAAATTGAACAATGCAGTCCTCAAGGAGGTACAGCAATATAAATATTTCGGGCTAATTGTTACAAACAACTTAGCTTGGAACGCACACATAGAGCATATTATGAGAAAAATTCCTCCAACTGTAGGTACAACAAGAACGTGTGCTGTTAAATAATAGTATGATTGGGAATAAGGACATACACAAACATGACACTCGTATATACCAAGGAATATTTTAGAAATAAATATAGTGCGACAAAATTAGAACTTCAACATTATCAATAAAAGTAGGTATTGAAAGTGCCTATTAAGTTACAAATATGTCTTTCTTTCTCATGCTGTATATTTTTTTTTTCTCAAAATCAGAAATTGAAATGCGGCAAAAACTCTTAATCCACGTTTGTGAAATTTTAGACATAGGATGTAAGTTCCATATTTATTAGTGTTTAAGTGAACTTCTTTGAAAGCTTTTCGTATTTATTTATATTTTTATATGAAACTGTTAAATTTTTACTTTTGCGAGGCCTATTTGCTTCTTCTAAGAAAGGAATATAAAACCCATGTTTGTAATTCTTTTTCTGCAAGAGTAGGGACTTTTGAAGAATTTCATAAACAGCAACCCTATATATGCTTCCTTATTATGTCGTTGAGGGACAGTGCGTCGATTGTGTAAGCAAGTGTTGTGACACTCCACGTATTTTGCAAAGTAGAATAGGAAAAGTGCTGAATTTATTTCAGCGCATATAGCTTATGCAAAAAAGCAGTTTAAAATTGTGAACATTTGGACGACGACCATGGACGTCGTGTCATATTACATAGGTATGTATCTGTACATGTGATGTAACATAACGTCTATAGACGTCACAGATAATTTTCCGAAACGCACGCCAAATATTTTCTGTACATAACCTCAATACTTATTCTAGAATAATCATCAACAAATATACGAAATAACACACCCGTTTGAGGTTTTTCAAATCTCCAGTACAGAAGAAATTGAAAGTTTTTTTGGTCACCCTATTTTGAAAGCTTAGGTTGCTCTAGCTTTGCGTAGTTCAACTATATGCTTTCTAAACCTAGGAAATCCAGAATTTCGCAAGACAAAGTTCGATTTGTGTAGAGCTAATCGTAAGAAGATATTCTATCCTCTATAGTGATTTATAACTTGAAAACCTGGTCCGAGAGATACTGTTCTAACTAAATTATTGCTTATACAAATAACAGAATATCAAATATTTATCGTTACTCTAATCTACTATATACACTTACTGACTACAATTCAAACCAGTAAACCATCATTTCACCAGTTGGTGACGTTGGTGTTGAGTCTGTGGTCTGAGGTGGAGCCAACGCCGACGATGCGCTGAAAATAATGATTTACTTGCAATATATTATGTAAGAGAATAAAGTTCTTTGAAATTGAAAATAGTTTACACACTTTACCACGGGATATATTTTAATTATTCTTACCTTGTGGTGGCTGCTGTCCAAATTAGGATTAACAGGGGATACCTCTACTGGAACCTGGAACTTGTAAACCAGCATCAGCCTGAAAATAGAAAAATTGATTCCAGAGAGGGCAAAATAAATCTTTTTTTAGTTGTAGTATAGAAAAACTCACCTTATGACGAGTGTAAGGCATCTGGATGGAATTTTTGTTACAGCACACTATGTTAGAGGTAGAGGCAACATACACCGTAACCGGACACTACTACATTGAATAAGACATGAATATCTGTATTGTTTATATTGTGAATACTCTTACCCGATTGGTTCTTCTACACATACCAACTCGCCCTACAAATCTCCAGTACCGGCATTGTCGGCAATGGACGCTGCACAAGTTAACCATCAGGCAAGCTGCTACATGACGGCCAATTTTCCAATTGGCGACGGTGGGAAAGAATCTGTTTAAAACACATTATATATATATATATATATATATATATATATATATATATATATATATATAGATTTTTGTAGTTTATTGGTTTTAGGTCATAATAAAACAGCAGAGAGTTTTATGTAGATTATAATAAGTTTAACGTTTCGACCATGGTTTGGTCTTTTTCAAAAACTGAAAAGTAGGAAAATACACATACAAAATCATACAAAAATATTTAAAAAAATCTTTACCTTAGAAAGTAGATTTATCCAAACATTTAAACACTTTAAAAACATCAAGCAACATCACGATATATTTTTTTTTAATTTAAAAAGGTTTCACACGTAGGTAAACATATACAAGACAGGACAGTACTGTGTGTGCACGAGTTTATAGTAGACTGGAATATATTTTCGAGAGGTTGTCTATATCAGTCTTATCGTTAATTGCATTTTTGTGTTTTTTTATGCATACCATTTCAAGGAATTCTCTTTTTTTTAAATCAGGTTCAAATGCCAATATTTCAGCATTATTATAGCAGAAGGTGTGATTTTTTGATTTTTCATGGGATGACAAAGCAGTGGAATTTTTTTTATCGTATTTGTGACTCTTTATACGGTTTTCCAGATATTGACTTGTTTGACCAATATACACGGAGTCACAATTTTCGCATGGTATTTTATACACAATATTACTCTTTTTGTTATTAGGGGTTTTTGTCTTTAGTTTGCTGAAATTACTTGTTAATAGGTTATATCCTTTATGGCATACATTGATTTTATATTTCTTAAATAAGTTTTGTAGCTGTTGTGATAAGCCTTTAACATAAGGTAGAGAGAGATAGCCCTTTTTTTTGTTGTTATCCTGGAGTTTGTGGATTTTTTCAGTAGAGTTGTAATATTTATGAATTCTGTTCTTGAAAATTTTATTTATCAGGTTTAAAGGATAGTCGTTTTCCTGCAAAGCTAATTTTGCCTTTTCAATACCTTGTTTTCTGTATTCAGGATCAGACAGTTCAATGACCCGATCTGCCAATCCTATAATGACTGATTTTTTTTGGGTCATAGGGTGACATGAGTTGAAGTTCAGGTATCTGGATGACCACGTCGGTTTTGTGTACCATTCTGTTAATATTTTTTCATCAAAATGGTGAAGAGTTATGTCGAGAAAATTGATTTTTTTATTGTCTTCAACTTCCAGAGTAAATTGTAGTTTTTTATGATATTCATTAAATTTATTTAGGATTGTCTGTGCCTGGTTTTCAGGTACGGCAGTGATACAATCATCGACGTATCTGAAAAAGAAAGGCAAAGAAAAATCCAACTTTTTAATTACTGTCTCTTCTAAATCCTCAAGTACCATTTGAGCAATGACACTTGATATTGATGACCCCATGGCACATCCGTCAATCTGTTTGAATAGTTTGTTTTCATATGTGAAATAAGTAGAAGTAAGCGTGAGTTCAATGGCATTTAAAAATTCTTCCTGTGGGATATCTGTGTATTTTTTTATGTGATCCCATTTTTTATTTATTATCTTTTTTGCAAGTGGAATTGGGATGTTGGTGTACAAAGATATTACATCAAGTGAAATGAGGATATGGTTAAGTGGAATTTTTATGTCTTTTATTTTGGATTTGAAATGTCTGGAATCCTTTATGTAAAAATCGTTTTGGTTAATAACATTTTTGAGAATTTCAGTTAAAAACTTTGATAATGGCTCAAAGAGCGATTGAATACAGGATACAATTGGTCTTAGAGGTATCTCTTCCTTATGTAGCTTTGGTAGTCCATAAATTTTAGGAGGCACACCATTTCGGATTTGTAATTTTTTTGCTACAGTTGGTGGGATATATAATTTTTTTTCCCAGGTTTCTATTAAATTGTTAACTTTTTTTTGGTTTCGGTTGGTAGGGTCAAGCTTTATTTCTTTATAGGTTTTTTTATCACAGAGGAGTTCATTCATTTTTTTATCATAATCGGCGGAATTCATTATAACAGTTTTATTTGTCTTATCAGCCTTTAATATTTTTAGATGCGGGTTATTTTTTATAAATGCTTTAGTTTTTTTAATTTGACAGGAAAATTTGGAGTTTTTATTTTGATGGTTTTTCAATTTATTCTTATGGTTTGTAAGAATATTACAAGTTTGAGATCGAATTATATCTTATTCTTTGTTACCTTCTGTGTGTACGCCTGTGGCTAAACAAGCCAATTCTAGAAGATATTATTCTTCCACATTCCGGACATTCATAATTTTCTCCTGGAACATTCCGACGCGGCCTATCTGGTGTGTCTTCTGTGAATGTAGCAACAACTCTCCTCCATTCGTTACGGTCCTGCGCAAGATCTTCCCAATTACCTTGAATGTTAAGAGATTTCAGATTGTTGTGGAAGGTATCCTTAAAACGCTTCAATTGACCACCCTGTTTGCGTCGGCCTTCTGCAAGCTCGCCATAGAGGACACATTTGGGTAGACGATTTTCGGGCATGCGTGCCACGTGACCTGGCCACCTGAGACGGCCTTGTCCAACAATGTCTGAGATGCTTTTACACTTAGCACTTAGCTCTCTGGAGTACTTCTATGTTTGATATTTTATGAAACCATTTTATGTGCATAATCTGGCGTAGCTGTCTCTGTTGAAGACGCTCTAGAGCTTGGATGTGTCTTCTGTATGACACCCAGGTTTCACAGCTATATGTTAATGCTGGAATAACTATCGCTTTATACACAGCGACCTTAGTGGATATAGCAAGGTCATGATTGTCAAAAACTCTGTTTCTAAGTCTCCAAAAAGCTGCAGTGACGCTATTTATGCGATGTTGGATTTCCTCATTGATGTTTCCTTTGGTGTTTACTATGCTACCAAGATAGTTGAAGTGATCTTCGTTCTCCAACGCATTTCCTTGAATATAGATAATTGCGTTTTCTTGTACTGGGGGCGTGGTTTTGTTAATATTTATTTTCAGACCTAAAGCTTCGTAGGCCCACGTGTAGGTTTCGAGGATTATTTGCAGCTGTTCAGATTACTCAGCCAACAAACCGCAATCGTCAGCATACTGTAAATCGGTGATATTTTTCGATCTAGTCTTGGCTCTGAGCCTTTTGAGATTAAAGAGGCTTCCGTCAAATCGGTACTTAATTGCTATATTTCGTAGCTTGGTGTCTACCATTATGGCTAGCGCGGTGACAAAAATATTGAAAAGAACTGAAGCAAGTACACACCCTTGCCTGACTCCTGTTTGTGTTAGAAATGGGTTAGTGGGTTCACCATCTATTAAAACTCTTGCCCAGTTCTTCTTATGGAGACTCTTGCATACCTTTAAGAACCTTGGAGGTACGCCAAAGCGCGCCATGATTTTCCATAATGCTTCCCTGTTAATAGAATCAAAGGCCTTTGCCAAATCTATAAATGCCATACATAATTGTGACTGCTGTTCTTTGGCCTTTTCCTGGAGCTGTCTAAGGGTGAAAATCAGATCTGTGGTACCTCTGTTTGGTCTAAACCCACATTGTGTCTCTGGTAGAATGAGGTCTACATTTTGACGATCTGGTTGCCATAACTCTTGTGAGAATTTTTCCGCCAATAGAGAGTAACGAAATACCTCTGTAGTTTCCATAGTCAGCAGCACTGCCTTTATTCTTGAATAGATTAACTATAAATGCGTCTCGGAAATCTTGAGGGACTTCGCTCTTAGTCTAGATTAAATTGAAAAAGGATTTTAGGTTTTCCATTGTTTGGTTTTGGTTCACGAGAGCTTTATATATCTCCGCTGGTATTTGGTCGGCACCTGGAGCTTTGTTGTTTTTTAGGCTGTTAATTGCTTTCTGAATTTATTCCTTAGATATATCATTATCCATTGACATTGTTGTCTCATACTGCGGTATTCAGTTGATGGCTGTGTCATCAGTTGTAGAGTGTTGATTTAGAACGGCTGTATAATGTTTTTTCCATTTATCTTTTATATGGTTTCGGTCTTTTATTAACTTGCCATTATCATCCTTAAGAGGGAAAGCTTTTCGGTGCCTATAACACCATAGACTTTCTTGACAGATTTAAAGAAGTTTTTGTGGTCATGCTGATCAGCATATCCTTGGATTTGTTTTGCCTTGTCAGTCCACTACTTGTTCTTAATTTGCCTAATCTCTTTTTGAGTTGACTGTTTCACATCTTCATATTTTCTTTGTATGTTAATATTGTTGGGATTGTTTTGGACTGACGATGATCGGTCCAGCACTCAAGATTGTTACGGTTTTTGTGATTTTTACTTCTTTTAAGTGATTTCTGTTGACTATAACCTAATCAATCATGTGCCAGTGTCCAGATCTTGGATGACGTCAAGTAGCCTTGTATTTGTCTGAACTACGTGTTGGTTATTGTCAAATCATGTTCAAAGCATTTAGTTAGTAGAAGCTTCCCGTTGTTATTAATGTTACCTATTCCGTGCGTACCAATTACATTAGGCCAGATATCAGAATTTCTGCCTACTTTTGCATTAAAGTCACCCAACAAGATTATGCGGTGACTTTTTGGAATGTGTCTGAGTACATGTTCAAGCTGTTCGTAAAAGGTTTCTTCAGTTTGTTGCTTAGAATCTAAAGTTGGTGCGTATGCACTGATTATGTGAACAAAGCTTTGGTCTTGCAACTGATACTTTAGCGTCATTAAATGTTCTGATATACCATGGAGCAGTTCAGTCAGTCTAGGCATAAGGCTGGTTTTAGTTGCAAAGCCAACGCCATGGATTTTTGTTGATTCTTTGGGATGACCCTTCCAGAAGAAAGTGTAATTACCGTCCACTGTACTTCCTTCCTCGAGAAAGCGAGTTTCGCTAAGTGCTACCAGATCTATGTTTAGGCGTTCCAACTCTAGCGCAATAATTGCCGTCCTTCTTTCTGGTCGGTTTGATGTGTAGGAATCTAAAAGTGTGCGAATGTTCCATGCAGCACAAGTGAATGTTTCTTGCGTCTGCCGTTTCTGTTTCTGACGATGACTTGTTTGAGCAGACACCCCCTCCCGGAGATCCGAGTGAGGAGGTATTTTGACTCCGGACGATTTTGTTCCGCTAAAACACTCCATCTTTTTGTTAGCTGCGTGTGTATATAGCCAGAACTAGTACGCCGCTATCCCAGCTTTGGTTGCAATAAAGGGCCTTGCCCATGGCACAGATGATCTGCGACGATGAGCTCTTCATTAGGTGGTAAATGCAACTTTGTTGCCTCTGACCATCAATATTTAGAATCTCTATTGGCGCCCTCAAAAGCCTGAGACGTGGCTTTGCTGCTACGCTATGTCCGCCGGTTTCCTGTGCCTATCGACCTGGCTCGCCTTCCATACCGCAACAGTCTTCGTGCACTTTGAGTAGGAGATACTACTCCAGACCCAGCAATTGTCTTCTAGATCCCCCTCTACCAGGTTTAGCCCGCCGATCAAAGCGGTTTACCGGTGTATGGCCGGTGCAATGCACAACACCTTCTTGGAGCCACTGGTGAGAGTTGTGGTTCTCTTGAGGACCAATAGGTCGATGCCCATCCGCAGTCGGAAGTGATCGGCACCCCCCTAGAGGTACTACCTCTAAGAACAACCACCATATACACCATAATAAAACACATTAAATCTCTTTCAGTAACCTTAAATTGGCAGGTCAATGAAAAGCTGTAACCTCCATTAGTTCTAAAGATAAGATTAAAGGGTCTATGACAGTTCTAGCCCAAGTTCACCCATTTTTACATGTAAATCTCCCTAAGAAAATTTTAGGTCGAATTTGGCAATTTTTGAACCAAATTGAAGTCGGGGTAATTTTTACGGAGATTGAAGCCCAGTACCCTTCTACATTCAGCTAATCAGGTGCAGGGGTGTGGTTACCCGGTGGTGGAGATAGCCCAGGGTCCGCCAGCAACTTTCAAGTTCAACCCCTTCAATAAATAAATATATTTCAATTATTCTTACCTACCTAGTGAGGGCTGCTGCACGAACTAATAGGGGGTACCTGTACTGGAATTTGTAGACCAGCATCAACCTGAAAATCAGTAGAATGAAATAAACGAAAAATTTTCTTCAGTTGTATTATAGGAAAACTTATCTTATGACAATAACCATCAGGCAAGCTGCTACGGGACGGGCAATTTTCCAATTGGCGACGGTGGGAAATATCCAATCCTTCTATAACAAGTCTAGTTTTAGATTTAGAGTGTGCCCCTTCGTCATCATCTCATCATTTCATTCTACACCAGCTTAATTGATTTTCTGCCTGTCAAAGACCATTAACATATTAAAAAAATACTTTGAAATATACTTAGGTACACTGACCGTAATCTTCATATCGATCTTGATGCTTACCTATGCAGGTCTTGACTATGGCTGCATTGTTATTCGTTTTTCGTGTCATCTTGAATTAAATAAAATCTCTATCTCTATCTAATCAGCCCCAAACTTGCACATAGGCCTCCCCTTCATTAATCCACGCCACTGTATCTTCGGCAATTTGAATCCATCTTGGCCCAGCGTGTTTCTTCCAATCGTATTATCAACGCCTCTGTGATATGGCCACCTAATTTCTAGTTCAGTCCTGCTTCTTGGTGCGGAGACATCTTTTACTTTTATTTCATGACGGATCCAACTAATTTTATTCCGGTCTGTCAGCTTGATGTTTAGCATGTTTCTTTCAATGGCTCTTTGTGTTGTAGCAATTTTTCCGAGATTTACCTTTGTGAAGGTGCATGGGGTGACATCCGTATGTTTAGTGTGTGGAGGCTTTTGTTCACAGATACTGTGGAATTTTTTTTTAGGATATAGGATAGTTTTCCGAATGATGTTCGAGCCAATCTTCTTCTTTCCACTTTCTCTGTCTGATTTTTCTTATTCGGTTTTATAATTTGTCCTATGTATATTCTTTTTGTGTTTGTGCTACTGTTATTATGAGTTCTTCCTGTTTGTTTAGAATTAGTTTGTAACTTGTCGAGTATCTTCTGTGATCGTTTTTGTCTTGTCTTATACGTTTATTATTGTGTTCCTTATTCTACTGTTGAGTATATTTATTCTCCAGGCGCCGTTGGACTTTTATAAAATCCCTAAAAGCTGGGTTGCCACTTCCGCCGAATCCGCTGGAACAAAGACTACCTTCTCCACCTTCATCGCCGTTGTGGTCTTCGTCCGTGACCCTGGACAAGGGCTCCTCACAGAGTACTATCAACCGGAGCCAGCTGAACTCAGGTTTTTTAGCGAGGTGTTAGTCCTCGAACCCTCCTCCTTCCCCATCACTTCCGTGATTTGGCTCCAGGCTTGGGACTGGTATAGCGGAGTTAGCGCGGTTAATGAAAAACTCGTCTAAACGTAAGCAAAGGCTGGGAGGTTAGATTGAAATAAAAGTTCGTTACTAAGTTGAACGAGTAGGGACTATTCATCGTGAAACATTTTCAGTACAGAGGTTACAAATAAAGAAGGTTTACTTCCAGCATTTTTGAGATTTTGTCGCAAGCAAATTCTGATCTTTTGAATGTTGAAGGCCCTATTTTTGCTTTCATATTCTCAAAGAGTAGCAATTTTCCAATTCCAGAAATATAAAAATTACCTCTGTTTGGTTGGGTTAGTTGCTCGTTCAAGGAATATCTTGAAGCATGCGAGTTGTCTTGTAAATCATATTCCCTGACAATATGATATTGCCAGTGTTCTAATGATAAAGCACGCAAAGCGAATAGCGATGATTGAATTAAGCACGGAGTATCATTATGAGGAACATAAAAATTCGTCGCAATAAAATAAAAAGCTGTATGTATAAGACCTCCATACAGAAGAATTCTATACAGATCCAAAACTCGATTTAAAAAATATAAAACTTTGATTGGTTCGAAAGTTTATAAAACAGGCATTTTATCATTAAATCTAGCATCCTACTGGTAAAATGGTGAAAGCGCCGGAAGGTGTGTCCTAGTTAAAAATTATATACCAATACTGCCCTTATCGATAGGAAAAAAAATGACAGGGCAGCTTGATTATAATACCAAAAAAGGAATTACCTACGTCATCATCATAATCTTGGTCAGAATGCGGTAGAAAATAGAGGTATCAGCACAAGCATCATATCGAATTCAGGAAACAACAAGAAAAAGAAACGTAATGAGATTTTTAATCAAAAACAAAAAAACCTTATTACGTGTCTTTCCTGCATATTTCCCTCTTAGGTAGGTTAACATGAACATTCAGAATATTACCAAAAATAATGGGTACCTACTGTGAAAAAATAAATAAATTATTCATAAAAGTATTTCCATTCAACTACAACACATGCATCATCGAATATAACTGGTATATTCTAGACCTAAAATGAGTAACTTGCTTCTTAAACACCTTATTACACTTCCTAAATGTTTTTGTTACATCACTGCCACTAAAGATTGGTCGGTTTTGATAATTATATCCTGGAATAACACAAGCATGATAAACAATTTTTCAAGAGATTTGCATATTACAAATAATAGAGAAATTTTAAACCACTTATTTGATCAACGTTATACATAATCGGTTATTATGCTCATGCGCAGTAGTGAAAAAATAACCGGTCCGCTTAATAAGCGGTAACGTAGGTAACTACTCCGCTAATTAGATCGAAATAAACGCACCGTTATTAACCGATAAAATTTTAACATCAGTGCCAATTATACTTGTTTATTTGGTTTAATAAAAGAGATAAATATCGAAAACTATTTATAAGAAATTCAAACATTTCATAAATGATTTAGTATAATTTATTTTAATACCTAATTATATTTTGGCTTTTAAAATATGCTATAAACTTCTTTCAAAGTCCCAACTTGGGCAACGGATTTGTTGTAGTATTTCCAACCTCAATTTCCAGAAAATTTGAGGTTAGTTACACAAAAAAACTAAACACAAATTTTCATTGCTTATTTTAACGTTTAGTGTGTAACGTCCTTCACAAGTTTTGGCTCCAAAAACTGAAAAAGTCATCCGCAATTGCGCTTGCTCCTGCGATTGCTCACTAAACCGTTTAGCGTGTAACGTATTTCAAAATTTTCGTGGCTCATATCTCTCTTTGTCTAGAAGTTACTCTATTATTTTGAATTCATTGAAGGCTTGATGTAGTTTCGTTATTGTATATAGACGGTTGTTCCAGTTACAATTACATTTTAATGTTGATATCAGAAGTATCACATAGTATTATTTAATAATTTTTTATATAAAATATATATTATATTATGTTGAAAAATCCCTTGTGTGCGACCTTTTTCTAATGTCAATGGTAACATTGGGTTTTATATAATACCTATGTGCTTTGTCGCTAATATTTTTGGTGTATTTATCTATTTATTAATCCACTGGATATGCCCCATCATCAGTGCTGTTATAACAAAACTACAAAAATAGAGGCAGACTCCCCACTGGCGTAGCCAGGGGTGGGGGCAGATGAGCAGGAGCATTTGCCCCCTCCCCAAGACCTTTAAATTTTATAAATAATTCTTCAAAATTAAAATAAACAGTCCCAAAAATACTGAAAAAAGGGCCTGGCATCCAAAAATTTCGCGCCTGCGGCGCTTTGCCCCCAGCAGCGCTCGCGGTGGACCAACTAGAAACCCTTCCTGCAAATTTGCCCCCCCCCTCTCCAAGACAAAATCCTGACTACACCAGTGAGATCCACCACGAGATGATCGGAAAATCTGGAACTAGTTGGCCAATAGATGAAATAATACGAAGGATAAACTTTTCCATGTTCATTTATTAGATACATTTTCCATAAAATATGCCTATAGTTTGCGATTAAATGAAACACTTAAATATTGTACCTAAGCTTCATTGAAATAAAATGTTATTGTTAAGAACTGTCACGGCTAACTGTTTGCGTACAGGAATTTCAGGGCGATTTATCAGCTTTTTGCCGATTTTGAAAAACCTTGCAATTTTCTTATGAAATAAATAAATAGTGGCGCGTTCAGTTTTTATTCAAGCGATTTTTGGAATAGAGTAGTTGCACATTTCTGGATTATATAGGTATATTTTTTTTTGCGAATTCTTTGAGTGAAAAAATTATAGCATTTTTAATATTTTTTCTCAAAACGATATTAGTCTAGTAAAATTGTCGATTTAAAAAAAAAATCTACCCAAATGAATTTTTCAAAGATGATAGGGGGAGGGTGGGTGATCATAAAACCGAAGATATCACACATTCACCCCTCTGGCGATTTGCGCTATTGGGGTTGAAAGTACGCCATTGGCGATTACTTTGGTACCTATTGATTTAAAAAAAAATGTTTCAAATAAAAAATTTGCAACATTATTTGATCAACAATGTTTATCCTAAGACTTTTTTGATTAAGGGCCGTCTGTGGTCATAAGGGCCGTTTGAAATTTATATTGAAAATAAAAATTTTCAACCTAAGGGAAGTCTCCCTCCGCTGAATGGAGGTGAGGAACAAAAAAAGTTGACGAGGAAAAATTGTAGGAAATGTCATCTTATAAAACTTTTATTAAGAATTATTATTTTTTTTTTAAATAAAAAAACTTCAAACAACCCCTATTGAAAAACGGCAGGAGGTGAGTAAAAACTTCATAAAGCGAAAACGTTGTATGTATTGTAGACATTTTTTTCACGTTGGTTAAAAAAAATTATTTTCATTATAAATTTCAAACCGCCCTTATGACCACAAAAGGCCCTTAATCAAAAAAGTCTTTAGATAAACATTGTAGATCAAATAATGTTCCACATCTTTTATTTGAAACATTTTTTTGTGAAATCAATAGGTACCAATGGCGCATCTTCAACCCCTATAGCGCAAAACGCCAGAGGGGTGAATGTGTGATATCTTCGGTTTTATGATCACCCACTCGCCCGCTATCATCCCTGAAAAGTTCATTTGGGTACGAATTTTTTTTTTGCAATGCATGTATTTTTCGAAAATTTTCCTAGACTATATAAGCTTTGTTCCAACACACCGGAAACCCGTACAATGTACCGTCACGATTATGGGCAAAGCCAAAAATTTGTCCGTAGAACCAGAAATTCGTAAACAGAGTGGTTCCGAAACCGTTCATGGGACGGTTTTTGACGTGTTGGAACAAACCTTTCGTTTTTGAAATAGTAAATGGCAGTGTTGTGAAATGTTCGTTTAGTACGATTTCGCGCATTCACTTGAATTGTACAATAACTAAATATTTGTACTTGGAGCGTTATCCAATTTGACTTTTTGTTTACTGCTGTTTGATGTTTTTTTTTTTATTATTATTTATTTATTCTTTATCATATTTATTATTTATTTCAAAGGCTGGACCGTTACAAAAATATGCCTTTTAGATTTGCATTTTAGAGTAACATCTGTAGCAGAAACTTTAAATGGAATTAGGAATTTTAAATGCATTTAGTAAAACATTCAGATACGTACCTAGGTATTATATATTTCTGAATATGATATTTGTCATTAACAATTTAAACGAAGACAGCATTCATTGATCCATTCACATAATATTTCGTTCCAATGTTATATTTATAAGGGAAAATTCATAGATAAGGATCATTCAAAAAGACACTGGAATATCGATTGTTGAAAATTGACTTTTCTGCAAATTTGACAGGCTGTAAAACTTAAACGGTTAATTTTAGAAGAAAACCGATCTTACATTCTTGTCTTAGATTTTGATAAACTATCATTTGACACTAACTTTGAAATTAACCGGAGATTAAACTTAATTGGAATTTTCAATCATGGATTAAATTCAGTTGGTTTCAAATGATGATGAGTTTATAAAAATCTAAGATAGGAATGTGAGATCCGTTTTCTTCCAAAATTAACCGTTTATGTTCTACAGCCTGTCAAAGTTGCAAAAAAGTCAATTTTCGACTGTCAATATTTCCAAAACGTTGAACTTAGGTAAAGGGTACATCACATAAAAACTGCTCAGAACTTTAGGTAGAATCCAAATATGCAATCACATACAGGGGGTCTCATTAAAAATAAGCAAGATGACCACTACTTCCGATATAAAAGGAAGTGCCACCATCTTGAAAATATTTTTGCCGGGTTGCCCACATTGACATTAGTATAGTGTCGAATTGTCAAAAATTTTCTGCATACAGTTTTCCATATATAAATGGATTTGGTTCCCGGTGGGACACCCTGTAGAGTTCAAACAATAAAATAGTCTCTCTTGGTAAAAGTTTATATGATAAATTTGAACACGTTTTTTTTTTTTTTTCAATTTATACAGAGTGAGTTTCAAGTATGGAACGTCTCAATTATCTCGAAAACGGCTGTTTCGGAAACATTGAGTGTTGAAAATTGACTTTTTTGCACTTTGACAGGCTGCGAAACCTAAACAGCTAATTTTACAGCCAAACCGATTTTATATTCTCGTCTGAAGCTTTTCACAAGCTATCATTTGACATCAACTATGAATTTGACCGGAGATTAAATAATTTACCCGAACTTTTCATCACGAATTAAATTTAAAGTTGGTGTCAAATGAAAAACTAAGATAAGAATTATATGATCGGGTTTGCTGTAAAATCAACCGTTAGGATTTTTCAGTTTGTCAAAGTTGCGAACGAGTCTATTTCAACTGTCAATAATTCCGAAACAGTTGAAGATAGGTATATGATATTGTACATGAAATATGTTTAGAATTTTCCGCAGAATCCAGAAATGTTATAATATACAGGATGATTCATTTGCAATAACAAAGTTTCTGATATTTCCCGAAAACGAAATATCTGAGACAACCATGTAAATACTACCGTATTATCGGTCATATTAGAATACTCTTTCAAACCAAAATTCATAGAGTTTCATATTTGGCAAGAGCCTTTCAGATACTCTCTCTTACGGAAATATGATGCAGGCAGATTCTTGAATAAAAATGTTGTGCAAGTACCTACCCTATTATAGCCAAATGGGACACATCCCCATAGTAAATTTCTATTTCATTTTAAATAAATTTTTTGAGCTGATTTTAATTTTGAACAAAAAAAAACAAACATTTTTTCCATGAGACAAATGGGTCATTGAATTATTAACACACAAATCATACAATGACATCTTTGTTTCTTATATAGTGACTATAAAATATTACTTATTACGTATATCATTGAAAATTGCATGAAGAGAGCTATACGCAGTGAAATAGAAATACACGGGGTGTTTTATAAAAAAAACACTACTTTGTAAAAGTCCTGCCTGTAGACAGTTCTATTTCCCTCGTTTTTGTTAAAAAAGAAAGAAAAGATTTTTTGAAAGTAACAACCTGTTAACGAGTCTATGATGATTTTTTTACATTTCATCTAAAGTCTTAAAATTGGGAAAATCGTCCTGTATTCACTAATGCATCAAGTTAGCCGTGATATGTTTCCTATTGGTTTTTTATATATTATAAGAAAGACTCTTTACTTTGCTGCCTTGCGACAGTTGATGTGATCATGTTGTGACTGCTGATTTTTTAAAAAAATATTTTTTTTAAAGGGGGTGTGCGCCAAAAAAACAACTTCATCTCAAAAAAAAGGGAAAAAAATCTAAGAATAACAGTGAAATCCGCACCCCTCTATGACAAATAATACCGCAGATATGGCTCTATGAAGGTACCGCATCTCACCCTATGACGTCACGAAAGCTCAAGCGACGCACGAGAAAGTGGATTTAATTAAATTTACATAATGTTTTTCCTGTGTTACCTGCAATAATCTAAACAAAAACCACTCACGCGTGCCGGGAACAATCAAATTAACAATGCAGAGCGCCGCTGGACGAAGTTTTCGTGACGTCACGAGAGCGTCGTCCACACTTTAAAGCGGTATATCTCAGCGATGGTTTATCGTAGAAACGAGGTTTGAACAGTTTTTTTTAGATTTTTTTACACTAAAACTTTAATTTTTGGCGCACACCCCCTTTAAAATATATTTTTTTAAAATCCTTACCTAACTTAATTTACTAATATTATTATATAGATAACAGTTATCCCTTGGACCTGGTCAGAAGAAACAGCTTGTAGTCATTTTATATCGTAATTTTCTTTTCCCATACAAGAAAAAGATACTAATTTCTGGAAATCCTAGGAAAGCACCTATGAAAGTACTTACGTTTCCGAATGAATTGCGAAAAGGAATATATTTTTGAAATCGTTCATTTAACCACAATATCGATACAAAATAATGATTTTAATAATAATTAATTTAATTTAATTTAATTTAATTTAATTTAATTTTTTGCATTTAATTAATAATTCTCTAATCAGTGCTTGTAAAACTGGCCCCGAGAATGACAAAACAAAATTAACATTAATATACAACGCAATGTTGCTCATGACTAGTCAACAATTTAAAGTCTTCTAATTCTCTACTCCTATAGTTATTTAAATTTTATATACAATAGGGTAAATTGTTATATTTTTTATTTGCAGCTAATCTACCTAATCTACCTAATCTACCTAGCCTACCTATTTATTCGTTGTCGATTCAAATGCATCCAATAATGTGTCTAACCTATTTAACCTACCTAATTTACCTAACCTATCTCTACTTATACTTAGCTTGGGGTACAAAGGATGAAGGGTCAAAGGTCAGCGGACAGCTGGCATGCTGGCAGTACCTTCTGCATCCGGTAGCGGCAGGCACATTGCTGGCAACAATGTTCTACCGGCCAGACTATATGACTCCAGACACTTGATCGTTCGATCGGATCGTCTAATTCCTCAATGATGAGGTATAGTTTTTGATTGGATCAAACGAACGCGAAGTGCTTGTAGTTTGACTATTGGGTATCCTACACTCATCGTTATTATAGAAAATATTAAGTAGGTTATATTAAATTAAAGGGCAACTAGTAATGAAACCTTTCATAATGCTAGACTTATGATTATTATTGGACTTTACAGGTTGGTCAAGAATAAATTTGCGCCTTCAAGACTTTCACGTGTTATGCTTCCATTTGAGTTTGGTTTACTTTCGAAGAAGAAACTTTGGTAACTTCTGGAAATCCTATACTTTGAAATGATGAAAGTTTATATTCGTGTTATCACTTCTTTGGGTTGCCCTTATACAGCTGATACAGCTGCTCAGACAAAGGTTTCAGGAGGCAATGGGCGTAGGTTCTTTATATTTGATGTTGTTTCTTGGGCGCCAGGCCTACAACAGGCCGATTAAAATAAAACCAAAAATTTAAAACAATGTAAATATCTATTTATTTAAATAGAATTAATTATTAATCAATTCGAGTATTTAATTGAAAGCAATTTGCATTAAATTGCAAAATACAAAATTTGAACAAATTAAATCTTTTGCACAGTAAATCTGCGTCACAATTAATTTAAAACTTCCAGAAATATATCAAGAAAGTTTCCAAATAACAAGCTGAATTCTTATATATAATGAAGTTACTATATAAGAAGTAGAATAATACAAAGTTTAAATTCTTACACTTAATTAAGTTGCTATGCAAGAAGAACGAGCAAGTTAGATTCTTACACAGTGAATCTGCATCACAAAAATCTAACACTCCCAGAAATAGAAAGTCTATGATAACACGTTAAATTCTTATATACATAAGAAGTAAAATACACAGTTTAAATTCTTACACTCAATTAAGTTGTTATGCAAGAAGCAGGAGCAAGTTAGATTCTTGCACAGTGAATCTAGGTCACAAAAATCTAACACTTCCAAAAATAGAAAGTCACTGACGTAACCTGAACACAACTTTAAGAAATGACTGTTTTGGTTGTAACGAAACTCTTTAGGATCAGCAACAATGCACGATGGAAACCAAGGTCGGCTTACAAGTTGCTAACCTACTGAGCGAGTTTCCGGTCGGTACGGCAAGTTAAGTTTTGTTTTCAGTGAACCTTAATCATGAAAAAAATATAAGCTTTCTAGAATCTTATCGAGAAAGTTTCAACACAAGTGACATTCATACATGCAATGAAGTTGCTATGTAAGACTGAAAAAAAAAAATGTTTCTTTATGCAACTTGAGAAAAACTTTTAAAAAAATGTAATTAACATAAAAGTTGAAATTTGCATTGCGATGCAATTAATAAATAATTGGCCTATTCATACAGGGTGTTTGGTAGGTCGATGCATATATTTTGGGTGGTGAGAAAGTAAGTTATTTAGAACATATTTAGTCAAACTTACCTCAGTATCAAGTCTTATGGTTTTGAAAATATGGCCGATTTAATTTTTTCTTAAAAAAATCTCACAAATCCTTTGTAAGGCGCTTTAATGCGATATTCAGAAATACCATCTCAATTATTTTTATTTTGTAAGTATCTCAACATAATGTGTGATTCTTGTGTTAAATGCATTAACAATAAAATAAATAAAAAATGAACAATAAACGTGCCATTTTAAACTCACAAAAAGTATTAAATCCATTGCAAAATGAGTTTTTTCGGAAAATAGGATAAAATAAAGGCAACCAAGGTTTTCAAATTAATTTAAAAACTTTGGCACATGTATCTTTTCCAATTGCACATACCACAAAAAAATTCCATTTTTTTTTTTTTTTTGGATTGCTGCACAAAACTGATGTTAGACTACAGATTTCCAAAAACGAGTATTCAGGGAAAAAACTGGATGCGCCTTTTTTTTTTTCTTTTTACAAACAAAATGTTTACTTTCAGACTGAAATGAGTAAACAGTTTGGTAATGGCTAATTTTTGTGATAATTTGTGACGTTATTTCTGAATATCCCATTCAACGAAGGATTTGTTAAATTTGTTTAAGAAAAAATTAAATCGGCCATATTTTGAAAACCATAAGACTTGGTACTGAGGTAAGTTTGACTAAATAGGTTCTAAATGATTGATTCTATCACCTCATAAAATATATGCATCGACCTACCAAACACCCTGTATAGCTTCAACTAAGCTCTCGTAAAACAATTACTTCAAAGAAATAATAGAGAAATAGAAATAATAAACATCTTGAAGTTTTCCCAAAATCAGCTCAAAGTTAGTCAGTGAATTTTAAAGAATTAATGGAAATATATCAATCGATGCCAAACCAATATTGGACTGAATAATTATACCAAACAGACAGTTATAGTCATTAAATTACATAAAATGAGGTATAATTAGTAAAATTTACTATAAAATGCTAAATGTTAAGAAAGTGTTGGTTTCATCAGGGAATTAGTCTGGGAGATAAAAGTTCAAGATGGGAACATCAAGGGAAGCAGTAAACGAAACAATAATAAAACTAAATGTATGTATGTTCGGAAGGAAAATAACAATCTTGGGAATAAATGGAGTGAAGGACGACGAACCCGTTAATATAAAGGATCCATTTTATCAAAAACTCAGTGACCAAATCATAAAAGAAGGCACTTCAAGGAAAATAATATTGCTGGAAGACTTTAAAGGACGAACAGGAAGAAAAATCAACGACAAGGTGGTCGGAAAATTTGGAGAGAATGTAACGAATATGGAAAAGGGCTCATAGCAATATGCCAACAAAATAACCTAAAAATCCTAAACAGTTACTTTCAGCATAAAGAAATACATAAGTACACATGGAAAAATGAAACTAGACAACAAGAATCGATTATTGACTACACTATCGCAAAACAGAGCTCGAACATAAAATTCCAGGATGTAAGAGCATATAGGGGAGCGACCTGTGGTAGCGATCACTACCTCCTGAAAACAAAAATCTTTATCCCGGGCAGAAACACCGCAAAAGAAAAGGGAATAAAAAAACAAGAAGATAATATTGTGCCTGAGAAATACAACCTGAAATCTCTAGAAGAGCAAAGCGTAAAGGGGTTTTACATGAAGAGATTGGATCAAAAATTACAGAGTAGTATGAACTTCCAAAACCTTGAAATGCAATACCACCATATCAAAGAGAGTATTCACAGTGCAGCATTTGAAGCCCTAGGCAAATACGAAAAAAATGGAAGAAGGCCCTCACCTTATTGGTGGGATCAAGAAATAGAGAAAGGCATAGCAGATAAAAAGAAGAAATGCCAACAGTATCTAAATTCAAATAAGACACGAGACAAAGAAATATACCTATAAAGAAGCACAAGCAAGAGTACGGAATAAAATAGTACAGAAAAAAACGAGTCATGGGAAAGAAACTGTGCGCATATTAATTTCTATCTGGGAGGTAAAAGAAACACAGAAAGTTGGAGATTACTAAAAAATATGAGAAAAACAAAAACCAAGGATATTATCAATACAATAACACCCCAGCAATGGGAAGAGTACTTTGAATAATTACTGACACAACCGCGGGCAGAGTCTAAAGAGGAAAAGGAACAGACACGAAACATAAAAACTGCAGGATCACCAATAAGAGTTATGCAAGAAGTTAAAAAACACTGTAGCTTCTTGAAAAACGGTAGGGCACCAAGCCCAGGAGAAATATATGGAGAACTGATAAAGTCTGGGACCAATAAACTCTACAAACATTTAACAAAACTATTTCAAATATGCATAGATAAACATGAAGTACCGGAAGAGTGGAAAATAAGCTATTTAACAACGATATATAAAAAAAAGAGATAGAAATAAATGCGAGAAGCACCGAGGAATTGCAGTAACAAATACGCTGAGCAGAGTGTATGGAAAACTCATAAAAGCCAGAGTAGAGAACGAGCACGAAGATAGTGAGGCATAACAACAGGCCGGTTTTAGAGCAGGAAGATCAACTGTAGACCATTTAATTAGTTTGACCCAGATAATGGAAAAGAAACTAGCGTATAACCAAGAACTCCATTTACTCTTTGTAGTTCTAAAGAAAGCATATGACAATGTTCCGCTGAAAAAGCTTTGGGAAGCACTGGAAAAGACCAATATCAACTTAGAACTAATAAAGGCAGTAAAAACGCTCTATGGTGATGCAAAGACCAAGAATAAACAGGGAAACATAATCAGTGAAGGGGTTATAGCAACTAAAGGACTTAAACAGAGATGCTTCATATCACCAACACTTTTTAAAATATACTTAGAACAAGCGCTTAAGGGATGGAAAAACAAATGCAGACACATGGGAATACCGCTCAATGAATCTATATACTTTAAGCTTTGCAGATGATCAAGTATTAATTGCACAGGACTATGATGACCTAGAGTACATGACACGAAAATTGATAAAGGAATACGACAAATGGTGTTCGGAAGCAAATCTAGCTAAAACAGAATATATGACTATTGGAGGTGAACAACGAAATCTGAAATTGAATAACGGACAAGAAATAAAACAATGTACTGAATAAAAATATTTGGGCATGAAAATCTCACAAGAGGGAACCCTAGACGAAGCAATTAAAGATCGGAATATACAAGGACGCAAGGCAATATCCCTACTAAATGGTGTACTGTGGAACCAAAATATCAACAAAACTAGAATATACAACACCATAGTCAAAAGCATAGTCACAGTTCAGAAGTCTGGTCATTAAAAAACAGAACCGCAAAAATGTTGGAAGCAACTGAAATGGATCTTTGGAGGAGATCGGTAGGCAGGTCAAAAATGGAAAGGATAACAAATCTGAGAATTAGGGAGATTATGGAGGTAAAACACACAATAGTAGATGATATAAAGGACAAACAGCAGATATGGTTCGGACATGTACAAAGAATGGCAGATACAAGAATACCCAAGCAAATTATTGAGTGCCAGGGGGAAAAAGAAGACGCGGCAGACCAAGAAGAAGCTGGAGAAGTGGGGTGGACGAAGAAATGAGAGACAGAGGCTTGGAAGAAGATGCCTGGAGTGACAGATGTGGTTGGAGATTGGGCATCGGAAGACGTAGAACGTTATAAACCGATAATTATATATCTTATCTTGTGCAGTTAATTTTGAAGGTCCTGGCCTGAATCGTAAGGATTTGCATGTGGAACATCCGCGAAGTGTCCCTCACAATAACTCATCAGGAACTTCCAAAACGCATCAAACAGCAAATGCGGTGTCCATGAAAACTACCCACAAATTTTTAAAGCCGCCACTGATATTGGTTGACGAAGTCGATACCAGCCAAAAGAAACGTAGACTCGACGTCAAAAGAAATGCTTTCAAAGAACGGGAACAAGGGCTTCTTGATTCACAGCAACAAGTAGGTAACTTCTAGAGGCTCAAGCTCGTCGATTATCCAATTATTGGCATGGAGGAAATGAAGTTAAAACTGGTTTTTAGAATGTTGTTTTATCGTCTGATTAACTGGAATGATAAGACATGTTGAAGATAAAATTGGATTATCAAGAAATAATCTGACTAATAGCCAAAAATTTAACTGGAAATTTTGACCAGTAGATAATAGATTGAACTCGAAGTTAAATGAGTAAAATAAAAGTGGAAGTGAAATAAAAGCCTGAAACAAAGGATTTCGCTATAGGGTGGCCACGTGCCTTGATAAAAATTAATTTACCTATTGGTTTGGCTTTTGCGGACGACTCTTTCCACTAAAATCCCATTTCTGGTTCGAAATAAAAACTTATTTGTTTAATCCAGCATACTACTGTTCTTCTCAATGAGAAATTTTAAATTTTATTTTACTTTAGTGGCTTTAATCGCCTATTTAGGAATCGGATCACTTCTCGATCGTCCAAATTCTGCTGCAGCTAAAAGGGACGATCTTTTTTGACCTTTTACTTAAATAAACTTTTATTATTAAAAAAAAAAATTAATTTCCATGATGAAATCTTGAACAAGCGGCAAAATTTATTAATTGAGGTTAATGTGAGGATGACTTTTAAGGAGTTGCTTTGTTGAAAAGAAATCCCTTATATTATATTATCGGAACCAACAAAACCACTTCCGTGTCCGAACACTGATCGACAAAAGTATCCCGAACGCGCTTTAGAATCATACTCGTTGCAACATTCAACACTTATTTGCATCATTGGAACGAGCATATTAAAATGCTTGTTACAACTTATTATTATCAATGGAAAAGCACGTATTAGGCTACCTTCCTAAGTTTCCGGGTGGATTGCAATAAGGATTTTTTTTTTTCAGTATACAGGACAGGTTGTCCTGGAATGGAAATACTCTATCGAAAGCTGCGCCTGTTTTTTTTTTTATTTTGAACTTGACTTAGTTTGAATAGGAAAATCAATTGGAGGAAACTTAATATTATCACTGAAAAGTCTGCTAGTATCGAATTAGATTTTTGGACAGATTTTGTCTAATGTTTTTGCAATGTAGATGATTCTCGGAAATATAGAAAAATGTTACCTACATTTAAAGGAGCCGGCAAATATTCGCCTCAGAGTTGTTACAAAAATGTAATGAAAAAATGGAAAATGATAGCTCATCAAGCAAGAAAGAAATCTTTTGAAGTAGGCAGGAACTTTTGTTTCATCTAGGGTTTTTGATAGGAAATACCGCGTAGAACGAAAAGTAGATAGACATAACAAAAAAAAAGAAAAACAATAAAAATGGAGGACGACTTGATTCATTGGTTTTACTCTGAGCTATAAATTTGTATTTATCAGCAGAGAATACCTACTTGTGAATAATTTAAAACCCACCATTTCGGCAATGATTGCTGGAGCTGAAAATGAGGAAAGCTCTACATAACTTTAAAGCTGAAAATGGGGAAAGCTCTACATAACTCTAAATGCATTGTGATCGTGTTTATAATTTATTATTATTCAAAGGTGACAGGAATGTAAGCAAAAACAAATTGATTGAAAATCTCAGACTCAGGTGCATGAATGCATGAGAAAATGCGATTAGGGATTTTTTTTTTGACAATATAGTATTATAAAAATCTATTACGATTGTACCAGAAATATCATTAGACCAACGGTGCTCTCTTTGACTGTTATTAAAACTTCAAATTTAACAATAAGGTATTATACCTAAGTACTATGTGACAGATCTGTTTTTCTTTGATTTGGGTTTGCTTGACAACCCTGCACCTATTAAATCTGGAGAAGCTCCATTTACAAAGCCTCATTTTCAAATTAGTTAATTATGATGCTATTTTTGAAGGGGCTAACCTACCTCACCTACCAACTAACCTAAAAACCGTAATACTGAGAAGGTAAACTAGTTATCTTAATATTTAAGTTAGTGCATATTATTTACGTAAGTATTTACATAATAATCCTATCATAAATTAAAGCTATTTATGTCAGCTATCATACCTGACCTATGCCTAACCTATCTAACCTAAACTTATCGTGGAGTAGAAAGGATGAAGGGTTAGCGGTCAGCGGATAGCTGGCATGCTGGCAGTACCTTCTGCATCCGATAGCGGCAGGCACATTGCTGGCAACAATGCTCTACCGGCCAGACTTAACCTAAAAATAGTAATACTGAGAAAGTGAACTAGTTATCCTAATATTTAAGTTAGTGCATATTATTTAGGTAAGTATTTACATCATAATCCTATCATTAATTATTAAAGCTTTTTATGTCAGCTATCATACCCGATCTATACCGAACCTATCTAACCTATCTAATTTACCTAACCTATCTAATTCACATAGGGCCGATACTTTTGCTCTCGATTAACAAATTTGATCCGACTACTACAAGTATTATTGCACTTCATAGGTTGATCAGGAATAAATTAAAAATTATTTATGGAAATGCTGTATTATCACTGGGAAAGCACCTATTGAGCCACGTTTCCGGATAGATTGCGATAAGGAATATAATTTTTTGCGCCGTTAACTGGTTTTAATGGAATTGCGCCATCAAGAGTTGCGCCTGTATATTTTTAAATATTTTTTAACTTGGAGTTTGGCTTAGTTTGAAAATTATTCGAAAACCCCACAGTTGGGAGTGAATAAGAAAATGTGTTTGGGGAAACTTTTTGACAATAGCATAATGGAAAATAGCATACTACCTAATTCATCGGTTATTACCTACCAGTAACACATCATTAGATGAACAGATCTGTTAGTAGAACTTCAACATTATCAATAAAAGTAGGTATTGAAAGTGTCTATTAAGTTATAAATAAATCTTTCTTTCTAATGCTGGACATCAACGTTTGTGAAATTTTACACATATGATGTTGGTACTAGATTCATTAGGGTTTGGGTGAATTTCGTTGAAAGCTTTTCGTATTTATTTAGATTTTTATTTTTTAAAAAGAGACAACCAGTGCTTGACGAATTTCATCCTCCTACATCAATGTGGTTTGGCTATGATTAAATTTTTAATTTTTGAAAATTTCGTAAATGAAAAATTCTCTTAAGCACAATACGCTACTTAAAAATATGAAACTGGTAAATTTCCACTTTTGCGAGGCCCCTTTGCTTCTTCTGAGAAAAAAATACAAAACCTATTATAAAACCCAGGAATGTGATTCTTTTTCTGAAAGAGTATTGACATTTGATAAATGTAATATAAACAGCAACCCTATGCTTCCTTATTATAAAAGTTTTTTAGGGGTCGGTATTTGGTAAATTATTCGCAAAATCGCGTATGCATTAGAAACCAGAATTTCGCAAGACAAAATTCGATGATTGTAGAACTGATCCTAAGAAGATATTCTACCCTCTATAGTGATTTGTAACTTGAAAACCTGGTCCAAGAGATACTGTTCTAACTAAATTAATTATTGCTTATACAAAATATAGATCATCAAATATTTATCATTACTCAGATATTCCACTATATATACACTATATAAACTTACTTGCTACAATAATTCAAACGAGTCATCAACATTTCACCAGTTGGTGTAGAATCTGTGGTCTGAGCTAGAGCCAATGCCAACGATGCACTGGAAATAATGATTTACTTGCAATATATGTGAGAAAAGAAAGTTCTTTGAAATTGAAAATAGTTTACACCCTTTACCACGAGATATTTTTCAATTATTCTTACCTAGCAGGGGATGCTGCCTGGATTAGGATTAATAGGGGGTACCTCTACTGGAACTTGTAGAGCAGCATCAGCCTGAAAATAGAATTGATTTCAGAAAGGGCAAAACAATTTTTTTTTTAGTTGTAATATGGGAAAACTTACCTAATAACAAGTGTAAGGCATTCGGATGGAATTTTGGCTACAGCACACTATATTAGAGGTATGAGGCAACATACACCGTTACTGGATACTACTATATTGAACAAGACATGAAATATCTGTATTGTTTATATTGAGAATATTCTTACCCGGTTGGTTCCTTTGCACATACGAACTCGCCCTACAAATCTTCAGTATCGGCATAGCTGGCAATGGACGCTGTAGAAGTTAACCATCAGGCAAGCTGCTACATGACGGCCTATTTTCCAATTGGCGACGGTGGGAAAGATCCAATCCTTTTAATTCTACTGCTCTAGTTTCAGGCTTAGAGTCCCCTTTCTCGTCATCTGTTTAAAACACATTAAATCTCTTTTAGTAACCTTAAATTAGCAGGTCAATGAAAAGCTGTAACCTCTATCAGTTCTAAAATTAAGATTATAGCCCAATTTCACCCATTTTCACATGTAAATCTCCCTGAGAAAATTTGAGATCGGATTTGGCAATTTTTGAACAAAAATGGAGTGGGAGTAATTTTTACGGATACTGAAGCCCAGTACCCTTCTACATTCACCTAATCAGAATCAGGTGCAGGGGTGTGGTTACCCAGTGTTAAAGGTAGGTACCCTGGGCCCGCCAACAAGTTTCAAGCTTAGCCTCCTCAATAAATATATTTTTAATATTCTTACCTACTGGAGGCTGCTGCCTGAAATAATAGGGGGTACTTCTACTGGAACCTGTAGACCAACATCAACCTGAAAATTAGAAGAATTGATATCAGAGACTGCCAAACGAAAAATTTTCTTCAGTTGTATTTTAGGAAAACTTACCTTATGACAAGAACCATCAGGCAAGCTTGTTCGTGACCGGCAATTTTCCAATTGGCGACGGTAGGAAATATCCACTCTATCCTCGGCGATTTGAATCCATCTTGTCCAAGAGTGTTTCTTCAAATCGTGTGACCAACGCATCTGTCTGTGGTCTGGCCAGCTAATTTTTAGTTAAGTCTTGCTGCTTGTGCGGAAACATATTTTACTTTTGTTCTATGAAGGATCCAACTATTTTTATTCCAGTCTGTCAGCTTGATGTTTTGCATGTGTTTTTCAATGGCCCTTTATGTTGTAGCTAGTTTTCCGAGACCTTTGTGAAGGTGCATGGGTGACATCCGTATGTGAGGTGTGTAAAGACTTTTGTTCGCAGATACTTTTTATTTGGGTTTATAATTAGTCTCATGTATATTTTTTTTTGTTCGTGCTAGTGTGATTATGAGATCTTCCTGTTGAATAAGCATAGTTCTAGTTTTATTATAATTCATCTCTAGGCGTATTTTTGTCGATTCATTATCCAGTTCTTTAATCATTCTTTGTAGTTTTATTTGATATGCTAAGTTTATTCTACTGGATAGTTTAATAGTTGTCTCGTAGGTATTAATTAGATTCGTAGATCTAGGCAATTCCTCGGTTTTGTAAGGAGACTTTTTTCACTGCTCACTGTTCTACACTTTCAAAGGCTTTTTCATAGTCTATGAACTCCATGTATAATGGGATTTGCTATTCGTCTTTTGATTAATATTTACATTGTTGATATTGCCTGTTCTCTCCCAGCTTTTCGAAATGATTTGTATGTAGGGTATTTTATTCATTAGGATCTATAGAACTTCGGTAGTAGTTTTATTTGGATTCTATAAAATTTCCACAGTTATCCCATCTTTTCCCGGCGATTGATTATCTTTAAGTTCCTTGCCTCCTTCTCCATTACGCATTTACTAGATTCTGGTTTCAGGTCCAAGATGTAATTTTTTATGTTAGTTTGTAACTTATCGAGTATCTCTTGTGATCGTTTTTGTCTTTTGTTATACGTTTAATATTGTGTTCTCTATTCTTCTCTTGAGTATTGTATGTTCTTCAGGCGCTGCTGGACTTTTATAAAATCCCTAAAAGCTGGGTTGCCACTTCCGCCGAATCCGCTGTACCAAAGGCTATCTTCTCCACCTTCATCGCCGTTGTGGTCTTCGTCCGTGACCCTGGACAAGGGGCCCTCACAGAGTACTATCAGCCGGAGCCAGCTGAACTCAGGTTTTTTAGCGAGGTGTTACTCCTCGAACCCTCCTCCTTCCCCATCACTTCCGGTGATGAGGCTCCAGGCTTGGGACTGGTATAGCGGAGTTAGCGCGGTTAAAAACTTGTCTAAATGTAAGCATAGGCTGGGAGGTTGGATTGAAATAAAAGATTGTTACTAAGTTGAACGAGTAGGGACTATACATCGTGAAACATTTTCAGTACAGAGGTTACAAATAAAGAAGGTTTACTTCCAGCATTTTTGAGATTTTTTCGCAAACAAATTCTGTTCTTTTGAATATTGAAGGCCCCATTTTTGCTCTCATATTCTCAAAGAGTAGCAATTTTCCAATTCCAGAAATATAAAGTTTACCTCTGTTTGGTTGGGTTAGTTGCTCGTTCAAGGAATATCTTTAAGTATGCGAGTTGTCTTGTAAATCATATTCCCTGACAATATGATATTGCCAGTGTTCTAATGATAAAGCACGCAAAGCGAATAGCGATGATTGAATTAAGCACGGAGTATCATTATGAGGAACATAAAAATTCGTCGCAATAAAATAAAAAGCTGTATGTATAAGACCTCCATACAGAAGAATTCTATACAGATCCAAAACTCGATTTAAAAAATATGAAACTTTGATTGGTTCGAAAATTTATAAAACAGGCATTTCATCATTAAATCTAGCATCTTATTGGTAGAACGGTGAAATCGCCGGAAGGTGTGTCGTAGTTAAAAATTATATACCAATACTGCCCTTATCGATAGGAAAAAAAAATGACAGGGCAGCTTGATTATAATACCAAAACAGGAATTACCTACGTCATTATCATAATCTTGGTCAGAATGCGGTAGAAAATAGGTATCAGCACAAGCATCATGTCGAATTCAGGAAACAACAAGGAAAAGAAACGTAATGAGATTTTCAATCAAAAACAAAAAAACCTTATTACGTGCTTTTCCTGCATATTTTCCTCTTAGGTTAACATGAACATTCAGAATATTCCCAAAAATAATGGGTAGGTAGGTACTGTGAAAAAAAAAAAAAAAATTATTCATAAAAGTATTTCTATTCAACTACAACACATGCATCATAAAATATAACTGGTATATTCTAGACCTAAAATGAGTAACTTGCTTTTTAAACATTTTATTACACTTACTAAATGTTTTTGTTACATCACTGTCACTAAAGATTGTCGGTTTTAATAATTATATCCTGGAATAACACAAGCACGATAAACAATTTTTCCAGAGATTTGCATATTACAAATAATTACTAATAATTACTAATTATAATTTGGCTTTTAAAATATGCTGTAAACATATTTCAAAGTCCCAACTTGGCAACGCAGATTTGTTGTAGCATTTCCAACCTCAATTTCCAGAAAATTTGAGGTTAGTTATACATAAAACTAAACACAAATTTTCATTGCATATTTTAACGTTTAGCATGTAACGTCCTTCACAAGTTTTGGCTCCAAAAACTGAAAAAGTCATCCGCGATTGCGCTTGCTCATGCGCTTGCTTACTAAACCGTTTACGGGGTAACGTAATTCAAAATTTCTGGGGCACAAATCTCTCTTTGTCTAGAAGTTATTCTATTTTGAATTCATTAAAGGCTTGATGTAGTTTCGTTATTGTATATAGACGGTTATTCCAGTTACAGTTCCTTTTTTATGTTGATATCAGAAGTAAATATCACCTAGTATTATTTAATAATTTTTTATATGAAGTATATATTATATTATGTTGAGAAATTCCTTGTGTGCAACCTTTTTCTAATGTCAATGGTAACATTGGGTTTTATTTAATATAGTTTGTGCACCCAGAGGTTACCCGTAAGTTGTAAAACACAGGGCTGACAATAAATTTGTGCAAGACCAAGTGAACGAATTTACATTTAGTTCTATAAAGTCCTTTTTCAAACTAATTTTAAAGTTTTTCAGTTACCTACGTCGAAAATCAATGTCTATATAGTACTTGTCTATTTAAAATTTACTCGATAAAAAAATATCACTTGACAAAATTATATTTTAAAGTAACTTTGGAAAATGGTACACCAGCACCTGAATTAATATTATAGGGCTTGTCAAAGCTTTTGAACAAGATTTATACCGAAATTCCAGTGCTTTCCAAACAAAACAAAATTTTGTATTAAGTAAGATAATAATTGTTTTACTTGTAAACAATATATAATATTAATAGGGAGATTTTGGACCAGTGAAAATAACATCAAAAATTACAGAAATATTCGTTAACTTTAATTACATTCAAGATAACGGAAGGTAAATAAAAACGAGTTTTTGGAGTGGATTTATGAATAACGATATTTGTGGTTATTTGATCATCTTGTTGTTTAACCTAACTTTTTAGTAAATATTTGGGACTTTCTTTTTCGCTGTTTTTTCTTTTCTGCGTTTGTATTTTGTAAAATTGTTTTGTTTTGTGTGATTTCCTGGCTAAATTGAAATGAATGAAAATATAGAAAATGTTATTAGAAGAGGCCTACCAGAAAACATAAGTAGATCTTGTTCGACAAATAATTTTGAGAAATGTTTTTGATTGGCAACAACAACCGCAAGTTCAAGAGGAACCCGAACCTGTATTTGATCAAAACAAAAATACAAAATTCGCCCAGAAAAAAATAAACCACATAGGCCATTGTCCACATTAAACAAACTAAAATATTTGAGGTTAGAACATTATGCTGTCAAATGCATAAAGTCGAAAATCGCGTGTCGCTAGTGTCAAATAAGGAAAAAATTCGCTAAAGTTATTCGCCTTAAATAAAGTACCTTCGTTATCGTTACAAGCTCCGCCTCTTTCCTTTTTGAGTAGTGCGCATGCTCAAAATCGGAATAACCACAAAAATCGTTATTAAAAGACAGTTTTCACTGGTCCAAAATCTCCCTAATAATAATAAAAGTATAATAATCTATAATCAGCATTAGAAGAATATATTGCATTTTAAATAAATACGAAATGTAAATACCTATCTGTAAAAAATATATTTCTTCACAAAATTTCATGACCACAAAATATTTTGGGAACTTCAGGTAGAGCCCATCCTCTCTTTATATTTCTCATGATTTATATAGCCATGCCGTGTTTTACAACTTAGGGGTAAACTCTCGGTGCATAGACTTTATATGTTTTGTCGCTAATATTTTTGCTGTATTTATCCATTTATTAATCCACTGGATATGCCCAATCATCAGTGCTGTTATAACAAAACTACAAAAATAGAGGCAGACACCCACCACTGGCGTTGCCAGGGGTGGGGGCAGAGGAGCATTTGCTCCCTCCCCAAGACCTTTAAATTTTATAAATAATTCTTCAAAATTAAAATAAACTGTCCCAAAAATACTGTAAAAAAAGCCCGGCATCGAAAAATTTCGCGCCCGCGGCGCTTTTCCCCCGGCAGCGCTCGCGGTCGACCAACAAGAAACATTTCCTGCAAATTTGCCCCCCCACCTTCTAAGACAAAATCCTGGCTACGCCAGTGAGACCCACCACGAGATGATTGGAAAATCTGGAACTAGTTGGCCAATAGATGAGATAATACCAAGGATATACTTGTCCATGTTCATTTATTAGATATATTTTCCATAAAATATTCCTATAGTTTGCGATTAAATGAACACTTAAATATTGTACCTGAACTTCATTGAAATAAAATGTTGTTAGGAACTGCTAACAAAAAAACACAATCACGGCTAACTGTTTGCGTCCATGAGTTTCAGGGCGATTTATCAGCTTTTTGCCGATTTTGCAAAACCTTGCAATTTTCTAATGATATGAAAAAAAAAATTAGTGGCATGGTCAGTTTTTATTCGAATGACTTTCGGAATAGGGTACTTGCACATTTCTGGATTATATATTTTTTTTTTCGAATTCTGTGAGTAAAAAAATTAAAGCATTTTGAAATTTTTATCCCAAAACGATGTAAGCTTTGTTCCAACACACCGGAATACCGTAAAATGTACCGTCACGATTATGGGCAAAGCCAAAAATTTGTCCGTAGAACCCGAAATTCGTATATAGAGTGGTTTCGAAACCGTTCATGGGACGGTTTTTGACGTGTTGGAATAAACCTTTAGTTTTTGAACATAATAGCAGTGTTGTCAAATGTTCGTATAGTACAATTTCGCGCATTCACGTGAATTGTACAGTTTAGATTTTACATTCTGATGTCAAAGTTGCGGAAGAGTCTATTTTCAACTGTTAATAATTCCGAAACAGTTGAAGACAGATGTATGTGTACATGAAATATGTCTAGAATTTTCCACAGAATCCAGAAATGTCATAATATACAGGATAATCCATTCGAAAAAACAAAGTTCCTGATATTTCTAGAGAAACGAAAGATTTGACAATCATGTAAATACTACCGTATTATCGGCCATATTAGATAGAATACTCTTTCGAACCAAAATTCATAAAAATCGTGCAAGCCGTTTTCGAGATAATTGAGACGTTCCATACCTAAAACTCACTCTGTATAGTTATTCAACGTTATTATCTGAAAAGTACAACTTCACCTAAAAATAAAATGACATTCCGACAACGCCGATACCATATTTGGTTAGTAGTGTGGAAATTGATTTGGCAACATTTCTGATATTAACCAATCAAAATCGTTTCTGAAAATTTGAAATGTTGATGATTTTCAATTTTAAATTTCTCAGAGAATAATCATTCATAGAGCTTTTTATGTGGCAAGAGCCTTTTAGATACTCTCTCTCACGGAAATATGATCCAGGCAGATTCTTAAATAAAAATTATAGTATCCGCTAGAGATATTCGAGATTCGTACAAAAAAGTATCTTTATATTATCAGCCGGCCTGCATTTAGTCAAGGAGCACGTGTAGGGAGTACAAGATTATATTGGTTTGAAATTATTCGGTTTAAATTGTTGTACATAATGTTTAAAATTATTTTTCAATTTCCTCAAAAGATCTTTCAAATATTTGATGCAAAAAATTAGGTACTCAATCGAATCCAGAACAATACAATAATACTAACTAATTGATGCTCTTGGATTAAATTTATTCTCAACCCTTATCTGTAGAGTTTTTGCTGCGGTTTTTGTTTATGCGGGCATCGCCGACAAAGAAATAATTTTTCTGTAGGAATGTCGAATATCTGTGGCGGCGACTATACCTACCATATTGTAGCCAAATAGTCTAGTAAAATTGTCGTAAAATACATGCATTGCAAAAAAAAAAAATCCTACCCAAATGAACTTTTCAGGGATGATAGGGGGCGGGTGGGTGATCATAAAACCGAAGATATCACACATTCACCCCTCTGGCGTTTTGCGCTATAGGGGTTGAAAGTGCGCCATTGGCGATTACTTGGTACCTATTGATTTTACAAAAAAATGTTACAAATAAAAGATGTGTAAAATTATTTGATCTACAATGTTTATCTGAAGACTTTTCTGATTAAGGGCCGTCTGTGGTCATAAGGGCCGTTTAAAATTTATAATGAAAATAAAAAGTTTTAATCAACGTGAAAAAAATTTCTACAACACATACAACGTTTTTGCTTAATGAAGTTTTTACTCACCTCCTGCCGTTTTTCAATAGGGGTACTTTAAATTTTTTTTATTTTTTTAGAAAAAAATTTTCTTCATAAAAGTTTTATAAGATTACATTTCCTACAATTTTTCCTTACCACTTTTTTTATAACTCACCCCCATTCAGCGGGGGGAGACTTCCCTTAGGTTAAATTTTTTTATTTTCACTATAAATTTCAAACGGCCCTTATGACTACAGACGGCCCCTAATCAAAAAAGTCTTTGGATAAACATTGTTGATCAAATACTGTTGCACATTTTTTATTTGAAACATTTTTTTGTAAAATCAATAGGTACCAAGTAATCGCCAATGGTGCACTTTCAACCCCTATAGCGCAAAACGCCAGAGGGGTGAATGTGTGATATCTTCGGTTTTATGATCACCCACCCGCCCCCTATCATCCCTGAAAAATTTATTTGGGTAAGAGTTTTTTTTTTGAAAATCGACAATTTTCCTGGACTAAAATGGGACACATTCACATAGTATATTTCTATTTCATTTGAATCAACTTTTTTAAGCTGAATTCAATTAAAAAAAAAAAAAAAAACAAAACATTTTTTCCATAAGAAAATTAGGCCATTGAATTATTAAAACAAAAATCATACAATGACATCTTTGTTTCTTATAGCAAAATGACTTTAATATTCTTTGTTTTCTGAAAAACTAATAAATTATATTAACCCATAAAATATTATTACGTAGGTACCCATTATATTATTGAAAATTGCATGAAATAGAAATACAGGGGGTGTTTTATAAAAAAACAAATTTCATCTAAAGTCTTGAAATTGCGAAATTGGAACAACCGTCCTGTATTCACTTAACGCATCAAGTTAGCCGTGATATCTTTTCTATTGGTTTTCTATATTCTAAGAGTGTCACAAGAAGATAAGAAAATCTCTTTACTGTGCTCCCTCATGACACTTGATGTGATCATGTTGTGAATGCTGATTTTTTTAAAAAATATCTTTTTTAAGAAAAAAATATATTTTTTTAAAAAATTATTTTTTTAAAAAACCTTACCTAACCTTATTAACTACTATTACTATTAATATATAACAGTTATCCCTTGGACCTGGTCAGAAGAAACAGCTTGTAGTCATTTATATCATAATTTTCAATTTTCTTTTCCCATACAAGAAAAATATGCTAATTTCTGGAAGTCCTAGGAATGCACCTATGAAACTACTTGCGTTTCCAAATGGATTGCGAAAAAGATTTTTTTTGTCAACAGTTTACAGGTTGCCCCGGAATAGACTGCAAATACTCCTAGCATTGAACTTTAGATTGTGTCTGATGTTGTTGAAATGTAGATGATTCGCTGTATTATAAAACAAAAAAACAGTAACCTACTCAAGGTCTGTTCTCACAGGAATCACAAACCTATCAGATCGAATTTCATTAGTTGAAAACAGTCAGAAAACTGGTTGTTGGCGATTCGCACCAATCAAAAACGCTCTGACTGACTGGTTTGTGTTATCTGTGAGAACAGACCTTTAACCTACCTAATCTTGCTAGCCTACTTATTTGTTCCTTGTGGAGTCAAATGGAAATGCATCCAATAATGTACCTAACCTAACTAACCTATTTACCCTACCTAACCTATCTTATTTACCTAAGCTATTTCTACTTATACTTAGTTTGGGGTAGAAAGGATGAAGGGTCAGCGGACAGCTGGCAGGTAGCGGCAGGCACATTGCTGGCAACAATGCTCTACCGGCCAGACTATGACTAGAGACACTTCTTGATCGTTCGATCCGATCGTTAAATCCCGCAATACGGAATCAGCTCTTGATCGGAAGTGTTTGTAACTCATGACTATTAGTTATATCTAGAAAGTTTCCAAATAACAAGCTAAATTCTTATATATTAATGAAGTTTCTATATAAGAAGTAAAATACACAGTTTAAATTCTTACACTCAATTAAGTTGCTATGCAAGAAGAACGAGCAAGTTAGATTCATTCACAGTAAATCTGATTCACAAAAATCTAACACTTCCAGAAATAGAAAGTCTCTAATAACAAGTTAAATTCTTATATAGATACAATGAGGTTGTTATATAAGACTTAAAAGAATAGGTATTCACTGAAGTTACCTGAACACAACTTCAAGAAATGACTGTTTTGGATATAACGAAACTCTTTAGGATTAGCAACAATGCACGATGGAAACCAAAGTCGGCTTACAAGTTGCTAATCTACTGAGCGAGTTCCCGGTCGGTACGGCAAGTTAAGTTTTGTGTTCAGTGAACCTGAATCACCAAAAAATATAAGCTTTCTAGAATCTTATCTAGAAAGTTTCAACACAAGTGACATTCCTACATGCAATGAAGTTGCTATGTAAGACTGAAAATAATAATCTCTATGCAACTTGAGCAAAACTTTAATGGAAATGAAAATAATAAAAAAATGTAAATAACATAAAAGTTGAAGTTTGCCTTGTGATGCAATCAATAAATAATTGGCCTATTCATATAGCTTCAACTACGAATATATATAGAAATGATGAAAATTAAAAAAAAAACTTGAAGTTTGTCTTGCAATGCAATTATTAAAGTTGGCTTTGTTCGATAACCTGGTTATTCAATAACCTGCATTTACGCTCTTGCAAAACACTTACTTCGAAAAATAAAAATAATGAAAATGATAAAAAAACTTGAAGTTTGCCATGCAATGCAATTATCAAAATTGGCTTTGTTCAATAACCTCCAGTTACGCTCTTGCAAGACAATTACTGCAAAGAAATAATAAAGAAATTAAAATTATAAAAAACTTGAAGTTCCTCGCGATGCAATAAATAATTAATTGGCATATTCATATAGCTTCAACTACGCTCTCGCAAAACAATTATTACTTCAAAGAAATGAAAATAATAAAAATCTTAAAGATTTCTCAAAATCCGCTCAAAGTTAGTCAGTGAATTTTAAAGAATTGATGGAAATTTAACAATCGATGCCAATCAATGCTAATATTGAACTGAATAATTATACCAAACAGACAGATATAGTTATAAAATTACATAAAATGAGGTATAATTAGCAAAATTTACTACAAAATGCTTAATGTTAAGAAAATGTTGGTTTCATCAGGGAATCAGTCACGAGGAGATAAAAGTTCAAGATGTAATTAAGGAAAGGTACCTTATCTTGTGCAGTAAATTTCGAAGGTCCTGGCCTGAATCGCAAGGATTTGCATGTGTAACATCCGCGAAGTTTCCCTCATAATAACTCGTCAAGAACTTCCAAAACGCATCAAACAGCAAATGAGGTGTCCTTGAAAACTCCCCACAAATTTCTTAAAGCCGCCACTGATATTGATTGACGAAGTCGGCACCAGCCAAAACAACGTGGAATCATCGTCAAAAAGTCTACTTTCAAAGAGAGGGACCAAGGGCTTAATGATTCACATCAACAAGTAGGTAGCTTCTAGAGGCTCAAACTCGTAAATTCATCCAATTATTGGCATGGAGGAAATGGATTTAACACTGGTTTTTAGAATGTTGTTTTATCGTCTGATTAACTGGACTAATAAGACATGTGTAAGATTGGACTATCAAGATAAAATCTGACTAATAGCCAAAAATTTAACTGGAAATTTTGACTAGTAGATATTAGATTGAACTCGAAGTTAAAAGAGTAAAATAAAAGTGGAAGTGAAATAAAAGCCTGAAACAAGGGATTTCGCTATAGGTTGGCCACGTGTTTTGATGAAAGTTAATTTACCTGTTGGTCTGCTGGCTTTTGCGGACGATTGTTGTCACTAAAATCCCATTTCTGGTTCAAAATAAAACTTATTTGTTTAATAGAGCATACTGCTGTACTTTTCAATGAGAAATTCTAAATTTTATTTTACTTTAGTGGCTTTAATCGCCTATTTAGGTAGGAATCAGATCACTTCTCGATCGTTCAAATTCAGCTGAGAGGGAGGATCGTTTTCGACCTTTTACTTAAATAACCTTTTATTATTGAAAAAAAAATACATTTCCATGCTGAAATCATGAACAAGCGCCAAAATCTATTAATTGAGGTTGATAAGAGGATGACTTTTGAGGGGTCGTTTTGTTTAAAAGAAATCCCTTATTGAACCCAATAAAACTACTTCGGTGTCCGAACACTGATCGACAAAAGTATCCCGAACGCGCTTGAGAACCAATCTCGGTGCAACATTCAACACTTATCTGCATCATTGGAACGAGCATATTGAAATGCTTGTTACAAGTTCTTATTATTAATGGGAAAGCACGTATTAGACTACCTACTTAAGTTTCCGGATGGATTGCGATAAGGATTATATTTTCTTCTTTTCTTTATAGAAAAATATCTATACAAAAAGTTGGCAGAAAATGTCTTTAAAGCTGACAGAAATGGAGAAATGTAAACAAAAACAAATTGATTGAAAATCTCAGGTGCATGAATGCATGAGAAAAGGCGATTAGGGAATTTTTTTTTGACAATAGTATTATAAAAATGTATTACAATTGTACTAGCAATATCATTAGACGAACAGAGCTCTCTTTGACTGTTATTAAAACTTTAAATTTAACAATAATAGTAGGTATTATAAGTATTATGTGACAGATCTGTTTTTCTTTGATTTGGGTTTGCTTGACAACCATGCACCTATTAAATCTGGAGAAGCTCCAATTACAAAGTCTCATTTTCAAATAAGGTAAATGTGATGCTGTTTTTGAAGGGGCTAACCTACCTAACCTACCAACTAACCTAAAAACCGTAATACTCAGAAGGTAAACTGGTTTCTTAATATTTAAGTTAGTGCATATTATTTACGTAAGTATTTACCTAATA
Organism: Ceutorhynchus assimilis; assembly: GCA_917834065.1. Lineage (NCBI taxonomy): Eukaryota > Metazoa > Arthropoda > Insecta > Coleoptera > Curculionidae > Ceutorhynchus > Ceutorhynchus assimilis. The sequence goes on from OU892277.1 coordinate 45,796,530, forward strand.
ATCCTATCATTAATTAAAGCCATTTATGACAGCTATCATACCTGACCTATGCCTAACCTATCTAACCTAAACTTATCTTGGGGAAGAAAGGATGAAGGATTAACGGTCAGCGGACAGCTGGCATGCTGGCAGTACCTTCTGCATCCGATAGCGGCAGGCACATTGCTGGCAACAATGCTCTACCGGCCAGACTATGACTACTTAATGAACCAGTAAATATAATCACCGGGAAATATCCTTTCATAATGCTAGACTTACATATAATTATTATTGGACTTCACAGGAGGAATAAAGGATAACGCACACCTAACATGGGATTTTTGGGCTCCATGGATTTTGTTTAGTTTTTGATTTGTTGTAGAGGATTTAATTCTTAACAACCTTTAAATGAGACGAAATCTTGTAGGTTTTACGGTGTGTGAGATATGAGCGTTGGAAGATAAACTTTTTTGCGACTTTTTGTGTGGAGAGTATACGAAATACTGGTGTTTATCAGGCAAAATATTGACAGGTTCACATATTTTACGTCACTAACAAATTAATGTCAACATAGGCTAAGGCCGGGACCGCACTGTGGTCCATGTTGGCGCCAGTGCGGTCCCGGCCTTAGACTATGTTGACATTTGTTAGTGACGTAAAATATGTGAACCTGTCAATATTTTGACTGATAAACACCAGTATTTCGTATACTCTCCACACAAAAAGTCGCAAAAAAGTTCATCTTTCAACGCTCATATCTCAAAGACCGTAATACCTACAAGATTTCGTCCCATTTAAAGGTTGTTAAGAATAAAATCCTTTACGACATATAAAAAAATAGGGAAAATCCATAGAGCCCAAAAATCCCATGTTAGGTGTGCGTTATCCTTTTTGCCTTCAATACTTTCACTGGTTTTGCTTCGATTTGAGTTAAGTTTACTTTTGAAGAAGAAGCTAATTTCTCAAAATCCTATGCTTATTATTTCTGAGAAAGCACGTATCAAGCTACCTCCTTCCGGATGGATTGTGACAAGAATTATATTTTTTTTACAGTTTAGAGGTTGTCCTGAAATGAAAATCTGCCATCGAAAGCTGCGCCCGTATTTTTTTATTCCTAACCCTTTGTCCTAACTTACCTAAACCCATATCTCTACTTAAACTTAGCTTGTATTTTTTTTTTTTTTAATTTGGATAGGGGATTCAATTCTAGGAAACCTAATAATATCACTGGAAAGTCTGCTAGCATTGAATTAGATTTTTGGACAGATTTTGTCTAATGTTGTTATGAAAAATTGTTACCTACAGCCTACAGCCGCCAAATATTCAATACAGAGTTGTTACAAAAATGTAAAAACAAAATTGGAAATGATAGCTCATCAAGCAAAAATATAATTCATTTAAAGTGGGTCACATACAGAAACTATTATTTTCTCTAGGGTTTTTGTTAGGAAATCCCGCATGGAAAAAATTGTTATCGCGCGCGCAAAGGAGCAACATGGCTCCCACGCGATCGTGTAAAATTTGCGAAAAAATAATGGGAAAAATTACCTTTAGATTTCAGTATTGGTCCATGTAAAGACTGAATGCACATGTCGTGTTCTCTGCTGAAGAAAGAAGATCTTGATGCAGTCAAGGCTGAGAAAATGATTTTTTTTTGCAGTGGCTGCAAAAGTGAGGTTAACCGCCGCCTCTCTATGCGCGTGAGTTAGAGCAAGCTGTATAACCAAAGTCAAGACTCGGTGACTTCGTCTTCTGAAAGCAGCAACGACAAGTCGCGTGGCCGAATGGCCACCCACCCTGGAGGAACAAAAAGGAAATCCATCAGCAGCTCCAAAAATGTAACCATTCGTAAAAAACCATCCACAGCTACGCTGGATGTAAACTTACCTGAGCCGAATGTTTGAGATGCTTAAAGAATCCATGGGATTCTGAAACGGGATACTAGAAGACTTTTGAAAATATTCTCTCGGGAAAAAAAAAAATTAAAAAATGAGAAGGAGCTACTGCGCCAAAAAGTGAACCACCTACAAAATGAAGTGGATAAAATCAAAGGATCACTGAAAACTTATCATCCCCAAATCACAGAGAACACAAAAAGAAATTTGATTATCATGAGTCTACAGTGTGAATGTACAGTGGGAATCATTGCAATTGGCACACACTTTAGAAGCATCCCCCGTAAAGTGTCAAAATTTCACTTCTTTGACACACAGGTATTGTCAAAATCTTGTCAGATTGATCAATCAGTGGTGAACATAATAGCTTTAATAAACTGTTAAAGGAAAAAAAAATATTTGTTTGCTAAAATGGTTTACCATATGCTTAACAATGACGAAAAGGCAAGAGGGGATTGAAATGATAGCACAAGGCGAGACAATTGCCTTAGCCCTAGGTTCTGGTAGTAGCACGATCATAAACTATCACGTACACCACTACACCAAATAGATTTATTGGTAAGAATTTTGACTTAATACGAGGGTTGTTAAAAGACTATGTACCAATGCAATGATTCCCACTGTACCCAGAAATCAGTTAATGTGGAAAAGCTTCTTAGATTTCTTAACATTCAACTGCAAGCTAGTGAGTATACTGTAAAAACACTCCCTAGCAGAATGCCTACAAACCAGTTCTGCTAACACTACCATCTGAGAACAAAAAGCAAGATATCCTGTTGACCAGGAGGCCGAAAGGCAGAATAATATCAACTGACCTTGGACTTCCAGGTGAGGAACATAATATATACCTCAACGAAGACCTCCCAAAAGAGATAAGGGCATTACACAATAGTGGCAGGACCTAAAAAAGCATGGCTTCAAACATGTATGGCTGAAAAATTGACTCGTCTTCTGCCATAAATCGCCACGGCAAAGATAGTTGAAGTTAGCATCATCGAGCAAATTGATGATATAAGAGCAAATTCAACTATCTATGCCAAAAGATAAATTTGATGGAGACTCTAGCCCAGGATAACAATGTTACTGTTCAGTGTAACCAATCAATTGATCTCTTCAATATAGTTAATAATAGTTCCTTACCTGATGCCGGGAAAAAATTTAATGTTCTCACAATCAATTAAAAACAAATTAGACAAAAGAAAAACCAGATTATACGGTGGCTTATTTATCAAGAGCCAAGCGGGGTGGTGGCTGTGCTATATTTTGTAGGAATACCCTGACAGCAAACATTATACAGGAAACTGAAAAAAATTACATAACCTATCTATGTATCTATGTAGAAGAAATAAAAATGCACTTTTCTGTAATACAATGTGCGCCATAAAGTTGGGTACATATGAGAAAACTCTTTATTATTCTTTTTTTCAAAATTTTTTTTTTGGGGATCGTTAGGGAATGTTCGATAACCAAAAAAACGACTATGACACATGTCATGCGATTATCGGTTTAGCGAGAATTTCGAAAAAAGTTGATATTGATGTCGAAAAACGGGTAAATTTGGCAAGATATCAAAACATTTTATAAGAAAAAGTTGTTTAGAATCCAAAAAGAACTCCACATGCCAATTTTGAAGCAAATCAGAGAAGAAAAAAAAAAAAACTACTTATTTTACCCATAGGTACCATTAAATGGAAAATCGAAAATCTCAATTTTATTTCAAAAATAGCTTTATTCAACTAAACTACATAAGTTTGATATCAAACGAATCGATTGTTTTGCGAAATACACACTTGAAGGGTATAAATTAGAAAATACCGCCCGGTCGTGTCGCTATAACTGTACCCATTTCCCTTTTTGCACATTTTCTGGTCATCAGAAAAATAACATGACATAATGTGTCATAATCGATTTTTTAGTTATCGAACATGCCCACACAACATCTAGAACTGTTTTTTTTTTACAAATCATCCTATATTTCGGAGACTAATAGAAATTTGGCAACAACGAAAATAGAGTTTAAATACCCTTCGAAAATGGCAACTTTTTTCTAATTTAACCGCCCTCGTATCTCTTACCGTTTCTGATATACCAATGGTGGCCCATGGTATTTTGGACATCCTGTATATCTCGGAAACAAATATAAAAAATTGGCAACCCTGTGAACCTACCTCTGATGAATAACGGACAGTTAATTTTGCATCTGTGAGTATGTCCGAACATTTTTCTCTGAGATCACTTACATTGGTTAGACCAGACATACTTTTTCAATGGTTGATATGTACACTGGTCAATATCTCCAGTATTGAAAGTCCATTCAAAGTGTTAGGAGGGTTAGGAAGCTCTTAAAAACAGAGATAGATTATGTTCCAGACATCCTCAATTGGGTTAAGATCAGAATTGTTTGCTAACCAGTCCATAGTTTCAATTCCAATCTCATTAAAATAGAAATAAGTTAGTAGTGCGTTAATTTTGCTGGACAGTGTATTTTGAAATTCATAGGTTGAAGTATTTTCTTTCATTTTAGTACTATTCTTGTCGCCAGTTTAGTACTTTCGCCTGGTCTAGGGTCCCCGCAACTGCGGGCCCTGCGGGCCCTTAGTTACGCCACTGGAATTGGCCAATAGTAATGAAAGCTGTGGTAATGATATTTACCAGCTTCGCCGCAAAAACGTTTTTTTTTTTCGATTTCCCAAAAGTAAGGCTTACTGGAATTTTATCCTTTTTCCAATCACCCATTCAAATGGCTTTTTTCTCTGCAACAAGACTAATGCAACTCGAAAAAATCAAAGTCTTACATACAGACCATGTTATGACTGACATACAAAATGAACATCTAAAAGTTGCAGTCATTAGGGCTGGGATAATTAAAAATAAGACCATATCCAACACAGAATGCATAGGTGAGCACCTAAACTGCTACTTCCCTACAGTAGCTGCCTCCCTGGCATCGAGAATCAAAAAATGCAAACTAAACCCCGACTTCTAGGAAGAATCAGCTGAAAAATTCCAGTTCCAGGAGACATTTGTGGAAGTTTTAAAAATATTTGAAAATATAGATCAAACCAAAGCTCCAGGTCATGATGACATTGACGTAAAGACGATAAAAACCTGCCGTTTTGAAGTTGCCAGTGTATTGTATAAGATAATCAATCTTTTTGTGTTGGTGAAGTACCAGTGAGTATGAAACTGGCTAAAGTGTCGCCTCTCTACAAAGGGAGGAAGAGTCAGCAGTGTAATAGTTACAGGCCTGTAGCAGCAGTGTCTTACCTATAATGTCTAAAATAGTGGAAAAAATTGCTAACTTTCATGTTATGATAATTTTGAAGCATGCGTCAGCGGACCAGAAAAAGAAGGGATTAGTTAAATAACATTTTTCTGGGGGGATTGGTCCATTTTCATGTGTTAAATAACATATCAAGTTTGCGAACTTGTATTTCCATAGGGTTTTTAGTTAGGGGTCTTTTTTAGGGGTAATTTGCGGTTTATGGAGAACGCTGCTCAAAGGGATGGTCCAATAGCAGAAAGTTCAGATGATTGTTGTAGCTGAAGTTTTTTGCTATAAAAAACTCAGCGACAGCACCCCTTTATCTTCTATAGTTTTTTTTTTCTGCAGCGTCTTGAATATTAGCATGTATTTGTTTAAGGTCACTGAATCAGCGTTTCGCCTGTTTGCGCGCATTTGGTGCAGCAGCGGCCGAATGCGTAATCCGATTTTAATTGTTCAAACACCACATTATTTCAATTGAAATGCCCCTATAATACCTCGAAATTCCCACTACTTGTACACTAAAATGCATCCGCGATTTTTCCCTGGACAAAGTTCGGTCACCCTATTTTGAAAGTCTAGGAAGACAAGACACAAGACAACGTTCAATTTTTGTATAACTAATCGTAAGATATTCTAGTGATATGTAACTTGAAAACCTGGTCCAAGAGATACTGTTCTAACTAAATTAATTATTGCTTATAAAAATAATAGATTATCAAATTGCATTTTTATATTTAGGTTTAGTTAAAATTAATGGATGTTAAAAATAATAGTTCAAATTAATAAGTGCGAGAAAGATAAAATCAAAAAATTATTAACATTTATGTGAAAGCACAATGCACATACAGATGTTTCAAGCATCTAGGTGCATTCACTCAAATTATTGTAAATTTATAAAATAGTCATAAGGCATTATGTATTATGAATGAAAATTTGTTGTTAATAAATAAATAAAAAATAAAAATAAATAAATATTTATCATTACTCTAATCTCCCACTATAGACACTTACTTGCTACAATTCAAATGAGTCAAACCAACAATTCACCAGTTGGTCTTGAGTCTGTGTTCTGAGGTAAAGCCAACGCCGACGATGCACTGAAAATAATAATTTACTTGCAATATATGTAAGAAAATGAAGTTCTTTGAAATTTTACACCCTTTACGACGAAATATATTTTACTTATTCTTACCTAGTGGGCGTTGCTGCCTGGATTAGGATTAATAGGGGGTACCTCTTCTGGAACTTGTGGAACAACTTCAGCCTGGAAATAGGAGAATTGATTTCAGAAAAAGCAAAACAATTTTTTTTTCAGTTTAGAGGTTGTCTTGAAATGAAAACCGCCTAGGAAAACTTACCTAATGACAAGTGTAAGGCATCCGGATGAAATTTTGGCTACAGCACGCTATGTTAGAGTTAGGAACAACATATTGTTACCGGATACTACTAAATACATTAACAAGACATAAAATATCTGTATTGTTTATATTGTGAATATTCTTACCAAGTTGGTTCCTCTGCACATATGAACTCGCCCTACAAATCTACAGTACCGGCATTGGCGGCAATGGACGCTGTACAATTTAACCATCAGGCAAGCTGCTACATGACGGCCAATTTTCCGATTGGCGACGGTGGTAAAGATCCAATCCTTTTAATTCTACTGCTGTAGTTTTAGATTTAGAGTCCCCCCTTTTCGTCAACATTAAATCTCTTTCAGTAACTTTGAATTTTCAGGTCAATGAAAAGCTGGAACCTCCATCAGTTCTAAAGATGAGAATAAAGGGTCTATGACAGTTCTAAAGCCCAATTTCACCCATTTTTACATGTAAATCTCCATAAGAAAATTTAAGGTCGAATTTGGCAATTTTTGAACCAAATTGGAATGGGGGCAATTTTCACGGAGATTGAAGCCCTGTATATACCCTTCTAACATTCAGCTAATCAGAATCCGGTGCAGGGGTGTGGTTACCCGGTGGTGGAGATAGGTACGTATCGTCTCATCATTTCATTCTAGACCAGCTTAATTGATGTCCTGCCTGTCGAAGACCATTAACATATTAAAAAAATACTTTAGAATATAGGTACACTGACCGTAATCTTCATATCGATCTTGATGCTTACCTATACATTTGACTAGGGTTGCTTCGTTATTCGTTTTTCGTGTCATCTTAAATTAAATAAAATCGCTATCTCCATCTAATCAGCCCCAAACGTCCCAACTCGCACGTAGGTTTGCCCTTCATTCATCCATGCGACTCTATCTTCGGCGATTTGCATCCATCTTGGCCCAGCGTGTTTCTTCCAATCATATGACCAACGCCTCGCCTCGTTGGTATGGCCAGGTAATTCCTAGTGCAGTCTTGCTTCTTGTGCGAAGACATCCTTTACTTTTATTTTATGATGGATCCAACTAATGTTATTACGGTCTGTCAGCTTGATGTTTAGCATGTTTCTTTCAATGGCTCTTCGCGTTGTAGCATTTTTTCCCAGATTTACCTTTGTGAAGGTGCATGGGTGACATCCGTTTGTGAGGTGTATAAAGGCTTTTGTTCGCAGATACTGTGGCATTTTTTTTAAATATAGGATAGTTTTCCGAATGATGCTCGAGCTAATCTTCTTCTTTTCTTCACTTCCTCTGTCTGATTTTTTTTTATCTGGTTATATAATTTGTCTCATGTATAACGTACCTATATGCTTTTTGTGTTTATGCTACTGTTATTATGAGTTCTTCGTGTTTGTTAAGCATAGTTCTAGTTTTATTATACATCTTTAGTCGTATTTTTGTCGATTCATTATCCAGTTCTTTAATCATTCTTTGTAGTTTTATTTTGATGGGCTCATTTGATTCTACTAGGTAGTTTAATAGTTGTTGTTGCCATGTCGAATAGCTTTCAATTAGATTCGTAGATCTAGGCAATTCCTCTATTTTGTAAGGAGGTCACTGCTCACTGTTTGACAATTTTGAAGTTTTTTTTTCATTTTTCATCCATTTTCATTCATGAACGCCATGTATAATGGGATTTGCTATCCGCTGGCTTTTTTGAATAATATTTTCATTGTTAATATTGATTGCTTGTTCTTTCCCAGCTGTTCGAAATTATTTGTGTGTTAGGTATTTTATTCATTAGAATCTATAGAACTAAGGTATCAGTTTTACCTGGATTCTTCAACATTTCCTCAGTTATCCCATCTTTTCCCGGCGATTGGTTATTTCTTAATTTTTTGCATTTTTCATTACGCATTTACTTTATTCTGTTTGCAGGTCTAAGATATCATTTTTTATATTAGTTTGTAGGTGGTAGACGCTTTTTACTCATTGGGCGTCGACCGGTGAGATACCACCATGCCAGAATTGAGTAGCGCTAAGTGGTATCACCACGTTCCGCTACTGCGCTGGCAGTCCGGTTCCAACAATGAGTAACAGATAGCATGATGGCGCCTCCAGGATCAAAATATTCCGGAGGTAAAATACCCGACCACTCGGATCTCCGGGCGTCGGGTGATCCTGGGGGTCCTTCATGCAAAGATATAAAGAGAAGATCAAAAACTCAACTCAGAATTGATTTTAGCAATATAAGAGGAATAAGTACAAATATGAATTCAGTTCACCAACATCTTGAAGAACAAAGACCTGACATCCTTGTTCTCACTGAAACTAAAATCAGTTCTGCAACACCTATTGTGAACTATCTTTATCCCGGCTATGACCTACACCACCGATTTCGACATAATTTTGGGATCTGTGTGTACATTAAAAATGACCTTTCATGTCATCGAGAGGAGAAGCTAGAACCAGCGAACCTTGATATCATATGGCTAAAATTCACCTCAAAGTCATCGACCAAGTTTATCTGCTGCCTCTACCGACCGCCATCAAACACCGAGTACCAAAACTTTTTCGCGACATTATCCGAACGCTGTGATAGTATACAGTCAAACTATCCACAGGCGGAAATGGTCTTTTTAGGCGATTTCAACGTCCACAATATACCCTGGCTGAAACACCACAACAAAACAGATAACGAAGGCAGAGAAGCAGAAGCTTTTGCCATAAGTTGTGGTCTAACGCAGCTTGTCGATGAACCTACCCGTATCTCAGAAAGGGGCGAATTTGCAGCGCTTTTAGACTTGTTCCTAACCACAAATCCTGACTCGTACACAATTCAAGTAGATGCTCCACTTGGTTCGTCCGATCATAAACTTATAATAACAAAGTGCGAAATGCTCATCCGACCAAGCCAACAACCACTTCCTCGTAAAATGTGGCACTATAAATCGGCAAAATGGAATGACCTAAAACAGTTTTACCTGGATTTTCCATGGCAAGAGGTTTGCTTTAAAACAGCTGATCCCACTATTTGCTGTAATGAAATAACACAAGTAATCTTATCTGGAATGGATGCATATATCCCACATACAACTAAACGTAGAGCTAATGCAAAACCTTGGTTCAACAGCCAGTGTCAAACGGCTGTACAGAAAAAACACAGAGCATATAACCTTTGGAAACGAAAACAAACCGCTCAAAACCACACAGAATTTATAGAAGCCAGAAATAGTTGCAAAATTACTATTGACTCCGCTAAAGAAACATACAATCAAAGAATAAAAAACAGGTTGCTGAATTGTCCAAGTAGTTCTAGGTCCTTTTGGTCTCTTGCAAAAGCTGTTGGATCTAACTTCACCAAGTCATCCATACCACCACTTACAGATAAAAACAATCACTTAGCCACAACATCAGAGGAAAAAGCCAATATGCTGGCCCAAATGTTTTCCTCCAACTCCAACCTAACAGTGCCAAACGGAAAAACTCCACCGTTCATTGAAAGGGTTTCCCATAGTATGCCAGAGGTACCCTTTTGTCACAGAGAAATACGAAAATCCCTTAAAAAGCTAGATACAAACAAAGCAATGGGTCCGGATGGCATTCCCGCAATAGTACTCAAAAATTGCGCCAACGAACTCACCCCAACTTTCGCAAAATTATTCAATTTGTCTTACAGGCAAGGAGTATATCCATCATCTTGGAAGTCTGCCGCAGTACAACCCATTCCAAAGAAAGGAAAAAAGACAGATCCGTTAAACTATAGACCAATTGCTTTACTTCCGGTGATATCAAAAGTAATGGAAAGAGTTGTGAACAATCACCTAACCAAGTACTTGGAAAAGTACAGAATTATCAACGATAAGCAATACGGATTTCGAAAATATAGGTCAACTGGCGATTTACTTACATACGTCACTCACTTATGGCAAAAAGCAATTGAGTTGCGGGGTGAAACAAGAACAATTGCCTTAGATATATCTAAAGCATTCGACAAAGTTTGGCATGAAAATCTGCTCAACAAGCTCAAAGCAATGGGATTATCGCCGAAACTTTGCACTTGGTTTGAAAGTTACCTAAAGGACAGATCCATTTATGTTGCACTGGATGGCCAGAACTCCAACTCTTACCAAATAAATGCTGGTGTGCCACAGGGAGCAATCCTTTCGCCAACTCTTTTTCTGATTTACATAAATGACCTCATAGATAAAACAGTAAATCCACTTTATTGCTTTGCAGACGATGGCAATGTAGTCTCCTCACTCATACCACCCACAGGTCTTTCCGCACGTGAATTCCATCATCTTAGACTAACTCAAATATCGCAGATAAATAACGACCTGGAGATAATAGAGGACTGGGGTAACAAAAACCTTGTACAGTTCAACGCACAGAAAACCCAAGCAGCTCTGTTTTCAAAAAAGAACAGCACCGGTGAGCCAAACATCATGCTATCTGGAAGTGCTGTCACATTACAGAGTCAGTTGAACATCTTGGGGGTTACTGCAGAGACCAACATGTCTTGGCACAATCACGTGGCAGATATTGCTAAAAGGGCGTCCCAAAAGCTGGGGGTGCTATTTCGTACAAGACATCTGTACACACCAAGCCAATTGCTGACACTCTACAAAGCCCAGATTCGACCAACTATGGAGTACTGCTCACATATATGGAGTGCAGCACCCAAACATACCTTAATGCTTTTGAACACCGTGCAAAAACGAGCTATCAAGCTGATCAATGACCCCGCACTTACTCGTAACTTGGATGGTCTCGAACATCGCAGATCTGTGGGCGATTTATCTCTCTTCTACAGGTACTATCACGGAAAATGCTCTGAAGAGTTGGCACGTATGATTCCACCGAGAGTAGCACCTACCAGGCGAACCCGTCAAACAGACGGTAACCATGAATTTACTGTCAAACTAGAGGCACCAAGAACCTCATTATATCAGAATTCATATCTCTGGAGAACAGCATCGCTGTGGAATAAACTCCCTGCGACGGTTTTCCCTGCAGGTTACAACCTGAACCGTTTCAAGACCAACATACACCGACATTTCCGCGCACTTGCCGCTTCTCGAGCGTGATAGGACATTTCCTTGCGAGTGCGCATATCCGTAAAAAAAAAAAAAAAAAAAAAAAAAAAAAAAAAGCTGGTCGAGTATCTCCTGTGATCGTTTTTTCTTGTGTTATACGTTTAATATTATGTTCCTTATTCTGCTCTTGAGTATTTATTCTTTAGGCGCTGCTAAACTTTTATACCTAAAAGCTGGGTTGCCACTTCCGCCGAATCCGCTGTACCAAAGACTATCTTCTCCACCTTCAACGCCGTTGTGGTCTTCGTCCGTGACCCTGGACAAGGGGCCCTCACAGAGTACTAACAGCCGGAGCCAGCTGAACTCAGGTTTTTTAGCGAGGTGTTAGATACGCCTCGATCCCTGCTCCCTCCCCATCACCTCCGTGATGGAGCTCCATTGGGACTGGTATAGCGGAGTTAGCGAGGTTAATTAAAAACTTGTTCGAATGAAGGCATAGGCCGGGAGATTGGATTAAAGTAAAATATTTTTACTAAGTTAATACTAACCTGCGAATAATAATGAAATTTGAATAGGTAGGGCATACTTCGTGAAACATTTTCAGTACAAAAGCGACAAATGAAGAAGGTTCACTTCCAGTATTTTTGAGATTTTGTCGCAAGCAAATTCTATACTTTTAAACGTTAAATGCCCTATTATTAGCCTGAAAATAGAGAGTCATTCAGATAAAGTAAAATGTAGCAACAGTATTGTTGTTAAGTCATTATTCAAAGATGATAAAAACCCGGTCAGAGACCATCAATTGTGGAATCGCCCAAAGGTGTTGCCCTAGTTGAAAATGGTTAACCAATACTTGAGTTATCGCTAGGAAAAAAACTACAGGGAAACTCGTTTAATTTCGGGTTTACCATACCAAAAAAAGAATTACGTCATTATAATCTCGGTCACAATGGTGTAGCCAATACGTACCAGCACTAACATCATGTCGAATTCAGGAAATCATAAGGCATAGATTCGTTATAAGATTTTTGATCGAAAACAAAAAAATTCATTGCGACTCCATTTCTCTTTTAGAACAGCATGAATATTCAGTGTGTGTCCATCCATAAACATCAAGAGGTTTTGATAAATGTTCCGATTTTGCCTCTCGAACATAACGTCGGAATATGGATGGAGCAGAGTCAATATCGTTTTCCTAATTCCAAGTAATCTCATCAGATTCCATACTTCGGTCTTAAAATTCTTCCAAAAATCGGAAAGAATTTCCATCGTTACCCGGTGCATGATAATTCCGGTAATGCATTAAGAAACTTTCAGTCACAGACGAACCACGCCTCTTTTCAAGATGGTCGTTACAGTGCTTGCATCTCACTTTTATGGGTGGGCGACCAACCAGTAATCCCCGTAGGTACCTATCTGGTACCCACAGCAAGTGAATGGTCTACCTGAAAAGGTATTGGCTTGCTGGTGCTGGGAATCGAAACCGGCTCTTGCGTGAAAATCCTTCAACTTGAACTTGAAACATTTATCTCCCAATAGAACAAACAGTATCATAATGACTACACTTATGAAAATATGTAACTTCTACATTTTGGGAAATTCTAGAGCGGTAATGTTGCGCACAGTCAACTCTCTGACACATTGTTCGCTGTGACTAATGTTAAATTATTTTATTGCTAGTAGAAATAGTGGTCACAAAGGCGTGCGTTATACCTAGGAAATAATTACATTATATATAATTGGTTCTATTTAATTCGTCCTTTTTCTCAAAATACCTAGTGATGTTTCACCATATTGCAAGTGTTCCAATGATAAAGTATCTACATAAAACGATTGGATTAACCCTCATTTAGGCGCGTGGATTACATATGTAATCCACGCCCCTTTCAGCGGTGGTCAACTAAACGACGGCTTGAGGGTGGAATCGCCCGCTTCAGTATAGTCTGTGCACCCAGAGGTTACCCGTAAGTTGTAAAACACAAAGCTGACAATAAATTAGTACAAGACCAAGTGAACGAATTTACATTTAGTTCTATAATAGTTATTTATGATATAAGTGCTAAAAGTGACATTTTATTTTGTGAAAAGGGAAGTTTGGGACACGACGCCGAAGGCGGAGTGTTCCATCCCTTTGAACAAAATAAAATCACTTTTAGCACGAATATCATACACTATTTTTTCTAGAAACGCACTAAAAGTGATTACTTTTAGCACTAGTGCTAAAAGTAATCACTTTTAGCACCAGTGTCATAAAATGGCATTTTAGACACTGACAGCATCCGTTAAAAATGACACTTTTAGTGACGTTTGTAGAAAAAGTCCTTTTTCAAACTAATTTTAAAGTTTTTGAGCTACCTACGTCGAAAATCAATGTCTATATAGTAGTTGCCTATTTAAAATTTACTCCATAAAAAAATATTACTTGACAAAATTATATTTTAAAGTAACTTTGAAAAATGGTACGCCAGCACCTGAATTAATATAGGGCATGTCAAAGCTTTTGAACAAGATTTATACCGAAATTCCAGTGCTTCCCAAACAAAACAAAATTTTGTATTAAGTTAGATAATAATTGTTTTACTCGTAAACAATATGTAATAATAATAATAATAAAAGTATAATAATCTATACTCAGCATTAGATGAATATATTGCCTTTTAAATAAATACGAAAGGTAAATACCTATCTGTAAAAATTATATTTCTTCACAAAATTTCATGACCACAAAACATTTTGAGAACTTAAGGTAGAGCCCGTCCTCTCTTTATATTTCGCATGATTTATATAGCCATGCCGTGTTTTACAACTTAGGGGTAAACTCTCGGTGCATAGACTTTAGCTGTTCAGAACAGACATAAGAACCTCCTTAGTATAAAATAAACAGGTGAATTCTGCGTTGTTCTGAGTTAGGGGCTGTCAAATACAACTGGATTTCAATTGTACTCCACGCGCCTAACCGTGGTAGATTTTTTGCCAAGTGCGCAACTTGGAGTTTTGGCTGTTGGAACGTTTTTTCAAAGTTTTATTGTCTTAAAAAACAAAACCAATTTATCATATAACACAAAAGCAAAAATAATTTATGTTTCTATAGTTTGTTTAGTGTTAGTGAAGCATACGTTAAATTTTTCATTAAAAAAATATATTTTAATTTTTTTTGTTAAAATTTTTGGTTTTCGCAACCATTTTTGAAGAACCTGCTATTGAACGCCTATAAAAACACGTGTACCTATATTAATATGTAGTAGAAGTAGAATATGTGTAAAAATTGAAAAAATATGAGAATTTGATTGGTTCGAAAGTTTCTAAAATCTAGCATTCTATTGGTAAAATGTTCAAGTCGCCGGATTGTATGTCCTTATCGATAAAAAAAAACGAGGGGGCAGCTGGATAATAATTCCAAGAAACGAATTAGAGCATCATAATCTTAGTCACAATGCTGTAGAAAATAGGTAGGTATCAGCACAAACATCATGTCGAATTCAGGAAACAATTTGAATTTTTCATTAGAAGCAATTCTTGTTATATAAATAAATATAATTTAGATCAATAATTTAAACAAAAATAACCAGCTATTGAAGCAATTAGAATAATTCGTAATAAAAGTAAACATCCCAAAGAAACACGGCAGAGCTTCGTAATGAAATTTTCGATCAAAAACAAAAAATCTCTATTTCGATGCGCTCCTGTATCTTTCCCTCTTAAAACAACATAAACATTGAGAAGAGAATCAAAAATACCGATGTACTGTAAGAAGAAAGAACTATACATAAGTTTTTCCATCCAACCACAATGTTTGAAAAAATGGTTGATAAAACAAAAAAAAACCTAGGTATTAATATCATTTGCAGTAAAGACCATATTTATTGCGATTGCTAGAAAGCAGGAAATCTATGCTGATATACAGTTAAGTAGCTTTTCTGAAATAGATTACACCAGTAGGAAGTATTTAAATCATGTTCATAATATAATTTTCATGATATGACATCATCATATCTCACTGAACAATTGAGAAAACAATATATATCGTGTCAGTTTGAAATTTCCCTTTAATAATTGAACAATCCTTTCCAAAAGTTATACATGGTTATTGCAAATCAGCAAACAACAATGAGTAAAGTTTACGTGTCAAATGCAATAAATGTATTCTAATGATTCTTACCGGGTTGGGGCTGCTGCTGAAGTAGTTATTGTATAATTCTCCATCACCAGAATTGTTGGGGCTCAGGCACATAAGAGAGCCAGCAGACAAATTCATTGGTATTGTGCATAATTTCTGGTAAGCGACCGACGGTAACAAATGTCGCATCCCCATCTGGTACTCGTCTGGCTCTAGTATTGAATTTGAAACTTTCACCTCTGTGATCGTCTTCCTAAATAAAGTACACTTTTAGAGCCGGCGTACAAAATATCACAAATTGTCACAAAAAATTAGAGTAAATAAAAAGTAAGCACTGATGTAAGAAGTTTTCAAGTCGACTTAGTGTAGATATCGAGGTATGTGATAGCAAAAACCAGCAATTAGAGGCGAATGCAATTATGTATTATCTCCCACATTTCTAATCTAGCAAATTCAAAACCTACCAGACCTACTCCAACTTACTACCTACTTATCAATGTGCTGCCAAGTAAATTTTGCTTTACTCAGGCATCGGATTATCGCGTTTATTCTGGATTCTACACGATTAGATGGCGGATATAAAAAGGCCGGTATAAGTTAGTAGTTTTAAGTTTAAGTTTAAGATTGATTGTGATATGATTTGGATGGTGATTTGATTATTATGAAGAGTTGTAAAGAGTTTGGTTGTTTGAGTTAATTAGTGAAGTAATAAGTGTCAGAGTGCATAGTAACGTGGAATAAATTACTGTTGTGTTAATTGGACTTTGATTTTGAATATAAACGGACCCAAGATTTATGTCACGCACCCCAGACTCGTGACATTGGTGTCAGAAGTGAGACATAATTCGAGGACTGCAAAGTGAAATCCGATTGCAGAATAGTGCGCGGACACTAGTGTGAACACTATAGTGAACACTGGGACAATAAGTCAGTGTAAGCAGTGACAATAATTACCAAAAGAGAGAAAAAAAAAGACACACCGATCGTGTAAATTACCCCGGAAGTGACTGCATACCCGATTTTGACTGTGATAGTCAATTTTCAAGTAAGTTCTAGAAAATTCTATTTGGAAACCAAGGGAGATATCGAATTTATGACTTCGCCGACGTACCATTTCGATACATCAATCGTCATTCAGAGAAAGAATTTCGAGGAATTTCAGGAAAATTCTAGAACATTCTATTTGGAAACCAAGAGAGATAATAAATTTGTGACTTCACCGACGTGTTCGCTATATCAATTGACATTCAGAAAAGACATTCCAAGAAAATTATACAACATTCTATCCGAGAATGAAGCAAAAATGGAAGGACAAAAAGTTGAAAAACTCCTGCGCAAAATGTTGGAACTTCAAGAGGCCAGACGACAAAAAGAAAAACAAGAAAAAAAAAGAAGCTAAACAACAACAACAAAAACAAGACAAAGAGGCCAGACGACAAAAAGAAAAACAAATAGAAGCAGCCAAAAGACAACAAGAAAAACAAGACGAAGAGGCCAGGCGACGAAAGAAAAACAAAAAGAAGAAGATAGGCGCCAACAAGAAGAGGCTAGGCCGCAACAAGATCGGCAAGAAGACCTTGGAAAACTGCAGAAAATATTTCAAACCATACAAGGAACTGTCGCTAACCTCGAACAGAAGATTGAAGAAATTAAAGACGATGTGCAAGAAGTTAAAAACGACGTTCAAGAAGTAAAAGCTGAGGTCAAAGCCATTGTTCAGTAATTAAGACAAGAATTTGAGGACCAAGTTCAAGCACTTGGAGATAAGGTGAATAAATTAGAAATACATTCCATCAATCCAGTTAGTGTTGAGGTATTCTCTAGTATGAAGATAAGATAAAACCACCAACTTTTGACGGTTCTACGTCCTGGACCATGTATATCAGACAATTTGAAGCTGCTGCAAATACCAACGGATGGAACGATCAAGAAAAAGCAACAGCACTGATAGTGACGCCACGAGAACCTGCCTTAGATCTTCTTCAGTCCATTCCTTCAATCTATCAACAGAATTACCAGCGTCTAAGTCAGACGTTAGAATTGCGCTTCGGGGACCATTATAGGCAAGAAGTATTTAGAACTCAAGTTTAATCAAGAATTCAAAAACTCGGCGAGTGTTTACAAGAATTCGAATCGGAAATCAAAAGGCTAGTGAGTTTGGCAGCTGGGGAAGACATGCAGGAATGGGCGGCAGTATCTGCGTTTATTGATGGTCTCAGGGATTCCAAGATCCAGGAAAACCTGAGAATGTCCAAGTTCAGGAAAAGTAGCGAAGCCCTTGTCCGAGCATTGGAACTGGAAGCAATCTTTGGTGCCTCACGATCCAGAATACGAGCAGTGTCCATTCAAGACCCAACGAATAAACAAACGTCAAAAGAAGATGGTAGCTTCAAGAATCTTGTGAGTAAGTTTATGAAGAAAATGGAGAAAATAGTACTGGAAATTAGGCAAATAGGAAACGAGTCCAAACAAACACCAACCCCGAGAAACCGAGTGAAATGTTATCGGTGCCAAAAGCATGGACACATGCAATGGGATTGTAGACTAAGAATGTCCTCTCCATCAAGGGATTCTGGAGATCTAGAGACGCCAGCTCTAAACATCGACGTGGAAACATGCATGAGAAAAACACTGGTTCAGCTGTGAGAATAACGGGTTGTATCGTTGATGATAAATGGACTACCAAACAAATGAGAGAAGATCAAGAGGCAGACCAGGACATCGGGCAAAATCTTGAAAAAAATTAGGAATGTAGGCCAGAATGGAGGAAAGTGTAGAACAAGATCTTGATTTACAAGGCGTTGTAAGCTCAGTAGAACTCTCTGGTGGTAAAAAATGGTTTACTTAAAAGAATTTGGGAAAGTGCCGATGGGAAATCCACTAAAAGCCAACTGGTTATTCCAAAAGATCGAGTAGAAGATGCATTGAAAGAAATACATGACGAAACTTCAGGGGCACGTTTTGGAGTTAACAAGACTTTGGGCAATATTCAAGAACGCTTTTACTGAGTTCACTATCATGAAGACGTTAAAAACTGGTACCAAAAATGCGACATCTGTGCTACAAGTAAAGGCCCTTAACTAAGATTTTGGGGGCCCATGAAACAGTACAACGCCGGTCTCCCATTTGAACGAATAGCGATAGATGTGGCCGGCGGACCGTTTTGTGAGTCAGAGCGTGGTAACAAATACATCTTGGTTATCATGGATCACTTCAGTAAATGGCCAGAAGTTTTCGCTATCCCCAATCAAGAAGTGATAGCTTCTTGATTGGGGATAGCGAAAACGTTGCCCAGGTGTTAGTAGACGAAGTTTTTAGTCGTCATTGTGTGCCACTAGAGTAACATTCAGATCAGGGAAGAAATTTCGAATCTGTCATCATAAGGAAAATTTGTGAAATCATCAATTGATTTTGAATATGAATGGACCCAAAATTTATGTCACGCACCTCAGAGCCGTGACCATATGTTGGATATTTTATTCGAATTGGATTCGTAAATTTGGAATTCCTTTGCGAGATATTTTGACTCTAGGCTGGTCATAAAAGATCAGTACTAACTTCTTATTTTGGCGAAATCTTGTACAATAGCTCTAAGTCAGTAATACATTTTTCACCCAAGAAAAATTTTTACTGACCTTGATTTCCAAGTTGATTTGCATGATTTTGCCCTTCTGAAATTCAGAGTTTTAACGGCCATACTTGGTTCTTCGGTGATTTGTTCTGTTTATTATTCCATTCCAAACGGTCTTGCGTCAGATCCATCGATTTTCACAAACTGTAACTACCACTTCCAGAGAGCTATGAAACGGAGTCATAACAGGTATCTTTATTACAACTTGTAAACCAGCATCAGCCTGCAAATAGAGAATTATTCAGATCAAGTAAAATGTAGCAACACTGGTGGTGGTAAGTCATTATTTAAAAATGATAAAAGACCAATGGTGAAATCGCCGGAAGCTGTTGTCCTGGTTGAAAATGGTGAACCAATACTTGAATTATCGATAGGAAAATAATTACAGACAAGCTGGTTTACCATTCCCAAAAAGGAATTACGTCATCATCATATTATCGGTCACAATGCTGACCTAGGCAGTCTAGTGATTGGTTAGTGTCTCCGGTTCAAATCCCGGCTAGGGCATGGTTGTTTGTAATGTTTAACCGGCTCGTTGGTTTGGCGAAAGGATGTGAAAGGACCTTTCCAGTCTTGCGTGATGTCGGTGGAGTCTGAATGGCCGAACATGGATTGCTAATCGGACCATCTTAGGGTGGGGGATGCATGATAAGGCCGACCATTCAGACTCTAGTATGAATGGGAAGGAGTAAAGTCCAAATGATGCACAATAAGCCACAATGAGCTTCAGTGCAGGGCTCAAAAGGGTAAAAAAAAATCGGTCACAATGGTGTAGCCAATAGGTATCAGCACAAACATCATGTCAGGAAACAACAAGAAAGAGAGCCGTGATTTTTGATCAAAAACAAAAAACCACATTACAAACCTCTCCTTTATCTTTCCTTCTTAGAACAACATGAACATTCAGAAGATTACCAAAAATAACGGTAAACCTACTGTGAGAAGAGATAATTATAGATAAGTTTTTCCATTTAACTACAATAATATATTATGAATAAATGGTTGATAATACGAAAAAAAACCTAACTCTATTTGCAATGAAGACCATATTTATTGCGATTGCTAAAAAGCAGAAAATCTATACCGAGGTACATTTCAGTAACTTCTCGGAAATTGATTACAACAGTAGGTAGTATTTTAGTCATGTTCACAATATAATTTTCAAGGATATGACATGCTTTAGATCTCATTAAAAAATTTAAAAAAAAACAATAGATATGTAGTTCCTCTTTAATTTGAACAATTTTTTCCGAAAGTTATACCTACAAAGTTATTGCAAATCAGCAAACATCAATGAGTAAAGTTTAAATTATTCATAAAATAAATGTATGTCAATGATTCTTACTTGGTTGGGGCTGCTGCTGACGAAGAGTTGTTTCATAATTCTCCACCACCGTCTCAGCATTGTTGGGCTCAGAGACACGTATAAGAGTGTCATCAGGCAAACTTATTGGTATTGTGCGCAATTTCTGGTTATTGACGGTAGCAAATTTCCCATCCGCATCTCGTGCTTGTCCTGCACTGGTAGGTATTGTTTTTGAAAGTTTCTCTTCCGTAATCATCTTCCTAAATAAAGTCCACTTTTAGAGCCAGAGTAAAAAATACCGCAATTTGAAACAAAAAATTAGAGTAAATGAGAAGTTAGTACTAATGGAAGAAGAGGCAAGTCGACACAGTGTAGATATTGAGGTATGTTGTGGCGAGCAGCAATGAGGCCATCGCGCACTACTATCACTATACCTACTTGACTTGAAAGGGGAGCCTCCACAGGCAACACGTAGATGCGCATGTGGTCCATTTTGCTATTCCCCGGGTCAGTTAAGTTAGCCCCCCCCGCCATAGAAAATTTCTGGATGAAAATTATCCCATAATTTTGCTCTGATTTTGCTCCATTTTGCTCCACTAATTTCGATTTTTGCTCCATTACAGTGGAGAGACTATGAGGCTTATTAGTTGGGGGGGGGGGGGCGGCTGAATTAACGCTAGCCCCCCCCCAGTGAAAATTCAGAAATTTGATCATGCTCATTTTGTTCTCCGAGTTTTGCTTCATTTTGCTCCATTATCGGCGAGTTTTGCTCCATTATTAGGAGAGACCTACAGAGTTCCCAAGAATCTCTCCCAGCCCCCCCCCCCCCAAGTGAAAATTCTGAAATTTGATCGTGCTCATTTTGTTCTCCGAGTTTTGCTCCACTATCGGCGAGTTTTGCTCCATTACCAGGAGAGACCTACAGAGCTCCCAAGAATCTCTCCCAGCCCCCCCCCAGTGAAAATTCCGAAATTTGATCGTGCTCATTTTGTTCCCCAAGTTTTGCTCCATTTTGCATCACTATCGGCGAGTTCTGCTCCATTATTAGGAGAGACCTACAGAGCTCCCAAGAATCTCTCCCAGCCTCCCCCAGTGAAAATTCTGAAATTTGATCGTGCTCATTTTGCTCTCCGAGTTTTGCTCCACTATCGGCGAGTTTTGCTTCATTACCAGGAGAGACCTACAGAGCTCCCAATATTCTCTCCCAGCCCCTCCCCCTCCAGTGAAAATTCGGAAATTTGATCGTGCTCATTTTGTTCTCCGAGTTTTGCTCCATTTTGCTCCACTATCGGCGAGTTTTGCTCCATTATTAGGAGAGACCTACAGAGCTCCCAAGAATCTCTCCCAGCCCCCCCCCCCCCCCCAATGAAAAATTCCGAAGTTTTATCGTGCTCATTTTGTTCTCCGAGTTTTGCTCCATTTTGCTCTACTATCGGCGAGTTTTGCTCCATTATTAGGAGAGACCTACAGAGCTCCCAAGAATCTCTCCCAGCCCCCCTCAGTGAAAATTCGGAAATTTGATCGTGCTCATTTTGTTCTCCGAGTTTTGCTCCATTTTGCTTCACTATCGGCGAGTTTTGCTCCATTATTAGGAGAGACCTACAGAGCTCCCAAGAATCTCTCCCAGCCCCCCCCTCCTTAGTGAAAATTCTGAAATTTGATCGTGCTCATTTTGTTCTCCGAGTTTTGCTCCATTTTGCTCCACTATCGGCGAGTTTTGCTCCATTACCAGGAGAGACCTACAGAGCTCCCAAGAATCTCTCTCAGCCCCCCCCCCCCCCCCCAGTGATAATTCCGAAATTTGATCGTGCTCATTTTGTTCTCCGAGTTTTGCTCCACTATCAGCGAGTTTTGCTCCATTACCAGGAGAGACCTACAGAATTCCCAAGAATCTCTCCCAACCCCCTTCCCCCAGTGAAAATTCTGAAATTTGATCATGCTAATTTTGTTCTCCGAGTTTTGCTCCATTTTGCTCCACTATCGGCGAGTTTTGCTCCATTACCAGGAGAGACCTACAGAGCCCCCAAGAATCTTTCCCAGCTCCCCCCAGTGAAAATTCTGAAATTTGATCGTGCTCATTTTGTTCTCCAAGTTTTGCTCCATTTTGCTCCATGATCGGCGAGTTTTGCTCAATTACCTGGAATGACCTCTAGGGTCCTTATTCTTGAAACGGGGGAGCAGCGTTTCCATGAGA